>OW121744.1:68728303-71702243 GCA_933228675.1 Stomorhina lunata
GTATGTAAATTAACAAATGCTATTCGATAGCACAAACGATGGGCTAATATTATCGAAAATCTGTACAAAGATATCTAGTGTAGAACGGCAATGGGATATATTTATGTACTTAAAATTTACAAATGTATCGTCCGTCACGCAGGATTTGTCCATATGTATACTCAAAGGTTAAATTTGGAAAATCGCATCATTTATTATATTATAATTTTTATTTTCACAAAATTGTATGTTCTTTATAACTGAGATTTGTTTATTGGTAATATTTTTTCATATTGTTTATAATGTATTAACTAGAACAACTCCAACTTCTGGCTCCGCTTCAAATTTAGTAGAATCGATGATTTGCCTGAAATTAAATTACAATAAAATAATATTTATAGTTTTTAGTTTTGTTTAAAAATGTTATTTCGAATATTATATTTTACCCATCAATGTATTTTGATTGCATTGAAGAACAGACAACTTCAGCTTGCGAACCAATTTTGAAATAATCGTTAATGTTAAAATTCTGTGTTTGATTGCCCAAATTCAAAATGATAACGTACATATCGCTTCCGCTTTCATGACTATTGAATGAAATAAAAAAAAATAATTAAATATCGAGTGTTTTGTGTGTAAACACTTTAATTGAGATGGTGTGAATCATGTTTGACCATCTGCTACTAATTACCGGGAGTAGATAAGAATATCATCAAGTATCGATTGTATACTCAAAGCACCCTCGCGCATTGAAGGCTCTTTACGTAGCTTAATTAATTTTTTAAACAGTTGCAAATGACTTCGTGGGGATCGTAGCTGGCTGAGGGCATTGTTGTGCAGATAATCTGAGGATACCGGCAGCCATGTATGATCACCTCTAGTAAAACCTGCCTTGTTTGAAGCATCCCATTGATAGGGTGTTCTTGCTGGGTCACGTGAATAGCTCTCGTATGTCTCAGGACTAGACATGCAACCTTGGGTATCGACAGTTTCCTCCCATGTTACTTTGCCATTAAGCATTCCAATTTCCTCTCCCTATAAATTATATTTATATGTATAAATAATTTTAGGTGCATCAGTTATTACCAGAAATTTTGGTAAAAAATCGGATGTTTTTAAAACTATTCTATCGAATTTTGAACTTACATAATACGTTACAGCATTCCCAGGCAATGTTTGCAGAAGAATTGTAAACAAATCTCTACGTCCTTCTCCCAAACGCGTAGAATAACGAGGATTGTCATGATTTCCCAGCAACCAATTGGCCAACACATCATGTGGCATTGTATTCAACCATCTATTAATCATATCTTTGATTTCTGCTGCAGTTGTTGTTTTAAAAATGCTTTGCATAAAATAGAAGTTGAATGGAATCATGGATCCATTGCGAATACCATCACCATAGTACAGCATTAGGTTTTCAAAAGTGGTATAAGCTTCTGTGAGTAGTAGTCGAGTTTCACCACCATGATCTTTCTTATATTGATTTGTCAACTCACGCCACTGGTAGACCATTTCAATGGATTCTGGTTGATTTTGAGTAAATGTATGATTCAAATGACACCAATCTTCAGGATCAGGACACACGCTGACATCATCAATAACTGGTTCATCAGGGAAATTTCCATTTTCATCAGGTCCTTTTTCAAACATAAAAGGCAGAGCATCAATACGAAATCCTGATATACCCATATCCAACCAATAACGCATGACCTCCTTCATTTTTGCCACTACTAAAGGATTTCGAAAATTCAAGTCAGCTTGTTTGATTGAAAACTGATGGAAATAATATTGTTGTCTTTGCTCGTTCCACTCCCAGGCACTATAACGAAATGCACTTTTCCAGTTACTAGGAGGTTGTCTTGTTCCATCAGCACCAATAGTGCCATTGTGCCAGACATAGAAATCCTCATACCCTGGCTCACGATTAATAGACTTTTGGAACCACTCACACTCATCACTCGTATGATTTGGTACAAAATCCAAAATTACACGCATGCCAATTTCTTTAGCCTTTTTTAGCAAATTCTTAAAATCCTCCATTGTTCCATATTCGGGATGTATGGCATAATAGTCGGAGATATCATAGCCAAAGTCAGCCATAGGCGACTTGAAAATTGGTGACAGCCAAATAGCAGTAAAGCCTATATCCTTGAGGTATTGTAATTTTTCCGTTACACCATTTAGATCACCGACACCATCGCCATCACTGTCACGAAATGATCTAGGATATACTTGATAGAAGTTTCCATATTCCCACCAATCTCTACCAAACGCCAACGATGCCCACAACAGTGTAACTAATATCACCAATTTCATTATTTCGTTAACGTTTCTAAACAAAAAATGTAGCTTTCGATAACTTTCATTGTGATTTTATAGTTTTTGCTTCATTTAATTGAAACACTTGAATACGAGTACTTAAGATTTTAAATTAAAAATACAAGTGCAAGCATTTTATTATTTGATATATTAGAGTATTTAAGCAAATAATAGTTTATTGATATCTGATATATAAATTATCACTGATCAAGTAAAATTAATGATGACTAAACGTGATTAGTAGAGTGCATCACACGATTCAAAATTCACTTTTTGTTTTCAATATTTAATTATTTTTTATCTTGTGAAATTTAATTAATTATAGTTTTTTTTTTTGATTGTTTAATAGTATAACAAGTTAAATGTTGTTATGTTACATATAAATTATTATTATTGTCTAAATGACAGCATGTTTTAAGCATTTGAAACTGCGTTTACTGCTACAGTTCATAAGCTGATGTGTCGGAATACTGGTTGCTTTAATGAGAATATTTAGCGGACCTATTTAGATTAGACTTTTAGCAACAACACGAAGGATATGAATAAGGACCATCATAATGTTCAAAAGTCACTAATTTAAGACATATCTCGGTATGCTGAAATCAAGTTTGATGAGCTTCTAGATGGCATACCGACATAACTTATAGGTATATAGTTCTACTTACAACTGAGATATAGCCAAAACTCGAAATTCGATGCTTAATTAAAACTTTTTTATTTTCTTTTAAATTGTATTTTTTTTTAATTTGTATAAAACCCGTCTTTTTGTTTAAAATTCCACAATTTGCGGACATTATACCGACATGAATTATATATCAGATCTTAAAAGTCCTCCAAAAATCAAAATAGGTACTTTACAATCTAAGATATTTGTAAAACTCTAAATTCGATGACGAAAATTACCGAATTTAAAAAAAAAATGGTTAAAAAACTGTGTATTTAAAAAAAAACTTTTTTGAACTGTAAATCAAACTTCAGGAAATCATTCAACGCAACACACTACTGAATTTCATCAAAATCGGTAGAGCAGTAACTGAGATATCGCCAAAGCAAAAGAAATCGATGTACGCAAATTGGCAAATTTAAGAAAAAAACTTTTTAAGAAACAATATTTAAAAAAAAAATCGAATTATATATAAGATTTTAGAAAATATTCCAACGCAGCATGCTATTAAATTTCATCAAAATCGGTCTATAAACACCAGAGGTATCGCCAAAATTTAAAATTCGATGAGAATTAATTTTTTTTTTTGAAAACTGTATTTTTCAAAAAAATATAAATTTCGTCAAAAAACTGTGTTTTAAAAAAAAAGTTTTTTGTATTGTATATCAAATTTTAGGAAATCATTCAACGCAGCATACTATTGAATTTCATCAAAATCGGTAGATCAATAACCGAGATATCGCCAAAGCAAAAGATATTGATGTACGTTAATTGACAAATTTAATTTTTTTTAAAACATTATTTAAAAAAAAATTGAATTATATATCAGATTTTAGAAAATACTCCAACGCTACATGCTATTAAATTTTATCAAAGTCGATCTATAAACACCAGAGATATCGCTAAAATTCAAAATTCGATCGCAATTATTTTTTTTTTT
The DNA here is from genome assembly GCA_933228675.1 of Stomorhina lunata. NCBI lineage: Eukaryota > Metazoa > Arthropoda > Insecta > Diptera > Rhiniidae > Stomorhina > Stomorhina lunata. Next base: position 68,732,209 of record OW121744.1, read on the forward strand.
TAAACTGTGTTTTAAAAAAAATTAAAATTCGTCATCGAAGTTTAGTATTTTAGCGATATCTCGTGTGTTTATGGACCGATTTGAATGAAATTATATAGCGTGCTGCGTAGGGAAATTTTCTAAAATCTGTACACCCACCAGGAGCTCCACAAACTTGTTTTGAACAGACAGACGGACAGACAGACAGAAGGACATGGCTAAATCGACTCTCCTGGCGATTCTAAGTCGATTAGTATAATTTTTATAGCGTCTAAGACGAATAATGAAAAAATACAAACTGAATGACAAACTTATAATTATTGGGGAAGGGTATACAAATTTCAGCCCCTACTTGTTCAATATAAATTAAGCGAAAACAAACAAAAATAATATCGAAAGAAAACCAAAAAAAAACTTTCAGTTTGTAAAAAATAAAAAGTATTTCGACATCAAAATATTGTTCAAATATTAAGAAAATTAACATTTTATGTGTCAAATTCAAAATAGTGCGTTGTATTAAAAATTTCGCGGAATTTTTCCAACAGAAATTTGAGTGCACAAAGCTTTCCTGTTTGTCAGAAAAGCTTTTATTTCGTGTATATGTGATTTAGTATAATACTAAATATTAATGGATCAGCTGACGACCTTCTAAATATTATTATTTCTATGATATAAGCCTTTAAATACACAATTACCAATTGTATTTTAGAATTTTCCAAATATACCTAATAACTTTAAAATTTTCTTTTTATTATGATAAGACAAAATTCAATTGAAATTTAGTGGTGTCTAATTGTATTTCAGAAGTTTCTAATTGTGTTTTAAAAAATTACAACACAATGTTTCCGAAATACAATTAAAAGCTTCTGATATACATATATATAAAATTCAATTTAATTTAAAAATATAATTGCAAATTACGAAATTTAAAAAATTTAATTTAATAAAGTTGCAACATTGATATCATAACAATTACATTTATTATAAAAAAATGTCTATATTAAAAATCGTCAAAACTTGGACAAAAATCGTCAAAGGACCATTTTTGAAACTTAAAATCGTCAAAATGACGATACATCGTTGGAAATGGCATCTATGATATTAGGAGCTGTTCACATATTACGTAACGCTCATACGGGGAAAGGGGTATACATATTGTTACCATGGAGGAATTTTGTATGCGTATTTCTATTCAAATGTGTCACACATTGAAACCTAGAGCCAGTTCGGAAAAACCAATGTCATTTTTGGACTTAACAGACCAAACCCATCTAGATTTGGTGAACAAATCTCGTGCCGCAAAATATTGTTGACTTGTGTTATTAATACTTGACCAAGAAACGGGGCTTGAACCAAAAAACATACACAATATTCAAATGTTTTTAGAAAAAACTAAATATGTACATATGTATGTAGTTATAACATACTTGTTTAAATATATGGCATACATATATAAATGTATATTAATAGTTTATTTTAAAAATTTATGAATAACAAAAAAGGTCCTTATATTTTCACTGCAGCGAAAAAGAGTACTTACAAAATAATAAAAATTATCTCATTCAGTTTTGCTATTTTCTTTTTCGCATTTCGTTTCCAACAGTAGCGACCATTTCCGTTGTGTAGTTTTTTTACAGTTCCGCACAGAGCAACAATCACGTTCATAGCGGAAGCACTATGGCAGCTATGCCTTCCTTTATTCCACTTGTAGTCGTACTTTGCTACCTCGAGTACAACAACTTGTGACGCTACTAAACTGTACTCGTACTCGTACAAACAAACTTTGTAGCCAACATTTTGGTTTTAGTCTTCAGCGTTTGTTGTCATCGTCGTCGTCATTGTCCTCCTCATCATTTGTTGTTAGTCACACAAACTGATAAACGAGTAGTTTATGCTTTTTTGTGTTGATTTCTTTTTTTTTTTCTCTATCTACAATAATTGTACGTAAAGAAGTTATTTAATTCCGCTCCATTCAGTTGCAGCGATTGTTCCTTCATTCTGGCGACTGCTACTACTACTACTACTATTACTCTATACTTGGTTTCATTACGTACAAACGGAAGGAATATTCTTTAAAATCTATTTTGTTTTTTCTTTTTTTTTGTGATCCAAACGACTGCAGTTTTTTGTGAAATAAAAAAAAAATAGTACAATGCAACTTACAAAACGACCATTGGGTGGGTGTGTCTGCCTTGGAACTCTAATAACTATAAAATTCTCTATTCTCAACAGCTGTAACCATTAATGTTGTAATGTACTTGAATAATGTCATTCATTTAAATATCTAGCCCAGTTGCATTAGGATAACTCTTAATCTTTCTTACTCGTATTACTTAGTATAATTTTTGTTTAAATAAATTAATGAAAATTAAATGTTAGAAATTGTATTTGTTGTAGTGTTTAAAATCTATAAATTAACAAATTTTACTAAATGTCGCACAAAGGTCTAATAAATGAAATAAAAGTGTCATTCTAAAAGAACATAGTGGAGGGAATTATAACTTTTAAACTACAAGTACATATATTTCAAGCCATTCTGTCCGTCGAGCCATAGAGTACCGCATAGAGTGCGATCATATGTTTTACTAAGCAATAAAATAGAAAAAATAACAAAACAAATGTAAAATGACATTTCTTATACAAAGATGACATCTTTTAAATGTACCTTTGACGTCTCTTAAATGTACTTGACAGTTTCGGCTACAGTCTAGTTGTGGTTTATGCGTCGAGCTACCAACACATATTTTGTGTTTTAGTTTTATGTATATTTAGTTTCATTTATTTTAGTCATTTCATTTAAAATAAACAACAACATCCTAGAATATATATATACCTAGAAAGCCGACGAAATGTCAAAGTACACCTGGTACATGTCAAAAGGATCAGTAATATGGTATTGGTTAGCCAAAAAAGAGCTTTTACTTTTCTTAATGAGTACAAACAGTTATACAAAAAAGTATTATGTGATAGGACGAAAATTTTCTTTAAGATTTTTTCCGTAATTTGAAGACATTTTCATGAGAAATCCATCTTTTATGATATAGAATGAGTTTTACTTGATTTTAGGATAATCAAAATGTATAATAGCTCATTCACATTGAGCTCGAAAACTAGTTAAAGTAGTTTTCGCCTCAAAACAATATTGAAAACTTAAGTTTTCACATACAAAACGAAAACTCCTTCCGTATGAGTTTTATACGAAAACTTATTTGAAAACTATTAAAATACTGATACAACACTGAGTTCATACCATTTATTACAACTCTATATTAGAAAAGTTGAAAAATATCAAAAATAAATGTCAGTGTAAAATAAAATATAAAAAAAACAATAATTTTAATTTTAAAAATTTCTGAAAAAACTTTATAAAAGTGATGAAAAAGTTATTATTTTATTGTTTTTTTAATAAAATCTAACAAGTGGCAAGCATTTCGTGTTCGATTTTTAAAATTAATCGCGAGTAAATAAATAAATTTCTTCCGAAAACTTATGAAATGTCAAATTTTAATAGTGTGAATGGTAAAGTTTTCGATGGTGTTTTCATTTCCGAAAACACCTAAAAACTTATAGTGTGAATGGGCTATAAACAAATTTTAATTTTAAATTTAATTAATTTTTTTAATACCAAAAATTGCAGCCCTTCTTGTTCAATACAAATTAGGCAAAAAAAAAAAAAAAAAGAATGTCGAAAGAAAACAAAATAAAAAATTTTCAGTTTGTAAAAAATAAAAAGTGTTTCGACATCAAAATATTGCACAAATATTAAAAAAAATCAATATTTTATGTGCAAAATTCAAAATAGTGCGTTGTATTCAAAATTTCGCGAAATTTTTCAAACAAAAATTTGAGTGCATAAAGCTTTCCTGTTTGTCAAAAAAGCTTCTATATTGTGTACCTTTGATTTAGTATAATACTAAAACACTGAAATTTGGAACAAATATTCTTCATTTCTTGGAAAATTTTGGTATTGAAATCGGGCTCCCATACAAAAAACTTTCGGAAACACAAAAATATTAAAAGCAAAGACGGTTTATGTCCGTCATATGAAAGTGCAATAGCTCCTTAACTAGAAGAGCTAGAGAGACACAATTATACAAAAGTATTTTTGATATGTAACAGAAGTTGTGTACTGAAAATGGCCGATCGGTTCACATTTAGTTAGCGCTCCCATATAACCCCGCCCCGGAAAACACATGAATGCCGATAAAATGAATACAATTGTAATAGCTCTGACGACTAAATTTAGAATAGAGAACTTTTATCCAACTATTGGTCAGAATGTCAAATTTCATAGGAATCGGTTCATATTTGACTATAGCTTTCATTTAAAAAACCAACCAGTGTGTAAAATTTTCTTACAATCGGTCGATATTTGGCAATAATATACAATCAAAAAGATTCGGAGGTACAAGCAGCATATTCAAATTGCACCAATGCGCAGTGGGAAAATACGGCCAAAACTCAATAACTTGGTCATTTCTTGACTTTTTTTCTTGAAATTTTCAGTGTATATAAATAAGTTTTTTTAAGAAAATTTAAAGGCTATGGTCACTTAAAACTGGACCACTAAACATGCTGAAAAATCTTTGCTGGCGATTAAATATAAAAATTATTTTCTTTAATGGGATAATATATGAAAATAATACCTATCATACCGTCGTGTCTTGTCAAAATTGGACATGTCCATTTAAAGATATAGGCCTCATAATATGAGCTTATAACCAGATTTTGTATGCTTTTAATAAATCTACAGAAAAACTCTAAACATTTAATATTCTTATAAAAATGATTACGACTCCTTGAATAATATAATATTTGTAGATTTTAATATTTGTATTGCGTCCACAATTATTTGACCACTACCTGTATACTTAAGTAAAATATATAAAGGTCGCTCAAAATTAAAAGTTTTGCTGTTTTTTATCTTTATATATAAATTTTGCATAGAATTAGAAAGAAAGCTAAAGAAATGGCATTCAAATATTACATCATGCCTCAATTTCACTTCAAGTAGTGATTTTTTCGCGATAAATTGCATAAAGTTGCGAAAAAGGGGTGTCACTAAAAACTTTATAATTCTTAAAATGGGATGACAAGGGATATGAAATTCATAGAGCTTATTAATGATTCACTTCAGGTATTAGAAACTGTTGTGCTTCAACCACTAAAAATGTCTAAAAATAATTCGCGATCTGTTAAAAATTGTATTTAAAATTAAAAAAAAAAAAATTATAGTTGTTTTAACTGCCAGAATTCTACTTGAAGCATAAGTCAAAAAATATCGAAACTGACGCGGTTAATTAGCACAAGGTATCTACTTTTCAATTCAAAAAAAGAACTAACTTAAAATTTTACACTTTTTCTAAAATTAGCCGAATTTTATTTAAAGAATCAAATATACAGTTAATTTTATTAAGAACATAAAAATAAATATTCAAACTTTGAGGAATTATTACAGTCTTAGTAGACAATGCAGAATGGTAAAAATTTCGGATTACATGTTTTGAAATGTCAGCTCTAATCTGACATTAAAATTTATTAAAAAAAATTAAAAACAACTTTTTGGGTTTTGGCCATAATTTCCAATGTCCAGACTTTATATACGGTATTAGGAACTCCTAACAAAATATATGGACCTGTCGTATTACTATCAACATGTTTATCCTGACTTAATATTAATATTTATTTAGTACAAATATTTTGCTAACTATACCAACTAGCGCGAACCGTCGTGGTATAGCAGGTAAGTCATCCGCCTAGCATACCAGAGGCCCAAGTTCAATCCACGTGAGTCTCACTTGAAAAAAAATAAATTTTCAACAAAAAAAGGCGGCGGTTCACCTCATAACTCAGCTAGCCACTGGTTATTGAGTATTAGGCTATGAAAAACTTCTCTAACTAATGCACTCGCCGTTCGGAGCCGGCGTTAAAACGTAGGTCCCTTTCAATGAGTCTAAAAATAGAATCGGATGCAGCTCATTGTCTGAGAGAAGTACCCCTTGTTCCAATTGGAATGTTGTCGGGGAATTATATATATAACAACTAGCGTAACAATTTTTTTTAAATTTGGTCCACATTTTGAATTAGCTGCACCCTCGTAGATATATGGTAGGTATTTCTAAATTTAACACAACTTGTTGGTGGGTATATAAGATTCGGCACAGTCGAATATAACACTCTTACTTGTTTATTAATATATTAGGCATGATAGAATTGTGGGAAAAATACATCGCTTTAGATTTTGATGAATTCAATATCATATAATTTAATTGACACCATAGTGCTACACGTTGTAAGTCATTATTAATATTGTTTTCTAAAAAATATATCCCATCACCACAATCATCTGCCAAAAGCTGAATGTCATCAGCATACGTATAACACCTACAAAACTTTTTCTCATTATATAAGTCATTCATATATATTGCGAATAGCAGTGGCCCCAAAATAGATCGTTGAGGCACTCCCCTTGAGATGTCTATAGTATAACAAACATATAATAACAAATTCAACAAATTGACGATGATTTAAAAGATAGGGCCAGATTAAACGACAAGCAGACGTGTCAAACATAAAGCTTCTGATACATGACTCAAAGAATCAAAGGCTTTGCTTAAATCAAGAATAACAGGCAAAGAATTGTATGACTTATCAATATTGTTCCTGATAGTTTCAGTCACGTCGAAAACTAAACCAGTGGTATTATACTCCTTTCTAAAAGCAGACTGAAAAGGATTTATTAAATTCCTACAGTTAAAAAAATCTTGCAGTTGTTTTCTCAACAATACTTCGAGAACTTTTGATGTGGTGCTTAAAACAGTAATTGGCCTATAGTCTGAAATAGTACGAGGTGCCTTAATTTTTGGAATTGGAACAACTCTACCAATTTTCCAACATTTTGGAAAAGTTGAAGTAGTAATTATTGTGTTTAACAAAATAATTACTACTCCCAAAATTGGGATTGGTTGCAACTATTAAAATAATTTGCGGCATATAGAATTCTTAAACGTCTTATAACAACTTAACTTTGTTGCGGTATTTGCAAAATATTCTTCGATTTTCAACAGTCTTATGTTCACAATAAGTCTTCCACGCCAAATTTCTATTTTTTCTAGCTATCCATATTTCTTTTGCATCCATCGATTTGATATGTCTACTAGTACATGATTATACCCTTCACCACCATAGGTGGAAAGGGTATTATAAGTTTGTGCTGATGTATGTAACGCATAGAAATATTTGTCTTAGACCCACCTTTTAGTATACCAATCACTTTCTGAGTCAATTTAGCGATGTCCGTCCGTCCGTCTGGCTGGCTGGACCCCCATGTAAACCTTGTAATCAAACTACAGGTCGCAATTCTAAAGATAATTTGATGAAATTTGGCACAGATCATTTTTTTGATAATGGAACCATGGCTATTGAAATTTGTTAAAATCGGTCCATTATGTTTGGTACCTCCCATAGGTCCCACTTCCCAGAATTGATATATTGGCCACAAAAATCCATATTTTTTCATGAAATTTAAAACAAATACTGCTTTTGTAAACCTAAATCTCTGTACCGAAATCGGTCGTTGAAATCGGTCCACATTTGAACATAGCTCTCGTGCAAACTCTTCTTTAAAAACGCACTAAATGAGATAAAATTCACTAAAACGCTCGTAAATCCGAAGATAATGAGAATTTTAAGTTTATTTTTCGTATACATAATTTTTTGTATACATTGTAAAAACTGTAATCAATTTGCCAAATTTCTAGATAATCGGCCAACATTTGACACTAGCTCTCATATAAGTTCAAAAGACGGAAACAGCTTAAATGTATAAGTTTTGAGAATATGTTTGTATGATGACAAAATTAAGCAAATATTTGTCTTTATTTGCCTTTATACAAAATAACACCTTTGACCTTAGTGGTGAAGGGTATCGGGCTTGATAGCACTTTCTTACTTGTTTTTTTTAAAGAAACACTGTCCTCAAAACAATATTATTAAAAATGTCCAACTGAGTATCAACATCCTGTGTACTTAATAAAGGAGAACTGCTAAGATCATTGGGAAGAGTGTTGCATCTGTATATATTAATTGCATTATAGTCCCTATACCAATGTTCTTGAGCTAGTGCATCACATCATAGTATTTACTTTGAGCAAAATCTGCGAAAATAGCGTTACGTAATATGTGAACAGCCCCTTAGGATAAACATGTTGATAGTAACACGGCAGGTTCATATATTTTGTTAGCAGTTCCTTATGCATTTACCGTATATAAAGTCTGGACTTAACATTGATTGATAGCTATCTTATTTCGTAAGTGCAATCTTAATATCGTCATCTTAAAGACCAAATAACCTATCTGCAAAAATTTCAAAATTGAGATTTTTATGGATTATTATTCTCAATATCATAACGTGAATTTGTGAAAAATTTTGGATATCTAATATCACAAATGACCAAATTATTACAGTTTTTGTACCTAGAGGACAGTTACGCGCTTAAAAAAGATTAAACTAAATCATCAAAAATCGCGATAAAAGTTTAATTTTGTTGCATAGAGTAATTCACACAATCATTAAATACTTTCATTTGCTTAAACCAGTAAAAGAAACTATAACTGTTATTATATAATTTATATAGTATTTACATGTATAAAATTTTTTGATTTATTCATACAAATTTGTACTGCAGATGGGTTATTTGGTTTCACATTTTAGCAATTCCAAATAACCTAAGTGACATGTGTTTAGAAAAACACAATTTTTTCAACCGATGTAAGTATATTTATGGTTTCATTTTAATCTAAATACATATTTTTCGTATAAATATTAAATATTTATAACGTTTTTCCCTCTCCTGTAGGTTATTTCGTCTTTTAGGAGACGATGTACTGAAGTACCTCCAAATTTTTTTGATTGTAGATATAATATATAGCCAAATGTTGACCGATTGTCACAAAATTTTACGTACTGGCTGGTATTTATAGTTTATTTAGTTTATTTTAGTGACCATAGGTGTCACAGCTTAGAATTTTATAGCTTGTAACTGGCGTTAGTGGTTCCCGGGAGCGGTTTTTGTATGAAAGCTATGGTAAAATATTTACCGATTCCTATAAAATTTGACACACTGAACAATAGTTGCATAAAACTTCTCTGTTCTAAATTTAGATGTCATAGCTATTACAATTGTACTCAATTTATCAGCATGTGATTCCCGGGACAGGGTTATATGAGAGCTCTAACTAAATGTGAATCGATCTCGTGCTTAAATTTGACGTGCTATCGTGCTTAAATTTGACGGACAGAGACCCCCTTTCTTTTTGGTATTTTGTGTTTCTGTAAGCTTTTTATATGGGAGCTTTGGTGAAATGGTGACCGATTGAGACAAAATTTTACACAATAGCTGGCATTGATGACGAAATGTCAAAGTACACCTGTTAAATGTCAAAAGTACGGATCAGTAATATGGTATCGGTAAGCCTAAAAAGAGCTTCTACTTTTCTTAATGAATACAAACAGTTGCACAAAAAAGGGTATACAAATTTTCAGTTTGTAAAAAATAAAAATGTTGTTAAAATATTTAAAAAAATAACATTTTATGTGTGCAATTTAGAACAGTTTCATTCAAAATTGTAATAATTCTAAACTCAAGTAAAACTCATTCTATATCTTAAAAGATGGATTTCTCAAGAAAATTTCTTAAAATTACGGAAAAGATCTTGAAGAAAATTCGTCCCATCATATCATACTTTTTTGTGCAACTGTTTATATTCGTAAAGAAAAGTAAAAGCTCTTTTTAGGCTAACCCATGAAATAAATATTAAAGGAAGTGCCACTTCAAAATTTTTGACTATAAAAAATATCTTTGAAGTTTGTATATTTTGTCAATATTACACAGATCGTTGCCACACTCGTAGATTATTTTATGGAAATTTGTAAACTAAAATGTGTAGTTTGAAAAATAAAATAAATAACGCTAAAATAACTAATATTTTCAATAAATAGTCTAATAAAATTTGTACTTTGTAGCTCTGTAGATGCTAAAAGACATAAGATCTCAATTATATCATTAAAATAAAGAATATTTCATGTGTTTTACTAAATAACGAATTACGGGCAAACTGCTGAGGCTTGTGAGATAATATTCACAGCTTGTGTTCCTAAAAGTTTAGGGAAAGACTCGGTAGACTTTGAAAACACCTACTAGGAGTAATTTTGTGGATCCCAGTTCAAAAACGTTACTAACTTAGTTTCCCCAAACACTACAAGTGAAATAGAGGATCTTTTTACTTAATTGCTGTAAAATATGGCTTTGGCGCTATACGACAACCATGTTTTCCTCAAATTTAGTAAATTTTCCTAAATTCTACTTCATTTTTTTTCTGAGTGTAAATGGGATTTTTTTTAAAGTAAGGTAGCCTCATTTTTCGAGTAAACTTCAGATATTCTTTTTTGTCAAATGGTTAATGTTTACAAAATAAAAAGAAAGTGGCACTTCCTTTAATATTTATTTCATGGGCTAACCAATACCATATTACTGATCCGTAATTTTGACATGTACCAGGTGTTCTTTGACATTTCGTCGGCTTTCTAGGTATATTTATATTCTATGATGATAAGTTTGTAAACACCACAACGTTTTTCTTTACTTTATTTTTTCAAAGCCAAATATTTTTATATTTCAAAGAAAATTGTGTAATATTAAATTAAAACCAAATAGAGAAATTAAAAACTGTATCAAAAGCTCTAGCGAAGTTTATATTTAAAGATATTTATTTGATGTTAAAATATTTTATTAAATTTTATTTACTGCAATCTTATAACACTGCAATCAAGCTGTATAAAATGATCTTGACTCGCAATTTAAATTTTATTCCTTCAAATTATATATGGCCTACAGACAACTTTGTCAAATGCAGAAATAATTTTTAATTAAATATTTATTATATTGAAATTAACAATTCAAGTGCAAAGTGTCTATTTGCAAAGCATCTCATTGTAAATGGATGTGGGTCAATGTTATACCTTTATTTTCTGACAACTGTTTATCGCGTTTGTGTCATTGTCAACATAAACGCACTCGAATGCGCTTATCCGTATATATACAGTAAATACATACCTATATACGAGTACATACACATTTACATATACTTATCTCATTTCCGACAAAAAGTCTTAACTTAAAATTGTATGACTTCATTCCACATGGTACAAAAAGTTTCCAAATTCAATAATTTTTTAAGCAAGTAAAATGTATATTAAAAAAATAATTTATCTCAACATTTAAATGATATCCTCAAGTACTTACTTAATGATGTAAGAACAAGATTTTAGATAATATGTAGTTTCAAAATCATAGCTTTTTAACAAAAAAGAAAGCTTATTCTTCATTCAAAATATTATTTGTAGTTAAGAACTAAAAGAAAATTCTTATAATTGTGATCGTAATGATTATCTAAATCCTTAACATAACCTTTTCCACAGTAAATACATAATTATGGGTAATCCCCTAAACATTGTTAAAAAAAATACCTGAAAAAGTAAATTTCGGAAATGTACTTTCTTGAGCTATTTCAATTTTGCTGTAAATGAGAGAAGTGTAAGTACATGTACCCTATAAGAACGATGTTAACGTTTGAAATAAGATGACTTTTACACTAGATATCAAACGAATTGCTTAAAACTTAAAACATAAGAAGAATAACATAACATTTTAAGAAGAATAATATTCATAAAATGACTCAACAAAGTAAAGGCATCTTTATACCCACCATCAAAAAGAATGGGGGGTACATTGTTTTGTATGAGATAGCTCTCATACAAAACACTTACTAAAATAGCCTAAACTCCACCTAAAATATACTTAAATACGAATAAACCATAAACTGTGCTAGCTACGGCCACTGAATTTAGCACAAGGAAGACTTATGTCAATGCTAGCCAGTGTGAAAAATTTTGTCACAGTCGGTCACCATTTGACCATAACTCCCATATAAAAAAAAATACAAACATTTACAAAAATGTCTGTGTCAATATGGAAGAATAGCTTAAGTAAAAAATTTAAGTTTTGAGATATCATCAATTTTGTGTAATTTTTCTTCTGCTTGATTTCGGGGAATAATTTATGAATTAATATATCTGTAACATGTTTATTAGAGAAGAAGGATTCATATTTAAAAAAATATATATTGTTAAATTCAGGAGATTTTACGTTTTTTCTACTTAAGCTCTTTTTCGAAACTGAAATTTGCGTTAAAGTGGACCTTAAGTACCTTTAAGTGGTTCTGTTTAAATAAAAATATATATTGTGTAGTTTTATGTAAACATAAGATTTGAAAATAATGCCTTTATTTTTTCAACTTCATCATTTATACAGCTCAAGTGAAGTTAGGCGAAATCGTTATATCATGAAAGAAAAATTTGAATATTTACACAAAAATATGTGTACATAAGTTGATTTGGTCAATGTATTACTGATTCAAAAAACTTAAGTCAAAAAGTAAACGTGCATAAAAATGATAAAAACCCGATTTTTTTTAAAACGCACCTAACACATTTAAGCGCATTTGCGTTTGTAATGCAATAAATGCCTTAACTCAATTCTCTCTTATGTCGACTTAAGCTACTCTTCCATATTGCCAGAGATATTATCGATATGTTGAAAAATGTGTGTATTGAAAATGGGCGAAATCGGTTCACATTTAGTTAGAACTCGGTTCACATTTAGTTAGAATCACATTAACACTGATAAATACAATTGTGATAACTATTTTTTTTAACCTGTGTTTTATTATTGAATCTTTCTGTTAAGAAAATAACAATAAGTAATCAAATCTTAGTCTAACGGAAGTTATAAAGAGATTGCCAGTGAAACTCTATTTGTAATTTATACGAATTAATAGGAAATTGTTCAGTGACAATAGATAAAAAGGTCCTAGCTGAGCAGGTCCAAGGTATCCATCCTTTTTAGTCGTTGATGACCTTCAAAGTGCAAAAGCTGCCTTTCTAGATGATTTGGGTGAACGTGCAGCTTGGAGATGTATTTGGTACAGAACCTTCTAAGCTCTTCTTGGACAAGAGGAACATTCTAGTCTTAATGAATGTTGTTATGTCGTATATACCAAGGGGCGCAGGTTATTAAACGTAACAACTTGGATTGTCGTCTCTGTAATTTGGCGATGTTCGAGGTAGAAGCCGTTCCCCATAGCTGAATACCATAGGTCCATATTGGTTTAATTATCGTTTTATTTATTTATTTAATCTAACTCTAAAGCAGATTGTATGCCAATAAGCCAGTTAGTTTCAGCGGATTTTTATTTTATCTGAGTTATCTTGCTGTCAATATGATGGGACCATATAAGGCGGCGATCCAAATGAACACCAAGATACTTAACGTGAGAACTCTCGGGGATGGTCACGTTGGTAATTTTAATTGCAGGGCAGTTTTCTCCCCTTAGAGTTAACGTTATATGAACGCACTTGGTCGGATTTACTTTAATTTTCCATCTGTTCAGCCATGCTTGAAACTCATGAATATGGGATTGTAATAATGCAGAAGCAATTTTGGGGTCGGAATGAGTACTAATGAATGCTGTATCATCTGCGAAAGTAGATGTGTATGTTTGAGTATTCGTTGGCATATCTGCTGTAAAGATAATATATAACAAGGAACCCAATATACTACCTTGTGGAACTCAAGCAGCGATACTTCTAGGAGAAGAATGTTCATCTTTTGATCGAACTCGGAAGGTTCTATTGGACAAATAACTTTATAAAAGCTTATGTGTACTTGCTGGAAGCAGATTTACAATTTTGCTTACAAGTCCCTCGTGCCAGACCTTATCGAATGCCTGTGAAATATCGATGAACAAGGCGGAACAGTATTGTTTATTTTCGAAGGCCTTCCTGATCATTGTTGTTATTCTATGTACTTGTTCAACTGTACCATGACATTCGCGGAAACCGAATTGATGATAAGGAATAATATCTATCCAATTTATGATTGCAAGTGCAAATAAGTAGCTTTTCAAATAATTTCGAGATAATCGAAAGTAAGCTTATAGGCCTATAAGATGAAACTTGAGTAATGTCCTTGCCTGGTTTTGGAATCATAACGATTTCTGATATCTTCCAGGACATTGGAAAATATCCCAAACGAAGAATCGCGTTGTATATAAATAATAAAATTCTTATAGCTGAAATTGGAACATGGATAATCATTGACGGAGAAATTCTGTCAATTCCAGAAGACCTCTTAAGGTCAAGTTTATGTATATTTGATGGAAGCAATGGAAGGCGAAATTTCAATGGAGAAAGCAAGTTGTTGTCTATAATATCATTACTTATGTTAGAGTCTGTTTCGTTTGGAGTAAAAACCTTTTATAAGTGATTGGCAAAAGCATCAACTTTTTCATGTGGATCTCTTATAAACTATGACACTAAACTTTGCATAAATAAGCTTCATGTAAATACCAGTGAATAAAAGATTTGGAGGTATATTCAGTATATTAAGATAGAAATAAGATAACTATCAAACAATGTTAAGTCCAGACTTTATATACAGTAGATGCATTAGGAACTCTTAACAAAATATATGAACCTGCCGTATTACTATCAACCACATATTAAGTGCAATGAAAAGTATTCAACAGCTTATTAATGTAAAACTATACCCGGTTATGGGACTAAATTTTGCGCAAAAATAAATACTAGGGATACCACTTACTCGTAGATACTTTAAAATATTGAGCTTTAAAGCTACTGCAACCGAATTTAATCCAAATATTTTGCCAACAATACCAACTAGCATAACAACGTTTTTCGAATATGTCCACATTTTAAATTAGCTGCACCTTTGTAGATATATCATAGTGGGTATATAAGATTCGGCACAGCCAAATATAACACTCCCCCTTTTATTGAGAACGCTATTATTATCAAATCAGTATCAAACGTTTGAACTTTGACAATCAAATTAAAAAAAAAAAAACTCTTTTTCTTACTGGGTACATTTATCTATATATGTCCTAAATAGTAAGAAATGAAACAAAAGTTGTTAATGTTTATTTGTGTGTATGACAGAATTGCATATGTATGTTGTCATCATATTTAGAGTTCTTTTTTTCTAACTTATGTTGTTGTTTCCATTGTCAATATTGTTGTAAACCACTTGACAGTTGCTGCAATTCAGGCCAAAAAAACAAACAAAACTTTCTGATATTTTATGTATGAACGTGTATATGACTTTGTAGAAGACTTTCAATTTATCGTTGCACTTATGTACATATGTCAACATACGTAAAGATGTCTGAAAAATGTTGAAAGCCATTGTAGACAGTTATTTTGTTGTTGCCAGTCATATGATAATTTTTATTTTATATATAAACTTCTTTTGTAATTTATTACATAGGTACATATCGGATAATTCCTTGAATAAGGTCCTAACTCAAACGTCCATTTTATAGCATTATCTTTTATCGCAGAATAATCGAGGGAACGATTCCACTGAAGAAAATTATTATGTGGTTCATAAATGGACTTTCATGATTAATTTATTTTAGATTTAAGATTTGTTAACTTTTTGTTAGTTCATTAGAAAATTAAGATCCAATATATACAAATAGACGGAACAAAAATCTTTAAACGAATTTTGTTTCCAGAAACAAAACTAATGAATAAATTTATTTTTATTTTAAACAAACAAATTGAAAAATAAAAGTACTCATAATGAAATTTAAGGAAATGTTTCAAAACTGATTTCATTTAATTAAATATTGGAAAACACAAATATTTTTAATATTCAGCTCAAAAACTACATTTCGTAAGCGTATAAGTAATAAATAATTGCATTTGAATAGTAACAAGTATACGTACGTTCTGGTACAAAGACAAAGTGATTTCAATAGCTTTTAATTATAAAGTGTGTCAAAAATTGAAGTACCATTTTAATTTTAACAATTAAGAGAGGCATATTCGACTATGCCGAATCTTGGATACCCTTCAACAATGGTGATCCAAAAGTAAAGTACAAAATCAAAAGAATTTATTGTTAATTCTATAGTTTCTGATTACAGAACTTTACCTCAAACATTGGCATAATAATATTTCAGATTTAAATTATTCGGATGAAAAGAAAAAAATTAAAGGTATGCCACAAAACACTCTATGAATCAAAAAATATTCAGACAAAAATTTTAAATTTGGTTCGAAGAGGGTATTGAATATCAGCTATCGATGTGTACTTTAATTCGAACGTATCATATATAAGTTAGTTTTGTTGATTTAGGTTCTATGAACCTCCGAAAAAATGAACTAAACAATTAGGTGATTCGACATAGAATGCATTTATTTCATAAAATTACTTAAAATTAAAATTTGAGGTAAAATAATAGCTGATTAATCATTATTAAATTTTACAAAATTTCCCATGAATTGACCAATCAACGCAATGCAGAAATATTTAGTGCAGAATGAAATTTAATCCAAGCCAAGTAAAACCGAAAATTGCAATTAAGCGTATTATCTTAGTATGGGCATTCACGTCGCTCATCAAAATAATATGAGTATTCATAGCGTTGCTAACTCCTCCCCCTTTTAAGTGTCGGAGCGTCCCTGTTTCGACCTTATCTTCTGAATTATATCCTCTACATTGGTAGTGTCCTGTCTTTTCTTCCCGCGAAAATAGCATATCAGCCACAATATGATCGGCATAGATATTGCAATTATTATGAGAGTTGTCCGATGTGCGACGATATTCTCTTGTAAATTGGATATCAATTCGTAATTTTTCAGGTTTACTTTGTGTAAATATGGTAACGAGATTTTGGTTTCGTGGCTATTCTTTAAGACATCCAAAATTTTTGGTGGGTGGGGTTCAACAAATTTTCTTTGCTTATGCTCCTTGTTGTAAATTGTTCCATTGATAAACACACTCTCCGAGAACGTTATCAGTACCGTACCATTTACCGTAATTGTATCCGTCTCAGAAACGCTTGTGTTAAGGACATCATTCAGAAGTATTGATTCTTCTGAGATTCTTTGAACGGGCGGGATATGATCAGCGGATTGTGTTAAACAGGACGCAGTGTTATTATTTAACAGCTGGAACAAGCACGTATCGTTGGCCTTCCGACAGATATTTGTTGAGCCCATACTTGTGCAGTCCTTTACCGGGATAGCCCATTCATCACACTTGGAAGCTTGATATATGTCTAGTTTTAATATAGAGTTATTTTGAATTACAGGATAAATTTTTAAAAATTTACAAAGATTGGTCAATACTGGATACTTTACAATTTGAATTATTATGCTACTATTTTGAAAAATACTTATATTGCTACATTTTAGGATGTTACTTATACTAATAGGTACCTTTCCTGATTTTTTTATATCGGTGTTTTCAATGTTATCAAAAATTACCGGGTTTATAATATTTTCCTTTGCCAGGACAATTGAGAGTGCCAGACTGTTTAGAAAGGATATAGTGTTTCCGTTTCTTTCAATAATCAGCTCGAAAAGGATTAGTTCTTCCTCTTGAACTGAATTACTGCCTTTCCTTTCAATAATATTATTGACCCTATCAGTTATGTCGTTAATTCTCTCCTGCAACACGGAATTTATTACTGCTTGTTTGTTGTTATTTTCTGTTAGAGCTTCTTCATTCGCTGTTAAGACTTCTAAATCACTATGGTCCGGAGTGCCTGCAATAAATTTTAGGGCAGATCCCAGAATATCTAATGATCTAGCGTGCCTTCTATTAGCTTGTAAGATTGTTAGCAGTCTTTCTATTTCTCTTATCTGTTCCTTGATTAATGCACTCATTCTCGCGTCCGTCATCGTCTTTAAAATATAGTCAGTCTCTCGTATTAATGACTCATATTCTGAAAGGTTCGTCCTGTGTACCAGGTAGTCGTAATCAGTAAATGTAGCAACGTCACCTTCTGTTGTAGCGATAAAATGTGCACCCGAATAGTCCATAATCTTCGCCGACACCCATGGAAGGCAAACAAGAATTACTCTATAGTAGCAAAAAGGAAGAGAGACAAAAAAGAAACTATTAGAGGTCAGCTTGAAGGTTTTGCTTATCTAAGATTTTCCTTATGAACTTTTTTTCCTTTTATCATAACTGTAGTTCCTAGATCCCTTTCTATTACCTCCTGTTCGAATACCTTATCGAATTTATTCCCTAACCTTTTGTTCCTTCTGACGAACACAATTTCCCCTGGGTGGTACACCTTGTTTGACGTATTCTTGTTATTCTGATTCAAAGATTTGTCCTGCGCAGTTTGAAGTTGTTTTCTTATATCCACTAGGGAATTCTTTTCAAAACCGTTAATTATGTCTATGGGTTTTCTGTTCGTTACGGAGTGGATTGTGTCATTATATTTTAGCGTTGAGAGTAACAGCAACTCGGCCGTTTCATCTATGCTTTGCTGGGCCTTGATGCACCGTGCAACTTCCAAAAGTGTAGAGTGGAATCTTTCTACCTGGCCATTGCTCTTGCTGTGCATTGGCGGAACGAAAAATTGTTGCACATTTAAATGGTCTCTCAGAAAAATGCCAAGTGCATGTGAACAAAACGCTCTTTCATTGTCAGAAACGATTGTCTTGACTCCCTTGAACCTATTCAAAACCTGAAGCAAACCTATTTTAATATCTATGGAAGATCTAGAGTTTATAGGCAAAACAATTGCGAACTTGGAAAATTTATCGAGGCATGTAAGAAAATTTAAGTTATTAGTGATTAAAATATCCATATGAAGCACTTCCCCAGGATAGGAGGGTATAGGGGTTGCTGCAATTCCCACATTAGGAGGCTTTCGCTGGTACTTATTTTCTTTGCATATTCTACAGTTTGTTATTACATATTTTAGCATCTTCTTTACACCAGGGAAGTAGTACTCGTTGATAATTTGATGAAAGTTCTCCTGAAGCGATCTATGTGCTCTGTTGTGTTCAGTGGTCACTATATCCCACTGATCATCTTCCCGTATTACATCCATAACGAATTTTTCAGTGTGAACAAACTTTGTAGATGGGAACAATAGGAGAAGATTATCCTTGAATTCTGCTAGTGTTGGCAGATCGCAATGAAAAACATTCGAGCCCGTCGAATCCACATTATCTTTTAAATATGCCAAAAGTTCATCAACTGTATTATAATTTATTGTATGCCGTATAAATCGTCTGAACACTATTTTCTTACTAGTTGAGAAAATATCAGATTTTGATATTATAAACTGATTCCTGAACTGGTTTACGGGAAATTTAATGGACTGAATCGTATTTGAAAGCGATATCTCACTATGTACAGTCTGATCGCTTTCTTCATCCATTTGGTTTATGTATTGTCGCGAAAGGGCGTCTGCAACTACATTCTCCTTTCCAGGTTTGTAAAAGAATTTTGGCGAAAACTCCTCTATAAAAGCTCGCCATCTCTTCAGTTTAGCGTTTGGATTTTTGTCGGACATAGCAAAAGTTAGTGGCTGGTGGTCTGTTAAGATGTGAATTCCAGTAATGCCATATAAGTAATGCCTAAGAGTTTTGAGTGCCCATACGATGGCCAGTAGTTCTCTTTCATTTGTAGCATAATTAGATTCTGCGCTTGAGAGTGTCCTCGAGATCATTGTGATGGGTTTTCCGTTTTGCGACAGTACTGCTCCAAGTGCCACCCCTGACGCGTCGGTTGTTAGTTCGAATGTTTTCTTATAATCGGGATATACTAGTAATACGTCATCTGACGCTAATATTCTTTTCAGCTTGTCAAAAGCTACTATTGCTTCGTTGTCTATAGCGATTTTAACGTTTCTTGAGCTACTTGCTGCTGTATGGCCATTTTCTCCTCTTAAATACTTTGTTAGTGGTTTAGCAATCCTGCGCATAGTCCTTAATAAATTTTCTATAGTATCCCGACAAACCAAGGAATGATCTAAGGGATTTTAAGTTCTGTGGTGTTTTGAAGTCTACTATAGCTTTTACTTTCTCTGGGCATGCCTTAATGCCTTCCCTAGTTACGATGAATCCAAGAAACTGTACTTCTGTTTTAAAGAATTTAGATTTTTCAGATTTTTCATTCCTGCAATTTCGAGCTTCCGTAAAATAGTTTCAATGTCTCTTACGTGTTCATTAGAGCGTCTCGACTTATATGGGGAAAAAATAAAGTTCACCGTACACCACAGAATATAAAGCATTGTTATGAGGTAGTTTCGAAAAATTTTTTTTTAATTTTTTTAGTTGCACATTGGGGTCGCCAAAATACATTTTTCGTTGTATCTTCGGCATTTACAATCGGATCTCGAAGTGTGATATATCGATGTTTTTGTCTCGAGGAGGCCAACATTTTTCTTTAATAGTCATTATTCTCAGGTATCCGGTTCTTTATCTATCAGATCCCTGTTCCTACCACCCTAATGTACCACCCTAATATCAGAAAATTAAAGCTCTTAAAAAATCGTTAAACTTTTACTCTGGAAGTTTTTCGATTTTTCAAACCGATCTATTACAAACAAGGAATTTCTTATTTTGCCGCACATAGGGATCGCCAAAATACATTTTTCGTTATATCTTCGCCATTTACTGTCGGATCTTAAAGTGTAATATATCGATATTTTTGTCTAACGAAGGCCAATGTTTTGCGACATTAATCATTGAACTTAAATACATTCTTCTACATAGTACCTACCCAAGATATCTTAACTCATACAACAAGAATTATAAAAATTTAAAATCTTTTAATCAATTATGTTTTGAAAAGACTCAAGTTTGCTGTATTTTTGAGGGCTCTCAAGTTCTGCAAAAATGTGGCCCATGCGTTGCTCACCAGTGACAGCCATGGCAGATTAATGTACTACATGAACAAAACGTTCAGTGTTTTGTTAAATGCATCGATAAGCTGTGAAAATAATTAAGTTTAGTTTTATAATCATTGACCTCAAGTACATTCTTCTAGTACTTTTTTTGATAATAATCATTGATCTCAGATATCCGTTCTAGTATTTATTTAAAATTATGAAAAAATATCATGTAAAAATTCACAGTGTAAATACCCAAACAGTCTTATAGATTGTCTTGCTATTCATTTTATCCACGAAATAATTGTTTGAATTTCGTCCGTGTCTGTATAACATTTAATCGTGTTGTGTCTATTTTAATTATAAACTATTAAAAATTAATTTAAATAAACAACAGCCTCCCGAATCTCCGCTTTTATTTTTCTGGTTCTTGTGAAATCCAACCTCAAGCAATTCCAATAGATAATATATCTTGGGTTCATCAATTGCCGGACGACGTTCAACAAATGCTTTGTCTGCCCATAGAAAATATCGTTTACTTTTTTCACCCGGTCTACAATTTCAGAATTTTTTTGACTTAGCCGCCATGCCTGCAATTCTTAATGCAAGAACTGCTGGAAGCATTACAGTTTTCCAAAGATTTAATCGAAATACCAGGTAACATAAGGAAAATACTTTCTGTTGATAGTTTTATTTACTAAACTTAATTATTTTCGCAGCTTATCGATGCCTTTAAAAAAACACTGAACGTTTTGCTCATGGAGTATATTAATCTACCATGGCTGTCACTGGTGAGCAACGCATGGACCACATTTTTTCAGAACTTGAGAGCCCTCAAAAATACAGCAAACTTGAGTCTTTTCAAAACATAATTGATTAAAAGATTTTAAATTTTTAT
Organism: Stomorhina lunata; assembly: GCA_933228675.1. Lineage (NCBI taxonomy): Eukaryota > Metazoa > Arthropoda > Insecta > Diptera > Rhiniidae > Stomorhina > Stomorhina lunata. The sequence goes on from OW121744.1 coordinate 68,753,870, forward strand.
AATTCTTGTTGTATGAGTTAAGATATCTTGGGTAGGTACTATGTAGAAGAATGTATTTAAGGTCAATGATTAATATCGCAAAACATTGGCCTTCGTTAGACAAAAACATCGATATATTACACTTTAAGATCCGACAGTAAATGGCGAAGATATAACGAAAAATGTATTTTGGCGATCCCTATGTGCGGCAAAATAAGAAATTCCTTGTTTGTAATAGATTGGTTTAAAAAATCGAAAAACTTGCTTAGTAAAAGTTTAACGATTTTTTAAGAGCTTTAATTTTCTGATATTAGAGTGGTACATTAGGGTGGTGGAACAGGGATCTGATAGATAAATACTAGAACCGGATACCTGCGAATAATGACTATTAAAGAAAAATGTTGGCCTCCTCGAGACAAAAACATCGATATATCACACTTCGAGATCCGACTGTAAATGCCGAAGATATAAAGAAAAATGTATTTTGGCGACCCCAATGTGCAACGAAAAAAATTAAAAAAAAAATTTTCGAAACTACCTCATAGCATTGCTTTATATTCGATGGTGTACGGCGAACTTTATTTTTTCGAGACGCCCTAGTGTTCATGTTTGTTAGATGAATATATAATAATATCATCCATGTACACCTGACACCTTTTCCCTATATCATCTCGCAGAATGTCGTCTATGGCTCTTTGGAATATACTCGGAGCGTTTTTAAAGCCAAATGGTAATCGACAAAATTCGTATTTGCCGTTATTAACGCTAAAGGCAGTCTTTCTTCTGTCCCTCTCAGACAATTGAATCTGGTGAAATCCAGATTTCAGGTCCAAGGTAGTAAAATATTTAAATTTTCCTAAGTTTGACAGGATTACCGAAATGTCCGGCATAGGGTATCTATCGTCATTCGTTTTTTCGTTTAATTTTCTAAAGTCAATTACCATCCTGTATTTTGGATTTCCAAGTTCGTCAGTACCTTTTTTTCCCACTACGTGTACTGGAGAGTTATATGGTGAGGATGACTTTCTAATGATACCATCTTTAAGTAGCGATTCAATTTCCCTATTTACAAACTCTGCAACTGATATTGGGTATGGATATGATCTACTGTAGATTGGTTCGTCAGTATAAGAATCTATTGTCGCTTCTACCGATGTGTTAAATGGTAAGGACCTGTTTGGGTCAGCGAACGCGTTAGTATTTGCAGATATAGCCTCCTCAAATTCTGCCAAAATATCCGACGGTACGTCCGTTTTGTCTATCGTCATAAAATTTATTTTATCTTTTTTTTTCCCCATATGTCAAGTGTGTACTCCCTTTTCTAAATTTCAGCACGTCATTTCCTAAGTCTATAGTTGCTTGAATTTCTTTAAGAAAGTCACAACCAATTATTCCGTCAAACTGTTGAAGTCTTGGTAGAATGTAAAATGTAGTCACATAGCCGAATATTACCATTTTACATTTTTGATTTATGAAATTTGTCCCATTTACTGAATTTACGTTGAATGGTTGTTCTAATGAGGTCACACCTACTAAGGAGTCTATCGGCTGTATGAAATTTTTTGTCGTGCCCATATCAATTAAAAGTTTTAATTCCCTACCTTTTATTGTTTTTTTAACAAAAGGTAAGAGAGGTTTTATCCTAAAAAATTTAGCTGTTCTTCGACAATCTCATCCTCCTCATCTTCTTGTTCATATTCAAATACGGAGTCTATGTCCTCCTGTTCCTCGGAGTTCCCTACTTCTATATAATTTACCCTCTGCGCTTTAGGAGCAGGAGCAGAAATTCCTGAGTTTTCGTATCTGCGTTTAATTACATTACCCTGTGAATGTTGCTGTCTGTTTTGGTTTGTTGTTGGTCGAGGCTGTTGTTGAGCCGCATAAGCTGTTGATCGTCTAAATAATGACGACCCGCGGTCCACGTCCATTGGTATCGGATTTGTGCTTTCACCATCTTTTGGCCTAAGATCCTGCTCACGTTTCGGTTTGTACGACGGGTGTGTAGCCGGAAGGCCACCCAATTTCCTAACCTGATACTGGCTTGACCTTGCGGAGTCTCCTGCCGCAAAAATTCTCGCAAACTGCTGTCGTTTGTGGTCTGCCTCTAGTTCTTGGGCAGTAGCTAAAGCCGTTGGTAAATCTGCCGGCCTGGCAGAAAATAAAATATTACTCAGTGGGCGGCGTAAACCAGATATGAAAACTCGTAAGGCATTGTCCCTTGCACGTTCGTTAAGTGCTATCGCTACCTCTTCGTTGCTGGAATAAGTCATTTTGTTTTTGTTAATAATGAGGGTCAAATGCTCGTCCACTAAATCGTAAAATTCAGATATTGTCAGTTCCCCTTGCCTTAGTACGCTGAGCTCGTTTTCTAGCGCCTGTAATGACCTCTTGTCCGCGTAACATTGGTCTAGTCTAGCAATAATGACACTAAAATTTAGAACTGTATTAAATGACGCCAGTTTGGCATTGGCCATTCCCGTTATTTTGTTTCTAAAGACCCCTATCGCTATGTAGTAGTTCTCCGTATCTTCCGGATAGTACCTCATCGCGAAATGCGCTGCATCCCTCCACGCCGGGTACGATTGCACATCGCCCTTAAATTCTGGTAATGATTTAATAAGGTCCAAGGAATTCCCCCTACTATTGTCCGGTATTGACACAGGTTCGAAAGTTTCTACCCTGGGACTAAGATTTTCAAATTTTTGTGTCAAAGCTTCTATTTTTGTTGCTAATTCGTCTGTCACCGCCTCTACGGTAACACTGATCAGACCTATTGCTTCATCCCTAGTAAGACTCATTTCTCTTAAGGTTAAATAAATAATTAAGAGAAGAAGAACAAAAATTTCAATATATCCTGGTCCTTGAAAACTATAAGTTTTGCACCTCTCTTAAAAAGCAAAAAAAAAAAAAATTATTACCTTCTACTGGAGGGTCCCTTAGGAGTCGCAGTAGTTCAGTAAGGATACACTAATTCCTTTCTTCCGTGCTGAATGAAATTTTAAAAAGTCTTCATAAGATTTATCAATTTTTTTAATGAAGAATTAGACTTTGATTGTTTTATGTAACACACCTTGTCAAAAATCAAAAGAGGTACTTACATGGATTCCATTTTTTAAGGAGGAAGCTGTTCTTAGTTATTCTTCAATATAGGTTGTTTTTTTTTTAACTTTAATGTCTTTACAAGAATCCTTTGCACAAAAGTTTTTTTTGTTTTATATAAACAGCTTATTCTAAATTAAAATTATTTAAACTTAATATTTTTCACAATTTAAAAAAAATTCAATCAAGGAAATTTAAATTTATACTTCTTGTTTTTATAAACAACTTTATTTTATATCAAAATTATTTAAACTTGATATTTTTCACAATTTAAAAAAAATTCAATCAAGGAAATTTAAATTTATGCTTCTTGTTTTATAAACAACTTTATTTTATATCAAAATTATTTAAACTTATATTTTTAAGCTTTGTCTTTTCTTTTCAAAAAATATTGATTTTTTTTTAACGTACTCAAAGAATTATTTATTTATATTTTTATAAAACTCTAAGGTTTTTTTTTTATATCAAACAAATATTGATTTTTAATAATTTTAAAGTTTTATCTCTTCTTTATCAAATAAATATTGATTTTTTCACTGATCAAGGATATATTGATTGACAATTTAAAAAATAAATATTTCCTTTTTTAAAGTTTAGTTGGGCGCCAGTTAGTTTTGTTGATTTAGGTTCTATGAACCTCCGAAAAAATGAACTAAACAATTAGGTGATTCGACATAGAATGCATTTATTTCATAAAATTACTTAAAATTAAAATTTGAGGTAAAATAATAGCTGATTAATCATTATTAAATTTTACAAAATTTCCCATGAATTGACCAATCAACGCAATGCAGAAATATTTAGTGCAGAATGAAATTTAATCCAAGCCAAGTAAAACCGAAAATTGCAATTAAGCGTATTATCTTAGTATGGGCATTCACGTCGCTCATCAAAATAATATGGGTATTCATAGCGTTGCTAACTTATATAGTAGAAGTTCTTGATTAGTTACATAAAACTCTGAACCTAGCGGACAGATTTCGATCCAAGCTTTGGCAATGATTATTTAGTCAATCTATACAAGTTTTAATAGGTAATACACGCTTAGTTTTAGATACATACGTGAGATATATAGCTTTTGAATGGATCAGGCCTACATTATATGCTAACGTATCATTGCTTTGTCGGAAAAGTAATTAAATATATAGTAATTAAATATATATAAATATAGTAATTAAATATATATAAATATATACGGACGATACATTTGTACTCATTTTGTTGTACTTAAATGTTTCCTATTGTCGTTCTACACTATATAGCTTTGCACAGATTCCAGGAAGTATTAGCCCATCAATTGTGATATCGAATGGCGTTTGTTAATTTACATACTTCTTTTTTAGGAAAAAGATATTCGCTTTTAAAGTGCTGTGACGGACGCTAAAAATAATGGAAGTGACTTTTTTTCAACACATGTTTCTGTAAATTTTATCAAATCGGTCATAGTAATAAAAAAATGTGTAAACAAATTGAAGAAAGAGGAAATTCAGAGGATTAAGTTTTCTGTTGCGAACGCTACGTGATGGATGATACAGTTTTTACTTGAATGTTTCTTATAAGGGTAAAATTCATATTTAATTTTTTTTAAGGATTCGTTAATCAGTGAAAATAATGACTTTAATTGTTCCCGAATTTCATCTCCTTCCTTTTCATGTTCGCGGATAAAACGCAATTTTTGCGCACAATTTAATATTTCACAAAACGGCTAAATACATACGTTTATTTAAAGTTTTACACTTTTTACGTTTTATTTTTCATCCCAAGAATTCTGCGGCTTGCAGAAAAATCAAAAAAAAATAAAATTTCAAAATCATCAAATTTTCCCTACTGCATATTTTTTAATATCTGTAATTTAATCTGTGGATATGGACAGTGTTATTGCTTTCTGAATAAGACAGACATGTGTTCGTAAATTTTGTATTTAATATATATTATTTTGTAAAAAATGTAAACTGTGACGGACGCTACACATTTTCCTTTACATATTATTTTTTAAAATGCTATATAAACATATATACATATATGTTTAGCCTAATTTTAAGTATACTATAAGTTCTCTTTACGAACCAAGTTCAATTGGATAAAAAAAAAGAAAAATTGCACTAGTCAAATTAAAAAAAACCTTTATTTCTGTGACGGACGCTACACACTGAGAGCCCTTTTTTACTTGATGTTATTTATATTACTCCAATTACTTTTGATGGGGTCTTTTGCATTTAATTGTATAAAATTAAGCAGACTTTGAGCTCCTACTGAAACTTGATACCTAAATGGATGTTTTTGCTATTTTTATGAACATTTAAAAAAACCTATTATTTTAAAAAATGTATAAAAAATCGAGATGAGTACAAATAAAGACCTGCCATTCACGAAGAGAGTAATCAAAAATTGTATCCATTATATATTCTAAAGGATCAATATATGGTAAATTTTTCCATAAACACAAATACGCGATCTTGACAGTTTTAAAATTTTGTCTTTGGTTTAAGGTTTTTCGGATTTGCCCATATCTGAAGTTAGTTGACTAATTAAGATGAATAGTTCATTAATAATATTTGGGATGTATTGTTCTTCCGATCTATACAAGTCTTAACTTCTGATGACTTAATTAATTAATACAAGGCCTACATGTTCTTACGATGTACATAGGCTCCTACTAAAACATATAGATTTTTAACTGATTTTATGGCCAAATCACTTCTAAATTTTGGTGTTTTGGAGATATCTCAGGTGTTAATAGACCGATTTTTATAAAATAGCGTAAAAGATTTAGTCAAATCTGATATCTAAAACTACTTGGTACAAAATTTGGTTTCATAATGGATATAGTTTTACATTTAAAAGCTTTTAAAACTTTTCATTGTTCTTGATCGTTTTCCACATTTGATCAAATGTGGAAAAATTATTGCAAAATTTATATCGAGGGTTTATATTCAAATAGTGCTATCTACAAATTTACAATTTTACAGAAGAGCGAAAAATTGTTCTTGTCATTAACTATAAGAGTAGTAAATAAACTTTGTTTTCCAATACCATATACATTGGGGCTAAGATTTTGTACAAATTAAGTTTTTTCAATTAACTCCTTATATTTGCGCTTCTATAGTAGATATCACTTTTTACGAGTTAATATTTTATCGTTTCAAATACTAAAGCAAGTAGATAGCATTATTTTAACAACGAAAAAATTAAATATGATAAAAATTTAGACTTTTATCAAAATATCACGAATTTTAATTAAAATAATAAGTTTTTTGAATAAAACAAGATTTATTATAATTATATTAATAGAATTCAAGGAATTATCTTCCTTATATGACCTTTATTTACAATCTGTTAAGGTCAAAGGCCGATCATATTTTAGAAACCCATGATTACAGTACGTTGTAGGAAATTATGGTCCATTTTGTTAGTTTATCACTAATTAAAATGTATATTTTATAAAAATTGTTATTATTTCCACAAATATTTTTAATGCAGATAGCACTATTTTTTGATTATGAGTAGATAGCACAAACACAATTTATAAAAAAAAATGTTTTAGAATTATTTTTCTTTCTTAAAATTTATATGATATATGGCAGATGAGCCAAGGAACACGTTTCTATTAAAAACCATTTTGGTCGAAAATGTAGATAGCACTTTTTGAATATAAAGCGTCGATATGCTAATGTAAGATATGTTATGGAATTGTGGTATTTTAAGGTTAGGTCAACAGTAAGCGAAAACGGATAGCAATTGACTGAAAATTATCCACGGTATGATGACTGCTATGATAATGTGATTTAATTTATCAGTATTAAAGTGATTCCTGGTCGGGGTTATATGGGAGCTTTCACTAAATGTGAACCGAGTTCGCCCATTTTCAATACCGAACTTTTTCAAGAAATCAGAAATACTTTTGTCAAATGATGTCCCTCTAGAAAGTTTTTTAGGCTTTATCGCGTTTTCTTATGACGAAAAGACAAACAGAAAGAGCTATAGTCAAATGGTGACCGATTGTGACAAAATTTTGCACACTGGATGGTATTCACATAATGGTATTCTTGTGCTAAATTTAGTGATAATTATTTATTCTCATTTATGTGGCTTTTAGATGCAATTTAAGTCATTAAGAGGTTTATATAGGAGGTATGAATAAATGTGAACCGAATTTCATCATCGTATCTATTATAATTTGTCATTTATTACAAACTAAGAGATTGCCTTACTCGAAGTAAAACGGGAGCAATAGTTAAGTGTGAACAGATTTCTCTCAATTGCAATCAAAAAATTTAAATTTTCGTTGAAATGCTGCATTTTATGTACTTTCAGGAAAATTACCTATAATTTGATATTAATACATACTTAATATTATCATAATGTTCAAAAGCAGTCTGTCTGCTGAAATGTGATTTGTGGAGCTCCTGGAAGGTATACCGACATAAATTTAATATTAAATTTTAGGATATCGTCCCAACATTGAATTTCATCATCGTCGATCAAAATACCTTAAATATATCTTAAATACTGAATTATATGTACCACAAATTACCAAATGCACGTATTTTGCTAAAAAAAAATACAAATCAATAAAACCATGCTCCTGGAGCATAAGCCTACATAAATCATGCATCAGAATTTAGGTAATCCTTCCGCGAAGAACGCTATTAAATTTCATAAAAATCGGTTCATAAACATCTGAGCTATTGACAAAACAAGAGCTCAAAAACTTGATTTCAACAGTCGATTTTCCTCCCGACTCTGAGTCCATCTTTATAATTTCAATCTACAATCAGATTTGTGGAGTTCCTGAAGGAACTTTATTGACCGCAATCGGTTAATAAAGACCTGAGATATCGCCGTGTTTTGGAAAACCATTTCCTAAAATCTGATATATAATATATTTTCAATTGTAAATCAGAAGTATCTTTTTTTTCTTGTTATTTTAAACTGTTTTTCAATCAAAAATTTTAAAATTTTCGTCTAATTTCTAAAGTTTATGAGATATTCTACTTCCAAAAATTAACCTTTTGAAGACTTAGGCCTAGACTTTTGCTAATATCGGATCCAATTTGTTCCCGATTTTTCACAAATTTCTCTTATTTTATTTATAAGGAATGTATAAATAATTGATGGAAAATCTTAAATCTTTTATATCGTATCAAAAATGTGACTTCTGGATCGTGTTAAATTTTCGAAAAACCGGAGGTGCCCTACTTTTAGGGTATATAGCTCCCCTCCTGATAAGTCTTCAGATTCCAAATTCTAAACTTAAGCTCGAACACTCCTTCTTAATAGCCATGTCATGAGCTTACCGTTTAGAAATTCTTGAATTATTTCCCTTATTTTTTTTAACCCACTGCACGATGGGCCGGCTAGAAGAAGTTAAGGCGAATAAATTAATTTTCTTAAGTCGTTTAATATTAACAAAAACCACTCAGTTATAATCACCGGTATTTGTGCTATTTTTATGTCATAAAAAATTAATAACTTTGGTTGTAATCCTAGAAGTACGGCAACGCCAAAGGTAACAAATTTTTCGTTTCGTTTCTTTTTTTTTTGTCAACACATAGTCTTACAATTTTTCGGGGATTTCGACAACTTATTAAAAATTAATTTTACATTGCCATACATCGTTGTTTTCCGCACAAAATATAGATCATTCCTATTGACAAATTTGGTTAGTAAATGTTATTTGTATAAGAAAAAATTCGTGTAAAAGTTGAAGATTTTTTTTAACGAAAATCTTAAATATATAGATTAAAATAAAAAATTGCAGACGATTGCATACTTTGAAAACACTACAAACGTTAGACCATTTAGTGATGTTTAAGATTAAAGAAAAAAATTGAGTCAGCGCGCAACCTAAGGTCCGTTTATATTACTTTTCAGGAAAATTTCAGAAATTATTTATTTGAAGCTATTTAAAAAATAGTTTAAATTTAAGCACTTAACCTAGACTGAATATGTTGAATCGCTGGAATTAAATGTTTATAATACTAGACGCTCAAAAAGCCAGGATATATACATATAACCAGTTTGCAAAAAATGTCTTAAAATGAACCAAATTAAACTTTGTGTTCTAAAAGCGCTACAACTCGTTTGAAATGCAAGTGAACAATATGAGTTCATTATATATCCTCGTCTTTGTATTACCATTCCTACTTCCGCACCAATTTTATGTGAAATCACATATAATTATTTGCAGTAAAACCATATTAATAAATTTTGGTAATTCTATTTTTTTTGTATGGAAGGTGCCACGCCTACTATTTCTATAGCCTCCATTTTTCGCGTAATTATAATGATTAAATGTTAAGATGCCCACAGCAAATTTGATTATCCTAGTTAAAATAGTGGGTCAGATATACCATGAAATATTTTTATACCCTTTACCAATAGGTGAAAGAGTATTATAAGTTTGTCATTCAGTTTGTAATTTTTTCATTATTCGTCTTAGACCGATTACCGATCGACTCAGAATCGCCAGGAGAGTCGATTTAGCCATGTCCGTCTATCCGTCTGTCTGTCTGATGAATTCAAGTTTCTGGAGCTCCTGATGGGTGTACCCAGACAATTTATACACCAGATTTTAGAAAATATTTTAAATTCTCATCGAGTTTTGAATTTTGGCCATATCTCTGGTATTTATTGACCGATTTTGATAAAATTTGATAGCATGTTGCGTTGGAGTATTATCTAAAATCTGATATGTAATTCAAAATTTTTGTTAAAAAAATACTGTTCTTTAAAAAAAAATTTTAATTTGTCAATTTGCGTACATCGATATCTTTTGCTTTGGCGATATCTCGGTTATTGATCTACTGATCTTGATGAAACTCAATAGTGTGCTGCCTTGAATGATTTCCAAAAATTTGATATATGGTTCAAAAAAACTTAAAAAAACACAGTTTCTTGACGAAATTAAAATTTTTTTTTGAAAAATACAGTTTAAAAAAATTTTAATTCTCATCGAATTTTGAATTTTGGTGATATCTCTGGTGTTTATAGACCGATTTTGATTAAATTTAATAGCATTTTGCAACGGAGTATTTTCTAAAAAAAAAAATGTTGTTTAAAAAAAAACTTCTAAAATATGCCAATTTACGTACATCGATATCTTTTGCTTTGGCGATATCTCAGTTATTGATCTACCGATTTTGATGAAAATCAATAGTGTGTTGCGTTAAATAATTTCCTAAAATTTGTTATACAGTTCAAAAAACTAGTGTACTTCGAAGAACACGAACACGAACTATTAACATCTAATACCTATACATATAAGTTATGTCGGTACGCCATCTAGAAGCTCATCAAACTTCCGAAATATGTCTTAAATACATAAGTGACTTTTAAACATTATGATGGCCTTTATTCATATCTTACGTAAGTGTTGTTGCCAAAAGTATAATCTAAATAGGTCCGCTAAATATTCTCATTAAAGCAACCATTTAATCGGTTCTCTAATTTTAAAGATATATGCATTTAAATACGACCTCTCTCGAGGTGCGAAAAGTTACAATGTTGTGTAATTTCTGAAATTGTTTGTATTTCAATCTACCTCCAAAATGTTTTAGACCCAATATAAAACAAGGTTATTCACTATCTAAAGTATTATTCATATATCGTCCAAAAATTAAATGAATAATGACATACATACATTTGAAAGTCGTATTAATTATCGAGATTTGAAACTTACTCAGATCAGAAAATCAATATTCATAGATGTTTTAGTATTTTTGTAGGACTCACCTTAATCAGTCTTCAGAAATATATATACTCGTAATTGACCAAAGACTCTATCATTTCTGTACTTTACTGTTGTAACACCATTGGTGAAGGGTATTTAAGGTTCGGCATAGCCGAATATAGCACTCTTACTTGTTTTTTTATATGGGCGGGGCTGCTCCCACTTTAAATATCGGAAATGTAATAAAATACGGTGAAAATTTTAGAAATATCGGCTAGGTATTTATAAAGTAAAGAATTTATTCCAGTTTAATATTCATTTCGGCCCATCGTGCACTGCTCAATTTCCATAAAAATAATTATAGGCTTTTGAGTCATCCACGAAATCTACAAATTACTTGATTTTAACCATCTGTAAGTTTTGTCTCTATGAGCTTTAATTTTGTTCGGCTTGTCCCAAATGAACTATTAGTAACTATATTCAGGTTTTGAGAAGGGCATATAAAATGTATGAAGTAGAACCAAGTTTCAAGAATTCTTTAATTCCATGGCAGAGATGATAATAAGTTGAGAGAATCATATACTCTCATATACTTTAAAATAAACTGTTGTTTTATCGCCTGAAAATTAAGCTTGATTGATTTTAAGGTGCATTTTTTGCCTTTCCCTGTCAGTTCAAATATGACCTTAGAGTAGGGTTGCTAGACACAAATCCTGGATAAGCTGGACATAAGAAAAAAAAACTTGACAACCCAAAAATTAACTGGACATCAATAATAAAAAGCTTAAATAATTTGCTTCGATGAATTTTTAAAATTTTGATAAACAGAATTTCGAATAAAGTAATTAACCGCAGCGATTTCGAGAGAAAATTAAATCGTCCGAGATCTAAAAAAAACAATTTTCAACAGAAAACACATGCTACTCGCGTTTGTCGATGACATTGATGTCATGCGCGATTTGACTGCCGCCTTTTCAAGTATCAAGAAGGAATCTAATAAAATGGGTCAATGAATCAAATAAAAACTGCTGCACAGTGGTTTACGGACGCTTTTTTTTGGAAATAATTCTTTAACTTTTGAACGACTGGAGATATTTGAATGAAATTTGACATGGTGATAGTCAAGGAGTATTCGAGTTGGTTTTTAAAAGCACTGGTCCATGAGGGGTCGGGAGAGTGATTGATGGACCTTCAAAGTTGGTCACCTCGGGTGTTCGACTTTTTTAAAAATTCGCCAAAAATCCATTTATGTATGGATTGAAAAGAAATTTTAAACTTAAGTTGTCCTTGAGAAGATCTACAAAAAATACGCTTAAATGTGTAGGTTATCTCCTTTGGATTTCGAGATATTTGGGTAAAAGGAATTTTTAGGTTGATTTTTTACCTCTTTTTTTAAGCTTTTTTTTGATCTGGTGGACGCATCTGAGGACCAAAAATTTTTTAAGAATATTCTTTAAATTTGTAATAAAATTCTGAATAATTTTTGTGCAAGTTAGTTATAGAAATCTTCTTTTGTTTAAAAGTTAAAAATATTCAAAGTTGAAACTTACAAAAAATTTCGCTTTTTTTTAGTTTTTCCCCAAAAGATAGCTATATTTTTTCACTAATAAAAAAATATTTTCTTAAGAAACATAAAAAGATTTTTAAAGTTTTTAAAAGAAAACATAATGAGAATGTGTATAAAACAAATTTCTTGCTAATTGGACTTTTGGTCCTCGCACATGTCCTCTCCAAAAAATGGCAATTTGTAAAAAAAAAAATTAGTTTAAACAAAAATTTCTCAAAAGGCAAAGCACCGATTTGAAAAAAATTATAATGTTCATATTTTCCAATATATCTGTTATTGATTAGAAAAGTTTTTTCTGAAACGCGCTGCAAATAGAGACAGTGTTGCCATATTTGTAAAAAAACTCATTTTTTGAAACACCTTTTTCCCCAGTTGGGAATTGGGGAATTTTTAAGTTAAAATTGGGAATTTTTTTTAGTCTATTGCTTTTACATCTTATTGGTCTACATTACTACAAAATTTCATTGTAATATCTTTATCCATGTCATTTCCACAGAATATCAAAGATTAAAAATATTTTCCTTAAAAAAGCAGAAAAACAATTTTTTTTTGTTTTACGATACAAAGTGTAAAAAAAGTAACGCACTTAAAAAAAACTTTTACTTAGTGCTAATCTCCTAGTCTTTCCCGATCTAATGATACTAAACATGTATATAAAGCATTAATACCGAGTCTTAAAAAACTCTGAAAACTTTGGCCCCCGTAGCATTTTTACACTGTTTATTTAAATATAAGTGATGAATTTGTGCATATAAAGTTAATTATCATACTCAAATATTTCACTATTTTTAAGATGACAATGATCCTTCGCTAATAAACAAATATTTTCTTCAAAAAGATATAAATAGTTTTTTATTTTTTTAAAGAAAACATTATAAGAATGACTTAAAAAAATTTTATTCGATTTTGCCTTTTGTTCCAAGCTAAAAAATAAAATTTTAGTAAAAGATTCTAAATAAGTAAGTACGAGTAAGGCACCGATTTTGATAACAGTGTAAAGGTAATATATCCATAATTTGTAGCAAAAGTTTAATTAGAAGAGTACTTTTATAGTAACAGTGTGACAATTTATTTAAAATAAGATTTAAAGGCATTTTTCCGGTATTTAAAATTGGTGTATTTGAAAAAATTGCAAAATTATGTTAAGGTTATAAAATGTTTTTTAATGTGAAAGTTAATGCAATAGGTAAAAATTGTTACAACTTGGGTTTTTCATAATGGTCAGAAAGGATATGGTTACTCACCTCCATACAGGTAGGTTTTACGAGACGCACATATTGGTTGAGTTATATATGCACCTATTTTTAGAGGTAAAAAATACATTAATTCATTGATTTCTTTATTATTCTTTGGATACAGGTATATATAAAAAATGTTTTTTTTTAATATAAAAAAGAAAGTTTTAAATGTAACTGCTATTAACAGTTAAAACATCATGGCTATAACATTGGAATTTAAAGTGTTGTGCGATATTCTTTTTGAACAACCAAGCAGTTCGAGAGCAGAAAAAATTAAAATAATCATGCGATATGCTAAAAGTCAAACTAACTCCATGATTCTCAATAGTGAGGAAGACAAAGTCGTAAAATTTGTAAAGTTATTTGAACTTAAAATTAAGTCGGTTAATTACTGTTTAAAAAGATTTGAATCTAAATTTAAAGACTGGCTGAAGGACTCAATTGAGCTTAAAACTTCTGGTGCTGGAGCCCCTCTAAAAAACTATGATGATCTCGGAGAAAGATCTAAAAAGATGCGATTATCCGAAGTTCTTTCTACTCATTCGGATACTGAAATCAAAGATTCCTTTAAGGAAGTGCTCAAACGAAATAATCAACCAGCTGAAGCTAAACAAATAGCAGATATTCTCCCAGAGGCTTCTCCTAAACGTCTTAAGCGAATTATTAAGAGTATACCAACTCCTTCTTCTCAATCAGAATTTTCGGAGGAAGAAGCACTTGCTCTTATGCTCGAGTTGAAATTGAGTAAAAATAAATATATTAAACTCTGTAAGGCATTACGAGACAAAGGACACTCAATTTTACCAGGATATAATGCGTTATTAAAAACCAAAAAAAACTTAATACCAACAAACGTGATAGGAGACGAAAGTGCATCTGTGGATTTATCAAAATTATTGGAAAATACGGCATCAAGGCTGATATCTACTACATTGTCTGAAGAAGAAGCCAAGAAACTTGACAACAAGGACTTAACTTTAATATGTAAATGGGGATGTGACGGTTTATCTGGATTACCGGAATACAAACAATCAACATCTCATCAGAACACAAATGACTACAGAAGCGTTTTTATGGCATCCCTAGTACCACTAAGATTAAGAAAGAATCGTTCTGAACCATCCACATCAAAAGAGCGTACTGAATATGTGTGGGTTAACACATCTCCAGGATCAAAGGCATTTTGCAGACCGATCAGATTCGAATATTTAAAAGAAAATGCAGCAAGCACAAAAAATTGGGTTGATGATATCAAATATTCAATAGACAATTTGAGTCCAGTCTGCATAGACATACATGGATATTTGATTAATGTAAATTTTGAGCTTCAATTGACAATGATAGATGGAAAAGTAAGCAACGCTATAACGGAAACCCATTCAACTTGGAAATGCTCATTATGCGGAAAGAAGAAATCGGAATTTCTACAAACTTCAGAAGATGCATCAGCTAGTACTGCAATTAATCAAGAGGTTCTGGAATTTGGTATATCGCCCCTACATGCACGTATCCGATTTTTAGAATTTATGCTACATATAGCATATGATCTGAAATATAGGAATATACCTGATAATCAGCTAAAATCCGTGAGAAATAATAAGGAACTGATTGAAATGAGATCCAGTGAAAAAAAAGGATTCAGGAAGAATTCAAAACTATGACGGGTCTAAACATAGACAAACCACTTGTAGGATATGGCAGTACAAACGATGGTAATACGGCCAGGCGATTCTTTGAAAATTATGAAACAACTTCAAAGATTACTGGAATTGATGAGGAAGTTCTTCGTAAATGTTACGTAATATTATCGGCAATAAATAGCAAATATCAAATAAATGCTGAAAAATTTCATTGCTATGCCCTCAACGCGTTAACTCGTATACGACATTTGTATCACTGGAAAGAAATTACACCAACAGTTCATAAAGTCCTTCAACATGGTCGTGAAATAATTGAATCAAATCTTCTCCCACTTGGTGAACTGACAGAAGAGGCCCAGGAAGCGCGGAATTCAGATTTCAAGTATATCCAACTATTTAATACCAGAAAATGCTCAAGAAAATCGCAAAATCAGGATCTAATAAATTATCTCTTGTTGTCTTCTGATCCTGCTCTATCAACGATAAGAAAGAAATGGTGGAGCAGTTATACAAAAACTTCTGAAAACGAACACCTGGAAGAGGTTCTTGATATAATAGATTGTACTGATTATTTTACTGAAAATAAAAATTAAGTAAATAACTACTTTTATATAAATATGTAATAAAAACTGTAAGTTTAAACTTTAACTACAAATACTTCAATAAAATGTATTTCACCTTTTAATATAAGTACAAATTATTTACATTTTGATATTTCATAAATCCTCATGATATTTTCTTTAAAAAAATAAAAAAATATTTGTTTGTTATCGAAGGATCATTGTCATCTTATAGTGAAATATTTGAGTATGATTATTAATTTTATATGCACAAATTCATCACTTATATTTAAATAAACAGTGTAAAAATGCTACGGGGGCCAAAGTTTTCAGAGTTTTTTAAGACTCGGTATTAATGCTTTATATACATGTTTAGTATCATTAGATCGGGAAAGACTAGGAGATTAGCACTAAGTAAAAGTTTTTTTTAAGTGCGTTACTTTTTTTACACTTTGTATCGTAAAACAAAAAAAAATTGTTTTTCTGCTTTTTTAAGGAAAATATTTTTAATCTTTGATATTCTGTGGAAATGACATGGATAAAGATATTACAATGAAATTTTGTAGTAATGTAGACCAATAAGATGTAAAAGCAATAGACTAAAAAAAATTCCCAATTTTAACTTAAAAATTCCCCAATTCCCAACTGGGGAAAAAGGTGTTTCAAAAAATGAGTTTTTTTACAAATATGGCAACACTGTCTCTATTTGCAGCGCGTTTCAGAAAAAACTTTTCTAATCAATAACAGATATATTGGAAAATATGAACATTATAATTTTTTTCAAATCGGTGCTTTGCCTTTTGAGAAATTTTTGTTTAAACTAATTTTTTTTTTTACAAATTGCCATTTTTTGGAGAGGACATGTGCGAGGACCAAAAGTCCAATTAGCAAGAAATTTGTTTTATACGCATTCTCATTATGTTTTCTTTTAAAAACTTTAAAAATCTTTTTATGTTTCTTAAGAAAATATTTTTTTATTAGTGAAAAAATATAGCTATCTTTTGGGGAAAAACTAAAAAAAAAGCGAAATTTTTTGTAAGTTTCAACTTTGAATATTTTTAACTTTTAAACAAAAGAAGATTTCTATAACTAACTTGCACAAAAATTATTCAGAATTTTATTACAAATTTAAAGAATATTCTTAAATTTTTGGTCCTCAGATGCGTCCACCAGATCAAAAAAAGCTTAAAAAAGAGGTAAAAAATCAACCTAAAAATTCCTTTTTACCCAAATATCTCGAAATCCAAAGGAGATAACCTACACATTTAAGCGTATTTTTTGTAGATCTTCTCAAGGACAACTTAAGTTTAAAATTTCTTTTCAATCCATACATAAATGGATTTTTGGCGAATTTTTAAAAAAGTCGAACACCCGAGGTGACCAACTTTGAAGGTCCATCAATCACTCTCCCGACCCCTCATGGACCAGTGCTTTTAAAAACCAACTCAAATACTCCTTGACTACCACCATGTCAAATTTCATTCAAATATCTCCAGTCGTTCAAAAGTTACAGAATTATTTCCAAAAAAAAGCGTCCGTAAACCACTGTGTGCTGGTTTCTACAAGCAGGCAATCCTCAAGAATTGGACATGTGATCGTTGAGAACTATAGCTACTAGGTTGTAAAAAAATTTGTTTACCTTGGTATCGCCGTCAACATAAATAACGACGTAAGTTTCAAAATCAAATGTAGAATCATACTTGCCAACAAATGCTATTTTGGCATAAGCTGGCAGATAAGAAATAAAGCATTTTTGTAAGAACATAAACTACGTTCTACAAAACGCTTATACTACCCTTATTGAATCATGGGCACTTGCACAGGCAGAGGAAGCTATTCTTGCAGTTGTTGAGAGGAAGATTCTACGAAAAATCTTGGACCATTTTGCATCAACAATGAATATAGAACACGAATGAATGTGCAGTATGAGTTATACGTTGACATCGACATAGTAAAACGCATCAAAAAGCACCGGCTACGTTGGCGAATGTATGAAAATACTCCAGCAACAAAAGTATTGGAGAACGATCCCGAATAAACTCGTAAAAGAGGACATCCGAAAATACGATGGAAAGGCCAAGTAGAGGAAAATATTTCAAAGCTTGACCTATGAATTGTAGAATATGCGCACATAACAGGTTTTTGATATAGTCCATTTAAGTAAAGTAAGTTTAATGGGGAAATTTGATGGAGGGTAATTTTATTACAAAATGAACTTGATCAAGAAATCGATTAATCAACGCATGAAAAATACACTTTTGCACACTGGACAAGCACTTAAAAAGCTGGACAATCCAGTCGAACCCAGCCTGACTGTCAACCCTACCTTAGAGGTATAGGGTATCAAATGGCCAGACTTGATTGACTATAAAACTTTATTTATATTTTTTACTATTTGCACTTATTTTTTTACAGATTTGCTTTATTGTTTTTCTTCTTTGCTTTCTATTTTATTTTATTAATATTTTATTTGTTGTACTCAAGTGGACACTTTTATTTTATTTTAGCTATTACTCCTTTATAGTCAGTCGTAGTCGTTATGGTCGATATTATTCATTGCCTTCATTTCGCTGGTTACACTAACGTAGAGAGTAAGTGACTCTTAGCGTTTGTTGTATTTGAGTCTGTGTGTAAATAATTTTGGCCCAAGGCTTGTTTCTACTGAAAAGTACTTTTTATTTTAACATTTTTGCTGGTAAAGGATATTTTTCATTGTTGTCAAAGTTCCGTTTTTGTTATTATTTTTTCTTTGAATTATTTAAGAACCAAAAGAAGATTGTTTGTTTTGTTTATACAATGATGTGTTGATAGGTTTTTAGTTATTTTCATGATATAGATATTTAAATTCATTGTATCCAAACCACAGCACGTTATGTAGTTGCACGTATGTATGTAGTTTTTACAACAAATGTTTTTACAGATGTTTTATCGTTTACCAAGATAGAATTTTACAAAAAGAACGATTTAGATAGTAATATACGTAATATGGAAATTAAAATCTGTATTTTTCTTAACGCATTATTTTTAACCGTTTCGCCGTACCTTCGAATTAAAATCTTAGAATTTCGCAAAAATTTAATTTTTCGGTCATAAGGGACCGTCTACATATTACGTATCGCTCTTAGGGGGAGGGGGATATGACTTTTGTTACGGTGGAGGAATTTTGTCTGCGTATTTCTATTAAAATGTGTTACACAGTGGGAGGGGGTAAAAATCTGCGAAAATAGCCCCTAATTTGAGTATATGCCTAATACTTTAATAAAAGTAATAATGAATATTTTTGCGCAGTCTGTGGAGAATATATGCGGTAATGGTTTTTTAATATTATAAAAGCTCAACACTTTCTTGCCAGGGGCCAAAGGTCAAAATTCGTTTTATTTTTTATTTTCCCCAGCAAAATAGGAGAATTTTAAAAATATATTAGCTAATTTGAATCCAAATGCAAAAAACTGTTTACTTTTATTTATAATAACCCCCTAAATCATAAACAATTAATGAAATTATCATAGGTTTATAGTAGGAATTTTGTATGGAAAATTTAAGTTATAAGCATGTCAGGAGGTAAGGGGGTAAGTATTTATACCCTTCACCACCATAGATGGAAAGGGTATCTTAGACCCACCTTTTAGTATATCACTAGTATATACTTCGATTAAGCGATGTCAGTCCGTCCGTCTGGCTGGCTGTATGAACTTCCATATAAACCATGTAATCAAAGTACAGGTCGCAATTATAAAAATAATGTTATCAAATTTGGCACAGATAATTTTTTTGGGACCATGGATATTGAAATTCGTCCAAACCGGTTCATTATTTGTGGTGCCTCTCATAGGTCCCACTTCCCGGAATTGATATTTCAGCTACAAACATCAATATTTTTTCATGAAATTTAAAACAAATGAAATAATGAAATTTTTAAGTTTATTTTTTTGCATATGGGCAAATCCGAAAAACATTATACTAAGGACAAAATTTTAAAACTATCAAAATCACTTTTTAACCACAAACATAAAGAGAAAAAAGATGAAATTCGGGAACAAATAACACCATTTTTTACTGATTTACGAACCCTTAAAAATATGAAATATGATTTTTTCCAAATAAAAAACATTCAAGTAAAAACTGTATCGTCCGTCACGTAGCGTCCGCAACAGTTCATTTATGGTTTTTTGGTGAAACTGGAAACTTTTAAATATTTTATAAAAGCTGTTTTGTAATCCTCCGATTTTTCTCTATCTTCAATGTATTTTTAACATTTTTAGTAATATGACCGATTTGATGTTAATTACAGAAACAAAGTCATTTCCATTTTTTTTTTTTTTTTGTAACGTCCGCCACAAGTATGTAAATTATCAAATGCCATTCGATAGCACAATCGATGGGCTAATATTCTCCAAAATCTGTGCAAAGACATTTCGTATAAAACGGCAATGGGATTAATTTAAGTACAACCATATTCTTATAAATTTCTAAATTTCGAGATCATCGGTTCAAATTTTACCCCAGCTCTCATATAAGTCCAAATGACGGAAACAGCTTAAATATATAAGTCATGAGAAAATGTTTGTATGATGACAAAATTTAGCAAATAATTGCCTTTATACACGATAAAGAACACATTTGACCTTAGTGATGAAGGATATCGTATAGTTGGGCTTGACCGACTATAACACTTTCTACTTGATTTTTATTAAAAAAGACATTTTAACCCTAAGCGACAACACGAATTGCAAAAAAAATTGTCTCTTGAAAATTGAGTTTAGATGGATGAGCCCCCAAAATACCTGTTTTTAAAATTTGTAAGACAACCAATCTGGGGGTTGGCCTTAAACAAATTCCAACTTTGAAAAATAACTAGCACCCTACATTAAAGATTTTGAAAATTGTTTATAAAAAAACATGAATTTTGATAGTAATATTAAATAACATTAAATTGTGGACCAAATTCAATAATAACATGTTACACAAAACCAGCAAACTATTTAATTGAAAGTTCCTAATAAAATCACCAGGTATAAAACTTTTAAAAACAAGTTTTGAGTTATGCCAATATTTTTGTAAATGAGCAAAACAGGAAATATTAAGGCCGCGGTTAACAAAATAAATACATTTTTATAAGAAATTTATTCTTTTAATGTCTTCTATACCTTAATATTTGTATGACTATAAATATTAAGGTATACCCCTTGTTGCAATTGGAATGTTGTCTGGGAATTATATATATACAAACATAAATAATAATTAATTTTGCATTAAGACTATTCCGAATGTGACAAAAATAGAAATGTTGATAGCCACGTCACAAATATTGTATATTATGAAAGCAAGGAATCATGGTCAGATTACATAATTAGTACAATTCAAACTCAGTTTTCTAAAATTAGACAAAAAAAAACTTTAATATGTTTTGACACAATTACTTAGAATAGTTTTGACGTTACATAATGTCACTGACTAAAAAGTTTCCATACAACAACGGAAGCAATAAGTAATCAAGGTAATGTTGTGTATGTCATGCTCCAAAACTACCTTGTGATACGACTGTACGTTTTTGGCTAAATTTAAGTTCGGCAGAGTTTTTCCGATGCCGTTTCATAGTAGAGATTACTAGCTTAATGCGAGTAACTATTATGATTAATAGGCTTTTAAAGGATTATGGCCCGACATCAATTTTTATACCCACCATCAAAAATAATTGAGATTGTCATTCCGTTTGTAATTTCCTTAATATTGGCTCAAAAACCAAAAACGATATATATTCTGAATCCTTATGAAGAGCGATGTCCGTCTGTCTGTGTGTCTGTTGATATCACGATAACTCCTAACGAAAGGAGCTAGCTCACTGAAACTTAGTAAAAACATTTTTCATCTATGAGAAAATTGGTATTGAAATTGGGCAAAATCGGTTAAGATTCGACCATAGCTCCCGTATAACCTCGCCTATTCTAATCGCTTATTTGTTAATAAATAACAAACTGTAATAGCTATGATGATAAAATTTGGTGCATAGAAGTTTTGCGTAGACCCTAGACAGCATTCAAAATTTCATTAAAATTGTCTCACATTTAGCTATAGCTCCCGTACAAAATATTTATAAAAACGGCCTAAATTTCACCTAAAATACACTTAAATGCCAATAAATATTAAACTATAGCAGATATAACCACTAAAGTTTTGTCTTATATTTTGTCAAAATCGGTTCACATTTAGATAGAGCTAAGCCCAGCCCCGGGAAACACATTAATGCTGATAAATTGAATACAATTGTAATAGCTATGAGGACTAAATTTAGAATAGAGTCATTTTATGGAACTATTGGTCAGTATATCACATTTTATAGGAATCGGTCCATATTTGACTATAGCTTTCATATAAAAAACACTCCCGGAAACAAAAAAAATGTAGCAAAGGCCACTTAATAGCTATTAAATTAGAAACTAAGACAGCTATGGTAACTAAATTTTGCACAAATAAAGTTTATGTAAATACCAGCCAGTATATATTGTTTTGTAACAATCGGTCAACATTTGGCTATAGTTCTTATATATATATATATATATATATATATATATATATATATATATATATATAAAGCCCTTTTTATATCTACACTTACGAAATTAGATAGCTATCAATCAATGTTAAATCCAGACTTTATATATGGTAGATGCATTAGGAACTCCTAAAATATATGTTTATCTTAACTACATACGAGTACTAAGCAGTATTTAACAGCTTATTAATGTATAACTTTACGCGGTTATTCAACATTTTTTGTAAGGTAAATACTAGGGAAACCACTTAGATACTTTAAATGTTGAACAATACTAACTATACTACTGCAACCGAATTTAGTCCAAAAATTTTACCAACTATGCACTCTCGTACAACTTGATAGTGGGTATACAAGATTCGGCACAGCCGAATATAACACTCATACTTGTTGTTATTGCAGTTGACGTAATTGATCGAATTTTTATATTATATCAAATATATATGGATTAGTATTTTGACAATTAGTTAGTGATATTCTGAGATATATATTCTGAGTAAAGTAACTTTTGTTAGTTTAAAAAAATAGATCAAAAAGAATTTGTGTGTTAATAAAACATTGCAGGGGGGTTACTGCGTATCTCGATTCGAAAATAAAACTGTTCGAATTTGTATGCTTAAAGCATTGTGTTTCGAAAATAATTTCTTTCGAATCGAGTTAGGCAGTAACCCCCCTTTTTACGAAAAAAATAACTTTGAAGCCAAGTCCAATTGGACTCATTTTACACTAAATACAATCGAGTGAACTGTATGTTGTTTGTCAACCTTAAAATATGGAAAGATGAAGTAGTCGCCTGGCATGGTTATCTTACCAGTATTTTGGGATGCGCATAACATTCATCGAATATTCAGCGACTTTTCAAAGAGTTACTGGAGCGTTTGAAGAATGGGGATAAACTGCCACATTTGAATAAGAAAAGAGTGCTATTCAAGGCAAATACACTGCATCAATGAAAATGCTTCATATTGCTTTCCCATCCATAGTTTTTTTTTTTGGTTCGGTGAAAAATCGAATCATCCCAAAAGATATCGTAGTTAAATACCTATATATGTAGTATATATATCATTTAAGTAAGCGGAACGATTTAAACGGACTCTTTAACTACAATGTTTAAAAGGTACTGATCTGTCGATGAGTACATTAGGGTGGAGCGAAAAACATTTTTATACCCTTCACCACCATAGGTGGAAAGAGTATTATAAGTTTGTGTTGCTGTATGTAACGCATAGAAATATTGGTTTTAGACCTACCCCTTAGTATGTTGTTTTGACCCTTTTTAAACACAATAAAAACTAATTTACAGTTACAAATTTTCATATCTTCAAAACAACAAAATCTATCGGTTTCTACTTCAAACATAGAACTATTCTGAACTTTAACGAACATAATCCTAAAGTTTGAACTGAAAAGCTTATGTAATTTGTCTGTAATTCGATTTCTAGATAATCGGTTGGGTGGAGCGAAAAACAACTTTTGTTGAAATTCGATACGTCTGGGTTAAAAATCGATGCTATACATCGTAAGGTGCTCACAGGACATTTATTTCTAGGACCCATTTGTATGGGGTTTTTAGTAAATTTCAACCAATAAAGATATGTTTTTAGAAACTAAAAATCCAAATTTTTAACTTTGACCCCGATTAAAAAAGGGTTAGGCTCATCCAACATCAAAGAAAGTTCTAGTGGACATTTACTATACATGTACTTAAATAATGTCCAACAATTTACTTTTTCGCGAAATTTTACGATTTCAAGTCGCAGGTACTGCAAAACCATATGGAATATCAAACTGAACTTTTCTGGATTTTATTACCACATCAGTCTAAATTAATATGCCGAAAATTTTTGAAATTTTTAATATTTTTTTAACAAAATTTTCTAAAACTTAAAAAGTGAGTTTTAAAACGGTCCTTAAAAAAGACAATTTTCCAGTATAAATTTAATTATATTTTAATAAATTTCAACTATTTAATACTTATGAGCCTCTAGATGATAAAGAATGTCTTACTTCATAATTTCTGTACTCTAAAGTTAATTAGTTTGCTGCCTTAGGCGTGTTGAAGAGAAAATCTTTGTATGATAACAAATTTATACAAATATTGTCTTTATACACAAAAAAGAATAGACCTTTGACCTTAGTGGTGAAGAGTACCTACCATATAGCCGGGCTTGACCGACTATAGCACTTTCTTAATAATAAAAATAATTTGGAACAAATTCGATTCTTCTGTATTAAAAACCGATGCCATCTTTGGTCAATGTCCTGAGGTGGTGCACAGAATATTTATTTTTAAGGAAAAAATATGAGCTTTTTTAGTTTTAGCTAAATGTTAACCAATAAAGACTTTTGTGCAAAAAAAAATTAAAGCAACAAGTCCATACAATAGTTTTGGAGTTACTGCAATTTTCCCTGTAATATTAGAAGTACAAAATAGTGCAATTTTGTTAAAATATAATGAAAATTAAAAGTTTAGGAAATTTTATTAAAATAAAAATATTAAAAACTTTAAATTTTTCATCAGCATTTTAAAAATGACAGGTTGATATCTTATATGGTTTCGCCGAAACTGCAATTTAAAATCGTCGAATTTCGCGAAAATGTAAATTTAACCACACATCAGCTACTGAGAAATTTAACAATTTAAACCAACATTTCTTTTTAAATTTTTGGTTCTTCAAAAAATCATAAAAAATATAAATAAAAACAAGTAAGAAAGTGCTATAGTCGGTCAAGCCCGACCATACGATACCCTTCACCACTAAGGTCTATAAAGACAAATATTTGCTGAACTTTGCCATCATACAAATATTTTCTTATTTAAGCTGTTTCCGTCATTTAGAGAGCTAGGGTCAAATGTGGACCGATTATTTCAAAATTTGGCAAATTGACTACAATTGTTACAAAAATTATGTATGCAAAAAAATAGACTTAAATTTCGCATTATCTTTAGATTTATGAGCGTTTTAGTGATTTTGGTCTCATTTAGTGCGTTTTGATAGAAGAGTTTGTATAAAAGCTATATTCAAATGTGGACCGATTTCAATTTGATACAGTGATTTTGGCTTACATAAGCAGTGTTTATTTCAAATTTCATGAAAAAATATTGATATATGTGGCCAATATATCAATTCCGGGAAGTGGGACCTATGGGAGGTACCATAAATAATGGACCGATTTTGACGAATTTCAATAGCCATGGTCCCATTATCAAAAAATGATCTGTTTCAAATTTCATCAAATTATCTTTAGAATTGCGACCTGTAGTTTGATTACAAGGTTTACATGGGGGTCCAGCCAGCCAGCCAGACGGACGGACATCGCTAAATCGACTCAAAAAGTGATTCTAAGCTTATTGGTATACTATAAGGTGGGTCTAAGACAAATATTTCTATGCGTTACATACATCAGTACAAACTTATAATACCCTTTCCACCTATGGTGGTGAAGGGTATAACAAATATTCCATTCTTTTACTGTTGATGTATAGATTGGTAGGGTGTTTACTCGAGCTATGTTTGCTTGATTAATCACAAAAATAAAATCGACTAACTGCCCGAGTAAATAAAAATGACTTATTTCAAATAAAGATTTATTAGAATAATTTTCCACGAATAATCGAGTAAAAACATTTTTATAATTTTGGTAGTTGGCCAAATGGAGAGCGTTTTAAAATGAAAGTGCTCATTTCAAAATGAGAATGTGTTCTTAGAATATTCTTTCTGTATGTCTTGTTTGTTTAGTATGCATTTTTGTTTGTGTTTTTTTCTTTTTGAGTACGAGTAAAAAAAGCTTTGTTATTTAATGTAAGTTGTTTTTATTCCCCTGCCACGCAAATAATGGCCAACATTGGTTTGAAAGTTTCTGCTGTCCATATTTGTTTAGATTTAGATACATCTTAGTAATGATGATATTTTTAAATCAGTTGATGTTTATGCTATAGTTTATTTAAAGCAATAATCGAGGTTTTTAATTTAGTCCATTTTCCATTTAAAATTGAAAGAAAAATCGAAATGTCGGAGAATCTTAGTAAGACTAATAAAAGTCTTTCCTAAAACAAAAACAACATATTTCTTAATCATAAATTTGTGAAAGGAACTTTAAAAAATTATCTCATTTTCGTCATCATAGAATTTGTCAATCGATCACAAGAGATCAATGGACATGCATGTAAGCTGGGAGCTCTCAACAACAACGCAAACGTAGCCATAACAACTTATTCAGATTTGTAAAAATAACTGTAAAAAAAATTAAGAAAAAATTTGTCTGTCCTTACACAACTTTTAGATAATGAATAAAAGCAGGAAATGATACCGGAAATAGGAAACTAAGGAATAATGAAAGTAACTAATACTCTATTTAAAAACTCGCATATTATTACATATACATATGTGATTTTTTATATAAACATATGTATGTATGTATATATTTATTTATATAGTTACAAGCGTACATATTTGTTTGTATCTATGTAAATATGTACAAACAAAGGCTTCCAATGAAAAAATCAGTAGTTACACATTTACACCCAATAAAACCGGAAGCCTGAACGAATAAATGAATCAACGCTTTTGGGAATGAATATATATGTAAGTATGTATATTATATGTAAGTATGTATATTATGTCGGGCATATTGTTTGATGAAATAAAAAGTTCAAATCATCTTAATGTTTTAGAGATAGTAGTGTTAATCCTGCTTCCTGAACATTAAGTTCCGGCAAGAGAAACACTAAAATTTTGTTGTATTAGAAGAAGATAACAATTGAAAGAACATATCGAGGGTTTATATTCAAATAGTGCTATCTGCACTTTTGGCCAAAATGGTTTTTTGTAGAAACGTGTTCCTTGACTTAAATGTCACATGCCATATTAATTTTGAAATAATAAATTTTTCTAAAACAATTTTTTTTTTATAAATTGTGTTTTTGCTATCTACAATCATTTTCTTGTTAATAAAAAAAATACTGCTATCTGCATTAAAAATATTTGTGAAAATAATAAAAACTGTTATAAAATATACATTGTAATTTGTGAAACCAACGAAATGGACCATAATTCCCTACAACGTATTGCCATAGATTATATGTCATCCAACGAAGATGAGAACGATCTTATAACAGGTTTGTTGTACAAAATTTGTACCAGTTATTATTGTAGATTCTGAAAATGAACAAATCAATCATAATATAGCCTCTTATCGTAGAAGAAAAAAAGGTCAATTTTTCTGGTTCAGAAAAAAGACTGCAAAATGTAAAAAAGCGTATGAAGGGGCTGCAATATTTAGGATTTTTGACTGTCGACAAAGTTGTTAAACAAAATGTAATAAAAAAACAAAGGGAAATTGGACCAGCGTGTTTGTCGAGAACTTGCTTTAAAAGTATCGTAAGACACTGCCACCAACTAGATGACGTTGCTAGAAAAAGTATTTTTGAAATGTTTTGGAGAATATCCTGGGAATCTAAGCAAGTTTTTATAAAGGCCCACGTAATACAGACTCCTAAAAAAAGGAGTACAGCACAAAGTTGTAAAAGAACTAGTACCTTTATGTATAAACTCCCTTACAATCACCAACTTCTCCAAGTATGTAGATCCATGTTCATGTTCACTCTTGGAATAAATAGAGGAATGTTACGTTATTGGTTGGTCAATAAAAACCCAGTTTCATCGTCTTATAATAAAAAACAGCGAATTTATAAAAATTCTAAAAAGGGTGGCTGCCAAACATTTTTAAAACAATATTTTGAAAAACTGGACAAAATGGAAAGTCATTACTGCCGCAAGGACAGTACTAAGATATACATAGCCACAACATTTAAAACTAAAGCCGATGTTTATAGGCACTATAAATCTAAGTGTTTGAGTAATAAGGTCCGTCCCGTATCCTCTTTTACGTTTTACAATTTTTTTAAACAGCAAAATATAGTTCTATATAAGCCCCGTAAAGACGAATGTGACACATGTGTTGGACTTAGAGCTAAACAAGTTGAATTGCATGAATATAAGACACATATTTTAAAAAAAGAACTTGAACACCCATTGCTTGTCGGACACGCTACCAATCATCATATACTCCGATGGCTGTGGCTACCAAAATCGTAACCATCTTTTAGCAAATGCACTGTCGATTTTTTCTATAGAAAATAATAAAATAATTGAACAAAGATACTTAGAAAAGGGGCACACTTAAATGGAGTGCGACAGTGCACATGCCAATATTGAGATGAAACTAAAAAAAACAAGCAATTTATGTGCCGAACGATTACATAAGTGTAACAAAAGAAGCCAGAAAGACCGTGAAAATAAATGGCAAAATAGTCAAAATGCCTTTTGATGCTATTTACCTAAACTATGATTTTTTTAAAGACTATACCGACAAAAAACTTATTCGGTTCACATCTATAAGACCTGGTCGGGATAAAAACGATCCAACTGTTTCACAATTAAAATCTCTTATTTATCTACCTAGTGGTGATGTAAAATATAAAGTTAATTTTGATGACGAGTATAATAGCCTTCCGACTAGAATTAAAGTATACGGCGGTCATATAGAGGCAAAACCCTTACAATCTGGCCCCCGTCCAATTCAACAAAGTAAGTGGAAGCTTTTACAAGCGCTAAAGACTGTTATTCCCCAAGAATATCATGCTTTTTATGAAAATTTAAAATATGTGTAAAAAAAGTAGTTGTTTATTGTTTTTTTTTTATGTAATTTAATTATAATAAATCTTGTTTTGTTCAAAAAACTTATTATTTCAATAAAAATTCATGATATTTTAATAAAAGCCGCAATTAGTTTCCATAATATCGAATTTTTTTTTGTTCAAATAATGCTTTCTGCTTTCTTTAATATTTGAAACGACAATATTTTTAATTGTAAATAGTGCTATCTTCCATAGAAGCGCGAATATAAGGAATTAATAAAAACTTATTTTGTTTAAAATTTAAGCCCCCTTTTTAAATGATATTGTAGAACAAAGTTTAGTTACTTATCTTATAGTTAACGAAAAAAACAGTTTTTTCGTTCTTCTGTAAAATTGTGAATTTGCAGATAGCACTATTTGAATATAAACCCTCGATATGCTCGATTTTTTAAAAAAAATCTTTATAATCTTCGCTTGAATTTACCTAAATTGATGATGATTTATCCACGATTGTATCTTGAACCCAGACATGTGGATCCAGATTATATGGTTTCGGATGAAGCTTCCAGATTTTGCATACCTATTTTGGTCCATCTATTCAGGAGAGTGCCGAAAAGCCGTCGCACAAGTAATTACCTGAGGCGAAAATTACGTGAGTGAGTGGGTTTTATAAAGTTTATCGGATATTTTATAGCAAATTATAAACTTTGTATTGCAATCAAAAGAACATAGATTAAATAATCGTAAACGACATTCGGTTAAATATCTCTTAAACTATTAGAGATAGCGTAACATAGTAAGCATATTTTCTTTCTTT
This sequence comes from Stomorhina lunata, assembly GCA_933228675.1. Classification (NCBI taxonomy): domain Eukaryota; kingdom Metazoa; phylum Arthropoda; class Insecta; order Diptera; family Rhiniidae; genus Stomorhina; species Stomorhina lunata. The sequence continues at coordinate 68,783,635 of OW121744.1, forward strand.
CTTAAGTAGTTTTCGAAAATGTATAAAGCTCTTCGATACGTTTATATTTGCCAAAGTTATACGAACCAATAGGTTTTACATACAATGGTGCTCAACTTTGTCTCAGTGTAGGGGTCACTGCGCTAAAAATAGACATTTTTTTACAAATTGGTCTAAAACTCCAAATACCCATTGGCCGATTTATGCACATTGTGCCACAATCCGCCCCGTAGTTTAAAAGTTATTGAACTATAACTAAAAACTTCACAAACAATACTTTGCACCATAACTTCTAAACAATTTGGAAAAAAATGCAATTAGTACGACGAAAGTAGAAAGTTAGCAAAGGCAAAAATGTTATGCACCAAAACATTCCCTGTTTTTGTTTAATTAAAATTTTTTGTAGCTTACGATCAATATTTTTTCTCTCGTTTTCGCTCATTTTAATCTAAGGGCTCGATATTGTGTATTTGGCTTATAATTAAATTTGGGTTCTTAATAGCTTTCGTGAAAAAAATAATTCTTATTTTGCGTAGTTTTCAACATTATACTAAACTTTTAACTAATCTGCTTACTTCTGCCGTTAAGGCGTTATGGGCAGAAGTGAGCATCTAATATGTTTTACACATTCTGAAGTTTTACCTAAAAATTTTTGGATAGTACTAACATTTTTGATTAAAAATTTTGTAGATTCTTAAAACTAAATAGCAAACGGCCCTATGATCCACTGGGAGTCAAGGATAACAGAAGAAGAAATAGCAAACGGCACGTACTTTTGGGAAAATTCTTAGATTTTGACTGCTGAATCTGAAAATGATTTTAGTTTTTTTTTAATTTTCGAGATATAATTTTTTTCGAAAAAGATGTTTTTCGAAAAAGATTAATGTAACTGAAAAACGGCTTGGCCTATTTTACAAATAGTAAATGGCGACAGTATTGTCTTTAAGTTGCACTAACAGTAGTTTTTAATCTACCCAACAATTACAGAGATAATGTACTTTGACGCCCATTGATTCATCCTGTGTACATACAGGGTAACCATAAATCCAAAATTTAGAATGCTTGGGTCCTCCTTAACTATTCTCTCATACATACTGATGCAATCAGACTTACAGTTTAGAAGATACAGATTTATTAGCACTTTTTTTTTGTTTCAAACCACTGTGCAGCGCCACCTTTTGTAGATGCCAATAACCTCATTATCCACATTGATGTGTGTTGACAGGTTTGCGCCATAGCCTCCAGGCATAAACTTTGTCTTGGAAATATTGATTTTCAGCCCAGCTACACAAGATTCAACAGTGATAGCGTTAGTATTTTCTTGAAGGTGACCTGAGCTCTGGCTTAGAAGACATACGTCATCAGCATATTTCAAGTCCTTGAGTTTGCGCCTTGAGTTTGGATACAAGGACTCCAGTAGTGACTTCGAACGGATTTGACAATTTACCCTTGTGTAAAATTTGACATTTAAAATCCACGTACATTGCCCGTGGAAGGCCTTTGACATTGTCAAAGGCCTTCATAAAGACGATAAACGTCAGTTAATGGGGGTGCAGAATTCATTACACTGCTCTAGTACTTTTCTTACTGTGTTGATAAGATCAACAGAGGAACGGTTCTCTCTGAACCCAAACTAATTTTCGCGGAATGTAGAGAAAACGGCGTCGGATATTTGATTTAAAGTTATTCGACTTAGTATTTTGCTCGGAATTGGAAGAAGTGTTATACCCCTGTAGTTATTGCAGTCTTTAGAGTCACTCTTTTTTGGTATTTTGACTAGTATACCTTCCAGTATTTTATGTACAAATAAATGCCACAGTCTCGCAGACTCGTTGTTAACTTCTTGTATTGTTGGGGTATTGTCTGAAATGCTAATAAATCTACTGTCATAGTTGGTTTCATTATACATTTCCATCAGTGGTGTTAATCCGATAGGGTTGTTTAATGTCGACTTGAAGTGTTCCATCCAGCGTATTAATTGTTCATCCGAAGTTGTAAGAAGAGTACCACTACGACTCAATACGTGACCATTGGTGTATGTATAAGGTCTTTATGTCATCTATACTTGCAGCTGATTCAGCTTGGCTTGATTACTCGTCTGTCAACATTCTCTTGTCCCTCCTTGCAGACCTTTTTATTATTTTGGATAGGTCATGTTGTATGGAGCACTACGTTTTAATTTAAAATTGTACTTTTTATAATTTTACGTTGTTCAACCAGGTCCCATGTTTTTTGGGTAAGCCAAATTTTCATTTTATGATCTTTAAACCTTAATGTTTGTTGACCAACCTCATTGTACGCTTGAATGACACTTCTAGATATTTCATTAGTACTGGCGTCGTTGTTGTTAATAGGAAGCCCATTCATTATGGAAGTTATAAAGGCATTTCGATATCTTTCCGACTCCAATTTTCCTACATTTTCCAATCGGCTTTTGCCGTATCAGACCTTAGAGCTGCTATTTTTATCTGCTCCGCACCTCGAGCGCACATTAAGTATATATCAACGTCACTTAGAATTGATCAAAATATAATCAATTTGGTTCTTTGTAACGTCATTCGGCGATATCCAAGTAATTTTATGGTGAAGCTTATGAGGAAATTACCATCCAAAAATATTTCTTATAAAACTGAAATCACATTGACTTATTTTGTTGGAATCGGTCCATATTTGACAACAGATCACACTCATAAATCTGAAGATAACGACAGCTTGATGTTTAGTTTTTGTATAACTTTTATATAAACTAAAATCAAGTTTCTAAAGATTAAGTGTTTATTAAAAAAAAAACATGATCATTGATTTGATAGGTTTGTATTCGAAAAATGCTAATCTACATTCTCTACAAAAAGATTTTGATTATAATTGTAAAGAAAACACAAAATCATAAAAAACATTTAATCTTGCCAAAAACAAGTATTTTAATGCTTTTCTATTAAAATTCGCTAATTATTACAGAAATTCACCTCTGTCTGGGCTAGTTTTTTGACATTACGTAGAAATATCTTTATTGTTCGCAAAAATATACATATTGTTTAGCAGACTTCAGTAGAACATATATTTTTGTATTTTTTTTTTTTCAGAACACTCTATTTCAAGGGTAGCCTTTTTTATGAAGTGGTTAAAATACACGAAGAATTAAAAAAACTCGCGTGTATATGACTACAACTCCTCACAAGACTCCGATAATAGTAATAAAGTTAGGCAACTATTTCTACCTTGACATGTAAATATTTCCCCATCATTTAAAAAGGATTTCAGTATATGCATGTATTTTAGTTTTTGAAATATATTTATCTAATTTAAACAAAATAACCCATACATAAAATTAACCAAAAACTGTCAATAATAACATAATATGACTACCACTATGTACAATCATCTTAACATAACATAAAATAATTTTGTCCACCTAGCATGTTTTACGCGACACACTGTGCGACCTGAGAAGAATGTACCATTTTCCAACATGGAAAAAACTAAGTAAATTCGATTATATTTAAGCAAAACTGAACTATTCAATACTAACGAGTCATTTAATGATAAATTATGTCTAATTTTTAAATTTCTTTATTTACAACATACAATTTTTGGTGCGTATCCTTAGACGAGTTTTCAAGGACATAAATTTTCAGGGTAAAAATGGAATAACTCCAAAACTACTTCATAGATTTTTTTTGACTACTTGAAATAAAGCTATGTTAGGTTTCTTTAATATTCCAATATTTTTTTAGTAAAACTTGTTTATTTTTGGTTGAAATTTCTCAAAAATAAAAAATAACCTAATTTTCCCCAAACAAATGGGCTCTTAAACTTTGGACCCGATGAGCGGTTATAGAACTTTTTCCGATTTGGCTCAAATTTTCAGAACTAAACTTTTAGACCTAGTGTTATAATATTATGTTGAAAAAGTTATGAAATTCGAAAAAAAAACATTTCCTTTCATATAAAAAATTGTCACCCTAATGTCCACATTTAAACCAATTTTCATATAACAAAGCTTATATACAAATATATCTCCAGGAAATTTGATTTAAAAAATCACATTTTGTAATATGTCACTATTGATGTAAATAATCGATGTTTTTAGCTTCCAAAATTTATTGTTAAGGACTTTTAATAAAACAATAAGTCTAATTTGGAAGTGATACGTATTAAAAAACTTTATTAATTTTATTTTTCGGACAGAAAAAGCTATTTGTTTCGAATAGCATAAGTAAATCTCATTTAATTATATTGCAAATTATTGTAGTTTATGTAAAGGGTTTTTCTAAATTAAATATTGGAAATCATATCTCTGCTTATAGCAGTGTTGCAGCAAATGAGCGATTAGAATGTAGCATTTGAATGAAGCTTTATCAGAAAATAAAAAAGCCTTTGTACTTTCAAACAATATTTACATACTTATATACTATATATGTATGTATGTTAAGGCAGAATAAATTGTTTTTTATTCTCAATAGACCTCAACTTGTCATTATCACACATCACCTGCAGCTAAAACTTAAAGAAATTCGATTATTATAAAGCTCAAATCTGTAGAAAAGTGAAATAATAACAAAAATTACAAAATTCACAAAGTGAAAAAATTGTCACACTAAATCCGAAAAAAACATAAGACAAAACAAAAAAATCGGAAAAACTACACGCACACAACAGTGAAAGTTGCTATGAAAATATGTGAAAGTGTAAATATAGTTTTCTATACACGCAGGCATATCGTCATTTAATATGAAAAAGGGTTATCATCAATTGTTAAGAATTCAACTGTTTATGACGACTTGAAAGACTTTTAACGCCGAAACTCGCTATGTGGGTTCCCAAAGATACCACGGAGAGAAATTTGTGTCATCACTTTAATGTCTGTGAGTCGCTTGTCGAATGTCATGGAGCTTAAAAGATATACCGGTTTGAAGCCTTACAAAATACAATATCCCCAAAAAGGAGCTGCTCTTGGTGGACTTAAAGTATTCGCTATTATTTATACCCAACATCAAAGAGATTGGGTGGTATATTGAGATTGTAATTCCGTTTGTAATTTTCTTTATATTGATTTTAAAACCAAAATAACCTGGATCCTGATACAATTTTAAGACAGACAAGCTATGTCCATGTGTTAAAAACACGATAGAGTGTAAATGGAAAAAGCTAGGGCAACAAAATTTGGCAAGAATATTCCTTAAATTTTGAAAATTTTCGGTATTAAAATTGAACAAACTATTTTTACACTTGACCAAAGCTCCCATGTAAACAGCTTACGGAAACAGCAAAAATACATTAAAGAGTAGGGGGTCTGTCTTTTCATCAGTTTAAATCTCGATGGCGCCTAAACTAAAAGAGCTAGAGTATCAAAATTTGACAAAAAATATTTCTGATTTTTTGAAAAAGTTTAATATTGAAATTGGGCAAAATCGGTCCACATTTTAGCTTCCACACAACACCTCCCGGTAGTAACGTTACTACTGATAAATTAAATCGAATTATAATAATAGGCAACTTAATTTAGAACAGAGATGTTTTATGTAACTAGTGGTTAGTTTTTAAAATTTTATAGGAATCGGTCCATATTTGACCATAGCTCCTATATATTTCTTCACTCGAAAACCAGTTTAATGTTAATAATAATTTAATTTTTTTTTTTAAAGGGTTTATCAAAAATGTAGGGACATCAAACATTAATTAGAAAGTTTTACTGTAGTGTATTGCACTAAGATCCCAATTTATTACAATTATTCATTAGTATTAGTAATATTCATAGTTTTTTGATAAACCAAAAAATGTTGGTGGGGAAACCTTTCCTCGACACGTTTCGATGATTGGTTAGGCCATCTCATCACGAGGATTATCCCTAATTATAGACAGAATGAAAACCACACATTATATTTTTTGCGGGATAGAATAAATAAGAATTATTGTGTCCAACAATTATCAACATAAAGCGAAGATTATCATCTGAACAGAAACACACAAACATTTTTTAGTTATATCTTTCCATTATTTCCCACACTTTTGTTGTTGCTTTTTTTTGGCGACTAAGACAAAAGTGCTTAAAGGGGGTTCAAAAAATATTAAAATAAACAAAAATTTATTTTAAAACTTGGCACATGGCCTAACCAACCATAAAACGCGTCGAGGAAAGGTTTTCCCACCAACATTTTTTGGTTTTATCAAAAAACTATTTATTACAATAATAAATAATTGTAATAAATTGGGATCTCAGCGCAATACACTACTATAAACACTATTCAGTGTATCAAATTTTGTGACAATCGGTCAATATTTGACTTAAGTTCATATACATTGTGCTGTTATTTTACCCTTAATCAATAAGTAAAAGTGTATTACAAGTTTGTTCATCCGTTTGTTATTATTAGTGATCGTAGACCTAATAAAAGTTATACCGATCGTCTCAGAATCGGGAGGAAAATCGATCAAGTTTCTGAAGTCCCTGGAGGATGGACCTACATAAATTATATATCAGATTTTAGAATTCTCTCGCAATGAACGCTATAGCGTTAAAATCAAAATCAGTCAATAAACACTCGAAAAATCGAAAAAAATACCAAATTTTAGACGAAAATTTTAAAATTTTTGATTGAAAAAGACTTTTAAATAACAAGAGTAAAAAGACTGAGATATCGCCAAGACACCAAATTTCATGTTAAACAAGTAAGAAAGTGCTATAGTCGGTCAAGCCCGACCATACCATACCCTTCACCACTAAGGTCAAAGGTGTTATTTTTCCTGTACAGAGACAAATATTTGCTAAATTTTGCCATCACACAAACATTTTCTCAAAACTTATATATTTAAGCTGTTTCCGTCATTTGGGCTTATATGAGAGCTAGAGTCAAATGTGGACCGATTATTTCGAAATTTTGCAAATTGATTACAGTTGTTACAAAAATTATGTATGCAAAAAATAAACTTAAAATTCTTATTATCTTTAGATTTACGAGCGTTTTAGTGATTTTTGCCTCATTTAGTGCGTTTTTAAAAAAAGTTAGTATGGGAGCTATGGTCAAATGTTGACCGATTTTAATGAAATTTGGTGGAGTGATTTTAGTTTACATAAGCAGTGTTTGATTTAAATTTCATGAAAAATATTGATATTTGTGGCCAATATATCAATTCCGGGAAGTGGGACCTGTGGGAGGTACCATAAATAATAGACCGATTTTGACACATTTCAATAGCCATGGTCCCATTATCAAAAAAGTGATCTGTGCCAAATTTCATCAAATTATCTTTAGAATTGCGACCTGTAGTTTGATTACAAGGATTACATGGGGGTCCAGCCAGCCAGACGGACGGACGGACATCGCTAAATCGACTCAGAAAGTAATTCTAAGCCTATTGGTATATTGGGTCTAATACAAATATTTCCATGCGTTACATACATCAGCACAAACTTATAATACTCTTTCCACCTATGGTGGTGAAGGGTATAAAAATGACAGTGTATAGGTTTCCGACACAATAATGAGAGTCATCTTACAAGTAAAAAAATCTCCAAAAGCTTTAATATCTTGAAAGGGTTACATTGCCACATAAACAATATTTTGTAGATGTGCCGACTTCTTATCTAATAAAAAGCAATTTTACTCGTTTTGTCACATTTCAGTGACTCTTATCGGAGCATGGACTCGCATATGGACTGATTTCAACAAAAATTGGTTCATTGATGTCTGCATATGGGCAAATCCGGCGTGACGGACGATACATTTGCACGGATTTTATTATACTTAAATGTATCCCATTGTCGTTCTACACTAGATATCTTTGTCCAGACTTCGGAGAATATTAGCCCATCGATTGTGCTATCGAATGGCATTTGTTTATTTACATACTTGCTTTGGAGGAAAAAGATATTTGCTTTTAAAGTGCTGTGACGGACGCTACAAAAAATGGAAGTGACTTTTTTTTCAACACATGTTTCTGTAATTTTCATTAAATCGGTTATAGATAGAGGAAAATCAGAGGATTACAAAACAGATTTAAAAAAATATTTTAAAGTTTCCAGTTTCACCAAAAATCCATAAATGAACTGTTGCGGACGCTAAGTGACGTACGATACAGTTTTTACTTGAATGTTTTGTATTAGGAAACAATTCATATTTTTTTAAGAATTCGTTAATCAGTAAAAATAATGGTTTTATTTGTTCCCGAATTTCATCTACTTCCTTTTGTTGTTCGCGGTTAAAATGCGATTTTTGAGCACAATTTAATATTTCACAAAACAGCTACATACATATATTTATTTAAAGTTTTACACTTAAATTAAATCTGTGGATATAGACAGTGTTATAGCTTTATGAATAAGACATACGTGTGTTCGTTAATTTTGTATTTAGTAAATATCATTTTGTAAAAAAAAATATACTGTGACGGACGCTACACACTTTCCGTTACATATTATTCTGTAAAATGCTATATTAACATCTATATATTTTTAGCCTAATGTAAAGCATACTATAAGTTCTCTTTACGAACCAAGTTCAATTGCCAAAAAAATAAAAATTGCACTAGTCAAATTAAAAAAAAACCTTTATTTCTGTGATTTTATGAACTTTTAAAAAAACTATTATTTTAAAAAATTTATAAAATTTCGAGATGGGTGCAAATAAAGACCTGCCATTCGCGAAGAGAGCAATTAAAAGTTGTATCCATTACACATTCTAAAGGATCAATATATGGTAAATTTTTCCATAAACACAAATACGTGATTTTGACAGTTTTAAAATTTTGTCCTTGGTTTAATGTTTTTCGGATTTGCCCATATGTATTATTTCTAAATTTTTATCAATTAGATCGGTATCCTTACAGTCAACTATGGTGATGTAGTATACAACAAATCTGGTATAGTTTTGTTAAAAAGGTTAATTTTCCATCAGATACAAGTCAAGTTTTTTTTCTAACAACGATATGTTTGAACATGAAATGAAAGAAAGATTACGAATGACTTTTATGAACACTTGCTTTCATCCATACGCGTTGTATGTGATTGCTAGAGTGGATGTATAATTCTATATTTACCCGGTAGTTTCAAATTAAAGGGTCTTATAGTTGAGACATATTTGGTAAAGGCTAAAATCATCTCACGGTTGCTATCAAGAAGCCTAATGTACATTAAAAGTTAGGCTCATTGAAGGACAGTGTTAAACATTTCAATAGATTTGTAGAACCTCTTTGCTACTGCCGGGTACATACGTTATGTATACACGAACATGTGGAAATTATGCCATTCGTTCTGCTCAAGGATGCAAAAGTAAAGTAAAACCGGAAAAAGTGACACTTAAATTCAAAAAAAAAGAATTTTATCCACTCTATGTACGTACCCCCTCCAAAAAAGGTCAAATAAATGTTAGAAATATAATAACGATGATATACAAGTGGAAAGAAAGAAGATTCAGAAAATGAAAAACCCAAAAGAAGCATCATCGTAAATTGAGTTAGTCGAGTTAAAACGCAAACAGAAGAAAACATTGTCGAAATTCAAGCAAAAATAATGAAAGAAAACAAATGTAAAGCAACCTCGTTTCTTTTGGGACAACAAAAAAAACTAAAATAATTATTTTATTCTTAAAAATTCACATTATTTAAAAGAGGGTTTAGGTTTAGACCAGGGACTCACACAATTTATACTAGGGCACATTTACAAATCTTATCCGTTGTACTCGTAGAACTCATATGAAAATAGTTTTGTATGTCAGACGATTAATATTTTTAGTTTTCGCATTACACATGTAATTACATACATACATACTCGTATCATATGTTATTAAAGTGAAATACATATAAATAAATAACATCAAATGAAAAAAGTTTTAGCTGCGTATCATCAAGATTTTTCAAATTATTGCATTTTCTCCTCTGAAGTAAACAAATATTTTTAAACGAATATTTTAACATGTTAAATGTGATTGAACAATGGCAAATGTTTTTCTTATTTATTTTAAAACTTTTATTAATTATTTAGATCAAGAACGAAATTCCATAAATTTTTTTCCAAAAATCTATCGTTATTTTTTTATTTTATTTTTATAATTTATTTGTAACTTTAATTTATATTGAACGGATTTGAAAACAACTTTTTTAGCTGATTTCTCAGAAAGTTTCACGGATTAATGATGGCTATAAACATTTTTGATATTATCAGGCCTGTTCTGAAAATCACGTGATTTGAAATCACATTCCGTTTTGAAATCACAAATGTGATTTGTACTTGTTCTGTAAATCACAATTTTTTACGTTTTTTTGTGTGATTTAAACTTCTCAAAACACAAGGAAATTTGTATAAACTAGTGCAAATGCATTATTTTTAAAATAAATAAAATAAATAAATAAAATTTGATTGATTTTTTTAGGATTTTTTTGCAAAAACTTAACACTTTTAACGTTGAAAAAGTAAATTTTTCTACTTGGTTGGCTTTAAGAAAAATCACAAAAAGTTTAGCTTCAAATGAGTGTTTCCGTTTTTTCATATTTTTCAATGAACTTTTAAGTAAAATTGCAAATTTTATTACACAAAATTATAAAAATCATATTAGGCTTTTAATCAATTCAATTAGTAATAGAAATAAAAATTACATATAAAACAGACAAGTGGTTTCAAATCGATAGTGTCTTAGCTGACCGATTTGAAATCACAAAACTTTTGTGATTTTTGTTTGCAGAACACCTTTTATGTGATTTTAAATAACTTTCACAAAATGTGATTTTCAGAACAGGCCTGTATATTATATTATTATATTATATACATAGTATATAGGGTTGCCAGTCAGGCTGGATTCGACCGGATTGTCCAGCTTTTTAGTGCTTATCCAGTGTCAAGCTAAAATTAAATTTGTCCAGCTGAAAGGTGAAGAATTTAAGCTTTTTTTTATTAATATTTGTAAAGAAAAACTATTTTTATGAAAAAGAACGCAATAAAAACTTTTGCAAAAGTGTATTTTTATTCATCTTCTTTACTTAAGCAATTTATGCGCTGATTCATGGCAAAAAAATTATAAGGTATAACCGTTCTCTCTTACAAAAAAATTTTTTGAAGTAAATGCGAAATTGAAATATGTTTTTTGTAAACATGTGAGAAACGGGAATATTGTTATTAGGAAATTTTGAACGTATAATGTGTAATGTGTTGTAAACATTTCGTTAAAACTTATTTCATAAAGTTTAGCGGATCCTGCACAAGGAAAAAATTCAATTGAGACAATTCAATTTTGTCATAATATATTTAAAGTATTTTTATGTTTGTTCCCGTACTCTTACGAAACTACCCAAAACAGTACGAAGTTGTCAGAAATTACTCAAAAAACAACAATTTGTATTGAAAAATTTTTACGGGAACACGTTTGAGTAAGTTTGGGTTGTTTCGTTAAAGTACGGGAACAAAAGTTTTGTGTAACATATTTTTTTATAATTTATGTTACAGTTTCTTCAGCTTCTTTTTGAGATTGAAAATTTTATTTTCACCAACATTTTATTTAAAAAACGTATCTACGTATGGGCTTTTTAAATTTCAAAAATTATACGGCATAACTTTAGAAGTTTATATCCGATATAAACTGGTATATCAAACAAAAGCTACTGAAAGTACCATTCAAATGATATATTATACATTCTTCCGATTTATAAAGATTAAGAGCTCATATACTCAAAACTTATTTTTACAACCGACTTTGTTTATAAAAATGGACATATCTTAAAATAATATAGATATAAGTATGGTCTTTTATATAATGAATTTTATACAGGATATACTATGCTTTTATATAACATAAACTACTTAGCTCTAGCATATGTAGCGTGTTAGTTATGACAGCTTAAAATTTTACTTTTATTGAGTTAGAGTTATATAAATATGTACATTTTTATATTATATATTTATATATTTTTTTGTCTACATCTACAACGGTAGTCGGTAGTCGTGTGGCTATGTCGACGCTTAAAAAAATAATTTCTATTTGAATTAATGTATTCTAATTTTAACAGGTTGTAGCCTGCAGTCGTGATTGTGTTTATAGTATAATAGCAAACAGAGACTGGAATTTTCAAAAGTAGTATGGTAGCATAATTTGAGAAAAGAAAATAATAATTCGATCAAACTTTTAATAAGAAAGCCCTACTGAACACCCATGAAAACCTTATAATCTAACACAAACAATTCTTTTGGTCGTGGGACCATGGCAATTGAAATTTGTAAATATCGGTCACTTATTAAGGGTACCTCCCATAGGTCTCACTTCCCGGAATTTATATTCTGGCCAGAAATATTATAATATTTTAATGAAATTTAAAACAAATACTGATTATGTATACCGAAATCACTTAAATGCTCTGAAGATAATGACAATTTTGAGTTTATTTATTGCATATGCAATTTCTTTAAAAACTGGAAGCGAATGGCAAAATTTCGTACATAAATGTATATAAATATGTAGGTACATATACTTCAATAAATATTCTGTTACTTTTTAATCAGTTTGTTTCATTGAAATAATGATGAATGTTTATAGGGAAGAATTATGAAAAATTAACCATTTATAAAGATATATTAACCAAAGTAACAAAAAATAATTCAATTAAAATGTCAGCATTATTTTTTGGCAGTTTAAGTTTTTATTTAGCATTTTCTAGCATTATTTTAAAGCCGATTTAGCTGTAAAATATTTTTGGATATGGCCACACTGGTCAGGAAGTTAATATGGCTGACAAAAGAGAGAACGGTTATACCTTACTAATTTCTTTTATCATGCGCTGATTAATTGATTGCTTGATCAAGTTAATTTTGTAATAAAATTACCCTATATCAAATTTCCACATTGTATTTACTTTATTTAAATGATCTATATCAAAAACCTATTCAGGTCAATATGCTCGGTCATATTTTAGAATTCAAGGCGCTTCAATCATTCGTAGATGAAGCTTTGAAAAATTTTCCTCTACTTTGTCTTTCCATTTAATTTTCGGACGGGGTCGTTTTCGAATACTTTTGTTGCAGGAGTATTTTCATACATTCACACAAAATGTCGCAGCCAACGCATCCGGTGCTGTTTGATGCGTTTTACTATGTCGATGTCAACGTATAACTCATACAGCTCATTGTGCATTCAATGTCGATATTCATTGTTGACGCAGACTAGTCCAAAGATTTTTCATAGAACCTTCCTCTCAAAAACTCCAAGAACAGCTTCCTCTGACTGTGCAAGTGCCCATGATTCAACAGTATATAATAGTACGGGTAGTATAAGCATTTTGTAGAGCTTAGTTTAAGTTCTAACAGAGAGAGCTTTATTTCTTATCTGCCTGCTTATGCCAAAATAGCATCTGTTGGCAAGGTAAATAAATTCTTTTACAACCTCGTAGCTATAGTTCTCAACGATCACATGTCTTCAAATTTTTGAGGATTGCCTGCGTGTGGAAAGCAGTTTTGTTTTGATTCATTGGTAACTAGACCCACTTTATTAGGTTCCATCTCGATACTTGAAAAGGCGGTAGTGAAATCGAACAATCTGCGTCCCATGATATAAATGTCATCGACAAACGCAAGTAACAACTGTTTTCTGTTGGAAATTGTTTCAGATGTATAAGCTGCACCACCTCGGACCATTTTATTTTCTCTCGATATCGCTGCGGTTAATTACGGTACTCGCAATTCCGTTTTTTTTAAAATTGAATGATTCATCGAAGCAAATTATTAAAGCAAGTTTTTTTATTATTTATGTCCAGCTAATTTTTGGGTTGTCAAGCTTTTTTTTCCCTTATGTCCAGCTTTTTCAGGATTTGTGTCTGGTAACCCTAATCGTATATCTGACCCACTATTTTAACAAGAATAATCATATGTACTAAATAGATGAGTTAAGTCAAAATCAAAATCGGTTTCAAAAGTCATTTTTTGATTTTTGAAAATTTTGTTTAACAAATACAGTTAAACCTCTATTAACCGGGCCTCTATTAACCGACTACATCTATTAACCGGCATGCAGATCTTTTTGACCGTGCTTTACCTCTATTATCCGTGCAGCATTCATATGATTTTTTATTATGTTAATTTGAATCCGGTGATTCCCCTTTTTAATGTGTGGACACAATTGTACTACATACGTGCTTCTATTTTTATTCATTATGTAAGTGAAATTTGATCTGTTAACACCTGTTTTGGGACGATGGCTCCTTCAAATAGCAAATTGCCAAAGAGAGCGAGAAAAGTTCTTTCAATTAGAGACAAAATTGCTTTGATTAACGATTACGATAAGAACATACCTGTAAGGTTACTATCTGAACAGTATGGAGTTGGTAAGCAAACTGTGCGCGATTGAGTGAAAAAGAAAGAAGCAATTTTGCTTTATGGTTCTAAAAGTGATTCAATAGATGGCTTAAAAAATAGATATACGCTCAAAAATTCTGAAAATCCGGAAGTAGATTTGGCATTAAGTGAATGGTTTCGACAAGAAAGATTTAAGGGAACACCAGTTTCAGGTAAGTTTAGTTTAAAGCTGGGTGAACATATACATATTTTAAGTTTTAGTTGGGAAATTTAAAGTGAAAATTTTAAGTTGAAAATGAGGAACTTAAAATTCTCAATGAATTTTAAATTGAAAATGAGATACATATTTAAAATTTATTTAAAGAACAATTAAAAACAATAAAGCAAACTAACATAAAAGAATATTTTAAATAAATGAAAGTTGTATGTTTTAAATTAAAATATGTGGTACATTTGAATCTGTGAAGATATAAATTGAATTCTTGAATAAAAATAATGAAAAAAAATGCAATTTTATACGTTTTAATAAAATCTCTATTAACCGTGTATTTCGATTATCCGTGCTAGTCCCGGTCCCGCGCGAGCCGGTTAATAGAGGTTTAACTATATTATAAATTATTAATTTTTCATTCCAGTTTTGTAAACAAACAAATATGAGAATAAACTGGTGTCGATATTTTGAACCGTTTCGCCGTACCTACGATTTAAAATCGTTAAATTTCTCGGCAATATCAGGTTATCCATTTTGCAGTTTCAAAAGTGAACGTAAATAAAACACATACGAGAGAGGTTCGGAAACTCCTTAGCCTAGCACAAAAAGCGTGGTACAAATAGAAAAAGTTAAGTGTTTTGGAAACTTCCATCTCTGCTATAAACACATGTTAAATTTTGTTTCGATCTGGTAAATCCTTCATATAGGAACAGGTGTTCACAAAAGACGAATCCGCTATTTTTTTACAATGGAAAAATTAGAAATACGTGGTGTCATTAAATATTTACTTAAAAATAAAATTCATAATGATTGGTGAATGTGTTAGGTGAAAGTGCTCCTTCATATGCAACATTAAAAAAATGGGTTGCTGAATTTAAACGTAATCGTACAAGCATCGAAGATGAACTATGTAGTGGACGTCCAAAAACAACAACAGAAATTGTAGTCAAAATGCATGATATGGTATTAAATGATCGACGAATAAAAGTGCGTGAAATAGCATGGGCATCTCAAATGATCGAGACCATTTCATTTTGCATGAAGAACTACAGATGAAAAAGCTTTCTGCAAGATGGGTGCCGCATTTGCTAACATTCGACCAAAAACGCATAAGAATGAACATTTCTCAAGCTTGTTTGGATCGTTTTAAGCGAAATAAAATGGATTTTAAGCGTTTTCTTAACTGTTGATGAGACATGGATCTACCACTATACTCCAGAGACAAAGGAACAATCCAAACAATGGACTGAAGCTGGAGGAAGTGCCCCAAAGAAGGCAAAAGCAATTCAATCGGCTGATAAGGTTATGGCAACGGTTTTTTGGGACTTCAAAGGTATTTTATTAATTGACTATCTGCAAAAGGGTAAAACAATAAATTCAGAGTACTATTGCAAAATTTTGGGTCAATTAAATGTACAAATTCGAGAAAAACGTCCTGGATTACAGCACAAAAAAATAATTTTTCATCAAGAAAACGCACCAGCGCACACTTTTTATACCCTTCACACAGTGGGTGAATACGGCCAAAACTCAATAACTTGGTCATATCTTGACTTTTGTCCTTGAAATTTTTAGTGTATATAAATAATATACCCTTAGTTAAACTGAAATAGTTTTTTTAAGAAAATATAAAGTCTGAAAAAATCTTTGCTGGCTATTATAAAAATTATTTACTTTAATAGGATAATATATGAAAAGAATACCTATCCTACGATATATGACAAAATTGGACATATCCTTTAGAGATATTGGGCTCATACTTTGAGCTTATAACCAGATTTTGTATGCTTCTAATAAACCTACAGAAAAACTCTAAACATCGAATATTTTTATAAAAAAGATTACGAGTTCTTAAATAAAATAAAATTTGCAGATTTTAAAATTTTTATTGTGTCCACAATTATGTGACCACTACCTATATACTTAAATAAATTATACAAAGGTCATTCATAATTAAAAATGTTGTTGTTTTTTATCTTTATATATACATTTTCCATAGAATTAGAAAGGAAACTAAAGAAAAATGGCATAAAAATATTACATCAGGCCTATATTTCACTTCAATGAAATGTTTTTAGCAATAAAGCCATATTCGCTCGAGTTTTGTGGCATATGGCACCGTCTTGTTGAAACCACATATTTTCCAAGTCGTATTCTTCAATAGCAGGAAAAAAGTCGGTTATCATATGACCATAACGCTTTCTTCACTTTCACTTACAACAGCGATATCTTCAGAGGAACGATGATGCACAAGCCTTACAATATTTGTAACCGCTCCAGTCTGTTCAAATTTCTTCTCAATTTTTGTAGTATGTTTTGATAATTTTTATGCGTTGTGTGATACTTAAGCGATCCATTTTCGTCAATGTCAGACTTTTAACTGAAAAGAAAAAAAAATGGTTTAACAACTTAGTTTGACAGTTGTCGAATTCCAGTCCTATACTTTTGAAACATCGAAATGGATAACCCGATATAATTTATAACAATTTTTTATTTAAATATAAGATTTAATAGGTGCATATCTTTTTATGATAAAAAATTCTTATTTGGTCCTTCAAATCGTTAATCCTTATAATATTTTGGTGCGCTTCAGATCTAAGGTAAAGCTTTATTGAAGAAAAGTTTTAAGACCATTCCTGATTAATTTTGTGCGATATATTTGCGATGTGCTTTTCAAAAACTTCATAAAATTTTAGAAAAAATGATTTTTTTAGCGCTTTTGCTTTAAGGTGATAAATGCGAAAAATCTCGGTTTCCGTTTTTGCGAGCGTGCTCCACGAAAAACCGGTATGTTTAAACATTTTTATTCAAGTTTTCGTCATTTACACATGTCGCATGTCATACCTATATTAAACACATTAATGAGGTATATATCAGACGATGCAAAACTTAAAGAAAACGAGCTTCAAGTTTTGTCAGCCATTAAGCAGTATTAGAAGTGACGAAATTAAAATTTAGAGGATAATAGATTTATCCCCTAAGTGTGGTGTCTATTTCGTAGAACAATGACTTGGGTCCAAATATTGAAACAAATGAAGAAGAAGACGTAATATGAAAAAAAACGTGAATGTTTCAATCGATTTTTTTACAGTTTTTTAATTTGCATGCCAAATACGCTTAAAAGCGCAAATTTGCGCTACTAAGATATTGTGTTCAGTATACCAGAAGTCTTTTCTGTTCAGTATCTGTAATTAGATTTTCCGAATTCCTAAGTACACAAATTATTAGAGTTGAAAGTCGGTTTCAAAGGAATTAAAACTATTTGATTTTTGATTTCGATAGTTTTTAAATTTTGTCATTTTTTAAGCTTTTTCGGATTTGCCTTTATGCAATAAATTATAAATTTACCCCCTAATTTATATTCGAATAATACAATTATAAAAGCTTTAAAGCAGGAAATTCGTAAGAAAAATTTGATTTATAAGTTGGTATATCATTATTTTTGTTTTATAAATTAGGAGGTTAATTTTTAATTTTTATACCCTTCACCACCATAGGTGCTGATGTATGTGACGCATAGAAATATTTGTCTTAGACTAGTATACCAATAGGCTTAGAATCACTTTCTGAGTCGATTTAGCGATGTCAGTCCTTCCGTTTATCTGGCTGGACCTCCATATAAACCTTGTAATCAAACTACAGGTCGCAATTCTAAAGATAATTTGATAAAATTTGGCACAGATCATTTTCTTGAGAATGGGACAATGGCTATTGAAATTCGTCAAAATCAGTCCACTATTTATGGTACCTCCCATAGGTTCCACTTCCCGGAATTGATATATTGGCCACAAATATCAATATTTTTTCATGAAATTTAAATTAAATACTGCTGCTTAAACTGAAATCACTGTACCAAATTTCGTTGCAATCGGTCCATATTTGAACATAGCTCCCATACAATCTCTTCTTTAACAAGTAAGAAAATGCTATAGTCGGTCAAGCTCGACTATGCGATACCCTTCACCACTAAGGTCAAAGGTGTTTTTTTCTTATATAAAGACAAATATTTGCTAAATTTTGCCATCATACAAACATTTTCTTAAAACTTATATTTTTATGCTGTTTCCGTCATTTAAACTAATGTATATCATAACGATTATCTCGAAATTTGCCAAATTGATTACATTTGTTACAAAAATTATGTATGCAAAAAATAAACCTAAAATTACCGCCCAATAGCAATTTGTTCCGCGCTTTCCAAAGTGATGGAAAGTATGGTAAACTATCATCTTGTCAAATATTTGGAGTCTAATAACCTACTAAACGACCGGCAGTATGGATTTCGTGGGGGCCGCTCTACGGGTGATGTATTAGCCTTTTTGTCGGAAAAATGGTGCCGTTCTATTCACCGTTTTGGCGAAAGTAAAGTTATAGCTCTTGATATTTCTAAGGCGTTTGATAGAGTGTGGCATGGAGCACTTCTAGCAAAACTTGTTGCTTTTGGTGTAGGTAACAATTTCTCTCGGTTTATATCGAGCTTTCTCAGAGATCGCACTATAAGAGTTGTTATAGATGGGATATCGTCCGACGAGTTCAAGATTAATTCGGGGGTACCACAAGGCTCCGTTCTTTCTCCTACTCTATTTCTTATTTTTCTAAATGACCTTCTATGTCAAACTTCCAACCCTATCTACTCTTTTGCAGATGATAGCAACATCTGTCATTCGTATTCATTCAACTATAGGCCAAGCATGTTGGATATCAATTCCAAGAGGCAAACCATGAATGATACGCTAAATTCTGACCTTTCTACAATATCCAATTGGGGTCGTTCTAATAGGGTCGATTTTAATGCTCGAAAGACCCAATGTTGTGTGTTAACACACAAACGTGTTATGAACAATGTTACATCATCTGTAATTATGGATGGTATAAATATTGAGGAATCAGAAACTCTTGATGTTCTAGGCATGAAAATTCAGTGTGATGTCCGTTGGACTAATCATGTTTTTCAAGTATCAAAAGAAGCATTCAAGTGTCTCGGCTTTCTTAAGCGATGTAAGACATACTTCACTCCAACTGATCTCCTTAATATCTATACCACTTATATCCGACCGAAAATGGAATACAACTCTCATGTATGGGCCGGTGATTCAAAGTCTATTTTGTACAAGAGAGGGCGAAGGTGCTTATCGGTGACAGTAGGGTAGCCAATTATATTGCCTCATTGGAGCATCGTCGTAATGTGGGTTGCGTTTCACTGTTCTATCGCTACTACAATGGCATGTGTTCAAACGAAATAATGGATCTTGTTCCAGAAACCCGTACATTTCTTCGTAGTACACGCAATTCAACAAGGGCTCATCCCTTTGTAGTCGATTTTCCAGTGGATCGCACGACGAGAGAAAACTCGTTTTTTAGCCGTACAGCACGAATGTGGAATAAACTTCCTGCATCAGTCTTCCCCTCAAATTATGATATCCAAAGGTTCAAATCGAATATCCACAAACACTACTCCCTCTATCCTCCTTCCCACAACCTTTTTTCCTAGTTCCATCACAATGCATATGCATACTTAGGGTCATCCCCTGAGTGTTGGTCCAATACAAAAAAAAAAAAAAAAATCTTCAGACTTACGAGCGTTTTAGAGATTTTTGTCTCATTTAGTGCGTTTTGTCAGAAAAGTTTGTGTGGGAGCTACGGTCAAATGTGAAACGATTTCAATGAAATTTGGTACAGTGATTTAAGTTTACATATGTAAGTAATATTTGTTTTAAATTTCAAGAAAAAATATTGATATTTGTGGCCAATATATCAATTCCGGGAAGTGGGACCTATAGGAGATACCATAAATAATGGACCGATTTTGACGAATTTCAATAGCCATGGTCCCACTATCAAAAATAAGATTTGTGCAAAATTTCATCTAATTATCTTTAGAATTGCGACCTGTACTTTGATTACATGGGAGCCTGCCAGCCAGCCAGCCGTCCAGACGGACGGACGGACGGACGGACATTGCTAAATCGACTTGGGAAGTGATTCTAAGCCTATTGGTATACTAAAAGGTGGGTCTAAGGCAAACGTTTCTTTGCGTTAAATACATCAGCACAAACTTATAATACCCTTTCCACCTATGGTGGTGGGTATAAAAACGCACTAAAACTGTATATAATCGGTCCACATTTGACCCCAGCTCTCATATAAGTCTAAATGACGGAAACATTTAGTTTTGAGAAAATGTTTGCATGATGGCAAAATTTAGCAAATATTTTTCTTTATACAGGAGAAGTAAAACCTTCGGCCTTAGTGGTGGTCGGGCTTGACCGACTATAGCACATTCTTACTTGTTCTATTTAAAAACAAAAGTATCATTTAATTTCTGTTAGTTGACTTTCTACTTATAATTGTTGTATCTAGTTTTATAGCCTATTTTTATTATTATTGATACCTGACCACACTGTAACTGTTGTAACCTTTTCAATTTTTATCTGAAATTTACAGGTGACACAAAAAAAATTGCATACTTATGTTAAGTAAACCTCTTCCAAAATACATAATCCGACCTAAAATATTGTAATCTTTATAAGCTAATGGAGCTAAAACAATCGCACATGAAACAACTCGCAAAGATGTTAACCTAAACATGTTAAATTTCAATTACGACTGAAGGACTAAATACAAAAAAAGCATAAAAACGCTTTTTAATAATGGATATGATGTACAATAAATATGAGCGCCAGCTAACATGTAACATGTGTAAATGAACAGATAATAAGGTCAAAAGGAAAAAAGTACAACTAAAAAGTGTATCTCTTAAATTTTGGACAAAGAGTCGAAGGGTAAAATGAAATATTCTATCAGATAAATAAAACTCAGTTTACGATATTGTAATGTTTAAACTAGTGGTATTAAAAAAAAGTTTTATAAATTGAAAATTGGAAAGTAAATATTAAGCGCATGTCTTCTTAGAACAGCTGTGCCGGGACTTGCTCTCATTTAAATGTGCATAAAAGATTTCCTTGGGTCGTTTAACTTGAACTAAAATCATTAAAAAAATGATTCCTTGCACTTTTACTTATTTACATTTACTCATTTAATTAAATCTATTCTCATCTTTATGCTCTCAATTTTACTCTTTACCGAATTGTACTTTGTCCGAAAGCTTTTCCATGAGAAAATGTGCGCACTGAGAAAACCATTTTTGCATTCTCAATAAGTACGAGATACTTTTTTAAGCTGAATGTACTTTCTTTGTATTTTACCATCATCAACCTAAAACGGGAAAATGGATTGTAGAATTTTGTAACTGTCAAACATAGCATCCTAATTTTTAAATATTTTACATATTTAGTACAAATTTTAAATGTAGATGTATTGTACTTAGATGAAGACAATTTCCTAAAAACTTTCTCAAAAAACCAGATTCACTTAATCTTTTTGTCGGGAAAACAAAAATTGTATTCAAATTATATTCTCACAAAAATAATACTCACAGTGGAATTGTCTTAGTTTAACTAGCTTTTATCTATGAAGACGAAATGGTGTGCACCCGTCTTTTTATTAACTTTTCTACATATCCCACTTAGTTTGCCGTGAATGCTCAGTGAAAACTGTTGTTCAATTTCTTCCAGCGCGTGATTGTTGAACGTATTACAATGATTGTAATTTTAAGTGTTAAAGTCGAAATCAGTGTCTCAGACGAAATCTTAATCAATTTATAAATTCACTAGCTTGTTGTACCCGGCGTTGCTCGTTGATTTTGTCTAATGATCATCGGTCTCATTAGCCCTCAAAGTAGACTGGCGTTATCATTGAGCAATACGTAGTGAATTTGTTTAATCCTCTATCTTTGCAGCTATTCAAGCTGCCTGACGTTGCTGTTCTCTCGATAGTCTAATATTTATATGATCTCCAGTCTCCCTGTCCTTAAAGAAGAGTGGCGTTCTCTTTGGGCTGAACACCGTATGCTGGCTTCATATTCCATTCCTACTGCTCTCAAGACAGTTTGTACTTGACTTTGATGTTCGAGTCGCAAATAAGATTCCTCAACGCTTTCTCCTGTTCTCGTATTTCGAACTGCCAATGCACAGTGGGATGGTATAAAAATAGAATGGAAATAATTCTGTAACTTCTAAAAAGTTGGGCGGATTAAAAAAATGTATGTGGATACAGCAGAATTGTTGGCTTAAGTTTTGAACCTGTACAATGTACACACATTTTAGTTGGGAATATAGACAAATTACACACTGATACATTTTGAGGAAAAAGAAATACACTTTTAAGGAAACCTATATCAAACGATAGGCCTTATTGAGTGTATCAGTTTGTCATTTTTAGAAATTTCGAAATCGAAAGTTATCGATAAAAAACGATTTTTTTGGTCTTCTCGAACAAAAATAGGCCTAGCTAAGTCATTTGTTTATCGATTTGAAATTTTAACACGGTTTGAGACTGACAAGACATCAGGCTTTCTACTTGTTAAAAAAGATTTTTTATCTCATCAAATTATCACAAAAATATTTTCAAACAAATTTAAATTTTTATTTTTTTTTTTTTTCGATTTTTTCACATTGGGACGCCGTTTTCCGCAGTATTTTGTTAGAAATGCCAAACTTTTTTATATTTACTTGAAAAGTGCATTCAATATTTTGTGAACCTAGATTATTTAAATTTAAATTAACAGCGAATTAAAAAAAATATAAGTTTTTTTGTAAAAGGGCCAGATTAATTAACGTACTATCGGGTGTTTTTTATTGAGGTATAGAACTTTAAGTTGGCATCACTTTTTTAACTGGCGGCCATTTTGTCAGCTGTCAAGTGATTTATATTTAGTTTGGTTTGCCATTTCATCATGAACAGGTTGACAAAAGAACAACGCTTGCAAATCGTGCAAATTTATTTCGAAAATAATGGTTCAGCTCGCGAAGTTTACCGCAAGCTCCGTCCATTTTATGGTCGACATAATCGTCCATCAGAGCAATTAATTCGGTTAACCATGGATCGTTTTCGCACTACGTTTACTCTATGTGATAATACGCATCCGCAGCGACGTCGAACAGTGCGCACCGAAGAAACAATTGCCGCTGTAGAGCAAAGTGTTGAAGAGGACCCGAATGAATCGATTCGCCACCAATTGGAGCTTTGTCCATCAACTTTATGGAAGATTTTGCTCAAAGATCTTGGCTTGCAACCTTACAAGATCCATCTTGTGCAAGAATTAAAGCCGCGAGACCATGCAATGCGTCGTGATTTTGGTGTATGGGCCGCAAATGAGATTGATCTCGATGCTGATTTTCATCGCAAAATTTTGTTCAGTGATGAGGCTCATTTTTGGTTGAATGGCTACGTCAACAAGCAAAATTGCCGCATTTGGAGTGAAGAGAATCCACATGAGACCCTTGAGACGCCATTACATCCACAAAAACTGACTGTTTGGTGTGCTCTATGGGCTGGTGGAGTCATTGGGCCATACTTCTTCCGAAATAATGCTGGAGAGTCAGTTACCATTAATGAAGACCGTTATAGAGCCATGATAACCGACTATTTTGTTCTCCAATTGGATGGCATGAATGTGGATGAGTTGTGGTTCCAACAAGACGGCGCTACATGCCACACAGCGCACGTCACAATTGATTTATTGAAGGAAACATTCGATGAGCGCATAATTTCGCGGAATGGACCTGTCAATTGGCCACCAAGATCGTGCGATTTGACACCACTGGATTATTTTCTTTGGGGATATGTGAAGTCGCTCGTCTACGCCAACAAACCAGAAATGTTAAGGGACTTGGAAGCCAACATTCGTGGCGTTATTGCCAACATACGGCCCCATATGCTCGAAAAAGTAGTTGAAAATTGGACCTGTAGAATTGGCTTTATTCGAGCCAACCGCGGCGGCCACATGCCCGAAATCATATTTAAACATTAATGGCATAAAATTATCCTTCCAATAAAGCCAAATTGATGGACATTAAAATGTTTTCTTGTGTTTTATTTCAATTCGAAGTTCTATACCTCTAAAAAAAACACCCATTATATACGTATAAGTACTTATATTTATACGCACTTATGAATGAAGTTAAAAAAGGATAGAAACAAAGAAGTACGACATAATGTCCAAGCTCTATTTATGCCTCTATTGCCGTTCTCGGTTTGACAAAAGAAGCATTTTTAGTTAACTTCTTAAGTCACTTTTTTCGAATTTCAAGGAGTGCCGGCTAGAAAAATGTGCAATTTTTCGGTTTTTGCAAATTTTGACCTATAAGCTTAACTTTTTGACAAAATCTGAATGTTAATTTGCTTTCCATCAGCAAATATCATAAAATCAAATAGATGTCTTCAAGGACCCAAAATTTCTATGAAAATTTCCGATAACTCAAAAAATCCTTAGCCGATTTATACGCTACTTACGTAGATAGAAAGCTAATTGAGTCTACATAATGAATTAATATTTACACTTTGTTAAAATGTTTATTAAAAAAGTTAAATTTTGCAAGAACTAAAAAATTGGCCATATTTTTTCTTATAAACGCAATTTTTAACTTCATGGCCTGGGCGCCATGTGATAACGTAGTCCGATTTGGCTTAAATTTTGTTATTTGAAGTTTCTCACCGAATGCCATAATAATCCGACCGCCATTTCTCTACTTTCGAAAAAAGTTGAAAAAACACTCTAACGTAGTATTGTATAGAAAATTTTCTAATATACAAATAATACTGAATTCACCTTTTTTACTAAAATTGTTATATCTCTGTTAATATGTTTCCGATTTTAATTAAAGTACTCTTGTTTTACAAAATGGTAACCATGATTTTTTTTTTTAAGTCAAAATATATTAGGTCTTCTGATAAATTTTACGAAAAAAAGCTTCCGAAGTGGAAAAAATCGAAAAAAAATAAAATTTTAGCTTCAGCGGAAAATATTTTTATGATATGTACGTCTTTACGAAGTGAAAGCCTATTTTATTTTCTGTCGAATCACATTTTAAAATTTAAAATCGATGTAAAAATGACTCAGTTAAGCCTTCTTTTCTCCGCTAAGTCCAAAAAAATCGGTTTTTATCGATAACTTTCGATTTTGAGGATATATCGAAAATTTTAAAAATGATAAAATGATCTTCTAACCGAGTTCTACTGGTTGAGCTTGGTTTCGTTCCGAGTGTATTTTCACTGTATCAGAGTGTTATATATCAATCTAATGTGTTCTCCGTACAAAAATATTATAAAACAAGTAAGAAAGTGCTATAGTCGGTCAAGCCCGACTATACGATACCCTTCACCACTAAGGTAAAATAAGCTCTTTTTCCTGTATAAAGACAAATATTTGCTAAATTTTGCTTTCATACTAACATTTTCCAAAAACTTATACATTTAAGCTGTTTTCGTCATTTGGACTTATATGAGAGCTAGGGTCAAATGTGGACCGATTATCTGGAAATTGGGCAATTTGATTACAAAATTATGTATGCAAAAAAAATAAACTTGAAATTCTCATTATCTTTAGATTTACACTCAACCAAAAAACTTCGTAAATACTGTAAACTGGCATGTAATATTGAAGAAAAGTAGGTTATTATTTAGCTAACAGAAATTTTATTTTATTTAATAGATTTTGTTTTTAATTTAGTAAATGTGTTGTTTTTAATAAACTTTCTTTATTTCTATTAAACATATCTGATATTTCTTTTAGATCATTTTTACAAAATTTTGTCGAGTATACAAAATATAATATACAAAAATTGTTTAGTTAATTTTTATTTATATTGAAAAATTTTCTTCAAACTAACCACAAAGTGCAAACGGCTTCTTTTCATATTGAAGAATTTGTTTTTCATAATAAGTAGTTTGCTTCCAGAATTAACTATTATTTTTACAATATTAAAAAAAATTTCTTCAAATTAACTACAAATTCCTGTCGACTTTTAGTTATATTAAATAATTTTTATTCAACCAGCATTTTATTCATATTAAATAATTTTTTCTTCAAGTTAACTAACTATTTTTGCAATACAAAACATTTTTTATTAAAAATTAGTTAATATTATTATATTTCTATATACTAAACAAACACTTAATTAATGTAACAAAGACATTATTTTATAAAATAAATAATTATATGTACATACATTAGGGTTTGCAAAAAACCGTGAAAATGAGAAACCGCGGTTTCGGTTTTAAAACACCCAAAACCGGCCGGTTTCGGTTCGGTTTTCGGTTTTTTTAATAAAACTATTTCAGTTTAAATTTGTAGGAAAATTTAGATAACTTCATTAAAACATGTTATAATTTAATACTAAAATTCAGGAAAATAATTCAGTTTTTTTTAATATGAGGGATTTCTTAAATAAGTCTTGTTTCTTTTGGAGAAACTGCAGAGCCCCTTTAGCGTGAATAATATTTGCATCTGAGCGACAAATTGCTTCAATATTAATATGAGGGATTTCTTAAATAAGTCTTGTTTCTTTTGGAGAAATTGCAGAGCGCCTTTAGCGTGAATAATATTTGCATCTTAGCGACAAATTGCTTGAATAGTAATTTTTACAAATAGCAACGATTTTAAAGAATTTACAATTTCAAAGTCGATAGAATGAAGCAAATCTAAGGTCGACAGCATTTCTAAACTCTCATGAATACTTTGTTTTAGAAGCAGAAATCTAAGAGTAAACTGAATTCACGATTATGATGCTTTTTAACGCTTGTCTGTAAAATATTATAACGAACTGACGAATTTTTGAAATACCGAACAGTTTTCCTTACAGCCCACAGTAGGCTCAGTGACCAGTTTTTGAGGCAACAAATCACCGGAAACAGCTAGAAGCTTAAAATTTGGTGGAATTGAGTATAAGAAAATTTTAAGGCGATTGGGCGATGCCACGCCCACTTCTTCGTGGATAAGCAAATTGTGTGTCTGAGAAAAAATTATGATTTCAAATTGAGCTTAGTTTAATTATTTATTTGACATTAAAGTTTAGAATAAAAACCTAATGTTGATCATTTTATCACGCCCGATTTAAAAATCTAAAAGTTAATGACTATTTTCAATATAATGCTTGCGAGCCGAGTTATAAAGGTATGATTAATTTTTAAAATAATTTGTATTCATTTATTTTATACTTTGAATTCATTTATTGAAAATATGGCACATATGTTTATAAATAATTTTTTTTTTATAAAACACTAACATAATATATATGTACAAAATTGTTTCCATTAATTCAAAAAAGAGAAAAAAAATGTGTACAGTATAACATAATTAAAATTCATCAAAGTTTTCTAATGTTTCATCAACTTCTAATTCTAAATTAAATTCAAATGAGATTTCCTCTCTTTCAGAATCAGAGTCATGATTTACACATTCAGGAACCTTTAAAAGAGAAATCACTTCTCTTGGAAAAGGTAACTTTTTTTTTGATGAGTAACGATTATTTAAATACAAACTAGATAAATACGGGTCAGACGAATCCATAGCTCTGTTAAATACATCAGTTATATTGTGTTCTCTAGAATCCAGTCGTGCGTGTTCAATTCGATCCCTTTTAAAGAACTTATTTCTAGCCTCAGAAGCGTTTTCGCCTGCACATCCAAGGGGCACAATTGAAGCTTGTAATATTTGTGAAGAATGTGCTAGAATTTTATGCAATGTGGGTGACATTGGGTACCATTCGTAATCCATAAAATATATATCGGCAGTTTTATAACAAAAATTCTTAAAAATTTCAACATTTATTTCAAATTCACAGGAAATGGCAATAAGTATTATATGCAAGTGTTTTATAAATTCGACATTAACATTTGTTATAGATGCAAACAATTCTGGGTTTGAAAATGCTTTTCGGGCTTATTGCCATCGTTCGTCGATCCGCTGCCATTACTTTTCGGCTTATGGATATGAAGACCCATTTCCTTCCAAAAATTTTCTTGAATTTTACGCTTTCTTTCTTGCACTAATATCTTATCCTCCGTATTTCTAATTTGCCATTTTCTAACTTGAAGTCTATATGAAAGATTTAAAACAAATTCGAGGCATCTTATCCATGCGTGCAAGGGACTTATACCATATTGTAATGAGCTTGGTTTTGGCTGAAACTCTAACGATCTTAAATCTTTAATTGACAAAAACTGCTTAGGATTTGCTCCACATATTGGACACGATTGCGAAGACTTCGTATCTGTCAGCACGTTTAGCACCTTACCATCAATCAATGTCATTACAAGTTCGTATTTTACTAAAATTTCATTACCATTTGATAAAAAATATTTTAAAGGCTCAAGATTTGATATCTGAAGGTCCAAATACCTCTTTTCTTTCAAAATGTGCTCCTTAGTTTCCTTTATGTATTCAATTTTAAGTGGTCGACAAAACCGGATAGACTGAGGAGTACGATTATTCCAAACTATTGCGTCTACCGGTGTGACTAGTTTCAGTGGTATAATGGAGGTTACAAAAAGAGAGCTATCTAAATTTTGTGGGGCATTGCTCTTATATATTTGTTTAAACGAATTTTGTCCTGTGGAGCCATCGAAACCATAACTAAGAACTAATATGACTTCACTAATTCCAGGCATTCTCATTAAAACTTCTTCTTGATATGACAGTATTATCTTAGCCGTGTGGTTAACTAAGTTTTGTAAAGGGACTTGTGCAATTGATTCTGTTACCGTCAACCCTTCAGGTCGGCATTGTTTTTTATATTCTCGAACTTTTTTGTAACTGGGATAAATATCACAATTGTGTAATTTGTTCAGTTCTCTTATGCTAATATATTGTTTTTTTGTCAGATTATTTTCTAATATAAAAACTAATGCTTCTTGAGGGGAAACCATTAACGGATTTTTTTTTTTTGTCAAAAGTGAGTTCTTTTCTAATTTTAGTTGGCCTTCCTGGGGAAGAAGATGCTTTTCTTAAAACAAAATTTAAATCATTTTCTTTATTTGAATGAGCTGCAATTGAAGCAGCATGAAGCAACAAATTAGTGTCATTTCCCTGAACAGCCGAAATAGCGGATGCAAGTTTTCGTTTTTGACGCTCACTTCCTTGACTATAACCAACATTGGGACGACCTTTTTTTGTTGGGAGATTATTAATTATTAATTTAAGCTCAGTTTTGCATGATAACCATTGGCTTTCCTTTTTCTCCAATTTAGCCCAGTTTCTGAAGTTTGCAGCCCATTTTGCAGAGAAATTACTAATTTTCTTCTTAATTGGTATCATAAAATTCTCATTAGCATCTCTCTGAAATTTTCTGCAGACCCAATTGAAAACAGCGGCCACACTTCGATTATTTGCTAACCAAAATTTAACAATATCAGCATTTTTTATTTTTAGGCAATCTAAAAAGATTAAAATCATAGACGGTTGCAGACGGTCGCAGTTAATTTTTTAAACACATAAACTAGACAAGAACACCTTTCTTTTAGTCAATGGTTATCACAATACGTTCCAATAAACAAACTTCTACTCCAAGAAACATAAAAACTCTTACCAAATTTACACAAAAATGACGTCACAATTTAATAGCAAAAATTAAGTAACACAACAATACTTTTAAACAAATTTTTTTTAAATAAAAATTCTTATACCTTTACTAATATTTTCCATTTTTTAATGTTTATTAAGTTTGATAAATATTGTTTATTTATTTCTTTTCTTTGTTTACTTCTGAAGTGAAAAATATAGAAAACAAACTAAACAAAAAAAATATGACTTTGGCAGCTTCCCGTTAAATATAGGGTTGCCATATGGTTCCAATTTTTTGCAAGTTTCCCAATATATTAGCTATAAAATATCATCGTTGCTTTTTGAAAATTGTTATGTACAAAAAAGGACTTTTTGCCTCAGAAACCAGTCGGGGAACCCATAGTGCAGCCTCAAGGTTCAAATGTATATGGGCAATCGGTTTTAAATGAGTCAAAGTTCCACGTCGCCGTCTTCAAAATTGATTTTCAGAAACAAATTTGATATTGGCTGCTGCTCCATCTATAGTACATGCTACGATGTTTGTATCAAGTGAAATATTAAACTCCATTAGCCTTTGTCAAATGGTTCCTTGCGTTTGCTTGAAATTACACGTTCCTAAAATACGGCACAGGTTATAAAATTTACCATGAGAATCGTGAATATTTACGTTCATATACCGTCTTCCCCTTACACCTGTCCATTCGTCCATTGTAAACACCTTTTGCTTGTTTAATTCTTCTGCTTCATTAAATAGACAAATTACGTGCAAATTTATGATAAGCTAATGTTATTTCTGAATAATACCAACAAAAAATTATGAAAAATAAATAGCTAAAACCGCGGTTTTTTCTACGGTTTTCGGTTTCGGTTTTGAGGCATAAAAAACCGAGGTTTCGGTTAAAACCGAACTGCAAACCCTAACATACATAATGGAAATTTAAATATACAGTAAAATACAATGATAATTAAAATTTTCGTTAGGGAAAAGCTAATTTATTTTAACGTTAATTACGGAACAATCATAAACGCGAAAATTGCACTGCCTCGTAATATATGTATGCGTTTCTCTGGTAGGTAAGTCCTTATATATCCCCTATATAGACGGAACTTAGCATCTGAAACAACACAAAATTAACATAATATATTTTAGTTTTATTAAAATAGGAAATTTTTAAAAAATTTCCCATAAAAAGGACAGTTTTTAAAAATTTCCTGTAAAAATAGGAAATTATTGAAAAATTTCCTATAAAAATAGAAAATTTTCAAAATTTTGGATTTTTAAAAAATTTCCTATAAAATAGGAAATTTTTAAAAATTTTCGTTTTCAAAAAAAATTTCCTATTTTTATAGGAAATTTTTCAAAAATTCCATTTTTTGTAGGAAATTTTCCTATTTTTATAGGAAATTTTTCAAAACAATTTCCTATTTTTATAAGAAAATTTTCAAAAATTTCCAATTTTTATAGGAAAATTTAAAAAAAATTTCCTTTTTGTATAGGAAATTTGTCAAAAATTTCCTATTTTTCAAAATATTCCTATTTTTATAGAAAATTTTTCAAAAATTTCATATTTTTCAAAAATTTCCTATTTTTATATAAAATTTCCTATTTTTATAGGAAATTTTTCAAAAATTTCATATTTTTATAGGAAATTTTTCAAAAATTTCATATTTTTATAGGAAATTTTTCAAAAATTTCATATTTTTATAGGAAATTTTTCAAAAATTTCATATTTTTATAGGAAATTTTTCAAAAATTTCATATTTTTATAGGAAATTTTTCAAAAATTTCATATTTTTATAGGAAATTTTTCAAAAATATCCTATAAAATTAGGAAAGTTTTTAATTTATACATAGCTTTGTCCTTTGAATCCTTTTTGTTCATTTTTTATTAATCTCGTTTATAAAAATCTCGTTTGTTTACATTCAATTACCGCACTTATAATTTTAAACTTTTTTCCTTTATATATATATTTTTTTTTGTTGACAATTTTTGTTAGTTTAGATGTTAAAATAACAATTTTTTCCTTCAATATTACATCCGTTAGTTTTCTAACTTTATTAACAAAATTTCATCAATGGAAAAAAATATATTTGTTAAAACAATCTTTATTTTCTATAATTATGTTTTCGAATACACATTATTTTTTTTAATGACAAATTTTAAAAAAATTTCTTCAAAATTACAAAATTATTTAGTTGAAAATTTTTTTGTTATCTATCGTAAACCTGATTATTTATATTGAAAAAATGTTCGTTAGATAAACGAAAATATTTATTTATTCAAACATCTATAGGCAGGTTCAGTTAAATAATTTTGTCTTGATTTTTTGCAACCTTTTTAACAAAATTCGTTGTTTTAAAGGAATTTTAGGCATTTTATTAACGAAAATGTATTCAATGGAACAAACTAATTTTTGTTTAATTTTAACTCAAATAATTTCTGTGGATTTGAAAAAAAAATTGTTTTCGAAATAATTTTTTATTAGAATCGAAAAAAAAATCTATTGATTCAACAATTTTTTTTTCGAAATTTGTTCGTTAATATTACTGACTTTTTTTGGTTGATTGTACGAGCGCTTTAGTGATTTTTGTCTCATTTAGTGCGTTTTTAAAGAAGAATTTGTATGGGAGCTATGGTCAAATGTGGACCGATTTCAACGAAATTTGGTACAGTGTTTTTAAGTTTACATAAGCAGAATCTGTATTAAATTTCATGAAAAATATTGATATTTGTGGCCAATATATCAATTCCGGGAAGTGGGACCTATGGGAGGTTCCAGAAATAATAGACCGATTTTGTCGAATTTCAATAGCCATGGTCCCATTATCAAAAAAGTGATCTTGCCAAATTTCATCAAATTATCTTAAGAATGCGACCTGTAGTTTGATTACAATGTTTATATGGGGGTCCAGCCAGCCAGACGGACGGACTGACATCGCTAAATCGATTTAGAAAGTGATTCTAAGTCTATTGGTATACTAAAAGGTGGGTCTAAGACAAATATTTCTATGCGTTACATACATCACCACAAATTTATAATACCCTTTCCACCTATGGTGGTGAAGGGTATACAAATGAAGAATTAAAAAAGCAAATTACACTTTTACTAGAAAACATGAATACAGCCTAAATGTTTGTTTTATCTGCATTAACAGTAATAGATTTTGAATTAGAAAAATTATTTATAAGTAAATTTTAATGAAAATTT
The DNA here is from genome assembly GCA_933228675.1 of Stomorhina lunata. Lineage (NCBI taxonomy): Eukaryota > Metazoa > Arthropoda > Insecta > Diptera > Rhiniidae > Stomorhina > Stomorhina lunata. The sequence continues at coordinate 68,816,704 of OW121744.1, forward strand.
GCAATGTTATAAAACTGTTAAAGGAAAAAAATACAAAAATTAAAAAACATAAATCCCAGAATTCCTAAAAAGATTTCAAAAATATCCAAAAATAGGTATTTTTAGTTTTGTTGCTCTAATTGTCAGGGCGACAGAGTACTTTTGCGCTGTAATTAAAAAACACATTGGTTCATGAAAATTTGGTGATTTTTTTTACACCTCGCATGCGTACGGTTGAATTATGGATCAAAATTGAAATTTCCGTAAACAATATGTCTAATACGAGAGACTCTGGTACTAACACCGAATCAACAAGAGGTTATTTTTTAACTTAGTTAAAAACCTTGTGAAGTTTTCTTTAAGAAAATTATAAATTTGTTATATGTTCCTAAAGAAATTTTTTAAATAACTAAAAAACACTAAAAATATTTTTTACCCATAAAAACGGGGAAAATGGTTTATTTTTTAAATATTAACTTTAAGCACTTATAACTTTTTACAATAAATTAGTAAAAAATCGGTACAGTATGGGACAAAAATTTAAAAATTGTTTTAAAAAATTGTTTAGAAAATGACAAAAATATATCGTTTTAAGTAATTTATGAGTCCGAGGTGCCTTACTTTGCTCCGTCCCAGTAAACTCTAGGCTTTCCAGGTTCAATCTAGGCTTTCCAGGTTCAAAAGCTCCAGAACACTTTTGCTATATCCGCATAAAATTTTATTGAAAGACGCCCCACGGTTTAGAAGTTACAGAATTATTTCCATTATATTTTTAAAACATTCCACTGTGCAATGTGATCTTAGGGAGTGACGCATATTGGGCACTCATGGACACTTTCGCCATCTCCTGAACTCGGCCGAGGAGCTCCAATATAGACTTTGAAGAACCGGTCCATACTACCAATAATATGACTTTCAAAACGACTTTCGAAACGAAAAAATAATTAACTAAAGACCTTCACTTGTAATCAAATTGTAAATAACTGTGACTTAATCATTTTTTCACACCGAATATTATAAAAATGTGCACACATCTTTCAAAATTTTGTTTAGTTTAACCGCTATGCCTCTTAATATTGTTATTGTATTTGAGTGGCCTGTTCCGTACAACCATAGGTGAAAAGGGTATTATAACTTTTTGCTGATGTATGTAACGCATATTAATATTTGTCTTAGAACCACCTTTTAGTATACCAAGAGGCTTAGAATCACTTTCTGAGTCGATTTAGCGATGTCAGTCCGTCCGTCTGGCTGGACGGCGGTTTTATTGTACCTCACATAGGTCCCACTTTCCGGAAATAATATTTTGGCCTCATATAAATATTTTCTCATGAAGTTTAAAACATAAAACATCATAAGCAGTATGATAGCTAAAATCATTGTACTAAATTTCGCTGAAATCGGTCTACATTTGACTATAGCTTATATACAAACTCTTCTATCAAAACTCACCAAATGAGACAATAATCACTAAAACTCTCGTAAATCTGAATATAATGAGAATTTCTTGAGGTTATGCCATGGCCCGCTCAGTCACCTGACCTCAACCCCGTAAAACTCGTATGGGTGGAAGTTAAAAAATATGTTTCCGAAAAGAAACCGTCTAAAGCTAAGGCTTTATGGCACACCATCCAGGATGCGTGGAGTATTATCCCGGTAACCCGTTGTAGAGACCTCATCGACTCCATGACCGAGGATTTCTACAAAATATTTAACATTATGAAGGTTTCAACTTGTTTCGAATTTTTGTTTTATTTACATTTTGTATAAAGTATAATACAAAATGTAAACTGAGTTTTAATAAAATGTACGGAATTTAATTGGTACCAAAGATAAAAGGGGAAAAATTGGTAACATTATAAATTTAAAGTAATAGGCATGGAAACAAAATTTAAATTGCGTTTTGATCAGTTGAAAAAATAAGAAGAACTTTTTGGAAGAAAATATTTTTTGTCCTTTTTTTACTTTTAAACAAATGAACTTGGAAACAAAAAGTGAATCGCAAGTATTTATATTATAAAATTAAATATATGAAAAGTTTAAAATTTTCTTTAAAACTCCGAGCACGGCTCGGTCAACCAGGTACTTTTATTTTTATAGCTTTAATCATCTCTGCAATTATGTAATAATTTCTTGTTTAATGTTACAAAAAAAGTGAAATAAAATTTTGTGTTTTGTAAAAAATAACAAAATAAATTTTTGTTTGAATTTTTGAACACAATTGTATCAATTAATTCGCTCGATTTCATATTGTCTCAACTACGTTTTAATTTTTATACATGATCAAATACAATTATTTGATCGAGCCCTCTATTGGCGAACTTTGCTATTATTTTCTAGTTATTTTTAGAACCATTTCCACCAACATTCTAGAAGTATTGCCAGACGTATTACATATACGTAACTATTTAAACCACTTTAAGGGGAATATTTACGTTACATTCAAAAGTAAATTTTTGTTTTTAATTAAAAATTTATAAGTTATCTATGTGAGAAATGGTCCAAATGGATTTTTTTCTCACCTCTGGAATAACTATACTAATAGATACATTCATACTAGATACAATCATCCACCCAAATTTAAAGCTTTGCGACTTTAAGTATTTAAATTTTATCTCTGCTGTATACAAAAATGTCTTTCCAATAGAAAATGACACATTTTGGCGTCTTTTTATGAAATCCACGCATTTTTCTGATTTACCATAGCCTACAATATATTAACACAACCAACAAGGTTGTAGTCCATATTTTTCACAGCAGGTTTTAGAAGAAACAAATCATGTATTGATCACATCAACAGCTTAAAGGTTATGGCTGTTCACAAATTACTTAACGCTATTTTCACAGAGTTTTATCCGTAACTTTATTTTTTCTATATTTTTGAAAAATTTTTCAAAAGATAAAATTTTTTTTAACATTTTCTAAAAGGTTAGGCTTCAGCAGAGATGCGTGTAAATTATATTTTACAACCACCGTTTGGCGAAAATAAAACTTGAGTTTTTTGTGTCTGTAAAAAATTTAATTATGGATCTCAAAACTTTTTTTAATAAATTATATTAATGATCGTAAGGTCTGTGCAAAAATTTGATAGGGCCCGGCATAAATAAAAACGGTTTAAGACTTTTGTCAAAAATATGCAACAACAATAAATTTATATAGTTTTTGAATATCTCTTAAACTATAAGATATAATGTAGTACCATAAGCATGTTTTTTTTAACTTTCTTAAGAAGTTTTTGAAAACGTAAAAATGTTTTGTATCGGACCAAATTGGCGAAAGTTATACGCACTCAAAAGTTTTACATACGAGGCGGGCAACTTTGCTTCACTGTAGAGCCCATTGTGCTACATATAGATGCGTCCTCTTCTACTGATGTTTCAAATTTCGCCAAAATCCGTCCAGTGGTTTAGAAGCTGTAGAGTTAATACCAAAAAAAACTTAAGTTCTACCACTGTGCAATGTATTGAACCTTATATTGTGTTGATTATCCAAGAAGTATGCTACACAAATATTTCTGAATGTGTTACATTTCGATCGATATCGAATACGGCGATTTGGCTTCAGATTTTACTTAAGTATTGAATGATTTTATAACACTTTTCATGTAAATGAAATTTTTGATAAAAATTCCGAATGTCATAAAACCTATTAAGTGATTTTAGATTAAGAACGGCCCCTGGAAACACAACCTTTGCAATTACAAATTTCATTATATTTGAATAGATAGGCAAAATAAGCCAAAAATCTAAAAAATTACTTATAAATATGATTTGTCAAGAGTTGTTTTTATTTTTATTTAATGCCTATCTTCCATTTAAGATCCACTGCCGGAAAAGTAAACATATGTAGGGAATCACTTGGTCAGGCTTGACTTTTTAACTCATTTAAGAATGAATACTACAAAAATTTCATTGGGACTCGGTTTAATATAATACTTACAATTATAAATGAGTTACACCCTTTTGACAATATAAAAGAAAAACATTGTAATTTGTATGCATGTGGTGTGCCGTGAAATACTAACACAGTGTTCCAATTTGGTCGCAATGAAACTAGTAAACTTAAAAGCACAAAGTGCACATGTTTAATAATTTATTAAACGTGAATAATAACAAGTAAAGGCTCTAATTACACTTTATTGGAAATTGAGATTTTAGTTGTTTTGTCTTGTGATATCCCAATATATCACAAGAAAAAGCTCTAAGAGAATTCAAAAATGTTCTCAAAACAAAACGTTTCGTTGTTTTTGCTTCTCTTGTAAAATTTTAATATTAGCACGTTAAGGCAGCAATAAGATCATTTTTCAAAACTAATTATAACACAATTTAAAAAATATATATTATTTTTAATTGTTGCAAATCAAGTAATTAACCGAATATAACTAAGAAAGCTAAAAACATAATTTTCAGCATTTAAATTCCACTTAAGAGAACCACAAATGAAAAAAAAAAAACAAAATTTCATTTTTATAATGACATTCACTTTTATTACCAACAGCTCAATTGAAGAAGCAAGGTGTAGACATTAATAAGTGTTCTTCAATTGGAAAGTATATTGAAATTGAAAACTTCCTATTTAATAATTCGAAAAACGTGTGAGCGTAAAACTGACTTAAGATAAGAAAAAACACCGAAGCTATAAAAGGGTCTCAAAAAATTAAAAAGTGTTTCTTTAAGTCTTTAACACTCGCTAAGAAAGTGAGCAGCTCCATTTCGTGTCAAAATATATACATAATGTTAAGTTATCATTACTTAACTTTCATTCTGTTAATTGGCATTTCTGCAAGTTATGGACAAGATGTGTCCAATTGGAAACCCGTTGTACCTCCAAAACCACGATGGGGTCCAAATATGCAAATGCTAAGACAACACAACAGTATGTGGTAACTATTATTCGATTGAATAACATCAAACAATATCAACTAACTTAATTAATATTAAAATAAAAGGTCCAGCATTTGAATATTGGAATAATAACCATGAAGATCATATATGGGAACACAGTGGTTTGTTTGAAGGTGATATTATGTTGCATCGAGAATATTTGCGTAATGGTTTGTTGAATGAAAAATCCACTTGGCCCGATGCCACAGTTCCATTTTATATAGATAGCCAAGATTTTAGTAAGTACGAGTATTAATTTAAGACTTAAAAAATAAACCCTCTTTATTGAGAACAAACATTAATGGCAAATTGTTGGTTTATAGATGAAATGCAAGTTATGACCATATTGAGAGCGTTTAAGGAATATCATGATAAAACTTGCATACGTTTTCGCCCATATGAAAAAGGAGATAAAAACTGGATAGTATTCAAAGGAAACTATTCTGGTTGCTGGTCCAGTGTTGGACGCAGACAAGGCGGTCAAGTGAGTGCATAAATGTAAAAACAAAATTTTGAGCTTTGTATTTAAATAATATTTACATAAAGGTGCTCAATCTGAACACTCCCAAGTGTGTTACGCATGGTGTTGTGATCCATGAACTATTACATGCTTTAGGTTTTTATCACCAGCAATCGGCCACTGAAAGAGATGAATACGTGAAAATAAATTGGGAGAATATATTGCCGGGACATGCTCATAACTTTAATAAATATGCCCGTACCCATGTTAGTAATTTTGGGGTAGAGTATGATTATCAAAGTGTTATGCATTATAGTTCGAAGGCCTTTAGCAAAAATGGTAAAAATACTATAGAACCTTTGGTAAGCGTAAAATAAAGCAGACAATTATTAAGCTATTTGTAATTAACATTAAATTTTACTTACAGGACCCATATGCCAGTTTAGGGCAACGCAAGGGTTTGTCGGATAAGGATATTGAGAAATTAAATGAAATGTATGAAGAAGACTGTAATAGTTTTAGCTTGTTTAATTTTGATCCATTTGGAAATTCGTTGAATGAGATTATAAATTATTTTCAAGGAACACTTGATAAAATATTCACTTAATATTAATGTAAAGTAAATAAAATATTAAAAAAAAATAAATGCTTTCGTGTTTTTAATACCAACAATTTTTAAGAACGTCTTTTCCAAATCAGGAATAAAATGAAAATTGACGTAATTCATTTAAAGTATTTTCAGCTTCCTACAAAAGACACACAGACATTAGAACTTTTAAGTAAAATAATTAATAATTAATTTTACCTCTTTTAATTCATCATTGTCGTCTTCGGCCAAATCTTCTATTGCTTGTTTTACACTAGAGGACCAGGAGTTTTGCAAAGCTCTTAAGCTGAATCTTCCCAGTAAACGTACTAACATACACATTCTTAATCTCAAAACATTATTCGGATATCTCAGCAAAGCTATTAAATCCACTTTAGGCGAAAATATAATTTTTTCCACTAACTCAGCGTTTTCCGGAAGTTCCCTTAAAACACAGCCCAATAAAGCCAAGACACAATTTGCTATACGCAAAGCGTATACATTTTTAATTTCCTGGTTAAGAAAATTTATAAGCAATTCATCAGCAGCCAATATTGCAACTGCATCACAAAATTGTGTTAGAAATTGCTGTTTGATGAGCACCAAATGACATATGAGCTCATAAAGTCTGGAAGCACATTTAATTTCCTCATTATTTAACTCACTAACTGAACGAATTTTTCGCTGTTGATTGTAAGAAGAGGGTAAAGATGCGGTGGAGTCGTCTACTGAACGTTGATAGATTAAGAGTTTTGAGGCATACATCAGATTTGGCACCAATTTAACATCAACATAGACCTTGTTTAAAAATATTTAATCTTAAAAGAAAAAGTATTTAAAAAAATATTAATAATTTACCATTTTTATAGTTTCTACAATACTCAAGGGTTCGTTTAAAACAAACGGCAGAGATAATAACTGTACAACACTGTCAACAACTTTGGGAGTAGCTTTAGAATTACGAAGAGGAGCTACAATAATACTGACCTATAGAATTGGAAAAGTTAAAATAAAAAAATTTAATCTTTTTAAAATATAATTGTAAATTTACTAAATTTTGTTGCTTTAAAGATTCCAGTTCACCATCAAGTACCTCCTGCATGGAACGATGCAGAAAAGCTAACCACTCCTCATTTTCTATTGGAGGGCTTTGAGATTCATCACATGAATCCCAACCAGGTAACAGGCATGGAGGGGAATTTCTGGAAATTAATTTTAAACACAAATAAGTACATATGTTACATAGGAAATTGTTTCTCCATTTTAAACCTACTCGGTGCTATGTTTTTCCTCTCCCGACTGATTGGATGTCTTCATATTGTTACTTTTAGAATCTTTCAAATTCATCTCAGATTCCTTTTTAGATAGAGTCAACTTGTCACTAGATTTCTTTTGATTTTCTGCTTCAACATTGCTACCTAAACGCAATGAGAAGTTATCAAGGTTTTGGCTAAGTTTTCGCTTTTCCAAATCTTTATTACGCGATTTTTTTACAGAGTTATTAGATGTAATAGCTTTATTTTTGTTACTAACACTTGCAGCAGATTTATTATCATCGTTTACAGCGAAATTATCGTTCAAATGATTTAAAACCATATTATTATTTCCGCTAACAAAACAAGTTTGGGAATTTACAATCAGAACTTGCGGCACATCTGGTGGTTTGGAAATATTATTTGTAATGTCTTTAGCCTTGTCGGCTTTATATGATTGTTCGGTAAAGGGAACCGATATGCGATTTATATTATCTTCCACATCGGTTTCCAATTGTTCAATATCACTCGGTGGTATAGCATTTATACTATCTCGGGAACACATTAAGTTATCTTGCGTTTCATTTAGATTAATGGTGCGTAAGTTCTTGGTAATTTTATGAAGATCCAAACTGTATGAAAAAGTTTGTATTATTTTATATTTTTTTAATTAATTTAAATACTTAGTTTTAATTGCAACAAGTATAAGCTTGGAATCATAGCTCTTTAAACTTTTACAAAAAAGTATGTTTTTTCAAGCATAAATAAAAGTTTCTTTCATATGTTCAGGATGGTAAATAAGTATGAACTTATAGGAATGAAAATCATTTTATTTATTCAGTTTGAAAAAAATAGCTAATTTAAGTAATTAATTTAAACCTTTATCCTAAAAATATGTGAGTTTAAGTGAGGCTTGCGATTCCGTCATACTTTATAGTTCAATTTTTCTTTTTAGATTAGATTAGTAAATAATAACAATATGTACTAGAAAATCTATCTGACTCAGAAATATTAAATGAAAAACGAGAATCAAGTTACGAGGACGAGTCAATAAGACGATGATTTTTTTGCAACGTGCTTCTTTGAGTTTTTAATTCAACGCTTTTCCAATTTATAAATATACTGATAGACTCAGATTCATATCCTGAGTTGGTTAACACATGTCCGTCTGGTTGCTGGCTGGCCGTCCATTTAAGCACAATTTAACAATTTTATCAAATCTGATTATAATTTAAAGTACCTCCTTCCAATGGACAAAATTATTCGTATTTCAATGAAAAATATCGCCGCAACCAGTTAACCATTTTTTTTTTAAACATGAGCATATTTGAACATATCTACTATATAAAATCAATTCTAGCTGACCCGGTCCGCATGGCTAGCACTAAGCAAACATGAAAATTGGATTTTGCCATGCCTCTACAATAAGCCTTTGATAATTTTATAATTCGTTTATGAATTAGGGAGTATTTTTTTTTACTTAATAGTTAGATTATTTTTAATATTCACTTACTTTTCTTTTGTACTTGAAGTCTTCATTCTGTTTTTACTAATTTGAGGATTTATGAACGGAGAATTTTCTGCTTTGATTCCAGCCTTAATATAAAGTTTTCCTTCAACAAACGGATGACATAAAATCTGAGCCCAACTAGTGCGCAAGGTGGGATCTTTTTCCAACAGACCCTTTATAGAGACAAATAGTTTTTAGTTTATACCATAGTTTATACGACAAAAAAATGATTTTTTGCTGCTTAAGAAACTTATAGAGTAAATTGTAAATAAGTTTAACCTCCTAAACTCAAAATAAATTTAAGTTCCAAAAGTCTGAATTTCATGATTCTTATCAATGCAATAGAGAAATGGTTAAGGCAACTACAATTCGAGTCGCCTTTATTAAATTGTTTCTCTAATCAAACTGTTAATTTCAAGTTTTTAAATTGAAAGTTTTATAATAACTAAGTCTACTTTCACACCAGCCAGATTTGGCCTATCAAGTCTTGAGTTTGTATGAGAAAAACCTGGCGGAATTGAAATTGATACAAACATCACTATCAAATTTAACTAAAATCAAATGAAAACTGACAAATAAAATGTTCGTGTGTGAACAGCACTAATAGTTTGTATTATTTCAAAAATATTTTTTTGGAAATACCTACATAGTTATTGATTTTGCATAAATAACTCATACTGCTTATTACGGTTTCGAATAAACGACTTAGACTACGACAGTTTGTACTAGGTTAAAAAAAACATCAACACAATTTCATTAATCTACAACTAACTGTCGTAGTCGAAGTCGTATATTCGAAAACCATATTAAATCTGAATATTTCTAAAACTGGTGGACGGCTTAAAACGACCACAGCACATTTATTGGAGTGAACGGAAAGTGCCTGTTTAGCTTTTTATACAAATTGTTAAAGCAGAAATTTACATTTATTGGAGTTTAACCCAAATACACAGGCACCGAAAACGGACGTCGGATCCCGTTAACGTGTTTAAAAATATTATTATTATTACGATAAAGTTATCAAATTTTCCTAGTTCAGAAAAAATTACAAATTATTTTTTAGTAGCGTTACTTCAGTATAGAAAAGCCCTAAGTCGTTTTTCATTCAAATCGCTTCTAAAAACTTTATCTAATGTAATTTTATAAAAATTATTTAATTTTAAAAAACATTGTTATAGCATTAAGTTCTTTAGAGAATTTAGTAAAAAAAAACTGCGTTTAGAAAATTTCTATATCTTCAAAACTTAAGATTTTATTTAGTTTTTTTTTCCTCTCCTGTAATGTAAGAAAAATATTAGTAAGGGCTTTTCTATATTAAAGTAACGATAGGTACATTTACGTTCATACATATATTAACAGCAATCATAAACCGCTTTTTCTTGAGAACTTATGCCAACTCATAAAAACGAATATATTTTTTAGATATATATTTTATTCTGGTTTCTGATCATATCCTACCTGTAAAAAGGAACGGCACTCGCTGCTAAGAAAACTTGGCCACTTCACATCTTCATGTTTGATAATCTTTACCAAATGCAATATTGAAGTAGTATAAAATGGTGGTTGTCCTGCCATTGTTTCATACGATATACAACCTAATGACCATAAGTCTGCTTGATGATCATACGGACTTTCCGTCAAAAGCTCCGGAGCCATGTACAAAGGAGTACCCTTAATGGAAGTCAAAACATGCGTACTCATGGTCATATTTCTGGCCAAACCAAAATCACACAACTTGGCATGCAAGTCCTCATCGAGTAAAACATTTTGAGGTTTTAAGTCTCGATGTAAAATGCGGTTCGAGTGTAAATAGTATAAGGCCGATACTAAATGGCATATTAGCCTTTGGGCTTTTTCTTCAGTCAAGGCACCATTGCGAGACATGTAGCGATGCAAATCAATAAGAGCAAATTCTGTGACTACAACTAGTTCATTTTTTGTTTCAAATGATTCCAACATCTCAATGACATTGGGATGTTTTAATTGTGCCTGGATGTCACATTCTCTTCGTAGATTTTTCAGTTCTCGTGGCGATCGTCCTCTCTGAAAGGGCACAACAAGTTATACAGAACATTTTAGACAATTGTTTGTAAGACATATTGTATACATATGTTCAATATACAATGAATATATTTATTGAAGAATATAACTTACTTTTGAAATAACTTTGATGGCCACCGTTTGGTCATCATCCTTACGTACGGCTTTATATACCAACCCGAACGAGCCTTCCCCTACTAAGGAACTTACTTTATAACGATTCATTATTTTACTCAAATTGCTATTTTAAAGCATAAATAAAGGCCAGTGTGGTCATATCCAAAAATATTTTACAGCTAAATCGACTTTAAAATAATGCTAGAAAATGCTAAATAAAAACTTAAACTGCCAAAAAATAATGCTGACATTTTAATTGAATTATTTTTTGTTACTTTGGTTAATATATCTTTATAAATGGTTAATTTTTCATAATTCTTCCCTATAAACATTCGTCATCATTTCAATGAAACAAACTGATTGAATTGTAACAGAATATTTATTGAAGTATATGTACCTACATATTTATATACATTTATGTACGAAATTTTGCCATTCGCTACCAGTTTTTAAAGAAATTGCATATGAAATAAATAAACTCAAAATTGTCATTATCTTCAGAGCATTTAAGTGATTTCGGTATACATAATCAGTATTTGTTTTAAATTTCATTAAAATATTCTGATATTTCTGGCCAGAATATAAATTCCGGGAAGTGAGACCTATGGGAGGTACCCTAAATATGTGACCGATATTTACAAATTTCAATTGCCATGGTCCCACGACCAAAAGAATTGTTTGTGTTAGATTATAAGGTTTTCGTGGGTGTTCAGTAGGGCTTTCTTATTAAAAGTTTAAAACTTTTAAATTAATTAAAAAATTAGGATTTATCAGGTTTGAGTTCATTTTTTATTTTCAAATTATTAATTTGAAAATTTGATAGTAATAATGTGTAGAAAAACTGAACAAAATGTTTTTGAACGCGGCTCAGTGGATTGCAATTTTCAATTAATTCAATTTAAAGTTCGAATAACTAATTCCTAAAAAGTTTTCAAAATAAAAAGTTTTAAATATTTCCCTTATTTTATGATTTTTTAGATTCTTTACTTTTGCATGAATTCTATATTTTTAAAGCTCTTTTAATAGCTAATAACTTAAGCATTTCGTTAATGTCTTTTGGATCTAAGACTAATATTTCTATGCGTTACATACATCAGCACCGTACGGTTAAAACCGTGCTAAAAGAATGATGTCTGTAGAGCCCTTTGTACTCTTCGGCAGTTGTAGCATGTTAATTTTTTTCTGATACATAAACAATGTGATGCCATTTCCATTCACTTTATTGCCGCGGTTAAAGATTTAAATGTATAATCAACAAAAAATTATATGGGTTTTAAATTAAGAATAATGCTAAAAAATGCTAAATATATAATTGAAAAATGCTAAAAATAATGCTAACTGCAAAATAGAAAATTTGCAGCTAAATTAAAAATAAAAATGCTAAATCTAGCAGCAAAAATGTCAAAATGGCCACACTGATAAAGGCACTAAAAAACTTGTTGCTTTGCAAAAATATTTTTGTTTGTTTGGGTATGTGCGAGTGTAAACAAGCTTAATCAGCTGTGTACTTGTTGCTTCCTCAGCGTTGTTTTACCTCGTACTGTAATAATTCACAATAATATAATACACTTAGCAAAATGACGACCACTGAACCTTGGTTTCTACATTAATTATCTTCAAAAAAGGTAAAACGGCTTCAATTAGCAAAGAAAACGGGTTGCTGCTCTTATCCACAATATTATGCAGATTTAAAATGTCTTGACAGAAACAGATGTCGATTCAATCAAGTAAATAAAACAAATTTGTGGTAGTGAAGGGCCAAAATATCTATCGGGGAGAGTCCGATATACAGATCCCACTTGGTTAAAAAATTATAAAATTTATTGTGCAATGAAAACTTTCTGTTTCAAATTTGATTAAATTATCTTTTAAATTGCTACCTTTAATGTAATAATAAGGTTACATGCAAAGCCAATAGCAGAATCAGTTATCTTATCGTGAAATATAAGTACTCAGAAAGTTATTCTGGGTCTATAGGTATACTTAAAGATGGTGCCACCTAATGTTTTTATGCCCTATAGACTCTAAAACAAACAAAATATACCTTATCCACCTTTTAGGGCGATGGATTACAAAACAGTTTAAAATTAAAAAAACTTTTTCATTTCGATAAATCGAGCAAGCGACTGGAAAAATATTGATCATAAGCGACAAAAAATCTTAATTAAACAAAAACGAGGAATGTTTTGGTGCATAACATTTTTGTTCTTTGTTAGTTTGCTACTTTCGGAAAACTAGTTAAAGCACCATTATATGTAAAACCTATTGGTCCATATAACTTTCGTAAATATAAACCTATCGAAAAGATTTGTACACATTCGAAAACTACTTAAGAAAGAAATAAAAATATGCTAAATGTACTACTATCTCTAATAGTTTAAGAGATATTTAACGGAATGTCGCTTACGATTATGCAAATCTAAGGGCTCGATATAAAATATTAATATAAGAAACCGACTAACGATGATTCTTGGTTATTTTTTTATATCATTTAAACATACATATAGTGGGCAGAGAACTTTACTTGCTGATTAAAAAACATTCAACAATAACAAAGGCACAAAAAACTTGTCTTTTATTTGTAAAAGATCAAACTTGCCTACACACACTCTTTTGCTGTTCATTTTAAAGCAACCGAACATATTTCCCTTCATTGAAAATGATTTTCTTTAAACTGGGAGTGAATGAATTAATCAAACTTGTTCGAACTTGTATACATGTTGTTCATTTTAAGGCAATCGAACAACTCGCATGTTGAATACAGTCTTATTTTTGTCATAGGTCGAATCAAACTTATCCATTCGTGTGCTTTGCTTTTCCACTAAACATACAAAAATCTGATAAACATTGAAATGCAAAAAGCAAGAAATCATTGTGTATGAATTTGTTCAAAGGTAAGATCTTTTTTTTATTTTAGTTTACATTGGTTTTTGATGTCTATTCGTATTGCCTAGACAAAATAGGTAATTTTTGTAAGAAAATGTTAATTTAATTTTTTTATAGAAAAACTTACGTTTTCTATAGAAAAACTTACTTTTTCTATAGAAAAACTTACTTTTTCTATAGAAAAACTTACTTTTTCAATAGAAAAACATACGTTTTCTATAGAAAAACTTACTTTTTCTATAGAAAAACTTACTTTTTCTATAGAAAAACTTACTTTTTCTATAGAAAAACTTACTTTTTCTATAGAAAAACTTACTTTTTCTATTGAAAAACTTACTTTTTCTATAGAAAAACTTACTTTTTCTATAGAAAAACTTACTTTTTCTATAGAAAAACTTACTTTTTCTATAGAAAAACTTACTTTTTCTATAGAAAAACTTACTTTTTCTATAGAAAAACTTACGTTTTCTATAGAAAAACTTACGTTTTCTATAGAAAAACTTACGTTTTCTATAGAAAAACTTACTTTTTCTATAGAAAAACTTACTTTTTCTATAAAGAAAATATAAACGTATTTTTTACTTAAAAAATAAAATATTTTCTATAAAAACGATTGAATGTTTAGCATAAAAATAATTTTTCTATATATTCCATCTCACTGTGTATATATATATATTTTTCTGAATAACTCTTATTGCTCTATTCAATTATACAATTAGAATGTTATATAATTGTTATATAATATATATAATAATTATACATTCACATTTTTCTCTATTTACTACGTCAATTAAAAAGTTACCAAACTAATAAAAAAAATCTTATAAACCACTGTGCATTTTCCAATGCGTATTCCTTCTAATTTTGCCTTTGATAAACAAATTCAAAATGATGAAAAATTCAAATAAGCTCACTTATCAATGTTGAATTGTAAATGTTGTTTGTATTGTTGGCATATTATATTGCTCAATTCATATAGACGTTCGGTTCAAACATGTTGTGTGTGTTAATGAGAATAAGATCGTTTGGACACGATGAATTTACTGCAAGCCCTTCTCTTGCCTGTGCGAACTTGTTCATAAAATGCTTTTGTTAATTATTCACAAAATCAGAATTTGATGTGTACAGTAGAATGAATATGATTTTTAATCACGTTGAATTTTTCTTTATTCTTTAAAATGAACAAAAATTTTTGTGCTGAATGAAATCAAGAAATCCCGTGATTTTGAAGTTCTCTGATAGTGGGGAAACATGGTTACATGTAGGACATCTAGAGGTCTATGGCCTAAATCGGACATTAACGGTACCCAAATTTTACTAGGTCTGAATAGGTCAAGTTTAAGATGTATAGGGTTCCTTATGGGACACTGTGCCTTAAATTCGAGGTTACATAGGTGGGATAGTAGTATTCCGGACCAGGCAGACTATGTCTAGATGAGGATTCGTCCAAGTAGGTGGAACACGTTCTCTATCAATGTCCAAGGCTGCAAACTCAAAGGCTCAAACATCTAGGCAGCAGATTCTTTGCTGAGCTTCAGGATCTGCAACAGTGCAGTTTGCATGGTCTCAACTGGTCTAGATAGGATATTTTCCTTCCCCCTCTACACTTTTCTATTATCTTCTTCTAGTAAAGGATCACAATGGACCCCACAGGTCTCCGAGTGAAAGTGTTGCTAGTCACGTTCTTTATTACCTAACCTAACCTACATATAGTTCTATAGTTTTTAAACTTTGTTATATCAGTACAATATTAATAAGGTTTTAATGAAAACTGATCAATAAATTATTATTTTAATATTACTGTAGAATACAGTATTTTGAGTAAAATGGCATCATTTTTTATTTTTTAATTTAATTGTTTCCTTTTGGTGCATATACAAATATTTTTCAAAAATTTTTATTTTGAAGGATTGACAATAAGAGCATATATTTATACAACTCGTTATACGCAGGTTTTACTGTTCAAGTACTAAAATACTACTGCTTTTTGCAACTGTGCTTTAATAAGAGTTAATGAAGTTAATTTAATTTATATTTCTATCTTAACTATTTCTAGTATTTTTTTGCTGCTCTATAGTTTGATTTATATTTTAATTAAGAAATAAACAATAATTAAAAAAGTGAGTAAGATAATTAAGTAATTTAGTTATTTAATTTAACTGGCAACTTTTAAAATTAAAAATTATCTAAATAATACAATTGAAAGCCGTAAAAACATATTGGACTATTCACGACGTGTCAATCATTTGTATGGTCATTCACTTTATCCGGAAATCTTTAAAGATTTAAACATAGACTTTCAAGTTTATTATATAGAATACCCAGTCATTATTGGGTCAGCTGGAAATTTTCATGTAAAAAGGATCATTAATATTACGATCGCTGGATCATCTTCAAGTCACTTTGGCTGAAATTGGATTAAATAGTATTTTTTTATTTTACCGGTTAAAACTAGTTTCAAATATTGAACATCATTTTTTAAAAATTAAGACCACTTTTATAAAAATACATGCATACATGCATATATTATTTTGTTCGTGGCTCTGCTTTTTATTTTTTTTGTAATGCGATATTTTATTCGCGATTAATATCATTATCCAAAAATTGTCATCTAATCTTTGCACTTTACGTGGGCACACTTTCTAACGTATGTAGTTATGTCTATTATAATATTTGTTTGGCCTTCACTTCATTGCTTGGCATTTAATTTCATATCTGTTTAAGTAAATAGAAGCCTGAACAATTTAAATTAGGTGATTTTTAACGTATGCTTGAAAATATGAACTAATATATCTACGAGTTCTAGGAGCAATAAAACTTTTGGTTCAAGTAATAAAAACATATTAAACATTTTAGCGTATTAAATTGAGCCTCCAGAACTTATATAAAGAATTTGATTACTAAATACCTATATTCGAAGGTATTTTTCATCCAAACTCCGTAATCCTCTTTGTATTGACATACAAAGCCAGTGTATATAATGGGCCAAAACATAACGTGGTAAAATTTAGTCAAATTATTGTTTTGCGATTAACATGAGGTTAACGATAAAGTTTTGTAATTACACAATGTGATAAACTTTAGCTATTACAATTTAGCCTGAACATCGACATGGTAATGATGTCTGTATTACATTGGTTATCAAGTGGTGGTCCATGGACCACTAGGCGTCTGTTCGAACATTTCAGAGGCCGCGAGTTTGATGGAAATTGAAAAAACCAGCAGCTTAAAAATGTATTATAATCTTCTTCGAACCCAGTATTTCTGCCCCTTTGTCAATTAAGATGAAAAGTCGGAAACTAATAGATTCGCGAAAAAATAACGCAATATTTAATAGAGTTTACAAATCAAAATTACTTATTAATGAAAAAATAAATAAAAACAAGTAAGAAAGTGATAATCCCGACCATACGATACCCTTCACCACAAAGGTCAAAGGTGTTATTTTTCCTGTATAAAGAAGAAAATTTTGCCATCATACCTATAAACATTTTCTCAAAACTTATATCTATATCGCACTTGTTCAACAAGAGGGTATTAACTCAACATTTTTAAATTTTCACTTTTTTAAAGAAATTGATGTGTAGTAGTCTTATCTACCCACTGTAAAAATCTGAGATCATTCTCACTATAATTTCACCAAAAAAAAAACTACAGTTTTACCCCTCTTCCTTATATGAAAGTAGTAGTAAAATAAAATAGTTTTTTGACTCTACTGAAAATTTAAAAATTTTGAGTTAATACCCTCTTGTTGATCAAGTGCGATATGTATTTAAGCTGTTTCCGTTATTTGGACTTATATGAGAGCTACGGTCAAACGTGGACCGATTATCTCGAAATTTGGCAAAACTTGAAATTATCATTATATTTAGTGATTTTTGTCTCATTTAGTTTTTAAAGAATAATTTGTATGGGAGCTATGGTCAAATGTGGACCGATTTCGAAATTTGGTACAGTGATTTTTGTTTACACAAGCAGTACTTATTTTAAATTTTATGAAAAAATATTTATATTTGAGGCCAATATATCAATTCCGGGAAGTGGGACCTATGGGAGGTACCATAAATAAGGGACCGATTTTGACGAATTATCATAAAAATGATCTGTGCCAAATTTGATCAAATTATCTTTAGAATTGTGACCTGTAGTTTGATAACAAGGTTTACATGGGGGCCAGTCAGCCGTACAGCCAGACGGATGGACATCGCTAAATCGACTCAGAAAGTGATTTTAAGCCTATTGGTATACTAAAAGGTTGGTCTAAGACAAATATTTCTATGCGTTACATATATCAGCACAAACTTATAATACCCTTTCCATCTATGGTGGTGAAGGTTATAAAAAGCGGTTCACCTCATAACTCAGCTAGCCACTGGTTATTGAGTATTAGACTGTAAAACTTCTCTAACTAATTCATTTGCCTTTCGGAATCGGAGTTAAAACGTAGGTCCCTTTCTATGAGTCTAAAAACGTTTAGAAATATAGCTCCGTCATTTCAAAGTATACTCAGAACCTGCCAGAGACGATTTAACACAAAATTAACGTACATTTCGCTAATATCGGTCCATTACTTCACGTACCACTTATGAGAAGTGAAATAGAAGATACGGTCATTGCAAGCTTCTTACTGGTTCTAACGAACTTTTGTTGAATTGACACTTAAAATACTCTTTTGCAACATAAATATTTACTTTAAGCAAAACTAAATGAAGTACAATATTCTTAACAACATTGAAAAGAATATTATAAAACGTTATCATTCATCAACAATTTTTTGGATTCAAATCACAGAAAGTGCCAATATCAGCCTTATTATGGTTGTCGAATATACGACTTCAACTACGACAGTTAGTACTATATTATAGTACTAACTAAGGCTGAATATCACGATTGTCATAAGCGGCAATCTAAACTTAAGTAATCTTTTTAAAAAGAAAAAATGGGTAAAATATAAAAACTTAACAAAGAACAAACATTTCTATAAAAGTTTTAATAAAAGTTAATTTAATTTTTGAAATATTTATAATATTTTTGTCGTTTTTCAATTATTTTAGCTAAAATACAACATGAGTTTAACGGACATTTCAAAAAAATTCACAGAAGCCACATGTGAAGGAATTATCGAAAAAGCTGGTGGGACCAAATATACCTCACACAAGTTTGGCAAAGGTTTCAAAAAAGGAGATTCTTACTTAAGTAAAGTATTTCGTTTGTGCGTATATGGCGTAAACGAGACATCGGGGTAAGTTTAAAAGAGAATACCAAACATAGTTTACAAAAATCATTAATTTAATGTTATTTCGTTTAGTGAAAATATTGAAGTAAATTTGATTGTAAAGGGTATGCCCGATAATATGGCCCGCCGAAAAGTTTTTCGTTCTGCTGACTTTTTCCGCAATGAAATAAATTTTTATTTAAAGGTAATACCAGTTTGGGAAGCGTTTCAAAAGAAACGTAATCCTAAAAATCCATTTACAGAATATCCAATTTGTTATGCTTCCCACTGTGATGGTGAAAATGATTTTATTGCTTTACAAGATGTTAGCTTTTTGGGTTATGGAGCTCCCAGTCGCCAGGAGTATATATCGTTAGAAGAGTGTTTGTTAACTATGCGTACCTTGGGAAGATTTCATGGTATTTCTTTAGCATTACAAGCTTTGGAACCCGAAATGTTTGAGAATGCATCTAAATGCTTAGAGGTAAGTTTTATGTAATATTATTCTTAAAAAAGAAATAAAAATATTTTTTTTACTTTTATTTCAGGAAACATATTATGCTGAGTGCAATAGAAAGTGGTATTCAGACTTCTTAAAACTGGCATGTTCAGTAGCCCAAGACGCGGTCTCAAAAACATTCCCTAAAACACAATACGAAACGATTGCCAATAACTTTCTTCAAGAAACATTATATGACGATTTAATTAATTTGGTTTCAACACGATGTAAGAATTTAAACAAATTTACTTAATAAGTTTAAGCGCAATTTATATTATAAGTTTAAGAACAATTTTATTTGGTTATTTTTTAGAAATTTAATAATTTTATTTATATTATATTACTAAAAAAAAACTATGTAAAAAATAACTATATACTTTTGTGTAATTTCAGCAAAACTTTCCGTTTTTGGTCATGGTGATTGCTGGACACCAAACTTCTTAACACGCTACAGTGCTGAAGGTAAAGCAGAAGCTATTAAAATTATAGATTTTCAATTGGCTCGTGTTGCTTCCATTGCTGTGGACATTTCGTTCTTTATCTACTCTTGCACTAGCCAAACTCTTAGGGAAGAACACTATGACTCTTTGTTGAAGGCCTATCACGAAAGCGCTACCAGTATTATAAACGATTTGGGTGCAGATGCCGAAAAAGTTATGTCATGGCAAGATTTACTAGATGAAATGAAGCAGTTTGGTAGATTTGGTTGTGGCATGGGCAATGAATCATTGCCCATGTCACTGATAGAAGATGACGAAGTGGCTGATTTGGATGAAATTACCGAAAATTCAGTATTAACGGATGTATGGAATATAAAACCATTCGAGGAGCCAACCAAAAGACAACGTATTGCCGAAATATTCAAACATGCCATAGATCAAGGTTATATTCAATAAATGTTCAAAGTACAAATTTAATTATGTAATAAACTAAACATAAATAGTTTTACTTACGTATGTTTAATAAAAATATATGTATAAAGAAAATAATTTTTCGAGTTTTATCAGGAATTTTGTAATTTGTGTTTCTATATTTACTAGGTTTAAACTACCAACTAAATAAATTTAATTTGAAATGTTTTTTAATGCTCGAGATATAAATAACAGCATTTAAAAAAATTTTCAATATATAATAAATGTTATAAAAAACATAAATGATTAATCCTTAAATGTCTGGTGGTTATCCAATTAACACATGATCAAATGCTTTATTTTACTATTTAATTATTTTGATTAATTTTCGGTAGCGCCATCTGTCGGAAATTAATCGTACCAACTTAGAAACCTCCTTCGGCTCATGCGCAACTACTTTGGTAAAGATCATAGTATGATCAAATGTATATAAAGGACATATAGACAAACATTAATTTTTATATACATATACATAAATTAACCCTTGTGTACCCATGGGCTATTAACAGTTCCCATGGGTACGCAAGGCTTAATTTGTATAAAACAATGCTCGCCAGCTCGAACTGAATTCAGCATTCTGAAATCACATGTATTCTTACGCTCTTCACACGCATTCTTACGCTCTTTCATTTAGTCTGCAATCAACCACCGAAAAATGCACATTTTTTCTTGTAAATTCAATACACTCAAAAAAAGTTTGTCGTCTCGCTTTTTGAATTGTATTATGACAATAAAAAAAATTAAAGAAGAATGAATAGTATTATGAAATTAAGACTTTAAATTAAAAGAGTAACGTTATGTAGAGCTACTTTTAAGAGAGTTTTTAAATTTTATTATATGTTTTAGATTTTCATATTCATACAAATAATTTTTTAGTATAATAAAATTCTTTTGTTTAAAGTTTTAACTTACATAATAAATAAAATAATTTAACACTTAAATAAGACTAATGGATCTGATTGAATATACCATAATTTTATTAAAATATTTTTTCGAGTGTGTAAATATTTCTCACCAATACAACTAACACTTACTAATACATACAAATGTTTTGGCTACCACTGGTATAAAATGTTATTAACCCTCCGACGGTTGAGTCATCCGTTGCCCTTATACGAAGTACAAGGTCCACAGGGACCTATTTTTATTTGTGTGGAATTTTATATGAAAACGCATTTTTTTTAATTATTTTTTTTTTATTTATTACTATTTACTAATTATACATGTATGTATAATGAATATTAGAAAAAAATATTTTTTTATATATAACATTATTCTTTTTTTATGAACTTTATATGAAAAAAGCTTAAAAACTATTGTTGCGTAGATTGTCCCGCGTCCAACATATTTTGTGTGCAGGTGTAGCATCGATGTATAAGTGTTGAATGCTCTGCACAAACTGGATTGTTACAGGAATGGCAATACGCCCTTGTTTTCCGCTGCCGTCCGTACTCAGTACGGCATAGACGACATGACGGTCTGTTCGTTCTGGGCGCAAATGATGGTGCAGCTCCTTCTGCCGGTCTTGATAATATCTAAAAATAACAACATTATGTATTTATTCTGCTTTTGAATATTAATAATATTTTTTCTCACCTTTACACCAAATGCTTCCATTGAGTTCCGTATCCTTGGATATGCGGTTATACGGTTGTTCAGCGCTCGTTCCTCTATGTTTGGTAGTGCCAATTGTTGTGTCAGCATCAATAGGAATGACCGTCGTCTGTCACTTCTTTTTATTGGCTTCATCTCGTTGTATGAAATAAATGCTGCTAATGCAGCAATGTCCACCATGTTATAAAACATGGCCAATGGCCAGCGGTTTGTTGAGCGCTTGCATGTATATGTGCCAAGCATCTGGTCCATTGTATCAACGCCCGATTTGTTGGCGTTATAATCCAAAATAGCAAACGGCTTCTTCTTTTCAGTTTGCATATCCACACCGCAAGTATAATGTTGTGTGGAAAGCAAAATAACCGCTTTGTTCTTCTTGGGTACATATGAACATAGTGCTATATCGCCTTCGTTGAAGCCGAATAATGTACTGTTGACAGGACGCGACCGATTTTTTTGGAATTCCCGAGGTACAAACGTTTTATTCGACCGCACTGTTCCAACATATGCGGTTTTCTTCCTGATCAGAGTACGTGCCAAATCCAAACTTGTGAAAAAATTGTCGGCATAAATTGTACGTCCTGTGTTTAAATATCTCTCCGAAAGTTGAAGTACAACATTCTGCCCTTGATTCACCTCTCTTGCCTGGTCAGGCAATTTCCCAGAGTAAATCTGGCCTTTGACAGGATAAAATGTTTTTGAGTCACACAACCACCATATCTTTATACCGTACTTGGCAGGCTTCGATGGAATGTATTGCGTGAAGCGGGTGCGGCCTCTGTATGGGAATAGCTGCTCATCAATGGTCACTGCATCATGTGGAGTGTAAACTTCTGCCAAGTTAGATTGCAACATTTGCCAAATATCATCAATAGCCGCAGTTTTACTGTTCATTAGTCGCTGCTGTCGCGTATTTCCATTGTCGAATCTAAGGCATTGTTTTATGCACTTCATTCTATCTAATGATAATGCAGCTTTATATATTGGACAGCGCGTTGGGCCCCATAACTCATCAAGAGGTTCACTATTCGATTTAGTGAGTCCAGCATACAAAATAATAGCCAAAAAAGCATCGAACTCTTTCAAAGTAATTGGTTTCCATTCCTTTTTTTTACTTGGATTCGCCAAATTCCAGGCAGCGTTCACTTCCCTGCCTTTTCGATTTGATTCGCGTATTATGATGTACGCCATGTCTTCGGTGATGAGCGAGCGGAATATGGTAAAGGGATCATATGTGGTTTGTACTGGTCCCGGATTCCTCCTTGTGTAGTCGACCACGTTATGAGCACGAGTACGGGAAGTAGGTGGTGCGTTTTTAGTCCATTTGGTGCCATCTTTGGAAATGAAGTAATTGTCACTCGTTTGATGAGCTTCAGTTTCTTCCTCTTCATCATCTTCGTCATCACCAATATCTTCGTTGATGTCTATATGTGATTCAATTTCCGCATCCGAATCATCAACATGAAAATCTGCTTGATATGTGTAATCGTCATCATCCGCACCTTCAAGAGCAAATGCAGGAATAGCACCTTCATCGTCATCACTAATCTCCGCGCTCATGAAGTCTGCAAATCTATCATCCACTGCACGTCTTTCGTCCTCACTCATTTGCTGGTAGCGTGTACTACGACGTACCACAATTTCGGCAATATCTAAATTTTCCTCTTCCATTGTATTGTACTTTTCCTCTTTTTGAAATTTTTCAATGGATGTTCACTTTTCACTATCTCAACTTTCACTGATTTGGTTTACGAAACTAGACCCACTTTTATACCCCTTTCTACATCTACCTGTCTTCTAGCTTGTACATCACAGAGGATCCGAATATATGGGCCTACAAGAGTAGGTTTGTCATCTAGGTAGTCCGACTGCCTGCTTTACCAGTCCATTTACCATTCATAAATTCAAACAACTCAAAAAGGACGGTAATAAAAACTAAAAAAGGCACGGTTTCAAGGAAAGGCACAATAAAATAATCTAAAAAGAACTAAATTTCAATGAACACATGTGTTCAAACAATAAAAAAGACAGTATTTTTTTACGATTTCTTGAAATTTCAGTACAAGGTCCCAGCGGACCTTTTCACACGTTCCCGTACTAAACACATTTAAATCTCAATAGAAACTAAACTATTGGTGGGATCGCTTTGAAAATTTTTGCAAACGATTTTAGATAAAATTTCCTTGGAATACATTTGGGGCTCGGGTATACTTCCCATGGACCATCAAGGAGAAATTTCAGTCTGAAAATGAAAAAGGTCCCCAGGGACCTTCTCACACGCCGGAGGGCGTGTGAGGCGCCTTTGAACAATTTTTTGAATTTTCATGGAAATATAACAATAAAAACATGTACTTTCGAGTACCTTTGGGAAAAAATTGTACCTTTTAAAAATTATATATATTAAAGACATCCGATTTCAACCAAATTCCCATAGAAGCAATAATAATTTCAGTTCATCTATAAAAACTGGTAATATATATCAATTTTTTGGTAATATTCTCTCCGAAAGCTAAATGATTACTGAAACCAGCACAAATGTAAATAATCAGGCATGTCACAAATTCCGTTCGGAATTGAAACCATTCCGTAGTTGAATTCCGATCGAAATGGTTTAGGTTCTATAGATTCCGAAAAATTTTAAATGCCCAAAATCATTACAAAACACGATTTTTTAATTGAAATCAGTAACTCTATCATTGTTTTAACAAATAACACTAAATATTTGAAGAATTTATTCAAATATTGAATAAACAAAGAAAATTATACAAATTTAATTCCACTTTAACAAATGAATGTGGTTTCATTCCGAAAAATGTTTTCTTTTTACTTTTTCTACAGAAGCAAAACACGAAATTCATTTCACTTCCGAATGGAATTGAGTTCTGTGACATGGCTGAATGTAAAATAAATGTAAATAAATTAGAGTTGGGCATAATCGTTCATTTTAGTGATTGTTCATTTTAATTCACTATGAAAAAAAGAACTAATTCGTCCACTTCTACACAGAGACCGGATATCAATACTTTTAAAACAATATTTTCATGTTTAAATCCATAAAAAAACAATCATTGAAGTTTAAAAAAGTATTAAAAATCCCTCATGATTTTTATTTGTTCAAAAATTTTGTTTCTTTTTTCAATCCGATGAAAATAAAATATAAAAAAATCGTTTGGGATATTTATCCGTACAGTTCAAAATAATTTTCATCCGATGAAAATAAATTTTGATAAAAAAAAAATTCAAATTTTTTTGTGTATTTGTCCGGGCATAAAGCATCTTTAGGACGTTTAAAAAGCAATAAATTCAATTATTGTTGCAAATTTTATATTGAAATAGGTTTGAGCAACAAATGGTCGTTGTCCAAATGCGTTTAAAACGTTTAAAAGTTAATTTTTTTAGAAATAGCGACGCGAATCAAAGAAACCACCAATAGTTCCCATTAGAACTATTATCTTTAACTTCGATGTCCTAAAACATTGCAATAAATTGAAAACATATTCATACATTCATTGTGAAAGATTTTGAAATTTCATAAACATTTTATTTTTTCAAAGTCAAAACAGAAGTTCAAAAATAAAACAATCAATAAAATATTTTTCTGTTCGGATATTTATCGTTATAGATATTTAAAATTTTCATCATGAGGGATATTTATATTTCAAATATAAATCCCTCTTTTTTTATTTTTCGATCGAAATGAAAATAAATTTTCATCGGCAAAGATATTTATACTTGATGGATTTAAAAAATAAAACGATCTCCGGTCTCTGCTTCTACATAACAGCTGTATAATCAGTAAATGAACAATATCAGAAGAACAAACAAATGAATGTGTATCAAACATTTAGCAATGTGTTGAAAAATGTTTCAAATGTATTGAAAAACTAAAAAAAAAAAAAAATTTGTAGAATTTTTGATAGAAAAATTTTTCTATAGAAAGATGACTCTAAGAAAAATTTATATATTTTATAGACAAATGTCTAACAGAAAAATACTTTGCAGATAAAATCTTCAACAGAGAATGATGAACAAAAACAAATTAGAATAACAAGAATAAATAGTATAGAGAACAAAATAGAAAGAACAATAAAGAATAGAAATAGTGTTGAATAAAAAAGACTAAAGTTACTGAACTTGTTCACTTCGTTCATACAACTGAATCGTTCAATTAAACTAGTTCGTTCATGAACAACCCAACTCTAAAATAAATACCAACCCAAAACCTCCGTTGACGACTATTGAAATGAAAAAATTTCGAATTGGTTTTTGGAATGTGCGTAGTATGCTAGAGCCAACGAAGCTTGCTCAAATTGAAAAGAAGTTCTACAACTATAATATGCTTCTATTAGGTCTAAGTGAAGTACGATGGCCAGATAGTGTTGAACATTTGACATCCAGCGGTTTAATACTCGTATTTGCTGGCAGAGTAGCAGTCCAACCTAGATCAAGTGGTGTTGGATTCCTTTTATTAAAAGAGGCAAAAAATGCTCTTATCGAATGGCAGCCACACACAGACCGAATAATTGTTACAAGATTCAGAACACGAGATAGGAATTTAACCTGTATACAATGCTATGCTCCAACGGCGGCTGCTGAAGACGCGGAAAAAGATGTTTTTTATGAAAAATTGACGCAAATAATTAACAACACTAGTCATGGCGATATAAAAATATAATTGGGTTATGTGATAAATGAGAACCAAATAGACCATTTTGCAATAAGCAGAATGTGGAGAGGGTCTCTGTTGGATGTGAAAAATAAGAGGGGTGCTGATGTAGGAAGTGATCATCATCTAATTGTAGCTAAAGTTCGGTTGAAATTAAAAGCAGTGTCACATAAACCAACTCCTAGCAGGAAAAGACTTGACTTACAGAGACTGAAGCCATCTGATGTTGCTGCTAAGTTCTCTAATGCTTTGAGCAACAAAATATATCCCCTGGATATCGCTGCCAACCTGAATATTGAAACTTACTGGAAAGATGTAAGATCTGCCTTAATTGAAACTTCTGCCAGCGTAATTGGTTATAAAAGAAAGTGTACCAAAAGTCTAGCCTTGGATTTCTATTAAAAAGTGGCAGTTAATTAAAGAAAGAAATCAAGCCAAAGGGAAAACAAACGATGCCAAAACCCCAAAACATGTGATTGCGAGCCTATGCGTCATATAAATAATATTAATAATGAGTTTGATATGTTACCACCAACATTCCAAGAAATAACAGATGCAATCAAAAGGCTAAAATCTGGAAAGTCTGCAGGTCCTGATGGGATACCACCCGAATTACTAAAAGTTAACACAACTTTATCAACAATATTGTTTTTTAGCCCCTAATCACGAAGTATTGGTCGGAAGAAAGATTGCCAAATGATCTCAGAGAAGGTCTTATTATAAAACTGCAAAAAATGGAAATTTGCAGGACTGTTCGAATTGGAGGGGTATTACCCTTCTTAACATGGTAAACAAAGTTATATCCCATATTTTACGCATCCGTATAGCGATCATTGTCGAACATCAACAGTCATTGTGGAGAAGTCGGTTGAGTGGAGATCTATCTACTATTTATAGACTTCAAACGAGCATTTGATACATTCGAATACAGCGCGATCTGGAAAGCTCTAAGATATAAAGGAGTCCCTGAAAAGATAATACGACTCGTCAAGGAACTTTACAACAATGCATTCTGCTATATTCTTCATGAAGGCTCACAGAGCAAACCCATTAGTGCTGTTCGCCAAGGATGTGTGCTATCTCCACTGCTTTTCATCATAGTGCTCGATGTTGTTTTGCGTCATTCGATGTCTGGCCAATATGGTATATCATGGGGCCTTCATGACAGATTAGATGACGTCGACTACGCATGCAGTTAAAAATCCAAACCTTTGCATCCCGTGCTGCCTTAGCTGGCCTTCAAATTGACAATAAGAAATCTGCAGGGTGTTCTTGCTAACACTCCGTACTTTATATTACTCTTTCCAATTCGTTATTGAAAAAACCAAAATTCCTTTGAAAATGGTATGAAAAAAACTTTTTTGGTCCTATCCATAAGTGACAACGTTAGCTCATTGTAACAAAAATGGATATTTAAATATCCATTTTCTCAAAAAAGCCAAACTTATTAAAATTTTTAAAAATAATACATTTTTTAATGCATATGCTGAGGAGAGTCTTCAAGAATGTAAAATATTTTGGAAAACCCCTAATATGTAATTAGGAAAGTTTTCAACCGATTTTGAAATAATATATCTCATTGGAAAGCACATTTAGTTCTCAGTACCATGCTGTTAAACACTTGTTTGAAAATATATTCCAAGTGGAAATTTTTTCAAACATATAACTGGCATGTCCAAACTTTGTCGTCAAGTTCTGTAAAATGATTTTAAAATTTTTTGGGACACTCTGACGTATATAGATTTATTTTCAGACAAAGTTTCGATTTATAAATGAATCAATTTGGAAAACAAAATTTTTATTTGAAAGTTATAAAAAGTGTGTGTTTTTTTTAATATAGCGAGAAATCTTACTATTTTTTACATTTTTATTTTAGTTTTGAATTTTTATTCTTTCTCATAGTAATAGGACTGCTAATGTATCCCTGAATAACTTTTTTATGCTCGACAATAAGGTCAAATGAAGTCGTCATTTCAGTTTCAAAAGAAAATGCAGGAAACATACTCATATCTGCTCGAAAGCCTCTTATGAAATAGAGTACATCCTTTTGGAATGGACATCGATGCGGAATATTACCAAAACGATCCAACGTGGACATTCCTAATTTTATTAAACCAGCTTGATTCTTATTTGAGAGTACCTTACATCCATCGATATTTGTCAAGTTCAGAAGTACAAAGTCGGAATTATGTTTGCGAGGTAGAATGACAATCATATTTAGAAAGAAGTTTTTTGGCTCTTTGTTAAATTGAAGCTCAATAGAAAATGTTCTACGTTTAACATTTTTGCTTAAATAACAGGATAACTTATTCATATAGCCCTTTGGATCGTCAGAAGAACATGTGATGTTATCGAAAAACATATCAAACCCAGACTAAATAGAAATAATGAGATACATAATTACAAATTTAAATGTGAAAACAAAATCAACAAAAAATTACTGCAGCATCTGATATTTTTACTCCCAGGATAATTATACAGAACACAATTTGGATTTTTAACATATTTTTCTGGCAAACGTTCCATCCAAATATATTAGATCGATTTCTTTCCAGCTGAAACTATTTTCTTCATTATTGCTAAATTATACAGTCATTAGTATTCAATTAGAGGTATGTATATCTTTGTTTCAATCATTTTAAATTAATCAATATTATAATTAAGCATAAAAACATCACGTAAGAGTGCTATATTCGGCTATGTCGAATCTGAAATACCCTTCACCAATGGTATTTCAAAATGTACGAAATCGAAAGAGTTTATGGTCAATTTTGTATGAAATGCTGATCTGTGCTTTTGTTAAAACGATCGCACAGTAGGGATGTGCGATTTATAGAAAATATAATCTTTTAATCAGTCGATATAGAAAATAAACAATTAGTCGAATATTCAAAAGTTCTGATTAACCATGGCTATGAAAAATCAAATAATTTAATTTTTGAATAATCAAGTTTGAATATTTTTGTTCAAAATATAAAGATAGATTTAAATATGTATAGCTGATATATAGTAAAGCCATTCGACATCGATCAATACCATTTTTTAATTTTTGATCTATCGATTAATCACGAGTTTCGAACAATCAAAAACTTAATGAATCAAATAACACTACACAACAAATTAACATCTTCTGAAAAGTGCAATGTAGTGACTATAAGGGTCCTATTCTACTTTCAAATTGTAGCCTCCAAAGTTTCCTAATATTAGCAGGATGCCGAAAAATGTGTCATGAGTTTTTACCA
Organism: Stomorhina lunata; assembly: GCA_933228675.1. Lineage (NCBI taxonomy): Eukaryota > Metazoa > Arthropoda > Insecta > Diptera > Rhiniidae > Stomorhina > Stomorhina lunata. Next base: position 68,846,565 of record OW121744.1, read on the forward strand.
AATATCTAATCAGCACTTGAAAATATCGCTTAACTATGTTCGGCAAAAATGTAGCCAAGAGTATGGCGAATATTTCTAGCTAAAGTCTTATGATAAAAATGTATTTTACCTTAGAATTTTTTCAAAAAAGTTAAAAAAAACATTTTTTTGTTTCTATTTTTTGATCATAACTTTTTAGAAATCCTGATTTTTGCTACACTACATTTGGGAGAATTGTAGCCTCTATATAGCTAAATAACTAATAAACACCCCAATATAATCTGAATGTATCCAGATACCAAAAATAATTCATAAAGACTCCCTTGTGCCAACAAATTTAAATTTTTAACTTAAATTTAAGCACGTAAAAAATTTTTAAAATAGCTATCTGATAGAATCGATGAATTTTAAATCACATATGAACTCCAAGTGCTTCAATGCACTTAACATATTTAAATTTGAATAAAATCGCGTCAAAAAGTATCAGACTCGGTGTACTGTTAACTACTTGTGCCTCTAGATTCCTTATATCTCGAAAACATAACATAAAAAACAGTTAGCACCATTGAATTTATCGTACTCGAATTATTATTAAAAAGTTGTCAAAATTGAGCACAGTGTTATATATCAGTATGCGTAAAATCTGATATATGGGCAAATCCTGCGTGACGGACGATACATTTGTACAAATTTTGTTGTACTTAAATGTGTTCCATTGCCGTTCTGCACTAGATATCTTTGCACTGATTTCCAATAATATTAGCCCATCGATTGTGCTATCGAATGGCATTTGGTAATTTATATACTTCTTTTGGAGGAAAAAGATATTCGTTTTTAAAGTGCTGTGACGGACGCTACAAAAAATGGAAGCGACTTTTTTTTCAACACGTGTTCCTGCAATTTTCATCAAATCGGTTATAGTAACAAAAAAATTGTAAATACATTAAAGATAGAGCAAAATCAGAGAATTACAAAACAGCGTTTATAAAGTTTTAAAGTTTCCAGTTTCACCAAAAATCCATAAATGAATTGTTGCGGACGCTACGTGACTGACGATACAGTTTTTACTTGAATGTTTTTTATTAGGAAAAAATTCATATTTTTTTAGGATCAGTTAATCAGTGAAAAAATGGTTTTATTTGTTCCCCAATTTCATCTCCTTCCTTTTCATGTTCGCGGTTAAAATTCGATTTTTGGGCACAATTTAATATTTCACAAAACGGCTACATACATATATTAATTTAAAGTTTTTCACTTTTTACATCTTATTTTTCGTCGAAAGAATACTGCGGCTAGCTGTTAGAGTGTCCCAAAAATAAAATTTCAAAAGCATAAAATTTGCCCCACTGTATGTTTTTTAACACCTAATATCTTAAATTTATTCTGTGGAAGTAGACAGTGTTATTGCTTTATGAATAAGAGAGATATGTGTTCGTAAATATTGTATTTAATATTTGTAAAAATCATTTTTTTAATAATTTTGTAAAAAATATATACTGTGACGGATGCTACACACTTTCCTATACTTATTATTCTTCAAAATGCTATATAAACATCTATATATTTTTAGCCTAATGTAAAGTATACTATAACTTCTCTTTACGAACCAAGTTAATTTATTTCTGTGACGGACGTTACACACTGTGAGCCCTTTTTTTCTTGGCGTTATTTATACCACTCCAATTACTTTTAATGGGGTCTTTTACATATAAATGTATAAAATTAAGCAGACTTTGAGCCCCTACTGAAACTTGATACCTAAATGGATGTTTTTCCCATTTTTATAAACTTTAAAAAAAAACCTATTATTTTAAAAAAATGTATAAAAATTCGAGATGGGTGCAAATAAAGACCTGCCATTAACGAAGAGAGCAATCAAAAATTGTATCCAATATATATTCTTAAGGATCAATATATGGTTTATTTTTCCATAAACACAAATACATGATTTTGACAGTTTTAAAATTTTGTCCTTGGTTTAACGTTTTTCGGATTTGCCCATATGAATAACATTTGAAATAACGATAGCAAGTAATGCGAATATTTATTGCGCAAACTTCTCCATTTTTTATAACGCAATATCTCGAAAACTAGAGCTAACCTTAAAAATGGTTGGCACCGCTGAACAACTGACTTTAAACGTCAACAGAAATCGTTAAAGTGTTGGTGAATAGCAATGTGGTTAATTTAATTGTTAAAATATTTGTAAGAAACAATTTTGGTTAAAAAAGCGTAGTGAATCGCAATACTGGTGTTTGTGGCCCGATTTCTTAAAATAAAATATAAAACTGAAATAAGATAAATCGATTCTGCCGATTTTGAGTCGAACGGTACAATTTTGATGGGGTCTGAGAAGAATAATGAAAAATTAGAAACTGATTGACTAACTTATAATACCCTATCACCTATTGGTGAAGAGTATAAAAATATATAACAATCAAGCGAAATTGTGGACCACTGACAAGGAAAATTTTAGTTTTGTTTTGTAAAAAAAATTTTGAAACTTTATTCTATAGTAGGAATTGTTTAGAATTAAATAGAACAAAGCACACAATCTAAACGGGCCAAAAAATCCAAATCTCGTTCACAGATACAATTAGTGCGAAATATAAAAGAAATAATTATCTTTAATTTAACCCACTGATTGCTTTCTAATTATCAATGTCACGATTGTAATGAGAAATAATATTAAAAACTAATTAAATATATATGAATGTATGTATGTCTGTATGTGAATATGTTTGAATCCAATAAATTTTTGTTACATCATATGTTTTATTTAAACAATTTTGGGTTAGTATTTTTTTAATTTAACCTAAAAGTAAACGTACTCATCGAGGGTATAGCCATGATTTTAACCCGACTATTAATAATATCCGTAATATGTCTATTGTTTATTGCGGTTTATCCGACAAGTGCTAAAGTAATTTATTAAGATGTTCATGTGTGTGAAATGGGGTATTCAATCAATTAGTTCTCAATTAATAATGAAAAGAGCAATTGAATAATGAAAAAAGCAATTAATTTTTTTTTAATTAATCGATAAAAAATGCTTAAAATAATTCGTTGTAATAAATTTTTAATTGTTTTATAAATTTTGTAAAAACAATTAAGAAAGTACTAAAGTCGCTCAAGTCCGACTTTATGATACCATATACCACTGAGGTCAAATTTTAACTAGTTCTAATGCTTGAAAAAGTGTTTGTGATGTACGAATATTGTCAGAGATTTTTGTAATCATACTTTAGACCATTGTTGGGCAAAAACTCTCTGATTCTCTCTTATTTTGTATTTTCCTACCCCTAGGGTTAGCAAAATCCAAAATCAGAGAGACTTTGCCCAGAGACCGAATATTGTTTTATTATACCCTTCACCAATAGGTGAAAGGGTATTATAAGTTTGTCATTCAGTTTGTAATTTTTTCATTACCATCCCATAAAAATTATACCGATCGACTCAGAATCGCCAGGAGAGTCGATTTAGCCATGTCCGTCTATCTGTCTGTTGAAATCAAGTTTGTGGAGGGTGTAGCGAGATAAATTGTATATCAGATTCTAGGAAATTGACCTACGCAGCACGCTATTAAATTTCATCAAAATCGGTCCATAAACACCGGTGATATTGGCAAAATACTAAAATTCGATGGGTACAAATTGACGAATTTTAAAAAATTTTTTGGACCGATTTTGATGAAATTTAATAGCGTGCTGCATTGAAGTATTTTCTAAAATCTGACATATAATTTGAAATTTTTTTTTTTCTAAAAAATGCTGTTTAAAAAAAAAAAAAATTAAAAATTGCCAATTTGCGTACATCGATATATTTTGCTTTGGTGATATCTAAATTGTTGATATACCGATTACGATGAAATTCAACAGTGCTCTGCGTTGAATGATTTCCTAAAATTTGATATACAATACAGAAAACTTTCTTAAAAAAAATTGATTTTTTTTACAAAAAAATATATTTTTTTTACAAAAAAATATTTTAAATTCGGCAATTTGCGGGACATCGAATTTGGAGTTTTGGCTATATCTCAGATTGTTATATGCCGATTTTGATGATATTTAATATCGTTTTGCTTAAGTAGATCTCCTAAGATCTGATATATTATTCATGTCAGTATACTATCCGGATGACGTAGGGGATGTTGGATACCATGTAACGGTTCTGATCGGTTTAACTTGGTAAACCCAGGCTAATCTTGGTCTATCCTTCATCTCAATTGTGGACACTTACCTCCTAGTGGTGTCATCTGGGTAGCTACTCTAACAGCCGTTAAAGTAGTGAGCAAACAAGTGCCGCGTGTTCTCCCATAAGAACGATAAAACATGGGTCAAGGACGTCGGGCTAGTAACCCACTCCTGGAAGAAACTTACTATGAAAAAGCAAAAAATAAGAATTAAAACGGCCCCCCCAAATGTTGACGACTATGGCAAACGAAAAAAGGACTATGATTTAAGGATCAGCACCTGGAACATCCGAACCCTCTACAGAGGTTGATGGATGTTCTCGATGAATATAAATGTGATGTGACTGCTCTCCAGGAAGTAAGATGGAACGGCAACGGTCTCGCCAAAACATCAAAAGGTGACCTGTATTACAGCTGCCATGAGAGTAAGCACGAGTTTGGTTGCGGTTTTATGGTTAACAAAAGATTGCGAAATCTTGTTTCCAGGTTCACACAAGTAAGCGAAAGGCTAGCGACAATACGCGCTAAGGCTAAGTACTTCCATCTGAGTTTAATTTGTGCTCACGCTCCAACAGAGGAGAAAGATGATGATGTAAAAGAAGCCTTTTATGAACAACTTGAGGAAGTTTACGATAGCTGCCCTAATCAAGACGTTAAGATAATACTGGGTGATTTTAACGCAAAGTTAGGGCATGAAAGTTGTTTTGAGCCTACTGTTGGTAAATTTAGTCTACACAGCGTAACCACTGACAATGGTATGAGATTAATCTCCTTTGCGGCTGCTCGCAATATGGTCGTGAGCAGCACCAGATTTCCACACCTCAATATACACAAGGCTACATGGGTGTCTCCTGATCAACTAACGAAAAATCAAATAGACCATATTTTAGTTGATGGAAGACACTCATCATGTGTGTTAGATGTGCGTTCCATGCGAGGAGCTAACATAGACTCCGATCACTACCTTGTTGTAGCCAAGGTGAGAACACGTCTAAGTGTATCGAGGAGCGTACAGGCAGAAGCGCGAAAGAAGTATGACGTAAAGAAATTAAAATCTCAATTGCTAAGAGAGAATAACTCTGGCTCAAACGACATATACACGCTATGGCAACATATTGCCAACTCCATGAAGTCTGCTGCAAAATCGGCAATAGGGTACCAAAGCCCTCATGATAAAAACTCTTGGTACGACGAGAAGTGCCGCAACGCCACTGCTGAGAAAAATGCGGCCTACAGGGCAACTCTGCAGTCAGCAGCTACTCGTGGATGTTTAGAAAGATATAGGGAGAAAAAGAGGGAAGAAAAACGATTATTCCGCAAAAAAAAAGAAAGATATGGAGAGTCGTGTGTTTGAGGAGATTGAGTTGTATAGGACACAAAATGAAATCCGTAAATTTTACCAAAAAATTAAGCATCAGACGGATGGTTATAACAACTGTATCCTTTCCTGTAAAGACGACCAAGGAAATCTGGTCACAGATACAGAAAGCGTATTGAAACTGTGGAAGGAGCACTTTTGCAAGTTGTTGGTTGCAAATGAAAGCGACCAAGATGACACGCCTGAACAAATCAACGATGACGGCGTTATATGTCCACCACCCAACCTGAACGAGGTAAGAATTGCAATAGCGCGATTAAAAAATAATAAAGCTGCTGGTGCCGATGGTTTGCCAGCAGAGCTCTTTAAGGCTGGAGGTGATGAGCTGATAAAGTATATGTCCCGGCTCCTAGAATACATATGGTCAGAAGAACGCATGCCGGACGATTGGAATCTCAGAGTCCTTTGTCCAGTCCACAAAAAAGGAGATAAAACTGTATGTGCAAATTATAGAGGGATAAGCCTCCTCTCAATTGCATATAAGACTTTATCGACCAACTGTGTGAAAGGCTAAAGCCCAAAGTAAACGAAATAATTGGGACATACCAATGTGGCTTTAGACCAGGTAAATCAACCACTGATCAGATCTTTACTCTACGTCAAATCCTACAGAAGACCCAGGAGAAACAAATCGATACGTATCATCTCTTTGTTGACTACAAAGCTGCTTTTGACATCCCGATACGGAAGAAGGTGTTTGAAGCAATGTCTGAGTTCGGCATCCCTACGAAGCTAATAAAGTTATGCAGGATGACACTTACTAATACAACATCATCTGTTAAGATAGGTAAGAACCTACCAGAGTCCTTCATAACTAAACGGGGATTCAGGCAAGGTGACAGTTTGTCTTGTGACCTCTTCAATATTGCGTTAGAGAAAATCTTGCGAGATGCAGCAGTTAATACAACAGGAACAATTTTCAATAGAAAACATATGCTACTCGCGTTTGCCGATGACATTGATATTATAGGACACACTCTACGTGATGTAACTGCCGCCTTTTCCAATATCGAGAAGGAATCAAACAAAATGGGTCTAGCTGTAAATGAATCAAAAACAAAACTGATGGTTTCTACAGGCAGACAGACCACTAGAATCGGATCACATGTGTCCGTTGAGAACTATAGCTTCGAGGTTGTAAAAGAATTTGTATACCTTGGTACCGCTGTGAACATCAACAACGATATAAGCTTCAAAATCAAACGTAGAATCATACTTGCTAATCGATGCTATTTTGGACTAAGCAAACAGCTAAGAAATAAAGTCCTCTCTGTAAGAACTAAAATCACGCTCTATAAAACGCTCATACTACCCGTGTTATTGTATGGTGCTGAATCATGGGCACTTGCACAGACAGATGAAGCTATCACTGGAGTATTTGAGAGGAAAATTCTACAAAGAATCTTTGGACTAGTCTGCGTCAACAATGAGTATCGACATCGAATGAACCATGAGCTGTATGAGTTATACGCTGACATAGACATAGTAAAACGCATTAAGCAACAGCGTCTGCGTTGGCTAGGACATGTTGTGCAAATGGATGAAAATACTCCATCAAGAAAAGTCTTCGATAATGATCCAGAGGGAACGCGTAGAAGAGGGCGTCCAAAACTTCGATGGAAAGACCAAGTAGAAGAAAATCTTTTGATACTTGGCATACGAAATTGGAGAATATGTGCACAAGATAGAGGTGCTTGGAATTCTAAAATATGCTCGGCCTTTGACCTAAACAGGTTGTAATTACAGGCCATTTAAGTAAGTAAGTAAGTAAGTATACTATCCGCAAATTGAGGAATTTAAAAAAAAATTAAGAAGTAAAAAAATATAATTTAAAAGGAAATATAAAATTTTAATTCGGCATCGAATTTCGAGTTTTGGCTATATCTCAGGTGTTAATAGAAATGTATATTGAAATTTGATAATAAACTTCATAGAACACTATTAACACCCAATATTTAGCTTATGTCGGTATGCCATCCAGGAGCTACACAAACCTGATTTTAGTAGACGGAAATACGATGTACATATGTCTAAAATTAGTGGTATGACTTTTGAAAATAGTGATTGCTCATTATTTGCGACATATAATAAGTATATTTATATTAAATTGTAGGTAATCTTTTTATGAATTATGCAAAATACAACTCATAACAATGGCATCCGTTCAAAACCATACATATACATATGTATAAAAATCTAACTGAACCTATAGGTTGATATATTAATTATATATAATTGCATATATTGGTACTAATTCTGCCTACATAATTCACAGAAATTCAAGATTATCCATGTGCTTTTCCTTTAAGAAAACATGTACACGTATTTTAAAATGTTGTGATATTTGTTAGTTGCCAGATATAAAGTCAAGACAACGAAATCAGGATACAAAATTTTGAACAATATAGAACTTTTGCGTTTAACTTTTAAATGTATTTTCGGTCCAATTTATGTAAGTTTAACATATCAAAATATAGGTAAGATTTCCGTGATTAACACAAAAAAACACTTAATAAAATTGAAAAAATTAATTTTGAAAATTAATATACAAAATTTATATACAATATCAATCAAAGAGTCTAAGTATACCCTAAGAACAAAAGGCTTGCCATATTGAAAGAACAATACTCTCCAAATATTATTTCTGAAGTATTTATCTAACTTTATAACAATCTAAAGCATATATTGATCGACTGAAGAATTATTACCAAATGTAATTGCCATAAGTCTAACATAAACTACTTCTTGTTTTTTTTTTTTATTATTTAATATGTTTTACATTTGCACCGAAAGAGATATGAATTTAAATTTCTGAAATTGTTTGTATTTCAATCTACCTTCTGAATTCTTAAGACCCAATATAAATCAAGGTAAAACACAAATTAATAAAGTACATATTATTATTTCATCGGCCCAAAACTTACAGTATGTGTTAATAACAATGATTGTTTTTGTATGGATTAAAATATGAAAATATTGTTTTAAAAGTATTAATATTCGGTCTCTGACTTTGCCCAACATTACTTTAGACATTTCCGTAATTGTCTTATATGGAAGATTTGTTCAAATTAGGGAAGCTTATATCAAAATGTACACATCGAATAATGTTTACACAAAATTTATTTGTTCAGCCAATTTGTGTAAATTATTGCCAATTTGTAATAAATATTTTGTGGAATATACCTAAATCTCGAGAATATCTTCAAAATTTTATTATTTTTAACCAAATAAAACTAAAAAAAAACAAAAATCTGATGAAAGAGTTTTGTGTTACCGCCCGAAGTACAAAAAAATAATCTAATACTTAAGCACTTTTCATTAGAAAATTTATTCTGGGCTAGTTACATTGAATTATACAAAAAGTTCTTGCATCTTTTTTGCTACGAGATGATAATAGTGTCCATACATGGGTAGCTCCCTTAAGCTCCTTGAACTATGTAGTACTATTTAGGTCGTTATATCGGCTATATACAAGGAAGTGAAGTGGCCGAGATACCATAAAATATACGACAGAAATATTCGTTTCTGTACAGCCAGGCCGCAATAAAATCCCCACCTAACGTACTTACGACATCAGTTCTTAATCGTGAAGGCCGGGCATTTCTCAATGAGATGGCGGGACATTATATATATTATTATTATATATTTAACTCTTCTGGTGATAATGTTCGAGGCGGAAACAGATCCCCATAACTGAATACCATAGGTCCATATTGGTTTAATGATTGTTTTGTACAAAAGAACCTTGTAATATAACTCTACGGATTTCAGTTTTATCTGAGTTATCTTGCTGTCAATGTGATGGGACTACGTGAAGCGGCGATCTAAATGTATACCAAGATACTTAACATGAGAACTCACGGAAATGGTCACGTTGTTAATATCAACTGCAGTGCAGTTGTCTCTTCTTAGAGTGGCCCTATGCTCCACTGGGAGTCAAGGTTAACAGAAGACGAAGAGTGAACATTATGTGAACGCACTTGCTCGGATTTACTTTAATTTTCCATCTATTTAGCCATACTTAAGGCTCATGAATATGGGACTGCAATAATGCAGAGGCAATTTTGGGATCGGAATGAATGCTAATAAACGCTGTATCATCTGCATTCGGTGGCACATCTGCTGTAAAGATAATATATAGCAACGGACCAGCAGCGAAGAATATTCATCGGAATGTTCTATTGGACAAATAACTTTTCAAGTTTGTGTGTACTTGCTGGTAGCAGATTTATTATTTTGCTCAGAAGTCCTTCTGCCAGACTTTATGGAATGCTTGTGAAATATCGATGAACAAGGCGGAACAGTATTGTTTCTTTTCAAAGGCTTTCCTGATCATTGTTGTTATTCTATGTACTTGTTCAATGGTACCATGGCATTCACGGAAGCCGAATTGATGGTCCGGAATAATATCCATCCACTTAACGGATGGTGTTAAAGTGCAAATAAAAAGCTTTTAAACAAATTTAATAGAATTGAAAGTAGCTTATAGGTCTATAAGCCGAAACTTGAGTAAAAAATTTGCCTGGTTTGGGAATCATAACGATTTGTGATTATATATATATAATTCCCCGACAACATTCCAATTGGAACAAAGCGTATTTCTCTTAGACAATGATCTGCATCCGATTCTATTTTTAGACTTATTGAAAGGGACCTACGTTTTAACTCCGGCTCCGAACGGCAAATGCATTAGTTAGAGAAGTTTTATATAGCCTAATACTCAATAACCAGTGGCTAGCTGAATTATGAGGTGAACCGCCGCTTTTTTGAAAATTTATTTTTTCCAAGTGGGTCTAGCCGAGGATCGAAATTGGGACCTCTGTTATGCTAGGCGGATGACTAACCTGCTATCCCACGTAGGTTCACGATTTCTGATTAAGCTTTTGAATATTTTATATAAGTAGAGGGGAGTGCTCTTCTTAATCAGGAGGAGGTTAACCAACTTAAGTACTTGTCGCTATCCGCCTTAGTTACTTAAATGGTCTATAGTTAGTTGCTATCCGCCTGCAAATCACAAACATTATACTGGTCAGACAAGAAAAACGCTCGGTATCTTTAACTAGCCACCGACTTCGCAACTTGATCTCAAATCTAACAAGGCACTGAGTTTTTAGGTTGCACGTCAGAATTCTTAATCTTCAAAATAACCTAAAAAACGGTTGGCACCATTGAATTCATCGTACTCGATTTAACTTTTCCCTACCTTTTGTCGGTAAAAAAGTTGCCAAAAAAGTTGAAAAATCTCAATGGGGACTTAAAACCCCCTTTCTTAATGTGGCAACGTTTTTTCCAATGAATGAATCTTCCTTGTATTAATTTTCCAAGCTAAAAACTAATACTAGGTTGCGAAGCCTTTATTTTCTATAACCGCTTGCAGTTTGAAGGGCATAGAATCCACATGGGGCACGATGGTGTGTGGGGTTATTTTTTCCCATTCTGACTTTAAATTTCTTTCTTATTCAGCCAAATTTGAAGATTTTTTCTTCTAAGCTTCCCGATCTAAAATCTTCCATAGGTTTTCCATGGGGTTTTAATGAGGGAATTGCGTAGGCCAATCCAAAACTTACACATCATAGTCGCTTATGTAGATACGAATCAAGCGATTAGAGTGCTTCGGGTTATTATCATTTCGGAATGTGCTGTTTGGGGCGTTTTTTCCAGAAGATTTCAGAGCCTATTTTTTCTAGTGAATACCACCTAATATTCATAATACCATCGATTTCCACTAGTGGCCCAACTTCGTCACGATAAAACGCGCCTACCTAAATTACTAAAAATAAACCCCCTAATTCATTATCAAAAACAAGTAAGAAAGCGCTATAGTCGGTCAAGCCGACCATACGATACCCTTCACCACTAAGGTCAAAGGTGTTAATTTTCCTGTGTAAAGACAAATATTTGCTAAATTTTGCCATCATACAAACATTTTTTCAAAACTTATATATTCAACCTGTTTCCGTCATTTGGACTTATATGAGAGCTAGGGTCAAATGTGGACCGATTATCTCGAAATTTGGCAGATTGATTACAAAAATTATGTATGCAAAAAATAGACTCAAAATTTCCATTATCTTTAGATTTACGAGTGTTCTAGTGATTTTTTGTCTCATTTATTGCGTTTTTAAAGAAGAATTTGTATGGGAGCTAATGGACCGATTTTGACCAATTTCAATAGCCATGGTCCCATTATCAAAAAAATGATCTGTGCCAAATTTCATCAAATTATCTTTAGAATTGCGACCTGTAGTTTGATTACAAGGTTTACATGGGGGTCCAGCCAGCCAGCCGTCCAGCCAGCCAGACGGACGGACATCGCTAAATCGACTCAGAAAGTGATTCTAAGCCTATTGGTATACTAAAAGACAAATATTTCTATGCGTTACAAACATCAGCACAAACTTATAATACCCTTTCCACCTATGGTGGTGAAGGGTATAATAAAGCTAATTTTTCATACAAATTTCAAATTATAAGAATATGATAATTTTAAAATTTGTTTATAAATTAAATGGAAAGAATTTCGGTGAAAAACAATAATAGATTACCCCACACCACTAGTGAACCTCCGACATGTTTTACAGTTATTAGCTGATATCTGGGGGAATATATCTGATTTTCGAATATTTTTTATCCCATCAGAGCCAAGATATTCTGACAAAAAAATCAGCATCATTCAATCTGCGGCGTACAGTATGCATTCCAATGGAAAACCAATTTCCTCATTAACAAATTTAGTAACGTCTAAAGCTGTCATTCTTGGATCAACTTTAACCAGTCTAATCATTTGGCGATCTTCGTGCCGACTTTCTTTCCATGCTATTTGTTGTTTGAAATTTACACGGAATTCGGCATATCGTTAATTTGTTTGTGCCGAATATTTGCCCAATTTCTTACAAAAGAAATACGGATTACATTAATAAATATATAAATAATAGACTGGGATAAGAAGCAAATAAATTTTCTTTTGAATACAATTTATTTTCTTTTAACAAAACTATAAAAATGTGAAAATACTTTAAAGATTATCCAATATTATTTTGAGTTTCATATTTTATATTAATTTTTTTAATTAAAAACATATTTTTATATTCTTTTAGAAAAAATTTGAATTGATGTTCCAAAACTTCAACTGCACAAATCTATCAGCAAAAGAAAAAAATCCTGCATTGATCGCTTACCATTGTGGCCTCAGTAAAAATCTAAAACGTCGCACTTTACATTTAGAACTGACCTTTGGAAAAGATATTTCAAATTTTGAGGTCACCTTATATGTTGTTTTACCCCGTCGAACAAGCGATTTTGTTTTACTTAATCTAACCAAAATAAACGGTTGTCATATGTTGTCGAACACAAATCAAGTGCCGCTGCTGAAACTTAGTCGAAAAATTCTTGATCACTATTCAAATTTTCCTAAGCAATGCCCATTTCGTGCGAATGTTCTCTATTATATACGTGGATTTCGTTTAGATATAGATCTTTTTCCGGCATTTGCTTTTGAAAATGACATGAATGCAAAATTTCAATATATAATTGATAAAAATGTTATACTTGAAGGATTTCTCAGTACCCATGTGGGTGTTAAGGGTTAAGGTAGTTATAAGATGTAATAAAATTTAAAATTGATAAATTAACTAAAAAGAAGTAAATAAAAAAGCTAACTACAAAAAAAGTGTAAGAGAGATATCTTTAACCGTTTCGACTTTTTGAGTTGAGAAAAATGTGCTACTTTACAATATGAAAAAAAAACAAGGTAGATTAGGTAGTATTTTATCAACATTAAACTTTGTATATAAGTCGAACAAGTAAAGAGGGTATGCGTTTTAAAACAATAACTTTTATTATTTCAGCAAACTCTAATACACATACATTCGATATGAAATGACAAAACAGCCCCTTTAGATGTAGTATATAGTGAATTGACTACCTCGGCTTGGAAAGAAAATGGAAAAAGATGAGTTTTGTGTGCATTATATTTTGCGAAAAAACCATCACTCAAAACAAGACTCTGTGACGCTTAGTTAATCTCTCTACATCCGAAACAATTAAAATAATCAACATATGGCCTTAGCCGATCAGAAGTAAGAGAGATTGTAAACATCATAGGCGACCCATATAGCATAGTAGTTTAAATTTTGAATGGTCCCTTCGTTATGAGAAGATGACTGCCGCATTTGCTAGCAACCAGCCACGAACGCAATCGTTTGACAATATTGCTTTGGCGTTGTTTAGCATTAGATCAGCCACAACACACCAGAGGCCAAACAGTGGGTTTATCGGGGTAAATCGGTAGAGCTGCAAAACAATAGATATTTTTACTTTTTTATAAAATATAGATTTTTTTACTTTCGATACTACGAGGAAAAAAATGTTTAATAGTAAATATGAAGAAATATTTTTGGCAAATTATTTTAGGTAGGAAATAACCCCTACTTATGCGATGCATTACATAGATGGAGTAGTGTTTGTGGACATTTGATTTGAATTTGCCTATATTGCAACTGGCAGGAAAAACTTTTGCGATGAGCGAATTCCACATACGAACTGTACGGCTAAAGAACGAATTTTCTCTGTAGTGTGTTGTTCGGTCTATAGGCCAATCGACTACGAAGGAATGAGCTCTAACAGAATGAGAGCTCATTCCTTATTCCGAGTTACGGGAACAAGTTCCCTGATTTTGTTAGAGCACATTTCAAAGCAGTAACGATAGAACAGTGGTACACAACCCACATTGAGACGGTGCTCCAGAGAATCAATAGAGTTGGATACCCTACTGTTACCGATGAGCACTTTCACTCTCCCTGAACTCGGTCGAGAAGCTAAAAAATAGACTTTAAAGCACCGGCACATACATGAGAGTTGTATTCTATTTCGGTCGGATATAGAGGTGTAAATAGTAAGGACATCAGATGAAGTAAAGTATTTCTTGCACCGTTTTAGAAAACCAATGCACTTGAATGCTTCTTTCGACACTTGAAAGATATGATTTGTCCAACGGACATCACATTGAATTCTCATGCCCAGAACGTCAAGAGCATCTGATTCCTCAATATGTACACCACCCATTAATACAGATGAAGTAACATTGTTTGCGGTGCGTTTATGCGTAAGCATGCAACATTGACGCGCATTAAAATCAATTCTATTCGTACGGCCCCATTCTGAAATTGTTTCTAAATTGCGGTTTAGTGATTCATTAGTTTCATAGCGCTAACCTCAAGAAGGCTTGGCCTACAATTGAACGAATATGAATGGCAAATATTACTACCATCTGCAAAAGAGTAGATAGGATTGGAAGTTTGAAGTAGAAGGTCATTTATAAAGATACGAAATAGAGTAGGAGAAAGAACAGAGCCATCTATAAAAACTCGTATAGTGCGATCTCTGAGGAAGCTCGATATAAACCGAGAGAAGTTATTACCGACAGCAAAGGCAACAAGTTTTAATAGAAGTACTCCCTGCCACACTCTATCAAACGCCTTAGAAATATCTAGAGCCACAACCTTACTTTCGCCAAAACGGTGTATTGATTGACACAATTTTTCCGATAGGAAGGAACCCATACTGGCGGTCGCTTAGCAGGTTGTTAGACTCTAGATATTTAACAAGATGGTTTCCATACTCTCCAAAACTTTGGAGAGTGCAGAACAAATTGCAATTGGGCGGTAATTTTCAGGGTTATTAGTCTCACCCTTTTTAGAGAATGACGTAACATTTGCAACCTTCCAACACCGAGGAAATGTACCGGCATGGTACAAGGTGCTAAAAAGGTTAGCTAATGGATAAGCAAGCGTCAAAGAGCACTGCTTCAAGACATCCCATCCGGCCCTAGAGACTTATTTATATTGAGATCCTCTTAAGCCCGTTTTACATCACGGAGACGAAAGAATATCTTTGGCATAGTTACAGATATTCTTTCGAGCTTGGGCAGAGGTTGGGTACTTTCCGGCAAGCGATAAATGCTTGCAAATAATTCAGCTAAAAGGTTAGCTTTATCAACCGGGTCTGTGAATGTTTGGCCATCCTTTAAAAAAGAAGAAAAGGTAGAACTAGCATTAGTTTTGACTCTTTTAACGAATGACCAGAAATTCTTGCTGCCCCGAGGAGCATCAAGAACTTTAGTACGAAGGCGTTGCTCGTACAGAGCCTTTTCACGCCTTAATACTTAAAAAAACGACGTAATTTGGTCAAGAAAAAATTATTTTTCACGTGAAAAGTGCAAGAGGAACACAAGTGCAGTTTCCATGACAAAAAACTATACATATACTGGGCCATATTCTGCATATTTAGCCGAATTTCTTTGTTCCCAAAGTTAAAGAAGTGGCTTGAAGGAATGAGATCAGACTCCAATAACAAAATCATATCACCAAAAAATTATATTTTGAAGACCTCTTCAAATCATATTTTTCTTAAGGGATACAAAATTGGAGAGACGTTGGTCTGAGTGTATAGAGCTAAAATAAGACTATGTTGAAAAATATATTTTAACTAACAGGACACAAACTTATTGAACTGCCCTCGTACATTACACAAACATAAAATTACGCACTTTTGCGATTTCAAAACAATTTGTAATGTTCTTAAAAACATTATAAAACTATTTAATTAAAAGTTCTCTGGAAAATCTTAGTTATAGCTAATTTTGCAAATATGAAAACAGTGAAAAGGTCATTATATCTTTACTGCATTAAAATAAGTACTTACAAAATTATATGAATTTTCACATTTCACACAGATTTTTTTTGTATTTTCGTTTGCGCTTAGTGGCGACCATTTCCTTTGTGTAGTACTTTGTACGTCCGCACATAGCAACAATCACGTTCAGAACGGATGTACTGTGGTAGCTTTTCTTCCTTTATTCCATTTGTACTTGCACTACTTCTAGTACTTCTGACGCTACACAGTGGTTTACGGACGCTTTTTTTTGGAAATAATTCTTTAACTTTTGAACGACTGGAGATATTTGAATGAAATTTGACATGGTGATAGTCAAGGAGTATTCGAGTTGGTTTTTAAAAGCACTGGTCCATGAGGGGTCGGGAGAGTGATTGATGGACCTTCAAAGTTGGTCACCTCGGGTGTTCGACTTTTTTAAAAATTCGCCAAAAATCCATTTATGTATGGATTGAAAAGAAATTTTAAACTTAAGTTGTCCTTGAGAAGATCTACAAAAAATACGCTTAAATGTGTAGGTTATCTCCTTTGGATTTCGAGATATTTGGGTAAAAAGGAATTTTTAGGTTGATTTTTTACCTCTTTTTTTAAGCTTTTTTTGATCTGGTGGACGCATCTGAGGACCAAAAATTTTTTAAGAATATTCTTTAAATTTGTAATAAAATTCTGAATAATTTTTGTGCAAGTTAGTTATAGAAATCTTCTTTTGTTTAAAAGTTAAAAATATTCAAAGTTGAAACTTACAAAAAATTTCGCTTTTTTTTTAGTTTTTCCCCAAAAGATAGCTATATTTTTTCACTAATAAAAAAATATTTTCTTAAGAAACATAAAAAGATTTTTAAAGTTTTTAAAAGAAAACATAATGAGAATGCGTATAAAACAAATTTCTTGCTAATTGGACTTTTGGTCCTCGCACATGTCCTCTCCAAAAAATGGCAATTTGTAAAAAAAAAAATTAGTTTAAACAAAAATTTCTCAAAAGGCAAAGCACCGATTTGAAAAAAATTATAATGTTCATATTTTCCAATATATCTGTTATTGATTAGAAAAGTTTTTTCTGAAACGCGCTGCAAATAGAGACAGTGTTGCCATATTTGTAAAAAAACTCATTTTTTGAAACACCTTTTTCCCCAGTTGGGAATTGGGGAATTTTTAAGTTAAAATTGGGAATTTTTTTTAGTCTATTGCTTTTACATCTTATTGGTCTACATTACTACAAAATTTCATTGTAATATCTTTATCCATGTCATTTCCACAGAATATCAAAGATTAAAAATATTTTCCTTAAAAAAGCAGAAAAACAATTTTTTTTTGTTTTACGATACAAAGTGTAAAAAAAGTAACGCACTTAAAAAAAACTTTTACTTAGTGCTAATCTCCTAGTCTTTCCCGATCTAATGATACTAAACATGTATATAAAGCATTAATACCGAGTCTTAAAAAACTCTGAAAAGTTTGGCCCCCGTAGCATTTTTACACTGTTTATTTAAATATAAGTGATGAATTTGTGCATATAAAGTTAATTATCATACTCAAATATTTCACTATTTTTGAGATGACAATGATCCTTCGCTAATAAACAAATATTTTCTTCAAAAAGATATAAATAGTTTTTTATTTTTTTAAAGAAAACATTATAAGAATGACTTAAAAAAATTTTATTCGATTTTGCCTTTTGTTCCAAGCTAAAAAATAAAATTTTAGTAAAAGATTCTAAATAAGTAAGTACGAGTAAGGCACCGATTTTGATAACAGTGTAAAGGTAATATATCCATAATTTGTAGCAAAAGTTTAATTAGAAGAGTACTTTTATAGTAACAGTGTGACAATTTATTTAAAATAAGATTTAAAGGCATTTTTCCGGTATTTAAAATTGGTGTATTTGAAAAAATTGCAAAATTATGTTAAGGTTATAAAATGTTTTTTAATGTGAAAGTTAATGCAATAGGTAAAAATTGTTACAACTTGGGTTTTTCATAATGGTCAGAAAGGATATGGTTACTCACCTCCATACAGGTAGGTTTTACGAGACGCACATATTGGTTGAGTTATATATGCACCTATTTTTAGAGGTAAAAAATACATTAATTCATTGATTTCTTTATTATTCTTTGGATACAGGTATATATAAAAAATGTTTTTTTTTAATATAAAAAAGAAAGTTTTAAATGTAACTGCTATTAACAGTTAAAACATCATGGCTATAACATTGGAATTTAAAGTGTTGTGCGATATTCTTTTTGAACAACCAAGCAGTTCGAGAGCAGAAAAAATTAAAATAATCATGCGATATGCTAAAAGTCAAACTAACTCCATGATTCTCAATAGTGAGGAAGACAAAGTCGTAAAATTTGTAAAGTTATTTGAACTTAAAATTAAGTCGGTTAATTACTGTTTAAAAAGATTTGAATCTAAATTTAAAGACTGGCTGAAGGACTCAATTGAGCTTAAAACTTCTGGTGCTGGAGCCCCTCTAAAAAACTATGATGATCTCGGAGAAAGATCTAAAAAGATGCGATTATCCGAAGTTCTTTCTACTCATTCGGATACTGAAATCAAAGATTCCTTTAAGGAAGTGCTCAAACGAAATAATCAACCAGCTGAAGCTAAACAAATAGCAGATATTCTCCCAGAGGCTTCTCCTAAACGTCTTAAGCGAATTATTAAGAGTATACCAACTCCTTCTTCTCAATCAGAATTTTCGGAGGAAGAAGCACTTGCTCTTATGCTCGAGTTGAAATTGAGTAAAAATAAATATATTAAACTCTGTAAGGCATTACGAGACAAAGGACACTCAATTTTACCAGGATATAATGCGTTATTAAAAACCAAAAAAAACTTAATACCAACAAACGTGATAGGAGACGAAAGTGCATCTGTGGATTTATCAAAATTATTGGAAAATACGGCATCAAGGCTGATATCTACTACATTGTCTGAAGAAGAAGCCAAGAAACTTGACAACAAGGACTTAACTTTAATATGTAAATGGGGATGTGACGGTTTATCTGGATTACCGGAATACAAACAATCAACATCTCATCAGAACACAAATGACTACAGAAGCGTTTTTATGGCATCCCTAGTACCACTAAGATTAAGAAAGAATCGTTCTGAACCATCCACATCAAAAGAGCGTACTGAATATGTGTGGGTTAACACATCTCCAGGATCAAAGGCATTTTGCAGACCGATCAGATTCGAATATTTAAAAGAAAATGCAGCAAGCACAAAAAATTGGGTTGATGATATCAAATATTCAATAGACAATTTGAGTCCAGTCTGCATAGACATACATGGATATTTGATTAATGTAAATTTTGAGCTTCAATTGACAATGATAGATGGAAAAGTAAGCAACGCTATAACGGAAACCCATTCAACTTGGAAATGCTCATTATGCGGAAAGAAGAAATCGGAATTTCTACAAACTTCAGAAGATGCATCAGCTAGTACTGCAATTAATCAAGAGGTTCTGGAATTTGGTATATCGCCCCTACATGCACGTATCCGATTTTTAGAATTTATGCTACATATAGCATATGATCTGAAATATAGGAATATACCTTATAATCAGCTAAAATCCGTGAGAAATAATAAGGAACTGATTGAAATGAGATCCAGTGAAAAAAAAAGGATTCAGGAAGAATTCAAAACTATGACGGGTCTAAACATAGACAAACCACTTGTAGGATATGGCAGTACAAACGATGGTAATACGGCCAGGCGATTCTTTGAAAATTATGAAACAACTTCAAAGATTACTGGAATTGATGAGGAAGTTCTTCGTAAATGTTACGTAATATTATCGGCAATAAATAGCAAATATCAAATAAATGCTGAAAAATTTCATTGCTATGCCCTCAACGCGTTAACTCGTATACGACATTTGTATCACTGGAAAGAAATTACACCAACAGTTCATAAAGTCCTTCAACATGGTCGTGAAATAATTGAATCAAATCTTCTCCCACTTGGTGAACTGACAGAAGAGGCCCAGGAAGCGCGGAATTCAGATTTCAAGTATATCCAACTATTTAATACCAGAAAATGCTCAAGAAAATCGCAAAATCAGGATCTAATAAATTATCTCTTGTTGTCTTCTGATCCTGCTCTATCAACGATAAGAAAGAAATGGTGGAGCAGTTATACAAAAACTTCTGAAAACGAACACCTGGAAGAGGTTCTTGATATAATAGATTGTACTGATTATTTTACTGAAAATAAAAATTAAGTAAATAACTACTTTTATATAAATATGTAATAAAAACTGTAAGTTTAAACTTTAACTACAAATACTTCAATAAAATGTATTTCACCTTTTAATATAAGTACAAATTATTTACATTTTGATATTTCATAAATCCTCATGATATTTTCTTTAAAAAAATAAAAAAATATTTGTTTGTTATCGAAGGATCATTGTCATCTTATAGTGAAATATTTGAGTATGATTATTAATTTTATATGCACAAATTCATCACTTATATTTAAATAAACAGTGTAAAAATGCTACGGGGGCCAAAGTTTTCAGAGTTTTTTAAGACTCGGTATTAATGCTTTATATACATGTTTAGTATCATTAGATCGGGAAAGACTAGGAGATTAGCACTAAGTAAAAGTTTTTTTTAAGTGCGTTACTTTTTTTACACTTTGTATCGTAAAACAAAAAAAAATTGTTTTTCTGCTTTTTTAAGGAAAATATTTTTAATCTTTGATATTCTGTGGAAATGACATGGATAAAGATATTACAATGAAATTTTGTAGTAATGTAGACCAATAAGATGTAAAAGCAATAGACTAAAAAAAATTCCCAATTTTAACTTAAAAATTCCCCAATTCCCAACTGGGGAAAAAGGTGTTTCAAAAAATGAGTTTTTTTACAAATATGGCAACACTGTCTCTATTTGCAGCGCGTTTCAGAAAAAACTTTTCTAATCAATAACAGATATATTGGAAAATATGAACATTATAATTTTTTTCAAATCGGTGCTTTGCCTTTTGAGAAATTTTTGTTTAAACTAATTTTTTTTTTTACAAATTGCCATTTTTTGGAGAGGACATGTGCGAGGACCAAAAGTCCAATTAGCAAGAAATTTGTTTTATACGCATTCTCATTATGTTTTCTTTTAAAAACTTTAAAAATCTTTTTATGTTTCTTAAGAAAATATTTTTTTATTAGTGAAAAAATATAGCTATCTTTTGGGGAAAAACTAAAAAAAAAGCGAAATTTTTTGTAAGTTTCAACTTTGAATATTTTTAACTTTTAAACAAAAGAAGATTTCTATAACTAACTTGCACAAAAATTATTCAGAATTTTATTACAAATTTAAAGAATATTCTTAAAAAATTTTTGGTCCTCAGATGCGTCCACCAGATCAAAAAAAGCTTAAAAAAAGAGGTAAAAAATCAACCTAAAAATTCCTTTTTACCCAAATATCTCGAAATCCAAAGGAGATAACCTACACATTTAAGCGTATTTTTTGTAGACCTTCTCAAGGACAACTTAAGTTTAAAATTTCTTTTCAATCCATACATAAATGGATTTTTGGCGAATTTTTAAAAAAGTCGAACACCCGAGGTGACCAACTTTGAAGGTCCATCAATCACTCTCCCGACCCCTCATGGACCAGTGCTTTTAAAAACCAACTCAAATACTCCTTGACTACCACCATGTCAAATTTCATTCAAATATCTCCAGTCGTTCAAAAGTTACAGAATTATTTCCAAAAAAAAGCGTCCGTAAACCACTGTGCGCTACTAATATTTTTATAGAACAAATAAAAAAAGTTAGTTTTAGTCTTCAGCGTTTGTTGTAGTCGTCATCTTTGTTGCAATCATTTGTTGTTACACTTTTGTTGGTCATGTACGAGTAGATCATGTTTTCGTTGTTTTTCTGTTGCTAGAATTCTTGTACAAAAAACAGTTATTTAGTTCCGTCCCATTCAGTTGCAGCTCTTGTTCCATCATTCTGTCTAGCTACTCTGTAGTTGAGTTCCGTTACGTAAAAACGGAAAGAATATTTTTTGAAATGTTCAAAATGACTGCAGCTTTTGATAAAATGCAAATAAAATAATCAAACTCTAAAAATATTCCACACAAAAACATACTTTTGAGTCTGGTATTGAATTCTCAACTGTTGCCACCATTAAAGCAGTAAAGCAGCTCGATCCTCATACAAATGAAAATCGACTTTAGGGTCACACCACCTGAAAATATAGTTTTATTGATTTTAAGGTACGATGTCAAAAAAGCTAACAGTGAACATAAGATAGAACTTTAAAAAGTTTTTAATGTTTAGAGCCGATAAGATACAATTTCTAAAATTATATAAATTTAAAATTTACTAATTCCTTCTACATTTATATGTTTTTTTTTTTATAAAAAAATAATTTTCTAAACAAATGATTCCTTCAACGTCAACGTCTACAATTCTATCACTTAGGATACAGACATAAATAGTAATTAATTTCACATTATGGCATTTCCGTATGTGACAGAAGAGGGAAAGATAATATGTCATGTCAAAAATATTTAAGTGGTGAAAGTAATCCTGCATAGATTACATAATTAGCTCGATTGAAAACCAGTTTTCATGACTTTAAGAGAAAATATTTCCGAAAACTTTAATATGTTTTGCCGCAATTAAATTAGTATCGTTTTGACATAAATGTCATCCTCTGAAAAGTTTTCGAACAACTCACGTACAAAAACAATAAAACTACTCTCTTCTTCCATATGTAAACGTCAAAAGTTTAACAAAAAGATATCAGGAAATACTTTTTTTGTCTTTTTTGTTTAAATGCGTGTAAGTAACTTTTAGTTTTTAGACAAAAGAAATGAACAGGAAATGATACCGGAAATAGAAAAATAAGAAATAATGAAAGTAACTAATGCCTAATTTTAAAGGAAAAGCTAACAAAATGACATGTGAGTATACAATAAGAGTATAATACTGTTGGAGTATGTATATTAGAGAGGTACAAACAAAATTTCGCCTTGACCTGACCCCCTGAAATATAAATTTTATTTATCAAGGAAATATTGGTTTGTTTGAACAGAAATTTCTAAATCCTTATAAAATTCTAAGAGGATTGAGCGATGTCCGCCTAAGGAACAAATAATTTTGCTAACATATTATGTTTTCCCCAAAGCCTACCTAGTCAGGGAAGGCCATAGAAAAAAACAATTATAGATCATACATTGAAATGGATTAAAGTATATTTTCAGGCGGTGACCTACAAGTCGATTTATATATATGAGCCACTTTAATGTATATCTTTTGACTACACTAAGAATATTATTGCAATTCCTCGAAAGCAAGCACTTCGAGGAAATTTACCAGGAGTAAATTATATTCTTCCAGTTTGACCAAAAGGACTTGGATCTTAGAAATTCTAAAAAATGCTTTCGATTTTTAGAAAAAAACTTTCGTGAATCTTCCGTTTCCTTTCAAAGAATGTCATACAAGTGCTAGCAATATAAAAATGATGGTAAAGAAAACACCAAAATAATAATATCATTTTGTATTTATATTATAAAACCTTCCCATCAACTAAAATTGAGTTTGAAAGTCCCGTTTCACACGAATCAGGTTTAATTGATCAGTTTTGAACTCATTTTTGAACTTTTGAACCTGCCACACACAAACATTTTCTTCATCAGTTTTTATTTTATTTTACTTAAATTTCATACAAATTTTCAAAATTTTCGTAAATCAATTTTATCAATTTTAATTCTGTCAGTTTTTTCTCATACAAATTCAAGACTTCACAAGCCAAATCTGACTAATATAAAAGAAGACTATGTTAAATGTAAGAAAAGTAAATAAAAATTTGTGTGTGAATTTAATCTTATATTAACGTAAATGAAGTTTAAAAAAATTTAATCATGTTATGAACATTAAAGTAATTCTACTTTCACACTAGTCAGGTTTGGTTCATTAAGTCTTAAGTTTGTATCAGAAAAACAGAATTGAAATTTATGCAAACCTGAAAATTTCTATAATTTTTACGAAAATTTTGATAATTTATATGAAATTTTAGGAAAATAAAATAAAAACTGACGAAGATAATATACGTGTGTGAACGTGAATGCAGGTTCAAAAGAAATTTGAAGAAAAACTAATCAGTAAACACGATTTGTGTGCTTGTGCACCAAGCAATAAAATTTCTTTAGTTATATACCCTTTACCACCATAGGTGCAAAGGGTATATTGGGTTAGTGCTTATGTTTATAAAGCATAGAAATATTGGTCTGATACCCACCTTTTAATATACCGATCGACTCAAAATCACTCCCTGAGTTGATTTAACGATGTCCGGCTGGTTGGGTAAATATTCATGTACCTCTCATAGGGAAGCCTTCCCGGAATACAGTTTTTCGTCCTTTACAAGTCACAAATTTAATTGTATTTTAATAATATTCAGCACAAAAATTACTTATGATAACCTTAATCAGTGTAACTAATTTTGTAGGAATCGGCCTATATTTGACCATACCTCCCATATAAGACTCATTCTCAAATGTAGTTTAAGCACAAACGCTTATAAATATAAAGACAAATGTATTTTATTACTAAAACTATGTCAAACAACATACAACAACTGTTGCGAATATTTTTTTATATTTATAGATTATTAAACAATCGTCAAATAGTCATCAAATAACCGTCAAATAGTCGTCAGTTAATCGTAAAACAATTATCGAACAATCACAAAAAATCATTGAACAGTCGTAAGTCAATCATGAATCAATCATCAAACAATCATAAAACATCAAACAATCATCAAACATCAAACAATTAACAAAAAACATCAAACTACCGTCATAAAATCACCAGTTAATTGTAAAGCAATTATCAAACAATTATTAAAAATCTTCAAACATTCACCAGTCAATCAAATAATCTTCAAACAACCATCAAATAATCATGAAAAGTCTTTAAACAATCGTCAGTCAGACTATTATCAAACACCAATCATATTACCAATATTCGTGCATCCGTTTTCCTGTTTAAGATAAATCAAAAAAGAGGGCGTAAAAGTGGGCATTGTAAATTTTTCTTTATGTAAAATCCTAACTTGGACTAAAAAAAACATGTAGAAAAAAAATGCCCTGATTGGTGCAGCCATTCTGAAGTGATGCAATTTTAAAGAACAAGGGAATTTTATCCCTATTTTTCGATTCCCAGGTCCTCCTTGGTCCATTTTTAAAAAATTAAAAAAGCGAAAAACTATCCTATAGTATGAAAATATCCACATTTAAAACTTTAATTAATACGGTAAAATCGTTTTGATCTTATCATCCATATTTTACCCACTGGTCACACCTTAACATACTGTCAAAATTTCAGAAAAATCGGTATGCAGGGTTATCCATATTTGTCATTGTTAACATTTGGATTCTATGGGAGGGGCCACGCCCATTTGAGATTTCAAAAAAACCACCGGCCACACCTTAACATACTGTCAAAATTTCAGAAAAACCGGTCCAATCGGTCATTTTTATTATATGAGAAGGGTCACGCCCACTTGAGATTTGAGAAAAAGACCTTGCCGATTTTAGCTACCGGTCACGCCTTACCATACTGTCAAAATTTATGAAAAATCGGTCTGCAGGGTCATCCATATTTGTCATTTTCAATATTTGACTTATATAGGAGGGGTCACGTCCACTTGACATTTAAAAAAAGAATCTAGCCTATTTAAACCACCGGTCACACCTTACCATACTGTTAAAATTTCAAAAAATAGGGCAGCTCAGTCATCCATATTTGACATTTTTAATATTTGACTTATACGGGAGGGGCCACGCCCTATTTTATCCATCCGACACACCTTAACATACTGTCAAAATTTCAGAAAAATCGGTCCAATCGGTCATTTTTATTATATGAGAGGGGTCACGCCCACTTGAGATTTGAGTAAAAGACCTTGCCGATTTTAGCTACCGGTCACGCCTTACCATACTGTCAAAATTTATGAAAAATCGGTCTGCAGGGTCATCCATATTTGTCATTTTTAATATTTGACTTATATAGGAGGGGTCACGTCCACTTGACATTTAAAAAAAGAATCTAGCCTATTTTAACCACCGGTCACACCTTACCATACTGTGAAAATTTCAAAAAAATAGGGCAGCTCAGTCATCCATATTTCACATTTTTAATATTTGACTTATACGGGAGGGGCCACGCCCTATTTTATCCATCCGACACACCTTAACATACTATCGAAATTTCAGAAAAATCGGGCTTCTCGGTCACCTAAATTTGTCATTTTTAATATATGAGTTATACGGGAGGGGTCACGCCCACTTGATATTTCAAAACGTAAAACCTAGCCTATTTTTACCACTGGTCACACCTTACCATAATGTCTAAATTTTAGAAAAATCGGGCAGCTCGGTCATCCATATGTGTCATTTTTAATATTTGACTTATATGGGAGGGGTCACGCCCACTTGAGATTTGAAAAAAAATCTGGCGTATTTTTTTTATCGGTCGCACCATACCTCTCTGTTAAAATTTCAGGAATATTAGTATAACTTTGTCTACATTTCTAAAATCATCAAAATCTATTTACCCAGTTATAGGTATTGTATTTGTAACAGGGGAGGGGCAATCCCCTGCTCCGATCCTTTTAATTTTTTTCTGAAGTGCGGCCATTGGTAATGAATTTACTTTTGTTATGTTTGAAGTTTCTAACTGTTATGGTTTATCAAATTCAATGATAAATATTCAATTTGGTCCACTATTTACCCTATTTGGGCCCTTGCTGGACCAAGTTTTGAAACAAAACATATCCTATAACTACCTTAAGGGAATGTTCTATCAAATTTCAAAATCGGTCGAACCGTTTAGAAGTGATCCTCTTTTAAACAAACAAATAAACAAATTTACAAATACATTTATAATACAGATAGATAAAAAAAAATTTTGTTGAAATCGGTCAATATAAAATAACATAAAATGTGTCGATATGGAAATGCTTTGCATACAAAATTGGGTATTTTCACTTTATTTTTAATAAAATCACCATTTATTCATGGATTTTTAAAAATGATAGTTTTTTTCAATCTTCGATTCCTTATACATTTTTAACCCTAACAGTACTGATAACATTTTTATACGTAGACTCCTGATAAGGGTACCCGGGTACCCGTGAATACTTATTTTTCAGTTACGATTAAAATATTCCGCGAAATATATTTAGACTAACTGCAGAGGATAATTTGAATGGTTCTTTGCAGAAAATGAAATTAACATTAAATGTTTACTAGAAGAATTTAGAAGAAATAACAGCTTTGAAAGTATTACCTTAGTATGGCTTTTGATCTGAAATAAAATCTCAAAACACGTAAAGTGTATGATGGTTGCCAAAGGCCAATATGTAATACACATAGCCAAACTTTTGCTTCACGCTTAAAAGAATTGAATTTTTCTGAAGTTACTCTATTATTCCAGTGCAAAGTTAAGTTGTCAAATTATTAATTAACTACACACATTTTAAACTAAAATAAAAAAATAGAATCATATCCATTACTTTTTATATATATAATGCCTTAATTTTCTTACTGGTACCCGGGTACCCTTATCAGGAGGATTAGGAATATTTGGCTTTCTGTGAATCCACAGCCTAAGATAAAAACTTTGGAAAGCTTAGAGAAACAAAAATCTTTAGAAAATAAATAGTTTTAGGAACTTACAAAACCTCTACTTTATATCATTTATCGTTAAAGAGATATTTGACTTTAAAGTTCGTTCGGGTACCCAGGTACCCGTGTTAGGGTTAAAAAAAGTAAATAGAACAATCTTTAAGTCGTTTAAATTTTTTAATATATATTTAAGGGATTCAGAGTTTTTTGCACTTGAAAGTAAAAAATAAAATTTTTTATAGAGATTTAATTTTTTTTTTAATTTTTTAACCCTAACACTCCTGACACGGGTACCTGGGTACCCGAGCGAAATTTAAAGTCAAATATCTCTTTAACGATAAATGATACAAAGTAGAGGTTTTGTAAGTTCCTAAAACTATTTATTTTCTAAAGATTTTTGTTTCTCTAAGCTTTCCAAAGTTTTTATCTTAGGCTGTGGATTCACAGAAAGCCAAATATTCCTAATCCTCCTGATAAGGGTACCCGGGTACCAGTAAGAAAATTAAGGCATTATATATATAAAAAGTAATGGATATGATTCTATTTTTTTATTTTAGTTTAAAATGTGTGTAGTTAATTAATAATTTGACAACTTAACTTTGCACTGGAATAATAGAGTAACTTCAGAAAAATTCAATTCTTTTAAGCGTGAAGCAAAAGTTTGGCTATGTGTATTACATATTGGCCTTTGGCAACCATCATACACTTTACGTGTTTTGAGATTTTATTTCAGATCAAAAGCCATACTAAGGTAATACTTTCAAAGCTGTTATTTCTTCTAAATTCTTCTAGTAAACATTTAATGTTAATTTCATTTTCTGCAAAGAACCATTCAAATTATCCTCTGCAGTTAGTCTAAATATATTTCGCGGAATATTTTAATCGTAACTGAAAAATAAGTATTCACGGGTACCCGGGTACCCTTATCAGGAGTCTACGTATAAAAATGTTATCAGTACTGTTAGGGTTAAAAATGTATAAGGAATCGAAGATTGAAAAAAACTATCATTTTTAAAAATCCATGAATAAATGGTGATTTTATTAAAAATAAAGTGAAAATACCCAATTTTGTATGCAAAGCATTTCCATATCGACACATTTTATGTTATTTTATATTGACCGATTTCAACAAAATTTTTTTTATCTATCTGTATTATAAATGTATTTGTAAATTTGTTTATTTGTTTGTTTAAAAGAGGATCACTTCTAAACGGTTCGACCGATTTTGAAATTTGATAGAACATTCCCTTAAGGTAGTTATAGGATATGTTTTGTTTCAAAACTTGGTCCAGCAAGGGCCCAAATAGGGTAAATAGTGGACCAAATTGAATATTTATCATTGAATTTGATAAACCATAACAGTTAGAAACTTCAAACATAACAAAAGTAAATTCATTACCAATGGCCGCACTTCAGAAAAAAATTAAAAGGATCGGAGCAGGGGATTGCCCTTCCCCTGTTACAAATACAATACCTATAACTGGGTAAATAGATTTTGATGATTTTAGAAATGTAGACAAAGTTATACTAATATTCCTGAAATTTTAACAGAGAGGTATGGTGCGACCGATAAAAAAAATACGCCAGATTTTTTTTCAAATCTCAAGTGGGCGTGACCCCTCCCATATAAGTCAAATATTAAAAATGACACATATGGATGACCGAGCTGCCCGATTTTTCTAAAATTTAGACATTATGGTAAGGTGTGGCCAGTGGTAAAAATAGGCTAGGTTTTACGTTTTCAAATATCAAGTGGGCGTGACCCCTCCCATATAACTCATATATTAAAAATGAGAAATATAGGTGACCGAGAAGCCCGATTTTTCTGAAATTTCGATAGTATGTTAAGGTGTGTCGGATTTTTTTTTCACAATTTTCAGTCATAAAATACATTTTAAAGTTAAATTCTTTTAAACGGATTTCGATCATATAACAATTGTTCTTTTCTATTATTATTTCACAAAAATGTATTTTTTTTGTAAAAATTGATGAGGGTTTAAACAATTTCTTATCATTTTATGAAAAAATTAAAAATATTAAGATATGCTCTTTTGTCCAAAGAACACACAATTTTCTTAATATTTTGTTTTTGGAATTTTTGAAATTTTATTTTATAATTTCTATTTATTGAAGAAAGCTTTTGTAAAATTTGAATGTATTCATCATAAACCAGAATTAGACTGTGGACGAAACTGTCAAGTACATTTAAGAGACGTCAAAAGTACATTTAAAAGACGTCATCTTCATATAAGAAATGTCATTATACATTTGTTTTGCTATTTTTTCTATTTTGTTTGTGCTTAGTAGAACATATGATCGCACTCTATGCGGTACTCTATGGCAGGCGCGACCACCGCGAAGCAAGTGCTTGCCAGAAGTTTTCTTATTCTCATTTATTTAGTCGTCATTCAACCTTTGACGGATGCACATGCGTGGAGGCTGTTATAAGTTTTGTTAATTTTTTTGTATTTTTTGTTATTGTTTTTTTCAGATACACTGTAAGATTGAATGTTAGAATAATTTACGCTAAACATTCAATCGTTTTAATAGAAAATATTTGATTTTTTTTTAGTAAAAAATACGTTTATATTTTCTTTATAGAAAAATAAACTTAAATTTTTTTCTATGTAAAAGCACGTTTTTTAAAGAAAAAAAAAAAACGTTTTCTAAATAAAAAATACATATTCTAAGGAAAACAAACTTTTTCTTTAAAAATAAAATCATGATAAACCTTCTTAAAATAAGTTTTTCTATAGAAAAAGTAAGTTTTTCTATAGAAAAAGTAGGTTTTTCTATAGAAAAAGTAAGTTTTTCTATAGATAAAGTAAGTTTTTCTATAGAAAAAGTAAGTTTTTCTATAGAAAAAGTAAGTTTTTCTGTAGAAAAAGTAAGTTTTTCTATAGAAAAAGTAAGTTTTTCTATAGAAAAAGTAAGTTTTTCTATAGAAAAAGTAAGTTTTTCTATAGAAAAAGTAAGTTTTTCTATAGAAAAAGTAAGTTTTTCTATAGAAAAAGTAAGTTTTTCTATAGAAAAAGTAAGTTTTTCTATAGAAAAAGTAAGTTTTTCTATAGAAAAAGTAAGTTTTTCTATAGAAAAAGTAAGTTTTTCTATAGAAAAAGTAAGTTTTTCTAAAGAAAAAGTAAGTTTTTCTATAGAAAAAGTAAGTTTTTCTATAGAAAAAGTAAGTTTTTCTATAGAAAAAGTAAGTTTTTCTATAGAAAAAGTAAGTTTTTCTATAGAAAAAGTAAGTTTTTCTATAGAAAAAGCAAGTTTTTCTATAGAAAAAGTAAGTTTTTTCTATAGAAAAAGTAAGTTTTTCTATAGAAAAAGTAAGTTTTTCTATAGTAAGCTTTTCTATAGAAAAAGTAAGCTTTTCTATAGAAAAAGTAAGTTTTTCTATAGAAAAAGTAAGTTTTTCTATAGAAAAAGTAAGTTTTTCTATAGAAAAAGTAAGTTTTTCTATAGAAAAAGTAAGTTTTTCTATAGAAAAAGTAAGTTTTTCTATAGAAAAAGTAAGTTTTTCTATAGAAAAAGTAAGTTTTTCTAAAGAAAAAGTAAGTTTTTCTATAGAAAAAGTAAGTTTTTCTATAGAAAAAGTAAGTTTTTCTATAGAAAAAGTAAGTTTTTCTATAGAAAAAGTAAGTTTTTCTATAGAAAAAGTAAGTTTTTCTATAGAAAAAGTAAGTTTTTCTATAGAAAAAGTAAGTTTTTCTATAGAAAAAGCAAGTTTTTCTATAGAAAAAGTAAGTTTTTCTATAGAAAAAGTAAGTTTTTCTATAGAAAAAGTAAGTTTTTCTATAGTAAGCTTTTCTATAGAAAAAGTAAGTTTTTCTATAGAAAAAGTAAGTTTTTCTATAGAAAAAGTAAGTTTTTCTATAGAAAAAGTAAGTTTTTCTATAGAAAAAGTAAGTTTTTCTATAGAAAAAGTAAGTTTTTCTATAGAAAAAGCAAGTTTTTCTATAGAAAAAGTAAGTTTTTTCTATAGAAAAAGTAAGTTTTTCTATAGAAAAAGTAAGTTTTTCTATAGTAAGCTTTTCTATAGAAAAAGTAAGCTTTTCTATAGAAAAAGTAAGTTTTTCTATAGAAAAAGTAAGTTTTTCAATACAAAAAGTAAGTTTTTCTATAAAAAAAGTAAGTTTTTCTATAGAAAAAGTAAGTTTTTCTATAGAAAAAGTAAGTTTTTCTATAGAAAAAGTAAGTTTTTCTATAGAAAAAGTAAGTTTTTCTATAGAAAAAGTAAGTTTTTCTATAGAAAAAGTAAGTTTTTCTATAGTAAGCTTTTCTATAGAAAAAGTAAGCTTTTCTATAGAAAAAGTAAGTTTTTCTATAAAAAAAGTAAGTTTTTCTATAGAAAAAGTAAGTTTTTCTATAGAAAAAGTAAGTTTTTCTATAGAAAAAGTAAGTTTTTCTATAGAAAAAGTAAGTTTTTCTATAGAAAAAGTAAGTTTTTCTATAGAAAAAGTAAGTTTTTCTATAGAAAAAGTAAGTTTTTCTATAGAAAAAGTAAGTTTTTCTATAGAAAAAGTAAGTTTTTCTATAGAAAAAGTAAGTTTTTCTATAGAAAAAGTAAGTTTTTCTATAGAAAAAGTAAGTTTTTCTATAGAAAAAGTAAGTTTTTCTATAGAAAAAGTAAGTTTTTCTATAGAAAGCTTTTCTATAGAAAAAGTAAGTTTTTCTAAGAAAAAGTAAGTTTTTCTATAGAAAAAGTAAGTTTTTCTATAGAAAAAGTAAGTTTTTCTATAGAAAAAGTAAGTTTTTCTATAGAAAAAGTAAGTTTTTCTATAGAAAAAGTAAGTTTTTCTATAGAAAAAGTAAGTTTTTCTATAGAAAAAGTAAGTTTTTCTATAGAAAAAGTAAGTTTTTCAATAGAAAAAGTAAGTTTTTCTATAGAAAAAGGAAGTTTTTCAATAGAAAAAGGAAGTTTTTCTATAAAAAAAAGTAAGTTTTTCTATAGAAAAAGTAAGTTTTTCTATAGAAAAAGTAAGTTTTTCTATAGAAAAAGTAAGTTTTTCTATAGAAAAAGTAAGTTTTTCTATAGAAAAAGTAAGTTTTTCTATAGAAAAAGTAAGTTTTTCTATAGAAAAAGTAAGTTTTTCTATAGAAAAAGTAAGTTTTTCTATAGAAAAAGTAAGTTTTTCTATAGAAAAAGTAAGTTTTTCTATAGAAAAAGTAAGTTTTTCTATAGAAAAAGTAAGTTTTTCTATAGAAAAAGTAAGTTTTTCTATAGAAAAAGTAAGTTTTTCTATAGAAAAAGTAAGTTTTTCTATAGAAAAAGTAAGTTTTTCTATAGAAAAAGTAAGTTTTTCTATAGAAAAAGTAAGTTTTTCTATAGAAAAAGTAAGTTTTTCTATAGAAAAAGTAAGTTTTTCTATAGAAAAAGTAAGTTTTTCTATAGAAAAAGTAAGTTTTTCTATAGAAAAAGTAAGTTTTTCTATAGAAAAAGTAAGTTTTTCTATAGAAAAAGTAAGTTTTTCTATAGAAAAAGTAAGTTTTTCTATAGAAAAAGTAAGTTTTTCTATAGAAAAACTTACTTTTTCTATAGAAAAACTTACTTTTTCTATAGAAAAACTTACTTTTTCTATAGAAAAACTTACTTTTTCTATAGAAAAACTTACTTTTTCTATAGAAAAACTTACTTTTTCTATAGAAAAACTTACTTTTTCTATAGAAAAACTTACTTTTTCTATAGAAAAACTTACTTTTTCTATAGAAAAACTTACTTTTTCTATAGAAAAGCTTACTATAGAAAAACTTACTTTTTCTATAGAAAAACTTACTTTTTCTATAGAAAAACTTACTTTTTCTATAGAAAAACTTACTTTTTCTATAGAAAAACTTACTTTTTCTATAGAAAAACTTACTTTTTCTATAGAAAAACTTACTTTTTCTATAGAAAAACTTACTTTTTCTATAGAAAAACTTACTTTTTCTATAGAAAAACTTACTTTTTCAATAGAAAAACTTACTTTTTCTATAGAAAAACTTACTTTTTCTATAGAAAAACTTACTTTTTCTATAGAAAAACTTACTTTTTCTATAGAAAAACTTACTTTTTCTATAGAAAAACTTACTTTTTCTATAGAAAAACTTACTTTTTCTATAGAAAAACTTACTTTTTCTATAGAAAAACTTACTTTTTCTATAGAAAAACTTACTTTTTCTATAGAAAAACTTACTTTTTCTATAGAAAAACTTACTTTTTCTATAGAAAAACTTACTTTTTCTATAGAAAAACTTACTTTTTCTATAGAAAAACTTACTTTTTCTATAGAAAAACTTACTTTTTCTATAGAAAAACTTACTTTTTCTATAGAAAAACTTACTTTTTCTATAGAAAAACTTACTTTTTCTATAGAAAAACTTACTTTTTCTATAGAAAAACTTACTTTTTCTATAGAAAAACTTACTTTTTCTATAGAAAAACTTACTTTTTCTATAGAAAAACTTACTTTTTCTATAGAAAAACTTACTTTTTCTATAGAAAAACTTACTTTTTCTATAGAAAAACTTACTTTTTCTATAGAAAAACTTACTTTTTCTATAGAAAAACTTACTTTTTCTATAGAAAAACTTACTTTTTCTATAGAAAAACTTACTTTTTCTATAGAAAAACTTACTTTTTCTATAGAAAAACTTACTTTTTCTATAGAAAAACTTACTTTTTCTATAGAAAAACTTACTTTTTCTATAGAAAAACTTACTTTTTCTATAGAAAAACTTACTTTTTCTATAGAAAAACTTACTTTTTCTATAGAAAAACTTACTTTTTCTATAGAAAAACTTACTTTTTCTATAGAAAAACTTACTTTTTCTATAGAAAAACTTACTTTTTCTATAGAAAAACTTACTTTTTCTATAGAAAAACTTACTTTTTCTATAGAAAAACTTACTTTTTCTATAGAAAAACTTACTTTTTCTATAGAAAAACTTACTTTTTCTATAGAAAAACTTACTTTTTCTATAGAAAAACTTACTTTTTCTATAGAAAAACTTACTTTTTTTATAGAAAAACTTACTTTTTCTATAGAAAAGCTTACTTTTTCTATAGAAAAGCTTACTATAGAAAAACTTACTTTTTCTATAGAAAAACTTACTTTTTCTATAGAAAAACTTACTTTTTCTATAGAAAAACTTACTTTTTCTATAGAAAAACTTACTTTTTCTATAGAAAAACTTACTTTTTCTATAGAAAAACTTACTTTTTCTATAGAAAAACTTACTTTTTCTATAGAAAAACTTACTTTTTCTATAGAAAAACTTACTTTTTCTATAGAAAAACTTACTTTTTCTATAGAAAAACTTACTTTTTCTATAGAAAAACTTACTTTTTCTATAGAAAAACTTACTTTTTCTATAGAAAAACTTACTTTTTCTATAGAAAAACTTACTTTTTCTATAGAAAAACTTACTTTTTCTATAGAAAAACTTACTTTTTCTATATAGAAAAACTTACTTTTTCTATAGAAAAACTTACTTTTTCTATAGAAAAACTTACTTTTTCTATAGAAAAACTTACTTTTTCTATAGAAAAACTTACTTTTTCTATAGAAAAACTTACTTTTTCTATAGAAAAACTTACTTTTTCTATAGAAAAACTTACTTTTTCTATAGAAAAACTTACTTTTTCTATAGAAAAACTTACTTTTTCTATAGAAAAACTTACTTTTTCTTTAGAAAAACTTACTTTTTCTTTAGAAAAACTTACTTATTCTATAGAAAAACTTACCTTTTCTATAGAAAAACTTATTTTAAGAAGGTTTATCATGTTTTTATTTTTTTTTTCTTTAAAAAACGTGCTTTTATATAGAAAAAAATTTAAGTTTATTTTTCTATAAAGAAAATATAAACGTATTTTTTACTAAAAAAAATCATATATTTTCTGTAAAAACGATTGAATGTTTAGCGTAAAAATAATTATTCTAACATTCAATCTCACAGTGTATCTGAAAAAAACAATAACAAAAAATACAAAAAAATTAACAAAACTTACAACAGCCTCCACGCGTGTGCATCCGTCAAAGGTTGAATGACGACTAAATAATGAGAATAAGGCCAGCGTTACCGCTGACAAATTTGAAAAAGTCGCAAAAAAAGTCGCTTTTTACAAAAAAAGTCGCACAAAAAGTCACTTTCAATAAAAAAAGTCGCACACTTTTTTTTATATCATTTTTACTTAAACATTGAACAAAAGACTATAAAACAATTCATACTTGAAAAAATATTATATATAGGCAAAAATCAAACAGTTTTAATTCCTGTAAAATTGACTTTCAACTCGAATAATTTTTATACTCTTATGTGTTCGGAAAATCTAATTACAGATTTGAATTCCTAAGTCTACAGGTATATTGAACACAAAATCTTAGTTTCGCAAGTTTGCACTTCTTAGCGTAATTGTCATGCAAATTTCAAAAACGTAAAAAATCTTCTTTTTT
Organism: Stomorhina lunata; assembly: GCA_933228675.1. NCBI lineage: Eukaryota > Metazoa > Arthropoda > Insecta > Diptera > Rhiniidae > Stomorhina > Stomorhina lunata. Next base: position 68,882,878 of record OW121744.1, read on the forward strand.
CGTTTCATTTGGACCCAGTCGTTATTTTATGAAATAGATACCATACTTGGGGGATGAATCCATTGCCCTTTAAATTTTAATTTCGTCACTTCAAATACTACTTAATGGCTGCCAAAATTTAAGCACGTTTTCTCCACTTTAAATTTTTTTCGCATATTTTTCGGCCCCCTCAATGAATTACTAAAAAATGGATAAGGATTGGCAGATCAGTTGTGCATCGTTTGATATATTTCATTTATGTGCTCCATATTGGTATAACATATGACAAATATGTATACAAATTAAGAACTACCTCGTTAACTGAGTTTTTGCCATTTAACACCTAAAAGCAAAAGCGCACCAAAAAATCATTTTTTGCTATTATTGTATAAAGATTTTGAAAATCGTGCAAAAAATTATATATTGCTTTTAATGGTTTTAGATAGCAAACTGAGACCAAGTGATGACATTTATACTTAAGTTACAATTATTTTAGGGAATTTTAGTTAAGGTATTGAATATGTGATAAAAATACAAATTTTAAATAATTTTCTAAAAAGGTGTCAAAAGTCGCACAAAACTCGAAAAAGTAGCAAAAAAGGGCCATGGAAGAAAAGTCGCAGGTTGCGTCGCAGGCCATCTAAATAGTCGCAAATTGAGACTTTAGTCGCATAACGGTAACGCTGCTTCTGGCAAGCACTTGCTTCGCGGTGGTCGCGCCTGCTCTATGGTATTCATAGTGTAATTATAACAAGTGACTGCAACCCGTCAGCTGTTTTTCAAAATTTTGTTCTAGTTCAAAATTTGTTTAAGTTTTCTAATGTCAAATTATTGTTGTTATTCTGAATTGTCGAATTGTTGTTTAAAATTTTGGCATTAAAAACCTTTTTATCCAACGACAAAATCTATGTTGTTTTTGGCTTGTTGTATTTGTTGTAGCAATGGGTTAACCTGTATATATGAGCCTTGAATGTATTTGTTTAAAAATATTTTTATAGTCGTATTTTAAAAATTTCTTATGGCACGAAAAATTAAAAAAGTCGACTTTAAAATAAAGCTGATTTTTCATAAAATAGACTTTAAAATTTGTTCTGTGTTTAGGCTGTTTGATTTTTGCTATTGAAAATTTCACTTAAAATACAAATTTTTCTATAAAATTTTTTCTATAACTTTTGTGTTTGTATGTTGTAGCACTTGTTTTAAAGTTTTAATTTAGGGTAAGTTTTAAATATGTTTATGGGTTTATAATTTTATTTATTTATTTCACCGACAACGATTGGCGTTCCAGCTCGGGTTAGTTCTTGGGTTGTTGGTTGAATAGTTTGACACTTTCTTTATGGTCACAATGTATTTAAACTCTACCTCCTTTTTTAAGAGAAGTAGTTGCGTATACCTACGAGATTCCTCAAGGATGTAGAATATTTTGGAAAACCATTCATTATTAGGAAAGTTTTCAACGGATTTTAGTTCTAATTACTATGCTGTTAAACACCTTTTTGAAAATGTAGTCTAAGTGGAAATTTTGTTCAAACATTTGAAGAAACCCCATATTTTTTCCATATAACTGGCATGTCTAAACTTTACATCAAGTCGGCACGCTTTCCCGATATCCGATCTGTATGAAACTTGGTATTTGGATTATTGGGCTTAAATGTAAAACGTCTTTCTGTATTACAAAGTAGGGCTTGCAGTTCGGTTTTAACTGAAACCTTGATTTTTTATGCCCCAAAACCGAAACCGAAAACCGTAGAAAAATCGCGATTTTAGCTATTTCTTTTTCAGAATTTTTTGTTTTGTTATTATTCAGAAATAACATTATAATTTGTCTATGAATGAAGCAGAGAAATGAAAAAAAAGGTGCCTTATAATACACGAATGGACAAGTGCAAGGGGAAGACGGTATGTGACGGTATATTTTATAACCTGGGACTCAGCCGTATTTTTGGAACGTGTAATTCTAAGCAAACACAAGAAACCATTAGACAAAAGCTAATGGAGTTTAATATTTCACTTGATACAAACATCGTAGCATCTACTATAAATGGAGCAGCAGTCAATATCAAATTTGGATCTGAAAATCAAACACTGCTTCAGTTATGGTTGGCACACGGAATTCATCTTGCAGTCACTGATGTTTTTTATGAAAAAATTCTTATAAATCCAGAAGACAATTTTGAAGATGGCGACGATGAAACTTTGAATTATTTAAAATCGATTGCCCATACAAATTTGAACCTAAATAGAGGCTGTAAGAAAAACTGTTCGGTATTTCCACAATTCGTCAGTTCGTAATAATATTTTACAAACAAGCGTTAAAAAGCATCATAATCTTGAATTAAGTTTACTCATAGATTTCTGTCTCTAAAAGAAAGTATTTATGAACGTTTATAAAAGCTGTCGAGCTTAGAATTGCTACTATTGACTTTGAAATTGTAAGTACTTTTAAAGATTCGTTGCTGTTCGTAAAAATTACTGTTGAAGCAATTTGTCGCTCGGATGCAAATATTATACAAGCTAAAGGGGCTCTGCAGTTTCTCTAAAAGAAACAAGACTTATTTAAGAAATTTCTGAATTTTAGTATTAAATTATAAATATGAGCTTTAATATATGTATACCATTACTTTGTTTTAATAAAATTATCTAAATTTTACTACAAATTTAAATCAAAATAGTTTTATTTAAAAAACCGAAAACCGAACCGAAATCGGCGGGTTTTGGGTGTTTTATAACTGAAACCGTGGTTTCTCATTTTTACGGCTTTTTGCAAACTCTATTACAAAGTTAAATTTTTTTCATACAAAGGTGGGTCACTCTAATGGTGATTAAATAATTATCATTATATATATCTTAATATCATGGCAGAAGCTTTTTTTATACCCTTCACCACAAAAGGTGAACTCATAGGTGTATGTAACGATAGAAATATTTGTCTTAGACCCACCAATAGGCTTAGAATCAATTTCCGAGTCGATTTAGCGATGTCAGTACGTCAGTCATTCCATCTGGCTGGACTGCTGGCTGGCTGGACCCTAGGGTTGCCAGACACAAATCTTGAAAAAGCTGGACATAAGGAAAAAGAATTTGTTTACCTTGGTACCGCCGTCAACAAAAATAACGATAGAAGTTTCGAAATCAAACGTACAATCATACTTGCCAACAGATGCTATTTTGAGCTGATAAGAAATAAAGCTCTCTCTGCATGAACTTAAACTACGCTCTATAAAACGTGCTTTTGTATGGTGTTCAATCATGGGCACTTTTACAGGCAAAGGAAGCTATTTTTGGAGTTTTTGAAATATCTTTGGATCAGTTAACATCAACAATGAAAAAACATCAAACAGAAAAAAGCATTAAACATCACCTGCTGCGTTGGCTGGGACACGTTGTGCGAATGTATGGAAATGCTCCAGCAACTAAAGTATTCAAACTCGTAAAAAAGGACGTATAAAAATTCGATAGAGGAAAATCTTTCAAAGCTTGACACACGAATAGGGGAATATCCGCACATGATTGAAGCGCATAGATTTCGAAAATATGCTCGGCCTTTGACCTTAACAGGTTTTTGATATAGGCCATTTTAGTAAAGTAAGTAAAATGGAGAAATTTGATAGAGGGTAATTTTATTACGAAATGAACTTGATCAAGCAATCAATTAATCAACGCATGAATCACTTAAGTAAAAAGGAAACAAAAACATTTTTGAAAAAGTTTTTATTACGTTCATTTTCATAAAAATTCTTCTTTAAAAATATTAAAAAAAATAAAATTCTTAACCTTTCAGTTGGACAAATTTAATTTTAGCTTTACACTGGACAAACACTAAAAAAGCTGGACAAACCAGTCGAATCCACCCTGACTGGTAACCCCATTGGACCCCCATGTAAACCATGTAATCAAAGTACAGGTCGCAATACTAAAGACAATTTGATCCATTATTAATGGTACCTCCTATAGGTACCACTTCCTGGAATTGATCAATTAATTCATGAAATATATAACATATACTGCTGTTAACCAAAATCACTGTACCAAATTTCGTTGAAATCGGTCCGCATTTGACCATAACTCCCATACAAACTCTTCTGTCTTCTGAGAAAATGTTTGTATGATGACAAAATTTAGCAAATATTTGTCTTTATACAGGAAAAAGAACACCTTTGACCTTAGTGGTGAAGGTTATCGTATGCCCGGGCTTGACCAGCTACAGAACTTTCTTACTTCTGTTTATAAAATGTATCGATCTAGTCGAGTTAGAATAATTTAGAAGTAACGGCTGCAATTTGAACTTTTTATCTTTGAAAGTTAAATGAAGCTGAACTAAAGACTTTTATAAATTTATTTCCGATTTACATCTGTTTAAGTGAAAGTATTGTTACTGTGTAAGTAAAGGGATAATGGGTCCAAAAAGAAGCACATTCAAAAAATTCTCTTAATTTTGGACAGACAAATAAAAAAACAAAAGCAAAGAGAATACTTCGTAGAGGAGATAAAATTGAATTTACGATATTACAACGGTTGTAAGATTTTCAACACATGTAAAATGCTATGTGTAACAATTTCCAAATTGGAATGTAATAAGCGAGCGCATGCACTACCCGAACAGCTGGGCGAGCTCTTGCACAAAATTAAATGTGCCAGAGGATTTTATGGACAAAGTTTAACGTCATTTCAAAAAGTTAGATACTCTTTTTTATTACACACTTTTACTCTCAGACTAGACAGTATTAAAATCCGAAAGCTTTTTATAGAGGATTATGCGCACTTAAGTTTAAGGTACTCAGTGAGTTTAGCTTTCAGTTAAATGAGTTTTAGTTAAAATTTGGCCATTGCCTATTACTTGATACATGGTTTGTACAAAATTGTGAACGACAACATTCCTTAGATATCCTGTTGTACGGGCGTGCACCAAACAGGCTACTCCAGTTAGTCTACGGTAAATATTCGGTGAAAGCTGTTCTCAATATCAAGCGACGCGTTAACGTTCTAACGCTTGTTTATAATTAACAATTGTTTATATTGGTAAAGATTTCAAAGTGAGTGAGTGTATGACAGAAATTCAAAGCAATTTGGAAATTTGTTAAACCGGTCGTTTATAATAATAAAAAAACAAGAAAAAATATAACAAAGAGAAAGTAAAGAAGAAAAAAAAAATAAAGATTCAAGGTATTTTGAAATACAAAAATAAAATATATTGCCAGATGTTTCATTGTTTTGAAACAATCAAAATAAAATCGAAAAAAAAAAATGAAAATAATAATAAAAGAAAATTAAGTGCTTTTCAGTTTGTTATCCTTGAATTGTAATATTTGATGAAAATCCTAAACCAAAGGCCTGCCAAAGCCTTTTTATAATTGAAGGAAAAAAAATGCAGATAGTTTTATTTATAGTTAATAATAAATAGAATAAATACTAAAAGGTATTATAGATATATGTACATATATACTTTGTGCTTTGTGAATTAAATATTTAAAAGTTTGTGAGTGATGAGGTTGGTTTTTGTGGTGAACGTTTAAAATAGAAACGTGTTAACCTAAATCTGTTTTAAAAAAGTCAAAAAGAGTCAAAAGTCTGACGGCAGTCACTTGTCATTGTGTTAAGAAAACGAAAGAAAATTTTAATAAATAACAAACAACGTTTGTTTTATAGTGAGAATTTTTCTTGTTGTCCTTTGTCATGTTCAAGGATTTGTACTTAAAAAAAAGATAAAAGAAATAAAATTGAAATAAATTGTAAATGAAATAAATTCGAAATAAAACAAATTAATTGCAGTTTGAAAATAATCTTTGAAAATATAAAGAAATTAATTTATGTGAGAGAATTATAATTAAAAAAAGTTTTCTGTGTCCTGCTTGTTTAAACAAAAAATAATAAAGGATCTTTGTCACTGCCTCGAGTCTGTTATTGATAATAATAAAGTCACAGTTTCTGTTATATTAAATTTTCCGCATGATTTGACAACAAAGTTACAAAGCTTTGTAAATGTTTATAAAACAAATACATATAAATAAATGTTTAATAAAGTATGTATTCATAATAAAACCATTTAAACATCAATATTAAAAGAAATATTTCATAAACAAAAAATCACAACTTTATGGATTAAAAAAGGAAAAAAGTTACATAGTTTCAGACAAAAAAAAATTTAATCGTGTCGAAAATTCTTTTAGAAAAAGTGAAAAACGAAAGTAAAAGTAATGCAAAAAAAGCTTTTAAGAAGCAAAAATTGAAAATATAATAAAACAAAAAATTTTGCGTACCTAAAAAAAGAAAAAGTAAAAATCATCAGACATTTCATTTCATTTGATGAGTTTTGAGCTTGTACTAAAGAAAGTGAAATCAAGAGAAAAGAATCTAAATATTTGTAATGCACTTGTTTCCCAAGATTAAATGAGTGTAAAAAATAACAACAGAAACAAAAACAACGACAAAAGTATAAAATAAATAAGCTAATAACAATAGCAACCAGATAAAATATATGTAATACATAAATATGTATATTACATTTGAACATTTTAACATTTCGAGTAAATGAGTTTTTGTGTAATGTAAAAACATTTAACACAACATAATAATACAACGTTTGCTTTTTTTTTATTGTGCCAGTAAAAGTGTTTGTGTAAGTTGTGAAAGAAAAAAAAAAACCATTGTCTATGTGTACATGTGTATCCATGTAATCGAGTGAGCCTGCATGTGTAATGTATTGTGTTATCCTTGTTGACTTCATCCTTGGGTAATAAGCAAATATTTGTTAGGATATAAAATACATTGTTTAGTTTTTGTTCATCTTCGAGCGTGTGAGTGAGTGAGTTTGTATGTGAATGTTTTGAGCTCAATTTTGCTGTTTTTAAGGATTTAGACCGTCACCTACAGCAACTTCTCAAAACAACCACTGCATGTGTTAAACACAAAAAACACACACACAAACATACATACAGAAGTTTGTATATAAACCTGTCGTCTACTTAAATGTTTGACTCTAGATATGTGCGTGTGTAAAACAATTGTTTACACATATCAGTTAAAAAACCTCCCAGAGTCTTTGTGTCGGTAAAAATATTCTACACTTGCCCAACGCCATAGTATCAAATGACACAACCATTGACATCATTTAGAGGTTGTCTATAATATATAGAAAAAGAAAACTCTACATATATTCAGCAAACAAAGACAAAATATAAAAAAAAAATCAAGAAAGCAGACGACTAACTAAATGTGAGTATAATGGTTTTTGTAAATTTACCTTACATTTTTTTTAGCTTTCTTTTGAATTTCGTAAAACAAAATTCGTAAGAGTTTTAATTATTTCAAAAGCCTTGTCAAACAATGCAGAGTTTCAAAATTTCCTAGAAGGGGATTTAATGGTTATTAAAAGTAAAAAAAAATTGCAATAGATAAATTTGTTATTTATAAGGAGCGGCTTATAAAAATTTATAAAAGGTCTATATATATATATTTACTAAAAATTCTTAAAAAAAAATCCATCACAAAAGAAATTCCCTTGTAAATATTGACCGAAGGCGCTAAGTTGAAAAAAATAAAATTACTCCTCAAAATCTAAATTTTCTATCAAGTTATTTGACACTCAAAAATACCAGAAACTCCGGTGTAAAAGTATCTTATTAAAGCAATCCAAGCACTTTAAGGAAATTTGTATTATCCCTGAAATTAAATACATACAATACTACGAATTATATTATCCCTCAAGTTTAAACTGTAATTCAAGATAAAACTCTAATTTCGGCACATTCCTACATATAGTGATTTTCAAAATTACTTTCTCACAGTGGGAATGTTAATTTTGACACTTTAATAAATGATGTCCTGATTTCTTCGAAATATAAGTATATTTAAATGAATAATAGGCACATAATAGGGCCATTTGACAGATTTAATAGAAATCCAGGAAATTTCATGCCTCACAATAGGAATAGAACAATTTCAAGAAAAATGTTTTGACAAAAAGATGAAATTAATATTATATTATTTCAAAAACTAAATTTGCCTGTAGTGTTAAACTGGTATTTAATAAATACCAGTATAACACTACAGGCAAAATTTATTTTTATACCCACCATCAAAAAGAATAGGGGGTATATTGAGATTGTCATTCCGTTTTTAATTTCCTTAATATTGGCTCAAAAACCAAAATTGAAGTATATTCTGAGTCCATATGAAATTCTAAGACGATTGATCGATGTCCGTCTGTCTGTCTGTCTGTACGTCTGTCTGTCTGTCCGTCTATCTGTCTGTCTGTCGGCACGATAAAATTTTTTTCGAATTTGCTCCACAAAATCTAGGACCCTCCTACTTATTGCCTCAAAGTCACTTTCAAAGTCTATTTAACGATATCCGTCGGATTGGTTATCTGTCCATGTAAAGCTTGTCATCAAAGCAATTTTGTGGTTTTGGGCTATAAGGACTATGCTTTTTGATTAAGGATAATGTATTTATTTCTCTAGTCCAAATCAACAAATACAACAAGCCAAAAACAATATAGATTTTGTTGTTGGGTAAATAGTTTTTGAATGCCAAAATTTAAAACAACAATTCGACAATTCAGAATAATAACAATAATTTGACATTAGTAAACTAAAACAAACGTTGAACTGCAGTCACTGGTATTATTACACTGTGGTCCAAATCTCGGTAACAAAATTTCGGTCCATATTCAACGATTCTTTCAAATTAACTACAGAAATTTCTCTAAAAATGATCCACATTTTTATTATGATATTAATAAGATTTTTAAGCAAATATTGTATAGCATACCGTGGATAAAAAAAAAATCGGAAAACCTAGCTTAGGTTGTAAGTCTTGTTGAGTACATGACAAAAAGAAATACCTACATATTTAAGAGTTACACGCAAAAAACGATTTTGCCAAGGTTTGTCAACTTAACGACCAATAGCTCAGCCAGTTTGTATTTGATTTTACTTTCTTTAACAGCAAATAAAAGAAAACTGATTGCGCTTTAGGATAGCATACCATTTGCGACATATTTGTGAATCAAAACAGTCTTTTTTGTTAAGAATATCTAAAAAAACAACAAAATGTGAACACATTTTTTTACTTTAGTAGCTTTTTATTGCATGTTCTTATATGAAAGCTCATAAAAGTTTATATCAATATAACAAGAAAATTTAGTTCCTAATGAAATGTAGTTTTAATTTTTTAAATCAGATGAAAAATCCAAAAGTTATTCAGCTTTTCATAAACCGTACTACATGGTAAAACGGTATGTTAACATTTTTACCTGAAATTAATTTACAAAGTTTTTTGGTTGCAATCAAAAAATTTAAAATTTGAAAAAAACTTAAATAACTTTTATAAATGTTAAGCGATATTAATAAGTAATATCTCTAATATCTAATATATTTCTACATGACACTAGCTTTAAAAGACTGTATAAAACAAATTAGAATTTATATAAAAAAGTTGAAATAATTGCTTTTGAAATATAAAGATTACGAAGAAAATAAAAAAGGCGAAACTTTTGATTAAAACTTATCTAATTTCTTAGAATATAAGAACCATGCGTACAGCTTGTAAATGCTTGACCCCTTGATTTTTCAAAACTGTTTAAAATTTTAAAATCGTCCTGCAAATGCTAAAGTTAGAGGTACTAAAGTACTACGACCTACCGGAAAACAGTTTTTTGTGAATATTTCAAAATTTGGCGCGTGTTTCCAAATCTTTGACAATAATTTTTGTATGTTCTCACCTAGGTCTATAACCCCTTCTAGGTCGCTTTCCACGTTTTTATAAAAGTTGCTCATTTGTAACACCAAATTAACTTCAGATATTTCTTTAAGAATGATCCACATTTTTATTATGATATTGTGCGACCTGGAGCCAAACTCAGATATATCGTACCGTAGGGATTTGAAAAATAATACTCTGATACACTAACGTGGGCTGTAGGCCTTTTTGAGCATATGACAAATTTTCAGAAATATGTCCAAGTTTAGGAGTTATACGAAAAAAACCGATTTTAATGAGGTTCGTCAACTTATCGAACCGTAGTTCAGCCAGTTTGTATTTGATTTTACTTTTTTTTTTTAACAGCAAACAAAAGAAAACGGATTGCGCTTTTTTGATACATTTGTAAATTTAATTTTGTAAAGAATATCTAAAAAAAAGACAAACTTTGTTCACTTTTTTGACTTTAGTAGCTTTTTGTTGCTTGTTCTTATATGAAAGCTCATAAGTATTTATATCAATATAACAATAGAACGTGTTTTAAATCAGACGACAAATTTAAAAGTTATAAGCATTTCAAGTGTAAAAGTTAGAGGTAATAAAGTACTACGACCTACACGAATACAGTTTTTTTGCGAATATCTCAATACTTTTCACGTGTTTCGAAATCTTTGGAAATGGGTATGTCCTCACCTAGATCTATAACTCCCACTAGGTCGCTTTCTAAGTTTTTACAAAAGTTAATTATTTGTAACACCGTGTAATTGAAAAAAAAAACAAAAAAAAAAGAGTTAAAAAATCTCCCAAGAGCGTAACATAGTTTCGGAGTGCCTACAAAATAAGATTTTTAACTTTTCTGACCGAGTTGTTATTCAAACAATAATTTAATTTCTGTACCATAAAAGGTAAATTTATCCAAATTTACGCCCAAATCTTCAACCCACGAAAGGCATTGGAAATATGTTCCATTTAAATTTTTTAATAAATTTAAAAAAAAGGATACATTTATAAATATTCAATCAAATAAAATAAATTTCAAAAAATTTCCGTATGTGAATTAAGAATTTTTATTTTGCACGGTTTAAGTTTTTCGAATACCTAATAAGGAATTGATATTTCTTTGCAACAATGCCATCTATTGAGTCATTCTCAAATTTAAACCTGCTGTAAGCCTCATGAATATACACATCCGGCCATCTGTTTACGATACCTACTAATTTAAATTTTTAACAATAATATATCGCGCATAAGAAGTTTGGAATGAAATTTGTAGTTATATATAACTTAGTCCCACATGAATCAGGTTTACTTGATCAGTTTTTCTTTAAATTTTTTTTGAACCTGCATTCAAGTTCACACACAGACATTTTCTTTATCAGTTTTTATTTTATTTTCTTTAAATTTCATAAAAATTTTCAAAATTTTCGTAAACTTGATAGTACGGTCAGGTTTGCTCAATTTTAATTCTGTCAGTTTTTTCTCATACAAATTCAAGACTTGATAAGCCAAACCTGACTAATGTAAAAGTAGACTTAGAACCACTACAAATTGAATTCCAAAGATATTATCGTTTGAATCATAAACCACAACTAGACTGTGGAATAAACTGTCAAGTACATTTAAAAGACGTCAAAGGTACATTTAAAAGACGTCATCTTCATATAAGATATGTCATTATACATTTTTTTGTTATTTATTCTATTTTTTTGTGCTTAGTGAAACATATGATCGCACTCTATGCGGTACTAAATGGTTTGAATTTCCATATTAAAAGTGATCCTATTGTAAAATATTTAAAAACATCAAAAAAAGTTTGATAGATTTCTTTTAAAGTTTGTGGGACACGATTTCAAATGAAAACAAAAATAATAATAATAATTTTAAAGCAGTTTTTATAGATTTGCTGTATGTAACTGTATAAAAATGTATTCAAATTTTCCCAAGCGTTAAGAAGTTACTAAATTATTTGAAATAATTCATCTCACACCGCTTTCCAATTTTATTTGAATGATAAAAAAACATAAATACATACGTACTCGTAATACGAGTATATATATATATATATATATACGAGTCTCGTATATATATATTTATACCATACAAATTTGTTAACAATTTGTCAAACACAATTTGTTCACCTCTTTTCAATAATCTCATCTAAATGTTTGAAAAAATCGTTTATTTCTGAAGAAAAACTTATTTGTATCCCTTGTGAATTTTTGTCATCGAAGCTGTTAATAAAATTATTTGGAAGTGTAGCGAAATTGTTGTTTACAACACATGAAACTAATAGCAAATCCCTCTGACATTTGTACTTTACGAATAAATACACCTACACACAAAAACGACAAAGTTTTCCACAAAAAAGTAAAACAAAAATTTAGAGTAGATACAAAATCATGAAAGTATAAATTGAAATTGAATGAAAGTAAAAATTGGATGAAATACTAGAACTTGCCTTTGAATTTGATTTCTCCAAAGCGATCAAATGATTTTTGTTATAAACATTTACAGACAAGTATTTTTTTCTGTTCAATATGTAATTTCATTAAGTTCAAGTGAAATTTTAAACTTTATTCAGTTTTATTGCTTTTTAGTTATTTTGTGTACAATTTCCAGGTACAAACAAATTATTTTAGTTTCAAGAGTTTTTGGTTAAGTTAAAATAAATATTTTTTTCTTTTTTGTAAATTGAAGCAAAGACTTCATGTTTCAAAAAAAAAAAAAATTAAAAAATTTTAAAATATTGGTTACAATTAAGTAGTAAGAGTTTTGTAATCTGCTATTTCAAATCTTACAATATATCGAGACATAACCGCAAAAAGCTTAAGCTATATTACAAACTTTATAAGGGAAGATTTTTTTACTTAAAACATGTACTTTACTTAACATATATTATTTGGTATTATTACATTAACTTAATTTTCATATCAGCGATATATTGGTTGTTTATGTCCCTTAAGATTGTTTTGCCATCACTATGAAGTATCTACAACTGTTTCAGTTCTTTCTTTGGGTTTTGCTACTAAATTATGTTAACTTTGCTTTCAATTCTGTAACTTCTAAGTTTCTAGCTAGATTCTGTAGAAACTTAGAATATTAATATAAAACAAGTAAGAGTGTTAAATTTGGCTGTGACTTATCTTAAATACCCACCATCAAATTGTGTTAAATTTAGAAACATATCATACATATCTACGAGGGTGCGGCTATAAAAAATGTGGACCGAATTTGAAAAAAATATTACACTAGTTGAATTGTTGGTCAAATCTTTGGACTAAATTCGTTTGCAGTAGCTTTATAGTTTAACATTTAAAAGTTAAATTTGGTCTCATAACCGGATATAGTTTATAAGCTGTTAAAGACTTTTCGTTGTGCTTAATATCGGGTTCTAAATTTTGCGGTTTCAAAAGTAAACATAAATAAAACACATATAAAATATTTTGTTCATGATATTATCCAAGTCGTATTCTTCAATAGCAGACAAAAAAAGTACGTAAGACAATCCCAATTTCTGAGAACGACGAGGAATCGACACATTTGGGTCTTCGGCAACACTTTCACTTACAGTAGCGATATTTTCAGCGGAACGAGGGAAACGATGATCCACAAGCCTTAAAATATATGTAACCGCTCCAGTCTCTTCAAATTTCTTCACAATTGCCAATTGCTTGGGACGATTATGTAAACGATTATGTAAACCATAATCTCCTCTTAAAGCACGAAATGTGGCTATTGTAGTATCACCATTTTTTTAGTATGTATCTATATTTTTTATGCGTTGTGTTAACCGATCCATTTCCGTTAGACTGTTAGACTTTCAAATGTAAAGAAATAAATTGGTTTAACAACTTAGTTTGACAGATGTCGAATTCCAGTCCTATACTTTTGAAACCACAAAATGGGTAACCCGATATATACCATTTGTTTTCAATTTTACAACGACCAGTGACGATTTTACAACGCCATTTTTCTATGAGAGTAGCTGCAATCTTAAGATACTGAATGTACCAATAAATCTTTTTGATTGTAGAACAAAAGGGGATGTTATTAATGTAAGAACTAAAGTTAAATAATGACCGATTGTCACAAAATGTTATACATTGACTGGTATTAATATGTAACTTATACACTAGTTAGATAAGTTTTACATAGCCAAATACTCAATAACCAGTGGCTTGTTGGGTTATAAAGTGAACCGCCGCATTTCTTTTTCTCTGTTCTAAATTAAGTTGTCATGGCTATTACAATTGTATTTAATTTATCAGCATTAATGCGATTCCCGGGCGGGAGAGAGCTCTAACTGAATGTGAACCCATCTGAAGTACACCATTTCTATAACATATAGAAAATACTTTTATAAAACCTTGTCTCTCTAGCTTTTGTAGTTAAGGCGCTTTCATTTGACGGACAGAAACCCCCCTTCTTTTCGGTATTTTGCGTTTCCGTAAGTATTTTATATCGTGACCGATTGTGATAAAATTTTGCACACTGGCTGGCATTGACATAAGACTCCTTGTGCTATTATTATTATAGTTTTAGATTTATTGACATTTAAGTGTATTTAATGTGCAACTTAGGCTGTTTCTATAAGTGTTTTGTATGGGAGCTATGGCCAAATGTGAATCGATTTTAAAATTTTATAAGTAAAACTTTTATATACCAAATTTTATTATCATAGCTTTTATAATTTGCTATTTATTGGCAAATGAGCGATTAGCCTAGATGAGGTTATACGGGAGCTATGGTCAAATGTGAACCGATTCGGCCCAATTTTAATACCATTTCGTGCTTTCGACAGACAGACGGACAGACACACGAACATCGCTTAATCGTCTTAGAAGGATTAAGAACATATATCTCTTTTGGTTTTTGAGCCAATATTAAAGAAATTACAAACGGAATGACAATCTTAATATACCTCCATTCTTTTTGATGTTGGGTATAATAATAAACAAGAGTTTTAGGAAATTATTAAATTACATTATTAGTGATTAAAAGAACGACTCTAAGGTAAGACAAACTTGACTCCCTTAGATATAAAGAATCTCGGTACATATAACTCTTGCATATATAGTCCGTTTTTAGTCTGTTTTTGCAATACAAATGGCAAATAAAAACCACTATTACTACACTTCCATATCTTTTGTAATTAAGAAGATATTTGACTTTAAATAAATAATTTTCATTTTTAAGCCTTACACTTACAAAAACCGCGTTAAATTTCATAATTTTCATAAAAAATAACCAATATGCACTTAAGCTTAAATTGTCTTTGATATAACATCGTAGCGGTACTTTATAACAATCTCAATATACATCCCCCTTCTTGTTTTTACAAAGGGTATTCAAATAAGTGTAAACTAAGTCGATTCTAATTAAATAAAATGAAGAAGAATTAAAATAAAACAATATTTTGTATTTATTCAGTTTTAAAAACATCAAAAAACTCATTCCTAAATTTAAAATGAAAAAAGGTTATGAAATGAAAAAATGTGTGCTTCTATCGAAGTTTGTGTTGGCAGCATATTGTAGAGAGAACAATAACCCAAAAGTATTGAAAATTGAAGGATCAGTTTTTTTTTGAAATTTAAGAATAAATTTAAAAGAATTCTTAAATTTATATCTACGTAACATGTACCACAATTTCCTCTCAAGTCGGCCTAAGTATTTATATGCTGCTTGCTTAGATGTTATGTAAAAAATGTTGTAACCTCATTCATATTACAAATTTAGTATTGTTTCAGTATTTAAGTATATACAATTTTTATTTAGTTTCATTATTTATATTGTTGTCCAGAGGCTATTAATGTAATTCATTTATTCAAAATCGCTTAATCCTTTTGCCTCAAATTCCGTTCATAAGATACCTACTACTGATACCATTTATGATAATCATTGAAAAATTTTATCTGATGTTTGTGATATTAAATTTTGGTATTTAAATATTTTTAATTCATCACCAAATTATGGAATTATGTATATCTTTTTGTAGTTCACTAATAATGGCTCAAACACCTTTAAAGTACAAATATTGTTACGCGTCCCATACTTTGGAAGAATAACAAAAATTGTTGAAATGAAAAATGTTTAGAACTCTTAGTTAAGGGGCAAAATAGATGTTCAGCTAGCTCAGCATATGGCATATTGAGTCTTAACCAGGTTTCTGACGCATAATCATATAGTATGCTCTTTTACCGAGAAATGCCATAGAGCATATTTAAATATTCAAAAACTTTTGATAACAACGAAAGATAAATTTCCATACCTAAGGTTAGCAAGATGTTGGGCCAACTGGGGTACATTATTCCCACCCACTGACGAATCTACTGTCAGACACCTCGACAAGATGCGTACCCTAAATTCTAATCCTGTCCCTAAAATTGGCACGATTAATTTACTTACGAAGACATATGTTCATGTTGGCTACCCTTCCCTTTTTTAAAGAAATTAAAATTGCATATTTTAAATTTTACACTAGAAATTCAATTGTGTATTATTTATTGAAAAAGATACTTTTGAAACAAAAAATTAAGAAACAAATATTATGCTCATTCATCAATGAGAACATTAAAACAAAAAGGAATTGGAGAAAAAGAAATGATAAAAAAAAATTTTACATATTA
Source organism: Stomorhina lunata (assembly GCA_933228675.1). Classification (NCBI taxonomy): domain Eukaryota; kingdom Metazoa; phylum Arthropoda; class Insecta; order Diptera; family Rhiniidae; genus Stomorhina; species Stomorhina lunata. The sequence goes on from OW121744.1 coordinate 68,899,182, forward strand.
CAAATGAAACGATGTGGAATCGGACTGACTAGTAACCAAAATTAAGAGTATAATTATGTTTAAGTAATAAGAGCAAATTACAAGTTTAATAATTAAATAATGCAAAATTATATGTTTCAATATCAGTAGTGTTTACTTACAGAACGTTCCATATCATGATGTAATGATGATGATCTTAGGGCCCAGCAATCACTTCATAATCATGATGATGTTTCTTTTTTTTTGTAATATAAATTTAAATAATTAGGAAAAAAAAACTTATTTAAGATACAATTAAACTCAAAAATTAATGATAGTAAATTATTTCAATTAATTTTAAATTAAATTCAAAAATATGTTTACGTTTTGATTTGAAAATTTGTTTGATATTATAATTTCATTGAAAGAACATATTTTTGAATTTTCACATGAAAATAATATAATAGAATAAAGATTTGTTAGGTTCTAATTTAAATATTATAATTAATACTTTATTAGTTTTAAAATAAGTATTAATTTTACATTAGAAATTTTAAATGCATGTTAGTTTAATATTTCATGATAAATTTAGAGGTTAGGATAATATTAGAAAACTACTAATTTGTTTCACTATCGATTTGAATTTTTAGATTTTTGATCTGTTTAAAATTTTGAATGATTATAGTTTAGAGCATCTTAAAGTGTTATTTTAGATTTATTAGCTTAGAATTTAAACTTTACAAAAACTATTATATAAAACAATATTGTTTTGCAAATATCGTTAGATTTAGTTTGTTTAAGCCCTAAATAGGGATATTTATGGCACTAATTCTAATATTCTAATATAGATCACGTTAGATTTGTAGATTTGAAATTTCTGATAAAGTTTCAGACAACTTTTAGATCGCACACAGTTTTGCACTTCAGTGTAGATTTGGGAGGGTTGAATCTACCAACGAAATTCCTTTGTAATTTTGGCTTTTTGTCACGTTGTTGGTATGAGTTGTATGACACTAGAATTTTTTTTATTAGATTTTAAAACCATTCCTAGGTACTACTACGAGCTGAAGTTTTGGTTCCGCCACAGAATAAAGGATTCTGCGGCTACAACGGTGACTGGTATATTGTATTCCTAAAGGAATAAAGGCTTCTGTTATTACATATCTCGACACATGGCTATTCATTTTGGGTTTCTTACCTTTTTGTTTTAAAAATTTATAATTAAATATTTATTTGAAAATGTAGCAGAAACCTGCATTAATGGGAAAAATTTCCCGCTTTTCTCACTTCGTAAATTCTTTATAAAAATCAAATATTTTATATTGGTTATAGAATTTCACTTCTTTTTTTTTTATTTGGGTTTCGGGGAGCTTTTTCTTTGAATTAAACCTTCACATTTAACTTTCGGCTATTAAATAAAATTGCGTGATCGATGCCAAATATATTGAATTCTTAACTAGAAACTAATTACGCATTAAATAATAAAAAAAAGGAGAGTTATTTTTTTTTTTTTTTTTTTTTTGCATTACTTTATCATTGGTATGAGAAAGGCAAGAGATTTTGTATTACAGAACATTACCATATATGGTAATGTATGAAAGAATTTAGTAATGAGCGGAATTTACCAGGTAATACGATGTAATATTACAAGAATATTTACATATCTAGTAACTGAGCGTGAGAAAATAAAAGAGTGCCCAAAACAAAATCATTTCATGCTTAATGCATGAAGCTGGGAAGTAATCCTGATTAAACGTATCATTACGAAAATTTTATTATCATTTAAGTGACATGATTAAATTTAACATTTAATTGATAACAAATATCTACAAAGGCTATTTTAACCACAAGAAAATTCGTAACAAAACTGCTTCGATCTGAAATTTCTGAAAAAAATTGAGGACGAACAGTAGACCGAATTTTGGTTTTGGAATTAAGTTCTTACATAATTTTTGTTATTCTTTTGAAACTGAAATTTGGTGTGGCACGACCCACGGAAGCCGGGCTATAATCAAGCTTTGAGGTTAGAAGTGTGAAATCTACCGACGTACTTTCCATTCAGGTCTTCTACATCATAAAGATTGTTACCAATTCTAGCTCGAACTCGACACTTAACAAATTTTGGCAGAAATTTCTTATTTATATTTTTGGACAATTTACTAAGTTCTTGGTTTTTTCGAAAAATAATCTGTCCCTTCTGAAACTCGATCCGTTTGCTCCTTAAATTGTAGGTCTTTGTAGATTTTTCATGCGCCATGTCTAGGTTTTCTCTTAATTTTTCCCGAAGCTTTGTTAGTTTTTCTGTATGATCTAAAATATTAATGTCATCTCCTGGTAAACAGCCTAGCATATCCAAGATCTTATACGAAGATCCGTGTTGAATCATTTGCTGTCCAAAGGTAGCAAAGTAAGGCGAACATTTAATTGAACTGTGAAAGTCACTTCGAAGTATAGACAAAATTTGTGGAATGAATTTGTCCCATTCCTTGTGGTCCTTGTGATTTTTCAGAAAGTATCTTATTTTTGTAACTATCTCGCGATTTGCTCTTTCCGAAGCATTTGAGTGTGGGGCGTAAAACCCTGTTGTTATATGGGAAATTTCGTACAACTGAAGGAAATCTTTCATTTCTTTCGAAACGAATTGCTTCCCGTTATCGCTATGTATAAAACGAGGCACACCAAATGTCTGAAATATTTCTGATTGTAAAAATAAAATCACACTTGCAGAAGTGGCAGCTCTAAGTGGCTTGAGAAAAACGTATTTTGTCATGTGATCTAAACAAATGAAAATTACAGAGTTGTTGGCTTTTGTGAAAGGATACGGACCCAAGAAATCACAATAGAGCCTTTCGAATGGCCGGTAGGTTTTGAACTGATTTCCCATTATCGGTCTAGATATCTCATTGGAAGACTTGATGCTTTTGCATATCTCACAGCACTTTACATAATTTTTTACGTCGTTGACCATAGTCGGCCAAAAATACTTTAATCGTATACGAAACAATGTTTTTGCTAGTCCACCATGACATGAAGTGTCCGAGTTATGAGCAGATTTAATAATGGTTTCTATTAAAGCCTTTGGTACCCATATTCGCCATAAGCTGTCTTCTTCGTCTTCTATCCCATTTCGGAAATGGACCCTTTTTAAAACAATTTTGCCACATAAACGTAAATCTGGCAGAGAATCTTGATTTTTGATTATAGTCTCTTTTATCTTTCTATACTCTAAGCTGTCAAATTCGGGGGATCCGAGGTCTATCTCGGTCACTCTTTCATCTAAACTTATTTCGTCTACGTCCATTCTGGACAGGCAATCCGGCACAACATTCAAGGAACCTTTTCGGTGTTCAATACTAAAGTCATACCTCTGTAGCTTGAGGCTCCAACGGGCCAATCTCCCACTAAGGTCCTTTTGGGACATTAACCATTTAAGGGATGAATGGTCCGTAACTATCCGGAAGGGTAAGCCTTCTATGTATGGTCTAAACCGGTTTACACATACCACTGCTGCCATGCACTCAAGCTCGGTTACCGTGTAGTTTTTTTGAGACTTGTTGAGCTTTTGTGACACGTATGCAATGGGATGTTCCTTGCCAATGTCATCGTGTTGAAAAAGAACTCCGCCTACACCTATCTTCGAAGCATCACATTGAATTATAAATTCTTTTTCAAAATTAGGTTGTGCTAGCACGGGTGCCGTGGAAAGAGCGGACTTTAGTTTTTCAAATGCATGTTTCGCTTCTTCAGTTAACAAAAACGACTTGTTGCTTTTTCTTAAACAGTCTGTTAGAGGACCTGCTAAATCTGAGAAGTTGCTAATAAAGTTGCGGTACCAATTAGCCATTCCAACAAATCTTCTTATTTGCCTGGGGCTTTTTGGTAAGGGGAAGTTCTTGATCGACTCAACTTTTCCGGGATCTACTTTCAGACACCCATTTCCTACGATGTAGCCCAAGTACCGGATTTCTGTTTGGCAAAATTTGCTTTTACTTACGTTAATTGTAAGCTTTGCTATTTTCAGACAGGAAGCAACTTCTGATAACAGTTTAATATGGGACTCAAAATCATTAGAGCAAACGAGCAAATCATCTAGGTAAATGAACACATTTTCACGCAAACGCGAGGGTATAACTTTATCCATTAATCGGCTCATCGTTTGCGGGCCATTACATAAACCAAATGGCATATATTTGTACTGGTATAATGGCTTCCCTGGAATAACAAACGCAGTTTTTTCTTTAGATGACTCGGTTAAACGAATTTGAAGAAACGCGTCCTTAAGATCTATCCCGCTTATAAAGAACGTATCTTTGAGCCTACTCAACAGACCATTTATATGGGGTAGGGGATAGGAATCTTTCTTGGTGACTGCATTTAGCTTCCTCGAGTCAATACATAAACGAACTTTGCCAGGCTTACGTACGAGGACCGCTGGAGAGCACCAGGGAGAATTTGATTCTTCTATAACTCCTAATTTTAATAATCTGTCTATTTCCTCGTATGCCTCTTCTTGACGAGGAGGTGACAACGGATAGTGCTTACATTTGATAGGGACAGAATCTCCCGTATCAATGTGGTGCTCAAGCAAGTCGGTGCAGCCTAACCCAAGCTTTTCAAACGAAGGAAATTCTAACATGGTTTTCTCCAGAATAAGTCTTTCTTCGGGGTTAAGTTTGTGAAAATTGTTGTTCTCACCTAGACCACTTGAAAGTTCAGACACACAAAAGTTTGAAGGAGGTATAATTTCAGGGGCCAAGGCAAAATCTTTCCAAAAGTTTGTGCCAAAGTATGCCTCCTGGTTTAATGAGGGTACTAAGTAAAATTGCAAATTTTTTGTTACTCCTTTAAAATGTATCGGTAAAGTACAAAAACCAATAACATTTTGTTTTGAACCATTCGCCGTACTAATTTTGGAGTTTAGTGGCTTGTAAGAGAGTTTATTTTTTTCTAAAAAGGTCAAACAATCTTTTCCTAAAACGGAAACATTAGCTCCGGTGTCTAATAACCCTGTTAAAGTTTCATTTAGAACCTTTACCTGGGCAAATGGCCTATCGTCATTTCCGTGTAAAATTGTAGACTCTAAGATTTTGCGAAACTGTTTACGTTTTTTATGACGAAATCTACATTTCAGTATTCTGGTAAGGGGTTTTGAAAAATGTTGTTCATTAGTACTGGAAAATTTATAAGTCAAATCAGTTTGTATTGAAGATTCTTTGAAGTGTTTTTCGTGTAGTTTAGTGTAAACAGAATTCTTGTCGTTATGAGAAATAGTTTTGTTTACACAATTTAATTCAAACTCGGGGTTTGAAGGGATGGACGAGAGTCCCCGGTCGCCATATCGCCCATTTTCCGATTTCCCTGAAAATGTTTATTCGGGCATTTCGGAGTCACAACACCCTTATGTCCGCATTTAAAACAGAAAGACTGTTTTATTTCATCGGAACAATAAATGTATGAATGTCCGTAATTCATACAATTCCAACATTGTATCTTAGAATAATCAAATTTTTCTTTTTTATTTGAGAATTTTATCGCTTCTATCTGTGGATCTATTTCGTCTAAGACTTCCTCATCTTCTAGGGTTACATCTAGTTCACTTATGTTTCGAGGTTGAACCGTACTAGGGTTTTGAAATTTCGTTTCTCGTATGACTTTTTCAGCTTTACGAGCCCGGTCTCTAAAATCGTTAAGATCTCGAGAGTCAGTATTGAAAAGTAAAAATCTTAAATTTGAACTTAAATTTCTTTTTATGATATCTATCAAAGTATTATCAGGGAGGGGAGTACGAAGTCTCATGTTCATAGAAACAATAGCATTATGAAAATCATCATAAGTTTCTTTATACTGTTGTTTCCGCAAGGAAATTTTCAATAGAATCTCATGATCTGACTCTAGGTGTCCGAATTCTTTGGTTAATGAATGTCGTAACGATGCATAGGTAATGTCTCGGTTTTGCTTCATAAAAAGCCAGTACCACTCTTCAGCACGGCCGTCTAGCAAGACGTGAAAGTTTGCTAGCAGATGTTCATCAGGGCATCTAGTTCTTGCGCAAAGTGTTTCAACTTTGAAAAGAAAATCTGAAACAGACCCTGATCCGTTATAAGAGATTTTCCATTTCTCTAACTTCACATTGGTATCTCCATTTGAATGGAGGCTACTTGAATTTTCAAAAGAACGGTTGCCAGTAGACCTAGAGGTGTTTGTATTAGTAGTTGGATTGACGTTTATTTGAGCAATGCTTTGCTTAATTGATAAAAGCTCTTTTTTAAATTCTTCTTGAGTATTTTTCATTGTTTGTTCCATTATGGTAATCAGCGTGTCAAGTGACGCTTCAGAATTGCTAGTAATGTTATTACCTTGGGGATTCATATTGAGATTAATTAATGATTGTGGCTGTGATAAAGGACCTTGATTCTGTAACAACTGAATTTCTTGATAAAGCGAGGGCGAAGGTAAAGAGTTAATGCTTTGTGTTCTGTGCACTTGTGGTGAAATTGGAACTGCGTCAGCTAGAGAAGGGGGATCTAGGCTTTGACTTGTCTGATATGGGGTTTGTGTTTCACCAGGTGGAGAATGGACTACCGCAGGTCTCGAACCACCTTTTTGCAATTCAATGGAAATATTGTTACCAGAAAGAGAACGTCGACTTCCTCTAAACGAACTATTCTTACCGCCTCTACCTGAGTTCCTAGTATTCATACCGAATATTATCTAACCAAGAAATTATTCCACTTCGAGATACTAAAGATTCCCACAAAATGAAAAGTGATTATACGATTCCCAAAGAATATTTTTTTTTGTTTTTTTTTTGATATAACAAACCTATTAACACTAAATTTGTGCATGAAAAATATAAAGTGTTTAAGTATATACCTATTTATTAGTGATAATAAAATTAAATAATAATGTTAATAAAAATGTTAATTTTAATGATAAATATGTAAATTGAGTTTTAGAAAATTTTATATGCATTTAAAGGAAAGAATAAGCCTCAGAACAATTGTCATTGAATGCAATGAATCGTGCCAAGATAGGAATGTGCAACGTATTAAGCCCAGAGGCTAAAATAGGATCTACTTTCCTATCTGTCAAAAAATAATAAAAGAACTTGAAACCGCGAAATTTCAGATACGTTAACGAGTATTAAGAAATTGTCATGAATCAAATATATAACTATGGTTATTTATTTCTTAGCTTATTTTGGCGCAGCTTTAACCAGCATATGACTATAAGTTAAAGGACATTCCAAAATAAGACATAACATATAATACTAATATACATAAATGGGAAATTTTCTAACACCTACAACCATTGTATAGCAATTAGATTCAGAACTAATATGTCCATAGAATGCTAAGACTTATATTTAGATCCTAGGGTTATTTGGTAATATATTGAAATGCTTATGTTCTCAATATGACGATTAGATCAAGAATTTAAATATTCATTTTGATTCTAAGACTCATATGAAACAACATAGTATTTGGTGTAAAATGTTTGCAATAATTGCAGTGAAAAAGCTTAGATTTTACCATAAATCCATTTACGTGAGCAAAACTGGTCTGAAAAATTTAAAATTTCTAAATTGCTACATCTGTTTTATACTAGACCTTTAAAAGGCCTTTTCGTTGGGCGCCATATATGTTACGCGTCCCATACTTTGGAAGAATAACAAAAATTGTTGAAATGAAAAATGTTTAGAACTCTTAGTTAAGGGGCAAAATAGATGTTCAGCTAGCTCAGCATATGGCATATTGAGTCTTAACCAGGTTTCTGACGCATAATCATATAGTATGCTCTTTTACCGAGAAATGCCATAGAGCATATTTAAATATTCAAAAACTTTTGATAACAACGAAAGATAAATTTCCATACCTAAGGTTAGCAAGATGTTGGGCCAACTGGGGTACATTATTCCCACCCACTGACGAATCTACTGTCAGACACCTCGACAAGATGCGTACCCTAAATTCTAATCCTGTCCCTAAAATTGGCACGATTAATTTACTTACGAAGACATATGTTCATGTTGGCTACCCTTCCCTTTTTTTTAAAGAAATTAAAATTGCATATTTTAAATTTTACACTAGAAATTCAATTGTGTATTATTTATTGAAAAAGATACTTTTGAAACAAAAAATTAAGAAACAAATATTATGCTCATTCATCAATGAGAACATTAAAACAAAAAGGAATTGGAGAAAAAGAAATGATAAAAAAAAATTTTACATATTACAAATGAAACGATGTGGAATCGGACTGACTAGTAACCAAAATTAAGAGTATAATTATGTTTAAGTAATAAGAGCAAATTACAAGTTTAATAATTAAATAATGCAAAATTATATGTTTCAATATCAGTAGTGTTTACTTACAGAACGTTCCATATCATGATGTAATGATGATGATCTTAGGGCCCAGCAATCACTTCATAATCATGATGATGTTTCTTTTTTTTTGTAATATAAATTTAAATAATTAGGAAAAAAAAACTTATTTAAGATACAATTAAACTCAAAAATTAATGATAGTAAATTATTTCAATTAATTTTAAATTAAATTCAAAAATATGTTTACGTTTTGATTTGAAAATTTGTTTGATATTATAATTTCATTGAAAGAACATATTTTTGAATTTTCACATGAAAATAATATAATAGAATAAAGATTTGTTAGGTTCTAATTTAAATATTATAATTAATACTTTATTAGTTTTAAAATAAGTATTAATTTTACATTAGAAATTTTAAATGCATGTTAGTTTAATATTTCATGATAAATTTAGAGGTTAGGATAATATTAGAAAACTACTAATTTGTTTCACTATCGATTTGAATTTTTAGATTTTTGATCTGTTTAAAATTTTGAATGATTATAGTTTAGAGCATCTTAAAGTGTTATTTTAGATTTATTAGCTTAGAATTTAAACTTTACAAAAACTATTATATAAAACAATATTGTTTTGCAAATATCGTTAGATTTAGTTTGTTTAAGCCCTAAATAGGGATATTTATGGCACTAATTCTAATATTCTAATATAGATCACGTTAGATTTGTAGATTTGAAATTTCTGATAAAGTTTCAGACAACTTTTAGATCGCACACAGTTTTGCACTTCAGTGTAGATTTGGGAGGGTTGAATCTACCAACGAAATTCCTTTGTAATTTTGGCTTTTTGTCACGTTGTTGGTATGAGTTGTATGACACTAGAATTTTTTTTATTAGATTTTAAAACCATTCCTAGGTACTACTACGAGCTGAAGTTTTGGTTCCGCCACAGAATAAAGGATTCTGCGGCTACAACGGTGACTGGTATATTGTATTCCTAAAGGAATAAAGGCTTCTGTTATTACATATCTCGACACATGGCTATTCATTTTGGGTTTCTTACCTTTTTGTTTTAAAAATTTATAATTAAATATTTATTTGAAAATGTAGCAGAAACCTGCATTAATGGGAAAAATTTCCCGCTTTTCTCACTTCGTAAATTCTTTATAAAAATCAAATATTTTATATTGGTTATAGAATTTCACTTCTTTTTTTTTTATTTGGGTTTCGGGGAGCTTTTTCTTTGAATTAAACCTTCACATTTAACTTTCGGCTATTAAATAAAATTGCGTGATCGATGCCAAATATATTGAATTCTTAACTAGAAACTAATTACGCATTAAATAATAAAAAAAAGGAGAGTTATTTTTTTTTTTTTTTTTTTGCATTACTTGATCATTGGTATGAGAAAGGCAAGAGATTTTGTATTACAGAACATTACCATATATGGTAATGTATGAAAGAATTTAGTAATGAGCGGAATTTACCAGGTAATACGATGTAATATTACAAGAATATTTACATATCTAGTAACTGAGCGTGAGAAAATAAAAGAGTGCCCAAAACAAAATCATTTCATGCTTAATGCATGAAGCTGGGAAGTAATCCTGATTAAACGTATCATTACGAAAATTTTATTATCATTTAAGTGACATGATTAAATTTAACATTTAATTGATAACAAATATCTACAAAGGCTATTTTAACCACAAGAAAATTCGTAACAATATATATTTTCAAATATTTGTTCTTATGGAATTTTTAGATGATTTAGCGATGTCCGTGTATCCCTGTTTAAGTCTATAGGTAGCAAAGCTGAAGAAAACAATTAACTACAAAAATGTACCTAAGATCCCCATATGAACCTTCTTGGAAGGATTCATACTACCGTTTGGATAGCCGCAGAAGTGAAAATTTTCCCAAACATTTTTTAATTTCATTTGTTTTTGTTTTTCTTTAAAATTCGTTTTATATTTATAATCAGAGGTCAGCATAAAGAGAACAGAAGAAAAAAAATGTCGACAGAGTCGCAGTTTTTTTTACTTCTTCTGATGTTTAAAAAAATCATTTTTTTTAATATTTTTATCCAAAATTTTCTATAGAAAATTTTTTTATCAAAGAATATTTTTTTCAAACATTTTTTTATTAATTTTTTTTTATTGAAAACTTTTTATCAAAAATTTTTCCATAGAAAATTTTTTTATTAAAAATTTTTCTAAAGAATTTTTTTTATCTTAAATTTTTTAGAAAATGTTTTTATAGAAAAATATTTTTATCGAAAATTTTTCTTTAGAAAAATCTTGTATTGAAAGTTTATCTATAAAAGTTTTTTTTTGAAAAAGTTTTTTAACAGAAAAATATTTTTATCGAAAATTTCCACAGAAAAATATTCATATTGAAAAATTTTCTATAAAAAAAAGAAATTATTTCTTTGGAAAATGAAAAATATTTTTACCCAAAATTTTTCTATAAAAAATGTTTGTATCGAAAATATCTAAAAAATATTTCTTTTATCTAAAAAATATAAAAAACTAAAATTGTTTAATATAAGAATTTATTTCGAAAAACTTATATATTTAAGCTGTTTCTGTCATTTGGACTTATATTAGAGCTAGGGTCAAATGTAGACCGATTATCTCGAAATTGATTACAGTTTTTACAAGAATTATGTGTGCAAAAAATAAACTCAAAATTCTCATTATCTGCAGACTCATGAGCGTTTTAGAGATTTAGTGCGTTTTTACAGAAGAGTTTGTATGGGAGCTATGGTCAAATGTGGACTGATTTTAACGAAATTTGGTACAGTGATTTTGGTTTACATAAGCAGTATTTGTTTTAAATTTAATGAAAAAATATTGATGTTTGTGGCCAAAATATCAATTCCGAAAAGTGGGACCTATGAGATGTACTATAAATAATGGACCGATTTTGACGAATTTCAACAGCAATGGTCCCACTATCAAAAAATGATCTATGTCACATTATCTTAAGAATTGCGACCTGTACTTTAATTACATGGTTTACATGGGGGTCCAGTCATGATTCTAAATCTATTGGTATACTAAAAGGTGGGTCTAAGGCAAATATTTCTATCCGTTAGCACAAACTTTTAATACCCTATGGTGGTGAAGGGCAGCGTTGACATATGCTATTGGTAAAAAATCCATTTCAGAAAAAAATCAAAATCAAATCAATTTTTGAGGTATTCACTAGGTATCAATCCCTTCCTGTCATATTGTCATACTATTGTTAAAAAATCCAAAAACAAACGAACGATTTTCAAATTATGACTTATAGCAATATGACTAGGTTTAGTATTTATTATAAAATAAAATACACAATAAAAATTAATTTGAATAATAAATAACACTGTAGCATTTTTTAATCTAATTTCTTAATCTTGAACCAATTTACACTCCCAAAATCTGAAAGCTTATGATGGTAGAAGAGTCTATATCTCGTAAACTATTCGAAATATTGAATTGTATTTTCATAACTTTTTCAATGTTTCATAACTTTTTTTATGTTTCATATTCTTTTGAAAAAAGAATTATTCATGATAAAAATCGAGAAATCAATTCATAAAAGAGAATTGAAAAAATTTTATGGTTTAAAATTCACAAAAAAGATTTCTTGAGATCTTTTAAATTGAATATGGCAGAAGTTTCTTTAATAAAAATAATGTAGCTCTAGGTTTGTACGTACCGGTAAAACGGAATAAAAAATTTTGTCCATATTTTTGTAAAGTTTTAAAGTTTTCATTAGAAAATTTTAAATTAAATTAAATTATCATCAGTGTTTTAAATGTTTTAAATTATAAATGTAGGAAGTTAAAATAAAGTTTAAAGTTTTTTTTTAAATTTTATGTGGAAAAAATCTGACAAAATTACAAAAAAATCTTATGTTTTCAAGCAAACTCTTAAAATCTTACCAGCAGTCCAAAAACCTTCAAAAATAAGATAAATCTTAACATTTGGCAACGCTGGTAAAGGGTTTAAATATTGTCGTGGCAACAGTGTTTGAGATTATATTCTTTTGTTCTCTCGAATCATGTATTTTGTTGCTGTAAATTGGATTCTGATTTGTTTCTTGCCTATTTTGTTTTTATCTTTTATTAAACAAAGCGGCACAAACTGACTCTGTTAACATCCAAATTTCAACTGAATAATTTTAATATTCATTTTCACGAGTTTCATTCATGATCGTGATGTTTACAAAAATTGCAAAAATTCTTCGGCTTCTACTGGTATGGGCTGCCATGCCTGTTTATAATGTACAACAGATTCTATTTTTTACGATTTATTCTTGAAAATAAAGTTTTTTTGATTTCGTATATTTATTTGATTTCGTATATTTGCGAAAATTATTACTTTGTTGTAAAAATTACACTGAGGCCCAAGTCTTTGGGCCATAAAAAATTGTTACAAGTAAATAAGTTAAATATTTTGAGATTTTCGTTTTTCGATTTATTTTCTGGTTGTCGGTTCTGCTGGTTTGGTAAGGTCATTATTTCAGCAAAGTTTCACACAAATAGAGTTAAATGAGATTTTGTGGGCAACTGAAATATAAATTCTGAAAAGGTGATAGGAGGTCAGCGAAACAATGGATCGATTTCGATAGATGTGTTTTAAGACGAGCGTTAGACCAATATATTTTTGCCTTACAAACATCAGCATTAATTCACTATATCCTTTAAAACTTTGGTATTGTAACATATAATTACATTTTTTATGCACATGAATACTTCAAAGATTACTCTGTTATTGAAATTGAATGAAAAATTACCACATTTCTAAAGAAAAATTGATTATGCAAAAAAAAAAAAAAATAGCTATGAAAGGATGTTATGTATCCTTTCATAGCTAATTTTTTTGTATATTTTTTAAACAAAAATTGCTAGATTTCGGGAAATTAAATTTTTGTTTCTGAGAATTGATAGAACTCTTAGGGAAAATAAAGTTTATTTTTACCAAAAATTTGATTTGCACTTGTTTGACAAAAAAGTACTTTTTGCGTATTATTTTAACAAATTAAAATAACATACAATTTGTTTAAAAGCTATTTTTTAATTTATCAGATTATCTCAAATTTAACAATAAAAACATATTTATTGTAAACGCTTCGGGTTTTTTTGTAGCTACATTATGTCTCAATTCTATTAGGGTGGGTACAAATCGAGTTTTAGAAAGTTATAATTAGAAATAAAATTTTATGTGGATATAGCAGGAGTATTGTTGAGCTTAAGTTTTGAACCTGGAAAGCCACGATTTTACTGGGGCGGAACAATCGGCCCCTTAGACTCATAAATCACTTAAAGATATATAATTATCATTTCCCAAACGATTTGAAAAATCAATCATAACAAATATATAGTTCAAGATCTACGAAAGCCATCGCTACATGCATATGCTATCCCTTATGATTTAAAAACTAAAATTTTAAATTTTTGTCCCATACTGCACCGATTTTTTACTAATATCTGATCTATTTATGAACAGATTTTCTTGATTTAAAGTTTTCTAAAAAAAGAACTTCAAATATTTTTCAAGCAAGAAGTGTATAAAAAGCTTTACTTTGTAATTCTGTAGACTAAATAAAATAAAATAAAAAAGTAATAAGTGCTTAAAGTTAATATTAAAAAAAAACAAGTAAGAAAGTGCTAAAGTCGGTCAAGCCCGACGATACGAAACCCTTCACCACTAAGGTCAAAGGTGTTATTTTTCCTGTATAAAGACAAATATTTGCTAAATTTTGCCATCACACAAACATTTTCTCAAAACTTATATATTTAAGCTATTTAGACTTATATAAGAGCTAGGGTCAAATGTGCACCGATTATCTCGAAATTTGGCAAATTGATTAAAGTTTTCACAAAATAATGTATGTAAACAATAAACTCAAAAATCCTTATTATCTTCAGATTTACTGGAATTTTAGTGATTTTTGCCTCATTTTGTGCGTTTTGACAGTGGAGTTTGTATGGGAGCTATGGTCAAATGTGGACCGATTTCAACGAAATTTGGTATAGTGATTTTGGCTTAGATAAGCAGTATTTTTTTAAATTTCAGCTAAAATATCAATTCCGGGAAGTTTATTGTAGCCAAAATATCAATTCCGCGAAGTGGGACCTATGGGAGGTAATATAAATAATGGACTGATTTTGACGAATTTCAATAGCCATGGTCCCACTTATAAAAAAATCTGTGCCAAATTTGTTTAAATTATCTTGCGAATTGCGACCTGTTATTTGATTACATGGTTTGCATGGGGGTCCAGCCAGCCGTCCATCCAGACGGACGGACGGACTGACGTCGCTAAATTGACTCAGAAAATAATTCTAAGTCTATTGGCATAATAAAAGGTGGGTTCTTCCACCTATGGTGGTGAAGGGTATAAAAACAGTTTTTCCCGTTTTTTTGGGTAAAAAGTATTTTTAATTTGTTTAGTAAATTAAAAAATTTCTTAAGGAACAATTATTTTCATGCTTTTTTATTAAAATTCCGTAATTATTACTTAATATTCCGTAATCTCGTTATGAAAATTTTCAAAAAATTCAAATTTTGACATTTGACCGTGGTGAAGAAAGGGTTAGTCTTGTCCAATATTAAAAAACCCTTTAGCATAGGTTTTCCATAAACGAAGCAATAATATTAATTATCTTTTTTGTTAAAATTGAATACAAGTATAATTTACCGAGCATTTACTCGAATTTGGCCCAAAAATTTACATTTTCGCAAAATGCTTCAATGTGAAATCGCAGGTACGGCGAAACGGTTTAAGATATACACCTAATTTTTTTGGGTTTTATTTTCCCATTTGTCTCTTTTAACACACTGGAGAGCAAATTCTAAATTTATAATATTTGTTGAACAAAATTTTCAAAAAATAAAAAATTATTTTTGAAACCGACCTGAGAAAAACGTATGTACCTTTTTCCAACATGAAATAAACTAAGTAAATTTTATTATATTTAAACAAAACTGAACTATTTACTAGTAACAAGCCATTAAAGCCAAATTATGTCTAACTTTGGAATTTCTTTATTTATAACATACAATTTTTGGTGCATATCCTTAGGAGCGTTTTCAGGACATGAATTTTTGGGGGAAAACTGCAATAACTTTTAAACTACCTCATGGATTTTCGTCTTTCACGATCTGAAATAAAGCTGTGTTAGTTCTCTTTAATATTTATTATTTTTTCTTGTAAAAATTATTCATTTTTGGTCTAATATAAAAAAATAACCCATTTTTCCCCATACAAATGGGCTCTTAAACTTTGGACTCGATCCGCGCCCATAGAACGTTGTCCGATTTGGCTCAAATTTCCAGATCTAAACTTTTAGACCTAGTGTCATAATATTCCGTAAAAAAGTTTTAAAATTCGAAAAATCATTTTCCTTCATACAAAAAATTGTCATCCTAAGGAACATATAACATATTTATAATTTTCGAAAAAAAACTTCTACTCTATGTTAATACCAAAGTCTTTCGAATTAGACCTATTGTTTACGGAAATTTCAATTTTGATCCATAATTTCTCCGAACGCTGTAAAAAAAATCCTCCTAGTTTTTATGGGCCAATATGTTATTAATTACGTTGCAAAAGTTTTTTTTCGCACTGAAAATTGTGAAGCAACTAGAGAAAAAAAACTAAAGATACCAATTTTTGGAAATTTTTCAACACATTTTAGGAATTATGGGATTTGTGTTACTAAAAGTGTTTTTTTAATTTTTGTATTTTTTCCTTAAAAAGTTTTATACCATCGCAAATTTTCATTAAAAAATATTTATAAATAATTTTTCTAATCCAAAATCTATGCAGATTTTGGTTTTTTGGTGTTTTGATTTCCCGTACTTTTATATACTTTTATGTATGTTTTGTTGTTTAAGAGAGTAACTACTAAATTACTCTCATTTGTCCGAACTTATCCAGAAAGTAAAGAAACAGACCTATTATCAGTTATTTAAATAAAAAAATAATATATTTATAATATTCTTGAATTATTTGTTATAAATAATTAATAATATTAGTATTTAATATTTTTACCAAATTCTTAATAGACAGACAGAATTACAGAGACCACCTTCTTGATGGCGAATAAAATAAAAATATTGAAAATTTAATTTCATTTCATTCATATGTTGTCAATGTTATGTTGTCTTTCTTAGGAAACCTTCCGACCTGATAAATCTTAGACAAATGACTTTTTAATTATTATGTTTATATTATTTGACTTAAATAAAATGATTTTATCTGATTTGCTCTTTTTAGATTTTCTAATTATTCAGCTGACATGCGATTCTATATGATTGTAGTAGACATATTCATTTATTTCAAATTGTATAATTTCTTAAGAGATTAATGAGAAAACAATTAATAAAACACACATTCTAGTGTAGATACATACATATGCATAAGTATATATGTACATTAGGGTGACAGCGAGACTTTTTTTTCTATAATTTCAAATGTTTTTCAACGGAATAACGAGCGGAATGTAAATGAAGAAATTCCAAAGTAAGACATGATTTATCGTTTAATCGCTTGTTAGTATTAAATAAATAGTTCAGTTTTGTTTAAATATAGTAGAATTTACTTAGTTTTTTCATGTCAGTTTCAAAACAGATTTTTTCGTTTTTTGAAAATTGAACCATTTCACTGTACCTGTGATTTGAAATTGTCGAATTTCGCGAAAATGAACATTTTTGGTTATATTTTCAGGTGATCCTTGGTATATTTTACTTGTGTTCCATTTTAAAAAACATTTATTAATATTATTGCTAAATTTATGAAAAATCGATAGTGAAAAGCTTTTTTGTCATTAGAAAAGCTTAACCCTTACTTTACCAGGATCAAAAACCAAAATTAGAAGTTTTGAATTTATTATTGCAAAATCATGTAATTTTAGATATTTTAAAGAGAATTTCAACAAAAATGCTAAAAAATAACTATGTTTTTTTTTGTATTGAAAACATATATATTAACCCTAAACAGACTCCAAAAAAAGACAAGAAAGATGTGGGTCATTTTATTGCCCATGTCTATTTACTGTTAAATTTGATATAAAAATCTTAGTCCTGGTAAAATGTAATTACGTTTTTACATTTTTGTCGAAATTTGCTAAAAAATTTATTGAACCCTACATCATCTTACTTTCGTCCCCTGAAAGAAAAGGTTTAAACTTTTCCAATATAAAATAACATTTCTGTATAGATTTATTATAGACTCCGAAATAATATTCATTATTATTTTAATTTAAAATGAACACAAGTAAAATTTTTTTTTTTTTAGTTTTTTAGTTTTTTATTGAAATCCATTTAAATTTACAAACATTATATTATAGGTGTCTCAGCGCCATTAGGGCATTAAAGAGACAAGTTGGCAAGGTTTACAATTTGTAATGAAGTTATTAATAAAAACTATTAAAACATAAGTATATATAAAAAAAAATAAAAAATTTAAATTAAAAGCATTTCAATTTTTTGTAGTAAATATTCTTTTAGTTTATTTTTAAAAGAAGAAATTATGCAACAATCTTTTATATATTGAGGCAAGTTGTTATATTCCAGGCTACCTGCGTATTAAATTTTTTGCTTCGTAATTTCAAAGCGATATCTCACAAGGATCTGCAGAAATTATGACCAAAAATTGTCATTTCCGCTAAATTCGACGATTTCAAATTACAGGTACGGTGAAATGGTTTAAGATATCGACCTAAACTTTTTTGAGTTTTATTCTTCCATTTGTTGGTTTTAACATACTGGCAAGCAAATTCTAAATTTGTAATATTTGTTGAACAAAATTTTGAAAAAAAATAAAAAATGATTTTTGAAGTCGACCTGAGAAAAATGTATCATTTTCCAAAATAAAAAAAAACTAAAAACTAACTATTAAATATTAACAAAACTGAACTATTTAATAATAGCATGCGTTTAAACGATAAATCATGTCTAACTTTGGAATTTCTTCATTAAAAAATGTTGGTGCCTATCCTTAGGCGCATTTTCAGGGACATGAATTTTCGGGTGAAAAATGGAATAACTCAAAAACTACTTAATGGACTTTTGTTTTTGACTATTTAGAATAAGGCTGTGTTAGTTTTCTTTAATATTCCATTTTTTTTTGTAAAAATTATTTATTTTTGGTTGACATTTTTCAAAAACAAAAAATAACCCACAAATGGAGTCTTAAACTTTGGACCCGATGCGCTTCCATAGAACGTTGTCCAATTTGGCTCAAATTTGTAGACCTAGTGTCATAATATCTGTTGAAAAAGCCATAAAATTCGAACAAAAAATCTCACATACAAGAAATTGTCACCCTAATGTACATTGTAAATATTAAAAGTCATCATCACGTTCTATACCCAATGTTAATTACAGATAAATACATACTCAGCATTTTCAACTGCGAACTGTTAAAGTCAAAAAAAGAAGAAACATCTGTTTTGTTAAATGGAAGAAAAATACGGGAAATGTCACACAATTGACCGTGAATTTGTGCATGTATGCGGATGTGAGTAGTACGAAATTTTATGAATTATTATTCATTTTTACACAATTCATATGCGAATGTGTGAATATAAATTTCGAATGTGAATGAATCAGTCATTTCGGAAAAAAATGACTGTAGACATGTCAACACAACGTTGTCAAATATTTAATGAGTTCGTCTTTTTTTTTTTTTAATAATTTTTCATTTCATATATTATATAATATTTATGTTAATGAATATGACTGCGAGTGAGTGACGGTGTGTACATGTATATGGGAGTGTTTTATTGTTCCTGGTGAATTACCATTGACTCTATGTCTCATCGTTTACATACATACATTTATTTTATGTCTGTGTGTCATTTAAAAGAAATGAAAACGATGAAATGAAAATATACCCTCCAACAATTTTACTCTTACTCTTTGCTGTTATTTTTGCTGTTGATGCCTTTATCTTGTTGGAAAGGTTTTTTTCTTGTTATTTTAATATGTTTTGGTTATAACATATGTTGCCAAAAGTACTCATTCGCTCCCAAACATACATACATATTTTAATATTTCCAAACGCACATATTTTTTACATAATTATTGAACTCTACATCATCTTAGTTGGGAGATTTTTTGTCACGTTTATCACGCTTAGCAATGTTGGTCTGAATTTCATCTGTGAACCTTTTGCGTTATTTTGAATTCAATTTTATTAAATTTGTTTAAATATTTGTAATTTTTAAATACTAGAGTTGTCAAAATAAAATAATACAGATAATGAATTCTTAGAAGGTTTTTTTAAGTAGCCATGAGACTCAAAGCGTAATCGACCTTTCCATTTTTTACATGAAAATTTTTATTTGTATTTAATATTTTTTATTTATATGCTAAAATTTTATTGAGTCTTCTAAGAAACTAAGAAAACTATTACAAATTCTTAGAAGACTTGTAACAAAATCCATAGATCCAATAATTAAAATAGAGCTTCCCATTTCTAAGAAAACTGTTGCTTGTGACTCTTATTATTATTATATTTCAGAAGCCTTTACAAGGATGAAATTTTTAAAAAGTTATCCATTCTATTGTATTGACTATTATACTTTTTATTTATATTAATTAACTTTAAACGAGCTAACCTTAACTCAAAAACATCTTTTTATTGGTCCTGAAATTGCTTATAGAATATTTTGACAAATTTCTTAAAAATGGAAAACTTTATATTTAGGATTAAAAAAAAAAAGAAAAATAACAAGTAGAAATTCCAAACAGCTGCTGAGCTCTATGATACCCTAAACCATTGAGGTGAAATGTGTTCTTTTAATGCTTAGAAAAATTCTGTCTGCCTATTTTTGTAATTAAATGAATATTTGATCAAGATTTTTGTATGTGGGCAAATGCGAAAAACATTAAACCAAGGACAAAATTTTAAAACTGTCAAAATCATTTATTTGTGTTTATGGACAAATTTATCATATATTGATTCTTTATAATATATAATGGATACAATTGCACCCTAATTTAATCTTTATAATTTGTTTAAAATAATAGGTTTTTTAAAAGTTCATAAAAATCGTAAAAACATCCATTTAGGTATCAAGTTTCAGTAGGAGCTCAAAGTCAGCTTAATTTTATACAATTTGGTGTAAAATATGCCATCAAAAGTATTTGGAATTATATAAATAACGTCAAGTAAAAAAGGACTCACAGTTTGTAGCATCCGTCACAGAGATAGAGTTGTTTTAATTTGACTTGTGCAATTTTTCTTTTTTCTCCAAATGAACTTGGTTCGTAAAGATAACTTATAATATGCTTTACATTCGGCTAAAATTATATAGATGTTAATATTGCATTTTACAGAATAATATGTATAGGAAAGTGTGTACCGTCCGTCACAGTATATATATTTTACAAAATGGTATTTTTTAAATGCAAAATTTACGAACACATGTCATTCTTATTCATAATGCAATAACACTGCCTATATACACAAAAAAAGGTATTAGATGTTAAAAAACATACAGTGGGACAAATTTGATGCTTTTAAAACTTTTAAAATATTTTGTAAAAGGTGTTTTGAAATCCTGTGATGTTCCTCTGTCTACAATGTATTTACAATTGTTTCATTACTATGGCAGAGTTGATGAAAATTACACAAATACGTGTTAAAATAAAAGTCACTTCCATTTTTTGTAGCGTCCGTCACGGCACTTTAAAAGCGAATATCTTTTTCCTCCAAAACAAGTTTGTAAAATAACAAATGCTATTCGATAGCTCAATCAATAGACTAATATTCTCTGAAATCTGTGCAAAGATATCTCTTGTAAAACGACAATAGGATTCATTTAAGTATAACAAAATCCGTACAAATGTATCGTCCGTCATGCAGGATTTGCCCATAACTTTTTTAAATTTTATTCTCTCGTTCATTTGTTTTAACACACTGATAAGTAGATTCTAAATTTGAAATATTTGTTGAACAAAATTTAAAAAAAATTAAATTTAAAACAAAATCAACAAAATCAGTACAAATGTATCGTCCGTCACGTAGGATTTACCCATATTTAAGACATTTCTAATACAATTTATTGTCAATATTCTAAAAATGAATTGAGAATTTAATCTTAATTCTTTCTGTAAGATCGGCTTCGTAGGAGGTACTCAAAGTAAGGAACCGATCATTTTCAATAGATATGATCCTAGAACCAAATCCTAGAACCAAATGCTATATAAACTATTTTTATATATTTACACAATTGCTTTGTGGAAAGACGAATAAGAGGATCTCAGGCCAATATTTGTGTGCGTTGCGAACATCAGCGAAAATCCACTTTACACTTCTCGTCAATGGGGGTGTAAAGTTACAATTTTTATACCCTTCACCACCATAGGTGGAAAGGGTATAATAAGTTTGTGGTGATGTTTGTAACGCAAAGAAATATTTGTCTTAGACCCACCTTTTAGTATACCAATAGGCTTAGAATCACTTTCTGAGTCGATTTAGCGATGCCCGTCCGTCCGTCTGGCTGGCTGGACCCCCATGTAAACCTTGTAATCAAACTACAGGTCGCAATTCTAAAGATAATTTGATGAAATTTGGTACAGATAATTTTTTTGATAGTGGGACCATGGCTATTGAAATTGGTCAAAATCGATCAATTATTTATGGTACCTCCCATAGGTCCCATTTCCCGGAATTGATATATTGGCCACAAATATTAATATTT
Organism: Stomorhina lunata; assembly: GCA_933228675.1. Lineage (NCBI taxonomy): Eukaryota > Metazoa > Arthropoda > Insecta > Diptera > Rhiniidae > Stomorhina > Stomorhina lunata. Next base: position 68,921,176 of record OW121744.1, read on the forward strand.
TTTCATGAAATTTAATACAAATACTGCTTATGTAAACTTAAATCACTGTATCAAATGTCGTTGAAATCGGTCCACATTTGACCATAGCTTCCATACAAACTCTTCTTTAAAAATGCACTAAATGAGACAAAAAATCACTAAAACGCTCGTAAATCTAAAGATAATGAAACTTTTGAGTTTATTTTTTGTAACAACTGTAATTTGCCAAATTTCGATATAATCGGTCCACATTTGACCCTAGCTCTCATATAAGTCTAAATGACGAAAACAGGTTGAGTATATAAGTTTTGAGAAAGTGTTTGTATGATGGTCAAATTTAGCAAATATTTGTCTTTATACAGGAAAAATAACACCTTTGACCTTAGTGGTGAAAGGTATCGCATGGTCGGCTTGACCGACTATAGCGCTTTCTTTCTTGTTTTTACCTGAAAACGCTCATAGATGTGCAAGTTTAAAACACTTAAGTAAAATTTTGTCAATTTTATCAAGGTGCACCCTAGTTTACATATATACGAGAAGGAGCTATAGCTAAATCATGTCTGAATTTAAGATTTATTACCTTAATACAAAACCCTAAAGTATTAAGGTCTTAAATTCAGACATGATTTTGCTATAGATCCTATATATGTAAACTAGGGTGCACCTTATTTTATGAAAGTGCGAAATTCAAACGTAACTCCCCCCAGAAAAGTTCTATGTAACATAAAAACATTTTGTGCATTTTTTTCAAAATTGCATAAGGGAAAAACATAAAAAGACATAATGTTAATAAAAATTAATATATTTTTGCACTTTTAACAAAGTTTGGTAATACATTTTTTACATTCTATAATTTTTCTACAGAAAATGAAAAAACGCCATAGTAAGACCTTTGACCCTGGGTAAGAAAGGGTTAAACTATTCCAATATTAAAAAAACAATGGCGCTTATATATAGTCTGATTCACTATTACTTTTATTAATGTTGAACATTGACACAATTTACCAAGCATATACTGAAATTATTACAAAAAATTCATTTTTTTTATTCGATTTCAAATCGCAGGTACGGTGAAAGATATGGACGTCATTGTTTTAAATTTTATTTATGATACCGAGAAGCAATTTATTATTTGTAATATTTGTTGAACAAATTTTTCAAAAAATTAAAAAATCATTTTTGAAAAAGTATAATTTTCTAATATTCTAACTAAGTAAATTCGGTTATATTTTAACAAAACTCTACTATTTAGTACGTACAGGCTATAGAATTCTAAATAATGCCTTACTTTGATATTTACTTATCATTAAAGAAATTTTTGGCTGGCATATCCTTAGGCGTGTCGTCAAGAACATGAATTTTCGGGAAAAATTGCAATAGCTTCGAAACTACTGCATGGATTTTTGACTTTTATGATTCTAAGGAAAGCTGTTTAAGTTAACTTTTTGCTCGTTTTTACTTAAAACTTAAAAATATACAAAAAACAAACTAAATTTATCATATAATAACACAATATATGAAGTATGCTTTTAGTATTAGAAGGTCACGTTTTTTGGGTTCAAATGCTGTTGTAACTCTGTTTGGCGTAAACTAACAACAATTATGTATATAATACACATTTTGTAGAATAATATAAACTTTCTTTTGAGATCTTAAGTTTGTTCTTATTATTTACCGTTCTGGAGTTATGGCTCAATATGTTAGCTTTTTGACGAAAAATTGAGATTTTCCCAAACTTTGATCGACGAGCGGCACGGGTTAACATCTTTAATTGAGCTCAATATCTGGAAAGGGGAATGACCAGATGAACAAAATTCCGACATCGGATTTATTTGGTCACCCTAGTCTACTCAAACGAATATTAGCATTGTTTAGAAAATATAAATTTGAAGAAATTTTGCTTTAATATTAATTCTGATATTAGGCATAATTCTGAAAATAGTAAATAAGTATCACATTAAAATGTTTAAAATTTATCGTGTAGGGTTCATAAGATCAAGTTTGAGCGACAATTAATTTGTCCTACATACATATTTATATTACAATATAACATATTTTTGATGTTCTTGAATTGTTTTCTTTTCGTCAACATCAACGACATTGTATACATTTATTATATTTGTGATTTTTACATACTTTCATACATAAAAACAACCATATAACCCTCATACAAATAAATTCATTTGTATGAACACTCACATGAAAATATGTTTCATATACATAAATATGTATATATATATATATATGCGCAAATGTATAAGAATTTGAAGGAACTTTTCGCTAAGAGAATCCAAAGAAATTCGTCATTAGGATGTTCTCAATATATATGTGCAACATTTAGAACATTTTTCAAATTCTGAGGTTAATTTAAGAATTATGAATTATTTGATACATAATTATATCCCTATATTCAATATATATGACCGATTAAATTTGGTTTTGTAAGCTTATTTGTTTTATGTTAATCTGTCTTAAACGGTTTTGATGAATTTTGGAATGTAGACACAAGTTTATAAGTTTATTAATTTTATAAAATTTATGTTAATGCATTAAGGTAAACATGGTGGAAATATCGCTCGTTGCATAAATTTTTTATTTCGATAACCAGAGCTATCCTAATATGTGTAAAAGCATTTTAACATAATGTTGTTGTATATTTTCTTTATAGTGATAATGTTCTCGTCATTAAAATTTCTTGAGATATTGTTTTAAGTATATTTAGCTAAAATTCAGGAAATTGTATAAACACAAGCACATACATACATACATACATTTGAATATTTGTTCAAAAAATAAAAAAACAAAGAAAAAAAATTAATAATTTTATCTCGACGACATCAACCATCACAAGAGAGCTATTAAAAATTATGAGGTAGATACATATAAAAAATCATCCTTATTCTTTGCATAAATTTTGATGAGCAATATTTTCCATTAACGTAATTGTGTTTCTTGGCGATGCGGGATTAAAATTGTTTTTTTTAACAATTTCTCAAATTTTTGAAATATTGTTGTATTAGAAAGAAAATTTTAAAAGAATGCATGTACATACGTACATATGTTTGTATTTATATATTTATTTCAAAAAGTGACGAGGCAAACAATTTAAATTTAGTTTTACCAAGAAATATTAAAGGTATTCATAATCTAGAGTTCTTTGCCTAGTAAAATAGTAAAGAAATAATGTAGCAAGTACAACTTTGCTCTTGGTTTAAAAATATTCAAAAGCCATATAAATTATTTTATTTTCAAAACAAAATTAATATTTTTAAACAAAAAATTAATAAATAAAACTATTGAGGATAAAAGCCGACAAAAACCCATTAGGAAGTAGATAAAATCTAACGTTTAAATAAATTATTTATATCAAAGGAAAGAGTAATTTAAAAATGTGTATTTACAACGTCGTCGCTGCTCTTTAGGTAAATACTAGACTCTTTGACTCTGGTATTTGGGTAAGAACTCTACATTTTGAATACCTTTATTGTAATAAAACTCCCAAAAGCAACTCATTCTAGAGTTAAATTTACTTTTAAATCGGATGCTAATTTACACTTTGGTAAGACATAAATTGTAGTACTTATAACACAGTACGACAAAATCAATTTTTTTTGAGTACACATGAGTAATGTTAACAGGATATGAAAATAGGTTTTGCGTTTTGCTGTAGCACGTCAGAATTTTAAGAAAATCGATTTCAAAAATTCAAAGGACAGTGGAGGTTCACTTGTAACATAATAATGGGTGTTTTTTTTTAAAGTATAGAACTTCGAATTGAAATAAAACACAAGATAATCGTTTTAATGTCCATCAATTTGGCTTTAATGGAAGGATAATTTTATGCCATTAATGTTTAAATATGATTTCGGGCATGTGGCCGCCGCGGCTTGCTCGAATAAAGCCAATTCTACAGGTCCAATTTTCAACTACTTTTTCGAGCATATGGGGCCGTATGTTGGCAATAACGCCACGAATGTTGGCTTCCAAGTCCTCTAACGTTTCTGGTTTGTTGGCGTAGACGAGCGACTTCACATATCCCCAAAGAAAATAATCCAGTGGTGTCAAATCGCACGATCTTGGTGGCCAATTGACAGGTCCATTCCGCGAAATTGTGCGCTCATCGAATGTTTCCTTCAATAAATCAATTGTGACGTGCGCTGTGTGGCATGTAGCGCCGTCTTGTTGGAACCACAACTCATCCATATTCATGCCATCCAATTGGGGAACAAAATAGTCGGTTATCATGGCTCTATACCGGTCTCCATTTATGGTAACTGACTCTCCAGCATTATTTCGGATGAAATATGGCCCAATGACTCCACCAGCGCATAAAGCACACCAAACAGTCAGTTTTTGTGGATGTTATGGCGTCTCAAGGGTCTCATGTGGATTCTCTTCACTCCAAATGCGGCAATTTTGCTTGTTGACGTAGCCATTCAACCAAAAATGAGCCTCATCACGGAACAAAATTTTGCGATGAAAATCAGCATCGAGATCAATCTCATTTTCGGCCCATACACCAAAATCACGACGCATTGCATGGTCTCGCGTCTTTAATTCTTGCACAAGCTGGATCTTGTAAGGTCGCAAGCCAAGATCTTTGCGCAAAATCTTCCATAAAGTTGATGGACGAAGCTCCAATTGCTGTGCACCGTGGCGAATCGATTCATTCGGGTCCTCTTCAACACTTTGCTCTACAGCGGCAATTGTTTCTTCGGTGCGCACTGTTCGACGTCGCTGCGGATGCGTATTATCACATAGAGTAAACGTAGTGCGAAAACGATCCATGGTTAACCGAATTAATTGCTCTGATGGACGATTATGTCGACCATAAAATGGACGGAGCTTGCGGTAAACTTCGCGAACTGAACCATTATTTTCGAAATAAATTTGCACGATTTGCAAGCGTTGTTCTTTTGTCAACCTGTTCATGATGAAATGGCAAACCAAACTAAATATTAATCACTTGACAGCTGATAAAATGGCTGCCAGTTAAAAAAGTGATGCCAACTTAAAGTTCTATACCTCAATAAAAAACACCCGATACTTTTATAAAAAGTTCTATAAAAATAGAATGGTTGAGCCGATTTAAATGTTTGAGCCATTTTTGAACAGGGAATTCAATTTGAATTTGTTTTTATTATTCCGCTAGAGGACGCTTTATTTTTCATGTTGATAGTAATAAGACTGGTCCATATATTTTGTTAGGAGTTCCTAATGCATCTACCATATATAAAGTCTGCACATTGGTGCAATCTTAATATGCTGCTTGTACCTCCGAATCTTTTTGATTGTAGATATGAAAAGGGGATGTTATATATATATATATATATAAGAATTATAGCCAAATATTGATCGATTGTAACAAACTTTTACAAACTGTTTGGTATTTATATAAAGCTTATTTTTGCAAAAAATATTAAAAATTCGTTTATAAGCAGTCAAGTATGAAATACAATTGGAAAGAACGACTGTATAAGTTCTTGTATATGTACTATTTGAAATAAAATTAACTAAATATATTTATCTTGTGAAATAATCAAAGAATTAAATCAAAAAATACAAATGGTTTAAGTACGCGATATTTACGAAAGGGCGATTAAAATGCGCAAATTGGAAATTCAAAAAAAAAAAAAAAAATGTGTTCCATGGACGAATATACAAGAGCGAATTCGTCGTGCTGGACGAAATTAGTCATTCCTTCCAATTGTGTTTCTATCTTCAATTGCATACAATCTTACCGTGACATAAAACTTGAGTTTTATACAAAAAAATTACATGTAAATAGTTCCAATGACACTTCAAAATATTTTTAGTTTTACTCCACGAAAGTAGATAAAACTCTTCACAAAAATATACTCACAAAAAACAATATTTGTATAAAGTAAAAATACTCACCCCAAGTATTACGATTCATATTTGCAAAGTTTTTTTTTTCAAGAATGTATTACTAAAAACAGCTTTTAACTTTATAAAAATTTTTCTGCTTTACTTCTATTAACATGTACTAAAAAATATGTCAACATTAACAGCTGTTTGTACATAAACAGGATTGCCAACAGTACAATCCAAAAAAAATTGGAAATTTAAAGTTGAAAAATTGACTTTTGCCGCTAAAATCGGTATTTCGTCCATAGTGCATTTGTATAAAATTTTTAAAATGTTAGTGCTCTAACATTTAAGAAAAAATATCGACAATACTCTCAACGCATGATTTAAGGGTGGATTAGTTGAACTTAGTGTGAGGCTGCCTTAACGTCCAATTTAACGTTTGATTTTAGAGCAGTTATTGAACAACTTAACAACTTAAGACGTGCCATATGATTTAGACATAAACAATTAAAACAAAATATTTACCGCTTGAAAGTCTGCTAATTTGTGGCCGGCGTTATACTTTTTGCACGATCAATTATTTGTCTATACTAATAAAATTAGTATTGATACCCAGCAAAACTTTGGTAATGGCAAGTACTCTGATAACTGGTTACCTTGTAACGACTACAACATATCATCCGAATAAATAATAAGTTATTACAGAAGTACTTATTTGTAATTAAGATGGTAATTTAAACTGAATGGCCCCGGTTCAAATCCCACCAAGGGCAACAATTTTTTTTAATTTTTTTTATTAAAAGAGTCTTTTTAAATGATTTTTGAATTTTAAGAACTTAAATATTATCTTCTGTAAAAAATATTTGTAAAACTAACCCACGTTAATGAAAAATACCATCATGAGTCAATTTTGATTATATAGGGGATGTTGAATACCAAACACGATTCTAATTGGTCTTAACTTGGTAAGCCCAACTTATCTGGGTCATCCTTCATCTCAACTGTGGACACACACCTCCTCATGGTATCACCCGGGGAGCTAGTTTAACACCCATTAATATTGTGAGTTAACATGTTCCGAGAGTTGTCCCATAAGATCGATAAAAATGGGTTAGGATTAGGAAGAGGATAAAATTAGAATTGAAATGTCCCACTACCTAATGTTAGAGGAGGATGTCCGAAACTTCGATAGAAAGACCAAGTGGAGGAACATTTTCCAAAGCTTGGCCTATAAAATTGGAGAATATTCGCACAAGATCGAAATCCATGGAATTCTAAAATATGCTCGGACTTTGACATTAACAGGTTGTAACATTTAAGTAAGTAAGAGTCAATCTTATGTAAAAACTTGTACAAAAAAGAAGAATTAAATTGTTTAAGTTTTAAAATAATTTTAAAAAAGTTTTAAAATAATTACAAAAAATCGTATAAAAATATTTTTCCAAAAATTACAACAAAGCAAAAAAAAAGCAGGGAAAAACAAAGTTATTTTCACATGATTTTGGATCTAAAAATAAAAATTGTTTATTTTAATTATAAGCTGCTTAGTTTTCAACATATGAAGTAGCTCAGTGGAAGAGTCTCTGCCTAGCAGTCGGAGGGTCTGGGTTCGAGCCCCCATGGGATCATAAAAAAATTTTGTATTTCGTTTAAAAATATATGTTTTTAATAAAACAACAACAAAAAAGTTGTTGCTGTTGTTGTTGTTGCTTTCAAATTGCTTACCCAAGTCATTAATTTTCTGCAATTGGTAAGTACTTGCCTCCAATGACATCTCCATGTTAATGTAATGACTTAAACAGTGAATGAGTAAGTAGTTCGTGTTCAAAAGTTTAACTGTTTAACTCATTATTTGGTAATGAAAAGTTTTACTGGGTATTTCTATTTAATAAATTTATTTCAAATTTTACTTTTTTTTATTTTCCACTTGTATTTTTATTTTTTTGACTTGTTTGATTTGTTTATATTAAACAACTGATATTATGGTGTTGCCAATAATGAAATATACGAACGAGTAACAGCGATTTTAGATCTTTTTTAATCGCGGCTGTTTCAAATTTTATATTTATTAAAAAACAACATTAATAGAGCAATAAATAGACATATTTATCTTATATTGAAGTCTCTATATATAGGGTGGGGCATTTAAGGTTGGGTGATCTAATAGTTTAAAATTAAAATTTTATAATTTCGGCAAATTTATGTTTTGCTTTGAAGTAAAACTTTTCTGGTTAGAAGTAGAATATTAGTTTATTCATTTTTATGACACTGCGGGCCATACCTTCTTCTTCTGTTATCCTTGACTCCCAGAGGAGCACAGGGCTTCAGGGCCTTACCTTACACCTGACTAAATGTCTGACTAAATTTCGAGTGTATTTGATAGTATCTCAGCAATGATATCACAAATTTCGGCCTTAAAATAATTAATTGTCTCAGGTTTGTCGGTATAATACTTCTTTTTAACAGCTCCAAACAGAAACAGTGTCAAATCACAACTTGATACAGGATTATTGGTATTACCATTTCGGCTATCAAACGTTCGACCCATTACAGAATATAAAATTACCTTTTTTTTGTTAAAAACTGTATGAAATTGTTTAAAAAAACAGATAATTTATGGAAAATATTGTATAAAAAAATTATCTACAAACTTTGTTCATGCAAATTCTGCTATGATTTTAGTATAATTACAAAACTACAAATATTTTTCGTTTTTTTCATTTAGGCATCTTTCCATATCAACATATTGACAACACTCTTAATTACTGTCACTTAAGAACTTAAGGATTTTTTATTTTGAACAGTTTCAGATGTTAAGGTTAAGTGACAGCAGAATTCACCAACTGCTCTAACTGCTTTACACACAATAGAAACGATCAGTGGTGACGTTCCGTTAAGGCAGCCTCATGCCAAGTTCTACTAATCCACCCTTTAAACAAAAGAGCATGGCTATTGTAACAGGTTGTCTTACATAATTTGTATGGTGAAAGCAGTTTAACAAAAAAGTGACTTTGTGTAGTTTCGAAAGCAATCTGTAGCGTGTTTGACAAGGCAATGTTGCCATACTTTCCATATGCAACATGATCTTCATACATTATTATGTTAGTCAAGTGTCTACGCAATTCCACATGTGGCAGTACTCATAAAGTACAGCCTTAGCATATTCTTACGATATGTAATTAAGTTTCAAATTGCGAAATTACTTTAAACAAAAAATTTAAGTGACTGAATGGTCTGAGCCATTCGTAACTCATAAAATAAAAACTGATTGATAGTTACTAACTATGAAGTCGATTCGCTTATTTCAAATCCTTTGTTGATAATGAGCTGAGTAATGATACTTTTGGGATTACTTAGAATATATTTATGGATAACGTGATCATCTCCTTGGACATTATTTTGTTACATGGATCGTATGTTTTTTCAATATTTGGATTACTTTTAGATTCATGGAGTACTTCTTACACATGTATAAGGAGTAATCACAATTTCTCCAGGGTTCTAAGGTTTTTCAAATTTTGCTTAATATTGTATTAAATTTTAAGTTAATTTAATTAACAATATAAAATACCTTGTTTATTTGTGACCTTTTTTAACATACAACATTTTAAAATACATTTTATTTTTTGCCAAGTTATATGACAAAAAAATACAAGTGTAATTAATGTAAACCACATTCGACACTAAGTGACTCATTATTTTAAGAATTGTTGTAAACCTTTATTTTTATAATAGCACAGTTCACAATCCGATACAAATAGTCTAGCATCGTAGCATTTGCAAATAAGTATGACAAAATATAAATTTTCATTATTATTTCTATAGAAGTTTTTTCTTTTGCTACACCGATTTTCAAATGTTATGATGCTAGACTATTTGCAACGGATTGTGAACTGGGCTAATATGTATTACAATATTTTATGGAAAACTCCTTGGAGTTCCAGAATTTGAAGTCAGTTGTAAAAATTAATGGACATTGTATGTAACTTTTAAGAATTTAAATTTCATTGCCAAATCAGGATTTGTTTTACAAATCTTTGTTGTTAAGGTTCTTTTATTTAGGCCCTTTAGCTGTTTTCAATAAAGAGACAGACGGAGAACACTCAATCAGTCTAGGTTATCCAAAAGGGATCTAGAATGTGTAGTTTTTTTTAAGAGAAGTAACACTCTAGCAAAAACTTCCTTAACAATTTTATATAGAGTATATACAAATTGGGTTATCTTTTTTATACCCTTCACCACCAAGGGTATTATAAGTTTGTGCTGATGTGTGTAACGCATAGAAGTATTTGTCTTATACCCACCTTTTAGTATACCAAAAGGCTTAGAATCACTTTCTAAGTCGATTTAGCGATGTCAGTCTGTCCGTCCTTCCGTCTGGCTGACCGACTGGCTGGACCCCCATGTAAACCTTGTAATCAAAGTACAAGTCGCAATTCTAAAGATAATTGATGAAATTTGATACAAATAATTCTTAAGTGGTTCCATGGCTATTGAAATTCGTCAAAATCGGTCCATTATTATGGTCCCACTTCCCGGAATCGATATATTGGCCACAAATATCAATATTTTTTCATGAAAACAAATAATGCTTATGTAAACTAAAATCATTGTACCAAATTTCGTTGAAATCTGTCCACATTTGACCATAGCTCCCATACACACTTATGCCTCAAAATGCACTAAATGAGACAAAAGTCACTAAAACGTTCTTAAATCTTAAGATAATGAGAATTTTAAGTTTATTCATTTTTGTAACAACATAATTGCATACATAATTTCTGTAACAACTGTAATCAATTTGCTAAATTTCAAGATAATCGGTCCACATTTGACCCTGGCTCTCATATAAGTCCAAATGACGGAAACAGCTTAAATATATAAGTTTTGAGAAAATGTTTGCATGATGGCAAAATTTAGCAAATATTTGTCTTTCTTACTTGTTTAAAATGGAAATAGTAGAAGGGAAGTAAAAAGGAGAGACAAACTTCTTTTGATAACGGGCAGAAAAAATATTAAAAACGATTTAGTTGTTTCAAATACTATTGAAAAATCTTCATACTAAATTGTTAATTATTTAATAATGTTTTCTTAAATCGGTTAAATTATAGATATACGTTGTTCTTTTAATATTAATGTCATGGAAGATTACAAGTCATTTTTATACCCTACACAACTATAGATGGAATGGGTATATTGGGTTTGTGTTGTGATGTTTGTAAAGCATAGAAATGTTGGTCTGAGACCCACATTTTAGTATATCGATCGACTCAGAATCACTCCTTGAGTGTTTTAACGATGTTCGTGCGCGTGGCTGGCTGGCCGGTTATCCATGTAAGCTTGTTATCGATATACAGGTCGTAACTTTAAAGATGATTTAATGAAATTTGGTACGGGCTCATGTTTAAGTCCAAGGACGATCCAAATACTTTTTTTTTGCTAAAATCAGATTTCTATTTCAGGTACCTTTCATAGGGATGCCTTTCCGAAATTTTTGGTCTTTTACAGCCACAAATTAAGTTGTATTTTAATAATATTCAGCACAAACATTGCTTGTCATAACCTTAATTAGTGTATATAATTTTGTAGGAATCGGTCCATATTTGATTATACCTGCCACACTAGACACATTCTCAAAAGTAATTTAAATAACCATAAAAGCACAAAAACGCTTATAAGTCTATAGATAAATGCATTTTAAAATTAAAATAAACTAAAATTTTGAACAGATAAACATTTTGTAAATATAAACCAATAACCGAAATTTATTAACAATCGATCCACGATTCACCTTAGCTCCCATATCAGGCCCTTAGCCGGAAATGATATAAATCTACTTAAATCTTGAAATCTCGACTTAAGAAAAACTTGTAAATTGTTAGTCCATATTTGACATTAGTAGTGAAGGGTATCATATAGTCGGGCTAGACCGACTATAGTTTTTCTTACTTGTTTTTTTTTGTGGAAAAATGTATTAATATTGATTAAAATTTCGCTAAAACCGAAAATACTACTATTTCCCCCCATTCAAATGGGTCCATGCCTGAAAACTTTTTACAGTGATTTTGACGAAAATAAATAAAATTATTAAATTTTTTTCTGGACTAGCGTATTAGTATTGAAAATTTTTAATAAATGACTAATGTGGCGTATGAATAACAACAGTTGAGTACATATTTGCTTTAGTTAGATCATATTACTCATACGCAACACAGCCAAAATAACTGACCACAACGAACAGTGTTTTCAAACAAAAAAAGTGGTAATAAATCTATGTCTTCCAAACTGTAAGTCCGATTGCATCAGTATGTATGCAAGAATTGTTAAAGAGGACGTAAGCTTTCTAAATTTTAGATTTATGGTTACCCTGTATTTATGCAGCTTGAATAATTGGTTGTCAAAGTAGACCACCTCAGAAGTAAAAAAGCTTTTGGACCGTGTAGCTCTTTTAATTATTGTCCAATATTGTTGATTTTTTACATTTTGGAATGTGCTTAAAGAAACGAAGAAAAAACATGCTTACTTTACTATAATAACTATTATGGGCTTAGAAAATCATTTTGTTCTTCGAATTTTTTTAGTTTTTTACCTATTGTGTGTCGATATTAAGCCCACTTTAAAACTGAAACTGATTAAATTTCTGAAAAACTGTACAAGGTACATACATATTTCTTTTGTAGTTAAAAGGTTTATTTTATTGTTTATGTAAAATAATTTAAAAAGTTTCAAAAAAGGGAACCCAATTGACCGTTTTTTCTAATTAAAATAATGATGTATAGAAATTTTCATTTTTTTTTAAATACGATTTTCTGGATTTTTTATTTATGAAATCTAAAGAAAATATATGGAACTATATAACTGCGTTTTAGAAAGTTGACTTTTTTGTTATATGCTCAAAAACACAAAAATTTTCTTTGAAATCAGACAAATTTTGTTCAATGCTGTATTTAATGGGAATGTTGCACTGACTTCAATTTTGGTTTAAAATCATTCTGGAGCCCATTCTTTACGAATATATAATAAAACACTAACTTTAAATAAAAAAGAATTTCTTCGTAAAAAGTAAAAAATTTATGCCATCGTTTTTTTAGAAAAAATGCACTTTTTCGATTAGCGAAAAATATTTTACTTTGGAAGTTTCTCAACGTTAAATTGTTCAGGATATTTAAAATGGTTTTCACTGTTTTATTTTCTGTTGGCTATATGTCAATAATTTTAAAAAGTTATGGGTTTAACATCGAATGCATAATGGGTTAAAAACTACAAAAAGTCTAAGGCAAAAATGATTTTTTTATTTTTGAAATAAAATAAGATAAAACGCTGAACAATTATTTTCTTCGTTTCTTCAAGATTATTCCAAAATGTAAAAAGTTTTCCATATTTGATAATAATTAAAAGAGTTACAGAGTCCAAAAGATTTTTTACTTCTAAGATGTTCTACTTTGACGCCCAATGATTTAACCTGTGTAAACATAGGCTAACCATAAATCCAAAATTTTAAAAAGCTTGGGTCCTCTCATACATGTTGATGCAATCAGACTTACAGATTTATAATAAGTTTTGTTTTTTTTAAGCCACAGTGCAACGCTTACTTCATAAAAGATAAATTAATCTTTTGCATTGTATCAATTTCTGATATTTTTTTCAGAAAATAATAAAATATATTTACTATTGTTTTGATTTCACAATTTGCTTGTAAAATACTATACATTCAAATAAAAGGTATTTTTATACCCTTCACCACCATAGGTGGAAAGGGTATTATAATTTTTTGCTGATGTTTGTAGCACATAGAAATATTTGTTTTAGACCCACCTTTTAGTATACCAATAGGCTCAGAATCACTTTCTGAGTCGATTTAGCGATCTCCGTCCGTCTGGCTGGCTGGCTGGACCCCCATGTAAACCTTGTAATCAAACTACAGCTCGCAGTTCTAAAGATAATTTGTTGATCATTTTTTTGATAATGAGACCATGGCTATTGAAATTCGTCAAAATCGGTCCATTATTTATGGTACCTTCCATAGGTCACATTTCCCGGAATTGATATATTGGCCACAAATATCAATATTTTTTCATGAAATTTAAAACAGATTCTGCATATGTAAACTGAGATCACTATGCCAAATTTCATTAAAATCGGTCCACATTTGACCATAGCTCCCGTACAAACTCTTCTTTAAAAAAGCACTAAATGAGACAAAAATCACTAAAACACTCAAAAATCCGAAAATTATGACAATTTTAACTTTATTTTTTGCACACATAATTTTTGTAAAAACTGTCAATTTGCTAAATTTCAAGATAATCGGTTCACATTTGACCCTAGCCCCATATAAGTCTTAATGAGGAAAACAGCTTTATATTATTTATAATCCTTAAGAAAATGTTCGTATTTTGAAAAAATTTAGGAAATATTTGTTTTATAGATGAAAAAGTACAACTTTGACTTTAGTGGTGAAGGGTATCGTATTGTCGGGCTTGACCGACTATAGCACTTTCTTACTTGTTATTTATTGAAAAATATTTTTTATCAGTAAAATACAATATTTTTCATGAATAAAAGAATATAATATAAATAAAACTTTTTGTTTAAAATTTACAATAAGTTTTTTCCCCCAATTGAATTCTGACCAATCGATTTAATACTTTTGGTGTATTAGTTTTAAGTACTAATTTCAAAATAATCCGGTATGTGCTGAAAATCGAGCGTTTTCAAATCGTTCGATTTCTGATATATTTTTGAGATAATATTCCCTATTTCCACAAAAAAATTCAAACCAAATGAAAGATAAGATATAAGTCAACAGGATTAAAGCCCAAATTTTCATTTGTTTTAAGGAAATAACTGATAATTTGACGCAATGTCATATAAGGACAACTTTAGTCTTTGTATGTCGATAAAGTTAGCACATTTTACCAACTTATTAAAATATTATAAACTATTATTAACAAAAATAGACATGTTATGACATGAAGAAATTTTGTGCAATGAAAGTTATAAACCTATTGTACAATATATTCCTTTTTATTTATATTTGTTAACAAACAAATCTAACTAAAAACATATAGGAAGTTAAAACTAGTTGTAACTTTACGTTTTTGAACCTAACTGCAATTTTTGAATAAAAAGTTTTACTGTAGTGTATTGCACTAAGATCCCAATTTTTTACAATTATTTATTATTGTGTATGTATGTATGTATACTACGTACTTAAAATAAATTTGTATGACATACATTGTATGTAGTGTATGTTATTAGCATGAGGTTTTTTACATGCAAACCAAAATGCTACAAAAAGTTTTAAAAATATTAAGAATTTGATGGCTTAGTTTCTTTCAATTGAGAACAAATGTGTTAGAAGATTTTTTTTCTACGAAAAGTATGAGTGATTAGATCTCAAATAAATATTCATCAGTCAGCTGGGAAAGTTATTGTGCAAGCGTCTATGAACAGAAATTCTAATATCGTAGGTTCAATAGAAAACATTATTTCTTTGTGTAAATATTAACAACTTAGATACATATACTTACATAGATTTGCATTTCATACTCATGAGAATATATTTTCATCACATTTGCGCTTCAAATTTGTGTGTAATTCTTTTTGGAAAAGGTTAAAGCGACATACATCAACTAAAAAGAATATTTTATTTCCAAAGAAGATTTCTTTTTGTTCGATATGTTTTCAAATTCTTTTGTTCGTACAAAATTTTATAGATTAAAGAAAAGTATTTATAGATTGATGAAAAGTATTTTTTAAAACTTTTTTAGTAGGCAATGTTTTATTGTAAAATATAATTTTAATAATTTGACATTGCACAGTGCCATGTTTTACTTATTTTTTGTAAACTTCCTATATGTATAAAAAATATATCTTTCAGTTTACTAGTTAAATATTTAAGAAAAATTTATTTCAAGTTTTAAATATAAATATATCGAGAGCCTATATTCAATACCGACTTTGAACCAAACATAATATTTTTTAGGAGAGGCAAAAAACTGTTTTAAATCCAAAATATTTAAAAAGAAGCCAATATTTCTTCTATAATATATATAAGTTAAAGTTCTAAAATGGATTTCTTCTCTTTGATTTTTATAAAAAAAAAAACAGTTTTCCAATAGAAAGTGATTTTGAAAAAATTGGTTCATAGGCGGTATTGAAAATAGGCCCTCGATATGTAATTGTATTAAGAATAAATTAATAAATACACAAATTTTGAGGAATTATTACCGTCTTACTGTCTTATTTAAAAAAAAAAATCATGTTAAGGCTCATAAATTTCATAATTCATAATTGTCATCATATTCATATTGTGTTTTAAACCATTCATGAAAATTTTGTTTAACAAACACTTTATGAGCACATTATAACGTTAAACGCTTTTATTACTTTACAACTTTAATGTTCCATGTTTTCTAATTGTCATTTTGTGGTGTTAAAAATTTTTTTCTTGCAGGGTTATACAATTACTATTTTAACTTAAAATAGTAATTGTATAACCCTACAAGAACAATGACGGTCATATTACCGGTCATATGACCATCATTACTGACAAAGTTTCCATCATCGAGTAGAACAAAGTTTCTATCATTTTATTAAGCTAATATGAAAACTGTGACCGAAACTTTTTTGTAAGTGTGATTTTGCATATCTCTCTAACACACAAATTTTTTCGTCTACAGAACATACATCTGAACTGTTCACTCTAATGTTATTTACTAGTCAACATTTCTATACTATTGCTCACAGGTGACCGGTAAAGTTTGATAAATACTTCATCACTAGTGACGGATAAGTCGTTAGCAATAAATTAGTTTTCGTCACAGGTAACCAGTAAAGCTTGATATGTACTTTGTCACTGTTGACGAATAAATCGCCAGCAATGAAATAGTTTTGGTCACAAGAGGCCAGTAAATACGTCGTCACTGTTGACGGACTTTTAATTTAAAAGAAAACACATTGTAATATTTTAGTTCAATATTAATATTATTTTAATAACAAAAATACAAATTTGAAAGGAAATAAAACAAGATACAGTCAAATAAAAGAAGTATAAATATATAACAAAAAACAAAAAGTTAACAAAACAAGAAACAAAATTAATCAAAATGAAATTAAAATATATTTGAGATATTTTTTCGCTTTAGTTCTTTTGTTTAAAAAACATTTAAAAATTGTTTGTTAGATTTTAATTTTATTTTTATAATATTTTTCTTAGAGTTATTGCTTTTCCAAATTAATGCACGCCATAGAAATAACTCAGAAAATGTCAAAAATTCAACCGTGCAAATAACTTAGTCAACGATGATGGAAACTTCTTCACGAGTGACTGTCGTATGTTTTGTCAAGTTTAAATGTGTTAGTAAATATTTTGTGTGTGTATTAGTTTCGGCATTCATTTCTTGTCGAGAAGTAAATTTAAATATAAATTTTTTTTTTAAAGTAGCTCCGCCTAGCAGTCGAAGTACGGCGAGTTCAAACATCGGAATAGAATTGTGGAAGAAAGATATTTTTAAATTTATTTATTTTTTAAATTTTCAATTTTGTCAATTTCTTAAAGATTTAAAACAAAAGGTAAAATTAAATACCAAAAAGTATTATTAGTTTGTAACTCAGTTTGTGATTTTGCATTATACATTCCAAACCATTACAAATATTATACCAATCGACTCGGAAATCACAGAAGATTTTACCATTTCCATTTGCCAGTAGATCCACATGAATTATATATGTATTCGATTTAAGAAAATCCTGCCTTTCATTAATATTAGTCCAAAACCAGGGCAATGGATGTTCCGTAAATATTAAAAATAAACTAAAAAAAAACAAGTAAGAAAACTTATAGTCATTTAAACTCGACTATATGAAACCCTTCACTACTAAGGTCAAATGAGGAAAAACAATTTTACAAGTTTCCTTGTTTCCTTGTGCTTTTCTCGGCATTTAAAAGACTTTTGAGAATATATATTGTATGGGAGGTATGGTCATTTGACCGATTCTTACTGATTTCGGTTATCATAAGCAATATTTGTGCTGAATATTATTAAAGCACAATTAAGTTTGTGGCTGTAACTGGGCAAAAACTCTTTTCCGGTTAAGGCATCTCTAGAGGAAGTAAATTTAATTTAAATATCTTTAAAGTTACGACCTGTACTTTCATATCAAACTGACATAACCCAGACAGCCAGTGGGACGAAAATCGTTAAATCGAATCGACTCAGAGTCGGTATACTAAAAGGTAGGTCTCAGACCAACATTTCTATGCGTTACAAACAACAACCCAATATACCCTTAGCACCCGTTTCACCTGGTGGTGAAGGGGATACTTATTTATGTTTTCCTACTGTGCATTAGGGTGGAGCGAAAAACAACTTTTATTGAAATTCGATACTCCTGGGTTAAAAATTCGTTTTCCAGATCCTAAGGTGCTCAGAAAAAAAATTGTCTTCCTAGGTCAATGTCCTGAGGTGCCGCACAGGACATTTATTTCTACGACCCATTTGCATGGGAATTTTTTTCGGTTTTTGGTAAATTTAAACCAATAAATGTAGAAATTTGTATATTTAGTGACAAAAATACGAAATGTTATGAATTAAGTGGCGAATTTCAATAAAAATTAATAAAAATAGTAATTTTGACCTTTGATCCCGATGAAAAAGGTTTAAGCTCACCCAATATTCAGTATTAGCTTTATAAAAAGAAGACTTAAATAAAATTTACTTTGCATCTACTTAAATAATGTCTAAAAATTTACTTTTTCGCGAAATTTTAAGTTGCAGGTACGGCGAAACCATATGAGATATCAAACTGAACTTCTTCGAATTTTATTACCACATCTGTCTATTTCAACATGCCGATCACAAATTTTTAAATTTTGAATATTTTTTGAACAAAATTTTCTAAAACTTAAAAAGTGAGCTTTGAAGCGGTCCTTAAAAAAAGTACCATTTTCCAGTATAAAAAAAAACTTAATTAATTTTAATAAATTCCAATTATTTAGTACTCATAAGTTTTTATATGATAAGGAATGTAATTTCTGTACTCTATGATAATTTTTTTGCTGCATATCCTTAGGCGTGTTAAAAAGGACACGAATTTTCTGGAGCAAAATGCAATAACATGAAAACTGCTGCATGGATTTTTAGTTTTTATAACTCTAATGAAAGCTGATTTCGTTGTCTTTTACATCCAATAATTGGTTTTGCCAAAAATATAAACTGAATGGTTTAAATTTACCAAAAACTCCCATTTTCCCTATACAAATGGGTCCTAGATATAAATGTCCTGTGCGCCACCTTATGACATTGATCTAGGAAGACAAAATTTTTCTCCTAAGCTACTTAGGATGTAGACCATCGATTTTTAATTCAGGCATTTCGAATTTCAATAAAAGTTGTTTTTCGCTCCACCCTACTGTGCATTGCTGATATTATTGTTAATAATTTCAACCAAATTAAAGTACAAATATTTCATAAATTCATAATGGGTATTATTTATTTTTTTTTGCATTTTAAGCTTTTCGTATACTCTTGAAAATTACGTTTTATTATTTTATTTTAGAATGTTATTAAATACCATAATCTTCTTATGAAAATGAAAAAATAATGGCATACTTATGTAAAACCTTAACTGCACTCAAAAATTTCTACAGAAAATTTTACATATTAGTTGATTGTTAAGTAATTTAATTTGTTCTTGACGAATGATTTATAATTCATTATTTTTCCAAGCCACCCTCTTACTTGAGGCTTGTGTGTAAAAAAGTTCAATTAATTCTACGCAAAAGCTAATGGATGGTGCTCTTTCAAATAAGGAGAACAATAAGTAATAAAAACGATTTTTAAGAAATAAAGTAAGAAAGTGCTATAGTCGGTCAAGCCAGACCATAAGATCCCCTTCAACACTGTAGTCAATTGTTTTTTTTTTTTTTGGTATAAAAATGGTTTATTATTCAATTTTGTAACATTTTGTGGAAGCTAGGGTCAAATGCTGACCGATTTCTTCAAATTTACGAGCATTTGTGATTTTATTATACCCTTCACCACCATAGGTGGAAAGGGTATTATAAGTTTGTGCTGATGTATGTAACGCATTGAAATATTTGTCTTACACCCAACTTTTAGTATACCAATAGGCTTAGAACCACTTTTTGAGTTGATTTAGCAATGTCAGTCCGTCCGTCCATCCGTCTGGACGGCTGGCTGGACCTCCATTTAAACCATGTAATCTAAGTACAGGTCGTATTCTAAAGATAATTCCATGAAATTTGTCACATATAATTTTTTTGATAGTGGGACCATGGCTATTGAAATTCGTCAAAATCAGTCTAATATTTATTGTACCTCCCATAGGTCCCACTTCCCGGAATTGCTATATTGGCCACAAATTTAAATATATGTTCATGAAATTTAAATTAAATACTGCTTATGTAAACTAGAATCACTTTCAAAAAATAACAAAATAGTCGGGATGTAAATATTATTCAAAAAGAAGAGTATTCGCATTTCATCCAAAATATGTTACATTTATTTATTAATGTAACAGACCAATTTTAAAAAAGCCAAAAAATGTTTGTGGAGAAACCAAATTCCTCGACGCATTTCAATGGTAGGTTAAGCCATCTCTTCAGGAGGATTATCCCCAATTTAGACAGATTGAAAACCTCGCATTATTACTAAATTTACAAACAAAACTTTTAAGAATTATGTTCATAAACCATAAGCAAAAGCGTAGATTATCGACTGAACAAAAACAAACATTTTTCAGTTTTCATGTACCTTCACTTTCCACAGTTTTGCTGCAGCCGTCGGCTGAAGGTAGAAGAAAACTGAAAAATGTTTGTTTTTGTTCAGTCGATAATCTACGCTTTTACTTATGGTTTATGAACATAATTCTTAAAAGTTTTGTTTGTTAATTTAGTAATAATACGAGGTTTTCGATCTGTCTAAATTGGGGATAATCCTCCTGAAGAGATGGCTTAACCTACCATCAAAACGCGTCGAGGAATTTGGTTTCTCCGCAAACATTTTTTGGCTTTTTATCAATAAATTGGTCTGTTACATTAATAAATAAATGTAACAGATTTGGGATCAAATGCGAATACTCTTCTTTTTGAATAAAATCACTGTCCCGAATTACGGGCCGAAATCGGGCCACATTTCTATGGTCAAATGTGGTCCTATCGGTCGTAAATCTGAAGATAATGGGAATTTTAAGTTTATTTTTTGCATACATAATTTTTGTAATAATTGAGATAATCGGTCCACATTTGACAGTAGCTTTCATATAAGTCCAAATAACGGAAACAGCTTAAATATAAAAGTTTTAAGAGAAATTTAGCAAATATTTAGCAAATATTTGTCTTTATACAGGAAAAAGAACACCTTAGTGGTGAAGGATCGATCTTGACCAACTATAGCTCTTTCTTACTTGTTTTTTTCTCATTAAGCGACTTTTGACAGATTTCTAATGGATGATATGGTCATATATGGACCGATTTCCTCGAAACATGGCACAGTGATTTCTATTTATTGAGGAGTATTCATTTTAAATTTCACAAAATTATTCCGAAATTCCAGAAAGCCAGGCCTATGGAGCGATTTCAATAGCAATGGGATCAAATTTTATCAAATTATATTAAGAGTTGCGACCTGTACATTGACTACACTATGCTGGTTAAAAACCCAGACAAAAGGGAGACCTAGTGGGTAAAGATAATACAAGCATGCTGAATTAAATGCTAACCGTTTTTTAGGTTAGCTCTAGTTTTCGAGATATAGCGCTATTACAAAAATGGTGAAGGTTAGGCAATAAATATTCTCGTAACTCGAAAACTGTTTATTTTCTTGAACTAAGTAAGAAAATTCGAAATTCTGCAACAAAATTATCTCTTAGGAAAACTAATTATTTTTTTAAGTCGAGTCGTGTTGGAAATAAATTTTTTTTGTTGGCAAGAAAATATTTTTTTTTTTAATTTTGTTTTGTGATTTTTCAAATAAAAATATTTTTTTTGCAAACCAAAAAAATTATTTCCAAAACGACTGCTCAGATTAAACAAATAATTAGTGTTTCTGAAAGATAATTTTGTTGTCGAATTTAATTTTTTTTCTTAGTTCAAGAAATTAAATAGTTTTAGAATTAGGCAAATATTTTTTTTCACCTATGATATAAATGCTATATAAGTATTATTTCTCAAAAACATAAAAATTAGTTTTCGAACAACCTATCATTAAATATCAAAGAATATTTTAATAATATTTTATACGGCTTATATTTCGTAATGATATTTAAGATATCTACAATATTGAACAAAGTATGTCCACTTAAAAAAAAGGTCACCGTACACCACCGAATATAAAGTATTGCTTTGAGACAGTTTTGAAATTTTTTTTTTCGAAGCACATTGGGGTCGCCAAAATAAATTTTTCTTTATATCTTCGGCACTTACAATCGGATTTAAAAGTGTGATATATACATGCTTTTGTCTCGAAGAGGCCAATATTTTGCTTTAATAGTCATTGGTCTTAGATATCCGGTTCTAGCATTTATCCATCAGACCTCGGGTCCTTCCACCCAAATGTACCTCCCTAATATCCGCCAAAAAACATTTTTCGTTATATCTTTGCCATTTACAGTTGGATCTTTAATTGTTATATATCGATGTTTTTGTCTAAAGAAGGCCAATGTTTTGTGTTAATAATTATTGACCTCTAGTACACAATTCTAGTACTTACACATGATGTCTCAACTCATACAATAAGAATTAAAAAAATTAATGTAAAATTAAAAAATTTTAATTAATCATGTCTTGAAACGATCCAAGTTTGCTATATTTTTGACGACTTATGAATTAAATCAACTGTGGCCCATACGTTGCTCTTCGGTGACAGCCATATCAGCTTCATGTACTTCATGAACAAAACGCTCGGTGTTTTGTAAATGGCATAGATAAGCTGTAAAAATAGTAAAAATTAGCAAATAAAACTATCGAAAGAAAGAATTTTCCTTATTTTAACCTGGTATTTCGATTATTTCATTGGAAAACTGTAATGCTTTTAGCTGTTCTTGCATATAGAACTGCAAGCATGGCGGCTCAGTCAATTCAAATTTTTTTTCAAATAATTATATCGAAATATGAGTCACTCTCGAAGATTATAAAATTCTGAAATTGTGGCCGAACATTTGACGAATGCCTACCAGAGAACTTCAAAATCACGGGATTTCTTGATTTCATTCAGCACAAAAATTTTTGTTCATTTTAAAGAATAAAGAAAAATTCAACGTGATTAAAAATCATATTCATTCTACTGTACACATCAAATTCTGATTTTGTGAATAATTAACAAAAGCATTTTATGAACAAGTTCGCACAGGCAAGAGAAGGGCTTGCAGTAAATTCATCGTGTCCAAACGATCTTATTCTCATTAACACACACAACATGTTTGAACCGAACGTCTATATGAATTGAGCAATATAATATGCCAACAATACAAACAACATTTACAATTCAACATTGATAAGTGAGCTTATTTGAATTTTTCATCATTTTGAATTTGTTTATCAAAGGCAAAATTAGAAGGAATACGCATTGGAAAATGCACAGTGGTTTATAAGATTTTTTTTTATTAGTTTGGAAACTTTTTAATTGACGTAGTAAATAGAGAAAAATGTGAATGTATAATTATTATATATATTATATAACAATTATATAACATTCTAATTGTATAATTGAATAGAGCAATAAGAGTTATTCAGAAAAATATATATATATACACAGTGAGATGGAATATATAGAAAAATTATTTTTATGCTAAACATTCAATCGTTTTTATAGAAAATATTTTATTTTTTAAGTAAAAAATACGTTTATATTTTCTTTATAGAAAAAGTAAGTTTTTCTATAGAAAAAGTAAGTTTTTCAATAGAAAAAGTAAGTTTTTCTATAGAAAAAGTAAGTTTTTCTATAGAAAAAAAGTAAGTTTTTCTATAGAAAACGTAAGTTTTTCTATAGAAAACGTAAGTTTTTCTATAGAAAACGTAAGTTTTTCTATAGAAAAAGTAAGTTTTTCTATAGAAAAAGTAAGTTTTTCAATAGAAAAAGTAAGCTTTTCTATAGAAAAAGTAAGTTTTTCTATAGAAAAAGTAAGTTTTTCTATAGAAAAAGTAAGTTTTTCTATAGAAAAAGTAAGTTTTTCTATAGAAAAAGTAAGTTTTTCTATAGAAAAAGTAAGTTTTTCTATAGAAAAAGTAAGTTTTTCTATAGAAAAAGTAAGTTTTTCTATAGAAAAAGTAAGTTTTTGTATAGAAAACGTATGTTTTTCTATTGAAAAAGTAAGTTTTTCTATAGAAAAAGTAAGTTTTTCTATAGAAAAAGTAAGTTTTTCTATAGAAAAAGTAAGTTTTTCTATAGAAAACGTAAGTTTTTCTATAAAAAAATTAAATTAACATTTTCTTACAAAAATTACCTATTTTGTCTAGGCAATACGAATAGACATCAAAAACCAATGTAAACTGAAATAAAAAAAAGATCTTACCTTTGAACAAATTCATACACAATGATTTCTTGCTTTTTGCATTTCAATGTTTATCAGATTTTTGTATGTTTAGTGGAAAAGCAAAGCACACGAATGGACAAGTTTGATTCGACCTATGACAAAAATAAGACTTTATTCAACATGCGAGTTGTTCGATTGCCTTAAAATGAACAACATGTATACAAGTTCGAACAAGTTTGATTAATTCATTCACTCTCAGTTTAAAGAAAATCATTTTCAATGAAGGGAAATATGTTCGGTTGCTTTAAAATGAACAGCAAAAGAGTGTGTGTAGGCAAGTTTGATCTTTTACAAATAAAAGACAAGTTTTTTGTGCCTTTGTTATTGTTGAATGTTTTTTAATCAGCAAGTGAAGTTCTCTGATGCCTACCGTTGGTTCGTTTCTGGCTGATAGAATCTTTGTGTAGCCATCTGAACGTACTAGCAGATCTTGGTCTGTTATCATCGACAACAAAAAATTCTCAGTTGGAAAAAGTTGGTGTTATTTTCTATTGGCCGACGAACGTCGTCCGAAGAAATAACGAAAAATGTATTTTGGCAATCCCAATGTGCGGCAAAACAAAAATGGCTTATTTTTAATAGTTCGGTTGGAATTACCGAAAAACTTTCTGAGTAAAAATATAACGATTTTTTAAGAGCTTTAATTTTATGATATTAGGGTGGTACATTAGAGTGGTACAAACTGAGGTGTAGTGAATAAATACAACAAGTGGATATCTGAGACCAAAGAGTATTAAAGCAAAATATTGGGCTTAACGAGACAAAAACATCGATATATCACGCTTTAAGATCCGACTTGCATATAAGTCGAGACGCTCTAATGTCCACTTGTTTTCTACATATTTTGGAAAGTTTTTACAAAAACTTATTTATTTTTCATACTTTACTAAAAATTTTGGTATCAAATAGATAACTTAATGTACAAAAGAATCACTTTCAATCCCATTATTGATAGCGTAAAGTGTAATCCGAATAGATGCCAATTGAGATATCAAATGACTTTTTGATATACTATGATACATCATGCATGAATGAATGTATGTACATATGTATGTATATATGTTATATATTGTGTTAAACGTATGTATATGTATACTTATTTAATTATGGAATTTTTATGACATTGATCTCATAAACATTATAGGAATTAAATATTTTCCTCAATTTGAGCTAAATACTTAATATAATAATGACTATAATAATCTGATATAAATAATGTAGAGACATCCAATCTTAATCCAAGCATCCGACTAAATGAATCAAACATATCTTTGAGGATATAAACATAAAAAAATAATCTGTTTGCATAAATCTACATAATATATGAATTTCTTACGAAAAAAAATTCTTGATAAATATTATATTTTCAAGGATGGAAAATATCTTCAAGGTCTTTTCTAATTAATCTGTCGTAAAAGAAGAATTTAATAATTTTTTTAATTCCATTATGAAGATAAAATAGGAAATAAAATGCATAAAAATTTAACTATGTCCCGTTTCACACGAATCAGGTTTTCTTGATCAGTTTTTCCTTAAATCTCTTTTGACCCTGCATTTACGGTCACACACAAACATTTTCTTCATCAGTTTTCATTTTATTTTCCTTAAATTTCATACAAATTTTTAAAATTTTCGTAAACTTGATAGTACGGTCAGGTTTGCTAAATTTAAATTCTGTAAGTTTTTTCTCATACAAATTCAAAACTTGATAAGCCAAACCTGACTAATGTCAGGTTTATTAAAAGTAACTTTTTTGGTTATGTTTTTTCATTTTTTTAATTTAGACACTCTGATTCTAAAATCAATATCAGAATTTTGAGATATTTTTATAAATGAGGAATTTTTTCTTTAGAAAAATTTGCATTATAAGGAAATTGTTTACTAAAAAAAATATGTAATTGAATTTTGTATCATTCACAAGAAATGGTATTTGTGTAAATAAATAATGAATGATATCATTTTTTTTACCCTTCACCACCATAGCTGGAAGGGTATATTGGGTTTGTGCAGATGTAATTAGTATTTCGATCAACTCAGAACCTTTTAAACTAAAAGATATTAAAATTTAATAAATTTAGCAAAGAGATTTTCTTTTATCCAAGGATACCACAGGTCTACAAAATGAAAATTTTTGTCAGCTGCATGAGATATTTTCACTGAATTATATATTTTAGAATGCGCTAATTTCAGAAATGATGGCAATTTTTCTCAACCACATCAGGGTTTTTTAATACAAAAATTGATAAAAAATAAACATTTTTTTAAAATTATAATTGCAAAAAATATTAAAAATAAATTATTTTTTGATTTTATTTTATTTGGTTGCCGATTGTTAAAGACTCTACTACCCCTATAAAAAACCTACATATACATATAATTAAACGCTTTGAATTTTTTTTCCTGTTTTTATTTGCAATTTCAAAATGAAAATACGGCGATATTATTATTTGAGATATCGACCACTTTTTCATTTTTATTGTTTCTTAAGTTAATTTTATGACACTGCAGTGACAGTGTACTGGAAAGAAAATTTATAATTTTAAAAATTTGTTGAACAAAATTTTAAAAAATGATAAATGGTCATAACTTTCTTATATGAAAAAAACTAAGCAAATTCTCTTATATTTTGAAAACAATTCAACTATTTAAGAATAACAGGCGAAAACTTTGCAAATCATTTCGTACTTTGAAATTTAATTATCCCTAAGTAAATTTCTTCCTGCAAATTTTTAAGCATGTCGTCAAGAAATTTATGTTCGGGGAAAATTGCAATAACTCCAAAACGGCTACATTTTTTTTTATTTTAATAACTTAAAAAAAGCTAATTTAGTTCTCATTTTTATTTCATTCAGTTTTTTAAATAAACAAAAATAATTCCATTTTTTTCCATACAAAAAATGTTAACACTTTGTCGGTGGAAACCATTGTACTGTACAATTTTTGTTCCGAATTAGCTTTTTTTGTCAACGTTGTCTCCACCAAGAGCAATGAAATCATTCCAGTGTCAATATTATATTTTACTACTTTTGTAAAACGATTTATTTTCAATTTATTCGTGCCAAATTTCTTACATGCGATCATTTTTTGAGATCTGCAAATATCCAGTAGTCGCTGGGAGCCAAATCTTTTGAATTTGTTACCTAAATAATCATAATTTTTCTTGGAGAGAAGTGCCCCTAATGCTTTTAAAGCCATTGTTTAGCTTAAGCTTTTTTTCGATCTACTATAAATGCAGTGCAAAATATAAACACGATTTTTTCAATCCATTGTTTTAAAACTAATGAATAATATTGTTTTATAACTAATGTATAATATTCATTTGTGGGCATTTAATTATAAAGATACATTTTCTAAAGCTGTACAATTATTAATTTGTAAGCTAGTTAAAGTGGTGTGAATGTAAAAAAATCAAACAACAAAATGATAAAATTTAAAACAAAGTGTATTTTGTAATAAATATGAGTTAATGGAATGGGATAAACTTGGTAAAGTTAAAATAATTCTTGTTGTTATATCAGGAATAACAAAATGTTGCTTATAGGCAACATTGGTTAATTAAACTAATTTACACTGAAAGTTAGTTTAAAATGGAGGAACAAGATCTTGTCTTTTGCGAAACTGCTTTAAAAGTAGAAAAAAATTGTAATTGAATGGTCAAATTCGAAAAGGTCACATCTACAGTTTTTTTTAGATATATGTACGTTCATTAATACCAATGAGTTATTATTGCTTCCCTGCATCTACTGTATATAGAATGGAACATTCCTAGCATTCCTTCAACTGTAAATTCTATAAGCTTCCTAAAAATGAACTTGAAACTTGATCAAAAAGGTCATAAGGTTGAATGGGGAGCAAATGAAAGGTAAAGATTATGTCATACAGATATTTCAAAAGTAGCTACGACCTTAAACTTTCAAATTTTACAACAATAACATGAAATCAATAAAAATAACATGAAATAAAAATATTCGTTTTTGTTTTTAAATGTGCTACTAATGCTCAATGTTGCTTATAAGCAACATCTCATAACGGTAGAACAACAAGTGATAAAGAGCTGAAATATAAAATAATTAATATATAATTGAAATATTTTTAAACACGCTCATTTTAATGGTGACATGAAAGGATTAATTTAGGCTTTATTTCATTACAATATAATTAAATTTTTATTTAATTTTTTTTTTATGAAATAAAATGTGGGCACACAATTTCGAGGGGTTGGTCCTACATTAGGTACTCGAAGCTTTTAATTTATTCCAAAAACTGTTGTTGATTTCAAGTCGATCGGTTTGTTTAAGGTAAGTCTAAGACGGTCCAAAGATATAAATATACTAAATTTGGTTTACACTTTAATAAAATATCCCCAATCTATAAATGATGGTGTAAAATATAAGGAAAGAAAAACATTAAAACTCAATCATAAAATTATGTACAGTTGGTCGAGTTGTGACATACCAGAAACATACATTTATAGACCTGTAAATAATGTGCCTTAAGCATCGTAAATAAGCTAAAACACCCTTACAAACAAAAATATAGAAAAAGGGAACTTTATTTTGTTTCAAATAGTAAAACTGGATAAAATCTCAGAGCAATGCCATCATAAGCTCATAAAATATAAGAACCATGTCGCATGTTGTGTACTTTACTCTTCCTCCTATGTTGACACTAATGTTTTACTTATTGATTTGTAATAAAAATAGATTGATTACCTGTTATAAATAGATAAAATACATGTGTAAATTGATGTATAATGTAAACAATTGTAAATGTTGAAATGTGTATAAACACATACATATGTACAAGGGTATCAAATACGACTATAATTTTTTAGAGATAAATTACAAAAACATAAGTTGGCTTAATTTTTTTTTTGGACAATTTTGAGTTACTTTTGGTTTTAGTTGTTTCCAATTAATATTTTATAATTACTGGCGGTTCATTTTGTTTTGAACAATATAAACTAAGCACTTTGTAGCTTATTTAATTCCCAGTGTTTAATTTTTATATAATTTTATAGCATACACTCGAAAAATTTTGTTAGTTGTATTAACAGAAAATTTAATACTTACTTATAAGTAAATTGGAAAAAGTTAATATTTATATTCAATTTTCATTAGTTTATGACATCTAATGACAAATAATGATTATTACAGGCACTAAGTACCTTTCTACATGTTTTAATAGTATGCTAGACCTAAAATTTTGAATCATCTAATTACGACATTTATAATTTGGTTAAATAATAACAATTATAATAATAATAATAGGACTGTCTTCTAGTTTCCGCATTTTTTTATATATAAAATAAAATAAGACTAATAACGGGGCAAGTTTAATGATACTACTTTTTTCTAAGCCAACATTGAGGTCAGAATTCTGAGCTTTTCTGATTTTAGGGATTTTCTTCATTAAATGCAATCGATATGAACTCCATTAGTATTTTCCGCATTTCTGATAGACAAAATATGTTATTTTTTATACCCGCTATCAAAAAGAATGGGGGGTATATTGACATTGCCATTCCGTTTCAGTTTCCTTTATAACTAAAAGGGATATCCGCCTGTCTATAAAATCACGATAACGCCTAAACGAAAAAAGCTAAGTCACTGAAACTTGACAAAAATATTCGTCATTTCTAAATTTTTTATTGAAATTGGGCAAAATTGGTTCACATTTGACCATAGCTTACTTATAAACTCGTCTAGGCTAATTGCTTATTTGCTAATAAATGACAAATTATAACAGTTATGATGATATGATGATGATATATGATGGCATATAGAAATTTTTTGTAAACACTAGGTAGCATATACAATTTCATCGAAATCGGTTTACATTTGACCATAGCTCCCATACAAAACACTTACAGAAACAGCGTAAATTCCACTATAAAAACACTTGAATGCCAATAAATGATAAACTTTAAACTTAATTTATTACAAGAAAGTCTTATATGAATACCAACCAGTCTGCCAAATTTTGTTACAATCGGTCACCATTTGACCATGGCTCCCATATAAAAAACTTACGGAAACACAAAAATACAAAAAGAAAAGGGAGTTTATGTCCATCTGTCCGTCAGATAAAAGCGTGATAGCGTCTTATCGAAAAAAGATAGAGGGACAACATTTTACAAAAGTATTTTCGATATCTTGAGAAAGTTTTGCATTAAAAATGGGCGAAATCGGTTCACATTTAGTTAGAGCTCCCATATAATCCCGCCCCAGGAATCACATTAATGCTGGTAAATTAAATTTAATTGTAAGCGATATGACAAATAAATTAAGAACATAGTAAAACTTCTACAACTATTATTCAGAATATAAAATTTTTTAGGAATCGGTCCATTTTTGACCATTCCTTTCATATAAAAACCACTCCCGGAAACCACTAAAATACCACAAACGCCAGCTAAAAGCTATTAAATTATGAACTTCAAGCTATTAATAAGCTTTTTATAAATACCAGCCCGTATATAAAATATGGTGACAATTGGTCTACATTTGGCTACAGTTCTTATATATATTTAACATCCCCTTTTTTTATATCTACAATCAAAAAGATTTGGAGGTACATTCAGTACATTAAGATTGCACCTACGAGATCAGCTCAGACTTTATATACGGTGGATGTATTAGGAACTCCTTATAAAATATATGGACCTGCCGTATTAATAATAACGTATTTGACTCAACTATAAAGCACAAAAGTATTTAACATGTTACCCGGTCATGAGACTAAATTTTGCCCAAAGTAAATACTATACTGGTAATAGCATACCAGAGGTCCCAAGTTCGGTTAGACCCACTTGAAAAAAAAAAAAAATAAATAAAAAAGCGGCGGTTCACCGCATAACTCTACTATCCACCGGTTATTGAGTATTAGGTTATGTAAAACTTCTCTAACTAATGCATTTGCCGTTCGGAGCCGGAGTTAAAAAAGTTAAAACAAAGGTCCCTTTCAATAAGTCTTAAAAATAGAATCGGATGCAGCTCATTGTCTGAGAAGTATCCCTTGTTCCAATTGGAATGTTGTCGGGAAATTATATATATATAAATACTATGGAAACCACTTTGATACTTTTAAATGTTGAACTATAAAGCAATTTACTCAACCCAATTTAGTCCAAAGATTTTGCCAACATTATCAACTGACATAACAATTGTTTTTTGAATTCGGTCCACATTTTGAATTAGCTCCACCATCGTAGACATGTGAGATATGTTTCTAAATGTAATGCAATTTGTTGATGGGTATATAAGATTCGGCACAGCCGAATATAACACTTTCACATGTTA
The DNA here is from genome assembly GCA_933228675.1 of Stomorhina lunata. Classification (NCBI taxonomy): domain Eukaryota; kingdom Metazoa; phylum Arthropoda; class Insecta; order Diptera; family Rhiniidae; genus Stomorhina; species Stomorhina lunata. The sequence goes on from OW121744.1 coordinate 68,952,846, forward strand.
AAATAATTGAGTTGTTTATAATCAAGATATTGATAGGCGTCGTAAGCTAATGACCGGTAGTGTAAATTGAATTTTTATGTGCAAAATTAAACTAAAAAGGTCGTGGCCAAAAGTCGTTATTAAAGAAATTTGGGCCGATGATGCTGTAAGAGAGTAATAAACTTGAATAAATTCAACTGTTTATGTTCACTTTATAGGCCTGAGTATAACTTTCAAGCTCGATATATTCTCACAAAGAGACATTTGTATTGAACGGGTCAGTGATTCTCTTCTTAAACGTCATAAAATTTTTCTGGAACTAATGCATGATAAAAATGGATAATTTTGTGACGCTTGAGTAATTAATTAGAAATTACAAATGTCAATACGATGACTTATCCTACCTATACTTGAAACTTAGGGTAAGGCTCTACCCTAAAAGCATGTTATTGTACAGAAAAGTTATTGTACAGAAGTAAAAAATCAAACTATGAAGTATCCTAATATTGATTACTTTAAAAAATTAAAGTCCATATTTCACAGAAGGTTTTCGAAAAAAATTGGGTAATTTCTAATGTATGTATTTTAAAATATTCTCTTCTATTGATATAAATATTTAGCAATACATCAAAAAAGTAGGTTTTAGAATTTGATGATAAGCAAATGAATTTATATACATTTTTCAGAGATATATTGAGCTATCCTTGGTACTACATACAATTTTTGGTTCCCGAAATACAGGGTGTTTTCTATAGTTTTGGCTTTTTAACTTTCGCGCTGTAACTTTTTTAACAGGTAATAAGATAAGTCCATTAGATTTCATCACCGTAAAAAAACATCAGTTCACTTAGCAAAAAAATGTGTATAAATGATAACACAGTAGTGGGAAAATCTAAAATTTGCATTTAAAATGGCACAAAAGCGGATAAAGATTTTGAGACCAAATCTTACGTACCGTAAGGTACTATCAAAAAATTTGATATGGTGCGTCAAAAGTAACAAGACAACAGTAGCTTCTGATCAGTTTGTGTTCAATTACACTGCTCACTTCGTCCTAACTCGAGAACGACTCATCCGATTTTCAAAATTAAAACACTTGAAGATGCATAACAAAAATTTATTTCGTCCTAACTCGAGAACGACTCATCCGATTTTCAAAAGCAAAAGATGCATAACAAAATTGCATTAATTTTAGTCAAATATAATTTTTCTGTATCTCTTATCGTTTTGGAGTTATTTAGAAATTAATGGAGAAAAAAAATTTTTTCGTTCGAAATTTTTTTCAGGTTAAAAATGTAATTAAAAAAAGATAAAGTAAAATTTTAACATTTTAAACATTTTTCTAAGAGCTACATATCTTAAAAATAAAATAAGCTATAAACCATAAAAATCGGTTTAAAAATGTAAATTTTATTACCAATTTACCGCAGGTCACCAATATATTTTATAAAAAATACCGTTGTATTTTAGCTTCATTAGCTAATGAAATCTTATGGTCATATGGTAAATTGGTAATAAAATTCACATTTTTAATTAGATTTTTATGGTTTATAGTTTATTTTATTCTTAAGATATGTAGCTCTTAGAAAAATGTTTAAAATGTTAAAATTTTATTTATCTTTTTTTTAATTACATTTTTAACCTGAAAAAAATTACGAATTTCGCACGAAAAAAAATATTTTTCTCCATTAATTTCTAAATAACTCCAAAACGATAAGAGATACAGAAAAATTATATTAGACTAAAATAAATGCAATTTTGTTATGCATCTTTTGCTTTTGAAAATCGGATGAGTCGTTCTCGAGTTAGGACGAAATAGGTCTCCGTACCTGACTAATTTAAGGGGAAAAATTTGCCACGCCCATAAAAAAAAAAAAATGTTGCAAAAGGTTGCGCAAGGTGACGGTATTAGTATGTTTCTTACAAATGTATCAAATACATTATTGGATCTTTTTCGATGTTAGCATATTCATGCTATTTTCGAATGTAACCTAAAATAGCGCCATCTTTTAACATAATTCAGAAACAAAAAAATTATAAAACAAACATTATTTATATAATCCCAGAGATTTGTTTTCTACAATAAAAAAGTTCTTTTTAACAAAAAGTTGTTTTTGATGTATTGCTAGATATATTAAAATATAAACCAAACTTTTTTAATAATTACAGGAATATGTAATCTATTGAAATAATATTTTGAGTGTATCTTTTTTTTAAGCTCAGTTGGGTCCTTGGTCTTTTTTTGGAAACAAAAATCGATCAAAGCGTCTGTCTAGTGAATGGTTTTGAGAAAAAATAATGTTGATTGATTGGATTTTTAGCTTATAATTAAAATGAGCACATAAATAAAAATAAGTTAAGTAAAATATATTGTATATTCTAAAATACATAAGTATTTCGTTTGGAAAATGAAAGCGGTAATTAAGTACTTACAAATTATTGAATACATTATATATTTAAATACAATGAAGTGGAAATATTTTAAAAATCAAATAATAAATTTTATATAAATAACAAATTTTCCAAAATTATACAATTAAATATATTTTCGTTTGCTAAATTATTTTAGATCTATTAATATTAAGATTTTAGGGAGGTATATTTATGTTATACTTATGTACAATAACGATAAGCCTATTAAATAAATATGTATGTATTTTATTTAAAACAACAAGTAAAAGTGTAATATTCGGCTGTTCCGAATCTTATATACCCACCATCAAGTTGTGTTAAATTTAGAAGCATATCTCATATATCTACGAGGGTGCAGCTAATTCAAAATGTGAACCAAATTTGAAAACAAATTGTTAAGCTAATTGGTATTGTTGGTAAAATCTTTGGACTAAATTCGGTTGCAGTAGCTTTATAGTTAACAATTAAAAGTCTCTAAGTGGTTTCCCTACTATTTACTTTGAACTAATTCGATTTCAGAACCGGGCTAAGTTTTACATAAATAAGTTGTTTAATACTTTTGGCTGTGCTTAATATGTAGTTAGGCCAAACACGTTGATAGTAATACGGCAGGTCCATATATTTTGGTAGGAGTTCCTAATGCATCCACCGTATATAAAGTCTGGGCTGAACATTGATTGAAAGCTATCTACATTTCGTAGGTGCAATCTTAATATACGAAATGTACCTCCAAATCTTCTTGAAAAAGGGATGTTATATATAAGAACAATAGTCAAATGTTGACCGTTTGTCACAAAATTTTATATACTGGTATTTAAGGCCCTATGCTCCACTGGGAGTCAAGGATAACAAAAGAATTTGCAAAAAGCTTATATAATTTAGTGGCACTTGTAGTATTTTAGTGGTTTTCGGGAGTGGTTTTTATATTAAAGCTATGGTCAAATATGGACCGATTCCTATAAAATTTGACATACTAACCGATAGTTGCATAAAACTTCTATGTTCTAAATTTAATCGCCATAGCTATTACAATGTATTCGATTTATCAGCATTAATGTGAATCCCGGGGCAGGGTTATATGGAAGTTTTAACTAAATGTAGAACAATTTCGCCTATTTTCAATACAACACTTTTTAAAGGTATCCGCGCTATCGCACTTTCATTTAACGGGCAGACGGACAAAAACCCCCTTATCTTTTTGGTATTTTTGTGTTTCCTTAAGTTTTTATTTGGGACATATGGTCAAATGGTGACCGATTGTGACAAAATTTTGCACACTGGCAAGCATTGACATAAGACTTAATTGTACTAAATTTAGTGGCCAAGGTGGAATTTAGCTGTTGTGAATGGGAGCTATGGTTATATGTGAACCGATTTTGATGACATTTTATACGATGAAAAATTTCTCTGTGCTAAATTTTATTATCATATCCTTTATAATTTGTCATTTATTAGCGAATAAGCGATTGACCTATGCGGGGTTTAACGGGAGCTATGGTCAAATGTAAACCGATTTCGCCACATTTTCAATACCACAATTTTCCAAAAAATTAAATATTTCTACTTAGAATTTCCTAAGGATTCAGAATATACATCAATTTTTGTTTTTGAGCTAATATTAAGAAAATCTCAAACGGAATGACAATCACAATATAAAAGTAACTTTTTGTTATACATAAATATATACATACATATGTACTCTGTTTCGTATTTGTATATACATACATATATATATTCGGAAATTTTTAAAAAATAATATGAAAATGCGTTGTTAATAAAATACAAAAAATAAACGTCGTTTAAATGTAAAGCCTATACAATAGCAGACATTTATTTCACAAGTTTAAATCAAAAATTTTTAAATAGTCAAAATTTGTTAAGGTTGAGGCTTAATATCTGTAAATGGTATATCTTATAACATAGTCTCCATAGTAGTCCCTGATTTAGCCTAATTTAACCGGTTTAAGCCATCATGTTTCACGCAGTCCCATTACAATTTTGACATAGGAATGCCATCTTACGTTTGTAAAACTGAAAAATTACATACATACATTTTACTTTAATATTTTAAATTAAATTATTTTTTTTAAATTTTGACCCCAAAGATAAGGAAGAAAGAAACAGAATTGAGGAAATCCCATATAATTTAAGGTTTTTGTTAATAAGCCTGAAGAAATGTTCATTTCACTCTAGACATTAATTATTTAGAAGTTGTTATTTGTACATATGTTCATGCATTTACATATGTAAGTACCCTGAATTTACTATGTGGTATTTTGATATGACCTTATATATATTCAGTTTTTTGGCTTGTGTTGGTAACTGTTTGGTATATCAATAAATATGTGCGTAGATATTTCGTTTTAAACGTTTTCATTTTCTAAACACGAAAAAATAATTGGCAACAAATTCATTATACAATATATAGGATCTAATGCCATGTAGTTTTATGTTGAGGTTTTGTAGGTTTCTTTTTTTTTGTAGCTTAAATACATGTGAAAAATATAGCCTTACATAGAGACACATAAATATTTATTACCAAAAGTTTGGGGGTTTTGTGGTTTTTGTTGCTCCAAATAAGTATAATAAACACCAGCAAATATACAGTTACTTTTATTAGAACTTATATATGTATATGTTTGTATGTGTGTATGTTTGTCTGCTCATTAAAAGCAAAAGCTTACACATCGCCCATTTGCTAAAAGAGTGTATTCTATCAAAATTTATTTTTTTCTAAGTGAGGCATTTGAACCCTACTTTTTGAGGAAGTAACTTAAATATTCTACTATGGCTGGAACTTTTGACAATATACAAGTACAGCAAAAAGCCTATAATAATAATTTCCACGACAACATTCCAATTGGAACAAGTGGTACTTCTCTCAGACAATGTGCTGCATCCGATTCTATTTCTAGACTCATTGAAAGGGACCTACGTTTAAACGCCGGCTCCGAACGGCAAATGCATTAGCTAGAGAAGTTTTACATAGCCTAATACTCAATAACCAGTGGCTAGCTGAGTTATGAGGTGAACCGCCGCTTTTTTTTTGAAAATTTATTTTTTCAAGTGAGTCTGGCCAGTGAGTCTGGCCAGGGATGAGTTGTATTTCTTATTGAGTACATGACAATATTTAAGAAATAAGTCCTAATTTAAGAGTTATACAAAAAAAAATAAATAAACAATCTAGACGAGGTTCGTCAACTTATCGACCCGTACCTCAGGCAGTTTGTATCCGATTTTATTATTTTTAACAGAATATCTAAAAAAATCAAAATTTGTCCACTTATTTACTTTAGTAGCTTTTGATTGCTTATTCTTATATGGAAGCTCATAAAAGTTTATATCAATATAACGAGAGAATTTAGTTCCTAATAAACGACGAAAAACCTAAAAGCTTTTCATAAACCGACTAGGCCATGTACTACGTAGTAACATAGTAATATGGCATGTAAACATTTTTACTAGAAATTAATTTAAAAAGTTTTTTGTTTGCTATCGAAAAATTTTAACTTTGGAAAAAGTTAAATAACTTTTGGAAATGTAAACCGATATTACTAGCACTAACTTAAAAAAACTGTTTAAAACAAAATAGGTTTTTATAGAAAAAAGTTGAAATAATTGCTTTTGAATTTTAAAGATTACCAAGAAATTAAAAAAACGAAACTTTTGATAAAAACTTATATTTTTTCTTAGAATATAAGCCCTATGCATACATCAAGTAAAAGCTTGATCCCTTGACTTTTCAAAATTGTTTTAAATGTTAAAACCGCTCTGCAAATATGGCCTCACCTAGGCCTATAATACCCACTAAATCTCTTTCCATGTTTATACCCTTAGATATTTTAATGTGACAGCAAAATTGGGAAATTATTAGAAAGAAAATAATTTGAATTTGTTCTTAATTCAAAGTTTCCTACAGATTAGAATAACTTTTGGGTTTTATACAGAGTATGAAAAGAAACGAAACCTTTCGCAAACATTTGTAGAATGTAAAGACAGATTTAGCTTTACTTCAATCGTTTTATTTCATGAACTCAACAAAACGAATTCATTTGAAAATGAAAGAGCAGAAAACAAGCAATATTCTTTGCGCTCATCTTCTTTGCTTCAGTTTAACATACCAATCGTACGTTTGAGCACAAAGCAAATATCATGATCATTAATGAAACTCGTGGAAATGAGTATCAAAAGCATTCAGTTAAGATTTGGATGTAAACAAAGCATTAAAAATTAAAACTCTGCCTACGAATTTTTTGTTCTTTTCTATTAAACTTAACTTAAAAGAAGATTAAATCATTCAGTTAAAGTTTGCGAAACGTTTTTGTCCTGAGTTTTTCCTATTTGCTCCCTTTGTTTTTCTTTCTAGCTCAGTAAGTTCAAATAACATTCGTGTTTCGTTCGGGCATAAATAAAAAACAAAAAATGTTGGCAAATATATTTTTTATATTTTGTTTCTATTTTGAACATTGCAAAGACAGAATAAAAACAAATTAAAATGTTTTGTTTCATTTGTTTTCTTACTCTGGTTTTATATGATATCAATTTTGAGAGGTTCTGATAAATATTTCTCCATATATCAGTAAATATGAAAAGATCGTTGGATAACATAGAAACACATCCCTTCATCTGCGCAAAATTTTTTTCCTGCGTGCATTCTCTAGAGGTCTAAGAACTGAAAAAGTAGCTGGGGACGAAATTGGAGAATACCGTGGATGTGAAAGTAATTTCAGTTCCAATTAGGGTAATTGTCTTAATAAAACATCATTGTCTCCTTCTTTGAATTCTACCGTTTTTAGCGATTTCGTTCTTTAAACGCTCAAAAAATATCAGATAGTAATTGCAGTTGATTGTTTTTTCCTTCAAAAGATAGTAGATGTTGCATCTCTCTACGCTTTAGAGTAGATTTATCACATTAAGTCCACTTTGCTAAAGTTCAATTGGACTTCTGCCGAAAATTATGAAGCCAATCTTTCTCTATTGTAACATCACTTCTGGTTTATTTCTAAAGAAAAGCGGAAAACACTGCTCAGGATTATTATTTCGTCTTTATTTTGGGCTCGTAGCTCACGCCCAGATGTTTATTCATGATGTCCAACATATTCCTTTGAAATCTTAAGAGTACGTCACGGGCAAACATTACACTTGCTTTGACTAGTTATAAGAAAATATATTCTGCTGCTTTTACCTTTGATTTACAGACATAAATTGTAATGATTGTGTTTGTAAAATAGGTAAAAATGCAAGGTTTTCGATCTGTCTAAAAGTAGAAAAACTCCTCATGAAGAGATGGCCTAACCAACCATCGAAACGTGTCGAGGAATTAGTTGTCGGCACAATCATGGCTTTAATCAATAAATTGTCTGTTACATTCATAAATAAATGTAACAGATTGGGATCAAATGCGAGTAATAAGGTATGAGATGGAAATCGATCATTTTCAAATCGATCGATTTCAGATGTATTTTTGAGATCATTTTCGGTTGTTTCCCAAAATAAATAAAAAATTGGGCTTTAATCCTTTTGACTCATATATAATCTTTCATTTGGTATGAGTTTTTGGGAAAGTAGCCGAAAATTATTCCAAAAGAATATCTGAAATTGATCGATTTGAAAACGATATTATGAACATTTGTTTTTGAATAATATTTATATCCCGACAATTTTGTTTTTTTTTGCTAAAATTCGATATCTCACCAACTATTATTATTTATATTATTTTGGTTTACGACACTCTTGTAGTAATGGAACAATATGTTCAAATGTAGACGAACAAATGAGTATTTATTTGTATAACTTAAGTGTTGTTTATATGTTTGACATCATGCAGAAAAAACCAATATTTAGGATAGTTTTTTTTTCATATACAATATTAGGTGGGTATTAAATTTCTTGAGATTTAGCAAATGTCCTTAAAGCTTTTATATTAAACTACTATTTGATATATATTATTTTCGTGTTGTAGTATATAAGTATAAGTAAGTACAACTAATTTATAAATAATTAAAATATCACATTTTTTTTTTGGAGTTGGTAGACCAGAAACATAAAAGTTCTTAATCATTAATTACTTTTAAGTGAATTATTTTAACGGAAATTTTAATTTAATATGAATACAATAGCAATTTAGATTTATTTATACACGTATGTTCAAAATATATGTGCCTATATTTGAATAAGCAATTAATAATTAAGTTTGTATTTAAACACGTGTGTATCCTGACAGTTTCAAAGGAAATTAAAATAACAAATTCTTGTAAAAGTAAATAACTTGAGGAAAATAGTAGTAGGCAAATTGCGTATCTTGCAGAAGCCATATTTTTGTTGTCAGTAGTTTTTCAAGCCGTAAAGAAATATTTCCACAATTACTAAGAAACTCCTACAAAATAGATGCAGGCATATACATATTTAGTTTGTTTTTTTGTTATTTTTCAAATAGAATAAGGAGGATGTGAGTATATGCGTAAATACCCAGCAGTTCCAAATTAGAGAATTGTCACCAAAAATAGTAAAAGTAGAGTAATATTAAAGATGCATAAAAAATCTCATATTTTTCTTTAACCAAATATTTTATAATTGCTAAAATATACTACTACTAGTTTTACATTTCATTTGGTGAACCGCCTTGGTATTAGCAGGTTAGTCATCCGCCTAGCATACCAGATGTCCCAAGTTCGATCTCCGGCCAGACTCACTTGAAAAAAATAAATTTTCAAAAAAACCGGCGGTTCACCTCATAACTTAGCTAGCCACTGGTTATTGAGTATTAGGCTATGTAAAACATCTCTAACTAATGCATTTGCCATTCGGAGCCGGAGTTAAAACGTAGGTCCCTTTCAATAAGTCTAAAAATAGAACCGGATGCAGCTCATTGTCTGAGAGAGAAGTACCCCTTGTTCCAATTTAAATGTTGTCGAGAATTTATATATATATAATTAAATATATATATATATATATATATATATATATATACATATATATATATGTATTATTTATATATTTATATATATATATATATATATATATATATATATATATATATATATATATATAGTTTTACATTTCAAAAGTTTACAACACAGATAGCATTTTTTGAAAAAATTAATTAAATACGAGTCCTTTTAGATTCCACTTTACGATTGAAATGATCGTGTATGAAATCACTTTTGAGACAAAAATGTGTTTTTTTTTTGTAAGAAAATAGTACCCTTTATGCGACTCTTCAGAAGGAGTCTTATATGGTTCGTTTTTCTGAACTACTATTTTTCTGAACTATTATGTTTTTTTTTAAGAGAAGTAACTCTCAGGCAAATACTGCTTATAAGAATTGTATATATAGTAAACACGAATTGGGTTACCTTCATTGGAAAGGGGTAGTAGAGAGGAAAATGTTGATGAAAAGGAGAGATAAAGCTTTATATTACTTAACAATGTAATTGCACTTCATATCTATTTTTAGAACAGTGAAGTTGCGTTAATAATTACAGAAATTAATGTCGTCGAGACCCATAATCGAACTCAGGCTGAATGTGATATGTTATGCTTAGTAGTCGACATCCTACCAACTAAGCCTGAGCATCCACATTGAGTTATAGGTATTTTATGCCTTTTTTTGATCACCAAACTGATTAAAACAGCATAAAAACAGTCATACTTGGATCACTTACGTGATTATATTATGACTACGTACATCTTGCAAGATTTGTTTGTGCTTTTTTTAACTAATCGCTTTCAAACCGTTTCTAGGAGTGTCTTTATAACCTTTTTAAGAACACCAAGCTGTTTTTGATTCAGTTTCTGATTCAGTTTTTGATCATCTAAATGAATCCTTAAAGACTCATTTTGCTGATATTTTTATCAACAATCTCCCAATTGCTAGCTGGGAATTGACTAGAAGTCAATTTGTATCAAAATGTTTTAATTTTTTTGTTTCATTTTGTGATGGTGTGTGTTTTTGCTTGTTTGGATGATCATAAGAAAGCCATATGTATAGGGTAAAAGAGATTAAAAAGAGCCCAAGGGCGAGTTTTTGCATAAAGCTGTTCTAGACACAAATCAACGTATACACGCAACTTAAAGATGTTGCAAAAGTTAAGAGAAGTAACTTTTTATAGCTATTTATATTAAGTAGTAAGTGAAATTATTGGCATATTGTACAAATTTATTTAACACTAAAATATTGATTTATTTTTCGGTATTTATAAAATTATCGACTTCTTTCTTCAAGATTTATTCAAGATTTTACAGTTGCATCTGTCACCTTTTTGGAGGTGACCTACCACCTACGCTAAAAATCTAATTCCTTTTAACCAAGAGCCCTTTCCACAGGCCGAAGTTCTTTTAGCTCGTGGTACAAAAATAACATTATTGTTTGCTCTGTTAACAAAACCGTTAGAGCATTTTTCTGATCGAAGTGTTAGGCACTCTTCGAAAGAATTGCCCGATTTCTTTTGCCTTACCAATATTCCTTGAAATCATTACCCAAATTTTTTTCAAATCTCAAAAAATATAATTTTTTTTATTAAAATTTTATAATTCAATAATAAATTCATTTTTCAATGTATTTTAATAAAATTTTTTACTTAAATAGTGAACCGCCTTGGTATAGGTTAGTTATCCGAGAGCATAGCTGAGGTCCTAAGTTCGATCCTCGGCCAGACCCTCTTGAAAAAATAAAATTTAAAAAAAACAGTTCACCTCATAACTTATCTAGCCACTGGTTATTGAATATTAGGCTATGTAAAATTTCTCTAACTAATGCATTTGGCGTTTGGAGCCGGCGTTAAAACATAGGTCCTTTTCAATGAGTCTAAAAATAGAATTGGATGCGGCTCATTATCTGGGAGAAGTACCCCTTGTTCCAATTGGAATGTTGTCGGGGAATTATGTATATTTGAATTCCTAAGAATTTTTTGAAAATCCCCAAAAACTAATTTTTGTATTTTTTAATTAATATTTCTCTTAATAATTCTGGGATGCAAAAGTTTTTTGCACAGAATTATAGCAACATATAAATATATAAAAAATTTGTTTTAAATTTTTGGTTTTAGCTAGTTCCACTTATAGTTTTTCCCATTAAGTTCCCTTTTCAAAAATCATAAATAATATATGGGTAAATCCCAAAAACTTTAACCAAGGACAAAATTTAAAAACTGTTAAAATCGCGTATTTGTGTTTATGGAAAAATTTACCATATACTGATTCTTTAGAATATATAATGGATACAATTTTTGATTGCTCTCTTGGTGAATGACAGGTCTTTATTTGGACCCATCTCGAATTTTTATAAATTTTTAAAAATAATAGGTTTTTTAAAAGTTCATTGCAAAAACATCTATTTAGGTATCTAGTTTCAGTAGGATCTCAAAGTCTGCTTAATTTTATACAATTAGGTGTGAAATTGTAATTGGAGTGATATAAAAATTGTCAAATAAAAAAGTGCTCTCAGTGTGTAGCATCCATCACAGAAATAAAGGTTTTTTTAATTTGACTAGTGCAATTTTTCTTTTTTCTCCAATTGAACTTAGTTTGTAAAGAGACATTAGGCTAAAAATATATAGATGTTAACATAGCATTTTACAGAATAATATGTATAGGAAAGTGTGTACTACACACTGTGTAGCGTCCATCAGGGTATATATTTTTTACAAAATGATATTTATTAAATACAAAATTTACGAACACACGTATGTCTTATTCATAATGCAATAACACTGTCTATATCCACAGGTTTAATTTTAGGTATTAGGTGTTAAAAAAAACATACAGTGAGGCAAATTTGATGCTTTTGAAATTTGATTTCAAAAGCTTCAAACAGCTAGTCGCAGTATTCTTGGGACGAAAAATAATATATTAAAAGTGCAAAACTTATGTATTTAGCCGTTTTGTGAAATATTAAATTGTGCCCAAAAATCGCATTTTAACCGCGAACATGAAAAGGAAGGAAATGAAGGAATGAATTTTTTCCTTATAAAAAACATTCAAGTAAAAACTGTATTATCGTTCCTCACGTAGCGTCCGCAACAGTACATTTATGGATTTTTGGTGAAATTGGAAACTTTATCGACAATGAATTTATATTTTTTTTATTACTATGAACGATTTGATAAAATTTACAGAAACATGAGTTGAAACAAAGTCACTTCCATTATTTGTAGCGTCCGTCACAGCAGTTTTAAAGCGAATATCTTTTTCCTCCAAAAGAAGTATGTAAATTTACAAACGCCATTCGATAGCACAATCGATGGGCTAATATTCCCTGAAATCTGTGCAAATCTATCTAGTGTAGAACGACAATGGGACATATTTAAGTACAACAAAATCCGTACAAATGTATCGTCCGTCACGCAGGATTTTCCCACATTTTTTTTAACAAGTTTTGTTTTTATATCTCTAAATGAATATTATCACTTATTTGGCTAAAAATTAAAAAAATTGATTTTATTTGAAAACTTAAACTTAAATACATATAATTTTTGATCGCCTTAAGATTTTCCATTAATTATTTTTTTGTGTGATTTATGCGTTCCCTAGAAATTAAACAAAAATCGTTAAATATTTAAATCCGATATTACCAAAACTCTAGGCTTAAGTCGTCAAAAAATTTATAAAATATAGGAGATAAACCATTTTCTGAGAATCTCAGTTAACAGATAAAACTCTTTTATATCGGATCAAAAATGTGACTTGTGGATAGTTTTTAATTTTCGAAAAAAACTCAAGGTACCCTACTTTAAGGTCATATATGTAGCTCCTCCCCTGATAAGTCTACTGACTCCAAATTCCAAACTAAAATGCTTCTCCTCAATAGCCGTGGGAAATTTCATGATAATTGAGCTTACCGTTTAAAAGTTCTTCAATTATTTCCGTAAATATATGTAAAAAAAGTTTTGAGAAAATTTGATTTAAGGTTTTTATTTTCCATATAAATTTGTAGTAGCAATGTCCAGAAAAAACCTTATACATTTTTTCTGGGCTATGTCAGATATTAGCTGTTGGATTCAAATAAAAGAGGGTAAAGAAGGGAATCAAATGCAATGATTAACATAAAACAGCAAAAAATTGACATTGGCTCTTTTAGCACCAACCCACAGAACTATTAGTTAAAAAATTTAATATGGGCAACTTAGTAAAATATAGTTAAGGTTATAATTGTCAATTGAAAAAGAAAAAATCAAAATTCAAAATTTTAAATTTCATTTGAAAATGCATTTTTTTATTTGTAATTGAAAATTTTCCATTTGTAAGCGAGAAAGTTTTTTTTGAATCAAGTTTATGCATTGCATTTAAAATTAGGAAAGGATAAATGAAAATTATTCATTTGTTATTTAGAATTTTTTTTTGAATTGGAATTTGTAAATAAAAATTTGCCAGCATAAAATATTTAGGTTAAAAATAAAAACAATGAAAGTTTCCAAATCTAACGAATTGTTTTTCTTTTCTGGGAAATTTCACAGTTACAAATGGGAAACATAACCACAATTTCAGTCGAAAATGTCTAATTTACAAATGGATAGTTTTCACTATTTAGCAGTTTCAAAAGTGCAGAGTCGGTTATTAATTTTAGCAAATTATTGTCATTTAACAGTTAAACAATATTTCAAAAGTGGCCTAACCAGGCCTATGTTTTAGCTAAGCAAACTATACCCGTTTTCTCCAGCTAATGTTGCAATTTTTAAACTATATAGATATTTTTGAAATCAGGGACAGCGATCTACCGGGTTTATTTGGGTATGTTACTATATCACACATTTATACTCGTATATCTACAATAAATGTATGTGTTGTATAATTATACTAGAGTGTGAGCAATTCTGTTGGTTAGATTCCCATGACAGCCAAAATAAACACAATCTTAACAAGGTTATTGATGTTTTTCTTAAGAGACTAAATTGTTTATATTAGTTTGTTGTTTTTTATTTTTGTGTATTTGTGTATTTACCACATTGTTTGATATTTTCCCTTAAAGAAATAGTTTTATGTACAAAAAAAAGTTGTATACTCGTAAATATGTATGAACTAATTTTTCTTAGTTAAAAAATGTTTCAATTAATTTTCTAAAAGAATTTTTTGCGTTATTTGGTTTTGCTTTGTTGACATGACAACAGCTACAAAATTGTTTTTAAAGAATTGGGGTGAATCACTTTGAAGTAAATGAGAAAAAATGTCATTAAGCTTACCTAGAATGCAAGATTATTCAAATCAAAAAGTGTCAGTCCTAAGCCAAAGTGTGGTTGTTACACTTAATAATTAAATTGTCGTATATTGACAGAAATTTCTTGCTAAAAGTCATTAGTCGATTTTGAGTTTTTTTTATTTAACAAAAATTTTCTCTTACATATAAATTAGGCTGACAGAAAAATTTTTTTCTTTGATTTCAAATGTTTTTCTACGGAATATTATGACACTAGGTCTAAAAGTTTACTTACTTACTTACTTACTTAAATGGCCTATATTACAACCTGTTAAGGTCAAAGGCCGAGCATATTTTAGAATTCCATGCGCTTCGATCTTGTGCGCATATTCTCCAATTTCGTAAGCCAAGCTTGGTTAAATTTTCTTCTACTTGGTCTTTCCATCGAAGTTTCGGTCGTCCTCGTCTTCGAGTTTCTTCGGGATCATGTTCAAACACTTTTCTTGCTGGAGTACTTTCATCCATTCGCACCACATGTCCCAGCCAACGCAAACGCTGCTGTTTGATGCGTTTTACTATGTCAATGTCAGCAAATAACTCATACAGCTCATGATTAAATCGATGCCGAAATTCATTGTTAATGCTGATTTGACCATAGATTTTTCGTAGGATTTTCCTCTCAAAGACTCCAAGAACAGCTTCATCGGCTTGTGTAAGTGCCCATGATTCAGCACCATATAATAACACTGGTAGTATAAGCGTTTTGTAGAGCGTAATTTTAGTTCTTGTTGAGAGGATTTTATTCCTAAGCTGCCTGCTTAGGCCGAAATAGCATCTGTTGGCAAGTATGATTCTTCTTTTAATTTCGATACTTATGTCATTATTTATATTTACTGCGGTACCAAGGTAGACAAATTCTTTAACAACCTCGAAGCTATAGTTGTCCACGGTTACGTGTTGTCCAATTCTAGTGGATTGCTTGCTAGTAGAGACCATTAGTTTTGTTTTGGATTCATTGACTACTAGACCCATTTTCATTGATTCCTTCTCAATACTGGAAAATGCGGCAGTCACCTCACGCAATGTGCGCCCCATAATATCAATGTCATCGGCAAAAGCGAGTAACATGTGCTTTCTGCTAAAAATTGTGCCAGTTGTATTAACTGCAGCACCACGCAAGATTTTCTCTAACAAAATGTTAAAGAGATCACGTGATAAACTGTCGCCTTGCCTAAAACCTCGCTTAGTTAAAAAGGGTTCTGAAAGGCTTTTACCTATTTTAACTGACGATGTTGTGTCAGTTAATGTCATCCTGCACAACCTTATTAACTTCGTAGGAATGCCAAATTCTGACATTGCTTTATACAGCTTTGTTCGTATTGGGCTGTCAAAGGCAGCTTTGTAGTCAACGAAGAGGTGGTAAGTGTCTATTTGCTTTTCTTGGGTCTTTTCCAGGATTTGACGCAGAGAAAAGATCTGGTCAGTGGTGGATTTACCTGGTCTAAAGCCACATTGGTAGGCCCCTACTATTTCGTTCATCTTGGGTTTTAGCCTTTCACACAGGATGCTCGATAAAATTTTGTAGGCAATTGAGAGGAGACTTATGCCTCTATAGTTAGCGCATACGGATTTATCACCTTTTTTGTGCACTGGACAAAGAACACTGAGGCTCCAATCGTCAGACATACGTTCTTCTAGCCATATAGAATTCAGGAGTTGAAACATGTTCTTTATTAATTCATCACCTCCGGTCTTAAAAAGCTCTGCTGGTAATCCATCAGCACCCGCAGCTTTGTTATTTTTTAGACGAGATATTGCAGCTCTTATCTCACTTATGTTGGGTGGTGGGCATATAATGCCGTCATCACTGATTTGTTCAGGCATGTCATGGTCACTTTCACTTGATACCAGCAATTTGCAGAAGTGCTCATTCCATAATTTCAAGACGCTCTCAGTATCCGTCACCAGGTTTCCTTGATTGTCCTTACATGAGAGAACACAATTGCTAAAACCTTCAGTTTGGTGTTTGATTTTTTGGTAAAATTTTCTCATCTCATTTCGGCTCTTATACATCTCAATTTCATCAAAAACGCAATTCTCTATTTCTTTCTTTTTCCTTCTGAATATGCGTTTTTCTTCCCTCTTTTTTTCGCGGTATCTTTCCAAAGTTCCTCGCGTAACTACATTCTGTAGAGTTGCCATATAGGCTGCATTTTTTTCGTCTGTGGCATTACGGCATTCCTCATCATACCACGAGTTTTTAGGGCGAGGGGTTTGGAACCCTAGTGCCGATTTTGCAGCAGTTTTTAAAGCGTTGGCAATATGTTGCCACTGCTCATTTATATTACTGGAACTCGGAGCATTTTCTCTGAGAAATTGAGTTGCTCTTTGCGAGAAGTCGATGGCAGTTTGCTGGGATTTTAGCTTCGCAACATTAAACTTTCTTTGCGCTTCCGATTTTACCTTCCGAGAGACACTCAAGCGTGTTCTTACCTTTGATGCGACTAGAACGCACATCCATCACACTTGATGCGTGTCTCGCATCAACTAAAATATGGTCAATCTGGTTTTTCGTTTTCTGGTCTGGTGAAACCCATGTTGCCTTGTGGATGTCAAGGTGTTTAAACCTGGTGCTGCTCAATATCATATTTCGGGCTGCCGCAAAGGAGATTAGCCTCATACCGTTGTCGGTAGTCACATTATGGAGACTGAACTTACCGATAGTAGGTTCAAAGATGCTTTCTTTTCCAATCTTTGCATTAAAATCACCAAGGATTATTTTCACATCATGACTGGGGCAGCTATCATAGACTTCTTCAAGCCGGTCATAGAAAGCTTCTTTCACATCGTCGTCTTTATCTTCTGTGGGAGCGTGTGCACAAATAAGGCTTAGATAAAAGTATTTAGCTTTGACGCGAATTGTTGCTAACCTTTCATTTACTGGGGTGAACCTTGTAACAACATTTCGCAATCTTTTGCTTACCATGAACCCGCAATCAAACTCATGCTTACTATTATGACAGCTGTAATACAGGTCGCCTTTTGGTGTTTTGGCGACGCCGTGGCCATTCCATCTTATTTCCTGTACAGCAGTCACATCACATTTATATTTATCGAGAACATCCATTAACCTTAACGGGTGTTAAGGTAGCTACCCAGGTGACACCACGAGGAGGTAAGTGACCACAGTTGAGATGAAGGATAGACCAAGATTAGCCTGGGTTTACCAAGTTAAACCAGTCAGGACCGTTACTTGGAATCCAACATCCCCTACATCACCTAAAAGTTTAGATCTGGAAATTTGAGCCAAATCGGACAACGTTCTATGGGCGTGCATCGGGTCCAAAGTTTAAGAGCCCATTTGTATGGGGAAAAAATGGGTTATTTTTTGTTGTTTGCGAAATTTTTTTTGTCACTGATATAATATGTAATATTTTCCTTATTGTCACTGACATAATATATACATATTTTAAAGAAAAAAACATTTCTTAATGGCCAAATGCAGATTATTTCGGAATATTGATCAGATGTGATTAAACATTGGCGTTTAAATGAAATGACACAGCTAACTTCTAGATATTATGAAATAATGATCCGATTGGCTAGCGACAACCCTTTTATCCAACGAGATAAATGCTTTAGCTCTCGGTTCTGTAACTACATTTATATATTAAGCCCTTCGAATAATAATGATCCGATGAATACTTTGCTAGGCAAAATGATAGTTCGATGAGATACAAATTTAGATTTTTGATCGGCATTCAATTCGACGAGATAAATAATTCAGCTAACGGTCTTCTAACTACAAGATAAAGTTATATTTAGTTGAGATAAAATCTTTGGCTCTTTGGCTCTCAAGAAAATATTTCGGCACTTAAAAGACTAACTACGGGCAAAATAAAATAACTATCGGACAAACTTGCTGCGGTGTAACTACTGTTCTGGTTCTGCCAGCTTTCAGGGTTAAACACTCGAATTCTAATTCTTGTATGTATGTAGACTAAATAAGAATTGTATTTATAGAAGAAACATTAGGGAGGTAGCAAAAATAAATTAGGGAGGTCACAAAAAAAGCAGTTTTGTATAAAGAAGAGTTTAGTAATATTCCTTAAAACAACTTTTCTTAGTTATATTCTATATCCTATTATTTCTTTTTGTAAAAACAAATTTGTATTGCTTTAAATTTCGATAAAAACAAAAAACGTTAAAGTTGTTCCATATAAATTGTTCCTTAAAATAACAGCCTGTCCCATGATGTCGAACGAAAGATTATGCAAAAGAAAGTAAGTCACCCATTTTCGTTCGAATAAGCGTCCCACCATCTTTCGACTTATCATTCTTCTGGCTTTATGTTTTGAAACGTAAGATATTTGAAAATCGTCAAATTTCAATGTTGCCTAATCGACAGTTCGATAAATTTATCAACAATTTAAGAAAAGAAAAAAAGCGCTGAAATTTGTAAATTATACTATTAGTATACAACATTGTGCATCTAAGGTAAATAAAATTTTTCCAAAATGTTTTTTAATATAATTTGTACGAATCTCTGAAGCCTATTCTTGTGAAAAATGTTAAAATTATGTCTTTCAATAAAATAAAGTTCCTTGTTTTAAATAACAAAGTTTTTAGGCTTTTTTTGATGAAAATGAAAGCTAAAACATATGTAAGTGATTTTGACAGCTGGCAGTTAAATGAGATAGTGGGACGTAATTTTATATTAAAGAGTTTACGTTATAGTTCGCATTCATTTTCGTTCGACTTGTCGTACTTAAAACTTTTAGTGAATCAGCTGTTTTTCGTTGAGAAGCGAACGATTGAAAACGTTCGATATCGTGCGACAGGCTGTAAATGTAATATGCGCCACACTATGGTATTTCTGCTGCAAAAAAGCCATTATTTGACCACCGCTTTTGGAAAATCTAATGATGCAGTTCTATAGAGAAGAGCCTTGATATAATGGATCAATAATTGTTTTCAAAAAAAGTTACATTATGTGTTATAAAAAAGTTATTGAAATTTACTTAATGTTCTAAAACGATAAGTAAAGAAATATTTCATTCAGTAGCTCATGCATCGAATATAGTTTCACATCTTCATATCGATTTAATAAAGATACAGAA
Organism: Stomorhina lunata; assembly: GCA_933228675.1. Taxonomy (NCBI): domain Eukaryota; kingdom Metazoa; phylum Arthropoda; class Insecta; order Diptera; family Rhiniidae; genus Stomorhina; species Stomorhina lunata. The sequence continues at coordinate 68,972,487 of OW121744.1, forward strand.
CCTTGGTATTAGTCTGCAGAAGAAAATAACTTAATCTCGTATATAGCTTAGGAGATAACAGGAAATCAAAAAAGCTCTACAAAATTCAGTTTTTCCTTTTCTTTGAACAAAAACTTAGTTGGATCGGTTTTGCTAGGTACTCCCTCCATAACCATATCAAAGGTGAAAGTCTATTATTTAGATTGAGCGAAAAAAAATCACCGAAATTTACCGAACGTAGAACAAAGTTCAAAATTTTCTGAAAAGAGTAATGTAAATGGTTCCGCGTAATTTAAGCAAAAAGTGTTGCAGTCATTTAGGCGTAACTATTTATTATCAAATTGAATTTAAGTGTAAGTCCCGTAGAAGTCGATTTCAAACAAAATAAGTATAGCTCATTTTTGGGTCAACCAAAATATTTGTGCCGAATTTCTGTTGAGAATTGCGGCGCCTTATATTAAGAAGAAAAATAAGTGAAAAATGGGGTCCAAAACAGGTACCCCAAGGAGTGGACGGATTTTAACCAAATTTGTTGACAAGTTTTTTCAAATTCTGATAACTGCTGCTTATACATTAAAAAAAATACATCGAAGTGTAAAAAATAGAAGGAGTTACCCTGCAACAATAAAATTTTGTTCAGTTTTATATATGTAGAAATTAAAATTTTAAAAAATGTTCAAAAGCCGTCGACACTTTGGGGTACCTGCCTTGGGCCCCCATTTTTTAAACTATGTTTCCACTCAATGTAAACAAAATTTGGTGAAATTCAACACACGTCTAATTATTTATTTAAAAAAGAAAAGGTATACTTATTTTGGCTAAAATTCGTTGGTTCCTTAAAGTACCTGCCTTGGACCACAATTTTTTCACTAATTTTTCTTTTGAATTTACAAGTCTCAAATCTCAACAGAATTTGATTAAAATCAGAGGACTCCTGGGGTGCCTGCCTTGGACCCTCATATTTCACCATTTTTTTTTTTAATGTATAAGCAGCAGTTATCAGAATTTGAAAAAACTTGTCAACAAATTTGGTTAAAATCCGTCCACTCCTTGGGGTACCTGTTTTGGACCCCATTTTTTACTTATTTTTCTTCTTAATATAAGGCGCCGCAATGTCCATTTGCTATGATATGACAAAGTATATAAGAGAGACTGCCACAATTACCTTAACTTACCTTTGCTAAGATTTCTTTTTCAATTTCATTGGAATCTGATATGGTATCAGTAATAGCAATTTTTGTATAAGAAATTATATTTTTTTTATTATTTTTGCATTCATTTTTTCATGCAAAAAATTACAAAAGTGAATAAAATACCAAACAAAAATGTTGATGGTTTAAAAATAATTAAAATTGTATAAAAAATAATTCAACAAAGACACGACAGATTTAAAGAGAAATAATAAATAATAATCGTAATAATGTATTAAAATTATTCAATTATGTATCTTATGAAAAAGGAATTTTCTTCACAGATCATTAAATATTGATAAACTCCATTACACAGACCATTATGCTCGTGTCTCAATGAATATACAAATACACACAAATACACGTGTATATTATACATGTACTTGAATTTGTACTTGTGTTTACAATTTATGCAAAAAGCAAACATTAATGTACTGACAGACATACATATATAAACATATAATATAATATACATATCTACTGATAAATTGCGTACATACATTAATTCAAATTATTGCGTATTTTTTCAAAAATATAATAAAAACATCAATAAAGAAATATTCACATAAAAATTCACTTTCAAACAATTTCATTGCCCGCGTATCCTTTTAAATTGTGCGTGAATTTTTTAAAATCATAAATAAATTTTGTTTGTCTCTTTATGGTAGAAGTCTGCTACTACTGCTTATTTTCAGCTATAAGGACTTTGAATATACTCGTATTGAAATTTAGAACTTATGTTGTTAGCTCTTATAGAAAGGGTTTTATGGAGAAAAAAAAAACAAAATTTACTTACTTTTGAAGTGCGAAAAATGTAAATAAAAAAAGACTAACAAAAATACATAAAAATAATTTATTTGTACAACAGGCGGATAAGTAATAATTTAATGTATAACTCCATTAATCATACGGCACGTGTTAACAAATGTGTAGCTTAACCGGTGGTGCCAGATTTGTGGCTTTGACGCTAACTTTGGGGATGTTCACTCTCTATGAAAAATAGACAATTTTCGATTTGGGAATAAGGGTTTTATTCCTAGAGTGAACATTTTTGGAACCGACCTGAGAAAAAAGTATAATTTTCCAGTATGAACATAAGTATATAAATTCGATTATATATTAACAAAACTAAATTATTTAGTACTTAAGAGTATTACAATTATTATTTAAATCTTAGATGACAGTTTTCTTTTTGTTAAGTAAATTTTTTATTGCATATCCCTAGCGAAGTTGAATATGATCCTAAGAGAAGTTGTTTCAAATGAGCCGGTAAAGGTTTTTTAATTGGTATGAATAATTTCCAACAGGTGGCGCCACTGAAAATTACTCAAATTGAAGTAAATCGTAAACTGTGCATTTGATCATGCTATGATCTTTAGCAAATTTGTTACGCATGAGACGACGAAGGTTTCATAGTTGCTATGAACAATTTTCGATAGGTGGCGCCACTGAAAATTACTTAAAGAGGATGACTAACCTGTTATATCATGGCGGGACACAAACCTATTATAGTTTTAGATTTATTGGCACTTAAGTGCATTTTTGGTGAAACTTAGAGTTTTTCCACATTTAACTACGGCTAAATGTGAACAAATTTCGATAAAGTTGTATATGCTGCCTAGTTCTTATGTAAAACTTTTATATTTCAAATTTTATCGTCATAGCTGTTATAATTTTTCATTTATTAGCAAATAAGCGATTAGCCTAGGCGAGGTTATAAGAGGGCTATCAGAGGTGAAGCGATTTTGCCTGATTTTCTAGCTATTTTCGTTTAGGCGTTATCGTTCTTTCAACAGACAGATGGACAGACAGACGGACATCGCTTAATCGTCTTAGAATTTCATAAGGGTTCAGAATATTTATCCCTTTTGGTTTTTGAGCCCATATTATGGAAATTTAAATGGAATAACAGTCTCAATATACCCCCATTCTTTTTGATGGTGGGCATAAAAAAAAACTTTGGTTAAAATAAAACACCATAATGTATATGGGCAAAAATCAAATAGTTTAAGCTTTCGGAGTTAAACAAAAAACAAGCACCTGTTTTGGGGTTCTAATGAATATACGCGATGCGCGCAGAAATTATGACGGTAAAAAAATTTCTAAACTTAATTTAAAAACTATTTTATTTTTACTAGTTTTATGTTGATTTTGACAGAACTTATATATTTTCAGGAGTTTTGTCGTTTCATGGTGTTATGGTAATTTATATATGCCCTAACACGAAGAAATAATGCAATCATGCAAATGACAAAAACAATATTTTTTTAACAATATTTTTTTAAGAATTTTTTTATTTAAATATAAGTTTCAATAGGTGCATATCTTTTTAAGATATAAAATTCTTATTTGGTCCATCAAATTGTTAATCCTTATAATATTTTGGTGTGCTTCAGATATAAGATAAAGCTTTATAAAAGAATAGTTTTAAGACCATTCCTGATCAATTTCGAGCTAAATTCGCTAATTGCTTTTAGATAAAATCTTCGCGTACTCAGCTAATAAAGAGATGTTTGACAAACCTTTTATGTCATTTTCCCTTAGTTTGCTATCTAAAACCATTGAATGCAATATGCACTTTTTTGCACTATTTTTAACAACTTCATAAAATTTTAGCAAAAAATGATTTTTTACGCGGTAGAAATTTTCATACATTTTTTCAAGTGTGCTCCACAAAAAACCGGTATTTTGAAAAATTTGCGTTCAAGTTTTCGTCATTTACACCCGTAGTGTTTCATACCTACATAAAGATATTGATATGAGATATTAGGGTGACAATTTTTTTATGAAAAAAAAAAAAAAAAAATAATTTTTGGAATTGTATAATTTTTTCTACAGAATATTGTGACACTAGGTCTAAAAGTTGAGATCAAATCGAACAACGTTCTATGGGCGCGCATTGGGTCCAAAGTTTAAGAGCCCATTTATATGGGAAAAAATGGGTTATTTTTTTGTTTTTGCAAAATTTAGACCAAAAATAAATAATTTTTACAAGAAAAAATAATTGATTATTAAAGAAAGACGAAAATCCATGAGGTTGTTTAAAAGTTATTGCAGTTTTCCCCCGAAAATGCATGTCCTTAAAAACGCCCCTAAGGATATGCACCAAAAATTGTATATTGTAAATAAAGAAATTCCAAAGTTAGACATGATTTATCATTTAATGGCTTGTTGCTAGTAAATTGTTCAGTTTTGTTTAAATATAATCAAATTTCCTTAGTTTTTTTCATGTTGGAAAATGGTACATTTTTCTCAGGTCGGTTTCAAAAATAATTTCTTAACTGTTTGAAAATTTTGTTCAACATATTATAAATTTAGAATTTGTGTCAAAACAGACAAATAGGAGAATAAAACCCAAAAAATAGGTCAATATCTTGAATCGTTTCGCCTTACCTGCGATTTCAAATTGAAGAATTTCGCGAAAATGTTAATTTATGGGCCAAATTCGAGTAAATGCTCGGTAAATTTTACGTCTATTCAATTTTAACAAAAATAATAATTAATATATTGCTTCGTTTACATAAAACCTATGCTGAAGGGTTTTTTTAATATTGGACGAGATTAACCCTTTCTTCACCGCGGTCAAATGTCAAAATTTGGATTTTCTGAAAATTTTCAAAGCGAGATTACGGAATATTAAGTAATAATTAGCGAATTAAAAAAAAAACATGAAAATAATTGTTTTTGGCAAGATTAAGAATTTTTGTAAAAGTAAAAAAAGTTAAAATTTGGTCTTTTTAAGGCTGATACAAAAATTGTGTTAAACGGTGTTAATAAATATTAAACATCGTCCTATACCATCTTTTTGGATTATGGTTATTAATTAAACACTATGTAAGAATTATATACATTTCTAATGAAATCGAATATACAATAAAAACTTATTGCCTAATCCCAAAGTATAAATAGAGATATAAAGCATTTGTTTAGCCTAATCGTAAATATTAATTTAATTGCCTTTGAATTCTAATAAATTGATATATTTATTAGTACTTCGACGTTTTTATAATTTTATTTTGCACATAATTGATTATAAACATACACATAGATATACAAACACACGCTGGTATAATTTACAATTTTCCCTAATTAATTCGTACTTAATCATCTTAACGTTTTGGCGAGTGCGGGAACCACACAAGAAGACGCATTAATTGACAGCCATTGTGTTGAAACCACCAATAAGTCAAATGGGTTATTCATGTTCATATAAAATACTTATGCACTTACATACATATTACATACATTTGCATTAGGGATATAATCAAATGTTATAATATAATGAAAAAAACTTTTTAAATAAAATTTGCAGATCTTCGAATCTAATTAAAACTTTTTAATATCGCAAAGTAAGTGAAGAGTTTTAGTATAGGAAAATAAATGACCCTAATATTTTTGTGAATTTAATTACAGAGTTTTGATTCTACACTTTCTTCTTAAATATTTCAACTATTTATACCAGCGGTTGTCACTAACACGTATGCAAATTTGTGATTGTACTAGTAGCAGCAGAGAAATTTTAAAAAGTCCGTATTGTGTTCTCGCTTATTTATTTGTGTTTCATAGCGATTGATTGAATTTTTTGTTAAGTTCGTGAAAAATTTGGAGTGTAAAAGTATTTGTATGCTCTTTACAATTATTGTGTGTCGTGTATGTGTGTCAGCAGAATTAATTTGACTATAACTAGTAATATCAAATAAATTTCTCGCCCATGGCAGATTTATACCCTTCACCACCATAGGTGGAAAGGATGTATTGGGTTTTTGCTGATACTGGTTTTCTAAATCGACTCAGAATTACTCCCTGACTTGTTTCAAAGATGTCTGTCTGGCTGGCTGCCTTGCAGTCGGGTTATCCATTTAAGCTTGCTATCAATATACTGATCGAACTTTAAGGATAATTCCATGAAATTTGACACAAACTTATATTTTAGTCCAAAGACCCTATACTTTTTTGCAAAATCGGATTAATATTTGGGGTACCTTCCATATTGATGACTTCCCGGAATAGAATAGTTTGTTTTACAGCAACAAATTTAATTGTATTTTAGGAATATTCAGCATAAATTTTTCCTATGATAACCTAAATCAGTGTCCAAGTGTTGAAGGAATCGGTCCATATGTGACCATGCCTCCCATACAAGGCGCAATCTTAAAAGTCTTTCAAATATCCAGAAAAGCACAAAAATGTTTATTAATCTAATGATAATTGCATTTTAATACCAAAACTTTGCACATATAAATATTTTGTGTATGTAAACCGATAACCGAAATTTGGTAACAGTCGATCCACAATTGACCCTAGCTCACATACCGTCCTCTCAGTTGGAAATGACATAAATCTACTTAAATCTGGATATTTTGAAAAAAGTACATGTTGTTTTATATTTAAGCTTATATATAAATCCCCGACAACATTCCAATTGGATCAAGGGGACTTCTCTCAGACAATGAGCTGCATCCGATTCTATTTTTAGATTGATTAAAAGGGACCTACGTTTTAACTCCGACTCCGGACGGCAAATGCATTAGTTAAAGAAGTTTTACATAGCCTAATACTCAATAACCAGTGGGTAGCTGAGTTATGAGGTGAACCGCCGCTTTTTTGAATTTTTTTTTTTCTCAAGTGGATCTGACCGGGAGCCTCTGGTATGCTAGGCGGATGACTAACCTGGTATACCACTATATATATAACTTTATTTGATGGATGTTGGTTTCGAAAATCTTTTTTTTGCTCTAAATTTCATTCAGAAGTCAATTTTTACTTTTTAATTCATGCCTCCTACGGAACATGGTGCATCTTCGACATCAATATTGAAATTTTGCTAACCGTTTATGACTTTAGCGTTCTGTCAACAAACTTTCTCCATATGTGTTGCTTAATTTTTTTCTAAACAAGTAAGAGGGTTATATTCGGCTGTGTCGAATCTTATATACTCAGTGAGTATTACTCAAGTTGTGTTAAATTTAGAAATATGTCACATATATCTACGAGGGTGCAGCTAATTTAAATTTTGGACCAAATTGGAATAAGTTGTAACGCTAGTTGGTATTGTTAGTAAAATATTTGGACTAAATTCGGTTGCAGGAGCTTTATAGCTCAACATTTAAAAGTATGTAAGCGGTTTCCCAGGTGTTTACTTTGAACAAAATTTGATATCGTAACCTGGTATGGTTTTATATTAATAAGTTGTTAAATGCTTATCGTTTAGCTTAATATTTAGTTAGGATAAACATGCTGATAGTAATACGACAGGTCCATATATTTTGTTAGGAGTTCCTAATGCATCTATCGCATATAAAGTCAGGACATTGGTGCAATCTAAATATGCTACTTGTACCTCCGAATCTTTTTTATAGTAGATATAAAAAAGGGGATGTTATATATATCACCGATTTTACACACTGGCTGGTATTTATATAGAGCTTATTCTTGCAAAATTTAGTGGCCATAGCTGTCATAGTTTCTAATTGCTTTAATAGCTTTTAGCTGGTTTCCGGAAGTGTTTTTTATATGAGAGCTATAGTCAAATATGGACCGATTCCTATAAAATTTGATATACTGACCAATAGTTGCATAAAACCTCTCTATTCAAAATTTAGTCGTCTTAGCTATTACAATTGTATTCAATTTATCAGCATTAAAGTGTTTCCCGGATCGGGGTTATATGGGAGCTCTAACTAAATGTGAACCAATTTCGTCCATTTTCAATACACAACTTTTTTAAGATATCGAAAATATTTTTGTAAAATTTTGTTCATCTAGCTCTTTTTGTTTTTTTGTGTTTCCGTAAGTTTTTTATATGGGAGCTATGGTTAAATGTAAACCGATTTGGATGAAATTTTATATGCTGCCTTGTACTTATGTAAAACTTCTATGTACCAAATCATCATAGCTATCATAATTTGTCATTTATTAGCAAATAAGCAATTAGCCTAGACGATGCTATACGGGAGCTATGGTGAAATGTGAACCGATTTTGCTCGATTTCAATACCAAAATTTTCCAAGAAATAAAGAATATTTGTGCCAAATTTCAGTGACCTACATCTGTTCGTTAAGGTTTTATCGTACCGACAACAGACAGACAGACGGACGGAAGGACAGACAGACAGGCAGACAGACGGACATTGCTCAGTCGTCTTAAGGATTCAGAATATTTTGGTTTTTAAGCCAATATTAAGCAAATTACAAAAGGAATAACAATGTCAATATACCCCCCATTCTTTTTGATGGTGGGTATAAAAAGGAAAACACGAACAACTGCAGCTTTTTGCCTTATTTTTTTACCCAACAAAAAACTATATACATAAATAATTCCTACCACATTCTAGTTCGAAGAAGGGATACTTCTCTGAAACGATGAGCTGCATCCGATTCTATTTTTCGACTCATTGAAAGGGATCTACGTTTTAACTCCGGCTCCGAAATAAAAATATTTTTTATTATGAGTACTCTTATAATTTTAAAGATTGTATTTTCACCAGCCAAACAGCAGTAAAAGTCATGGAATAACTAATTTAAATTAAAAGTATTTATTTTTTAGTTTAATGTTGAAATTCTTGAAGTAAAATTAACCTTAATCATTGTTCAGATTTTATTCGTTACACTTAGAAAATAACATCAAATAAAAAAACAATTTAAATTGTACAAATAATCTTGAAATTTAAAAAATTTTTATTTTGCCAGAACTAAAATGCTGTTCAAATAAAAGCAACACTTTGCAAAGTCCTTGCGGATATTTTTATAAAAGAAAAAAAAAATCGTTTGAAAATATTTACACAACCTCAATAGAAATTGAAACAGGAACTAAGCCAGTACCATCCACTACAACAAAAGAAGTAAAAGTGTATTTAAGTAACTGAGAATAGACATATGTATGTAAGCATGTGTATACACACACTTATATATAAGTACAATCAACTTATACGAATGTATATACTAGTATATAACCACACAAATGAACGAAAAAAGCGATTGAAAGGTCCTTGTAAATATCCTTAACTTAATGTTTGCTGGAGTATTAGGGTTATAATTTTTTTGAAAAAATTTTCCTATTAAAATTGGTAGAAAATGGTTTATTTAAACATTGTTTTGTTTAGTATATGCATAAAGAAACATTTTTTTTATTATACGACTAACATATTTATATACTTATTGAAAGTTGCCTATGGGCTCTTATATTAATGTATATGTATGTGTGTGCATGTAAAATAATGAAATATATTTACTTTGCTTTGCTTTCTTTAAAAAAACTGTTTCAAGTAAGAATTACCCAAATAATCCAATGTTAAAACAAAAATTGGGCTATACCCCTATTGCATACTTATGTATATAAAGTTTCCTTTTACGTAGCAAATATTTACTTCTATTTTAAATAATGCTAATGGCAGTTACCTACAACGGCCAATCCATATTAATGGTGTTTCAAGCATCTACCAAAAAATATTCTATGCCCTAGAAAACTGTGTGGCTAAATACTTGTAATACATTTAAAGTAGCCACCTCCATATTCTGTGCAGGGCTACAGGTAACCAAATGCAACTGGTAAATGTTAAAAATTTTAAATATAAAAAGTTAACTGACGTCAAGGTATACTTAGTATACAAATATGAAAACTAATTAAATAACCGAAATCTATTTCCCCAGTTTGGAAGATGCTGATAATTTTGATAAAGATAAACATTAAACAAAATTTTGGGTCTGAAACTCAAACAAATTACTATGAGTAAAATGAAAGTTTCTGTGGTATTTGAATTTTAACTACATTTATAAACAGAATTTATGTTATTAGGGCGTCAGGCCACTGGCCATATCAGACAAATGTAGAGTAGACGAGTTAGCTAGACTTTGTCCTACCTTATAGTTGAATTGAAATTTATTATCTAGGTACTTGTGAACTGATATTGCTAGAGAAAATATAATTAAGCAAAATAAGTAAAGAAAGTCAAGGCCAACTATATAATACCCTTTACTACTAATGTCATATATGGACCAACAATTTAACAAGTTTTCTTTAAGTCTAAGAGACATACATATATGTACTTTGTGCTATTTTTTCAAAATTTCGATATTTAAGTAAATTGATATAATATCCGGCTAAGGGCCTGATATGGGAGCTAGGGTCAATTGTGGATCGATTGTTACCAAATTTCGGTTATTGCTTTATATTTAAAAAATATTTACATGTACAAAGTTTTAGTAATAAAATGCATATATCTTTAGATTTCTAAGGGTCTTTTTTTGCTTTTATGGGCATTTAAACTACTTTTGAGAATGCGTCTTGTATGGGAGGCATGGTCAAATATGGGCCTATTTCTACAAAATTAGGTACAATGACAGCAATATTTATAAGCAATATTTTTGTTGAAAATTATTAAAATAGAACTTAATTTGTAGCTGTAAATTACCAAAAACTGTATTCCGAGAAGTTATCCCTACGGGAGGTACCCGAAATAGTAATCCGATTTTGCCAAAAAAGTATAGGTATTGTCCTTGGACTAAAATATGAGCTTGTGCCGAGCTTTATCAAATTATCTTTAAAGATACGACCTTTATATTGATAACAAGCTTATATGGATAAACGGCCAGCCGGATCAGGATCAGGTAGTGATTCAGCAACATCAGCACAAACCCAATATACCAATAACCAATATACCCAATAACTTATGCATAAGTTGTAAGGGAGGGGTGAATAAATTAATAAAACATGGCTTATATACATAGTTTTTGAATTACGTGCTTTTAAAGGCGATCACAATGGTTAAACGGGAAACTAATCATTTGATTTTTTTAAGCACAATGGACTTTTTAATGTGATTTCCAGACTGCAAACTTCCCATAGTAGCGGTAGAGCTTAGTCCCTAACGTCCATTTTTTGTGCAATATCAGTACTGTGACCATTCGTCCTTTTTTTAAATGGCAGTCCTTTTTTCGATACAATGTTATGAAATGCCATTTTTAAGTGAATTGTTTATTTTTGTTTAAACGCTTCCAGACTATTTTGGTAAGGTTTTTTTAAAAGCTTTATGGAAAAGGCCACAAAGGTTCACGCACTAAAATCCAATATTTAATACACCGGGCGAGATATTGGAGAAATTGTGTAAAATTTATTTGTCCTGTTTTTGTCGTTCAAAAATATAGTCACCGTAAATATCGGTATTTTACTAGAATGATTACACAGGCCTGGAACGGTCATTATTACCCTTACTTTAATCCTATTTCAAAATCTTCGGATGTTGTGTTTTCATTTTACACATACATTTTACAGATAAATACATGGATGCTATTAGAAAAAAAATTAATTTTAGTTTTTTTAACGTAAACTTGACAACTTATTGGTTAAAATGTGCTATTAAGATTCTGAATCCGTTGACCAGTTCCAGAAATATTTAAAAATAAATCGATTTTTTTTATATTTTTGTATAATTTCATATACAAAAATATAAAAAAAATTCGATTTCTTTTTTTAATATTTCTGGAACCAATCAACGGATTCAGAAACTTAATGGTTAATTTTAACCAATAAGGTGTCAAGTTTATCTTAAACAAACTTAAAATTCAATTTAGTCAGTTTTCTGCAAACTACGCGGTCAAAACTGAAAAATTATAAATTTTGTAAAAGGTTTATCAAATATTTGGGACATCAAAAATTTAATTAAAAAGTTTAACTGTAGTGTATTGCACTAAGATCCCAATTCATTACAATTATTTATTCTTGTAATAAATAGTTTTTTAATAAAACCAAAAAATGTTGATGGGGAAACCTTTCCTCGACGCGTTTCGATGGTTGGTTAGACCATCAGGAGGATTATCCCTAATTCTAGACAGAGCGAAAACCATACATTATATCTTATATTGAGGGACAGAATAAATACGAATTTGACGCTGAATACTAACAACTTCTGAAAATTTTAAATCCTTAAGATATTAAAGATGTTCTATCACCACTTGACATTATTCAAGAAATATCCAAAAAAACTAAGTTTTTACCAAAAACATGAAATGCTCAATATCTCAAAAACCAGACGCGATGAGATCAAAGTAAGTAAAGGGTTTTGATGACAGTAAAAAGTTGCATTGTTATCGGCCAGTGTTTTTGGAAGGGGAGAAAAAAGTAAAGTTTCTCAGGGTTGTGTGATTATTATTATTACTCTAAAATAGTGGAGAGCACTAAAACATATGCAAATTTGCGATTGCACTAGTAACAGCAAGAAACCATTAGTATTTCATAGCGATTGATTGAATTTTTTGATGAGAGCTTGTAAAAATCTGGATAGTAATAATATTTTTATGCTCTTTACAATTGTTGTGTGTCGTGTATGTGTGTCAGCAGAATTTCTTTACCTGTTACTACCCTGTCGGACATTCAGTTAACTTTACATTAACTTAAAGCTAACTATTTCTCAAGTAGCTGTAACTGACACTTGGATTACATCTCTATGTAATTTACTAACTATTTTAACATGGCGATGTCCTAGGAAGTAGTCAATTGTCCGACTCTGCATTACTCTTAATTAGCTTAAAGTTAGATATCTACCCGTAACTTGAAGTTAACATTTTTCTAAGTCGGCCGGATTTGAACCGAAGTCTCACCGACTGCTAACAGCAGACACTTCCACTGTACCACTTCGAGTGTTGAAATCTTAGCTGCTTATAATTTATTTATACAACTCCTTTTTTTCGATTTAAAAATAGGAATTGTATAAATAAATTATAAGCTGCAAAGTTTCAAACATATGAAGTGGCACAGCGGTAGAGTCTCCGCCTAACATGAGGACGTGGGTTCAAATCCAGACAGAACTTTTTTGTTTTTTTTTTTTATAAAATAAAAGTTTTTAAATAAAACAAAAAAAAAACAAAAACCAAAAAATTTTAAATAAAACAAAAAAAAAAAAAAATACAAAAAATTAAAAAAAAAGTTTTTGTCAGGATCAGCGTTACCGTTATGCGACTAAAGTCGCAATTTGCGACTTTTTAGGTGGCCTGCGAGGCAAGCTGCGACTTTTCTTCCATGGCCCTTTTTTGCCACTTTTTCGAGTTTTGTGCGACTTTTTAGAAAATTATTTAAAATTTTTATTTTTAGTCCATATTCAATATCTCAACTAAAATTCCCTAAAATTATTGTACTTAAGTATAAATGCCATCATTTTGGTCTCAGTTTGCTATCTAAAACCATTAAAAGCAATATATATTTTGCACGATTTTCAAAATCTTCATACAATTTTTGAAAAAATTATTTTTTGGTGCGCTTTTGCTTTTAGGTGTTAAATGGCAAAAATTCAGTTTACGAGGTAGTTTGGAATTTTTATACATTTTTGTTGTATGTTATATCAACATGGAGAATATAATTGAGATATATATCAAACGATGCCCAACTGAAATCTACCAATCTATTTTTATCTTATCTATTTTTTACGAATTCATTGAGGGGGCCGAAAAATATGCGAAAAAAATTAAAAGTGGCGAAAACGTGATTATATTTTGGCAGCCATTAAGTAGTATTTGAATGACGAAATTAAAATTTAGAGGGCAATGAATTTATCCCCCAAGTATGGTAAAATAACGACTGGGTCCAAATGAAACGAAAAAAGAAGACGAAATATGAAAAAAACATAAATGCTTCTTTCGATTTTTACGTTTTTGAAATTTGCATGCCAATTACGCTTAGAAGTGCAAACTTGCGCTACTAAGATTTTGCGTTGAATATACCTGTGGACTTAGGAGTTCAAATCTGTGATTAGATTTTCCGAACACTTGAGAGTACAAAAATTATTCGAATTGAAAGTCGGTTTTATAGGAATTAAAACTGTTTGATTTTTGCCTATATATAATATCTTTTCAAGTATGAATTGTTTTATAGTCTTTTGTTCATTGTTAAAAAAAATATTATAAAAAAAGTGTGCTACATTTTTTATTGAAAGTGACTTTTTGTGCGACTTTTTTTGTAAAAAGCGACTATTTTTGCGACTTTTTCAAATTTGTCAGCGGTAACGCTGGTCAGGATTTGAACCAACGACCTCATGATTGCTAAGCGGAGACTATTCCGCTGCGCCACTTCATATGATGAAAACCTTGCAGCTTTTAATATATTTATACAATTCCTATTTTTAAATCCAAATTATATGACAATAACTGTTTTTTTTTGCTTTGTTGAAGTTTTTTAGAAAAATATTTCTATTATTTCTAAAAAACTGCTCAGTGTTTGTATACACTTTATGTAATGTAAATTCTGCATTGCATTGTAGTTGACTTTAAGATAGTCGATATATGTTAACTTAAAGCTAACTTTTTTTGTAGTTAACTACTCATTTGACGACAGGGTAGTTATAACAAATAAATTTCTCGTCCATGGCAGTTCTAAACTATTTTGGAGCTTTAAAACACAACCTAAAATTGAATATAGTCGCATAGAAATGTTTTAGTTCAATACTCCAGAAAAAAGGCTTGGCCCTTCAAAAGGGGTGTTGGATTAAAAAGCAACGGTTCTGATTGGTCTTAACTTGGTAAGAACAGACCAATCTTGGTTATCGATAATATCAACTGTGAACACTGACCTCCTCGTGGTATCATGCGGGGAACTACGTTAACACCAGTTAATGTAGTGAGCTAACATGTATCGCAAGTTCTCCCATAAGAATGATAAAAATATGAAAAAAAAAATACTATGAAAAAGCTAAAATTATAATAAAAATGGCCTCCCAAATGTTAGAAGAGAACATCCAAAACTTCAATGGAAAGACCAAGTAGAAGAAAATCTTTCTAAGCTTGCCCTATATATTAAAAGATATAAATCTTTATATTATTCAACACTGTAATTGCATGTCATGTCAATTTTTAGAAAAGTTAGGAGCTATTTACTTTTATTTAGATATAATTTATTTTACATCGACGGCGTGTTATTGCTGTAGACTTACTTTCTATGGAAGATTATGTGGTAATTTATATAGAAATGAATAATTTTAGAAATTGATGTTCCTATAACTGGGGCTCGATCTTGAATCGGTCTTAAATCGGTCGTACATTCTTCCTTAGTGTCATTAAGTTTATTAAAAGTTTACCTAATCAAGAAAAAAAAAAAACTTGGAAATCGAGTAAAGAATCAAATACGAGTATATTTATGTATGTTTGTATCAAATAAATATTACTTTGTGATGTTTTTTTTTTCTTTTGAAGTTTGTGTGTAAAATTTTTAATTTATTTTCCAGGAATTAAATTATGTATTAAAAAAACTTATTTCGTTTCGATGTAATTCTCTCATTCACACATGTCCAACTACCATTTCCACTGTCCACACAAACATTAGCCAAATGGCAGCGAAAAAAGAAAAAAAAAACACATACATACAGATAAAAAAGTAAACCAGATGGTTTTTAAAAATATATGTATGTATGTATTTGTGTATGTATGTTTCTGCTACTTTCCATTAAAAATTCAACAAATCCCATCAGTGCAGATATAAAATTCATTAGAGTTTTTCTATTTTACTTTATTTCATTTAATTTCAGTTTTATTTATTTTTATATCGGATCGTACAAACGCACATGAATATCAACTCGTGAAAATTTAACATTTAAAATGAAAATATTTAGTTTTTGTATAGAGTTTTAGCCCGTCTGTGGCTAAATCAATGAAACTGAATTTATTTGCCTCGTTTTTCGGTTTTTATTGGTAGATTTTATGTAGAAAAGCTAAAAACTACATTTAACAATTTGTGGCAGAATTATTTGATACTTTTATTGGTTTAAAGTCGTTTATTTTAATTTTCGCTAAAACGCAGCCATTTTTTGCAACACTTTGCATATGAAATATTAATTTTCCTACCATTGCCGCGGATTAACCAAAATATGCATTAAAAATAATCAGTTTTTCTGCTGATTGAAATTATTAAAAATACCTAGAATGCACAGTGGTGCATTTGAGATATTTTTTGGTATTAACTCAGTTTCTAAACTACTGGACGGATTTTGACGAAATGTGGAACTGAAACATCAGTAGAAGAGGAGTTAGATTTTTAGAGCAATGTTTATGGATGTATCTATCTGTTGCAAAGTTGCCCACCTCGGGTATGTAAAACCTTTAGGTGCGTATAACTTTCGCCAATATTTCTTATTTATTATAAAGTTTGAACGTTGACATTATGTGTGAAATTCTTCATCATTTAATTGACCACCACGCGAAATGTTCCAAGCATTGATTCTTTTGAGGTAATTTTCGACCAGTTTTTGACACATATTGGGCTGTATTTCAGCCATAACTTGACTTGTTAAAGGTTTATCTGCATAAACACAGTCTTTCGAGTAGCCCCACAAAAAAGTCTAATGGTGTCAAATCTCATGATTTTGGAGGTCAGTTGATATCGCCACAACGAGAAATTAAGAGAAATTACATTTTCCAAGTCGTATAGGGCAAAAAAGTCATATGACTATGGTTTAACAACATAGTGTGACAGATGTCGAATTCCGGTCCTATACTTTTGAAACTACGAAATGGATAACCCTTTATAAGAAATTCAGAAATATAACGAGTTCTGAAATTTTAATGAACATTTTTGAATGCAGAAAAGTACACTTTTTGAAAAAAATTATGTTTATATATTTATATTTCTTTGTAATTTTTTAGCAAAAATCTCTAAAACTAAACAATATCTTAGAAATTCAGAAATATAAATTTCAGAACGAGTTCGAAAATTTTAATTAACATTTTTGAGTACAGTTTTGCGTTTTTTTAGAAAAGCGGGCCTTATCAGATTTTTCCACAGACCTTACACTTAATATAATTTAATTAAAAAAAGTTTTGAAATCCATAATAACATTTTTTTACACACACAAAATTCTGAAATTTTTATTATCATTTTTGAATACAGAATAGTAAGATTTTGAAAATTTGAGTTATTTTTTTTTTAAAACGGGCGGACATAATCAGATTTTTGCACAGATCATACAAATATTACACTTAATACAATTTAATTAAAAAAGGGTTTGAAATCATTAAACAAATTTTTCAAAGACCCAAAAACCTTAAGTCTTGTCCAAATTTTTGACCACCGCTGATTGTAGGGTGCAAGTTTAAAATTTTTCAAAATGGGGCTGTATTACATAAAGCCATTTTCGCAGATTTTTAACCCTCCCCCCTGTATAAAAAATTATAATAGAAATACGCATACATAATACCTCTACCGTAACAAAAGTCATAACCCCCTTCCTCCCTAAGAGCGTTACGTAATATGTGAACTGCACCAAACTAACTTACACCCGCCACTGAAGCCTAATCTTTTAGAAAATGGAAAAAAATTTAGCTTTTTGACAAAATTTTTCTAAAATATAGAAAAAATAAAGTTACTTTAAAAAAAAAAAAAAATGCATTTTTTCAATCTTTGTTCGGTACACACGTTAAAGAATTTTTCTGTGTTATTAAATTTACCTAATTATTTTTTTTCCTTCTAATTCATTTAGAAATTTATCAGCAATAAAAATGATTTATAAGCCAAAAAAGACCAGATCATGCCAAAAAATGCAAAAAAAAAATAATGGAGTCAAATATCTCTTAAACTATAAGAGATAATAAGGTACATTGATCATGATTTTTCCTAATTTTTTCATGAAGTTTTCAAAAATATAAAAATATTACTAACCGCAAAGTTATTTGTACCC
Organism: Stomorhina lunata; assembly: GCA_933228675.1. NCBI lineage: Eukaryota > Metazoa > Arthropoda > Insecta > Diptera > Rhiniidae > Stomorhina > Stomorhina lunata. The sequence goes on from OW121744.1 coordinate 68,990,307, forward strand.
AGATGTTTAACATACCTGTTATTTGTACCCAGATGTTTAACATACCTGTGGGCAAGTTTGCTCCACTGTCCTTAACACGGCATTTACACATGCAAGTGCAAGCTCAATACATTTATATTTTTTTACTAACACAATCACACTTCTGCAAGTTGTAGGCTCACTGGCAAGCGATTTTGATTGCCAGTGATTTTTTTACTTGCATGTCAGAAGAATACGTATACACAACTTGTAACAAGTCACCTACGTGTGTAAACGTACTGTAAATGTTGCTCTAAAGGCATACTGCTTAATGATGATGTTCCAAATTTCGTCAAAATCGGTCCAGTAATTTAGAAATTGCTGGCTTAGTTATATATGGATATAGCAGAAGTGTTGAGTTTTGAACCTAAAAAGACTAAATTTTTCTGGAGCGGCACAATCGGCCCCCAAAGTAGAGCAGCTTGGACTCATAGATCACTTAAAACGATATATTATTGTCACTTCCCAACCGCTACATGCCTATGCTATCTCTTACGGTTTAAAAGATATTCGACTTCAAGAAATAATATTTTTCATTTTTGTTCCATTTTTGACTAAAATCTGATCTATGTATAAAACGATTTTCTTGATTTAAAAATTTCTAAACAATAAAAGAACTTTAAACATTTTAAGAGCAAGAAGTGTATTAAAAGCTTTACAATGTAAAAAGTGTTAATATCTAAAAAAATATTTTGGGTTAAATGTATTTTTAGTGATTTATTTCCATTCTATTTTAAACGATCCTACTGTGTATTGTGAAATGTTTCATAAATTGTATAGAGAAAAAAAGACTTTTGATTCATAAATTCCAAAGTACATGTTATTATATGATATGGTTGATAAGTAAAATTAAAAATCGCAAGTTATGAATTTTGACTTGTTTTGCGAAAAAAAGTTCATTAGTAAATGGAAAATTTCCGGTTAACCAATAATAGATATAAAACTCTTTAAAGTATGAAATTGTATTTAAATTATGTAACTGGAGTTTTTAGAATCTTAAGCGGATCTATGTTTTTATTCTGTGTATAATTAACATTTTAATATGTAAAAAGTAGTACTTTTTCATTATAAAAAAAATGTATTACAATGAAATGAATTGATGCAATATTTGGTTAAATAAAGTTGCAAAACTTTTCCTTATGAAAAGTCAAACAATTTCAGAAAATATTGAAATATTTTTGACTAATGTATTGCAAAATTGTATCTACATATAGAGAATTTGACTTGTTACTAAATATGCAGTCGAAATATGAAATTTTTGTCATTTTATTACAACATCTAAAAAAGCGGAGCCTGCGAATTCTACAGACCTCAGCACTGTATCTTTTTCTCTTGGGTAGCAAAATGTAAATTAAACCTTCATTAGTACTATTCAAAATACGCACAAAGTATGGATAAATGAAAGTAAACAGTTACTTAATTTTGTTTGGTTAAATCATTAAAAGTTTAATTATGACCGGATTTTCCACAGCCAGTAAATTGCTTCAAAGTCATTAATTTTGTGTACACTTACACTTAATCCACGCAATATATTCTCATAACACACACATACACACATTCAAATACATGGTCCATATGTGGGTTAGCGTATTTAGCATTAAGGATTGTATGAATAATTATGTATTTCACACATCAGCTTACTTTCAATCCTTCCCCAAATTGTTTAATCGATTTCCATGTATGTATAAATTTCATTATTAATACCTAATCATTTCATTTATATGTACATATGTATGTATGTACATGTAAATTTATTCAACTCACAATTTTGGCAATTTTAATGCATTTTGAAACTTAAGTAATTAGGATTACTTGATTATACAATTACATTAATACCTATAAATATAAATTTGCTGCAAAGCCGCACAGTGGTTTGTAACAAAAAAAGTGGTAATAAATCTGTATCTTCTAAACTGTAAGTCTGATTGCACCAGTATGTATGTTAAGGTGGACGCAGGCTTTCATAATTTTAGATTAATGGTTACCCTGTATTTACACAGGGTGAATCATTGGGCGTCAAAGTAGATCACCTCAGAAAAAATAAACGCTTTTGGACCGTATAGGTCTTTCAATTATTGTCTCATACGTTTGATTTTGGAATGAGCTTGAAGAAACGATGAAAAACATGCTTACTTTACTGTAGTAACTGTTATGGGTTTTAAGCTAAAATAAAAAAAACAGTGAAACCCGTTCATAAATATCATGATTCGTTAAATGTTGAGAAATTCCCAAAGTCAAATATTTTTCGATATTCTAAAAAAATTCATTTTTCTCTCAAAAAGGTGGTATCAATTTTTTACTTTTTACAAAGAAGTCTTTTATTAAAAGTTTATATATTCGTAGAGAATGGGGTTTTAGGATTATAATAGACAAATTTCCAGAAGACGCGGTTTAAGAATAAACGAGACATTTCTTTCAAAAATAAATTGGACACGCTGATTTCAATTACATTAATTGTTCTATTTTAGCTAAGATAAGGAAGATACATATGGGCAAATCCGAAAAACATTAAACCACGGACAAAATTTTAAAACTGCCAAAATTAATGAAAAAAATTACCATATATTAATCCTTAAGAATATATAATGCATACAATTTTTGATTGCTCACTTTGTGAATGGCAGGTCTTTATTTGCATCCATCTCGAATTTGTATACATTTTTTAAAATAATAGGTTTTTTAAAAGTTCATAAAAATCACAAAAACATCCATTTAGGTATAAAGTTTCAGTATGGGCCCAAAGTCTGCTTAATATTATACAATTAGATGTAAAAGACCCCATCAAAAGTAATTTTAATGATAAAAATAACGTCAAATAAAAAAGGGCTCACAGCGTGTAGCGTCCGTCACAGAAAAAAAGTTTTTTTTTTTTTTAATTTAACTAGTGCAATTTTTCTTTTTTCTCCAATTGAACTTGGTATAGGAAAGTACAAATTATGTATAGGAAAGTACAAATTATTTTAAACAAGAAGTATAACGGTAAATTTGAAAAAACTTTCATAATGTTTACAAAACTCTAATATAAAAACTGCGTTTCTAATTAGCTATCAACCAGTGTATGTATGTAGTATGTAAATATTTTTTACAAAATGATATTTATTAAATTCAATATTTACGAACACATATCTGTTTTATTCATAAAACAATAACACTGTCTATATCCACGGATTAAATTTAAGATATAAGGTATTAAAAAAATAGACAGTGGGGCAAATTTGATGCTTTGAAATTTATTTTTTTTGTTTTGATTTTTGGGACACTCTAACAGCTAGCGGCAGCATTCTTTCTACGAAAAATAAGATGCAAAAAGTGTAAAACTGTAAATAAATATATGTATGTGCCGTTTTATGAAATATTCATTGTGCCCAAAAATCGCATTTTAACCGCGAACATGAAAAGGAAGGAGATGAAATTCGGGAAATTATTTTCACTGATTAACGAATCCTTAAAAAAATTAAATATGAATTTTTTCTTAAAAAAAAACATTGAAGTAAAAACTGTATCGTACATAAAGTAGCGTCCGCAACAGTTCATTTATGGATTTTTGGTGAAACTGGAAACTTTAAAATATTTAATAACTTTTAGAATATTTTATTCAATGTATTTACAATTTTTTATTACTATGACCAATTAGATTAAAATTGCAGAAACACGTGTTGAAAAAAAATCACCTCCATTTTTGTAGCGTCCGTCACAGCACTTTAAAAGCGAATATATTTTTCCTCCACAAGAAGTATGTAAATTAACAAATGCCATTTGATGGCACAATCGATGGGCTAATATTATAAGAAATCTGTGCAAAGATATCTAGTGTAGAACGGCAATGGGATACATTTAAGTACAACAAAATCCGTACAAATGTCCGTCACGCAGGATTTGCCCATATTTAAATTTTTTCTTTGGGAAAACCTACCCATATTATAATGATTGAATTTCAATCTTTGAAATCAATGAAATTGTCTTCAATTTGGAGATAAATCAATCAAATTTGGCACATACATATATATTTTTTGATATAAAAACAATGAATGCGAAAATTGGTTTAAAGTGTGTCCATTTTCTTGGATAACTCCCTTATAATAGGTTTCTAGGAATCGATTTTCTCGCAGCCTAAAAGTATGCTAATATTCAAAAAATGCATTTAAAATAAATTTTATATATGAGAGGTACCTGAAATAATCTACAGAACTAAAGAGGGCCAAATTTGAAATTGCAGAAAAATTTTACTGGTCCAATAGTACCAAATAGTAACATTTCTTCAAATTTTATCACTTGGCACATTGGTCTACTTTAATACGAACATTTTTCACTCAATAAGATTCAGATCGGTGCAAAAATTTATTATGCGACTATTCAAATTTTATCAAATCAAGAACAAAAACCTAAAACAAGTAAACGTACAAAACTTAAGTGACAAAAAATATAAACAATTTGTTTGAATAGAACAGTGGGTTAATTCATTAAATATTCTGTCGTTTTCTTATTTTTGAACCAATCTGCATTTCGTTGGACGAAGTATGTTTGCTTGGTTGTTTTAGTGATTAGGAAAAAAAAAAACAAAAACATAATCTGACAAATATTTTGGATAATATTCATATTTAGGTGACATCATCTTTTTCAAAAACGCAAAAAATTTATATTTTGGAATATCCCGAAAACTGTTCTACTTTTTGTCGTTTTGACTTCAAATTCGGATTAAGCAGACATCAGATTCGTTTGGTCAAAAAACTGTTACGTAGTAAAATTAACTATAGGTACGGCAAAACCGTGTGAGAAATCTACCTTGATTTTTTGAGTTTCATTTGATTTAACACACTACACTTTCATATGTACAAATTATGTTTATTTGATTATATTTTAACAAAATGATAGTATTTAGTACTTCAAAGTTTTAAAATTATAGTTTATTTCAGAGTTTGCAACTTGTTCCCTAAGGAATATTTTTCATATTTTTTAGTCACTAGAACGTAAGTCATCAAAATGTGCAACTTTAAATGACATCCAATTTTTCTAAAGTTTGGTATATGGGCAAATCCTGCGTGACGGGCTATACATTTGTACAGATTTTGTTGTACTTAAACGAATTCCATTGTCGTTTTACACATGATGTCTTTCGGAAAATTATAGCCCATCGATTGTACTCTCGAATGGCATTTGTTAATTTACATATGAACTTGTTTTGGGGGAAAAAAATATTCGCTTTTAAAGTGCTGTGACGGACGCTACAAAAAATGGAAGTGACTTTTTTTTAACACTTGTTTCTGTAATTTTCTTCAAATCGGTCATAGTAATTAGGGTTTGCAGTTCGGTTTTAACCGAAACCGAAACCTCCGTTTTTAATGCCTCAAAATCGAAACCGAAAGCTGCAAAAAGAACAGCGGTTTTAGCTATTTATTTTTCATAATTTTTTGTTGGTATTATTCAGAAATAATATTAGCTTATCATAATGAAATGAAGCAGAAGAATGAAAAAAAAAAACATAAGGTGCCTTACAATGGACTAATGGACAAGTGCAAGTGGAAGACGGTATATGACGGTATATTTTATAACCTGGGACTCAGCCGTAGTTTTGAAAAGTGTAATTCCAAGCAAACGCAAGAAACCATTAGCAGTTATGGTGTGCCAACCATAACTGCTTCAGTTATGGTTGGTACACGGAATTCATCTTGCAGTCATTGATATTTTTATGAAATTTTTTTTATAGATGTGGTAGAATTTGAAACCGACGAAAGAGAAGACAATTTTAAAGAAGGCGACGACGAAACTTTGAAAAACCGATTGCCCATAAACATTTCAAAATAGAGGCTGTAAGAAAAACTGTTCGGCAGTTCAATAATTCGTCAGCCCGTAATAATATTTTACAAACAAGCGTTAAAAAGCATCATAATCGTGAATTAAGTTTACTCTTAGATTTCTGCTTCTAAAAGAAAGTATTTATGAAAGTTTAGTAGAACTGTCGACCTTAGATTTTCATCATTCTATCGACTTTGAAAATGTAAATTCTTTTAAAGATTCGTTGCTGTTTGTAAAAATTACTGCTGAGGAAATTTGTCGCTCGGATGCAAATATTATACAAGCTAAAGGGGCTCTGCAGTTTCTCTAAAAGAAACAAGACTGACTTTTGGTATTAAATTATAAATATGAGCTTTAATAAATATACTTTGTTTTAATAAAATTATCTAAATTTTACTACAAATTTCAATGAAAATAGTTTATATTTTAAAAAACCGAAAACCGAACCGAAACCGACCGGTTTTGGGTGTTTTAAAACCGAAACCGCGGTTTCTCATTTTCACGGTTTTTTGCAAACTCTAATAGTAATAAATAAATTATAAATACATTGAAGATAGAGGAAAATCATAAGATTGCAAAACAGCTTTCATAAAATATTTTAAGGTTTCCAGTTGCGCCAAAAATCCATAAATTAACTGTTGCGGACGCTACGTGACGGACGATACAGTTTTTACTTGAATGTTTTTTATTAGCAAAAATTCATATTTCATATTTTTTAAGGGTTCGCAAATTAGGGAACCGAATTTCATCTCCTTTTGGGCACAATTTAATATTTCACAAAACGGCTAATTACATATATTTACTTAAAGTTTTACACTTCTTTGAATACTTTTTACATCTTATTTTTCATCCCAAGAATGCTGTGGCTAGCTGTAAGAGTGTCCCAAAAAAAAAAAAAAAAAAATTCAAAAGCATCAAATTTGTCCCGCAGTGTGTTTTTTTAACACTTAATACCTTAAATTTAATCTGTGGATATACACAGTGTTATTGCTGCTTTATAAATTTTGTATTTAATAAATATCATTTTGGAAAAAATATATACATACATATATATGTAAAATATATACATACTATAAGTTCTCTTTTCGAACCAAGTTCAATTGGAGAAAAAAGAAAAATTGCACTAGTCAAATTAAAAACCTTTATTCCTGTGACGGATGCTACACACTGTGAGCCCTTTTTTACTTGACGTTATTTATATAACTCCAATTTCTTTTGATGGGGTCTTTTACTTTTAATTGTATAAAATTAGCCAGACCCTACTGAGCCTACTTGAGCCCCTACTGAAACTTGATACCTAAATACATGTTTTTGCAATTTTTATGAATTTTAAAAACCTATTATTTGAAAAGATTTATAAAAATTCGAGATGGGTGCAAATAAAGACCTGCCATTTACGAAGAGACCAATCAAAAATTGTATTCATTATATATTCTAAAGTATTTTCCATAAACACAAATATGTGATTTTGACAGTTTTAAAATTTTGTCCCTGGTTTAATGTTTTTCGGATTTGCCCATATATAACTTTTATATAACCGAGACTAGGGGCGTAGGCGAGCGAAGTCATATGAAAAACAACCAAAACTAAACTAATTCTGATATTTATATGATTTCAGTTCAGCATACGCTTTGGCTCTATGCAGTCGGCTTTACTACTAGTAATATACTTTTTTATGTTTTTCTACGAAATAGAAAAAAAAAATAAATACTTGTTAATCCATTGTTTGATGGTCCTAAAAAAGTCAATTAATCTTATAAAAGCTCATCTCCTGCTGGGTGACCATATATTTGTTCAAGGGAAACATTAAATTAATTGCAATCTGAGAGGGAAAATTAACATTTTAATTGGCTTTCAATATCAATACCATTTCTGACAAATACATTGAACATAAAAAACTCTCTCTCACACACACGCGCACACATACATACCTATAAATACATATGGATGAAAATATTGTTGTATGGTTAATAATTAATTAATTAAAAATATTATTAATTAAGAGGATGATACTACAAACGTGACTTTATGCTCTGCTTTATTAACAAAACAATCATTTATTGTTAAATAGAATTTCAATGAATTTTAAATTAATTTTTCCTTTCGCTTCTTTTCATTTCAGATAAGGTAATAAATGAATGATAACAATAGAAGTGTTTGGTATATTAAAAGATGTCGTTAAAAAAGAAACCCTTTTAGGATAATTGGATCTATGTTACCAAGTGAGCGTTTCTTTTACATTTTCTTTCTTAATGCATTTGTATTTTTTTTAAAATACGTTCAAACTTTAAATCATTAATTAAAAAGTTGACTTTAAAATTTTAGATACATAAAGAAATTCATTACTTGACGAAATCATTAATTAAGACATTATTTGTTAACAAAACAAAAAAAAAAAAAAGGAAAAGTACTAAACCCACATAAAGGTAATTTAATTATTATTGGAATAAAAGGCAAAAAAGTTAATTAATTTGGCATTTATTGATAAAGTTTGAAAAGATTTTTGGTATTTTCATGGAACAGGATATATTCTAATAAATTAATTTGCGAAAGTGTCTAAACTCAAATTGAGTTGAAGGAAGATAAATGTTCTTCTTATCTGTCTTCTTTTGACAAACAACAATTAACAATCTAAAGGATGTTTCTAAGCATGTACGAGTATTTTAGACGAATTTCTTGTGTTTTCTTTTCTTATTTTTCATTTACTTTGAGATTTTAAGACAAATTAAAAGAGGTAAGCAAGTGCTATATTCGGTTAAGTCCGACCATTCGACCCTTAAAAACTAGATTTAATATGGATAAACTTTCGAGTTTTCTGATTTGGGTGGTAGGTTTAAATATGGATCGATTGTCCAGAAATATCATTATTATTAGAAGATTTATCTAGGAAAAGTTTTACAAAGAAACTAGTTATACCCTTTACCACCATATATGGAAAGTTTGTGCTGATGTATGTAACGCATAGAAATATTGGTCTTAGACCAACCTTTAAGTATACCTTTGAACATAGAATCACTTCCTAGGTAGATGTCAGTCCGTCCGTCTGCCTGGCTGGAACCCTGGAGTGCCAATAGCGTACACAGTGGTGCAAATTAGTTTTTTTTTGGTATTAACTAGGGTATTTACTCGAGTTATGTTTGCTCGATTAATCGGAAAAATAAAATCGATTAATCGTTTGAGTAAAATAAAATGGCTAATTTAAATAAAGATTTATTTGAGTAATCTTCCACGAGTAATCGAGTAACTCGAGTAAAATTATTTCATTGTAATATAGTCCGTTGTGTGTAAATATATAGTGCATTGTATGTATATAGTCCATAGTATATATATAGTCAATGTAATTTCTGATATAAATAGCCTAGTCTACCATAGACCTGTTGTGGTATCCAATGTATTCGTAATTTCTACTATTGTTTATTAAAAGGTCCTAATGTAATCGTAGCTCCTGTTACAGATTAGTTGTAGATATCATTGCAAACGTAAAACCTACTAGTGTCCAGTTGAAGTTTCCAATGTATCCGTAGATACTACTATAGTTTAGTTGAAGATACCTGTGTAATCGTAGGTCCTACTATAGTAACGGTACGTCCTACTATAGTTCAGTTAAAGGATGTAGATCCTACTTTAGATCAGTTATAGATCCCATTGTAAACATGGGTAAAAGGTAGTCGTAGAGCCTACTAATCTATTAGATCAAACTCAGGATTTATGAAATCGAAAGATTGCTTTTTATATATAGAAGTAAATAAACTCACTTAAAATATTTAGGGTGCCAATATGTTACAAATGTTTATTTTTATTAAAAATATTTTTTTTTTATTTTTGTTTTATGTTTTTTATTGCGAATTGTTAATCTTTTTTGTTAATAAAACACTAAAATTTTATTAAAAAAATGTTGTATTAAAAATATATATATAAAAAGCTTACAGAAAAATCTTACTCGAGTAATTTTGAGATGAATTTTTTACTCGATTAACTCGAGTAATTTTTAACGATTAATCGATTTTCCGAGTAATTAAAAAACCCTATTTTCAAAAATGAACACCCTAGTATTAACTCTATAGTTTATAAACTACTGGACGGATTTTGACGAAATTTGGAACATCAGTAGAAGAGGAGTTACGCTTTTAGAGCAACATTAAGAGATGCATCTATCTATAGCACAGTGGACTCTACAGTGGAGCAAAGCTGCTCACCTCGGGTATGTAAAACCTTTGGGTGTGTATTACTTTCGACAATTTAGTCCGAAACAAAAGATTTTTACTTTTTCTAAAACTTCTTAAAAAAGATAAGAAAAACATGTTACATTATCTCTTATACTTAAAGAGATATTTGACTCCAAACATTATTTTTTTAATTTTTTGGCATGACTTCTGGCCTTTTTTGGCTTATAAATTATTTATGGTAATACGGACAATGAGGCCCTATGATCCACTGGGAGTCAAGGATAACAGAAGAAGAAGAATACGGACAATTTTTCTGTGATATTGCTGATAAATTTATAAATGAACTGGAAAATAGAATTGATAATTTTTAATTTAAAAGTTTATAAAACAGAAAAATTCTTTAAAGTTTTTGTGCCGAAAGAAGCTTGAAAAATTAATTTTTTTTTTAAAAGGTTTATCAAAATTTTGGGGCATCAAACATTTAATTAAAAAGTTTTACTGTAGTGTTTTGCACTAAGAATCCCAATTTATTACAATTATTTATTATTGTAATAAATAGTTTTTTGATAAAATCAGAAAATGTTGGTGGTTTTTCAAAAAAGAACTTTATTTTTTCTATATTTTTAAATTTTTTTTCAAAAGATTACTTTTTTTTAACATTTTCTAAAATATTAGGCTTCAGGGATGCATGTAAATTATATTTTGAATAATTTTGGACATGCGCCCTACAATCAGCTATGGTCGAAAATCAGCAATTTTTTGGACAAAACTTAAGTTTTTTGTTAAAAAGTTTTACAGTAGCGTATTGCACTAAGATCCCAATTTATTACAATTATTTATTATTCTAAAAAATAGGTTTTGTGTCTGTAAAAAATTTGATTATGAATTTCAAAACATTTTTTATTTAATTGTATTAAGTGTAATCTTCGCAAGGTCTGTGCAAAAATCTGATAGGGCCTGACCATAAATAGGGCCACACGGCTCGTTTTTTCTAAAAAAAACTCAAATTTTCGAAAAGCGTACTCTTCTGTATTCAAAAATGTTAATTAAAATTTTAGAACTCGTTCTGAAATTAATATTTCTAAATTTCCTATATATTGATCTATACTGTTTCCAAAAATTATCCTAATACCGTGTTTAATTTTATAGATTTTTCCAAAAAAATAAAAAGTGATATGAACAAATTATGCAAATTTATTGTTATTGCACTTTTTTAACAAAACTCTTTAACCATTTTTTTTAATTGTAAAAACTTTTTAACCTCACTTAAAAGTACATAAAATTCCCTTACCATTAATGTTTAATTTTGCACATGCACCCTACAACCAGCGGTGGTTGAAAATCAGAAATTTTCGGACAAAACTAGAGTTTTTTGTGTCTGTAAAAAAAATTTGATTATATATTTCAAAACATTTTTTTATTAAATTGTATTAAGTGTAATGTTCGCAAGGTCTGTGCAAAATCAGAACTCGTTTTGAAATTAATATTTCAGAATTTTTTATTTATTGGTCTATACTGTTTCCAAAAATCATCCTAATATCTTGTTTAGTTTTAAAGATTTTTCCAAAAATTACAAAGGAATATTCAAAAATTATGTAAATTTATTGTTGTTGCACTTTTTTGACAAAAGTCTTAAACTAATTTCTTATTTGTAAAAATGTTTTAACCTCACTCTAAAGTATATAAAATTCCCTTTCCATTGATGTATACGAGTAACTTGTCTTCTTCTTCTTATTTTGTTCAAATTATTATTGATTGCAATTGTAAACCAAAAAGACTACCATTTTCCCCTTATCAATGGGTTCTAGAAATAAATGTTCTGTGCGTCAACTCAGGACATTGATTAAGGAAGACAAATCTTTTTTCTGAACACATTAGGATGTAGAGCATCGATTTTTAACCCAGGCATTTCGAATTTAAAAAATATGTTTTTCGCTCCACCCTAATATTTATGCCAAATTTCTTTAAAATATATTTAAAATTAAAAATTGAATATCCGCAAGTAAAAAAGGGATAGAATGAGCCGATCCAAACCCTAGACAACTAATGTCAATGTATGAACCAACATATTTTTAAAGCCTAGAAAAGTGTCGGTGTTTAATTTTTTAAATGAAGTTAATTGCTTTATATTTAAAGTTTTGATATTCATTATATAAGTTTCATAAACTTTTAGAAAATATATTTAATTGCTTACTTTTTAGTAACTTAAGGAAAACAAAAAAAAAAATTATGAAAAAGTAGTAAAATATTATATAATACGTACCCTATCTATTTAACCATTTTTTCATGTTTCGTTTATTTTACAAAAAAAAAAAAATATTTCAATTTTGGACTCTTAAAATGCAAAATCTTTCCTTAAAATTAAAGAATACTTGTTTTTCTTAGAAAAATTTTTTGCAATTTAAATATTTTTCGAATATTTAGTTACAATTCAATGGTAACTGAATAGCTTTATAATCTCAATTCTTAAACTATAAAATTTTACAACTACAAATAACAGTTTTTTAACGAGTGCCAAACTTATCCATTGCCCGATCTTAATTATACCACAAATATTTGTGATGCTGTGGTATTCCAATCGTTGTTCTATCTTATCTCTATAGCAAATTAAACTCCTGAAATAACAAATGATTTGAAAATCCATTTAAACAAATGCCACCAGCCACCATCAGTGCCTGTGTATGTCTATACGAATCCATAAAACCATTCATAGTCTTTAGTCCCTAAATAGAATGCCAATTTTAGTAGCATCGAACAAAAAAGCAGAGATTAACATTTTATGCGTGTAAATGAATAAGCCAAGCCGAACGAAAAAGAAAAAAAAACTAAAGCGCAAAAATACTCGAAACTGTCATAAAACTGCCAATTGAGAATAATGGCCAACATTATAATAACGCCAAAAAAGAAGAAATTAATAAATTTATATTGAAAACCAATTGAAAAATTTACAAAATCCAAGAAAAAAAAAAGAAGAGCTTTAAACATCAAAACTGTAGGATAATCGAGTTTAAAAGAATTTTTCGGAAAAGGAAAAACAAACAATGGACAGTTTGAATAAATGGCCTAATTTGGTAACAATGAAAAATAAAAAAAGGAGAAAATTTTCTAATTTAATGGATGTAACGGAGAATATATTGGATTTGAATGTTTATTCATGTGAGACTTAAGGAAAATTATCGATTTTTAAAATTTAAATGTCTCTATTACAAACAAACATTAGATGCTTGTATCTATGTATTGTATTTATGTACGAGTTCATATATGCGTTTTGTATGGCTCTATTTTTTCGATTGTGTTTTATGTTTAGAAAATCTATTCTTAGACTTCGGAGCTTTAACTGATTGCACACTTCATTAGTCACACTGAATCCTTTAAAGAACAACAATTCAACTGTGTTAAATCATGTTGTTGCTATTTTATATACATACATACATCTACTCATATTCATCAATCCTTTACAAATATACATGCATACATAGACACCATACCCACATAAATGTTTAGAAATTCCTTTTTCAATACATTCACCGTGAAGCACGTTATGTTTTATACTTTAACTTTGTATGTGTAGCTGTAAAATAAAAGTATAAAAAATAATGAAAGTAGGACGTGGCTTTATCGTAAAAACGTACGCCTTTTCCACGATACTAGGATACAAACACTGACACTCACACTTACAAAGACTATGCCTTCATATCACTGCCGTCAAATTCAGTTATTTAATCCTCCACTTATCATTATTTCCAGCTGGTTTTTATATCCAAACATTACGAGCACCAAAAATGCCATTGATGTGTAGATTCTTTGAAATTAAGACATTGGCTTTGTTAATTTTAGTCAACAGCTCCTTTCTGGCTGGCTGTCTTTCTATCTGTCTATCTTCAGTTAGAATTTCATGCACAAAAACTCCTACAAATGTATTTTCAATTCATTTACTCATTAATATTTACTTGGTAATTTTGTTACTCATATTTTTGTTGATAATGTTTAATGCGATAAGGATATTTTGATGCTAAAGCAAATGCAAAGATAAATTACAGAGTAAAGAAGTCGTAACAAAATTATTAGAAATGTATATAAAAACCGCCCGCCCTAATTGATCAAACTGTATTAAGTATTTATGCATGAAAATAATTATATTTTACGAGAGTCTTTTATTATCATTTCGAAGAAAATTTTCATTTACTGACAAATTGAGGCAAGTAGATTATATGTTTATCATGAGCTAAAGTCAATGTTTTTTACTGATTTTTGTATTGCGAATGAATTTTGATTTAGCAGATTTTAGTAGTATCAGGTGGGCCACCCGTAGGTTTAAATTAAAACCTCCAGTTATTTTGAATCTGGCAATACATATAAGATTCTATTCTCTCACAGTACAGTATCTTCTCTGAACGATAATAATCAATTTTTCCCGAAAAAGTTATGCTGACAATAGGCCAATGTTATTGATGCCATTCTCGAGATACGAACCGAGATACGAGTACTATGAAACATACCGCGGCTGTCATACAATTGCAGTTTACAACAAAAATTTGAAAAAATATCAAACCGTTTTTATACCCACCATCAAAAAGAATGGGGGGTTTATTGAGATTGTCATTCCGTTTGTAATTTCCTTAATATTGGCTCAAAAACCTTTCTATAGAAAATCGTTCAATATGAATAGCTTATTATGGAAAACCTTTCGACATCGAAAGGTTAGAAAATCTTTTTATTTTTTTCGGAAAGCTTTCGATATGGAATTTTTGAGTTGAAAGCTTTTTATGTTTTTTATAGGAAAATTTTATATAAGAAATCTTTCGATATCGAATGTTTATTATAGAAATCCTTTCGACATCGAAAGTTTAATATAGAAATTTTCAAAACAAACAGTTTTTTGGAAAGTTATCTATAGGAAAGCTTTTGATATTAAAATTTTTCTATAGGAAAGTTTTATATAAAATGTTTTCTATCTGAAATATTTTGACGACAAATGTTTTATATAAAAAATTTTTCGATATTAAAAGTTTACTATAGAAAACTTTTCAACATCGAAAGTTTCATTTAAGAAAACTTTAGATAAATAATGATAAGTCTTTTATTGGAAAGCTTTCGATGTAGAATGTTTTTAGTAGAAAGCTTTAGATATTAAAAGTTAGCTATAGGAAAGCTTTTAATATTAAAAGTTTTCTATCCGAAAATTTTTGTCGACAAAAGTTTAATATCCAACCGAAAGATTCGAAAGTTTTCTATTATTTGTTGATGCAACGACTCATAATTTACGAGATAGGGCTTTTAAAAAATATATTTATTTTAGGAATAAGTTAGGGCTTTTTAGAAAATAACTTAAATAACTGCTAATATATTAAAGACATTATCAAGACATATATATATATATATATATATATATATATATATATATATATATATATATATATATATATATATATATATATATATATATATATATATATACATATATATATATATATATATATATATATATATATATATATATTTAAGTTGGTAAAACATCAAAGAAATCAATTGGAAAAATATCTGTAATCTAACAACCCACTAAGCGACCGCTGGTATATATTTCGATGATCTATGGAATACCATTTTTGCGCAAATATGTGACATACCAGCGAACTGTAGAGAAGATGGGTTAAAAAAGCTTAAGACCTTAAAAGTCCTCCTTGAACTAGCCTTTAGTCACTTGCAAGCTCCTACTACAAGAAAGAACTTGTAATCAAATTATAGGTGTGTGTCTTTCTGAGGATGTATTCATTTCATCCCTATCCTTACTTTAGCTGTTAGGCGACGAATAAGAAAGCTACCAATTTTTGACTCTTTGATAACATAGACATTGGCGATACGGATGATTCAACGGGTCTCCCCTGTTATTCTTTTTGTGATATGCTTTTTGCTGGCTTTCATAAAGTAAACGTTTGCTTTTGTTTCGGTATTATCTTCTCTCGCACTACAAGAATTGTTGAGATTTAGATCTTATTCTACTCTCGTTTTTTATCATCATAGACTTTCTATGATATTGGGGATATGAGACAAAATATTATTAATCATTAGACAGTGGCTTTAATACAATCTCTGAATGGGGTCGAGCGAATAGTGACTGCTCTTGAAAAACATAATTTTTTATGGGTCTGGACCGGCACTTCAAAGTATTATTTTGAAGCGTCTTCACCGAGTATAGTAGGGCCAATGGCCTTATCTGTATGTGTAGATTTTTCAAACCTGATGTGTCACGGTGTTCTATCGTTGCTAATGTACCTACTTTGATATATGCTCTTCGAGACTTAGGGATCTCCCTACATGAAATTCTGCAACATACGTCATTCTGCAAGAGCTCATTCATTCTTAGTTGACTGATAGTATACCAAACAACACATTAAAGAAAAAATCGTTAGTCGCAGTGTTCGTAAGTGCAATTTATAAAAATGCAATAAGGTATTCACAAATAATACTTCATCAATCCCCTCTTACATAACATATTTTTCTAGTTCCAACACAATGCATTAAACCAGTGGTGGTAATCTGCGGAGTGGTCCTGAGTTATGGCCTTAGTTAGAATATAAACCCTTCTAAGAATATAACCACTGAGCCATATACAAATTTATTTTCCCAGAAATTTTACAGAAGTAATTTACTTAATTATTTTTTCGTAGCTTAGTAACCAATTAGGTATTTAAGGGGTAAAAATAGTATTACTTTTTTTAAATCTACAGTATTAAGCAGAATTTTAGTTAATAAAATATAGTTATTACTTTCCTCTTTAAATTATTATATTTTCATGCGATTTAATAAATATTTCCTAATTCTAAAAAATTTAGTTCAGCATTAATGAAAGTTGTCATAAATTCTTATAATCCCAAATATTTTAGCATGTGCTCGTATTCCTTTATAATCAAATACATAGAAGTATTATAAATTGTTTATGTCATAAGTATACATACGTATACATTAGATATTTGCATGTGTATGTGTGCGAGTGTGTGCTCAAAAAATATCCTTATGACGCCATATTTATGTGATTCCATTTTTCGTCTCTTGTCTATAAAACAAAAGTTTTAAGATGAAAAACAAAAAAACAGCAAATAAATGTACGAATGAAACTTTAATATATTTGAATATTAAATATTTAAAATTCACAGCCACGTTTCCAAAGAACGAACGAATAAACGAGAAAAAAAGAAAGTATTAATGGATGTGAGAGTGTATGCATGTGCTTAAGTATAAGAGGATATTAAAATGTTTGTTATTATATTTTTAGATTTGAATTTAATATAGTGAAAAGATCTAACTGTTTTGTTTACCAACTTTTGCTTGACTTCATTTTATTAATATTCACATCGATTCACAAAAACTCACACGTACAAACTCTGGCAAAGGGGCGTAAAAACTCGTGTGTTACAGAACTTTGAAATTCATATAATATACATACATATATACATAAGTATATATACATATTCATACATATTAATAACTCTACATATATATTAAGTATATATAAATACATATTTATATGGATTTTAATGGCAGTGTTTGCCTAAGCTACGGACTTATGAATGATTTTACAATATTTACTTGATTATTTACTCTGATAATTTGTTAAATATGTAGAATTCAAAATATTTGCATAGTAAAAAAACCGTAATCACTAATTGATATTAACTTTCACTATATTCAACAAAATGCAGACAAGCAGTCTCGCTCTCAGTGCTTTGCAATATTTTAGTGCTTTATTTGCTAAATCTATTCATTATTAAGGGATAAATCAGTAAGTGCTACACTGTTTGATACCCTACATGACTGGGATAGAATATGGACTGATTGTCTATAAATTAAGAAGATACTAGAGATTTGTGAACCGCAGGTTATCCGCTAATATATCAGATGTCCCAAGTTCGATCTCTTGCATCAACCCTTTTATTACCAGGGTCAAAAATAAAATTTTTAAAATATTTAATTTTTTAATAAAAGTACTAGAAATTACATGTCGTTATTGTTATATTTCACTGAAAATTAAAAAATATTTCAAAGGCGCCATTAATTACATTTTATACAAATTAACCCTTGCGTGCCCTTTGGCTAAGCATGGGAACTATATTATGCCAATGGTACGCAAGGGTTAATTTATTAAAAAAAAAAAAATTATTTAAAAAAGTATTTAAAGGCGAATTTGGTCGTTTTTTTTATTTTCATTGAAATATAATAATAACGACATGTAATTTCTAGTAATTTTATGAAAAAATTAATTATTTTTAAAATTTTACTTTTGACCCTGGTAATAAAAGGGTTAATGACATCTGATTTCAACCAAAATTCTACTATATATTTCTACCCATTGAAGCAATAATAATTTCAGTTCTATTTATTAAAACTGCTAATATATAACAATTCCCGTACTTTTTTTTTTATAACTTTGGTGAAAAATTGGGTTTTTGTTGAACTCCTTCGATTTTAATTTGCAGATACGGCTAAGCCGTTAGAGAATCAATCTAATTTTTCTTTGTGGTAATCTACAGGATATTCTTGCTAACACTCTGGAACTTTTTTTTTACTTTTTGAATTTGTTAAACAAACTATTGAAAAACCCAAAAAAGGAGATTTGAAAACGGTATACAAAAAAAAAAAAAAAAATACTTTTTCGTCCTATGCAAAAGTGACTTAACGTTAGGCCATTGTAACAAAATTGGATATTTAAATATCTTGAAGTGTCAAAAAATTCCAACAGATTAAAATTTTTAAAAACAATAAATTTTTTTACTGCAAATGCTAGGGAGGGTCCTAGAATATAGAATATTTTGGAAAACCCTTAATAAATTGGAAAGTTTTCAACCGATTTGAAAGTATATATATATATATATATCTCGTTTTAAAGCCCATTTAGTCCCTCAGTACCATGGTGTTACAATGTATTGCAAATTTTTTCAGTGCAATTTTTTACATTTGAAGAAACCAATTATTTTTCCCATATAACTGGCATGTCTTAACTTTGGCGTTCGACAAGCTTTTCCGATATCCGATCTGAATAAAACTTTATATTTGGTTTATTGGGGTCAAATGTAAGAAATAAATAATAATAAATTTTCTCAATACAAATGTGGGACACTCTTATATACATACATAATTAGGGGTTAAAGCCTTATCGCTCTCCTTTTGCCGCCATTCATCTCTTCGCTAATTTCTTTCCTGAGTGTATCTTCTATATAAAGACTGTGCTTATTCATTGCATTTTTCGAGACTAATGTTTACACTAGAATCTTTTTGTGCGACTTTTCAACAATAGATTTCAACATTCTGCTACCACATTTTGGGGTAACGCTTTTTTAATCATTTTAATAAAAATGAAGACGTGTCCTTTAGTCTTCAGTTTAATTTTTTAATCATATGATATACATTTTGTGTCTAAATTAATTGATGCCATAAATACACATGGGTCAAAAAAGTAAAAACAACATATTTAACCTTTTAACCCCTATTTGGTTAAAATTCGCAAAAGTACCAAACACATGTCTATTTTTTTAAACTTTTGGTCCAAATGCAATTCCCTTTTAGTCTCATAGATATACGTTACTGATCTTTCCAATTATTTGCCCTTTGAAAAAATTCATGCTTTTTATTTATGGGGTGAGAAAGGGGAAAAAAAACTAGTAAAAATTGGTTTGGATAGTTTTTTAAAGATTATAGTTATATATTTAAGAAAAAACTCTAGCGTTACTCAGTGAGGTCACTAGTAACTGCATAAAATGTTGTTTTTAATGAATTTTAGTCATTTTCAGCAGCGGTTCTAATATTCATTGATTTTCGATTGTAAATACATACATATATGTTTGCACATGTTAAAATATGTTAATATGTATCAATTCCAACATACGAATAAATTTGAGGAAGCAGTCCTATATGAAGTACTCAAAATAATATTTTGATATTATCCAATTTCTTGGGTCAAGTGCTTGAGCCAAACCTACATATGATGAAGTAGTTTAAGTCTACGTATTAGATAATTGAGTTAATGCATTTAATGTATTACAGAAGCAAAGGTGCCTAAATGTGTTTAGTCCGTTTTAAAAAATTCTGGTTTTTGTCAATATTATGTTCGTTTACGATTAGCACATATACACACATATCTTTGTGTACATATTCAGATTTTCCTTTCATCATATAACGGTATCGCTTAACTTAACTTAAGCTGTATAAATGTTGACCTTGAAAAAATAAAGTCATTATTTTCAAAGTACTTATGTTTACATAAAACGATAAACGATAATAAACATGTTATATATATATATATATATATATATATATATATATATATATATATATATATATATATATATATATATATATATATATATATATAAGTTATGAGGTGATATATATATATATATATATATATATATACATATATATATATATATATATATATATATATATATAATTCCACGACAACATTCCAATTGGAACAAGGGGTACTTCTCTCAGACAATGAACTGCATCTGATTCTATGTTTAGACTCATTGAAAGGGACCTACGTTTTAACGCCGGCTCCGAACGGCAAATGCATTAGTTTGAGAAGTTTTACATAGCCTAATACTCAATAACCAGTGGCTAGGCTAGCTAAATTATGAGGTAAACCGCCGCTTTTTTTTTTTTTAATTTATTTTTTTAAGTGAGTCTGGCCAGGGATCGAACTTGGGCCTCTGGTATGCTAGGCGGATGACCTGCTATACGGCGGTTCACAATTCACAATAATCATGTTACGAATATATTAATTCACATATTATTCGCAAAAATCAAGCAGAATAAATATTTCACAAAATTGATGATATTTAAAAACTTCAACTTTCGACTTAAGCTATTCTTCCATACTGCCACAGATATATAAAAAACCCTATTTCTTGTGCAAAAGTTATTTTGAGGACCAGTAAATAGCAACAGCTTTTTTTTCAATTTGTATTTCACAATATTTTAAAAATGTTTGAGTAAACGATTCTCCTAATTAAAATAAAAGTTCAAAAAATTAAATGATCCATTATCGAAAAGTACACACACATATTCAAGTTTGTCATTACAATTATCCAAACACTTAATTTCAGATATATATGTATGTATGTATGAAAGTGTTTGCAATTGTACTCAACTTTAAATCTAGTTTACTTTACATTTCCATATGTATATACACAAATACAAATAGACAAATGTTATTTTGTAGAAATTTCAATATTGACACAGATACACGAAAAACTAAAATAACAATAATAATATTTACATATGTATTATATTTATGTATGTATATCTGTAAAATAGGTTATTAGTAAATCTATGGATTTAGTTCATAGAATTTATTATACAAAATATTAAAGAGTGTAACAGAAATAAAATAATATTTAGTAGCATTCGCAAAGTATAGTAATTATTTAAATTCAGTAAATGAGTGAAATTGCTTTTACACTCTTCCTTTTCATTTCTAAATAATGAGTTAAATTGTTAATATTTCTAATACACACGACTTTCACATCAGCCGTTTTATATATCATTTTAATATGGTGATGTCACTGAAGGCGTGTATTTATCAACTAAATTAAAAATGGAGAAAGCAAGCAATTTAAAAGACGACAATTAATTTTTTTTATTTAATTTAAATTAATAAATTTTTACACTGATCTTGAACTCAGTTTCTTAAGACTTTCACTTCTGCTCATTACAAGATAATCTAAGCCTCTTTCGTTTTTCATTTCAATCTTTTTTAAATACAATAAAGTATTTAATTTACAATAAAGCTTTATAAATAGGTGCTAAAATAGTTTTTTATACCCTTCACCACCATAGGTGGAAAGGGTATTATAAGTTTGTGCTGATGTATGTAGACCCACCTTTTAGTATACCAATAGCCTGAGAATCACTTTCTGAGTCGATTTAGTTCAATTTGCCAAATTTCGAGATAATCGGTTCACATTTGACCCTAGCTCTCATATAAGTCCAAATGACGGAAACAGGTTAAATATGTAAGTTTTCAGAAAATTTTTGTATGATGGCAAAATTTAGCAAATATTTGTCTTTATACAGGAAAAATAACACCTTTGAATTTAGTGGTGAAGGGTATCGTATGGTCGGGCTTGACCGACAATAGCGCTTTCTTACTTGTTTTTAATTGTTTTTCATCTTCAAAAAATTGCCTTTGTTTCAAATGCCATTCCCCTGGTTGTCGCTTATTTTGAAGATTGTCGTCATTTTAAGCTCATTATTCCTCATAGAAAATTAAACAGGGGAGTGACGAAATATTAATTTGTACCTACGATTATTGAGTAGCCATTTAATAAAGTATTATTTGAAAAAGTTAAATCTTCAAAACCAACCGCTAGTTTGGAAGGACACTGATATAACTCCTAATATTTTTATATTAACCCTGATATTATATTGGGGTCCAATTTTGACCCCAAATTTTTTTATTGAAAAAATTCGAAATTGTACATTTCAAAAATATTTTTAAGGCTGTGATTCTGTAACTTTTAAACCGTTGGGCGGATTTTATGTGGATATAGCAGAAGTGTTGGTGAGCTTAAGATTTGAACCTGGAAAGCCTAAATTGTACTGGGGAGGCACAATCGGACTTGTAAGTCACTTAAAATGATATATAATTGTCATTTCCCAATATATCGCTACATGCCGATGCTATCTCTTACTGTTTAAAAGATATTCGACTTAAAGAAATAAAATTTTCAATTTTTGTCTTATACTGTACCGATTTTTTTTGATTTAAAGTTTTCTAAAAAAAGAAGAAAAAATTTTAAATAAAATTACATTGTACATACATTTAAGTTGGGAATATAGTGATACATTAATCTGAAGGAAATTGTATTCTCCGTACAGATGAATAATTAAAAAAACAAATAACACTTTTGGTAGAAAATATGAAAACAGCCTAAATTTTTGTTTTATATGCATTAACAATAATAGATTTTGGATAAGAAAAATTATTTATAAATATATTTTAATGATTTATAAATATATTTTAATAAAAAAAACTTTTAAACGAAAAAATAAATACAAATTAAAAACAAATATTTCTAGTAACACAAATCCCAGAATTCCTAAAAAAATTTAAAAAATTTCTAAAAATGGGTATTTTAAATTTTTTTTTGCTCTACTTGCTTGGTCACTTTAAGGGCGACAAAGTACTTTTGCAATGTTATAAAAAACTTGTCTCGAGTGCTTTCGGAGGAATTATGGATCAAAATTTAAATTTCAGTAAACAATAGGTCTAATTCGAGAGACTCTGGTACTAACACCGAATGAACAAGAAGTTATTTTTTAACTTAGTTCTAAACTTTGCGAAGTTTTCCTTTAGAAAATTGTATGTATATATATATATATATAATTCCCCGACAACATTCCAATTGGAGCAAGGGGTACTTATCTCAGACAATGAGCTGCATCCGATTCTATTTTAAGACTCATTGAATAGGGGATCTACGTTATAACGCCGGCTCCGAACGGCAAATGCATTAGTTTGAGAAGTTTTACATAGCCTAATACTCAATAACCAGTGGCTAGCTAAGTTATGAGGTGAACCGAGGCTTTTTTTGAAAATTTATTTTTTTCTAGTGAGTCTGGCCAGGGATCGAACTTGGGCCTCTGGTATGCTAGGCGGATGACTAACCTGCTATAACACGGCGGTTCAATGTTATATGTTCCTTCAGAAGTTTTTAAATAACTAAAAAACACTAAAAATACTTTTTACCCAAAAAGACGGGGAAAAATTGGTTTATTTTTTAAATATTAACTTTAAGCACTTATAATTTTTATATAGTAAAGCTTTTAATAAACTTCTTGCTCATAAGCATTTTGTTTTTTTTTTTTAGAAAACTTTAAATCAAGAAAATCAGTTTATATATAGATCAGATATTAGTAAACAATTGGTAAAATTTTATTTGTTGAAGTCGAATATCTTTTAAACCGTAAGAGATAGCAAGATATAGCGATGTTTTTCGCAGATCTTGACCTATATATATATAGATATATATATATATATATATATATATATATATATATATATATATATATATATATATATATATTTATATATATATATTATATATATTATAATATAATTTTTTGGTTGCGATTGTATTTTTGTATTTTGTTTTAAGTGATTTATGAGTCCAAGGTGTCCTACTTTGCACACCTACTGGGGCCGATTGTGCCGCTCCAGTACAATATAGGCTTTAAAAGGTTTAAAACTTAAGCTTTCCAAGACTTCTGCTATATCCACATACATTTTTTTTATAAATCCGTCTAACGGTTTAGAAGTTACAGAATTATTTCCATTCTATTTTTAAAGCATCCCATTGTGCGTCGTTGAACCGTCGTGGTATAGCAGGTTAGTCATCCGCCAAGCATACAAGAGGTCTTAAGTTCAATCCCCGGTCAGACCCACTTGAAAAAATAAATTTTGAAAAAAACGGCGGTTCACCTCATAACTAGAGATGGGTTTAGACCTGGGTATTTACCCATTTATACCCGTTTTTGTACTCAGGTATTTATCTAATTTCGGGTAAATACTCATTTCAATAACAAATGCTCGTTGTTACGTAGAGTAACAGAAATGTGAACATTTTCGAATTTATTTTGAACATAAAAACAATTTCAAAGGTGCTAAACATAAATGTAATGGTAGATTTTGTCAATTACAAGGCCAGAAATTATTTCTGGTCAAAAACTTTTGTCTGGAGCTGTTTGGATAAAATTTTTGCAGTAACTTGATGGAAAGGAATTCGTGGAAGAACGCAATTAAGCTGTTCGAATTTTAACACCTTCCAGTACGTCAACTGCTACTGAACGTTCCTTTAGCACCCACAGCTTCATTCACTCCATAAAAACGAACCGTTTAACAACACAAAGAGCAGGTAAAATAACATATATATCATTCAACTGGAACTAGCTTTTTAAAATAGTTTACCACCTTCAGCACTTAATTTGAAAATGAAGGCACTCAAGACGATATATCTTAAAATCTATTAGGAATCGCACTCTCGCGTGAGCTTTTGTCGGATGCGGACAGCGATTACGATTAAATTTACAAATTCATGATAGAAAATTAAATTATTTTAATCTAACTATCTATGTAAGTAATGTATGTAATGTATAGACTCTAAAGCGGCTAGGTCGATTTTGATTAAATATTCAGGGAATCTTCAGAATATCATTGTGGGGGGGAAGAGGCGTGGCAAAATCCAATTTTCATATTGCTTAGGGCTGGAAACGCGGACCGGGTCAGCTAGTTTATTTATATTTTTCTTTATTCTAATTTATACCCACATTTTGGGTAAATACCCAAGTGCTTGGGTAAATACCTGGGTACTTACATTTAAATATCCAATTTACTCAGCTAGCCACTGGTTATTGAGTATTAGGCTATGTAAAACTTCTATAACTAATGCATTTGCCGTTCGGAGCCGGAGTTAAAACGTAGGTTCATTTCAATGAGTCTAAAAATAGAACCGTATGCAACTCATTGTCTGAGAGAAGTACCCCTTGATCCAATTGGAATGTTGTCGGGGAATTATATGTATGTGATTTGTAGTCCGGAAGTATCATCGGACCATATTTTTTGAAAATGTTTAAGCGATTTCACTCAATGGAAATTGTTACAGGAAGATGATGATTTTGTGGCGGAAAATTAATGTGTTAGTCATAGGGAATATGTTGTTTCTAGAGGATTGTGACACTTGTCAGATGGCAAGAGAAATAGTGTATCTTATGAAAGAAAAGTTCCAAAATAGTTTTTTTCCGTAGAGGAGATATAAATTGACCACCAATTTCGAATATTGAAAGTAATTTATTTTATGATATTAGTTTTTGTGGATCAAAAAATCTCGTTTTTGACAAAAATATTTGAAATTGAAGGTCGTGAGTTCGAGTCGTTCTTAAGTTTAGATCATAAATTATTTTCAAATTTTAAATTTTTAAATAAGATTAAAAATTAGTAGGAATGCTTTATTACCAGCTAACGTTTTGTTTAAGTAAGAAGTGAATGTAGATTTATAAAGAATGGGAATTCAAAAGATAAAAGGAAAAAACTATTGTGAATAAGTTCTTCTAACTGAATCGACCATATGGTCATTGGTGAAAAAGTAATGAGTTTTCAGTGTCAACTAAACTCTCGTCTTAATTTTGCTTCAGTGGTCAGTCAAATAGATGATCTTAACTACTGACATTCAACAGTGGGTGACACGGTGTGCTGACGAAGTCTGTAACGGGACAGAAAATGCAACATTCCCCACTGCTATGTTCACATAATTATTTCAGTATTCCTACTAATTATTCATCTAATTTAAAAATCATAATTTTGAAAAATAATTTTTTACATGAACCTAAGCCCGACACGAACTCACGACCTTCAATTTCGAATATTTGTTTCCTAAACTAGAGTTTTTTGATAAATCCATAAATATTACATTATATTTCGTGATCTTACTTTAAAA
This sequence comes from Stomorhina lunata, assembly GCA_933228675.1. NCBI lineage: Eukaryota > Metazoa > Arthropoda > Insecta > Diptera > Rhiniidae > Stomorhina > Stomorhina lunata. The sequence continues at coordinate 69,016,774 of OW121744.1, forward strand.
GATAGAATTTTGTATCAATAAGTGTTCGAAATCCATACATGATAACAACATAAAACAAATTTTAGTCTTCCAAAAACTAAATTTAAATGAAAGCTATTTTATAAAAAGTTAAATGCCCTGAAACTTTTAAAGCTGTTTACCTTTTAATAAAGTTTCTTGAATTATAGCATTTTTACATTCTTGTAGGTAGCTTGTCTACAACAATCAAAGTAAAATAACATTTGCTTTTGAATTTTATTAAAAAGTTTGAATGGAAAAGGAGTTTTATCAAAATTTAACATAAATTAATTTATAAGTATGTATGTATGTATTTATTTGGTGAAAGTTATATAAGATTTTAACATAACGGAATTTTCCACTTTTCCTTGTTTTTGATTAATATTACCATTTGCTTATTTATTTAATCAAAAACTTTTGTGATTGAATTTTTTTGAATCTTTTGCATGGTAATACATATTTTCCGAATCAATAGGTAGTATTGTATTTGGATCATCTCAACCAAATAAACCACTTTTTGTGATGGATTATTTTATTTACTCGTATATTTATTTATTTATTTATTTTATTCGTTTTAGAAAATTTTAAATACCACATACATGCACACACAAATGAATATGGCGGTTCTTTAAAAATCATGTGTTAAATTTTAGTATTTTTATGTTTATTTAACAAAACAATATTAAAAAAAAACAACACTGAAGTCCGTATTAAGGTGTGAGTTAGAAACTTTTCTTTTAAATAGAAATGTATGTATATTTGCATGTAAATTTATTACTGTTTTTAGATACTTTACGGAAAAAGCAAAAAAAATGTGTTAGTGTTTAAAATGAATTTATTTTTTTTATATATTACGTGACACACATACAGACAATCTTTGAAATATTTGTATTTATGTTAGTATGTATAGTAGTAGTTAGATCTTATACATTTTTGGATATAAAAGCTTTTTCCAACGACATGTAAACGAGCTCCAGTTAGACAATGAATTTTACTCAACCATAACAGCACACAACTACTCATACCGTAATAGAACAAAATATTTATATGTTTGGATACACCCTATATGTACTTTATATACATTAGAGCGGTTCTATCGAAATTTGCCCCGTACACGCCTTAATATTAAAATCTGGTTGGTACCATCTCAAAAATCTATATAGTCAGCCCATATTCAATACCGACGATGAACCAGGTTAAATATTTTTAAGCAGAGGCGAAAAAGTGTTTAATATTTAAAAAAATTTAATAGAAGTCAATATTTCCTCTAAAAAATATTTAAGCTAATAACTGCCTTAATAGATTTCTTCCCTCTGATTTTTATAACAAGATGTGTTCTTTTATAAAAAAAACAGTTTTCCAATAAAATGTGTTAAAAAATGGGTTCATAGGCGGTATTGAATATAGGCTCACGATATACTAGGATCTTTTCCTGACTATTTAAGATAAAAAAAACATTTTTTTGCAATTTATTTTAAGTTTGTCCCAGAGGAATCCTAAAGATTTATTAATTATCTGGAAATTATGGTAACAATTTTAAAATTTAAAATATTTACATGGAGCAGTTTGACATTTTGAGCTCACATTTATAGTACAGGAGGAATAATTATTTTTGATTTATTTAATAAAATATTTTAATATTTATAACAAGAAAAACATTTATAAAAAAGTGATAAAATTCCTCAAAATAAGAAAGAATAATTTTTTGGTATAACCAAAATTTATAATTTTGTTTTTGCTTTCTTAATCTTTATCTCTTTTGTATCTTAAATTACTAAATAAATCAAAATATCTTAATGCAAAGGTTATTTATTTTTCTTAAAAGTTTTCGTTATCAAATAAGTAAATTTTTGTATCCTTCAGCACCAAAGGAGGGAACGTATAATTATAGTTAGCGCTAATGCTTGTAACGCTTAAAAAAAATTGCTTCAACCTCAAAGTTCTTGCATACCGATCGACTCAGAATAACTTTTTGTGTCGTCCGTTCAACCAAGAAGAACAAAAGTGTTTATTTTTTGACGATAATGCATTATACACGAGAAGACCCAGCTTTTCATGGAAAGGGAAAAATAACTGAATTTTACAATAAAACAAAAGGCGGTGAAGATGTTATGGACCAACTTGTATCAAAATATAGTAAAAAACGTAAAACAAATAGATGACCATTGGCCCTTTTTAACATGAGTGACGTGGCTTCATTTGGGGCAATTTATATATTTTCTAGCCTCAATTTAAATGTCAAAAAAGCTCAGAGCTCAAGTCGTGGCTTGTTGACATTATTTGGAGTAGAATTGGGAACTGAAAATATGAAAAAAACCAATGACAATCATATTAGGCGATATCCCAACGTCCATTATAAAAAAAATTCTCAGGTAGGCCCATCGGTAATATCAAAACTTGATATAATTGGTCGGCTACCAGTAAAAGTCGATTTTACTTTTGCTTGGTTATTTATTGGAAATCAAATCGCAAAACACTTAAAGTCTGAGATGGTTGCTAACGGCCAATATGTAATACATATCAAAATAATTACTCCACGCTGCACACGCTGCTACTATTCTAAAGTTTACGCTATAATATCTGTACAAATTTTAAAGAAAATAAAAACAAGTAAGATAGTGCTTCACCACTTAGGTCAAAGGTGTTCTTTTTTCTGTATAAAGACAAATATTTGCTAAATTTTTGCCATCATACAAACATTTTCTCAAAACTTGCATATTTAAGCCGTTTCCGTCATTTGGACTTATATGAGAGCTAGGGTCAAATATGGACCGATTATCTCGAAATTTGGAAAATTGAGTACAAAAATTATGTTTGCAAAAAATAAAATTAAAATTCTCATTATCTTCAGATTTGAGTGTGTATTAGTGATTATTGTTCCATTTAGTGCGTTTTGACACATAAGTTTGTATGAGAGCTATGGTTAAATGTGGACCGATTTGAACGAAATTTGGTGCTGTGATTTAAGTTTACATAAGCAGTGTATGTTTTAAATTTCTTCAAAAAATATTGATTTTTGTGGCCAAAATATCAATTCCGGGAGGTGGGACCTATTTTTGACGAATTTCAATAGCCATGGTCCCATTGTCTGTGCCAAATGTCATCAAATTATCTTTATAATTGCGAACTGTAGTTTGATTACAAGGTTTACATGGAGGTCCAGTCAGCCAGCCAGACGGACGGACGGACATCGCTAAATCAACTCAGAAAGTGTTTTTAAGCATATTGGTATACTAAAAGGTGGATCTAAGACAAATATTTCTATGCGTTACATACATCAACACAAACTTATAATACCCTTTCCACCTATGCCACAGTAGGAAATTACGGCCAAAACCCCTATAGATTTTTTTAATTTTTTTTTTATAAATTTTAATGTCAAATTAGAGCTGACATTTCAAAACATGTAATCCCAAATGTTTACGGTACTGCAATGTCTACTAAGCCTGTAATAATTCCTCAAAGTTTGAATATTTATTTATATATTCTTAATAAGATTATTTGTCTATTTGAACCTATATATAAAATTCGCTTAATTTTGGAATACGTGTAAAATTTTAACTTTTTCTTTTTTAGATTAGTACCTTTTAGTAATCAACTGCATCAATTTTGATATTTTTTGACCTATTGGTCATCTAGAATTTGAGCAATTAAAACAACCATAAAAATTGTTTTTAAAAAATTTTAAATACAAAGTTTGATAGACCGCGAATTTTTTTAAGAGATTTTTAGAGGTTGAAGCACAACACTCTCTAATAGCTGAATTGAATCATTAATAAGCTCTATGAATTTCATATCCATTTGCATCCAATTTTAAGAATTATAACGTTTTTAGTAACACCCCTTTTTCACAATTTTATGCAATTTTTCGCGAAAAAATCACTACTTGAAGTGAAATATAGGAGTGATGTAATATTTTTATGCCATTTTCTTTAGCTTCCTTTCTAATTCTATGCAAAATTGATATATAAAAATAAAAAAACAACAAAATGTTTAATTTTGAATGACCTTATATAATTTATTTAAGTATATAGGTAGTGGTCACATAATTGTGGACGCAATAAAAATTGTAAAATCCGCAAATTTTATATTATTCAAGGACTCGTAATATTTTTTATAAAAATATTCGATGTTTAGAGTTTTTCCGTAAGTTTGTTAGAAGTATACAAAATCTGGTTATAAGCTCATAGTATGAGCTCAATATCTATGAAAGGACATGTCCGATTTTGACAAGTCATATATCGTAGGATAGGTATTCTTTTCATATATTATTCTATTTAAGTAAATAATTTTTATAATCTCCAGCATAGATTTTTCAGCATGTTTAGTTGTCCAGTTTTAAGTGACCACAGCCTTTATATTTTCTTAAAAAGTCTATTTCAGTTTAACTAAAGTAATATTATTTACATATACTGAAAATTTCAAGAACGAAAGTCAAGAAATTACCAAGTTATTGAGTTTTGACCGTATTTTCCCACTGTGCTATGGTGGTGAAGGGTATAAATATAACCATTACTATTACTTTTTCTATTTATAATGACTAAATTTGCTTACGGGTACCCGGGTACCCTAATCAGGACGGTGAGGGATATTTGAATTTTGGTGAATCCACAACCTACCCAAAAAAAGTTAGGAAAGCTTGGAAGTCAGAAATCTTTAGAAAATAAATAGTTTAAGAAACTTGTAAAATCTCAACTCTGTATCTTTTATTGATAAGGAGATATTTGATTTTAAAGTTCGCTCGGGTACCCGTGTCAGGAGTATTCGGGTTAAAAGAACTTATTTTGTAAACGATTGGTTCACAATTGACCTTGGTATTATAGAAACGCCAATAGTACTTTTTATCTGTTTTAATGGAAAATTGCACAAATTTCAAACAGGACCACAAAGACCCCTTGAATGAAGCTAATGATACAAAATAATAAATATTTTGCCTAGGTCCTTTACGAGATTATACTTTAAAATCGAATAAATTTTCTTTTGAGGGGATGACCCAAAAGTTTTATTTGTCTGCGGATCGAACCGCTCTAATGTACATATAGGCACACATATATGTATAAGTTTTATGTACTAACCCAGCAAAAATAAATATTTTCTGTAATATAAGAAAAGCCAGTCAATTTATTACATTTCACCACCGGGGTCAAGTGTGGGCCACCATTAAATAATATTATAAATTTTTCTTAACTCTTAAAGACATATCTGAGATGAATTTTCTAATCACAGCAACAATTTTTTGGGACTTTGTTATTTCCGGAAAGGGTGATATGGGAGATAAGAATCTGAGAAAAAGTTTAAGCAAAAAACTTTAATTATCTTTAGATTTTAAGCGTTTTTGTGATATTTTGGCTGATTCCAAAAAAATTTGGTATATAGAATTTGGATATTGAAACAATATTTATGCTTAACTTCAATCAAATAAATTTATGACTTAAAAGAGAAAAAAATATTTAAAGAAGACGTTCGGGAGGTACCCGAAATAATTATCTGATTTGGTAAAAAGCAAAAGAGATTATCTATGAACAGAACTTAAAGATGGGTGCCAGGCTAATATTTCTATGTGTTACAAATATCAGCACAAACTATGGTCAAATTTAGGATGTTACTACAATATTTTATATACTGACTTAATTCTTTGCTGGGATATTGTATAAACATGTGTATCGTACTTTCATATGTATGTGTAAGTTTATAAGATAAAACGAATTTCGTGTAGATGTAGTACATCTTTGTATAGGAACGCTTATGCTGGTAGATTTAGGGCTTAAAGTTTGAATTTTGTTTTAAAATATATATGTACATATATATGAATATACGTTTGCTTGATTGTATGTACATGAAGTATACGAAGAAGTTTGAATGCAAATCCAACACACGTAAGAAATCACAAATCAGTTAAATTGAAATCGAGTGAAATTGTTTAAATACAACACGCACAAGATTTGTTATACCTAAACATATACATATGTACATTAGGGTAGACATATTTTGCAAAAGTTCGAAATGTTTCACTCTTACAATTCAAATCTGTTACAGTCCAGTCAGACCGTCAATGTTAAAATAAGTTTGTATAAAAAAAAATTAAGTTTTTTCACTAAAATTTTTGCTAATATACATAAATTTTTTAAAACGCAGTAGCAATGCCGAGATAAAATTGGTATATTCTTTTGAGTACGAAAGTTACATCCTTAATATATACATATGAATGTACGTAAGGAAACAAATATACATGTGAGTATATGTATTACTTATGTATGCTTGTGTGAATAAATGTCGAAATATTTAGCCAATTTTAAAATTTATATTAAAATGGTTTTTATGCAACACAAATACTAATACTGATTTATTAGGTTTTTTTATTTTTTGGTTTAGAAAATAAAATAAAATAAAAAAAAGGAAAGGAAAAAGAACAGTAGAAAGTAAATCTTAATCACAAAATCCAAACACTTGCTTACGACATTTGCTATATACAAGCAAATAAACAGACATATGTATGTACATATCAATGTATTTATGTATGCACAGGTGAGGTAAAAATAATACCACTAATTTAAAAATTTTAATTTGTCTTTTAGTTGCTTTTAGCATGAAACACAATTGGAACGAACGACCAATTTTTCGGAACGAATATTCGTCGTTATAAATAGAAAATATGGGCTTATATGAATGTGCACACAATTGATGCGTACGACGAAATTCATCGTGCGTATCGAACAGTGCGATAGGTTTATTTCTATTTCATACGCAGACAAACGACGACTGAACTGGATTAGAGTGGATGTATTTCTATTTCTGTTGTAAAATATTAGAAATTATATGTGTTTTTGTTAAATATGGTCACCTTATAAAATACAAACAAAAAATATTTATTTCAAATAAAATTATTTAAATGTAATAATCTCGTGTAATAATTTAAGAATAAAATTAAAAAAAAATTGCAAATGTTGAGAGTGCGCGATATGTCCGAAAGTGTAAGTATAATTACGTGCAAATAAAAAATCAACAAAAATGGCGTCAACAACGTTTATTCGTACCAAATGTGTTCAATGGACGAATTTACAAGACGAATTTTTAAATCCGAATTCGTCGTGCTGGACGAAATTAGTCATTCGTCCCAATTGTGTTTCTACCTTTTAAACTGTTTTTTTTTAATTTTTTTTCAAAAAAACTTTTAAGACAACATTTACCAAATACGCTCCGTAAATATAACCGCAATTGCAGCAAATAATATTTGGCTTTTTTAAAAATAAGTGCAACTCCCGGTATTACGAAAGACTCATTCGTAATACAGAAAAATTCAATATATCGCACCATAGAAATATTGGTCTGAGACCACCTATAAGTATACTGATCTACTCATAATCAATAGCAGAGTCGATATAACGATGCCAGTCCGTTTATTTGGCTAAACAGCTGACATGTCTTCTATGTAATCTTTTTATCGACCGGACATACTCATTTGAAAAAAATAAATTTTCAAAAAAGCGGCGGAGTATTAGGCTATGTAAAACTTCTCTAATACATTTGCCGTTTGTATACTTTTAGTATATTTTTACAAAATTTAGAGAATCGGTCAAAAGCCACTTCAATACGTCAAAATCTGTGCTTATTTTTTGCACCAACCGATCGGCTTGACAGACTAAAATACTTTTTACTTGTTTTTTAACTTTCTTTTTGCTTATATATTTAGTCCTTTAATTTCTTGTGGAACATAGGTTAAGACATTAGTGTTAAAAACTTTGAGTTTGGTGATAGTCGAGATATTTTGAGATCTCCAGAACTTATTAAGAATACCAAAAGCTTGCTTTGCCTTGCATAATCTATTTTGGATATCTTCTCCGCTGCTACCGCTTTTAGAGATTATACTTCCTAGGTAGCAGAAAGTTTCAACCTCATCAATATCTTGCCCATCAAGATAAAATTTGGACTCATTAAGTGAGTTTAATCGCAATGACTTAGTTTTCTTAATGTTAATTTGAAGGCCAGCTAAGGCAGCACGGGATGCAAAGGTTTGGATTTTTAATAGCATGCTAGAGAAGTGGTAAGAAAAGAGACATACGTCATCAGCGTAGTCGATGTCATCTAATCTGTCATGAAGGCCCCATGATAAACCATGTTGGCCAGACATCGAATGACACAAAACAACATCGAGCACTTGAATAGCTTCGATTTTGTATACCCACCATCAAAAAGAATGGGGGGTATATTGAGATTGTCTTTCCTTTTGTAATTTCCATAGTATTGGCTCAAAAACCAAAAACGATATATATTCTGAATACTAATGAAATTCTAAGACGATTGAGCGATGTTCGTCTGTCTGTCTGTCTGTTGAAATCACGATAACGCCTAAACGAAAGGAGCTAGCTCACTGAAACTTGGTAAAAATATTCTTCATCTCTAAGAAAATGTTGGTATTGAAATTGGGCCAAATCGGTTCTCATTGGACCATAGCTCCCGTAAAACCTCGTCTAGGCTAATCGCTTATTATAGCAGCTATGATGATAAAATTTGGTATATAAAAGTTTTACATTAGCCCTTGGCGGCGTGTAAAATTTCATCAAAATCGGTTCACATTTAGCCATAGCTCCCATACAAAAAACTTACGAAAACAGCCTAAATTTCACCTAAAATACACTTAAATGCCAATAAATCTAAAAGTATAACAGATCAATCAATCAGCAATCAATCACCATTTGACCTAGCTCCCATATAAAAAACTTACGAAAACACAAAAATTCAAAAAGAAAAGGGGATTTATGTCCGTCTGTCCGTCAGTAAGACTAAATTAAGCACAAGAAAGTCTTATGTCAATGTCAGCCAGTGTGCAAAATTTCGTCACAATCGATCACCATTTCACCATAGCTCCCATATAAAAAACTTATGGGAATACAAAAATACATAAAGAAAAGGTTTTTTATGTCCGTCTGTCCGTCAGATAAAAGCACGATAGCGCCTTACCGAAAAGAGCTAGAGGGACAAAATTTTAAGTATTTTGGATGTCTTGAAAAAGATGTATGTTGAAAATGAACAAAATCGGTTCAAATTTAGTTAGAGCTCCCATATAACCCCGCCCCGGGAAACACATCAATGCTGATAAATTGAATACAATTGTAATAGCTATGACGATTAAATTTAAAATAGGGAAGTTTTATGCAATTTTTGATCAGTTTATCAAATTTTATAGGAATCAGTTCATATTTGACTTTAGCTTTCATATAAAAAATACTCAAGGAAACCAAAAATTATAGCAAAGTCCAGTTAAAAGCTATTAAATTAGAAACTATGATAGCTATGGCCACTAAATAATAAGCAAGAATAAGCTCTATATATATTTATACCAGCCAGTATGTAAAATTTTGTTACAATCGGTCAATATTTGGCTATAATTCTTATATATATAACATCCCCTTTTTATATCTACAATCAAAAAGGATTGGAGGTACATTCATTATATTAAGATTACACCTATGAAATTAGATAGGCATCAATCAATGTTCAGCCCAGACTTTATATATGATATTATTAAGCACAACGAAAAGTATTTAACAACTTATTAATGTAAAACTATACCTGGTTATGTGACCGAATTTTGATCGAATTAAATATATGGGAAACCACTAAAATATTTTTAAATGTTGAACTATAAAGCTACGGCAACCGAATTTAGTCCAAAGGGTTTACCAACAATACCAATTAGCTTAGCGATTTTTTCAGTTTTGGTCCAGATTTTGAATTAGCTGCACCCTGTTTCTGAATTTAACATAACTTGATGGTGGGTGTATAAGATTCGGCACAGCCGAATATAACACTCTTACTTGTTTATTATTCGTTATATCCAATATTCGTTAAATCGAGATTGGTTATACCCGGCTTTGCCTGTAATTAATAAAAAATTATTTGATTTTGCTTCTATCCATTGGCAAAAGCAAATTTTCACTTCTTACAACAAAAAAGAAGATCCATATATCCTATAAATATTCGTCGCTTTTAAAATTATGAACTGGCTTAAAATCTAGAAATTATGAATTTGATTTATACAAATTGCTGTATCTCAAAAAGTAAAGGAAAATAGGGAAAACATGTTATAAAACTGATTGCTGGTCCTATAAATTTTACCTGCACTGTATATATTTAAATGTTACATCCTTCATACAAACAAACTTATAAGTTAATGCAAACCGATTTGTTTGTAGCAAATTAAACATTTTAAAAACTTTTCGTTTATATTTTTTTCTTCATTTGATGTGACCACATGTTGTGACTACTTTTGTTACTTCAAGTTTGGTTCAATAATTTTCCTATTAAACATTGTTTTCCTTTCCTTTTCATTTTCTACATCTACTTTTTTGCAAATCCATCTAAATCATTGAAAAAGTGTAAAAAAATTATTTGTAATAATAATAGATTTATTTTAAAATAAATATGTTTGTTTAAGTGTGTAAATGTGAGGTTTGTAGATGTCGAGTAAATCTACCCTGACAACATTTGCAAGTGAAATTTATCATTTATCGACCAAATGTTACCATTTGTTTAGCTTAAATTTACTAATATCAAGAAATTAATATTTTTTTTTTACAAACATATGACTATGAAACAATTTACATTGAATTACATTTTTTCAGCGTTGGCCAGTATAAATACTTCACGAATACTGTAAATGGTACGAATTTTTACATTCATGATTGGATTTTGTAGGAAAAATTCTAAAGTAATTATAAATCAGCTACATTTTTATATACCTCAAGAATTTGGTTTGGGAGCTATAGACTTTAAAGCTCAAAAATATAACTTAATATACCTCAGTTATTTATAAACCGATTGCAAAATCCACTAGAAAATATCTTTTAAAACTTCATTTAATTTTAACCTATTTTGGGAAAAATCACTTTTTTGGGTTTTTTTACAAAATTGGCTAATTGATGCGATATCAACTAACAGACAATTTTTTTAATTCAAGACGAACTTTGAAGGTTTAAAAATAACAATGGTATTGTAGACCTACAACAAAATTGCATTTAATAAAAACTGTTAGCACGTCTGTAGTATTTGGTCAGCTTCCATTATAATGTAATTTTTAACATTGATTTAGGTCTTTTAAAATTTGAGCAATTTTTTCTTAACCCATATCGTCCCAGCGTTCGATTATTTGAACATTAATTTTCAAGCATTTTTAAATATTTTTTCTCTTTATGGGGAAGACTTAGAATTTATTTTTGTCAACTATATTATATTCTGAGGGATTCGCTAAAAATATATTGTCTTAATTACTTCAATATACCCCTCTTTCTTTATAACAACGGGGAAAAAACAACATGAATTTTAACATTTTAAAACTAGATAAATACAAAAAATAAAAAATTAAAAATGTAAAAATATAGTATCATTGAAAAACAGTTAAACTTTTAATATCATGCACAAATTTTTTAAAATTTTCAATCGTATTTTTTTAATTTGACTAAAAACTACTGCTCAATTTGTCGAACACTGGGCAATTCAAGCTTTTTTGTATTTTTCAATTATAGTGTTGTAGTGTTCAAATTTTGAGCCTGATATCACAGGTCCCCAAAGAAATAAAAGTCAGGGTTAGTCTCCTTCTGTTCGACATACGGAACAAGTTTAGAGAAGATGTTGTATACATAAATATTTTGCTCGTCATCACCGCAGTTTCTGAAAGTCACTCATCAGCCTAACCATGTGTCTTTAAACTGAATAGTGCCCCGTCTTTACTAACACAAGTATAGGTACATATTGTGTTGATAGTTACAGTAGTCTTTTAGAACGTTTTCTAACTAAACGGAGCCACAACAGCCAGAAATAAATACGTCATCGGCCAGACAGACACCTGTCATTTGCTAATTTTTATACCTGTACCCTTTGAATTGAATTTAGCTGTAGGTTTCAGAGTAGACACTAAAGCCTACCTTATTATTGAGTAGAGAGCCATCATGCTTATTAAATGTTAATATTTCACCTTTAATCAGCGGCTATCATAGCAAATTGTTTTATTATACATCTTGTCAAATAGTGAAGTTACTAGAGCGTGATCAATTAACGGCTTAATAAAATATTGTGAAATCTCTCCTAATGTTATTGTCGTAGAAGTGGTAGTTTGCATGTCATTTATGCAGAACCGCATTTAGAGCATCTAACTAGATTTAACGAAGTGCTCCCATGAAGCAAAGGCTTGCTATTCGCTGCGTTCTTTTAAGTACGTGAGTTTTTAAAGCGCCATATGCCTCCGTAAGACTCTAAGGTACTTGGAACAGTCCGAAATTCATAGTCAGTGCCTCTTAAGGTCATAGGTAGTTAAACTAGATCAAAATAAGTAGTAAAAAAATTTAATGTAAAAGGAGCAAAGCTAAGCTTCATACACATGTCATTGAGTCATTTTATGAGGTAAAATAATGTACATTTTTTTATTTTTATAATTCCCTTCTTTTTTTTTGCTTTAAGTATATAAATATTGTAAATTACTTAAAATTTATATAAAAAGTTTTTTTTTATTTTCAATATATTGAACATTTAAAAAGATATGCTTAATTGTGTCTAGTAGAGCTACAAAACAATCGATAGTACTATCGATAGTTTTATTTTTCATAAAATATCGACAGTTTTTTCATTATTGATACTATCGAAAAATTGTAATAGTAAATACGAAGCCAATTTAATGTAGCCAAAGTCATATTCTTTGCAAACAATTTTACGAAGTTTTTTAGCCGCCGACAAATTTGTATGGTAATATTATAACAAGCAAATAAAAATAGGTTATTGTCGAATTTATCCAATGTAGAACTAAAGTATGGAATAATAATAGAAACGATCTCGAAAGCTTTCTTTCTTAACCTATACGAAAGAAATTTGTTTTTCGTTTCACTAACATTCTGTTTCACTATTTCGAACAAGTTACCTGCAATACGAAAGCAAATGTCAAAATGAGTCGCTTGATATTTTGCTTTCGAAAAGAAACGGACGAAAGACTTCGAAAAAGTGAAACCAAAATTAATACGAATTCGAGTTACTCACTTTCTTACGAGTAGATTTTCTTTCGAAATCGTGAAACAGGCTATTAATCTTACCGACGAATCAGTTGATTTGTTCAGGTAAAAATATAAAAGTAAAACCTACACATTTAGCCAAGCGACTTCAATATAGTCGACTTAGTTTTTCGATAATGAAATAATATTTATGTTGCAAAAATAACCAAATCGATATATATATACTAGGGTGGGTCGTTTTTTTGACTTTTATCTCTGATCGACTTCTAATTGTCAAATTATGTGACCAAATTGTGTCAATCGGAAGTGTGCAAAATAATATTGATTTATTTAATAATTGCATATGCCTTAGAAGCAACATAACAAAAACTTTTGAAATTTAAATCTTTAACTCAAAACTATTTATGTGTCTAATTCGATGGTCTTCAACATTCAAAAAATTGCATTGTGGGATAATTAATAACAATTTATGTCATGACAAACGCATTGTAGCTTCAAAAAAATTTGGAAAGATATCAAATGTTTGATGTTCCATTAAAAAAAAACTTCTTTGAAATCAAAGATAATCTGGCTGTTTTGTTTTAAATAATTTCAAAACAACACATTTGATTTTTTTGAAGTGATGACTTGTGACAAATGGCATGATATACGTACACTCCAGCTTTAGTCAGTTTTATAAAATATTTTGACAAAAAAAAAAAATAATATTCATCTAACTTTTTCCTTAAAACTTCCTGGCGCAATGTTTTATTTAGAGAATTTACAACCAAATGCTGGATGGGAAGATTTACAATACACGAGTATTTATAAGTATGTTTGTACATAAAATCAGATAAATACTCTTCATAATTCATTGCAAGTTTTTGTATCTGTAAATAGGTATAAATTTCTTTACACAAACATACATTCATTTCATTTTGGTGTAAATTTAGCTGTAAATAACTTCCTGAGAGTTTGTTGGGAAAATAAATAAGAATAAGAAAGTAATAAAAAAAGAAGCCTGGCGCATTTCTCGTACAATAAATCACAAAATTTTCAAATGCTTAAGCAAATACCTTTTTGATCCTTAATTTTGTGATCACATCAGAACGTGACACTAAACAATTCGGAGCTTAGCGAAATATGTTCAGCCTTAAGATATGAAACATTGTTCATATTCTGCTGTTGCTGCCGATTTGTTGTTATTGTACTATTGTTCATTGTACATAAGACTGACATTACAATGAGCAGCAGTTGGAGTATTAGGAAAAATTTATATTTTTCTAAAAGAAACTTAGAGGCAAAAAAGCAAAAAAAAAAAAAAGAAATTATTTACATTGAGTGTAAATAATGCCAAAGAAAATTTAAGAAAATTTATATTCATTGCAGTAAACTGTTAAAACTAATAAATTCTTTTTAAGGCTATTACAAATCACAATGTTATATTTCGGTTTCTTTATTATACATACATACATACATACATACATACATATATCTTAAATATTCAAACCATTTAAAGATATTGAAATAACGCGTGAGTTTATCATCATTTAGTTGTGAGCAAAATATTAATTAAATGTTATTTTAGAGTCAGGAGACTTTAAAACGTTGGCCCTATTTTCATATTCAATTTTGTTAATAAAATATTTTGTAATTTTTTAAAAACCTCACCGCTACAGTTCGTAAAGGGTATATTTGGTTTGTGCTTAATTTTGTATAATTTGTATGATGTACGTATGAGTCTGTAGTAGACTGTCATCAAAATACTCAATAGAGTGCCAATAATTTATATAGGGAATTTTTTTGAAGAAATGCGTTTCACACCAATACCCAGATTTATTCGAAATGCTAAAAAATAGTCCCTTGAATATTTGAGCTCAATCGGATGAGGGAAAGCGTGCCCATCACCCGTCCAAAATTTGAAAAATACCTGATTTTTTTCTTAAATTGTCAATAACTTTATAAATACTTTAGAATAAACAAATTTCAAATATAAGACATGACTTAAAATTCTGTGGCCTGTAAATACTAAATGGCTGAGTTTTGGTACAATTTAACAAGTACATTAGGGTGACAATTTTTTGTATGAAGGAAAATGATTTTACGAATTGTTTAACTTTTTCCACGGAATATTGTGACACTTGGTCTAAAAGTTTAGATCTGAAAATTCGAGCCAAATCGGACAACGTTCTATGGGGTCCAAAGTATAAAAGCCCATTTGTGTGGCGAAAATGGGTTATTATTTTTATTTTGAGAAATTTCAAAAAAAATAAACAATTTTTACAAAAAAAAATAATGGAATATTAAATAAAACTAACACAGCATTATTTAAAAAATCTATGGAGTAGTTTTGGAGTTATTCCATTTTTCCCCTGAAAATGCATGTCCTTGAAAACGCTCTTAAGGATATGCACCAAAAATTGTATGTTGTAAATAAAGAAATTTAAAAATTAGACATAATTTATCATTAAACAAGTAAGAAAGTACTATAGTCGGTCAAGCCCGACCATACGATACTCTTCACCACTAAGGTCAAAGGTGTTCTTTTTCCTATATAAAGACAAATATTTGCTAAATTTTGCCATCATACAAACATTTTCTCAAAACTTATATATTTAAGCTGTTTTCGTCGTTTGGACTTATATGAGAGATAGGGTCGAATGTGGACCGATTATAATTATCTAGACAAATTAATTACAGTTATTAAAATTATGTATGCAAAAAATAAACTCAAAATTCTTATTACCTGCAGATATACGAGCGATTTAGTGATTTTTGTCTCATTTAGTGCGTTTTGACAGAGAGAGTTTGTATGGGAGCTATGGTCAACTGTGGACCGATTTCAACGAAATGTGGTAGAGTGATTTAAGTTTATATAAGCAGCAATTGTTTTTAATTTCTTGAAAAAATATTGATATTTGTGGCCAATATATCTATTCCGGGAAGTGGGACCAATGGGAGGTACCACTAATAATGTACCGATTTTAACGAACTTCAACAGGCATGGTCCCACTATCAAAAAAATTATCTGTGTCAAATTTCATCAAATTATCTTTAGAATTGCGACCTCTACTTAGATTACATGAGGGTCCAGCCAGCCGTCCAGACGGACGGACGGACATCGCTAACTCGACTCAGAAAGTGATTTTAAGCCTATTGGTATACTTAAAGGTGGGTCTAAGACAAATATTTCTATGCGTTACATACATCAGCACAAACTTATTATACCCTTTCCGCCTATGGTGGTGAAGGGTATAATGACTCGTTAGTATTGAATAGTTCAGTTTTGCTTAAATATAAGCAAAAATGTTGGAAAATGGTACATTTTTCTCAAGTCGGTTTCAATAATCATTTTTTAATTTTGCGAAATCTTTGTTCAACAAATATTAAAAATTTAGAATTTACTCACCAGTTGAAACAGGCAAATGGGGGAATAAAACTCTAAAAATTTACGTCTATACACACTGATTCGCCCCATAGAAAAACTTCATTTTCCTAATTTGGCGAATTTGTTAACAATATGAACATCATATTAAAGCTTAGATGTTCAGTATTCCATATATGGTCGCCTGTTTTATATCCGATCGGTCTACTTCAAATTAAACGCCGTTAAATTTACAGTATTTTTAAAATTTTTTAGGATTTTTTTTGAAATAGGTTTGGAAAAAGGATCGTAAAAATTGAATTTTTAATTGGAATATAATTTTCTTACACATGTTTAATAATGACATAATGGTTAATAAAACGTCGTAAAAATATTTACAGTGCAAAGAAAAACACTGTGAAAAAAATGGTATAAAATATGGTAAATTTCAAATTTTTTTGAAAAAATTATTAAATTCAATGAACTCGGAAAAGTATGTTAAACAAGATCCCACTTCGCTTAACATCTAAGGCTATATTTTGAAATATTGTCTTCATAACGCATATAGAATAGTAAGAATAAAAACACCGGTTTTTGAGCCCTTGTGAAAAAATGTCTATTTTTAATTTTTTTTTAATGATTTTGGTTAAGTTTATGGTATCAAGATGCATTCAAACATGGAGCTCCTTCATAAAATAATTAGGAGAAGCAGACTAGAATATACTCACAAAAAAGAGAGAAAATTTTGGCAAAGACTTGATGACAAAACTTTTAATTTCATTTGATCCACTAGTTACGTTTAAGAGGGAAGCAAAAAAATCAAACAATACCTTTCGCGACTATATACATACGTATTAGAAAATGAAGAAGCAGAAGAAGAATTTCGTTGATAATTATAATTTTTCTGTTTTTTTTGTTCCTTTTTTATATTATGACTGCGTTCTTTGTGGGAGGATTTCCTAGAATCTGATATATAAACTCCACAAATCTGATTATGAATACCATTCAAATTGTACCGATCGACTCAGAATCGGCAGGAAAATCGATTTCGCGACGTACGTCTGTTTGTATATCTGTCCGTCCGTCTGTGTACCTGTGTGTCCGTCCGTCTTACTGTCTACCTGTCTGTCCGTTTGTCTGTAGTAGTCAAGTTTTTGGAACTCTTGTTTTGTCGATGTCTCAGATTTTTATTTTGATGAAATTTAACAGCGTTCTTCACAGGGGATTACCTAAATTCTGATGCATTCGGTAATTTATGGTAGATATAATTTAGTGTTTAGGGGATATTTTAGGTGTTTTGATCGACAATGATGAAATTCAGGGCGGGACGATATCCTAAAATTTTCTGATTTTAGCAGACAGACACAAAGCATTTATCTTAATTTTGTGTCTGACTTTTAAATAATATTTTAGAATGTATTATATATCAAATTATAGGTAATCTTCCTAGGAAGTACGAAAAAAATAAGTGCATGATTTGCGTTCAAAACCAACATATGTATGTATCTCACATATCAACGAAAATTTAAATTTTTTAATTGCAATTGGGAGAAATCCGTTCACGTTTGACAATTGCTCCCGCATAACTTCTCCTAAGGCATTCTCTTAGTAGCTAATAAATGACAAATTATAATAGATACGATGATGACATTTAGTATGAAAACGTTGTACAATATCGTTATTCAGCGCGATAGCGCCTAAAGAAAACTTTCTAGGGGGACAACATTTGACAAAAGTATTTCTGATATCTTGAAATGATCGATATTAAAAATGGGCAAACTCGGTTCACATTTAGTGAAATCTCCCATATAACCTCGACCGAGAATAACTTTAATGCTGATAAAATAAATCACATTATAATTGCACAAACAACTAGACCAAAATTTTCCATTCAGATTAATAAGTAAATCTTCAGTAACTTTTCCGACAAAGCAGATATCCATCCATTCAAAAGCTATATATTTCACGTATGTGTACTTTAGGTATAACTTTTGAACAATTTGCTAACTAATCAAAAAATACCTATCAATGCCATATAGACCATGAAAATCTATGATATAAAGTGGGGTCCCTTTTTCGCGGGCGTTAAAAAAGTTCCCCCCAAATCATTTTGAAGCCATTAATTTCATAACATCATATATTACATAGAATATAACTAAGTGCAATTACCACATATAGATATAATATATATATATATATAATATACATATATAATTCCCCGACAACATTCCAATTGGAACAAGGGGTATGCTAGGCGGATGACTAACCTGATATACCACGGCGGTTCCATATAGGTATTAAGAGATATCAAAAAGACGCCAAAATCGATATACAAAATGTTTTATAATTTAGAAGCTTAGTATTTGGATTTAAAACAAAATATTATTTTTTAATTTTAAGTTTATATCCTTCGACAAAGATAATTTGAAGTATCTGAAGTTAATGTATAGTACATGACTGTATGTATGGTATCTAAAATATAAAAATTAAAATATTATTATTTTTTTGGAATCTTAAAAAAAAAACGGTTTGGGGAGAGGTTTTTTATCCAAATTTTTATCTTGATTAACACATCAGAAGCCAACCCGTCGTGATGGGTATTTTTTTGGTTATACCCCTAGTGTATATCCTATAATTCCAAGGGCTGTATACATTGACAAAACTATCATTGTTATTGCTTTGATCTAAATCAGACCGCTAACTTCAGAGTTTTACACAACTAATCAAGAATTTTTACTAGTTGGATGATACGTACCCTGATACTGGGCACTGCGTTTTTGAGTTGCATGCCAGAATACTTAATCTTCATCAAATTCGAAATCGAGTCTTCGAAAATGACGCAGCCTTCGACATCTGCCACCTTCCTAACTTAACCTTTGGGTCCACAACTAGTCGAGATGATGGCGCCACCTACAAGCTTTTCGTTTTCCGACTCTTAGTTTTAAAGACTAAGTCAGTAATAAGAAATCAATTTACGATTTTGTACTTTTATTTTGGAACACCATTATTGAAGGGTATCCAAATTCGGCACAGCCCGAATATACCACTCTTACTTGTTTTTTCTTGTAAAAATTGTCTAGTTTTGGTTAAAATTTCTCAAAAATAAACAAAATAACCCATTTTTCACCATACAAATAGGCTCTTAAACTTTGTACCCGATGCGCGCCCATAGAACGTTGTCCGATTTGGCTCCAATTTTCAGAACTTAACTTTTAGACCCGTTGAAAAACATTTGAAATCATGGAAAAAATTTTCCCGTCACCCTAATATACATACTTAAATTAAGACCAAAAAAATTTTCGTGTAATTCTATGATTTTAAATCATACGTTCGCCGAAGTGGTTCAAGATTTTGAGACCATTTTTGTATTTTATTCTTTTTAATTTCTTGTTTTATGATACTGGAACGATAATTTATTCTCTGTAATATTTGTTGAACATACATAATTTAAAAAAATCAATAATAATACAGTCAAACTTTTCTAATTTGAACTTCTATTACTTGAATTTTCCATAAGTTGAAGCAAATTCCGTGGCAACAGCATCTAGAAATCCTATTAGACTTCAATTCTTTAATTTGAGCTTCTATGACATGAATTCCTTCATAAGTTGAAGACAAATGGCAGCACAAAGCTTTTGTAATTTGAATTTTTCAGAAATTTTGTCTCTTTGCTTACAAAAGTTACAAATTAGTAGCTAATTGTGAATAAAGATTCTTTTCATAGGAAAAAGTAGGAAACCTCGTTGCTTCCATGGTGTTATGTCACTACCAGTCGATTATGAAAGTAACATAAATAATTGCTTAGATGACAGGTCAAATTTTTAAAGAATGGATGATAAAGTTAGATACAAAAGAAAAGTAATAACTCTTTGTTGATAGTTGTCTGGCGCACCCAAAAGGTATTCAAAGTATGTTGAAGTCAATTAAACTGTTTTTTTCTTCTAAATATAAAAATTACAACTTCTTGACCAGGGTGTAATTTAAGGTTGCTAGAGACAAATCCTGAAAAAGCTGGACATAAGGAAAAGAAAAGCTTGACAACCCAAAAATTAGCTGGACATTTACAATTTTAATAATTTGCTTCGATGATGCTATTTTAGCATAAGCAGGCAGATAAGAAATAAAGCTTTCTC
Source organism: Stomorhina lunata (assembly GCA_933228675.1). NCBI lineage: Eukaryota > Metazoa > Arthropoda > Insecta > Diptera > Rhiniidae > Stomorhina > Stomorhina lunata. The sequence goes on from OW121744.1 coordinate 69,037,242, forward strand.
TGTAAGAAATTAAACTACGCTCTACAAAACGCTTATACTACCCGTATAATATATGGTTTTGGAACATGGGCACTTGCACAGGCAGAGGAAGCTATTGGCGTTTTTGAGAGAAAGATTCTACTGAAAATCTTTGGAATGAACTCGTAAAAGTATACGTCCGAAAATTCGATGGAAAGGCCAAGTAGAGGAAAAATTTGACCTACGAATTTGAGCGCATGAAATTCTAAAATATGCTCGGCCTTTGACCTTAACAGGTTTTTGATATAGGCTATTTAGGTAAAATAAGTACAATGGGGAAATTTCACAAAGGGTAATTTTTATTGTGTTCTTTTTCATAAAAATAGTTTTTCTTTAAAAATATTAAAAAAATTGAAATTCTTCATCTTTCAGCTGGACAAATTTAGTTTTAGCTTGACACTGGACAAGCACTAAAAAAGCTGGACAATCAAGTCGAATCCAGTCCGAAGCTAATTTTTAAAGAAGTAAACGAGATATTAATGTACTAGAATGCATGTACTATTTATCAATATTTTGGTATACAAATGTGACGAGCAAAATAGAAAGGACCTAAAGGTAAAAACCGACTTTGTTCAAGAGAGTCATTTTAAAGATTTAAATATTATTTTTTTACTTAAAAAGTTTTACTGTAGTGTATTGCACTAAGATCCCAATTCATTACAATTATTTATTATTGTAATAAATAGTTTTTTGATACAACCAAAAAATGTTGGTGGGGAAACCTTTTCTCGACGCGTTTTGATAGTTGGTTAGTCCATCTCATCAGGAGGATTATCCCAAATTCTAGATAGAGCGAAAACCACACACATTATATTTTATTTAGAGGCACAAACTAAATACGAATTATTATTGTGTCCAACAAATACCAACATAAAGCGAAGATTATCATCTGAACAGAAACACACAAACATTTTTCAGTTTTATCATTTGTTTAAAAAAGGTTTTCTTTAAAAAGGTTTATCAAACATTTTGGGACATCAAACATTTAATTCAAAAGTGTATTGCACTAAGATCCCAATTCATTACAATTATTTATTATTATAATTTTTTTATATTTTTTTTACCCTTAGGTCCCTTTCTCTAAGCGATATCACATGTATTAATTGCAATAAATAAAAATAAATTGCTGTTAAAAATAATTGTTTTTTCTTACGTTTAAATTAAATTCCCAAAGTTTTTTTTTTGGGGATTTAATTTATAGAAGTTCGACTGTATTTTGACAAAACTCAGCTATTTAGTACTTACAGGTCATGGAATTGTAAGTCATGTCCTACTTTGAAATTTCTTTATTTTAAAGTATTAATAAAGTTATTGACAATCAAAGTGAAAATGTTGAGCGGTTCATGGGCATGCTTTCCTGTTATCAGGGGGCTATTTTTTTTTAGCATTTCGAACAAATCTGGTGATTGGCCTCATACAAATTCCAACTTTGGAAAATAATTTGCAATTTTAAAGATAATATTATGAAGTGCTACAGATATTTTCCTTGCAAGAAAGATCCCTATTTTTAAGACCAAAATCGGATCATATTTTCTGGTAACTACTATAGGACTGATCGTCCGTAATAGAGATTTTCGGCCTTTACATTAGATTTATTTTTATTTGAATGTACGATATATTTCCATAAATACGTGAGATAAAAAACACTAAAATTGATGTAATTTTATTTTTTAACTGTATTTGGTATTTTGGCAATATCTTATGGGCTTATGAACCGATTGTGATAAAATAAAGTGGTGTATAGGAATAATTTAAAAAATATACAGTTATATAAATTTCCGGTACATTAAATTTGACGGTTTGGCCATATCTCCGGGATTATGTTCCGATTTTTGTGAAATTTAATAGCCCGCTTAGTAAGAGCATATGCCAAAATCTTATACATGAGTACACCATTCAAGAATTCTACAATACTTTTTTCATTAAACGGAAAACCTTCATATGACTTAAATATATGTTCAGACTATTGAACATTGTATATTACATAGAATATAACATCATATATTACATAGAATATAACTAAGTGCAATTACCACATATAGATATAATATATATATATAATATATACATATATAATTCCCCGACAACATTCCAATTGGAACAAGGGGTATGCTAGGCGGATGACTAACCTGATATACCACGGCGGTTCCATATAGGTATTAAGAGATATCAAAAAGACGCCAAAATCGATATACAAAATGTTTTATAATTTAGAACTTTTGTAACAATCATAAGGTTGGCTTCAAACTAAACTCCAATTTAAAAAACAAGTAAGAAAGCGCTATAATCGGTCAAGCCGACCATACGATACCCTTCACCACTAAGGTCAAAGGTGTTATTTTTCCTGTATAAAGACAAATATTTGCTAAATTTTGCCATCATACAAACATTTTCTCAAAACGTATGTATTCAACCTGTTTCCGTCATTTGGACTTATATGAGAGCTAGGGTCAAATGTGGACCGATTATCTCGAAATTTGGCAAATTGATTACAGTTGTTACAAAAATTATGTGTGCAAAAAATAAACTCATTTCATTATCTTTAGATTTACGAGCGTTTTAGTGATTTTTTGTCTCATTTAGTGCGTTTTAGAAGAAGAGTTTGTATGGGAGCTATGGTCAAATGTGGACCGATTTCAACGAAATTTGGTACAGTGATTTAAGTTTACATAAGCAGTATCCGTTTTAAATTTCATGAAAAAATATTGATATTTGTGGCCAATATAGCAATTCCGGGAAGTGGGACCTATGGGAGGTACCATAAATAATGGACCGATTTTGACCAATTTCAATAGCCATGGCCCCATTATCAAAAAAATGATCTGTGCCAAATTGCATCATTCATTAAATTTCATCATTTCATTATCTTTAGAATTGCGACCTGTAAAATATTGATATTTGTGGCCAATATAGCAATTCCGGGAAGTGGGACCTATGGGAGGTACCATAAATAATGGACCGATTTTGACCAATTTCAATAGCCATGGTCCCATTATCAAAAAAATTATCTGTGCCAAATTGCATCATTCATTAAATTTCATCATTTCATTATCTTTAGAATTGCGACCTGTAGCTTGATTACAAGGTTTACATGGGGGTCCAGCCAGCCAGCCAGACGGGCGGACGGACGGACGGACATTGCTAAATCGACTCAGAAAGTGATTCTAAGTCTATTGGTATACTAAAAGGGTGATCTAAGACAAATATTTCTATGCGTTACAAACATCAGCACAAACTTATAATACCCTTTCCACCTATGGTGGTGAAGGGTATAATAACTGGCACCCTAATGTACATATCTAAAACTAAGAGTGTATCCTAAGGCGTATCAAAAGAAATCAAACAAAAATTCTACATACATACTTTAGACTGACGTAAATTTAATGTTTCATTTCCGACCCACCCTAATACACATATTAAGCCAAGTATAAGGTCTTATTTACTGAGTTCAATGATATGGTTTAAACCATTTTATGAGGGTAACAGACAATATTTTATATCTTCTGCACTTGCAATACATTTACACACATGTCCATTTTTCCATGAATATAAAAGCAAATATTCACATATGTACTAACATACATACAGACATACTTACATGAACATATATAAAATGTATATTACACATACATACATATGTGTATTCATTAGATAAGAATATTCCTTTGTATGTTCTTATTTATATGGCTAAGTGTTTTTCAGTTTCTTTCATTATTTCTATTCAATTTATTAACAAACTTTTAAAACCAAAAAGAAAACAAAAAGCACAAAAATTATTTTTTTTAATAACATATTGAAAAGCTGGATATTCTTTTGTGGTTAACTTGAGAAAAAATATACTAGACATAAAAGTGCTTTTTATTTGCGGGTATTGCGAGTAAATCTTTAGGCTTTGGATCATTAAAAATGAACATGTAAATTTTATTTACAATATTTTTTACGGTCTTATATTTCTCATGAAGGACTACAATTATATGGGGGTATACTCGTACATATGTATGTATAACATACGAGTGCATAATTCTAATAAATTTCAGAAGACTTTGCTTGTATACAAATCCCTCTTAAAGCTCACTAGATTTATGTTTTACTTCTTAATATGGTTTGGAAATTCTCTTGCCTTAAGCCAGTTAAGTGAAAGATGTAAAGGAAAAAGTAAATGAAATATTTTTGCAATACAAAAAGAAAAGAATATACAAAATGTTAAGTCTTATAGAATTTTACATTACGTTCCGAATATGTCCTGGGGTCTGGTCAGATTGTAAATATAATTTTAATTGAAAAAATGTGTATGTATACATATGTATTAACATATTATAATGAATTTTATTTTAATATGTATCAACTAACAAAATTTTTAAATAAATTTGTATACAAGAATTATAAATATACAAAATTCTCAAATTCTCTAAATTCTTATGTGATTTGCAAGAATTTTGGAAATCTAGTTTTTCTTTCACGCATATTACTTAAGTAAGTATTTTAAATTTTATCAATTACTATTTTAGATTTGATTTAAATGCAGTTATGATGTTAGATCGTTGACAGACACCATGCCTAATTTTCAAAGATAGTTTCTAAAAAAACAAAAATTAAAATTAACTCGGAATATTAAAGTTAAAAATAATTATACATATAGCATCATTTTAACTTCTTATTCTTCTATATCACAGTGTATCTAAAATTCAGAAGTTTATGTTATACTAAAAAAGTGACTATTGTCTAAAGCCAATGCGGCTTTAAATTAAAATTATCCGGACATGGAAAATTTAACCTCCCATACGAATATAGTTCGAATTTTTGTTTATTGTCAAAGGATACTTAAGTATCCTTTTCTTTTTTCAGTCTTTTGAACATATTTGTAATTATTTGGCTTTATACTCTACACCATCGAAAATGCTTGTGTTTTCAATATATAATTTTATTCAACTGGCAGCGATATTAGCATAAGGATAAAGAAATATTTTCAGTGGAGAAGATAATTATAAGTTTTGTTTTATAAAATCCATATAATTTCTGCTAATGCAATATATTTTTAAAAAGTTTTACTGTAGTGTATTGCACTAAGAATCCCAATTTATTACAATTATTTATTATTGTAATAAATAGTTTTTTGATAAAACCAAAAAATGTTGGTAGGGAAACCTTTCATCGACGCGTTTTTGTCTTTTGAACAAAAATACGTTTTTTATCTCTGCTGTAAAATTTACTTAATATAATTTTTACAAGTTCTCATAAATAAAATATTTTGAATACTTACCTAAAAAAAATATTAATTTCAAATGCAATTTAACCATCTGCGACTGATGTGGTTGTCCAACAGAGACCAAAACTAATTAAGTTTTGTTCTGAAATGAATTTTTTGGAAAAACCATTTAACACATAACATGACTCTAAGCTATGAAATAACTATAAAAACAATAAAAATAATTTATGTATACTCATAAACAATAAAAAAAGGGTGTTTTTCAGTTTTACAAATCGGATCTTGGAAAATATAAGCCATGGAAATGTTGTCTGACTGACGTGGTAGACGTCAATATAAAAGTAAAAATGTTTCATGTCAGTTCCAAAGAGTAAAATGATGCCTCAATTTTGGACACCCTTTATTATGATGTATGTAACGCATAGAAATATTAGACCTTAAAGTATGCCAATAGACTTAGAATCACATCCTGAATTGATTTAACGATGTCTGTCCGTCCGTGTGGCTGGACCCCCATATAAACCATGTCGCAATTCTAAAGATAATTGGATGAAATTTGGCACAGATAAATTTTTTGATAGTGGGGCTATGGCTACTGAAATTCGTCAAAATCGGTTCATTATTTATGGTACCTCCCATAGGTCCCACTTTCCGGAATTGATATTTTTTCCATAAATATTAGTATTTTTTTAAATTTAAATTTAAATACTGCCTATGTAAACTAAAACTACTGTACTAAATTGTTAAAATCGGCCCACATTTCACCATAGCTCCCATACAAACTCTTCTGCCAAAACGCACTAAATTGGACAAAAATCACTAAAACGCTCGTAAGGTAATGAGAATTATAAATTTATTTTTTGCACACATAATTTTTGTAAAAACCATAATCAATTAATATTTGACCGCAGCTCTTATATAAGTCCAAATGACGGAAACAACTTAAATATATAAGTTTTGAGAAAATGTTTGTATGATGTCAAAATTTAGCAAATATTGGTCTTTATACAGAAAAAAGAACACCTTTGACCTTAATGGTGAAGGGTATCGTATGGTCTGGCTTAACCGACTATAGCATTTTCTTACTGGTTATATTTGAAGTTTCTAACAGTTCTAGTTTGACACACATTCAGTGAATAACGTTTTACTGCCTCATTTGAAATTCTATTTATCCCCTTTAACGTAAAAGTTTTTAAAATAGAACATAGCCTAACGTACCCTGGGGATAAACATTTTTCTACTCATTTTTAAAAATGTATATCAATTTTGTTTTGATTTCTATATAATATATTGAAATAGAAAAAAATTAATTTTTGGGGTCATTTTGGTCCCTGTTGGTCATGAAAGGGTTAATAATTATCGTTTATTTAATAAATAAAATTATTAACTTAAAAGGTTTTTTAGAGGGTTTAACAAAATAAGTATTGTTAAGTTTAAATATTCATAAAAAGTGGAAATTTGCACAAAAATTGACTTTTACCCCGGTAACGCAAGTGTTAAAAATTTCCAATTCTGGTAAAACTATATTCACTGATTCTAAATAGCGTTACGCATAATCAAAAAACATACTTCTGCTATAAATATAAACAAACTCGCGGACATGAGCAATTAATAAAACATCTACTTCAAAAAAAAAAACTTGTTAATTCTATATTACAAATCAACACTCAGTTTTTATAAAAGTTAGCTTAAATCGTGCAAATCCTCAAAACAAAAAAAGACCCGGGCGCCTCATGCTAACGTTGTCCAATTTGGCTCAAATTTTCAGGGTTAATGTTTCTTACCAAATGACACGACCGGCACTCCTCGAAATTAAATAAAAGTAAAAAAACAGCGTATTATACATATATAATAGTATTTGGTAAGTATTTCTAAAAAAATGGTGTTATTAATACCCTACACCACTTTCTCTTATTCTAATTTATATTTCTCTTATTTCCAATATATATATTTGTCTTTTGGTTTAAAATTTTGGCAATGATCATGACATAAAGAGTTTTTCTAAGAAATCACTTAAGTACTTTGAGTGCTGTTTTGTGTGAAAAGTAAGCATTTTGGATGTTTATGTGAACAAAATGTACTTGAATTGTAAAAATTCATTCTTCCATTTACAGTAAAATAAACATAGGAGTATTCAACTTCATCATCTCTTGCGTTCTTATCTTATCCATTTCTTATCATCTCTAGTGTTTGCAACAGTCGTCATAGAATATATAGGAATTGTTTCAGGGTAAGTTTTGTTCCACTAAAATCCATATATGAATTTGTATGTACATACATATTGTGCATATGTACATATATATATATATATATGTTCTTGTATACATACGTAAGTATGTATACGAGTTCTCATTAAAATTCTTGGCATTTTCTTTGATAGGAAAAGTTGCTAGATTTATGTAGATTAAGATTTACTCGTAATTTAAGAAAATAGTTGTTTTTATGTTCATTGTATAAGTAACTGTGTTTGTAATATCTTTCAAACATTGACAAAATAATGTTATTGCCTATCATCCAGGACGTCACTTCTAAGTATTTTCTAAGATTTAATTCGTATTCCATTTCTCTCGCGTATGATTAATAATGATTAATATTTTCATATTCATCATACGCACTGAAATATTTTCTTATTAAAGCGATATCCGCGATTTGAAATGTTCGTAGGGTATTTGCGCACTTACTCGTACAAAGTCTTAGTTTTTACTTCTTAATTTACATTTCAATTTAAATTTATAAGTTTCTGACAACTCACAATTTGTTTGTTTGTAATTGCAGTTAGTTTTATTTTATAATTTTACCCATTTCCAAAATTAAATTGCTTTGAAAGTTTTTATTTACGGGTTTTGATAACAAGAGAAAAATTATAATTTATTGTATTTTTCTTCTTTTTATTTCAGAGTTTATAAATCCTTTTTCATTTGGATGGTCACAGGTAATGTACATACACATACATATACTATTTCGTTTTCTCTTGGTGTGAAATTTAAAAATCATAGAAAACTTATGCAAAGTAATTCATTTTGATTTAAATACATAATTCGAAATGAATGACACTTTGATGTGAAGTTGTAAAGTTTTTTTTTTAACCATAAATTAAGTTTTCAAATTAAAAGGTTCTTTTACGGAAATAATAAAATTTTACAATATTTTTATTTATAACCACATTCAAAAATATAGTGTGCGATAATACAAGTTTTACCAAATCACATTAACATTTAATACTTTATAAAACTCGTAAAATCCGTGATTGATCAAAAACCAATTTTTTTATTTGAAGGTGTCAAAATTAATATATCCTCTTTGCAATATAACAGTTGGGCTGAAAAGTTTCTGACTAACATATAAAATAATTTAATGATAAAATTATATATTATTCTTCACAATTTTGCGTTCAAACAATTTTTCGATACCATTTTATGATATTTTTTTTTTACTAACAAATAAGAAAGTATTCTAATAGTCAGTCAATAATGAACATATGATACCCTACACCACTGAGGTCCATTGATATTTCTTTTTCTTTTTAATGTTATCATACAGACATTTTTTTGAAATATATATAAAATATATATAAAATTTGGTAAAAGGGGAAAAATCGATAACGTTATATCTTCTAAAGTAAAAGGTATAGTAACAACATTTTAATTATGTTTTGAACAGCTATAAAAATATGTTGACAGGTATTTGGTTCTTTTTTGAAACCATATCCAATAGGTAGTATAAAGGGGGAAAATTGTTTTTTGGTACTATTTTTAACCCACTCTTATCTTTTTTAAATACTGAAAGCAATAAATGTGAAAAAAATATTGAACATGCATTTAGTACTTTTTTTATTTCGTGGACTAAAATTGGTAAAAACGGGATAAAATGACCAATATGTTAACTGCGGATGGTAAAATGTAACGAATTCAATTGGTAACAAAGAAGTCCCAAATAAGCATATGGAATTTTTTTTAAATTAGGGGATAAAAAGGGGAAGAAATTGATAACTTTTATATGTATTAGTAAACTATGCATTTGATAATTTTATGCTCTTTAGCAAAGTTGTTGCTCATGGGCCGACGAAGGTTTTTAAGTTTTTATGGCTATTTTCCGAAAGATGGCGCCACTTAAAATTGCTCAAAACTAAATAAATCGTAAGGTGTGTATTTTATAATGCTATGATCTGTGTTTGATAATCTTTAGTAATTGCGCATAAGCCGATGAAGATTTTTTAGTTGGTCTCACCAATTTCCGGCAGGTGGCGACAATGAAAACTACTTAAAGTGAATTAAATGGTAAGCCGTACATTTAGTCATGCTATAATTTTTAGCAAAGTTGTTGCGCATGAGCCGACGAAGGCTTCTTACATGGTATGAACAACTTCCGGCAGATGGCGCTAAAATTACTTTAAATTAATTGAATCGTAAATCGTGCATTTTAACTAAGTTGATGCGCGTAAGTCGACGGAGGTTTCTAAATTAGTATGACCAATTCCAAAATAATTCAAAATGAATTGAATTGTAAACTATGATTATGTGTTGGTTTGACAAAATTAATAAAATAGTTAAAAATTAATTGGATATTCGTGTAATTACTTTCCTCTAAATTTATTTTAGTTGGTGCGCAGCAACGCACGCAGAGTACATTGTACTTTAGCAGGGTACATTGACTATTAGCCTCACAAACGCGAGCCCTTTTGAGCACATTTTTCATTACATTCTCATATATTTTACGCGGTATTCTATTAATTTCTTTACAAATATTATGTTTGAGTTGCTCCAGCGTTTCTGGCTTATTTGCATAAACCTTGCTTTCCAGATCACATCACCACAACATCACCATTTCTTAAAATTACTTGTTGTAAAAAGAGGTCTCACACTAATAACATTGTAATACTGGCTGAATACGATGTGGCACCGTTTAGTTGATAGCACCATGTTAATCAAGCCTAAAGCATGCAGTTGTGGCATTAAAAAAATAATATAACCATAAAATAATATAACCATATTCCATTCACCATATAACCCATTCACAGTTAGTGCTACGAAATTTTCAGTTTCAAAGAAGTAAAGTTCGAGAATTCCTCCTGACCTGCTATGCTTGAGTCTCATCAGATACAGTCCCTTATTCTTCGAAATCATTTACTTCACGACAAATGGTGCGTCTTGTTGACACAAATTTCACAAACATTTCTCATCGTTACAATAATGGATGATTGATTTTGATAAAATGTTTTAGCGATTAAAACACGTTGGTTTGACGAATATTTTTTCATAATAAATTAGCCACGTTTCTACTTCACGATTGCAGAAATATGAACTGCCGAGATTAGTCATCCCAAATGGGTAATGTAGGTAATGTTGGATACCACGAAATAGTTCTGATAGGTCTTAGCTTGGTAAGCCCAGACATAACTTGGTTATGCTCTATCTCAACTGTGTACATTGACCTCAGTGGTATCACTCGGGTAACACTCTTTTACTTCTGGCACTAGGGGTTATATGGGAGCTAAGGTTAAATGTGATCCAACTGTGTATGCCAATCGTGATCATAAAATTGTCTCTATCTTCAGTTTTACCAGCGATTTTGTGATTTTGTGATAGCTCCTGCATAAGATTTATGATGTGGTCTAATGGTAGCAAAACTGTAATTGCAGAGTTCGATTCGCACAAAAATATAAGTTAAATTATATTGTAATTTATTTAAATAAATATTAAGTTAAAAAAAGCTTAAAAATTTAAAAGGCTTTTTTGTCAACAGCAAAAAAATAAATGTTTAAAGAGTTGTTAGAAAACTATGGAATAGCGGTTTCAAAAGAAAGCTTTCATTAACAATTTTTTCTCTGAAAATATAATTTCATATTCCTTGGTATTGTACATAAACTTTATGTTAAAGACATAAATATTTATTTACACATCGTTTAACATCAAAGTTAATCGATTTATAAAAAGATTTTTAGTCAAAGTAGTAAACAAAACTGGAGCATAAAAATGGTGTATCAAAAAAGGTAGAAGTATCATAACGAAGAACTTACTAGCTTCTCGATAAGATAATGTGCCTTTTCGTTTTTATACCCTACCATACCTTAGATGTAAAAATATGTGTTGGTGTTATTCAATCTAAAAGTACATCGATCGGCCGTACTGTAGGCTATTCGTGTAAAGATAAATTGATAAAACGCACATTGACAGTTCTTCTGATGGAAGTATAATTTCATAAAATGACTTTAACAAATCAATATTTTTTACAATGATTTACTGAAATTAAAAACGTGCCCATTTAAGAAAGTAAAATGTCTTTCATTCAAGTAAAAATAATTTATATTGACACTCAATAAAAAAAAAGATCCTTGGTAATCAAAAGCACGATTTTCTTTTTTAAATTAATAACATTTGAAATCGTTTAATCAAAAGTTATATTAAATTGCTTTAGTCAGGCTGTTGTAAGAAAATCAAAATTTCACTTATTTTACTTTATTGATGATAAATGCAGCATAGTTGTACCTTTTTTTTTAGCACAAATCAAACATAAAACTTACGGCAGTGCTACATTAATTAATGTGATAAATTTATGTTTTTTTTTTTTTATACCCTTAACCAACAAAGCAAATATTGTGCTGATGTTTGTAACTTATATAAATATTAGTTTGACACCTTTAAGTATACCGATAGATTCAGAATCATGTCCTAAGTTGATTTAACGATACTCATCCGAAATAAGAAATTTTTGAAAAATTTCCTATAAAAGTAAAAAATAAAAAATTTTCGAAAAATTTCCTATAAAAATAAAAAAAATTTAAAAATTTTCCTATAAAAATAAGAAATTTTTGAAAAATGTCCTATCAAAATAAAATATTTTTAAAAAATTTGCTATAAGAAATTTTTGAAAAATTGAGAAATTTTTAAAAAATTTCCTAAAAAAATAAGAAATTTTTCAAAATTTCCTATAAAAATAACAAATTTTAAAAAAATTCTTATAAAAAAAATAAATTTTTGAAAAATTTTTCCATAAAAAAGAATTTTTGTAAAAATTTCCTATAAAAATAAAAAATTTTTGAAAAATTTCATATAAAAATAAGAAATTTTTGAAAATTTTCCTATAAAACTAAGAAATTTTTAAAAAATTCTCTATATAAATTGCTGTTTGTGCACATCTGCTTATTTTAAAGACAATTTAACGAGATTTGGCACAGATATTTTGGTACAAGTATATTCTTTGATTTTGGTTCAAATCAAATTGATAGAACTGCATTTCCCATACAAAAAAGTTTAACACTTTATGGGCGGATGCAGCAGGTGTTATTTTATTTTGAAAAAAATTGCACAGCATGCCTTTAAGTTGCACAGCATGACTTTAAGAACATTTCTGAGGGGAGTTACGGTTCAATTTCGCACTTTCGTAAAATAAGGTGCACTCTAATATGCATACACCAACTATATCCGATCGAATGTGGAATAGAAGTCTCATGTATGTGCTTCTCGACTGTTTGCAAGAGAGATCGAAGTTCTTATCGATAACAGAATGTTAGACAACTCTATTGGTTCACTGAAACATAATACCAATGTTAATTGTGTTTCACAGTTCTCTAACTGCTATAATTGTACTCAAAAAATATTCCATACTATATATACATTAGGGTGACAATAATTTTTTTTTTCTTTGATTTCAAATGTTTTTCCACGGAATATTGTGACACTAGGTCTTATAGTTTAGTTCTGAAAATTTGAGCCAAATCGGACAACGTTTTATGGGCGCGCATCGCGTCCAAAGTTTAAGAGCCCATTTGTATGGGGAAAATAGGTTATTTTTTTGTTTTTGCGAAATTTAGACCAAAAATAAATATTTTTTACAAGAAAAACTAATAGAATATTAAAGAAAACTAATACAGCTTTATTTCAAATCGTGATTTTTAAAACCGAACTGAGAAAAATGTACCATTTTCCAACATGAAAAACACTAAGTAAATTTCATTATATTTAAACAAAACTGAACTATTTACTAGTAACAAGCCACTAAATGATAAATCATGTCTAACTTTGGAGTTTCTTTATGTACAACAACAATTTTTGATGCATATCCTTGGGCGCGTTTTCAAGGACATGAATTTTCGAGGGAAAACTGCAATAACTTTTAAACTACTTCATAGAAGCTGTTTTAGTTCACTTTAATATTCTAGTATTTTTTCTTGTAAAAAATTAATTATTTTTGGTCTTAATTTCGCAAAAACAAAAAGATGACCCATTTTTCCCCCATATAAATGGGCTCTTAAACTTAGGACCCGATGCGCGCCCATAGAACGTTGTCCGTTGGCTTAAATTTTCAGATCTAAGTTTTTAGACCTAGTGTCACATTATTCCGTAGAAAAAGTTACAAAATTCGAAAAATCATTTTCCTTCATACAAAAAATTGTTACCCTAATATACATTAAACGTCTGCAAGAGTATACAATATTGTTCATCAAAAACGAATACACCATAGTAGTACTCAATACTTGTAGTATAAATGAGAGAATGAGTGTAACCGATATTGTCTGCTTTTGTTTTTGCTCATCCACTCTACCCACAAAGTCAGTAACTGATGCTTTTGCTTATAAGTTGAGAAAGATACATTTATCTGTTTACAACTGTTTCTTGTTCCAAAATACTTAGATAACTATAAGTATTTATGAGTATTTCGAATAACTTGTGTTCTATGTTGAAATACTAACATTTTTCAGTGTTTGTGTGTATATATTTTAATTGACTATAAAAATGAATAATATAGAAATAAAAGGAAAAAAATGTCAAAAGAATATAAAATTAGTGAAATAAAGGGACGGAGTAAAATTTTTTAAGAATTGAAAGTTTTTAAAATTATATAATAATAAGAAATTTTTTAAAAACAAGAAATTTTTTAAAAATTTCATATAAAAATAATAAAAAATAAAAATTTTCTAAAAAATTGAAAAATAAAAAATAAATTAAAAATTTTCTACAAAAACCAGAAATTTTTTAAAAATTTCCTATAAAAATTAAGGAAAAATTTTCTTTGAAATTAAAAAAAAAAAATTCTATCAGATAAGAAATTTTTGATTTTTTTTTTTTATAAAAATAAGTATTTTTTTTAAAAATTCCCTGTAAAAATAAGAATTTTTTTCAAATTTTTTTTTATAAAAATAAGAAATTTTTTTTAAATTTCCTATAAAATAAGAAATTTTTAAAAAGTTCCTATGAAAATAAGAAATTTTTTAAAAACTTTCTATAAAAATAAATAAAAATTAAAATTTTCTGCAAAATTAAGAAATTTTTGAATAATTTCCTATAAAAATAAGAAATATTGAATTTCCTTAAAAAAAAATTAAAAAAATTTTATATAAAAATAAAAAAAACAAAATCAAAAATTTTCTATGAGGATAAGAAATTTTTGAAAAACTTCCTGTAAAAATAAGATATATATTTTTTTATTTTATATGAAAATAAGAAATTTTTTAAAAATTTCCTATAAAAATAAAAAAAAAATAAAATTTCCTATAAAATTAAGAAATTTTTGAAAAATCTCGTATTAAAATAAGAAATTTTTGAAAAATTTCCTGTATAAAATAAGATATTTTTGAAAAATTTCCTATAAAAAGAAGACATTTTTAAAAGATTTCTTGCAAAAATAACAAATTTTTGAAAAAACTCCTACAAAAACAACAAAGTTTTGAAAAAAAAAGTATTAAACTAATCGAATGTCGTTTTTAGTTTTTATTTTATCCTATAAGTAAACTTCATACTACATACTATAAGTTATCTATTGTATAACCACTAATACTCATTCCATCCATTTTGCAAAACTATAGGAAAATAAATATGTTATTCTCATTGTCTTTTTACCCACTCAGACTTACTTAGTGGGAGAATACAACAATACTCACTTATAACAAAAAACTTAACTACTCATCAATACACACTCAAAATGATAAAACACAGAAATGGATATACACGGATGGAACTATGCAGATGTTTAATATACATATATATTTCCGCGACAACATTCCAATTGGAACAATGGATACTTTTCTCAGAGAATGAACTGCATCCGATTCTATTTTTTAGACTCATTGAAGGGGACCTACCTTTTAATTCCAGCTCCGGACGGCAAATGCATTAGTTAGAGAAGTATTATATAGCCTAATACTCAATAATCAGTGGCTGGCTGGGTTATGAGGTGAACCGCCGCTTTTTTTTTGAAAATTTATTTTTTTAAGTGGATCTGGCCGAGATCGAATTTGGCACTTCTGGTATGGTAGGCGGTTCACAAATATTCCATAATATCGCACAAAATTTTACATGAACTCATTTCTTTATAGCCGATTGGACAGCGAATCGCACAACACTCTTACTGCAGTTGACTTGCCTTCTAAGAGAATATTTATTACTCCCTCTATCCGCCATCCCATAAACATTTTTATTAAATAGTTCTTCAATAATGCAATAGAAAAGATTAAGGTGCTGCGACTTAGTTGCTCATGAATTTATAACAATATAAATTTACTTATACATGCATATGTATATCACACATTTACTTACTTAAACCCAGTTCACAGGCTTATAAAAATTGGTTTTTTGAAAATTATAGAATTCTAAATATTTTATTAAAAAGGTTTTTTTTTTGCTAGAACCAAAAGATGTTGGATAGGGACAACCTTATCTCGATGCATTTCGACCAAAGGTTGTCTCTAATTCTAGATAGATGGGAACCACGCATTATATTCAATTTGCGTGACAGAATAAATAGGAATTATAGTGCAAGTTTTTTAGTTTTATCTTTTCTTTATTTCCCACACTTTTGTCGTTCCTTTTTTCAGACTTAAGATTTGTCGGTGCTTATTTAAGACTTAGAAAAAAAATTTGCTCTCATAAGCAAAATTTATATATTTGGGACTTAGAAAACTCACACGTAGTCTTCCAGAAGCCAATGCACTCATTACGAGTGACTGTTTGATGTGGCTTGTAGAGCGGGCATCATTGGTCCTTATTTCTTTAAAAATGATTACTTCGTAATCATTATCTTCTATAGTATGTATCTCTATGTACCATGGTAACCTATTTTTTTATACCCGCTCTACATACTATTGATTTGTACGATTTCTCAACAGGATTTCTCATGTCACAATTGATTTATTGTATTATCATTTGATGGCCATTTATTTATCCGGCGATGTCAATTGGCCTCCAAGAACCTGTAATTTGATACCGTTGGAATATTTTTCTTGGGCGAACATTTAAGAGTTATTACTGAGATACCACTATACACTTGAAAAAGTGTTCTAAAATTGGTTCGATCGATTATGGTACTGTAAGTACATCATCGTCAAACACAATCAAAAAAAATAATTTAACAAAATTTTATTGTAAGTTTTATATTGTATTTTTATACCCACCATCAAAAAGAATGGGGGGGGTATATTGAGATTGTCATTCCGTTTGTAATTTTCTTAATATTTTCCCAAAAACCAAAGTTGAAGTATATTCTGAATCGTTATGAAATTCTAAGACGATTGAGCGATGTCCGTCTGTCTGTTGTCGTCACGATAAAACCTTAACGAAAGGATATAGGTCACCGAAATTTGGCACAAATATTCTTCATTTCTTGGAAAATTTTGGTATTGAAATCGGGCAAAATCGGTTCACATTTGACCATAGCTCCCATATAACCTCGTCTAGGCTAATCGGTTATTTGCTAAAAAAAATGACAAATTATAACAGCTATGATAACAAAATTTGGTATCTCCAAGTTTTACAAAAGCACTAGGCAGCATATAAAATTTCATCGAAATCGGTTCACATTTAAAAATAGCTCCCATACAAAAAACTTAAGGAAATAGCCTAAATTCCACTTGAAATACACTTAAATGCCAATAAATGATAAACTGTAATAGCTTTCGCCACTAAATTAAGCACAAGGAAGTCTTATGTGAATACCAGCCAGTGTGGAAAATTTTGTAACAATCGGTCACCATTTGACCATAGGTCCCACATAAAAAACTTACGGAAAGTTGTATTGCAAATGGACAAAATCGGTTGAAATTTAGTTAGAGCTCCCATGTAACCCCGATCCGGGAAACACATTAATGCTGATAAAGTGAATACATTTGTAATAGCTATGACGACTAAATTAAGAATAGAGAAGTTTTATGTAACTATTGGTCAGTATATAAAATTGTATAGGAATCGGTCCATATATATATATATATATATATATATATATATATATATATATATAAATATATATATATGGCTATCTCGAAAACGGCTCTATCGATTTTGATAAAATTTGGACAGTGGGTATCTTTTTTGATGTATAGGTCGAAGAAGAAGGGACTTTTGGAACTTTAAGAGGGTAAAAACGGGTAAAAAGGGGAAAAATCGAAAACGCTATATCTCCTAAAGTAATAAGTATAGAAACAAAATTAAAATTACGTTTTAAACAGCTATAAAAATAAGCGGACAGGTGTTTGGTACTTTTTTGAAACTATGTCCGATAGGGGATAAAAAAGGGTGAAAATAGTTTTTTTGACACCTTTTTAACCCACTCTTATATTTTAAACTAAAGAATATAGAAAGAAACTTGGTACTGCAATCAATAGATGTAAAATAAACATGAAATACGTATTTGGTACTTTTTTGATTTTGGAGCCAAAAAGGGTAAAAAAGGGATAAAATGATAACTTAACATCTCCAAAGTAATATGAATAGGAACATTATACATTATGTTAAATGCGTTTTAAAAAAATGTACCGAATTCAATTGGCACCAAAAAAGTACCAAATATGCATATGTAACTTTCAGAAATTAGGGAATAAAAAGGGGGAAAAATTAGTATTATTTTAAACAAATGAATGTTTGTCTGTATGTATGTTCTTTATAGAATAGTAAACTATGAATTTGATCATGTTGTGCTCTTTAGCGAAGATGTTGCGGATAAGCCGGCGAAGGTTTTTAAGCTGATAAAACCAATTTCCGACAGATGGCGCCACTGAAAATTGCTAAAAATTAATTAAATCGTAAACTGTACATTTGATCATGCTATGATCTTTAGCAAAGTTGTAGCGCATGAGCCGGCGAAGTCTTTTTAGTTGGTATGAATAATTTCCGACAGGTGGCGCTACAGAATCTTACTCAAAGTCAATTTAATCGTAATCTGTACATTTAATCATGCTACAATCTTTAGCAAAGTTGTTGCACATGAGCCGACGAAGGTATGAAGAAATTTCGACAGGTGGCGCCACTGAAATTTACTCAAAGTCAATTTAATCGTATGCTGTACATTTAATCATGCTATAATCTTCAGCAAAGTTGTTACGGATAAGCCGAAGAAGGTTTATGAATTGAAATGAGCAAAGTCCGACAGGTGGCGCCGCAGAAAATTACTCAAAATGAATTAAATCGTAAACTGTGCATTTGATCATGTTATAATCATAAGCAATGTTGTTACGAATAAGCAGACAAAGGTTTCTTATATGGTATGAACAACTTCAGGTGGCGCCACTGCAAACTACTCAAAATGAATTAAATCGTAAACTGTGCATTTGATCAGACTATAATCTTTAGCAAAGTTGTTGCGCATGAGTCGACGGAGGTTTCTGTTGATATGAATAATTTCCAAAATTATTCAAAATGAGTTAAACTGTAAACTATGCAAACTATGTGTTGGTCGGACAAAATAAATCAAATAATTCAAAAGTAACTGAATATTTCTACAATGTGTTTCCTCTAAATTTATTTTAGCACTTTATAATATAAAATATATAAAAACTTTAAAATTTTCCTCAAAATGCTTATCATAAAGCTCCGAGGCTCGGTCAACCATGTACTATATATATATATATATATATATATATATATAAATATATATATATATATATATATATATAAATATATATATATATATATATATATATATATATATATATATATATAAATATATATATATATATATATATATATATATATATAACATCCCCTTTCTTATGTCTACAATCAAAAAGGTTTGGGGGTGTTACAAGCAGCATATTAAGATTGCACCAATGTTCAGACTATATACTATAGATGCATTAGGATCTTCTAACAAAATATATGGACCTGTCGTATTACTATCAGCATGTTTATCCTAACTAAATGTTAAGCTAAACGAAAAGCATTTAACAACTTATTAATGTCAAACCATACCAGGTTACGATACCGAATTTCGTTTAAAGTAAGTACTAGGGAAATCGCTTAGATACTTTTAAATGTTGAACTATAAAGCTCCTGCAACCGAATTTAGTCCAACAACTAACAATTTTTTCGTATTTGGTCCCTCGTAGATATATTAGACATATTTGTAAATTTAACACAACTTGATGGTGGGTATATAAGATTCGGCACAGCCGAATATAATATTAAATGCACTAGCAGATAAAAAACCCCACACCAATATATTTATGTAAGTCTAATATCTACATGAACTTTAACCAATGAACTCAGAATCACTTTCTGAGTTAATTTAGCTATTGCTGTCAAATGGCTGCCATAAAGAAAGCTCACAATCGTAAATAACAATAACAATTTTAAAGATAAATAGATTGAATTCATCTGTCTCTGTTTGTAAAAAAATATACATATGTACATGCACTATATGTATATGTATTTAGAAAATAATTGTAAATATAATGGCAAACCTCTAATATCATTATTACCAATGGTGAAGGACATACAAAATTGATGAAATTAGATGAGGTGTTAACATGTTTGAGGGAACCATTAATTATATTATTTCAAGTGTAAATACCCGCTGTTAGTAAAATTTCAATGAAACTGTGTTCATTCGTTAACATCAAAAGACGAAAGCACTAGACGTTATTGAAATGGCAACAAATGAATCTTTATAGTTACTAGGTCACCACAATATCATGATATTTTTTGCTTTTGTGCATAGGTCGCAAATAACACACCGTGCAAATAGAATGCATTAGGGATCTACTTATTTTTAACAGTTCGATTTTAGTAATTGATTAACATTAATTTAAAACATTTATTGCAAAAATTGTGAAACACTTTCCTTAACCTCAAAAATGCTAAGCATATTTTAAAGTTATGCCCATTTTTAAATCAATAATTGCAATGGACTATACATATATCAGAGCAATGTTTTTTAGGAATAAGCATTAACCGGGCTTCCAGAAATCTCATGCTTTAATCTTGTAGCTTTAATGTACAGCAGCTATATTTATGAGCCATCAATAATTTGCAACAATCTTCACAGAAACATGTTTTTTAGCACAATCCTAACCATTCTTTGATTGGGTTGAGAAGCCTTTATCCAAATTTGTAATATCTGATTTGTAATACTTTCAAATTGGAGAAAATGAAAATTTGTAAAATTAAGGGGAAGCCTTGTGTGTATGTTTTCTCAAAATATTTGTATAATGTTAAGGGTATTTATTTATGTATGTACTTCTAGTTTATATTATATTAAACATATGGTAGTATTTGTACTTATTTGCAGCACACAAGTAGTGAGCTTGCTACCTTTTATGTGTTTGGGCCAAATATTGGCTGCCGTTTACAGTTTTGCTTTAAACATTATCGTTCATATAATTTAAGTATAAACAGTAACGTGGTCTATTTGTAGAGCAGCAGGATAAGAGTAATAGCCCTAAGAACAACTACAATGGCAGCGAGTGTCAATATCAGATGCGACATTTGGAAAATATATGGCAGCCAATTTATTTGTAATTCATCATTGTTTATTGGCTTCGTCTTTTGTTATTTGCTTTTGTTAAAACCTTAAGCGTTGAATAATTTCCATCATTCATTCACTCACTCAGCCTTTGATTTGATATCGACAAAGACATAATAGAATACATAAATGTTTTCAAATATCACGGATACGTACATAAGACCGGGTATGTATCTCGTTCACAATGTTTCGCGTGCAAAGGCAACATCACACAGAAGAAGAATTGTATCTAATAGATGACTTTGTTTGCAAGGGAAATTCCGCGAAAGCTAAATCATTTTAAACTGTAGCGATGATAATATCTTAAAAAAAAATGTTTAATTCCTGTCAGTTTTTATGGCTGGCAATTTTTTGTTACTTTAGTTATGCCCCAACAAATCGAGTTTTTTCGTTTTATTTTTAGTTAAATTTTCACCAACATTTTTTAAACATTCTTGTGTTTCACAAATTTTATTTTCTTTGTAAAATTTTTTGTCAAACAAAAACCTTTCGAGAAATAATCTCTATGCATTCGTTCATTGTATAAAAGTTCTTAAAAAACGGTACGTATATGGAGACGTAGAGTTTTGATAAAATGTGCAAGTATTGCAGGAGTAGTTTTAGCAAACAGATCAAAGGTGCATTCTCCGATACAACAGCTGAAGTTTGATACAAATTCCTTAACTAAGAATGTTTTTGTTTCCTCTAATTCCCTTCATATGCCATAAGAATTGCACTATGTTACGATACTATATAATATATGACTAAAAATAAAAAAGAAATTAAAATTTTGTGAAAAAGATTAATAAATTAGAATCTCTAATTCATAAACGAAAGATACAATTTTGAAACAAAATTCGTATAATAAGAATTTCATAACTTTATTAATCGTTTACGAATAAGAAGTTATGAATATATAAGATTATAAGAGCTATATATTAAAGTAAATGGTTGCAGTTAATACAATAACAATAGCCAACAAATTTGCTCAAAAAATTTTTTGGGTGCGCTGAGTTCAAATCTGGCAATAAAAGATGGACTATCAAGTCTAGTTCGTTTTTTTTTCATGCTGGCAATACTATAAAACTGTCAATAGCAACGCTGCAATTTCAGTTATTAAAGTATGCTGGCAGACTATTGCTGGACTCTAATACATAAAACCGAACCAACGATATACAGAAGATGTTCTTATAATGCTTCCCTTAATATTAGTATCTTTATAACCACAAATTTATTTGAATCCGTGTATCAAATCAATAAAACCAATATTTAATTATAGATAAATGTAAATCTAATTATCGGAACAGCTGCCGGAATTTACATAAATATTCTTAAGTCTAAAGAAAATGTCCAAGCTTTAAAATATATTTTCTATTTGGTCTTTCTGTGGGAGCTTCGGACCGCTTTCATTCTAATTTTAGCTATTTCACTATATTTGTTTTTATAGTTCTAATGGGAGAACTCGCGAAACATGTTAGCTCACTACATTAACTGGTTTTAACATAGTTGCCCGGGTGATAGCACGAGGAGGTCAGTATACATAGTTGGGGTGAAGGATAGTTTTATACATATAACGTCACTTATTGCTGATCTCAACGCAATTTTAATTTTTTCCTATACCTTCTGATTTATTAGATTTTTCCCTTTTTTGTTCCCTGATTTGGCATTTTTGATATTTATACCATGTCAGTTGAAATACCTATAAACTTTAGAAACATACCTTTTTTGCTATTTTTTCTACATAAATCGAAAAAGTACCAAACATTCACCACCATAGGTGGTATACCAATAGACTTCCGAGTCACCTTCTGAGTGGATTTAGCGATGTCAGTTCGTCCGTCTGTCTGGACCCCCATGTAAACCATGTAATCTAACTACAGGTCGCAATTCTAAAGATAATTTGATGAAGTTTGTCACAGATCATTGTTTTTTTGATAGTGGGAATCGCTCCAATATTTATGGTACTTCCCATAGGTCCCACTTCCCGGAATTGATATTTTGGGAACAAAACTTAATATTTTTCACGAAATTTAAAACATATACTGCTTATGAAAACCAAAATCACTCTACCAAATTTCGTTGAAATCGGTCTACATTTGACCATAGCTCCCATACAAACTCTTGTGTCAAAACGCACTAAGTGAGACAAAAATCAGTAAAACGCTCGTAAATCTAAAGATAATGAAAAGATTATTTTTTGCATACATAATTTTTGAAAAAACTGTAATCAATTTGCCAAATTTCGAGATATTTGGTCCACATTTGACCCTAGTCCAAATGACGGAAACATCTTAAAAATATAAGTTTTAAGTTTTGTATGATGGCAAAATTTAGTATATATTTCAGGGACTGAAAATAACTGTTATTTTTGAATAACATGAAATGTCGGAGAATAAAACCAAGTATACCATTTAGTTAGTCTTGGACCAAATTTTCAAAAAGTGCTATGCTTTTTAAAAATCTGATTTTTATTTTTTAGAAAAAAATAACAGTTATTTTTCGATTTTTATTTTATTGAGCAAAAATAACAGTTATTTTTAACTTTTATTTTTTCGAGCAAAAATAAAAGTTATTTTTTGACTTTTATTTTTTCGAGCAAAAATAACAGTTATTTTTTACTTTTATTATTTCGAGCATAAATAAAAGTTATTTTTTGACCTTTATTTTTTCGAGCAGAAATCGAATTTACTTAGTTTTTTCCATATTGGAACATGGTACATTTTTCTCAGGTAGGTTTCAAAAATCATTTTTTAATTTTTCGAAAATTTTATTCAACAAATATTATAAATTTAGAATTTACTCACCAGTGTGTTAAAACAGACAAATGGGAGAGTAAAACTCAAATTTAGGTCGATATCTTGAAAAGTTTCGCCGTACCTACGACTTAAAATGTAATAATTTTGCGAAAATGAAAATTTTTGGGCCAAATTCTAGTAGATGCTCGGTAAATTTTACTTGTATTAAATTTCAACCAAAAAAAATAATAATAATAATATTATTGCTTTGTTAGTGGAAAGTCTATGCTTAAAGGTTTTTTAATTTTCAATGCAATATTACGAAATACCAAGTAATAGATAGTGAATTTTAATAAAAGAGCGCATTTTCAAGGATATGAATTTTGAGGGAATAAATGGAATAACTCTAAAACTATTTCATGGATTTTTCTTTTTGACTACTTGAAATAAAGCTGTGTTAGTTTTCTTTAATATTCCATTTTTCTTGAAAAAATTTTTTATTTTTGGTTGAAAAACAAAAATAACCCATTTTTCCTATGCAAATGGGCTCTAAAATTTTGGACCCGATGCGCGCCTAGTGAACGTTGTCCGTTTTGGCTCAAATTTTCAGAACTAAACTTTTAGACCTATTGTTAGAATATTTCGTCGAAAAAGTTATAAAATTCGAAAAAACATTTTCTTTTATACAAAAAATTGTCACCCTAATATCCATATGTATGAAAGGTATTGCACAATATGTACCGATTCCAATACAGTTTGGTATAGTGACATCTTTCCCATAATCAAATTTACTGTATATGTCAAATTCATGAGCATAGTACGACCTTTAATAGTCATACAGACTAGCAGCCATAATTAAATCGACTCGGGAAATTCTTCTGAGTTAATCGGTATACCTACATTCTGTCAGGCCAATATTTATTCAAATATATATATTTTGTTTATCATATTTGAACACAAGCGGAAGACTGTGCATCTTGATCAAAATGTTCGTTGTCAATCGCAGATGGCTTAACTTAGCTGTTTGCAGTGTGAGAAATGAGCACATGCCATAGTCGTGCAGATTTTTTATCTACATACATATGAGTACTGTACATATATCGTCAACTAAAATTCAGAAGTTTGTAACTGACAGAAAAAAAATTTGAAATTGTAGCTAAATCGAAACAGTTGCGCTTAATTTATTTTCTTAGTATCTGAAACTAACATATTAAAAATTTTATATTAGTACCGGGAATGAATAAACTCTTTTTCTTGTAAAAAAAAATATTATGAAATTGAGATTAAATTCGAGTAAAGCAAAGTTTTAGTTGCAACAACTTTTAAATTTTTATTTAATTATTTAAAAATGTTTGGCTTTCAAATTAAGATTTGCAAAATTTTTGGTTTTAGTCACTCAAATTACTAAAGTAACCATGGGTTGTTTGTCTGTTTGAATTGATTGAAAATTTGGGATGAAGTAAGTAATTATTCTTCCTAAATAAGAAATAATATATAGTATTTCAATCGAATGCTTCAGTGGTCAATAGGTCTGTTCAGTTGTCTCTTGTCTGTTACACTACGACGAGCATGCGGCCTTCTTCGCCGTATTTATAACGTACCGGTATGTGGCGGAAATCGATCATTTTCAAATCGATCGATTTCAGTTATATTTATACCCTTCACCACCATAGACAGGTCGCAATTATAAAGATAATTTGATTAAATATGTCACAGATAGTTCTCGTCAAAATCAGTCCGTTATTTATGGTACCTCCCATAGGTCCCACTTCCCCGAATTGATATTTTGGATACAAATATCAATATTTTTTCATGAAATTTAAACCGCATATGTAAACCAAAATCACTGTACCAAATTTTGTTGAAATCGGTGAACATTTGACCATAGCTCCCATACAAACTTTAAACGCTCGTAAATCAAAAGATGAAAAAATTTTGAGTTTATTTTTTGCATACACAATTTTTTTTGAGAGTTAATTATTCGAACTTCAGAATTAATTGAAAAATTTGGTTTATTCAGGCTTGAGTTCATTTTTAATTTTCAAACTATAAACTTGAAAATTTGAAAGTAATAATGTGGAGAAAAACTGAAAAAAAATATTTTTAAACGCGGCTCAGTGAATTGCAATTTCTGTCCCACCACATTACGTCATCAGCACTTAGCGCCCTAGACCACAGTCGAGTTGTCAAATTGCAGAGATAATAATTAATTTAACTCATTGTGTTTGATTGAACATCACTACATTCAAATGACTGTGTATTCGCCTATTATGTGTTTGTGTAAACACTGTAATCAACTTGATAAGTTTCGAGATAATCGGTCCACATTTGACTCTAGCTCTCATATAAGTCCAAGTGACAGCTTTAATATATAAGTCTTGAGAAAATGTTTGTATGATGACAAAATTAAACAAATATTTGTCTTTATACACGAAAAAGAACACTATTGATCTTTTATCGTATGGTCGGGCTTGACCGACAATAGTGCTATCATACTCGTTTTTTAGATAATTTTTTGGCTATTTTCCCAAAGTTTAAAAATTTGGGCTTTTATCCTTTTGACTAATATCTTATCTTGTATTTGGCTTAAATTTGTTTGTGGAAATGGGTAAAACTATCTCAAAAATATATCTTAAATCGAACGATTTCCATCGCATACCGGATAAATTAATTTAAATTCATATTTAATATATAATATAACAGTTAATAACTGTAGAATTACAATTTTGTGTATAGTATGTTACGACCTGTAACATTGTAGTGAACGATATGTCGCATTAGTTGAATATTAATCTGTTGGAGTACGAGTATGTGTAAATATGTCTTTATGTTCATATATGCACGTACTTATTTAATCCCCCTTTATGTACTTTGATTTCACGAGTTTTTCAAAATTTGTTCAATGTTTGCATACAAATAATATTTTAAATCCTTAAGAAGATTTAAAATTCAAGGACTTGCCTAAATACTTGCATTAAGTTTTGCTTTGAGGCTCTTTATTAAGATCATGTTCTTTTACCATTTTTAAAATAGCTGGAAGAGGGACTCCTTTATGAGTCAATAAGGAATGATTTTTCTTTTAAACTGGAATATAAGTTTTCTGAAATTGAATACACTTTTTTATATATATAAATATAAATCATAAACTTCCACTCGTGTTGATAATATCTCTTAAGTCATATTAAAATATCACAATAATTATAAAAATATTTGTTGAATTTATTTAAATTTCTAACATAATGTCAATTTTAAGTACATAATAACATAATTAAATTACTTTTTTTTCAAATAATTCCTCAAAAAGTAAAATGGCATTAAAGAAGAAAAAGTTTATTTTACTTATTTAATTTCGTATTTGAAAAGCCATTTACAATGACTAAATTCTAAATATATTTTAAACATTTTTGATTGTCAATATTATTAATATTTAATGATAACCTATAAAGTCTATTTTTCCTTGTGTTTTTTTTTTTTTAATTAAATGACATGTTAAAAATGTTTTAAAATTTTCATTTATACACGTATATACACGTATATCAAAAAAAAAATAATTTTTAAAAATTTTAATACTCCAGTTTCTATCGAACTTTTGTATATTCAGACATATTAGTTTAAACTCATATACATACACTTTAGGGTGCACCTTATTTTACAAAAGTGGGAAACTAAACCGTAATTTCTCCTATAAATGTTATACGTAACACAAAATGTGGAACATATGTCGCATTCTTTTACAAAGTGTTAAACTTTTCTTTATGGGGAAAAATCGGAGTATTTTCGGTTTTGCTCAATTCTCAATTAGAGAAAAAAGGAAATTTACACCAGTCAAATTAAAAAAACCTTTATTTCTGTGACGGACGCTACATACTGTGAGCCCTTGTTTACTTGACGTTATTTATATCACTCCAATTAATTATGAGGGTTTTTTTACATCTAATTGTATGAAATTATGCAGACTGTGAGCCCCTACTGAAACTTGATACCTAAATGGATATATTTGCGATTTTTATGAACTTTTGAAGAAACCTATTATTTAAAAAAATGTATAAGAATTCGAGATGGGTGCAAATAAAGACCTGCCATTCACGAAGAGAGCAATCAGAAATTGTATTATATATTCTAAAGGATAAATATATGGCAAATTTTTCCATTTACACAAATACGCGACAGTCTTTGGTTTAAGGTTTTTCAGATTTGCTAATATTCTCTGTGCAAAGATATCTCTTATAAAATGACAGTGGGATTCATTTAAGTACAACAAAATGCGTACAAATGTATTTGACTTCTCAACACTAAACAGTTCAAGATATTAAAAAACGGTTTTTACTATTTTGTTTCCTAGACTGTTGGCTGTGTGTCGGTATTTTTTAAAAGGTTAATATTAATATCGAATGGTTTAAAAACCAAAAAAAGTAGAAGAGAAAAATTATTTTTTTTTATCTTTCAAATGAACTACTTATGTAACTCAAAACCCATAACAGTTTTTACAGTAAAGTAAGCATGTTTTTTATTTGTTTCTTCAAACTTATTCCAAAATTTAAAATCAATCATATTGGACAACATTTGAAGGATCAATACGGTCCAAAAGCTTTTTACTTCTGAGTTGTTAACATAGGGTAACCATAAATCCAAAATTTAGAAAGCTCGGGCCCTCCTTAACAATTCTCTTATGTACACTGATGCATTCATGCTTACAGTTTAGAAGATACAGATTTATTTTTTTTTATTATCTTCATTTGACTAATTGACTAATTGATTGTCATTTTCGTTTGGGAGTTTTATTGTCTACTTCAACCTGGTTTGTGCTATGTATCAATTGTACGTTTGATATCATTTGTGGTCACAAAATTCACAAAATACGTCTTACTTTGGGATTTAAGAAGGTTTGCGGATGCTTAGTGACGCAGTGGTAAACTTACTTGATGTTCAACCATAAAATAAAACAATTTTACATCTGAGACCATGCTACAAAGGTAGCAAACTCGGGCCACTATTTTATAGTACTGATTTCCTACTACAATATAGACGGTATTATACTTATTTACATATTTGCCTGGCTGGTTATTAAAGACATTTAACTCATCGACTTTAATGTCGATGAGGTACTCCTTTTAGGTAATTAATCATAATAATATATAATAACACTGTGCTCGATTTTGACAACTTTTTTTTACCGCAAAAGATAAATCTAGCACAAATTGTTTACAACAATCTAAGAAATTGTTGGTTGAGTATATTCTCAGAGCCTTGTGAGAAATGTATACCCTAATGTTTGTCTCTTACGCTAGTTGAAAAAACCAACAAAAGGGAGACCTAGTGGGTAAAAATAATTCGAATTTTTTTTTGGTTAGCTTTAGTTTTGAGCTATAGCGTTATAAAAAAATGGAGGTTGTGCAATAAATATTCGCATAACTTGAAAACTGTTAATTTTCTTGAACTAAGTAAATAAACCGAAATTTGGCAACAAAATTATCTTTTAGGAACACTAATAATAGTCTTTTTTTTTGTTTATAAAAAAAATGTTTTTGTTTTGTGATTATTTTTGTGGGCGGCATGAAATAACTCCCCACGAAATAAGTCCCCAAAACTAAAATGAAATAACTCCACAAAGAAATATATGAGTGGTAACAACAACGTTTTCTGGGGATTTATTTAATTTTTTGGGGACTTATTTCGTTTTTTATATTGGGGAGTTATTTCGTATGAAATAACTCCACAAAATTCTGAAATGAAATAAGTCCCTCAACATATTTTGGGGACTTATTCCATTTTCAAACTTATTTCAAAATCATCAAAAGTGCAACTTTTGATGAATAGTCGTGGCCATTCATTAAAAATAATAGTTATTAGACAGTCAGTTTGAGAAATAACTTTGCTATGTAAGGTTTATTAAAATTACAGAAAAAATAGCACATTGTTATATATTGTAGATCAAAAATGATCTATAGGTATATAAAAAAATCTGTTTATAAAAAAATCTCGAAATATAAGTGTAGACGTGATTTTTGTAATGCAAGAGTTACCTCAGATAGTAGAGCTTTTCGTTTCCCCTAAGTGCTTGGCAGAAATTAAACCTAAAATATAAAGTTTCAAAAAGCTTCACCATAATATAAAACTATTATTGAAGAAACATTTTTTCAGTGCAAATTATCAGAAAAAGAATTCGCGCGAATTTTTAATTTTCTGATAATTTGCACTGAAAAAATTTTTCTTCTTGAACAACATTTTTTTTTAAATATTCTAAATCAGGACAACTCAATAGGAGAACATTTACATGTGATAGTTTACAATCTAAATAAAGTTATATTTTGAATTCATAAGTCTTCTTTTAAACCAGTCAGATTTGATTCGTCTTGAGTTTGTACAAGAAAAAGCTGACAGAATTGAAATTGGGACAAACCTGGTACTCTCAAGTTTACAAAAATTTTAAAAATTTGTATGAAATTTAAAGAAAGTTAAACGAAAACTCATGACGAAAATGTTCGTGTATGAAAGTGAATCGTATTCGTATCGTTAGTATTTTATTTTATTTAGAAATTGGGGACTTATTACATATGAAATAAGACCCCAAAAATTAGGGAATTATTTCATAATATTTTTGGGGACTTATTTCGTGGGGAGTTATTTCATGCCGCCATTTTTGTGATTAAAAAAAAAATATTTTTTTTGCAAACAATGAAATTTATTTCCAAAACGAGTTACGGGGAATGTTTATTGCGCAACCTGCTCCATTTTTTAAATAAAGCTATATCTCGAAAGCTAGAGCTAACCTAAAAAATCGATTAGCACAATTGAATTTAGCATATTCGAATTACTTTTACCCACAAGGTCTCCCTTTTGTTGGTGTTCACGCGGTGAACCTACCCTAATCCCATCACTGACTCTCAATTTGACATTCAAATAAACTGCAGCCAACTTCAAATACGAAGAAAGGTGAAAGCAAGAGGAGCCCAAAATATTCGTTAAGCTCAACAACTCAAAAACCAGAGTAAAAACCCGAAACACCGTCGGTGTAATAAATACATAAAATATAAAACTTACCCTAAATTAAAACTAATGATTAAGCAACAAACACAAAAGTTAAAACCCTAAAAAATAAATTAAAACTTAAAAACTAATTATTGCACATTAATGAAATTTTGAACTAAAAATACTATGTAAAATAAATTAAATAAAGCAAAACATTTTTATAACGTTGAAGAAAACAATAAAAATAATACTTTTATTTATCCCAACTATCAATCACCCTATAACCCGTAAAAACAGTTGGTCTAATTAATCATAAGAGACAAAGGCTCTAAAAATATACTTAACCAACAATTTGTAAAAATATTTTATAATAAAATATTTTTTATATTTATTTAAGCCTCTTACTTGTTACCAGGAGAACCGACCATTTTCTTTTCCCAAAAATTTTCCAGTGTTTATGCTCCCTTAACACACTACAAGTATTTAAACAAAAGTACTTTTTTAAAACAATATTTAAAAAATGTAAAATTTAAGAAAATACTTAGGTATATTTATACAAAATTATATGAATATATTTCTAGAAAAAATGCATAGATAATAAAAACTAAAATGCTAATAAAAGAATTTAGAAAATATTCAAAGAGGAAAAAACCCTAAAATATACGAACAACGAAGAAAATCATAAAATTTTGCTTATTTTATTATGTGCATTTTAAATTTTTTATAATACTTATGTACGTACATAAATATTTCTAGGATTTTTCACCAAAGGTGTGGCTGGTCATTATCCCATTATTGACATGAATGTATTTAATGCCAAACAAAAAAGGGCTAAATTTAACGTTTTTTTTTCTTCTTGATTTTTATTTTTGTATAATAAAATACTCAAGTTATAGGCATCGTAAAAGGAAAATAAATATTTATTTAACTATAAAAAAAACGTAAAAAGGAAACTAAAGGCCTGCAATCCCAACAATTTCAATCCAAAAATAAATATAAAAATGTTTTGAGAACAAAAGAAAAAAACTTTTCAATTTTATTCATTTACCGCAAAATCGATATAAACTTGATGATTGGGGTTTTGAAAGGTATGAAAAACGTTGATGACCTGGTAATAGCACACCAAAAGACATCAGTCATAATTTTTCGTTGAATTTTATTAGTCCTTAACTGCCAAATCGTAAAATAACAAACAAACAAAAATGAAATTAAACTTCCTTTACACTCTCAGTCATCCCTTTTTATATCCTCTGCTCACATACATTCATACATTCATATATAAAATTATTTCTATAAAAAGTTAGAATGAATTATAATGGTTAATGGTCGACTGTTTTATACTCTAAACGAAATAAAAGTAACTGATTTTCAATAAGCTTGAGCTTTGTTTATGCAATACACTTTTCGGATAGCTTTAAGTTCCATTTTCCCTATTATATTTTTGATAAGATTGAAAAATATTATAGAGAAGAATTTTCAGCAAGTTCGGTAGAAAAGTTTTTGAGTTATGGGGGTCATTATGTTGTGTTTTGTTAATTTTATCTTAGAGATGCGACCTTTTCGAAATTGTTTCAACACATGCCATGGGATTTAGAGTAGAAGGAATGCTAGGAATATTCCATTCTTAATACAGTAGATGGAGGGAGGCATTTGGAACTCATTAGTGTCAAAAAACGTATTTGCAAAAAATTGGAGATGTGACCTTTTCGAATTTGACCATTCAATTGTTTAGCTTATATTTCTTAGAATAACCATTCAACTCAAAACCATTTTATTGAAAAATTTTAAAAATTCTATTGTCCCAATTCATTACAATAATTTATTATTATAAAGGGTTTTTCAATTTGCGGTTTCAAAAGTAAACAAAGAAAACATATATAAAATATATTTTTTTGATGATATGTGATTCTTTTGAGGTAGTTTTCGATCACTTTTTGACCCATATTGGGCGGTATTTCAGCCATAACTTTACGAGTGTTGGTTTTTAAGTGCTCAAGAGTTAACGGTTTATCTGCATAAACGCAGTCTTTCGCGTAGCCCCACAAAAAGGTCTAATGGTACCAAATCGCATGATCTTGGTGGCCAGTTGATATCACCACAACGAGAAATTACGCGTCCAGGTAATATTTCCTGCAATAAAACCATATTTGCTCGAGTTGTGCGGCATGTGGCACCGTCTTGTTAAAACCACATGTTCTCCAAGTCGTATTCTTCAATTGCAGGCAAAAAAAGTCGGTAAGACAGTCCTAATTCCTGAGAACAACGAGGATTGGACACATTCGGGCCTTCGGCAACACTTTCAATTACAGCAGCGATATTTTCAGCACAGGCCTTTCAATATTTGTAACCTAGTCTCTTCAAATTTCTTTACAATTTTGCCAATTGCTTGCGTAGTTGGATATGTGCACGATATGTGGCAGTTGAAGAATCACCATTTTTGTAGCATGTTTTAAGAATTTTTATGCGTTGTGTGATACTTAAGCGATCCATTTTCGTCAATTTCAGACTTTCAAAAGAAAACAATTGGTTTAACAATCTAGTTCGACAGATATCGAATTCCATTCCTATACTTTTAAAACCACGAAGTAGATAACCCAATAGTAAACAGTTTTTATTGGTTATCCAGTAGCCCTAATGTATTTTTGTGTGTGTTTTTGCAACAGTTAAACATGGTTGGGGAAATTTCAGTCCGAAATTTGGGACTGTAAGGCCGTAGAAGGTTGGGTAAGATGTAATGTTCTTACAACAGCCAGGGTTAATAGATTCTCTGATTGTCAACTCTCGAATTCTTTTGTATTCAATTTAACAAGCACATTGGTCCTTGATTTAAGCAGATTTCTCAAGGCGATCGCTCAGCAATTCATTATTCACCTTATATGGGTCCCAGATGACCTACAATCGATTTTCAAACCTCTAGCCATTTACAAGCATTCAGCAAATGATAGGTTGACTTCTATCAGATGATTAATACATTTCATACTTATTATATCCAAACTTGTGTCAGTTGTACGAGAACACTGTCAAATTGGAAGGCACTCGGTTAGGCTAAGGTTGGGTGATTGAATTTTGGAGGAGTTCAAGTTAGTAAACTTCTTTTTTCTAGTTTTCCCGGTAAAACAATACACGTAGTCTAAGTGATTTTGATCAGCAGCTTGCCGCATGTAGGGGATGTTGGATTAGACTTAACTTGGTAAGCCCAGACTTTTCTTGGTTATCCTTCATCTCAACTGTGGACACTGAACTCCTCGTGGTATTACCCGGGGGATTACATACATTAACACTTGTTAATGTAGTGAGCCAATATGTGCCGCGAGTTCTACCATAAGAACTATCAAAATATGGGTTAGCACGTCGGGCTAGTAACCCTGAAAAAAAATTAATTACTATGAAAAAGCTAAATTGGAATAAAAACGGCTCCCCTAATATTAGGAGAGGGCGTCCGAAACTTCGACTGAACGATCAAGTAGAGAAAAATCTTTCAATGCTTGGCCTACGAAATTGGAGAATATACGCACAAGATCGAAGCTCATGGAATTCTTAAATATACACGGCATTTTACTTTAACAGATTGTAAACATAGGCCATTTAAGTAAGTTTGCTTCACTGAGATACTTTCAATTATTATTATTGCAGTGCGCTGGCTTCTGTCATACCTTCTGACATAGCTAATGTTAATACGAAAAAGTAAACACATGCTTTTTCTAAAGCAAATACTATTCGACCGAATATTAAAAAAGAACAGAAATTGTTTGATTAAAAATTATTGTTAAACAAGTATTTCTATATACTTATAACAATATACCACCACCTATGATGGTATAGAGTGTAATACGATAAATTCAAACAGTGGAAGTCATCCAAACTGTCTTTATAAATAAGCCTCCACACGTACTTATCCGAATGTATTTAGCTGCGAATGACACAAGGACGTTGACGAAATCAAACACAATTGTTGCAACTTATTTTAAGAGAAAAAAGATAAAAATTCAATTATGATGAAACAAAAATCTTGCCAACCCATCTAAATTGATGGTTGTCATCAGAATTGTCATTGATTCAAAAGTGTCGAACGGGAAAAGCTACTTCACAAGACTCGATTTCTGTTATGGTAGCAAAAAAAAAAAAAAAAAGACTTGATAATAGAAAATTTTTGAAAAAAAAAACATTTCAGAATTTCGGCTGCTTCCCTTTCATTTTATTGCTGCTATTATTATGTTCCATATTGGTAGGCTTTGTTGTTGTTGTTGCTGATTTTCTCATTTTGCTAACAAGGCACATAAATTTTCACATAATTCCCAAAAGGTGTGGTATTTAAACTGACTGAAAGAGTGACAGACAGACAGATTGATAGACTAACTGACAGTCTAACTGACTAAGTACTTAAATACATACATATATATTCTGTGCTGTGCATGTGTCTGTGTAAAATAATCAATCTATTATTGCAACATACTACTCCTATACAAAAATATCCGTAGCAAGTACCACTTGGAATAAGTAGATGGAGTGGCTTAGGTATGTATGTATGTATAAGTGTACTTGTATAACTCGGTTCCATTTGATGTGTGTGCGTGCTGGGCACGAATTGAATTTATGACTGATTCTAAGTGTTTTAAATGGTTTTGAAAAATCTTTTGTTTGCCATCAGATGTTCCCAATGATGTGCAAATCTTGAAGTAATCACAACATAAAAGAACCTGAATTTAAAAAAGTTACTTTCCCTTAAAAGAGATAAATATGAAAAAAAAACTGAAAACAAATAAATGTTTTTAGAGGTTTCCTTAGAACGTAACTTTATATTTATTTTTATTGAGGTCAAAGTTGAGGAGGCAAATATTATTTGTGTCTTTTTCTTTTAAAATTGTAAGTAATCTTTTGTAATGTGTTTATTTAATATTAAAAGGAACTATTATTTAACATAAATACTCAAACTTATTTCATTAAAACTCCAAATAACGCTTAACAACAAATCAAATTTTCATTAAAAAACAAACTTTTAAAAAAGGATTTAAAAAAGTTTTTAAATGTTGTCACAGCTGCCATGATAAAATCATGATATAACGTTTTGTTTTATTTTACTTAACGTTTCTATGTGTATTTACACTAGATTGGGTTTTATTAAGTATATCAAATTTTTTGATTGATTTCTTTTTCATTTTTAAAGCTTAATACACTTCCATATTAGACATTCATCCAGTGATTTTCCAACTTTTTCTTTCTGGTGTATTTCTAGTCACCAAATTTTTACATTTAACCTAAGACGTGACTTACTTTTAAATGTCTTTTTACACTGTGCGAAACGGTGTCCTTGTCGTAAGCAAATATTTATCTCTACTGAATCACTTGAGGCGAAGGTATTTCTATGTAACCATAATAAATTCAATATTTTTGTTTCGGCACTATTTACATGTGGGTGTCTGTAATGCAAAACTCTTGGAAGAAAGGGTCTTTTGTGCTTGTTTTCAAGTTTTTATTTATAACGCATAGAAATATAAAGCTGACACCCACCTTAAAATATGAAACACAATTGGAACGAACGACCAATTTTTCGGAACAAATATTCGTCGTTAGAAATGGAACATATGGGTTTATATGAGTGTGCTCACAATTGATGCGTACGACGAAATTCGTCGTACGTATCGAACAGTGCGATAGGCTTATTTCTATTTCATACGCAGACGAACGACGACTAAACTGGTTAAGAGTGGCTGTATTTCTATTTCTGTTGTAAAATATTAGAAATTATATGAGTTCTTGTTAAATATGGTCACCTTATCAAATGTAAACAAAAAATTTTTATTTCAAATAAAATTATTTAAATACAATAATCTTGTGAAATAATAAAAGAATAAAATAAAAAAAAATTGTAAATGTTGTGAGTGCGCGATATGTATGAAAGTGTAAGTAATTTGTGCGAATAAAGAATCAACAAAAATGGCGTCAACAGCGTTTATTCGTTCCAAATGTGTTCAATGGACGAATTTACAAGACGAATTTTTAAAGCCGAATTCGTCATGCTGGACGAAATAAGTCATTCGTCCCAATTGTGTTTCTACCTTTAATCGATTAAGAATCCTTAAGTCTTTTTAAGTTTTTTTTATCAAAGTTCTGGTCGCTATTAAAAAAATGTAGTCAAATTTTGTAAAAAATATTTCCTTGATACAAGAATTATTCCTTTACACTTTCCAATATATCGACGTTATCTTCCAAATACAATTTTAAATATTTTACTAGTTTAGCCGTTATTGTATTGTCCCTATAAATTTGAGCCTTGACATAACGCCAAAATTCTTAATGCCATTACAATATAAAATAAACTGTTCACCGAACTCGCCTCTCAATCGTCCATTGTTTGGCGTGCTACGTGCGCCGTCTTGCAGAAACTACAAATCGACTAGATACAATTTCGGAAAAAGTTCTATCGCTGTCTTTTGTCTTTGTCTTTTTAAACGCTTCACCACCAAAGGTGGAAATGATTTAAAAAACTATTAAACATATAGTGGAACTTTTAGAGGGGAAAAATCGTAATTTCAACTTCAATATGAAATGGTAGAGAAAGCCTTTTTAGCTATGTATGTTTATCCTCATTTAATTGGCAAAATTCTAATAATTTGAGTTTTTATTTCAGTTTTCTGAAATAACTTATAAGTACATATAAACACATACACAGTTAAAGTTATTTTTTATTTTACGATGTGTTTATTTATATTTGAAAATTGTGCCATTTTATGTTATGTTACATGCACAATTGCATGATGGTAGCCTAAAGGATATCCCACAAACATACATCCATACTAATCCATAAAGTAAAAGCAGAAACAATTATAATATATATTTCAACATTTGCAAAATATGTACAAGTATTATCCAATATTATTCGTTAGAGAATGTTAGAACATACAAAACTATAACGACCATTTACATAAATAGCGTTATAACTCTAAAAGCTTGTTGCTATTTTAAAGTGTATCAACATTATCTAGTCAATATGAATGAACACAAAACCTATCGGTTATACTTTTGTTGAATGAAGTCACTGGCGTCCTAACTGCCAGTTTAACAGCGCGATTTTTTAATTGTGACAGTATTCAAGTCAATCCGTTTTATATCCAACAAATGTACACCTATTTTCGAGTAAATATTTGTGCTTAGTAAATACATAGAACGATAAATATGTATGCATACTAGGGCGGCTTGAGCATTACACAAAACTATAAACTTTCGAAGAATTTAAAAAAATTTTACACCAGAATTTTCGATTTATATAAAATTTTACTTTTATTAATTGAGAGAAGTTTGTCTTTTAAAAAGTTTTATGTGACCATTATCCAGTGAAAGTGCTCCCATAAACCTCACCCTAAGAAATCACTTAAATAAAAGGAAAGGTAGCTTCTGTGGCACAGTGGGATGGTCTAAAAATAGGATGGAAATAATTCTGTAACTTCTAAACCGTTGGGCGTATTTAAAAAAGAAAATAAATATGAATATATTTTTTGTAACACAAATCTCAGAATTCCTAATAAGATTTGAAAAATTTCCAAAAATGGGTATTTTTAGTTTTTTTTTGTTCCAGCTGCTTGGCCACTTTTAGAGCGACAAAGCCCTTCGGCAATGTAATTAAAAACACCTTGGCCTTGGTGAAAGTTTTTTACAGCTCTCGTGTGTTCGGAGGAATTATGGATCAAAATTGAAATTCCTGTAAACAATAGGTCTAATTCGGAGGAATTATGGATCAAAATTGAAATTCCTGTAAACAATAGGTCTAATTCAGGAGAATCTGGCACTAACACAGAACAAACAAGAAGTTATTTTTTAATTTAACTATAAACTTTGTGAAGTTTTCTTTTAGAAAATTATAAATATGTTATATGTTCCTTAAGAAATTTTTTAAATAACTAAAAAAAAACACTAAAAATACTTTAAAAAAACGGGAAAAAATGATTCATTTTTCAAATATTAACTTTAAGCACTTATAACTTTTTACATAATAAAGATTTTAATACACTTCTTGCCCGTAAGATATTAAAAATTTTGTTTTTTTAAGAAATCTTTAAATCAAAAAAATCGATTTATATATAGATCAGATATTAGTAAAAAATCGGTGCAGTATGGGACAAAAATTGAAATCGAATATCTTTTAAACCGTAAAAGATAGCATAGACATGTAACAATGTTTTTTGTAGATCTCTACCTATGTATTTGTTCTATAGTATAGTTTTTTTTAAATCGGTTGGGAATTGACATCTATATATCATATAAAGTGATTTATGAGTCCGAGGTGACCTACTTTGGGGGCCGATTGCGCCGCCCCAGAACAATCAAGGCTCTCCAGGCTCAAAACTAAAGCTCCCCAACACTGCGATATCCACTGCTATATCCACATACAATTTTTTTAAATCCGTCCTACGGTTTAGAAGTTACAGAATTATTTCGATTATATTTTTAAACCATCCCACTGTGGGTGGTTTTGATAACAAAAACTAATAAATTATAAATTATAATAAGTATGTTCACCAAATTTTGTACAAAGAACTGATCATAGCTACCATATAATCAAAACATTTAACGAAAACTAAATTTCCTAAAAACCACATAAATAAAAAAGTTTTAAAATATTAAAACATGCCAGTTTTATATAGAATTAAATGTATTATTTATATTAAAACAGCATAATATATTTCGTACTTTTAAATTACCTAACTTCAAATTCAGCTTTAAACAAGCCATAGTTTCTTTCTAAGCCAGTCTAATGTGAATGCGGCCAAAACCAAATATTTTAAATACTTAGTTCTTAGTTATTGGTAGAAAACAACAAAGCTTATCCTTGATGTACATGTTTCATTACGTATTTTACACTAAATGTTTCTATGTATGTTTGTATGTAAGTATGTAAAATTCATGCATGTTTGTGCAAACGTACATAAACTAAAGTGTAAAAGCTCATTACATTTTACAACATCGTTATAATAAATTCTTATCGCACGTTTTTTGTGGAAACCCATACATGTTGTTTTTGTATCTATGTATTCCAATGTTATTATGGATATGTGCTTGTTATAACCCAGTTAACAATCGTTCTCAGAATTTAAAACATTTCAAAAATAGTTCTAGGTTTATATAGAAAAAATGAATTCATTGGCCAATGAGTTAAAAGTCCAAAATACACTATTTAGCAATGTTTAATATTTGGTAAAATAGTTTTTCATATTAAATTTAGGCTACGGAAAAATATGAAAAATTTTTCATTTTTCAAATAGCATAAACAAAAAATATTTCATTCATAGAGCAATTTTTGTTAGTTTTTTAAAAATATTTTGGGTTTTCGAATATTTTCATATTGTTGGTAGCATACAAAATGAATATTTTCTGGTAGTAATATTATTTGGTAGCAAGAATTTTTCATTTCAAAATATTTTTCTAAAAAAATATTTGAACTTAAAATTTATGAACTAAAAAAATATGAGAAATTTTGAAATTGAAACTACCAATAGCAGACTAAAAATTTTTTAACTACAAAATATGAAAAATTCAAATATTGAAACTAAAAAATTTCAAATATTGAATCTAAAAATTTCAAATTAAATTGTTGAAATTAAAATTGCAGACAAAGAATTCTTGAATTGAAAAAAATATGAGGAATAAAAAGTTTCAATAACCAA
Organism: Stomorhina lunata; assembly: GCA_933228675.1. NCBI lineage: Eukaryota > Metazoa > Arthropoda > Insecta > Diptera > Rhiniidae > Stomorhina > Stomorhina lunata. Next base: position 69,077,534 of record OW121744.1, read on the forward strand.
AAACTAAAATTACAAATTGCTCATCGAAAAGAAACTAAGACAAAAAAATACTTCATATTTGTATTATTTGCTGAAGATGCGAATACAATTAAGAAAAATGTTGATTTCAACAGAAAGATGGACATAGCTAAAACGATAATAAACGATAACGATAAAACGGTCACCACCATAGGTGGAATCGGTATATTCTGCTGATGTTTGTAACGCATAAAAATATCGGTCTGAGAACCACCTATACCGATCGATTCAGAATCACTCGCTGAGTCGATTTAACGATGTCTGGCTGAATTTTTGTACAAGTATTACTACATCGGGTACCTCCCATAGGGATGCCTTTCCGAATTAGAGTTTTTGGCCCTTTACAGCCACAAATTATTTGTATTTTATTAATGTTCAGCGTAAAAATATTACCTATGGTAACAGAAATCAGTATACCTTATTTTGTAGGAATTGGCTCATATTTGACAATACATGCTTAATATACAAGACACAATCGCAAAAGTCTTTTAAAACCCTATGAAAGCACAAAAACATGAATTTTTACTTTTATTTTCTTATGTGGACAAAACGAAAAAACAGATTTTTTAAAGAAATGACCGATATCAATAAAATTTATAGAAAGAATTATGGATAACCAAAAATCTTCTTATAAAATTATAAATAATTTAAATTTGTCTATAAGAATTTAACAATATTTTTTTAAAGAAGATTGTCGATAACAAAATTTGTTATCTTATTAAGCTATACTGACCATTTTTCGTTTCATCGCGGAAACTGGACCAAACCGGTACACGTACAACTATTTATAAGTAGTTAAAAACACGAATCTAAGTTTGAAGTCAATAGTTAAAAATATTTTCATCCATGAACTGATATATTATATTGATTAGAAATTCGTGTGACCATATAAATTAAACACGACATTCGACGCATAAGTTGACTGGTGGGTGTTGATTCAATTTTGACTTTACTCAATATAAAATAAAATGCAAATATTCTGCGGAATACTAGTTTTCATTAGGAAATAGAGGTATGACGTAAATTAGAATTGGCGCTTTAGTTTGACTTTGTTGATTATTTCTTTTATTTTAAAAAGTTTTTGTTTTAAATCTTGGATTTTTAAAATTTTGAATGCTTATATTTTCTAAGTTTCAGAATTTAAAATCTGCAATCAAGTTTCAATATTATAATTTAAACAAATTTTAAGTTGTAATATTTGAATTCCTCATATTTTGTAGTTAAAAAATTTTTAGTCTGCTATTGGTAGTTTCAATTTCAAAATTTCTCATATTTTTTTAGTTTCATAAATTTTAAGTTTTCATATTTTTTTAGTAAAATATTTTGAAATGAAAAATTCTTGCTACAAAAAAAATATTACTATCAGAAAATATTTTTTTGTTAGCAATTTTTATAGCAAAACTAAAAAAATAGCTTTTCCAATAAATTTTAAATTTATGAAATATGGATTTAGTTTCAATATTTATAGTTTTTTATTGCCGAAAATTATTTGAATTGAAATATTTTTTTAGTTTTCATTTCAAATTATGAAATATTCAACAATTTTTATACAAAACTCGTAGTAAATTTAAACCCTGCTATTTAGTTAATTCGCATAATAATATTATTATAAAATTTTTGACATTTTAACTTTTTGTTTTTAATAAACTCCAATATGTTTTTTACTTAAAATTGATATACCTGCACTATTCAATACTTTCTTCAAGGACCCAAATCTCCATGCAGGCATATGGAAAATGAATAGTTATTGCCTTCAATGACTCGCCATCTAAAGTTTAAATTAGTTTGGATTTTGTATCTGTGAATGAAAACCTAGTAGAAGCTATCGTTACTATTTTTTTCCACTGGGTATTGTACATATTTGTATACATTATATGATTTTGTAGTAGTAGCGGTTATTTTCACTGAAATTGCTCATAAAAATGTTTTGTGTTCATTTTTGGTTTGTTTCGCTCCAAAATACATGTAAATATGAACATGAAAAATTTTCAAGCGTTTATCTACAACAAAATGTTCGGCGACTCTTTTGGGAACAGGAAATAAAGAATTTATGGTTTTATTTGAATTGTTTATATAAAAATGAATATCTGTGCAAGTATACCAATTTTATTTGGAAATTATTTTTTTTTCCAAACTAGTTAAAAAAAATCTCACCGACGGATTCTGGTAGAGAATTCGTATCGAAAATATAAACAGATCTTTAACAAAGGTGTCATATATACAATTATTTAATATACATATATGATGTCATCATAAGGGAAATAACAAAGCCCATAAATATAGAGGCCAAATTGGATTCAACGACAAAATCAGTGAGATTTTTGTAATAAGTTATTAAATGAATCTAGATTAATATTTTTTTCTAAATCACGATAGAATGGGGGGTATGTTAAGATCTTAGATCTGTTTGTAATTCCCTTAATATTGTCTTAAAAACGAAAAGGGATATATATAATGACCATCTGTCTGTTAAAAGCACGATAGGGCCTAAACGAAAGGAACTAGGTCATTGAAACTTCTCAGAGATGTCCTCATTTGGTATTGAAATTTGGCGAAATCTAAATCTTATCGCTCATTTGCTAATAAATGATAACTGTATTATAAAAATATAATAAATTTATATAGAAGTTTTACATAAGCGTATAAAATTTCATCGAAATCGGTTCACATTTAACCATAGATCCCATACAAAACACTTACAGAAATAGCCTAAATTCTAACTAAAATACACTTAAATGCCAAGAATATTTATGCCAAATTTCAGTGACCTATATTCTTTCGTTTAGGTTTTATCGTGCCGACAACAGGCAGGCAGATGGACATACAGACGGATATGTACTTAAATTTTGGTTTTTGAGCCAATATTAAGGAAACTACAAATGGAATGACAATCTTTATATACCCCTCATTCTTTTTGATGGAGGGTATAAAAATATCTTGAATATATAAAAGTGAATAAAATAGACTCATTAGACTCTAAATGCGTTGTTTATTCGCATATGAGAATGACATTGACAATTTTGGGAAAATAAAAACAATCAGCTTGAATTAAGGTAATGAAGACAAGACTAAGAATATGCTCATAACTGCTAAAATCGCCGAAAAAACAAACCTTTTCCACCGGTTTGTATGAAATGGTTTAAAAGTATTTTAAACCTTTTTTATACTTTCATGTCCAACTATTATATAGTATATAAAAAAGTTCTTTTTACATACATAAACTTCTTTATTACAAATCTATGGCTTACTTTTAAGGGTGTTTGTTTCATGAATTTCTCCTTTTGTAAGATATAATTAGTTGTAAAATTATTATTTTTTTAATTATATGGCATAAACTTATAATAAGTATTTTATGACTTCATACAAATTTTTATTATACGAGTTCTTATTACGACTATTTTATGGTTTTAATTATATTTACGCTTTTGCAAATTGCGTTAAACTATATTCAAGACATAAAACCCAATAATATTAAACTTTGCTTAACTTTTAAATTTTAAATAAAATACGCCCCATTTAATACAGGATTATCAGCAATAAATTATAAACTTTGAAACAAAGGAAAACTGTACATTTCAGTAATTTAAAGACTTAAGATTTAAAATGTTAAAGGAAAAAATAATTTTACTTCAGTTGAATTGGGTCCACTTTAATGACTAATACTAATTTCTAAGGCAAAAGGGACTTGAACATTTACATGAAGTAAAATCTCTATAACATAAAAACAAAAAGTCATTAAAATTCAAGTTGTTTTTTTATGTATTAACAGTTCATTATCAACATACGCCCACATTTAACACATTAACAAAATCAAAATAAGTCAAGTTAAACGACGACTCGGATTATATGCAAAAAATGGTTTTTCATTTACTGCAATATCGCCTTAATTCAAAATCGGCATTATATTTTTTCGGAAGTACTTTCTTTAAAGATTTTATAAAAAAGCTACTTATTTATTTCCTGTGTTCTTTAATTCCCAATACCTTTCCATAGGGCGAAGTTCTGGGCATTTGGGATACGATTTTCCGTTCATAGTACAACAATTGCACTATTATTTTAATACTATAAAAGTACATTTTTTTCATAGTGGCATGATGCCAAATTGGGCTAGAGATATCTAGGCACTCTGTGCTATCTCAGAAATTGCAAAATCCTAAAAAACGTTCTACAAATTTCTGTATTAATCTTGCCACACAAGAAATTTATTGGAAAAAAAATTATTTTATTTTTCTTTTCCTTAATATTGCCTCGTTCATCATCAACGTAAATATCTTGTTTGACAATAGGTCTGTTTTTTTATAAAATTTCAATTTGCTTACCAAATTGCTATGTAGAAGTTTTTGAACTTTACATACTTCAGCAGCATAAACTTTTTCTATATGCAAAAAAGTATAAAAACTTTTAACCATACCAGCTACTTTTCTGAAAGAAATGTTAGAGCCTCATCTAAAAAGTTGCTGGACATCTTTTTATACCCACCATCAAAAAAAATGGGGGTATATTGTAATTTCCTTAATATTGGCTCAAAAATCAAAAACGATATATATTCTGATTTTTTGTGAAATTCTAAGACTATTGAGCGATGTCCGTCTGTTTGTCTGTTAAAATCACGATAACGCCTAAACGAAATGAGAAAGGTATTGAAATTGGGCAAAATCGGTTAATATTTGACCATAGCTCCCGTATCACCTCGACTACGCTAATCGCTTATTTGCTAATAAATAACAAACTATAATAGCTATGATGATAAGATGATAATATATGATAATATAGAAGTTTTGCGTAAGCCCTAGGCAGCATGTAAAATTTCGCCTAAAATACTCTTAAATGCCAATAAATCTAAAACTATAACAGATAGAGCTGGAGAGACAAAATTTAGCAAAAGTATTTTCAATATGTTATAAAAATTGTGTGCTGAAAATGGGTAAAATCGGTTCACATTTAGTTAGAGCTCCCATATAACCCTACCCCGGGAATCACATTTATGCTAATAAATTGAATAAAATTCTAAAATCTATGACAAGATTCAGTCAGTATGTCAAATTTTATAGGAATCGATCCATTATTGACCAAAGCTTTCATATAAAAACTGATCCCGGTAACCACTAAAATGCAACAAACGTCAGTTAAAAGCTATTAAATTATAAACTATGTCAGCTGTGGCCACTAAATTTTGCACAAATAAACTTTATACTAATACCAGCCAGTATATTAAATTCTGTAACAATCGGTCAACATTTGGCTGTAGTTCTTATATATATAACATCCCCTTTTTATGTCTACAATCCAAAAGATTTGGAGGTACATTCAGTATATTAAGATTGCATCTACGAAATTTGACAGCTATCAATCAATGTTAGGTCCAGACTTTATACACGGAAGATGCATTAGGAACTCCTTACAAAATATATGAACCTGCCGTGTTGCTATCAACATGTTTATGGCACAATGAAACAACTTATTAATGTAAAACTATATTCGGTTATGGAACAGCATTTTGTCCAAGGTAAATATCGGGTGTTTTTTATTGAGGTATAGAACTTTAAGTTGGCATCACTTTTTTAACTGGCAGCCATTTTGTCAGCTGTCAAGTGATTAATATTTAGTTTGGTTTGCCATTTCTTCATGAACAGGTTGACAAAAGAACAACGCTTGCAAATCGTGCAAATTTATTTCGAAAATAATGGTTCAGTTCGCGAAGTTTACCGTCGACATAATCGTCCATCAGAGCAATTAATTCGGTTAACAATGGATCGTTTTCGCACTACGTTTACTCTATGTGATAATACGCATCCGCAGCGACGTCGAACAGTGCACACCGAAGAAACAATTGCCGCTGTAGAGCAAAGTGTTGAAGAGGACCCGAATGAATCGATTCGCCACCGTGCACAGCAATTGGAGCTTTGTCCATCAACTTTATGGAAGATTTTTCGCAAAGATCTTGGCTTACGGCCTTACAAGATCCAGCTTGTGCAAGAATTAAAGCCGCGAGACCATGCAATGCGTCGTGATTTTGGTGTATGGGCCGAAAATGAGATTGATCTCGATGCTGATTTTCATCGCAAAATTTTGTTCAGTGATGAGGCTCATTTTTGGTTGAATGGCTACGTCAACAAGCAAAATTGCCGCATTTGGAGTGAAGAGAATCCACATGAGACCCTTGAGACGCCATTACATCCACAAAAACTGACTGTTTGGTGTGCTCTATGGGCTGGTGGAGTCATTGGGCCATACTTCTTCCGAAATAATGCTGGAGAGTCAGTTACCATAAATGGAGACCGGTATAGAGCCATGATAACCGACTATTTTGTTCCCCAATTGGATGGCATGAATGTGGATGAGTTGTGGTTCCAACAAGACGGCGCTACATGCCACACAGCGCACGTCACAATTGATTTATTGAAGGAAACATTCGATGAGCGCATAATTTCGCAGAATGGACCTGTCAATTGGCCACCAAGATCGTGCGATTTGACACCACTGGATTATTTTCTTTGGGGATATGTGAAGTCGCTCGTCTACGCCAACAAAGCAGAAACGTTAGGGGACTTGGAAGCCAACATTCGTGGCGTTATTGCCAACATACGGCCCCATATGCTCGAAAAAGTAGTTGAAAATTGGACCTGTAGAATTGGCTTTATTCGAGCCAGCCGCGGCGGACACATGAAATCATATTTAAACATTAATGGCATAAAATTATCCTTCCAATAAAGCCAATTGATGGACATTAAAACGATTTTCTTGTGTTTTATAATAATTCGAAGTTCTACACCCATTACTTGGAAAATCATTTAGATACTTTTAAATGTTGAACTATAGTAACTATACCACTCCTACCGAATTTAGACCAAATATATTACCAACAATACCACATTTGCTCAACATTTTGAATTAGCTGCACTATCGTACAACTTGATGGTGGGTATACAAGATTCGGCACAGCCGAATATAACACTCTTACTTGTTATATTTACAATCAAAATATTTGAAAATTAGATAGCTATCAATCAATGTTAAGGCCAGACATTATATACGATATTATGTCTGGACTTAACAAAAATATATGGACCTGCCATATAACTATCAACATGTTTATCCTAACTACATATTAAGCACAACGAAAAGCTTATTAACGTAAAACTATACGCGGTTATGGGACAACATTTTGTGCAAAGTAAATACTCGGTAAACCACTTAGATACTTTTAAATGTTGAACTATACTTAATATTTTACTGCAACCGAATTTAGTCCAAATATTTTACCAACAATACCACATTTGGTCAACATTTTGAATTATCTGCACTTTCGTACAACTTGATCGTGGGTTTATAAGATTCAGCACAGCCGAATATAACACTCTTACTTGTTCCTTAATAATATCTATTGGGACTTTTGTTCTTTCTGTTCCAGGTTTTCTTTCAATGTCCATATTCCGTTTAATGACAACTGGAACGGGACGAGGATCAACATTCAGGGGGGTAACTGCGTATTTCGATTCGAAAGAAATTAATTTCGAAACACAATGCTTTAAGCATACAAATTCGAACAGTTTTATTTTCGAGTCGTGGTACGCAGTAACCCCCCAGATTTTTTGAAATGTTTTTAAAGCGTGAAATTGATCTTTTTGAAAAGTTTTAATTTTCACTTACATTTTTGCAGTCCATTTTCAACGATTTAACAATTGTTTAATTAATGATTTTAAAACTAAAGGCATTTATATTTGTAAAAGCTTACGTGGTCTTGAATATATAATTTGTTAAATTATGTAAAACTTCTTTCTGAAATAGTAAATGCCTAAAGAGCATAAAAATAGATTCCTGATAATTTACTTAATTAGGAATACACGTTTTTTTTATTAAAAGTATATTAGTAATGCTTCCAAGTTGATTAATTTGACCAATTTTTTTTTTATTTATGACGAAATTACACCAAACGGACAGCATCAAGTGTCTTGTGTACTTAAATAAAATTGTAACATTTGATATAAAAGCTATTAAATCAACATTAAATAAAGCTATGTGTATTTTACGCTCTATGACTTTCCAGCAAATTCGTGTAGTGTATGTATTTTTTTAAGTAGTATATGTATTACAGTAGTTTCGCGATTTAACGAACCATCGTTTTAACGAAAACTTGAACACTTTTCTATTGAGTACCTTACATACCGAACAAAAAATATTTTTGTATTCAGTTTAACGAGCAAATAAACCAAATAGTTTTTATTAAAAAAACACAAATTTTGCATCAAAAAAAGTTGAAGCTGAAACTGTTTCAAATGCCATTAAACGATATAAGAAAGACCTGAGCATTGAAAGAAACCCTGGATTAAGAAGTAGAAAAGGACCAAGGAAGTGCATTTACTTCGATAAGAAAAGCAGCTCTTGAGGTTAAATGCTCTTTTAGATTTGTCCACAGAGTTAAAGCCTATGGCGGGCTGAATACATGCAAAATTCAGAAAGTTTCTCAACTTCTGGCCAAGATTTTTATGTTGTTGATGAACGAGGCAATGTTTATTAAGTGTTCCGAATAAAAACGAACCAAATTCCCAAAGAAATTTCATGTACTTCAAGCTTTTTGCACTTGTGGCAAAATATGCCAATCACCTTAACAAGCGCAGCTTAACGAACCTTCCTGACATTATACAGGTTCGTTAAACCGCGGAACAACTGTATCTTCAGAAAAACAGGTGAGGTGTAAAAAAATATTTCTTTAAACTAAGTCCCGTTTGAAACGAATCAGGTTTACTTGATCAGTTTTTCTTTAAATTTCTTTTAAACTTGCATTCACATTCACACACAAACATTTTCTTTGTCAGTTTTCATTTTATTTTCCTTAAATTTCATACAATTTTTCAAAATTGCGGGGTGGCCCTTGTTATCAAAGAAAATACGACTCTCTTCTTCATTCGCAACATCTACATACGATGGGTTTGTTTCAAGAGCGGGTTGGCCCTTTATGCAACTCGTCGAAATGTAAATGTCGTGGCTACGGTGTTTCTCCACAAATTTTGTCAGATTGTCATCCACAAACCTTTCAGTGGTTAGGGCGGGTTGGCCCGTATTCACTTTAGTTTGTCTATCTAAATTTCTATTATCCCGACTTGATTTCGAGCTTGAAGCCTCCCCTGACAAGATAGCGGAGTGGCCCTGCTAGTCATTGGAGGCGTCAATCTCTTTATCAACAGCTTCGACTCCTAGTAATGAGATTGTATCCTTAGCGGGTTGGCCTATTTTACAATTAGTTATGTCGCAGTCGTCGCCATGCCGAGTTCCTTCAGAAGAGACGAGTATTGGGTCGGGTTGGACGTTCATACTCGGCAGCTTCTTTTTAATTGAGTTTTTGACCTCAGAGTACATATTGTTACCTTTAGTCCAGTTAACTATGGCTTCTTTTTTTGCGTGAATCTCCTCACTAGTAAGGTCATCCACAGTATTTTCCACTACTGCGAATCTATCCATGGCTTTGACAAGCGATTTGTCATCAGCCGTCACATTTCTTTTTATCGTACAATTCAAATTCTCATGTTCAGTGACAATAGTGAGAGCCTTCTCCAGACGACTCTTCTCACTGGAAGTTAAATCGCTCTTCTTGCCCAGTAGTTTAATATTTCTCCGAGCATTTTTAACTGTTGAGCTAGAAACATTAGACGCATTGGTCAAGTTTGACGATGCAACTGATTTACTATCGTCAGTACCGTTCAATAGCGCAGTTGAGTTACTCATCTTATTGGACGAAAATAAGATGAAAAAAAAAATAAGTTTTTTACCCGATGAGATGCACATACCTAATATAAAATTAGGCGGGAATCTAAAATTGCACGTGTCACACTTTACTATTTCTTTCATCGTTTAGTCGTATTAGTTATATATACAGCAACTTTCTATATTCACTTTAAATTTTTTTTTAATTAACAAAAAAATATTACAACTAAAATCAATAACACATCTTATGACATAAATATATACTGTATAAACACCTTATAATTAAGATAATGTATATATCCAGACGATAATGTATGCTTTGCCTTTATGGTTTCCAAAACGTTATAATTCGTAATTATTCTGGTTTGAAATTTGGGTATAATTTGTGGTTTTCGATCTGTTTGCTCCTGTTGACGATAGTGGCCTCATCAACCATCGGAACTTTTTGAATATTCATATTTATAATATTGATTTAAAAACAGACCTTTTAATGTATTTTTTATAAAATAAAATACCCTTGTAAACAATCTTTGAATTGGTAAAAATTAAAAAAATCGATATGGGCAAATCCTGCGTGACGGACGATACATTTGTACGAATTTTGTTGTACTTAAATTAATCACATTGTCGTTTTACCCGAGATATCTTTGCACAGATTTCGGAGAATATTATCCGATCGATTCTGCTCTCGAATGGCATTTGTTAATTTACATATTTGTTTTAGAGGAAAAAGATATTAGCTTTTAAAGTGCTGTGACGGGCGCTACAAAAAATGGAAGTGACTTTTTTTCAACACGTGTTTCTGCAATTTTCATCAAATTGGTTACAGTAATAAAAAAATTGTAAATACATTGAAGATAGAAAAAAGTTAGAGGATTACGAAACAGCTTTTATAAAATATTTTAAAGTTTCCAGTTTCACCAAAAACCCATAAATGAACTGTTGCGGACGCTACGTGACGGACGATACGGCTAGCTGTTAGACTGTCCCAAAAATCTAAAAAAAAAAAATCAAATTTCATGAGCATCAAATTTGCCCCACTGTATATTTTTTTAACACCTAATGTCTTAAATTTAATCTATGGATATAGACAGTGTTATTGCTTTATGAATAACACAGATATGTGTTCATAAATATTGTATTTAACAAATATAATTTTGTAAGAAATATCTACTGTGACGGACGCTACACACTTTCCTATGCATATTATTCTGTAAAATGCTATATTAACATCTATATATTTTTAAGCTAATGTAAAGCACACTATAAGTTCTCTTTACGAACCAAGTTCAATTGGAGAAAAAAGAAAAATAGCACTAGTGAAATTAAAAAAAAAAAAACTTTATTCGCCACAGAGGACGCTACAAACTGTGAGCCCCTTTTACTTGACGTTATTTATATCATTCCAATTACTTTTGATCTGATCTTTTACATCTAATTGTATAAAATTAAGCAGACTTTGAGCCCCTACTAAAACTTGATACCTAAATGGATGTTTTTGTGATTTTTATGAACTTTTAAAAAACCTTTTTTTAAAAAAATGTAAAAAAAATTCGATATGGGTGCAAATATTCATTCACGAAGAGAGCAATCAAACATTGTATCCATTATATATTCTAAAGAATCAATATATCGTGGGCCTGTATCTAAATGGCTTATCTACAGATTTTAGAAATTGAGATTTTTATACCATACGATTCCGTATGACGCGCTTTACCTATAGTGTGATTTTTTTTATCAAAATGTTTATTTATTCGCGATTTATTCGCTTTTTTGTTTGGCTTATCTACATAAACATTTTTTTTTTTCGAAGACAAAATGGTTTATCTACATTGTTTTTACTAAATAGTCATAGAAGTTGTAAACTAAAAATCTGTAAAAAGGTAAAATTATCAAAACTGTTTTTATTTTTCTGATGAGTGGTGATACGCTAAATTCAAATGTGCTTTCAAAATTCTTCTATCTTCACACTGTTTAGCAGAAAATGCAGTGTTTTTAGTGATGTTTAAAAAGCTTTTCACTACTAATAAACTTCCAAAAATACATTCTAAAACTCTTAACAATAAGAAGATATCTTCCTTCAAGTAGGACAGATAAAAAATTATAAAATCTTTTAACTATTTGGGAATTAATTATTCGAACTTTTAAATTGAATTAATTGAAAAATTAGGATTTATCAGGCTTGAGTTCATTTTTAATTTTCAAATTATTAATTTAAAATTTGAAAGTAATAATGTGGAACTCAAGCCTGATAAATCCTAATTTTTCAATTAATTCAATTTAAAAGTTCGAATAATTAATTCCCAAATAATTAAAAGCAAAGGGCACGTTGCATTTACATACACATACTTTCATGTAATTTACTTACATATGTGAACACTGTTACTATTCTATAAATAGCATCAAACCAAAAAGTCTTGTTCTTCTCTACATGCCAACGGCAAGTGAAAAGATCGAGCAAAACAAGTAATAGGAGAGGCGCTAAGTGCTGATGACGTCCTGTGGCGGGACAGAAATTGCAATCCACTAGCCGCGTTCAAAAATATTTTTTTCAGTTTTTCTCCACATTATTACTTTCAAATTAATAATTTGAAAATTAACAAGTAAGAGTGGTATATTCGGCTTTGCCGAATCTTGGATACCCTTCACCAATGGTGTTCCAAAAGTAAAGTACAAAATCGTAAGAATATATTGATAATTATATAGTTTCTGATTACTGACTTAGTTGAGCCCCACACAAATGCTTCATATGTATATTAATTTTCTTTTGTTCATACTAAATGTAATTCCTAGCAATATATGGTTATACTACTATTATATGCAAAGAATCTTTAAAATTAAGAGTCGGAAAACGAAAAGCTTTTTGGTGGCGTCATCATCTAAAATAGTTATGGACCCAAACGTTAGGTTGGGCAGGTGGCTGATGTCGAAGGCAGCGTCACTTCGATTCTAAAGTGATATGTGTTTATTTTACGAACATTTGATAAAGTTCGATAGACCAGATAAACCATGCAGAAAAGATGCTTCAAAATGTAGATGCCCTTAGATTTGCAAGAGCACATCGATTTGATGAAGATTAAGTATTCTGGCATGCAACCCAAAAACACAGTCCCCAGTGAGGGTTGTGTACTTTAATTCATACGAATTGTCCAACTATTAAAAGTTCATGATTAGTTATGTAAAACTCTGAACTGATTTAGGTCAAAGCTTTAACAATGATTGTCAATTTATACAAGCCTTAGAATTATAAGGTATACACTCATAGCTTTAGATACATACGTGAAATATATAGCTTTTAAATAAATGGATATCAGCTTTGACGGAAAATTTATTGAAGATTTACTTATTAATCTGAAGTTAGTTAACTTATTAAGATGAATACTTCAACAATAATATTTTGGATCTGTTGTTCTTTCGATCTGTCCGATGGATGTGTGGAAAGTTTTGCTCCAGTTCTTTGTGCAATTATAATATGATTTAATGTATCAGCATTAAAGTAATTCCCGGTCGGGGTTATATGGGAGATAACAGTAAATGTGAACCGAGCGCGCCCATTTTCAATGCCGAACTTTTCAAGAGAAATACTTTTGTCAAATGTTGTCCCTCTAGAAAGTTTATTTTAGGCGCTATCGCTCTGAATAACGATATTGTACAACGTCTTTATACTAAATGTCATCATCGTATCTATTATAATAGATATATAATTATAATTAATTAGCTAATTAGATAATTATAATTTGTCATTTATTAGCTACTAAGAGATTGCCTTAGGAGAAGTTATACCGGAGCAATAGTCAAACGTGAACGGATTTCTCCCAATTGCAATTAAACAATTTAAATTTTCGTTGACATGTGAGATACATACATACATATGAAGGTTTTGAACGGATATCATGTACTTAGCTGCATTTTTGTACTTCCTAGGAAGATTACCTATAATTTGATATATAATGCATTCTCAAATGTTATCATAATGTTCAAAAGTCAGACATAAAATTAAGATAAATGCAGTGTGTCTGTCTGCTAAAATCAGATTTGTGGAGCTCCTGGAAGGTATACCCATATGCATTTTACACAAAATTTTAGGATATCGTCCCACCGTGAGCTCCAAAAACTCCAAAAACTTGACTACAACAGAAAAAAGGACAGACAGGCAGACGGACGGACAGACAGGTAGACGGACGGACGTCTCGAAATCGATTCTCCTGCCGATTCTGAGACGATCGGTACAACTTGAATGGTATTCATAATCAGATTTGTGGAGCTTATATCAGATTTTAGGAAATCTTCCCACAAAGAACGCTCTCAAATTTCATCACAATCGGTCCATAAACACCTGAGATATCGCTGAAACAATACTTACAAAATGTCAACAAAATTTCTTAGACACGTACTTTGGGCAATTTGCTGTACATCACAAGTAGTGTTTTGGCGATATCTCAGTTGTTTATGGACCGCTTTTGATAAAATTTTATAATGTGCTTGGCGGGAGAATTTCCTAAAATCTGATATAAAATTTATGCATGTTCGTGCTCCAGGAGGATGGTTTTTCCTATTTCTCCATTTCATTTTTTCAACAAATATTCTCTAACGCGTACTTTGGGCAATTTGCGATTTTGCTAAAATTTTACAGAGTGTTTTGGGGAACCATTTCCTACAATCTGATATGTAATATATTATCACATGTACACCAGGAGTATCTTGTTTCTCTTATTATTTAAAAGTGTGTTTCAATCAAAAATTTTTAAATTTTCGTCTAATTTTTGGTATTTTTTCGGTGTTTATAAACCGATTTTAATGAAATTTAATAGCGTTCATTGCGGGAGAATTTCCTAAAATCTGATATATAATTTATGTAGACCCATCCTCCAGGGGCTTCAGAAACTTGATTTCAACAGACAGACAGACAGACGGACGGACGGACAGACAGACAGACAGACGGACATCGCTTAATCGATTCTCCTCCGGAATCACAAACTTATAATACCCTTTCACCTATTGGTGAAGGGTATAAAAATAAACTCAAGCCTGATAAATCCTAATTTTTCAATTAAAATCTTTTAACTTTTATAAAAGAAAGTGCATTTTGAAAAATTCACTTTTTCAAAAAAATAAATTATTACCAATAAAATGTAATAAACGTCGTATATAGTACAATTTAAATACATAAAAGTATCCCAAATAATGAGGGAGTATTGTGTAATCGGAATTACATAATTTCTACTTTCCTACAAATTCACTATGAACAAAATGGTTAATCTTCACATTTTAAAATTTTATATAAAAATTTTCGAAGACAAAACGGCTGATCTACCGTAAAATCGCGAATATTGGTTTTTATTTAAAAAATTTTATTTCAGGAAATGAGAAGGAGTCTATCAATCATATTGTAAAAGATCACTTTGCTAAAAATTCACTAATAAGAGAATTAAAGAGTTTTTTTGCTTCTCCTTCAAAAACAGTATTTTGCAGATAAGCCATTTTAGATATAAGCAGACGATATGGTAATTTTTTTTAATAAACACAAATACGTGATTTTGAATGGTTTTCGGATTTGCCCATATTTTGGAAAACAATTTTAGTAAGTACTTATTTGTAATTCGAATGGTAATTTTAACATAAATGCTCAAATCCTACCAAAACTAGGGAAAACAAAAAAAATCTATAGTTTAAAGTATAATAATTTCTTTCAAGTGGTTCAATTTGGAGATGGACGCAAACAAAACTAAATGCATAAATTGCAAAACTGTAAATGAAGCTTTTAAATACCAATTCTTAATCTTTACAACGATATCGGTTGTAAATCAATGAAATCAAACAAAAACTTAACTTGGTTAAAAGCTTTTTAGCTTAGAAAAACAACTTCTTTAAAAGCACTTTAAATTAATATTCCATACGATCGATCCCAGCGGAATTGAGATGATGTACCCTCGCATCTACATAATATTTCTATTCAAAGAATTTATTAATATTTCTCATAAAAAGTGAAAAGATTTGTAAACAGGAAAGAGATTATTCGCGAGGTTAATGTGTTCGCATTAGTCCCTAGATGAAGTGATAAATTGACTTTTAATGTTTAAATTATTTATAAACTTTGATATTAAAATTTTAAATTGTTCCATTTGCGAATAAACTCTATATTTTCGACAATGCAAATGTGTTTACTTTAGCTGATTATGTTTAAGCTATTATTTAATATTTTGAGTACTCTTCACGTGTATATTTATATACGTATATTAGGGGCATTCATTTTGTGAATGTCGCTTGTCATTAAAATACTAAAAAACATTTTGTCATGATTGCAAAAAGTTACACACACCAATTGCGTGAAATCGTGTCACTTAAAATACCCCATTTACAAAAACTTAAAAATCACATAAAAAATATCTTTATAAACCGATTTTCACAATAACTACTTTATTTCAACATTTATTTTATGTATTCAAAAATTTATTCAAATATATTTTATTTCGTCATACGTACAAGTACAAGTAAATGAAAATGTTTATTTCATTAAAAAATAATGAAACATTTTCAACAAAATATAAATCGGATTCGTTTAAAGGCTTTTAAATGTAAATAAAATTTATTTATTTATTTTTCGGAAATTTTTGTTAAATTTTCTGTACAACTTTATCTTTATAAACTCGAAAAGAAAGGATTGAGAGTATTTAAAAGTGAACAATGAGAAAAGTAAAATATAAATCTTTGATTTCATATGAGTGTAAACATTTGTTTGTTTATTCTTAACCCTAACACTCCTGACACGGGTACCTGGGTACCCGAACGAACTTTAAAGCCAAATATCTCTTTAACGATAAATGATAGCAAGTTGAGGTTTTGTAAGTTCCTAAAACTATTTATTTTCTAAAGATTTTTGTTTCTCTAAGCTTTCCAAAGCTTTTGGCTTAGGATGTGGATTCACCGAAAGTCAAATATTCCTAACCCTCCTGATAAGGGTACCCGGGTACCAGTACAAAAATTAAGGCATTATATATATAAAAAAGTAATGGATATGATTCTATTTTTTATTTTAGTTTAAAATGTGTGCATTTATTTAATAATTTGACAACTTAACTTTGCACTTTTATAATAGATAAACTTCAGAAAATTACAATTCTGTTAAGCGTGAAGCAATAATTTGGTTGTGTGTATTACATATTGGCCTTTGGCAACCATCATGCACTTTATGTGTTTTGAGATTTGATTTCAAATTAATAGCAATGCAAAGGTAACAATTTCAAAGCTGTTATATCTTCTGAATTCTTCTAGTAAACATTTAATGTTAATTCCATTTTCTGTAAAGAACTATTCAAATTATCCTCTGCAGTTAGTCTAAATATATTTCGCGGAATATTTTATTCGTAACTGAAAAATTAGTATTCACGGGTACCCGGGTACCCTTATCAGGAGTCTACGTATAAAAATGTTATCAGTACGGTTAGAGTTAAAATTGTTTGATTTTTATTGCTGGAAATTTAAAAGCTTTCTGCACACGCAGACAATTATACGAATTTACATATTTTTATTAACACATAATGGCACTTTAAAGGATCTAAGCGGAACAAGACAATTCATAATGTTTTGTAAAGTTGTAGGTTATAAAAACTTATGATTACACATTTTAAAAGATGTAAGAAATTACTGCATCCATTTTATTTATTTTATTATGAAAAATACGACAGTAGCGAATTTTCGAAAATACAAACAATAGAATATTTTGTACATTGATTCAATACTTGTGAGATATTTTCGATCATATAAATATACATATATACTTATGAACATACATTGGAGTGTCCCATCCTTGTATGGAGGAAATTAAACTTTGTAATACAGAAAGACGTACCCCCAAAATTTGTTTAATTTAAGCCCAATAATCTAAATACAAAGTTTCATTCAGATGGGATAACGGGAAAGCGTGCCGCCTTGACACCAAAGTTTGAATATGCCAGTTATATGGAAAAAATAAGGGGTTTCTTGAAAATGTTTCTACTTAGAATATATTTTTAAATACACTTTTAGCATTATGCTACATATAACATAATGAGCTTTCCAACGAGATATAAAACCTTAATATCGGTTCTTGAAGACGCTCCTGAACATATGCAATAAAAAATTTATTATTTTTGACAAAGGTTTAACTGGTTTTGCTTTTTTGAGACTTCAAGATATTTAATTATCCATTTTTGTTGCAATGGGCTAACGTTAAGTCACTAAAAAAATATTTTTTTTCATACCGTTTTCAAAACTTTTTTTGTTTTTTTTTCAATATTTTTTTAAACGAATTCGAAAAATCTAAAAAAAATTCCAAAATGTTAGTAAAAATACCCTGCAGATTACCACAAAGAAATAATTTAATTGACATATTTAACGGCCTAGCCGTACCTGCGACTTAAATTCATAGAATTTGGACAAAAACCCAATTTTTCACCAAAGTTATAAAAAAAGCAAGTGAATTATAATACATTAGCAGTTTTTATAAACAGAAAAATTTTCTATAAAAAGTTAATTTTTGAAAAATTTCATATACAAAGTAAATTTTCCCTTGGTTATTTGAGGGTTAATTTCTAAAAAAAATATGATTAAAAATGTAATTAAAGGTTTCTTTGAAAGATTTGTTAAATTTTTATTCAAATATAATAATAAAAACATAATTTTTAGTATCTTTTTTGAAAATTGAATATGGACAAATCCTGCGTGACGGACAATGCATTTGTACGAATTTGTACTTAAATGTATGAAATTGCCGTTCTACACTACATATCTCTGCACAGATTTCTGAGAATATTAGCCCATGGATTGTGCTATCGAATGGCATTTGTTAATTTACATACAACTTTTGAAGAAAAAAGTTATACGTTTTTAAAGTGCTGTGACGGACGCTACAAAAAATGGAAGTGACTTTTTTTTAACACGTGTTTCTGTAATTTTTTGTAAATACAATAAATATAGAGAAAAATCAGAGGATTACAAAACAACATTACTTGAATGTTTTTTATTAGGAAAAATTATTATTTCATATATATTTTTTTAAGCAAAATAATAGTGTTATTTGTTCTCGAATTTCATCTCCTTCCTCTTCATGTTCGCTGTTAAAAATTAGATTTTTGGGCACAATTTGACATTTCACAAAAAGGCTACATACATATATTTTTTCAAAGTTTTACATTTTTTACATCTTAGTTTTCGTGCCAAGAATGCTGCGGCCAGCATTAGAGTGTCCCAAAAATAAAAAAAAAAAATTTCAAAAGCATCAAATTTGCAACACTGTATGTTTTTTTAAACGCCTAATACCTTCAATTTAATCTGTGAATATAGACAGTGTTATTGCTTTATAAATAAAACTGACATATGTTCGTAAATTTTGTATTTAATGAATATCTTTTTGGAAAAAATACATACTGTGACGGACGCTGCACAGTTTCATATACATATTATTCTGTAAAATGCTATATTAACATCTATATATTTTTAGCCTAATGTAAAGCATACTGTAAGTTTTTTTTTGTCCTTGGTTTAATATTTTTCGGATTTGCCCACATTTTAAAAATTTTACTCTTGACCCTGGTAATATCCGATTTTAACCAAAGTTCCAATATATATTTCTACCCATCGAAACAATAATAATCACAGTTCTGTTTATAAAAACTGCTTATATATAACAATTCATGTGTTTTTTTTTATAACTTTGGTAAAAAATTGGGTTTTTGTCCAAGTCAAGTGTGTCAAATTAGATCTGAAATTCGGATTTATCTCTAAAATATTACAATTTTGAATTTATCTCGAGTACGTGTTCATTTTGCGCATATAACACGACAATTTATTCAATAATATCAAAAATATCGAAGTAGGGTATTAATAGATTAAGTTTTTGATACAAAACTTTTATGTTAAAATAACTTTTTTGAGCTTTGTATATTTATTTTGTATTATTAGCAGCATCGAATAACATTTTGCTTAGCCCATGTGTACACAAGGGTTAATGAAAATACATAAAAAAACATATAATTTTGAACACCTTTTTGAAAAAATGTAGTATTTTAACGATATCCGATTTCAACCAAATTTCTAATATATATGTATTTCTACCCATAGAAGCAATAATAAATCCTTTGATTTTAAGTCCCAGGTACGGCTAAGCCGTTAGAGATATCGATCATATTTTTACTTTGTGTATTAGTAGAAACACCCATTAGTTTCCACTTACACTTTGCAACTATTTTTTTTACTTTTTTTGAATTCGTATGTTAATATTGAAAAAAAGGAATTTTGAAAACGGTATGAAAAAAATCTTTTTTCGTCTTATGCAAAAGAGACTTAACAAAAATTGTAACAAAAATTTATATTCCAGAAAGTATTAAGCAAATATTTTAAAAAAAACAGGAAAAACTAAACTTAAAATATTATAACTTGTTTTCTTTTTAATTATTTCACAAGAAATTATTATAGAAGACAAAAAGAAAAGAAAAATTAAACATACATATAACCAATGCGAATTCATTACAGGTGGTGGCAAGAATACAAGAAATACAACATGACAAAATGGAAACCCATGTTGTTTTTGTAGTTTTGCTTACATTTTGTCAGATTTTTGTATGTTAAATTTCAAGGCGAATTCATCAGCTGGGCTCTTGATATTACTTTCATTATAACACTATGCATATAACATACAATTTTTAATTTTCTTCTATTTAATTATGTCTTTCGAATAAAAGTAATAAAACTTTTTAGATTATGAGCCATCTTAATATAGATATTCTTTATTTATATCTTGTAATTTATTAAATTAAATTTAAACTTTCTTAACAAATGTTCATACAATCTTATATTTATTATAAAAATGTTTGACTTTAATCTTTAAAGCAGATTTTAAAACATTTTTTAGAATTTTCTTTTTAACTTTCTAGATTTATTACTATGGTTTTATTTATAAGATATTTACCATTTACAATTAGAAACATTTTTTTAATGCCTAAGACAAATTTAATTTCTTAATGTTACTTAGGTACATGACATACATACATCCATATGTATGTAGTAGATTGTATATATTTTCTTTACATGAGTTTTCAAACATTTTTAGAATTTCACAAAATCAAGTCTTAATTAAAAAAAAAACTTTTTAAATTTAAATGCCTCTTTCTTAAGTTTATTCCTATAAATTTAAAAATACATAAAAATTATTATTTTGATAAATAAGAAAACAATTTATCAGATTTTTTATAGCTTAAACTTTTTATATTGGCTTGTTTGAAAACTAATTTGTTTTTTTTTTTTCGACAGAGGATTAAATTGTATTTATTCGAGTCTATGTTCACAATTACCGCATAATCATTATATCTTTTGACAGCTGATACTCGTATAGTGTGTAAAAAAGTTGACTTCATTATACGCAGTAGATTTTTGTTGATGTCTTTTTAAATATCAAGAGCAATAAGCATTATTTTTACTTAGAAAAATTAACAGATGTGTGGGTGCTGTGGCTTAGTTGGTTAGCACATAGACTACCAAGAATAACATATCATATTCAGCCTGGGTCAAATATAGACTAATAACTATACAAGTTTTTCTTAGTCTTAAAATGAAATATTTTTTTCAAAATTTCGATGTCTAATACATACCACCATATGTGGAAAGGGTATTATAAGTTTGTGCTGATGTATGTAACGCATATAAATTTTTGACTTAGACCCATCTTTTAGTATACCAATAGACTTTCTGAGTCGATTTAGCGATGTCAGTTCTGGCTGGGCCCCCATGTAAACCATATAATCAAAGTAAAGGTCGCAATTCTAAAGATAATTTGATGAAATTTGGCACAGATAATTTTTTTGATAGTAGAACCATGGTTATTGAAATTCGCTAAAATAGGTCCATTATTTATGGTACATCTCATAGGTCTCACTTCCCGGAATAAATATCAATATTTTTTCATGAAATTTAAAACAAACACTGCTTATGTAAACCAAAATCACTGTACCAAATTTCACTAAAACTCTCGTAAATTCGAAGATAATGGGGATTTGTAACAACTGTAATCAATTTGGCAAATTTCGAGATAATCGGTCCACATTTGACCCAAACTCTTATATAAGTCCAAATTGCGGAAACAGCTTTAATATATAAGTTTTGAGAAAATATTTGTAGGATGGCAAAATTGAGCAAATATTTGTCTTTATACAGGAAATAGAACACCTTTGACCTTAGTGGAGTATCGTATGGCCGGGCTTGACCGACTATAGCACTTTCTTACATGTTTTTTTTTATTGTATGGGTATTTAAATGACTTTTAAGAGTGTGTCTTATATGGGATGTATTATCAAATATGGACCTATTGCAACAACATTTTGTGCACCGTTTTCGGTTACCACAAGCAACATTTATGCTGTATTAAAAAAAAATGATTAGTGTCTGTAAATGGTCAAAAAGTATAATCCGGAAAGTTATTCGAAATAATCATTTGATTTCATCCAAAAATGTAAGGATGTTTCTTGGAACAAAAAAAAAAAAAAAATATCTGCCAAAATTTTATTAAATCATCTTCGAGTTGCGACCTTAACTTTGATAACATGCTTACATGGATATCAAGTCAGCCATGACGGACATCATTAAATCGACTCAGGGAGAGATTCTCAGTTGTTCGATATACTAGAATATTTCTGTACATTGCAACCATCACCACAAACCATTTCAATCTATGGTGTTCAGGTTTTTTATATACATAAATAAATTGAAACCGATCAAGTATAATTTTTAGGAAGTGTTTGGAAGTTTTTGTTTTGTGTTCTATATACACAAGCCGGTCTAACATACTTGGAATAGCGTTGGAGACTCATTTCAGTTTCATCAAAAGTTAAAATTAAGACCATTTATATTTTTGTATTTAGAACCTCTAAAGGAATATTGTTCTAGCCTTTGGCCACTATGAAATAGACTGACTATAAAACATTCATAAATTAATAATTTATATTTAAATTAAGACAGAAATTAAATACATACAAACTTTTGTATACAAACTTAAGAAAAATATTTACCCAAAAGTTTTCAATATATAAATAAATACATACAAAATGGCGACGGGAAGTAAACTTCCTTTATCAATGTTCATATATTTAATACTTTTGTGCATCTTATTTAAAAGGAGCATATGAATAAATAAAGACTGACAACAAGAACAACATTGAGTTGTTTCGCTCGTTTATGGAGGATGTCATGTTAAAAGTCATGATTTTCATCTGCATGTACCAGAAAAACTTTGTAGCATCTGTGCAAGTGTAAAAGTACAAGTATGTACTACTACAACCACATGAATTCACGTGCACAAACATGCATTCGTTGAAATCTTCATACGAGTTTAAAGGAAAGAAGGAAGAGATATGTGTGTATGTATTTTTGTTCTTAAGTGTATGTGTTGCTTTGGTGTTGGTAACGGAAAACCGAAGAAATGTATATACATTAGACAGGCTCAAAAATGTAGAATGTCTGTTCTTATCTAGTTCGAAGAAGGTCATTTAAAAAAATGTAAATAGTAAAACGATCAAACATACCTTTGAGGAAGTAGTTGGAAAATCTATTCTTTTTTCGTGTTTGCAGATCAAGCCGGTCTAATATACTTGCAAAAATAATCGAACGCTTAATAATATATGAACTTGTCTTCCCTTCTTTTTCAGCAGCTTCTGTTGCTTAATTTTTTACATGAGTTCTTTACTTTACTTGTTTTAAACATATTTGTGTGATATTCTTTTAATACAAGTATGTAGTTTCCTGTTATACTGATCCATTTTCCTTTTCGTTTATTTCGATTATTCTTTTTTTTTTGCTGAATTTTTAAACAATTTTATTGCAATACTACTTCATGTTTTATGTCTTTAACATGTCACCATCATATCCTGCACGTTGACAATCATAATAATGTCAATGTGCTAAGATTTGATTTCATATTTAAATGTGATTTTTTTTCAAGGATATAACTATAAAATTTAAGAAAAATAAAGAACTTTTCGAGAGAGTTTCTGGTATTATGGTTGCATAAATTTTGTACTACTTTAATTTGCATTACTTTTAAAAATTTGCCATAAGCAGGTCCCGACATGATATCGCCTTTTTCTAATCACAGCAGACATTGTCATGAATACTTATTTCTTTGACATTTATTATTTGTATACCTTTCATCAAAAAAATCATTGAATATGTTCAAATTTTCGCTTTAAATAAAAAAAAACTATATAAATAACAATCATAAACAATATACAAAACGGATCTTGAAAATATAAGAAATAGAAATGGTGTTTGATATTTTTCCACGATATTATAATTATAAGATTTTCTGCATAAATTTCAGAAAACCGAGATCATTTTCATATTTTTTTTGTTATTATTACAACTCTCATATCGCTGGCTTAACATGCAAAGGCACAAAGTCCACTTTTTCTATAAATGTTAATGCAATAATGTACGATTGAGGAGGTCCATTACAAAACGCATAATTATGTAATTTAAGTATTTTTTTAAACAATTATTGAAGTATTTTTGTCTACAATAATATTTATAATCACAAATTTTTTTATCTGACAGTTCGTTTGAAAGTTGTTTACAGTGCAAATTTGGAATTATTGAGTTTTCGCCCGAATTATAGTAATTATTTAATTTTGCTTTTAATATTGCGTTTTGATCACAACAAGGGCAGGAATTTATTTTTTTTTGCTTCCAATATATTTGTATTATTTAATTTTGATATACATTCCAACCATTTGTAGAAAAATCAAAACATTATTGTTGCCTTTTTTAAAATTTCTTGTAGCGATTTATTGCATTTTGCTCTTAAAAATATAAAGATATTTGATATTGAACGGCAGTGTAGTTACTGAGTTTTGGAATGTTTTATAATAAAGGAAATATAGATTTCAACATTTAGAATAGAATTCAATCAAAAAATTAAAAAAACTTGAAAAACGAATTTATTGCGTTTTGTTATGGACCTCCTCCCTCACGTTGTTTATATAGGAAGAATTACACTTCTCTTATTTTTGTTGCTTTTTTTGTAGTAATGAGCAAAAGCACTAAGCCCAACTTTTTAAAAGAAAAAGCTTTTAGTCCATATAAAAGTGCAGTTTAACCCTAAACGTCAACCCCTAGATTGCTAAAAAATAGTCCCTTGAAAAGGGAGGAGGGTAAAAGTATTTTTTTTAATAAAAAAATATTAAATATTTATAAAAATAAACACTATTTTGCTTTTGGATAAAAATTCGTTAAGATATTTTTAATATTCCGCTATTTTGCTATGGAAAATTAAAAAAAAACTAATTTTGACCTTTGACTCTGGGAAAAAAGTATTTAAATTTTATAATATTAAGAAAACATTACCGCGTACATTTAACAAGCATATAATCAAATGATGACCAAAAAATTACATTTCAAATATGATTTCAAACCGTAGGTACGGCGAAACGGTTCAAGATATGGACACAATTTTTTTCGTTGTATACTCTTATTTATTTCTTTTATGAACCTGAATCGATAATTTATAATTTGTAATATTTGTTGAACAAAAGTTTAAAAAAATAAAAAAATTATTTCTGAAACCGACCTATGAAAAAAGTAAAATTTTCTAATATGGAGAAAAAACTAACTAAATTTGATATTTTGACCAAACTCAGCTATTTAGCACTAAATTACATTCCATATAAAAGTAAAATATCAGGTATTTTGCAAATTTTGGTCGGGCCATTGACACGCTTTGCCCCCATCCGATTGACCTCAAATTTTCCAGGGATTATATTTTTTAGCATTTCAAACAAATCTGAAGGTTGGCTGAAAACGTATTTCTTTAAAACAAATTTCATATCGCTAGCTTAGAGTGCAAAGGTGCCAACTGCATTTTGTACAAAAATGAGATTTTAGTGCAGAACAAAAGAGAATTAAAAAATACATACATCGTTTGAAAAAAACAAAATTGTGTCAACTATTTTTTTTTCAAATGGTTTTGTGTTGATGCGCAAAAGTGCCATATACATAGCTGTTAAAATTCACTGTTAAATGGCACATTAACGGATTCTAACATAGCTCCCCAGGTGATACCACGAGTAGGTTAGTGTCCACGGTTGAGAAAGCATTCCTCCTGGCTCCACAAAAGCCTTAAAAGAAACACAGTGTCGAAGTTGTTTTATCAAATTTCGTTCGGGAGATTTTTCACAAAAAGATAAGTAACGTTCAGGTCGGCCAAGTGAAGTTGATGATGGCCAATCGTAAAGGTGTCATATTCCACCAAGCAACGCTAGACTGCACACATCTTTGGTCACTCGCCAAACTGAGAAAGCTTGGCTAAGAACTTTGGTTGCACCACCAAAACTCCTTAAATGGTAAAACTTTCGATAATGACAAGGCTATAAAATCGCATTTGGTTCAGTTTTCTACAAAGGCCAAAAGTTCTATGAGCGTGGAGTAGTGATGTTGCCGGAAATATAAGGAAAGTCATCCAACAAATTGGAAATTATATAATTGATTAAAGTTCATTCTAAAATTTAAAAAAATGTGTTTACTTCCTTTTAAAGATCGCCAGTTTCTACAACTCTATATTTTATAAAAGCAGCAACAAAGTAAGACTGCAAACTTGATTTCATGTATTAAAAGCCTAAGAAAATATTTTTTTTTTTTAAATTAGATTAAGTTACAGCAACGAAGTAAGACTGTAAAAATTTCAAATGTTTAAAAACACAAACTATATCATTCTATTTTAGTTAAACAAGAAAAATGTTCATATTATTTCTTTTATAGAAAAGGTGCTAATTGATTGGCTCATATGACAAAACTTCTTATTAATCAAAGATACTGCAATTTTTTTATTTTTTTACTGACTGTATAAAGTTTTAAAAATATTATGTAAATTTTTGTATACAGTTTCTTGTCTCTCCTGAAAAATTTCAAAAAGTGCAGTTGGCAGCCTTGCACTCTAAGCTAGCGATATAGGCTATTGTATATACCAATCAGCTTAAGTCCACTTCCAAGGTTAACTTGGCTGATAAAGAAGAATCATTTCTAATGAAATGTTGAAAATCTGTCCATTATTTCTTATAGGACTTAAGAGCTGTTTTTTTCTTTTTAGTTGAAAAATATAAGAAATCATATGTTAAATATAGTCGCTAGTCCTGAAAAGTTTTTTTTTAATGCATACCTGCAAATAGTGTGAGTGTGCGATGTTTACGAAAGTCTGATTTAAATGTGTCAATCAAAAATGGAAGAAAATGGTATCAATATCGTTTTTTGCTCTTATTGTATTCAATGGGCGAATAAACATATTTGGATTTTTTTTGAAGTCGAATTCATTGTAAAGGATGAAATTTTGTCGTTTGTCCCAAATGTGTTTATACCTTATGACTTATATTAACTAATACATTTTAAACAATGTTGAAAAAGGAACTATTTGTAACTCTAACAACTTTGGAGATATCATATATCAAATATAGAACTATATCTTACTTTTCGTCAAAGATTCATATATTTCTTATAGAAAAATGAATGCCCTTAATCATAAGCGAAAAACAACATTATATCGAGCTTGTAAATCATATTCTACATACAAAATTCCTACTATAAGCCTTTCATATTTTTATAAATCATTTATGAATAAGGAGGTTAGACTTTAAAAGTGCATATTTATATTTACTTAACACATTTGACGAAGGGTATCTAATATTCGACATGTACCAAAATCCGACTTCTTTTCACTATGTATTTCTTTATGTTCAACTTTTTTTAAAATCAAATTTTTCACTCCAGCTTAAGCAAACATGGTATCTACTTTCTCATTATTCAATGTTATGCTTAGATTGTTTTGTCCTTGAGTGTCCTTTGAACCTCATGTCTTTAAGTAGAGTTTAGTTTTAGCTTATTTATATTGTGTAGAAGGTCCTTTTTATACATATACATACAAAAATATATGAAAAAAGTTTGTTTACTTTTAGTTGCGCATACACATACCAACACTAGCGGACAATAAACCCACAGTTTGGATTTCTTTTCTCTTGTTTATATCCATTTTCTTACTTACTAGTACATATGTATATATAACTAGCACGGACATGGATACTTCTATCATGTGTTTTGTTCCTTCTACAAGGATAATTTTACACAAACACCAACTTTATCAGTATTAACATTGTTAATAAACATTTACACTGACATTATTATAGATACAAACATACATGCGAGAGGGAGAAAGTGCATTGCATTCATGCAGGCGAATAAGTTTTAAGAAGACAGACAGACAGACATGCTAAATGTATTATACTATACATTTACAATATACGACGAAGAGTACAAATTGATTTCCGTTGTAAAAATTAAATTGAGTTTGTGTATACAACTGTAAATTGCAAAAAACAGAAAAACAGAAAAATTCAACGAAAATCAACTATTTACTCTTTTCTTTACGACTGAAATAACAAAATTAAAAGGAAAAAGAAAAAAAAGTGTTGATTCCCTGCATGTTTTTCATTATCATTGTTCATTGCAATGATCTCTGTAATGTGTTGGGATATTTGTATTTAACACAACTCTAATTCGACTCAGTTGATGCATTAAAATTTGTCAAGGATTTGAAATACTCGTATTTCATTACTGAATTACTTGCTGGTTTTGCGAATGCATTTGGTATTACTTAAGTCCTTTGTTCGCTTTGATTTTCCTTTTTAATACGCAAGGTATATGTATGTATTTTTTATTTGCAATCAGCAAGATCATGGTGATTTGGTTTACTCATACACAACTGAATAAATTATTAGGGAAAACAAAAATAGGTATAGATAAAATAACATTTTTTTTAATGTTATTGAGCTTTAATTCCTAATGGCATTAGATTTTATTTCTTTTTTCCTTTTTAATGGTCCATTTATTTTGCTAATGGATTTATATAGTTAAAATACATATTCATTAGGGCTATAACTTTTTACAATTTTATAAGTAAGTAGTATAAAATGAGTCCTAGCGCCCTACCATTTATTCTTAATGTATTACTTGGTTTTGACCCTAATTAACATATGGACAAAAATTAAATAGTTTTTATTTTCGGAGGTAAAAGAAATCAAAAAAAATTTTAATCGCAGACTAATTAACATATGGACAAAAATTAAATAGTTTTTATTTTCGGAGGTAAAAGAAATCAAAAAAAATTTTAATCGCAGACTAAATTTTTTTGTGGGGTTTTACTAGGGGATCTTAGTGAATGTAAAATCCGTTCGTGTTAATGGTTTTATGCGATGCGAGTAGAATTTATGACGTTGATTTTGACACAATTTATATACAGTACTATCTCGATAATCCGGACACCATAAATCCTAAACATGTCCGAATTACTGGAGTGTCCGGATAACTGATGTTAATTTTTTTTACCTACGTTTTAACTCCGGCTCCGAATGGCAAATGCATTAGTTTGAGAAGTCGTACATGGCCTAATACTCAATAACCAGTAGCTAGCTAGGTTATGAGGTGAACCGCCGCTTTTTTGAAAATATATTTCTTTCAAGTGTGTTCGGCCGGGGATCGAACTTGGGACCTCTGGTATGCTGGCGGATGACTAACCTGCTATATCACGGCGGTTCACTCAATATTAAATCAACTTCACTTATATATATCAAGTTTTTTATTGAAACGAAAATATAGTTCAATACATTTTACATTTTCGAAAATGCATATGTATGTTTGTGCATTCAATTGCAACTTTAAAACTTTGTAAACCAATAATTTGGTTAGAGATACTAAGTATTTATTTCCTTTTTGTAAAAAATGAATTGATTTTTGATTGTTTGTCCGGATTATGAAGTAAACAAGTGGTACTGTCCGGTTTGTTGCAGTGTTCGGATTATTGATGTGTCCGTAAAATCTCATGTCCGGATGATCGGGATAGTACTGTATATATTCAGGAGTCTTATCACTTTATGGTATTATACTAATTTATTCATGCCTTAACACGAAAAAGTAATGCAATTATGGAAGTAAATAAAACAATTTTTTTAATCGCGATTTTCGCAAAATTTTACTTAATGTGAGTCTTAGTGAAATACTTATGTACAAGTATATTTAAAAACAATTTTTTATTTAAATATAAAATTTAATAAGTTAATCCACCATTGCCCAACCGGTAATTTCACTTACCAGTTCTTTAAAAAGCTGTAAAGCTAAAAATATATAAACAACAAGTAAGAAAGTGCTATAGTCGGTAAAGCCCGACCATACTCTTCACCACCCTTATCCTCTAAGGTTATAATTATATTATAAATGAATTTGGCTAACAGTTATCTGTTTCTAACCAATAATCCATGGTACTTTTATTACATATACAAAACAATTTAAATTCACTAAACACTTGAAGTATCATTATTTTCTGTGTGGTAATTTTACTTACCAATGGACAGAAAAGTATAGCAAATTAGGCGATATTTCATATAAGCGCTAGCAGGAACAATATTTATAACCGCCTATGTTCAACATGCGTGTTATTTTTTATATGCTTGTCTAATTCTTGTTGGGTTCAACTTGTAATGGCGTTCCAAAGCTTGTTTTTTCAAGATTTTTTCAAAACATACCAGTTTTAAATGCCTTTAACTGTTGATACGGTTGTCAGGTTTTTATAAAACTATGCTCATATTATAGTAAAATAATATATATTTTTTTATATGAATATATTTTTTTTTTTTAAATTAACATATTATTTAATCATGAAATACGTTTAAGTTTTAATAAATTTCTTTAAAAAGTTTAAATTTTAAATTCTTGTATAGATTAAAAGCGCTCAACGTCTTCGGGTACCGAGTTTAATATCTTTTTAAGATATAAAATTCTTATTTTGTCCATCAAATCGTTCATCCTTATAATATTTTGGTACGCTTCAGATCTTAGTTAAAGTTTTTTTTAAGAATAGTATTGATACCATTATTGACCAATTTTGTGCCAAATTCGTGATGTGCTTCAGTGAAATGTTTTAAGAAGAAACCTTTTAGTGTTCTCAGCCAATAAAGAGATTTTTGACAAACTTTAGATACAAATCGCTTGCATGTCTTATGTGATTTTTTCTCACCCTTAAAAGCAATATTTTTGTACATTTTCAAATTTCTTGTAAAATGTAAGCAAAAAATGATTTTTTTGTTCGCTTTTGCTTCTAGGTATTACATGGGAAAAAACTCGGTTTACTCGCTAGTTTAGAAATGTTCATACATATATACATATTTGCAAGTTTGCTCCACGAAAAACCGGTATTTTGAAAAATTTACGTTCAAGTTTTCGTCATTTACACCTGTATGTTATATCTATATGGATCACATTAATGAGATGCGAAACTGAAATTAAATGTGCCTAAAACGTGCTTAAAATATTGGCAGCCATTAAGTAGTATTAAAAGTGACGAAATTAAAATTTAGAGGGCGATGGCAATCCCCCAATGTTAAAACGAATGAATATGACGACATATGAAAAACACTTTAATTTTTAACGTTTTTTTTTTAGTTTGCAATCCAATTACGCTAAGAAGTGCAAACTTGCGCTACTAATATTTTATGTTCAATATACTTGAAGTCTTGGGAGTTCAAAATCTGTAATTAGATTTTCGATACTATTAAGAGTACAAAAATTATTCGAGTTGAAAGTCGGTTTCAATGGAATTAAAACTGTATGATTTTTGATCATATAAATATAAGTCAACTATATGACTTAACCGCTCAGCAGACGCCCGGCTTCCTTAAGCAGTAGTATTCAGTAGTAGTAGTAGTCATTCTTTCATCAAAATATTTAAAAATCCAATTAAAATAAAAAAAAAAATACAAAAAATAGTTCTTGATTTAATCTGGCTAAAAATAGGTTAGTAAATAATGTAGTGGTTAGTGCAAACATCATAATGTGTGGCTAGTGGTGAAAACTTTTGAAAGTTTTAAAAGTTGACGAATCGCCCCCCTGGTCCCTTATTTAAAATCTGGGACCGAAAATAACTGTTATTTTTGATTAAAAAAAGCAACCACAAGGAAATGTCGGAGAATAAAACCAAGTATACCATTTTGATAGTCTTGGACCAAATTTTCATAAAATGCGATAATTTTTAAAAATCTGATTTTTATTTTTTAGAAAAAATATAACAGTTACTTTTTGATTTTTAATTTTTTGAGCAAAAATAACAGTTATTTTTAACTTTTACTTTTTCGAGCAAAAATAACAGTTATTTTAGACTTTAATATAAAATTGTAAACACTTTAATATAAAATTGCGTCCCACTATGTCATTTATCTGCCAGCTGCACGAAAATATATGTCATAATCACTCACGCATGTTTTAGCTTTCGTTTTCATCAAAAAAAGCTTAAAAACTTAATTGTTTAAAAAAAGGAACTTTATTTTATTGAAAAAAAAAAAAATTAAGACACAATTTTAACATTTTCCACAAGAATATACTTCAGAGATTCTTACAAATTATATTAACAATTGTACTTCCCTTGGATTTATATCCATTATATGACTCTTTAAATCAATATGACCCAACAATGAAATATTTACAAAGTATCATATTTAACATAGGATTTTTTTTTAATTTAGGACCAGCACTCAGGGGATGACCCCTACTTATGCAGTGCATTGTGTTGGAGGTATGAAAATAGGTTATGGGAGGAAGGATAGGATACTCCATGTATCCTATCCTTTATCCATATATCCTATCCTTTATGGCTTTGAATTTACCTATATTGTAACTTTCAGGGAAATCTTCTGTGGGGAGTGAATTCCACATACGAACTATACTGCTGAAGAACGAATTTAATTTAGCGTGTTGTTCGGTATACCGGCCAATCGACCACAAAGGAATGAGCTCTAACAGAATGAGAAGATAGGATTGAAAGTTTGACGTAGAAAGTCATTTATAAAGGTAAGAAATAGAGTAGGTAAAGAACAGAGCTTGCGGTATCCCTGAATTAATCTTCAACTCGATTGAAGAGAACCCATCTACAACAACTCGTATAGAGCGATCTCGGAGGAAGCTCGATATAAACAGAGAGAAGTTATTACCGACACCAAGGCTATAAGTTTTGATAGAAGTGCTCCGTGCCACACTATATCAAAAATTGCGAAAATAGTGTTACTTAATATGTGAACAGCCCATGAATGGAAAAGTATTCAATGATAGCGATTTTATTGATTATTTGACTGAACAAATTTTTGATAAATGATTCTGAATGTAGGTGAACTCGATTCAATTATATTCAATAGAAAAAAAATTGTAAAGTGGAATTAAGCTTGAAAAATAGCTTGTTGGGTCATATTGACCCAAATGGTAATTAATGTCTGTAAATCGTGTTTTGAAATGTGGAGGGGGGAGGAACAATTTTAATTTTATTATTTTCTTTTAAATATATAATTTTCGTCCTTGTAATGGATAAATTAAAGTTTCACGTTCATACAGCGATGCCAAATCTACCACTTTTGTAGTAGAATTACTACTTTTGGGTATCTTTCTAAACTCTACCACTTTTTAAGTAGAATCTACCACTTTTTTAAGTTTTTTTCAACATTGTGTTAAATTAATTTTTCGTTACTTAAAATGCAACATTTAACACCTGTTTCAGAAAAATATATATATTTTTTGTAACATGTTCTTCTTTTTAGATTTATGCCACTTAGACCCCATCGATTTATATTAGGAATGTAAGCTTTTAAGAAATATAACGTGTTGAAAATTTCTGGCAACATCTTTCTAATATAATAAAGGTGACAATGAACAAATGCTCCCTTTGACACAAAAATTGATTGTGCTTCCACATAGTAGTGCCAATGTTAAAGCTACTTTGGCAGTTAATTTACTTAAAAATTCTAATAGAAATAAACTTTCTATTAACACTCTTCAGGGAGTGAAATTGATTACACCAACAGATGAACATTTTAAATTTTTAGCAAAACCATGTATTCTTTTAAGGATTCGAATAAAAAATTACCTTTTATGAGATCTTGTTTACTTTTCAAATTACATTCAATATGTCTATTTATTGATACATATTCGACACAATTTTTTAAACAAAACATTGAAAGCGTAAATATTGTAACTTTAAAGTTCTTTAAAAGCTTGAATAATAAAAGTGGTAGATCTACCACTTTTTGAAAATAAATTTTGTGGAAAATATTACTTTTTAATGTCGAATCTCCCACAAAGTAAAATTTTTGGTTGGCATCACTGCGTTCATATCTAATTATTGCGTTTGAAAAGCAAAAAAATATTTTGGAAAAATTTTATTTACCTTAAATGCACAATATTATATATTAATAGTAAAATTTACAAATTTCAGCGCTTTTTTTTTCTAAAATTGTTGATAAATTTGTCGAGCTGTCGATTAGGCAACATTGAAATTTGACAATTTTTAAATATCTTACGTTTTAAAACGTAAAGCCAGAAGAACGATAAGTCGAAAGATAGTGGGACTCTTATCAGAACGAAAATGGGTGACTTACTTTCGTTTGCATAATCTTTCGTTCGACATCGTGAGACAGGCTGTAAATGAAGGTGAAATATAGTACACAACTGCTTAGACTTAATTGAATTTATATTACTGAATAATGGGTTAAGATAATTCCAGTATTCGTTAAATTCATTTTTTAGGTTAGCTTTAGTTTTGGGGATATGGCGTTTTTTAAAGAAACGAAGGAAGTTGCACAATATATATTCGCGTAACTCGAACACATGGTTATTTTCTTGAACTTAAAAAAAAACATTCGGACAAAATTATCTTTGGAAATATTTTTTTTAATCGCAAAACAAAATAAAAAAAATATTTATTATGCAAAAAATTTTTTTTTAAACTACTGCTCAGATTAAAAAATAACTTGGCGTAGTGAATAGACGAGAGTCTTCGCTGGAAATCAAAGCCACAATCCCCGCACAAGAAGTCAAGGAAAGTACCAATTAGACAGCTGGGGCACCCAAAGCTATATCATAAAATACCAAATTTACTTCATTAAATTAATTGGTTTATGTTGTTCTGGAAACTGTTAAATTCGTTTAAGTTTAACACATATTTAAAACATTAAAAATTATGTTTTATTAAATTATTTTTTGTATGTTAATTAATTCATAAAAAAATATTCCTTTACAGCTCTGCCATACCTTTTATTTTGTCTATGTAAAGTACTACGTGCCGAATGATCAATAATAATCTTTAAAGACTTTACAAATTTCGAAAATATTAACAAAAAAGGAACAAAATTACTAAGTCTCGCGTTCTTTTTATTATATGTGTATTTATACTATGATACGATACTAGATATTAGAATTTTAAACTGAGATACAAACCCAATGACACAAATAGAAATTAATTTAATTTTACAGTGAACAGAGAAGGAATTTCGTAATTTTTATTGTTTGCCTTCTCTTTGCTTTGAAGTATATTTAAAGGAATAGATAGATAGATTTTGGTGGTTTATTTTGGTTTGTTCGTTTAGAAGGAATCCTCCTCTTAAGATACACAAATAATCACCAAAAATAAAAAGTATTTGTTCTGGCTGGGCTGCGCCAGTAACCAACAGTGTGGAAAAACGTTTCTGCTTCGAAAATAAGTATCTGTACATACAGATATTTATGTAAGGGAGAATATGAATGAATTTAACTGAACAGAATACATAAATTTATAATATTTTGTGGCATGTCGGGGACACATTCTTCAAGTTTCTCTTCTACTGTTTGTTCCCAAAAAAACCGAATGTTACACATACAAAATTTAACTCACACTAATTCAAAGATATTAAACATAAGGATTTTTAAAACTGTGTATTATGATGCTATTATAGTAAAAAAGACTAACCTTAGAATTTATACATACATACTACAAACACACATACATACATATGCATACTTCTTTACAATATTTACAAATTTATATTGTAAAATTAAACAAACGCCCAAAAGTCATGTCGTTATTACAATGATTATTTTTTATTATTTAAATATTATTTCTATAAACACATTTTACAGATATACTTAAACATTTACATATACATACATTAATGACACAGAAAAATTTATATAGAACCTATTTAAGAATTCGAAAACATCCAAAATTCGCACAGTGTCTTTAATTTATAAAACAAGTGACCAATGAAAATAGTTCTTGGTTAATTTGGTTTATACATGCATGAAAAGTAGTCATACTTATTATACAGAAAAGGCGTTTTATGTTTGTAACACAGATAAATATTGGTCTGGAATCCATCTTTTAGTTAACCGATAAACACAGAATATCTTCCTGAGTTATTTTAACGATATCCGTCCGACTGACTGGCAATCCATATAAGCTTGTTATCAAAGGTACAGGTTATAACTTCAAAGATAATTTGATGGAGTGGCACACTCATATTTTGGCCCTATCCTTTTTGGGGCAAAATTTAATCAATATTTTTGGTACTTCCTATAGGGATGACTTCCCGAAATAGAGTTGTACTAAAGTGTACTAAATTTGCAACGACTCGACCCATATTTGACCGTACCTCCCATACATGACACATTCTCAAAAGTCTTTTAAATACCCAGAAAAGCACAAAAATGCTTTTAAATCTAAAGATTATTGCACTTTATTACTTAAACTTTGCACAGATAAATATTTTGTATATGTAAACCGATAACCAACTATTTAATTTCGATGTATTATGGCGTCCTACGTACAAAATTACCCAAAATTTAAAATTCTGTGGCTACGATTTTTTTAAAATTTCTAAAATTACGGATTTTCACAGAGGTCGTTCCATTGATTTTATCATATTGTTACATTTTTCCTTTAAAAACGTGAAAGGAATTCTTTTTGCAAACAACAGAAAACAAAACTAAAACACTTTATGTCGTTTTTACAAAGATATATTTTTATTAACTTTAGAGTTAATCACTTAAATACACTTTACAAAATTGCTTTACAAATATTCTTAGTCCCTCTGTTCTCTTATACGCGTCTCAATTAAAACTCTTTCCACAATATTCGTTCATCGGCCTTATATAGTAGAGAAGAGAGTTTCTAGCATTTTCTGCAGACGTGCTCAAAGAGCTGCTGTCGTTGATTACAATGTGGCTTACCCCAGCTACCATTTTTGGAAAATTTTAATCAAATATCAAAAAAGACTCACAAAATACCTTGAAAGCGACTATTTGAAAGCAGAATGTGTGCAATCAGTTGGTGATCAAAAAAGTGTACAAAAAGACTCATAGACGCTTAGCAAGCGACTAGTTAAAAGTAGCACAAAAAATCTTGTAAAATGTGCGTAATATAACTATATTTAGATGATAAAAAAATGCCACAAAAAGACTCGTATCTCCATTCTCTCACACAAAAATATCATTTTTGACTCATAAGTGAAATCATAAATTATCATTTTTATCGTACATTGAAGTCAAAAATGACTCATATTTTATTAAAATTTTCCAAAAATGCTAGCCGGAAACCAACGGCTTATTTCGTCAAAGTACATGAATAAATGTTGGTTTTATTGATAATAAAGTGAAAATTAGTAAATATTTTTCATATGAAAAATTTAAAAATTAAGTAATGGGTACAATTTTCAAAATACTTAATGAAACTTGGCATTGCTACTTTTTTGTTAACAAAATCACTATAATTGAATGGATTTTCATTTTATTTAAATCATTCACAATTCTGTGACTATGTAATGAAAAAGGTATATTTTTTATCATCTTCGATTTTTATGAATTTTTAAAAAATAAAAAAATTGATATTTAGAGCAAAAAAATGCAATTAAGTGCAAAAAACTCCGAATCCGTTAAGCATATTAAAAAATTATCTCATAGGCACTTAAAGATATTTGTATTTATTATTCTATTCTGTAATTTTCTACAACAATCGAACAATACGCTTTAATGATATAATAAAATTAATGGATCTGGCTCTTCAAAAATGTAAAAATTTTATAAAAAAAAAAATAATGTATACATAGAATTTTAAATCTCAATTGTTTTTATAATTAGGAGACCACAACAAATAAAAAAAATATAGTAGTGGTCAATTGTAACGCAAAAAGTTTAATTTTGTGGAGTAGTGTAATTGATCCACAATTGATCCTAGCTCCCATATCAGACCCTTAGCCGGAAATGATAATAAATGTACTTATATCTCGAAATTTAAAAGAAATAGTAATAAAAAATCGAACACAGTATGTGCGAAACTTAAGGAAAACTTTTAAAATTGTTGGTGCAGGGTATCATATAGCCATACTTGACCGATTATAGCTTTTCTTATATGCTTAAAAATGATTTGTTAGATACTTTTTCTTAAGTTTGAAAATTGTTTATTTATATTGTTTATTGTTTATTATTTCCAATTAGCTCACAAATTGACATTGACTGTGGTACACATGCATAGAGCCACCTAGTTAAAACGCCTTATGATTTTGTTATTAACGAGATATAAGTAATATTCACACTAAATTGTAATGTAACCTAGTTTGTGAAAAAACTTGTCGAAATTACTGTTGGCTTCTAATTGGTGTTGGGCACAGATAGAGTCGTAAAAAATATATGCCCAAAAATGCATGTTATATGAATTAAGCTCAAGCAGGCAATACCTAGAAGATGTGTTTGTTCCAAAATCGACTAACTGTGTTGCTTCATTATCTAATGAAAATAATATTTCAAACTTTACATTTCCTTTTTATTGCTTTTTACTAAGGGTGCCGCTAATATTTCCTGCTCTGTGGGAATATAAAACAAATTTCCTTATTCTCTATTATTCTATTTTAATGTATGTATGTATGTCTGTCTGTTATCACCCATATTGTTGCTAAAACTTCTCAAGGTTGCTTGAAATTTATGAGCATAAAATTGAATAAAAATTTGATTCCGTCTAATATTTGCCAACATTTAATAAAAAGGACAATATTAACAATGAAAAATCACAATGAAAACACAAAACAAATTTAAAAAAAGGAAAAGGAAACAGAATTTTTTTGTGATATTGAGTGTGTGTGTTCATAGATGTGTGTATTCAAGTGTATTGGTGCTTAATAAATGTTGCTGTTGGCATTGTTTATTATTTAAATTATGGCCACAGCAGGTGTTGTTGACAACTGAGCAAATATTTCTTTGTTGTATTAATTTGATGCAAAAATTTCGTGGTAAACGCATATTAAATTGCTGAATTATAAATTGCGTTCAGTTTTCTATATCAATCATATATACCTATGTACATACATACATATATACAATACAATGTGTGTAGTATATAGATATATTTATTACTATATAAAGAAATATAGGTTTGTGTACAAACACATGTTCATATATCATTGTGTAGGTATTTGATTGTTTATATATTACAAAAAAGAATATGCGTATGTAAACAAAAAATAAAATATTATTTTTTATGTATATAAAAAGTAAAATTTTGCCGTAAATATGTAATACTTCAATTATTTCCTTGAAAAGGAAAATGATCGTCACAGTTACACACAAGTAAGAAAAAGTTATAGTCAGTCAAGATCTATCATTTGATACCCTTCACTAGAAACGTGTGTAGTAAGGTGATACCACGAGGAGGTCATTGACTGTGGACAATGATAAGATAAAGGATAACTTAAGGATAATGATAAGATAAAGGATAACCAAAATAAGTCTGGGCTTACGAATTTAAGACCAACCCCAACATCACTCATTTTAATTACATAATCCTAAAAATTGAAATCTGTATTTTGAATACACCAATTCTTATGGTGTAGGGTAAAACAAGATATATATACATATATTTTATATTTGTATGTATGTTAAATATTTACACAAATATTAGCTCCGGGTAATTTTATTAATTAAATCAAAATTATATTTAACAAATGCAAAAATTAAACGTGGTAAATGTTATTTTTTTAGAAGTGGTAAAATAAACATATAAAATGTTAAAAATTAAAAAACAAACTATTTAAATATGCACGATTAACTTCATCTGCTGATTTGTAATTAAACAAATTGATATGGGCTTTTTTCACAAAGTTCATTAATTTCGTGTTATTAGTATACACTTCAAAAATATTTATAAATAGATAATTAATTAAAATTTAGTTTTGCATCATAAAGGGCGAAATTTAAGTTTTATATGTTAAGTGTTAGATAACAAAAAAAAAAAAAATATTTTCTAAGTGGTCAATACAAAACTAATGGCTCGATTATGCATTGCAACCGAATTTTAGTTGCGTCTATAGATAGTATCACAGTAGCATTGGAATTTATTTTTTACCCATTTTTTTTACAAAAAAAAAAAAAAAAAATTGGCCGCAATTACAAACTACCGGTTGCTAAAATAACCTATAACTTGCAACTAGAGTTGACTATAATTGACACGGCAACTGAGGTTCTGTTATCGGATATTAGTTGCTATGCATAATGTCATCTTGGCAATTGACAACACAATTAAAGTTGAGTTGCGAGACACAATTGGGCCATAAGTTTGTATTGATCATTCATACACAGATGGTCATAAAGAAATTTGGATTTATTAGTTAATATAGCATATTTTAATGACAAAGTTCTCTATAGTACATCAATAGCAAACGATGTCACTAGATATAGTCAGAAGTAGATGAAATTTAAATATTCGTAAGTTAAAAACCTTTCTTTATTAGGTTAAGTATTATATTAGGTTAACTATTATACCACTATTCAAAATTTTATTTTATGGATTAACCGATCGGTAGCTCCATTGTCTATATCTTGTTTTATAAAAAGATTTATTTCTCTTTTGATTATATCATTAAGGACCGATTAAATGAAAAATATTTAATTAAAAAGTTTTATTGTAGTGTATTGTACTAAGATCCCAATTTATTACAATTATTTATTATTGTAATAAATAGTTTTTTGATAAAACCGAAATATGTTGGTGGGAAAACCTTTCCTCGACGCGTATCGATGGTTGGTTAGCCCATCTCATCAGGAGGATTATCCCTAATTCTAGACAGAGCCAACACCACACATTATATGTTATTTGAGGGACAGAATAAATACGAATTATTATTGTGTTCAACAAATATCAATATAAAGCGAAGATTATCATCTGAATAATAATAAATATACGGCTGCACCGTATATTTTTTGTTTATTTAAATCTTCTTTGAACCCCCTTTATAGCACTTTTGTCATAGTCGCCAACAAAACAACCACAAAAGTGTGGGAAATAAAGAAATGATAAAACTGAAGAATGTTTGTGTCTTTCTGTTCAGATGATAATATTCGCTTTATGTAGATATTTGTTGGACACAATAATAATTCGTATTTATTGTGTCCCTCAAATAATATATATTGTGTGGTTTTCGCTCTGTCTAGAATTAGGGATAATCCTGTTGATAAGATGGCCTAACCAACCATCGATACGCGTCGAGGAAAGGTTTCCCCACTAACATTTTTTTGGCTTTTATCAAAAAACTATTTATAACAATAATAAATTATTGTAATAAATTCGGATCTTAGTGCAAAACAGTACAGTAAAACTTTTTGATTAAATGTTTGATGTCCCAAAATTTTTGATAACCCTTATCAAAATAAGTTATAAAATCAAATCAAATAGGATATATGAAAATAGGTCAAAATTTGAAACTTAAACTTCTTTACATTCAAAATGTAAATTTTAATTTATTGTAAAAATTCATAAATTTAAAAATATCCCTGAAAATAAATAATAATGGCGTAAGTCAAAATTTCATGTTTTGAGATATTAAGGTTAAGGCTTTTGTTTTTAGTTTTATTAAAAATGACATTTTATACTTAAAATTTAGCTGAGTGATAGATTTTGAAGAAGAGAATAATAATATGTAAAAAAATTAAAAATCACTTAAGTCAACTTAAGCCATTATAATTTATTGCCACAGATATATTCTCTTTTCTCTATAACTGCCAGTCTACTAACCACATAATTTCAATTTGATAACAAACAAGTTTGAGATAATTCAACCCAAGAACTGACATCTGTGGCAATATGGAAGAATAACTGAAGTCGAAAATTATAGTTTTGAGATATCATGAATTTTGTATAATATTTCTTCTGCTTGATTTCTGCGAATAAATTAGGAATTAATATATTGGTACCATGGAAGAATAAACATGTTACCAATATGTTTATTAGAGATTAATACATATTAAAAAAATATTGTTAAATTCAGGAGATTTTCCGTTTTTTCTACTTAAACTCTTTTTCAAAACTGAAATTTGCGTTGAACTGGACCGTAAGTAACTTTAAGCGGTTCTGTTTAAATAATAAATATATATATTGTGTAGTTTTATTTAAACATAGGTTGTTTGAAAATAATGCCTTAATTTTTAAAGGTCAACATTTATACAGCTTAAGTGAAGTTAAGGGAAATCGTTATATGATAAAAGAAAAATCTGAATATGTACACAAAAATATGTGTACATAAGTTATTTTGATCAATGCATTATTGATTCAAATAACTTAAGCTAAAAAGTAAACGTACATAACATTGATAAAAACCCAATTTTTTAAAACGGACTAAACACATTTAAGCACCTTTGCTTCCATAATGCAATAAATGCCTTAACTCAATTCTCTCTTATGTCGACTTAAGCTATTCTTCCATATTGTCACAAATATACATATACATGAAAATTTTAAACTAAATGTATTTATATTTGTGGCTATTTTTACTATTTTGCAAATTGTTGATATATATTTTTTTGAAACAACATTGTCATTACTCAAAAAAAAAACCTAGCTTTGACTTTCAAAAATTAAAAAGTTAGAGTGCTATATCCATTCTAGCCGAATCTTATACACCCTTTGCGAACAATGTTACTGTAATAAACAAATTAATTTCTGATAAAAAATAATGTAGTCATCAATTACGAAAATAATTGATATGATACCCACAATTTAATCAAAAGTGTCTTATTAGTATACAAAGTAAATCATACGAACATTTACTCAATGAGACCAATACAAAAATCGGAACAAACATGTTGCGATCGACTCTGATGTGGATTTTGAGTAGAACCGTTCATTTTTTGTATTTAAGAAATTGTATAAAAAATGTAAATTACTGATTAACATACTTTAAGAATTTTTTTTTATTTGCATACAATTCCATGTAAAACAATGATAATTTTAGTGAACAAATTTGAATTATTTAAACAGAATATTTTAATAGTTACGACAATATCGCCACAAATGCACTATATTTGTGTAAATAGTGTTTGTGTTCACAGTTACGTGTTTAAAGGCAAAATTGCATAAAATATTTTTATGACATCATGTACATTGTGGTTTCTGAAAAAATACCACATTTTTTGTGTTCGCATAAATGTCATCTTCAGTTACAAATGTATTGCATTTTTATAAGGAAATGACAAAATGTAAGTAAAAAAAACTTAATTAAAATTAATTAAATAGTTAAGGTTATTGATTTAGTGGGGGACATAGATAGTTTGAGCGGGAGTTGTGGGTTCGATTCACAGGGACACTGGTTTATAAACTACGCCGAGCTT
Organism: Stomorhina lunata; assembly: GCA_933228675.1. Classification (NCBI taxonomy): domain Eukaryota; kingdom Metazoa; phylum Arthropoda; class Insecta; order Diptera; family Rhiniidae; genus Stomorhina; species Stomorhina lunata. Next base: position 69,120,752 of record OW121744.1, read on the forward strand.
ATGACCGTCTTAACTCCGTTCGTTAAAATATATAAATAAGTATAAATTATTTTACGAAGATTTCTTTCCTATATCAGATATAAATCACGTCTTGTTTTGCTTAGCAATTTTTATACACTAAATCTTTTTTTTACACTTTTTTTACAAGAATTTGAAATAATATTGTTTTTAGAAGTAAAGTAAAAACTAACGATTTGTGCATAAAAATACAAATCTGTGTCTGTGTTTAGTTGGAAAATCTTTAAATGTAAATATAGCAACAAAAATGAATGAAAATGCTATTCTAAATTGAGTAAACAATCTTCTTCATATAACTGGAATATAGTTATAGAAAAAATGGAAAAGGTTTTTTTTTTGGGAAATTTCATAAAACATAGAGACTTCTGTTATAAACAAATAAAAAATTTGGAGCCATCAACATCATCTGAATCTATTGATAGCATTATGAACTTCATAACGTCAAAAATAAATGGAGAAATAGCTTCAAGTTTACAACATCTGGCTCAAATAATTGAATTACTGTAGCTACTGTAGTGATCAGGTTTCTAATGCCGATGAGACTGGCGTTTTCTGAAAAAGAATAGCTAGTCGCACTTACATCGCAAAACATGAAAAAACTGATGGTGACAGTAACAAATATATTATGTAGTAATATCTCAGGTGACTACATGTTAAAACCTTTGTCGATATACACATGTACGAGTATGTTAGCACATATATGCTAAGTATCTTTTTTCGCGGCATCCTATGAAACTTATCTACCGTGTAAAAACAGGATTGGGTGTTTTCATACCCTTCAATAATTGGTGAATTATAAGTTTATACCGATCGACTCAGAATCGGCAGGAGAATCGATTAACCTTCATCTGCTCCTAAAAAAAAATCACGTTGTCTACTTTTGAGTAGTTTTTTACGCATGCAATATCATTTATAGTTTTTGGTACAAAATTTTAAAAACTCTGGGAGGAAACAATTAGAAAAAGTAATTTATATTTATTTGGTAGACGAAAAAGCTTTTTTTTTTTGCATTTCGAAGTATTAAATTAGCTTTCCACCGAGAAAGACTATATGAGAAAAAACCATTACCCATTGTCATGAACTTAGTTCAAAACAATAGTACGCTGGCCGAAAGGTGGGAAATAGTAGTGGTCAGCAATGGAGAGCACCCTATAATAAAGCCTCGAATTTCGGAAAAAAACGACAGAAGTAAAATTGTAAACCTAATATTTTTAAGGTTTGAAGGGTAAAAAGGTAGCAAGCACCTTTTACAATTATAACTAACAGATATATCACTTTACTAGATTATGAAGATTCTGGCACTAATTCTTCTTCATCTTCTTTTAATTTATTCTTGTAAATGGTGTAAAAATAATAATCAAAAATAACTTTTCCATGTGTTAAAATCACAATGATTGACAAAAAAGAACCATGACATCAAAAATTCCCACCAGAAACGTATGTTTTTTCCCATATGCGTAGAAAACTACGCAAGGGTAGACAACGTAACTTTTTTGATCCAGTCCATAAAAAAGAAAATTTCGGAGTAAAAAATGCCTTAAATTATGCAAAATCATGTTATTTGCAAAGTCAATGAATTTTGTTAACTTAAACCTAGCACTTCCAGAAAAAACGGAGAAATTGTGTAGCGTTTGCGAAGTTTTCTACGCAAAGAGCAGATGAAGGTTAAGCGATTTTCGTCTGTCTGTCTGTCGGTCGGTAGGTCGGTCGGTCGGTCTGTCTGTCTGTCTATATTCAATACCGACTATGAACCAAATAAAATATTTTGAAGGAGAGGCAAAAACTGTTTAATATCCAAATTGCTTTGGTAGAAGCCAATATTTCTTCTACAATATATTTAAGTTAATAAGTTCCTAAATAGATTTCTTCTCTCTGATTTTTATTAAAACACATGTACTTTTTTAAAAAAATAGTTTCCAAAAAAAAAAAAGTGTTTTAAAAAATATTGGTTCAAAGACGGATTTGAATATAGGCTCTCGATATGCAGTTACTAGCCTACTCTGAAATGGTTCGATAAAATATAACTTTCAAATAATATTCAGGAAGAACCCATCAGAATCGGTCTACTTACTTGAAAGATGGATTTGGTTAACTACTGACTTTTTAATATAGTTCTGATATATGCACATTAGAAATGCATGTATAAAATACAGTTTTTATCTTTAATTTACAAACATAATTCGTAGTGATTGTCTTTGTAAAATATGTAATATTGCGAGGTTTTCGATCTGTTCAAAAGTAGGCATACTTCTGCTAATGATGTTGGCCTAACCAACCATCGAAACGCGTCGAGGAATTGGTTGTCCATACAAACATTTGTTGGCTTTTATCAATCATTGTTGTCTATTAAATTTATCAAATTGTCTATTAAATTAATTAATAATTGTAATATACTGGGATTAAGTGCGAATAATTTTTCTTTTGATAATATTTATATATATATATATATTTACTTTCTCGACAATTTTGCTATTTTTTGAAAAATATTTACTCCCAGTTTATCTCTGAAGTTAATAGACCTATATAGATGACTCCTTCATAAATAATACATGGAAGCTATGGACGACTTTCAAGTTTGAATTAATATCAGGTCCATTTCGGAAAAATTTACATACATTATATTAAAATATAAAAATTTTTGATCCATCAGGGTTAGGTATAAAAAGTAATTTATCAGCCAAAAAATTTTTTTTTTTTTTAATTACGCAGAGAGACCTCAAAATTGTTACAACACGAGTAAATGCGTTTTTGTTTGGTTAAATTAGTGTGTGTTGAGAAATATTTGAATTAAAAAAAAAAGAAAAGGAAGTCTTGCAATTTATTTTGAAGTCATGTAAATAAATATATTAGATAAAACCAGAGTACAAATGAATATTGATTTCGTTTTTAATATAAAACGTGATTCTTTCTCTTCGTTCCACACTAAGCATTTTCGTAAGCTTCTTTTTCGAAATAAACATTTTCAGGTCTAAAATTATAATAAATATTATAAAAATATGTGTAAAATATGTCAATAATGATTTGATAATCTCGTTAATTATTAACTAATATATAATTTGCTTTATCCTTTGACCTGTAAAACCATGTAGATATTCTTCGTAACGTCACATAACACTTTGAAATATATAATGTATTTTTTGTTGTTTTGTTTAAAAATTTCCTTTAAGGAAAATTTTCAAGTTCAAGTATATATATATATATATATATATATATATATATATATATAATTCTTTTAAGGAATTTAGAAATACCTAAAAAATTTTAATTGGAAAAAATGATTATAAGTCTTAAGGAAAAAAAAAATTAAAGAAGTTAAAGAATTAATTCAGGTACGAGACAAAAATTACAAAGTGTTATTTTGCATATAAACTACATCTTATGTATGTAGAGAATTCACATGATATTTCTAATGAAGCATTTACATACAGACATACTGTTCTGGTTAGCTGATAAAGGATGTAAATAACTGTCAGAGATCACAGTTTTTGTATAAGTATACACGTAACTATATATGTTAGATAGACATACAGACAGACATACATAGACGTGTTAACATGTACAAGTTAGAAATGAATGTGTTAAACACGTTCTCTGAAGGGAAATCTTAGGATTATCTTGACAACGAATACATTTAATATTTACATACGCAAACTTACAAATATACATTTATATGCATAGTGTACTCGTATACACACAATCACACGCGGAAGTATAAAACAACAAGAAATACAAAATCAAGACAATAGTCTCTTTTATTAAAATTGTACAATTCTACATAACTCTAAATATATATGTATATTTTTTAGAAACATATATACATACAAATCAGGGTTTATGACTACGTAGATGTTTACAATGAAAGAATTCCTGCTAAAGTACAAACCGCTTATTTGCTAAAACATCGTCATAATTAAAATAATAAAAAAACGGCTTCGAAACTTTCATGAAATTTTTTCCTATTTAAATACTATATACTTATGTGTTATGTTTACCTTTGTCAGCCTAGGTGGAAAGGATATATTGGCTTCCTGTCATATTAATCTGACACCCACCATTAAGTATCTATCACCTATCACGCAGAATAACTTAATGAGTAGGTGTAACAATGTCCATCCGGCTTGTTGGGAATGTAAATTTGGCCCATGACCATACAACATAAAAAATCACTAAACCTTTATAAATTTAAGGATTTTTGAAGTTATTTTATTGCTTAAATTTTCACATATAGTTTTTTTAAAACATAAATCGAAATTTCGACAATTATTTCAAGCTTCCATATCAGACCAGCTACCGGAAATGACATAAATTTAGTCAAATGACGTAAAATTGTTGCTGTTACTTTTATTTCTTTTTTAAGATAAGAGGTGAAGGGTACTAAATAGTAGGGCTTTCTTATATTGTTGATATTTGAAAAGTTTGCAAGATTTTTTTTGTAAATTTGTTTCTTGTATTTGATATAAGCTTCTTAAATCAAAAATGGACATATGTGCCATTATTTCACCTTTGTAAAACTAAATAAATTTCTGACCTAACTTTTGCAGTGTTTAACGCAATATTATTGCAGTACATGATCCACTCTTTATCGCCCTTAATAATTTGTGCAAAAACTTTTAGTTCCATTAAATTTTTAACAGAGCAACCAACATTCAGATGTTAAAATCCAGAGATGCTAATTTCGAATGAAGTCTATCGGTTTGCAGGAATTTAGATTTTTTATGTAAAAAAAGTAAAATACAATAATGATTTCTTATTTTTACTCTTTCTAAGTAAACGTAAATAAGTTATCACAGAACTAAACATTTTAAATGACACAGTACAACATTTTTTATGTGATCGATTCGGGACTCAATTCTGATAATTGTTTATGAAAGTAGTCCCAAAGAGAAGAACTAAAAGTAATTCCAGTAGTTTTACATTTTTTAATTCAAAAAATAATCACATATTGAAGAACAAGGGAGATCAGTTATCACCTTGAATCAAGGATATCCATTTTCTTTTTCCTTCCCTCAAATTGGGCTTATGATGTTTACATTTTAATATAAAAACGAAAAAAGTTGACTTATAAGGGGATCAGAAAATAAAAAACTTTTTGTAAAACAACTTATACTATTTTAGTACAAATTTTAAATCTTTTTTCATAAATCGTTTTAAATATTTAAGCAGAAAATTATAAAAAAAAATTCCATCGATTTATGAAAAAAAAATAAAAATTTTTAAATTTATACTTTAGTTAAATCGATAATCTGAGCTTTTGCCTTTGATTTACAAACATAATTCGTAATGATTGTGTTTGGAAAAGAACTATTTTACAAACACAATCATTACGAATTATGTTTGGAAATAAATGGTAAAACTAATGCGAGGTTTTCAGTATGTCTAAAAGTAGGTTAACTTCTCCTAAAGAGGTTGTCCACACAAACATTTTTTGGCTTTCATTAATAAATTGTCTTTTACATTAGTAAATAAATGTAATAGTCGGGGATCAAGTGCAATTAATTTTTCTTTTTGAATAATATTTACTATCCCGACAATTTTGTTGTTTTTTAATTACCAAATTTACAATTTTTGTTCTAGTTTTATGAAAAATTAAGTCACGATAGTACTAAGCATCGACAATTCACCGAGTAGAAAAGGAAGAAAAGCAGTGTTTCCGCAGATCGGATTAAAACTCGATCATTCTTACACTAAGGTTAAAACAAGTGATTGAAATTAAACTAGAATTATGTTATCTTTGCACTTGAGAAAGATATTGAAAATATAAATTAACTTACGTGTAATTCAAGACCAAAATTGCCTCTTTATTCGACTTAATTACTAGCCAAATTGTTTATTGGGTATAAAAAGGCTTATATGAGTACATTTGTATAACTATATAGACGTTTTAGTAAATATTTAAACAAGAAACAACGTAGGTGTCATATCACTATATTCTTGCATTTCTTATATCTTTCTATCGTTAAAAATAGACATACGAACATACAAAGTTTGTTTGTATGCAGTAAAAATCTAAGGGTGAATATTTAGGGGCCTTCATCTCATAAGAAAATTTAAGTCTTACAAATAATTTGTATTTCTTAAAGTTAGTTTAAGACGATTTTGATACGCTGAAAAAAAAGTCAATAAATGCTACTTTTATAAAATTGTATTTTAATAACCAATTATATATAATGTTAGTGAAAGATTCTTAGAAACCATATGTTATTTTCACCGGTAGCACAAAATTGGACAATATATTTTCGCTTTTCAAATTAGGCTTTTTAAAGGTCTTTAAACGCCTTTTTTGTTGACAGTTTTTCTGACATACAATATTTACTCAAACTGATAGTTGTTTGTGCATGTAACTATGTACTTTATTTTTTATAACCATACAAGGGTGTTAGTTAGCTAAAACAAAGAAACGCTCTATTATGAAGCTTAGTTCTGATGTTTACATGCTTTGCGTTATTCCTCATTACTTTTTTTATTCTTTTTCTTCTTGCTGTCAAGGTTGACTTGTAAACTTTACATTTCGTTTACATAGTAATCCTTTTTTTTCTAGAAAAATTTCAACACATTTAGTTTTCTTCGAAATATGTTAATGTACGAGAGAAGACCAAAAAGTTTTCCAGTGATATACTAAATTTAGATACACATGTATATATGTTCAATAAAGCAGATTTACTATTAAGAAATCGTCTGTTAATCGTTCTTTGAATTACATTGTTACGCAATTGATTTATGTATTGTATATGCTTGTATGTGAGTATTGTTAGTGGTTATGTCAGGCAAAACAGACTGAACATTTCGTACAATTGAAAGTGTTCATCAGCAATCAATCATCAAACCATAGCCTCTGAGGAATTTGTACTTGCGGATTTATTCATCACAGTAATAGCAATTTGTTTGGATAAAGAGACTAAAAGATTTAATGCTTTTTGATAAGGGAAATGTCAAGTAATTAAACAGTATCTGAAATCACCAGAAACTTGATTATAATTTCCAATACTATAATAATGTATGGACAAAAATCAAATAGTTTTAATTTTCGGAAATAAAAAAATTCAAAAAATTTTTTGATCGCACACTAAATTTTTTTTGCAGTTCTATTAAGGGAGCTTAGGGAATGTAAAATCCGTTCGCGTTAATGATTTTACGCGATGCGCGCATGAGTTATGACGGTTAAAACAAAACTTTCTAAAAAAAAAAAAAAATTAAAAACTATTTTATTTTTATTAGTTTTATGTTGATTTTGATATTTTCAGGTATTCTGGTAGTTTATATAAGTATGCCTTAATACGAAGAAATAATGCAATTATGCAAGTGAAAAAAAATATTTTTTAACAATATTTTTTGATTTTTTTAACCGCGATTTTCGCGAAATTTGGCAAAATGTGAGTCTTAGTAAAATTCTGCTGACTTGACTTATGGACAAATTTAATTTAAAAGAATTTTTTATTTAAATATAAGTTTTAATAGGTGCATATCTTTCTAAGATATAAAATTCTTATTTGGTCCATAAAATCGTTAGTCCTTATAATATTTTGGTGCGCTTCAAATCTAAGATAAAGCTTTATTAAAGAATAGTTTTAAGAGCATTCCTGATCAATTTTGAGCTAAATTCGTGATGTGCTTCATTGAAATATTTTTAGATAAAACCTTCGCGTTCTTAGTTAATAAAGAGATTTTTGACAAACTTTCGATGCAAATCGATTATAAATGACATCGCTTTCATGCCTTATGTGATTTTGTCTCAGTTTGCATTCTAAAACCATTTAAACGAATTTGCACTTTTTTGCAAGATTTTCAAAATCTTCATAAAATTTTAGCAAACAATGATTTTTTGGTGCGCTTTCGCTTTTAGGTGCTAAATGGCAAAAAACTCGGTTTACGCGGTAGTTTGGAAATTTTCATTCATATTTGCGAGTGTGCTCCACGAAAAACCGGTATTTTCAAAAATTTACTCTCAAAAACTCCTCATTTATACTTATTGTATATTATACCTATATAGAGCACATTAACGAGATATATATTTATTTTTATGTTATCTATTTTTTTTAAATTCTTTGAGGCGGCCAAAAAATATATGAAAAAATTAAAAAGTGGCGAAAACGAGCTTCAAATTTTGGCAGCCATTAAGTAGTATTAGAAGTGACAAAATTAAAATTTAGAGAGGAGTGGATTTATCCCCTAAGTGTGGTGTCTATTCCGTAGAACAACGACTTGGGTCCAAATGTTAAAACAAATGCAGAAGAAGACGAAATATAAAGAAAAACTTTAATGATTCAATCGATTTTTTAAAGTTTTTTTAATTTGCATGCCAATTACGCATAGAAGCGCAAATTTGCGCATCTAAGATATTATGTTCAGTATACAAAAGTTTTTGCGAGTTCAAGATCTGTAATTAGATTTTTCGAACTCCTAAGGGTACAAAAATTATTCGAGTTGAAAGTCGGTTTCAAAGGAATAAAAACTGTTTGATTTTTGCCCATATGTATATTGTATTTTTATTAAAGAATTCTACATAAATTTCATAAAGCTATCATTACTTAAAGAGTTATACTTACAAATTTTTTAATAATTGTCCAAAAACGCGATTCGGGAAAAAAACTAACGTAAGCCTATTAAAGTGGCTGATCTTATACGATATGCACCTGTTCTAGTCACAATATTTTGCATATATGTGATTAATCACTTTGTCGATTGTCTAATTGACACTATTATTATATTTTTAAATCAGTTTACCCTTATACGCTCCTTGGGTTAATTTGACCCAATTTTGTTTTTCAAACGCAAAATTTTTCCCTTAAATAATTAGATATGAACGTGAAACTTTAATTTAACCATTACAGAGACGAAAATTGTGTTTTTAAAGAAAATAATAAAATTGAAATTTTTCCTCCCACTTCAAATCTCAATTTACACATATTTAATACCCTTTGGGTCAATATGACCCAACAGGTGATATTTCAAGCTTAATTCCACTTTATAATTTTTTTCCTATTGAATATAATTGAATCGAGTTCACCTTCATTCAGAATCATCTATCAATAATTTTTTCAGTCAAATAATCAATAAAATCGCTTTTATTGAATATTTTTCCATTCATGAGCTGTTCACATATTATGTAACGCTATTTTCGAAATTTTTTTTATTTTCAAATGATATACAAATAAATACGATCTCCTCTTAAGCTCTCTTTATCATTCAGCTAACGCAAGAGATGATGAGCAAAAAAAAAAAAAACTAAAATGATACATCATTACATACAAAGTAAAGCGTCAGTTGACGCATTAGACCAACTTCTTGCTAATTACACATATAAGCGCGAGATCTGTTCTTTTCCCTACTCTATTTCTTATCTTTATAAATGACCTTCTACGTCAAACTTTTAATCCTATCTACTCTTTTTCAGATGATAGTAATATTTGTCTTTCATATTCACTCAATCGTAGGCCAAGCCTTCTTAAGGTTGGCGATATGATACAAAACAGGAATAAATCATTAAACCGATATTAAGAAACAATTTCATAGCGTCGAGCGAATAAAGTTGATTTGAATGCGCGGAAAACTCAATGGTGTATGCTTAAGCATAAACTCGCGGCAAACCATGTTTCTTCATTTGTATTAATGGGTGGTGTACATATTAAGGAATCAGATGCTCTTGATGTTCTGGGCATGAGAATTCAATGTGATGTCCGTTGGACAAACCACATCTTTCAAGTGTCGAAAGAAGCATTCAAGTGTCTCGGTTTTCTAAAACGGTGCAAGAGATACTTCACTCCATCTGATCTCCTTACTATTTATACCACCTACATCTGAACGAAAATCGAATATAAATCTCATGCATAGGCCGGTGCTTCAAAGTCTATTTTGACCTTCTCGACCGAGTGCAGGAGAGGGCGAAAGTGCTCGTCGCGACAATAGGGTATCCAACTCTATTGATTTAATGGAGCACTGTCGCAATTTGAGTTTTGTCACATTGTTCTTATGTTAATACTTGCGAATGTACTCTAACGAAATTAGAAACCACGAACTTTTTTACGCAATACAAGTCATTCTGTTAAAGCTCATCCTTTGTGGTCGATTGGCCGGTAGACCAAACAACACACTACAGAGAAAATTCGTTCTTCAACCGTATAGTTCGTACGTTCCCCGCAGAAGCTTTCCCTGTTAGTTGCAATATTACCAAACTCAAACACTAATACATCTATCCTCCCTCCCATAACCTGCTTTCCTAGTTCCAACACAATGCTTTGCATAAGTAGGGGCATCCCCCAAAATTTAAAAAGAAAATTCTAAGTTAAATATGAAATTTTGTTAATATTTCATTGTTGGGTTATATTGACTCAAAGTGTCCTAGGAAGGGCACAAGTCCAAGGGACGAAGAAAGGTTAAAGAATTAACTTAAAAAACAATCTCTAAATGTCCATGATTAAATCTTATCAATTTAAGCCCTTAAATTTAAAGATTTATCGTGTTTTTACATTTATATTACCTTTGAATTTAATCTTGTAAGTGGAAGCGGCTTCAGGTTAGAATATAACCTCAAGTGCTGGTTATTACAATTATAGTACCTGGTTACCGAGCTTTGCTCGGAGCTTTATGATAAGCATTTCGAGGCAAAATTTATTTTATTTTATTTTATAAAGTACTGAAGCCAACTAAGAAACCTTTGTCGGCTTATCCGCAACAACTTTGCTAAAGATCATAACATGACCAAATGTGCAGCTTACGTACTAATTCACTTAGAGTAATTTTCAGTGGCGCCACCTGTTGGAAATTAGTAATACCAAATAAGAAACCTTCGGCGGTTCGTGAGCAACAACTTTGCTTAAGAGCGTAACATGATCAAATGCATACTTCACTATTCTATAAAGGATTTACAAGTAGAGAAACATTAATTTGTTTAAAAGTTCTAACACAACCAATATCTTTCCATTTGTATCCCCTAATTTTAAAAAGTTCCATATGCATATTTAGTACTTCTTTATACATTTTATAAAAACCGTTAGAGCCTTTTTCAAGATAGCTGTTCTATAGACCCAATTTGAACTTATACTAAAGAAGACCATAATTAAAACAAAATTTTGAACTTCATCGACAATAATGGGTGATGCAGGGAATGTTGGATACCAAGCAACTGTTCTGATTAGTCTTAACTTGGTAAGGCCAGACTTATCTTAACTGTGTTCACCGACCTTCTCGCAGGAAACTACGTTAACACCCATTAATGTCGTGAGCTAACATGTGCCGCGAGTTCTCCCATAACAACTATAAAAATATAGGATAGGACGTCGGACTAGTAACCCACTTCTAGAAAAAAAAGAAAACAATTACTATGAGAAAGCTAAAATTAGAATAAAAACGACAGCCTTATGTTAAAAGAGGATGTCCGTAACTTTGATGAAAAGACGAAATTTTTTTTTGGTGTACAAAATCGAAGAATTTGCGAAGATAGAAGCGCATGGAATTCTAAAATATGTTCGGCCTTAGGTCAAAGGCCGAGGTTGTGATATAGGCCATTTAAGTAAGTAAGATTTTTAATTACTACAGCATCTTCCAACCTACAACAATAACACTTCGATGTAAAAAGAAATTAAATTGGCTACAAAACAAACAGCTTAAACAATGCGTCTAAATTAGGGTTTGCAAAAAACCGTGAAAATGAAAAACCGCGGTTTCGGTTTTAAAACACCGAAAACCGGCCGGTTTCGGTTCGGTTTTCGGTTTTCAAATAAAACTATTTCAGTTTAAATTTGTAGGAAAATTTAGATAACTTCATTAAAACATATTATAATTTAATATTAAAATTTAGGAAAATAATTCAGGTTTTTCAAATATGAGGGATTTCTTAAATAAGTCTTGTTTCTTTTGGAGAAACTGCAGAGCCCCTTTAGCGTGAATAATATTTGCATCCGAGCTACAAATTGCTTCGATAGTAATTTTTACAAATAGCAACAATTTTAAAGAATTTACTATTTCAAAGTCGATAGAATAAAGCAAATCTAAGGTCGACAGCATTTCTAAACTCTCATGAATACTTTGTTTTAGAAGCAGAGTAAACTTAATTCACGATTATAATGCCTTTGCTTGTTTGTAAAACATTATATCGAACTGACGAATTTTTGAAATACCGAACAGTTTTTCTTACAGCCTCTAGGTTCAAATATATATGCGCAATCGGTTTTAAATGATTCAAAAGTTTATTGTCGCCATCTTCAAAATTGTCTTCGCTTTCGTCGATTTAAAATTCATCCACATTTGGATTTATATGAAAATTTTCATAAAAACATTAGTGACTGTAAAATGAATTCCGTGTGCCAACCATAACTGAAACAGTGCTTGATTTTTAGATCCAAATTTGATATTGACTGCTGCTCCATCTACAGTACATGCTACGATGTTTGTATCAAGTGAAATATTAAACTCCATTAGCTTTTGTCTAGTAGTTTCATGCGTTTGCTTGGAATTACACGTTCCAAAAATACGTCTGAGTCCCAGGTTATAAAATATACCATCATATACCGTCTTCCCCTGGCACTTCTCCATTCGTCCATTGTAAGGCAACTTTTGCTTTTTTCATTCTTCTGCTTCATTTCATAGACAAATTACGTGCAAATTTATTATGTTATTTCTGAATAATACCAACAAAAAATTATAAAAAATAAAGAGCTTAAACCGCTGGTTTTTCTACGGTTTTCGGTTTCGGTTTTGAAGCATAAAAAACCGAGGTTTCGGTTTCGGTTAAAACCGAACTGCAAACCCTAGTCTAAATGACAAAAAGTAACATGACTTCACTGTTCTAAAAATATATGTACATGACTTGCAATTACAGTGTTAATTAATATAAAACATTATCTCTCCTTTTCACTAGCTTTTTTGTTTGGTAAGCCTTTAGTGGAAAGAGTCTTAGACGTTAACTACTTAAGTGGATAACTAATAAAAATTTATAGAAATTTCGAAATATTCATGAACATTTTCCGAGTAACTAAAATTATGTAGGTCTTACTGTAGTGTATAGCACTAAGATCCCAATTTATTACAATTATTTATTATTGTAATAAATAGTTTGTTGCTTTGTTGGCGACAACAAAAGTGTGAGAAATAAAGAAATGATAAAACTGAAAAATGTTTGTATGTTTCTGTTTAGATGATAATCTTAGCTTTATGTTGATATTTGTTGGACACAATAATAATTCGTATTTATTCAGTCCCTCAAATAGTACATAATGTGTGGTTTTCGCTCTGTCTAGAATTAGGGATAATCCTGTTGATAAGATGGCCTAACCAACAATCGAAACGCGTCGAGAAAAGGTTTCCCCACCAACATTTTTTGGTTTTTATCAAAAAACTATTTATTACAATAATAAATAATTGTAATAAATTGGGATCTTAGTGCAATACACTGCAGTAAAACTATTTAACTAAATGTTTGATGTCCCAAAATTTTGATAAGCCTTTATAAATTATTTAGGTCTCCGAAAAATGCCAGGCTCAACAAGAACTATATAAAATAAAAGAATTTTAAAAAGACAAACGTATCATTGTCTTGACTACCAGTAAATAAATTAGAAGTTTTGTTAGTTATCTTTACTCTATTGTCAGCTAAAATGCAAAGGTTCTAAATTAAAAATAGTTGAAAGTAAATGTGAAAAAGTTATATTATTTTACTGTTAAAAGTGACTTTTTTTATGAAAGTTTTTTGATGAAAGTTTTGTATATATATTATGTTGATTAATCATGAATATTTTAAAAATAAAAAAAAAAAATATTAAAGTATACTAATCACTTTTTTAAATTTTAGTTAACGATATGAAATTCATATACATATGTATGTATGTGTGTGTAGGATTTTAAAACTATAGCAACGTTTTTGCACTTTTATGACACTTTACTTCATGTTTTTAATAGTTCCGAAGGGATTTAAAATATCTTAAAATTTCAGCAAGTTTTAGAATAAGTTTTGTCTTATCAAACCATAAATTGTCAAATATCAAATAACAAATCATAATACACATTTAAGACATTCTATGAATTTGTATATTGAGTATGTTTTTGCAGTTATTTAAGACAAGATTGTGTCAGATTAACAAAACAATTTTCTTAACTATGACAATTCTCTCATTTACTCGTACAAAACTTAAAACTTGATTCTATTCATACCCAGCAAAACTTTGGGTAAAAGCACACCATTACTCAAAACTTCACTTTATAACAACTACACTTCATTAAGAAATTTCACTAATGATTTGTCTCTATTATATATTATGATATCAAATTTTTGTTTAAGTTGTATTTATGACATGACATAATCGTATTAACGTATAATTAGGAAATCCTCATCTTAAAATTTACTTGGTCATAAAAACTTTTACTGGGATATTTCTATAAGAGGTGGAAATGTACAAAGTTTATGTTTATAAAATACTTTTGAAATTACTTTAATAATATCTTATTTGTAAAGATTTTCAGTTGGATAACAAACACCTAATATGAGGAAACATTTAATTAAATTCTATAAAGTTGAAATTTCATTTCATTTTCTATTGAAAGAAAATAAGTCTAAAACAAATTATAAAATACATTAATTAGACAAAGGAACATTTTAAATGTTCAATAAAATATCTTAACGTATGAATTTGTTTTTATATAATTTTATAAAGTTCACATGATAATTGCGCACAAAACTGATTAACAACTTTGTGGGAAATTATGTATGCATATCAAACTGGTTCGAAAAGTTTTAGGTTGGCCTTTGATAATAAAATCAATTAATGTCTGAAATATAAGCCAAAAATATATTAAAGTAATCTTAAAACAAGTAAGAGTGTTATATTCGGCTGTGTCGAATCTTGTATATACACCATCAAGTTGTGTCAAATTTAGAAACACATCTCACATATCTACGAGGGTGCAGCTAATTCAAAATGTGGTCCAAATGTGGTAATTCGGTTGCAATAGCTTTATAGTTCAACATTTAAATGTATCTTAAGTGGTTTCCTTAGTATTTACTTTGCACAAAATTTTGTCCCATAACATAATTCCCCGGCAACATTCCAATTGGAACAAGGGGTACTTCTCTCAGACAATGAGCATCCAATTCTATTTCTAGGCATATTGAAAGGGACCTACGTTTTAACGCCGACTCCGAACGGCAAATTCATTAGATAGAGAAGTTTTACATAGCCTAATACTCAATAACCAGTGGAAAGCTGAGTTATGAGGTGAACCGCCGCTTTTTTTTTTTTTTTGAAAATTATTTTTTTTTTCAAGTGGGATTAATTTTTTTTCAAGGGATTGAACTTGGGACCTCTGGTATGCTAGGCGGATGGCTAACCTGCTATACTACAGCAGGTATAGTTTAATATTAATAAGCTTTTAAAAGTTCTCTATTATAAATTTAGTCGTCATAGCTATTAAAATTGTATTTAACTTATCAGCATAAATGTGATTCCCGGGGCGGGGTTATATGAGAGCTTTAACTAAATGTGAACACGACTTTCTCAAGATATTGAAAATACTTTTGTAAAATCTAGCTCTTTTCGTTAGGGCGCTATCGCACTATAATCTTTTTGCATTTTTGTGTTTCCGTAAGTTTTTGTATGGGAGCTATGGTCAAATGATGGCCGATTGTAAAAAAATTTGGAACACTGGCTGGTATTCACACAAGACTTTCTTTTAAAAAAATTAGTGGACATAGCTATTACAGTTTATCATTTATTGGCATTCAAATGTATTTATCAACAAATATGAAGTGCCTTATTATTTGTTTATCTTATCCTCCCAAATGTCTACTTCCTTTGGAAATTAACAAGCCTCTTATTAGGGAATTGAGATGTACATATGTACATACATTAGGGTGCACCTTATTGTACGAAAGTGCAAAATTAAACTGTAAGTTCCCCCAGAAATGCTAAACGTAACAAAAACCTGCATAAGGGGAACACGTGCCGCATCCGCCCACAAAGTGCTAAACTCTTTTGTATCTGAAAAAATGGGAGTATTTTAACCACTTAAATTAAATTATTTAAAAAAAAAATTAATGTAATATACATGGGAACTACATTAGTTTTATTTTAAGTCATCAATATTAAAAATCCATGAAGTAGTTTCCCTGAGAATTTGTTTCCTTGACGACACGCCTAAGATATACAGACAAAAAACTATTCAAAGATAAATAAATTTCAAAGCAAGACATGATTTAAAATTCTATGATCTGTAAGTTCTATATAGTTGAGTTTTGTTAAAATATAACCGAATTTACTTTTTTTATATCACAAATTATATTTTTTTTCTTAGGCTGCACAGTGAACGGTCCTCATAGTAAAACTGGAAAAAAAGTCGAAAGAGGTTTGGTGCTTAATGAATTTTTTGCACATATCTCTGTTGGCCTACTGTTTTCAAAAATGAATTAACGTTTTTTGAAATCAGTTTATTTTTCCGGTGCGGGGACTATTAAATATCCAAAATTTCCCCATTTCAGAAATAATTATTTTTTGAATTACAATCTATCATTTCACATTCAAAATGAATGAATGTAGATTTTTAATTTTTTGAAAAATTTGTTCAACAAATATTACAAATAATAAATTTGCATTCCAGTATTACAAAATAAAAAAATGAGATAGTCAAATCCAAAAAATGAGGTCGATATTTTTAACCGTTTCCGGTACCTGTGATTTGAAATCGTAAAAATTCGCGAAAATGTTAATTTTTTGCAATAATTTGAGTATGTGCTTGTTAAATTGTGCCAATGTACAAAATTAATAAAAGTAATAGTGAATATTTTTTCTCAGACTATAAATATTGCATGGCATTATTTTTTTTAATATTGGAAAAGTTTAACCCTTTCTTTCCCTGGGTCAAAGGTCATAATATGGGGTTTTTGAAATTTTTGTTATAGGAAAATTACGGAATATTAAGAATTTATTTCAAATTTTGTTCAAAATGCAAAAATATATTATTTTTTTTAACATTAAGACCTTTTATAAAAAAATATTTAATTCTAAGTGGATAAAATTTAGGCAAACCCAAAAATACTCCCATTTTTTCCCATGCAAAAAAAATGTAACTCTTTGTGGGCCGATGCGACACATGTTTCCCTTATGCAATTTTGAAAAACGTAAGACATTTCTGGGGGGAGTTACGGTTTAATTTCGCTAAAATAAGGTGTACCCTAATATACATATATTCGGGTCCTTATGAAATTCTAAACAAAAATCTAGGATTATTTAATATAAATAATAGGATTAATAAATATAAATACTTTAGAAAATTTGATACTGAAATCGATTCAGATTCTGATTTTTATGCACCAAATTTGTTCTTTTAGGAAAATTTATAAATATAATACAGTTTGATGTCGCGACATTGTTATAGCGACTTAGAAAGTGATTTTGAGTCGATTCGAATACTTAAAAGTAAGTGTCAGACTAATAATTTTTGCCGTCAGCACCAATAAACCATTCCATCTATGTTGCAGAAGGGTATAAATAAAAGTATTTCCTAAATTATATTGTTATTTCTTCTGTATGCAAAATTGTTACCACATCATATGTAATTTTTGTTTCAATGAAATTTATAAACAGTATTTAATTAGCAAAACCAAAAATCTTGGTATCAATATCGCAAATAAATGGGATTTACAATTTTTATTTTATATTAAAACATCATAATGACATTGTTAATTCCAAAAACTCCAAATTTGTATGTTGTATACTCGTATAAGTTGAAACTTTTTCATAAAGGCCCTTAATTGAATATATATTTAACCCTGGAACGTCATCCTTATTTTACATACACTAACGTCATCCTTCGTCATTTTGACTACGTATACTTCAAGAGACAATAAAACTCTTCTTGATCAAAAATGGATACCAAAATAGTTTTCTTATGTATTAACAGACTCTTTTTAATAAATTTTTAAAGAAATTCATTTGTTTATTTCTTAATTATTAATAAAAACTTAACATATTATAGCCCCCTTTTTTGTTTTAATTTGAAAATAAAATTTTCCGTAGTCATTTTGACGTAGGATGACGTTCTAGGGTTAAATATGTATTCCTATTAATTTAGGGTTAGTATAATATATCCTCAATACTTGGTAATTTTTGCCCACCTCCTCCATAAACACATTAATAACATGATGATAAAGTTTATATCATTGTTAAAATACATATAAAACGAAAAGATAAACAAAATGAAAAGTAATCCATATTTGAGTTAATGTTTATATATCAGCACCTGAAATGCCAACGAACGCAATAATACAGTACATGTTTTTGCTTAAATTTACAACAGATAAGATTAAACAATTTTTTTGTTTTGCTATATGATATACAAAAGCTATCAGAAGATGTTTATATTCTTAACCCTTATCTTCCTAAGCAAATTTCGGTACAAATTTTAAGATGCTATATTCAAACCATCCTGATCAAATGTATACATATATCGAAAAACAAAAATCAGCTTCCCATTCTTAAGTTTTAGTAACGTTCCAAAAGTGGAACAGTTGGATAATTTTCCACTGTTCATACAAAGATATCA
The DNA here is from genome assembly GCA_933228675.1 of Stomorhina lunata. Classification (NCBI taxonomy): domain Eukaryota; kingdom Metazoa; phylum Arthropoda; class Insecta; order Diptera; family Rhiniidae; genus Stomorhina; species Stomorhina lunata. Next base: position 69,139,295 of record OW121744.1, read on the forward strand.
CAAAAAATTAAAAAAAAAAAATGTTTTTTATAAACTGACCTTTATTCAAAATGATTAAAAAAATTCAAAAGTATTACATTTTTCATTACAAATTTAGTTAGTTTATATGCAAACTTTTAATACAACAACTTACGTTCTTATGTTTTATAAAATATTCATTAAATAATACTCAACAAAACATAAATGAAGCACTTAACAAGAAATCATGGAACTTTAATTTGATAGCTGACAGCTTCGGTGTTACCAGAGTACAAAAATAAATACGATTGCACTTGCGTTAAAAAAAAATTCAACTTAAAAAAGCAACCGTTCCAAAAATGGAACTGTAGGATGATATGGGTAAAGTTTAGAAATTAATCATATCCAAAATAGACACAAATCATAAATTGAATTTTCATGATTTTTGTTATGTTTAACAACTTAATATTTGTCTTTATACTTTTGTTTTGCACCACAAAATTAATGTCTTATAATACCCTTCACCACCATAGGTGGAAGAGTATTATAAGTTTGTGCTGATGTATGTAACGCATAGACATATTTGTCTTAGACCCACCTTTTAGTATACCAATACCTTGTAATCAAACAACAGGTCGCAATTCTAAAGACAATTTTATGAAATTTGGCACAGATTTTTTTGATAGTGGGACCATTATTTTTGTTCCTCCCATAGGTCCCACTTCCCGGAATTTATATTTTGGCCACAAAAATTAATATTTTTTTATGAAATTTAAAATAAATACTGTTTATGTAAACTAAAATCACTGCACCAAATTTTGTTGAAATCGGTCATCATCATTTGGCCATAGCTCCCATACAAACTCTTCTGTCAAAACTCACCAAATGAGATAAAAATCACTAAAACGCTCTGAAGATAATGCAAAATTTAAGTTTATTTTTTGCATACATAATTTTTGTAACAACTGTAATTTGCCAAATTTCGAGATAATCGGTCCACATATGACCCTAGCTCTCATATAAGTCCAAATGAAGAAAACAGCTTAAATATATAAATTTTGAGAAAATAATTGCATTATGGCAACATTTTGCAAAAATTTGTCTTTATACAGGAAAAAGAACACCTTTGACCTTAATGGTGAAGGGTATCGTATGGTCGGTCTTGACCGACTATAGCACTTTCTTACTTGTTTTTTATCTGAATTCAAAGTATACAAAGAGGTTTTCTATGAGCTTTAACAAAAAATTCTCTTTAAATCGTTCATTTAAAGCGTGAAAATATTTACAAGACACCGAAATACAATCATGTTATTCAGTGAATTAACATGAATTTCAACAAAATATGGTATAAACTTTCAAAAATTAAGAGTATGGAAAAACACTTAATTCCAATTCAAATTAAGGTGTGAACTTATCAAATTGTGGCTCCACGAACAAACTAGAAAAAAACTAATTTTGTTTTAATGAATTTATGTAATTTTTATTTGAGTCAAATTTCCGGAACACACCCAAAAGTTTAGACAGAAATTTTCAAATGTGAACTTTATTGCCTAATAACTTCTCTATGTATTACTAATACAATGTAATTTTGTAGACTCCACGTGAAATATACGCCACATTAATATTCATACCCTACACTATAATAGTGTCACGTCACACTATGGTGAACTTGAAGGTGGCTATATAAGATTCGGCACAGCCGAATATTACACTCTTACTTGTTATCAATAAAAACCTATGAAATTTACATTTTCGCGTAAATCTACAATTTCAAATTGCCAATACGGCGAAATGGTTCAAGATATCGACGTCAATTTTTTTATTTCTATTTTTCCTTTAGTTAATTTTATAACACTGGAAAGAACATTTTTATTTTTAAAATTTGTTAAACAAAATTTTCAAGAAATTAAAAAACGATTTTTGAAACCGGTATAATTTTCTTATATCAAAAAACTAAGCAAATTCTATTACCTATATTTTGAAATTCAATTCAACTATTTAGTACTTACAGGCCATAGAATTGTAACTCATTTCGTACTTTGAAATTTTTTTATTCTTAAGTAAATTTTTAATTTTGATAACTTAAAAAAATACTCCCATTTTGCCCCACACAAAAAATCTTAACACTTTGTGGGTGATGCGGATGTGATTTAATGTTTTGAATACTTTTTCCGTTTTAAGAAGGTCGAAATCTATAAGAAAACATTAAGTGACTCCATGCTGTTTTTTTAAGTAGACCTATATAATTTATTAACAAATGAATGATGGCTTCAGTCCTATTATGCGATATAAATTTCATATAATTTCAGGAGAAGCTTCCTGCAAAGTTTAAAATCGATTAAACTTTGCAGAAAGTGATCCAATATGGGTGATAGTTGTTCTCATGTTTACATATCTGACTATGCAAGTGTAGGGTATTTTAACATCATTTGTTACAACAAATTTACCCAAGACATATCGATTGCTTGTTATAGTCTAGCGTGAGACTTGAAGAACATTTAAAATCATCTAACACATAAAGAAGGACCCACCATTTAGTTGTAGTTGTATACTTGAGAAATTAATTTAAAGCAAACGAACTGGGACAAACAACCACATCAAGTGGTATATACAAGTACATACATATATACATAGTGAATATCTCTCAAAGTTCCTGATTGCTAATATATATGTATGTATAATAGAGAGCGTCCTTTTAGTTGGTTTTAGGGGTGTCCTTGAGTTTGTAAATATTTGGTAAAGGGCAATAAATTCATACAAACTCAATCACTTGATAAATCTATACGTGTGAATAATTGTGTTCAAGTTAGGAAGAATTAGCTAAAAGTTCTTCTTATAGAAATTAAGATTGAGGAAGGGGCTGGTGACCACAATGTGGGTGAAACACTTCAACATTTCTAAGGATATATATTGACGAATTCATTTTCTTTCTTTCCTTTCTTTCTTCTTTGTGACATAAATCATTCAATTCTACTTAACACTTTTGAGTTTGTAAAATTTTTGTGGCTTTAACAAAATTGAAAATGTTATATTTATGTTCAAAGTAGTTATTTAGTTTATGTTGACATTTTCTTAATTCTGTTTTTTTCTTTCATTAAGTAGAAAAAATCAATGACTTTTAAGATCAATAATGGAATGCAAACACTTTATGATATTTAAAGCCAAAACAATTTAAAATTGAAAATACATTGACCACAAGTTAAATACAATTATGTTAAAATCGAATTCAAAGTTTAAAATGTATTTTTGTTAAAATAAATCTAAGTATTTTGTAAACATAATCAGAAGTAACACATTTTTTCTTTTATGCCAAAAAAAGTTTTCAAGATAATTTTTAAAGTAATGGGAAATAATTTGAGAAAGTGTTTACTTTTTGGACTCAAACTCTAATTATACTTTAGTTAGTATAAATATTTTTTTTTAATAAAAGAAAATATGTTCAAGTTGTGAAGAAAATGTATTAAAAAGCATAAAAAAGTTGTTCATTTAAAGACCAGCAATTTTATTCTCAAGACAATACGTCTGTAAGTCAGATCATCTACTTTAATATCTGCCTCATGCTAAGTCAAAGAAGGAAGTATTGTATTAGGTAAAGTCTGCCCATATGATACGCTATACTAAGGAGGTCAAAAATTGTGCAATCCCAGTAAGAACAGTGTCAAACGTTTGAAATATGATGACTTTTACATTTGATATCAAACGTTTTTTCAAACTTTTTCAAACCTGAACAGATGTTTGAGAATCATATTCATTTTCAAAAAAGAGTTCATTTGAGAATAAACGTTTGAAAAATGATAGTTTCTCAAATTGAGAAGTTTATTCTCAAATCAAACCCTAAGATGATTTGAGAATAATTTGAAAAATGGTCAAACTTTAAAAAAAATGTTATGTTGAAAAAATTTATGTTTAAGATATTTTAATGAAATGGAAAAGAAATTCGTTATTTCTTTCGGATTTTTTAAAATTGATCCATATTTGACAATAAAACCTTGCTTAAAAAGAGTTAAGATTAAAAATTCAATAATATTCATATGCATAAGTAAATTTTCTTTGTTTCTTAATTTTTTTTTTTACCTAACAATAAAAAAATTATATTGAAATATCAAAAATACAACTCCATTTTATTTATGTTCCACATGTAGATGATATCCACATTTGAAAAAACTTTGAGAATGATGGTTGATAATGATTTGAGAATAAAGGCATTTCTCAATTTGAGAATAAAGTCCCCTTTTTGTTGAGAACGCTATTATTCTCAAATCAGTATCAAACGTTTGACCTTTAAAAAAAGATTTATTTTCAAATCATCCTCAATTTGAGAATAAACCTTTTTTCTTACTGGGATAGTCTACTAATTAACCCTTCTACTTTTCTTGGATTTTTGCCCTTCATATGAACCCTTGGGTCAATATGACCCAGCAATGAAATATTAACAAAATTTCATATTTAATATAGATTTTTTTTAATTTGCTACCAGCACTCAGGGGATGATCTCTATTTATGCAGTGCATTGTGTTGGAAGTATGAAAATAGCTTATGGGAGGAAGTATAGGATAGATGGAGTAGTGTTTATGGCTTTGAATTTACGAATATACGGCTGAAGAATGAATTTAATTTAGCGTGTTTGTTCGGTCTACAGGCTAATCGAAAACAAAGGAATCAGCTTTAACAGAATGACGTGTATTGCATAAAAAAAGTCCGAATTTCGGGAACTAGTTCTCTAATTTCGTTAGAGCACATTCCAAAGTATTAACAATTGAACAGTGTGACACAACTTAAACTCCTGTAAATCAATAGAGTTGGATACCCCACTGCCCCGATGAGTACTCTTACCATTTCCTGCACTCGTTCGAGAAGCTCCGAAATAGACTTTGAAGCATTATCTCATACATGAAGTGGTGTAAATAGTAAGGAAATCTTGCACCGCTTTAGAAAACCGAGGCACTTGAATGCTTCTTTCGATACTTGAAAGATGTATTTTGTCGAACGGACATCACATTGAAATCTCATGCTCTGAACATCAAGAGCATCTGATTCCTCAATATGTACACCACCCATTAATACAGATGAAGAAACATGGTTTGCCGCGCTGTTATACGTAAGCATACAACATCTAAATATTCGCACGACCCCATTGTGAAATTGTTTCTAAATCTTGGTTTAATGATTATTTCATATTTTGTCTCATAGCGCCAACCTCAAGAAGGCTTGGCCTACGATTGAATTAATATGAATGACAAATATTACTATCATCTGCAAAAGAGAAGATAGAAAGTCATTTATAAAGATAAGAAATAGAGTAGGAGAAAGAACAGAGCTGGCGGTACCCCTGAATTAATCTTGAACTCGTTTGAAGAGAACCCTTCTATTACAACTCGTATAGAGCGATCTCAAAGGAAGCTCGTTATAATCCGAGAGAAGTTATTACCGACACCAAGGCAATAAGTTTTGATAGAAGTGCTCCGTGCCACACTACATCAAAAATTGCGAAAATAATGTTACTTAATATGTGAACAGCCCATGAATGGAAAAGTATTCAATAATACCGATTTTATTAATTATTTGACAGAAAAAATTATTGATAAATGATTCTGAATGAAAGTGAACTCGATTCAATTATATTCAAAAGGAAAAAAATTGTAAAGCGGAATTCAGCTTGAAAAATCGCTTGTTGGGTCATATTGACCCATAAACAATTTTTTGATAAAACAATTTTAATTTTATTATTTTCTTTCAAATATCTAATTTCGTCCCTGTAATGGCTAAATTGAAGTTTCACGTTCAATTTATTTAAGGGAAAAATTTTACGTTTAAAAAACAAAATTGGGTCAAATTGATCCAAGGAGTGTATAATGGTTTAAAAGTTTCATTTGAATGTTAAGACATGTATTAACTAAATTTTGTTAAGAATTTTGTTTTAAAAATATAGTGAGCGCAAAAAAACATAAAATTGTAAACACTTATGTTTAAACCTACGAGCCCGATTACTGACTTTGTCAGTAGGTCTTATAAGAGAGCAATGATCAAATTAAACGAACAGGTATTTCCTTTTATATAAGCAATACTTCATTTACATTTTATCAAAATATACTCTAATTTTTTGGCTTTTTGTGGCAATGACCTCAATAACGGACCGCTATTAGTCAATTTCACTAACGATAGTCCCATTACTAAAGTATATTACTACCAAATGTTATTACTAAATTTGATATCCTACTTTGAAATTGTACTTTGATTACAAGCTTTACATGGATGACTAGCCAGCTGTCACAATCGCTTAACAGGCGGACATCATTAAATAGGCAGAGGAAGTGATTGTGGATATCCAACCAATATGCATTACATACATCGCCAGTGTATAAATAATTAAGTCATCGCCATTAAATGTGACCCGGTCTATGAAAAGGGAAAAAGTGGCTTATGACTGAAAAACAAAATTTCGAAAAATTTTTAGTTTTTAAGTCATAAGCCACTTTTTCATTGACCGGGTCACATATATTGAAGAATTTTCCTTTTATGGCTTTTCTCCTGAGACATTTTTGAATAGTTTCTTACCGATGATTGGCTTTAAAGGAACAAAACTACACTGTAGAATGAGAAACATAAAACCCCTTATTAAAAAACTTTGCTTATTTGAAACCTGAAAATGTCTCTAGATTAAAGATTTTGATAAGTGAAGTAGGTTTTTTTTTCTTTAAAGACATCTTAAATGACAATCCTATTCTTATGAAAAGGGCATTAATTTTTTTTCGTTGGCATATAAATAATCTCTCTTAAGTGTCACTTTAAAAAACGATATGTTCTTAGTTCGTTTTACAAATTTTTTAAAAACTAAATGCGAAAGGATTTTATTTGGTCAAATCTGACAGCATAATACCCTACAAGAATTGTATATATTAACACAATTTCATTTCGTCAAATCTGACAATACACGAATTGTAGTTATTAAGATGGTTTTATAAATATTTTAAATAATTGGGAATATATCATACATTGAAGCTATAGTCAATTGAGGACCAAGTAATTAAAATGTTTGGCGTCATTTTAGTGAAATATTTGCCGATTCTAACAAAATTTATACACAAATTTTACTCAAATACAATTAAATGTTTGACTGTAAAGTCGAAATTCTATATTTCGATAAGGTATTATTTCAATAAGCTATTAGTGTTACCCAAAAAACTGATCCTATTAGCGTTTATTATTGCGCTAAGGAAAATGTATGTCCCAAATAAAATATTTTTTTTTTTTTTTCATTTTGATCGAAAAAAAATGATTAATATTTAAATAAAAGGTTATCCATTTTGCGGTTTCAAAAGTGAACGTAAATAAAACACATATAAAATATTTTTTTCATGATATTTATTTTTTATTATAAAGTTGACATTATGTGTGAAACACTACATCATTTAATTACACGGCCAGGAAATGTCTCTTGCAATAAATATTATTATATATTTATTCGCTCGAGTTGTGCGGCATATGGCCGTCTTGTTGAAACACATATTTTCCAAGTCGTGTTCTTCAATGATGTGAGAATGAAGAGGAATCGGCACATTCGGGTCGTCGGCAACACTTTCACTTACAGCAGCGATATTTTCAGCGGAACAAGGTTCTTCAAATTTCTTCACAATTTTGCCAATTGCTTGCATAGCTGGATGATTTTGTAAACTATAATCTCCTTTTAAAGCAAGATATGTGGCTGCTCCAGAATCACCATTTTTGAAGTATGTTTTGATAATTTGTATGCGTTGTGTGATACTTAAGCGATCCATTTTCGTCAATGTCAGACTTTCAACTGAAAACAGATATCGAATTCCAGTCCTATACTTTTGAAACCACGAAACTGATAACCTTGTATTATTTTGAACTTTACTATTTCACTTTTTTAATTTCATCAGGATGGAAGACATGACAATTTTTTTTAACAAATAAAAACAGCCTGTTTTTGAAACTACTATTTTTTAAATTGTACGTCAACCTACGAAAAAAATAAAACTTTTGGTTTTTGAAATTTACTTTTGAGTGAAACGAGAAAAAGCTTTCAAAATTTTGGTTCGTATATGAAATGTATAGACGAAAGTAAATGTCAAATTAGGCAATTAAAAAATTCTAATCGCCTGGGAAATAAAAAACGGTTATTTATTTTTTTTGTTTAGGACCTGACCACAATACAATGCATTGTGTTGAAACTAGGAAAAAGTTGAGGGAGGGGGGAAAAGGTTGTAGGAGGGGAAATAGGTAGAGCTTGTGATCATTTGAACTTCCCTATATTGCACCTGGTTGAAAAAACTTCAACGGGAAGCAAATTCTACATACGAACTCTACGGTTAGCGAATCGTCTATCTGTTGAGTATCGTCTGTCTACTGGTCAATCGACTACGAAAGGATGAGCTCTAACAGATAGACGTGTATTGCATAAGAAAGTTCATGTGTGGAGTACGAGTTTTCTAATTTCGTTAGAGCACATTCCAAAGTAGTAACAATAGAACAATAGAGTTGGATAACCTACTGTTACCGATGAGCACTTTTCCAAAATAAACTTCGAAGCACCGGAATATACATGAGAGTTGTATTTCACCGGTACGCAACACATGTTTCAGAATAGGGTCTATGTAAGAGTGCAAGAGAGGGCGAAAGTGCTCATTGATGACAGCATGGTATCCAACTCTATTGAACCACTGGAGTGTCACACTTTTCTATAGTTTTTACTTTAGAATGTGCCCTAACGAAATTAGGGAACTCAAGTCTTCTTACACAATACATGTCTCAGAATAGGGTCTTTGTTAGAGCTACTCGACCGAGTGTTGGATAGGGTGAACGTGCAACTCTATTGAGCCAGTGGAGTGTCGCAATGTTCTATCGTTTCTAGTTACTTTGGAATCCGGTCTAACGAAATCAGAGAACTTGTTCCTAAAACCCGAACTCTTTTACTTAATACTCATCCCTTTGTGCAACGGACATCAATTCTCATACCCAGAACATCATTGAAAAAATGTTTAATTTAATTTCGAAAAAAAGGTTAAATTTTTTTATTTTTTGTTTTTATTTATTTTTGATTTTATTTAATTTTAGGTTTAACATCATTTTACAAGTCTTAAGTTTTACAGGAAATGCTTTAAGAAAATTAATTAAATATATCATGGAAATACTATTATTTGATATTTCTTTACGAAGTTTTTACCTCTAAACGAAAAAAGAAAATAAACTCAATTTAGAGCTTAATCGTTTGGCTAGTATTCGATTGCCTTCTAACGTATGACAATTTTGTGAACATGCTGATATTATTTTTTGAACTTCAGTAATTATTTTTAATGCATAATTTACTCATGATATTTTTTTGTGAATTGCTACATTTTGGTGGAAACGAATTCAAAAACATATAAATATGTACATATATATTTATATATAAAGATATGATAAGTATTTAATTATAAGTCTAAAAATACAAAGAATCCTTAAATATATTTTTTCAAAATTTATGAGCAAATAATTATATGTCATTGTTCATTATTTTTGAATTTGTCTTAATGTGGGCTTAAACTTTCCCCATTGTCCTTCGAAACAACCACCACCTTAATTTTCTTTAACTGTCGTAGACAAAGATTTCGAAACATTTTTTTTTATTCAAGAAAACTTTAACAATTTCACTTTATCTTCATCAGTCACAATAAAAATCCAAAAGACGTTATTTAGTGTCTTTTGATTTAGGTATTAAGTATTTGTTTCTATTTCTTTGTTGTTTATTCCTATTGTTTCTATATTTTATTTGACATCGTGGCAATTTTATTAACAATGTCTTGGTAAATTATAACTAATAATATATTGTTTTTGTTGTTGTTGAACACGTCCTTCCCATAGTTGTTCTTTGTACTTGCGATTATACTCATTTTGGTGTTTATGGAATCGATAAACACTCAGATAAAATGGTTGGAGCAATAGATTTAAGTGTTCTGTGAGAATTTTTTGAAAATAGATTAAATTTTAAAGATAAAACGTTGAGAAGTGCCAGAACGGCAGATACTACTTCAACGTTTTCCAACACAAGTTATAAAGAAGATATACATTATGTGGCTGCCATAGATACTCATTTACAGATATTCATGAGATAAAACATTTAAGAATGTATTATTTTGTAAGGTTAAATGTGGACCGATATTCAACAAATTATGAAGTTTGTTTTCAATACCTAGAAATATAAATTTGCAAAATTTTGTAATGTAATAATCATCAAATCAAAATCATCAAATATCATATTTTTCTTTCTTTAATTTTATATCACTCTGAACCCTTATCTAATAGTTACACGAGATAAGGATTTAAAAAAAGTGTCTAAAATGCTACATTTCGCAAGCCTATAACGTGAAATTTATTTGATATTAAAACAGCCTTAATGATAGTTTTAGCTATAGTAATAAATACATATAGGATATATAATTAATTTAATAAAACTATTATATTGATGGGTATCGAGTCATTACATGTGTTTAGTAGATACCAAAATATTTTTTTATTAAATGGAGGATCATTCTTAAAAAATGTTGTCAGGATTTTTAAATTTTAAATAAAACACAGATATTAAAAAAAAACAAATCGTGAAACTTTATTATACCGTAAAGTGGACAGAATTAGGTTATGTATGGAACAAGAAATCGTGCAGATAGCCACCGCGGCTTTGCTGGCACACACGCGATATTTCAATGACCTATTTGAATAAATGCTGCGGTATTTCATTAATGCAGCGTTTAGTTTCCTCTTTTAAGGTTTGAGTCGTCTTCGGCTTATTCGCGTAAACCATCGACTTCAATAAACCCCAAAGAAAAAAATATAAAGGTGTTAAATCGCTCGATCTAGGCGGCCAATTCTGGTCTCCAAAACGCGAAATAACTCGACCGGGAAATGACTTATGTAGTAATTGAATTGTTTCTCTGACTGTATCACATGTGGGGCCATATTGTTGAAACCACATACCTTCCACATTCATTTCATCAATTATAGGCAAGAAAAAACTGGTTATCATTTCACGATACCGAACACCATTGACTGTTTGCGCTTGACCTGCCTTATTTTCATAAAAAAGGTTCAATGATTTCTCCGGCCCAAAAACCCCACCATACAGTGACGCGTTGAGGGTGCATTTGTTTCTCGTGAATCACTGGAGGATTTTCCTCACTCCAAATGCGACAATTCTGCCTATTGACGGAGCCATCAAGATGGAAGTAGGCCTCGTAACTAAAGATGATTTTATCGGCAAAATCAGCATTTTTATGTTGTCTCTCCAATACCCAATTAACGAACTTCCTTCGCTGTCCATGGTCATCTGGCTTCAGTTCCTGAGTCAATTGAGCTTTGTATGCATGAAGATGCAAATCTTTCGTCAAAATTCGCTGCATAGTGGATTTGGAGACACCAATTTGCTGAGCTCGGTGTCGAAATGAGGTGTATGGAGTTTGAGCGACATCAACACGTACAGCTGCGAGATTTTCGGTCGATCGACCTAGTCGAAGGCGCGTTGTTGTCTCTACATCACTAAAAGACAAAGTTTCGGCAAATTTATCCATTAATCTCTTTACAGTTGACTCTTTTGGAGCATTTTTGTGACCCCAAATTAATCGCAAATTCGGGAACTGTAGCTGCAAAACTTTCACCATTTTGGTAAAACAATTTCACAATGATTTTTACTAACCTCGTACCTTCTACTAGCTAACAATTATTCAAATGTCATACAATGACACCTCGAATCGTGACAAATTTAAAAATTGCATTCCTGTTGGGACACACATTTTATAAATGTATGTGGGTGGTAGGCGTGAAACTCGATCTATTTTAATAAAACTTCGAACATGATCAAGTCGCATACCAAGTTCCATTTAGCTAAGAGAACTGCTTCGATTTTTGTCCATTGGTTGTATGGTATGGTAGCACTGTGCGTCGTCCATAATTTAAATGTTTCCGTTTGGTGAAAAAAATTATCGCAGACATGTTCCTTAATGTTAACATACTTTTATGATATAATTCCCCAACAACATTCCAATTGGAACAAGGGGTACTTCTCTCTCTCTATTATATTTTTAGACTCATTGAAGGGGACATACGTTTTAACTCCGGAGTTGAAACGTAGGGTTTGGCCGGGATCGAACTTGGGACCTCTGGTATGCTAGGCGGATGAGTTACCTGCTGCCGTAACCGGCGGTTCACAACATACTTTTAGATTTGATAATTATAAAAGTTTACAAATTAGTTTAAACTTTTATATAAGAGCAGATGAATACAAATATTGACGTTATTTAAGGTGCTGAATTCAAATCCGGGTTTTCAAAATTTGTTCTTGTTTGTGACTGCGCTATTATAGTGGTAGTTAGCTGTTGGCGCCTGCAAACATTTTCTGTAAAATTATTGCAAGATTGGAGCTCTAATGTCTCTCAAAATGTAAACCGCTTTCCATGAAATTGTATATGCTGCATAATGATCATGTAAAGGTAGAAGGCAAATGCACGCGGCAAGCGGCTGCTGGCGGCAATCAGCTGTTGCTGTTGATGCGGCAAAGGAAAAAGGTAGAAGTTTGTTCTATTTTTCCGCGCGGATGTATTTTTCAGTTCTGCCAGATTTGATTATATCCTACTCAAATATATTTGTATATGAATATTTTTGTAAACAAACGCACATTTTTTGTACTGACAATGCTACGACCGCCCGCAGCCGCATGTCACGTGTATTGGCCTTGTATCTTAAAGCTACTCTATACTAAAATTAATAATTATACCTCTTATAATTTGTCATATATTAGCAAAAAAAGATTAGCCTAGGCGAGGTTATACGGGAACTATGGTGAAATATGGACCGATTTTGACAAATTTCAGTACCAAAAAATTAATAATTTCAGGGACCTAGCTCCTTTCGTTTAGGCCCTATGGTGCCGACAATTGGCAGATGGACTTCGCTTGTCTTAGAATTTCATAAGGATTCAAAATATACATCAATTTTGAATTTTGAGCCAATATTAAAACAGAATGACAATCTAAATATAAAAGGAAAATTGATGGTGAATATAAAAATAAATTATTATTTTTGCATTTACATATTCAAATTTTTGTAAGTACATATATATAAGGTGTCCTACCAAAGGAGTCCAATTCCACAATTGTAGCCTTATAAAATCTTATCAAATATTAAATAGTTGTGGAATTATTTAAGTTTTAAACAACACATTAAAATATAAATTATTCTGGAGAAATCTAAATATTGGCAACTGTTTCTGGTGAATATTAATAAAGATTTTCTAAGAAATAAATTGATGTAAGAACTATTAAATATCTTAGAGAACTCTGTTGCTTTCAAGCATGGGACATAGTTATTCTCTGTCACATAGAGAAGATCAAAACAAAGCCAACAAAGTTATGAATGTGTATGTATATACAATACTTTGATAACTTTCTATTTAGAACAAATTGATTCAATATTATTATGGTTGCCAGCATAAACAAAATTGATATTGAGCCATTTAAAGTTGATATAACAAAGTTTAATCAAAATTAATTAAAGACAATTTACCCTCCTAAACATTTACAAATAATTACCATAAACTTTATGTTTGGGCTTAAAGAAATTCAATGTAATCAATAACACACACTCTCTAAATAGAAGGGAACATAGTAAGTTTAGAAACGTATTCGATAGAGCAAGAATAAAAGTGAACTGGAAGGAAGACATTGGCTACCATTATCAAGCTGAGAAAACCGAACTTATGTTAAGGTTGTCATGTCAATATTTACACATACATCGTTTAAGTCCATATATGCAAAAGCCAAGTATGTAGAAACTACAGATACGGTGGCTTTTATACTTTATAAATCAAATAATTTTAAACATAAGAAATTCCTTGTCGACAAAAACATAACGAAAAACTTAAGATAAAAAAATTATTTTAATGTGAGACCTTGTAAGAATTCGGACATAATATTATGGTGAATGAGTTTAAATTAATATTATTTAGGAATATTCATTCTACTAAAGGTTCTTAATATAGTATGAGAAAATTATCTATACATTTGCATATAAAGGGTGTCCCAACTAGAACGCATTTTTTAAATTTTAAATAAAACACAGATATTAAAAAAAATCGTGAAACTTTATTATATTGTAAAGTAGACAGAATGAGGTTATGTATGGAACAAGATATCGTGCAGATGGCCGCAGCGGCTTTGCTGGCACACACGAGATCTTTTAATGAAATTGTCAATGACCATTTTGCATAAATGCTGCGGTATTTCATTAATGCAGTGTCTAATTTCCTCTTTTAAGGCTTGAGTCGTCGTTGGCTTATTCGCGTAAACCCTCGACTTCAAAAAACCACAAAGAAAAAAAAATAAAGGTGTTAATTTTTTTTATTTAAAATTTTAAAATTGCATTCTAGTTGGGACACCCTTTAAATATATGTTTTATATTAATATGCCGAGGTGGGCACGCATAAGGACAATAAGAGCATATTTGTAAAAGACATTAGTTATTTAAAAAATAGCGGATGACTACGTTTAGCATACCAGAGGTCCCAAGTTCGATCCCTTGAAAAAATAAAAAATTTCAAAAAAACCTGTTCACCTCATAACTCAGCTAGCTACTGGTTATTTAGTATTAGGCTAAGTAAAACTTCTCTAAACTAATGCATTTGCTCTTCGAAACAGGAGTTAAAAAGTAGGTCCCTTTCAATGAGTCTAAAAATAGAATCAGATGCAGCTCATTGTCTGAGAGAAGTACCCCCTATTCCAATAAAAATGTTTTGTGGGAACTATATATGTGTCGCGCAAAGTAGAAAAGGACGTAAGAATTTTGTTCAGGAGAGCCATTTTAAAGATTTAAATACATGCATCCTTAATGTACCATCACTGAGCGTGATCTCATTTGAAAGCGACACATCTCATGACGTCAGGAACGTGTTGGTCAACCTTGAAAACGCGCGTAGGTCGTGTAGTTTTGTGTAGTAGGTCCCTTTCTCTATGTGCTGTCACATATATATATATATATATATATATATATATATATATATATATATATAAAACTTCTTTAGGAATATATAACATATTTATAATTTTCTAAAAAAAACTCCACAGAGGTAATAATTGAGCTAAACAGAGTCTCTTGAAGTAGACCTATTGTTTACAGAAATTTCAATTTTGTTCATACGCGAGCTGTAAAAAAAACTTTACCAAATTTTTACGGACCAAGGTATTTTTAATTTGATGTTTGATGCATACCGTAAAGTCTGCACAATTATAATAAATAATGTGAACCGCCGTGGTAAAGCTGGTTAGTCATCCGCCTAGCATACCAGAGGTCCCCAAGTTCAATTCCCGACCAGACTCACTTGAAAAAAATAAATTAAAAAAAAAAATCGGCGGTTCACCTGATAACTCATCTAGCCACTCACTGGTTATTGAGTATAAGGCTATGTAAAACTTCTCTAACTTATGCATTTGCCGTTCGGAGCCGGAGTTAGAAAGTAGGTCCCTTTCAATGAGTCTAAAAATAGGATCGGATGTAGCTCATTGTCTGAGAGAAGTTCCACTTGATCCAATTTGAATGTTGTTACGGAAATTATTATTATTAAGGTATTTTAAATAACATTGCAAAAGTATCTTGTCGCCCTGAAAGTGGCCAAGCAACTAGAGCAAAAAATCTAAAAATACACATTTTTTAAATTATTCAAATCTTTTTAACAATTCTGGGATTTGTGTTACAAAACATATTTTTTTTAATTTTTGTATTTGGTTCCTTTAAAGTTTTATACCATCGCAAATTTTCATTAAAATATATTTATAAATAATTTTTCTAATTCAAATAAATGTATATAAGCTGCTTAAAGACTGATGCACAGCAATGCGTCGAACCAAAATTGAAAATTAGACGAGAAAAAGCTTGTTTAAGATTCAGATCGCAATATCTTTAATAACTCCAATTTCCCATCCTATTTGTCTGAAGTATAATTTCAGAAATTGGAAATCCATTCTAGTAAAATATGACTGAAAATGTTTACTTTTTTATACCCTTCACCAATAGGTGAAAGGGTATTATAAGTATGTGATTCCGTTTGTAATTTTTTATTAGTGATCGTAGACCCCATAAAAATTATACCGATCGACTCAGAATCGGAAGGAGAATCGATTAAGCGATGTCCGTCTGTCTGTCTGTCTGTCGGTCTGTCGGTCTGTCGGTCTGTCGGTCTGTCTGTCTGTCTGTCTGTCTGTCTGTCTGTCTGTCTGTCTGTCTGTCTGTCTGTCTGTCTGTCGGTCTGTCTGTCTGTCTGTCTGTCTGTCTGTCTGTTTCTGAAGCCCCTGGAGGATGGACTTACATAAATTATATTTCAGATTTTAGGAAATTCTCCCGCAATGAACGCTATTAAATTTCATTAAAATCGGTTTATAAACACCGAAAATATCGAAAAAATACCAAAAATTTGACGAAAATTTGAAAATTTTTGATTGAAACACACTTTTAAATAACAAGAGCAAAAAGATACTCCTGGTGTACATGTGATAATATGTTAAATATCAGAATGTAGGAAATAGTTTCCCAAAGTAAAATTTTATCAAAATCGGTAAAATTTTATCAAAATCGGTCCATAAACAACTGAGATATCGCCAAAACACTGAATTTGATGTATCGCAAATTGCCCAAAGTTCGCATTAGAGAATGTTTGTTGAAAAAATGAAATGCAGAAATAGGAAAAACCATCCTCCTTTAGCACGGACCTACATAAATTTTATATCAGATTTTATGAAATTCCCCCGCCAAGCACGTTATTAAATTTTATCAAAAGCGGTTCATAAACAATTGAGATATCGCCATAACACTACATTTGATGTACAGCAAATTGCCCAAAGTACGTGTCTAAGAAATTTTGTTTACATTTTGTAAGTATTGTTTCAGCGATATCTCAGGTGTTTATGGACCGATTGTCATGAAATTTGACATCGTTCTTTGTGTGAGGATTTTCTAAAATCTATACTCCACAAATCTGATTACGAATATCATTCAAATTGTACCAATAAACTCAGAATCGACAGGAGAATCGATTTCGCGACCTCCGTCCGTCCGTCCGTCTGTTTGTTTGTCCATCCGTCTACCTGTCTGTAATTTTTTCTGTTGTAGTCAAGTTTTTGGAGCTCCTGTTTTGTCGATATCTCAGGTGTTTATTTTGATGAAATTTAATAGCGTCCTTCGCAGGGGATAACCTAAATCCTGATGCATTCGGTAATTTGTGGTAGATATAATTTAGCGTTTAAGCGATGGTGTTTTGATCGACAATGATAAAATTCAGGGTGGGACAATATCCTAAAATTTTTTGTAAAATCCAGGAGCTCCACAAATCTGATTTTAGAAGACAGGCACTCTGCATTAATCTTAATTTTGTATCTGACTTTTGAACATTATGATAACATTTGATAATGTATTATATATCAAATTATAGGTAATCTTCATCATCATGATATCCGTTCAAAACCTACATATGTATGTAAGTATCTCACATATCAACGAAAATTTAAATTTTTTAATTGCAATTGGGAGAAATCCGTTCACGTTTAACAATTGATCGCCTAAGATACGATGATGACATTTATTATAAAGACGTTGTACAATATTGATATTCAGGGCGATAGCGCCTAAAATAAACTTTCTAGAGGGACAACATTTGACAAAAGTATTTCTGATCTCTTGAAAAGTTCGATATTGAAAATGGGCGAGCTCTATTCACATTTAGTGAAATCTCCCATATAACCCCGACCGAGTATCGATTTAATGCTGATAAATTAAATTGCATTAAAACAAGGAACTAGAGCAAAACTTTCCAAACATCCATCGGACAGATCGAAAGAACAATACATCCCAAATATTATTGATGAAGTGTTCATTTTAATTAATTAACTAACTTCAGATTAATAAGTAAATCTTTAATAACTTTTCCGACAAAGCTGATATTCATCCATTCAAAAGCTATATATTTCACGTATGTATCTAAAACTAAGAGTGTGTACCCTATAATTTTAAGGCTTATCATTGTTAAAGCTTTGACCTAAATCAGTCCGCTAACTTCAGAGTTTTACATAACTTATCAAGAACTTTTACTAGTTGGATAATTCGTACGAACTAAAGTACACAACCCTCACTGGGCACTGTGTTTTTGGGTTGCATGCCAGAATACTTAAACTTCATCAAATCGATGTGCTATTGCAAATGTAAGGGCATCTACATTTTGAAGCATCTTTTCTGCATGGTTTATCTGGTCTATCGAACTTTATTAAATGTTCATAAAATATGTGTCTATTTTATTTCGAAGCTACTGGCTGGCTTAAATATGCATTCTCTACTTGTAGTCTAGTAATCATTATCTTTCACAAAGGGACCACTTTAGAACCCAAGTGAATCTTCCCTAGACATCAGCCACCTGCCCAACCTAACCTTTGGGTGCATAACTATTCTAGATGATGACGCCACCGAAAAGCTTTTCTTTTTCCGACTCTTAATTTTAAAGACTCTTTGCATATAATACTAGTATAACCAAATTTTGCTAGGAATTACATTAAGTACTTTTGCAACACCATTGGTGAAGGGTATCCAAGATTCGGCAAAGCCGAATATACCACTCTTACTTGTTTTAATTCCTTTTTATGAAAAAATACAACTGCAGAAAATTATTTGAAATAAAAAAAATAAGTGAAAACAATTAAAAGAATTTTCAAAGAAACAGTTAAAGCAGTAAAGAGACGCATTTGTCCACCTTGTAATATGCTATTAATGTTTTTGGGTTATTAAAACAACACATACTTTATGTATGTATACAGATATATCTCCCAGTAAGAAAAAAGGTTTATTCTCAAATTGAGGATGATTTGAAAATAAATCTTTTTTCAAAGATCAAACTTTTGATACTGATTTGAGAAAAATGGCGTTATCAACAAAAAGGGTACTTTATTCTCAAATTGAGAAATGCCTTTATTCTCGAATCATTATCAAACCTCGTTCTCAAAGTTTTTTCAAATGTGGATATCATCTACATGTGGAACATAAATAAAATGGCGTTGTATTTTTGATATTGTTGAGTTTGTTTATTTTGTTTTTGAACGCAATGCCATACCAGTAAAATATCTTAAACATTAAATTTTTTTAAGTTTGAAAAAACTTTAAAATAAGGTTTGATATCAAATTTATATAACACCATTTTTCAAATTGTTCTCAAATCATCTTAGGGTTTGATAATGATTTGAGAATAACCTTTAGTCTCAATTTGATAAACTATCACTTTTCAAACGTTTATTCTCGAATGAACCTTCATTTGAAAATAAATGTGAATCTCAAACATCTGTTTAGGTTTGAAAAAAGTTAAAACGTTTGATATCAAATGTAAAAGTCACCATATTTCAAACGTTTGACACTGTTCTTAATGGGCTACAATCGTTAAATACAAATATTGTACCCTTCATATGTTTTTATATCGTAGTATATTTTTGCATTTACAAATATATTTAAACAAAAAACTAAATTTTAAAAAAAGTCATGGTGCAGCCAAATAAAATTTAAAGGGCTAAAGCAAATTTTACTTACAATCCCACATTCGTACAACCAACTTTTTATATTATGGTATTTTCTTGTGTTTTACATATTTTGTTTTTACTTTTTACTCATACATACATACATACATACCTACATACATTTTATTTCTGTGTTTTATATTGTCATGGTAGTTTTAGAAGCCAAGTTTGCTGTCATAACAAGCTGTCAAAATGTCGTCGTCGTCGCCTTGCTGGGTATTACGATGGCTGTCTGCTTCATTTTCAGTCTTAGTATAATTTTAGATATGTATAGCAAGCGGTATTTGATAGCCTCTACCACCTTAAAGGGGAGTAGATTAGGACTGTCACTTCATTGGTGAAACATTGAATTATTCATTTAAATCACTGGTATTTAGCTAAATGTAAAATGTCGACGAAATTTCCTTAGAGGGTTTGAATTTTGACTGCTTACATTTTATATTTAGAATAACATAGTAAAGTAGGGTATTTTAAATTGTTCTCCTTATTTTAAATTCACATTAGGGTGACCAAATTTTATATGGAGGGAAACATGTTTCGGCCATAAAATCCGAAATTTTGAGTTTTGACCCCATGAAAAATAGTTTTAGCATACATAGACTAGGCAATAATATTCAATATAAGTTTCATTAAAACTAAACTCAAGTAAAACTTACCATACATCTACTTAAATCAATGGTCGCCAGCTCGAACTGAATTCAGCATTCTGAAATCACATGTATTCTTACGCTCTTCACACGCATTCTTACGCTCTTTCATTTAGTCTGCCATCAACCACCGAAAAATGCACATTTTTTCTTGTAAATTCAATACATTCAAAAAAAGTTTGTCGTCTCGCTTTTTGAATTGTATTATGACAATAAAAAAAATTAAAGAAGAATGAATAGTATTATGAAATTAATACTTTAAATCAGCGTTACGCAAACATTTATTTGCCTATAGATAGCGATAGGAAAAGAAATTCTGCTTGCGCAGCCCATTCTCTTGTTGAAACATGTATACTGTAAACAACAAATTGTTTCTCTCGCTCTTTTTGAGTTTTTTCACACAAATTATGATTAGCAGGAATGGATAACGTATTTACATATATTGTTTGTTAATGCATTTGCTAGTTAGTCTGTCAGTTCGGTAATTTGAAAATAAATAAAAACAAAAAAATTAATGTTGTATGTCGTTTATAGAATAGTAAACTATGTAATGATCTTTAGCAACGTTGTTTTGTAAAGCAAAGTTGTTTTGTAAAGCAAAGTTGTAAACTATACATTTGATTATGTAATGATCCTAAGCAAAGTTGTTGTGCTTAAGCCAAAGAAAGTCGCTAAGTTTGTAATAATAACCGTAAGGTACCGTTACCTTACGGTTATTGTAAAAACTTGCTTGGGAAATGCAGAAGAATACAAGTTAAGCCCTATTTGTTCTGATGGAGCCTAAGTAATGAGTCGTGAAAACAAAGGTCTTTTAAGTCTTTTAACAGAAAGTGGAATTGTTAAAAAAAGGCAGATAACCTCATTGCATCTTATCTTATTTCAAGAAATTATTTTTTAATTTAGAAGTATTTTTAAGCTAGTTGTTTACTACCTCATCTATGTCAATGTGCCCCCGGTATTCCTTAATCCTTAATAGGTCAGCAACATGCTGGTCAGATAATCGATTTCGCATTTTACTTAAAATTATTTTAAGGCTAGAAATTTTATCAATATTTTTTAAAATACCACTACAGATAAAACACATTTAGCACATTTACCGTTACCGATATTTTAAAAAATACTGTTACGTTTACTGATAAATAACCATTACCGATATTTTATTTTTAAAGGCAATCCCCAATGTCCCAAAATTATTTGATGAGGAAACCAAATAAATAAATTATTGTAAAATTTCATGGCATATAAAAAGAAAGACTGTATAGACTTTTCCAACTCTGTTCAGTTAAATGACGTTGTTTTGCTGCTTCCAATACATAGCAAATTTGTTTATGTAGTTGTGCGTAACACTGCTTTAAATTAAAATAGTAACGTTATGTAGAGCTACTTTTAAGAAAGTTTTTAAATTTTATTGTATGTTTTAGATTTTCATATTCATATAAAAAATATAAAAAAATTCTTTTGTTTAAAGTTTTAACTTACTAGTAAAACCAAAAACTGTTATGGTTTTTTTAAAATAATTTAACACGTAAATAAGACTAATAGATCTGATTGAAAATACCATAATTTAATTCAATTATTTTTTCGAGTGTGTAAAATATTTCTCACCAATACAACTAACACTTACTAATACAAATGTTTTGGCTACCACTGACTTAAATAATGTCCAAAAATTAACTTTTCCGAGAAATTCGACGAATTCAAATTAACCGTACGGTAAACACGTATAAGATATCAAACTTTCCTGAATTTTATTATTATTTATTTATTGAATTTTATTATTATCCCATTTGTCCATACCGATGAAAAAATTTTAAATATTTAATGTTTGTTTAACAAAACTTTTAAAAACAAAAAAAAATGAATTTTGAAACCGACCTTAAAAAGAAATACCATTTTCTAATAAAAAAAAAAATATATGAAAATTCGATTATATTTTAACATATTAAGTAATTACAAGTTTTAAAAAAGTAAATCATGTCTTAATTTGTGATTTCTTTATCCTAAAGTAAATTTTGATGTTGGATATCCTTAGGCATGATGAAAAGGACACAAATTTTCATTTGAAAATTGCAATAACTAACAACAACTAGCAACAATTATGTATGTAATATAAATTTTGTAGAAAAATATAAGCTTTCTTTTGAGTTATTAAGCGTGTTCTTAGTATTTATCGTTCTGCAGTTATAGCTCCATATGTTAACTTTTTGACAAAAAATTGGGACTTTTTGAACTTTGATCGACGAGCGGCACTAGACATCTTTTAATTCAGCTCAAATCTCAATATTTGGAATAAAGAATTGTTTTGTTTGGTACAGATGAACAAAATTCATACATCGGATTTATTTGGTAGGCTTAATGAACATATCGGCAAATCCTGCGTGACGGGCGATACATTTGTATGGATTTTGTTGTACTTAAATGAATCCCATTGTCGTTTTACACAAGATATCTTTACATAGATTTCGGAGAATATTATGCCGTCGATTGTGCTCTCGAATGGCATTTGTTAATTTACATATTTTTTTTTTAGAGGAAAGAGATATTCGCTTTTAAAGTGCTTTTTGATTTTTTGAAGTGATTTTTTTTTCAACACGTGTTTCTGTAATTTTCATCTAATTGGTCATAGTAATAAAAAAAATTGTAAATACAGAAAATGTTTCGTAATCCTCTGACTTTTCTCTTTCATCAATAAAATATTTTAAAGTTTCCAGTTTCACCAAAAATCCATAAATGAACTGTTGCGAACGCTACGTGACGGGCTATACAGTTTTTGCTTGAATGTTTCTTATTAGGATAATTCATATTTCATATATTTCTTTTAATTGCTCGTAAATCTGTGAATATAATAGTCTTATTTATTATTGAATTTCATCTCCTTCCTCTTCATGTTCGCGGTTAAAAATGCGATTTTTGGGCACAATTTGATATTTACATACATATATTTTTTAAAGTTTTACATTTTTTGCATCTTAATTTTCGTCCCAAGAATGCTACGGCTAGCTGTTAGAGTGTCAAAAAAAAGTTGTTAAAGCATCAAATTTGCCCCACTGTATGTTTTCTTAACACCTAATACCTTAAATTTAATCTGTGGATATTGACAGTGTTATTGTTTTATGAATAAGAAATACCTGTGTTCGTAAATTTTGTATTTATTAAATATCATTTTAGAAAAAATATGTACTGTGACGGACGCTTTACACTTTCCTTTAAATATTATTCTGTAAAATGCCATATTAACATCTATATATTTTTAGCCCAATGTTAAGCATACTATAAGTTCTCTTTACGAACCAAGTTCAATTGGAGAAAAAAGAAAAATTGCACTAGTCAAATTAAAAAAAACTTCATTTCTGTGACGGACGCTACACACTGTAAGCCCTTTTTACTTAATGTTATTTATATCACTTCAATTACTTGTTACCTAAATTGATGTTTTTGCGATTTTTATAAACTTTTAAAAAACATATTTTTTCAAAAAAATTATAAAAATTCGAGGTCGGTGCAAATAATACCTGAAATTCACGAAGAGACCAATCTAAAATTGTATCCATTGTATATTCTGATGGATCAATATATGGTAAATTTTTTCATAAACACATATATGCGATTTTGACAGTTTTAAAATTTTGTCCTTGGTTTAATATTTTTCGGATCTGCCCATATTGTCACTCGTTTGCTACAACATCGTCGTAACGAAAAGTCGGCATGAAATAACCCCCCACAAAATAAGACTCCAAAAATATTATGAAAAATTTCCCCATTTTTGGGATCTTACTTTATTGAAATAAATCCCCAATTTATGAAATGAAATTAGTCCCAAAAAGTATTCAAAACATATAATCAATTCAAAATTCGAGCGAAATTTTAGTTCTCTGATAATTTGCACCAATTAGACTCGAAAACGGTATTTGGGCAAGAGATCCATGTGAAAAAATTGATGTTTTTGAAATTATTATTTTCGCTTTTATTTAATAGAAATGTACCGAATCGTTGGTTGTAAATTTATTTTCATTTAATTTTAGAAAAGCAAACTATTTTCATTCAATATGAAAATCAAAGTATTTTTCTATTTAGTTTCCACTTTTATGGGGATTTAAAAATAACATGAAGGTAGAAATATTTGATAAAATCAGTCTAGACAAAATTCAACAAATAATACAAAGAGTACTCTGAACTCTACAGTGACATCAGAATTGTGTGGGTTCGTTTGTTGGCCAAGGCTGTCACATAAATTTTCATATATTATATATTTAAGAGTTAAAAATTTTATCTCTACAAAAATTGATCTAAAACTTTATAAAATCATTTGTTAAAAATAAAATATTAAAACTTTTTACGGAACATTTACAGCATGTGGTGGGAAAATTAACTATACTCGTACAAGTAGGAAAAGTAAAGAGTTAAATATCTAAAACAATTTGTTGCTCTAAATAGTTTCATAGTAACAACAGCCTGTAAATATTATACAAAAAAGCTAAATAAAACCTTTAAATGTCTTTAAAATTAAAAACACATTTTATAGATAAGGAAAACTTTAATTGCGAGGGATGGTCAACAAACTTCAAAAGTAAATTTGTTTTTACCGTGGGACTTTATGATAAAAATTCAGTTGTATAAGAAATCAATAAACGATTTATTTTGAATAGATATGAAGTTTATGTAATAACATGACAATACCTTTTAGTTTTTTGGAATCGATTTTGAACGGTTGATAAAACGCTTAATTTCATATTTTGCAAATATCTTATAGGGAATTATGTATATATATTTAACTTACTGATTTGTAAACCAGTCTTCATAAAGTAATACATACCTATATTAAACCTTTAAGACTACGCATATGATTTTTTTAAGTAATAATTTAAATGCATAACTATCGGTTTATTGTTCATCGAACAATGCGAAGCATAGAATGCGAACACAAAGGGTCTAAATGATTAGAAACTTGGCATGTTTGTATAAATTAACACAATATTTATATTCCTGCAGTTCTAGAAGTTCTAATGAACTAGGGAAGCTATTATGTGCTACACAATCTTAGATGACATGGGTTAGCAAAATACAAAATCAGAGACTTTGCCCAACACTGGTCTATATTAATAAGACTCTCATCCTAAAGTATACCAATAGAATAGTGAATATTACAATATCTATTTTCATATAACCCATATCAGGAGTTTTTATTGTCATACATATCATTTGTTAATATGTTGCCCATGACTGCAACAAACTTAAATCCATTTCTTAATTTCTCCCGTCAGTCTGAACAATTGACTTGCTATCAATGAAAACTTTTTAACAATTTTTAATAAAATTTGATGAAATTTTAATATCCGCCAACAAAAAGAATGGAGGGTAGAGCGGTTCGCCATCCATACAAAAAAAAATTGTGTCAGTCACCCCCTAGTATTAAAGTTAATGTTAAAACAATTCTAAAAAAACTTTTTTTATTTTTTTACCACGCCTACAAATGTTCACTGTGTCGCCATTTTAAGTCTGATCATATATCGGTGTTCGCGGCTATATAAGGGCTACATTTCACTCTACTAGATTTGTACTCGATTCGATTAGGATGGGTACGAATCGAATTTTGAAAAATGATGACTAGAAACTGACGTGGTAGTAAAAAACTATCAACTGAGAAATGTAGCCCTTACAGAGCCGTGAACACCGATATATAAAGTGTTATGATCGGACTAAAAATGGCTACACAGTTAAGAAACTACAAAAAGGGCGGTATTTGTAGGCGTGGTAAAAAAATAGAAAAATAATTTTAGAATAATTTTTACATTATCTTTAATCCTAGGCGATGACTGACTCAACTTTTTTTTCGAACCACTCTAATGAAGGGTATATAGAGATTGTCATTACGAAAGGAGCTAGGTCACTGAAACTTGACAAAAATATTCCTCATTTCTGGGTAAATTTTGGTATTGAAATTGGGCAAAATCGATTCATATTTGAACATAGACCCCGTATAGCCTGGCCTAGGCTAATCGCTTATTTGCTAATAAATGACAAATTATAAAGGCTATGATGATTAAATTTAGCGAAGAGAAGTTTTACATGATCACAATGCAGCGCATAAAATTTTATCGAAATTGATTCATATTTAACTATAGCTCCTATACAAAACGTTTACGAAAACAGCTAATTCCACCTAAAATACACTGAAATGAGAATAAATGATAAATTATAATAGCTATAGCCACTAAATTTAGTACAAGGAAGTCTTATGTCAATATTTTTTCACAATCGGTCACCATTTGACAATAGCTCCCATATAAAAACATACGGAAACACAAAAATACAAAAATTTTACAAAAGAATTTTCAATATCTTGAAAAAGTTGTGTATTTAAAATGGGCGAAATCGGTTCACATTTAGGTAGAGCTCCCATACAACCCCTCCTCGGGAATCACATTAAAGCTGATAAATTTAATACAAATATATGACGACTTAGAACAGAGGAGGTTTTAGGCAACTATTGGTCAATATATCAAATTTTATAGGAATCGGTCCATATTTAACCATAGCTTTCATATAAAAACTACTCCCGGAAACCACTTAAATGCCACTAACGCCAGTTAGAAGCTATTAAATTATTAAGTATGACAGCTATGGCAACCAAATTTTGCATAAATAAGCTGTATATGTGAGCCGGTCTATGAAAAGGTGGCTTATGACTCAAAAACACAATTTCGAAAAATTAGCTAATTTTTGGAAATTTTTAGCTAATTTTTCGAATTTTTGTTTTGTCATTAAAACACCTTTTCCGTTTTCACAGAAAAATTTTGTGACAATCGGTCAACATTTGGCTATACATCTACAATCAAAAGGATTTGGAGGTACATTCAGATTGCGCCTACGAAATTACATAGCTATCAATAAATGTTAAGTCCGGAGTTTATATACGGTGGATGCATTAGAAACTGCTAACAAAATATATGGACCTGCCGTACTATTAACGTATTTGACCTAACTATTAAGCACAAGGAAAAGTATTTACCAGGTTATTAATGTAAAGCTATACCCGGTTATGAAACTAAATTTTGTGCAAAGTAAATACTAGGGAAACTATTTAAATACTTTAATGATATAACACTTTACTTGTCTTCCATTAGAATCACTACTTTTTAAATCTATCCTTTATTTAAGGTAAGCCTCATAGAACTAAAATCTGGACTTAAGATTTTGGCCCCTCACAGCCAGAAATTTCAGTATATTTCGATAGAAAAAATACTTATAAAAATAGCTATCATTAAATCACAGCTTCTATATAAACCCCTATCAAAAGTACTTAAATACGATGTAAATAACAAAAACGCTTATAATTCTGAATATAAAGACAAGATCGGTCCACAGTGAACCAAAGAAAGTTATTGCACTCTAGACATTTTTCTTTGTCAAATGAGAAATTAAAGTGGATAAAGAATAATGCAAAACACATAAACGCACAAACAAACATACATTTCATGAGAACCTGTGTGCGTCTCCCCTAGTTGTTTCCGAATTAGAGTGAAAGCGGAATACTCTCTTTATTATGGAACTTTTCAAAGTTTCATAATAAAGAGAGCAAAGTTCCATAATAAAGAAAGCAATGTATGGAAGTGCAAAGTTTTTAAAGTCTTCTGTTGAACCATATTTGTTTGTAGTGGTATAAATCATATTAATACCGACTAAAAAGCTTTCTCACTTGTTTTAAATTTGTTAGTGTATCAAAATCTCGAACTGGATTCAAACAATTTTTTCTTACTTTTATGGAAAACAATAAGTACTGGAAATATTCTGGAGTAACTTCTTAATAGTATATTTGTGGACAATCGGTTGTTAACTCTAGGGCAGAGACAGGCACAGATACATGAACATTTTGAGTCTGTGAGTGTGAGAAAAATTTTGTAAACAAACGAGTGTTCTCCCCACCCCTTAAGTCATTTTTCAACAAGCAAACAACCAACCGTCTTGGTTGAATGCTCGTGATCAACAAAATTGAGAATACTCAACCATATGTTACGAATGCTCTCCTAAGATTAAATTGTTTTGTTTTTTTTTGTGATTTGAGAGTAAATACAAATACGTGTAACTATCAAGAGCGAATTTATATGCATGTGAAGCGCGCTCACCCACATTGCCTATGGCAGCTCTAGGGTATACTAATGTGCTAGTTTTAAAGACGAGCCTCCCCTTTGATACTGCAGGGCATGTATGTGTGTAGATAAGTGTATGTGTGTTAGAGAATACATAGTAAATGAACGTCTAAACAAAAGGGTTAAATGCCTTAAGATAGTGACAATTAAAAAACATTAGGATGTCCTTGTTTTTAAATTGGCGTCATGTTGTTTGCTGTTTGTTAGAAGAATAAGATATTTGTAATGTTATAAAATATAAAGAGGAGAAAAATATTTTAATTGAGGTCAAACTGTTGTAGTTATTTTTTATTTAGTTTTTTGTTTTATGCATTTTTGTCCGCCTGAGGATGTTGGAATCATAAGGGATAATAAACTGTATGACCAACAAAAAGCGTTTACTAATGTTTGTACATCCGACGTTTTTGCATGAAAGAAACTCATAAAATACACAGTTTTAATGTTTCGTAAACATTTGTAATGCGTTTAGTCGAAAGAAATTCAACTTTACAAAAAATTCAAAATACAAACAGACATTTATAATGATCATAAATCTTTTAATGGCATGACATCGTTGTAATCTTATACAGGGTCAAACTAAAGATATATGGAACATATACATAGAACATATACATATATCTATAATTAAAGTGATGTCAGTCATCATGTCGACTTATATGAATTACATTATATATTTTAAGTTTATATTCATTATTTTTACAAATATATGTCGCTCTTCTACTTGGAAAGTGGCTAATTCAATGAATTTGAGTAAAGATAGCAGTCCTTTAGTTTAGGTTTGCTTGGCAGTCCGACTCACTCCATTGTGATGTCATGAAAGCAATTCACTAGAGTCCTACTTTTTTCCACACAGATTACAATAACAGCTCTAAAATCTATGAACTCTGATTTATTTTGTTCCTGTATTGTAAGAATGAATGATGGATTTTTTATTTTTAATTGGAAAATTTTCAGGTTAGACAGTGGTTGGTCACGTAAACCCGGTCTTTAAAATCTTCCCGGAGAAAATAATCCAGCGCCGTTAAATAACAAGGTCGAGACGGCAAAAAAACTTCGCCTCACTCAGAACCTGCATGGTTTAGTAGGCCTCACTACTAAAGATGATTATCTTAAAAAATGCGTTGTTTTTTTTTCGTTAGTATATTTTCACAAGGATATAAAACTTTTTAAGGAAAAAAATACAAAAAAAAAAAAAAATATTGGCCACTTTCAGGGCGACAAAGTACCTTGGTCCATAAAAATTTAGTAAATTTTTTTTACAGCTCACGTGAGTTCGAAGAAATTATGGATCAAAACTAAAATTTCCGTTAACAATAGGTCTGATTCGAGAGATTTGGGTTCTAAATATGTTATACGTCCCTTAAGAAATTTTTTAAATTACTAAAAAACACTAAAAATATTTTTTACCCAAAAATACGGAGAACATTTTTTTTTTAATATTAACATTAATAGCCTGTTCACGATTTCGAAAGAAAATCTACTCGAAAGAAAGTGAGTAACTCAAATTCGAAATAATGTTGGTTCCACTTTTTCGAAGCGTTCGTTTTTATTCTAAAGCAAAATATAAAATGACTCATTTTGACATTTGCTTTCGCATTGCTGGTAACTTGTTCGAAATAATTTAAAAGAAATTTGTATGAAAATACTTACATTTTCTTTCGACTTGTTTTTCGACTTATCTTTCGCACAAAATAAAGTTAATGAAACGAAAAATAAATTTCTTTCGTATAGGATAAGAAAGAAAGCTTTCTTTCGAAATCGTCGAACAGGCTATTAGCACCTGTAACTCTTTACATAGTTAAAATTTTGTTATTTTTTTAGAAAACATTAAATCAAGAAAATCGGTTTATAAATAGATTAGATGTTAGTAAAAAATCGCTGCAGTATGGGACAAAACATCATAAATGAAATTAGTAAGGTATGACCGTCCTCTATTTTGTCAGCCATATTAACTTTCTGACGTTTGATCGAATTATTATTTTCTTATCTCAAATTATGCTACCATACTATTTTTGAAAATCCCAGTTTGTGTTTGCTGTTATGCTATTAACCAATCACGACTGCAGGCTACGGGCTACAATCTGTTAAATTTAGAATACATGCATTCAAATAGGAATCATTTTTTTATCGTCGACACAGCAACACCACTACCGACCACCGTTGTAGCCAAAAAATATATAAATTTTATATATAAACTCTAACTCAATTTTAAAGCTGTATGCTAGAACTAAGTAGTTTCGCTACATATGCTAAAAGCTAAGTAGTTTATGTTATATAAAAGACCAGTATGTCCTGTATAAAATACATTATATAAATGAGCATACTTAGATATAAGTATTATTTTAATATTATTTAAGATATGCGCATTTTT
Source organism: Stomorhina lunata (assembly GCA_933228675.1). Lineage (NCBI taxonomy): Eukaryota > Metazoa > Arthropoda > Insecta > Diptera > Rhiniidae > Stomorhina > Stomorhina lunata. Next base: position 69,170,001 of record OW121744.1, read on the forward strand.
ATAAACAAAGGTCGGTTGTAAAAATAAGTTTTAAGTATATGAGCTTTTAATCTCTATAAAACGGAAGAATGTATAGTATATCAATTGAATGGTATTTTCAGTAGCTTTTGTTTATTAATATCGGATGTAAGCTTCTAAAATTATGCCGTATAATTTTTGAAATTTAAAAAGCCCATAAATCTCATACTATATGAGATCAAACCAAAATCTTTCTATTAGAACATATTTCAAGAAACGTTTTTTAAGTAAAATTTACGCGAAAATAAAATTTTCAATTTCAAAAAGAAGCTGAAGAAACTGTAACATAAATTATAAAAAAATATGTTACACAAAAATACTTTAAGTATATTATTTTTTCTAATTTTTCCATTTCTAAACTAAACTTTATAAAATAAGTTTAATTTACATATTTACTGGTCACAAACTGTTTACAACACATTACACATTATACGTTCAAAACTTCCTGATAATAATATTCCAATTTCTCACAAGTGGCAACGACTATTATAAGTATTTACAAAACACAAATTTCAAATATTTCCCATTTATTTCAAAAAATTTTTGTGTAAGAGAGAACGGTTATACCTTATGTTTTTTTGCCATGGGATAAAATTTAAAATTTTAGTTTTTGAAGTCGAATATCCACAAAAAATTTTTAAAATCCGCCCAACGGTTTAGAAGATACGGACTTATTTCCATTCTACTTTTATACAATCCCACTGTGCAATGTCAAGAATTGAGAATGAAAACTCAACTCTGGACATTTCATCATTTAACACCTTATGTAATTCCTAACCTTAAATTTGCTCACCTGGTAGAATCATTTTATTGTTTTGATCATATATGTATTTTCATTTATATATACATTTTAGACATTTAATTTTGTTGTTAGCCAAAAAGCAATACTTTATTAACACGCGATATTCTTTTTTATCCGTATTTTCTAAACTACAAAAGCTTATTTAATCAAATCTCACAAACTAATATCCTGAGGCCCTATGCTCCACTGGGAGTCAAGGATAACAGAAGAAGAAGAAGAATATCCTGACAGCAATTAATTTTTCAGAAATCTGTAATATATAAAATTTCCAAGATATAAGAGCAATACCGGATATGGATTATAAATATGTGACAGGGCATATAGAAAGGGACCTAAGGGTAAAAAAATAATATTTATATCTTTAAAATAACTATTCAGAAGAAACCCGGTTTTTAGTCTTAGGTCCCTTTCTATTTGGTACATCACACATTATGAAAAGTTTTGTTAACTGAAGAAATTTGTATAAGCACTGAAATTTGTTGAGCGAAAGTAATTTGTTATTAATATAACGCAATTATTGGAATATTCAAATAAACTCAAAAAACTTATTACAGTTGACAGATTTTTTTTTTTTTCAAATTATAGTTTACAAAAGAAAACAAGTTTTTGTTAATGACACTATTCAAGTTAGTATACGATATTTATTTATAAAGAGTTAAAAACCACTTAAATATACATATATAAAAAATATATAGATAAAACATGGTGTAGTATCTTTATGTTCCCAAACACATCAGCGTGAATTTCGCATACTTCCGCTACACTCAACATCCGGCGCAGCTGTCACGCCAACATGAAAAAGCTTTAAAGCAAAACTGTAAAGAAAAAAGTTTGTTTGTTGCTTCATTTTCCGTTTATTTCGCTTCTTTTTAAAAAAACTTTATGACTTATTTAAAAACTTTCTTCTTAAAAATAGAAAAATGAATTAAATTAAATAAAATTTATTTATAGGAGCATTTTTTTGGTGTCATAATCGCATAAACTCTCTATTTTACAGCCTTGAACGGTGTAGGGTATCAAAATGAAATATTACATTTTTGTGCACATAAACCGATAGATGATTTGTTCCATTTATTGTATACATCCTTTAATGGAATCAAAATGTTTTCTGTTTTCGACTTTGGTATTTTTTAATAGACATTCCTGTCAAAAGCCAAATATTAACATATCGAAAAAAACAAAACCTAAATGTATGTATTAACATTTCACTCTAAATGCATGTATAATTTGTGGTTAGACATACAAAAAAAACCCAACAAATTTGTAATTCCTTGAAACACATTCTTTGGTTATATCTGTCGAATGGGAGGAGAAGAGCAAAAACCACAATAAGGGGACTTTTTCAAATTTCTTTATGATTCCATAAAGAAACAACCACTTTTTCTTACCCATCATCTTTAATCTTTTACGTACTTTTTCATTTAAAGTCTTACAAATTGAAGAAGAAGATGTAAAATACTTATGTTTTCAAAGTCCTATTTCTTTAATTAAAATAATAAATATCTTTGTGTGAATAACATGAATTAAAAAAATATTAATTTTTATATTTTTTATTCTATTTCTTTACAGATATTTTTAACAAAGATATAACAGAAACATAAGGTAAGAATTTTTTTAGCTCAATTAGACATTTCTTATTTATGTATTTATGCTTCATTTATCTTGTAAAATATTTTTATTTTAATTGGATATAATAAATGCAAGTAATAAATAGATAGACACACTTGTAAATTATTATTTTTTTTTTTTTAAGAATTCTCATTAAAGATGTTAAAGCTACTTCCAAGAAAACAAAATATGCTTTTATTTAATACAAAAAATGTGTACGAATAGAAAATGCTTAATTGGAAATTTTGTTTTACAAATGCATTTTATATATCGTTATCTTAAAGACCAAATAATCTATCTGCAAAAATTCAAAATTGAGTATAACGTATATCTGTGCAAAATTTTGAATATATAATATTACAAATGACCAAATTATTACAGTTTTTAGTACCTAGAGGACCATTGTGCACTTAAAGAGATAAAACTAAATCATCAAAATCGCGACAAAAGTTTAATTTTGTTACATAGTGTAATTTAAACAATCATTAAGTTCTTTCATTTGCTTAAACCAGTAAAGGAAACTATAACTGTTATTATTTAACGGTTTATCTGCAAAATACTGATTTTTCAGGAGAAGCAAAAAACTCTTTAATTTTCTTATTAGTGAGTTTCTAACAAAGTGATCTTTTACAATATGATTGGTAGACTCCTTCTCATATCCTGAAATAAAATTTATTAAATAAAAACCAATATTTGCGATTTTACGGTAGATCAGCCATTTTGTTTTCGAAAATTTTTATACAAAATTTTAAAATGTGTAGATAAACCATTTTGTTCATAGTGAATTTGTAGGAAAGTGGATTGCATAACATAATTTAAGAAATTTATGTAATTCCGATTACATAATACTCCCACATGATTTGGGATACGACGTTTATTACATTTTATTGGTAATAATTTAATTTTTGAAATAGTGAATTTTTTAAAATACACTTTCTTTTATAAAAGTTAAAAGATTTTTATCATTTTTCGTCTTTCCTACTTGAAGGAAGATATCTTCTTATTGTTAAGAGTTATAGAATGTATTTTTGGAAGTTAATGCGTAGTGAATAGCCTTTTAAACATCACTAAAAACAATGCATTTTTTCGCATTTTCTGTTGAACAGTGTGAAGATAGAAGAATTTTGAAAGAACATTTGAATTTAGCGTATGCCCACTCGTCAGAAAAGTAAAAAAAGGTTTTAATAATTTTACCTTTTTACAGATTTTTAGTTTACAACTTCTATGAATATTTAGTAAAAACAATGTAGATAAACCTTGTCTTCGAAAAAAATTGTTTATGTAGATAAGCCAAACAAAAAAGTGAATAAGTCGCGAATAAATTATTATTTTGATAAAAAATTCACAATAGGTAAAGCGCGTCATACGGAATCGTATGGTATAAAAATCTCAATTTTTAAAATCTGCAGATAAGCCATTTTAGATATAGGCCGACGATGTACAAAAAATTTTGATTTATTCATACCAATTAGTTCTGCAGATAAGTTATTTGGTTTCTGATTTTTGCAATTCCAAATAACCCAAGTGACATAACATAAGCTGTATTTAGAAAAAAAAAATTAACAGATATAAATTTCTGGTTTCATTTTAATCTAAATACATAATTTTCGTTTAAATATTGCAAATAGTTCCAATTTTATAACGTTTTTTTCCTCTCCTGTAAACTTTTGAAAACTATAGATTGGTTATTTCGTCTTTTAGGTGACGATATACACTCTCAATCATATGATTGGAACCACTTAAATTTCAGTTTTTAGCAAGACATATTTCTTTAAGCGTTTTGTTTACAACTAAGATTGTAGTGCCGTACCAAAGGTAATTTTCTTACTATTGCAGTAATTAACAGCATTATCACTAGATTTCACTGCGATAGTGTAAAAATGTCCCTTTTCCAAAAAAGGCAGAAAAAAGCAAACAAATTATCGTTCAAACGATTAGAACAACTAATCTTAATTTAAAACAAGTAAGAAAGTGATTTAGTCGGTCAAGCCCGACCATACGATACCCTTCACCACTAAGGTCAAAGGTGTTCTTTTTCCTGTATAAAGACAAATATTTGCTAAATGTTGCCATCATACAAACATATTCTGAAAATTTATACATTTAAACTATTTCAGACATTTGGACTTATATGAGAGCTAGGGTCAAATGTGGACCGATTATCTCAAAATTTGGCAAATTGATTACAGTTGTTGTTACGTATGCAAAAATTTTTTTTTGTCTCATTTAGTGCGTTTTACGAAAAGAATTTGTATGGGAGCTACGGTCAAATGTGGACCGATTTCAACAAAATTTGGTACAGTGATTTAGGTTTACGTATCTGATTTAAATTTCATGAAAAAATATTGATTTTTGTGGCCAATATAACAATTCCGAGAAGTGGGATCTATGGGAGGTACCTATTGGTATACTAAAAGATGGGTCTAAGGGTGGTGAAGGGTTTAATGAGTTATTTTATTATTTGGTAATAATTATCATTTATCAAAAGTTTATTGATAATAAATTAGATGTTTAAGTAGTGAGTGCTTCCACAATAACTTCAAATATGCGATATTTTATTAAATCATAAAGTGATTTTAAATAATCCAAAGAAATATTATTCCAGGAGTCCTTAATAGCTTGAATTAATGATTCCTTATTATCGAATGTCTTCCTTCCTCATAGACTTTTCGCGACAGCCAACCCTAAAGATTTTACAATTATGTTATATCGGGAGAATAGGGGGCCAGTTAAGGATTCGAACATTTTGTCTCGAAATAAATTTCTTTACCACCCTCGCATTATGAATTGTGGCATTATGTTTCATTCAATAGGCCCAAAATTTTCACTTAGTTTAGGGCATGCCGACTGAAATTTTCTCCAGTCATTTTTGAACTTTGAAATTCTAAATCTATTGTGCCGTAATAAGTTATCGCACCCCAGACCATAACTTCATCCTCTCTGCTGTGATGAAGGTTCAAAAACAGTTCCTTTTCCGTCCGGTCCATCAAAATTAAATTTCTTTTTATCAGTAAAAACTACAGTATGCCAATCATTAACCCTCCGTCATGCGTATGTATCTGGCCAGATCATTTAAGAATTTAACAGTGATTTAAATAAATTTATAATACAGCTAGATGTTTGAGTATCCAGGTACCCTCTACAAATATTGTTGGCTATCATTTTATGAAAAACAAGTAAGAAAGCGCTATATTCGGTCAAGCCCTACCATACGATACCCTTCACCACTAAGGTCAAAGGTGTTATTTTTCCTGTATAAAGACAAATATTTGCTAAATTTTGCCATCATACAAACATTTTCTCAAAACTTATATATTTAAGCTGTTTCCATCATTTGGGCTTATATGAGAGCTAGGGTCAAATGTGGACCGATTATCTCGAAATTTAGCAAATTGATTTCAGTTGTTACAAAAATTATGTACGCAAAAAATAAACTCAAAATTTTCAATATCTTTGGATTTACGAGCGTTTTAGTGATTTTTTTGTCTCATTTAGTGCATTTTTAAAGAAGAGTTTGTATGGGATCTATGGTCAAATGTGGACCGATTTCATAACGTGCTAATCAAAGCCAACTAATTGCAAAAAAGAAAAAAAAATAAAAATCTAATCATATGAATTGATTTTTTGGCCTTTTCCTGACTTTTTTGAAAAATAGGGAATTTTTACACTGTCGTGGAAAATTCTAGTAAAGGTGCTATAGGTTCCTGCAATTTCAGGAAAATTATCTTTACTACGATTCAAAAGTTTGTGCTAAAGATGAAAGATATGGCCTGCTAAACCTGAAATTTAAGTGGTTCTAATCATATGATTTAGATTGTATATTAGCTCTTAAACTTTTCAAAACTTGAATGTACATTTTTCAATGTTGTTAAATGTAATTTGTAACCAGATTCTGATTTAATACTCATATAGTACATATTTGAGAATACATTGTACAAAAAAAAAAACAAGTGGAACCTTCCAAACTTTGCTTTGGTCCTATCTATTTACAAAAAAAATATTTATATGATTTTTTTACAAGTAAAATAAAAATTCTAAACAGCGCCATCTAAATATAAATGTGTTCTGAACCTTCACTAACGAACTCTTTAAAGCTTATAGTTTTTTGGGAATTTTCTTGTAATTCGATCAGCAACAAACATCAAATGGTTTTTACGTAATGTAAAGAAATAAATGTATGAAAAAAAATATTTTAAAGATGAACTTATAAATAAATATACATTAGAGCGTCTCGAATTATATGGAAGTGTAAAAAAAGTAAAGTAAAGTACGCCACCGAATATAAAGTATTGTTGTAAGACAGTTTCTAAAATAAAATTTTTAATTTTTTTCGTCGCACATTGGGGTCGCGAAAGTACATTTTTCGTTACATCTTCGGCATTTACAATCGGATCTTAAAGTGTGATATATCGATGTTTTTGTCTCGAGGAGTCCAATATTTTACTTTAATAGTCATTGGTCTCGAATATCCAGTTGTTGTATTTATTAATCAGACCTCAGTTTCTACCACCCTAATGTGCACCCTAATATCACAAAATTAAAGCTCTTGAAAAATCGTTATACTTTTACTAAGGAAATTTTTCGATAATTTCAACCGAACTATTAGAAACAAGCGTTTTTTGTTTTGCCGCACATTGGGATCGCTAAAATACATTTTTCGTTATATCTTCGGACGACGTTCAACAAATCCTTCGTCAGCTCATTGAAAATAACTTCTACTTCTTCCACCCTGAGAATATTTTGTTGCCGATGATAACAGACCAAGATCCGCTAGTACGTTCAGATGGTTACACAAAGATTCTATCAGCCAAATTGGCCCACAATTTCAGAATTTTATAAACTTCGATAGTGACTCTTATTTCGTTATAAATAATTAGAAAAAAATTTAATTGACTGAGCCGCCATGCTTGCAGTTCTATATGCAAGAATGGCTAAAAGCATTACAGTTATCCAATAAAATAATCGAAATACTAGGTTAAAATTAGAACAATTTTTTATTTTGATAGTTTTTTTTTTTTGCTAATGTTAATTATTTTTACAGCTTATCTATGCCATTCACAAAACACCGAGCGTTTTGTTCATGTAGTACACGAATCTGTCATGGCTTTTAGCGAGGAGCAACGCATGGTCCACGGTTGTTTTAAATTCGAGAGTCGTCAAAATTATACCTAACTTGGATAAGACATCAAGACATGATTAACTAAATTGTTTTAATTTTACATTATTTTTTTTTTTATTTTTGTTGTATGAGTTGAGATATCATGGGGAAGTACTAAAATAGTACACTAAAGGTCAATGATTACTAATACAAAACATTGGCCTTCTTTAGACAAAAACATCGATATATAACACTTAAAGATCCAACAGTAAATGGCGAAGATATAACGAAAAATGTATTTTGGCGACCCAAATGTGCGGCAAAAACAAAAATTCCTTGATTTTAATAGTTCGGTTGGAGTGATCAAAAAACTTCTTTCGTAAAAGTTTAACTATTTTTTAAGAGATTTAATTTTCTGATATTAGGGAGGTACATTAGAGTGGTAGGAACTGAGGTATGATGGATAAATGCTAGAACCGGATATCTGAGACCAATGACTATTAAAGCAAAATATTTTCCTCCTCTAAACAAAAACATGTTTATATCACACTTTAAGATCCGATTGTAAATGCCGAAGATATAACGAAAAATGTATTTTGGCGACCCCAATGTGTATCGAAAAAAAAAATAAAAAAAAAAATTTCGAAACTGTCTCAAAGCAATACTTTATAGTCGGTGGAGTACGGCGAATTTTTTTTCTGGACGCCCTAATATACATATTACGAAAAAAAAAATGTTTAAAAAGTTATGATGTTTATATTAAAATCTATATCCATTAGCAACCACATTAATATACATATTGTTGACTGAAATGCAAAAGGTTTTTAATACCAATAAATTATATATAAATAAGTTTTCTGATTGATTGATAACAATAAGTCCGTTATCAAAGTTAAAAGGTTTAAAGCTAATATTCAATTTTGATAATTAATTTTTTTATATCCTACTAAATTCTAAAGAGTTTCACGCACTTTATTTTTTCTGGTGGCGATATGTTTACTCTTACTTCTTTACACACACACATAAATCGGCATTATAATTTTCACATGGAAATTGTTTGCCAAACAAATTGTCAGAATTCCCTTTCATTTTTCGTTTTTTTTTTCGTATTCGCTATTTTAGAGGGGTAAAATGTATTTATTACCATTTCACACAAATTTGCATACTTTTAATGTTGACGCTGATGTCGAAAAGTAGAATCATTATAGAAAAGATTTTCCTCATATAACTGTTGATCAGGATAAATGTGTTAACTGAAAAATACACAAACTCGCATATACTTACGACGAACTTGTGAATATTTTTGTATTTACATAAGAAGTGCAAAATGTTTAAATAAATGCGAAAAGTTTTTAAAAATTTAGAACAACCCACAGAAAAAGGTTTTTAGTATTTACATATGTGTGTATATAGATACTTATATAAATATAAAACATGTGTGTGTGTGTATGTTTATAATATTTTGATGATATATTTAATATTTTCTTTCTCATGTTGTTAGAATAAATATAAAGAGATTCAAGTTTAAACATTTGCTATAATATCTATGTTTGAAAAGTTGCTTTCAGAGAACTTTGTATTTTTAGACGAAAGAGGATTTTAAATAAATGTAAAGTTTTTCTAAGTGGTAGCATTTTTAATATACAAACTTATATAAAACATAATTTCATCGTAAGTCGACTTAAGCGGCCATAGCTTAAGGCGCTGGTATTATCTAATATTAATGTACATTAGGGTGTTATACCCTTCACAACAATAGGTGAAAAAGTTACAACATGTTGTGTTTGTGCTGATGTAGAAAAATAAGTTTGACATCAACCTTTAAGTCGGATCAGTTTTTCGGGTATTATTTCCCTAGGGCATTGTCTACTAAAACTGTAATAATTTCTCAAAATTGTAATATTTATTTATATGTTTTTAATAATATTAATAGTCAATTTGAACCCATAAATAAATTCGGCTCATTTTAAAATACATGTAAAATTTTAACTTCTTCTTTTTTGAATTTAAAAGGCGATACCTTGTGCTAATCAACCGTGTCAATTTCAATACTTTTTAACCTATGTTTCGTGTAGCTGCTACACTTCAGCTTAAAGAACTATAAAAAATTTTAAATACAAAGTTTAAGGACCGCAATTTTTTTTTTAGAGGTTGAAGCGCTGAATTGAATCATTAATAAGCTCCATGAATTTTATATCGTTTTTAGTGACACCCCTTTTTCACAATTTGATGCAAATTATAGGCTTGATGTAATATTTTTATGTCATTTTCTTTAATTTCCTTCCTTATTCGATGTTTAGAGTTTTTCTGTAGATATATTAGAAGCATACAAAATCTGATTATAACCTCATAGCATGAGCCCAAATATCTTCGAAAGGACATATCCGATTTTGACAAGTAGTGTATCGTAGGTATTCTTTTCATGTAATATCCTATTAAAGTAAATAATTTTTAAAATCGCCAGCAAAGATTTTTCAACATGTTTAGTAGTCCAGCTTTAAGTAACCACAGCCTTTATATTTTCTCAAAATAAACTATTTCAGTTTAACTGAAGATATATTATTTATATACATAGAAAATTTCATTGAGTTTTCGCCGTATCTTCCCACTGTGCAACGACGCACTTTATTTCTCTATTTCTGCTGCAAAGGCAGTTTTTTGAAAAATCTATTGATGCAGTTCTATACATAAGAGTGTAAATATTAAGATTAATAATTGTTTTCAAAAAAAGTTGTATTATGTATTATAAAAAAGGTATTGAAATGTGCTTAATGCTCGAAAACAAAAAGTGATGAAGTTTTTCATCAAACTCAGTAGCTCATGCATTGAATATTGTTTCACAGCTTTAACCTTAATGTAAATTTAATTAACACACAAAAATAACTTGATCTCGTATATAGTTTAGGAGATATCAGGAAATTAAAAAAGCTCTACGAAATTCAGTGTTTTCATTTTTCTTTGGACAAAAACTAAGTTGGCTCGCTTTTGCTCAGTACTTCCACAATAATCACGTGAAAGGCGAAAGTCTCTTCTTTAGATTGAGCAAACAAGTTAGCCGAAATTTACCGATCGTAGAACAAAGTTTAAAATTTTCTGTAAAAAGTCACGAAAATTGTTACCCATAATTAAAGCAAAAAATGTTGCAGTCGTTACGGCTTAACTTTTTAATCAAATTGCATTTAAGTGTATGTCCAAATCAGGTACCCCTAAGAGTCGACGAATTTCATCAAAATCTGTTGAGAATTGTGGCTTATATATTAAGAAGAAAAATAATAAATAATAAAATGGACGGGCTTCAACTAAAATTAGTAGAACTCTTTGTTGGATAAACTAATAGACGTGTGCCGTCACATTTTGTTGGGATTTCCGGCTTATACATTAAGAATAATGCAAGGATCTCAACCAAAATTATTAGAACTCCTTTCTAGATTAACTAAGACTTGTGCCGAATTTCAAGAAATTCTGTTGAGAATAGCGGGTTGTATATTAAGAAGAAAAATAAAATTAGTAGGGCTCTTTTTGAATTAATTAATAGACGTGTGTCAAATTTTATCAAATTCCCCAATGAGTCGATAAATTTCAACCAAAATTAGTATACCTCTTTTTTGAATTAATTAATTGACGTGTGTTGAAGTTCATGATGAAATTTTCATCAAATTCTGTTTGGAATTGCGACTTGTACATTGACAAAAAAATTGAAAATTGGTAAAAAATATGGAGGTTCAAGGCAGGTACCCCAAGGAGTGGACAGATTTCGGCCCTTTACAGCCACAAATTTATTTAAATTTTAATAACATTCAACATAAATAATCTTATAACACAGTACGACAAAATCAAATTTTTTGAATGCACATGAGTAATGTTTACAGAATATGAAAGTAGGCTTAAAATAAAGAAATACGTGTCTCGGAGTTTTGCTGTAACACGTCAGAATTTTATGAAAATCGATTTTAAAGATTCAAAGGACCGTGGAGGTTCACTTAATACAATTATAAATGTTCTATAAAAATAGAATGGGTGAACCGATTTAAATGCTTGAGCCCATGCCTTTTAAATACCGAGAAAAGTACAAAAACGCTTGTAAATCGAAAATAATTGCATTTTGTCACCAAAAATTTGCGCAGATAAATATTTTGTGATTACATATAAACCGATAACTGAAATTTGGTAACAACTGATCCACAATTGCCCCTAGCTCTCATATCAGGTCCTCAGCCGAAATTTATATAAATCTACTTAAAATCTACTCGAAATTAAAAAAAAATAAACATCCGGAAAACTTGTTAAATTGTTGGTCAATAGTTAACCTTAGTAGTGAAGGGTATCTTATAGTCGGGCTTGGTCGACGAAAGCTTTTCTTACTGTTTTTTTTTTTTTTAATTTCGAGATTATCTGGGAGCCAAATAAATGTGGACCTAATGTTAGAAAATTCCGTTTATCAATTTATATTTGCAAAGGACTTGTATGTACAAAGTTTTAGCAAAAAACTTAGATTTTTTCTTTATAAGCGTATTTGTGATTTTCTATGCATTTAAATGATTTTTGAAAGTTTGTCTTTCAAGGGAGTTACATATGGTCAAATATGAACCGGTTTTACTGATTTAGGGTACTATAAGGAATATTAGGCCGAAAACTTCATATACATACCTGATACCTTGCTGTGATATTAAAGACGCTTTTTTGTGCATATAATTATTTAAAATGTCATATTTTAACCTAAAATCTGGATTACTTAAACTGAATTCATATGTATATGAACTCGTTTTAGAAGTTTCGTATATTTGACATCTTCAATCCTCGAATTCAAATACGCTGCCTCCATCTATGATGTTGCTGAAGTGATGCTCATAATTTTTTTAAGAATGAATAAGATTCAACTCTTAAAAATCTAAAAAAAAATTAAATGTGACTTTGTATTACATTTCCTTATAGAATTTACTTATTATATCCATATGTACATATACATACATGTAATCATATATGCAACGACAGCAGTCAAAGCTACTGATGATACTCTAACTTAAAACATTAACTCTTGAAATCCTTTCATAGTTATATGCATCGTCGTATGAACATATTTATTGTAACATACATAAATACATATAATATACATACATATTAGATTTACATCAATTCTACATTGAGAATATATTTTGTTCCTTTGCCATTTCTAGAAGCTGCACGCACACTTTCAATTTCATGTGTTTTTCTTCCATTCATTAACCAGAGACAAATGGTGTCAAGTGATGTACGAGTACCACGTGTCAAAGGATAAACAAAAATATTTACACAAGTTGTGATGAAACTTACCACAAGAATCTCTTCATTCACACAAATATACAAATATAAAGGTTCTTACACTCATTTACATACATACATTCATATATTTGAGTCTATCTTTGTATGTATGCATTTGTTTACATATATACAACCATTTATGTCACCTAAAAAAGGATAACATTATATTTTTTATATATTTCTATTTCGTTTAATGTTTAAATGGTTGGAAGTTTTCATGCAAATTGTACCACATCTTATTTCTAAATATTTGCTTGAACCTTTTTACACTTTTTCAAAAATTCTCATCAATTTTATTTCCCTCCAATGACTTTGCTGATAAAACAAAATTATTATATATATTTTGTTTAACAATTTCCATAAATTACATATTTTACACTTCGATGAAGACATAAAGAATATTTTGCTCCATCTTTTAAACCACAAAGAAAGTCCTTTTTTCAGTCCTTTCTGTATTCTTTATTATTGCTGTTGTTGTTTTTGTGGATCTACTTTTTTATGATGGAGTTTGACATTTTCTATATCTTTTATATCGATACATCAACGATAACGACAAACTTGTAGAAAACATATGATAAATGTCAAAATATCGTTCGCATAAAATCCGGATAGTTTGAAAACTTTTTACAATTTAACAAATTATAAAAAACAGGTTTTGAAAAAAAATATTATAACTCGAAATATTTCATTATTTTAAAATTTTTGTCTGATTTTTAAACTAACTACGTAGAAATAGTAGGATTTTGTGTGAACAATACTTTAAATATAACATTTTAAACCTTTAATGATCAGATGCATAGATATGTAACATAAGCATATTCGTAATTGGGTACTAAATTTGTTAATCATGTAATCATAATTCATTAAATATAAGAATGCCCGGAGTTGAGTTGAGTTCAAAATTTCTAGCTTCAACTTATTTGTTCCTTTTTCAAAAGTTTATGAAGGGTTTGATAAAACTTATCTTATTTTTTGAGTTTAATACTGGTTAATTAGATAAGAATGATGTTGTAAGTGGAAGTTTAAATTCAAGTTACTTTCAAGTCACTAACAAGAAGATAATCGATAGTAGTTTTAAAAGGTTGATAATCACTGAAAATCTGTACCTATTTCTATACCCTAAATATGATTTAACGATTCCCGTCCGTCTGGATGACTTAAGGTCTGTCCACTTAAGTATTGTTATCATGTTAAATTGTTGAAACAGCTGTTAATCCAGAAATATGTAAAAATTTAAACTTTTTCTTAAGTTATACCAAAATTTGGAGTATTTTGAGAAAACAAATTGAAGGATTTATAAATATTGTTATTCATGAGGCCTTGGCTAACGTTTTCGCAAACCTCCAAAAATGGACATGTTTTGAAACTTATATACAAATTACATAAGAAATGAAATTGGCTAACAGTTATCCGTTTCTAGCCAATAATCATGGTACTTTTTATATCAAATTTTTATAAAACTAGGCTTATATTTCAGTAAAGAATGTTTTTTTTTTTTTAATGAACATCTTATTTAAATTTTTGTATAAAAATAAAAAGTTAATTTATCTGCCCATTAGTAAGTAAACTTACCTCCTCATATCTCGAAAACTAATCATTCCATTTTCTTTAAACTTTAAATATATCTTAGTTAGACCTTAGAACTAATACGCACAAGATTTTATTAAGATCGTTCAACGTTTTCGATTACCGGGCAATAATGGGTTAATTGAATGCTTTATTTTTAGAATGTTTTAAACAACAAAAAATATAAACCGAGTTTTTGGTCGATTAATGCTTTATGAAGGTAAATACATCATTTGATAAAATAAATTTAAAAAAATTTTCTCAGAGATGATAAAACAAAGCTATATCTCGAAAATAAAACCCAATTAGGCACAGTTTAATCAATCAGAAAATCTATTTTAAATTTTTACTCTTTATAAGTTCATTTTTTATATTACTTTTGAAGTTCCTAACCAAAATATAATATTTTATATAAAATTTATTCCGTAATCTCGCTATGAAAATTTTCAGAAAATCCAAATTTTGACATTTGACCGCGGTGAAGAAAGGGTTAATCTAGTCCAATATTAAAAAAACCCTTTAGCATTGGTTTTATTGTAAAAATTATTCATTTTTGGTCTAAATTTCGCAAAAACAAAAAAATAACTAATTTTTCCCCATACAAATGGGCTCTTAAACTTTGGACTCGATGCACGCCCATAGAACGATGTCCGATTTGGCTCAAATTTTCAGATCTAAACTTTTAGACCTAGTGTCACAATATTCCGTAGAAAACATTTGAAATCAAAGAAAAAAAATTTCCTGTGATGATTATTTGTTTAAAACGTGTTAAATGCAAAATTTATATTATTTTTTTAAAATAATAATACAATATACACATTGTATTATATACACATGTTCATAACTTGCACGGCAAAAACATAAGCGTTTTTAAAATAATATTAAGGTTGCTAGGAAGTTTTCATTGAAATGTTGTCTAACACGTTTTAAAACTAAAGCATTAAATTATCGCAGTTTTAAAAATCTTTAGAAATATTTGCTATTTTTTATTCTATCTGTTTATAGTATAAATAAAAACTTGAAGTTTGAAACTTCTTTACTTCTGATTACACTAGTCATCAGCCAAAATGACATTCAAGTTAAGCTATTTATGTTATGACCAAAAATTTACATTTTTGCGAAATTCTATGACTTGAAATCACATGTACACCAAAAAGGTTCAACGGTTCCCATTTGTTTTTTTAATGACACTATTAAATTATAATTTCAATGAAAATTAAAAAATCTTTTAAGTACGCCCTTAAATTCACTTTTATATAAATTAACCCTTGCGTACCCATGGGCTCAATATGGTTCCCATGCTTAGCCCATAGGTACACAAGGATTACTTTGTATGAAAATATAACTAAACTTTAGTTACTAAAGGCACCATGAATGTAATTTCTGGTTTCTTGTTTGAAAAAGAAAAAAATACTTTTTAAAAATTGTACTTTTGACTTTGGTAATAAAAGGGTTAATCACATTCGAATTCAATCAAATTTTATTAAAACATTTATATTTCTACCCATTCAAGCAATAATAATTTTATTTTTGCTTATAAAAATCGATCTAATTCTTTCTTCTTGGTAATATGCAGGTTGGTTTTACTAAAACTTTGAAACGTTTTTTCGTTTAACAAAGTATTGAAAACAACAAAAAAGGAGTTTTGAAAACGGTATGAAAAAAGGGTAATGTAGAGTAGACTTATCTTGGTTATCCTTTATTTCAACTGTGAACTCGTGGTATCACCCGGGAAACTACGTTAAGATCAGTTAATATAGTGAGCTAATATGTGCCGCGAGTTCTCTTATAACTTATAACTAATAAAATATGGGTTAGGAAGTCGGGCTACTAACCCACTCCTAGAAAAAGCAATTGCTTTGAAAAAGCTAAAATTAGAGTAAAAACCCCCTGATGTAAGAAGACGTGCGAAACTTTGATGGAAAGACCAAGTAGAAGAAACTCTTTCAATGCTTGGCCTACGAAATTGCTGCAGAAGACCGAAGCGCATGGAATTCTAAAACATGATCGTCCTTTAACCTTAACAGGTGTAAACATAGGCCATTTTACATAAGACTTTTTTTCGTCCTATGTAAAAGCGATTTAAAGTTAGCCCATTGTTATAAATGGATATTTTAATACATTGAGGTCTCAAAAAAGTAAAACAGTCAAACTTTTTAATTTTTTTTTCGAAATAATATTTTATTGTTTTATATTTTTAGGAAACCCTTAATAATTAGGAAAACTTTCAATCGATATTAAGGCTTTATATCTCGTTGTAAAGCTTATTTAGTTATATCTTCCATGCTATTAAACACTTTTTTCAAAATATATTCAAATCAGAAAATTTTTAAAAATCTAAAGATCTGAATGAAACTTCTTGTTTAGATTATTGGGGTCAAAGAGTGTTTATTAGGGCAGTATTTAGCATTTATAATCAAACTAAATTTAGTACGGACAAAAATGAAAAACGTCGTAGCAGGAGAAATTTTACGCCAATATATGTAAAAATAATGCTAATTGTCGTCCATCTTTTAAGCCACAGACTTTTTGGTCAATGGTTCCCTATACAAATTTATTACACCTTCACCACCACAGCGTATTATAAGTTTGTACTGATGTATATAACGCATAGAAATATGTGTCTTAGACACCTTTTAGTATACCAGTAGGCTCAGAATCACTTTCTAAGTCGATTTAGCGATTTCCGGTTTTCTGGACCCCCATGTAAACAATGTAATCAAAGTACAGGTCGCAATTCTAAAGATAATTTGATGAAATTGATGAAAAAAATTATTTGTGCTAAATAATTATTTTGATACTGGGACCATGTCTATTGAAATTTGTCAACATCGATCCGTTTTTTATAATACCTCCCATAGTTCCGTCTTCCCAGAATTGATATTGTGGCAACAAATATCAATATTTTTTCATCAAATTCAAAGCAGATACTGTTTATACAAACCAAAATCCCTATACCAAATTTTATTGAAATCGGTCTGTATTTGACCATAGCTCCCATACATTCTGTCAAAACACTAAAGATAATGAGAATTTTGAGTTTATTTTTGCACATAAAACTGTAATCAATTTGCCAAATTTCGAGATAATCGATCCATATTTGATCCAAACTTTCACATAAGTCCAATTGACAGAAACAGCTTTAATATATAAGTTTTCAGAAAATGTATACAGGAAAGTACACCCTTGATCTTAGTGGTGAAGGGTATCGTATGGTCGGACTTGACCGACTATAGCACTTTCTTACTTGTTTTTTGTTGTGTTACTTCATAATTATAAAAGTAATAGAGTTTAAACTTTGGACGGTTTTCTTATTTTCCAAAGTATAAGTTATTACAAATTTAGTCAGGTTAAAGGTTTGTCTCTTAAAAATTTAATACATTTTTTTTAAATTTAGTATTAAGGACTTTTATCCTTAGAAACAACGTGGACCCAGAAAGCATTAGGTATCTTAAATACATACAAACTTGAAATGTTAATAAACGCGGGCAACGCCGGGTCTCAATATCAAGTGGATTTTAAAGTCTTATTAAATTTTTAATTTAATGTTTTTATAAAATTCGATTAGAGTGATTGGATTACTTTTTCCACTTTTATTTGTAGTACACATTTATATATTTTTTTTGTTCAGTTCTTTACTTAATATTCGTGTAAAACATTGAACAAAATCCATCAATCACTGCCAGTGATTTTAATTTTCACTTCAATTTCAATTGCAATTACATTAGTAAATTCGTTTGTATCGGTTCGGATCTTTTTCTGTGCATCATCATGTTGAATTGTTTTAGGTTTTAAGTGCATTTTTCTACAAGATTTATTGATTCAGTTTTGCTGGTTGTTTATACGCTCAAACAATATATTTATTGTATTTATGTAACTACTTTGCAATGAGCCATGTAAAAATGTTTGTAGAAATGTTTGTGCATAAAAAAGTACAACAAAATGTATACATCTATATAATAGTATGTTGCAATATATTTACAGATATTTATTAAAACAAAAAAAAAACTTTCATGTAACTAAAATAGCATAGAAATGTCATTGATTTATATGAAACTAGGCGTTTACACTATGGAATTTTAATTTTTTATTAAAGAAGAAAATGTTCTTGCAGTTCTTTCAAATGATCCAAAAGAAAGCACGTACTCGTAAAGGAAACTGTTTGAAATAGTCATTAATCTTTGTCCAGCCAACACCAAACAAATGACCAGTGACAAACGATTCTCAAATGCATAAAAAAGGTACAAGTAAATATTTACTTACAAACCGACAGCCATGATTGTGGAATGGACAAATTTATTTAATTTTTATGTACACAAAGTACATAGAAGGTAGTTTTTGTATGTAGTGTAAATACGTATACATAGATACATATATACATACTGCAATACAAATGGTATATTCTTACCCGTATATTTACAATATTTACTTTTTACATTAGCGCTATATTAATTGTATCGCTGTTACTTTATTCCTTTTATTATACACTGGAACAATATCGCACACATAAATTTGCATTACTCACACAATAAGGGAGTTTTTCCAAAATTTTTAAAGATGTTAAAATTTATTTAAAAAATTTTAAATTGGAATTATATATTTTTTAGTAAGGTTGTTCCGGTTTAAGTTTTTGCTATGTAGTAAAGCTACGGTAACATTACAGATTTTTATGAAAACTACTAACTAGATTTCGAATTCAAAAAACTCTTGCCCTGTAAGCTGGTGGTCTTCCACTCATCATTTTTAATTGAACAAAAATATTCGCTTATTTTAACCCTAACACTCCTGACACGGGTACCTGGGTACCCGAGCGAACTTTAAAGTCAAATATCTCCTTAACGATAAAAGATTAAGATGTAAGTTTCTAGAACTATTTATTTTCTAAAGATTTTTATCTTTTTAAGCTTTTTTAGGTAGACTGTTGATTCAGAGTCAAATAATCCTCACCCTCCTGATAAGGGTACCGGGTACCAGTAAGCAAATTAAGTCATTATATATAGAAAAGGTAATGGTAATAATTAAATATATATTTAATTAATAATTTGTACACTTAAAGGTAGAAACACAATTGGGACGAATGACTAAATTCGTCCAGCACGACGAATTCGGATTTAAAAATTCGTCTTGTAAATTCGTCCATGGGACGAATAAACATTTTTTATTTGCACAAATTACTTACACTTTCGGACATATCGCGCACTCACAACATTTGCAATTTTTTTATTTTATTATTTTATTATTCCACAAGATTATTACATTTAAATAATTTTATTTGAAATAAATATTTTTTGTTTACATTTTATAAGGTGACCATGTTTAACAAGAACACATATAATTTCTAATATTTTACAACAGAAATAGAAATACAGCCACTCTAAACCAGTTTAGTCGTCGTTCGTCTGCATATGAAATAGAAATAAACCTATCGCACTGTTCGATACGCACGACGAATTTCGTCGTACGTATCAATTGTGAGCACACTCATATAAACCCATATGTTCTATTTCGAACGACGAATATTCGTTCCGAAAAATTGGTCATTCGCTCCAATTGTGTTTCATACTTAACTTTGTACTGGTATTATAGAGAAATTTCAGAAAATTAACATTCTGTAAAGCCTGAAGCAATAACTTGGCTATGTGTATTATATATTTGCTATTAGCAACCATCTACACTTAACGTGTTTTGAGATTTGATTTCAGATCAATAGCCATACAAATGTAAGACTTTCAAAGCTGTTATATCTTCTGAATTCTTCTAGTAAACATTTAATTCCATTTTCTGTAAATAACTCTTCAAATTATCCTTTGCAGTTAGTCTAAATATATTTATATATGTTATCAGTACGGTAAGGGTTAATGGGTCTGTGTAAAAACTGTTAAATAAAACTAATATGGCAACGCATAAAGGCAATATCGAAAATCTTTCAACGGCCACAATCGACAATTACAAGCATAATTAAATTCTTCTATGAATGTAAAAGTTACAAAAAATAAGGTTAGAATTGGTCGTCCATAGAAGACAATGCAAAGAGAGAGACGCAAAATAATTCAAATTGTTAAAAGGAATCCCAAGATAACATCATCTAAGATCGCCGCAGAGTTCTAGGAGCTAACTAGTAATAAAATTAATTCTAGAACCCTACATAGAACTTTCTATAAGGCTGGTTATAGCATTCGAGTCTGTCGTAAAAAGCCTTGTATAACCAAAGTAAAAAAAAAACAAGTAAGAAAGCGCTATAGTCGGTCAAGCCTGACCATACGATACCCTTCACCACTAAGGACAAAGGTGTTATTTTTCCTGTATAAAGACAAATATTTGCTAAATTTTGCCATCATACAAAAATTTTCTGAAAACTTACATATTTAACCTGTTTCCATCATTTGGACTTATATGAGAGCTAGGGTCAAATGTGGACCGATTATCTCGAAATTTGGCAAATTGATTACAGTTGTTACAAAAATTATGTATGCAAAAAACAAACACAAAATTTTCATTATCTTTAGATTTACGAGCGTTTTAGCGATTTTTTGTCTCATTTAGTGAGATTTTAAAGAAGAGTTTGTATAGGAGCTATGGTCAAATGTGGACCGATTTCAACAAAATTTGGTACAGTGATTTTAGTTTATATAAGCAGTATTTGTTTTAAATTTCATGAAAAAATATTGATTCCGGGAAGTGGGACCTATGGGAGGTACCATAAATAATGGACCGATTTTGACCAATTTCAATAGCCATGGTCCCATTAGAAGAATGATCTGTGCCAAATTTCATCAAATTATTTTTAGAATTGCGACCTGTAGTTTGATTACAAGGTTTACATGGAGTTTGTAAACCAAGGAAATGTCTTCTGGGATTTAGTAATATCATCAGATGAAAACAAATTTAATATTCACAAATCGGACGTTTGGCGAAAAGAGGGAACAGAACTGGAACAAAAACATAACATAGGATAACGATCCCAAATATAAAGCAGAAATCGTGAGACAGTATCCATTGTAATAATCCGGACTTTAACCCCATAGATCATTTATGGGATATTTTAAATAAGCGTGAAAGGAAACATCATATTTCATCACTAACCCAACTAAAAAGTATTTAACGGAAGTATGGGGAAATTACGGCGGATACCACTAGTCAACTAGTACACTCGATTCCAAACAGTTTTAAAGACCTAATAAAGCAAAAAGGATATTAAACTAAGTACTAGTTGTCAATGTTGTTGTAGTTATATCGTGGTATTCTTAAAAAAGCGAATACTTTTGTCCAATTGAAATATGTTCTAGATTACTAAACATGCTCTAAAATACTACTTACTTTAATGGCATATAGTTACAATCTGCTTAGGTCAAAGGCCAAGCTTATATTATAATTCCATGTATTTATATCTTGTGCGCATATTCTCCAATTTTGTATGGCAAGTTTTGAAAGATTTTCTTCTACTTTGTCTTTCCATCGAAGTTTTGGACTCCCTCTTCTACGAGTTCTCACAGGATCATTATCAAACACTTTTCTTGCCGAAGTGTTTTCATCCATTCACACAGCATGTCCTAGCTAACTATATCTATGTCAGCATATAACTCATACAGCTCATGGTTCATTCGATGTCGATACTCAAAGATTCTTCGTAGAAGTGCAAGTGCCCATGATTCAGCACCATACAAGAACACGGTTAGTAAAAGCTATGGTGGTGAAGAGTATAAACGAATATTGCTTATAATAAAAAGCATTGGATATCTTCAGACTTAAATTTTTAATCAAATTGCAGTTATTAATCCTTACATTAGTTCAAATTGCATTTCTAAGATTTACGATGTACCTTTAGGAGTTCTTTCTAAGATCAACTAATAGGCATATGACGAATTTCACTAAATTTTATAGAGAAGTTCGACATATTCATTAAGAATAAAAATACATAAAAATAGGGGTCCAAGGCAGGTACCCCAAGAGTCGACAGATTTCAACCAAAATTAGTGGAGCTCTTTCTTGAGTAAAAAATAAAATTTTGCTGAATTTTATCAAATTCTATTGAAAATGCGGGTTATACATTGAGAAGGAAAATAAGTGAAAACATAGGCTTCAAAGGGAGGTACTCTAAGAAGTCATTGGATTTTAAACAAAATTAGTAGGGCTCTTTTTTGGATAAAAAAAAACGTGTTAAATTTTATCAAACTGAAAAATGCGGTTTATACATTGAGAAGGAAAATAAGAGAAAAATAGGGTTTCAAAGGAGGTATCCCAAGGAGTCGACGGATTTCAACCAAAATTAATACAGCTCTTTTTTAGATAAATAGATAATTAGATAATTTTATCAAATTCTATTGAAAATTACGGGTTAAACATTGAGAAGGAAAATAAGTGAAAAAATGGGGGTCCAAGGGAGATACCCCAAGGAGTAGACGGATTTCAACTAAAACTATTGGATCAAAAAATAGAAGTGTGCCAAATTTTGTCAATTTCTATTGAAAATAGCGTTTTATACATTGAGAATAAAAATAAGTGAAAAAATGGGGGTCCAAGGAAGGCAACCCAAGGAGTTGACGGATTTCCACCAAAACTAGTTGAGCTCTTTCTTGGGTCGAATAATAGAGTTGTGTCGATTTTCAAGACATTCTGGTGAAAATTGCGGGTTATACATTGAGAAGAAAAATAAGCAAACAAATGGGGGTCAAAGGGAGGTACCCGAATGAGTAGACGATTTTAAAGTTCTTTTTTTTAAATTTATTTTATCCATTAAATAAGTGTGCCAAATTTCATTGTTGTATGATCACTCCTTCTGTTTTTTGCAGTTAGATTAATGAAGAAATATATGAATTTATAGACAAAATATAATACATTTGATAGTTACAAGTTACACAGAAACCGCTGAGCTGCCAAAAATAATATCGTAACTGCAGATAATGTTTTTTAAAAAAGTGAAAGTTGCAAAACTTTATAAAATTAGCAAAACATATATCCATGAAAGAAAAAATTATATCTAAAATAACTATTTTAAATCTTTCCATATTTACGTAATTGAAAATTAAGAACAAAAATTTAAAAACTGTTAAATATTTCCCTTTCTTTACAAAAAGGTCTAGATATGCTAATAATATCTTTACATATAAATTATCCAAATACCAACTGAACTAACGAACATATTCAAACGAATCTAAGTATATTTTTCTTGTCTAATGCTAATAGATTTTTTTATGAAAAAAGCATGTACAATATCTAGTGTAGAGGAAAGACAATGAAAAATAGAAAAATGTAAAATAATGAATGACACATTGACAAAGGACATGATGGGAGACGACATGCTTTTAATGTTCTACCGGTTGTTTCAGGTAAAGATGGGACTGATAACGTGCCAGTGGTGTTGTTGGTAAGAATATACAAAGATGAAAGCAACTACATTTGACAGCGCACTAATTTAGTGTGAAAAGTGTTGCAAAAATTGCCATTACCCAGGAAGTATAATAAAAAACAAAAAAGCTCTACACTTTAGTGTACAGCTCTTGTAAATTCATTTATATTTATACCATTTGTATATACATAACAAAACAAGCATTAAAGTGCTAATGTTGATCAAGCCAGACACTATGATACCCTACACCATTGAGGTTATATGAGAACAAAATTTGAAATGCTTAAGAAAATGCCCTAGTTCAATATAAGACCTTGAGGCCCTATGTTCCGCTGGGAATCAGGGATAACAGAAGAAGAAAAAGGTTAATAATATATTATTGTTTAAGGTATTGTATGGAAGATATGATTAAATATGCGAGGTACTCTAAACAACGAACAGATTTTGAGCAATTTCTATAGACAAATTTTATGACCTAACATTAAAATGAAAATAAAATTTCATCTTAAACATTGAAAAATTAATAGATTTGTTTTTTTGATTAAGGCTAGCTAAAGTAAGTGTGAAAGTCTAGTAATCAGACTCAATTTGTATTTATTTAAAAATTACCTACTAAATCGATTCTCCTGCTGATTTGAATTTTGGTTGAAATCGGATGTCAATAACCAGAGACCGGAGATCGTTTTATTTTTTAAATCCATCAAGTACAAATATCTTTGCCGATGAAAATTTATTTTCATTTCGATCGAAAAATAAAAAAAGATGGATTTATATTTGATATATAAATATCCCTCATGATGAAAATTTTAAATATCTATAACGATAAATATCCGAACAGAAAAATATTTTATTGATTGTTTTATTTTTGAACTTCTGTTTTGACTTTGAAAAAATAAAATGTTTATGAAATTTTAAAATTTTCAACAATAAATGTATGAATGTTTACAATTTATTGCAATTTTTAGGACATCGAAGTTAAAGATAATAGTTCTAATGGGAACTATTGGTGGTTTCTTTGATTCGCGTCGCTGTTTCCAAAAAAAAAGTAACTTTTAAACGTTTTAAACGCACTTAGACAACGACCATTTGTTGCCCAAACCCATTTCAATATAAAATTTGCAACAATAATTGAATTTATTGCTATTTAAACGTCCTAAAGATGTTTTATACCCGGACAAATACAGAAATAAAATTTGAATTTTTTCTATCAAAATTTATTTTCATCGGATGAAAAAAGATGAAAATAATTTTGAACTGTACTGATAAATATCCCAAACGATTTTTTTATATTTTATTTTCATCGGATTGAAAAAAGGAACAAAATTTTTGAACAAATAAAAATCATGAGGGATTTTTAATATTTTTTTAAACTTCAATGATTGTTCTTTTATGGATTAAAACATGAAAATATTGTTTTAAAAGTATTAAAATCCGGTCTCTGTCAATAACTCTTTTCAAAAGTGAAATTTTTAATATATTTAATTTTTTCAAAAAAGTACTAGAAAATATACGTTTTTATTGTTATATTTTAATGACAGTTCAAAAGGTGTCTTTAAATCTATGATAGGCAAATTAGCCACTACGGGCCGAGCACCAATCGTCATTTTCACATACACGACACGAACCAAATAGAAACAAGTAAGAGTGTTATATTCGGCTGTGCCGAATCTTATATACCCACCATCAAGTTGTGTTAAATTTAGAAACATATCTCATATATCTACAAGGGTGCAGCTAATTCAAAATCTGCACCAAAACTGGAAAAATCGCTAAGGTATTTGGTATTGTTGGTAAAACCTTTGGACTAAATTAGGTTTCCGTAGCTTTATAGTTCAACATTCAAAAATATTTTAGTGGTTTCCCCAGTATTTACTTTGATCAAAATTCGGTCTCATAACCAGGTATAGTTTTACATTAATAAGTTGTTAAATACTTTTCGTTGTGATTAATATGTAGTTAGGCTAAACACGTTAATAGTAATACGACAGGTCCATATATTTCGTTATGAGTTCCTAATGCATTCATCATATATAAAGTCTGGACTGAACATTGATTGATGCCTACATAATTTCGTAGGTGCAATCTTAATATAATGAATGTACCTCCAAATCTTTTTGATTGTAGATATAAAAAAGGGGATGTTATATATATAAGAATTATAGCCAAATGTTGACCGATTATAACAAAATTTTACGCACTGGCTGGTATATATAGAGAGCTTATTCTTGCAAAATTTAGTGACCATAGCTATCATAGTTTCTAATTTAATAGCTTTTAACTGGCCTTTGCTAAAATTTTTGGTTTCCGTGAGTGTTTTTCACAAGAAAGCTAAAGTCAAATATGGACTGATTCCTATAAAATTTGATAAACTGATCAAAAATTGCATAAAACTTCCCTATTTTAAATTTAATCGTCATAGCTATTACAATTGTATTCAATTTATCAGCATTAATGTGTTTCCCGGGGCGGGGTTATATGGGAGCTCTAACTAAATTTGAACCGATTTTGTCCATTTTCAACACACATCTTTTTCAAGATATCCAAAATACTTTTGTAAAATTTTGTCCCTCTAGCTCTTTTCGTTAAGGCGCTATCGTGCTTTTATCTGACGGACAGACGGACATAAACAACCTTTTCTTTATGTATTTTTGTGTTTCCATAAGTTTTTTATATGGGAGCTATGGTCAAATGGTGACCGATTGTGACGAAATTTTGCACACTGGCTGGCATTGACATAAGACTTCTTTGTGCTTAATTTAGTCTTACTAGCTCTTGTAGTTAAGGAGCTATCACGATTTTATCTGACGGACAGACGGACATAAATCCCCTTTTCTTTTTGAATTTTTGTGTTTTCGTAAGTTTTTTATATGGGAGCTAGGTCAAATAGTGACCGATTGTGACAAAATTTTGCACACTGGCTGGCATTGATATAAGACTTTCTTGTGCCAAATTTAGTGGTTATATCTGTTATACTTTTAGATTTATTGGCATTAAAGTGTATTTTGGGTGAAATTTAGCCTGTTTTCGTAAGTTTTTTGTATGGGAGCTATGGCTAAATGTGAACCGATTTCGATGAAATTTTATATGCTGCCTAGTGCTTATCTAAAACTTCTAGATACCAAATTTTGTCATCATAACTGTCATAATTTGTCATTTATTAGCAAATAAGCGATTAGCCTAGACGAGGTTATACGGGAGCTATGGCCAAATGCTAACCGATTTTGCCCAATTTCAATACCAAAATTTTCTCATAGATAAAGAATGTTTTTGCTAAGTTTCAGTTAGCTAGCTCTTTTCGTTTAGACGTTATCGTGATTTCAACAGACAGACAGACAGACAGACAGACAGACAGACGGACAGACAGACGGACAGACAGACGGACATAGCTCAATCGTCTTAGAATTTCATAAGGATTCAGAATATATATCGTTTTTGATTTTTGAACCAATATTAAGGAAATTACAAACGGAATGACAATCTCAATATACCCCCCATTCTTTTTGATGGTGGGTATAAAAAGCAAACCAAAATACGAAAAATACTCATTCACATTATAATAGTCAATTTGCAACAACAAAATACATGGAAAAGAGAACAAACAAATATTTATTTTTTCTTAGTCTCTTTATTTGTAAAGTCATAGATAACGAGAGTACTACAAAAATAACCCACACAAACACAAGATGTAATAGTATTATTTTGCGGGACACTGCTTTAAATACATATTTATACAAATTAACCCTTGCATACCCATGGGTCCCAAGCAGTTCCCATGCTTAACCGATGGGTACACAGGAGTTAGTTTGTATATACATGCATTTAAAGGCGCCTTTGAACGATTTTTATACCCTTCACCAATAGGTGAAAATGTATTATAAGTTTGTCATTCAGTTTAATTTAATTTATTCATTATTAGTCTTATGCCCCATAAAAATTATACCGATCGACTCAGAACCGTCTGCCTGTGGGTGTACCCAGACGAATTATACACTAGATTTTAGGAAAGTTTAAAAAAAAATTTAATTCTCATCGAATTTTGAGTTTTGGCGATATCTCTGGTGTTTATAGGCCGATTTTGATCAAATTTTACAGCATGTTGCACTGGAGTATTTTCTAAAATATGATATATAATTCAACATTTTTTTTTAAAGTACTGTTTTTTTCTTAATTTTTAAAATTTGTCAATTTGCGTACATCGATAACTTTTGCTTTGGCGATATCTCGGTTATTGATCTACCGATTTTGATGAAAATCAATAGTATGCAGCGTTGAATGATTTCCTAAAATTTGATATACAGTTCCAAAAACATTTTTTAAAAAACACAGTTTTTTGACGAAATTCAAAACTTTTTTTGAAAAACACAGTTTAAAAAAAAATTGTTTAAATTCTCATCGAATTTCGAATTTTGACGATATCTCTGGTGTTTATAGACTGATTTTAATAAAATTTAATAACATGTTGCGTTGGAGTATTTTCTAAAATTTAATATCAAATTTAAAAAATTTTTTTTAAAAATACTGTTTTTTTATTTTTTTTTTTTTAATTTGTCAATTTGCGTACATCGATAACTTTTGATTTGGCGATATCTCAGTTATTAATCTAGCGATTTCGATGAAATTCAATAGTGTGCTACGTTGAATGATTTCCTAAAATTTGATATACAGTTTAAAAAACTTAAAAAAAAACACAATTTTTTGACGAAATTAATTTTTTTTTTTTGAAAAATACAGTTTTAAAAAAAATGTTTAATTCTCATCGAATTTTGACGACTAATTTTGATAAAATTTAATAACATGTTGCGTTGGAGTATTTTCTCAAATCTAATATATAATTCAATTTTTTTTTTAAATACTGTTTAAAAGAAATAAAATATGTCAATTTCCGTACATCGATATCTTTTGCTTTGGCGATATCTTGCTTATTGATCCATCGATTTTGATGAAATTTAATAGTGTGCTGCGCAAAATGATTTCCTAAAATTTGATGTACAGCTCAAAAATTAAAAAAAACACAGTTTTTTGACGAAATTAAAATTTTTTTATGAAAAATACAGTTTTTAAATAAAATTTTTTTAAATTCTCATCGAGTTTTGAATTTTGACGATATCTCTGGTGTTTATAGACCGATTTTGATGAAATTTAATTGCATGATGCAATGGAGTATTTTCTAAAATCTCTCCTTCCACTCTGCACTTTACGTTTGTAACACCATTGGTGAAGGGTATTTAAGGTTCGGCATAGCACTCTTACATGTTTTAATTTTCATTGAAATATAACAATAAAAAATTGTAATTTCTAGTACTTTTTTGAAAAAAATTAATATATTTAAAATTTTACTTACATGGTAATAAAAGGGTTAATGACATTCGATTTTAACCGAAATTGTAATATATATTTCTACCTATCGCAGCAATAATAATTTCAGTTCTGCTAATATATAACAACTCACGTGCTTTATTATCATTTTTGTGAAAAATTGGGTTTTTGTAAAAACTTTCTAAGTGGAAATTTGTTTCAAATATTTGAAGTAATCCCTTATTTTCCCTATATAACTGGTATGTCCAAACTTTGGCGTCAAGTTGACACACTTAACAAAGTTTTAAGTCTAAACATTCAAAGTAACTTTATAAGAATATATTGCAATTGCTTTCTCCTAAGAATCTCCCAGTTATCTTATCTGCTATGACAGAATTTATGATAAAATGTTTAATAAATTTACTGCTACTACCTTTAACGCATTTAAACATGTGGCGGGCAAGACAAATTTGGGTCGAAAAAACGGCGTCATTCATCATTTACTCTAAAAAGGTTGAAAATCCTAAATAATATGGGAGTATATCATTGGAAAAGTGTTTGTTATCGATTTCTACTTATTTGGTAATTTTAGAACTTATGAACTTATCTTTGGAAAAGTCTGTCAAAATGTCACTTTCATCACATTTTTAAATATTATAGCCAGCACATTGGCCAATTGATGGCGATATGATTACATTGTGCCAGATAAATTGGTAAACTAAACTAAATAAAAAATACAAAAATAACACTGGACAACAAAAGTTTATATTTTTGTGCAAATTTATATTTTATTATTAAAAAGTGTGGTACAATGGCGGTGTTTACAAAAATGCACAATTTAAAGTTTGTCAAAATTTTCTTAGTTAATTAGAGAAACTATAATTGCACTTTAATGAAATACCTTTAGTTTTGAGGTCCAGTGTAATTACTAGTTAAATGGAAAATTTCATTACATTTCAAATACAAAAACAAATACCCATAAATTCAAAAACATACATACACAGGCACCAAACCGATGCAAACAACTATAACAACAATAGAAAACCATTAAACAAGTGTTTGTGCTTTTAACTTGTCAATAAATTTCAAACCTTAATGGCCAGTGACACTATTTATGTTCCCTAGTTGCCTCTTGATTGCTCCTTGTACGTGCTTCTATGTAAATGTGTGCTTCAATAAAATTATTGTCATTCTAATACGTAAAATTGTATTGATAGTAAAGTATATTGTGCAAAATCCATGTGTAAGTTAGAGCTGTTAAAAAAAACACATTTTAACCCCGAGATCATCTCGATAAATTTAAATTAGTATTGTTTCCCGTTAGTTACAAAGAAAAATGCAATTTTTGCTAGGATCATTATAAAACGAAATTTTTTATTATTGTAAACCGCCGCGAAATAGCAGGTTAGTCATCCCCGGCCAGACTCACTTGAAAAAAATACATTCAAAAAAAAAAGCGGCGGTTCACCTCATAACTCAGTTAGCCACTGGTTATTGAGTATTAGGCTATGTAAAATTTCTTTAACTAATGCATTCGCAGTTCTGAGCCGGCGTTAAAACGTAGGTCCCTTTCAAAGAGTCTATAAATAGAATTCAATGCAGCTCATTTGTCTGAAAGAAGTACCCCCTGTTCCAATTGGAATGTTGTCTGGTTATTATATATATATATATATATATATATATATATATATATAAATATATATATGTATGTATATATATATGTATATATATAATAAATGGTGTAGGACGACCTTTAATGGTAGGGACAACCTTTCCTTGACGCGAGAAGAAGTACTCTAATTCTAGACAGATCGAAAACCACGCATTATATGTAATTTTAGAGACAGAATAAATACGAGTTATATTGCCTTTACAAATTTCAATAAAAGCAAAGATTATCATCTGAACAGAAATACATAACATTTTTCAGTTTTATATTTTATTTGTTTCCCACACAACAATAATAATAAAATAATTATTTATGTATGTACCTTGTACAGATTTTCAAAAATTTAAAGTCCAATTTTGAAAATACGCTTTTTGTTTTTTTGTGGTGTAAAAAGACCTTAAACATTTGTGGCAAAATCTTAAAAAAATGAAAAAGTATATTTTTTGCAATATTTGACTTTACATTGTAATTTTTGATAGTTTGTACAGTTTTTTTTTTTGACAGTTTGTACAGTTTTTTAGAAATTTAAAGTCTATTTTCAAGTCCAATTTTGAAAAAAATAAAATTTTTAATTTTTTTTTGTGGTTTAAAAAAGACATAAAACATTTGTGGGAAAAATCTACGAAAAAAACTAAAAAGTATATTTTTTTGCAAAATTTGACTTAAATTGCAATTTTTGATAGTATGTACAGTTTTTTTTGACAGTTTGTACAGTTTTTCAGAAATTTAAAGTCTATTTTCAAGTCCAATTTCGAAAAAAATACACTTTTTATTTTTTTGTGGCTTTAAAAAGACCTAAAACATTTGTTAGAAAAATCTACGAAACAACTAAGAAGTGTATTTTTGTGCAAAATTAGAATGTAATTTTCTGAAAAGTTTATATTATTGTTTATATAAAACTATTTACAAAATTTCAAAAAAGGATACCCAATTGACCTTTTTTTGCAATTAAAATTTCGGTATATAGAAATTTTCCATTTTTTACAAAATTCGATTTTCTGGATTCGTTTATGAATTCGCGCTATTATTTATTTTTGAAATCTAAAGAGAATATATGGAACTATATAACCGCATTTCAGAAAGTTCCAAAATTGGCTTGACTTTTTTGTTATATGTTCGAAAACACAAAAATTTTCTTAAAAATTAAACAAATTTAGTTCAATGCTGTACATAAACGGAATGCGTACTGACTTGAATTTTGGATTAAAATAATCTTAGAACCCATTCTCTACGAATATATAATAAAACATTAACTTTCGATAAAAAAAAAACTAATTCGTAAAAAGTAAAAAATGTATATCATCTTTTTGAGAAAAATATGCACATTTTTCGATCAGCGAAAAATTAGAATTAGGGATAATCCTCCTGATGAGATGGTCTAACCAACCATCGAAACGCGTCGAGGAAAGGTTTCCGCACCAACATTTTTTGGTTTTATCAAAAAACTATTTATTACAATAATAAATAATTGCAATAAATTGGGATTCTTAGAGCAATACACTACAGTAAAACTTTTTAATTAGAAAAATATTTAACTTTGAAAATTTCTCAACATTAAACAGTCAAGAAATTTGAAAACGGTTTTCACTAGTCTATTTAATGAACTAGGGGCTGTATGTCAGTATTTTCTAAAAAAATATGAGTTTTATATCATATACACAATGGGTCAAAAACTAAAAAAAGTCAAGAAGAAAAATGATTTTTTTTATTTTTGAAATGAAATAACCTAAAAACCATAACAGTTATTATAGTAAAGTAATCATATTTTTTCTTTGTTCCTTTAAGCTCATTAAAAAATGTAAAAAATCAACCATATGTATAATAATTGAAAGATTTACACGGTTCAAAAGCATTTTTACTTTTAATGTGGTCTACTTTGACGCCCTGTATAAACACACATAAGTCCAAAAATCGGACTTACAATTTAGAAGATATAGATTTATTACCATTTTTTTGTTGGTTTAATTCCACTGAGAACCGCTCCAAGTTAACCCATTTCGCATTTCAGAAAAATGGTTTTCAGTCAATACCGAATTATGTTATTTTAGAACTTAGATATTTATCCAACATAAAACTATAGAAAAATTAATGTTGCTTGTATGCAAATGATGGAACACGTGTACAAATTGTTAACATTTATAATATGTAAATATGTATCTACATCAGATGAAGCTAA
Organism: Stomorhina lunata; assembly: GCA_933228675.1. Classification (NCBI taxonomy): domain Eukaryota; kingdom Metazoa; phylum Arthropoda; class Insecta; order Diptera; family Rhiniidae; genus Stomorhina; species Stomorhina lunata. The sequence goes on from OW121744.1 coordinate 69,202,877, forward strand.
ATCCAATTTACTAAACAGTTGTGTCACATAATTTATTAGGTGTAAGTAAATTATATGTATTTTAGTTTTGCATTATTTATGATAAAATAATGTTTTCTACTCTTTATTCTAAGCACGCACAAATTTCAATAATTATATGGAATTTTAGAAATAAATATATTCTCGTTTTTATACCCACCATCGTAAAGAAAGGGAGGTATATTAAGATTTTATTATAATACTTCAAAAGTTTAATTGTCTTTTGATTAAATCTTTATTGAATTAAAAGAAATAAAATTAATGATAGAGAATCCTGTTCATGTCAAAATTGTCCATTTACTTTGAGTTTATACTTAAATGAATTTTGTGATTTTTAATTGTAAACGTTTTTATTTTCTTACCAAAATTCTTTTATATAGCAGGGGTGGGCAAGTATGTCATCAATAACAGCCATTTTTGCATTTAATCTTTTTTAAAGACCCACAATTGTAAAGAGTTGGATTAGTATATGGCGATTGATAACCCAAAGGGAAGTAACGGATTTACCATATATTAATCCTTTATAATATATAATCGATACAATTTTTGATTGCTCTCTTCGTGAATGGCAGGTCTTTATTTGCATCTATTTCGATATTTTATATTTAAATAATAGGTTTTTTAAAGGTTCATAAAAATCACAAAAGCATTCATTTAGGTATCAAGTTTCAGTAGGGGCTCAAAGTCTGCTTAATTTTATACTACAATTAGATGTAAAACACCCCAACGTCAATTAAAAAAAGGCTCCCAGTGTGTAGCGTCCGCCACTGAAATAAAGGTTTTTTTTTGACTAGTTCTCCAATTCAACTTGGTTCGTAAAGAGAACTTATAGTATGCTTAACATTAGGCTAAAAATATATAGATGTTTATGTAGCATTTTACAAAATAATATGTAAAGCAAACTGTGTAGCGTCCGTCACAGTATATATTTTTTACAAAATAATTTTTATTAAATACAAAATATACCAACACATATCTGTCTTATTCATAAAGCAATAACACTGTCTTTATCCACATATTAAATTCAAGATATTAGGTGTTAAAAAAATATACAGTGGGGCAAATTTTATGATTTTGAAATTTGATTTTTTTTTATTTTTGGGAAACTCTAACAGATGTAAAAAGTGTAAAACTTTAAATAAATATATGTTTTTAGCCGTTTTGTGAAATATTAGTTTCTGCTCAAAAATCACATTTTAACCGCGAACATGAAAAAGAAGTTGATGATATTCGCGAACATATAAAACCATTATTTTCGCTGATTAACGAATCTTTTAAAAAATATGAAATATTAATTTTTTCTAATAAAATACATTCAAGTAAAAACTGTATCGTCCGTTACATAGCGTCCGCAACAGTACATTTATGGATTTTTGGTGAAACTGGAAACTTAAAAATATTTAACAAAAGCTGTTTTTGAATCCTCTGATTTTCCTCTATCTTCAATGTATTTAAAATTTTTTTATTACTATGACCGATTTGATAAAATTTACAGAAACACGTGTTGAAAAAAAGTCACTTTCATTTTTTGTAGCGTCCGTCACAGCACTTTAAAAGCGAATATCTTTTCCCTCCAAAACAAGTATGTGAATCAACAAACGCCATTCGATAGCAAAATCGATGGGCTAATATTCCCTGAAATCTGTGCAAAGATATCTAGTGAAAAACAACAATGGTGTACATTTAAGTACAACAAAATCCGTACAAATGTTTCGTCAGTCAATCAGGATTTGCCCATATTTGTTTGCGTTTTTTGGCATGACTTCTGGTCTTTTTGGCCTTATAAGTAGTTTTTGGTAAGACGGAATTAAAAAAAAAATACTGTTAAATTGCTGATAAATTTCTAAATCAACTAGAAGAAAAAAAGTTATTTAAACTTTATAACAAAAAAAAATTCTTCAAAGTTTGTGTACCGAAAAAAGCTTGAAAAATTAAATTATTTTCAAAAAAGTAACTATATTTTTTAAAATTTTTGAAAATTTTTTTCAAAAAACTTAACTTTTTTTTAACTTTATGAGAGATTAGGCTTCACGGATGCTTGTAAAATATATTTTGAATAATTTTGAACATGTACCCTACAACCAGCGGTGTTCAAAAATCAGAAATTTTTGGAAAAAATTTCATTATGGATTTTAAAAATTTTCTTTATTAAATGTAAAGCTCATAAGGTCAGTGCAAAAATCTGCCTGGCCATAAATGGGATCACACGGACTTAAACAAACTGAAATTTTCGAAAAGCTTACCCTTCTGTATTCAAAAATGTAAACTAAAATTTCTGAACTCGTTCTGAAATTTATATTTATTGATTCCATATATACCTTGTTAAGTATTAGGGATTTTTGAGAAAAAAATACAAAATAATATTAAAAACTTACATAAATTTATAATAAAAATGGTACTTTTATGTATTCAAACATGTTAGTAAAAATTTCAGAACTCGTTCTTAAATTTATATTTCTGAATTTCTATTATATTGGTCTATACGGTGTCCAAAAATGATCGTAATACCTTGTTTACTATTAGAGATTTTTGCTAAAATCTACAAAGTTATTTTAAAAATTATGAAAATTTATCGTTGTTGCACTTTTTTGCGAATGTCTTAAATTAATTTCTAAATTGTTAAAAAGTTTAAACTTCACTTAAAAGCATATAAAATTCCCTTTCCACTGATGTATAGCATTTCTATCATATCTTATTATTAAAATAATACAGTGGAGCAAATATGTCCGCCTTGGGTATATAAAACCTTAAGGTGCGCATAACTTTTACTAATTTAGATCGATCCGAAAGAATTTTTCATTTTCAAAAACTTCTTAAAAACAAAACGAAAAAATTGTCTTTCCATTGCTATTTAACACAGTGCAACAAGAAAATTCAGCCTCAGTGATTTCAATGGAAAATGAAAGTAGACTATTAAGTTCACGGAAATGCCAAAGGCCTCTTGAAGTTGGGCCTTTTTTGAATAAAATTGTTTATATTCACTCGTAGTTCAAAATGTCCCAACTTCAAGAGGCTATAAAGCTAACTTTTCGACGGATCGACTCAGAATCACTCCCTGAGATATAAATCCAAAAAGTTGCTTAGTTCAAAATTCACTTTTACGTTTTACTTTTTTTAAAATATTAACTCCACGACCAATTTAGAGAAAGCAGCTAAAAATTTTTTAAATTTTAGAGACTTCTCACAATTGGAGGAGTATAAAATCTTTCCAATTTAGGTTGCCGTTAGTATTATATTTGGGAATAAAAATGTAGAATATTTTTCGTTCAAAAGCTTCAAAAAATCTCAAACAAAACTTCGGCACAATTTGCGGAGGGTCGAAATTCGTTTTAGACCTATGGTTTCTTTGGAAAAGTTTCTAAGAATGACCCATAGAATAACAATCGCAATGGGCACTTGAGGTTAAAATAAAATTAATGCACCCTATTTGACATATATTGCTAAAGGTAATTGCTCTTTTTAAAAAACACAGATTACGGTTTTGAGAATATCTTGAAAACTATCTTTTTTTACCATTTTAATTTTATATTTGAATTCAGCGGACATTTTTTACATAAAGATCTGTTGTCAGAAACATTTGGAAAAAAACTTTAATATAGTGTAATAATTTAATTATTACACACTATTATTACCGATACTAATAAAATTCTTTGTGAGATAATTAAAACTATTTAAATTCCTGCATATTTGGAATATTGCAGAATAGTTTCATCACAACAAGTTATGCATTGACTTAAAATTTGATTTCGAGTCGATTAGTGTAATCTAAAGTGCATTACAAACATCAGCACAAAATCACTCTACAAAATGTGGTTTATTTTTTTTTTAATCTATGTAGAATCTATCTATCTATGTCATAGATGATTCAGTTAACCAGAATTAAATATGTCTTTGTTGTCAAAGGAATGATCTTTATTTCCTTTTTTTCAAAATTTGTATTTTTTTTGTTTGCTCATTTAAGAGGAAATTTTACTTTTTCTCATCAAATTAAATGTTTTCAAGTGTAGGTATGTACTTGTAAATCCTAAATATATCTGTCAGTGTAAAGTTTCGATTAATAGACCTTTATAAATTTCCATCTTACGCATGTGTCAGTAAGTGAAATACTTAAGGGTTTTATTTCATTTTTGCTTAGCTCCTTCTCCTCTTTGACCAATTGTCAGTTTCCGGTCTATTTATTTTTCCCTTTTTTTAAATTTCCTTTACACATTTATTTACAAACACTTTAGACTCTTGGACTCTCATTGCCACAAAATCCTTATAAATGTTTGAAACTTAATTATGCTTTAAACGGAATACTTTGAAAATTTTATTGTTGTCCTGGACGTTTATAACTAAGACTAAGGATTACGTTGTTAAGTGGCTTTTGTAGTTGATTAGCATTGTAATTAATTACCAATGCCAAAGTCAAAATGGAAAATATTTTGCACAGTATTATACCGATACATATACAATACATAGACCAGAGTCATTATTTGAAAATATATTCTTAAACAGATATAAAATTATATGTATGTATGTATGTATTTTGATATACTTGAAGATAAATAAGGATAAATATGTGCATACGTAAGTAAAATATAAAATATATACCCTAATATTGTATAATGAAAAATTTATTGCATCGAAGTAAAAGCAATTAATTTTTTAATGGCAGCAACAAAACAAAAATTGTTATATTTAAATGGTGCAAAATGTAATATATACTCGTATCTATGTATATTTAACAATTTTTTGTTTTTGTTAAACAGAAGAGCACTTTTTATTAGCTCAAAATTATTTTTGTTATTTTGCTAGAGTAATTTTTGCTCTTAACTTTATTTAGAAACTATTTTTTTTGCAACGTCGCGATGTATTGTCATACATAAAAATCAGCAGCTTTTGATCTAAAGACAACAAGTAATTCGCTCTTTTTTCGGAAAAATTCGTTTTATGAAATTCTTAACAATTTCGATGTTTATTCTTATAAACCCAATATTTCTTTTTTTTTTAATTCATAAAAATCATAGATGACAAAAATCTCTATTTTTGCAAATTAAATAATCACTAGTTAAGTGAAAAAGTTATTTAAACATCTTCTTAATATTAAAGTCGAGCTTTTACGTGGACACACTACCGTACAGGCCTATTTCACAGTGCTCTCAATACCAGGTGGTAAAAATACGTCCACCAGCGCCCGGAAATACATCCGTACCAAATTGAAACCATACTTTTTGAATAAGATTTCTCCTTATCTTCTTGATATGAAAGAAAAGTTTTTAATCTTGAGTTGTCTTTGTTAGAGGAAAAAGTATGATATCAAATTAAGTCTGTGTTCAAGCCCCAATCACGCCAACATCAATTTTTGTATTAACACTCTGATACACTAAAACTCGGAAAACGACATACCGCGGGTTGTAGCCTTATTGAGTACATGACTAATCATGCAAAAACAAGGCCAAGGCATATTATTTTTGATACATTTGAAAATCAAAAGTATTCATTATATATTCATTTTACGGTTTCAAAAGTGAACACATACATATAAAATATGATATATCATGATATTTATTTTTCATTATAAAGTTTGAACGTTGATATTATGTGTAAAATACTACATCATTTAAATGACCACCACACGAAATGTTGCAAGCATTGATTCTTTTGAGGTATTTTTCGATTACTTTTTAACACATATTGGGCGGTATTTCAGCCATAACTTGACGAATGTTTATTTTTAAACATGCATAAACACGGCATTTCTCAAAAAAGTCTAATGGTGTCAAATCGCATGATCTTGGTGGCCAGTTGATATCGCCACGATGAGAAATTACGCGGCCAGAAAATGTGTCTTGTTGTGTGATACTTAACCAATCCATTTTCGTCAATGCCAGACTTTCAACTGAAAAGAAAAAAATTGGTTTCCTCTTTATTGACTTTACTAGCTTTTTATTGCTTATTTTTACTTGAAAAAAAGTTAAAATTTTATTTTAGTATAACAAGAATTTAGTTCCTAATAAAACGGGGTTTTAATTTTTAAAATCAGATGAAAAATCAAAAAGCTATTAAGCTTTTCACAAACCGACTAGTCCACGTACTGTGTACTATAATGATACTACGCAAGTAAACATGTTCACAAGAAATTCATTATTAAAGTTTTATGTTTGCAATCGAAAAATTGTAACTTTGGTAAATGTTAAATAACTTTTGTATATGTAAACCGATAAAATTTATACCGATAAGTAATGTCTCTGTTTTGCTATGTGGAACTAGCTTTAAAAAACTGTATAAACAAACGGTTTTTTTTTAGAAAAAAATTTGAAATAATTGCTTTTGAATTTTAAAGAATACAAAAAATTAAAAAAAAAATAGCAAAACTTTTGATAAAAACTTACCTAATTTCTAAAAATATATAGCCTTACAGCTTGTAAAAGCTCGATCTTTTAACTTTCCAAAACTGTTTACAATTTTAAAATCGCTTTTCAAATGTGAGAGTTGGAGGTTTTAAAGTACTACGATCTACCGAAATAATTTTTTTGTAAATATCTCAAAATTTTGCGTGTGTTTCGAAATCTTTTAAAATGGTTATTGTATGTCCTCACCTGGGCCTATAACGACAGACTGCAGTATATAATAAGAGCTTTACATCTCCTTTTCACATCTCTCTCTAAACATTTTTTTTTATAGATAAACGAAATCAGGGAACTCTAACGAAATCAGGGAACTTGTTTCCCAAACTCTGACTTTTTATGCAATACACGTTATTCTGTTAAAGCACATTCCTTCGTGGTCGATTGGCCGATAGACCGAACAACACACTACAGAGAAAATTCGTTCTTTAGCCGTATGTGGAATTCGCTTCCCGCAGAAATTTTCCCTGCAAGCACTACTCCATTTATCCTCCTTCCTATAACCTATTTTCTTAGTTCCAACACAATGCATCACATAAGTAGGGGTCATTCCCTGAGTGCTGGTCCTAAATTAAAAAATAACATTAATAAATGAATGTATTAGACTAGAATTAAGTGCGAATAATTTATCTTTGAAATTTTCTTTTTAGAGATTTTTTTATTTTTGTGATAATTTTTAAATTGCACATTTTTACTTGGAACACTTCTTTTAAAGAAAATGAATACATACCTTTCTTTATAATATCTTTTATTATTTAAAATTTTAAAATTGTTGTAAAAAAATTTTAAATTTTTACTTTCGGAGTATTGGAGTGATTTTTAAGTTATGACCAAATATACTTATGTTGAACCTAATAATATTGGGTTTGGTAATTGCCATAAGCAATTTAAATAAAAAAAATATTTAAAAATATTTAAATATGTGGTAAAACTGTTTTGTGGGAGGTCCTTTATTAATGGTAGCAGCAGAAATTTTTTGTGTCCAATTTTATAAATAGTTTGGCCCAAATTTTCATGCGTTACAAAAATCAAAACAATTCTAATGTACCCTTTTTACCTATTGCTCTGTAGGGTATAACAACTGCTATGAAATTTTAAGCTCTGTTATACATATTAGGGTTATTTATTTAAGTATTTCTATTTATGTCAAAATAAGTACAGAGTCATAAATAATTGTTTAATAGTGAATAGTACGTTTAAAGCAAGAGAAATGTCTGTGACTAAATGTTATAAATTTATTTGAAAACATTTAGCCAATTCACTATGTCCACTAAAGTGCTAAATCTTAAAGTGCTATTTAGGGTCAAATAGCACTACTGTGAACACCTGTCGTATATTAACCATTGTATATTTTGATAGACGTCATACTACTACACAGAAAAAGAAAAACAACAAGAACTTACCACATTGTCAGATTCCATTTCCAAATTTGTATTATGTATTTGATTTCGATTTTTTTGTTAAAAAAAATTCGTAATTGTTTTTGTTTTAATTTTGGTGCGAAATTATCTGTCAACAGAAAAAATTTGATAAGATCAATCATGCCAATTTTTTCAAACAAAAAACGCTGAAATATGAGCGTGGCATCACTGAATTAAATAGCACGGTGAGTAAACATAGGTTTCAAAGTAATATTGTCATATAATATTTTTTAATGGGAAATACCAACAAAATTTTTATGACAGTCATAAATATTTATGACAATAGGACAATGTGAATTGGCTAATTGTTTTAGTCAATACCACATTTTGAACATACTATTTTCTATGTATACATTAAGCTTACACACAAAGTATTAACAAAAATATTTTTTTTTAGTAAAATTCTATGACCGACAACACTGTCCTAATAATTCAAAGAAAATATTTTAGTTAGATTGACATAAGGAGAATGCCATTCTTTTGGTTGATCTTGTATGTACGTAACTGTTCAATGGTTAAATATGTCACTTCTTAAAGAAAATTTATGACTACAGTTTTGATTTATGAAACATTCGAACTTTCAATAATTCTTTATAAAAGACAATTTTTTTTTATTTTATTAAACTTATGTTAGTTTAAGCAGCTTGTAAATATGATTTTAAGCAAAAAATATAATATACATACATATATATATATACATATATATATATATATATATATATATGGGCAAAATGGTATTTAAAATATTTTTTATGAATACAAATTATACCTATTGCTTTCATTTAAAGTAAAAACTTTTAGTAATTGACCTTTTTGATTTTGTAATTATTAACTAATTTGTTCCGGTATGCTACGATGGCCCGAAGTTTATTTATAAGAAATATATCTATGTCAATATGAAAAAAAAGCTTTTGTCGAAGTTGAAGTTTTGAGATATCGTCAATTTTGTGTAATTTTTCTTCTGCTTGATTTCTGCTAATAATTTATGAACTAATATATTGGTAACATGTGTATAAGAGAAGAAGGATGAATTAAAACAAGTTAAATTCAGAAGATTTTAAGTTTTTTTTCTACTTAAGCTCTTTTTCTTTTGTAGTTTTATGTAAACATAAGTTGTTAGGAAATAATGACTTTTTTCAAGGTCAACATTTATTAAGCCTAACCATTATATGATAAAAGAAAAATGTGAATATGTACACAAAATTATATGTACATAAGTTGTTTTGATCAATGCATTATTGATTCAAAAACTTAAGCTAAAAAGTAAACGTACATAACATTGATAAAAATCCGAATTTTTTAAAACGGACTAAACACAATTTTTACAAAATTTAGACACTTGGTATCTTTTTTGCCGTATAGATCGAATATGAAGGGACTTTTGGAAGTTTTACCGCTAAGCGGGTAAAAACGGGGAAAAAGGGGAAAATATCGAAAACATTATATCACCTAAAGTAATGGGTATATAAACAAAATTAAAATAGAAGTGAAAGATATATTGAACACTTATTTGGTACTTTTTTGATTTTGGGACCAAAATTGATAAAAAAAAAATGGAATAAAATGATAATTAAACATCTCAAAAAGTAATATGAATAGGAACATTATGGTAAAATAATAGGCCCATTATGATAAAATGTACCAAATTAAATTGATACCAAAGAAAAACCAAATATGCATATGGAACTTTTTTGAAATTGGCGATTTTTATCCTCAAAAATATTAAGGTACCGATTTTTAACTTATCTCAAAAACAAACATAAATTTAATTTTTTAATAATAATCAGTGGCTAATAAATGTTACTTTTGAAAGAAGAAATGCCATCTTCAGCTTAACAAATTGAAAATTTTAAATCTTAATCTTTGTTTATGAATTAGGGGTAAATATTTAGCTATATTTATCATATAAATATTTTCAAATACTTCGGAATTTCCGATTTGTTTTTTCCGATTTCGAAAATATCACAGATAATGGCGATATTTTTGGAAAAATGTGCCGATTTTTCACTAAAAACTTCTGGCAAAATTGCAGAAGAAAGAATTTGTAAAATTTGAAGCATAAAAGAATTTTCTTGCTCCTTTAAATTGGTGTTTCGTGTATGTGTGTCGGCAGAATTTATTTGCCTATAACTAGTTATAGCAAATGAATTGTGTGCCTTGGCTGCTCTAGAATTACTCAAAGTTGAAACATTTGGGGTCATCGTTGTATATACATATATTTAAGTTTATCGACTACAAACAAACAAACAAACGTTTATTAAACCCTCTTTTTTTTTTGTTTATATGTATATTCTTTGGGATTCATCATATAAAAACATACAATTTTTCAAACAATCTGCATTTGACAAGATACATTGGAATATTAAATGACTATAAAATAAAAAATTATTTTCATGTTCAACAAATTTAAAAGAAAAATAAAGAAAACTATTTTGCTATCAACTATATTTAAAGTCTAACTTTATTTGCTCTATCTTTCTAAAAATATTTATAACAATCCAATTGTAAATAATTACATTAGCCAGAAGAAAAACAAGTACAAATTTTATTTTTTGTTCAAATTGTTTACACTGTGGTGTATTTAAATATAAGTTAACTTTTAGATCACTTCTAAGTTGCCCCATTAGGAGATATAAAGGGTGGGTTGGTATGAGGTTTAGAATTGAATTGGCTTAAAAGACACACGTTTTTTCAGTTGATACCAATTCAAAGAAGAAATTTAGAAACTAAATATGGAATGTGTCTTTAAAAATTGTTTATTCTAAGTTCAAAAATCGGAAAATTTCCTATGCAATAGCAGCTTTTGTTATGCCTCAATAGTGCAACGTATTATGAAAAATATCCCTCGGATGATTTATAAATGACAAATATGTATTTACTTTAGCTTGTCTAGTGGTCATGTGCAGGTGTTATGGATTCGAATTCCAACAGAGACCCTGCTCTGTTTCACTGCAACTGGAATAACTAGAATATAAATTTGTATTGTACTTTAAATATCTAAAATTGTTAGTTTTTAAAGTGTCCTTTTTTTATACATACATACAAATATTTGTATTTACAATGACATAAAAAAACATTTTTATTTATTTAATTAAAGTCATCCTGTTCAAATATCGGTCAGTATAAAAAGTTTTCAATATTAGAACATCATCAACAAATACATCCTGCTATTTACATTTGGTGTAATCACATAAATAAATAATGAAATAAAATGAAACAGAAACTATAAAAATAAATTTAAATTGTTCACTGAAATGTACACTTGTCTTCTGTTAACAGAAGAAGAGATAAACCAACGAATTGAAGGGATTCATCCCAATAGCCGATATTGTGGAAAAAAAGAGTTACTGAACCTTATAGAAAATAAAATTAGGGTTCAAATTAAATATTTATCTACAAAAGCTTTTCATTTATGTATTTTATATATACATACATACATATGTATGTATGTATGTATGTAGAAAACTAAATAAGGTAAATATTTGTATTTCTTTTTACTAAAAAGATTTAATAAAACAATTTCATGGAAAGGGTACAAGGTTTCCAGCCAATTCAAAAAAACATATGTTTTATGTGACAGGAATTTTTAAATTTATATAAAAAGTTATTATAAGACAAAATACAATTTGTTAAAATATTCACCAAAAATGATAGTGGTCGCTTTATACATAAACTGGAAAGAAATATATAGTTTAGGTCTTGCATAAAAAAAGTTTTCGGAAAATTATGATACATACATGTAAAAAAAATTAGATTTAAACCTCAATCCTTACATCTATAATATTTTACAGACCAAAACGAAAACATTTCTTTCATGATTGAAATTTCAATTGTGACTAAAAGCAAGTAAAACAAGTAAGAAAGCGCTATAGTCGGTCAAGCCCGACTTTACGATACCCTTCTCCACTAAAGTTAAAGGTTTTTATTTTTCCTGTATAAAGACAAAAATTTTTCCATCATACAAATATATTCTCAAAACTTATATATTAAAGATGTTTCCATCATTTGGACTTATATGAGAGCTAGGGTCAAATGTGGACCGATTATCTCGAAATTCGGCAAATTGATTACAGTTGTTACAAAAATTATGTTTGCAAAAAAATTAACTTAAAATTATCATTATCTTCGGATTTAAAAGCGTTTTAGTGATTTTAGTCTCATTTAGTGCGTTTTGGCGCATAAGTTTGTATGAGAGCTATGGTCAAATGTGGACTGATTTCAACGAAATTTGGTACAGTGATTTGAATTTATATAAGCAGTATTTGTTTTAAATTTTATAAAAAAATATTAATATTTGGGTCCAATATATCAATTCCGGGAAGTGGGACCTATGGGAGGTCCCACTATCAAAAAAATTATTTGTGCCAAATTTCATCAAATTGTCTTTAGAGTTGCTACCTGTAATTTGATTACAAGGTTTACATGGGGGTCCAGCCAGCCAGACGGACGGACTGACATTGCTAAATCGATTCAGAATGTGATTCTAAGCCTATTGGTATACTAATTTCAATGCGTTACATACATCAGCACAAACTTATAAAGGGTATTATAAGTTTGTGCTGATGTATGTAGGGTATAAAAATGCTACAGCATTTTATGTAACATTCACTGCCAAAGCCAAATATTTATGGACCAAAAACTTTAAAGTTTAACAAATTTCGGGTATCAATATATGTTAACAAAAGACTTGTTTGTGAGAAGTGTGACTTTCAAAATGTGTCCTGCATAGGAGGTATGTTCATATATGAACTGATTTCAACAAAATTGTGTACACTAATTTCGATTGCCATAAGCAATGTTTATGCAGAATTTTATAAAGATGTAAATAAATTTTTAAAATATAAATAAATATAGTTCTACGGAAGGCACCATAAATAATAATGATCCGAATAGGTAGAAAAAGTATACAGCATATCCTTATACCAAAGGAAATGGTCATTAAATTATATTAAAATAGTTTTATATCTTTAATCTAAATCTCAGATTTAATAAAGGTACAAAGCCTTGGTTTTAGTCTGCAGAAAAAAAAAACGTTAATCTCGGATATAGTTTAGAAGATATCAGGAATTCAAAAAAGCACTACAAAATTCAATTTTTTCGTTTTTCTTTGAGAAAAACTAAGTTGGCTCAGTTTTGTTCGGTGCTTCCAGCTAACAATGGGAAACTTGAAAGTTTCTTCTTTAGATTGAGCGAAAAAAATTCACTAAATTTTACCGGTCGTAAGCCAAAGTTTAAAATTTTCTGAAAAAAAGTCATATAAATTATTACATATAAAAAATTGTTACGTATAAAAAAGTGTTGCAGTCGTTTAGGCGTAACTTTTTTATCAAATTGAATTTAAGTTTCCCGTACGAGTCGACGGATTTAAATCTAATTAGTAGAGCTCTTTTCGGTTGAGAAGAAAAATAAGTGAAAAATGGGAGTCCAAAGCAGGTACCCCAAGGAGTGAACGGACTTCAACTAAAATTGGTTGAGCTCTTTGTTAGATAAATTAATAGACGTGTGCCAATTTTTTTCAACTTCTGTTGAGAATTCCGGTTTATACATTGAGAACAGTAATAAGTGAAAATGGGGGTGCAAGGCTGGTACCTCAAGGATTAGTATAACTCTTTCTTGGATCAATTGATAGACGTGTACAGAGTTTTTTCAAATTCTTTTAAGACGTGTGTTGAATTTAATTAATTTCAGTTGCGAATTACAACTTGTACATCGAAAAGAAAAATTGTAAAAAAATGGGGGTCCAAGACAATGAAGTCTTCAAATTTCAACCAAAATCAGTAGATCTCTTTTTTGAATAAATTAATATACGTGTCTTGAATTTCACCAAATTTTGTATAGAATTGCGACTTGTACATTGAGAAGAAAATAATATGAAAAATGGTTACCCAAGGCAGGTACCCCAAAGAGTCGACGGATTTCGAAATTTTTTTTAATATATCTTATCTAAATAAATCTGAACAAGTATGCAAAAGTTCATCGTTGTAGAGTCACTCGTTCTATTTTCTGCACTTCGATGCACTGTGCGTTGATGTCAAGCTTACTTCGACAGCCATAAAGCCAGCTGGACATCGTTAAGGTGATACAGAAAATGATTCTTATATTTTTATGCGTCATCAATAGCAGCACAAACACAACATACCCTTTCCAGCTTTGGTTGTGAAAGGTATAACAATATTCTAACTAATATAGAGCTCTCCGGAAATCCATGTAAGGATCTAGTGATTACTATTGATTATACTCTGGTAGTAGTACAGAGTGTAATGTGGATTTCCTGGTAAAAAAATTTTATATTGATTTCCCTTATCTCAACAAGCAGATAGTCTTCGGATTTTACTCCAAAGACCTACAGGTGAATGTCGCATGAAGAGGATCACTGTGTGTTTTTCAGGCCGAAATTCCGATAGGTGTCAATAATACAATAGATTCTGTCCTTCTGAATCTACCATTAACCCTGGATTACCGCAAGTCTTAAAACAAGATGGCTTAGCAGTTTTGTATTTAACTTATGTAGTGCTGATCACACCAGCAAGACTTGGGACTACCTTAAAATTTCAAATGAACTACAATTTATTGGCATGTGGGCTTCAGTCCGAGTAAGTATTGACTCGAGAAAAATTTAGACCTCTTAAGATACTTCTATCCGTCATGACTGGCAAAAAGTGGCTACTAGAGACTTGCAGCAGTTGTGGTCACGAGGAGGAACAGAATTTCATAAAACATTTACTCTGCATTTACTATATTCTGTCACAAAGAAGCAAGTGATTTACTTTTCGCTGGCTTTCTCGGTAACACAATGTATTTTATAGCTTAATTACTATTCTTATGTCATAACCTCGCCAGTAGACTTTTTATATCCTTAACCACTATAGGTGGAAAGGGTATAATAAGTTTGTGCTCATATATGTAGGCTTAGAATCACTGATTTACCGATGTCAGTCCGTCCGGACGGCTGGCTGGACGGCCATGTAAGCCATGTAATCAAAGTACAGGTCGTAATTCTAAAAATTACTTGATGAAATTTATAATTTTTTTGATAGTGGGACCACGGCTATTGAAATTCGTCAAAATTGGTCCAATATTTATGGTACCCCCCATAGGTCACACTTCCCGGAATTGCTATATTGGCCACAAATATCGATATTTTTTCATGAAATTTTATTTAAATGCTGCTTACGTAAACTTAAATCACTGTACCAAATTTCGTTAAAATCGGTCCACATTTGACCATAGTTCCCATACAAACTCCTCTTCCAAAATGCACTAAATTGGACAAAAATCACTAAATCGCTTTATAATTTTTGTGGCAACTGTAATCAATTTGCCAAATTTCGAGATAATCGGTACACATTTGATCCTACCTCTCATATAAGTCCAAATGACGGAAACAGCTTAAATATATAAGTTTTGAAAAAATGTTTGTATAATGGCAACATTTAGCAAATATTTGTCTTTATATAGGAAAAAGAACACATTTGACATTTGTGTGTGACCGACTATAGCACTTTCTTTCTTGTTTTTTATCTATCTACACTTTAGTTCACCAGGCTAACTATCGATGGGACTTCAGTATGAAATGATTAAGCCGTTATATTTTTAGTGTCAAATATCGATGCGAATAATATCTCCAAACTGCTCAAAATTGATATTCCATTGTTGTTTCAAAAACACACAAATATTTATATACCTGACAAAAAAGTATCTTTTGTATCTGCTTTATATCGATAGCATGCTGTAATTTTAATAGAAATTAATGATTACAGACACAAATTTTGCTGTGACTGGGATTCGAACCCAGTCCAAATTTGATATGTTATGCTTAGTAGTCGACGTGCTAACCTGTTTGTAACGATTTTTATTTATTTTGACGATAACAGTTCAGTTTATATACTAAAGTAATTTTCTTTTTTTGCTATACATATAAATAAATATTTCTTTCATAATTAATTTAATTTTTTTATTTAGTATTTATTTTATTTATTTCCTATAGTTTTTGATTTAAAAGCCATATAATAATTAGGTCTTTGAAAATGTAGTACAGTTATTTCATTTAAAAAAATCACTCGTCTGTATAATCAAAAACTTTAATAGAAATTCAGATAATGAGTAGTTTACAGTTTATGTTTTTGTTGCCGATGGGCTTACGGTTAGGTCAGTGGCAACAATTTTCCATTATTTGTTTAAAAATAAAACAAACTAAATACACAGAAAGATTTTTAAAAAAAGTATGACTACAAACTAAATTATACTTTAACTAACAGTAAAAGTCAAGATATATGTACACGGTAGTTCCATTGTCACTTTTAAATTTAAAAATCACTATCTGACATATATAAGGATTATGACATTTGTGAAAAAATAAAGCTACCATATATGTTTGGGTTTGTTTTCAATTTTGTAAATATTTAATATTTTTATTGAAATTATTTTTCTTCAATATAAATATCAAAAAAAAATATTAAATATTGAATTTAAGAGAGCCTGGATCATAAAGGAATACTTCTAGACAACCATTATAACAATTACAAGGTCAAAATGTGTTTATAATGATATGCAAATTTGATGCCGTTCGATATTCAAAGCTGTGTTTTTAAAAAGTGGCAATATTTTTTCAAATGTAAATATAAAAATGAAACTTCAAAAATCCTTATTAAAAATTTAGTAAGACTATTGGAACTACCTTGTACTTGTATCATTGTAAAAGTTATATTTACATAAACTTTATGTTTAACTTAATAAACTAACAACTTGTATACCCTATAACATCATATTTTCTTCGCTATGAAGAGGCGAGAAGTGTTGATATACTTATAATACATATACATAATGCATTAAACACATAGACAACAGCAGGCTACACGAACACCGACTACAAAAGTCGTGGGCTGCAATCGTCGCCTCGTAGTCAGCTACTTAAATATTTTGGGGACGGCAGCTACATTTAAGATGGCAGCTACGTTTCGAAACACCTGTTTATGAGTGGTGCCAATATCGCGTTTATAATATGGACAAAATAACAATTTAAATTTTGATAAAAACGACATAAATTCATTTTATTAATTAACCTCCGAAATCAACGGTTTTCCTGTACCTGATAGTATGCCTATATCAAAAAAAAAATGTATTGAAAGATTTTGGTGTGATCTCTAATAGTTTAAGAGTTATGGGCTTTTTAAATTTCAAGAATAATACGGTATAACTTTAGAAGTTTATATCCGATATTAACTTTTTTGGTATCAAACAAAAGCTAAAATGTCTTTTATATTCTTATATATTCTATATAATATTCTTTATAATGGATAAGGAGCTAATATACTATAAACTTATTTCTGCAACCGACTTTTTTTTATAAAAATTCGTATATCTTAAAACTATATAGATATAAGTATGCTCTTTTATATAATGAATTTTATAAAGGATATACTGGGCTTTTATATAACATGAACTACGTAGCTCTAGCACACGTAGCGTGTGAGTTAGACAGTTTAAAAAATAACTTTTTAAAATTTTACTTCTATTGAGTTAGAGTTATATAAATATACATTTTTACATAATATTTTATTAGATATTATTATATACAATAAATATATAAATATTTTATAAGTATGTAAATTGTTTACATAAATTCTCCCCATTGTATTTGTGGTAAATAAATTCAAGAGGTATAAATCGCTCATTTATTTCAATATTATATGGTGTTGACAGCACTAAATCTTTTATTGTCGCCAACAAAAATACAAAATAGTTTAATTTTGGCTACAGCAACAACGGTGGTCGGTAGTCGTGTCAACTCTAAAAATTTTATTTCTATTTGAATGCATGTATTCTAATTTTGACAGGTTGTAGCCCGTAGCCTGCTGTTGTCTATGTGTTTAATGCATAAGTATTGGTCTGATATTTTTAAGTACCTATACTGATCAACTAAGAATAGTTAAGCTCCGGAGTCTTTTTGGAAATCGTTAAGTTCCCAGGCAAGACCTACTATTAATATTTACTTAAATACGAATGAAATTACAGAAACGCTCGTAAATCTAATAAAATAAATTTTTTGTTAACCCTCAGTCCACATTTGACCTTAGTTGTTTAAAGTACCATACAATCGGATTTTACCGATTATAATAATTTCATACTTGCTTAAGTTTATTTAACATTCTACTCAAAATTAATTGACATTAATCCATGTTATAAAAATGTTAATATTAATGGGAGCATTTTCGTTAAATTACCGGCAAAACAACAAAAGCTCTACTCGTGCGTTATAATTTTATCAGGATAAAAAATAAATATCTACTTATATAAAATAAATTTCCCTCTACTTATGTATGTAGATACGTCTGTATGCTCATTTAAATGTTTGTATTTGTGACTGAATTAGGATAAATATTCAGATTTTGAAATGCCCAAATGAATAAATTTAAAAATTTAAATGCATATGATAAGTATGATTATGATTTTATTTATATTTTTTTAAATAAATTGGCTCAATTTAAATTTGCTGATTTTGGATGACCCCCTATAAATAATGCTTGGTCCATTTTAAATTAGCTGACTAGCTAGGACCTACATTGTCAATTTTTCCAGTATTTGTCCCAATTGCTTATGCATTTTTTTAAATCGCACAGGATAATGGAAAAATAATAAAAAAAACACTTTTTCCCAAAAAAAAAAAAACAAACAGGGAAAAATACGGGTTTTTTCAAATACTAACTTCAAGCACTTATAACTTTTTATATACACTTCTTGCTTGTAAAATACTCAAAATTTCAAGAAAATCTGTTAATATAGATCAAATATTAGTAAAAGTTCTATGCACTATGGAACAAAAGTTAAAAAATTTTAATTTTTGAAGTCGAATAACTTTAAAACCATAAGAGATAGGTTTTGAAGATCTTGATTTGTTATATATTATGATTATTAAAACTGGTAGGGAAACGACAATTATATATCGTTTAAACTGATTTATGAGTCTGAGGTGCCTTACTTTGGGAATCGATTGTGCCACCCAGTAAAGTCTAGGCTTTCCAGGCCAGAAACTTAAGCTCCCCAACACTTCTGCTATATGCACACAAAATTTAGAAGTTTTGGACTTATTTTTATTGTATTTTTGGTTTTTTAACTTTAGTAGATCTTCAAATCTTATGCGATTGGGTGTAAAGGTTTGTAGGAGCTTATCGATATATATTCGTAACTTAGTTGTTTTGTTGATACCAAACTACCCAGATAATTAAAGGTACTTACACATCCAATTAATTCGGCCAATTCTAATCCAGCTCTTTTTTAGCAGTCTTATCTCAAGGACAAAGCCTGGTTATTCAACATCGTCTTTCTCTAAAGGTCTGCTTTTGAAATCCAATTGTGGGGCAGCCAAGAGTGCAGGTTTCCAGCTGCGAATTATGTTTGTAAATCAAAGGTAAAAGCTCAGATTATCGACTAAACAAAAGAAAACATAATATTCCTCAGTTTCATTTTTCTTCTGAACTTTTACCTTTGATTAACAAACATAATTCGTAATGATTGTGTATGTAAAATAGGTAATAGTGGGAGGTCTAAGTAGGGATACTTCGTTTAAAAGTAGGGATACTTCTGCAGAAGATGATTAGTTGTCCCCACAAACATTATTTGGCTTTTACCAATAAATTCTCTTCATAATATCGTTAATAAATAAAAGTAATAAACTGGGATTAAGTGCGAATAACTTTTCTGTTGAATAATATTTACTATCCAAACAAGTTTTGTTATTTTTTGATAAAAATAATTTAGTTAGAAAACATGTTTCACTGTTAATCTGAAAGCTTCTTAATTAAAGCACAAGTTAACTATATCTGTGGCAATATGGAAGAGTAACTTAAGCCGAAAATTAAAGTTTTGAGATATCATTCATTTTGTGGAATTTTATTGTAATTTATTGGTAACATGTTTATTAGAAAAGAAGAATAAATATTTAAAAGAAATATTGTTTAATTCAGAAGATTTATTATATATTATATATTGTGTAGCTTTATGTAAACATAAGTTGTTTTAATATAATGATTTAATTTTTTCAAGGTGCTTACATCTTAAGTGCAGTTAAGCGATATCGTTATATGATGAAAGAAAAATCTGAATATGGAAACCAAAATAAGTTGTTTTGATCAATGAATTATTGATTCAAAAAACTTAAGATAAAAAGGTAAACGTTCATAATACATTTAAGCGCCTTTGCTTCTGTAATGCACCAAACTCCTAACTCAGTTCCCTTTTATGTCGACTTAAGCTACTCTTTCATATTACCACAGATATAGTAAAAATATATATTTTCCTCCTTTTAATAAATCACGAATTATAGAATTCTAAGATATATGAACTCTTATTTGTCAAAGTTAAATAAGTTTTATTAGATATTTAAGTGTGTGAGTTTGACACGTTAACACTTCCACTTTAAAAAATAATAGTTCATATATTTAATGTAAACTTTACCTTTTGATGTAATCAAATTCACTTTTTCCTCTGATTCTCGCCTCTTTTACTGATTGGAAAACCCTTAATACTCTAGTTAAATTGATGTGATCAATTCACTTTTCTACCTCTGATAATCGACAATTTCCATTTTATCGACTTGACACTATGTCTTATCCGTTCCGCAACCTTCGCATATAAATTTAAATGACTTTGAACTTTTCTGTAAATTAAAGCTTTAAAAGGCCCACACACTTTTAAGGGAGTATCAAAAGAAAAAGTTTTCTAAAATCAAAAAACAAAAACCCAAATCTTACTCCCTCTAATTGGTTGTTTGGGGAGGACTTTACTGCTATACATAATTCAAATTAAAAAAAGAAGATAGATTGTTTATGAAAATGTTTGTTTACTTAATAATATTGTAGAGGATAATCAATAGCCCCAGGATTTTTATACAAAAATAAATTAGTTTTTTTAATATAACTAATTTTAATTTCACAGCTTTTAAAAGAACTGAAACAAAAGAAAATAATAATTATAAAGAAGGGAAAATATAATAACATATAATTGAAATAAATTTGCAAAAGTATGTATTGTTTTAAGTTTTTTTTTTTAAATATGTAAGTATTAAGGGTTTTCATATAAGCATATAAATAACTCCCGTGTATAAGTATTATAAACTCTGTAAAAATTTTACAAAAAATGTTACTTAAATTTATGATGCTATTGTTATTTTATTTAATCAATTTACAAAATTTTAGCATTCGATGCTTTACATGAAACCCCTTATTATCTCCTTTGTTATCATTTCAGTTACCTCAGGGTGGGGAAAAACGTATTTTTTTAATATAGAAATATTTTTTAAATTATCTTGATTAACATACATACGAAATGCATTTGTTGAACTAAAATTTAATTAAATTTGCTACCTTCATTTGCCGCAAAATTAAAATAGCCCACGTTTTGAAATAAATCATTATTATTATAATTATTATATACACATAATTTAAATAATTTAATGAAATTTTAAATTATTGTTTTTGAATATCTATAAACAGAAACAACTATATCAATTTCATGCTATCGATTCTTGTATAATTTGTAAACATTAATTAGACAGTGAAAGAATCATTTGCACGTATGAAAATATTGATATGACTTTAAGTTACAAAGAATTTAAGTTTAAGGTTTAGAAAACACATACATTAGACTGTCGCAAGCCTGTATCCTTCAGTTTGAAAAATGAAATTTAATGCTTTAATCACTCTTTTAGCCTTACAGAGATTGGTAAATATGGCTATGAAAATGAGTTAACTTTCCGGTGAAAAACAAAATTCTAAAAAATAAAATATGACAAATTAATATAAATAAATAAAACCACCCAGCAAAACTTTTCATTACCAAATAATGAGTTAAACATATAAACTATTGAACACGAACTACTTACTCATTCACTGTTTAAGTCATTACATTAACATGGTGATGTCATTGGAGGCAAGCACTTACCAATTGCAGAAAAGAAATGACATGGGTAAGCAATTGGAAAATAACAACAAAATCTTTTTTGTTGTTGTATAAAATATTTTTTTAAGCGAAATACAAAACTTTTTTATGGCCCCAATGGGGCTCGAACCCAGACCCTCCGATTGCTAGGCGGAGACTCTTTCACTGAGCTACTTCATATGTTGAAAACTTAGCAAGTTATAATTAATTTTTATTTTTAGATCCAAAATCATGTGACAATAACTTTGTTTTTCCATGCTTATTTTGCTTTGTTGTAATTTTAGGAAAAATATTTTTATACGATTTTTTGTAAATGTTTAACTTAAACAATATAAATCTTCCTTTTTGTATACGTTTTTATGTAAAATTGATTCTTTCTTACTTAAATGGCCTATAGTTACAACATGTTAAGGTCAATGTCCGAGCATATTTTAGAATTCCATGGACTTCGATCTTGTGTGAATATTCTCCAATTTTATAGGCCAAGCTTTGACAAATGTTCCTCTATTTCCATTTACTTTGTACTTTAACCAACTGTCAGCTGGTAATGAAGACAAAGATTTTTGTTTTTGACAAGTTTTTTGAAAAATGTTCCTCTACTTGGTCTTTCTATCGAAGTTTCGGATGTCCTGCTCTGAGATTAGGTAGTGGGACATTTTAATTATAATTTTATCCTCTTCATTGTAATTGTTTTTTCCAAGAGTGGATTATTAGCCCGTCATCCTAACCCATTTTTATCGATCTTATGGGACGACAACTCTCGGTACATGTTAGCTCACTACATTAAGGGGTGTTAAGCCAGTTCCCCGGGTGATACCACGAGAAGCTCAGTGTCCACAGTTCAGATGAAGGATGACCCAGATAAGTTGGGCTTACCAAGTTAAGACCAATAAGAATCGTGTTTGGTATCCAACATAATCAAAATTGACTAATGATAGTATTTTTTTATTACCGTGAGCTAGTTTTCCAAAATTTTTTTTTTCCAGAAAGTAATATATAAGTTCATAAAATTCAAAAATAATTAAAAAACACTTTTTTAATAAAAAAAAACTTTAAAAAAATTGTTGTTCTTGGTGGGATTTGAACCGGGGCCATTCAATTTAAATTACCATCTAAATTACAAATAAGTACTTCTGTAATAACTTATTAGTTATCCTAAGGGTATGTTGTAGTCATTACAAGGTAATCGGTTATCAGAGTACTTGCCATTACCAAAGTTTTGCTGGGCAATACTTAGTTAAAATATTCTATAAGCAAATTAATTTTGTTATAAAACTTGGGTTAAAAAATTTAAATTTGCAGGCACAGGTAATTTTCCGTATCTATACACGTTTAGATTATATTGGTTTGTTCACAAGAATTGTTTAGCTTTCCTGTGGCTACAATTTTGCCAAATATAGTGTAGGAAAAATCAGGATTTTTAAAAAATTTATGATCAAAATATTACATTTTTTTCCTTAACCAATTTTAGCTTGAAATATTCGCCATACTTCTGACTACATTTTTGGCCAACATAATTAAGCGATATTTTAAAATACTGATTGATTATTTTCCAAAAACTGATTACACCTTTTTTTTGGACATCATGCTTATATTGGGAAACTTTGGAAACGGTCACTAAATTCGCCAAACTGAGTATAGAATTTTACTTCAATTTGATAGTAGAATCGAAAATATTTATTAAGATTTTTGCACTTTTCTAAATGTGTTTTTAGGTACTTCTTATGGAATATAGACTTAGGCCTCTTACAACAACAAATTTAACTGCATTTCAATTGAATGGTCGTTTTACGTTTTTTGACACCAATATATAACTTTACCCCCAGATATGACTTAAATATCAATATATAAATTAAATTATAGTATGTTCATTAGGGTGCGCCTTATTTTACGAAAGTTCAAAATTGATCCGTAACTCCCCCCAGAATGAGGAGAACACGTGTTAAAAATGGGAGTATTTCGGTTTTTCCTAAATTTTAATCACTTGGAATTAAATAATTTACTGGAGGGTAAAAGAGAACTCAAGTAGCTTTATTTGAAGTCATCAAAATTATCCATGAAGTTATTTTAAAGATATTGCAATTTTCCGCGAAAAAAATGATGACACGCCTAAGGATATGCATTCAAAATATTTACTTAAGGTTAAATAAATTTTAACGTAAGACATGTAAGTGCTAAATTGTTGAGTTTTTTTTAAATATAACTGGCATTTATTACAAATAATAAATTTGCTTTCCAGGATCACAAAACAAGCAAATTGGAGAATTAAATAAAAACAAGTAAGAGTGTTATTCGGCTGTGCCGAATCTTATATACCCACCATCAAGTTGTGTATAGAAATATTTCCCATATATCTACGAGGGAGTAGCTAATTCAAAATGTGGACCAAATTCGAAAAAAGTTGTTACGCTAGTTGGTATTGTTAGTAAAATATTTGGACTAAATTCGGTTGCAGGAGCTTTATAGTTCAACATTTTAAAGTATGTAAGTGGTTTCGCTAGTATTTACTTTAAACAAAATTCGGTATCGTAACCTGGTATGGCTTTACGTTAATAAATTGTTAAATGCTTTTCGTTTAGCTTAATATTTAGTTAGAATAAACATGCTGATAATAATACGACAGGTCCATATATTTTGTTAGGAGTTCTTATGCATCTACCGTATATAAAGTCTGGACATTGGTGCAATCATAGTATGCTGATTGTACCTCAGAATCTTTTTGATTGTAGATATAAAAAGGGGATGTTATATATAAGAATTATGGCCAAATGTTGACCGATTGTAACAAAATTGTACACACTGGCTGGAGCTAGAGCTAATTATTACAAAATTTAGTGGCCATAGCTACCATAAATTCTAATTTAATGGCTTTTAACTGGCGTTTGCTTAATTTTTTTTTGGTTTCCGGGAGTGTTTTTTATATGAGAGCTATATTCAAATATGGACCGATTCCTATAAAATTTGATATACTGACCACTAGTTGCATAAAACTTCTATATTCTAAATTTAGTCGTCATAGCTATTACAATTGTATTCAATTTATCAGCATTACTCGTAATGTGTTTCCCGGATTAGGGTTATATGGAAGCTCTAACTAAATATGCACCGACTTTATCCATTTTCAACTCACAACTTTTTCAAGTTATCGAAAATATTTTTGTAAAATTTTGTTCCTTTAGCTCTTTTTGTTAAGGCGCTATCGCGCTTTTATCTGACGGACATAAATCCCCCTTTTTTTTGTATTTTTGTGTTTCCGTAAGTTTTTTTATATGGGAGCTAGGGTCAAATGGTGACCGATTGTGACAAAATTCCTTGTTTTTAGTGGCCAAAGCTATTACAGTTTATCATTTATTGGCATTTAAGTGTATTTTAGGTGGAACTTAGGCTGTTTCCGTAAGTTTTTTGTATGTGAGCTATGGTTAAATGTGAACCGATTTGGATGAAATTTTATATGCTGCATAGTACTTATGTAAAACTTCTATGTACCTAGACGAGTTTATACGGGAGCTATGGTCAAATGTGAACCGATTTTGCAAAATAAAATACCAAAGTTTTCCAAGAAATAATATTTGTGCCAAATTTCAGTGACCTATATACTTTCGTTAAGGACGGACAATCGCCTTAGAGTTTCATAAGGATTCAGAATATACTTCAATTTTTGTGAGCCAATATTAAGCAAATTACAAACGGAATGACAACCTCAATATACCCCCCATTATTTTTGATGGTGGGTATAAAAATAATGTCGATATCTTCAAGCGTTTTGCGGTACCTGCGATTTGAAATCGTAGAATTTCGCAAAAATTTAAATTTTTTGTAATAATTTGAGTATATGGTTGTTTAATTGTACAAGTGTTCAGCATAAATAAAAGTAGTGGTGAATATCTTTCCTCAGGCTATATAGAATGTACACGGTATTGTTTTTTAATGTTGACAAAGTTAAACCTTTTCTTCCACGGGGTCAAAAGTCAGAATTTGGAGATTTTTTATTTTCTATAAGAAAATTACGGAATATTAAAAATTTATTACCAAATTTTGTTCAAAATATGAAAATATGTTAATCTTTGTTAACACTAAAGGTACGGTCAGATTCATTAAACATTTAAATCAAATATTTTGAGTAAAATATTGCCAAAACAATATAATAAAAAATTTGTGGTCACACTTGCACAATTATTTAACGATTTTTATTTGATAAAATGCAGAAAAAATACGTTCAAAGCAGAGAAGAGATTGAATGGCTGTTTTCTTGCTTTGAATGTATTCACACATAAATGAAAGCTTGCCGTCAATTTGCAATATTTTAATGAGACGAAACAATGCATATTCACAAAATAAGAGTATAATGAAATTTACTGCATGCATTGCTTGTGTTTCTAAATGCAAACCAATACACCAGGAAAACATTCAATCATTCATTTTTTAATAGTGAATGCTAGAGTGTTTACGAAATATTATGAATGATTTTAGTTGTGTTACAAGACAAGTTGTGCACAAGACAAAACTATAGTTGTATAGGTGGGCAAAGGCAAAAAGAAAGAAACAAGTTGCCAGATGAAATGGATGCAAAATCGTTAAATTTATAGTAAAAAGTCGTCAAACACTGGGATGGCAGAAAAAGAAATTAACCGTTGCGTGTAAGTGTTAGGGAGATCAAGTTTTGAACTTGCAATACATATGTTTTACTAGGGCGGACAATCACAGACCTCAAAATAGGGTACCTTAGATTCATAAATCCGTTTTAAGTAATTTATAAACAAACTCTTTAAGAAGTAAGCTTTACTAGGTAATATGTATGTGCAACTCTATTCAAAAACAAGTCAAAGTGGTATATTTTCTTTTGTGCTTTATCGGTTAGCGGGATTTCAATTTTTTAGCATTATTTACCACTAAGGTACGAAGAGATCATAACAAAAACGTAGGCAGAGTTGCCGTTTTTATACTTTTAACTAATATTGGTAATTTTTTGTAATGTGTATGTAGTTCCTTTTAAAAACAAGTTTTCAATTGTATTTTTTTATATTATTATTATAAAAAAAATTTTCTATAATAAAATTTTTTTCTATAATAAATTTTTTTATCAACAATTTTTGTATACATTTTTTGTTATTGAAAATCTTTCTATAGAAAAATATGTTCCATACAAAAATACTTTTTAAAAAAATCTTTCTATAGAGAAATATTTTGTATAGAAAAATATTTTTATTGAAAATTTTTACTATAGAAAAATATTTTTACCGAACATTTTTCTATGGAAAACATTTTTATTGGAAATTTTTCTAAAAAAAATATTGAATTGAAAATTTTTGTTTAGAAAAATATTTTATTGAAAATTTTGTTATTAGTGTTTAATGTTAATGTTTTTGGTTTGTTTGTTTTTGAATATTTTAGTTATAAAATCCTGATGATGCTATCCAATGGATAGCGAAATATTGATAAAAAATTAAATAAAAATATATTTAATTTTATAAAAAACAAAACAACAAGACCTCAAGCTTGAAGAAATCTTTTATTTATTTTGCGAAAATTTTTATAGCAAAATATTTCATAGAAAAATATTTTTATCAAAAATTTTTCTATAGAAAAATATTTTTATCGAAAAATTTTCAATAAAAAAATTTTGGCCCAATAATTTAGCGGGAAAGCGAAGAAAAACATATGGCAGCACTGATAACAACGCAGACATATTATACGAATACTTTGAGAATAGAACGAAAAATGAGAGAGTGGTTCGAATTTTTTCTAACTTAAAGTGTGACATCAAACTATTTCGTTGATTAACGTGCAGTGCAATAATAAAATAGTGTGTAAAAAAGCAATCAACGAAAATGTGTGAATCAATGAATGCATCTGTATAAAAAGTTATTGCCTTTGTAGGCAATGCAAAAGCAACATGCATACGTTGCTGTCAATATTTGTGAATGTATTCAGTATCTTCTCTGGTTCAAAGTATAAACAAAAAAAAAACAGGTTTTATTTATGGTCACACTGAAGATTAAATATTTTCCCAAAAAATAATATTTTTTCAAAACAAAATTGTGTATCTAGCAGTGTTGCCACTTTAGGTGTAATTACACATATCATGTGTAATTTTTATTTTCATGTGTAGACGATGTGCAACTGGCTGCATGTGTAACTCATGTGTAATTTTTGAGTGCTAGCTACCATAATATTTTTTTTAACAGTTTTTAACACATGCATTTTAAAAAGTAAATTTTTGTACGTATCTTTCGAAATCGAATATATTAATATAATGCAAACTTTTTAATGTAACTATGTACATTCATAAAAATGGATGTCGCAATTCGTCAAATTAAAAAAACATTTAATTTTAATGGCGCTATTTGTACAATTGTGGATATTGTGATCCCAAAATTGCAACTGCACTCCTAGATTTTGAAATTTTGGGTTTCACAGCAATTTGGAGCTAGAAGATTATTGGATAAAGGTTTCCGATTTAAAGAATACCTTGTTTCCTACTTTGCAAAAAGTTATTAACTATATTTGTATTTCGCCGGGTTTAAACGGAACTACTTTAACACTCGTTAAAGTAATGAACTATCATATGCCGTGAGTTCTCCTATAAGAACTATAAAGAGCTAGAAAAAGCAAAGACTATGAAACAGCTAATGTAATTTTGGTATGATCCATGTGTAATTTACCATTTGGTTGGTGGCAACACTGGTATCTAGCAATTTGTTTCTCATATTTGATGTTGTTGTTTCTCAAATTTGATGTTGTTGTTTCTCAAATTTGATGTTGTTGTTTCTCATATTTGATGTTGTTGTTTCTGTTTGAATAGTAACAATACACATGCTCAGCTGTATTTGCCCCTGTTTGATGTTACAAACATTTTGTAAGATTAAATAATTATTTGATCAAAATTTAATAAAATATTTGCTCTTGCGTGGTCACATTAGGAAAATTTTTATTTGCTGGCAAATGATTTTGTTTTCTTCAAATCAACATGTTTCTTGTTTGAACCTCAAAAATATTTTATGGTCAGACTACGAGGATCAAATATTTGATAATTTCGATTAAATGTTTAATTAATTTGACCGTATCTTAAGTCTTTTTATTAAAAAAATATAATAACCCTAAACAGGCATGAGCATAAAAATGACCCTAAAATGAGATTATGTAGTGACTAACAATTGTAATACATTAAAGCACGAAATGAAATTCAAAGATCATAAGAAAAAAATATCCAATTTTGTATCCCTTTCGAAAAATATGATTTTTAAGGTCGTCAAAATAGGAGTTAATTTTTTCGTTTGAGTAAATCTCTTTCCGCCGAGCCCTTTTATTATGTTTGGGAACAAGAAATAGTCAATTGGGTCTAAAACTGGAGAATATTGCGGATGAACAAAGCCAATCATTTAAGTGAAATTGTCAAACTGAGGAATCGGACGATGCAGGGTCCCCATAATATTTATCAAACATAGCGATGGCTTCAGTGACTTGTTTCGCAAAATATAATATATACTATTTATTTACTGGGGTAGTGTAAGATTCGGCACATCCGAATTTGACTCTCTCACAATTATTTTTTATTGGATTTAAGTATATTTCGTTAAAATAGATTAACTTAAACCAGAGTACCGCACATAAAATTTGCTAAAGTTCTTTTCTCAATACTAAATTTTAAGTACATACTTATCTTTTAGGAAAAGGTTCTACGAAATAGCTCAATTAATAACAGGGGTTTTAATATTTAAATAGTGTTTTGGGTAAGTTTGTAACTGGAGTAACTTAAAAGGGTTTTATTTCGTACTTTTGTAGTATTTACATTTTTAAGTGGGCTAAAAAACAACAACAACAAGTTTTATTTCCAAAATAAATGTTAAAGGGGAAATTTTTGTGTGCCATTGTTTTGTGTGTGTGTATATGTTTGTGTGTCCTGATAAAATTACTGACCCAAAGGTTTCTTATAAAAAATTAAATGTATGATAACCTTTGCATATACATAAATACTATGTATGTTTGTATATAATTAAAATTATAACCTTAACAGGATACTCTTATGCTCATATACAAACATATATACAAATGTATGTGTATCTGTTTTATGTACAGTCTTTTCGATTATATGAATTTCTTATACTCTTACTTTACATATCAGCCTAAAATTTAATTAATGACTTCATCAATCATTTACTTTTTGTGTCTGAAATTGTATCTGTAATTTTACGTACATACAATTTGCACATTTGCTAAAGCAGGACCTTAAATCAAAAATATGATTTCAAATGCTATGCGTCATTTTAATATTCTTTGAAAATCGTTTAAAATAATACAGTATCCAAAAAATTGGGTATCGAAATTTTTAAATTGATCAGATCAGAAATTCGAAATTTGAAGTAGGTATTGTATTTTCCACATGTTTAAAAATTCAATTAATTAAAAAAAATAACAGTTAGTTCTAGAAAATTTCGATTTATGACACTATTCCGGCAAATGAGTGATGTATAAGTTACATTAGAACGATTTCCTTTTACTTCTTTTTCATTGACCATATGTTCTTTTGTCCTTTTTGAGTGTTTGCAAAGTTAAAAGCAGATTAAAATCAAGGCCATTGACAAATTGTACGGCCTAAATGAATTAATATGTAGGATACAATTTAATTAAGCTAATAAATATGCTCACAAGAAACCCACATCTATTTTTGGTTTGTTTGCCGAACGCTTGCTTAACTTTGTCTTTGCAACCCAAATTTAGAATGTTTGTTCGTTAAACGCTGTGTCCTGTCGAAAGGCGAACCCACCCCCCAAATTACAAATAAATTATAAGAAACGACAAAAGCAACAGAAATTGCACAACACAAAACACATGTTTGCCTGTTAATTTGGCTCATTCGCTATTTCTATGGATACATTTATTTATTGTATGCCCTACACTGTCATCTAAGACATTGTGTTTATGAGATATTTAGGTTAAACGTAAGTGTATCTTCTAGCGGAGTATTCTTTGCTAATGTTAGTTAAATTCAAATATAATTTCTACATCAAATTGTATTTTAGATTTTAAATATCCCAATGAAAAGGTTTCACAAAAACAAAACTGGCCATACGTTTAGGCTTTTGACACTCACTTTTAAGTATGCCGATAGTTTCAGAATCACTTCCTAAGACGGACTTTAATTTGTACCTTCCATAGGATTTAGGTCCCCGACTAGATATTTTGACTCTTTATTGGGAAAAATGTATTTGTATTTGAATAAGGTTTAGCAAAATCAGAGTAACCAATTTTGTTGCAAGAGGCCTACATATGACTTTACCTCGAATATCAGACCAACTCTCAAAAGTCACCTTAATACTCCGAAAATCATAAAAATGGTTACAATTGCATGCTGTGGCTAAATTGGTTAGCATGTCCACTACTAAGCATAACATATCATATTCTGCCTGGGTTCGTCCTCAGTCAAGGCAAACATTGAAGGTAAGCCCTACAGCAATAACTCGCCTTCGATGTAAAAAAATAAAATAAAATCGGCGGTAGAACAATAACCTTAAATAATGCGTCTGCCTAACAACAGATCGGTCAGCTCGGTCACCTAAATTTATCATTTTTAATATATAAGTGATATGGAAGGGGCCACGCCCACTGCACTTTCAGAAAAAAAACTTTCCTATTTAAACCACCGGTTACACCTTAAAATACTGTCTAAATTTTAGAAAAATCAGTCATTTCCATCATCCATATTTGTTATTTTAAATATTTGACTTATATGGGAGGGGTCACGCCCACTTGAGATTTAAAAAAAAACCTGACCTACTTTACCCACCGATTATATACTCTCAAAAATTTCAGAAAAATCGGTCCGCTCGGTCATCTATATTTATCATTTTTAATATAATAGTTATATGGGAGGGGTCACGCCCACTTGAGATTTCTGAAAAACTCTTGCCTATTTTAACCACCGGTCACACCTTAACATACTGTCAAAAGTTCAGAAAAATCGGTCCGCTCGGTCATCTATATTTGTCATTTTTAATATATGAGTTATATGGGAGGGGTCACGCCCACTTGAGATTTCAGAAAGATATTTCATTGACTCTATAGTTCAAAGAAATCTACCCTGTGACTCAGTATCTATATAAAGTGGATAATGAAATGATAGGGCATCTCGTTGAGAGATCTACGGCTTATGTTGAGCTTAAGAATACAGGATCCATATACGTAAAATCATCTTGAACATAAGATATCGTGAGGACATTATACAGCAGCAAATGAAATAGAGGCATGTCATTCTGTTTGAATCGCTAATTCATAAATTCAAACATCTACCTTTTTTGTATCTATTACCGCCTTCTGGACGTATGTGAAAAACTTAAAACTGTATAAATAGGAAATTATTTTTCTTAGCTTCTTGGTAAACAAAAAATAATGCTTAAGGTATTTCTCAGTCTAATATTACCAATATTTCCAAAAAAATTGTTGAAAATAAATATGACTAAACAAATACTTCTTTCTGTATTAAATATTTTATTTTAATCTTTTTGTACATTTTTAGATTTGTTTTGTCTGGTTTTCGTTGTTTTGCTGAAGATTGCGTGTGTCAACTAATTACCATTTAAATATGTTTTGCTTATTTCATGTTTTACATTTTTCCCAACATTTTTGAGGACCTTGGG
Source organism: Stomorhina lunata (assembly GCA_933228675.1). Classification (NCBI taxonomy): domain Eukaryota; kingdom Metazoa; phylum Arthropoda; class Insecta; order Diptera; family Rhiniidae; genus Stomorhina; species Stomorhina lunata. The sequence goes on from OW121744.1 coordinate 69,235,274, forward strand.
GTTCCTATTGTTTAACATTTTTTATATCATTGTTCTTTTTGTGTTTGCTACAATATGTTGTTTGAATGTTTTAGCTGTTCATTTGAGGTTTAAACACTTTTTCTTGTTTTTTGGTTGTTGTTCCTTTAGCATCCAAGAAACATATTAATATAATTACCATCATTAAATATGCTGTCATGAAAGTTCTTTTTGCATGTCTCTCTAATTTATTTAAACCTACACCAACAGTAGAAACTTTTTTTTTTTACCGGCTGGCCAACTGAGTGAGTGATGGTTTCTAGGGAAATGGCTAAATATTATCCCTTTCTATTTCGGTTTTTCTACTTTTATCGTCTTTACTAGATGGCAAAAATAAATTTTCGTGGAAAAAATAAGACTAACCATTTTATAAAGCCGAAAACTCTTTCATATTTTGTTTAATATTTCAAAATAAGTATTAAATTTCTGCTTTAAAGTTCATATTTTATTAAATTACATTAAGAAAATGTTACTAGTATTTCAAATGTTTTTTTGTTACTATACGCCGTGGTATAACAGGTTCAGTCATCCGCTTAGCATACCAGAGGCCCAAGTTTAATCCCTGGCCAGACCCACTTGAAAAAAAAAATTTTCAAAAAAGCGGCGGTTCACCTCATAACTCAGCTAGCCACTGGTTATTGAGTATTAGGCTATGTAAAAACAATAAATGTGTCGTGTTCAACAATAATGCACAATATATATGGCACCCTAGCCAGTTATATTTCAAAGTTGAAATTTGTATGAGGCTAGCCCCTAGATTTGTTCGAAATTCTAAACAATAGTCCCTTAAAAATTTAAAATCCGCCCTAAACTTGCGAACTACCAATTTTTTTACTTTCATTGTCAATAACTTCATTAATACTTTAGAACAAAGAAATTCTAAAGTAAGACATGATTTACAATTATGTGGCCTGTAAGTACTGTAACGTCTAGCAATTTTTTATACCCTTCACCAATAGGTGAAAGGGTTTGTCATTCATTTTGTAATTTTTTCATTATTCGTCTTAGACCCCATAAAAATTATACCGATCGACTCAGAATCGCCAGGTGAGTCGATTTAGTCATGCCCGTCTGTTGAAATTAAGTTTGTGAAGCTCCTGGTGGGTGTACCCAGATAATTTATACACCAGATTTTAGGAAATTTCCCCCTACGCAGCACGCTATTGAAATTTATTAAAATCGGTCTATAAACACCCAAGATATCGCTAAAATACTAAACGTCGATGGCGAATTTAAAAAAAAAAATACTGTTTTAAAATTTTTTTTTTTTAATTCTCATCGAATTTTGAATTTTGGCGATATCTGGTGTTTATATACCGATTTTGATAAAAATTAATAGCATGTTACGTTGGAGTAATTTCTAAAATATGATATATAAATCAATATTTTTTTTAAATACTGTTTAAAAAAAAAAAATTAAAATTAGTCAATTTGCGTACATCGATAACTTTTGCTTTGGCGATATCTCGGTTATTGATCTACCGATTTTGATGAAATTCAATAGTGTGCTGCGTTGAATGATTTCCTAAAATTTTATATACAGTTCAGAAAACTTTTTTTAAAAAAAACATTTTTTTTGACGAAATTAAATTTTTTTTATGAAAAATACAGTTTTTTTAAGCTTTCATCGAATTTTGAATTTTGGCGATATCTCTGGTGATATATAATTCTGATATATAGTTCAATTTTTTTTAAATATTGTTTTTTAAAAAATATTTTCTAAAATATGCCAATTTGCATAGATCAATATATTTTGCTTTGGCGATATCTCAGTTATTGATTTACCAATTTTGATGAAATTTAATAGTGTGTTGCATTGAATGATTTCCTAAAAATCCACACTCGTCCATATTACAGTCGAAAATTGTAATTGTGGTTAATTGCGAAGAAATGAAACACCCATATTCATGAAAGCTTTCTCACAATCGTGAATTTTTTTCATTTGCTTCGAATGTAGAGGCCTCAATTGGTCATCCACAATGTTTGTCATCTTACTTGTATGTACGGAAACATCGAAATTTAATAAACCACTTCTATATCGTAAAGTCCCCATAATGTTTATGATGCTTGCCTTTAGATGAAGTTAGTTTTTTTAGTTGAAATTTTTTTGTTGAATAATTAGAAAGTAGACACGACATCATGTTATTCAGGAGTGGTTCTTGGCAATTTAAGATATTCCTCCATTTATCAAATCTCTCACTGATTCTGAGATCATTTCGATACTTAATTTATCTCCTTCTCACAGTGCTTTAGTTTTTACCTTTCAAGTGTCACAGGTAAGGTATCAGTAGAGGTTGAATGACAGAGCCTGACTATAACTAGCCGACTTGACCTCTTTATGGTTAAACGCTAGCTTATGGTACTTATCACGAATTTTTGTAATAAGTAGAATTTATTTACTTAATTGAGTTATAATCCAGTGTTTATTTATATCCCTATTATTTTAAGAACGTTCGGAGTAGTAGAACAAACCAGAAAGGCTGGTGCGATTGGAGCCAAAAACAAGCAGTCTACCACACTACACCTTAAGCCAATGCGGGTTACAAACAGGAGATTAATCACTTAAGTATGCGAGAAATAAAAATATTTGTTGATCCTATGACGGTTCAAACTACTTTAGTCTTTATTGCAAATGGCAGCTTCTGCAATTCACTGCTATTGAACTTGTCGCGAACAGTTTCCCATATAATCGTTCGTCATATAAGTGCAAAAATTTCTCTTTTTTTGAATGAAATTCGTAAGAATTGAAATCTTTGCATAAATTGGTAATTTTGGTAAGTGAATTCCAAACGTCCGGTGAGTCAAAAACAAACAATCAGAAAAAAGCAATCGTTACGCGGTGTCTCAGAATCAATTTTCATTGGCCAAAAACTATATTTTTTCATGACATAGATTCTTAAAATTTGTATGTCATTAGAAAAAAAAACATAGTTTTTTGAAGAAATATAGTTATTTTGAAAAATACAGTTATTAAAAAAAATATACAATTCTCATCGAATTTTGATTTTTGGCTATATCTCAGTTGTAAGTAGAACTATATGTTGTAATTTAATAGTGTAATTCGTACTTCTAATACCTATACATATAAGTTATGTCGGTATGCCATCTAGAAGCTCATCAAACTTGATTTATTCATATCTTTTATTCATATCTTACGTAAGTGTTGTAGCCAAAAGCCTAATCTAAATAGGTCCGCTAAATATTCTCATTAAAGCAACCATTTAATCGGTCCTCTAATTTTAAAGATCTTACAATGTTGTGTAATTTCTGAAATTGTTTGTATTTCAATCTACCTCCAAAATGTAGACCCAATGTGAAATAAGGTTAGTCACTCATTAAAGTATTATTCATATATCGCCTAAAAATTAAATGTATGAGGACATAGATACATTTAAAAGGCGTGTTAATTATCGAGATTTTAAATGTTTTCAGATTAGAAAATCAATATATATATGTATATTAGTATTTTCGTAGGATTCACCTAAATCAGACTTCAGAAACATACACACTTGTAATTGACCAAAAACTTTTTTCACTCTGTACTTTACTTTTGTAACACAATTGGTGAAGGGTATTTAAGGTTCGCCATAGCCGAAAAGAAAAAACAAGTAAGAGTGCTATACTCTTACTTGTTTTTTCTTAAAGGAGGGTCAGCCTACTACTTTCCGACATAAGAGTGTCAAACCTTTTTTTAATTTTAAGATATGATTAATAAAAATTATCCAGCTACAAATTTTCTAAAAATTGTGCCATGTCAAAGTTATTGTTGCTAAAACGCAATAGCTTTCAAAATGGGTTAATATAATCAATTTTATTCTATATATTGATAATATTATAATACATAGTTATCATTTTTTTAAATTTACCCAACTCACCTGTCTAACGCAAGGTTTACATATTGTTGCAAAGGAAATTAGATGTTTTTTTAATGAAATGTCTTCTTTTTAACATTAATTGAAAGATTTCATAGAAATTTGCGTATTTTTTATAGAATATGCCTACGTATATATATATATATATATATATATATATATATATATATAAGCAACACTTACTTAGCAGATTTAGTACCTGATTAGTGGCATTGAAATATTTATGAATAAATGCTTTTGAAATTTATGAGATTAAAAAGTCATTTAGAATTTATAAGAAGAAATTCATTTATTTTGAAATTATAAGAAATATAATCACACAATTTCTAAATGAAATAAATTGTAATTAATTATAGTCATAATTGAAACTAACTCTTTTGTCGATGTCTAAAATTAATAATTACTAAAATCAAATATTATCAGATTTTGAAGAAATTTTTTACATCGATTTATGTTTATACATACACAAAGATTTAGAGCAATTTTGTGGTTTCTATAATATTTAATGCTTTTAAGTGTATAGATATCCATTACTGTATATGAGTCCTTGATTATGAAAGTGGTATGAGTCATATATTTCTTATTTCGAGATACTTAGAGATTTGCATTTGAAAAGATTAAAAAAAAATTGTGTATTATGAAGTAAGATATTTTTACAATTAATTAGTTAAAACAAATAAGTATTTATTATGACTTTGAAATTTTTAACCATTTTCAAAAGGAAATGTGGTTTTGAAAGGCTGAAATGACTTAAACCATTTTCAAAATTAACGGCATGATTTTAGATATGACTTAAACCATGAAAAATTTTTTATTAAAACTCAATATTTTATTTAAACTTATTTCATTGTAACTTATTAATTATTATTTTTTAGTTATTAGGGAAAAATTAGTGGGTTATAGGGTAGTAAATCCATCATATCTTTAAGTTTTTCTTTTGCTTTTGTTCTAATGGTTGTGTTTGACAGTGTTGCTATATTTTTCACGCTTTACCGTCAAATGAGGGTGACAAAGAGGCTAGAAACCGCAAAGAAAATATATTTAGCGGGAAATGATAAAAAATGAAGCTAAATCGCGAAAGAAATGATTTTTTCTTATGTTTCACACAAAAAAAATCACAAATATTTCTTATTCTATTTTTTTAGACTCATTGAAAGGGACCTTCGTTTTAACGCCGACTCCGAACGGCTAATGCATTAGTTAGAGAAGTTATTTTTAAAGTTGGTAGGCCGGGGATTGAACTTGGGACCTCGGTATGGTAGGCGGATGACTAACCTGCTATACTACGGTGGCCCCAAGTGTTTCCCTAGTGTTTACTTTGCACAAAATTTTATCTCATAACCGGGTGTAGTTTAGCATTAAAGGTAGAAGGCCAATGCACGCGGCAAGCGGCTGTTTTTTGATTTGTCAAATTTGAAGCGGCAATGGAAAAAGGTAGAACCTTTTTCTAATCTTCCGCGCGTCAGATTTTTTCAGTGCTGCCAGATTTAATTATATCCTACTCAAATAATTTTTTATATGAATATTTTTGTAAACAAACGCACATTTTATGTACTGACAATACTACGACCGCCCGCAGCCTCATGCCGCGTGTATTGGCCTTCTACCTTAATATTCTGTTAAATACTTTTCGTTTAGCTTAATATTTAGTTAGGATAAACATACTAATAGTAAAACGACGGGTCCATATATATTGTTAGGAGTTCCAAATGCATCTACTATATGGACAAATAGGAAAAACCTTAAAACAAGGACAAAATTTAAAAACTTTCAAAATCACATATATATGTATGTTTATGGAAAAATTTAGCATATATTGATTCTGTAGAATATATAATGGATACAATTTTTGATTTCTCCCTTCATGAATGGCAGGTTTTTATTTGCACCCATTTCGAATTTTTATAAATTTTTTAAAATAATAGGTTTTTTAAAAGTTCATAAAAATCGGAGAAACGTCTATTTAGGTATCAAGTTTCTGTAGGGGCCCAAAGTCTACTTAATTTTATTCAATTAGATGTAAAAGACCTCATCAGAAGTAATTGGAGTGATATAAATAACGTCAAGTAAAAAACGGCTCACAGTGTGTAGCGTCCGTCACAGAAATAAAGTTTTTTTTTTTTTTAGTTTGACTAGTGCAATTGTTATTTTTTCTTCAATTGAACTTGGTTCGTAAAGAGAACTTACCGTATGCTTTACATTAGACTAAAAATATATATATATATATGTTAGTCTAGTATTTTACAGAATAGTATGTATCGGAAAGTGTGTAGCGTCCGTCACAGTATATATTTTTTACAAAATGATATTTATTAAATACAAAATTCACTGAATAAGACATATATGTGCTATATGTCTTATTCATAAAGTAATAACACTGTCTATATCCACAGATTAAATTTAAGGTATTGGGTGTTAAAAAAACATACAGTGGGGCAAATTTTATGCTTTTGAAATTTGATTTTTTTTTTGATTTTTGGGACACTCAAACAGCTAGCCGCAGCATTGTTTCGACAAAAAATAAGATGTAAAAAGTGTTAAACTTTAAATAAATATTTGTATGTAGTCGTTTTGTGTAATATTAAATTGTTTCCAAAAATCACATTTTAACTGCGAACATGAAAAGGAAGGAGATTAAATTTGGGAACAAATAAAACCATTATTTTCACTGATTAACGAATCCTTAAAAAATATGATATATGAATTTTTTCTTAATAAAAAACATTCAAGTAAAAACTGTATCGTCGGTCACATATCGTCCGCAATATTTCATTTATAAATTTTTGGTGAAACTAGAAACTTTAAAATATTTTTTAAAAGCTATTTTGTAATCCTCTGATTTTCCTCTATCTTTAATGTACTTAAAATTTTTTTATTAAAATTACAGAAACACGTGTTGAAAAAAAGTCACTTCCATTTTTTGTAGTGTCCGTCACAGCACTTTAAAAGCGGATATCTTTTTCCCCCAAAACAAATATGTAAATTAACATATGCCATTCGATAGCACAATCCATGGGCTAATATTCCCTAAAATCTGTGCAAAGATATCTAGTGTAGAACGACAACGGGATACATTTAAGTACAACAAAATCCGTACAAATGTATCGTCCGTTACGTTGGATTTGCCCATATAGATATCGTCTTTCGCTCAAAAGTTAAAAATATTTAAACTTGAAACCATACAAATAATATCGAATTTTTTGTAGTTTTTCCCTAAAAAATGGCAATAAAATTTTAATTATAAAAAAATATTTTCTAAGAAATAGAATCTTTAAAAGAAAACATAATACGAATGCGTATAAAACAAATTTTTGTTCAACTGAACTTTTGGTCCTCGCATTTTCCCTCTCCAAGAAAGTCAATTTAAAAAAATTTTTAGTTTAAATAAAAATTTTTCAGATCAAAGCACCAATTTAAAAAAATATAATATTTATGTATATTCCCAGATATATCTGTTATTGATTGGAAAAGTGTCAATGTTGAGTTCGGATTTTAGAGCAATGTTTAAGAACGTAAAGTTGCTCAACTCGGATATGTAAATAAAACCTACGAGTCCTCACAACTTTCGCCAATTTGGTCCTATCCGAAAGACTTTTACATTTTCAAAAGCTTCTTAAAAGAAAAAACAGGCTTACTGTACTAACATATCTCTTTTTATAGTTTAATAGAAGTCTAAAAGACATTAAAATATAAAAAAATCGTAATTATGTAAAAATTTAAGTTCTAAAATAAAATCGCTAAATGATGTTGGAAAAAAGCTAGAAATCCCGCTAGCCACTAAAACACCAATGGCAAGATTTGTGTTTGATAGAATCAAAATAATATTTTCGTATATTCTTGGCCTTCCTCTTTTAGGTGAAAGGTCTAACATTTTGTATTCGGAATTGTCATCCAAAGAAGTTTAAAACATCTTATATGGAGCATTTTTTTAGAAATCTGATCCATTGTATTTTTAGCTAAGACATGACACAGATTCTTCATTGGTTTTTCACTTTCTATTAGTCGTTGATTCTCCCAGTTGTTTCCTCGAAATTAAATCTTTTTGAACTATTTGTTCTCTTTTTAGATAATTCTATTAAATTATAATAATGTTTGGGGATGTAAAAATAATTCAATTTTCTGTCAAACCAAAATCACGGTCATTATTGTTTCAACATTATAATTAGATGAGTGCCTTCTCCAGAGTAAATGTGAATCCGTAATATCTACTCGGGTTATCTTTTGCCTTTTGTATGTCATCTCTTAAATTAAACTTTTTCCTGCCTGTTCGGTACTGTTAAGACTTAAATCATGAAGTTTTATAGATGCAACTTCTCGTCTTTATCATTGGATTCTTCAATTTTTAGTTTCAGCAAACTTTTGGTACGAGGAGTATGTAAATTTAAGTTGATTTCCGCATTGTATATTTCGCCTTATCATGTCCGCAATTAACTATAAATAGTCCGTTTTTACATTAAAAGGATTATTTAATGAATTGCTATCTGAAGACACGACAACATTACTAATTATTTTGCCAAACTTTGTAAACAGAATGACTTATACCACAATCAAAATAAACAAAGATTGTAGGTTGTCTACCAACCAAAAACTAAACTTAATTTCATTAAAAAGGTTTATAAAAATTTTGGGACATCAAACATTAAATTAAAAAATTTTACTGTAGTGTATTGCACTATGATCCCAATTTATTACAATTAGTTATTATTGTAATAAATAGTTTTTTGATAAAACCAAAAAATGTTGCTGGGGAAACCTTTCATCGACGCGTTTTTTGGTTTTATCAAAAAAACTATTTATTACAATAATAAATAATTATAATAAATTGGGATCTTAGTGCAATACACTACAGTAACATTTTTTAATTAATTGTTTGATGTCCCGACTTTTGTTTTTTAAATCTTCTTTGAACCCCCTTTATAGCACTTTTGTCTTAGTCGCCAACAAAACAACCACAAAAGTGTGGGAAATAAAGAAATGATAAAACTGAAAAATGTTTTTGTGTTTCTGTTCAGATGATAATCTTCTCTTTATGTTGATATTTGTTGGACACAATAATAATTCGTATTTATTCAGTCCCTCAAATAATACAAAATGTTTGGTTTTTGCTCTGTCTAGAATTATGGATAATCCTCCTGATGAGATGGCCTAACCAACCATCGAAACGCGTCGAGGAAAGGTTTCCCCACCAACATTTTTTGGTTTTATTAAAAAACTATTTATTACAATAGTAAATAATTGTAATAAATTGGGATCTTAGTGCAATGCACTACAGTAAAATATTTTAAACTTAATTTCTTTAATTATTTTTTAAGACATATTGCAAATTTCTTCAGATTATGTTATTTTATTAGGATTTGGTATGAAGTAGCTGATAATCTCTATTTAAAGAATTTTTGACTTATACTACTTTCAAAATCAAGGGCTCATATGTCCTCTATGGACTGTTTAAATCTTATGGTCCATAAAATTCCTTAGAACCAATAGATTGCACAGATTGACTGAAGAATACCTTCGAAACTACTTGTTTTGTCTCTAAAAATGAGAAACTAAGTTTAACCAAGCATGTACGTTACTAACCCTAAATTGTTTCTAAATCCATCTTAAGTACGACGGTCTGGGGTCAAAATAAAAATTTGTGAATATTCCTTTCCGCTTAATGTTGTTCTTACAATTAAAGATAACAGCAGAGACAAGATAAAATATTTTTGATAAAAAAATGAAGAACTGTCCTTTTTATTACTTTTTACATTTCTCAACTATTTATCTAAATTTTTTGGATTTTTTTACAAGACCCTTCAAAAAAAAAAAAATAAATAATTAAAGAATAATTAAGTTTTGAATACTTAATAGGCTAAAGAAACCTTTAAAATAAAACTTCATTTCTTTTGAAAAAATATAAACCTTAAGGTACTTTACTAAAAAAAATTTTGATGTTAAACAAATTTTTTGTATATTTGTACACAAATATCAGAAAATAAAATTTTCTAGAATTACATTACAATAATTATATTAAAGAGAATTTAAGAAGAAGTAAAAAAAGGACGACAAAGATAAAACAGGAAGAAACCTTCCATGGTATTTATATCATAATTATTAAAATTTTAATTAAAAATACTTGCTGTTGTTATTTTTTTGTTTCTTCTTAAATAATACTAATGAAAATAATAATAACGACAAAACCTTACTTCCTGAATTATGTTGCTCAGCTATAAACACGACCGCACTAACTCAACCACTTTTCCGCCTACTACCATCAACATTACCCCAATACTCGTTAGAAGTAGTAGTAACAGCCTAAGCACTTTCCATTACATGAACTTTGGTTATCAAATCAGCGGAAAAAATCTGCTTAAGTACTACAGAAAAAAAAATAAAATGAATACGAAAATAAATATACACATACATACAAATTCATATAAATACAAGTAAAAAGATATGCATTAAAAAAATCAGATAAGATACTTTCTCACCCGAATGTTCTTATAAATACTCTAAATAATAATTACCCAGCAAAACTTTGGTAATAGCAAGTACTCTGATAACTGGTTACCTTGTAACGACTACAACATACCATCCGAATAAATAATAAGTTATTACAGAAGTACTTATTTGTAATTAAGATGGTAATTTAAACTGAATGGCCCCGGTTCAAATCCCACCAAGGACAACAATTTTTTTTAGTTTTTTTTTTACTAAAAGAGTCTTTTTAAATGATTTTTAAATTTTAAGAACTTAAATATTATCTTCTGTAAAAAAAAAAATGTAAAACTAACTCACGTTAATGAAAAAATACCATCGTGAGTCAATTTTGATTATGTAGGGGATGTTGAATACCAAACACGATTCTAATTGGTCTTAACTTGGTAAGCCCAACTTATCTGGGTCATCCTTCATCTCAACTGTGGACACACACGTCCTCATGGTATCACCCGGGGAGCTAGTTTAACACCCATTAATATTGTGAGTTAACATGTTCCGAGAGTTGTCCCATAAGATCGATAAAAATGGGTTAGGATTACAGGCTAGTAACTCTCTCTTGAAAAAAAAAAAAATACAATGAATAGGATAAAATTAGAATTGAAATGTCCCACTACCTAATATTAGAGGAGGATGTCGGAAACTTCGATAGAAAGACCAAGTAGAGGAACATTTTTCAAAGCTTGGCCTATAAAATTGGAGAATATTCGCACAAGATCGAAATCCATGGAGTTCTAAAATATGCTCGGACTTTGACCTTAACAGGTTGTAACATTTAAGTAAGTAAGAGTCAATCTTATGTAAAAACTTATACAAAAAAGAAGATTTTAATTGTTTAAGTTTTAAAATAATTTTAAAAAAGTTTTAAAATAATTACAAAAAATCGTATAAAAATATTTTTCCAAAAATTACAACAAAGCAAAAAAAAAAAGCAGGGAAAAACAAAGTTATTTTCACATGATTTTGGATCTAAAAATAAAAATTGTTTATATTAATTATAAGCTGCTAAGTTTTCAACATATGAAGTAGCTCAGTGGAAGAGTCTCTGCCTAGCAGTCGGAGGGTCTGGGTTCGAGCCCCCATGGGATCATAAAAAAAATTTTGTATTTCGTTTAAAAATATATGTTTTTAATAAAACAACAACAAAAAAAGTTGTTGTTGTTGTTGCTTTCAAATTGCTTACCCAAGTCATTAATTTTCTGCAATTGGTAAGTACTTGCCTCCAATGACATCCCCATGTTAATGTAATGACTTAAACAGCGAATGAGTAAGTAGTTCGTGTTGAATAGTTTAACTGTTTAACTCATTATTTGGTAATGAAAAGTTTTACTGGGTAAGAATTGAAATTAAAAGTAAGAAAATAACAAGAAATAAAAATTGTATAGTCGGTACAACCCATACTTTTAATATCTTACACATATTTTAAATTAATTACAGGGTTCTGTGGCTAAATTTTATTAACGTAACAATTTGGGCCTGGGTTCTTGCTCTAGTCTCGGCAATATCAATATTTGTAAATATTTATTTGTTTTTAACTAATAATTACTGCATCGCCTTCGAGAGATGATAAAGTAAATAAAAATTGATGTGGATAAAAAGCTTGAACAAAAATATATGATGTAATTTTACTTTTTAATTCATCTTTTCATCAACTTCATAATTTTGAACCAATTGAGGCCCCCAAAATCTGAAAGCTTATAATGGTAGATGAAAACCACTAGCCGGATTTTGAATTATTAGCTAAGGTTTTTTTACTATCATAAGCTTTCAGATTTTGGTGGGATCAATTGGTTCAAGATTTTAGTGCTGTACTGTATATTTGTCCCACTCTTTTCTGTTCACATATTCATTAAGCAAAAACTGAGCTTCGTCGCCTATCAAAATTGTTCGACAAAAAAAGAATTTTTCCGAAAAGAAAGTAAACTGAAAATTCATAATTTTTCTCTTATATTAGTCCTGCTGTCGGAAATAACCTAAATATTCATAATAGATCTTAGTGCTGGAGGGTATTGCATAGTTGTACTTGACCGTATGTAGCATTCAGTCGTTATAAATACTATTCAGTACTACAGACTTAAGGGGTATTTATACCCTTCACCGCCATAGGTAGGTTTGTGCTGATGTTTGTGACGCATAGAAATATTTGTCCGAGACCCACCTTTTAGTGTACCGATCGACTCGGAATAACTTCCTGACTTGATTTAACGATGTCCGTCCGGCTGGCTGAATATCAATGTAAGCTTGTTATCAATGTACAGGTCGTTACATTGAAGATAATTTGATGAAATTTGATACAGTCTCATATTTTGGTCCAAGGACGATCCCCGTTCTTTTTGGGCGATATCAGATTACTATTTCAGGTACCTCTCATATAGATGTCTTCCCGTGATTTTAAAATCACATTATCGAATTATTCATTGCTCACAATTTTTTTTAACATTAAAGAAATTACAAAGTTTTACTGTAGTGTATTGCACTAAGATCCCAATTTATTACAATTATTTATTATTGCTAAAAAAAAGTTTTTTGATAAAACTAAAAAAAATGTTTTTGGGGAAACCTTTCCTCTACGCGTTTCGATGGTTAGTTAGGCCATCTGTTCAGGAGGATTGTCCCTAATTCTAGCCAGAGCGAAAACCACAAATTATACTTATTTGCGAGACAGAATAAGTACGAATTATTTGTTTTCAACAAATATCAACATAAAGCGAAGATTATCGTCTGTTGAAGATTATTATCTTTATTTCCCATACTTTTGTTGCTGCTTTGTTGGCGACTAAGACAAAGGCGCTATAAAGGGGATTCAAATCAGATTAAAAAAACAAAAGTTTGTTTTAAATCTTGGCACAGGTAGAGCCGTATTTATTAACCGGGATTCTTTAAAAAATATGAGACATTAAACATTTAATTAAAAAGATCCCTTTTTAATTTCATATGATTTCAAAATCACGTGAAAGTGATTTGTAGAACAAGACTTAAGAAAAACGAGTTAAATTGTTGGTCAATATTTGACCTTAGTAGTAATGGGTATCATATCATCATATAATGACCAACTATTGCCTTTTTTTATTTAAAACCAACACTTAGGGAATGACCCCTACTTATGCATTGTTATGGAACAAGGAAAAAAGATTATGGGAAGGAGGATTAATTGTGGATTTTCGATTTGAATTTTTTGACATCATAATTAAGTGGAAAGATTTTTGCGGGGAGCTTATTCCATAGCCTTACTGTAAGGATAAAGAACTAATTTTCTCTGTAGTGCGTTGTGCGATCAACTGGGCAGTGTAATACATAGGAGTGTGCTCTTGTTGAAATACGCGTACTCCGTAGAAAAGTACGGTTAGCTGGAACTAGATCCTTAATTTCGTTGGAATACTTACTATTGTAATACCGATAGAGCAGTGAAACACAGCCCACACTGAGACGATGTTCAAGGGTTGGCTACCCTACTGTCACCAATAAGCACCTTCGCCGTCTCTTGAACGCGGTCGAGAAGTTCCAAAATATACTTTGAAACTCCGCCCCATACATAAGAGTTGTATTCAATTTTAGGACGGACATAGGTGGTATAAAAATGAGGACATCAGATGAAGTGAGGTACATCTTGTCTCGCTTTAAAAATCCGAGACACTTGAATGCTTTTTTTGACACTCGAAAAATGTGTTCGGTCCAATGGACATCACACTGTATTTTCATGCCTAGAACATCAAGAGTTCCTGATTCCGCAGTATTTGTACCATCCATTATTACAGAGAAAGCAACATTGTCCGTGGTGCATATGTGTGTACGCATACAACAGTGGGTCTTTCGGGCATAAAAGTCAACCCTATTAGCACGACCCCATTCAAAAATTATGGCTAAGTCTGAATTTAGTGTATCTTTCATGTTTTGCCTCAAGCTTCTTATATCGAACATGTTTGGCCTAAAATTGAAAGAATACGAATGACAAATATTGCTGTCATCTGCAAGAGAGTAGATGGGATTGAAAGTTTGACATAGAAGGTCATTTAGAAATATAAGAAATAGAGAAGAAGAAAGAGAGCGACCTGTACGGAATCCATACTGCCGGTCGCTTAGTAGGTTGTTAGACTCTAGGTATTTTACCAGATGGTAATTGACCATAAAAAACTTCGTTGGAATCGGTTTTTATAGTTCTCCAAAGTCACTTATTTCAGAAGAAAATTACAAGAAGCTTTAATCTGAAGAAATTAATTTACATAGCCTAATACTCAATTACCAGTGGCTAGCTGAGTTATGAGGTGAACCGCATTTTTGATATTGTATTTTGTCAAGTGGGTCTGACCGCGGATCGAAATTGGGACCTCAGGTATGCTAGGCAGATGACTAACCTGCTATAACACCGCGGTTCATTAAGTCGGGATTCTGTTATCCTAGACTCCCAGCATAGGGCCTCAGTCGGGATTGGCCTACCATAATACTTTCTCACTAGTTTTTGTTTTCTGTCTACCTTACCAATGTAATTCTATAATCAATCAGAAAATCAATGTTTCGTGTGTCAAAACAATTTTTTAATTAGTGCACAGTGATAAGAATTGTGTCTCATATATTAAAAAATTTAAACAATTCAAATGAAATAAAAAAAGAACCGAAAAAAGCTATATTTGACCAGATATATTTTTCCGAGCCTAACTACCCTTTACGGCTTTTTATTATTAGGGATGTGTTTGCGTTATATTTAAATATATGTGAAGTATGTTTGTGTATACAGGATAAGTAAGCGAAAGATTAAATATAGATGGCATCAAAAAATTCATACACGTACACGCGCATACTTTAATATTCGAGACTCATTTGTTGATTGTTTATCCTGTCCCACAGTTTTAAAAGAGAAGGGAACAGTCACCAAAATTGGTAAAATGACTAGTCATTTTAATAAAGGCCTTTCATTTGGTATCTCTGTTTTCTCCAGTCGGATTTCTGTTTTTATTGCGGATAGGAATTATATATGTATACAAATACTCAAAAAAAAATGAAAATGGGATAAAAAAATTATAAAATATACCCAAACTAACCACAAACAAGACAGTTTGTAGGCGGTCTCTCCATTGAAATCTGCTGGGCTGCTACTTTCTGTGTAAGCATATTTTGCCTATTTTTGCTTGTTGTTGTTAAATTTTGTTGTTGAGGTTGTAAAACTTTATCACTGACGCGCACCACAGTTATTTGCGAGACTACAAAAAAAGTTTAGTCATTGTTGAAAATCTTTTTTCATTGTTTTGTCAACTAAAAGTTTTCCTTCCAACCAAATGTGGGTGTGCGTTTTATGTATGTATACAATACATAAAAATTAAACCAAATTAACACGAAATATTTAAAGTGAACTTGAGATGTGTTTATATCTATGGCAAAGAAAACTCTCCTTACGGTGGCAAAGAATTAATTAGTATTTTAAAGAACACAGATTAACAATTAAATTATAACTTATAATAAATATACTCGCACCTGTAAATATATTATAATATTATGTCCATAAAAATACTAAAAGTTTCAACAACTGACATTTAAATTTAATATGTTTTTATTAAAAAAAAACTTCAATGACTAC
Source organism: Stomorhina lunata (assembly GCA_933228675.1). NCBI lineage: Eukaryota > Metazoa > Arthropoda > Insecta > Diptera > Rhiniidae > Stomorhina > Stomorhina lunata. Next base: position 69,251,210 of record OW121744.1, read on the forward strand.
TTGACATGAATTTCATTAATAATTTTTTTAAAATTTCATGTGATGATACAATATTTTAATGAAGTGTCTTTGTGCACGGCCAATTAAAGAGAATTTAAATGATAATGGAAGTTTATGATATTTCCACATTCAAATATTTCATAAATATTTCATATAAATATTATTTTGTACTTTACATATGTATTAAAAAAGATCTTATAATCTCATTTCAAAGATTTTTGTTCATATATATTTTCAGTTGGTTTTAGTACTCCGAAAATAGTAAATGATGACAAATAATTTGTAACATTTTTTTATGCATAAATAGCAAAGTCCGCCCTCATTTCTGGACGATGGTATTTTTTTTTTTTCTGTTGTTCATATGTGGGTTTGCTCAAAAATTCCAAAATTTCCAAATTCCCAAATTCAAGATTTTATTATATTGTTAAAAAAAACACACAAGTTAAAAAAAATGATTTAAAAAACAACAACAACAATTTGTGTGAGTTTTTTTTATCAACACATCACATACGTAGCGCATGTATCTGGCCAGATACACTTGTAGTTTGTATGAAGAATTATGTATTTTATTTGAATTTTTATGTTTTTTGCGTTTGTTTACTCAAATTAACTGAAACTGCACTATATTTGCACTCTGAATTATTGAAGCTTAGTATAAATTATATGCCAAAAGATGACTTTGCCTAAGAAATCGAAAATTATTTGGTTATCGAACCAAATGAAGTGTTTGATAGTGACAATTATGCTGCCGAAGATCCTTTCCATAGTAAGGATGGTACTTTATGGTATTAATTTTTTTTTCAGCTTATTTGTATTTGTTGTATCTTAATTTAATATAATGAACTAACAATAAATTTTCAAATCTTAAATCTAAATTATTAAGTTATAAAAGTCCATCAATTGGTGAGCTTTTCTTTTTTTATAATTGGATTTTATTTTATGGTATAAAAATGAGCCAAATATTGGAACTGGTATAAGTCAACACATTTCATGCGTAAAACTTTTGTTATACACTATTTCTGAAATGAATCGCCATGGAAAATCTGTAGCGCAGAATTGGAATGTAGCTAATCTAAATGGAATTGGATGCATTCATCGGTACTCATTTGGCGGCTGGTTATTGCCACAATAATATAATATATAAAACTACTAATTTTTGAATCGAAATTAATCGAAACATACTTAGAAACAATTATTTTTTCGAAATAAAACAGAAAATTTAATTTTTCTAGTTTTATTTGTCATTAGTGCTTTTCCTGGGTAGTTGTTTTGGTATTTACTAAGTACATGTACTAAGAAAAAATTGCAAATATTTATCTGCCTGGCTTGCTAACAATATAGCAATATAATATTATCAAAAAATATATATTTTTTCGCATTAATATATTGAAATGCATAGTGTATCTGGCCAGATACATGCGCTACGTATGTGATTACCGAAACATGTGACGGAGGGTTAACCAACTAAACAACTTTCTTACTTGATTACAATGGCCAATAACATTAATTTTAAATCACATTAAACTCCTTTTTTATGTATTATGTTCCCCTTAGTATAAAAATGTCTGAAATTTGTTTACCGTTTTTATACCTTTTACCACTATAGGTGGAAAGGGTATTATAAGTTTGTGCTGATGTATGTAACCTTCTTCTTCTGTTATCCTTGACTCCCGGTGGAGCATAGGGCTGCAAATGGGATGCAGTTGTTGCCTGGGTTTCCTACTAACAGGTAATAACTGTATTCAATTCCTACTCACACCTCCTAGTGGTACATCCTGGAAACCTGAGCAACCTAGTTGAAGATGCGGTAAATAACCCGAGTGGGATTCTAGGTCAGGGCCAATGTGAGAGGGAGTTATCTTGGAGCCATTCCGACGTATTTGGTCTAAGGGTCTAAGATAATTGTATTTTGTAAAGTAGCGTCTGTTCAACATGTTAGTTGCGGCTGCAAGCGGGTGTCTGTTTCGGATCGAGCGACTCGCTTTACAAACGTGGCTCTTGTCTTTGGACTCATCATCTATCTACTTAACACTTACGACGTTTTAAGCATGGAAAGAAACAACATAACAGAATATACTACTCCAAGGGGTAATCATGCGAGAAATCCCCCTGCTACGGCAGCTGGCACAAGGATTTTGGAGGTGCCTAATCTATGCAAGAACATCCTGATGAATGAAACCAATTCTATCCGAAGAAATCAAACTATAAGACCTAATATAGGCATGAAAGAAAGTTTAAAGTTAGCGACATAGAACGTACGCACATTATTATGTATGTAACCTTAAAGTTTACCAATAGACTTGAATTATTTTCTGAGTCGATTTAACAATGTCAGTCCGTCCGTCTATCTGGACGCCTGGCTGGACCCCCATGGAAACATTGCAATCAAAGAACATATCGCAATTCTAAAGATAATTTGATGAAATTTAGCACAGATAGTGGGATCATAGCTATTGAAATTCATCAAATTTGGTCCATTATTTATGGAACATCCCATAGGTCCCACTACCCGGAATTAATTTTTTGGCCACAAATATCAATATTTTTTCACGAAATCTAAGACACATACTGCTTATGTAGACCAAAATCACTGTTCCAAAATCGGTCTACATTTTACCGTAGCTTTATACGAACTATTCTATCAAAACGCAGTAAATGAGATAAAAATTACTAAAACGCTCATAAATCTGAAGATAATGAAATTTTTAAGTTTATTTTTCGCAAACATAATTTTTGTAAAATCTGTAATTAATTTTCCAAATATCGACATAATCGATACACATTTGACCATAGCTCTCATATAAGTCCAAATGACAGAAATACCTTAAATATATAAGTTTTGAGAAAATGTTTGTATGATGGCAAAATTTAGCAAATATTTATCTTTATTCACGAAAAAGAAAACCTTTGATATTAGCGGTGGAGGGTATCATATCGTCTGGCTTGACCGACTATGGCACTTTCTTATTTGTTGAGGCTCATCTCTAAATAAATGAACTGTAGAAAGCATTCAAAATTTTTCTAATAGTTTGTGCAAAAAGTAAACAATATTAAAAAACAAGTAAGAAAGCGCTATAGTCGGTCAAGCCGACCATACGATACCCTTCACCACTAAGGTCAAAGGTGTTATTTTTCGTGTGTTAAGACAAATATTTGCTAAATTTTGCCATCATACAAACATTTTCTCAAAACTTATATATTCAACCTGTTTCCGTCATTTGGACTTATATGAGAGCTAGGGACAAATGTGGACCGATTATCTCGAAATTTGGCAGATTAATTACAGTTGTTACCAAAATTATGTATGCAAAAAATAGACTCAAAATTTCCATTATCTTTAGATTTACGAGCGTTTTAGTGATTTTTTGTCTCATTTAGTGCGTTTTTAAAGAAGAGTTTGTATGGGAGCTATGGTCAAATGTGGACCGATTTCAACAAAATTTGGTACAGTGATTTTAGTTGACATAAGCAGTATTTGTTTTAAATTTCATAAAAAAATATTGATATTCGTGGCCAATATAGCAATTCCGGGAAGTGGGACCTATGGGAGGTACCATAAATAATGGACCAATTTTGACCAATTTCAATAGCCATGGTCCCATTATCAAAAAAATGATCTGTGCCAAATTTTATCAAATTATCTTTAGAATTGCGACCTGTATTTGATTACAAGGTTTACATGGGGGTCCAGCCAGCCAGCCGGCCAGCCAGCCATCCAGCCAGCCAGCCAGACGGACGGACGGACGGACGGACGGACGGACATCGCTAAATCGACTCAGAAAGTGATTCTAAGCCTATTGGTATACTAAAAGGTGTGTCTAAGACAAATATTTCTATGCGTTACAAACATCAGCACAAACTTATAATACCCTTTCCACCTATGGTGGTGAAGGGTATAAATACTTGCTTTTTTCCCAAGGTCTCTCAAGAACTGACCGGGATAAGCTTTTTGCTCGAGCAGGGCTAATATTACCACATACTTTAATTATACTAAGGTATGTGTAAAACGAGGTATTTCATTTTGTAAGGTAAGATTATGAATCCTTATAAATACTTCTATTTCTTAATTGATATACATAAATAACTTTCATGCCAAAAAATTACAAAATATCTTTGAGATAGATCTATTTCGTAATAATATTGTAGAAAACATTGATTGCATAAATTATAAATGTTTTGTAAATTATGCATAATATTCAGTTTTAATTGACTTTTATAATGGATCATTTAAAAGAATACTTAATATAAATATTCCGGCATTTAAATATGTAAACGTATTATTAAGTAAACATTTTAATTTATATTTAGGTTACATTTTTGTTTTAGAAAAACTTTTACGTGCGTATACATATGTAATATACACATACATAATTATTTCTATGTCTATATTTATATGTATGTAGTTTAATATGTCGACATATAAAATCATAGAACTATAATACTTCCATTAAGAATAAACAACAAAAAAATATCACTTCATTTCCATGTTTGCTTTGCATATAACATTTACAATTTACATAAGAGTACCTGGTTACAACCCAACATTTCCAACTTGGAGAATCATCTCCAAAACATTGTCGAATTTAATACTTCTTATTCATAAATATACTTTTTGAATTACTATTTTGGGAAAATGTATTTTTTATGTAGAGCTGCAGGGAATTATAGTGCGCCCATACAATTTATATACATTCATACATACATATATAAAGTATATGTAGACCAGATGATAAGGTTGGCAGGCTGATGCTACCAGAAAATGTGTTCTTTTCAACTACTGATACGTGCTGCAACACCTTATTGACGGCGAAGGAGGATATGCACATATTATTATATACATACATACTTACAGTAGTGACCGAAATGTTAGAGCCAATACTACATTTTTTTGTTTTTGTTATACCTCAGTCAAGAAAGATACATCTGATCCACTTTTTTATAATTTATTACATCGGAAAATTTATATCTTTTTCAAATAACTTTTTTAATTATTTTTAGCATTATTGCACTCCCGATTCCCATATTGTTGATAAAATTGTTATATATATGTCGGAATAACTATCAATATATTTTACTACAACTCAGTAGAATTAAACGTTGATAGGCTGCAACAGGTATGATTTGAAAATTTCTAACTGGTACTTGAGAAAAATCTAAAATTTTAAAAATGTTTACCGTAAATTCCGAACTCTTCTAAAACCATTTACAACTGGTCAAGAAAATATCCATTTTCGAGATAGTACGTTTAAGTTCATCAAAATTCTTTTTCGAACCACTCTTGTATATAGATGGAAGCAGATTTTAATGCTACTGTGTACTCGTATGTATGTAACCAAGAAACAAAAATAAAAACTTAAACTGACACTTAAGCACGTTTCAGTTTCTTATCGACAATTTTGTCCTTTTGTTTTAACTTCAGTAGATACAAGGATGTAATTTTATTTTCTCTGTGTGAAAAGAAAATAAGACAAAATAAAATGACTCAACAAAAAGCCAGCAACGATTTTTTTTGTAAAAAAAATCTCAACCCAACATATGATGTATATCGTAAGCAAGATTGAGAAATATTTAACAAATTAGTTCGAATGAAAAATAATTTAATTCAATAATAAGACCCCAAATGGAAATATCTAATTATCGTATTTCTGGTACATGATTGATAAAATAATATCACTTTTCTATATACATACATACATACAAGTGTATATTCGCAAGTAATTACATTCCAAAACAACTCACAGAAACTGAATTCTTGCAATTTCAGTTGAGTTTTACCATGAGTGAAGAAAAGTAGAAGTTTAAAACCACAACTGATTTAGATTAATACAAATTAACGTCAACTGCATAGCATTACTGGGGATATCTATAAGAATTGAACAGTAGAGAAAAACTATGTGTGCTAAATTTCTATCAAATTCAGTTTGATTCTGTTCTCTATTCCGGCAAGTCAGTCCTATGGAAGATAGTTAAACAAACTATTGGTCTCGTGTTTCCGTATTGACCACTCTTTAACCACTTTTATTGAGCTATTTTTAAAATTTCAACATACCTTTTAAAAGTTGCAGGAATAATATTCGAGCTACACGACTTTTGAAGGGTAATATGTTGAGCTATTTACAGCCCATAATCACCTAGAGCATCTGGTGAGTGAATCAGCACATATTCCATGTGTTGAAGGGCACCAACAAAAAACCCTTGACCTTTTTCTAACTTCTTCTTTTCAAGGTTCTTCTTCCTCTAGGAAATTCCGATCATTGCACCATTTTCGCCACTTTTTCGTTCACCGCAGTTCGTAATGTTTCACAAACAGCCACGAAAAGTTTGATTTTCTTATACGAAAAAGGCAATTCAACTGGAAACTTTGTTTCCTCGACAATAATGTCTGTGCCTCGGCGGAAATAGCATCCAATGTTTAAGGTCCCGAGAAGTTGCTTTCAGAAACTAGAGTAGTCACCAAAATCCAGTTACTGATTTGCAATGCAAGACGTAAAAAAGCTCTGTCTTCGTATTAAATTTTTGTTGCTCCTCGGGGCAGTAAGAGTTCCTGGGCGTTCAGTAAACGAGTTAAAAATAATGCTAATTCTACAATTTCTTCTCTTTTAAAGGATGATCAAACATTTACAGACTCGGTATATAAAGCTAACCTTTTAGCTGAATTATTCGCAAGTAATTTTTGCTTGCCGAAAAGTAGTCAACCTCTAAACGAGATATTCTATTCGATCTTAACTTAAACAAGTCTCCGCCGGATGGTATACCAGCACTGATCTTGAAGCAGTGCTGTTTGACGCTTGATCTTTTCAGCACCTTGTACCATGCCGGTAACTTTCGATGTTGAAAGGTTTTTTATGTTACGCCAATTCCCAAAAAGGAGGTTGCAATTTGTTATGCAACCTCCAAAGTTATGGATAATATGATGGAATCTGACCAAACGAGTTCGAGATTAATTCAGGGGTACCACAAGGTTCTTTTCTTTCTCCTATTCTATTCCTACGTCAAACTTTCAAGCCATTCATATTCATTCAATTATAGACCAAGCTTTTTAGAAGTTGGCGCTATAAGACAAAACATGAATGAATCATTAAACCTCGATTAAGAAGCAGTTTAAGAATGAGGTCGTTCGAATAGAGTTGATGTAAATGTGCGGAAAACTCAATGTTCTATGCACGGCAAATCATATTACTTTATCTGTATTAAAGGCGGTGTAAATCATATTTTTCAATTTTTCGAAAGAAGCATCCAAGTGCCTCCGTTTTCTAAAACGTCGTAAGAGATACTTCACTTCATCTCATCTTCGTACTATTTTCACCTTTACCCGACCGAAAATAGAATACAACTCTTATGTATAGGCGGGTACATGAGAGTCTATTTTGAAGCTTGCCGACCAAGAGAAGGAGGGAATGAAAGTGCACATTGATAACAGTAGAGTATTCAACTCTATTGATCCACTGGATCACCACGTTACTTCTTTGGAATGTGTTCTAACGAACTCAAGGAACTCGTTCCTATACTCGAACTTTCTTACGTAATATACGTCTATCTAATAGAGTTCATCCCTTCGCAATCGATTGGCCAGTAGTTCGTGTGTATAATTTGCTACCGCAAAATGAGGTGGTCCACTTATGCTTAAAATCTGAGATGTTTTAGTAACCTTTTATATTTTTGTTTTTTGTTTTTGCCTCTATTGGTAAAAAAATAATATTATTGTTTGCTGCTCACCCCAGAAATCATTCCATTTCGTTTCATATTGGTGGTCGATCGCAAGTAAATATTCAAATCTTTGAATTTTTTTCTGTTCATTTATTTGACATTATGTTCTTTGGATATTTAGCAAAATCTTGTATGCCGAACTTTCCTAATTTTTTCACGGTTTCTTCGACTTTTTTATAGGTCAACAAGATCGAAATTCACCACTTCAAAGATATTTTTACCATATACCATAATAGACCGGAAATTTTAAAATATACATTTGTTTTTTGGTAATGGAACCATTACTGTTGAAGGTGGTCGAAACTGGTTCATTATTTTCATACCATATGATTGACCTACCAGAACTAAGATTTTAATCGGTTATAGTAACAATTTTTCGATATATACATATGATTTTTGTGAACACAATTGTATATGTTTGATATACAAATTGGGTTTCCTTTTTGGGAAAACGGTGAAAGGTGATGAATATTTGAAATAAAGCTTTATATTTTTCAACACTGAAATTGGAGTTACGGCATCTATTGTTAGCTTGCCGCATTATTTAAGCTTTTGTTAAGCCAATTTTATTTATTGTAATATTAAAGTATTTAAGGAATTAAACTATTTTTATTCGTCTTCAAACGTAGATAACTTTTTGCAATGTCCTCTAATAGACTAAAGCTAAAATGTTTTTTCAAATACCAAATAGTTGATTTGATTGTTTGCTGGGTAAAAGAATATAATCGATTTTTAAATCAGAGTGCTAGTAATGTTCCTGCAGCTATATATAAATATTCACATGTCGTTTATGTGTATTTTACATGACTTTTTTATTTTATCCTTCCTTTGAATTCTGTTTCGTATGTTATGTTGCATCCTTTGATTTTCAGCAAATGTTAAATCTGTGGTTACAAGCAACAACTCCATTAGTCAATATAATAACAAATGGAGTTACAAGAAATTTAAATCTCTTTAAGTTTGTCATTAAAAGGCTTTGTTTTGTTTGATGCCAAACTTAAAAAAAACACAACAAAATTAAGGTTATTTAGCGATATAACTTTACTGATTTTAACCATTTTATAAAAAGTACTAATTTGTTCTGTAGCTGATTCAAGCAATGGTTACTTTTGTGCTTATCCCCTTTGATTTTGGATGATATCTTCTTAAACTTTTTTTGTTTTTTGTTTCACATAAATTTAAAAGCGTAATCGATTAACATAAAACGATATTGAAAACCGGTTTTGATGTTAATCGATAACGCTTTAATTTGTTTCTTTGTTTATTGGCACAAAACATACAAGCGGATTAAAAAAGTACCAAAAAAAAAGTACTTTCCACCCCCTAATTGGTCATATTTTCTCCTTTTCTTTTTTCGTGATCAAAATGCAATAACATATTTGTTCACTCCATTTGTCCGCTTTCGGTTTATGATATGTACATAATTTTATCCATTATATAGTCCAATATATTCTCTTTAGATTTCAGGAATAAATAGTAGCACTAATTCATAAACGAACCCAGAAGTCGAATTTAATAAAAAATGACAAATTTCTTTTTTGCGTTTCTTTTTTTGAAATTGTTTGACATTAACAATAAAATAAACTTTATAACTGGAAAAAATTATTTATGTACCTTTTACAGTTTTTTAGAAATTTCAAGTCATATTTTGCAAAAAATACACTTTCATAAAATACAGTTTTTGGTAGTTTGTTATACCCACCATCAAAAAGAATGGGGGTATATTAAGATTGTCATTCCGTTTGTAATTTCCTTAATATTGGCTCAAAAATCAAAAACGATATATATTCTGAATCCTTATGAAATTCTAAGACGATTGAGCTATGTCCGTCTGTCTGTCTGTTGAAATCACGATAACGCCTAAACGAAAGGAGTAAGCTCACCGAAACTTAGTAAAAACATTCTTCATCTATGAGAAAATTGGTATTGAAATTGAGCAAAATCGGTTAACATTTGACGACAGCTCCCGTATAACCTCATCTAGGCTAATCGCTTATTTGCTAATAAATGAAAAATTATAACAGCTATGATAATAAAATTTAGTATCTAGAAGTTTTACATAAGCACTAGGTAACATAAAAAATTTCATTGTAATCGGATCATATTTTACCATAGCTCCTATATAAAAAACTTACAAAAACAGCCTAAATTCCACCTGAGATACACTTAAATGATAAACTGTAATAGTTTTGGCCACTAAATGTAGCACAAGGAAGTCTTATGTAATTACCAGCCAGTGTGCAAATTTTGTCACAATCGGTCACTATTTGACCATAGCTCCCATATAAAAATCTTATGGAAACACAAAAATACAAAAGAAAAGGGGGTTAATGTCCGTCTGTCCGTTAGACAGACGGACATTAGGTAAGGCGATAGCGCCTTACCTAAAAGGGCTACAGCAACAAAATTTTACAAAAGGAAGTCTTATGTGAATGCCAGCCAGCGTGCAAATCGGTCACCATTTGACCATAGCTCCCATATAAAAAACTTACAGAAACACAAAAATACAAAAAGAAAAGGAAATTTATGTCCGTCAGATAAAAGCGCGACAGCTCCTTAACTACAAAAGCTAGAGAGACAAAATTTTACAAAAGTATTTTTGATATGTAGCAAAAGTTGTATACTGGCGAAATCGGTTCACATTTAGTTAGAGCTCCCATATAACCTCGCCCCGGGAAATACATGAATGCTGATAAATTGAGAACAATTGAAATAGATATGTCGACTAAATTAAGAATAGGGAAGTTTAATGCAACTATCGGTCAGTATATCAAATTTTATAGGAATCGGTCCATATTTGACTATAGCTTTCATATAAAAAACACTCCCGGAAACCAAAAAATATTTAGCAAGGACCAGTTAAAAGCTATTAAATTAGAAACTGTGAGAGCTATTGCCACAAAAATATTCTTTATATAAATACAAGCCAGTGTGTGAAATTTAGTTACAATCGGTCAACATTTGACTACAAGTCTTATATATATATTACATCCCCTTTTTTATATCTACAATCAGAAAGATTCGGAGGTACAAGCAGCATATTAAGATTATGTATATGGTAGATGCATTAGGAACTCCTAATAAAAAATATGGACAACTTCTTTATCCTAACTAAATATTAAGCTAAACGAAAAGTATTTAATAACTTATTAATGTAAAGCCATACCCGGTTACGATAACGAATATTTTTCAAAGTAAATAAATACTAGGGAAACCACTTACACACTTTTGAATGTTGAACTATAAAGCTACTGCAACCGAAGTTATTCCAAATATTTTACCAACAATACCAACTAGCGCAACAACTTTTATCCAATTTGGTTCACGTTTTGAATTTGCTGCACCCTCGTAGATATATGAGATATGTTTCTAAATTTAACACAACTTGATGGTGGGTATATAAGATACGGCACAGTCGAATATAACAACCTTACTTGTTTTAGACTTAAGTTGTTATTGCCTGTAAGCACAGATACAAATATATATAGCCAATGTTCGTATGTGGTGTAAAATTCGAGCTGTGTATGTCTGAAGGATAATATTTTCATAAAAGGTGTTCCAATCAGGTGACAAAAGCAGCAATTTATTGACAAACGAGCCAAAAGTTGAACATTGTGAATATATTTTTGTTTTAATTCTACAGAAACCCACAATTATAAATAGAACACGACAAAAGTCAATAAATATTGCTGGCACTGTATGAACTTCATTGAATGGGGTTAAGAACAGAAATATAAAATTAACGCTTTTTGTAAAACGTTTAAAAAATATTTATAACTTTAATATAAGTTTGTGCAAATGTTACTTGAAACTTAAAGTTAAGCAAACATTTCTTGTTTATTTTTTTTTTTTTGTTATTAATTTTTTTTATGCACTTGTTCGGAAGAAAATGTATGTGGAAAATAAAGTCCTACTTCTAGGACTTAAAAAAATGAATACAAAAAAAGACTGCAAAAAAACAGATACGAGTAAAAGCTGTGCATTATCTTCGTAGTATAAAATTTCTAATTGCAGCCATTGTTTTGTGAAATGGGCTAGAATGAGTCAAGCACTTCTGGCAACAGTCAAGCCTTCATTAAATGCAACGAGTGTGTCAAATGTTAAGTAGTCTAGAGAACATGACATCAGGCAGTAGTGATTTTTTTATATACCCTATTGAAAAGATCTTTAAATGGTTAACGAATTTAATTCTAGATTTACTATTTGTATATAATACAAAAAGTAGATAAAAGGTCAAATTTTAAACAAAAATGTCCTTCATCGAGCAGCTTTTCATAATAAGATTAAAAAACGACATCCCATTACGAAATAATCCGATTGTGCAAACATTTCGTTTAGGATTAACTACATCTTTACAAATATTGTGTAAGTAAAACTAATAGTTTAAATTAAGTTTTTAATTTCCAAAACTATTTTTTTTGTCAAGTTCTTAAATATGTTAAGTAAATGTCAAGAAGATTCCTACATTTTAATAAGATTCATTGAAAAAGTTAACATAATACTTAAAATCTATAGAGTGAAGTTTATTTGTGAAAATTCTAATTAAATTTTCCAAATATAATGTAATGAGCTTTTAAAAAGTTTTAAGTGTTTTCTTTTCTTATTGATTGCAATGAAAGAAGAATAGTTTTAACTAATTGAATATTATTTTTAATTGATTAAAATTAAACGAAAACTTTTATTGCCAATGAGATTTTTTTCTTAAAACGCATATGTATGTGTGTATGCATGTGAGAGATGTTTATGTGCATAAATTTAGTGCTTTATGGTAGTGTTAGTTAAGTCTTATGAAAATTTTTAAGTCATATTTTACTACTAAAATTTTCTTCGAATTTCTAAAATTATACGTTAAAGGATGCCGAATTGGAGTTTGTTAGTGATGAAAGATTACAGCAACAATTGTTCACTACAATGTATAAATTGCAGTGAGGAAATTGTATGACCAGAAAGAAACCCTTGAAAAGTTTTACAACCACGCCTGCCAGATTTGAACTGAAAAATAGTAATGTGCCGATATTGGATAGAAAATTGGCGATTTTTAAGATAATGTCGAAAAAAAACCAGACTTCAAGACTTTAACAGTTTGTTTTTTAACATATATGACCAATCAGAGGTTTAACAAGTAAGAGTGGTATATTCGGCTTTGCCGAATCTTGGATACCCTTCACCAATAGTGTTTCAAAAGTAAAATACAAAATCGTATGAATATATTGATAATTATATAGTTTCTGATTACTGACTTAGTTGAGCCCCACACAAATGCTTCATATGTATATTAATTTTCTTTTGTTCATACTAAATGTAATTCCTAGCAATATTTGGTTATACTAGTACAAGGTGGCGCAAAAGTAATCCTCCTATCAGAAAATGCTCTAAATTTTGCGATTGGCCCCTAATGTCAATTCTGTTTTGGCATTTGTGTAGTAAACACTTGCAAAATACACGTTAATAAACAATGTTACTCTACACTGCTCCAGAACGCGGAATATTGGTGACTATTTATTTGGCCAATAATCGGTCGGTGACTTTGGCACAACGTAAGTTTCGTCGCAGATTTCCTAGCCGTCCAACGCCTACTGGTGAAATACTGCTCGCCTCGAAGAGACTGGCACAACACGAGATGCTGCCAGGCGTGGCAGACCCCGGAGTCGCCGTTCTGCAGAGAATATTGCTGCTGTAGCCGAGGATGTCATGGAAGCGCCGTCGACATCGATCAGACGACGTGCCACGCAAATGGGTATCAGTCAACGGTCTTTACAGCGAATTTTGGTAAAAAATTTGAAGATGTTTCCGTACAAAGTCCAGACGGTGCATCAGCTGTTAGCTGCTGACCGCCAATCGCGTCTAACATACGCTCAAGCCATCCTTAATCACCACCAAGAGGAAGACGATTTTTCATTAAAAATAATCATGAGTGATGAGGCCCATTTCCAACTTACCGGGTACGTAAATAAGCAAAATTTACGTGAAAATCCGCGTGTAACCCACGAAGAGCTATTAACCCGCTCAAAGTCATTGTATGGTGTGCTTTTTTCGCTGGAGGAGTCATCGGACCTTTTTTATTCAAAGACGTAGCGGGCCAAACGGTTACTGTGAATGGTGAGCGCTACAGAGCAATGATTAACGAGTTCCGTTTGCCGCAACTTGATGAATTGGGATTGGAAAACATGTGGTTCCAACAGGACGGTGCAACGGCATACACTGCACGTGCCACAACCGATATGCTGAAGGATGCATTTCCCGGGCGCCTAATCTTCCGTTTTGGCGATTTGCACTGGCCAGCAAGATCGCCTGATTTGACCGCTGCAGACTTCTTTTTGTGGGGCTTTTTGAAGTCGCGGGTTTATGTCAACAAGCCTCAGACTCTTGCAGCTCTTAAAGACAATATCCGTCAAGAATGTGAAGACCTATCGCCGGAAGTTTTGGCCAAAGTGATGTAAAATGCTATAAAAAGGGCTCAAATGACAATCAACTCTGGCCGGAAAACGAAAAGCTTTTCAGTGGCGTCATCATCTAGAATAGTAATGGACCCAAAGGTTAGGTTGGGCAGGTGGCTGATGTATAAGGCAGCGTCACTTGGATTCTAAAGTTCGATAGACCAGATAAACCATGCAGAAAAGATGCTTCAAAATGTAGATGCCCTTAGATTTGCAAGAGTACATCGATTTGATGAAGATTAAGTATTCTGGCACACAACCCAAAAACACAGTGCCCAGTGAGGGTTGTGTACTTTAATTCATACGAATTATCCAACTATTAAAGGTTAATGATTAGTTATGTAAAACTCTAAAGTTAGCGGACTGATTTAGGTCAAAGTTTTAACAATGATTGTCAATGTATACAAGCCTTAGAATTATAAGGTATACACTCTTAGTTTTAGATACATGCGTGAAATATATAGCTAGCTATGAATGGATATCAGCTTTGGCGGAAAATTTATTGAAGATTTACGTATTAATCTGAAGTTAGTTAACTAATTAAGATGAATACTTCAACAATAATATTTGGGATGCATTGTTCTTTCGATCTGTCCAATGGATATGTGGAAAGTTTTGCTCTAGTTCTTTGTGCAATTATAACATGATTTAATTTATCAGCACTAAAACGATTTCCGGTCGGGGTTATATGGGAGATAACAGAAAATTTGAACCGAGATCGCCCATTTTCAAAGCCGAACTTTTCAAGAGATCGCCCTGAATAACGATATTGTACAACGTCTTTATACTAGATGCCATCATCGTATCTATTATAATAGATAGATAATTATAATTTGTCATTTATTAGCTACTAAGAGATTGCCTTAAGCGAAGTTATACGGGAGCAATAGTCAAACGTGAACGGATTTCTCCCAATTGCAATTAAACAATTTAAATTTTTGTTGATATGTGAGATACATACATACATATGTAGGTTTTGAACGGATATCATATACTTAGCTGCATTTTTGTACTTCCTAGGAAGATTACCTATAATTTGATATATAAACCATACTCAAATGTAATCATAAAGTTCAAAAGTCAGACATAGAATTAAGATAAATGCAGTGTGTCTGTCTGCTAAAATCAGATTTGTGGAGCTCCTGGAAGGTATACCCATTTGCATTTTACACAAAATTTTAGGATATCGTCCCACCCTGAGCTCCAAAAACTTGACTACAACAGAAAAAAGGACAGACAGGTAGACGGACGGACGGACAGACAGGTAGACGGACGGACGGACGGACAAACAGACGGACGGACGTCGCGAAATCGATTCTCCCGCCGATTCTGAGACGATCGGTACAACTTGAATGGTATTCATAATCAGATTTGTGGAGTTTATATCAGATTTTAGGAAATCCTCCCACAAGGAACGCTGTCAAATTTCATCACCATCGGTCCATAAACACCTGAGATATCGCTGAAACAATATTTACAAAATGTCAACAAAATTTCTTAGACACGTACTTTGGGCAATTTGCTGTACATCACAAGTAGTGTTTTGGCGGTATCTCAGTTGTTTATGGACCGCTTTTGATAAAATTTTATAATGTGCTTGGCGGGGGAATTTCCTAAAATCTGATATAAAATTTATGTATGTCCGTGCTCCAGGAGGATGGTTTTTCCTATTTCTGCATTTCATTGTTTCAACAAACATTCTCTAACGCGTACTTTGGGCAATTTGCGATACATCAAATTTAGTGTTTCGGTTGTATCTCAGTTGTTTATAGACCGATTTTGCTAAAATTTTACAGAGTGCTTTGGGGAACCATTTCCTACAATCTGATATATAATATATTATCACATGTACACCAGGAGTACCTTGTTTCTCTTATTATTTAAAAGTGTGTTTCAATCAAAAATTTTAAAATTTTCGTCTAATTTTTGGTATTTTTTCGATATTTTTGGTGTTTATAAACCGATTTTAATGAAATTTAATAGCGTTCATTGCGGGAGAATTTCCTAAAATCTGGTATATAATTTATGTAGGTCCACCCTCCAGGGGCTTCAGAAACTTGATTTCAACAGACAGACAGACGGACGGACAGACAGACAGACAGACAGACAGACAGACAGACAGACAGACAGACAGACAGACGGACATCGCTTAATCGATTCTCCTCCCGATTCTGAGTCGATCGGTATAATTTTTATGGGGTCTACGATCCCTAATAAAAAAATTACAAACGGAATCACAAACTTATAATACCCTTTCACCTATTGGTGAAGGGTATAAAAACGATATATTAGAATTTACAGAGTCAAAATTTGGAAACGAAATACAAATTTTTATTAAAAAATTGTGCAATATAATTTTTTTTACAGAACATTTTTAATATAAAAAAATTACATTTAAAATTGTTTCTGTAGAAAAATTTGCAATTTAAAATTGTTTCCGTTAAAAAACTTTCAATATAATTAATTTTCTATAGAAATCTTTTATTCTGAAATTTTCCATTTAAAATTTTGTCTGTGAAAAGTTTTCCTATATACATTTTTTTGTAAAGAAGAATTTTTGATGTTCAGTTTTTTGAATAAAAAAATTTTCCATATAAAATATTTTGTGTAGAAAAATTTTCAACATAACAATTTTTTGTATAGAAAAATTTTCCATATAAAATTATCACTATTATATTTTTTGTATAGAAGAATTTTTAATATAAATTATTGTGTAGATAGGTTTTCAATATAAAATATTTTCTATAGAGGAATTTTCAATATTAAATTTTTTTTGTATGAAAAAATTTTCTATATAAAATTTTTTGGATAGAAAAATTTTCCATATAAAATTTTTTCTATAGAAAAATTTTCAATATAAGATTTGCTGTACAGAAAAAATTTTACTTTAATTGATGTTCGATCAATTTTTCTCCTCATTATTACTTTCAAATTAATAATTAGAAAATTAAAAATGAACACAAGCCTGATAAATCATAATTTTTCAATTAATTCAATTTAAAGTTCGAATAATTAATTCCCAAATAATGAAAAAAATTTACTGTAAGATTTGTTGTATAAAAGAATTTTTAATATAAAGGGTATTATAAGTTTCTGCTGTTGTATGTAACGCATAGAAATATTTGTCTTAGACCCATCTTTTAGTATACCAATAGGCTTAGAATCACTTTCTGTGTCGATTTACCGATGTCCGTCCGTCTGGCTGGCTGGCTGATGAAATTTGGCACAGATTTTTTTGATAATAGGAACATGGCTGTTGAAATCCATTATTTATGGTATGGTATGGTCCATTATTTATGGTACCTCCCATAGGTCCCACTTCCCGGAATTGATATATTGGCCACAAAAATCTATATTTTTTCATGAAATTTAAAAAAAATACTGCTTATGTAAACTTAAATCACTGCACCAAATTGAAATCGGTCCACATTTGACCATAGCTCCCATACAAACTCTCTTCTCAAAACGCACTTAATGACACAAAATTCACTAAAACGCTCATAACTCCGAAGATAATGACAATTTTAAGTTTTTTTTTGCATACATAATTTTTGTAGCAGTTTGAAAGATTTCATAATAATCGGTCCACATTTGACCCTAGCTCATATAAGTCCAAACGGCGGAAACAGCTTAAATGTATAAGTTCTGAGAATATGTTTGTATGATGACAAAATTAAGCAAATATATGTCTTTATACAGGAAAAAGAACACCATTGACCTTAGCGGTGAAGGGTATCGTATGGTCGGTCTTGACCGACTATAGCACTTTCTTACTTGTTTTATATAGAAATGTTTTCAATATAAGTTTTTTTATATAAAAAATTTTCCATATAAAATTTTTTGTATAGAAAAATTTTCCATAAACATTTTTAGTATAGAAAAAATTTCAGTATAAGATTTTTTGTAGAGAAAAATTTGTAATTTATAATTTTTTGTATACAAAAATTTACAATATGATTATTCTCTTTTAGAACAATTTTCATTATGAAATTTGTTCTATAGATACAATTTCAATAAAAGTTTGTGCTATAGAAATATTTTCAATGAACATTTCTTTAATATTCGGCTATATTTGTATATTTTTTGCCAATATATTTTATATTTTTGTGTTTTATTTTTTTGCCAATATATTTTTGTGTTTTATTTTTTTGCCAATATATTTTTGTGTTTTATTTTTTTGCCGAGTTCTAAAAATTTGCTGCTGATAATACCGATTTTGTTTTAAATAAGGCAATTTTTTACGAACAACTTTTGGGAAAATCTTAATAGCTACCCCCTTGCTCTAATAGAGATTCCGTTAATGGGTTCTTCAAAAAAGAAATTCTTAGACAAAACTAGATACCTCACTATGTTGAATGGTCATATACATTGAATTGGTTTCCTTCTTAGTATAACCCAACATATGTAATCCTTAGCAGAATTTTGATTCACCATTTGTCCTTATTTACTGGTAAAATAATACTTTAAATGCAGTTACTCGAAACATGGCCACAAGATTTTTTAAAATCTTTGTTTCTAGCAATCAGGAGGATTGACCAACCCCATTGTATATTTGAGTGACACATTTCATTAATACATGCGTGGGTGTTGTATATAACATTTGGAAGCCGGTTTCTTATGGAAGTAATAAAGGCATTTCGATGTCTCTCTAATTCCATTTTTTCCAGAGCCTCAAAGATAATTCTGTCTGAACTTTAACTCGTCCAGAAATAGAATCTCACAAGAGTTGTTTACGTGCACCTTCAACTAGGTTGGCATGTTACCAGGATATACCTCGAGGAGGTTAGAGTAGGAATTGAATACAGTTCTTACCTGGTAGCTGGGGCAACAGCTACACGCCGTTACATCCCGATATTATATTTCAGCAACCTAAAATTATTATCGGTGGAGTACTTTTAGAATTATGTTCAATTCAGGCCAGTTTAATACAATTTAATTGCATCAGAGCATAGAATTTTTATAAAGTTCTAAAACACTTGTAAATCTTCATGGAACACTATGGAACACTATGTATGTATATGTGACATAACTGGCATTTAGAAAAAGTAAACACATAAAAATTATATAAAAAAAAGTTATTTCTTGGAATTATCAAAATGAAAATAAAAATTCTAGGCTCTAGTGCAGTCAAAATTGTGAAAAGTTATAAATGCCTTTAAATTACGAAACATAAGCATTGCAAAACCTCAGTAGTTTTTGCGAGAAAATTCTGCATTCAAATTGCAGTTTAAGGTTTATATAACCTCCATTTATAGATGTTGTTACAGGTGACACACAAACACACAAACCGTGTATTGTTTACCTGGAAAAACAACCCATAAATCCTTGACAATTTTGAAATAGTAAAGTGTAGAGAGTATTTGGTTTCAAACACATGACATGATGACAAATAAGGTTTATCAAACATTTACTGACAGCTATAATTATAGGAAATATGATTATCTTTTCCATCTCTGTTTATAATAGATTTTGTTTTGTATATCAGAGTTTATCTGGGTAAAAACATTTATTTTACATCAATGCCATTTTGTATATGTATGTATGTGGAGTGTATGCGTGTACAATTTAGCGATAGTTTGTACTTAAACGTAAAGTGTAAACATCGTTGCCTAAATATGTAAACAATTGTTAAATCCATTATCTATTTAATGCCAAAGTGTACAAAGTGACGCTATGCATGCAAAGAATAATTATATATCTGACAGTTTTATCTTTCATTTTATCATTGTATTCTGCTCGATAGTTAGCAGAAATGCTAACTAAAACGAGTGAATGATTAAGATTAATACATTTGTAAATACTCAAACACGCACACTTTCATATACTATGTATGTACTCGTATATAGAATCAAATGTCCCTTTGTTGGTAAACATATTTAGTTACAAATTCGTAGACATATACTGATTTGAGTTTATATAAAAAAAATAGTCCAATGAATTCGTTTGAATCGAATGCTGGAGGAAAACGCCCCAAATATGCAGGCCTAAATAAAATCGTAACTTACGATATGGGCATTTCCTGTTGTCCTGAACGTACGTTCGTGATCTTTTGATGTACAAAAAATATATAAAACAAAAGTTTTCCTCGTATATTTTTTTTTGCGATACAATAGTATTTTGGTAGATCTATGTTTATTATATAAGAAGAATTTTATCGTGTTTAAGTTTTCATAATAATAGTTATAAACATGTGGTTATGAACATACGCAAAATAAAAGTCTAGTTTGGCTGACAGTAACGAAACACAAACCGAAATGGAACGGAATATTCAAGAGTAATTAATTTATTATAAAAGTCTTTTAATATAGGGCTCTATCCAGTATTTTGAAAATAAAATATCTCTATTGGCTTTTGTTTAATTGGCTTAAGTACCGGTCGCCGAAGTACAATTTTGCGATATGTGGTTTTAATATTTTTATCATCCATTTTCGCATAAATATCTTAAAATTTTCTTAACAAAAAACTTAACACTCAATTTATTGTGTGAATAATAACAGGAAATAACACAAAATGTAAAGACTTCTATAAAACTACGCTTTGGAAGTGGCTAAAAAAGAAAATTTAAAGTTTTCCAGTTTCCGGCTTAATTTTCTCAAGTACATCAACTGAGATATAATTATACTCTTTATTAAAATTATAGGCAGTAAGAATAGCTTTTTATCAATATTTCATTTTTCGATTCTGTTTGACCATCCGAAGGAAATGCCCATATGTAAGTAATTGAAATAAATAAATGTTCATTCATTCGCTTTATAGTGGAGACCTTGTAGAGGATGAGGTTCAGAATATATTAGAAAATATTAAATTTAAATCATCAATGATGACTTATACGAGAAAAAGTGGATGTTCTAAATTTATTTCTATAACATTTTTACTCGTCACTACTTTGCTATGAGCTTTTTTTTGCTATTTTTTGTAAAACCACTTTGTCGTATAAGTAATATTTTCTTTATTTTTATACCGAAAATTATTCATACGCAACGTACAAAAACCTACATGTCGTCATGCGGGAGTTTACGTATGTGCTCTATACACCAAAAATACATTTTGAGAAAATTGATCTTGAAGTTTTAACTTAATTTTTCTATAAAACTATATGAGAAAATTTTGAGATATTTATATTTGGCGTAACAGCACAAAAATATAATTTTTGAAAGATATATAACAAAACAGCCACTATTTGTCTCAGAAACTAGACGAGATAGCCGAAAACGGATTGCAGATTTGAAAAATTTAAGGTCGAAAAACTCAAAATGTG
Organism: Stomorhina lunata; assembly: GCA_933228675.1. Taxonomy (NCBI): domain Eukaryota; kingdom Metazoa; phylum Arthropoda; class Insecta; order Diptera; family Rhiniidae; genus Stomorhina; species Stomorhina lunata. The sequence goes on from OW121744.1 coordinate 69,272,612, forward strand.
CAAAATGGCGAATAGAGCACATAAACTCCCGCATGACGATATGTGACAGCGCATAGAGAAAGGGATCTAAGAGACCTAAGGGTAAAAAAAAAATTAAATATTTAAAATGGCTCTCCTGAACAAAACCGTTTTTACCCTTAGGTCCTTTTCTATATGAGCGAAAAATACTCTTAGGTCTCCTTCTCTATACGCTGTCACATATGTACATTAGGGTGCACCCCATTTTACGAAAGTGTGAAATTGAACCATAACTCACCCCATAAATGTTTTATATAACATAACAACATGATGTCTAAATTTTTTCAAAATTATACAAAGTGTTAAGCATTGGGAGTATTTTTGTTCTACCAAATTTAAGTGGCTTTATTATAAGTCATCAATATTAAACATCCATGAAGTAGTTTCGGAGTTATTGTAATTTTTGCCCAAAAAATTGTTTCCTTGACCACACGCCTAAGGAAAAATTTATTTATAAAATTTATTAATAAAAAAAATTATTAATAAAATTTACCTAAGGATAAGTTAATTTCAAAGTAAGACATGATTTACAATTTTATGACCTGTACTAAAGTACTAAATAGTCGAGTTTTGTTAGAATTTACTAAGTTTTTTCATATGTATTAGAAGATTATACTTTTTTCTCAGGCCGCACAGACTTTTACAATAAAATACATATAGAATGAAAGCTGATACTCCCACAATTATAGAGGTGGTTTGGTTTTTCATGTACGTTGCACCCATAAAATCGAACTATTTCGATAATTTTTTTAAAATTTTTAAGTAAAAAAAAAATGGCTTAAAAAAATAAATATCAAAAACTTATTTTTCAATAAAAATGCACGCAATGATATTTCTCTTATTCAGAAATTTAGCAGAAAGAATACAAAAATCCTAAAATTTAAATACTTACAACAACACTGTAAAAAATATTGTGAAGTTTTTAGCCAAAAAATGTGCTATTCAAAAAAACAATAGTCAGCTTCGATGGACCCGAAAATATAGGCACATCAAAAAACTACTTTTATGAATCAATAATCTTGTTTTCTGTTATATATACTAAAATATGTGTAGAAAAGTTTAGGTGTTTTCTATGCCAACTTTTGAAATATAATGGTTTTAAAAATCCATATTTAATATTTTTATTAAAATTATCAGTTGATATTTTTACAGCCTATCCCACGATATCGAACGTTTTCAATCGTTCGTATTCTCAACGAAAAACAGCTGATTTGCGTCCAACTAAAAGTTTTCAGTACGACAAGTCGAACGAAAATGAATACGAGCGATAACGTAAACACTTTAATATAAAATTGCGTCCCACAATATCATTTATCTGCTGCACGAAAACATGTGTAAAAATCACTGACACATGTTTTAGCTTTCGTTTTCATCAAAAAAAGCGTAAACAACTTTATTTAAAAAAAAAAGGATTTTTATTTAAATTTGACAATTTTCAAATATCTTACGTTTTAAAACGTAAAGCCAGAAGAATGATAAGTCGAAAGATAGTGGAACGCTTATTCGAACGAAAATGGGTGACTTACTTTTGTTTGCATAATATTTCGCTTGACATCGTGGGACAGGCAGTTAATATTTGAAAATGTATGATAATAGAAGGCAATGCATTACATGGTAATGAATACCAATGTTATTTAAATACCAATGGTTATGAGCATTTTCAATACTAAAATACTAAAATGTTTAAAGTAATGTTATATTCTAAAAAGGTTTATGGCAATCCTAAATAATTAGAGATTGGTTATATTTTAAAAAAAAGACGATCACGCTTTATCATTTTGAATGTGAAATTATAGATTAAAATTTAAAAAAAATAATTATTACTGAAATGGGGGAATTTTGGGTATTTAATTGACCCCGCACCGGAAAAATAAAAGGGTTTCTAAAAATGTTAATTCATTTTTGAAAATAGTAGGCCAAGAGAGATATATGCCAACAATTTCATTAAGCTACCATAACTCCTTCGACTGTTTTCCAGTTTTACTATGGGGACCGTTCACTGTGGGCCAATTTCAAAAATTGATTTTTGAATTTTTTGAAAATTTTGTTCAACAAATATTACAAATAATAAATTTGCTTCAAAGCATCACAAAAAAATAAATGGGACAATAAAATCTAAAAAAATGAGGTCGCTATCTTCAACTGTTTCGCTGTACCTGCGATTTGAGAAATTCTCGGAAATGTGAATTTTTTATAATAATTTGAGTATATGCATGTTAAATTGTGCCAATTTTTAATAATTATAAAACTAATAGTTAATATTTTTAGATGGGCTATACGCAACTTACACGGCATTGTTTTGTAAATATTGGAAAAGTTTAACCCTTTTTTTGCCGGGGTCAAAGGTCATAATATGGAGTTTTTTATTTTCTATAGGAAAATGACAGAATATTAGGAACTTATTACCAATTTTTGTTCAAAAACTATATTAATTCTTATTAACATTATGTCTTCAAGGACACGAATTTTTAAGAAAAAATAGCATTAACTCCTTTTTTTTAATTTTTATATTACCGAGACTCGGGGTGAATGCGAAGTCAAATGAAAACTAAACTTTAGGAATAAAACACTCTGATTTACATACATAAATCTAATCAGCTCTATAAAATATCACAATCGTTCAGCAATTCTATATTAACTCAATATCTTATAAATATTCGTGAATTATTGTTAAACAAAACTTCCTCAAGCATAACAAACACAGTTTTCTGTCTATCCTGAGAAAATCACTTTTTGTTGTCGATTTTTGGTTCAGTCTTAGAGAACGAAGTTAGCCAGATTATCAGTGTAAACGGCGGAAATTGTCAGAGGTAATCAAGAAAAAAAATGTTTGCCTAAATGTTTGTTTAAATTAGAGAGGACTCAGCTACATGCCACACTTGAATACTTGGTTGTGATATGACCCCGTTAAAAATTTGTGTGAAGTTTTCTTGAGCAAGAGTCTTTAGAGCCAATTTAAGCCACGCCATTGGTCAAATTCTGAACTGATTTATGCACCGGTATCATAAATGCGCTATTTCTTTATGTTTAAACTTAAAAAGCTCTTAACAAAAGACTCTATACCTAAATGCAAGAAATACAAATAAATCTTTATTGATTTTAAGATTTAAAATAAAATTTTTCTATGTTTGCCTTAAAATATATGAAATGATTTTCAACTTAATACCAACAAAAAATAATAAAACTCTTTTATCCATTTATATTTTATTTCATTTTAAGTACTACTCGTATTTAATTCTTTGAAGTTTAGTTTTTTTTCATCATTTAATCTTTCTCTGTAGTCTATTATAATACTTCAATTAAATGATTTTATGCAAACAAAGCTATTCGTCATATTGTTCACTTACAATTAAAGCTAAAAGATTAATTTTACGCATGAGTTCATTTTATAGAATTAAGTACTTCATAATGTGAAGGCAGAAAACTAAAAATATCCTTCAAGGCATGAGGTTTTAATATAAATCCACGATGATGTATTTTTATTTACATTTAGATAAATTTAATATATGACTAGTATCCAGATAAAACAAAGATTGCAATAGAAATTAAGACAGAACTATAGAATACCCAATACCACTGAGATTAAATGTGAAACGTATTTAAACAAATAGAGTTTAACTTATATTTAAGAACCAAAGAGAAATTGTATAAAATTCCGCTTCTTTTATACAATTTCCATAGGCAACCAAAACATCGAAGGACATCGATCTTAGATATTGTTTCTGAGTTAATCATTACTTTTTCAAGTGTCTGGCTGGCGTTTCTGATGCTAACCTACATATGTATTTCAGTAAAAATTATAATTATGCATAATTAAGTTAAATATTTATTCATGTGTTTATTATTACAAAGTCAATGTTCTGTTCATGCAGGTGAAACGAGCAGACAAAAGGAGCATCATCAAAAACATAACAAAATTAACAATCCCATAATGTTTTATTCGTTTAACAAAGTTTTTTGTTTTTCTTTTTGTTTAATGTGTGAATTAAGCTAATTTTCCTAAATCCTTGTATGAAATTCATTTTGTTTTAATAAGGATTATTTGCCATTGTTCACTTTTCCTCCTGTGATTTGGTTCCTTGTTTGCTGCTGATTCTGTTTCTGCTGTTGTTCTTTTTATTTCAATTACAATATAAAACACGTAATCCATTAATTATTTTTATGACACTTTATAAATTTCGTTTAAAGACACGTTCCCTAACATACATGTTACACAATTATACACATACATATGTATATGAATATGTTATGTATACATACCTATAACTTAGGTACATATGTATATTTCCTATATGTATGCTCAAGTATATACCCACATTTACACTAAAAATGTCATAACATTAAAATTTTTAAGCCGGAGTTTAATAGATAACAGATAGAAAAATTGCACATTTTCTATAGATAAGAATTTTGAATTGTGTCTTATTTTACGAGTATTTTGTAAAATAAGCAAAAGAACTCTTAAATATGTGAACCACTGGAGTTTTCTTATTGGAATCCTTTATGTCGTTGTGCGTTATTTGCTATAATAGTTAATTGAAAAATTATGTAATCGATTTATCAAGGTTAGAGTGTATATTTGTTCTGTCGAGTCATTTCTTTAAGTTTGGAAACAAGCAATAGTATTTTATTTTCTTAAATGGCCTATATTTACAACCCTTTAAAGTCAAACGCTAAAGATTTGCGCTTCAATCTTGCTCATAATTCTTCAATTTTGTATACCAAGCTTTTGAAAGATTTTCTTCGAACGTCCTCTATTACGAGTTCCTTTGGGATCATTCTCGAATACTTGTCTTGCTAAAGTATTTTCAACTATTCGCACAACTTTTTACTATGTCGATGTCAGCGTATAGCTCATTCGATATCGATATTCATTGTTGACACAAACTAATTCAAAAATTTATCTCATTATCATTCTCTCAAATATTCCATTAATAGCATCTTCTGCCTTCAAATACTTCTTGCATTGATCCATAATAAGTTGATATATTATTTTCCATTTGGGAAAAATAATCCTCCTTTTGAAGGTATTCAATGTGGGTTACAGCGCATGCATTCCAAATACAGTCACTATGACTTTATTGGGTGACATTGGCTCACATTTGCCTACTCTGGTATCGATTCACACCTAAGACCTCACTGTTTTATCTCTGATGTGTTGTGGTGGATCCATACTCGTCCATATTACAGTCGAAAATTGTAATTGTGGTTAATTGTGAAGAAATGAAACACCCATATTTATGAAAGTTTTCTCACAATCGTGAATTTTTTTCATTTTCTTCGAATGTAGACGCCTCAATTGGTCATCTACAATGTTCGTCATCGTCTTTGTATATACGAAAACATCAACATTTAATAAACCACTTCTATATCGTAAAGTCCCCATAATGTTTATAATGCTTGGCTTTAGGTGAAGTTAGTTTTTTTAGTTGAATTTTTTTGTTGCATCCTTAGAAAGTAGACACGATATCATGTTATTCAGGAATGGTTCTTGGCAATTTAAGAGACTTCCTCTATTAATCAAATCTCTCACTGATTCTGAGATCATTTCGATATTTATTATACCTCTTTCTCACAGTGCTTTAGTTTTTACCTTTAAAGGTCAATGTCTCAGGTAAGGTATCAGTTCCAGAGGTAGAGGTCGAATGACAGAGCCTTACTATAATCAGCCGACTTGCCGTCTTTATGGCTAAAAGTTAGCTTCGTGATAAGAAACTTTGTAATAAGTAGAATTTATTTACTTAATTGAGTAACAATTCAAAGTTAATTTATATCCTTATTATTTTAAGAATGTTCGGAGTAGTAGAACAAAACAGAAAGGCTGGTGCGATTCGAAGCAAAAACAAGCAGTCTACCACACTACACTTTAGGCCAATGCGGCTTACAAACAGCAGATTAATCACTTAAGTATGCGAGAAATAAAAAGATTTATTGATCCTATGACGGTTCAAACTACTTTAATCCTTATTGCAAAGGCAACTTCTGCAATTCACTGCTATTGAACTTGTCGCGAACAGTTTCCCACAAAATCGTTCGTCATATAAGTGCAAAAATTTCTCTCTATTTGAATGCAATGCGTAAGAATTGAAATCTTTGCATAAATTGATCATTTTGGTAAGTGAATTTCAAGTGTCTGGTGAGTCAAAAACAAACAATCAGAAAAAAACGATCGTTACGCTGTGTCTCAGAATCAATTTTCATTGGCCAAACACTATATTTTTTCATGACATAGATTCTTAAAATTTGTATGCCATTAGAAAGAAAATATATCGAAACTAAGGTAGTTAAAACATTTCATCAAAATATTCACAGTAGTAGGCAGTTGGGGAGCTCGGCCAAACGTCGCGACATGCATATCCTATCTCTTACAGCTTTAAAGATATTCAAAAATTTCAAAAATTTTAATTTTCAATTTTAGTTCCTTTTGGCCATCCTAATGAAAATACGGAATATACCTCAATGAAAACAGGGGCTAACCTAAGGATAACAAAATATTATATTGTCATCTAGGATTGACTTGTGACCTAAATTTGAGCAAAGGCGGTTAAAAGAAAGTGGGTAAAATGGGTCACACATTTAAAACAGAATTACAGATCGAAAATTGAGCTTTAAGCTTCACTTTCTTTCCAACCGCTGTACAGATCTAAATTAAACATAAACTCGATAAAAGCTTGAGATATTGTCTATTGACTAAAAAGAATGGCTATAAAATATCCTCCTTCCCATAACCTATTTTCCTAGTTCCAACACAATGCATCGCATAAGTAGGGGTCATCCCCTGAGTGCTGGTCCTAAGTTAAAAAAAAAAAAAGTTATGAATTTTTTGTGGGAAAAAATTTATTATTTTTCTGCTATCCTTTACTCCCAGTGGAGCGTAAGGCCTCAACCATCCTTTTATAGCGGACTCTATTGCGAGATTTTAGGCATATATCATTCCATGGTTTCGATTTTTTAGGCCATCACCTTCAGGAGAAGTATCCTACTATAAGACAGATCGAAAACTTGCATTATTACCTATTTTACAAACACAATCATTTTGAATTTTGTTTGTAAATCAAGGGAAAAAGCTCAGATTACACTGTGCGCCAAGGAATTTTTTCCCGAATGAGACCAATTGTAAGTGAAAGGAGGCTATTAGTAGAGCAAAACCCCTAGAGGATTTTGAAAAGTTAGCTCGAATTTTTAAGTTAGCTCTTTGCTCTTTGAAGTTGGGTTATTTTAAAAATGTTTTCAATATAATTTCTATGTGGAGTAAATCTGCAAATAAATTTAAATGTTATAATTAAGTATTTTAATCATATTTTAATCATATTTATTAATTTTTATAATTTTCATGAATTTAATTTTAAGTTTTATCTTACTTTATCGCAAAATTTGGGAGAATTTCCAATAAATTGGTGAAATTTTTACTATATCAGCCAACAAAAAAGTTAATTAGCCTTAGAGGAAAAAAATTTTGTAAAATAGACCCGAAATTTTATGTAAATCGATTTGTCGAAACCAGAACTGAACATGGAAATAAATTTTAAACATTGGGTAAAAATAGGTTTTTCTTTCAAATTTTCAAAAATTTCTTTATTAAGAAATATTTCAGTGAATTAAGAAAAATTTTTATACTTCTGACAAAATATATCTTTCAATAAAAAAATAAAACGTTAAGATCTAATGAATAGTATAGCAGTAATTTCCATTTTTAAATCTTATAAAATTACTAAATACTACTATTTTTTATGTATGGACTCTTTTTATTGTTAAGAAAATTACACAAAATAAGAAAATTTTGTCTTTAGTGTAACCTCCTAATGATATAACAAGCTTATTAATCAAATTTTCCATAGAAATTTCCTACTTTGATAATTTTAGCTTTGATAATTTTATTATTCGTTTATAAATTAGGGGGATTAGACTTTATACTTAAGCTGAAATATGTTTCCTAAGAGAAAAAATACATTAAAACTTATATAGTTCACGCGGTTTTTGTCTTCTGAATCGATTCTGGTTAGCAAATTTGGAGTACATTATTTTTAAATAGTAAGGAACCACACATAAGACCCCGCCACAATTAATTTAACACACACTAAATAAATTAAAAAGGAAATGTTACTAAATTCAGCAAAAAGTTAATTACTCGATATTGTAAATTTCACCTAATTTTAGTAAAAATATGGAAAAATGGGGAATAAAGTATAGTACAAATTCACCAAAAATTATGAAAAGTAATTTATAAAATTGTATTAGGACTAAAATATGCAGTTTCAACTGTTAAATTTATTCACTGATTTATTCTACATGAAACTTATATGGAAAATTTTATACCCAAATAACCAAACTTTAAATAGCTGTAACTTTAAAACTCGAGCTAACTTTTTACAACCCATTTAGGGTTTTGGTTTACTAATTGCCTTCTATCATCTCCATTTGGTCTCATTCGGGAAAAAATCGATGACCCCTAATTTGCACACGGTGTTATCGACTAAACAAAAGTAAACACAAACATTTTTCAGTTGCTTTCGTATAATCAAAGTACATTTTTTATGTACTTTGCAGTATAAATTGTTACATTTGACGTCTTATATTTATCTGAGCGAATATTTTGGTATGCTCTTCTCACTATCTCGGTACTATTTTCAATATCTTAAAAAATTTCAACCACACGAGTATTGTATATCTATTTTTTTCTTATTTAACTAACTTTCCTGTAATTTGATACATTAGAAACTATTTGAAGAAAATTGCTTGTAGATCTAACTAAGGACAACATTCAATTGTATTACACATCTGACTTATATTTATCCAGAAAAATAAATAATTGTACATTGAACATATGAGAAATTTAACATAGCAAATACATTTTTTATATTGTATATTCATATATAAATATATAAATACTTAGTATGTACTTAGATTTTATTTAATGATTATTAGACAACATTTGTCGAAGCTAGTAAATAATTACTTTTGTAACAGGTTTCCTTTTTTATATCTATTCCATCCATTTCATTAATAATAATAATCCGAATGGTCAAAGCAACAACTGTAGTTAACAAAAAGAAAAAAAAAACAAATTATACATAAATGTCATTAATAAATTCCTTGATAAAAATAATATTACAAATGGGGAAAAATAGAAATAGAAGAAAAACAAACTAAATAAAATAATAAGAAAGTCCATTGTTGACAGCTTAAGGCTGTTTATGACATATAAAGTGTTTTTGTTTGCATCAACAGAACTACAAAATTTTTATTTTCTTTTCTTCTACAAAAGAATAAATAAATATATACGTGGATTTATGGTTATACAAATTGTAAAACCATTTAAATATATATTTTTCTGAGAAGTATTAAGAAAAAGTTTTTTCGTTTTTTTCTAAGATTTAAGATAATATGTAATACTTAACTAACAAATAGTTAACGGAATTCGAATGTGTAAAGAGTATAAAAAAATTTGTATAATAAAATTTGCAGTTTCTTGTTTTGAAGTTTTATTAATGAAATACCACTCATGTGCCTTTTTCCATCAGGGCAATGATATATTTTACCAAACTAATTTTCTCGAGCAAGTCTATAATGGATTGTTTGAAAAGTTCAATTAAACAACTCAAAATTAATAATCGTCAGAAAATAGTTCGGACGTATTTGTAAAAGTTTTTCCTGAAATATCAAATACATATTTCACTCGAAACACTCTTTATTCTACAATTGTACAATATTTTAATTGTTGCTTATTTGTGGTCGAATTAAGATATTATTGTTCTCAAATATAAAAAGATATTTTTATTAGGGGTTAATGAAACAATTAACTAAATAAATATTCAATTATTATTTAAGACAAATTTAATTGTTAAAGAAAAATACAGCCAATAGTATTAACAACATTAACAACAAAAGCAAGTTATTATTTATATTTAATTACTTAATTACTACATGTGTATTTTTACTCACAATTTTACACAGACTTGTTTTTTTTTAAATAACACTGCATATATATTGGTACTATTCCACTATCAAAATGTAGTAAAACCCTATACTCAGTTTGGCCAAGTTAGTGGCCGTTTTATTTTTATGGGCCTTCAAAGTTTCCCAATATTATCATGATGCCTAAAAAAGGTGTCATCAATTTTTACACAATAACACATCAACACTCAAAAATATCGCTAAGCTTTGTTTGGCAAAAATGTATCAAAGAGTATGGCAAATATTATAATTTGGATCTTTTTCGATGTTGGTACATTCAGAAAAAAATTAGACCAAATACTCCTGAACAAAGTTGCGGAACATTGTTAGCCATATTTTTTAGTTTTTGTTATTAAAAATGCGATTTCCGTATGTAACCTAAAAATAGCGCCATCTTTTTATAGAAATCAGAAACAAAGAAGTCGTAGAACAAACATTGTTTTTATAACCTCAGAGATTTATTTTCCACAACAAAAAAGTTCTTTTTCGCAAAAAGACGTTTTTGAGATATTGCTAATTATAAAATTTGAGTTAAAAATATAAATTTATTGGCACAAATGAGTCTTTATGACCAATTTTTGGTATTCAAACACGTTCAAATTATATTGGTGTGTTCACAAAAGTTACTGTGGCTACAATTTTCCCAAATATAGTGTAGGAATAATCAGGATTTCCAAGAAGTTATGATCAAAAAATTAAAAAAAAAAAAAATGTTCTTAAACTTTTTTAAAAAAACTTGTATTTTAAATATCACATTTTTATTACAAAATTTTTGCAAGAAATATTTGCAATACTCTTAGCTACATTTTTGACGAACACAGTTAGGCGATATTTTTAAGAAATTATTAGTTATTTGGTAAAAACTGATGACACCTTTTTTAGGCATCATGATAATATTGGGGAACTTTGGAGGCCCATAAAAATAAAACGGTCACTAACTATAAGGTTTTACTACAATTTGATAGTAGAATGGGACCCATATAAATACGACCTTGCAATTTTCAAAAGATGTTCATTTGTTGTGTAGTGTAATTGTGAAAGTTATATTTTTTTAAGTTTTCTTCTTAAAGTATTTAATATAAAAAACGTGTTAAATTAATGGCTTTTGTTAATTAAACCACACAATATAAAATAAATATTTATGTAAATATTTGGTATTAAATTAATGATAGAAAAACAGATTTTGACTTTACTTGCACATACAGAAATGTCTTTATTTAAATGGGGGTTACTTTATTTGTTAGTTTTCGTTTATTTTAATATTCCCCTTTGCGAGTATTTAATGGCACTTTTACGACAATAAAAGTGAATTCTAGATAGTTTTGACACATGTGCGTACAGCCATAAACATTAGCATTAGTTAAATAATCGCACAAATTGCTATAGATACCCAGCAGTTTCAAATATAACAACATTTAAATGTACCCAACAGCATTAAGTTTAAGAACAATTTACTATTCTACATTAAGAAAAACATGTTTTGTGTGGAGCGAAAAATGTATTTTTTACTCCTGTATTAAAAATCGATGTTCTACATTCTAAGGTGCACAGAAAAAAATTATTCTTCCTAGGTCAATGCCATAAGTTGGGGCAAAGGACAATTCTAAGACCCATTTGTATAGAAAAAACAAGCAAGAAAATTTATAGTCGGTCAAGCCCGACTATATGATACCTTCACTATTAAAGTCAAATATGGACCAACAATTGAACAAGTTTTCCTTAAGTTTAGGAAACATACATAATAATACTTATTATTTTAATTAAAATTCGTGATATTTTAATAAAAGCCTCAATTTTCATTATATTTTATTATACCCTTCACCACCATATGTGGTTAGTGCTGATGTTTGTAACGCATAGAAATATTAGTCTGAGACCATCTTTTTAGTATACCAATCGACTTAGAATCACTCCCTGAGTTGTTTTAACGATGTCCGTCCGGCTGGCTGGCTGGACAGTTATCCATGTAAGCTTGTTATCATTCTACAGGTCATAACTTTAAACATAATTTGATGAAATGATGAATGGCACTGGCTCATATTTTGGTCCAAGGAAGATCCCTATTCTTTTTGGGCGAAATCGAATTACTATTTCGGGTACCTCCCATAGGGATACCTTCCCGGAATAGAGTTTTTGGTTCTCTACAGCCACAAATTTAGTTATGTTTTAATAATATTCAACACAAATATTGCTTATTAATGAGTATTCCTAATTTTTCGACCATACCCCCCATACAAGACACATTCTCAAAAGACGTTTATATACACATAAAAGCACAAAAACGTTAATAACTCTAAAGATAAATACATTTGATTACTTAAACTTTTCACAGATAAATATTTTATAAATATGAAACAATAACCAAAATTTGGTAACAATCGGTCCGCAATTGACCCTGGCTCCCATATTTAAGGCCCTTAGCCCGAAATGGTATAAATCTAGAAAAAATTGCATATAGTATATGTATGTATCTAAGACTTAAGGAAAACTTGTTTAATTGTTGGTTCATATTTGACCTTATGGTATGATATAGTCGGGCTTGACCGACTATAGCTTTTCTTACTTGTTTTTTGTTGTTAAAATAATGCTATCTGTTTGATTTAACATTTGAAATGATAAAATTTTAACTTGCAAAAAGTGCTATCTACTGTGGAAGCGCAGATATAAGGAGTTAATAAAAAAACTAAATTTGTAGAAAATCTTAGCCCCAATTTGTATGGCATTGTAAAACAAAGTTTTGTTACTACTCTTACAGTTAATGACAAAAACAGTTTTTTCGCTCTCCTGTAAAATTGTGAATTTGCAGATAGTGTTTTTGGAATATAAACCTTCGATATACTATGAGATATTTATAAAAATTTCGAGATTTAAGTCGATTTATGTCACTTCCGGCTAAGGGCTTGATACGTGAGCTAGGGTTAATTATGAATCGATTGTTACCAAATTTCGGTTATTGGTTGGTTATTTACAAAATATTTATCTGTGCAAAGTTTAAGTAATAAAATGCATTTATCTTTAGATTTATAAGCATTTCTCTGCATTTATGGGTATTTAAACTACTTTTGAGAATGTATCTTATAAGGGAGGTATGGGCCGATTCCTAAAAAATTAGTAACACTGATTACGATTATCATAAGCAATGTTCGTGCTGATTATTATTAAAATACAACTATATTTGTGGCTGTAATGGACCAAAAACTCTATTCCGGGAAGACATTCATATGGGAGGTATACGAAATTGTAATCCGATTTTGCTCACAAAGTATAGGTATTGTCCTTAGACCACATTTGAACATATTAAAACATACCTCCCATACAAGATATATTCTCAAAAGTAGTTTAAACACCATTGCAATGGTGGTGAAGGGTATAATGAGAGTTTTTTTTGTTTTAGGTAAATTTTAGGATAGCAACAAAATTTACATTAGAATACTGAAAATTCAAATTTAGTCTTGATATCGCCGTACTTCCGATTTGAAATCGCATAATTTCGCGAAAAAGTAAATTTTTGGAAGTAATTTGTCAATTTAACTTAAGTTTTATATTAATATAAAACAAATATTGAATGTCACTGAATAGTCTATAAAGAATGTCTTTTAAACGTTTTTGGATATTGGATAAGCTGAACCCTTTTTATATGGGCCAAAGGTCAAAATTTGCATTTTTCGTTTCAAAATTATTTAGTGTTATTAATTTTGTGGGAAATTTTGATCAGAATTATAAAGTAAGTTTTTTTTTTTTATTTTATTTTATTTATTATGGATTATAAGCCTTTTTGGCCAAATCAATCCAGCTTTATCATATGGAAAATACAAATGAATCTTACAAAATAAATTTTTTAATCGAATTTATAAATTTAAATATTATAATAACAAAACCCGCCCAATTCACAAATGTTGAAAACTAGATAAAAAAACTTTTGACAATACAGAGTTTAGTAGCATATAAACACAACAATTTTTAAATATTTTCTAAACATATTTTTTTAAATTTGTTTATAGAATAAGAAAAGTTTCTTTCACGATAAGGTATTACCGAATTCCATAACCTAGAAACTTGAATTACAAATGATCTACTCATAATTTGAGAAGAAAGACCTGGTAAAGTTAAAGAATTAGTTTGTGTAGATAACCAAAAACTGAATCTATTTGCAAGATAAGGAGGCATACCATGTTTGACAATCTTATAGAATTGGATCATACGTAATTTAATATAACTTTCGAGAATGACTTATTGTTTTATTAAAAATATGTACTTGAGGGTTACTCAACAGATATAAGGATTCAAATGGCACAAACTAAAATTAAACACAAGAAAAATTTACAAAAGCATCTTTTTAAATAATGATCAAATTTATTTAAATTTACGACAAAACATTTTTTTCTTATTTTAATCCCCATGTCTATAGAGGATTAATATATATATTTTTAATAAAACAATATAATTATACCCTTCACAACCTTAAGTAGAAAGGGTATTATAAGTTAGTGTATGTAACGCATAGAAATATTGGTGGTAGACCCACCTTTAAGTACAACAATAGACTTAGAATCATTTTCTGAATCGATTTAATGATGTCAGTCAGTCCGTCTAGCTGGCTGGACCCCCATGTAAATTTTGTAATAAAAGTACAGGTAGCAATTCTAAAGATAATTTAATACAAATTTGGCACATACATTGTTTTGGTTATAGGACCATGGCTATTGAAATTCGTCAATATCGGTCCATTATTTATGGTACTTTCCATAGGTCTCACTTCCGGAATTTATATGTTGGCCACAAATATCAATATTTTTTCATGTAAACAAAAATTCTTGTACCAAATTTTGTTGCAATTGGTTCACATTTGACCATAGCTCCCATACAAACTCTTCTGTCAAAACCGACTAAATGGGACGAAAATTACTAAAACGCTCGTAAATCTGAAGATAATGACAATTTTATATTCATTTTTTGTATACCTAATAACAGTATGCAAAATTTCGAGATAATCGCTCCAAGTTTGAACCTAGTCTCATATAAGTTCTAATGAGGGAAATAGCTTAAATATATTGGTCTTGAGGAAATGTTTGTATGACGACAAAATTTAGGAAATTATTGTCTTAATACTCGAAAAAGAACAGACCTTTGACCTTAGTGGTGAAGGGTATCATATGTTAAAAAATACTTATTTTTATAAAATCTAAGTTTTCTTGGAAAATCTTTCAAATTTCTGTCTCAGCTTTGAAATATTTTAACCGAATCTGTAACAAAAACCAGTGATAAAACATCAGCATTGCCTTTTTCTAACAATTTAAATTGTTTGTATGTATGTAAAATATAAAGTTTGTAAACACAAATAAAATGTCATAGTAATATGTAATCGGGGAAAAAAATGTTGCATATGTTTTTACATGTAATTCTTACACAACAACTACAAACATATGTAAATTAACATTTCAGTTTGTGTAACAGCAGTCATCTTAATTTTTCGACATCGCAGCTTATTTTTTATTTTAACAATTTTCGCATTTTTCTTTTTTTACTGTCTTTATTTTTTACAAGATAATCTGTTTATTATATCTTAAATTAAATAATATGCAAAAAAATCTGGATGTACTTTTACAACTTCGTAGATTTGTAAACGTATCTTTAAGTCAAAGCATTTTTTTATATCAAGTGTTTTTTAAATTAAATATTCCACTTTTATGTATAAGTAAGAGTATCTATCACTTTATTTAAATACTCATATACTTAAAGATGTAGATGTAAATGTAAATGCGGGTAGTAAATAATCTAGGATTCTTGAAAATAATAAAAACAAAACAAACAAAAATGGGACAATAGCATTTTACCATAAACAGAACGTAAAGTAAACAATAAAGAATATTTCAGCCTCAAACAATATAAAAATCTTAAAAGTACATTGTAATAAAATTATTTACATAAACAAATAATAATAATAATACAATAAAGTATTATTTAAAAATTTTATTGTTTTTGCTATTTTCAAAACCAGCATATTTAGAAAAAATGTGGTTTAAAACAGAGTCGGACCGTAAACTATACCTAAATTATGAAGACAGGATGATTTATTCAAATATAAATGAGTACAAATACCTTGAAAAACTATATAATATATCTATATCGGCTGGCTCGTAAGATGCCAATTTTTGTAGGCAAAACTGTTACACCTACCATAGATATGTAGAATCTACATCTCTACGATAGAATGTAGATTGTAAATGTCTATAAAATGCACTAAACAAGGAAAATATATTACGGTTTGGTGCATTTTACTGGCCCTTGAGTTATGTATAAGTAGGCCACCGTTTTCCCAACATAATTTGCTGATGTCTTCCAAATATTCATACTTATTTTTTGGAAAAAAAAATCGTTTTAGTCGAATCTCTTTCCGTCGAGCTTTAAGAAGTCACAGCGTGCGAAATTTGGAGAATGGGTAATTTTTTTTTCTTTTGTGAATTTTTCTTAATGTCAGTGCTTCAGCGGAAATGGTTTGTAATGTTATTAAGCTGGATATGAAAATGTTTATCCTAGCGAATATTTTGATTTAAGGCAAGTTAAAAACGTGTTTCAATGAAAAGTTCAAACATGTTGTCAGATTCCGACAAAAAGCTTTTTA
The DNA here is from genome assembly GCA_933228675.1 of Stomorhina lunata. NCBI lineage: Eukaryota > Metazoa > Arthropoda > Insecta > Diptera > Rhiniidae > Stomorhina > Stomorhina lunata. Next base: position 69,289,206 of record OW121744.1, read on the forward strand.
ACTTGCGTAATAAATAAAATCCAGTCAATTATTTGCATTACAAACATGAGAGGCATACATGTATTAAGGTATTAAGACGTGAAAAGACTCTGTAGGAGGTATGTCCTTTTAGTGATATTTTAACCTATCCGAAGGTTATAATTCTCTCAGATATTGGTTAGTAAGCTGTAAACGATATGTCAACATCACGAACTCCATCGTGGAGTTCAAGGTTCACGAAAAAAATTAAATAAGATGGCATATTAGCAAAGACTGATCTCTTTTATCTTCAATAACTTCAATTCCTATTTGGCAACAAGTACAATTAAAAAAATTGGAAATCCATTTAATAGTAAAATGGCGCAAAAAAATATTCGTCTGTAGAGAAAATAAATGTGTTATATTTGGCTGTGCCAAATCTTATGTACCCACAAACAGCTCGTTTCGAATAGATATTTTTTATATTATTAGCAAAGATTGATCCTCTTTCATCTTCAATAATTTCAATATCTATTTCACAACAAAATATAATTTAAAAAATTGGAAATTATTTAATAGTAAAATGTGGCAAAAAATTGTTCGTCTGCAGAGAAAATAAGTGTGTTATTTATATTTGGCTATGCCAAATCTTATATACCCACTATCAAATTATGTTAAATTTAGAAACAGCTTTGGACTGAATTCGGTTTTGAATCGGTTATTTCACTTTTAGGTTATCAATTAACTTTAAAAAATCTGCTATCGAAAAATGGTTCTTATTGAACTCCCGACTACCCACCCCTGATATAATAGATCATTTATAGTAGATCTAAAAGAAATAATAACTGACCCTATTTGATACAATTTTTTCATGACTTACTTTTTAATCGATATTTTCCTTAATGTCGATTTTTAAATAATAAATGTACATTCACTACATTTTTATTTTACCTTTTTTCATACTCAACACAAAAGTAAGACATACGAGTACATAAATGAAATAAACTACCATCACTTAAATGAACTCTTACATGTTTACATAATTAAGTAGAATATATTCATATGAAATTTTATATTTTTACTTTAAAGTACAATTGAAAATTAATAAAAATGAGCACAAAAAGCTCATTATGTTGCATTTGAATAAAAAAAAAGTAAGAGCTTTAATATGTGAACGAGTTTATTTATTCCTGGTAGGCGATTGAGGGAGTATTCTTAATGGGAAAAGAATTAAATGCATCTGATCTACGAACTTTAATATGTTTACGTACATACATACATATATACATACATTTGAGAATATTTATATGTATAACCTAGAGACAGGTAGCGATTATGCTGTTCAAGAGCTTTCGATTTTGATTTGAAAAATAGGCTGATAAAACGTTTTATATTATTCTATATTTAAATCTCTGGGGCTGATGTGCAGTTCAGCAAACACCAACAAAGTCAAAGTTTTAGACAGAAATGTAATGAAATGCCTATAGAAAATATATATCATGAATTTCCGTCTCGAAACTGAACACAATATCTTAGTAGCGTAAGTTTGTGCTTATACGCGTATTTGGCATGCAAATTTAAAAAACGTAAAAAAATCGGTTGAATCATTCACGTTTTTTTTTTCATATTTCGTCTTTTTCATTTGTTTCAATATTTGGACCCAAGTCATTGTTCTAAGAAATAGAAGTAGATCGTCACTCCTAATACTAGTTAATGACTGACAAAATTTTAAGCTAGGTTTCGCCACTTTGTAATTTTTTTAGCATATTTTTCGGCCGCCTCAATGAATTCCGAAAAAATGGATAACTATTGGTAGATCTTTTAGTTTCGCATCGTTTGATATATATCTCATTAATGTGCTTCATATATCTAGAACATACGACAGATGATAATGACGAAAACTTGAACCTAAATTTTTCAAAATACCTGTTTTTCGTGGAGCACACTCGCAAGAGTGTATGAAAATTTCCAAACTAGCGCGTAAGCCGAGTTTTTTGACAAAACAAAAGCGCACCAAAAAATCATTTTTTGCTAAAATTTTATGAAGTTTTTGAAAGTCGTGCGAAAAAGTGCATATTGGTTTAAATAGTTTAAGATAGCAAACTGAGACAAACTCACATACGGCATGAAAGCGATGACATTTATAACCGATTTGCATCAAAATTTATTAATTTATTTATCAAACATCTCTTTATTAGCCGAGAACGCAAAGGTTTTATCTAAAAACATTTCACTGAAGCACATCGCGAGTTTAGCACCAAATTATTATAAGGATTAACGATTTGATGGACCAAATAAGAATTTTATATCTTAAAAAGGTATGCACCTATAAAAACTCATATTTAAATAAAAAATTATTTTAAATTAAATTTGTCCATAAATTAAGGCAGCAGAATTTCACTTAGTTTCTCATTTTGTCAAATTTCGCGAAAATCGCGGTTAAAAAAATAGAAAAATATTTTTTTTACTTGCATAACTGCATCATTTCTTAGTGTTAAGTCATATACAAATTACCATAATACCATGAAACGACAGAACACCTAAAAAAATATAAGTTGTCTAAAAATCAACATAAAACAAATTAAAAATTAAATGGTTTTAAAATAAATTTTAGAAATTTCTATTTAACCGTCATAATTTCTGCTCGCATCGCGTAAAATCATTAACGCAAACGGATTTTATATCAACTAAGCTTCTTAAGTCCCAATTTACATTATACAATCTTTATCGCTGCGATTTTTGTCGTTCTTTCTTTAAAATTGCATTTGCGTTTAAATTGTACGATTTTGTCGCCGATATTTTTTATTGACGTATGCATAGGTACATAATTTTTGACATTTTCTTTTTTAAGTATATTCGTGTGGTAAAAAAACAATACATTTGTGCTCAAACAAGTATTTTTCGTGTAAAAGAAATTGATAAATACCAATTAATAAGTGAGTTTCTTTATATTTTTAAATTTTAAATTTAATTCAATTGAAAATAAAGCCACTCGAAAGTGAGCACTCATGAATAAGAAAATAATACAAGTGTCAAAATATACTTGCAGCTAACTTCACGATTAAAATTACGAATTGGGGAATAAACGAATTGCAAGAGTACATGCATATGTGTACTACTTTTAGTTTCTCTCTTCCCCTAGTATTTTTACTCCCCCTATTTTTCCACAAACTAAGAATTGCAACGACAAAAGTTGTACAATGTAAAATTTAGTGTGCGATCAAAAATGTAAATTATAATAAAACATTAACTTTTACTAAAACACTTCTTTGTTAAAAGTAAAAAATTGACACCATCTTTTTGATAAAAATTACCTTTTGCGATTAGCGAAAAATATTTGGCTTTGAAAATTTCTCAACATTAAACGGTTCAATACATTTAAAATTCATATTACAATACAAAGCCACAAGTTCAAAAAAAAACGTATTACATATATTTTAAAACGTTTCTCTGTTTATTTTTTAAAAAAATTGTGGGTTTAATATCGAATACACAATGGGTCAAAAACTAAAAAAGTCGAAGAGAATTAAGATTTCTTTTTAATTTTTGAAATGAAATAACTTAAAACCCATAACAGTTATTATTGTAAAGTAAGCATGTTTTTTGTTTGCTTCTCATTTCAAAATGTAAAATATCATCCATATTGGACAAAAATTTGACTCTTTACTTCTGATGTGGTCTAATTTGACGCCTAATGATTCTTATTAAATCGCAATATGATTTTTGTTTGCTGCAAAAACCATAAGTTAAATGAATGAAAAATTTGTCCGCATTGTAAAGGAAAACATTTTGAGCTGTCCCAAATTGAGAGGTGTCCAGATTACTGGAGTATCCGGACTGGCGCATATCCGGACTGGTGCATGCCCGGACTGGTACATATTCTGACTATCGAAATTTTACTGTACTTGAGCACTATTCGGTGACTTCTTCATTACTATATATTCATGATTAAAATATTACTTATGGAAATGTGTGTTTTTCGTATCTACGTGTGTACAAGCTTTTCTGCAAACAGTAACTTTTATGACCAAATGCTCCGGTTTAAATAATTTTATTAGGGTGGCTCAATAAAAATACACCACTTTAATGTCTTCCAATGGTTTGTGTCTCAAATTTCAATTCATAAGGATCTCGATATATCAAAATTAATAAATGAAATAGTACTGGTGGGAGCAATTAAATAGCTAATCGCTTTTTTTTACTTTTGAAAATGGAAATTTTACACTTAAGTTGGAGGCGAATTCGACTGCCTTAAGATTTACCATTTACAATTAATGGACGTGAATTGTAATTCTCTAAGGTATTTTCCAAGATCATGCATGTATTTTTGTCTAAAAATATTCTTCTATTATCCTTGACTCCCAGTGGAGCATAGGACCTCAAATGTCAGTTTACAATAATTTTCCCATATTGAATAAGTAGGGCTGCAATTTTTGGTATTAAAAAAATTATTTAAATTAATTTTTTTTTATATATTTTAATTATCCTAAAATCAAGTAAAACTCACTATACATCTTTCAAGATGGATCTCTCAAGAAATGGTCTTCAAATCGCGGAAAAAAAACTAGTAGAAAATGTTCGTACCATCATATCATACTTTTTTGTGGAACTGTTTGCATTAACTACGAAATGTAAAAGCTAATTTTAGACTAATTTAGATCCGTACTTTCGACAAGTACCAAGTATACTTTGACATTTCTTCGGCCTTCTATGTATATTTATTCTATGACTTAAGGTAGAAACACAATTGGGACGAATCACTAATTTCGTCCAGCACTACGAATTCGGATTTAAAAATTCGTCTTATAAATTTGTCCATTGAACACATTTGTGACGAATAAACGTTGTTGACGCCATTTTTGTTGATTTTTTATTTGCACAAATTATTTTCACTTTCGGACATATCGCGCACTCACAACATTTGCATTTTTTTTTATTTTATTCTTTTATTATTACGCAATATTATTACATTTAAATAATTTTATTTGAAATAAATATTTTTTGTTTACATTTTATAAGGTGACCATATTTGACATGAGCACATAATTTATAATATTTTACAACAGAAATAGAAATACAGCCACAGAGATAAACCTATCGCACTGTTCGATACGTACGACGAATTTCGTAGTACGCATCAATTGTGAGCACACTCATATAAACCCATATATTCAATTTCTAACGACGAATATTCGTTTCGAAAACTTCGTTCGTTCCAATTGTGTTTCATACTTTAGATATCATAAAATCTTAATGAACAAAGTATATTTTATTTAATTTTTAATGTATTTGAAGTTTAGTGTCATAAACATGTGATATAAAAGATTTAAAAATGTATCTTTTCGTCATACCCTAATAATTATGTACGCAGATTTCATTCTCACTTATAGTGAAATATATGTACATGCTTACGCAAGCAATTAAGTCAGCAAATTTTATATATTTTTGTATTTTCCATTTTACTTAATACTTCACTCTTGGTTTTCCCTTCTGTTGATTTGGTTACTTTTATTGCTGTTGCTATATTTCCTTTCATTCTATACTCCATTAGCTGAAGTTTAAATAGTCGTATTTACAGGTATACAGGATAACAAAAGTGTGTGAGTATGTGTCAACAATGATATCAAGTTATTTGGTTTCACACACAATTTATGCAAGAATGTAACTATGTATCCGTAATTCATAGATACATACATGTGGAAATATTCATGCATTCCTACGTGCAGGCTTTGTATGTTATTGTTGTGTATGAAAATCTCAGTTCTCCTCCATATGGTATCTACGTGTATGCATATACTAACAAACACACTCATGCAATTAATACTAACAAAAGCTGAAATATTTTAAAGGATGTGTGTAAAAGAACATTACCACTGGCATTAATATATAATCTGAATATTATACCATACCTTAAAATATAACTTGGTTTGGAATAGGTGTAATTCTCTTCACTATTTTTGGAAAATAGAGTAGAAATCACCCTATTTGTAGCACCTTCGGGATACCAATATATCAAACCATCAGCAATTAATAAAAATTACCGTCGAAGACACTTCAATTTCTTTATTTTATAACTTAGTACTCGAATTTAGTACTTTTTCTAAAAATCGAATATAGCTGGGTTTGTCATTATCCAATTACCTTATGTACATATACAGATAGTCCAAGTCAAATTTTTAACATAAAGAAATTTCAAATTAAACTGTTAAATTTTAGGTATATAGAAATATATGGGTGCAAATCAAATAGTTTTTATTCCTTTGAAACCAACTTTCAACTCAAATATTTTTTGTACCCTTAGGAGTTCGGAAAATCTAATTACAGATCTTGAACTCGCAAAAACTTCTGTATACTGAACACAATACCTTAGTAGCGCAGGTTTGCGCTTCTAAGCCTAATTGGCATGCAAATTTAAAAAAAAAGGTTAAAAAATCGATTAAAGCATTCATGTTTTTCGTCCAATTCTGCATTCGTTTTAACATTTGGACAAAAGTCGTTGTTCTGCGAAATAGACACCATATTTAGGGGATGAATCCACTTGATTCTAAATTTTAGGTAAAATTGTAGATCTTTCAATTTCGCATCGTTTGATATATATCTCGTTAATGTGCTCTATATAGGTTTAACATACAACAAGTGTAAATGACGAAAACTTGAGCGTAAATTTTTCAAAATACCGGGTTTTCGTGGAGCACACTCGCAAATATGAAATAATATTTCCAAACTACCGCGTAAATCTAGTTTTTTTTACCATTTAGCACCTAAAAGCAAAAGCGCACCAAAGACGGACAAGATACAAAAGTATCGAAAAAAATCTTTAGAAAATTTTGAATATGAAAAGATATCAAATTAAAGTGTTGCTCATGATCATTAACGAATATCTGGGGTATAAGAAAATTTTTTGAGAAGTCAACTATATTCAATGCTGCAATTCGTATCTATGTTAAGCTACCAATTTTTCAGCCCAACTATTATACAATGTAACTGTACAGAAAATTCTATTAATTAAAAAGTTAATGATAAAAATATACAATATTAATTGACATAAAAGTTTTTTTTTTAATAACATGGGTTTGACATAAGTTTAAACCCATAATAAAACAAGAATATATATTTATACCCTTCATAGTTGGAAAGGGTATTATAAGTTTGTGCTGATGTATGTAACGCATAGAAATATTTGTCTTAGACCCACCTTTTAGTATACCAATAGGCTTAGAATCACTTTCTGAGTCGATTTAGCGATGTCCGTCCGTCCGTCTGGCTGGCTTGCTGGACCCCCATGTAAACTTTGTAATCAAACTACAGTTCGCAAATCTAAAGATGAAATTTGGCACAGATCAGTTTTTTGATAATGGGACCATGGCTATTGAAATTGGTCAAAATCGGTCCATTATGTATGGTACCTCCCATAGGTCCCATAGGTCCCACTTCCCGGAATTGACATATTGGCCACAAATATCAATATTTTTTCATGAAATTTAAAACAAATACTGCTTATATAAACTTAAATCACTGTACCAAATTTCGTTGAAGTCGGTCCACATTTGACCATAGCTCCCATACAAACTTTTCTTTAAAAACGCACTAAATGAGACAAAAAATCGCTAAAACGCTCGTAAATCTAAAAAAAAAGATAATGAAAATTTTGAGTTTATTTTTTGCATACATAATTTTTGTAATAACTGTAATCAATTTGCCAAATTTCGAGATAATCGGTCCACATTTGACCCTAGCTCTCATATAAGTCCAAATGACGGAAATAGGTTAAATATGTAAGTTTTCAGAAAATTTTTGTATGATGGCAAAATTTAGCAAATATTTGTCTTTATACAAGAAAAATAACACCTTTGAACTTGGTGGTGAAGGGTATCGTATGATCGGGCTTGACCGACTATAGCGCTTTCTTACTTGTTTTTTTATATTAATGAAAAGGGCTTTATTGAAAAAATGTCTATTTATTTAAGGTAGAAGGCCCTAACTGGAACTCCAATTTTTATGACCTTTTTGCACTATTTGCATGTCGCCGATAACTATTGAAATGTTGATTTCCAGGTGTTGACTTAACAAATCTAATTGGCAAAATAACACGATCTTAGTGGCCAATTTAATGGGCCATTACGTGAAATTATTATTTTTTTTTTTTGTGTAAATCAATTGTAGCGTCCGCTCTGTGGCATGAGACATCGCTCTGTTAGAACCACAAATCAGCAATAATAATGCAACGTAATTGAGGTACGAAAAAATTTCGAATCATATTCCAATACCGTTTAACATTGTCAGTAACATTACGACTATCATTGATTTTTAAGACCGTTTTTAGAGCACCAAACAGTAACTTTTTGTGGATCAAATGGTGTTTTGACTAAAGCTTTTGTAATGGTTCCACTGTCAAAATTTTTTTTTGCAAATCTTTCCAATTTACTTTGAAAAAAGGCTTAATGTGGATAGGTTAGGTTAGGTTAGGTAATAAAGGAGGTGTCAACGACACCTTCACTCGGAGACCCCAGCGGTCCATTGTGATCCTTTACTGGATAGGTAGCCTTCCAGACTTATATTTTTATATGGAATTAGGAAGTGATTGTTTGTCGATTGTTTTGTCTGTCTATATAGTGCTAAATAGTATATCAGCTTCAACTTGAAGCACCTATTTACATCTATGATAGTGTACGATACACAAAGGAATAGAAATACAGACATTTCTAAACAGCTGAGTCAGTTGCAGACCGGTTATCAATTTTTTTACACATTATGCACTTTTTTGACTTAGACTGTTTTAAGCTTGAGAGTACAAATACATGTGTATTTATATATTTTACAAATATACATACATAAGCTGAAAATGTTGATATAGCATTTTTGTAGAAATGTTTTGTCTTTGCTTCTTATTGTTGTTTGTTTTTGCTATTATAATGATTTTTATTATCATTATTTTAATATTGTGTCGAGTCGGTTCGAGTCGAGCAGAGTTGAATTTTAACTTTAATTGCTTACAAAAACACCAGTTCTTCTTCTTTTGTAATTTCCGTATTTCACGTTATTTTAATTAACTCATATAAATGCAAATGTTATGTTGGTTCAGGGATTTCTCCGCTCAACCGCTTACAATCCTTTACGGTTACTGAAGTTGTTTCTGTTGATGTCATTATGTAGTTTTGCAATCTGTTAATTAAAATATGATAAAAAATATCTTACAAAACCTAATTAATATAGTGCTTATGTTGCTTATTATCATAACAATAATTATTTTTTTCTTTTTTTTTACACATACATAAGTATTTTAATTTACTCTTTCTGTTGGCAACATTTGGTTTCTAACGAAATTTATTGCATATTTCACATGTTCTTAACACTTTAACACATACATAATTGCAAATGTAGAGGTCGGCACCAAAACAGAAAAATTATAGTTTCTAAATGTTTAATATTTATGAATTTACTTAAAAATTAATGAGACCAATTTTTTCCTTTTCTAAATCGCTTAATCTAAAATTGTATTTATTTTTAATAACAACTTTGTTTTTTGTTTTTGTGAGAATTTTTGAATAAAATATTTGTTAAGTAAAAACTTTAAAGTTTTATAAATAAGAATATATATATATTATCACTATTTTTGGATAGATATTGGCTTTCGAAACATTTTGAGCCTTTTTTTTTGTATCATGATCTCTTGTGTTTTCATTTCAATGCACGGTGGTAAAATACGGCCAAAAATCAACAATTTGTTTATTTCTTTATATTTTTGACTGAGACTTACTGAGCTGATAAAGTATTATCCTTTATTTATACTGTATAAAGGCTATAATAAAACTAAAAGTGGTTGGTCAGATAAAAGGGGATATATTAGATACATTCATAAAATGTGTTTGATAATTTTTAAAAATATTCAATAATTTTCATTTATTTACACGCCTTTTGTCTAACTTATGATATATAGTTTCTAAAATTTGGGTCAGTAGTTTCAGAGATATGTTTAAATTTCTGAAAAAAAATGTAATAGTCAATAGTAATTTTAAGACTGTGATTTTCATGTTCCCTCTGCATTTTTTATTTGTCCATTGTAATGCGTTTTTAACTTTAAAATTGTAGACAAAAAGGAATAAACTTTGAGCTACTGCAAAAAAACGAATCGGTTATCCGATAGTCAAAATAAAATGAAATTGGATACTTTAGAGTGCTGGCTATAAACTACCATCAACATTTTATCAAAATTATAAAATTAAGAAAAATCATTTTTGGCCGCATTTTACCACCGTGTAATGGTTTAATAATGGATAATTTATGTGACATTTGAGAAGAGAAGCGCAGACGTCAATACAATACAAGACGTCAATAAATACTTTTTATCCATAAAAAAACGGTTTCTTCAAATATAAACTTATAACTTTTTACATAGTGAAGCTATCAATACACTTCTTGCTTGTAAAATATTCAAAATTTTGTTCTTATTTTTGAAACTTCAAATCAAGAAAATCGTGCTTTATATAGATCTGATATTAGTAAAAAATCGTTGCAGAATGGGACAAAAATTGAATTTTTTAAATATCTTTAAAACCATAAGAGATAGGATATGCTTTTAGATCTTGACCTAAGTATTTGTTAGTATCATTATTCAAATCGGTTGGGAAATGGCAATTATGTATACATATATCGTTTTAAGTGGTTTATGAGTCTAAGGTGCCCTATTTTGCCCTACTAGGCTTTCCAGGTTCAAAACTTAACACTTTTGCTATATGCATATACAATTTTTTTAAAAGCCGCCCAACGGTTTAGAAGTAATGGACTTATTTCCATTCTATTTTTCCATCATCCCACTGTGCACTGGCATACTCTCTACACATATTTCCCTTACATATTAGTTTACACATTTTTAGTCTAAAATGCTTTTTTATCATTTCCACAGTAAAAAGTAAAATTAGTCGAAAATGTCTATTGCTCTCCATATTTAGAAAGGTACCAACTTAAAACTACGGTGTAGAATAAATTGAACTTTTCCAAACTCTTGCTGCCTGTGGTGGTATACAATCAAATTTTCCATATAACCCTTTAATTATTTTTCTGCGATGGCGAGTGTACTCAACGGAAACAGTACAATCAGTGATTTAAAATTTATGGGCTAGGAGGTTTTAGTTTAGAAGTTATTTACCTTTAAGGCTTAAAAATATAAATAAATCTATAATTAATGAATCGATTGTAATAAAACATTTTATAAAAGTACATCAAAATTTCTTTTAAAAGAGGTTTCCTCAACATTGATGCATAAATAGGCAATTAAAAAAAAATATCTGTTATTTTCATAAAAAAAGTCCTCATCTCAAAAAAATGATCGACCTAAGGGTTATTAGCATTATGTATGTAAGTTTAAGTAGCGAACCCTAGCTTTCGTTTGACATAATTCCAATTAATTGTTGATTCATAATATACTGGAACAGGCTTTTGTGCGATCTGGGTTTGTGCGATTTATTTTATTCGACTTCAAACAATTTTAAACCTCAATTAGTTATGCAATTCTTAGTAATACAAATACATACATATTAAACATACATACATACATACATACATAATATACTTGTATCCCTACAAACCAAAACGGTTTAGAAATAACTTGCAGAAAGCTTACTAAACTAAGCGTTAAGCACAAAAAGTTGTTGTGATTACTATTATAAAAGGCTTAGTTAAAAAAGTTTAATAATGAAAACTAAACCCTTAGAATATATTTACTTATATAAACTATATATTAAGCATTGAAGAAGAATAGTTTTTAATCATGTTCACTAGAATTGCTCTCTTTCTATTACTACCATATACAAGTAATTTCAGAATTTCTTTCTATTCTTTGTGAGTTTATAGGACATATTGACTATAAGTCTTTTATTTTAAAATATTTAATTACTTTTTCTTCAATTTTTCACTATTTAAAACACTTCACTTTGTATCATACTTAATAAATTGTTATCATTCTAAGCATTCATTAAAACTGCTTATAAAAAGTTGTAGCGAATTTCGTATGATAAGTTTGTTCTACAACTAATTTAAAATTTGCTTCTGAAATGGTTTGTTGGGATATTACAAATCGCAAATACATACATAAGTATTAATAACTTAATTTTATATTTGTATTTCTTTTTAAATCCAACGGTTTAGTATGTTAACATATTTATCTCAGTTATTGTTCTTTTTTACCCATACATTTTATGCTTCTGTTTATCAATAAAGAATAATTTCATAAAAGAAAGGGAAAAGAAAACACTAACAATTATGCACAACATCAAAATCAATTCTCCAGAAAAGTGACAAGCGAAATGTAAAGAATTTCTTATCGTTATTTTTGCTAAGCTAAATATTAAAGAAATAAACAATTATTTCATTATTTGTTGTCGTTTGTTTAATCAAACAACTAAACTAAATTTACCAGTTGTTTAATTTTAAATATTTTTTTTTAGTAATTTGAGGTAAGTAAAATAGTTTTGAAAATAAATTATTATACATATTACTAACTTAAAGCCACCTTATAACAAAATCCTAACAATGAACAACAAAAATCCAATAAAAGGAAAAAGTATTTCTTTGGAGTTAAAAAAAAAGATTTTAGATGGACTGGCTAATGGTAAAGGATCCACGGCTCTAGGAGAGAATTTGCTTTGGGTGAGTCGATCATAAGATCTATTTAGAAAAGTATAATTTACTTAACCCTTATGTGTATAGCAAAAAAAAAACACATTTAAGAGAATGGCAAGGTACCCGGGTACCTTTATGGAAAATTATTGTAAACAAACATTTTTGGAGAAAATAAATGCGTGATCTCGGAAAATAACTCTGAGAATTACAATGCACGTTCATTTATAGTAAATAGTAAATCTCAAGGTGAATTCAAGGTGGCGGTTGTAAGGATACAAGTCATGGCGAATATTTATGTATACCATAAATTTATATTAAGTAAATTAAGTTTCGTACTACAGGAAGATGTAGCCTCCAATTTTTCTACAATTGACTCCAATAATCCAAATACATGATATATAACCTTAAAATCGGTTAAAGACTTTTCTAATTATCAAGGGTTTTATAAAATATCCTATGTCCTGAAGACTCTCCTGAGCATATGCTATAAAAAATTATTATTTTTAAAAAACTTTAAAAAGTTTGACATGTTTTAATTTTTTAAGGCCTTAGGATATTTAAATACCCATTTTTGATGCAATGGGCTAACAATATGTCACTTTTCCACAGGACGAAAAAAAGTATTTTGTTCATACCGTTTTAAAAACTCCTTTTTTGGTTTTTAAAAATAGATTGTTTAATGAACTCGTTATAGTTAGAACCCCCTACAGATTACCACAAAGAAAGAACTAGAGCTTAGTCGTACCTGCGACTTAAAATCAAAGGATTTCGACAAAAACATAATTCTTCACCAAAGTTATAAAAAAGCACGTAAATTGTTATATATTAACAGTTTTTATAAGCAGAACTGAAATTATGATTGTTTCAATGGATAAAAATATGTATTTTAGAATATTGGTAGAAATTGGATGTCACTAACCCTTTTATAACCAGGGTCAAGAATAAAATTTAAAAAAAATTCGAAACTATGTATGAAACAAAGAAAATCGTGTAAGTCTTGTTTCTACATAAATATTCACATACAAAATATTTATAACTAATCTGTCTTATTTTGCTTAAGTTATCTTTCAATAAAATTTTACTTTTTATTATAGTTTTTTCATATATAATGTATGAAGGTATCCGGGTACTTTGCCGTAAGGTTACGTATATAAGATATAAATTGGACCACAGCGCCTATACAATATAATTTTTTAGCTTGAAAGTAATAATCATTTAAACTATTTCAATAGTTAGGAGTTCTCAAGAAGTTTGAAGTTTTTGAACCATCTGTTTCCATTAAAAAAGTTAAGATGAAAGTGCTAAAGGTACCGGGGTACCTTGGTATACACATAAGGGTTAAATGGCCTATAGTCACATTATGTTTAGGTCAAATTCCGAAAACAAGTTCTTGCGCTACAAAAAAAGTGAACAAATCGTCATATTCACGAAACACCATTAACGAAAAGATTCTTTGGTGTTTTGGATCAAAGGACTAACCAAAAAAACAAATATCAGTTGATCTTATAAGGGAAAAAGCAAGAAAATAATAACATTAAGACTATTAGCCATTAACTTCTTCACAAATATCTTAAGAGTCAACGTTTTTGGTCAGTAATGGGTGGTTCAGTGGATTCTTTAAACGTCAGGTTTTCATAAATTAAGGTTAAAAGGCGAAGTTGCATCTGTTGATGAAAATGCTTTTAAAAATTACTGTAAATAGTTCAATAATATTATTGTGAAAGGTGGCTGCGCTCGGGAGAAGGTGTTTAACGCTGACGAAATGGGGCTGTTTAGAAGGATGCCAAGTAGGACTGATATTAACCAGTCCAAAAAAGCCGCTAAAGATTTTAAAATTGAGAAGGACAGAGTGACTTCATTGATGTACAGTAATGCGTCACGGAAAAGATATTGAAGCCACTATTTATAAATAAATATTTGCGTCCGCGAGCTCTTAAAGGTAAATATGGAAGCTCATCTACATATTTACCTTTAAGAGTTTACCTTTAAGAGTTCATCTAATGGCAAACAAAAGCATTGTTAACATCCAATATTTGTACAAGCTATTTTGACAGAAGTAAAGGAATATCTAAACGAGGTTGATAAAGATTTCAAAGTCTTACTTACAAAGTCTTACCCAAATATTGAGCATTCTAATGTTAAATTTATTTTTGTTTGTCACCAACACCACAAGCCTTATACAACCACTGGATCAGGACACAATAGCAGACTTTAAGAAATATTACCTAAAATTTACTTTTAGACAAATCTTATAAACTTTGGGAAGAAAGAAAATAAGATTGGCATGAGAAAATTTTATACTTTTATTGTCATCAGAAATAATATGATAGGCTCATGGGATAGGTGTTGAAGAATTCCCAGAACATTATATTTTGGAGATGACTAAAGACGAAGTCATAAGTGACAACAAGATCTTGAATCAGGTAATTCAATATGCCAGGGATGAAGATAAACCTGATCACGTGACCAAAAAGCAGCCTTATAAAGGTCTTAAGGTTGCTAATATGAGGCCCTATGCTCCACTGGGAGTCAAGGATAACAGAAGAAGAAGATCGCTAATAAATTGGAAAAATATTTTATTTCAATCGAAAGAGCTCAGAAATATCAAAACGATTTAAGATCTTGTATGTCTGGCTACGAAGCAAATGCACGCAAAGGTTAAATTTCAACACTCCCAAAGCCTTATCCCCGATTAAATGCTACCATGAACGAATGTGATTGAGAGTGACGATGAATTAAGTAGCGATAGTAACATTGGGCAACCGAAATGAGGCAAAATACAAATTCTTGATGATAGTGAATATAAGTATAGTAAATCTTTATGTATAACTAAATGTTAAATGTTTGTAATACTTTTTAAATAAAGTTGATGTAATTTTTATTATGTTTTAACAAAATTGTATCACTTTCAAAAATTTGGAGGAAGAAAAATTTCTTCTGTGCGGTTACCTCATAAAAAATATAAAATTTTGAAAAATTTTTTTTTGCCCGGTACTAATACAATTTTTTATCCACATAGAATCGACATATGTAAATATTTAAAAGTTTATTCACTGGTTTAAGCAGATTACATATATAAGTACACAAATAACTTAACTAATTTTAAGCTCCACTTAAGCAGTTTTTATATTCATGATTGAGAAAAAATACTTTGCATAAAGATTAATATTTTTCAATACAAATTTTTAAGTTTTTATATTTGATACTAATACATAAATGTTTAAACTATATTTTCAGGTAAATTTAACTATAATCCCATTGAAGTTTGAATTATATAAGTGCATACATACTTATATATGTATTTGTTTTATAACAGGTTTGTTTTAATTAAACTAAATAATTCAATGCAAATATTTTATTTATCGAGAATATTTTTTATTTTACAATTGAATTTTAATTAAGTTGATAAATCTATATCACAGCGGCCAAAAGATAGTTTTTAAAATTGCCATTCTCTCGAATAACTGTAAGTTTTATGGATTTATTTTTTGAGTAATTTAAAACTGTCGTTACTCATTGACTTATCTTCGCTTATAAGTGATTTTTGAAGATTTTAGGTAAAAATCGGTAACGGTAAGGTCAACAAGCTTACATCATAAAGATATAAAAATAACGTATTTGTTTCCTATTTAATAAGCATTTGAAAGCTCTTTGCAAAGTGACTCCCCCATTAGCTCTCTTTTGAACAAAAACAAAATTACCGTGTATGTTGATGACTCTGAGCAATGTTTAGTCATATTTAAATGTAGCAAACCTGAATTTTTTGCGTTGATATGTCGATATCAACCAATGATTCACCACTTCACTCCGAAATCAATTAATCGTCGTACATAAATGTTTAGAAGTTAGTTGGTCGGATTTTAAAAAAGTTTAAAATTTTATTTTTTGAAGTCGAATATCTTTTAAAGCGTAAGAGGTAGCATAGGCATATAGCCATGTTTTTTTGTAGATTCTGAATTAAATATTTGTTACATAGTATGATTTTTCAAATTGGTGAGGTGCCCTAGGTTAGGTTAGGCAGGATGCAGACCGTAAGGTCCGCGTCACTTGTGTCCAAAAATGAGGTTCCTTTGTAATTCCTGCAAGGGAGAGAGAAGAAAATTTCTAAACTACATTATTTAAGAGGCTCAGTTAGAGCCAGCCAGATGCACCAATAAAAGAGCATATTTTTCTAATGTTGATGTTCGAGATCTCTGATAAACCGTGCAAAAAAAGAAACCCCAGGTGGAATGTTGTAATATCAGTAAGGGCTGGGCAGTGGCAGAGGAAATGAGTGATGGTTTCTTCCTCCTCTATGTTGTTACAGCTTCTGCAGTAGTCATTGCTTTGAATATTAAGTCTTCTAGCATGTAAACCTATTAACCAGTATCCTATGAGTACTGAGATAACGGTGCGAAGTCTATGGCGCGAAAAGCTGACCAAGATTGCAGAACGCTTGTATGTTGGCCATGTAAGTCTAGAGATCGAACAGGTCGCTTCTGTGGACCAGCTGTGGACAAGCAGGACACCGAGCAAGAGCACCGTTCATGAGTATATGTTTAGCAACCATTTCAAAGAGCCAGGCGGTAGTAGACGGGGATAACCCGACGTATTGCCTTAGATACCCTAGATTGGGTGTTTAAATTTCAGGACACCTTAGAGTTCATAGCGTTCGGGTACTTGCCCAAAACTGCAATAGCTACGTCATCTGCATAGGCAATGGTTTGGAAGCGCAGAGAGCTGAGGAGTACCCCGGCATGCTACTTTATACACTCCTACTACAATACTTTATACACTTATACACGCATTAAACAACAGCATCTGCATTGGCTAGGACATGTGCGAATGGCAAGAAAAGTCTTCGATAATGATCCAGAGGGAACGCGTAGAAGAGGGCGTCCAAAACTTCGATGGAAAGACCAAGTAGAAGAAAATCTTTTGAAACTTGGTATACGAAATTGGAGAATATGCGCACAAGATAGAGGTGCTTGGAATTCTAAAATATACTCGGCCTTTGACCTAAACAGGTTGTAATTACAGGCCATTTAAGTAAGTAAAAGTAAGTTGTTAAAAGCTTCCTCAATATCTAGAAAGGCAACGAGTGAAAATTCGCCGAACTCAAGTGATTTTTCTGAAGAACTTACAAGTGAGTGGAGTGCTGTTTCCACAGACTTGCGTTTATTACAGGCGTGCTGTGATTTAGAGAGAAGACGCGGGTTAATTGATGAACGTAGATGAACATAGATAAACAGTAATAATGCGTTCTAGAGTTTTAAGTAGGAAGGAGCTAAGGCTAATTTGTCTGAAGTGCTTCGATTTGGTGTGGCTAGCTTTAGGGACGAATACTACCTCACATCTTGTCCATGATTCAGGTATGTAAGAGAATCTAAGACAACTCATAAAAATCCTGATGAGCCAGGGAGTAATAGTGTTTGCGTTGCGTTGAAGGTCTGCCATTCGGACCCGCTGACTTATACGGTTTGAAACTAGACAGCCCACTTGACTTTTTCTCTATCAATGAGTTACTGGACACAGGTTCGAGGTGCCCTACTTTGGTGGCCCATTGTGAAGTTTCAGTACAATCTAGGCTTTCCAAAACTTTAGCTCCCCAATACTTCTGCTATATCCAAATACAATTTTTTTAATCCACCTAATTATTTCCATTTCTATTCTAAATATGCTTCATCTGAGTGGATAGCGAATGGTAAACCTCATCCAATGGCTTATTTTAATGCAAAAGATAAATCGTTTTAAAAAATATGATTTTGAAAAAGTTTTTTTTGTTACATAACTTAAGCTAAGAAAAATTAGTTTTATCCAATAACAAGGACGTGTCCTGCTAAAAAGCATGAACAATTTTTTATTAAATTTAACCAGATGAATCCATTAATAAATTTGTTTGCCAGGATTAGCCAAAATTTGTAAATTAAAAACAAATAAGAAATTATATTAATCCTTTTTAATTAAACAAAATACAATTAAAAATTTTGCCATGACCTTATGACATTTTATTTAAGTTTTTTATTATTTATTTGAAAATAATTTATATACATAATTTAAGGCTTTCCCTTTTAATGCGCTAATGCAATTTGGAAATATATTGTAATATGTAACGAATATATACTAATAATATGTACGAATATATACTTACGCATATAGACGTATGTATATATTTGGTATACTTGAAAAACGTATATATTAGTATATACATAAATTCAATTTAAGATTTCCTAATTAAAAATAACGAAACAAATCAACATGATTAGATAAAAAAAAAAAAACTTCAAAAATTCTATAACCCCCAACGAAAATCATTTTTCATTCAATTCCAAATGCCAACACAAACATTTATTTAAAGAATCAAATGAAGAAAAATAATAAATATTTCCTTTTTGTTATAAATTTATGAAATATTGCAATTCACGCGAACTGGTAACTGAATGTAAAGTTATTTTTATATTTATTTCCACAAATAAAGACAAACCTTTACCAACGCAATGTTGTAAAATAATCGAGAAATAACAAAAATAAAATAATCAAACAAATAAAAATAAAGTAAAATAATATAAAAAGGGATAAATGAACCAAAAATCATTGTAGCGAAATCTTACAAAAGTGAAAATTGGCACGAACATTAACACAGTCACAGCCATTTGTTTTCCCAACAACTACAACCACAACTTCTTTCTCCTTCATCTTCTACAACAACAAATAGATTTAGATTTTGATAACAAAAAGAAGAAAAAAAAAACAATAAAAATATCCTCCAACATTTTCTGTATCCCTAAAAAGTGAACTCAAAAGGATACTAGTAGCATTGGAGGAAGTGAAAAAGAAAATATAAAACCAATCTACGATTCAAGTAATGAAATTCTCATTCAATTTGTTCAGAACATTTTTTACAATTTCGTCCATTTTGTGTTGAATTCTTCTTGAATTTTAGATATTTAAACATTTTAAAATGGCAAATTCCATAGTAATGATGGAAATTGAATGGGAGAAACTTAAATTGTTTTGAATTTACGATTTAAGGATTTAGCTTTATCTCTAAAGCCCAAGGAGGAATTAAACAAAATTAGAATTTTAATATTGGCTTTACAAAAGTATTTTTTTAATCCTATTTTATTTTAATAAATTTGGAAGGGTGATGTGGCTTTTTATCTTTTTAAAAGAGACAATTACAAAATTTTGCAGTGCTAGTCCTTCCTTCCCTGCTGGTAGCAAAATCTGAGATATACTTTTAAAATTGTGTATTTGAGATGTTTACACCTTAATAACAAGTAAGAGTGTTTATTCTTCTATGACGTCCATCATCAAGTTTTATTAATTTGTATTATTGTTCCGAAATTATAAATTCCATAATATGGAATTGTATATATGCATATTCGAGGGTGCACCTATGGAAAAAAGTGGACCAGATTTGTTTTTTTGATGATTGTTATATGAAAGCTGTGGAATGAACGTTTCAAAATTTGCTATACTGACTTATACTTTAATAAAAATTAGACTAAATTTCATAGTCTTATCTAGAATAATTTATCATTTATTATCATATTTATATTTACATTCCGTAGATGGGACATATGGTCAAATACTTAGCTATTGTCGCAAAACTCGATATAAAAACTTTATTTTACAAAATGTTGTTCTTAAATATATTAAAGAGATTTTAGGTGTTTTCTGAGTTAGAGGTTATATTGAAGCTGTGAAATGTGGACCTATTGATACAAAAATATTTTACTTAGTCGTATTTTGTATTAGTCTCAAAAATACAAAATACGATTTTTGCTAGAAAATTGCAGATTATCTCGAAAACTAACTTAATATGAACATTTCAAGAATTTTTTTAACATACATATATGACAAACAAGTGTCTTAAAAACAATATAAGTTTTCCAATATTCCCATACAAACAAAATTTTTATAACGAAATACAAAAATGAAGAATATAACAAAAAATACGAATTTAATAAAATTATTAATGTGTTTCAAATTATTATTAAACAAAAAATTATTTATAAACAAAAAATTATTCATAAACAAAAAATTAACTTATGACAAACTCTTAGTCCCGGAATTGATGGTTTGGCCACAAATATCAATATTTTTTCAATTAGAATTTTAATTTTATTTTTTGCATACATTTTTGTATAAACTGGTAACAATTTCCAAAATTTCGAGATAATCGACCCACATTTGACCCTAGTTCTCATATAAGTCCAAATGACGGAAACAGTTTAAATATGTAAGTTTTGTATGAAAGCAAAATTTAGCAAATATTGGTCTTTATACAGGAAAAAGAACACTTTTGACCTTAATAGTGAAGGGTATCGTATGGTCGGGCTTCAGCGACTATAACACTTTCATACTTATTTTATATATAAATATGTGGAATTGGGATATTTCAGTACATACAGACAGTATAGAGTGAACTGACCAAGTGGTTTTGTGGGATAATAACTGAAACAGATAATTAACAGATAAATGAGAGATGTTGTTTTATCGGGATATGCAAAAATATCAGTTTTGTTAGATCTTAGCAGACAACATTGAAAAAGAAGAGTCGAGATTGTAACTTTGAAATAGAAGGTCTTAAGATTTAAAATGTTTCTATAAATAATTATAATTAATAAAACTGAAGTAACTATACTTCGCTAAAGGTGTTTTTATTCGGAGGAATCACTATATTCCTACAAATATATAAATTATTTGTGACTATAAAGGCTGAAAACTTTTTTCCGGAAATGTAGCTCTATGTGAAAAATCCGCTTGATATTTCATATATTTAGGAATATTTTGACAACACCGGATTTTTGCTGATTTTTAAAAATAACCTGCCGATAATGACAATATTTTTGGAAAAATATGCAGTTTTTTTTAAGAAAATTTTCTGGCAGCCCTGTTCTAAGTGGCTTTCAACGGAGCAGGTTGATGACTCTCCAATTTTTTTAAAACAACAACAAACACACAGAAAATTATTCAGCCTAACCAATGCTAAAATTTATGTGTATTCACCTAAATGCGTCAATTACTTTTGACACATTGTTTGTCCGATTTATATTTTTTATGTAACGCTTCATAATATTTGTATTATACTAAAACACATGTGAAACTACAAACACACAATAATTTTAGAATGTTCTCCCATTGATGAGCCTTGGTTTAGGACATCAAGCCTGACCGACAGATACTGCTTAATCGAATTAAAATTTCATAAGTTCATATTTGGAATATACATATAGGAGTCTTAATCAAATATTTTTGGAATTACAACCGAACAACAATAGTTAGATATCCCTATTACATCTGATGTCGCGATCCTGGAAATATAATTTTTAACCGACATTTTATGTTTTCTCGAAACATTGGTAAATCGTTTCGTAGACATCCATTCTATTAATTATTTTAACCCTTTTCAAACATGGGGTCAAAAATGACACAAGTTTTTTTTTTTGGCAATTTTTTCAGCAAATTCTGATTAATTATAATTTTGTTTATTATAAAAAATATTTTAACCCTTTAAAGACATGGGACAATATTGTCCCCATAAATTTTTAGGATTAATTTTTTTAATAAATAAACACAAACATATTCTAAAATATTTCCTTTATTCCTTTTTATCAAAAGTTGCTGGAAAAAGTGACAAAACAATTTATAGATAATTTTTGCTCCCATGTCATTTAACCCTTAAATGACATTTTTATAATAAAAGAAATTAATCCTGATGTCAAATAATGATTTTTAATCAAAATTTGCTGAAAAAAGTGCCAAAAAAACTTGGCTCATTTTTGACCCCATGTCTAAAAAGGGTTAAAATATTAAAAAAAAAAATTGTCTTAGTGTAAAATAATTACTTTTAAGTATATTTATTAAAATTCAGTAATAAATTAATAATATTATGTATTTAAAAAACAAAAAAAAAATACAAAACATCAAATTTTTTTCATCTTTGACTCCGGAAAAAAAGGTTAAGTTTACCCAATTTTATAAACAAAGAACATGTTTATATTTTCCATAGTATGGATAATTTTATTCTATATAAACATTATTAAAATTGAACATAAGTAAGATTTATGAAGCATTTATTCAAATTAAGAGCAAAAAATTACTATTTTTACGAAATTCGTCGAATTCGAACGCAAGGTACGGGAAAATGGTTTGAGATATCGACCTCAATTTTTTTTTGAGTTTTATTGTCTTTTTTATCTTTTTCAACACACCGATGAGAGAAATTCAAGTTTGTAATATTTGTTTAACAAAATTTTAAAAAAATTAAAAAATGCGAAAAATGACCCATTTTCGATTATGAAGAACTAAGTAAATATTGTTATATTTCAACAAAATTAAACTATGAAGTACTTACAAGTCTTAAAATGATAAATCATGTCTTATTTTGCGAGCTTTTATCCAAAGTAGGTTTTTCTAGCGGTATATCCTTAGGCGGATTGTCAAGGACACGAATTTTTAGGGAAAAATCGCAATAACTTCAAAACTGTTTTATGGATTTCAAATATAGATGACTTCAATTAAAGCTGCATTTGTTCACTTTTAGATTCCATTATCTTTTCTCTTAAAAATCAATTGTAAATGGGCGAAATGTAGCAAAAACTGTAAATACTCTCAGTTTTCCCCGTACAAATGGGCTCAAAAACTTTGGGCCCTTGCGCGGGCTCGTGTAATAAAAATAAATCAATAATATTTTGCACACTTCCGATTGACATAATTTGGCCACATAATTTCACTATTAGAAGTCGATCAGAGACAAACGTCGAAAAACGACCCACCCTAATATTTAGTTTTGATTGGGCCATGATTTCAAGGCTATAATTTTGTTGAGACTACTATATTGGTCACCGAACATTGGTTAAATTACATTCCTAAATAGCCAGAGTGTCATATTTAGATTCAAATAATATAAATCCCCTTAAGTTGTAGTATTAAATTTTAGAAAAAGTTCTCAATTATGTTAATTTAATATAGTCAATTTTGTGTGCCAATAAAGGATAATGTGCCACTTGTTTGCTTTCCTTAATTTGTATGGCTCTTACGTCCTTATAAAATCTGTAGTCCACTACAATAAATAAATAATTATATAGAAAGATAAATCAAGTATTTTACTGACATTTATACACAAGTTAATAATACACTCTATATATTGTGTATCTACTATTAAAAATATATAAGTATTCATTGATAAGTAAGTATGTGGATAGTAAGAAGGTGCTTTAAATCTGTTATAGCTGTCAAAATAAAATATATGTATGTTATAAGGGTACAAGTCCTTAAATTCTAAAAGTTACGTATGTATTTATATTTATTTGTCTATATATTTAGGTACATATATTTGTGGGTACAAAGGAAAACAGGACATCTTAGAAAACTAAAAAACGCAAATCATTTTATATAAATAGAATAACAAAAGCGTTAATTTAAGGGTCATATAGGGTAAACATTTATTTATATTTATTTCTTTTGAATGGCAGGTTAAGAACACATTTCCGTTTCCTATTACTTGAAACTTACAGAAGCTGATAGCATAAGAATACCTTTTTCAATCGTATTCCCTCTTCTACGCACACACACATTTTTCTGTGGAAACTCAACATTCACCTTTCAAGTAACTTATATTTTTTACATTCAAATCCCAAAAATTTTAAATTGTAAAGGTGAATCATGCTACAGTTTATATGAAAACATATAAAACCTGCAACAACTACAAGTAGTTCTAGAACTACAACAACATTGATTTTCAAAGATACTTAAATGAGTTGAAATAAAATCAAATGAAATAAAAGTTCAAAAAATGAGAAAAAAAAACAAAATCCATTGAAACACACAAACAAACGCACTTTTATCTCATACTCGTAAGATGTCTAAAGTATATAAAGCAGAACAACTCACAGATACAAATACATACAATTAGAGTAAAGTAGTAAAGTTTTGGTTGTTAAAGAAAATCTCATGAGTATAAAGTAGATAATTTCCGTTCCATTGAATTAAAATGTATAAAAAATAAATACTTACTCTACAGATATAACAAAAACGCAAAAGAAAAAACAAAATGAATAAATGGAGACTGAAATAAAACAGGGGTTTTGTTATATTGTACAATACAATATAGGAAAGATAACACATCATGTGAATCTATGAAAGCTTAAACTAACAAGAAAAAAAACTAAAATAACTATAATAAAGTTCAACAAATAAAATGTAATACAATACAAAATGGCAACGGCAGCAATCATCATAAACATTCACAAAGTTTTTTTTATTAGTTAGTATGTATGAATGTTAGTCTGTGTGTATGTATGTATATCTATGTATATTAAACGTTTGATTACCAAAACTAGATAAATTGTTTATATTGGTCTATTGAGACTCATCATCACCCCTCAAAATGGAAAATTCTCACAACTTTAGATATTATTATTTTACTACCACAAATGCAAAAGTATTAACACATGCACATAAAGATCATTATGAGCGAGCGAAAGAGGGTGAGAGACAAAAAGTGTGGGATAAACTTAATGATAAAAAATAACTGAGATTAATATTTATACATATATAAAATTTCGCTGTAATTGTTACGTAAATAATAAGGAGAATAAAATGAAAACCTCGAAAGATTCAAGTGGCAAAGCAGCATTTATGGTTACCCAAGATTAATAAATACAATTTTAGTTTATGACACTAAAAAAAATCTTTTGTATATGGCATATCATGTTCATTAGAGTGTCCCGAAAAGTTTTTTTTAATTCATACCATCAACGGGAACCTGTGGAGCCATCATCCAAAACATCCATTTACATGTTTGTCTGGAAAAAAATAGATGTAATTTTTGTTTTAGCGGAACTTTAAGCTATAATGATTTAGTTTTACAAAAATATTGAATTTGAAACAGAACTAAAACAGCTTTTATCAAAGTTTTAAAAAAACATATCCAAGATGCAGTTTTGGAGTCCTTTCAATATGGGTAAATTCCAAAAAAAAAATAAAGTTTAAGAAATAAATTTTAATATGATAGTGTAATAGAGAATTACAAAAAATAAATACGATGAGTAATAAGACGGAGTTGCTGCAAAAATGCAAATTTCTCAATTTTGGATTTTTTTTTGCACTTTTTTCTATATTATATATATGGACAAAAATCAAATTGTTTTAATTTTCGGAAATAAAAAAATTCAAAAATTTTTTTGATCGCACACTATTTTTTTTAAACAAAAACAAAAATTTCTAAAAAAAAAAACAATAAAAACTATTTTATTTAAGACCATTCCTGATCAATTTTGAGCTAAATTCGCGATGTTCTTCATTGAAATGCTTTTAGATAAAACTTTCGCGGTCTCAGTTAATAAAGAGATTTTTGACAAACTTTTGATGCAAATCGGTTATAAATGACATCACTTTCATGCCTAATGTGATTTTACTTCAGTTTGCAATCTAAAACCATTTAAGCCAATATGCACTTTTTTGCACGATTTTCAAAATCTTCATAAAGATTTAGCGAACAATGATTTTTTGGTGCGCTTTTGCTTTTAGGTGCTAAATGGCAAAAAACTCGGTTTACGCGGTAGTTTGGAAATTTTCATTCATATTTGCGAGTGTGCTCCACGAAAAACAGGTATTTTAAAAAATTTACGCTATAAAACTCCTCATTTACACCTGTCGTATATTATACCTATATAGAGCACATTAACGAGATATATATCAAACGATGCGATTCAAAGATCTACAAATCTATTTTTTTAATTCTTTGAGGCTGCCAAAAAATATGCGAAAACAAAATAATAAGTGGCGAAAACGAGCTTCAAATTTTGGCAGAAAATACTTTGCGACATTGTAGTCGCCATTTCTGTCTTAATTAACATAATCTTGATATAAAATAATTAGTTTTAAGCATTTTTGTCAAAATTCGCCGCAAAATTAATAAAATACCGTGATTTTACCTCGAAAAATTAAAACCTTTGACCCGGAAAGGAAAGACTTAAGCTTTTAAAATTTTAAAAAACTCAGTATACATTTTCCATACTCTGAGCAATAATATTCATGTAAAGCTTAATAAAGATAGAAGGGAAGAAAGATTTAATAAGAAGAAATTTTTAATACGAGCTCGATTTGCTCAACCGAAAGGAAACCGGGGTTGTTGCTTTAACCGAAACGTTATCATAATCACGGGTTGGCGCCAAGAGAAAAAAACAAAAAAATAGTCGGCATAGTTGCCGTTTTTTTTATACTTTTAATTAAAATAGGTATATTTTTCAATATGTAGTTTTAACGTTTAAAAAAAAATGTTTTTATCAAAAATTTTTCAAAAAGAAGAGTAATCGCATTTGATCATAAATCTGTTACATTTATTTATTAATGTAACAGACCAATTTATTGATAGAGGGATAATCCTCTCTTCAGGAGGATTATCCCCAATTTAGACAGATCGAAAACCTCGCATTAAATTTAAATTTACAAACACAACTTTTCAGAATTATGTTCATAAACAATAAGTAAAAGCGTAGATTATCGATTGAACAAAAACAAACATTTTTCAGTTTTCATCTACCTTCACTTCCCACAAAAAAAATATTTTATCAAAAATTTTTCTATAGAAAATTTTTTTATCAAAAATTTTTCTTTAGAAAATTTGTTTATCAAAAATTTTTCTATAAAAATTTTTTTATTAAAAATTTTTCTATAGAAAATTTTTTTATCAAACAATTTTCTATATAATTTTTTTTATCAAAAATTTTTCTATAGAAAATTCTTTTATCAGAAATATTTCTATAGAAAATTCTTTTATCAAAAATTTTTCTATAGAAATTTTTTTTCAAAAATTTTTCTGTATTTATTTTATTCAAAGTTTTTATCAAAAATTTTTCTATGAAAAAATTTTTTATCAAAATTTTTCTATGGAAAATTTTTTTATGAAAAATTTTTTATAGAAAACTTTTTTATCAAAAATTTTTCTATGACAATTTTTTTATCAAAAAAGAAAATTTTTTGAAAAATATTTCCAATATTTACAAAAATATTCCCAATGTGTACAATAATAGTGTTGTGGCAACAATGTTCGAGGTTATATTTCTTTGTTCTCTCGAACCATTTTTTTATTTTGGTCTTTTCTTTAACAAAGCGACACCAACCAATTCTGTTAAAATCCAAATTCCAACTGAATGATTTTAATTCTCATTTTCACGAGTTTTATTAATGATCGTGGTATTACGAATACCAAGATTCTGTTATTTTATAGCCTTATATAACAACGGGGTCTAGAATGTCTCAACATTTTTTTTGTCAAAATTAAAACCCCATGTTAAATTATTTTTTTTTTAATAAACAATTTAATCTTAGTATATAAGCTTTACGTTTACGCAGTTTTATTGAAATTCGGTACTGAATTTATAAACTTTCATTATTTTCTATAAATATTTAAAAAAATAAAATTTTGACCTTTTAATCCGGAGATGAAATTTTTTATTTTATCCACTGACAAAAATAAATTCAAAGAGAAAATTACTTTAAATTTTATAAAACACAAAATGTTGCATTTACATTGTAAATTTTACAAGACTTTTTTTTAAAGTTGCACTTATAAATACTGTAATGTAAAAATATTGTATGCTGCGGTTATTGGTGATCGCGCTAATCGAGCACCTACTGTAATGTCAAAAAAAAAAAATACATTTTAGCGAAAATATACGAATTTAAATCGCGGGTATGGCGAAACTCTTCAAGAAATTGACCCAAATTGTTTTAAAACCGGAGAATGAAAACATGAGAATAATTTAAAATAAATTTTCTAATGTAAAAAATATATATGTATTTTTGAATGAAATTAAGCGAAATAATTAAAAAAAATACCGAATATAAGAAAAGTTTTAATAAATATGTATGTATGATCAATATTTCATACTTATGTATTCTATGGCTTTAATATTCCCTTTCACCGCAAACTTTGTCGTCATGGCGGCAAAGGTAAACGCCGATCTCAAATATATTTCATATTTCGATTATTGGAATCGAAAAGAAAAAAATACGTTTCGGATTTACAATAAAATCCCCATAAAATCGAGGGCCATGGTAATGTTTATAAATTAGTATACGGGCAAAAATCAAACAGTTTTTATTCCTTTGAAACCGACTTTCAACTCGAATAATTTTTGTACTCTTAGGAGCTCGGGAAATCTAATTACAGATCTTGAACTCGCAAAAACTTCTGTATACTGAACATAATATCTTAGTTGCGCAAATTTGCGCTTTTAAGCGTAATTGGCATGCAAATTAAAAAAATGTTAAAAAATCGATTGAAGCATTCAAGTTTTTCTTTATATTTCGTCTTCTTCTGCATTTGTTTTAACATTTGGACCCAAGTCGTTGTTCTACGAAATAGAATAAATTTACTTCCCCCTAAATTTAAATTTTGTCACAACGGCTGCCAAAATTTGAAGCTCGTTTTTGCCACTTTTTAATTTTTTTTCGCATATTTTTTGGCCGCCTCAAAGGATTTTAAAAAAATAGATAACGATTTGTAGATCTATGTGGTTCTTTTACTACTCTTTTACCGTCGATTAGACTCCATTGTACAATGATGGAGTAATTTTACAGCTATTGTGAAAATAATCAAGCTAAAAATCGGGTTATTTACTGTTGATTAATTAAACGTAACTTTCCCATACCCAAATACTTAATCATGAAATTTCCAACAAGTTCCTTTGATATCTCCATTAACTTTACTTTACAGCATTCCAAAATTGATTTGTGGACTTTTGTTATATATTAGTCGGTTATATCCGTTTAATGCCTTTAACTGCAGGCATCGTCGATAGTGTTTGTTTCTACTTATTCCAATATAGCTTCTTATCGCTTTATCTCATAAACTAATAGTCCGCTAGCTATCAAATTTATTTTAATATAATTTTTCAAAATTTAATTTCTTTTTAAAATAAAACAGAACATAAAATTTTACTTAATAATTTTCCTCAAAAAGCCATTTTTATTTTACTCTTTTATATTAAATGGCTCTTCACATGAAGTTATTAAAATATTCATTCATATTTATAAATATACAGACACAAAAGAGTATTTCAGTCGCTTCCTTTGAAAATTTCCACTTTGTGAAAATTCGAGACAAAAATATTCGTATTGTATTGTAGGTGGTTTGTATGTATTTTTATTTGAAAAATATAGTTAACTGTACATGCATTTTTATTGCCATTTTTATTTATTTTTTATTGCAATGTTTATTAAATTGATGAATACGTTCGTCATAAATAAACTCCGAACAAATGAAAGTGTCATTTGAAACCATTATTACTTTCAACTGTTGCTGTGAGTGAGCATTTATTAGTCTCGTTGTAAATATTTTATTTTATTTCATTTGGTTCTCCATTGAATCTTATAACAATTGAAAAATCATAATATTTAATCGCACTTGAATTGATGCTAGCCCAAAACGAACAATGCTATTCGTATGTTAACACTTAGATAACCCAGCAAAAAAAAACAAAAGCAGGAAAACATTTCTAGGAGATTTTATTTTTATTAAGAACATTTAGCCAATTCACAGTCTCTGCTATTGTGTGCTATTGTCCTATTGTCATAAATATTTATGACTGTCATAAAAATTTTGTTGGTATTTCCCATTAAAAAATATTATATGACAATATCACTTTGAAACCTATGTTTACTCACCGTGCTATTTAATTCAGTGATGCCACGCTCATATTTCAGCGTTTTTTGTTTGAAAAAATTGGCATGATTGATCTTATCAAAGTTTTTCTGTTGACAGATAATTTCGCACCAAAATTGAAACAAAAACAATTACGATTTTTTTTTAACAAAAAAATCAAAATCAAATACATAATACAAATTTGGAAATGGAATCTGACAATGTGGTAAGTTCTTGTTGTTTTTCTTTTTCTGTGTAGTAGTATGACGTCTATCAAAATATACAATGGTTAATATACGACAGGTGTTCACAGTAGTGCTATTTGACCCTAAATAGCACTTTAAGATTTAGCACTTTAGTAGACATAGTGAATTGGCTAATTGTTTTAACAGCATCGTAAGTCTTGCAAAAGGACTTTTAAAAGTAGATCTTAATGACTTTTTTTGTTGGGAAATAAAATAACATATAAAACAAAATCATCCAAAAGTGCTAACAAATATGAATAACAGCCTATAATAGAGTGAATATTTAAATACAATTCGTTTGTGGCATTTAAAATAGAATTAAATAAAACCAATAAATGCAAATATTGATGAATAACACTGTGCTCGTTTTTGACAACTTTTTTACCGACAAAGGGGAGACCTCGAGTACGCTAAATTCAATAGTTCTAACCGTTTTTGTAAGTTAACTATAATTTTCGAGATATAGCGCTATAAAAAAATGGAGAAGGTTGTGTAATAAATATTCGCGTAATTCGAAAACTGTTTATTTTCTAGAACTCAGTAAAAAAAAACAAAAAAATCTAACTTCAGCAAAATACCATTTTTATACACTTTACCACCATAGGTGGAAAGGGCATTATAAGTTTGTGCTGATGTATGTAACGCATAGAAATATTTGTCTTACACCCACCTTTTAGTATACTAATAGGCTTAAAATCACTTTTTAAGTCGATTTAGCGATGTCAATCCGTCCGTCTAGCCGACTGGCTGGACCCCATATAAACCATGTAATCAAAGTACAAAATTCGTCAAAATCGGTCCATTATTTATGGTACCACCTATAGGTCCCACCTCCCGCAATTGATATATTGGCCACAAATATCAAAATTTGTTCATGAAATTTAAAACAAATACTGCTTATATAAGCTAAAATCATTGTACTAAATTTGATGAAATCGGTCCACATTTGACCATAGCTCCCATACAAACTCTTCTGTCAAAACGCACTAAATGAGACAAAAATCACGAAAACGCTCGTATATCTAAAATAAATATTTTTGTATACGTAATTTTTGTAGCAACTGCAGAATTTCGAGATAATCGGTCCACATTTGACCCTAGCTCTCATATAAGTTCAAATGACGGAAATACCTTAAATATATAAGTTTTGATTAAATGTTTGTATGGTTAAGGGTATCGTATGGTCGGGCTTGACCGACTATAGCTTTCTTACTTGTTTTTGATTTTGTTTTGTGATTATTTTTGTGATTTTTCAAAAAAAAAAAAAAAATTTTCCAAACAAAAAAATTTGTTTCCAAAACGACTGCTCGGTATAAAAAAATAGTTAGTGTTTCTAAAAAATAATTTTGTTGCCGAATTTAAGTTTCTTTTATTTCAAGAAAATAAATAGTTTTCGAGTTACGCGAATCTTTATTGCGCAGCCTCCTTCATTTATTAAATTCGCCATATCTCGAATACTAAAGCTAATCTAAAAAAAACAGCACTATTGAATTCAGCATACTCGATTTTTCCTTACCGACTAGGTCTCCCTTTTCTCGTTTTTTTCTACTAGCAAAGTGTAATCAACATGAATATCAACATTTCCATTATTTATCACGACCAACTGCAAAAATGGCAATGAGTATAAAATTTCATAGCCTGAATCATAGTTACATACGAGTAGCCACTTGTATTGATTACATGATTTTTAGTTCCCTAATTTTCTAGGTGATAAGTTTGACTGTTATCGGTCTATTAGATTATGGGATATAGCATTTTGATTTAATCAACATTTCAAGAAATTTCTTCTCTTTTTCTTGAAAAAAAAAACTGCTGAAGTTAAGTCTATCAAAGCAAAGGCCCAAAAACAAATTTTAATCAACTAAAAACAATAAATTATGATTCTGAGCATTGTTTTATCGCTATAAACTATTTTTTCTCTATATACTCTATCATATATACTGTAGTCAAATCGACATTCAGCCAAGTGGAATTAACGTAGGCCAAAGATCTTTTGAAACTTGGTATACGAAATTGGAGAATATGCGCCCAGGATAGAGTTGATTGGAATTCTAAAATATGCTCGGCCTTTGACCTAAGCAGGGTATAATTACAGGCCATTTAAGTAAGTAAGTAAAGATCTTGACAATTGAGTGGATCTGCCTGTCGTGGTAAAAAAACAACATTATTGTTATATCAAATCGGCTCAGAGATATAGAGGCAATCTGTACTGTCTCACGGCACAAACCGGTTTTGTAGGCACTCCATTATATAAATTTCTTTGTTTATCGTGACATATGCGAAAAATTCTTGGCTTCTTTTTGCCACACCTGCAAATTTCCTGGTATTTTTTTTTTTCGTTTTGTCCAGTTTATCCCTTTATTCATGAACATTACCCCGTTCATCATCAACAAAAAAAATCTTGTCCTGAATGTTGAAAAAAGTCTATTACTACGAACATTTCATCGTTCATCATACAACCGGTTCATTTATCACAACAGGTGGTAAAGCTATTACAAGTTTCTGCTGATGTACATATGGAAAAAAATCAAACAGTTTTTTTTCCTTTGAAGCCGACTTTCAACTCAAATATTTTTGTACAGTTTTTGAACTCGCAAAACTTCAGGTATATTGAACACAATATCTTAGTAGCGCATACAAATTTAAGATAACGTTAAAAAATCAATTGAAGCATTCAAGTTTTTCTTCATATTTCGTCTTCTTCTGCAATCATTTTAACATTTGGACCCAAGACGTTGTTCTACGAAATAGACACCACACTTAGGGGATAAATCCACTTCCCTCGAAATTTTAATTTTGAAGCTCGTTTTCGCCACTTTTCTTTTAGTGTACCAATAGGCTTAGAATCACTTTCTGAGTCGATTTTGCGATGTCCGTCCGTCTGGCTGAACCCCATATAAACCTTGTAATCAAACTACAGGTCGCAATTCTAAATATAATTTGATGAAATTTGACACAGATCATTTTTTGATAATGAGACCATGGCTATTGAAATTCGTCAAAATCAGTCCATTATTTTTGGTACCTCCCATAGGTCCCACTTCCCGGAATTGGTATATTGGCCATAAAAATCAATATTTTTTCACGAAATCTAAAACAAATACTGCTTATGTAAACTTAAATTACTGTACCAAATTTCGTTGCAATAGGTCTACATTTGACCATAGCTCCCATACACCCTCTTTTCCCAAAACGCACTAAATGAGACAAAATTCATTAAAACGCTCGTAAATCCGAAGATAATGATTTTACGTTTATTTTTGCACACATAATTTATAACAACTGTAATCAATTCACTAAATTTCGATATAATTGGTCCACATTTGACCCTAGCTCTCATATAAGTCCAAATGACGGAAACAGCTTAAATGTATAAGTTTTGAAATTATGTTTTTATGATGGCAAAATTTAGCAAATATTTGTCTTTATACAGGAAAAAGAACACCTTTGAATTAGTGGTGAAGGGTATCGTATGGTCGGGCTTGACCGACTATAGCACTTTCTTACTTGTTTTCGCATATTTTTTGGCCGCCTCAAGGAATTTAAAAAAAAAAAGTTTCGCGTCGTTTGATATAAATCTCGTTAATGTGCTTCACGACAGGTGTAAATGACGGAAACTTAAACGTAAATTTTCCCAAATACCGGTTTTTCGTTGAGCAAACCGAGTTTTTTGCTATTTAACGCCTAAAAGTAAAAGCGCACCAAAAAAAAATCATTTTTTGCTAAAATTTTATGAAGTTTTTGAAAATCGTCCAAAAAAGTGCATATTGATTTTAACGGTGTTAGGTAGCAAACTGAGACAAAATAAAAAAAGGCATGAAAGCGCTATTATTTATGATCCATTTGCATCAAAAGTTTGTCAAAAATCTCTTTATCAGCTTAGAACGCGAAGGTTTTATCTAAAAACATTTCAATAAAGCACATCACGAATTTAGCACAAAATTGATCAGAAATGGTCTTAAAGCTATTCTTTAATAAAGCTTTACCTTAGATCTGAACCGCACCAAAATATTATAAGGATTAACGATTTGACGGGCCAGACAAAAATTTTAACCAACCATCGAAACGCGTCGAGGAAAGGTTTCCCCACCAACATTTCTTGGTTTTATCAAAAAACTATTTATTACAATAATAAATAATTGTAATAAATTGGGATTTTTAGTGCAATACACTACAGTAAAACTTTTTAATTAAATGTTTAATGTCCCAAATTTTGATAAACCTTTTTAAAAAATTTTATATTTTAAAAAGATATGATCCTTTTAAAACTTATATTTAAATAAAAAATTCTTTTTAATTAAATTTGTCTATAAGTCAAGGCAGCAGAATTTCACTAAGACTCGCATTTTGTCATATTTCGCGAAAATCGCGGTTAAAAAAATAAAAAATATTGTTTTTTTTTCTCTTGCATAATTGCATTATTTCATCGTGCGAAGGCATATAAATTACCATAATACCATGACACTACAGAACACCTGAAAATATATAAGTTGTGTCAAAATCAACATAAAACTAATAAAAATAAAATAGTTTTTCATTTTGTTTTCAGACATTTTTGTTTTAACCTTCATAACTTCTGCGCGCTTCGCGTACGGATTTTACATTCACTGAGCTCCCTTAATAAAACCCCAAAAAATTTTTAGTGTGCGATCAAAAATTTTTTTGATTTTTTTTAATTCCGAAAATTAAAACTATTTGATTTTTGCCCTTATGTATATAACGCTCAGAAATATTGGTATAATATTATCACTTCCTAAGTCAATTTAACTATATTCGTCCATAGTTGCTTATGGATGGATGCCCATGTAATTTGGCACCTTCCATAGGTATCACTTCCCGGAATTAAGATTTCGTCCACAAAAATCACTGTATTAAATCGGTCCATATTGAATTATATCTCCCATACAGGCATTGAATCAAAATCATAAGTGGTGATGCAATTCACAAAAACGCTCGAAAATTTGAAGATTATGACAGATTTATGTTTATTTATTGCAGACATAATTTTTGTATAAGCTGTATTTAAAATAATAAATTGCGAGAAAATTGGTTCCATACAAGATCCAAGACGGAAATGGCTTAACAATGTATAATTGTAAGTCTTGAGAAAATTTTTGTATTATGACATAATTTTGCAAATATGTATATTTGAAAAGAAATGATTTTAAAACAATATCTATTAAAGCTATAGT
The DNA here is from genome assembly GCA_933228675.1 of Stomorhina lunata. Taxonomy (NCBI): domain Eukaryota; kingdom Metazoa; phylum Arthropoda; class Insecta; order Diptera; family Rhiniidae; genus Stomorhina; species Stomorhina lunata. Next base: position 69,324,857 of record OW121744.1, read on the forward strand.
GTTTAAAAATAATATTTCTTGCTGTATGGATTGGTTTTGCCTAAAATAGTAAACCTATTATATTCGGAACGTTCTTTATTTTGTATACCACAAAAACAAAAAAAGAGAAATGCTGATATGAATTTACAAAATACGTATGTATGTATGTATGTACGATACATACATCCCTCACGTACAATAGAGGCCAGCAGAATGTTGAATACATCATACAATTTTACCCCATTCAAGAGTCAGTGTATGAGGAAAAAAGGACATCTTTGATAACTGTTTGCATGTTGTACCCATTTCCGGTCTACGTCAAATAATATTTATTTGCATTGCCGTTATATGAGTTCATCTTATATGAATGTAGTGAATTTTTTTTATTGTTATTTAATTAAAAAAAACCTTTAGAGGTATTTACATATACATACATATAAATGTAAATTTTATTTTTTGAGCGGTATGTGTTTATTTTCTCACAATTTATTTGAAAATTCATATGAAATTTAAACGCAAACTATTTTTTTACTATATTTTTTAGTACGGTTCATTTTTATAAAAACAGACATAAGTCAAAGAAAATATACATATGTATATAAAAAGGCTAACTTATTCCGAAATTTTTGAATATTTTTATATTACACACAATTTTATGTATATCGGAAGGGTGATATAAGTCTGTGCTATTAAAATGCACTCAAATATTCATTTGTAGGTTTGTTTTTTGAACGGAATTTGTCAAAATTTACTAAATAGCTATTTGTTGACCATACCAAAACCTCCGAGAGACTACTTTAATCCTTTAAAGTCTTATATAACCTTACCCCGGCAATCATTTAAATTTAGATAAATTCACTGTGTTATATATAATAATGTGTAACTGTGAAAGGCTTTCATATTTATTCATTATGTTTTTTGGTTATGACTTATTTTTTGTAATTGACATATGAATAGCGTACCTGTGCCGGTGACCACACAATTCTTTGAAAAACTCACAGATTTTTTGTGGTAATTTTACGATTTATTCATATGGAAACATGATTACAGTCGAATTTAAACACGTCAGAATGAGGTTTTAAATGTAATTTTTGAATTAATGAAAACATTTGCATTAGACTTATATTTGTGTAAGCTACAGGGACCCTGTAGTTCAGCGATTTAATTTAATTGCTTCGAAGAACTTTTTTCTCATTGCTACAATATATATCACAACTTTCACCATCATAGGTTAAGAAATTGTGTGATAAGTTTTTAGTGATCTGTGTAACTCATAAATATATCGGTCTGAGAACCACCTTTAAATGTCCATCCGTCTGAACTGGTGAAAATACGTTCATTGATTTGGGTTGCTCCCATGTGTCTCACTTCCCGGAATTGAATTCATGACCACAAGTTTCATATAAATACACTAAAAAAATCAAAAGCAGGTGCGAAATTTTGAAAAACTTGTACAAATTTGACCCAAGTTTCCATATTTTTACTAACATTTTGGGGATTCCTTTATAATGTGATAGGTAGGAGGAGAAAGAGGAGAAAGTTTATAAACATTTGATTTAAATTATTTTATATTGTATTAAATTGGGAAGACATAAGCAGGAAGTGCATTACACATTCGAATAGAGCGACCAAAGAACGGATTTTCTCTATAATGTGTTGTACGACTTATGGTCCAATTAATAACAAAAGAATGCGCTCTGTTTGCCAAACGTGTATTGCGTATGAAAGTACATAGTTTGGGAATAAGACTACGTTTATTATCAGAGCATTTACAATCGTAATATCTGTACAACATTTCTACATTTGAACGATGTTCAAGTGTAAAGTTATGGTCTCCTGATAATAAAAACAGTCGAAATTAAATTTATTTATCTGAAATTAGTTTTTTTTTATCAAATTTCCATTTTTTGAATCACATCTTGGAAACGAATTTCTATACCCTTCACTACCATAGGTTTAAAGGGTATTATAAGTTTGTGCTGATGTATGTAACGCATAGAAATATTTGTCTTAGACTCACCTTTTAGTATAAAAATAGGCCTAGAATCACTTTCTGAGTCGATTTAGCGATGTCAGTCCGTCCGTCCATTTGGCTGGTTGGCTGGACCCCCATGTAAACAATGTAATCAAAGTACAAGTCGCCATTCTAAAGATAATTTGATTCAATCATTTTTTTTATAGTGGGATCATGGCTATTGAAATTCGTCAAAATGGGTGCATTATTTATTGTACCTCCCATAGGTCTCACTTCCCGGAATTGATATTTTGGCCACAAATATTAATATTTTTCATGAAATTTAAAACAAACACTGTTTATGTAAACCTAAATCACGGTACCAACTTTTATTGAAATCGGTTCACATTTGACCATAGCTCCCATACAAACTCTTCTGTCAAAAATGAGACAAAATTCACAAAAACGCTCGTAAATCTGAAGATAATGAGAATTTTGAGTTTATTTTTTCTAAATTTCGAGATAATCGGTCCATATTTGACCCCAGCTTTCATATAAGTCCATATAACGGAGACAACTTAAATATATAAGTTTAGAGAAAATGTTTGTATGATAGCAAAATTTAGTAAATTTTTGTCTTTTTTTATACAGAAAAAATTACACCTTTGATTTTAGTGGTAAAGGGTATCGTATGGTCGGGCTTGACCGACTATAGCACTTTCTTACTTGTTTTTAATAATTACTATAGTTTGTATATACTAAACGGATTTGGAATTTTTGGTGATTTTTGTCTCATTTAGTACGTTTTGACAAAAGAGTTTGTATGGGAGCTATGGTCAAATGTGGACCGATTTGAACGAAATTTGGTGCATATAGGGGGTATTTGTTTTATATATAGGCGGTATCTGTTTAAATTTTATAAACAAATATTGATATTTGTGGCCAAATTATCAATTCCGGGAAGTGGGAGGATGTACCATAAATAATGGACCGATTTTGACGAATTTCAATAGTCATGGTCCCATTATCATTTAGAATTACTACCTGTACTTTGATTACATGGTTTACATGGGGGTCCTGCCAGCCAGCCAGCTGGCCGTCCAGCTTAATCGACCCAGAAAGTGATTCTAAGCCTATTGGTATACTAAAACTATAACAATTTCGAAAGTGATTCGATCTGTACTTAGTATGAGAGGATGGAATACCACTAAAGTTAAATTTTGAACATATACACAAAAACTTTGTTAAAAAAAAAAACTAAAAAAAAAAATTATATAGTATCAGTTTTATGTCTTCCTATTTTATGAAATCATTCTATGGGCAGTTTTTAACAGTAGTGCTGTAGACGCCACCTATCCTAAGAACCCCTATTTACAATAAAGCTTTAAAGAAATTTGAATGTAGGTCATAACTTTGGTAGTGTGGGGTATAAAAGTACTATATTATTTATGTATAGTTGTTGGTTTTAATCTTCCGCTAAGCAGAAACCAAAAATTTCATATTCATTTACATACAGATGTGGTTTAAATGTCATTATAATTTTAATTGCATTTAGATCTTTTCAGTTTTATATAAATGTATATATACATACATTCTTGTGCATATATTGTATTTTAAAATTTTGCCATAAATACCAATTTCACACCTAAAATATGAAAAGCTGTCAATGTTACTTAAAATAATAAATTGCAATTAAATATCGTTTAGTTTGTGTGCTCCACTTCCGTTTGTGTGAATGTGAAAATGTTTGTTGGCAAAAAGAAAAAAACATTTAAAATAACATTAAATCAAAATATTTAATGGTTTCGTTATATTTTTATTATTTTTTTTTTTATACAGCAACAAAACACAAAGTAAAAAGTCAATACTTTAGTGTTGGCTGCTCGTAACTGGAACCATTAAATATAATTTTTTTGTTTTGTTATTTTTCTTCCCAACAAAACTTTACCAAAATTCAGCTAAAATCATATTTAACCTCCCCCAGTATTTGGCTGTATGATAAATGACATTCGTAGAAAAAATATTATTTACCTAGAAACTTTTTATTTCGTTAGTATCATTTACTTTTTCTGTTTTATCATGACATGTTCTTTTTTTAGCCAGAAAAGTGGCGAAATAAAACATTTGTATGTAAATATAAATATTTATCTATATTATTTATTATAAATTTGTAGTTTAGCTGTTTAAGTTAGTTTCAACATTAGCTTCAAAATTAACATGAAAATTTACTTCAAAATCTTTTTAAAAATATAATTTTCATATGAATTGTAGTCGTATCATTAGTTCTTTGTATTTTTGTATGAAATTTAAAATAAGTCTTCACGTGTAAGGAAAACAGATTTTTAATGGCTTGATTGTGTATTATAACCGAATTTAAGTTGCTTCATTTTTGGCAACTCAACCAATAAAAAAAGTTGTATTGCTAAGTTATCAAAAATTGTGACTGGCAACTAGACAATAGTAAGAAGAAGAAGAAAAATTGTAAGCAAACAGCAATTTTAATGAGAAAAGTGAAATAATACTTAAAATTTTCAAAATTTGTGCCGCTTTTAGATTTTTTCGGATGGAAGTTTTCGGAAGTCCCATGGAAATGATTTCAAACTTGGCATTGTACAATCTACGATGACGAAGGTTCTAAAGAAAGTCATAAAAAATATAGCCATAAAAATACGGAATAAAAAATTGTTTATTTGAAAGTAAAGTTTCTAGGCATTGCCGGACCATAACAATATTTTTTTTATAAAAAAAATCCCAGCAACTACAAATTCCCTGTTGCTGAAATAACCTTTAACAATATAATTTATAGTTGAAAAGGCAACTGAGTTTCTGTTTTCTGTTATTAGTTGCCATACGTAATTTCATAATGGAAATTGGCATCACAATTAAAGTTGAGTTGAAATACCCAATCGAGCCATAAGTTTTGTATCTATATTATAAATGTGTTTGTAAGTTTGCATAGAAATAATTTTAACGAGGGAACGTCATGGCCCAAATTCTTATAAAGAATAAAGCTCTTTTTATTATTTATCATTAAATGTTAAGTTTGAATTTAATCCAAATATTTTACCAACAATTCCACATTTGGTCAACATTTTGAATTAGCTGCACTCTCGTACAACTTGATGGTGGGTATATAAGATTCGGCACAGCCGGTTTCAAATATCACAAACATTAAAAAATATTACAAATTTAAAATTTTTCTCATCGGTTTGTTAAAGTATACAAAATGATAAATATAAAACAGAAAATTTGAAATCGTTGTCTTGGACAGTGTCGCTGTAGCTACGAATTGGATTCGGCGATTTTGTTAATGTTTTGTCATAATTCAAATAAACTTGTATATTTTTATAATTTGGTTCATTATACCACAACTATAGGTGAAACGCTGGGTTTGTGCTGATGCTTATAACGCATGGAAATATTGCTCTGAGATCCAGCGATCGACTCAGAATTGCTCTTTGACTTTAGAGATAATTTAATGAAATTTAGTACAATATATCCAAGGATGATTTTTATACTTTTTGGGTAAAATTGGATTACTATTTCGGGTACCTCCCATAGAAATGTCTTTTCAAACCCATAAAAACGCTTATAAATCTTAAGATTATTTCATCTTTGTGTCTTTGAAAGTTAAATTTTAAAATTTAACTTCGCACACATAACCATTCTTTAATTTTTTTCTGAAACCATAAATCAATCTTTTGCAAAAAATATACATTAATATAACCAAGAACAAAACATTTTAGTGACTCTTTCATTCAAATTTCAATTTTTGCATATAAATATATAATAACGTTTATATAATTCTAAGAAGAAAGAAATATTCTTTTTAAGTTAAATACATATTTTTGTCTTTATTATTTTTTTAGGTAAATGTTTGCAGAACTAATTTGTAAGCTCTTTTATATTTCCGTTTTTATTTAAGAAAAAGGAAAAAATGAACAGCTGTTTTCATATTTATCCTTTTTGTTATGTTAAGAACAAAAAAATTCAATACACTCAAAGTTTCGAACGTATGAATTTTTGTGTAAGGTCCTGTGTTTAGTCATTTTATCATTTTTATTACTATAAATTTGGCCTTTAGCTATAAAATTACACAGACCAATATAAATATAACAAAAGAAAAAAATCATAAAAATAATTAATATGATGTATACTAAAACTTTTTGTTAAAGGCAAATAAGAAATACTTAAATATTTATATTTGTATATAAATACATGCTTATACTTTAGTATGTACCTTAGGGTGATAGGAAAATTTGTTTTATTTGATTTCAAATGTTTTTCTACGGAATATTGTGACACTAGGTCTAAAAGTTTAGATCTGAAAATTTGAGCCAAATGGGCGCGCATCGGATCCAAAATTTAAGAGCCCATTTGTATGGGAAAAATGGGTTATTTTTTTGTTTTTGCGAAATTTAGATCAAAAATAAATACTAAGGGAACTAAAACAGCTTTCAGAAACAATTATTTTCGTGTTTTGTTTTTTCTAATTTTGCTAATTGTTACTTAATATTCCGTAATCTCGTTATGAAAATTTTCAGAAAATCCAAATTTTGACATTTGACTGCGGTGAAGAAAGAGTTAATCTCGTCCAATATTAAAAAACCCTTTATTATAGGTTTTCCATAAATCAAGCAATAATGTTAATTATCTTTTTTGTTAAAATTGAATACAAGTAAAATTTACCGAGCATTTACTCGAATTTGGTCCAAAAATTTTAATTTTCGCGAAACTCTTCAATTTGAAATCGCAGGTACAACGAAACTGTTCAAGATATCGACTATATTTTTTTTCGGGTTTTATTCTCCCATTTGTCTGGAGAGCAAATTCTAAATTTGTAATATTTGTAAAACAAAATTTTCAAAAAATAAAAAATGGTTTTTGAAACCGACCAACATGAAAAAAACTAAGTAAATTTGATTATATTTCAAAAAAACTGAACTATTTACTAGTAATAAGCCATTAAATGATAAATCATGACTAACTTTTTAATTTCATACATACAATTTTTATTAGTGCATATCCTTAGGCGCGTTTTCAAGAACATGAATTTTCGGGGGAAAACTGGAATAACTTATAAACTACCTAATGGATTTTCGTCTTTCATGATTTGGAATTAAGCTGTGTTAGTTCTCTTTAATACTCTATTATTTCTTGTAAATATTATTTATTTTTGGTCTAAATTTCACAAAAACAAAAAAAGAACTAATTTTTCCCCATACTAATGGGCTCTTAAACTGTATACCTGATGCGCGCCCATCGAACGTTGTCCGATTTGGCTCAAACTTTCAGTTCTAAACTTTTAGACCTGGTGTCACAATATTCCGAAGAAAAAGTTATAAAATTCGAAAAATCATTTTCCTTCATACAAAAAACGGTCACCCTAATGTACCTAAATATATTATTAAATATGTATTTTTTGGCTTATTTTTAATGGAACCAACCGATATAAAATAAAATCTGACTATAAAAACGCTTGCAGTTATTATCCACCTCCTGTTCATTTATAGGTTTTTAAATTGAGTAGATTTAAATGTTTATTTGTTAGTGGGGAATGTTGTTTGTTATATGTATTAAATATTTTCAGCTGGTTAAATGCTTTTCGCTTGATAGTTTGTTTACTTGCTTGTTTGTTTGTTTAGGAGTATATTTAATAGATTATTGTGCCTTCCAGGTAGAATAAATTATTATTTATTACCGTCATTAGCTTTAATGGATTCGATGATGTCGGTAATGGTGATTTCCGGTCACATACACATCGAATAATGCGTTTACTTTAAGTTATTATACTTAATTCTACAGTTATATACATGTATACAAACAAAATTGGCAAACATAATAAGTACATATGTATCTCTATAATATTCCATATAAATCTAATAATGATATTAAAAATTCCGTTTTAAAGTTTTCTCAGTAGCAATTTTTATTGTAACTAATACTGAACATTTTTTGCATTTATACCTATAATGTCTAAGTCAGAAATATCGTTCATTGATTAAGAGATTGCATATTTATTAGGGTGGAGCGAAAAACAACTTTTATTGAAATTCCATATACCTGAGTTAAAAATCGATGCTCTACTTCCTAAGAAGCTCAGAAAAAAAATTTTGTCTTCCTAGGTCAATGTCCTGAGGTGGCGCACAGGACATTTATTTCTGGGACCCATTTGTATGGGGAAAAATGGGATTTTTTTTTCGGTTTTTGGTAAATTTCAACCAACAAAGACATGTTTTTGGCAAAACTTATTATTTTTTTTCGAAAATTTATGAAGGGAAACCCCCAAAATTGTTTTACAGCTTAAGTGATGACAACAGATTTAGTAAAATTATTCACTAAAATAAACCAAACATTTAAATTTTCGAAAAAAAAAATTTGGGTCATTTTAGTCCCCATGTCTGTTAAGGGTTAAATGAAATGTTTTTAATAAAACAATAAACCATTCTTAAAAATAACTATTTTTATTAATTTGATCCAAATTCACCATTAATTAATAACATTTCGTATTTTTGCCACTAAAAATCCAAATTTTGACCTTTGACCCTGATGAAAAGAGGGTTAAGCTCACCCAATATCAAAGAAAGTACCCAATGACTGGGCAATAAAATTTAGTATTAACTTTATCAGAAGGAAACTTAAATAGAAATTACTATGCATCTACTTAAATAATGCCAAAAAATTAAAATTTTCTCAAAATTTTACGATTTCAAGTCGCAGATATGGCCAAACCATATTTGATAAAAAACTGAACTTTTTTGGATTTTATTACTATGTACATCTGTTTATTTTAACATGCTGAACAAAAATTTGGAAATTTTAAATATTTTTTTAACAAAATTTTCTAAAACTTAAAAAGCCCTTAAAAAAAGTACAATTTTCCAATATAAAAAAAAAATAAGTAAATTTAATTAAACTTGAATAAATTTAAACTATTTTGTACTTATAAGTCTTTAGATGATAAGGAAAGTCTTACACTGTAATTTCTGCACTCCAAAATAATTTTTTGCTGCATACTCTAGGCGTGTTGAAAAGGACACGAATTTTGTTTTTTTTAGTTTTTATAACTCTAATCTTTAGTTTGTTTCTACATCCAATTATTAATTTTGGCAAAAACATATCTTTATTGGTTGAAATTTACCAAAAACTGAAAAAATTCCCATTTTTCCCATACAAATGGGGCCTTGAAAAAACTGTCCTGTGCGCCATTGAAGACAAAATTTTTTTCTGAGCTTCTTAGGACGTAGAGCATTGATTTTGAACCCAGGCGTATCGAATTTCAATAAAAGTTGTTTTTCGCTCCACCCTATTGTATATGTGACCCGGTCTATGAAAAAGGAAAAGGTGGCTTATGACTTGAAAACAAAATTTCAAAAAATTAGCTAATTTTTCGAAATTTAGCTTTTGAGTCATAAGCCACCTTTTCATAAACCGGGTTACATATAATGTTTAGGAAAAAAAATTTTTGGGCTTAATAAATTTAACATCATGCATATTTGGATTTTTCATTGTTTTCTTATATTGAAATAAATGAAATATATTAAAAACATTTTTGTTTCCCTACGTAATACATATTTATAGGCATTTACGTTCTCAAAATACTAATTCTTACATATAATTTCTACTGAAATCAAAACTTTATCTATTCTTTTTAGAAAAATATGTAAAACTTTTTAAATTTTAGGGCATAAATATTTTATTGTCAACGTAAAACAAATGCTGACCCAAACATTTGCATTTATTTGAGTCTGGAGATAAAGATATTATAAAAAATTTCAAATGCATGAACATGAAAAACTATATTAAAAAAAAATAGAAATGCAAACTATGCCCTTATATTATTAGATTTTGGCAAAATCCTATAAAAATTACATTATGTACACACACATTAGAGTGTCCCAAAAAATTGCAGAAAGACGTACACCCAAACTTTTTACATTTTACCGCAATAATCCAAATGCAAAGTTTGATTCAGATCGGATGCCAGGAATGTTATGTGGGAAAGATTTTTTTTTAAATATTTCTACTAAGAATGTATTTACAAAAGTGTTTAACAACATGCTTCAGATAAATAAATGATGATTTCGGTACGCCGATTTAAATGGAGGTATTTATTTTTCCTTGTAAGCTCAGATAAGGAAGATATTTGAATATTTTGTTTGGGAAACTCTAACCATATTATTTTGATTGAAATAGTCGAAAATTTTGTTTTTATAGTAAAAATACATACACTCTAAATCATATGATTAGAACCACTTAAATTTCAGTTTTTAGCAGGCCCTATTTTGTAGGCGTTTTGTCCACAACTAAGATTGTAGCGCCGTAGCAAAGATAAATTTTCTACGATTGCAGTAATTAACAGCATTATCTCTAGATTTCACTGTGATAGTGTAAAAATGGCCTTTTTCCAAAAAAAAAAAAACAGACCATAGCTTCACCCTCTCTGCTGTGATGACGATTCAAAAACAGTTCCTCTTTACTCGTATCATGAAAATAATAGTTATAGCCATCCGGTCTATCAAAATTAAATTTTTTTTCATCAGTAAAAACTACAGTACACCAATTATTAATATGACCTCTAATTTGAACATCCTAACTCATATGCTGTCTTGCAAAATGTAATCCAGTTTCTTTGCGTACGTCATTCAGCGGCGGCTTTTTCTTCATCTTTTCTAAATTTAGATACTCACAGCAACACTTGCCTTAACACCTGCTGGGGTCCTGATTTGCCATACAGTTAGTGCAGAATTTGATGAAACTCTCAAGATTTTTCTCATTTCTAGTGGTGTTAAAGCTATATGACTCCTTCCTCTGTAGTTTTTTCTATAGTTTTCAGTGTCTTTTAAATGCTTCATTACAGTTTTGTAACTTCGACTAATTTTTCGCGCAATAGCGCTGTAAGAATGCCCTTCCAAACGATAAAAGTAAATGTTGCCACTTTTTTTACCCATTTTCACAAATGTTCACTAAAACGCAATATTTGTTTTCTATTACAGGTATAACATGCTAATCAAAGCCAACTAATTCCAAAAAAATAAAAATGCAAAGTGACATTTTTAAAAAAAAAGGCCGCTTTTACACTGTCGTGGAAAATTCTAGTAAAGGTGCTATAGGTTCCTGCAATCTCAGGAAAATTATCTTTACTACGATACAAAGATTTTTGCTGAAGATGAAATTTATCTTTACTACGATACAAACATTTGTGCTGAAGAGGAAACGCTTAAAGAGATATGGCCTGCTAAAACCTGAAATTTAAGTGGTTTTAATCATATGATTTAGAGTGTATTTGCCAGATTTTGTTATTAAAAAAGGGTTACTAAAAAGGGGTTCCAAATTCAACACACACAGTGTTATATATTAGCAATCTCAGTTAGCAGAACTGAAGTTATTATTACTTCATTGGATAGAAATATATTTTTGAAATTTGCTCGAAATTGGATATAATTAACCCTTTATTTACCAGGAGCTAAATTACGGCATTCGATATCGATTGAAATCTTAGATATTTTCAAAACATTTGTATAGCATAGTTTAAGGATAATCAAAATTATTTAAGAGATGCACAGTTTACTATATTTTTTTTAAGTTATTTGCAAAAAGAAGAACAATAGTAAAAGAGTTTTAATTGAACAATAAATATTTAAAAAAAAAAAATCAAAATGGATACCAAATTTCAATAAACTTTTTGCATCGAAGTAACTTTGAACATCCCTAAGGTATACTTCACAATATTCCCTTAAAAGTCTGAGTTTACGATCGATATCGAATGCGGTAATTTGGCCAAAGTGGTCAAAAGTAAAATTTTGAAATATTAAATTTTTTCAAAAAAATTTACAAGAAATTACATGTTTTTATTGACTAACAATTAAAAAAAAATCTCTTCAAGGGCGCCTTTAATTATATTTGTGTATACATTAACCCTTGAGTACCTATTAAATTACTGTCGAAGAAGAACAAAAAATTTTAACGAATTTAAATTTAAGTACTAATTACAATTACAAGTAACCACAAATTTAATGCAGTCAATTGTGGCGAATGTGTAATATTAATTCTGACACACAGAATTTATTAATCATACGTAGAAATAATGAATGTTAAGAAATCCATTAGCAAAAGTGGCTTGTTTTTATTAAGCTCCATTTAAACGGCTAGAGTTTTTGTATTGTTCAATTTTCTATTTTCCAAACAAAATTGAAGTATTGCTGTAATTAGTTATAATTTGTCTTATATAGTTTATTTAACGTAAGACAGGTTACCTTGTCTTTCAACAAAATAGAAAAAATAGTTCACAACATGATTAATAATGAATTAGTTATTTTGTAATTTACAACTTTACTTTCATCCAAACCAAGTCCAATTGTATACTGTTAAATTCTTTCACAACTGACCCAAATAAAGTTGTTACTATTACATACATAGTTTTATCCAGGGAAAAGTGATGTTCATAAAGTTGTTAAACAAAAAATATGTTTATTTAATGGGTAACAAAATCAAATGTAATGATAGTTTTGACATTAACTTTTTTAAACTATGATGAAACATTTTATAAATGATAATTGTATATCTTACATAGTACCTACTAAATTTATTGAAATAATTACATTTATATTTTCTTCTTCACAAAAATTGTGAAATTGGCTATTTATGTTTTTTTTTTTTTTAATCGAGCGATTAGGTCAACCTTATAAGAAATTGAGCTGAGAAACACACATTGATTATATGTCGTATTGGCGTTTGGTAAAAAATGTTGACCATAAAAATTGTATACATACATTTTTTTGTCATACTTTTACCTAAATATATAGAAATTGATACATTGTTTAAACTCAATAAGCTTTTGGATAAAGCTGCGATAATATCAGTAGGAAAAGCATGTAAGAATTCATGGTATGGGTTGCATAACTGACAATGGTGAAAGACTAGTAGAGTAATGTGATAATTTTAATATGGTGCTGGGTAGAACTATATTTCCTCACAAAAAAATCCACAAATGTATATGAGTGTCTCCGGATCACATTACCAAAAACCAGATTGACCACTTTGTAACCAGAAGGATGTACCCCCTCCACAACCATTGCTCTGCAGGAAAAGGTTTGATGCACAAAAACTGAAATCACCTGAAGTTGCTATGCTCTACCGCATTGAGGAATAGAACAGACGCTCTCGATATTTCCGTATACCAGAATACAGACACCTACTTAAATGATGTAAGAAAGTCCAATAAGCCCTGCATTTCTAGAATAACGTAGTAAATAATTGAAGATAGAAGATTAGCTAAAGGGAAGTTAAATGATACCAAGACCCCACATATCAAACAACAAGGACAGCGCGTATATGAGCAATCAAATCGAGAAGTCAAACGATGTGCTAGAGAGGAAAAGCGAAGATGAGCTGAAAATTTAGCCAAAAAAGGTCCAAATAGCTAGCGAAACGGATCGAACCAAGAAGCTATATCGAATAACAAAGGAAACAGCTGGTCACAACCACTATAAATCAAAGCCACTTATGAATGAGCAGAGCAATTTGATCTACTTTAAAGATCAACAGATGGAATTATGGGCAGGTAACAACAAAAAAATTATTGTCAGTCAATCTGGCTGAATTCTGTAAAACACGTTATTGCGATCCTATGCGTCACAATAATAACACTAGTAATGATTTTGGCTTATCACCACCAACATCTTATGAAATAACTGCCGCAATTAATCGCCTTTAATCTGGAAAGTCCGCATGTACTGATGGAATTCACCTGAATTATTAAAAGTCAATACAGCTCCATCCACAAAGCTTTTAAAGCCTTTGATTATAAAATCCTGGTCGGACGATAGACAAAGTCCATATTTTGCACAGTTGCATAGCGTCCATTGTCGAACCACAGCTTAAATGCCCGCAAAAAACGGCACCAAACTGAGGACGAGCTTAAAGTGATAACTACCAATAAACTTACATGGAAAACATTTGTTGAGGCCCTATATTCCACCAGGAATTAAAGGAGTAAATATATATATATATATATATATATATATATATATATATATATATATATATATATATATATATATATATATATATATATATATATATATATATATATATATGTAATTCCCCGACAACATTCAAATTGGAACAAGGGGTACTTCTCTCAGACAATGAGCTGCATCCGATTCTATTTTTAGACTCATTGAAAGGGACCTAGGTTTTAACGCCGGCTCCGAACGGCAAATGCATTAGTTAGAGAAGTTTTTCATACCCTAATACTCAATAACCAGTGGCTAGCTGAGTTATGAGGTGAACCGAAGCTTTTTTCGAAAATTTATTTTTTCTAGTGAAACTGGCCAGTGATCGAACTTGGGCCTCTGGTATGCTAGGCGGATGACTGACCTGCAATACCACTGCGGTTCATATTCTAAAATTAGTCAAATGGATATTCCAAGTTTAGAAATAGAAGTAGGAACAATATTAACGATTTCAGCCCCACGGTCTAATTATTATTTTTACTTAAATAGCCTATGATTTATTGTTACATAATTTAGCAGTTTGTATTGTAATTTAAATTCTTTAAAGAAACACATATAAAAAAATTTAATGTCGCATTTCTCGTAGTAAATGAGGACATACATAACCGATGTAGGTAAAAAGTACAATGCCATATATTTTAGAAAATAGAAAAAACCAAAACGCAACCACAGCAAAGATAAGCTTTTAATAGTCTCTACTTGCTTTCAATATGGTTTCATTGAGCCACATATGCACATAAGGGCAGAGAAAAATATTTCTACACTCAAAAAGTTTGCGTAAGTTACCAATTTGCTTGTTTGGCTATTTGTTAGTTATAAGCAGGGGTCGGCAAAAAGAGAACAGAACAAAAAAAATTTGTTATAACATAATTGTGTACAGAAAATCGTTCTATAAAAAATTTTCCATAGAAAATTTTTTATCAAACATTTTTCTATAGAAAAACTTTTTATAAAAAATTTTTCTATAGAAAATTATTTTATAGACATTTTTTTTAATAAAAATGCTTCTATATAATTTTTTTTTATCAAAAATTGTTATAAAAAAAATCTTTTTATCAAAAATTTTTCTGTAGAAAATGTTTTTTATTAACAATTTTAAAGAAAATTTTTCTACAGGCAAAATATATTTATTGAAAATTTTTCTTTAGAAAAAAATTTTTCTATTGTAATGCATTTTGTATATGTAATTCGTATTGTAGTACTAATTTAATGTCTTAAGGCCATCTATTATTTATATTAATATCATATTTAGTTTCGATAAGTTAGCCCCATCTATTAAATATAATTTTAAATACTAGAACACCATCTAATTGTCAAATCATAAATTATAATACTTTCTGATCAACTCTGTTTAGAGACATACCTTTTAAGCGCCTCTGAATTGAGGACATTTTGTAAAACTAAAAGACATTCTAGAAGAAATAAACGAGGAGAACACAAATATCATAAAAGCTATTGTTTAATTTCGCCATTACACTATAGAAATTTATTTTCACAGAAAAATATTTTTATCGAAAAATTTTCCGAAGAAAAATATTTTTATGAAAAATGTTTCTATAAACAAGTAAGAAAGTGCTATAGTAGGTCAAAGGTGTTCTTTTTCCTGTATAAAGACAAACATTTGCTAAATTTTGCCATCATACAAACATATTCTCAAAACTTATACATTTAAGCTGTTTCCGTCATTTGGACTTATAAAAAATTAAGTAAAAAAAAATAAATAAAATTCTCGTTATCTTTGGATTTACGAGCGTTTTAGTGAATTTTAGTGCGTTTTGAGAATAGAATTTGTATGGGAGCTATGGTCAAATGTGAATCGATTTCAACGAAATTTAGTACAGTGATTTAGGTTTACATAAGCAGTATTTATTTTAAATTTAATGAAAAAATATTGATTTTTGTGGCCAATATATCAATTCCGGGAAGTGGGACCTATGGAAGGTACCATAAATAATTCACCGATTTTAACGAATTTCAATAGCCATGGTCTTATTATCAAAAAAATGATCTGTACCAAATTTCATCAAATTATCTTGAGAATTGCGACCTGTAGTTTGATTACAAAGTTTACATAGGGGTCCAGCCAGCCAGACGGACGGACGGACATCGCTAAATCGGCTCAGAAAGTGATTCTAAGCTTATTGGTATACTAAAAGATGGGTCTAAGACATATATTTCTATGCGTTACGTACATCAGCACAAACTTATAATACATTTTCCACCTATGGTGGTGAAGGGTATAAAAATATATTTGTATCAAAAATATCTAAAAAAATATTTTTTTATCTAAAAACTATAAAAAAAATTTTATATTAGAATTTATTTCTGTTTCGAAAAATATTCCCAATTTGGTTACATATAATTCAAACAATATTACTAAAATAATACAGTGGTCGTCATATTTATTTTAACATATTAGTTGTTTTTCTTCTTTTTTATTTCTGGTCCAATGCAATTAAAAATTGGTTTGATAGCAACATATATTATTATTTATTAGAACACAAAAAACTTTTCACATTTTTAATGTTTTTGTAATATATAAGGCATTAGTACTTTGACATGTTTTTGCATGGTTTTGCATCGTTTCAAGGTTGTTGTATTTTCTTTAACAAAGTGACACAAACCAACATAGTCTAATCTAAATTCCAACTGAATGTTTTTAATACTCATTTTCACAAAAAGTCATCGGCATCTGGTGGTAGGGGCTACCTACGCCTGGTTATAAACGTAATACGAATTTCAGATAACATTCCTTTGACCTTACTTAAATCAGTTTTTGTAATATACTAAATTTTACATTGAATGTTGATGATCGTGAGTTCGAGTCGGGCTTAGATCCATGTTATAATTTTATGTTAATTTTTTTAATTAGATAAATAATTAGTAGGAATACTGAAAAAAATTTTACTTAAATAATATTTTGAGTGTATATATGCGTTTGGAACTAAATGACAATATAAAATTGCTACTGACAGCAATTTTACCAGACCACATAAAAAAATCCAAAAATTATTTTATATGATTCTTTTTTTTTTTGTATTAAAAATATGTAACTATTAAATGAAATGTATAGGACCACTTGCAAAATCATACCACAAACTTTATACATACATGCATACTCGTATCTGTATATACAAACATTAAAAATTTAATACCTACAAACTTTGAAACAAACACATTTTGCTCTTGAATGTTACATTTATTGAAATCAATGCATAGGGCGAGCAGATACATTAAACGATGTACGAGTATAAGAGGCAAAACAGTAAAAAAAAGAAAATCAGAACAGCAACAACAATCGCTACAAAAAAAGCAAACACCAGTAAAACGAGCCAGCAGTATTGAAGATTTTGCTTGTGGCAATTCGGCATCTAACTTTTATGAAAGCAGGTCATCAAAATTGTTTTTGTGCATTCAGGCTTGAAACATTACATTTGCTAACCGATTTTTTAGTTGGTCCTTTTTTCGAGTTTTGCATAGAATTCATTCATTCATCCATATTCGCATCGAAAAGTATTTGTTTGTGTTGGTGTTTTTTTTTCTTTTGTTTGTATGTATTTGTTTTTCTTGCTGGTACTCGTACATGAACCAACAGCAGCAACTAACGAACAATAGCCACTGATGTAAAATAAAAGCAGAAAAAAAAACACTAAATAAAATGACAATTTACTTCTGATCGACCATTGTCTGTTTGCCAAAGTTAAAGTATGAGGACAGTAATGGTAAAAATTTATATTTTTATGTATTTAGATAGCAAAAAGTGAAGGTTATATTAGTTTTATGGATTTTAAAACAAACAAAAAAACTACAATAATATCAATGGTCAAGACCTGTCTTATTTTTAATTGAGGTAATCAGCATAACCATTCAATTATTTCGATTTAATATCGAAAATGGTAATAATTTCTTATACTATCCTAATTTAAAGTGGCTCAATAAATTTCCATCTGATCAAGTAATTAACTTCAACGTATATTTCCCTTTTTTTAGAAAATTTTCAGAGCATCTATTGTTTTCATTAGCCAAAATACAGGGTAGCTGATGAATTTTGCTACATTAAATTCAAGTTATTTATTTCTTATTAATTAATATGAAAAGTAATATATTTTAATTAAAGTAATTCGTGAGTTTTTGCAAATAATTAAATATAAATGGCTTTCATCTCTATGTGATATGTATGTGTAACATCTTATCGAAAAGTTATTATTACGGGCTCTAAAGCATAAAATTTGCGCACTTTCAAAGTTTTTGTTTCATTGACCTAATTCTCAGTAAAATATAATTTAAACTGGCTACACAGTGCAACAGGAAAAATCAGTCTCAACAATTCCAATAGCAAATGAAAGTACACTATTAAGTAAACAGAACTGCTAAAGGGTTTTAAAAAGTTAGCTCGAATTTAATTTTAATGGCCTCTTAAAGTTGGTCCTTTTTTGACAAAAATTATCAATATTACAATTTATTTTTGCTTTTAAATATTTATACCCTTCTCCACAACAGGTGGAAAGGGTATATTGGGTTTGTGCTGACGTATGCAACGCATAGAAATATTTTAGTATACCAATCGACTCAGAATTACCTCCTGCGTTGTTTTAATAGATTTGGATCCTTCAGTTGTATTTTAATAATATTCAGCACAAATATTGCCTATGATAACAAAAATAATTGTGTCTAATTTTGTCGGAATCGGCCTATATTTGACCATACCTTTCACATAAGATACATTCTCAAAAGTAGTTTAAATACCTATAAATGTACAAAACCGCTTATTATTCTAAAGATAAATGCATTGTATTACTTAAAATTTGCACAGATAGATAATTTGTAAATTAAGGCAAACAACCAAAATTTAGTAATAATCGGTGCAAAATTGACCCTAGATCCTATATCAGGCCCTTTTCCGGAAATGACATAAATTTACTTAAATTTAAAAAAAAAATAGCACATAGTATATGTATATAACTATGTATTTTAGACTTAAGGAAAACTTTTAAATTGTTGGTCCATATTTGACCTTAGTAGTGGAGGGTATCATATCAAGCTTGCCCGACTACAGCTTTTCTTACTTGTTATTTTTTTTTTTTTTGTTTTTAAGATTTAAAAAACACCTTTTTTATATTAAATTAACTAAAGTCAAACTTTCACATTATTTTGAACTTTTATTAACGATATCTAAAAACCAATTTAAATACAAAATAAATAGAAAGATATTAGAACGAGATATCATGCGTGTAAGCAATAAACAATTTGGTATACAAAGCACTAGGCAGCATTCCTTTGTAGTTGACTGGCCAGTAGACAGAACAACATACTACCAAGGAAATTGGTTCCTTAGCCGTACAGTTGGTATGTGGAATTTGCTTCATTCAGAAATCTTCCCTGCCAGTTGCAATATAGGGTTGTTCAAACCAAATGTCCATAAACAGTACTTTATCAATCCACCATTCCATAATCTATTTTCCTAGTTTCAACAAAATGCATCGCATTAGTAGGGTGAGTGCTAGTCTTAGATTAAAAATAAATGAGGATTGTACCGAGTCGTCAACCGGCTGCACAATAAACTATCGGATTATCCATTTCGTGGTTTCAAAAGTATTGGAGTGGAATTCAACATCTGTCAAACTATGTTATTAAACAATTTTTTTCTTGGATCGTTTAAGTATCACACAAGTCATAAAAATTTTCAAAACATACTACAAAAATGGTGATTCTGCAACAGCCATATATCATGTTTTAAGAGGAGATTATGGTTTATATAATCGTCCAACTGCGCAAGCAATTGGCAAAATTGTGAAGAAATCGGACATCATCGTTTCGCTAATTCCGCTGAAAATATCGCTGCTGTAAGTTAAAGTGTTGTCGAAGACCCGAATGTTTCGATTCTTTGTCGTTTTCAGGAATTAGGACTGTCTTACAGCACATTATTAAAGAATACGACTTGGAGAATATGTGGCTTCAACAAGACGGTGCCACATGCCACACAACTCGAGCGAATATGGCTTTATTGCAAGAGACATTTCCTGACCGCGTGATTTGTCGTAGTGGCGATATCATTTAAATAATGTAATGTTTCACATATAATGTCAACGATTAAACTTTATAATAAAAAAGAAATCGCATGAAAAAAAAATATTTTATATGCGTTTTATTACGTTTACTTTTAAAAACGCAAAGTGGATAACGTAAAGTTAATTTATAAATCTTATAAGTTTCGTATGATTTAAAGAATTCAAGTTAATGTGCTAGCCTAATGTACATACATATAAATACTATTTTGCCAACGAAAATGTTGTCAACCGCAGGACATTGGAACTGAAAATTGATTTTGCCCTCTGACTGGTCATTGCTTATTCTTCAACTCATCCAATGAATGAATGCACCCAAAACAATTTTGAATATTTATTTTCACATAAATATAAATGTGTATAAACCATTTTATGAATGAACGACAATAAATACTGGTACAATAAATGAAAACAACATAACATGAAAGAAACCAGCGAACGAACAAACAAACAATACAACCAACAACAAAAAAAAGTATAAAACTCTTTCACATTAATCGATAAAATACATAAACAGACACCCGATACACAGACAAACACACATACACACATACATATGTGCATGTAGATACGCTGATACAACAAAGAGAATACATTTTGATTTGTTACAACAAAAGTGGCAACTCAATAATGGTCGAATGGTTTTCGATAAAAAATCTCTTAATAATGCCACTGGAATGACTATTTAATATTATGGAACAATATTCTCGTCTATTGTACATTTTGCTTCTACATACTTTCATACATATGTACATACATACTCATATTTGGGTGGATGGGTGGGTGGTTTTTGTTGGTTGGTTGCATTTAGCTGGTTGTTAAATATTTCTTGTTGTTATAGATGTTGTTGCTGGTGTTGTCGGCGTTGTTCTGTTGTTGACAATTGAATTGAAATTGGTATTTTCCAAACACATGTACAATCTACATAAGTTCTATACGTCGACACATACTAGACTTACGAAATTAGTGGTCAGTTTAATGAATAGTCATTTTATTCCTTTAATTTGTATGTACGTACGTTTGTATTTTTTGTTTAGCTTTTTCTCACAATTTCTTTGACCACTTTATAAATGTGTATGTATTTCTAGTCAGTGGGTATTTTAGAAACGCAGAAAATTAAATTTGCATTTATACAAATGTATGTAAACCATGCCATGAATATCATTAAAAGAAATCTGGAACATTAAGTTATTCTTATTTCCAAATGTATTTTACTTGAAAATTAAATAAACTAAGAACGAATGATGTTTTCCTTGAATGATGCTTATGTTAAGGAAACTTGACCTCTTTGTTTATCTTGTAGTACGAGTTTAAACAATTAACATATTAACTAACGCAAGTAACCCCTTTGATTCATTTAAATTCATTTCAGAAAAGTAAAACTGGAAAAATACTTGAATTTCTCAACAATTTATGCATTTGCATCTCGTTAAAAATTTTGATTCGTTTAAAGCAATTAGAATAAAACATAAAAATAAAAATATAAAAAAGTATGTCCGGGTATAGGAAGGGCTACATGTTGGTCTGACTTCTGTATTTAACCCTACAAGACGCTTTTTTTAAATCGCTTTAATAAATGTTGTAAAATAGTCTATTTTACTTCTTTTTCACTATTAAATAACTCATATCAAGCTAAAAATATATTCCTTGAAGTATGTATCTACAAACACAATCTTTTTATAAACATAACTCCTAAAGATTGTGTTTGCAAAATAAGTAATAAATGTGAGGTTTTCGATCTGTCTAAAAGTAGGGATACTCCTCCTGAAGAGATGACCTAACCAACCATCGAAACGCGTAGAGGAATTGGTTTCTCCGCAAACAGTTTTTGACTTTTTATCAATAAATTGTCTGTTACATTAATAAATAAATGTAACGGATTGGGATCAAATGCGAATATTCTTTCTTTTTGAATAATATTTACATCCCGAAAATTTTGTTATTTTGTAATATATTTGTTTTTCTGCAAACAAAAAAAAAATTCGTTTTAAGGGTTATTTGTTCTACACGGTAACTATTATGTCCACAATTATCTTTTTAAAAAGTAATTCAATAGCAGGAAGTACGGAAATGCCTCTCGAATTGTCCCTCACCTTAAGCTCACTTTTTTTTGGGGTGTTTTAGTAAAGTGGATTCCTTTCACTCAGATGGTATTACTTCTAAATACATTAGTCTGAACGGATTTTGTTGGGATTCCATCTAGTTTTCAACCTTTAGTGACCTATTGCCTTAGAAACCATCATGTTGTTTGGAGGACGGTCTGAAATATTTAAGTTGGGTCTTAAAATTATGGTAGTTTATAAGGCTTCTCCATTTAAATGATGGATTACATTACATAATAGTTGTACTTGTCTATCAGTCAACATTCTTGAGTAGCTGTAGGTTAAGTTTTATTCTTCGCAAGACTTCGTCGTTCAAAATATTATCAGTTCGAAACCGTTAATATTTTCTTTTGATGGATCCCACTTGTTATTAACTAGATCTCCGAGATATTTAAAATTTTGCATATATTGGATTTTGTTATTTTAAATTTTATGGTTGCATTAAAATGGAGATTTTTTCGACCTGACCTTTACTTTGCTTAATATGATTTTCAGATTTGTACATATAAATTTACTGTGCACAAATGTTCCACAAAATGTATCTAACTTCTAAACTTATATGGCAAATAAATTATATAAACATTATTTTTTATATTTTTTCACAAAAATCTATCAATATAAAGGCGGCTTTGACAAAGTCTATTTATTTTTTTTAATGTTGCTAATAAATGGTTTCCTGTATATTGACGTTAATGACGTGTTTCTTCTCTTTGAGATGCTTAAAGTAAATCATTATATTATACATAAATAGTAGAATATAATACAAATTTTCAAACAGAAAAAAGTATGTACTAGTTAATATAACCCAACATAAAATATGATGTTTAGATTTTTCAATTTATATTGTTTTCAAAGATCCATTCTTAAGATTAAATGAAGATTGAAGGTCGTCATAAAAAAAATCGATTAAAAATACATTTTTAAATCTTGATAAGTTTTTATAACATGATATAAATTAGAATTCAAAAAAGATAAAATCCTCTAACATCAATCTTATATAAAATTTATTACAAATATTTCGAATTAATATCATCGGCTCACAGAAACTAACTCTTTATGATTTATTTTAATATTTATTTTTTTTTGGAGATTCGAAAAGAGTTTTTCAATAACCCAACTTTAATATATATATTTTTCTTTGTACTTTACAAACTCTGCTATTCTTTCTACTCGTTATATTATGTATATTTGCTAATCTCGTTACATTTTTCTTCATAATAATCAAAGTTTGTTAAGTTATATTTTCTCTTTTTCAATTCTATTTTCATTTTTCTTTTCATATTTCGTTGCATATAAACCGACATTAAGAGGGATATTCGCACTTGGTTTAATGACCTCTGTGCTTTGTTTCAACTATTACGAATGACTGGTTGTTAAATAACTCTGGAGTATTAAACTGTCTGCAAACTACACTTTTTCTAACTTTATCAAACCCTACACTGCACAGTGGGTAAATAGGGCCAAAAGTGACTAACTTTGCCTTATCTTGACTGAGTTTCTTTGAAATTTATTAATAGATATATTAAGTGTTTTAAATATATAATTGTGCTGATAGAACTTATATTAAAGTATATAACCATTTAAAAAGGGACACACAAATTAGACTTAACATTTTTTGTTTATTAATAAAAAATAATTTAACAGGGTCGTGCTAACAGAGTCGACTTAAATGAACGTAAGACTCTGTGCTGTATGCCTTTGTATAAAAGTACAGCATATCACGTTACTTCATCTGTATTTATAGATGGTGTAAATATTGAGGAATCGGATGCTCTTGATTTTTAAAAGAAGCATTTAAGTGCCTCGTTTTTTTTTTTAATGGTTCAAGAGATACTTTACTCCAATTGATCTTTTGAATATTTATACCACCTATATCCGACCAAATGGAATGGAATACAACTCTCATGTATGGGGCGCTGCTTTTAAGTCCATTTTGGAGTTTCCGACCGCGCACAAGAGATTGCGAAAGTGCTCATCGGTAAGGGTATCCAACTCTATTAATTCACTGGAACACCACAATGTCTAAAGAAATCAGGGGTCTCGTCCCCTAAACTCAACACATATAAATCCGTTAGGTCACATCAATATGTTGTCTATATGACAAAATTTGCTCTTTAGCTGTACAGTACGTATGAGGAATTCACTTGCCTCAAAAGTTTTTTTTTTTCTGAAAGTGGCAATATTGGAAAATTCAAATCTAACGTCCACAACCCTCTATCCTCTCTCCCACAACCTATTTTCCTAGTTCCAACATAATGCATAGAGGACATCCCCTAAGTGTTGGTCCTAATTAAAAAAAAGAAAAAAATTACTAAGGGTTAAACATTTTATTAGATACAACATATTCTTTGGACTCAACATATTTTTTATGTATCGAAAGAAGCATTCAAGGGCCTCGGCTTACTAAAGCCGAGGGCCGGTATGGGCCGGTTCTACGGTATGGTTCTGAAAAGTCTATTTCGCTAATAGTAGGGTAGTAAACTCTATTGATTCAGTGGGTAATCGTCGAAATTTATGTTAAATTTCACCGTTCGATCGCTACCATAATTTAAAGTGCTTAGACAAAATTAGGTGTCTTGTTCCTTAGAGCGGTTTGCCATCGTATTAATTTTAGAAACATATCTAACTCAAAATGTGGACAAAATTCGAAAAAAATACGATTGGTTAAATCTTCGGACTGATTTCGGTTGCAGTAGCTTTATAGTTCAAAATTAAAAGTATCCAAGTGGTTTCCCTCAAAGTGGGTCTAGCTGTAAATGAATCAAAAACAAAACTGATGGTTTCTACAGGCAGACAGACCACTAGAATTGGATCACATGTGTCCGAGAACTATACCTTCGAGGTTGTTAAAGAATTTGTATACCTTGGTACCGTTGTGTACATCAACAACGATATAAGCTTCGAAATCAAACGTAGAATCATAAAATCTATAAAACGATCTACTACCCGTGTTATTGTATGGTGCTGAATCATGGGCACTGCACAGACAGATGAAGCTATCCTTGGGGTGTTTGAGAGGAAAATTCTACCAAGAATCTTTGGACCAGTCTGCGTCAACAATGAGTATCGACATCGAATGAACCATGAGCTGTATGAGTTATACGCTGACATCGACATAGTAAAACGCATTAAGCAACAGCGTCTGCGTTGGCTAGGACATGTTGTGAGAATGGATGAAAATACTCCGGCAAGAAAAGTCTTCGATAATGATCCAGAGGGAACGAGTAGAAGAGGGCGTCCAAAACTTCGATGGAAAGACCAAGTAGAAGAAAATCTTTTAAAACTTGGTATACGAAATTGGAGAATATACGCACAAGATAGAGGTGCTTGGAATTCTAAAATATGCTCGGCCTTTGACCTAAACAGGTTGTAATTACAGGCCATTAAAGTAAGTAAGTAAGTGGTTTCCTTTGTATTTACTTTGAACAAAATTTGGTCTCATAACCAGGTATAGTTTTACATTATAAGCTGTTACACACTTTTTGTTGTGCTAAATTAGGCCAAACACATTAAAAGTAATACGGCAGGTCTATATATTTTGCTAGGATTTGCTAATGCATCCAATGTATATAAATTCTGGACTTGCTATAGAATAATAGCTATCCTGCGAAGTTAGATCTTTATATACTGAATGTATCCTCCAAATCTTTTTGACTGTATATATAAAAAGGGGATATTATATCTGTAAAAAGTATAGTAAAATGGTGACCGATTGTCACAAAATTTTATGCACTGGCTGGTATTTATAAAGGGCTTATTTTTGCAAAATTTAGTGGCCATAGCTTTCATAGTTTATAATTTAACTGGCCTTTGCGGCATTTTAGAGGTTTTCGGGAGTGGTTTTCATATGAAAGCTATAGTCAAATATTGTCCAATTCCAATAAAATTTGATATACCTACCAATAGTTGCATAAAACTTCTCTGTTCGAAATTAAATTGTCATATCTATTACAATTGGATTTAATTTATCAGCATTAATGTGATTCCCGGGGTGGGGTTATATGGGAGCTTTAACAAAATGTGAACCAATTTTGCCTATTTTCAATACACAACTTCTTAAGCATATCAAAAATACTTTAAATTTAAAGACAGATAAACGAAACCCCCTTTCTTTTTGGGATTTTGTATTTCCATAAGTTTTTTATACGGGAGCTATGATCAAATGATGACCTATTGTGACAGAATATTCCAAATTGGCTGACATTGACATAAAACTTCCTTATGCCAAATTTAGTGGCCATAGATATTACAGTTTATAATTTATGGACATTTAAGTGTATTTTAGGTGGAATTTAGGCTGTTTTCGTAAGTGTTTTGTATGGGAGCTATGGTAAATGTGAACCGATTTTATATACTACCGAATTCTTACATAAAACCTCTATATACCAAATTTTATCATCATAGCAGTTATAATTTGTCATTTATTAGCAAATGAGCGATTACCCTAGATCTAGAGGTTATACAAATACAAATTTTGCCAGAAGTTAAGAATATCTTTGCCAAGTTTCAGTGACCTAGCTCCTTTCATTTAGAAGTTATCGTGCTTTTAACGAAAGACAGATAAGGATTCAGAATATTTTTAAGCAAATTTTTCACCAGCATTTCTTAGATACATGGTGGATATACTAGATCCTTCTAAGCGAACTCCTGGGCCCTTATTCATATGTTGTCAAACGGTTTTTTGTACAATATTCAGCAAAGATTAAAAAAGTTGTGGAGTTGGGTCAAGATTTTATTTTTGTAAAAGAAAAATAATTGGCCATTATATATAACTGTGCACTAAGTCACTCAAATCCTTAAGCCAACCCTAAAAAGTTTGAAATAAAAACAGACCAGAACTATTTAGGAATTTAATCTTTATATTCTTTCTCAATTATATGCTTCAAAGGAAACAGGCGTTAAGTATATTTACGTCCTTCTAGGAAGCCAAACGAATTGGCATACAAAGCAAAAATAAAGCTAGTTAAAAAAACATTTTGACTTTGACGAATCGTATTTGGTCTTTTATAAGTTTCTTCTCAATTTTTGAAAATAAAAAAATGAGTTCCTTATTTTATTTCGGTTAAATTTTTTTCGATGACACATAAGGTCCTTTGCTCTTCTTTAAACAGACTAATTCAAATATAATCAAATTTCAGTTTTCCTTGTTTATTTTGCGAGAGTTTAAAGTTGAAAATTAAAAATAAAGATTGAATTGCTTTTAGCATAAAACTAAATACTTTTGTACGTTGTACAATATGGGCGCAGTCATGTTTTATTATAAGTTTAACTTAAGTTTTCTTCTAAGAAGTTATTTCATTTATGTATAAATTTATATAAAATTAAAGCTAATGACAAAACTATGGTTAAATTTAGACATTTCGTCATAACAACTTTATATATTTACTAGTTATTATGCTTTTACGATGCCCTGTTTTTCTAACTTTTAAATATCTTTACATACGATATATACCTCAGAGAATATTTTTTAGTAGTTAGAATATAAGAAGGAAATCATCACCCTCTGTACTTTTTATACCCACCATCAAAAAGAATGGGGGGTATATTGAGATTGTCATTCCGTTTGTAATTTCCTTAATATTGGTTCAAAAATCAAAAACGATATATATTCTGAATCCTTATGAAATTCTAAGACGATTGAGCTATGTCCGTCTGTCTGTCCGTCTGTCTGTCTGTCTGTCTGTTGAAATCACGATAACGTCTAAACGAAAAGAGCTAGCTAACTGAAACTTAGCAAAAACATTCTTTATCTATGAGAAAATTTTGGTATTGAAATTGGGTAAAATCGGTTAGCATTTGGCCATAGCTCCCGTATAACCTCGTCTAGGCTAATCGCTTATTTGCTAATAAATGACAAATTATGACAGTTATGATGACAAAATTTGGTATCTATAAGTTTTAGATAAGCACTAGGCAGCATATAAAATTTCATCGAAATCGGTTCACATTTAGCCATAGGTCCCA
Source organism: Stomorhina lunata (assembly GCA_933228675.1). NCBI lineage: Eukaryota > Metazoa > Arthropoda > Insecta > Diptera > Rhiniidae > Stomorhina > Stomorhina lunata. The sequence goes on from OW121744.1 coordinate 69,352,938, forward strand.
TACAAAAAACTTACGAAAACAGGCTAAATTTCACCCAAAATACACTTAAATGCCAATAAATCTAAAAGTATAACAGATATAACCACTAAATTTGGCACAAGAAAGTCTTATATCAATGCCAGCCAGTGTGCAAAATTTTGTCACAATCGGTCACTATTTGACCTAGCTCCCATATAAAAAACTTACGAAAACACAAAAATTCAAAAAGAAAAGGGGATTTATGTCCGTCTGTCCGTCAGATAAAATCGTGATAGCTCCTTAACTACAAGAGCTAGTAAGACTAAATTAAGCACAAGGAAGTCTTATGTCAATGCCAGCCAGTGTGCAAAATTTCCTCACAATCGGTCACCATTTGACCATAGCTCCCATATAAAAAACTTATGGAAACACAAAAATACATAAAGAAAAGGTTGTTTATGTCCGTCAGATAAAAGCACGATAGCGCCTTAACGAAAAGAGCTAGAGGGACAAAATTTTACAAAAGTATTTTCGATATCATGAAAAAGATGTGTGTTGAAAATGGACAAAATCGGTTCAAATTTAGTTAGAGCTCCCATATAACCCCGCCCCGGGAAACACATTAATGCTGATAAATTGAATACAATTGTAATAGCTATGACGATTAAATTTAAAATAGGGAAGTTTTATGCAATTTTTGATCAGTTTATCAAATTTTATAGGAATCAGTCCATATTTGACTTTAGCTTTCATGTGAAAAATACTCACGGAAACCAAAAATTTTAGCAAAGGCCAGTTAAAAGCTATTAAATTAGAAACTATGATAGCTATGGTCACTAAATTTTGCAAGAATAAGCTCTCTATATATACCGGCCAGTGTGTAAAATTTTGTTATAATCGGTCAACATTTGGCTATAATTCTTATATATATAACATCCCCTTTTTATATCTACAATCAAAAAGATTTGGAGGTACATTCATTATATTATGATTGCACCTATGAAATTATATAGGCATCAATCAATGTTCAGCCCAGACTTTATATATGATGAATGCATTAGGAACTCATAACGAAATATATGGACCTGTCGTATTACTATTAACGTGTTTAGCCTAACTACATATTAATCACAACGAAAAGTTTTTAACAACTTATTAATGTAAAACTATACCTGGTTATGAGACCGAATTTTGATCAAAGTAAATACTGGGGAAACCACTAAAATATTTTTGAATGTTGAACTATAAAGCTACGGAAACCTAATTTAGTCCAAAGGTTTTACCAACAATACCAAATAGCTTAGCGATTTTTCCAGTTTTGGTGCAGATTTTGAATTAGCTGCACCCTTGTAGATATATGAGATATGTTTCTAAATTTAACACAACTTGATGGTGGGTATATAAGATTCGGCACAGCCGAATATAACACTCTTACTTGTTAATTTTATAAAAAGTTTAATGTTTCTATGGGGTTCAATTTTCCCTACCTCAATCTTGCTTATATCTGACCAAACTTCTTCTATTTATAAAAAAGATGTTTATACCAATAACCTTGAAAGTACTAAACATATAATATATAAATATATAATTTTCTAATGAAGTAAAATATCTTAAAAATAAATTTAGGAAGATTCCTTTAGGGCAAGTATAAAATCGAAAGGTATAAAAATATTTCGATATATGTGTGGTGAACCGCCGTGGTATAGCAGGTTAGTCCTCCGCCTAACATACCAGAGGCCAAGTTCGATCCCTGGCCAGACTCACTTGAAAAAACTAATTTTCAAAAAAGCGGCGGTTCACCTCATAACTCAGCTAGCCACTGGCTATTGAGTATTAGGCTATGAAAAACTTCTCTAACTAATGCATTTGCCGTTCGGAGCCGACGTTAAAATGTAGGTCCCTTTCAATGAGTCTTAAAATAGAATCGGATGCAGCTCATTGTCTGAGAGAAGTACCCCTTGTTCCAATTGGAATGTTGTCGGGGAGTTATATATATGTGTATTTTTATATATTTTAAGTCAAGGAGATGTGACCTTTTCGAAATTGGTTTCATTAAATATACACATTTTTAAGAAAACAAGTAAAATTTAAATTTTTGGCTTTATTTAAAAAAAATTTTATTTCACTTCCTAAACAAATAAAAAGAAAAATTTTGTCCCAAAAAATGCTTTTTTATAGAAAGATTAATAAAGATTCAGTAAATTCGTTAATTTTTAAGGTAAAAACTATCCAGATTTAATCGTAAATAAGTTTAATATATCGGGTGTTTTTTATTGAGGTATAGAACTTTAAGTTGGCATCACTTTTTTAACTGGCGGCCATTTTGTCAGCTGTCTAGTGATTAATATTTAGTTTGGTTTGCCATTTCATCATGAACAGGTTGACAAAAGAACAACGCTTGCAAATCGTGCAAATTTATTTCGAAAATAATGGTTCAGTCGTGAAGTTTACCGCAAGCTCCGTCCATTTAATGGTCGACATAATCGTCCATCAGAGCAATTAATTCGGTTAACCATGGATCGTTTTCGCACTACGTTTACTCTATGTGATAATACGCATCCGCAGCGACGTCGAACAGTGCGCACCGAAGAAACAATTGCCGCTGTAGAGCAAAGTGTTGAAGAGGACCCGAATGAATCGATTCGCCACCGTGCACAGCAATTGGAGCTTTGTCCATCAACTTTATGGAAGATTTTGCGCAAAGATCTTGGCTTGCGACCTTACAAGATCCAGCTTGTGCAAGAATTAAAGCCGCGAGACCATGCAATGATGCGTGATTTTGGTGTATGGGCCGAAAATGAGATTGATCTCGATGCTGATTTTCATCGCAAAATTTTGTTCAGTGATGAGGCTCATTTTTGGTTGAATGGCTACGTCAACAAGCAAAATTGCCGCATTTGGAGTGAAGAGAATCCACATGAGACCTTTGAGACGCCATTACATCCACAAAAACTGACTGTTTGGTGTGCTCTATGGGCTGGTGGAGTCATTGGGCCATACTTCTTCCGAAATAATGCTGGAGAGTCAGTTACCATAAATGGAGACCGGTATAGAGCCATGATAACCGACTATTTTGTTCCCCAATTGGATGGCATGAATGTGGATGAGTTGTGGTTCCAACAAGACGGCGCTACATGCCACACAGCGCACGTCACAATTGATTTATTGAAGGAAACATTCGATGAGCGCATAATTTCGAATGGACCTGTCAATTGGCCACCAAGATCGTGCGATTTGACACCACTGGATTATTTTCTTTGGGGATATGTGAAGTCGCTCGTCTACGCCAACAAACCAGAAACGTTAGGGGACTTGGAAGCCAACATTCGTGGCGTTATTGCCAACATACGGCCCCATATGCTCGAAAAAGTAGTTGAAAATTGGACCTGTAGAATTGGCTTTATTCGAGCCAGCCGCGGCGGCCACATGCCCCAAATCATATTTAAACATTAATGGCATAAAATTATCCTTCCAATAAAGCCAAATTGATGGACATTAAAACGATTTTCTTGTGTTTTATTTCAATTCGAAGTTCTATATCTCTAAAAAAAACACCCATTAGTAACTATTCATCAATGTTATTTAAGTCTGCTAATTTATTTTACTTTTTGCTTCGTATTTCAATAAAAAGAATGGACTTGTAACAGTTCCAAAACAAAAAGTTTTATGAAAGTGTTAATTACAAAATGTTGGACTGTTAATATTCCCAGCAAAACTTTGGCAATGGCAAGTACTCTGATAACTGGTTACCTTGTAACGACTACAACATACCATCCGAATAAATAATAAGTTATTACAGAAGTACTTATTTGTAATTAAGATGGTAATTTAAACTGAATGGCCCCGGTTCAAATCCCACCAAGGGCAACAATTTTTTTTAGTTTTTTTTATTTAAAGAGTCTTTTTAAATGATTTTTGAATTTTAAGAACTTAAATATTATCTTCTGTAAAAAAAATTTGTAAAATTAACTCACGTTAATGAAAAAATACCATCATGACTCAATTTTGATTATGTAGGGGATGTTGAATACCAAACACGATTCTAATTGGTCTTAACTTGGTAAGCCCAACTTATCTGGGTCATCCTTCATCTCAACTGTATACACACACCTCCTCATGGTATCACCCCGGAAGCTAGTTTAACACCCATTAATATTGTGAGTTAACATGTTCCGAGAGTTGTCCCATAAGATCGATAAAAATGGGTTAGGATTACGGGCTAGTAACCCTCTCTTGAAAAAAAAAATACAATGAAGAGGATAAAATTAGAATTGAAATGTCCCACTACCTAATGTTAGAGGAGGATGTCCGAAACTTCGATAGAAAGACCAAGTAGAGGAATATTTTTCAAATCTTGGCCTATAAAATTGGAGAATATTCGCACAAGATCGAAATCCATGGAATTCTTAAATATGCTCGGACTTTGACCTCAACAGGTTGTAACATTTAAGTAAGTAAGAGTCAATCTTATGTAAAAACTTATACAAAAAAGAAGATTTAAATTGTTTAAGTTTTAAAATAATTTTAAAAAAGTTTTAAAATAATTACAAAAAATCGTATAAAAATATTTTTTTTAGTTTAGGACCAGCACTCAGGGGATGGCTCCTACTTATGCAATGCATTGTGTTATAAGTAGGAAAATAGGTTATGGGAGGGAGGATAGATGGAGTAGTGTTTATGGCTTTGAATTTACCTATATTGCAACTGGCAGTGAATTCTACATACGAACTACACGGCTGAAGAACGAATTTAATATAGCGTGTTGTTCGGTCTACCGGCCAATTGACCACAAAGGAATGAGCTCTATTGCGTAAAGAAGTCCGAGTTTCGGGAACGAGTTCTCTGATTTCGTTAGAGCACATTCCAAAGTATTAACAATAGGAAAGTGTGACACAACTCAAATTGCGACGGTGCTCCTGTCCCGATGAGAACTTTCGCCATTTTTTCCACTCGGTCGCGAAGCTCTAAAATAGACTTTGATGCTTCGGCTCATACATGAGGTGGTGTAAATAGTAAGGAGATCAGATGGAGTGAAGTATCTCTTGCACCGCTTTAGAAAACCGAGGCACTTGAATGCTTCTTTCGATACTTCAAAGATGCTCATGCCCTGAACATCAAGAGCATCTGATTCCTCAATATGTACATCACCCATTAATACAGATGAAGAAACATGGATTGCCGCGCGTTTATGCGTAAGCATACATTCCGCACGACCCTCATTCTGAAATTGTTTCTAAATCTCGGTTAAATGATTAATACATGTTTTGTCTCATAGCACCAACCTCAAAAAGGCATGGTATACCATTGAATGAATATGAATGGCAAATATTACTTACATCTGCACAAGAGTAGATAGGATTGAAAGTTTGACGTAGAAGGTCATTTATAAAGATAAGAAATAGAGTTGGAGAAAGAACAGAGCTTGCGGTACCCCTGAATTAATCTTGAACTCGTTTGAAGAGAACCCATCTATAAAAAAATCATATAGAGCGATCTCTGAGGGAACTCGATATAAACCGAGACATGTTAGTACCGAGCCCAAAGATAATTAGTTTTGATAGAAGTGCTCCGTGCCACACTATATCAAACGCCTTGGAAATATTCTTCGCCAAATATGCTCATTGTTAGCTCATTGATCTGCAAGTTCTACTAGATAAAGCTTGCTTCTGAAGTTTTTATTAAAATTCCAGTCAGGATTCATTTGTGTCCATATGACGTAGGAGCTATACGCGATACATCTATCATGTTCGAAAATAATGTAACTTACATGTGTAATTAGCGACAAGTTGGTCAAGTGCATCAACTGTAGCTCTATTTTGGATGCAATGATGTATTATTTTAGTTTTTTTTTTGTTCGTCATCTCTTGCGTCGACTGAATGATGAAGAGAACTTAAGAGGAGAATGTATTTATTTTTGTTTGGAACATATGATGATGTAGTTATATCATTTGAAAACAAAAAAATGCGTAATATGTGAACAGCTCATAAATGGAAAAATATTCAAAGGAAGCGATATTATTGATAGATGAATCTGAATGATGGTGAACTCGATTCAATTATAGTTAATAGGAAAAAAATTTTATCTAATTATCTAAGGCAATAATTTGGCGTTTGAAAAACAAAATTGGGTCAAATTGACCCAAGGAATATATAAGGGTTAATGCAGTAAATGCAGGGGAGACATTTGGAACTCATTGATGTCGAAAAACGTTTATGTTAAAAAATAGGAGATGTGACCTTTTCGAATTTGACAACTCTATTACAATTACAATTTTGTTCCAGACCACTTCCTCCGAAAAGGTAACGGAATCATGTTTAATCATAATAATCTTATCTGAATAATTTGTCAATAATATCTTATCTTATATTCTTAAACGAGCAATAATTGTATATATATATATATATGTATATATATATATACATATATATATATATATATATATATATATAGAATGGCTATCTCGAAAACGGCTCTAACGATTTTGATAAAATTTGGACTGTGGGTATCTTTTTTGGTGTATAGGTCGAAGAAGAAGGGACTTTTGGAACTTTTACCTCTAAGAGGGTAAAAACGGGAAAAAATCGAAAACGCTATGTCTCCTAAAGTAATAGGTATAGAAACAAAATTAAAATTACGTTTTAAACAGCTTTGAAAATAAGCGGACAGGTGTTTGGTACTTTTTTGAAACTATGTCCGATAGGGGGTAAAAAAGGGTGAAAATAGTTTTTTGGCACCTTTTTAACCCACTCTTATATTTTAAACTAAAGAATGTAGAAAGAAACTTGGTACTGCAATCAATAGATGAAAAAAAAAACATGAAACACGTATTTGGTACTTTTTTGATTTTGGAGCCAAAAAAAGGGATAAAATAATAACTTAATATCTCCAAAGTAATATGAATAGGAACATTATACATTATGTTAAATGCGTTTTAAAAAAATGTACCGAATTCAATTGGCACCAAAAAAGTACCAAATATACATATGGAACTTTTAGAAATTAGGGAATAAAAAGGGGGAAAAATTAGTATTATTTTAAACAAATGAATGTTTGTCTGTATGTATGTTCTTTATAGAATAGTAAATTGTGAATTTGATCATGTTATGCTCTTTAGCGAAGATGTTGCGGATAGGCCGGCGAAGGTTTTAAAGTTAATAAGACTAATTTCCGACAGATGGCGCCACTGAAAATTACTAAAAATTAATTAAATCGTAAACTGTACATTTGATCATGCTATGATCTTTAGCAAAGTTGTAGCGCATGAGCCGACGAAGGCTTTTTAGTTGGTATGAATAATTTCCGACAGGTGGCGCTACAGAAACTTACTCAAAGTCAATTTAATCGTAATCTGTACATTTAATCATGATACAATCTTTAGCAAAGTTGTTGCACATGAGCAATAATTGTATATATATATATATATATATATATATATAGAATGGCTATCTCGAAAACGGCTCTAACGATTTTGATAAAATTTTGACAGTGGGTACCTTTTTTGATGTATAGGTCGAAGAAGAAGGGACTTTTGGGACCTTTGCCTCTAAGAGGGTAAAAACGGGTAAAAAGGGGAAATAATCGAAAACTATATATCTCCTAAGGTAATAGGTATAGAAACAAAATTAAAATTACGTTTTAAACAGCTATGAAAATAAGCGGACAGGTGTTTGGGGGTAAAAAAGGGTGAAAATTGTTTTTTTGGTACTTTTTTAACCCACTCTTATTTTTTAAACCAAAGAATATAGAAAGGAACTTTGTACTGCAGTCAATAGATGTGAAAGAAATATTGAACACGTATTTGGTACTTTTTTGATTTTGGGGCCAAAATGGGTAAAAAAGGGATAACATGATAACTTAACATCTCAAAAAGTAATATGAATAAGAATTATGTTAACTGCGTTTTAATTCAATTGGTACCAAAGAAGTACCAAATATGTATACGGAGCTTTTTGAAAGTAGGGGATAAAAAGGGGAAAAAATGAGTAATGTTATAACTTTTAAACAAATGAGTGTTTGTATGTATGTTCTTTATAGAATAGTAAACTGTGAATTTGATCATGTTATGCTCTTTAGCGAAGATGTTGCGGATAAGCCGGCGAAGGTTTTTAATTTGGTAATACTAATTTCCGTTAGGTGGCGGCACTGAAAATTACTAAAAATTAATTAAATCGTAAACTGTACACTTGATCATGCTATGAACTTTAGCAAAGTTGTAGCGCATAAGCCGGCGAAGGCTTTTTATTTGTTGAAAATAATTTCCGACAGGTGGCGCTACTGGAAATTACTCAAAATCGATTTAATCATAAGCTGTACATTTAATCATGCTATAATCTTTAACAAAGTTGTTGCGGATAAGCCGATGAAGGTTTATTAATGGGAATAACCAAAGTCCGATAGGTGGCGCTACTGAAAATTACTCAAGATTAATTAAATCGTAAACTGTGCATTTGATCATGTTATAATCATAAGTAAAGTTGTTACGCATAAGCAGACGAAGGCTAATTAGTTGGTATGAACAACTTCAGGTGGCGCCACTGAAAACTACTCAAAATGAATTAAATCATAAATTGTGCATTTGATTAAGCTATAATCTTTAGCAAAGTTGTTGCGCATGAGTCGACGGAGGTTTCTGTTGGTATGACCAATTTCCAAAATTTTTAAAATGAGTTAAACTGTAAACTATGCAAACTATGTGTTGATCGGACAAAATCAATAAAATAATTCAAAATTAACTAAATATTTGTACAATGTATTTCCTTTAAATTTATTTTACTACTTTATAAAATAAAATATATAAAAAATTTTAAAATTTGCCTAAAAATGCTTATCATAAAGCTCCGAGCAAGGCTCGGTTAACTAGGTACTAATAACAAATTAATATGTACAATATTTTCATAAATTTCTAAATATACATTTAAGAATTTTTAAGATTTAAGATTTTTTAACTTAATTCAACTACAAATTTTATTAGTAACATTCCTTATATAGATAAGATTTTTATATACACATTTAACTTCCCATTTATACTTAAGAAAGTCTTAGCATAAAATGTTATTAGCAGAACTTGTAGTGTATTCTGTGGTCGTATGGAACTGACACATTACATATTTACTTGTATTCTATTCTTGTATTGCCTTTTCTTGTTAAGATCCCCATTTATATCTGACTCGTTGTAAGTACGAGTATTACCTTAGAGATTTCGTAATTTTTTTATCTGTTGCTTTTAATGAGCTTTTGCCTCATGAATAATGAAGTTTTTGCCTAGTTTAGGTAAATGTTTTTTTTTTTAATTTTCTCTACTTCTTTTCAATGCTTTATTTTTTATTTTTCATCCCATTTTGTAAATGTTGATAATTTGTTGAATTGAAAAGTGTGGAGAAATCTTTAATTGGGAATTTAATTTTTTTTTTTTTATTTAAAACAGTTTACTTAGTGAAGTGTATGTAGAATTTAAATTAAATGGAGTTAAAAATGTGGCTAATAAAATGTTTAAGCTAAAATACTTTTTATTTGTGAAAATCGCTTTCATAAAGTTAATAAACATTTTTATTTGATTCCATAAGAACTTACTCTGGTTCAAGATTTTTACAAAAATATATTGTGAATTATATATAAATATCATATATAAAGTCAAATCAAGAAAAAAAACTTTCCACGTTCACCTTCTAAAAATAAAGATAAGTCATGTGTATTAGGGTGGAGCGAAAAACAAATTTTATTGAAATTCAATACGCTTGGGTGTAAAATCGATGATCTACGTCCTAGAAAGCTCAGAAAAAAAATTTTGTCTTCCTAGGTCAATGTCCTGAGGTGGCGCACAGGACATTTATTTCTAGGACCCATTTGTATGGGGAAAATGTGACTTTTTCGGTTTTTGGTAAATTTCAACCAATAAATTTATGTTTTTGGCAAAATTAACAATCAGTAGCAGTAGTTTTTTTTGCCCCAGAAAGTTCGTAACCTTTTCAACACGCCTAAGGATATGCAGCAAAAAAAATATTTTTAGAGTACAGAAATTACAAAGTAAGACTTTCCTTATCATCTAAAGATATATAAGTACTAAATAGTTTAAATTTATAAAAATATAATTAAATTTACATAGTTACATAGTATAAAATATTTTCACAAAAATCATAAAAAGTAATTGATAAAATTATAATTTATTTCCTGATTTACTTCACATTTAAAAAATATGGGCAAATCCGAAAAACATTAAACGAAGGACAAAATTTAAAAACTGTCAAAATCACATATTTGTGTTTATCGAAAAATTTACCATATATTGGTCTTTTAGAATATATAATGGATACAATTTTTTGTTGGCCTCTTCGTAGATGGCAGGTTTTTATTTGCACCCAAGTTCATAAAAATAGCAACAACATCCATTTAGGTATCAAGTTTCAGTAGGGCCTCAAATTCTGCTTAATTTTATACAATTAGATGTAAAAGACCCCATCAAAAGTGATTTGTGTGATATAAATCTGTGGCTTGATGCTAAAGGGCCAATGTCAGTTTTCGGATGTTTTGAGTTAGTCATTGCATTAGGTTCCTCTTTTTATTCTCTTTTATATTGTTCCAACAACCAATCTTTAGCTGGTCCCAGAATAGCTTCATAAGAAATTTATGGGCCCATGTCACTCTTAGCTCATCTAAAATGATAAGTGCTAACAAATTTTTTTTATTTTTGAATAAAATCTTAATGCTAAAAGGGCCAATGTCAACAATTTATTTCACAGTTTTTTAGCAGTTTTATACCATATGTTATAAGATATATATGTTCTAAGTTATTAGATATATACATATATCATCTAAATTCAATAATATTAGTAATAACATAACAAACAGTTGCTAAATAATGTTGTTTTCTGTTTGTCAATATTTTCTTGTAAAGGGTCAATATTTTCTTGTAAAGGGCCAATGCCAGAGAAAAAAAATATAAAAAAAAATTAGTTAGTGCTAAAAGGGCCAATGTCATATTTTTTTTTTAATTTGTATCGTTTTCAAAGAATTGATTTTACCATGCCCTCTATAGGGTCATAATACATGTCTAACCCAAATTTTATGAGCAAAACTTGGAAATTAGGTAAGCTGTGAGGAAAACAAAATCATATAAAAATTTCATTTCTAATTTTCTCAAAACTAGTTTAATTGACATTGGCCCTTTTAGCTCCACACGAAAAAAATAATGCCAAGGAAAAGGGGGTTCACATTTGGATTTTTGGGAAACTCTATTGCTAGCCGCAGTATTCTTGGTGTACCCAAAAACGTATTTTTAACTGCGAACATGAAGGGGAAGAAGATGAAATTCGGGAACAAATTTTTCGGGAACACCATTTTTCTCACTGATTTACGAACCCTTAAAAAATATGAAATATGAATTTTTCCTAATAAGAAACATTCAAGTAAAAACTGTTCATTTATGAATTTTTGGTTTAAATATTTATGAAAACTTTTATCTAATCCTCTGATTTTCCTCCATCTGTAATGTATTTACAATTTTTTTATTACTAATTAGCCAAACTTAAAAACTAGAACTAACTTTTAAAACCACTTTTATTGCTTAAGCCTTCTATTATCTCCATTTATTCTCATTCGGGAAAAAATATATATCCCCTAATTGTGCGCACAGTGTTTGGTTACATGTTTCATGTTTGGCAAAAATATTTTTTGTGTATATCTGAACGGATGAAAGAGAATCGCTTCATTCTGACAGTGGCTGCTGTTTATGGGTGATATAGCTTAGTTGGTTAGCAAGGTAGTCACCTAACAGCAGACTAATATACATATGTATAAAGTTGTGCCTGTATTCAGTCACGGCACGGTACGGTAATTTTTAAAGTAAAAGAAATAAAATTGGCTGTAGATACAAAATCTTAAGTCTTGCGTTCAAAAAAAATAAAAATATAGGGCAAATGTTTTTATGTTATCACATAGATAGACATAAACGCATTTAAATCGCCAACACGCATAGGGCGATTCTAGAATCTCTCTCGAAGAACGTGCTATTTGAGACATTTTGAGCCCTCAAAGTTATTAAAATATTGTTAACAATTTTGGTTAGCTGAAGATTCTGTAAAATCTAACCAAGTTTATCCAGTTATGTTGGAGCTAAAGATTAAAAGAAAGTGGATCCATCTTACCAAATAATTTCCTTCTACAATTGATACTTCGCACCAGCTGATCGAAATCGTTGGCCATATGCTGAAATGGCTAATAAACCTTATTAATGGATAATAAACCTTATTATCCATGTTCTCTTCCATATCTAGGAATAAAAATATAGATATTGTATTCATTTGAGAATGTCTAAATATTTTAGGTAGCATATAATAAATAACGCTTTCAATAAAATATAATTTTTCTTGTAAATAAAACCTACAAAACTCCATTTATAGCATTGGAATATTCAGTGGACCAAATGGTCCCTAATACAAGATTTGTAACTTTTTAATTTTCTCAGCACAGCTTGACATTAGATGTCTAAATTTTTGAAAATAATATTGTTATATAAATAAAACACGTGAATCGAAACCTCAAAACAATATATTACACCATTAAAAAGATATTGAGATTACAAATAAATGGTTAAACAAATAGAGCAAAAAATATTATAAATAAATTTCACTAATTTGAAAATGGTTAGTGCAAAATGTAAAAGAGTTGGTCTATCCTATTTCATATGTTTAGACGATCATATTATTATATTTATTTTTATACGTTTTTTATGAAATATTTGAACCTGTTTTAATAGCAAAATATTATATTAATTTACAAATAACTGAGTAAGTATTTGAAAATAACTATCAAAATATTTGCATAAAATATTTTATTATTTTTTATAAAAAAAAAAAAAAATTGTGAAAAAAATATTGACCCATGTAACAAGTTTCGATTTAAATTCCAACAAATTTTTTTTATTAGTTTTTTTTTTCTTTCAACGAATTTTATATTAAGGTTAAATATTTCAGTAATTTAATTTCAATAATTTACCTTTTTTTCGTTTCATTTAAATATTTTATATTTTATACATAATCAACCGCAGAAAAGCAATAATATTTGTATAAATAATGTAAAATGAAATTAATTTATGACCCACTTGAGTACAATTTATATAAATTGATAAAAAAAAAAAAAAACAAAAAAAAAAAAAAAGTATATTACAATAGAGTTGAAATCTAGAAACAAAAAATATTTCTCCCCCTAAAATTATAAATGAACTAACAGATTCCACCCACTGGAGTACCATTCGCATTACATCGTGCACAGTTTGCTCAGCTGTATACCAGGACCTTCATATACAAATGGTACGAATAGATTTTTACGGAAAGATTGAGGTATATACCACCTATATACTACCATGTACCTCCATAAATATCTAAAAGCGAGAGGAACTGAAAATGAATTTCTGTGCACAACATTTCTAATATGCAGCAGACACGTACATTTCACCATTATTATTATCTTGACACAATAGTAACTGGGAAATATGTAGATGCAAAAGGAGCAAAAAAAAAATACTAAATACAAAAAAAAGGAATAGAATTGAAATAGAAACAAGCAACAATATGTACAAATGAAAAAACTTTGCTGCAAATGCAAAAATGTTGCATGTTTTGTATTTGTTTATGAGCGTATGTACAATTGTATTTGTACAAACGTTTTTTTTATGTGTGTCCTTTATAAATGATTGTCAAACCTAACGTAGGAGGAGGAGGAAAGAGCGAAGGCGGAACAAATACTCATGAGTACGAGAATGAGAATGAATAAGTTGAATATAAAATTGTTTAAGTACATGTACTAGCACAAGTACAAGCAAGTACTTACTTTCATATTTATGAGTGAAATTCACCAGAGCAGCAGCAGCAAACAATTGTTACAAAGACAGTTTAAAGTTCGTTACTCAACTTAACTATCCATCTATGATGTGAGCATTAGGGAGGCACAAGAAATATTTTAAGATGTTATTAGTATTATTTATTTTCAATTTCAATCTAAATTCTCGAATAATATTTTAGAATGGAAAAATAGAAAAATTATTTATTTGTTGTTAAAATGTTTATTTATATGCTTTTATTATAAATTTATTTAAATCTTATTAGTAAATCAGTGGGTGGCAAGAATGTCTAATAAAAGTACCTAACAAGGTCCATGGCATCTATCCTTCTTAAGCGTTGATGACTTTCAAAGTTCTGAACCTTACAGGCATATAAAGGGTTTTTTTAATAAAACAAAAACTGTTTAAATATCAATGAAATTCTTTATTCCTGTAAAAGCACGTTTGATGCCTTTATGTATGGAACTCGTTTTCTTGTGCATGACCACTGCGGGAACGCTTACAGAAGTCCAGACGCTGAACCCAATTCTCGACGGTTTTCAAACATAATTTCATCAATCATCGCTGGCTTTTTGGCATAGGCCATAGACCTGACATAGCCCCACAGAATGTAGTCAAACGGCGTCAAATCGCACAATCGAGATCGAGTGGCGTCCTGTTGAAACCACATGTCCTCCTAGTCAAGATCATCAAATTATGGCCAAAAATATTAAAGGGGGTACCTCTATCAGACAATGAGCTGCATCCGATTCTTTTTTTAGACTCATTGAAAGGGACCTACGTCAGGCTCCGAACGGCAAATGGATTAGTTAGAGAAGTTTTACATAGCCTAATACTCAATAGCTGAGTTATGAGGTGAACCGCCGCTTTTTGAAAATTTATTTTTACTGATTTACCCAAGGAAACTAATTGGCTAAAAAGATTGGGTGATTATGTTAAGTCACTTGTCTATGTCGATACACCACAAACAATTGAACACCTGGAAATCAACATTCGAAAAGTTATCTGCGAAATACGACCAAAATACAGCAAATGCTGCAAAAAGTTCTTGAAAAAAAGTGTTCCACATTGCGCCTTCTACATACATATTTAAACAATAATTTTATAGAATTTCTTTCCATTAAAGTCCGTTTAAGAGCTTTTATTTTTATTGAATACCATAAGTTCATATATATTTCATTTGTACCTAGCTGGGGAGTCTTCAATATTGTGTTAGAGAAAATTGAGATGCATCTGGTACAATTTTCAATAGAAAACGTGTGCTACTTGTGTTTTTCGATGAAATTGATATTCTGGGACGCACTTTGCTAGAGGTAACTGCCGCCTTTTCCAGTATCGAGAAAGAATCAAACAAAATGACAGCTAGGCGTCAATGAATCTGAAATAAAACGGATGGTTTCTACAAGCAGTCAAACCACTATAATTGGATCATATGTGTCTGTTGAGAACTATAGCTTCGAGGTTGTAAAAGAATTTGTATGCCTTTGTACCGCTGTGAACTTCAACAACTATATAAGCTTTAAAATCAAACGTAGAAATCACACTTGCTAATCGATACCATTTTTTTATTTAGGACCAGCACTCAGGGGATGACCCCTACTTATGCTATGCATAGTGTTGGAACTATGAAGATAAGTTGTGGAAAGAAGCCAAGAGGGAGTTTGTGGACATTCGATTTTAAATTTCCTATATTGCAACTGTCCAAAAAAACTTCTGGGGAAGTGGGTTCCGCATACGCACCATACAGCTAAAGAATGAATTTTGTCTATAGTTCGGTCCACTGGACAATCAACCACAAATACATGTGATTTAACGGACAGACGTGTGTTGCGTAAGAATCATCGAGTTTCTGGAACACATTCCAAAGTATTACCGATAGAACACTGTTATACAACCCACATTGCGGCGGTGATCCAGTTAGTCAATAGAAACCCATGTACGCGGTCGAGAAGCTCCAAAATAGCGTTGGAAGCACCGGCCTATACATGAGAGTTGTATTCCATTTTTGGTAGGGTATAGGTGGTTAAATTTTAAGGAGATCAGTTGGAAGTAAGTTTCTCTTACGCCGTTCTAGAAAACCTAGGCACTTGAATGCTTCTTTCGACACTTGAAATATGTGATTAGTCTAATGGATATCATATGAATACTCATGCCCAGGACATCAAGAGCATCTGATTCCTGAATATTTACGAAGTAATATGATCTGCCGTGCGTTTATGCGTAAGCATACAACACTGGGTCTTGCGTGCATTAAAGTCGACTCTATTCACACGACCCCATTTTAAACAGTTTTCGAGATCACGATTTAATGATTTATTCATGTTTTGTCTCATGGCCACAATCTGTATAATATTCGGTCTATGATTAAATAAAAACGAATGGCAAATGTTACTATCAACTGCAAAAGAATAGATAGGATTGGAAGCTTGACATAGAAGGTCATTAATTAATATAAGAAATAGAGTAGGAGAAAGAACAGAGCCTTGCGGTACCCCTGAGTTGATCTTGAACTCGTTTGATGAGATCCCATCTATAACAACTCTTATAGTTTAATCCCTGAAGAAGCTCGAGAGAAGGTATTACTGACACCAAAAGCAAAAAGTTTTGATAAAAATGTACCATTCCACACTCTATCGAGGCCACAACTTTACTTTCGCCAAAATGATGAATGGAACTGCACCGTTTTTCAGATAGGAATGCTAGTAATGGTCGGTAATTTTTAGGGTTGTTAGCCTCATCGTTTTTAGGGATTGGCGTTATATTAGCAACCTTCCAATAAACGAGCTAGCGCCGAAGACCAGCGCTAGAATACCATCCGGCCCTGAAGACTTCTTCTGTTGAGATTCGATAAAACCCTTTTAACTGCACGAGCTCAAAAAATTTCTACGAAAATTCGTTGGACTAGTCTGCGCAACAATGGGTATCGATTCAATGTCGATACTCATTAAGCTGTATGAGTTATACGCTGACATAAGCATAGAGAAGCGCATTAAGTAATAGCAGCTGCGTTGGCTAGGACATGTTGTGCGAATATATGGAAGTAGTCCGGCAAGAAAAGTGTACGATAATGATCCTGGGAGAACTTGTAGAGGAGGGCGTTTAAAATTTTCGATGAAAAGACTAAGTAGAAGAAAATCTTCCAAAACTTGGCCTATGAAATTGTAGAAAATGTGCACAAGATAGAGGCGTATGGAATTCTAAAATTAGCTCGACCTAAACTGGTTGTAACTATAGGCCATTTAAGTAATTGAGTAAGCTGGAACCTCCCGCATTTTGGACAATTCTAAATTTGTTCTTGCCAGATTCCACCAAGTTAAATCTATAATAGTTTTTACAATGTATAAATTTAATAATTATATTTGTTAAGGAGGTGGAATTTTCGCTGCTTGGCTTCAAATTAGCATTTACTTTTGTGGTAAACTATTTACTTTTTCGTAGTTCGAAGTCTTTAGTTGTTGTCTTTATGAAAAAGACAACAACAAATTTTTTTGAGTTACCTTAATGATCTTATATGTATTTGTACACATGTAGAGAAAACTAGTTTAAAATTCATTCATACATCTGTAATTGTAACTACTAACACCCACAACATTTTTAAAATATACATTTATGCAATAAAATTTATTTTTTTTTTCAAAGAAGATTGTTATCCCGTGTATAATTTCCGAAATAATGGCATAACATCACTGTTAGTTGAAAAAAGAATAGGTTTGGTATTATACTTAAGCAAGATCAATGCAGATTTAACAATATAACTTTTACAAAATTCTTGGTGCTAAAATTGCCAATTTCAGTTTTTGGATGTTTTGAGTTAGTCATTGCATTAGGTTCCTCTTTCTACTCTCTTTTATTTCATTCCAACGGCCAATCTTTAGCTCATCCCAGAATAGCTTCATAAGAAATTTAAGTTCCAATGTCACTCTAAAATTGTTAGTGCTTAAAGGGCCAATGTCGACATAAGCCCTTTTATCACTAATATTTTTTCTTATTTTTTAATAAAATCTAAATGCTAAAAGGGCCAATTTCAACAATTTATTTCACATTATTTTTAGCATATTTATACGATATCTATTAGATATATTTGTTATTAGATATATACATATATCCTCTAAATTCAATAATATTTGTAGTAATATAACAATACTCTTTTTTATCAATATTTCCTTATTAAAGGGCCAATGTCACAGAAAAAAATATAAAATGTAAAAATTAGTTAGTCTTAAAAGGGCCAATGACATATTTATACCCTTCACCAATAGGTGAAAGGGTATTATAAGTTTGTGATTCCGTTTGTAATTTTTTTATTAGTGATCGTAGACCCCATAAAAATTATACCGATCGACTCAGAATCGGGAGGAGAATCGATTAAGCGATGTCCGTCTGTCTGTCTGTCCGTCCGTCTGTCTGTCTGTCTGTCTGTCTGTTGAAATCAAGTTTCTGAAGCCCCTGGAGGGTGGACCTACATAAATTATATACCAGATTTTAGGAAATTCTCCCGCAATGAACGCTATTAAATTTCATTAAAATCGGTTTATAAACACCGAAAATATCGAAAAAATACCAAAAATTGGACGAAAATTTTAAAATTTTTGATTGAAACACACTTTTAAATAATAAGAGAAACAAGGTACTCCTGGTGTACATGTGATAATATATTATATATCAGATTGTAGGAAATGGTTCCCCAAAGCACTCTGTAAAATTTTAGCAAAATCGGTCTATAAACAACTGAGATACAGCCAAAACACTCAATTTGATGTATCGCAAATTGCCCAAAGTACGCGTTAGAGAATGTTTGTTGAAACAATGAAATGCAGAAATAGGAAAAACCATCCTCCTGGAGCACGGACATACATAAATTTTATATCAGATTTTAGGAAATTCCCCCGCCAAGCACATTATAAAATTTTATCAAAAGCGGTCCATAAACAACTGAGATACCGCCAAAACACTACTTGTGATGTACAGCAAATTGCCCAAAGTACGTGTCTAAGAAATTTTGTTGACATTTTGTAAATATTGTTTCAGCGATATCTCAGGTGTTTATGGACCGATTGTGATGAAATTTGACAGCGTTCCTTGTGGGAGGATTTCCTAAAATCTGATATAAACTCCACAAATCTGATCATGAATACCATTCAAGTTGTACCGATCGTCTCAGAATCGGCAGGAGAATCGATTTCGCGACGTCCGTCCGTCCGTCTGTTTGTCCGTCCGTCCGTCCGTCTACCTGTCTGTCCGTCCGTCCGTCTACCTGTCTGTCCTTTTTTCTGTTGTAGTCAAGTTTTTGGAGCTCAGGGTGGGACGATATCCTAAAATTTTGTGTAAAATGCATATGGGTATACCTTCCAGGAGCTCCACAAATCTGATTTTAGCAGACAGACACACTGCATTTATCTTAATTCTATGTCTGACTTTTGAACTTTATGATTACATTTGAGTATGTATTATATATCAAATTATAGGTAATCTTCCTAGGAAGTACAAAAATGCAGCTAAGTATATGATATCCGTTCAAAACCTACATATGTATGTATGTATCTCACATATCAACGAAAATTTAAATTGTTTAATTGCAATTGGGAGAAATCCGTTCACGTTTGACTATTGCTCCCGTATAACTTCGCCTAAGGCAATCTCTTAGCAGCTAATAAATGACAAATTATAATTATCTATCTATTACAATAGATACGATGATTGCATTTAGTATAAAGACGTTGTACAATATCGTTATTCAGGGCGATATCTTGAAAAGTTCGGCTTTGAAAATGGGCGAGCTCGGTTCAAATTTTCTGTTATCTCCCATATAACCCCGACCGGGAATCACTTTAATGCTGATAAATTAAATCATGTTATAATTGCACAAAGAACTAGAGCAAAACTTTCCACACATCCATCGGACAGATCGAAAGAACAATGCATCCCAAATATTATTGTTGAAGTATTCATCTTAATTAGTTAACTATCTTCAGATTAATAAGTAAATCTTCAATAAATTTTCCGCCAAAGCTGATATCCATTCATAGCTAGCTATATATTTCACGCATGTATCTAAAACTAAGAGTGTATACCTTATAATTCTAAGGCTTGTATACATTGACAATCATTGTTAAAACTTTGACCTAAATCAGTCCGCTAACTTTAGAGTTTTACATAACTAATCATTAACCTTTAATAGTTGGATAATTCGTATGAATTAAAGTACACAACCCTCACTGGGCACTGTGTTTTTGGGTTGTGTGCCAGAATACTTAATCTTCATCAAATCGATGTACTCTTGCAAATCTAAGGGCATCTACATTTTGAAGCATCTTTTCTGCATGGTTTATCTGGTCTATCGAACTTTAGAATCCAAGTGACGCTGCCTTATACATCAGCCACCTGCCCAACCTAACCTTTGGGTCCATAACTATTCTAGATGATGACGCCACCGAAAAGCTTTTCGTTTTCCGGCCAGAGTTGATTGTCATTTGAGCCCTCTTTATAGCATTTTAGGTCCTCACATTCTTGACGGATATTGTCTTTAAGAGCTGCAAGAGTCTGAGGCTTGTTGACATAAACCCGCGACTTCAAAAAGCCCCACAAAAAGAAGTCTGCAGCGGTCAAATCAGGCGATCTTGCTGGCCAGTGCAAATCGCCAAAACGGAAGATTAGGCGCCCGGGAAATGCATCCTTCAGCATATCGGTTGTGGCACGTGCAGTGTATGCCGTTGCACCGTCCTGTTGGAACCACATGTTTTCCAATCCCAATTCATCAAGTTGCGGTAAACGGAACTCGTTAATCATTGCTCTGTAGCGCTCACCATTCACAGTAACCGTTTGGCCCGCTACGTCTTTGAATAAAAAAGGTCCGATGACTCCTCCAGCGAAAAAAGCACACCATACAATGACTTTGAGTGGGTGTAATAGCTCTTCGTGGGTTACACGCGGATTTTCACGTAAATTTTGCTTATTTCACTCATGATTATTTTTAATGAAAAATCGTCTTCCTCTTGGTGGTGATTAGGGATGGCTTGAGCGTATGTTAGACGCGATTGGCGGTCAGCAGCTAACAGCTGATGCACCGTCTGGACTTTGTACGGAAACATCTTCAAATTTTTTACCAAAATTCGCTGTAAAGACCGTTGACTGATACCCATTTGCGTGGCACGTCGTCTGATCGATGTCGACGGCGCTTCCATGACATCCTCGGCTACAGCAGCAATATTCTCTGCAGAACGGCGACTCCGGGGTCTGCCACGCCTGGCAGCATCTCGTGTTGTGCCAGTCTCTTCGAGGCGAGCAGTATTTCACCAGTAGGCGTTGGACGACTAGGAAATCTGCGACGAAACTCACGTTGTGCCAAAGTCACCGACCGATTATTGGCCAAATAAATAGTCACCAATATTCCGCGTTCTGGAGCAGTGTAGAGTAACATTGTTTATTAACGTGTATTTTGCAAGTGTTTACTACACAAATGCCAAAACAGAATTGACATTAGGGGCCAATCGCAAAATTTAGACCATTTTCTTATAGGAGGATTTCTTTTGCGCCACCTTGTACTAGTATAACCAAATATTGCTAGGAATTACATTTAGTATGAACAAAAAAAAATTAATATACATATGAAGCATTTGTGTGGGGCTCAACTAAGTCAGTAATCAGAAACTATATAATTATCAATATATTCATACGATTTTGTATTTTACTTTTGAAACACTATTGGTGAAGGGTATCCAAGATTCGGTAAAGCCGAATATACCACTCTTACTTGTTTTTTTCTTAATTTGGATCGCTTTTAAAGAATTGATTTTACCATGCCCTCTATAGGAACATAATACATGTCTAATTTTATGAACAAGACTTGTAAATAAGCTGAGCTGTAAGGAAAAGAAAAACTTATAAAAATTTAATTTTTATATTTCTCAAAACTAGATTTTTTGACATTGGCCCTTTTAGCACCAAGTCACGGATTTAGAACTTACTATTAAAAAAAAAAACAGTTTTTAAATAATACTTGCTAAGATAACAATTTTATGAGTACGATTGGAAATGATTTATTCTCGCAATAGTTTTGTAAGTGTTTATGATAATGAAATACCGTTATTTGGCACGTGTATTATTAGTTACAGTTCAGTCATTGTATTTTTTTCGGTGAAGAATAAAGTATTTTTAATATTGAAGAGTTTTAAACAGTGGAAAGTTAAAAATAAAATTCTTATAGTAAATATGCCCTATAAATTAAAATTAATGTTCGTAAAGAATCGAAAAAATATGTGGAATGGGTTGTATATGATAATAAAAGAAAGAGAGCAATTCTAGTGATCATGATAAGAAAACTATGCATCTTCAAAGCTTATTGTTTATTATATACAAGTAATATTATCACAAGGGTTCAGTTTTCATTACTATACAATTTTCGCTAAGCTTTTTATAATAGTTATCACAACACTTTTTTAAATTGTTTTGGTTTGCTGGGCACTTATAAAATGTTTCTCCGTATATCTAACTGTTAGTCATCTTGAGTAAGAATCGATACGTCTTAGCTTTTCACAAGTTTTTTAAAAGCTTCTTCATTTTCTTTCTGATTTTAAAAAAACTGTAATGTAATGTAGTAAAGCTACCGCTTTAGTTTTCCTGATAATGCTGAATGTTTTATTGAAAGCTCTATTTATTTGTAAAGTTGATTATTATCTATCTGAGAGTTAATTGTGCATTTAATAAAGCACATTTATAAATCACTGGACAGCAACATTTCTGGCGTTTTAATTCAGAGGGACTTCAGCACTATAAATAAATGTGGTCTCGATAAAAATGATGAAATATGCACATTGTAACCCCCATATAAAATGCAATAATTTTTGCAAATCCTTAGTCATTTATTCTACTCAATTTATTTTAGCTCTTAATGAATTTGAAATTAAAATCTTAATACTTTTAATTTATCTAAATATATTTAATTCGCTACTAGGAGTTGTTTGGGAACTCATGTTTTTAAAATAAATGTATATAAAAATGGTTGCATGCTTTCCCCTTTTTTTAATGAAGTACGCCTTTCGAATGTATTTGTTAAACTCTTGCTTTTTTCGCTTAACGTACACTCTCGACATTATACTATTGTATAATTTAATATTTGGGGCTGGTATTCACTCGCATGTCCTTCACTTCAAAGATTTATTTTATTTACATTCAAATTAAATACTAAATTGTTTAAATTCTATTAAAACTAAAAGAAACATTTTATTCTTTTATAACACCCTATATTCAAGTATTAATAATGATGTTTATTGCAAGCGTTAAAATATACAGAAATTGTGAAGTAAATCGATTTAATTGTACCCTACACAAGTATGTAAACAAGGGTCTGACAACGATGCTTTAACTGCAAGAGGTAGATATTTTTACACATTTTCAATCCATAATGAATGCTTTATAGCAGGAAATTGTTAAAAGAATTTGATTTATAACCTATATTTTTGTTATGAATTAATGGTAAGATGAAAAAGAAAAATATTTTTTGTTTGCATAAAGCGCAAGATGAAAAACATCGTTACTAAAGACTACAACTTAAAAATTTTCGATTTGTGCAGCCAAAAATAATCAACTTTATTTAAAATCTTTTTAAACCAATAGAATAGTAGACAAAGTATAAAGTTAGTCTTTAGTCATACTTTCCACGATTTGTCATGGCGGTATCTAGCAAGTGATTGATGCAATATAAACCGAATTCTGTGCCGGGATTTTTTTGTATATTCTTAACATTTTTAATGATTTGTCTGTAATATGGAAGCCTAATGTTGATAGGAGAACACAATGAGGGAGTTGGTCAAGAACCCTGAAGTTTATTGTATTTCGTTAATGTTTAATATATATTGTCAATTGTCTGTGTGTCAGGAGCGCTAGGTAATTATGTATATATGTGTTGTACATTTTTGGTCTTTAACGCAGGTCTACATCAAAAAAACTATGGGGTCACTAAATGCTTTCTTACAGATATTGACCTTCTTGAAACAGAAAAAGCATTCAAAACATTCCGCGTCCACCCACAAAATGTTGATATTTTTTGTATGGGGAAAAATGGGTACATTTTTTGTATTGCTAAAAAATTAACCACGAAGAATTGATTAATTTAAAAAACTTAATGAAATATAACAGAAAACTAAATTTGCTTTATTTTAAGTTATTAAAATAAAAAATTCATGAAGCCTTTTCGGAGTTATTGCAATTTTCCCCTAAAATTCATCTTCTTGACGACATGCAGGGAAATTTGCTTAAGAATAAATAAACTTCAAAGTAAGAAATTAATTACAACTTTATGGCCTGTAAGTGCTAAATAGTTGAATTATTTTTAAAATATAATAGAAGATGCTTAGTTTTTTCATATAATCAAGTGTTAGCCATTTCTTGTGTCGGTTTCAAAAATCATTTTTTAATTTTTTGACAATTTGGTTCAACAAATTTTAACAATTAAAACTTTTCTTTCCAGTATCATAAAATGAACTAAAAGAGAAATAAAAATAAAAAATTCAGGTCGATATCTTAAACCATTCCGCCGTATTTGCAATTTGAAATAGTAGATTTTCGCGAAATGAACATTTTTAGTAATAATATTTATGTAAGAAAGTGCTATAGTCGGTCAAGTCCGACCATATAATACCCGTCACCACTGCAGTCAGAAGTGTTATTTTTCCTGTATAAAGACAAATTTTTTCTCAAAACTTATATATTTAAGCTGTTTCCGTCATTTGGACTTATATGAGAGCTATAACAGTTTTTACAAAAATTATGTTTGCAAAAACTAAACTCAAAATTCTCATTATCTTCAGATTTACGATAATTTTAGTATGGGAGCTATGGTCAAATGTGGACCGATCTCAACAAAATTTGGGACAGTGATTTTTGTTTACTTAAGCAGTTTCAAATTTAATAAAAAAAAACTTAAATTTGTGGCCAAAATATCAATTCCGGGAATTAGAACCTATGGGAGGTATCATGAAAAAATTTACCGACTTTTACGAATTTCAATAGCCATGGTCCCACTATCAAAAAAATTATCTGTGCCAAATTTCATTACATTGATTACATAGTTTACATGGGGGTCCAGCCAGCCGTCCAGCCAGATGGATGGACGGACTGTCATCGCCAAATCGACTCAGAAAGTGATTCTAAACCTATTGGTATACTAAAAGGAGATAGTATGGTTATATTACACAGTACGACAAAATCAAATTTTTTTGAGTACACATGAGTAATGTTAACAGAATATGAAAATAGGCTGAAAATAATGAAATACATGTCTCGGCGTTTTGCTGTAGCACGTCAGAATTTTAGGAAAATCGATTTTAAAGATTCAAAGAACCGTGGAGGTTCACTTGTAACGTAATACTATTATAAAAAGTTCTATAAAAATAGAATGGGTGAACTGATTTAAATGCTTGAGCCAGTTTTGAAAAGGGAATTAAATTTCAACATGTTTTTTATTTTTTCCGATAGGGGATGCTTTAATTTTTATGTAAAATTAAAAAATATCCAAAAAATTTATGAAATTCATTAAAAATATAATTCTGCACTTGGAAAAAATTCAAACAAGTCATCTGGGATTTGAACCATATGTATTTTTATATTACATTTACATTGCATTGAATTACATTACATTTTTTGATATGTTTTAATTTTACATGAAAATTAAAGCGCCATCTAGTGGAAACAAACATAAAAACAAATCCAAATTTAATTCCCTTTTCATTCTATTTTTATAGAACTTTTTATAAAAGTAGTGAACCTCCACGGTCCTTCGAATCTTTAAAATCGATTTTTTTTAAATTCTGACGTGCTACAGCAAAACACCGAGACACGTATTTCTTTATTTTAAACCTATTTTCATATTCTGTTAACATTTTTTATGTGTACCAACCACTGTCGTACTGTGTTATCTATAATATTTTGCTTAATTTCTTTTAAAATTACTTGGACGAGTTTCCGAAAATTCTTTCCAATCTAATAATAATACAAGTACAAATTACTAAAGGTAAATATGATCTCCATCCATAGTCCATTATATAAAAACACATGTTCACGGTATCAATCAGGTTTAAAATGTATCAAAAAAGTGCAATTGTACCATGTTTGAGATCTGTTATCGGAATATACCTTCATTGACAACATATTATTATACAATACTTTCTTAATTTTCTTAAAATGATTTACAAAGGAATTGTTAAGGTTTGGTGGTAATATCTACATTAGGGTGCACCTTATATTACGAAATGAAAATTGAACCGTAACTCCCCCTAGAAAAGCTCTATATATATAATTCCCCGACAACATTCCAATTGGAACAAGGGGTACTTCTCTCAGACAATGAGCTGCACCCGATTCTATTTTTAGGCTCATTGAAAGGGACCTACGTCTTAACGCCGGCTCCGAACGGCAAATGCATTAGTTAGAGAAGTTTTACATAGCCTAATATTCAATAACCAGTGGCTAGCTGAGTTATGAGGTTTTTTCAAGTGAGTCTGGCCAGGGATCGAACTTGGGCCTCTGGTATGCTAGGCGGATGACTAACCTGCTATACCACGGCGGTAGAAAAGCTCTACGTAACATAAAAACATGCTGTGCTGCCCATAAAGTGTTAACATTTTTTGTATGGGAAAAAAATAAAGTATTTTCGGTGTTGCCTAAATTTTTACCACTTAGAATTAAATTATTTAAAAAAATATTGGAGTATAGAAGAGAACTAAAGTAAGTCATCAACGTTAAAAATAGATAAAGAAATTTCGAAGTTATGACAAATTTTCCCCGAAAATTCGTGTTCTTGACGACACGCCTAAGAATATGCAGCTAAAAAGTTTACTTAAAGATAAGTAAATTTCAAAGTAAGTCGTGATTTACAATTCTATCACCTGTGAGTACTTAATAGTTGCGTTTTGTCAAAATATAACCGAATTTACCTATTTTTGCATATTAGAAAATTATACTTTTTCTCAGGCATGTTTTAAATTCAATTTTTAATTTTTTGAGTATTACAAATAATAAATTTGCTTTCCAGTATCACAAAACAAGCAAATGGGAAAATAAAATCCTAAAACCGATATCTCTAAAATCTTTAACCGTTTCGCCGTACCTGCGATTTGAAATCGCCAATGTTCAACATTAGTAAAAGTAATAGTGAATATTTTACCTCAGACTATTTCTAATGTACCTGTCATTGTTTTTTCATTTTCTATAGGAAAATGAAAGCAAATTGAAAAAGTGTAACCCTTTGTTTCCCGGGGTCAAAGGTCATAATTTGGAGTTTTTTAATTTTTAATTGGAAAATTACGGAATATTAGGAATTTATTACCAAATTTTGCTCAAAATGCAAAAATATATTAATTCTTAGTCTAAATGTCACTAATCTGAAGCGATTTTACGGAACCATAGCAAAGTGCAACATTAATAAAATTTTGAATTTTGTTTTTTAAGAACGAAAATTTCTAATGTTTACATTTAACTGGTTAGGGTACATTTAAGAACGTGATTGCTCGACTGCACTTTCTTAAAAGTTTTTTTTTTTCTTATTTTTTATATCTTGTTTAAATCCAATTTTAATTAATTTAATGCACAATTTGATTTTTATTAAAATTCAAATAAAGAAAAAGTAAAACTTTTATTAAAAAACTAATCTTTTTAGAAAGATCTCTAAAGAATATTTTATTATTTTATATTTTACATTTATTATGTAAATGCTTAAATATTTATCTAATATTCTAACACACAAAAACAAGATATTTTTATTGTTATAAATTGTTTTTTAATCCAACTTAAAATATTACAATTTAATTTAATTTTATTGAAAATTTAAAAGAGTCAATTTAAATATATATACAGATACGCACACACACACACACAGACAATGAACTATAGTTCATGTGTTAAATATATATTTACATACATATGTATATACTGAATATATAAATAGATTTTCCAAGCAAACACTTACATGAAATACATATAACGAAATTACAATAAAATAACGATGATTATTAGAGAAGAAGTTAGAAGTTAATACTAAGTGTATTTCATCTTCTATTAAACAATTATAATTATAAAATTTGTAATTAACAATGTATTAGTGAAAGAAAATCTATTGTGGGAACTACTATTTAATTTATGAGGACTATACCCAATTTCTATGACTGTTGGTTTTTGCTGGGTGGACGTCATCACATAAATAAATATAACTTAAAAATTCACTATTTCAAATTTTCAATTCAGTAGTTAATAAATAATATATTATTTTTAATGTGATGTTTAATAACTTCCTAATTATGAGTTTTTGAAAATTTTTAAAAAATATAATACAACATTAGGTGAACGATTAAATTAGCTTATAATTTCTGTATTATGACAGTGTTGGTCTTTTATAATAAATATAATTCGAATTTAATTGGACAAAATTAATAAATTTAACCAGGTGCAGAATGTAAAACTACACCGTGTAAAATAAAATAAAAATATTTTTTTAAAGTGGGTCATATTGATTTAATTTTTTAAATACATACAGTAAGACTTCGAAAGATCTTCCAGTTTTGTCACATCTGGCAATGTACTGACAATAAAGAATTGTCAGAAAAATGTAAATTGTTTACACGGTTGTAAGAAAATTTTAAGAAAAGCTGCCAATTTCATTGTAAGAAATTGTCTGACAATTAATTAAGCTGACAATCTCAGCTTACAATAATTTGTCAGTTCAAACGATTGTCAGATAGTTGCCAGATCTATGTTAGCCATTGTCAGTCACAAAGCATTTGAAAAAATTGTTTACTTTTGTGTTTTTGACTTGAAATTTATATTTGTTTGTTATAAAATATTAATCAAAATGAAAAAACAGGCAATTGCTACAATTCTAACATCATATGTTTTTGAAAGCAATGAAGATTAATGTGAAGTGGAGCAAAAACGTCGCACAGTGGGATAGCGGAAAAAATAATGGAAATAAGTCTGCAACTTCTAAACCTTTGGGCCGATTTTATAATAATTTTGAAATAATTTTAGGTGCAAATAGCAGAAGTGTTTGGAAGCTTAAGTTTTGAACCTGAAAAGTCAAAAAAAACTGGGGCGGCGCAATCGTCCCCAAAGTAGGACCCCTCAGACTCGTAAATCACTTTAAACGAAATATATTTATCATTTTACAACCGATTTGAAGAATCATACTATACATCAAACACTTAGGTCAAGACTTACAAAAAAATTGTTACATCCTATCTCTTAAGTTAATATTAAAATTTAAAGTATGGTACTGCACCAATTTTTTACTAAAATCTGATCCATATACAACCCGATTTTTTAATTTATTGTTTTAGGGAACAAAATTTGAAATATTTTATAAGCAAGAATTGTTGAATTAAAAGCTTTACTATATAAAGAGTGCTATGTAAAAGTGCTTAAGTTAACATTTAAAAAAATACATTTACACCGTTTTTTGGGGTACAAAGTATTTTTTATTGTTTTTTAGTTATTTAAAAAATTTCTTAAAGAACATATAACATATTTATAATTTTCTAAAAGAAAACTTTACAAAGTAAATAATTGCGTTAAAAAATAACTTCTCGCTTATTCGGTGTTAGTTCCAGAGTATCTCGAATAAGACCTATTGTTAAGGGGAATTTCAATCCATAATATCTCCTAACACGAGCTGTAAAAAAATGTTACCTAATTTTTATGGGCAAAAATGTACAAAAGTACTTTGTCGCCCTGAAAGTAGCCAAGCAACTATAGCAAAAAAAACTGAAAAAGTCCATTTTTAGTTTTCAACGAAAACTTATTTGAAAACATTTTAAATACCGATACAGCGCTGAATTGATCCCATTTATTACAACTCTAATGTAGAAAAATAAAAAAATAAAAATATGTCAGTTTAAAAGAAAACATTTTATTTTTGAAAATTTTTAAAAATAATTTTATATTTGTAATGAAAAGTGCATTTTTTTAATGCAATTAATTAATAATTAAGAGTTTGGCTCTTATTTTCTAAACAAAATCGCTAGTAAAAAATTAAGTTCTGCCGAAAACCCAATAAGCGTAAAATTTGCAAAATATGAACGGTAAAATTTTCGATAGTGTTTTCATTATCGAAATGTCATAAAAATTCATAATGTGATTGGATTATAAAAGTGTTATTTCCCTGCAGCAAATACCGACAGAGAAATAATACTATTTTGGTATTGACAATGGCTCCAGTACTACTAACCTATTTTGCAACATCCAATGTTATCTACTATTGACATTTAACATTATAAAAGTTCCTACGACATCTACCAATAGACTTTACCATAAATCTACTTAGCATTGACATAGTAGTTGTATTGGTTCAAATAAAGACATTGGGATCAAATTTGGGTCTACTCAGATACACATATGTTGACACATTCGTTGACAATGTCACCAGACTAAACCAACTAAAAGTAGGGACATTTGAACTGATGTTATACAAATGTTGACATAGAAACATATGGTTCTAAATAGTTTTACTACAGGGTTGCTTTTTCAATTCTTCATCTTTTTATAATATGTTTATATGAAGAACTTCTTTATTCCCAACTAAAATGTATATGCAATATAATTTTATTATTTATTTATTTATTTTATAATGTAAATCCTCAAATCCGTATGTTTTACGTGCTTTAAATCCTTAATATTGAAAAATTAAAAACACAAAGTTAAACTCAAAAACTAATATTTCGGCGGTTTTTAAACAAATTTGTCTGACAATAAAAAAGAAGCTAAAAATGTTTAAAAATATTGTGTCAATTTTGAATATGATTGTAAGATTGTTAGATATTTGACAATTTCATTACATTATTGTAAGATCTCTCATTTAGATAGAGCATTAGTTTCGCATAGTTTAATAATGTCACCTGTAATGCAAAAAGGGGTAACTGCATTTCTAGTTTTTTTACATTAGAAGCAAAAACGTTGTAACTACAAGGAACATCCAAAATGGCAAAAAACGTTCTGTTTTTGAGCAAGTGCGAAAAACCAAAGGGCTTAGCTACAAGTTGAATATTTTCTGAAACCAAAAGGGCTTAACTTATCATACAAATTTTGAGCAAAAATTTAAACCTTTAAAAAAGCACAAAGTTTTTGACGGGTCTTAAAAATAGATAAAGATAAGTTTTAAATAATTTTAAATATAATATACAGAGGTTTTTTTAACCTTTATTTGTTCTTTTCGTATAAAACTACGCAAACGCTACACATTTTCTCTGTTTTCTTTGGAAGTGCAAGCTTTAAGTTAAAAAAATTTATTGACTTTTTAAGTAACATGATTTTGCATAATTTAAGCCATTTTTTTTACTCCGAAATTTTCTTTTTTATGGATTGGATCAAAAAAGTTACGTTGTCTACCCTTGCGTAGTTTTCTATGCATATGGGAAAAACATACGTTTTTGGTGGGAGTTTTTGATGTTCTTTTTTATCAATCATTGTTCTTTTTGATTATTGTTTTTATACAATTTACAAGAAAAACGAAAAAGAAAATAAAGAAGAATTAGTGCCAGAAGCTTCACAATCTAGTAAAGTGATACATATGTTAGTTAAATAAAAGGTGCTTGATACCCTTTTACCCTTCAAACCTTCAAAATATTAGGTGTACTACTTTATTTCTGCCGTTTTTTCCGAAATTCGAAGCTGTATTTTATGATGCTGTCCATCGCTGACCACTACTATTTCCCATCTTTCGGCCAGCGTACTATTGAGTATAAGCTTATGCTAACAAAATCAGTACCAACGAATTGTTTTGAACTAAGTTCATGACAATGGGTAATTGTTTTTCCTCATATGGTCTCTAGAAAGCTGATTTAAGACTTCTTTATGCAAAAAAAAGCGTTTTCGTATACCAAAAAAATATAAATAACTTTTTCTAACTGTTTTCTCCCAAAATTTTTAAAATTTTGTACCAAAAACTCTGAATAATATTGCATGCGTAGAAAACTACGCAGAGGTAGACAACGTGATTTTTTTATGAGCATATGAAGATTATGAGGTATTTCAGAAATAACACCGTAACTTTTAAACGGTTAAAGATACATAAATGAAATTTCATATAGTTAGAACAGAGGAGCTTTAGAGTTGATCTGTAGACAGGTTAACATACGGTCGGAAAGCTAACTTATAGCCTTTCAAAAATCTTAGTCTCAGATAAGAATTTTTTATATGATAAGAAAAAAAACATCATAAGTTTTAAACTAAATAAAATATTAATTCCAAGTTTTGAAATTTGGTTAACAATTGCTGCTGCATTGTTCCTGACAAAAAACGAGTTATTTTTAAGTATTTGCGATAAAACAAAAGATCTTAACTACAAGCTGAATATTTTAGAAACTAGAAGGGCTTAACTACAATACAAATTTTAAGAACATTTTAAACCTTTGGTTTTTAGTGAATAAAATCGCTGTTTTTGACAGTACCTACACCAAAATCGGTCAAATAGTAAATTTTAATTTTTGTGTTAGTTACTTCCTTTTGCATTTTAGGTGAAGATGTACTTTCCTTTACAGTCCGAAAGTGAGTTTTTATACAAGAACAAACATTTAAATCCAGGATTTCCTGTTTTTAACTCTCGTGTGTTGTTACTACGAAAAGGAAAAGTCAGCTCCTGGAAGGAAATGTTTCAAGATCTATTCACATCAACTCTACATGAGATTGCTACGCATCATCATCCTTCAAAATAAACGTACACCAATAAGTGACTTTTGGTACTTATTTGGATTGTTATGGCCCCAAATTAGACAATTGTGTATATAAGCGTACTCTTATATCTAACAATTTGTAAACAACAAAAACAAAGTATTAATTTTTTTTAATGATTTTTCTATAAATTTTTACTTATTAAATTTCTTGCGTACATTGAAATGTCAATCATAAAAAAGTTTAAGGATATTTTAAAATATTCGAGCAAAAATTATATACAAATTATAAAGACTATGTATGTTATCAGTTTTTCAATACTTAAGGAAAATTGCAGCACACCCATTAACAAGTCTCTTATGTTAATGTCTTAACACATACAAAAAGTTCACAAGAGAATACAGACTTACATGCATACGGGTAACGCTTGTTCGCATGAATGATGATATAACTCAAAAAAGGCAATTCTTACTAAAAAAAAAATGTCAAAATCTTACATTTATTAAAAATAATTTAAAAATTAAATGTGCTGTTAAAAACAAGCAAAACTTTATCTTCAAGCAATAAATCTCAATAACGAGTTATACTATTGTCTTTATAAATGAGCAATACTTCTACAAGTGAATTGCATTCGTTCTTAAGAGTCTTGTTAAGCAGCGGCAGAAACAAGAACATGCAATTCAATGAAAAATAATTTAAAAAAGATTGAAAAAATGACAAGACGGACATGAAATAAAATATTAAAATCTGTGTTATGGAGACAATGAAGTTAAAACAATTAATATTGCGTTTTGTCCTTTTTTTTTCTCTATTTCTCTTCAGTGCATTTTCCCATTAGGTATAATTATTTTTTAAGTTTTTTTTTCCTTTTGATGTTTCCTTAAGATTTTTTTTGTTCTTATTCGGATATTAAAACCCCTACATCCTCCTTTTAATTTAAACCCAACTGCATATTTAAGCAAAAATACGTCGCAAGAAAGAGTAACTACTAACAACAAACCATCATTAGACTAGAAAAAAACTGCTAAAAGTATGGAGTAATTAAAAATTAATTAAGTCGGCAAAAAGCCAATTCTTATTATATATAATACGAAAATGTATAGAAGCAAAAATTGAAACTGAAACAAAAAAAAATAGAAGAAGCAAAATCACAAGACAAACAGTTTGCATAGCTTTTGTTGGTGAAACTAAAGAATAACGCTTTTGGCTATTTAATATTTAACTTGAATAAAGTTAACTTTAGCTCAGTAGTTACAAGCTCTGACACTTTTCAACTGCACTTTAATTGAAAGGTACTTTTTCATGGAATGCTACCAAAAATTCGAAAACTACTTAAATAAATTAATTTAAATTTTCGTAAAATTAAAAAAATCTAAATAGTGATTGACGCCAAAAAGTGGGAAACAAAAGTACTTTTATTAAAATGTATACAAAAAAAGAATCGATTAGATACGTATAAGTATTAGGATGGATCGTTTTTTGTTTGTATGAGAATAATTTTAATATTTTAGGTTTAAGCGAAATATGGACTAGTGTTAGAGTAATTGTTATTTTCCTTCGAAACTTCATGTCCTTGGCGACACACAGTGGTTTACGGACGCTTTTTTTTGGAAATAATTCTTTAACTTTTGAACGACTGGAGATATTTGAATGAAATTTGACATGGTGATAGTCAAGGAGTATTCGAGTTGGTTTTTAAAAGCACTGGTCCATGAGGGGTCGGGAGAGTGATTGATGGACCTTCAAAGTTGGTCACCTCGGGTGTTCGACTTTTTTAAAAATTCGCCAAAAATCCATTTATGTATGGATTGAAAAGAAATTTTAAACTTAAGTTGTCCTTGAGAAGATCTACAAAAAATACGCTTAAATGTGTAGGTTATCTCCTTTGGATTTCGAGATATTTGGGTAAAAAGGAATTTTTAGGTTGATTTTTTACCTCTTTTTTTAAGCTTTTTTTGATCTGGTGGACGCATCTGAGGACCAAAAATTTTTTAAGAATATTCTTTAAATTTGTAATAAAATTCTGAATAATTTTTGTGCAAGTTAGTTATAGAAATCTTCTTTTGTTTAAAAGTTAAAAATATTCAAAGTTGAAACTTACAAAAAATTTCGCTTTTTTTTAGTTTTTCCCCAAAAGATAGCTATATTTTTTCACTAATAAAAAAATATTTTCTTAAGAAACATAAAAAGATTTTTAAAGTTTTTAAAAGAAAACATAATGAGAATGCGTATAAAACAAATTTCTTGCTAATTGGACTTTTGGTCCTCGCACATGTCCTCTCCAAAAAATGGCAATTTGTAAAAAAAAAATTAGTTTAAACAAAAATTTCTCAAAAGGCAAAGCACCGATTTGAAAAAAATTATAATGTTCATATTTTCCAATATATCTGTTATTGATTAGAAAAGTTTTTTCTGAAACGCGCTGCAAATAGAGACAGTGTTGCCATATTTGTAAAAAACTCATTTTTTGAAACACCTTTTTCCCCAGTTAGGAATTGGGGAATTTTTAAGTTAAAATTGGGAATTTTTTTTAGTCTATTACTTTTACATCTTATTGGTCTACATTACTACAAAATTTCATTGTAATATCTTTATCCATGTCATTTCCACAGAATATCAAAGATTAAAAATATTTTCCTTAAAAAAGCAGAAAAACATTTTTTTTTTGTTTTACGATACAAAGTGTAAAAAAAGTAACGCACTTAAAAAAAACTTTTACTTAGTGCTAATCTCCTAGTCTTTCCCGATCTAATGATACTAAACATGTATATAAAGCATTAATACCGAGTCTTAAAAAACTCTGAAAACTTTGGCCCCCGTAGCATTTTTACACTGTTTATTTAAATATAAGTGATGAATTTGTGCATATAAAATTAATAATCATACTCAAATATTTCACTATAAGATGACAATGATCCTTCGATAACAAACAAATATTTTTTTATTTTTTTAAAGAAAATATCATGAGGATTTATGAAATATCAAAATGTAAATAATTTGTACTTATATTAAAAGGTGAAATACATTTTATTGAAGTATTTGTAGTTAAAGTTTAAACTTACAGTTTTTATTACATATTTATATAAAAGTAGTTATTTACTTAATTTTTATTTTCAGTAAAATAATCAGTACAATCTATTATATCAAGAACCTCTTCCAGGTGTTCGTTTTCAGAAGTTTTTGTATAACTGCTCCACCATTTCTTTCTTATCGTTGATAGAGCAGGATCAGAAGACAACAAGAGATAATTTATTAGATCCTGATTTTGCGATTTTCTTGAGCATTTTCTGGTATTAAATAGTTGGATATACTTGAAATCTGAATTCCGCGCTTCCTGGGCCTCTTCTGT
Organism: Stomorhina lunata; assembly: GCA_933228675.1. Taxonomy (NCBI): domain Eukaryota; kingdom Metazoa; phylum Arthropoda; class Insecta; order Diptera; family Rhiniidae; genus Stomorhina; species Stomorhina lunata. Next base: position 69,388,728 of record OW121744.1, read on the forward strand.
CAGTTGACCAAGTGGGAGAAGATTTGATTCAATTATTTCACGACCATGTTGAAGGACTTTATGAACTGTTGGTGTAATTTCTTTCCAGTGATACAAATGTCGTATACGAGTTAACGCGTTGAGGGCATAGCAATGAAATTTTTCAGCATTTATTTGATATTTGCTATTTATTGCCGATAATATTACGTAACATTTACGAAGAACTTCCTCATCAATTCCAGTAATCTTTGAAGTTGTTTCATAATTTTCAAAGAATCGCCTGGCCGTATTACCATCGTTTGTACTGCCATATCCTACAAGTGGTTTGTCTATGTTTAGACCCGTCATAGTTTTGAATTCTTCCTGAATCCTTTTTTTTCACTGGATCTCATTTCAATCAGTTCCTTATTATTTCTCACGGATTTTAGCTGATTATCAGGTATATTCCTATATTTCAGATCATATGCTATATGTAGCATAAATTCTAAAAATCGGATACGTGCATGTAGGGGCGATATACCAAATTCCAGAACCTCTTGATTAATTGCAGTACTAGCTGATGCATCTTCTGAAGTTTGTAGAAATTCCGATTTCTTCTTTCCGCATAATGAGCATTTCCAAGTTGAATGGGTTTCCGTTATAGCGTTGCTTACTTTTCCATCTATCATTGTCAATTGAAGCTCAAAATTTACATTAATCAAATATCCATGTATGTCTATGCAGACTGGACTCAAATTGTCTATTGAATATTTGATATCATCAACCCAATTTTTTGTGCTTGCTGCATTTTCTTTTAAATATTCGAATCTGATCGGTCTGCAAAATGCCTTTGATCCTGGAGATGTGTTAACCCACACATACTCAGTACGCTCTTTTGATGTGGATGGTTCAGAACGATTCTTTCTTAATCTTAGTGGTACTAGGGATGCCATAAAAACGCTTCTGTAGTCATTTGTGTTCTGATGAGATGTTGATTGTTTGTATTCCGGTAATCCAGATAAACCGTCACATCCCCATTTACATATTAAAGTTAAGTCCTTGTTGTCAAGTTTCTTGGCTTCTTCTTCAGACAATGTAGTAGATATCAGCCTTGATGCCGTATTTTCCAATAATTTTGATAAATCCACAGATGCACTTTCGTCTCCTATCACGTTTGTTGGTATTAAGTTTTTTTTGGTTTTTAATAACGCATTATATCCTGGTAAAATTGAGTGTCCTTTGTCTCGTAATGCCTTACAGAGTTTAATATATTTATTTTTACTCAATTTCAACTCGAGCATAAGAGCAAGTGCTTCTTCCTCCGAAAATTCTGATTGAGAAGAAGGAGTTGGTATACTCTTAATAATTCGCTTAAGACGTTTAGGAGAAGCCTCTGGGAGAATATCTGCTATTTGTTTAGCTTCAGCTGGTTGATTATTTCGTTTGAGCACTTCCTTAAAGGAATCTTTGATTTCAGTATCCGAATGAGTAGAAAGAACTTCGGATAATCGCATCTTTTTAGATCTTTCTCCGAGATCATCATAGTTTTTTAGAGGGGCTCCAGCACCAGAAGTTTTAAGCTCAATTGAGTCCTTCAGCCAGTCTTTAAATTTAGATTCAAATCTTTTTAAACAGTAATTAACCGACTTAATTTTAAGTTCAAATAACTTTACAAATTTTACGACTTTGTCTTCCTCACTATTGAGAATCATGGAGTTAGTTTGACTTTTAGCATATCGCATGATTATTTTAATTTTTTCTGCTCTCGAACTGCTTGGTTGTTCAAAAAGAATATCGCACAACACTTTAAATTCCAATGTTATAGCCATGATGTTTTAACTGTTAATAGCAGTTACATTTAAAACTTTCTTTTTTATATTAAAAAAAAACATTTTTTATATATACCTGTATCCAAAGAATAATAAAGAAATCAATGAATTAATGTATTTTTTACCTCTAAAAATAGGTGCATATATAACTCAACCAATATGTGCGTCTCGTAAAACCTACCTGTATGGAGGTGAGTAACCATATCCTTTCTGACCATTATGAAAAACCCAAGTTGTAACAATTTTTACCTATTGCATTAACTTTCACATTAAAAAACATTTTATAACCTTAACATAATTTTGCAATTTTTTCAAATACACCAATTTTAAATACCGGAAAAATGCCTTTAAATCTTATTTTAAATAAATTGTCACACTGTTACTATAAAAGTACTCTTCTAATTAAACTTTTGCTACAAATTATGGATATATTACCTTTACACTGTTATCAAAATCGGTGCCTTACTCGTACTTACTTATTTAGAATCTTTTACTAAAATTTTATTTTTTAGCTTGGAACAAAAGGCAAAATCGAATAAAATTTTTTTAAGTCATTCTTATAATGTTTTCTTTAAAAAAATAAAAAACTATTTATATCTTTTTGAAGAAAATATTTGTTTATTAGCGAAGGATCATTGTCATCTTAAAAATAGTGAAATATTTGAGTATGATAATTAACTTTATATGCACAAATTCATCACTTATATTTAAATAAACAGTGTAAAAATGCTACGGGGGCCAAACTTTTCAGAGTTTTTTAAGACTCGGTATTAATGCTTTATATACATGTTTAGTATCATTAGATCGGGAAAGACTAGGAGATTAGCACTAAGTAAAAGTTTTTTTTAAGTGCGTTACTTTTTTTACACTTTGTATCGTAAAACAAAAAAAAATTGTTTTTCTGCTTTTTTAAGGAAAATATTTTTAATCTTTGATATTCTGTGGAAATGACATGGATAAAGATATTACAATGAAATTTTGTAGTAATGTAGACCAATAAGATGTAAAAGCAATAGACTAAAAAAAATTCCCAATTTTAACTTAAAAATTCCCCAATTCCCAACTGGGGAAAAAGGTGTTTCAAAAAATGAGTTTTTTTACAAATATGGCAACACTGTCTCTATTTGCAGCGCGTTTCAGAAAAAACTTTTCTAATCAATAACAGATATATTGGAAAATATGAACATTATAAGTTTTTTCAAATCGGTGCTTTGCCTTTTGAGAAATTTTTGTTTAAACTAATTTTTTTTTTTACAAATTGCCATTTTTTGGAGAGGACATGTGCGAGGACCAAAAGTCCAATTAGCAAGAAATTTGTTTTATACGCATTCTCATTATGTTTTCTTTTAAAAACTTTAAAAATCTTTTTATGTTTCTTAAGAAAATATTTTTTTATTAGTGAAAAAATATAGCTATCTTTTGGGGAAAAACTAAAAAAAAAGCGAAATTTTTTGTAAGTTTCAACTTTGAATATTTTTAACTTTTAAACAAAAGAAGATTTCTATAACTAACTTGCACAAAAATTATTCAGAATTTTATTACAAATTTAAAGAATATTCTTAAAAAATTTTTGGTCCTCAGATGCGTCCACCAGATCAAAAAAAGCTTAAAAAAAGAGGTAAAAAATCAACCTAAAAATTCCTTTTTACCCAAATATCTCGAAATCCAAAGGAGATAACCTACACATTTAAGCGTATTTTTTGTAGATCTTCTCAAGGACAACTTAAGTTTAAAATTTCTTTTCAATCCATACATAAATGGATTTTTGGCGAATTTTTAAAAAAATCGAACACCCGAGGTGACCAACTTTGAAGGTCCATCAATCACTCTCCCGACCCCTCATGGACCAGTGCTTTTAAAAACCAACTCAAATACTCCTTGACTACCACCATGTCAAATTTCATTCAAATATCTCCAGTCGTTCAAAAGTTACAGAATTATTTCCAAAAAAAAGCGTCCGTAAACCACTGTGCGACATGTCTAAGGATATGAAGCAACAAATTTTACTTTCAAATAAATAATAAAAAGATGGAAAATGTATTGTAGCGTTTGAAGGATGTAATCACGGCAGAAGTTGAAGATTCTATGAAACCGAGTACTTGGCAGTCAAGAGTATATTTGATTGAAAAATGTGTTGACAGAAACAACAAAACCTTTAATAATGAACAAGGCGTACTTCTCTCAGACAATGAGCTACATCCGATTCTATTTAACGTCGGCTCCGAAGGGCAAACGAATTAGTTAAAGAAGTTTTATATAGCCTAATACTCAATAGCCAGTGGCTAGCTGAGTTATGAGGTGAACCTCTTCTTTTTTTGAATATTTTAATTTTTTTCAAGTGGGTCTGGCTAGAGGATCGATCTATGAACGAAACCACTATTTTGGCGGCAAAAAATACTTCCCGACAAGTTAGCTTCACCAAATTCAGTATTTAGAGATCTTATGATAAAACAATCGGTTTAAGAAAAGATCGGCGGGCCACGCCCCCTTTTTAAAGCTTTGGCAAAACGTATTTCCTGGCAAGCTAGCTTCAACAAAATTCATATCCAGACTTCTACTGAAAATATTGAACTTGAGGAAAAAATGGGCGAGCTGGGCATGGACCGCCCATTATTAAAAAATGCTGCTAAGATATTTATTTATTTTATAATTTAAAAATTTTATTTAATAAAAACAAGTAAGACTGCTATGTTCGGCTACGTCGAACCTTAAATACCCTTCTAATCTGAAACAGTTTCAAATCTCGATAATTAACACGCCTTTTAAATGTATGTTTGTCCTCAAACAATTATTTTTTATGCGATATATAAATAATACTTTAATTAGTGAATAACCTTGTTTTATATTGGGTCCAAAACATTTTGGAGGCAGATTAAAATGCAAACATTTTCAGAAATTACAGTCATTAGACGTTAATAGTGTTCTATGAAGTACTCTATAAAATTGCAACATATAGTTCTACTTACAACTGAAATATAGCCAAAACTCGATGCTAAATTACAATTTTTTTTATTTTCTTTTAAATTGTATTTTTTTTAATTTGAATAAAAACTGTCTTTTTGTTTAAAATTCCACAATTTGCGGATACTATACCAACATGAATTATATATTAGATCTTAGAAAATCCTGCAAACCAAAACAATATATAATAATAAAAATAATAATAAAAATACAATATAACAAAATATATAACAAAACAAGTAAGAAAGTGCTATAGTCGGTCAAGCCCGACCATACGATACCCTTCACCACTAAGGTCAAAAGTGTTAATTTTTCTGTATAAAGACAAATATTTGCTAAATTTTGCCATCATACAAACATTTTCTCAAAACTTTTATATATAAGCTGCTTCCGACATTTGGACTTATATGAGAGCTAGGGTCAAATGTGGACCGATTATCTCGAAATTTGGCAAATTTAGTACAGTTGTTACAAAAATTATGTATGTAAAAAATAAACTTTAAATTCCCATTATCTTCAGATTTATGAGCTTTTTAGTGATTTTTGTCTCATTTAGTGCGTTTTTGAAGAAGAGTTTGTATGGGTCAAATGTGGACCGATTTCAACGAAATTTGGTACAGTGATTAAAGTTTACATAAGCAGTATCTGTTTTAAATTTCATATTTATATTTGTGGCCAATATAGCAATTCCGGTGAGTGGGACCTATGGGATGTACCATAAATAATAGACCGATTTTGACCAATTTCAATAGCCATGGTCCCATTATCAAAAAAATTATCTGTGTCAAATTTCATCAAATTATCTTTAGAATTGCGACCTGTAGTTTGATTACAAGGTTTACATGGGGGTCCAGCCAGCCGTCCAGCCAGCCAGACGAACGGACGGACGGACGGACATCGCTAAATCGACTCAGAAAGTGATTCTAAGCCTATTGGTATACTAAAAGGTGGGTGTAAGATAAATATTTCTATGCGTTACAAACATCAGCACAAACTTATAATACCCTTTCCACCTATGGTGGTGAAGGGTATAAATACATTACAATCTGAGATATTTACCAAAACTCTAAATTCAATGTTATGAAAATTACCGAATTTAACAACTATAAAAACTGTGTATTTAAAAAATCTTTTTTGAACTGTATTTCAAATTTTAGGAAATCATTCAGCGCAGGACACTATTGAATTTCATCAAAATCGGTAGATCAATAACCGAGATATCATCAAAGCAAAAGATATCGATGCATGCAAATTGACAAATTTAAAAAAAATTTAAAAAACAGTATTTTTAAGAAAAAATATTGAATTATATATCAGATTTTAGAAAATACTCTAACGCAACATGTTATTAAATTTTATCAAAATCGGTCTATAAACACCAGAGTTATCCCCAAAATTCAAAATTCGATGAGAATTGAAAACAAAAATTTTAAATGTCATCGAAGTTTAGTATTTTAGCGATTTGGGCCGATTTTAATGAAATTAAATAGGGAAATTTCCAAAAATCTGGTGTATAATTCGTCTGGGTACACCCACCAGGAGTTCCACAAACTTGATCTCAACAGACGGGCATGGGTTAATCGACTCTTCTATCGATTCTGAGTCGATCGATATAATTTTTATGTTCTCTAAGAGGAAGGTGAAGGGTATAAAAATAACAAAATAATGGATACTAATACGTAAAAGATATTGGATTTAAATAATCATGGTCTGTTTCTTCGTTTTCATCCGCTTCTAATTCCATCTTACGACTATAAGCTTATATCAGAATAAAAACTATAGTTGGAGCTAGAGGCTTCTTAAGATGTTGAAGGATATAACAGTTCTGGTGGTAATTTAGGATTAATGACTTCTCGAGGAAACGGAAGTGAGCAAATCAATGATCATAATTTTTGTTTAACAAAAAACACTTAATCTTACCAAAAACAATTATTTTCGTACATTTTTTATTAAAAATTGCTAATTATTACTTGATATTTCGTAATCTCGCTATTAAAATTTTTAGAAAATCCAAATTTTGATATTTGACAGCGGTGAAGAAAGCCGCATAGATTTTCCATAAACGAAGCAATAATATTAATTATCTTTTTGTTAAAATTTAATAAAAATAAAATTTACCGAGCATATACTCGAATTTGGCCCAAAAATTTACATTTTCTTGTAAAAATTATTTATTTTTGGTCTAAATTTCTCAAAAACAAAAAAAAAAGAACCATTTTTTCCATACAAATGGGCTCTAAAACTTTGGACCCGATGCGAGCCCATAAAACCTTGTTCGATTTGGCTCAAATTTTCAGATCTTAACTTTTAGACCTTGTGTCACAATATTCCGTAGACAAACATTTGAAATCAAAGAAAAACAATTCCTGTCACCCTAATACAATAATAGTAAAAGAATGAAAAAATTGTTTTCATTTATATACAAAAAACAAAATTTTTTTGTAAAAATTTCAGAATATCTCTGTAACTGCTGATTAAAAAATATTGTTAATAAAACTTTAATACAATACCGAATTTGTTTTTTTTACTTATTAAATAGGTCAAGCCGTTTTTCAGTTATATTTCTCACACACGCAAAAGTGGGCGGATTCCTCCCATTTTTCATATATAACCACTTATTTATGTATTGACACTAAAATTTATTTCGATACCTCTTTCAATACCAGAGTTATTAATTTTGGACGGCTAAAAATTAAAAAAGACACAGTGTGTGGCTCCTAGAAGAAAGATATATAGGACAATAAAGTTTGTTACAAATATTTACAACGTCTTTATACTAAATGTAAAATATTTGATAAAACACTATTTTCCCAGGTCTTAGCTAAACAGTGGAATTTCGTAGGACATAAACCTTAAAATTTAACAAACTTAATTTTATGGTGGCGACTGGGGAAACCATTCTGATAAGTATGTATGTATGTTATTTGTCTGCAAGCAATTTTAACTGAATGTTAAACAAATCATTATCGGAATTCAATCAATAGTTTTTATCAGCTGCAAATCTTTTTATACTCAACATTGCAAATTATTTTTTTTTTTCTTTTTTTCAATTTGCATACAAAGCATGTCTCCTTTTATTTTCTTTATAGTTCAAAAACTTTGAATTGAAATTTGCATGTTGTACTTACCATAGAATTTGTGGGAAAATATCAATAAATAAAATGCAATGTAAATCATTGTATACCCTTTTCTATACATATTGAATCAGTATATAATTATTAAGTTAAATTAAAAGAGTTCTGTGGAAAATTGTTATAAGCAAATACTCTAATAAAAAGGAATATCTACGACTTTAATTTGAAGGGAGTGGCTAGAAAATAACAGATGAAACATAATAATTATCATTAATATATAATTTAATTTTTGAAAATTTTAGGATCGAGCTTTAGAGACGCACCAAAGAAGTTTAAGCGATTTTAATCCTTTGCCTTATGATTTTATATCATAGAAAATGTCAATATTTTTGATATAGGAAATAGAAAAGGCAAACATTATTCAGTCGATTAGTTCGGTTCCTACGAAAAACTGGTTTCTTAAAACTTATTTGTAATGAGCCTTTTCATTTCAATAAAAAAAATATTCAAATTTTATTAGAAAAATACTAATGAAAAAGAAAAGAAAAATCATTCTCATGCATGCATTTTTTATTGTGCATATATCAGAACTATATTAGAAAGTCAGTGGTTAACCAAGTTCATCTCTCAAGTAAGTTGACTGATTTCGATGAATTCTTCATAAAAAATATTCAAAAGTTATCTTTATCGAACCATTTCAGAGCTAGGAACTGCATATATTCTATGAACATATTGATTAAACAACTATTAGGTTTAGATGTATATGCAAAATATATTTAAAAAAAAATATTTTCTGTGTAAATCCTAGAAAGATCCATATGCAACAATTCAATACAAATACAGTCACAAAAGTTCTATGGTTTTTTATAAAAAAATGTTATCTTGATTTTGGTCTCTTGGCGATATATCTATTGGAATAATGTTTATATAAAAAATTGATATTTAATATCTTAATATTATACATATAATGGTTTCACAATGTTCGAAATTCAGGCCACAAATTCATGTCATATGCACTTTGCTCATTTGATATCGTGGTTGTGAAGCTCTTGGAGGGAGTAATGATATTTTTTTAAAAAATATATTTTGAATTTTATATCGCATTTTAGGAGATTTTCTTACTAGGCACCCTACTAAATTTAATCAAAATCGGTTCATAGCCACCTGAGACATCAAAATACCAAATAAGTTAAAAAAATAAAAAATAAATTGAAAATTTACCAATTAGTGGTACATTGATACAACGGTTTTGAAGATATTCCAGGTGTTTGTGGACTGATTTTTACTACATTTAATAGCGCGCTGAGTAGGAAGATTTCCTAAAATCTGACATGGAATTATATAGGCCCGTCATACATAAATATATTTCCTTTATAACGTTCAAAAGTCAGACCACTGATTTAAGATATAAGAGTGCTGAAATCAGATTTGTGAAGATCCTTGGAAATACACCGACATGAATTATAAATCAAGTTTTAGGACGTATTCCCTCAATAGTTTTAAATTCATTAAAATCGGTCCATAAAGACCTGAGCAATTGCAAAAAAAATTAAAACAGTTTTCTTAAAAGTTTTGAATTTGACTATTTGCAATACATAGATTTTATTGTTTTAACCATATCTCAGGTGTTCATTGACCAATTTTCATGAAATTCGCTAGCGTGCTTCGCTCTTGAATTTCTGATATATAGTTTATGTGGTCCTATCGTTCAGGAAAATAGTTTTTCTTATTTTTCAATTGTATTTTTTAAATAAACCAGCACTTTTGGTAATTTGGGGAACATCAAATATAATGTTTTGACGATATTTCAGGTGTTTATGGGCCGATTTATGAAGCGATGAACTGCCAAAAAAGCGGCGGTCCACCTCATAACTCAGCTAGCCACTGGTTATTGAGTATTAGGCTATGTAAAACTTCTCTAACTAATGCATTTGCCGTTCAGTGCCGGAATTAAAACGTAGGTCCCTTTCAATGTGTCTAAAAATAGAATAGGATGCAGCTCATTGTCTGAGAGAAGTATATATATATATATATATATGTGGGCTGATTGATGAAATTTATCAGAGAACTTCGCGGGATGATTTCCTATAATATGATATGTAATTTATGAAGGCTAGTCCATCATGAGTATGGGTTTTCTTCTCTTTTTGAAATGTACTTTTCAATGAAAAATTTTATATGTCGCATATAAATTTTGGTATTTTGACGATATCTCAGGTGTTTTTCAACCGATTTTGATGAAATTTAATATTTTATATTTAATTTCATAAAATCTGATATATAATTTATGTCGATACACTCTTCACAAACTTGATTTCAACAGACAGACAGACCGACAGACAGACGGGCATCGCTTAATCGATTCTCCTGCCGATTCTAAGTCGATCGGTATAAATATTGTGTCTGCGACAAATAATGAACAAATTACAAACTGAATGACAAACTTAAAATACCCTTTCACTTATTGGTGAAGGGTATAAAAAAGAAATATCATAAAAAATATTTTATAAATGTTTTATTTACGTTCACTTTTGAAACCGCAAAATGGATAACCTTGTAGCTTAAGAAATATTTAACGAAATGTCGTTTAAGATTATTTGTATCTATGGGCTCGATATCTTATGCAATGATTTTGATAAATGTCGGCACAAATCCAAGAATGACATAAACCTGATTTTTTTAGATCATATAATAATAAAATAATAAATGATGAATCGATGTTATCTAAAAGGTCTAATAATAAAGAAACTGCCTAACAAAAAACTACAGAACTGATAATAACTAATAAGGAAAAAAATATATTTTTGTGTTTTATAAACGTAACTAGTACTAGAAACGTACTAGAAAACTACTTAGGTATAAATTACGAGTTATTTTCTACTTTTGGTAAAAATGTTCTTAAATTCAAAATTAATCATTTAATACATTGTTAGCACATACATATTTTTAACTTTAGAGCCCTGGCGCCAAATGTTAACGTAGTCCGATTTGGCTGGAATACTTAGTTTAAAAGTTTCTTTTTATGGGATAATAGTAAATTGTACAGAATTTACAATTCATGTATTTGTACGTTTTTTGTTTTATTGTAGCAAGGACTAAATATTAGGGTAGAGCGAAAAACAACTTTTATTGAAATTCAATACGCCTGGGTAAAAAATCGATGCTCTTCATCCGAAGGTCCTCAGAAAAAAAAATTGTCTTCTTATTTAATACAATGTCCTGAGGTGGCGCACAGGACATTTATTTCTAGGACCCATTTGAATGGGAAAAAATGGGACTTTTTTCAGTTTTTGGTAAATTTCAACCAATAGAGATATGTTTTTGACAAAACCAATAATTGAATGTAGAAAACAATTAAATCAGCTTAAATTAGAGTTATAAAAACTAAAAATCCATGTAGTAGTTTTTAAGTTATTGTAATTTTCCGCAGAAAATTCGTATCCTTTTCAACACACCTAAGGATATGCATCAAAAGGATTAACTTTAGAGTTCAGAAATTACAAAGTAAGGCATTTCTTATTATCTAAAGACCTAATAGTACTAAATAGTTGAAATTTTTTAAAATACAGTAAAATGTACATAGTTTTTTTTTATACTGGAAAACTGTACTTTTTTAAGGACAGTTTCAAAACTCACTTTTAAAGTTTTAGAAAATTTTGTTAAAAAATTATTCCAAATTTCAAAATTTTTAATCGGCATATTAAAATAGATATTTGTGGTAATAAAATTCAATTCGCCGTACCTGCGACTTGAAATCGTAAATTTTCGCGAAAAAGTAAATTTTTGGACATTATTTAAGTAGATGCATAGTAAATGTTATTCAAGTTTTCTTTTGACAACACTAATACTGAACTTTATTGCCCAGTCATTGAGGAATGTCTACAGAATTTTCTTTGATTAACCCCTTTTTCATCGAGGTGAAAGGTCAAAATTTGGATTTATAGTGTCAAAAATACGAAATGTTTTGAATTTAGTAGCAAATTTCGATCAAAATAAATAAAAATAGTTATTTTTAAGAATGGTTATATTGTTTGTTGAAACTTATCAAAAACAAAAAAAAAAACTCCTATTTTTCCCCATACAAATGGGTCCTAGAAATAAATGTCCTATGCGCCACCTCAGGACATTGACCCAGGTAAGCAAACATTTTTTTTGAGCACCTTAGGATGTAGAGCGTCGATTTTTAACTAGGCGCATCGAATTTCAAAAAAAGTTTTTTTTCGTTCCACCCTACAAAATATGCCTAATTGTAAATAAGTTAAATAAATGGACAAAACTTTAAACAATTTCAAAAGTACTTGTTTTGACTAAAGAACTTATACAAATAAAATGAAAAATGAAATTACTATATATAATAAATTGAAATAAAAATTATAAAAACAAAATAGTTAATTATTTAAAGAATTAGCTTTTTATAGTGACAACAAAAGAAACGAAAATAAGGTTTTTTTATTAAAATTACAAACATTTGTAAGAACCCTTAAAAATCAAAACAATTGAAATATGTTAATGTCAAAAAATTAATGTAATACGGGTCAATTTATGTTTTTCAAATGACTATAATTTAGATAAATTGGATTCAAAACCCACTGTAATGGAACCTATCCCACAGAGAGATATCTAAAGACAGTTTAAAACTGTTTTGTAATTAATTTAATTAAAATTAAATTAAAGTGATTACTAAAAACACTTAAAATTCATTAAATTTTTCAATACAATTGAATGCTTTTAGAAATATTATAGCAATATAATATTATATGTATATATATAAATCTTAGTAATTTAAATAGTAGTCTAACTCACAAATTGTTATGCTAATGAAAAGGGTTTAAAAAGCCATATACTTTATTCTATAGAACCAATACATAAATATTAATTGATTTAAAAGAATACTCGTATGCTTGTTCCCAAACTCTAACAAAACAGTCTAAAACAGTCCGAAGTTGTCAGAATTTACTTAAAAAAACAACAATTTAAGTTGAACATTTTATGCGGGAACACTTTTTAGAAAGTTTGGGTCAAAATATGGATAGTACTCCGTTAGGGTGATGTAGGGGATGTTGAATACCAAGCAACGGTTCTGATTGGTCTTAACTTGTTAAGCCCAGACTTATTTTGGTTGTTCTTGATCTCAAATGTGGACAAGCAATTTAAAAAAGTAAGTGCTCAGTTAGAAAAATACTTACTTAGAGTTATGTTGCTGTTTAAAATGATCATTTTACTTGTATAAATAATTAAATAAATTTTTCACACACAAAGAAACCAAATGTTTAAATCAATGACTAAATAATTTCTTTATAGATTTTTATCAAAAAGAGATAAAGAAGATCGTAGATATATTTTTGTAGATCCTAATTTGACTTGTTATATTACACTAATGTTAGGCGCGCGTGATGTGGGGGATGTTGGACACCAAGCACCGGTTCCGATTCGTCTTTACTTGATAAGCCTAGACTTATCTTTGTTATCCCTTTTGTGTCACCCGGTGACGACTTTAACACCCCTTAATGTAGTAAGCTAACATGTGAAGCGAGTTCTCTCATAAGAACGATATAAATATAGGTTAGGACGTCAGTATAGTAACATACTCCTGAAAAAAAAATAATTACTATCAAAAAGCTTAAATTAGATTAAAAATGGGTAGAAAACGTCCAAAACTTCTGGAGAAAGACCAAATAGAGAAAAGGCTTTTAAAGGTTGGCCTACGAAATTTAAATTAAATAAAAAATTTGTATGTGGATATGTTGGGAAGTTTAAGTTTTAAATCTAGAAAGCCTCGATTATACTGGGGCAGCATAATCGGCCCCCAAAGTAAGGCACATTGGACTCATAAATCACTTAAAATCACTAGGCATAATGTAAAATTTCAAGATTATGATATTTTATTTAAAAATCTTGGCAATAGATTCAAAGTTGGTGGCGATTTTAATGCAAGACGTATTAATCCAAAAGGAAAAGAGCTAACAACTATACAACTATTTCTACTGGAAGTAATTTGTACTGGCTGAGCGATCGAGCTAAAATTTTAGACTTTCTTGGTTATTTTTTTTTTCTGGTAAATCAAGGCATCTTCTTGACATCAAAGGCAGCTTTGATTTAAATTTAGATTACTCGCCAATTATTTTGAATTATGATGATTGTTTACAATCAAAGTGTAAAAACTTAAAACTGATGTAGAAAATTTTCAATATGAGTAGATAACAACTTAAATGCATTAATTTTAACTATTTTTGACACTGACAAATTGATGAAAAAACTTACAGCTCTTATTTATTATGCATCGTTACTATCCATCCCACAATAAGTAAAAAGCATGACAAAATATCTACATAAATACGGAAAGCCATTTAAAGAAAATTAAGAAGAATTTGGCATATCACAGGGAATCCTATTGACAAACCTAATTATAATCGTGCTTAAAATAATTTAAAGAAAACATTAACTGACATCAAGAATGAAAAAATTGCACCAAAGACGATAAGTATAATATATTTATTTCTGTCAAATGTGAAATTAAAGTGAATAAAGAATAATAAAAAACACATAAACGCACAAATAAACATAAATTAGTACTTGTGTGTGTCATAGCTTTCTCTCATTGGACAATTGTCCCATTAGTTGTTTCCGATCTTGACGGCTTCGTCAATAGGCAGAATTGTCACATTTGGGGTGAGGAAAATCCTCGAGTGATTCACGAGAAGCAAATGTATCCTCAACGTGTTACTGTGTGGTGTGGTTTTTGGGCTGGAGGAATCATTGGACCTTTTTTATGAAAATTAGGCAGGTCAAGAGCAAACAGTCAATGGTGTTCGGTATCGTGAAATGATAACCAATTTTCTTTTTTTTTTTTGCTATAATTGAAGAAATAAATGTGGAGGGCATATGGTTTCAACTAGAAGGCGCCACATATCATATAGCCAGAGAAACAATTCAATTGAGAGAGGGATATTGATTTTTACCAAGTAATTAGGAGAAATAAAAATATTCAACAAATTTTTTGATCGCACACTAAATTGTTTTTGGGGTTCCATTAAGGGAGCTTTGGGAATGTAAAATCCGTTCGCCTTAATGACTTTACGCGATGCGCGCAGAAGTTATGACGATTATAACAAAAATTTCTAAAAAAAATTAAAAACTATTTTATTTTTACTAGTTTTATGTTGATTTTGACACAACTTATATATTTTCAGGTGTTCTGTCGTTTCATTCACTTATATATTTTCAGGTGTTCTGTCGTTTCATGGTATTATGGTAATTTATATATGTCTTAACACGAAGAAATAATGCATTATTTTATTAACAATATTTTTTATTTTTTTTAACCGCGATTTTCGCGAAATTTGACAAAATGTGAGTCTTAGTGAAATTCTGCTCCCTTGACTTATGGACAAATTTAATTTAAAAGAATTTTTTATTTATATATAAGTTTTAATAGGTGCATAGCTTTCTAAGATATAAAATTTTTATTTGGTCCATGAAATCGTTAATCCTTATAATATTTTGGTGCGCTTCAAATCTAAGGTAAAACTTTGTTAACGAATAGTTTTAAGACCATTCCTGATCAATTTTGAGCTAAATTCGCGATGTGCTTCATTGAAATGTTTTTAGATAAAACCTTCGCGTTTTCAGTTAATAAAGAAATTTTTGACAAATTTTTGATGCAAATTGAATATAAATGACATCGCTTTCATGCCTTATGTGATATTGTCTCAGTTTGCATTCTAAAACCATTTAAACCAATATGCACTTTTTTGCACAATTTTCAAAATCTTCATAAAATTTTAGCAAACAATGAGTTTTTGGTGCGCTTTTGCTTTTAGGTGCTAAATGGCAAAAAACTCGGTTAACGCTGTAGTTTGGAAATTTTCATTCATATTTACGAGTGTTCTCCACGAAAAACCGGTATTTTGAAAAATTTACGCTCAAAAACCCCTCATTTACACCTGTCGTATGTTATACCTATATAGAGCACATTAACGAGATATATATCAAACGATGCGAAATTAAAGGATCTACAAATTGTTATCTATTTTTTTAAATTTTTTGAGGCGGCCAAAAAATATGCGAAAAAAATTAAAAAGTGGCGAAAACGAGCTTCAAATTTTATCAGCCATTAAGTAGTATTAGAACTAAAGAAATTTAAAATTAGAGGAAAGTTGATTTATCCCCTAAGTGTGGTGTCTATTTCGTAGAACAACGACTTGGGTCCAAATCTTAAAACGAATGCAGAAGAAGACGAAATATGAAGAAAAACTTGAATGCTTCAATTGATTTTTTAACGTTTTTTTTATTTGCATGTCAATTACGCTTAAAAGCGCAAATTTGGGCAACTTAGATATTGTGTTCAGTATACAAAAGTTTTTGCGAGTTCAAGATCTGTAATTAGATTTTCCGAATTCCTAAGGGTACAAAAATTTTTCGAGTTGAAAGTCGGTTTCAAAGGAATAAAAACTGTTTGATTTTTACCCATATATTTATACTGCAACACAAAGCATTCTGCAATTAGATATGTTAAGCATAATAGGAATTGCAGGAATGGAGTTGCTAAGTGTTAGGATATAGCCTTACAATGCACGTTAAGTTTATACTATTACAAGTACAAGATTATTCAAATAATTTTCTTAATGTTACAAAAATAATGTAAATAAAATTTTTCTTACATAAAAAAACTTGTTTATATCCGTCATGAAAGGACAGATCATAACAGGTCTTATTGGAAGACAGAGAAATAACTGTTTGCTGTTATTTGAGACTGGGCGATTTGTCGACATAAGAACTTTTTGAACTAATGGACTTTATAGACTAAGTGAGACTGATTACTAGACCACCACATTAGCTTGACCTAAAGTAAGTCAATTTGAATACGTAAAGCTGTCAAACTAATATTTCTATGCATTTAGTTATTCAGGAGTCACACCAAAATATTAAAAATGAAAAATTTGAACCTCAACATTCTCTTAACTCAAACCAAAAATTAAATTCATTATGTAAAGTATATACAAATTTTCGTCGAAATCTATGAGTTTGTGTTTTACAATGTTCCAAATATGTATAAAAGTAGAGAATCTTAATCTGAACGATAGATTTTGAAATTACTTAATTTTGCACATATTTTTCATTAACCTCTTGTTACAACATTTATGACTTTAGTTAATCTATTTACAGAAATACTCAGAATATCATAACTATGAGATGCAATGATTTTTTTCCTGATATGATTTGCTTATATTACAGGAGCATTTTCCACAAAGAATAACTTTCTAGGGCAATTGATATAATTTATGAATGAAATCTTATTCTTAGCAGTGAAAAGCTATAAATATTTTTATATTGTACTCACTTTATTCAAAATATAAATTCAAGTGTATTAAACTTTTTCATGGAAAAAATATAAGTTTATAATAGAACAAGAATTCAACTACTTTGATCATCAAATAAATTACTTACAATTTAATATAGTTATTTATTTTTTGAACAGTACTTGTGGTTAAACAATTTCAATTTATTAAAAATATATTATCTATTTCGTAGTTATGCAATATGTAAAATATTAAATTTAATATTTCATAAAATGCATAAAATCAATTATATATCCATGCAATTTGCAAAAATATTATGCTAAAATATTTCTTACGTTTTTTTTTACATTCGAATAAAGCGGAAATCAAACTTTTTTTAAAATTTTTCTACAGTATCTTTAATGGCAAAAATATATATATTAAAATTGCAAATAAAAGAATTTAATTTTTTCAGTTCAAGATGAAATGAAATAAAAACTAAATGATTTTTTACTCTTCTTGACTTCTATTTGCAGTTCGAATTTTGTGAAAAGACGTTTAAATGAAATACAACTTTACAAATGCAACGGAAGGAAATAAACCAAAGAACGAACAACTTCTAAACAAGTGAACAGAGGAAGAGGAAACCGAAAAAAGCAAGCAAATAATATGATAAATAATAAAATACTAAAAGTGAAAAAATTTGAAAATATTGAAAAAAGAAACAGATAATACAATATAACTTCTGAGCAAAACCCCAAGAATATTTATTAATAAATGCATAAAACCAAAATGTTTTCAGTTTGTATTTTAAATTTTGTAAATCATTGTATGGAGAAAGCAAGTCCCTAAAACTGAAAAATAAACATTGAAATTGAAAAAAAAAATAAATAGAGCGTATATAGTCCAGGTTCTAAGTATCATCTATTAGAAACAAAATTCTATTATATTGAAAATTTACCATCAAATACAATTCATTCATCATTTGGCACAATAAAGGCCATCACAACTTTTTAATACAACAGATTCAAAGGAAACTAAATAAAAAGTGCAAAGATCACAAATAGAGAAGATGAAAAATGATGCAGCGTAACATGATTATGGCAAACGAATATATTCCCATAATGAAAAAACATTACTTGGACCAATAACAATAAGAATCATTCTAACAAAAGTAACAATACGACAACAGAATTCAAACGAAACAATAAAAGCATTAGAGACAGATACGGATACAGAAAGTGAGAGCGAGATAAAAAAAGTTGTAAAATATAAGCAACATAATAAAATTAATTTTATTGTCATTCCAAAGCAACATTACAACAAAGCAGCAACATTTTTTTATCGTACCGTCACCCTGAGAGCTCAAGTTGTTGGCAAAATAAGAACGAATAACACTTAAGGCTGACATCTTCCGACTTTCATTTATCATTTGTGCAACAATTCAGCAAAAACAAAAAAAAACTGAAAACGAATATTTAATATAAAAATATAAATAAAACACCAGATATTGTTTCATCAGTTTACCTACATAGTTTCTTTTGTACATTAAAAGTAAACATTAACTTTAATTAAATCTTAAAATAACAAGAATAACTAAAGTAATTCTGCGCCATCATTTGGACGAATGTTAAGTGTGTGACAACGACCAGCACCACCGCCTCCAACTTTTACTTCCAAACTCTACCAACAACATTGGTTTTGTTGCCGGAAGTACAATTGGTGGATCGACTACAAATGTTTCCAATACTAATACCAATGCACATGCTAGAAATACGTATCATTCTACTTTGCCTGCCATCGATTTTACTGGCGACAACACTGGAACCAGGTAAGTAACTTTTAGTCCCACAAATACAATTGGACGAGAGTGTACGAGTATGCATTTCTCATTTATGTATATCACTTCCATTTAATACAAAATCAAGCTTATCTCATATTACACAACTTCCGGTCGTATGAGTAATCTTTTGCCATAATATTGCTTACACGTCCAGGTGAGCTATTTTTAATATTTCTATGAAATTTGTAGGAAATTGGGGATTAATAATACTTAAATGTAGACGTTCGCAGCAAAACGTAGCAAATATTTTTTTTTGCAAGAACAATAAGGTAATAATGTAATTTTACTCTACATAATGGCTCTGTAACTTATATTAAATAAAATCGCAAATAAAATCTCCAAAACACTAACAAAACTAACATAACTTTTTACTTTTTAAATTCATTTGGAAGTTTGATACGCGATTTAATTAAACAGATAAGTTGAGCTATAGTCTTATATATTTAAGTACTTATTATCACAGTAAGTAAAATAGTACCTTCCCTAACAATTTACTTTAAAGAAAGATGTTTTCTCAATTTACTCAAAATTATTAAAAATGGAGTTGTTTATTTTTGATGCAAAAGACTTCAAATATAAAATTTACAATACATATTTAGTTACGATAACCGAAATACCAATACAATAAACTACATGTTTGATTCTCAACATTTTGTTTTTACAAACTTTTTTATTGGGGTGTTCGAAAAGCAATTATTTTTTTCCCTGCTTGACACCTAAACCACGAAATTATTTTTTAATGGAGGTCTGATATAGCAAGGCTTGTTTGTGAAAGTGATTAAATTAATCAACAGAATAAATTTTGCCTGGTTTCGGTCATGTCAACATCAATTTCTGTAATTCCCAGTAAAAAATATATGGATTAATCCAACAAAGGAGTAATGACTTGTTCATCCATTTGGAGTAATAAGCGAGCTATCGAAACTTTTTATTTTATTTTGTTGTTTGTGCCTCCCTTAATACTCCAAATGGATCAACAACGGATGCATCAGTTAGTTTTTTTTTTCTTTGACATAACAAAAAATATTTTGCTCAAATTAAATTTGGATGGATCAAAATATAAACAAATACAATTTTGTTTACTTTTTTGTTTCGGAAATTGGTGAATTTTTTATTGCATGTTTTAAACAATATATTACGCGTTGTCTTTTCTTTTGTTTTCTTGCAGAAGCACTTAAAGACAAGTTTACAATATAAATAAAAATCATTATTTTCTTATTTTTGTAAAAAATAACCAAATTTGTATTTTATATGAATGTTTACTCCCTTTATGCTCCTTTAGAAGACAAAAACGATTACTCCCTTTGTCGTCATTTTTAAGACTAAAGGGAGTACTCCATAAGGAGCTTAAAAGGAGTACTCGTGTCTGCGGACATGTTGTATTAAAAATCCTATGAGTTTCGGAGTTTTATGGAGTAAAGCATTACTCGCAAAGGAGCTCTCCAAGAGTACTCTTTGGATTATCCTATTTTTTACTGGGTATATCACTTCCATTTAATACAAAATCAAGCTTATCTCATATTACACAACTTCCGGTCGTATGAGTAATATTTTGCCATAATATTGCTTACACGTCCAGGTGAGCTACTTTTATTATTTCTATGAAAATTGTAGGAAATTGCTGATTAATAATACTCAAATGTAGAAGTTCGCAGCAAAACGTAGAAACTCCATTTTTTGCAAAAATATTGAGATAACAACTCTATATAATGGCTTTATACCAACGATTCTTTTAAAAACAATCGATCTCACCAAAACGTAACAATTTTTATAAAAGTTTAATGTTTTCCATAAATTCTTATTAATTCGTATTGATTTCTGTTGCATTTTCCGTGAATTTTTAGTTTTTGTCATTTTTTTCAAATACAAAAAAAAAAGTATTTCTTATGAGGTTTTTGTACTAAAATTTATAACTTTTTTATTAGGATCGTTTTAAAACGTTTTTCAATCGATTGCGCTATAAATCCATTTATAGGTTCGATACGAGATTTAATTAAACAGATAAGTTGAGCTATATATATAATTTGAGCTATAGTCTTATAAATATAGGCACTTATTATCCCAGTTAGTAAAATAGTACCTGCTCTAACATTTAAAAAAATGTTTTCTTAATTTACTTAAAATTATTTAAAATAGAATTTTTAATTTTTGGTGTGAAAGACTGCAAATACAAAATCTACATATTTAGTTATGTCAATCGAAATGTCAATACAATAAACAATATGTATGATTCTTAACATTTTGTTTTTACAAAATTGTTTTATTGGGGTGTTCGAAAAGCAATTATTTTTTTCCATGCGTGACATTTAAACCGCGAAGTAATTTTATAATTGAGGTCCGAAATAGCAAGGCTACAATGATTAAATTTCTCAACATAACAAATTTTGCCTGGGTTCGGTCATGTCAACATCAATTTCTGTAATAATTAATTTATATCAAAATAACTAATTACGACTGCATCTTTCACAAGCGGTAAGCTTAATCGACCCATTGCTGCAAAACAAATGCACATATTACACAGAAGTACATTTTTCAACTTCAAAATCTTGAACCAATTGAGGCCCCCAAAATCTGAAAGCTTACGATTGTAGAAGATAAACTAATAGTTCACGAGATAAAGACTTAAGTATCAATTTTTAGAAAATTGTACACAAATCCACCCCCCGTCAAAAACTTTACAAATGATTTGAAAAAACCTTGTCTAATAATTCAAATAATTTAGCTAGAATGTTTCTTGTACCATCATAAGCTTTCAGATTTTAAAGGTCTCAATTGGTACAAGATTTTAATGCTGGACTATGTTATAATAACAACATGAGTTAGTATTGTTACGTTTTTTCCTTTAAAAACGTAGAAGGAATTCTTTTTGCAAACAACCGAAAACAAAATTAAAACACTTTATGTCGTTTTTACACAGTTTTTTTTATTATCAGTCTCACTGTTCTCGTATACGCATCTCAATTAAAACTCTTCCACGATATCAGTTCGTCAGCCTTTTATAGTAGAGAAGAGAATTTCTAGCATTTTCTGCAAATGTAAACAAAGAGCTGCTGTCGTCGGTTACACTAACAATGTGGTTTACGAATGTTCATGCATGTTCTAATACATTCTCACATGATCAAGAATACACTCACACAGACGTTGGACAAATGGATTATCTAAAATTAACAGCAACAGAAAGATAGAGTGTATATAAAGAGAACAATTTTGCTCTACTCTTACAGCAAAACATTAAGAGAAAAATGTTGTTCTGCTTAGAGACACAAACAGAACAGTAACTACACCAACAGAAACATTCTAAAAAACTAGGGGAAGAATTATAAGTAGTGAAGTTTGCACAATGGGGCGGAAAAATTTTAAATTATTGACAATTTATTAATCAAAGTTTTGTCCATCTTAAGTCACTATTTTTTCTATTTTTCAAAATAACTGCTCTGGTTTTGATTTACGATTCTGAAGAGAAGCATATTCTGTTATGGGCGTTCCGCATCAATCGAAATACATAAATGTCGACAAGGTCTGAACTATAAGGTGGGTGAGATAAAGCTTCCCACTCACTGTTTTCCAAATATCTTTCGACTGGTTTTAAAACATGTGTCCAAAAGTTGTCATGATGGAAGACCATAGTCTTGTGACTGGACGTTTTCTATTATTTACTCTCTCCAAACAAATCAATAGTCTTGACTGTGCTTTACACATAACTTTTTGTCCTTGGAGTTATCGTAGTATATCCAGTTTATATCACTACTAACAATACGAAGCAAAAATTACTCTTTTTAAGCGTTCAAGCATAATTTTCAGCAGCGGTTTCTTCAAATAAAAGAAACTTATCAGATGCTAAAGATTGAACAACCTCAAGTTTTTTTGCTATTGAAATTAAACTTTAAGAAGTTGATGATGTTTAGTCGTAAGACCTTCTTGGTCTTCTCTTTGTTTGTATGTAAACCAGCGACATTTACAGTGGATATTATTTCATGAATTTTGGGCGCCATATCAGTATAAGCTTGGATAAGGAGACATATGAATATACCAACCTCGGAATAGAGATCATCAAGAATTCCCGTTAAGCTTTTATCTTTTTTTTAATTTTAAAAAACTTAAAAATTCAAAAGCAATTTTTTCAAGGTTTTTCCAGAATAGTCTATTTTGTTTCATACAATCTTTTAAAGCTAGTTCTATATAGAAAAAAAACGAGATATTAACTTTTTCCAAAGTTAAAATTTTTCGATTGCAAACAAAATACTTTTTACAATGATTTTCTTCTAAAAATGTCTTGCAGCATTACAGTATGTACTACGTAGTGCATGACATAGTCGGCCTATGAAAAGCTTAATATTTTTTTGATTTTTCGTCTGATTTAAAAACTTAAAACACTTTTTAATAGGAAATAAATTGTCGTTTTGTATTAAAATAAGCTTTTATGAACTTTTATATAAGAATAAGCAATGAAAAGCTACAAAAGTAAAAAAGTGGAAAAATTTTGTTTCAATTTTTAAATATTCTTAACAAAAAAAAAATACTTTTGATTTAGAAAAGTATTAGAATGCCATAGCAAAAATGATATGCCATTCTAAAGCGCAATATATTTTCTTTTATATGCTGTTAACAAAATAAAATAGCTTTAAGGCTTGCAATCCACGCTAGGTCATTTCCCGAGTTTTTTTTATTGTATAAGAGTGCAATTTATGCTTTGTTTATGATTGGCATCAAGTTTATACCTCTCTAATTTTAATAGTCGGTCAGGTACTCTTTTTTTGGTATTTAATTATCATTCCTACAAGTTTTTGAAAATAGGTTGTATTATTTTTGCACTAAGTTGGCGATCGGTTTAAGCAGTTCTGAATTGATGCTGTCCCCCACCTTTTTATTCTAGGGTGCTGTTATAATCTCATATAATGTTGGCTTAAAGCTCTTGATCTATTGTGGGATTATTCAAAAAATGTATTGATCGTTTGTTATTTTTGTTTGTTGATACATTGCTCTTAGATAAATCCACTTCTTCCTAAATGAGCTTTTTGAGGTAGATATTGGATGGAAATGGTCTTTGCTATGTTTGAAACATTTGTAAAATATTTGTATACCTTTCACCACCATAGGAGCAAACACGTAGAAGTATTAGTTTGAGACCCACCTATTAGTATATCGATCCACTCAAAATAACTCCCTGAGTTGATTTAATGATATCCATCAATCTGGTTGGCTGGCTGGATATCCTTGTAAGTTTGTTATCAATATTGCTTATGGTGGCGGAAACCAGGATACCTAATTAAGTATGTATCGGCCCATATTTGACCAATACAAGACACATTCTCAAAAGTCTGTTAAGTACCCAAAGCACAAAAACTCTTATAAATCTAAAGATAATTGTATTTTATTACTAAAATTTTGCACAGATAAATATTTTGTAAATATAAACTGATAACCGAAATTTGGTAACAATCGATCCACAATTTACCCTAGCTCCGCTATCAGGCTCTTTGCCGGAATTGACATAAATCTCGAAATTTTGAAAAAATAGCACATAGTATATGTATGTATGTATCATAGACGTAAGGAAAGCTTGTTAAATGGTTTTTCCATACCGAACCTGAACCAATTTATAATAAACCAAAATAAACCCATTAAAATTTGAAAAAAAGTCCTAATTTGATTGATTTAAATTAATACAATTCCTTTTATTTGGACACCTTCTGTGACAGACACCACGAAAGTCTTACCCCCTAATTTATAATCGAAAAATAAAGTTATAACAAACTTGTACCTCAAATTTCTTATACAAAATTTCTTCGAGAAGCCCTTGGTAGTTTTAAAATTCGTTTGTGAATAAGGGGAAACATTTTTTTACAGAAGATCTATGTTATGCCAATAAATCACACATAACTCAAGTTTAAATTGGTAAAGACCTACTACATTTTTCGTTTTAGATTCTTCAATATTTGAAAATTTTGAAACTAATAATTCTGAAGAATAAGTACTGGGAAATATTAGCTTCAAAATATTCTAATAAATACATTTGTAAACAAAGCAAGAATAAAATAAAAGAATTTTAAATCTTGAGTAATTCTCAAAAATTGTTAAATTTTTATGAATTTTTTAGTTGACCGTAAAAATGCTAAAGAAAAAACTAAAACCCTTAAAAATGTATTGCTCTACTTAATGTTTATATATCATGATTTATTATAATATTTTTTATTTAAACTTTCTTTAAGACTTTTTTCAAAATTATAATCTTGTACTCTTTGAATTTATTATGTGACATTTATAGCCTTTTTAAGGACTTAAGATTAAATTCTCTATGACAAAATATAAAACCAAAAAATGTTGCTTTTCAAAATATACAATAATTCTTGTTGTTTAGAAGATTTCTTAAATTTAAATATATTTCATTGATTGTGATTATTTAACCTTAACATTTGCTATTATCTCAATCCTCTAGTTTTACAAAAGTTCAAAATATAAATTAATGAAAATAATTGTAGAACAATTAATTATCTTGTTACATTTCAAAATGGTTAAAAATTCACAAAACGGGTAAATGTTTGTTAGGGAAAACAACAAGGATTTATACAACAAACCAAAGGAAAATACATAATTGATTAATGTTGGATACTTCTCCCCTGACGCCGCTTTTCTCCTTTGAACGGAGTTTATCAGATAAAGCAACAGTAATAATTTTCAATTTCACAGTTAACATTTTTTCGTTTTTCTATTAGATAACTTTTCACTTCTATAAGAAATTAGCTTCATTGTTTGTTTTCCTGTTAGACACCTTTACATACATAAATCTAATTTAAGTTAAAGCCCCACAACAATTCTAGACATGAACAAAGTTTCTGTTTCGAGCAGACAAAATAACGAAAAATTCAAACTAAATACTCGCCTATACTTGTTTATGCAAGTTCTAGTATATACCTACTCGTAGTACTTATGTTTGCAAATGTTTGGGTCAAAGCTTAAAAATAATATTTTAAGATTTTGAAGTAAAAAGAAACCAGGACAAGTAAAAATACAGTCGAACATATCTACCAAACAAGAATCCCAATGCTAATTCAAACATCCATTAGAAGTATTTACTTTTATGCTACCGCTGAAACAAAGACGGAATGACAATGTGACTGGTGTACAATAATACCTACCGAACGACCGAGCGACCGACCTATAACCAGACATACAACTGTTTAAATAAGTGTTACTACAGTTCAGTGCAAATGTTAGTAAATGTACATATATTTTTCAAGGAATAATATTGTCTTGGTCATGCCCAAGTCACATTTAAATACACTCCGCAGTTAGGGACTTTAAATGTCAAATGATGTTTTCTTTTAGCTGTTTCGTTTGCTGCGTGGTTAGCGCTTTTTGGTGGAGTGGGAGTAGTAAAAGAAAAAATGTAAAGATGGGAGTAACGGAAGTAGGCTATGGAATTAAATATTTTCTGTGTGCTAAGTAATTTTACTTGTTTACCTACATAGGTATCTGCTAATCTCTCCCCAGTGTATTTCTATTATTCATACTTATTATTAGGCGAATAATCTCCCATGGTATACAAAATTTAATGCGAGCATGAATGTCCATGTACACAGTCAGTAGAAAGTGAGTCGTTTGCATAAAGGCAATCATATCTCAAAAATAAACTTATAACAAGAAATTAAAATAAAAACTTGTAATAAGAAATATTATAAATATTTATACGAATATATATAAAATCACACCTCTTTGCTTTTTACTTAAGAATACAATTATCTGTTAATATATATATGTAGGTATATATATATATCTATATATATATATATATATATATATATATATATAACAACTTCTCTCAGATAATGAGCTGCATCCGATTCTATTTTTAGACTCATTGAAAGGGACCTACGTTTTAATGCCGGCTCCGAACGGCAAATGCATTAGTTAAAGAAGTTTTACATAGCCCAATACTCAATAACCAGTGGCTAGCTGAGTTATGAGGTGAACCGCCGCTTATTTGAAAAATCATTTTTTTTTTCAAGTGGGTCTGGCCAGGGATTCAACTTGAGGCCTCTGGTATGCTAGGCGGATGACTAACTTGCTATTCCACGGCGGTTCTGTTTATATACATTTCTGAATTATGAGCCTTTTGTAAGATCAGAATCACTTTTTAAGTCGATTTACCGATGTCCGTTTTCTCAAGTTATCAAAGTACATGTCCCAATATTTGAGATAAATCTATTAAATTTGATACAAATGACAACTGTACTTTAGAAATTTGGCTTTTGATTTCACAAGTCCATAATTACTGCATGTATTTGTTTATACGACATTGACTGTCGATAAATATGTAGTTAGATCTGAAGCAAATGTAAAAATTTAGCGCAAATATATTTTGTTATAGCAGGTTAGTTATCCGCCTAGCATATCAGAGGTTCGAAAGTTCTTCCCTGGGCAGACCCACTTGAAAAAAAAATGATTTTTTAAATAAGCGGCGGTTCACCTCATAACTCAGCTAGCCACTGGTTATTGAGGATTAGGATATGTAAAACTTCTCTAACTAATGCATTTGCCGTTGTAGCCGAAGTTAAAAAGTAGGCCCCCTTCAATGAGTCTAAAAATATAATCGGATGCAGCTTATTGCCTCAGATAAATACCTCTTGTACCAATTGGAATGTTGTTGGAATTATAGTACAGTATATTTTATTAAGTTTATTTTGAAGAAAATACAAAAGAATCTAAAACGGAACAGCTTTCTTCGAAGTCTTTAATTTTAAACTCTATGTAATAGTTTTGGTGTTATTCAATTTTTTCTCCGAAATTTTACTTTAGAAAAAAAAAAACAATTGTTAAGTAAGACAAGATTTACAATTTTAAGATAATCACATACTAAAATGTTTAATATTGAAAAAACTGAACTAACTTCACCTTTTTTTTATACATTTCACCACAATAGGTGGTATATTGGGTTTGTACTGATAGACATCCTCTTAGTATACCGATCGACTCAATCACTAAGTTGATTTAAAGATCTCCGTCCGGCGGGCTGGATGGGAGGATATGTAAACTTGTTATCAAAGTACAGGTTGCAATTTCAAAGTCCAAGGATGATATCTATACGAGTACTTTTTCAACAAAATCAAACTACTATTTCGGGTACCTTAAATAATCATGCCTTCCCGGAATAGAGTTTTTACCTTTTACAGCCACAAACTTAATTATATTTTAATAATATTTAGCATTGCGTATGCTTACCGAAATCAGTGTTCTTAATTATGCAAGAATCGGTCTATATTTGAAAATACCTCCTATATAAGAGACATTCTCAAACATTCTCGGCTATATCTTTGTTTACTTGTTCATATTAGAAAATAAAACATTTTTCAGAGGTAGGTTTCAAAATAACATTTTTGATTTCTTAAATATATACAAAATAACCACAGAACAAATTTTAAAGTCTATTTTATGTAAAATCGACTGTATTTTAAAGTCGACTTTTGTATTTTTTTGTACCATAAGAAATTTTTAAAATAAGACCATAGATTATAAATAGATATGAAAGAATCAGCTGTTCCATATGACAACTCACACGTATAGGTTGTGTGTAACTACCGCCATATTGAAGAATGAAAAATCAAAACAAATGCAAACATTTTATTTACCTTTAAATTACACAAAATCAATTGCTTCAACAGCAGAAATTTTCCAAAAACAAGATTCTTATAATTTTTTTAGACATTTTGGTTATATTTTATAAACTGAAGTATAATTTGTTTTCTATAAAACATATAATTTTTTTTAATTTTTCAACGTTTTTTTTTATTAAGAAATGAAAATAAACTGAGTTGCTTTTTTTTAATTTCAAAAATATACTACTTTTTTTAGATCGTACAACTAAACGTACATTGTTTGGAAATTTGAATAGTAAAGTTACTAGCATGTTACTATTAATTTTAGAAATTACAAATAATAATTTTCATACTAATTTTTGTACATTTTGAAAAATTATGCTATAAAAATAAAAAAAAATATATATATAAAAATTTTAAAAATTATCCTATAATAATTGTAAAATTTTTGAAAAATTTCCTATAAAAGTACTCATTTTTGAAAAAGTTTTCTATAAATATATTAAATTCTTGAAAATTTTTCTATAAAAATAGTAATTTTTCGAAAATTTTCCTATAAAGATGGTAAATTTTTGAAAAATATCCTATAAAAATAGCAAATTAAAAAAACCCTATAAAAATAGCAATTTATCTTAAAAATTTCCTATATAAAAAGTAAATTTTTGAAAATTTTCCTATAAAAATAATAAATTTTTGAAAAATTTCCTATAAAAATAGTAAGTTAAAAAACCCTATAAAAATAGTAATTTCTTTTAAAAATTTCCCATATAAAAAGTAAATGAAAAAAATTTTAAGCAAAAAGTAAATTTTTGAAAATTTTCCAATAAAAATAACAAAATTTTTAAAAATTTCCTACAAAAATGGTAATTTTTTTTTAAATTTCCTATAAAAATAGTAAATTTTCGAAAATTTTCCTATAAAAATAGTAAATTAAAAAATTTCCTATAAAGATAGGAAATTTTTGGAAAATTTACTATAAAGATAGGAAATTTTTGGAAAATTTACTATAAATATAGGAAATTTTTGGAAAATTTCCTATAAAAATAGTATTTTTTTAATTTTTTATATAAAAAGGGTAGATTTTAGAAATCTTATCATAGTTAATTTTTTATAGCAAATTTTTCAAAAACTGTGGTTCTTAAGCTAGATTTTTTATTTTGTTTAAAACTATTGAAATATTAATTATATCTTCAAAATAATATACAAATATTTCATTAAAAGTACATATTTTTTTCAAAACATTTAATACAACTATGCTTAAAAACCAACTGTTTGGATTTCATTTTTCATTAACATTAAAACTACTAAAAAAAATTTTCAAACACAATGATTCGATTCTATGATTATCTATGAATGAGACTTTAAAAATATTTTTTAACAAATACATTAAAATATTAAAAAGCTTTTTTCAATAAATAAAAATAATAAAATAAAATTTGAAAAAATTGCAAAAACAAAATATAATGAAAGTTTTGTGATCTTTAGACAAAACATCCTATCTTAATATATTTAACTTTTTGATAATACTATGAAAAAATGTTTAAACGATTATCAGCTTTTACATAAAATTGAATTTTTTAGCAATAATAATAGAAAACAACAATTGCATTATGATCCCAATCCGTTTTAAAGAAATTTACTTTAAAATGTATATAATGACTGAAAATTGTAAAAAAATTCTAATTTCGACTTAACATTTTTTTCCAAAGAATCACAAAATGAAAAACATTCAAAAGAAAAAAAGCTTATTTTAGTTTTAAAAATAAAGTTTTAAAATTTAATTTAAAATTTGTTAATTGAAGTTTTCAAATTTAATTTAAAATTTGTTTTGTATTACGATTTTCAAAATACAGTCGAGTTTTTCGGTTTAAAGTCGACCATATATGTTCTGTGGTTAGTCTGATAAATTGTATATCCAAATTATAGGACAGCAACCAAAATAAATAAAATTTATATGTTAATATGATTTTACTTCGTATGTATTTAATCATTTGATGATGTAAACATTAAAACATCGGAAAAACGTCGATGTATCGTTCTTATTGCCAATTTATTTAAAAATCGATATTTTTTATGGCAACATCGATGTTTTTAAAAACGATGTTGCATCCCTAGTCGTTACCCGATCATAATAATATATCATATTTCAATAATTACGATCAAAAGAAAAACTAGAGGGTATGCGTATTTGAATTGGAACTGAAAAATATGTCAATACAGATGTGTGACAGTCTAATGTTGGTGATATTATTGCGTGATAGGCAACGCGAATTTAAGAACAAAAACCGGCTCTTTATGTCATTTCGGCAAGAAGGCTTACGAAATTGCACAGTTATATTTGTTTGGAAATTAAATGATTTCATTAGCTTGTAAATCTAATATAAAAGTATGTCTTATACTAGTCATATTGTTAGATATTGAAATTATTGAATTCATAAACGAAAAATATTTTTCGCGCTTTTTTTAAATGATTTAAAAATATTTTTCCGAAAACACTTTTTACATTTTTAGCCACATGATGTACTATTTCGCCTTTAAAAAAAAAACATATTTTATATTTGCAAGTATTCACTTTTGATATGTGCTAGTATGGGAGGTATGGTCAAATATGGACCGATTCCTACCATATTAATTTTTTTTTCTGAACTTTATTGAAATACAATTAAATTTGTGACTGTAAAGGGTCAAAAAATTCCGGCAAGTCATCATTATGGGAGGTACCCAAAATAGTAATCGGAAGTTACGACCTGTACTTTGATAACAAGCTTACATCTATGATATCCGCTTAGCCAGCCGCACGCACGGACATCGTTGAATCATCTCAGGGAGTGATTCTGAGTATATCAGCACAAACCCAATGATTTTCCAAAATTAAAACTAAGCAAAAATACTAAAGTAATATATATTAGTTTTCAAATTATCATAGAAATCAAAAGATTTACTCATAATAATTAAAAAAAGTCCTACCGAAATTTTTAAAATCATTGAGAGGTGGTTGAATATTTGAATTATGACGATACTGCAGCAAATGAGAGATGTATTTGAAATGTACATATACATTAATATTATAAGTGCTCATCGGATATGTATTTTTTATTGTAGTCTTTTTGAGATAAAACTTAAGTCGGGACAGAAAATTAAACTTATTAAATTGTTTTTTTTTTATAAAGATTTTTGTTTTTAAATATTGTAAAGAAATATGACCTCAAGGAAGATTAACATAAAAAAAGTCTAGCTTAAAATTTAATATAGGAGTGACAATCAAAGAACAAAATATGATGACTGAAAAATATAATGATTTAACAAATCGAGTTCAATTTATAGCGTTACCATATGATTGTAAAATCATGAATATTTCAAATGAGAGCTCTACTTAACTTGGTATAAATCAGGCCATTATTTTGGGTAATTATTATAAAAATGGCGTTCCCAAAATCACATAAATCCATTGAAATTGCAATTCTCTGACGAATAAAAATTCGCTATTGGTTTACTTACATATATGGAAGCTATGATTAAACGTGAACCGAAATAAAAAATACTCTTGTCAATTTTGTTGACCTTGCTTCTTTCGGACGGGCATTGCTCAATCGTCTTAGAATTTCGTAAGGGTTTTGAGGAACCATCCCTAATTGTTGATAGTGGGTGTTAAATTTTCGTAACAAAATTTTTTTCTTTTTCCTTTAAAGTAAACGCAACACACGAAATTTCGGGGAATATTGCAATAACTCCAACACTTTTTTATATTCTTTGTTTTGTTTTTATGACATTATAGATAGCAATATATAAAAAAGGGAGGTTTTTGAGTTTCAAGATAAACACATAAATTTATATACATTTTTTGAGAGGCATATTCGGCTATCCACGGTACTACATAAAATGGTCCGAGCTCTTCTAGTTTCTGAAATACAGAGTGTTTTATATAATGTTGGCTTTTTAACTAGCAATAAATATATCATAAATTGCACTGTTTTTAATTTTTATAGCTAGATAAGTCTATAAGATCTTATTACCATAAAAAAACATTAGTACACTTAGAGAAAAAATATGTATAAAAGATAATACAGTAGTGAAGAAAATCTAAAATTTAAAATGACACAAAAGGAAATAAACTACGAAACGCATCAAAAAGTGCCATATCAAAATTTTAGATATACGTGTTCTTAATATGTGTGTTAATTTAAAAAACAGGCAAACCTATTTGTATCATATTTCACTTTTTTAACCTTAATAAGCTATATTGATGTATGATAGCAATGTGACACTTAAAGGTATGTAGCTCATATTCACAAATATCCTAAGGCCTACAATAAAGCAAAAATAATACGCGATTATTTTGCGATCTTTGATTTTGTTCAATATCTTAAAGTGTGTGTACAGCCTGCATTGGACCTGCATTGAACATTTGGTGTTCAAGCAACCTGAAATTTAAATATTCAGTAATATGGAAAGAAACAACAACAAGAAACAACGAAAGAAAAAGTAACAAGATATTTAGATGTGGAGGCTAAATATAAAGAAAAGTTAAAAAACTTGGACTTTTATTCGAAATTTTGACTATGGCTTCCCTAATTACAAAAACATTGTATTCAGATCTATTTTGTTAAGAGCTCGAAATTTTAATTCAAAAGTACCAGATTCGGTGTATTGTTAAATTCTTTTGCCTTTTTTAAAGCTCTGGAAAGCAACTATTAATATGTTTCTTAAAATTAGTCAAAAGGTGACTGTAAGGTTGCGGTATTGGCATGTTTCTTACAAATAGAGACTTTTAAAAATTTTGCCTCTAAGAGGGCAAAAACGGCTAAAAATGGGAAAAAAAACGAAAACGGTTTATCTCATAAAGTAATAGACATAGAAATTCAACTTAATTTACGTTTTGAACAGCTACTAAAATAAGCGGACAAGTGTTTGGTACTTTTTTAAAACTATGACAGATAGGGGATAAAAAAGGGTGCAAATAGCGTTTTTGTTTTTTTTTTGGTTCTTTTTTGTATTTTTTTTAACTTACTCCTATCTTTTGAAGCAATGGATATAGAAAGGAACTTTTTACTTTTTGGAAGAAAGCCCAATTATGTGTGAAAAATATTTTTTTTACTTTAATTAATTTAATTAATAAATTTTGATTACGATTAGTAATCAATTACATTACATTTTTCTTTTAAACAATTTCTGATAACTAATTGATTACGATTACTAATAATCGAAAAGTAATCTGGATTACTTTAGGATTACAAAAAGAAATCAAAAGGAATGAAAAGTATTACAAAAATAATCCGACTACTTTCAAAGATAACTTTTGATTATTTTTGTATTATTGAAAAAAAAAACTTAAAAGTAATCTTCAAAAAGAATCGAAATAATTTTGATTACTTTTGATTATTTTCTGTAATCGTAAAGTCTGGAAATGAAGATTACTTTTCGATTATAAGTAATCGTAAACAATTGTGAACCGCTGTGGTCTAGCAGGTTAGTCATCCGCCTAACATACCAGAGGTCCCAAGTTCAATCCTCTGCCAGACGCACTTGAAAAAAATGCATTTTCAAAAAAGCGCCGATTCACCTCATAACTCAGCTAGCCCCTGGTTATTGAGTATTAGGCTATGTAAAACCTCTCTAACCAATGCATTTGCTGTTCGGAGACGGCGTTAAAACGTAGGTCTCTTTCAATGAGTCTAAAAATAGAATTGGGTGCAGCTCATTGTCTGAGAGAAGTATCCCTTGTTCCAATTGGAATGTTGTCGGGGAATTATGTATATATATAATCAATTAGTAATCGTGCAAATCTGAAAATAATCGTAATGTAATCATTACTTCACCAATCAAGGTAATCAAATTAGTAATCATTACGATTACTAATCAGCTATACTTTTAAACAAATGAATTTGGAAAGAAAAAGTGTATCGCAAGTCTAATTCGATTTACATAAAAAAAAATAATAAACAAGTGTTGGGTACTTTTCCAATTTTAGAGAACACAATTTTGAAATAGCTATGAAAAAAGTAAATTTTTTGGAAAATGAGAAAAATATCTCATCTCCACGCAGCTCCATTAAGAAAAATATTTCCACAAGAAAAATATTTTTTAAAAGTAGTAGTGAAATACCTCTGGTATATGCCTTCCAACTTAGACAAATCTGTTACAAATCCATCCTTTTGTCTTCTGGGCACCCGAAAGTAAGAAAGAAACAAGCTACATTAATAGTATTTTAGCATTTTCTTTATTATTCTAAAATTCGTTTTTTAAATTTCACTGGCTATTGTATATTTTCAGGAACAATTTGTAACAGTAACAAAATAAATTTTTAATATTTAATCTTAAATGCGAAATTAAATGCATTAATTTTCAAAATTAAACTTTTTTGACAATTTTTTTTGTTTTTTTTTTTTTAATTTTTTCTGAACCATTAATTTAAATTGAAAATAAATCACACCTTTGTTTATGATCAACAAAATTAAGTGTTTTTAAGTTCTTTTCTCGTTTTTTTGTTTTGCCATTGCCACTTACCACAACTAGAGTAAGTACTTACAATACACCTGAACAATTAAAATTATGACTCTGCTTGGAGTGGAAATTAGGGACACAGGTGGCACACAAAAATATAGTACAAAATACCAACCAACAAAACTTATACTAACATACATTCACTTAAACAAATAAATAGAAGGACAGACAGACGGAAAGACAGACAAAAGCATTAAACAAAAACAGAACTGGAGCACTTTCGTACAGAGCACAAGAGTCGTTCCTCATTCCTGCATAGATACAACAATAATTTAAAGATGTTGATAAAAGTTTGGCCATGAAATCGCATGTCATAAATCTCAAGATTAAATGAAATAAAAAAGAAAACTACTTTAACAAAATGAATTGGATATTTTAAGAAGAGACTGAACAAAAAAAAAACGTTTAAAACAAATGACATTTAATAAATACTTTTGTTTACTTCATGGCTGTTTATTATCTTTCAGTTTTAATAAATTAGCAAATGCGTAAAAAAAATATTTAATCATATTTAAGTAAATATGAAAATATTTTAAGTGTTTAAAATAAACATTCTAACATTTTTCATTAACCTAGATTTTAAAATGAAATGATAATGGAATCTAAAAAGAATTAAAACATCTTTATTTAAGCCCATAAAAACGTAAAAGCTTTTTGGAAATTTGTATTTTTAAAACTTGATATACACATTTAAACTTAACTTTAAATGTTATTGTTGGTTGCATCTTGCGTACTCTTGTTTAATGTATGAATTCCTGTTGTATTCTTTGTTTCATTAACATCTAAATATTTCAATATTTTGATTGCATTGATGTTGTATTACATAGGATGTAGCAGGGCTGTTAAATTTGGATTACGATTAATAGTAAATTACATTAAGTTTTCAAAAGAATCGTAATACTCATATAATTCTCTTTTAAACAATTTCTGATTACTAGTTGATTACGATTACTAATAATAGAAAAGTAATCTGGATTACTATACGATTACAAAAAGTAATCAAAAGAAATCAAAAATAATCAAAAAATAATCCGACTACTTTTAAAGATTACTTTTGATCATTTTTGATTATTTTTGTAATATTGAAAAATAATCAAAAGTAATCTTTTGATCCTTTTTGATTATTTTCTGTAATCTTAAAGTAATCTCGATTACTTTTCGATTATTAGTAATCGTAATCAATTACTCATCGTTTAAGTCTGAAAATAATCGTAATGTAATCATTACCTCACCTTTCAAAAGAAAGTAATCAAATTAGTAATCATTACGATTACTAATCATTATTTAACAGCTATGGGTTCTAGTGTCTGTACAGTTGTTTAACCCCAGCCAGCATTTTTATTACTTTTAGATCATGTTAGACTTTTTTTCTACCGCCACGGACGACGAAAACTATATGCCATTATTTTCGATTCAAAAAAGACTGTGCCTTCGGGAGAAAATGGTACGCTAGCCGCGACTCCCTCAAGAGAATCTTTTATGAACATCTTTTTGATTCACTTTTGAGTCCAATCAATTTTAAGATTGAGTCTATGGTTGTTAAAGAATCACCTTGCAGTAACTTTTAAATCATTTTTGGAGTAGTTTTTGATCCAATTTTGATTATATTTTCAGTTGTTTAAAAAAAAGTAACAATCAGGTACACCCAAGCCTATTTTTAGAACAGTGAAGAAGTTGCACTATTGTTATTATTTAATTTATTTTTCATGGACGACGTGTTATTGCTGTAGGCCTTACAGCCGATGGAGGATGATACGCTGGTTATTGCAGAAATTAAACAGTCGAGTTTTAATCATATAAATGCTTGATTTTTAATTGATATACTTTTTGTTATTGTGTTTTTTAACAATATGTTTTAAAGCATAAGCACGAATCTCCTTCGACTATTGTTTTAATCGCAGACGACAAATAATTTTTTGCTATTCCGAACTAGTCGAAAAAGACTCATATTGGTGATTTTTAAAAAATAATGTTCTAAATGCTGACAAGGACCTAAGGCAAATGCATACACATTCAAAAAGTTCACAGGTCATACTTTCTACTGATTTTCTCTGACGATGTTTATGACAATGTTAAAATAAAAAACATTATGTATTTGTATAACAAAAAAATTATAAATTTTGCTACATTAGGAAACTCAAATTCATTTGAAAAGTAATAAATTTTTATAATAGTATTTCATGAAGTTTTGAAATACTTTTATAGTAAAAGTAAAAGATCAGTATTACAAAGTTGAAATATAAGCCGAAAATATTTTTGCTTTCAAAATTTGTATTTCTTCACCAATGTGATAAAACTTACCACAAATTATCAGTGTTATAAAAATAAAATATATCTCCCCCTAATGTTCCCCAAAACCTACATTGGTAGTGATAAAATAGTTACTGACTTATGGTAATTAAGATTCGACATAGCCGAATATTGCAGTGTAATTTGAAATTTTATTTTTTTTTTATCTTATTCATCCATTCTTTTAAATACCTGTTAAATAATCTGTAACAATTCGTTGTTATTATTTGTAATATAAAAATAATTAAACCGAAAAGTATTCAATACCTTTTATATATGATTTTCCTTTGAAATATTGAGGTGAAATTTCATGGAATCTTTTTTATAAAATTTATAACATTGTTCAACAGTATGGAATATTATGGGAATTTTATTGTTGATTTCGCACTTTTTGAGCTTCCTCAGAAAATTGTCCAGTTGGGAGAATAAATGATGTCATAATACCTTGTGCAAAGTTACAGATATTGGATACCACCAATATTTTTCAACGTATAGCACTCTATCTAGAATTAATGGCTCTAAAATCGGTGACGGGTTGTGCCATATTATTCTTTTATCGCAGTCATTGCTTAACCCGCGGTTTACCTCATAACTCAGCTAATCACCGGTTATTGAGTATTTGGCTATGTAAACTAATGCATTTGCTATTCTGAGTCGGAGTTAAAATGTCCCTTTAATGAGTCTAAAAATGGAATCTGATGCAGCTCATTGTCTGAGAGAAGTACCCCTTGTTTCAATTGGAATATTGTGTGTTTCACATGACAACAAAACAAAAAAATAAGAAGGAATGACAAAACGCCAAAACAATAACGCAAGGTTGTAGAAAGAGAGTCAACAGAAATCCTTTGTGATCAGAACAAAACGGAAAAGTTGCAAATTTTGAGCGTCAAAAAAGACCTTTATTGAGTGCATAACTTGCAAAAAACACCGACACAAAAATACTCTAACTACCACATATTGCATTGATCACAAGCTTTAAAAATATTTTTGAAATGAACAAAATTATAATTTTCTCAATTAAAACAATGTGGATCAAAATATGACCCGAACATCACATGTGTATTTTTTTTTTTTTTTTTTCTAACATAGTATGAGCGTTAAAGTTGTTGTAAGTTGACCCTAAAGCCATTTTTCATTCCTGCACAAAAATCGCTGGCGATATATTTCTGTTTTTTTCCACATTTCTTGGAGAGTCTGACAAAAAGTCCTAAATTTATATAACGATATTTAAAAAACCCGTGAATAAGCATGCGGTTTTTTCTTCAATTGTAATATGTAGTTTCAGGGTCCACAGTTGGAAATTACGGCCAAAAGCCCCATAGTTGTTTTTAATTTTTTTAAGAAATTGTAGTGTCAGCTTAGAGCTGACACTAATCCCAAAGTTTTACCATACTATATAGTCTACTAAGGCCGTAATAATTCCTCAAAGTTTAAATATTCATTTATATTTTCTTAATAAAATTATTTGTCTATTTGAACCTATATATAAAATTCGCTTAATTTCGGAATATGTGAAAAATTTTAACTTTTTTCTTTTTTGGATTAAAAAGAAGATACCTCGTACTAATCAAACGCGTCAATTTCGATATTTTTTGATCTATGCTTCATCTAGAATTCGAGCAGTTAAAACAACCATAAAAAAATTAAAAAAAAAATAAATACAAATTTTGATAGAACGCGATTTTTTTTAGAGATTTTTAGAGGTTAAAGAGCGACACTATCTAATAGCTAAATTGAATCATTAGTAAGCTCTATGAATATCATTTTCCTTTGCATCCCATTTTAAGAATTATGACGTTTTTAGCGACACCCCTTTTTCATAGTTTTATGCAATTTATCGGGAAAAAATCACTAATTGAAGTGAAATATAGGCGTGATGTAATATTTTTATGCCATTTCTAATTCTATGCAAAATATATATACTGAGATAAAAAGACAACAAAATTTTTAATTTTAAATGACTTTTATTTATTTAATTATATAGATAGTGGCCACATAATTGTGGACGCAATACAAATTTTAAAACTGCAAATTTTATATTATTCAATGACTCTTTTTTAAAAAAATATTCGATGTTTAGAGTTTTTCTGTAGATTTGTTAGAAGCATACAAAATCTGGTTATAAGCTCATAGTATGAGCTCAAAATATCTCAAAGGACATGAGTTTTGGCCGTATTTTTCCACTGTGGGGTCTTGTCAGATACAATTTCGGAACAAGCGTTTGTACCCGAAGTATAAATAATTATTGGTTTTCTTCCGAACACGAAAATACTTTAAGAAAATCTTAGTTAGTCAGTTTCGGAAGTTCTTGCGTATAAACTATAACACTCATCTAAAAGAATTTGGTATAGATTTATAAGTATTCAGTCACTTACAACGCCGCAACAAGGCTATAAAGTTATACTAGTAATTCTTACAAAAAAAAAATTATCTTAAAAAAATATATTTGCATTTTTTGATCCTCTAATTTGCCAGTCGTTATAATTTTTTTTATTCTGACTATAGTTTGCTTAAATCGGCAGAATGCTATCTGAAATAGTAACATTTTATAAACATTTATTTAGCATCGCAGATACTTAACCTCTTAAAGTTTTGCTTACGATACAGGTGGCGCTGCAATGAATGTTTTCAACGCTGTATCCATCTAAGATAAATTTGTTTTTGCAGATGAACGCCATATAATTTAAAACATATTTGTACCGGATAATAAAAATACTAAAAATTTCTCTTTTAAATCCGTCAGAGGCTTATGGCATTTACTTGTTTACTTAGTTGTTGTTATTTTCGTCATTACTGGTTTCATTCATTTAATTTACAAGGTCGAACAAAAATAAACATTACAAATACTTAATTCT
Organism: Stomorhina lunata; assembly: GCA_933228675.1. Classification (NCBI taxonomy): domain Eukaryota; kingdom Metazoa; phylum Arthropoda; class Insecta; order Diptera; family Rhiniidae; genus Stomorhina; species Stomorhina lunata. The sequence continues at coordinate 69,428,909 of OW121744.1, forward strand.
TTTGTTTTTTTGTTCATCTTTTAGTTTTTTCCATACATAGTTATCTTCCTATTCATATTCGAAGGGTACGACGATCTTTACGTGTACAACGAGTATCCGTCATTTATGCTTTCAGTTTGCTCTAAGAACAAAACACGTTCATTGAGATTCATATTTAGGTATTGTCTGTACATGTAAGCGTATAAACTCTGAATGAAAGTATGTAAATACAAACATACAAATGCTCATATGTATGTATTTACATTAGAGTAGTTCAATGAATTTTGGAAAGATATAAAATGCTTTTAAAACATAAATTCTGCTCACGTATCGCTATGATCAATATTGATTCCGAGAACTCCAAGATTTTATTACTCAATTATCTTTAAAATAGGTTTTAAAAAATGTGGATTAAACCACCCTTATATTACATTACTATTATTTATGTGTTATTTATTATACAACATTTTCTGCTCAAGTTCAAATAGTTTTTTTCAGAGGTTCTAAACATTTGGTATATAAAAATAATTATTTCATGCGTTGTTCAATTAAAAATAAAATCTTGTTTAAGTTGTTATCGATTAAAAGATTTAATATCATTCAAATTTTGAATAATACAAACATTTTTTATTTATTGTAATATCGTTTATTGAGAACCCCTTTCTTGATACATTTTTTTGTATAGGTACATAACTTTATGATATGTAAATGTTTTACTAACATTTATCTTTTTGGTTTTTTTTTTTTAATTTGACCTTCATGTCAGCAAGTACACCTTTTTTATCTGCCTGCCTGGGTATGTACTTTACCCTGTAAACTTTTATCAAAAATAGACATTTATTTAGTTTTCTGTTAAAATATGAATGAGCAATTGAGAAGTTAGTTTTTGTTTTCAACCGTTTCATGTTATTATGTTATAAGAATAACCTTACAAGTTCTTACATTTGAATATTTAATTCAATTCAACACATAAACAAAAACTGACCTTCACATTTTAAGCCCTAAGCGCATTTCAAACTTTTTGAGAAGTTTTTAAAACTCATTACTTTATAGTCCTTTTAATAAATAATGGTCAATCATAGAATAAAATTGAAATTTTTAACCTAATTTATTCATAGATGTAATGTCTGAATAAATGAAATGTCTAACATTAAAAGCCAACGTTTTTGATTTGTTATTCGCCACCATAGGTCGAAAGCGTATTATAAGTTTGTGCTGTTGATTTTAACGCATATAAATATTGGTCTTAGACCCACCTTTAAGAATACAAATAGACCTAGAATCACTTCTTGAGTCGATTTAACGATATCAGTCCGTCCGTCCTTGTAATCCTAAAGATAATTTAATGAACTTTCGCACAGAGATTTACATATATTTATAGTGAGACCATTACTATTGAAAATGGATAGAATCGGTTTATTATTTATGGTAAGTTCTATAGGTCTGGTTTCCCTGAATTGAGATTTTGGTCTCAAATTTCAGTATATTTTCGTAAAATGGAATTAAAGTAGTATTCAGTCTACTTATGCAAATAGAAATCACTGTACAGTTTCGTTGAAATCGGTTCATATTAGACCTTAGCTCCCAAACAAAATCATTTGTCAAACGTCACTAAACTCCTCGTTAATCTAAGATAACGACAATTTTATGCTTAGTACCTGGGCGACCGAGCCTTGCTCAGAGCTTTATGAAAGGCATTTCGAGGCAAATTTTAAAGTTTTCATATATTTTTTTTTTTATAAAGTACTAACCAACTAAAATAAATTCAGAGAAAAGACGGTAAACAAATATCCAATTAATTTTGAATTATTTTATTCATTTTGTCCTATCAACACATGATCAAACGCATAGTTTAATATGAATAATTTTGGAAATTGGTCATACCGACTTAGAAACCTCCGTCGACTCATGCGGAAGAACTTTGTTAAAGATCATAGCCTGATCAAATGCACAGTTTACGATTTAATTAATTTTAAGAAATTTTCAGTTGAGTCACCTGTCGGAAATTAGTCATACGAACTAAGAAACCTTTGTCGGCTTATGCGTAACAACTTTACTAAAGATCATAGCGTGATCAAATGCATAACTTACGATTTAATTAATTTTTAGTAATTTTCAGTAGCACCACCTGTCGAAAATTATTCATACCAACTAAAAAACCTTCGTCGGCTCATGTGCAAGAACTTTGCTAAAGATCATTGCATAATCAATTTGCTCAGCTTTCGATTTAATTCACTTTGGGTAATTCAGTGGCGCCACCTATCGAAAATTCTTCATACCAACTAAGAAACCTTCGCCGGCTCATGTGCAACAACTTTGCTAAAGATCATAGCCAGATCAAATGCACAGTTTACGATTTAAATAATAGTGATACCAACTTAAAAGTCTTCGTCGTCTCATACGCAACAACTTTAGCTAAAGATTATTGCATGAGCATATCATGGTTAAATGCATATTTTACTATTCCATAAAGGACATACAGACAGACATAAAAGTTATAAAATTACCAATTTTTCCCCTTTTTATCCCCTAATTTCTGAAAAGTTGTATGTATGTAACGGTACTTTTTATAACATATTGTTAACATATTGTTCCTATTAATTTTACTTCATGAGGTGTTAAGTTATCATTTTATCCCTTTTTTACCTATTTGGCCCCCGAAATCAAAAAAGTACCAAATAAGTGTTCAATATTTTTCTCACATTTATTGATTGCATTACAAAATTATTTTCTATATTGTTTGGTTCAAAAGATAAGAGTGGCTTAAAAATGGTACAAAAAAACTGTTTTCATCCTTTTTTACTCCCTATCGGGCATAGATTGAAAAAAGTACCAAACACCTGTCCGCTTATTTCAACAGCAATTCAAAACATATTTTAAATTTTGTTGTTTAGTAGATATAGCATTTTTTACCCGTTTTTACCTTCTTCGAGGTTCCAAAAGTCACTTCTTACTCGACCTATACATCAAAAAAACGTACCCACTGTCCAAATGTTATCAAAATCGTTATTGCTCGTTAAAGAATACAAGATTTGTTTGTTGCATTCATAAGTTTTGTATAAGCTGTAATCAAATTACCAAATTTCTAGTTAATCGGTCCTCATTTAACCCAAACTCTTATATAAGACCTTATGACAAATCTTTAGAACATGTTTGTGGGCACAATGACAAAATTTAGGAGATATGTATACAAGAAAAAGAAAAACATTTGTCCTCTTTGGTAAATGGTATCACATGATCGGGCTTGACCGACTAAATATAGCATTTCCTTACTTGTTTTAAAGACCTATTGATATAAATAATTATGTGTGGAACCGGAATTATATATATTTTCAAGACCATGAAGGTATTATTTTTTATATGCAATATATGGTATTAAAATAGCAACATGTCGGCTTGAACAAATGTCTCATGTGATAAGCATCTAATTCTGGATATTAGGGCAGAAATGCCGTAATGTTTGAAATTATATATTCAGGTACTTTTATCTCCAATTAAGATGTAAAATGATAAAACTCAATAAACGAAAATGCATTTTTTTAAGTAAACAAGTAAAAAAGACGAACTTAATCGATTCTGTGATACCCTATATCACTAAGGTCTAAAAAACGATTGACAACAAATCTAGATGATTTTGTAATCCGTAGAAAAATATCTGTGCTAGAATTCCAAATTATTACAAATATTTATTATTGTAATAAGCAGTTTTTTGATAAAACCAAACAATGTTGGTGGTGCCAACATTTTCTTGACGCATTTCGATGGTTGGTTATGTCATTATCTTCACTAGCAGTATCCCTAACTGTATAGTACAATTGTTCCAGTTGGAAATGGAGTATTATTTTATTCGTGTGTCAAACCTTTACATTACTCTATTTGATCAGGCCCAAGCACTTTTTCGAGTATATAGGGTCTTATCTCGGCAATAGCATCACTAATGTTGGCTTCCAAATGATCAATTGTCTATAGTTTGTCAGCAAAAAATTTATTTTTATGCGATACATTTCAGAAGTGAATCACATACGTCTACGAGACGACACAAATTTCTCTCCGTGGATGTTTCGAGAAAATCGATATACATATAAACCAACTTCCCATACAAGGCCCAATAGCGGAAATATATTAAGTCTTGAGAAAATTAAAATTTAGCAAGTAAATGTTTTTTTTAGAAAACATTTAACCACACTTTTAAAAGATATAATATGGTCGACCTTTACACGGCATTTACACATGCAAGTGCAAGCTCAATACATTTATATTTTTTTACTAACACAATCATACTTCTGCAAGTTGTAGGCTCACTGGCAAGCGATTTTGATTGCCAGTGATTTTTTTACTTGCATGTCAGAAGAATACGTATACACAACATGTAACAAGTCACCTACGTGTGTAAACGTACTGTTAACGACTATAGCACTTTCTTTTATGTTTTTAATAAAAATTAAAAAATATTAAAAACGGCATTAAATTTCAGTTTAAGTTTCATCGAAATATGATCTAACTACCCTCGTAATTTATCTTTTCGTTCTATATTGTTGGTATTTGTCTTTATTAAGCGAAAACAGAAAAACTAAAGCTTAAGTTCTTTATAAATCTGTTTTTGATGACAGAATTGTTTTTTTTTTATTTCCTTTTAGATTTAATTTTTTTACTATTAAAATTCAATAAAAAAAGATAATATTTAAGAATTATATATTAGTAACAATAAATAAATTGTCCATTGTTAACTCCAAAGACAAAAAGCTTTCAATGACTTTAAGAACTTTTTAATATCACATGATTGATGCTAATTGTGTATAAAAGCTTAAAGGAAAAATAATTTAAATTTAATAAACTACTTTAAACTCGATAACTTTAAACAAAAAAACAACAATTTTAAACAAATTTGTGTGTAATTTTATATACATATTTAATTGATCACAAAACCAAAACAATTTAAATAAATTTCTCATCCACCTCAACATATCAAATACAAGAACGTTCCTAAGGTACCACTAGACTCATGGAAAACATGGTTACTTATTTACGTATGAATAACGATGTTAATATTATAATTGAAATATGTAGTTCATAAAAAGTTCTAACAATTTGTTACAATTTAAGTATATTTTATGTCAGTTTATTTATTTCCTTAATTTTTATAAATGTGGCTTTCCATCATCATTTTTAACAACCTTTTTAACCTTTCGTAAATGTTATATCATTTATTTATTTTCTCATTTTTTTTTTCTTCTTACCGCAAACATATTCGTCCTAAGTTTTCTCCCTCATTTTTGTTCAACATAACATAAATACGTATGTATATAACTATTATATAAGTATGTTAATGTTTGTACACCCAGCGGGAAAAAAACGCGTTTACCGGATATATTATAGAAAAACCTACGCGAAAAGTGAAATCATTCGTATTTCAAATCTATTTCTACTTTAGCAATCATGATGGGCTTCGTTGCAACACCAGTGGAATCAAACGGATATTTATGTTAAAAATGTTATTTCTTGTTTGAATCTTCGAAATAGCAACATCTAATTTGTGTATACATGTTACGAATACTGTCCCTTTTGTCATTGTTACCATATGGGAAACCTTATTTGATAACAAAAATTAAACTTTGACAAAATTATAAATAAAAACTTCCTACAATAAGCTTTTTACAATTTTATAATTTGTCTATGAATTAGGGAGTAAGTCTTTGAATACTATTTAAAGCTTCTGAATGCCAAGTCTAAAGAGTCTCAAAAATAATTAAGAGGTATTTCTGAAGATGAATCTTCAAATTTTTTAAAAATTGGACGAATACTCAGGAGAAACAAAACCATTTTTATGCAATGCATTGTAATAAAACTTGGAATTTGCGGTAATAAGGATAGAGGGAGTAGTATTTGTCATATCTTTATAAAATTTTTGGCGTTATATATGAGCGGACAACCTTCCGAGGGAAGTGGATAATGTACGGCAAAAGCGGCTATGGATACTGTCAATACCCAGGAAAACTTTTCATTACCAAATAATGAGTTAAACAGCTAAACTATTGAACACGAACTACTTACTCATTCACTGTTTAAGTCATTACATTAACATGGGGATGTCATTGGAGGCAAGTACTTACCAATTGCAGAAAAGTAATGAATTGGGAAAGCAATTGGAAAACAACAACAAAAACTTTTGTTGTTGTTTTATTTAAAAAAACATATTTTTTAAACGAAATACAATTTTTTTGTATGCCCCCATGGGGGCTCCAACCCAGAACCCTACGACTGCTAGGCGGAGACTCTTCCACTGAGCTACTTCATATGTTAAAAACTTAGCAGCTTATAATTAATATATACAATTTTTACTTTTAGATCCAAAATCATGTGAAAATAACTTTGTTTTCCCTGATTTTTTTGCTTTGTTGTAATTTTTGGAAAAATATTTCTACATGATTACATGAACGTTTAAAAGTAGTAAACAATAAAGAAGTTTTTTTTTTAATTATTTTAAAACTTAAACAATTTAAATTTTCCTTTTTGTATAAGTTTTTATATAACATTGACTCTTACTTACTTTAATGGCCTATAGTAACAACCTGATAAGGTCAAAGTTCGATCATATTTCAGACTTCCGTGGACTTTGATCTTGTGCAAATATTCTACAATTTTATAGGCCAAGCATTGAAAATGTTCCTCTTCTTGGTCATTCCATTGAAGTTTCGGACGTCTCCTTCCAAGGTTAGTTGGGCTTACCAAGTTAAGACCAATCAGAACCGCGTTTGGTGTCCAACATCCCCTACATAATCAAAAATGACTCACGATGGTAATTTTTCATTACCGTGTGTTAGTTTTTAATTTTTTTTACAGAAGGTAATATTTAAGTTCTAAAAATTCAAAAATCATTTAAAAAGACTTTTTTTAATAAAAAAAAAAATTAAAAAAAAAATTTTGGTCTTGGTGGGATTCGCACCCGGGCCATTCAGTTCAAATTACCATTTTAATTACAAATAAGTACTTCTGTAATAACTTATTAGTTATTTGGAGTGTATGTTGTAGTCATTACAAGGTAACCAGTTACCAGAGTACTTGCTATTACCTAAGTTTTGCTGGGTAAGTATTCTTAATGCTATGACGACGATGTTGTGTCAATCGAATTCACAACCTCTTCATAAGTAGTCTAACACACCACCATTAGGTTCGTAAAATTATATTCATAATTTTTGTAAAATAACAAATTGTTGGAGACATTCATCCCCTACAAAGACAGCATTGTTGTGTATCTTTAAAGCATTGTAACTTTTTGCAACCGACTTTTGGAAATCAGCTTTTTCACCTTTCAAAAGGTACTAAAAGGTACAAAAAATACTAAAACATTGCAAAAACTGTCAATGCATCCCGAAAAAGTTACTTTTTTGTATGTATTATGGGTAGGTGCCATCATTGTATTATTATTAAAGACGAAAAAGAAAGAACCAGCAGAGCTGCCTGATTTTTGATTTTAACAAGACTGTGCCACATGACACACAGCACCCGAAACAATGATTCAATTGAGAGGCGAGGTAGGTTTATCGTTTGAACCTAGATGGTGAAGTTTGACTTTTTTGTATGGCAATTTCTATAAAGTCAATACCAGCAACGGTTGATGCAATTGTATGAGCAAAATTAAGAAGGACATAAGCAGGGAAACTTTTTCCATAATATGTCTTTAGGGGTATTCTATCGATATACCATTGGAATATCGATAGAACAGTAAAACACAACCCACATTGCGACGATGCTCCAGTGAGTCAATATAGCTGGCTACTGCCACCAATAAGCACCTTCGCCCTTTCCAGTAACTCCAAAATAAACTTTGGAGCACCGGCCCATACATGAGAGTTGTATTCCGTTTTTGGTCGAATATAAGTGGTATACATTCCTTCGACACTAAAAAAATATGTTGAGTCTAACGGACATCACATTGCATTTTCATGTCCAGGACATCAAGAGCTACTGATTCCTCAATATTTACACCACCCATAGTAACAGGTAAAGCAACATTGTCAGCCATACATGTGTGTGTGAATGTACAGCATTGGGTCTTTTTGGTATTAAAATCAACCCTATTTATACGACCTCATTGATATTAGGTCTAAATTTAAAGTATCATTCAAGTTCTGCCTTTTTACCCTATGTCTAAGAGGTTGGCCTTTAGCTGAATGAATATTAATGGCAAATGTTGCTATCATCTCTTATAGAGCGATATCTAAGGAAATGCGATATAAATCGAGAAAAGTCTTTACCGACCCCAAAAGCAATAAGTTTCGATAGAAAGGCACCAATCCACCCTATATCGAAAGCTTTGGAAATATCTAAATCTACAACTTTACTTTCGTCAAAACGGTGAATAGAACGACACCATTTTTTCTATAAGTTCCCCGTAGAACGGCCCCTACGAAATCCATACTGCCGGTCGCTTAGAAAGTTATTCGATTCCAGATACTTAACCAAATTGTAGCTTACCATACTTTCCATTACTTTGGAAAGTGCAGAACAAATTGCTATTGGAAGATTTACCAGCATGGTATAGTGTGCTGAAAAGGTGAGCCAATGGACGAGCATCCAGCCCAGGAGTCTTGTTTGTGTTCTGATCCGATAAAACCTTTTTGACAGCACGGACTCAAAAGAATATACAAGGCATAGTTACAGATATTTTTTCGAAATCTGGCAGTGGTTGACTGCACTTTGGCTGAGACGGCAACAAAATTATCTTTCAGAAACACTTTTTTTTAACCCGGGCAGCCGTTTTGAAAATAAATTTTGTGTGTTCGCAATTTTTTTTTTTTTTTTGAAAAATCACAAACTCAAAAAAAAATTTCCAAACAAAAAAATGTATTTTCATAACGACTGCTAGGATAATTATTAGTGTTCCTGAAAGATATTTTTGTTGCCGAATTAAGATTTTTTTTTACTGTACGTTGATCACAAGCTTGGATGGACATCAGCTAGTCAGCTGCCCAGGCGGTCGTTAAATCAACTAAGGGAGTGAATCTGATTCGATTGTTATACTAAAAGGTAGTTCCAGACCAATATTTTTATGTAATACAAACAGCACAAAAGCAATTACGCTTTGATAGTGGTGGTGAAGCGTACAAATATCATTGTCTGAATAACTGAAGAAATCAGAAGCTTTTGGTTTTTGAATTATAGATCTCTAAAGCTCGAAAGAAATATAAATCGTACATTATATGAAAGTGCTCCACTTCCCTCAATATTAAGTAAAATTTTTTCTGGGTTTTTGCAAAAAATGTCCTCATCTCGAAAAAAGGGTTTTGTCTTAATATTAAGTATTATAACTCCTACAAGAAGTTACCCAAGATATTTATCCTTGATATTTTTCCCATTTGGGTCTTACAAGTGTGTACCGCACAATGTGTGAGTTAGTTAAACTTCAGAATACAAATAATAAACCAAGAGCAAAAATATACAATAATAAACAAAGGAATGAAAAATAAATGGAATAGAAAAGAAAAGAAAAGAAAAGAAAAGAAAAGAACAATAACAAAAAGTTAATAATATTATTACAGTTGAATAGTTTTCATACTTGAATTATTTGTTAATGGTATTATGAAAATTTTCTAACCTCAAATATTAGATTTCACGGCTGAAAGTCAGACAGATTAAGAAAATGCCAAACAGATAATAATTTGCCAGGTCAATGTCTGTCTACAAAAAAATCTTTGATAATTGATGATTTATTATAAATACTTGTGCTTATTTATAACGATTATTATTAAAATTAAAGTAAATTTGATGAAAAAAAAATTGAATGAAAATAAAAATTGTTCGATAAATTGTATGTAAATTAAAAAATTTTAACTTTTAATTGTCTGTTTAAATTTTTTCTGCAGTTATTTGCAGATTTTTCATTCAAAAAAACTAAATATAATGAAGAGCCATGTGAAAACTTTGTGACATTAATTTTAATATTATTTGATAATTTTTTTAATAGACTTGTATAAGAACTTCACATAGACAAATCTCACAAAAGTACTTTTAACCTAAATTAATTATTTTTTACCTTGTAAAAAGACTCCACATCGAGTTTTCGCTTTTAATTGACATGACGTTTGCATCGCTTGCTTTTCTCGTTAGTTTTCGAATTAATTTTTTGCATTCACTTTTAATAAGATGAAGGTTAGTAATAAAAATTTCTTTTATTTTATGTTTAGTATATTCTAACAAAACAAGAAGAATGAATTTTAACTCAACTTATTTTCATTTACCTTTTTAAATTGGTAAATATGTCGAAAGTATGACTTCACAATAAGAAGTGTCCTCGAAAAATGTAAATTCTGTTAAGTTAAATATATTGGAAGGCTAATATATAATTACGGATTTTTTTTTAAGTTTTTTTCAAATTCTAGCAATAAACTTTAATCAAATACATATGTTCCTTTCGTCATATTTTTGCCATCTTAATGATTCCACATTCACAAAACTTCTTCTTCTTCATGAAAATCTGAACCAAATGCGATTTCAAGTAGTCATGATCTTAAAAAGCTTTTTAGAGGCCGAAACAAATGGTAGACTGATAATGCAAAGTCAGGGTTATATTGTGGATGCATCAAAAGTTCCCAGCGAAGCTTTCTCAGTTTTTGTCGAGTGTCCTAAGTTATATACGGTCAAGCGTTTTCATGCTCATTTGCTTAAAGATATCAGAATTAATCGTTTGATTGCTTAGGGTGATTCGCCTAAAAAATTGATCAATTTCGTACCGTCTAAAATGCAAATTACCAGCGTTGCTACGTTTTGTTAACTAAATTTATGTGAACTAATATGAGAATCCAAGAGTGATTGTCGAAAAACCAATGCACCTACAAAGAGTGACTATTTGATGCTGTTTTCGGGCTGGCGGCATCATCGGGCCATATTTTTTCCAAAATGTGGCCGGTCAGGCAGTTACTGCGAATGGTGTTCGCTATCGTGAAATGATAACGATTTTTTTATGGCCCGAATTGGAAGATATGAATGTGGACGATATGTGGTTTCAGCAGGACGGTGCCACTTGCCACACAGCTAACGAAACAATGGCTCTTTTGCGCAACAAATTCAATGGCCGTGTTATCTCACGTAGTGGCGATGTTTATTGGCCGCCAAGATCATGTGATTCGACACCGTTGGACTTTTTTCTTTGGGGTTATTTGAAAGAAAAGGTGTACGTCGATAAGCCAGAAGGGATGTTGTGAGTTACTTTGCTAACGATACCAACATTCAAACAACAATGCGGAAATGAATCAAAATAAACTACTGGGTCACCAAATAGCCAAGAATGATGACAACAAATTGTAACACTTGCTGAGACGGCAATATGCAGTACCGCAGAGCTAAAACAGCTACTGCACCCACTTTGCAACATATGCTGATTCGGCAGAAGCAACAACTACTACAACAACCATGCAGTAACTAGCAGCAGCAATTCAACTATAAAGTAGCTGGCTGCAACATAGAAAGAAGCAGTTTACTTATAGCAACCAAGAAGTAGTAAATAACGTATGATTTGTAATAAAGAACACAAGTTTATTTATTTTAATCATTCTTTATTTACTACTTCTTGGTTGCTATAAGTAAACTGCTTCTTTCTATGTTGCAGCCAGCTACTTTATAGTTGAATTGCTGCTGCTAGTTACTGCATGGTTGTTGTAGTAGTTGTTGCTTCTGCCGAATCAGCATATGTTGCAAAGTGGGTGCAGTAGCTGTTTTAGCTCTGCGGTACTGCATATTGCCGTCTCAGCAAGTGTTACAATTTGTTGTCATCATTCTTGGCTATTTGGTGACCCAGTAGTTTATTTTGATTCATTTCCGCATTGTTGTTTGAATGTTGGTATCGTTAGCAAAGTAACTCACAACATCCCTCCCCCCTTTTTTAAAAGGAGAAGCATCCTAATCTTGGATGCTTCGACTCATTGTTTGAGTGGGAAAGGCCAAGTCAATTTTTTGGCGGAAAATGAATTCAATTTAACAATTTTACTTGACAATCACTTGCTGTGGTTGTTTGTTGCTGATTTTTCGGCTTTACAACACGTTGAGTACTACAGCAGCAGCATTTTGTTTGTTTTTTTTTTTTTTTTATATTTATTTTCCTTATTTTCACTTATATTTAGCTTGACAAATAATCATTTAATTATAATCTTAAATTTATTACTTAAAAGAAAGAATTTGACAAAATTATTTTTTGAAATATATACATATTCTTAGAATTTATGTAGAAAAAATATTAACACCATTTAGTTTTATTATTTCCTATTTTTGCTATATTAAAATATAATAAATTTTCAAAAATATATAAATTTTTGTTAGTTTTTTTTTTTATTTCACATATATATTTTTTATAATTTCAAATGATTGATCTAATAAAATTATTATTACTACTTCTCTCTTTTTTTATATTTAGTTAGGGAAAATTTTTTTTTTTTTAATAAACTTTGTAATTACATTTAAGGTTATTAAAAGAAATTATTTCTTATTATTACATTATTATAAATTAAAATTTTCTAATATAGACGATAATAATAGGTCTAGTAATAAACATACAAATATATAAATGGAAAAAATACCATAGAAAGTTAAAATTTTTTTTTTATTATACATTAATTTATGTTTACGAATGATTGAAAAGAAGAAATAAAAAAAAAATTGGTTTATTAACTTTCAATAAAGCAATATATTTTCTGATTACTAAAGCCAATTACTTTTAATTACTCTTCTATATTTGAGTTGAACTTGAAAAATAAGAACTGCTGTCATTTCCAAAAACAATGGTTTGTATTGTTTGTGCAAATGACCGCTTTTCATCATATTAATTAATTTTTATTTTTCAAGGTCTTTACAAATGAAATTTTGCATTATATGCAAAAAATAAAACTGTTCGCAACTGCGCTAAATTATGTCATAAAATGTATATATGTATAAACATATATATTTTTAAATAACTTGACATACATATTTATACATACATATTTTTTGTTTTAATAATTTGATACCTGGCGCTTAGCGACAAATTTAATATGTCTTAACACATGAAAACGTAAGACATTTAAAACTGTCGTGCGCCAGTGACGTATTATACGGTAACTTGTAAGAAAAAAAAAATACCGAAAGAAAAAAAATATATTTTTAAGTTTTCGATATGGTCATCAACAATCCGATTATACCTAAAAATATGAACTAAAAAAGTGGTTAAATCAGCGTTGCTGCTGAACCTCAGGATCCCGTGCGCAGAATATTTCGTGGCTAGTGATGGCTGTTTTATTGGGGTGGTTAAAATTATACTTCTTCCGAACAGAGTGCGTCGCCTAATCAAATCTTATCTCGTCTATTTTTCACCGTACCTTTACGTGTATACTTCCTCTTAACTATATCTCGGCATGTTCGTATCTAGATATGTCGTCAAAGCTATTTCCCCCACTACGCAGCAGGAATTGTCTCAATCGCTTGCACTAATTCCGGCTAGTGTTGGCGAAACAACCTTAAACTAGAAATCCGTCTACCTGAACATCCATCTAAAAAAAAACATTTCCCTCTGTCCATCCGCTGCCCCCTTGTACATTTGGTTTCGAGCCAAAGTAACTAGGTTTGGAGCGGAGTCACGTGTCTCCCTATCTTCCTGCTATCCTGCTATCACGCCACTGTCTCCGAAGTGCGTTTCCGTTCACTATCTCCGTAGTGTTTTTCTTTTCCTTATTTATTTACGCCACTATCTCCGTAGTGCGTTTCTGTTTATTTCTATCACTATCTCCGTAGTGTTTTTCTTTTCTTGTCTTTACTTACGCCACTATCTCTGTAGTGCGTTTCTGTGTATTCCTATCACTATCTCCTTTTTTTTTTTTTTTTTATTCTAACCTATCGCTTCCTCTTTTTCCGATGCAATTCTTTTTTACGAAAGTACCTCCTCCTCCTACCGCAACTCTGTTTCTTTTTATCCCCGTAACTACCTACTTAACCAGCCAGTTTCACCAGGTTATTGTGGTAAACCCTCTCCGAGTTCCCACATTTTATCCTTACGTTTACGGGTGTGGGTACTCCCGTAATTCTATAAGGTCCTAGCCATATGGGTGAGAACTTATTCTTCCTCGCCTGGTTCTTTAGCCATACCATCTGTCCCACCTTGAAACACCTTACCTCTGTCCCCCGGTCGTAGTAGGTCTTAGATCTTGCCTTAGCTTTGTCTTGGTTTGCTCTCACTTTTTCGTAGCTTCGTTGGATTTGGTACCGTAAAATTTTGTCGTAATCGTCCGTATTGTAAAGAGGAGCCGGCTGTTTCCTTAACCTGCAGGGCACCTCGAACTCGAACCCATACAGTACTCTGTTTGGAGTCTGCTTCGTGGACGTGTGCCTCGTGTTATTATGCACGTGCATCGCGTGATGCAGCCATTCGTCCCAGTTGGCACCGTCCATTTTGACGAAATTTCTTAAATACTCGGCCAGTGGCCTGTGTGTTCTTTCCAATGAACCATTAGACTGTGGGTGATATGGGGTGGTGTATATATTCTTTACCCCCAGTAGCTTGCAAACTGTCCACCGAGTAATTATATTTGTGTAGTACTTCCTCTGTCCTCGTCTGCGGATTGTCCATTAATCGCTAAAATACTTAATTCTTACCATTTCCCAATTTCTCGTCCGATTTCCCTCGTAGATTCAATTTCCGGTTCTATAAAACTATCTTCTTTCCGTGGTCGAGACCCGTGGAAATTACTACTACCTCCACCACCTTTTTATTTCAACCCAGATATCAAAAGGTGTACCGGAATGCGGCTGCTTTAAGACCCTTGATATCCTGTTTCAACAGTTGTGGTTTCCTTAGTTTCTCTCTCCACTTAACCTATCCCACTTTCAGAATCTAATCTTACCAAAAACCGAATACCGGCTGCGCCAATTTGTTATGTTTTGAGTATTTAAGAAATTAACGTATGATTTGTAATAAAGAACACAAGTTTATTTATTTTAATCATTCTTTATTTACTACTTCTTGGTTGCTATAAGTAAACTGCTTCTTTCTATGTTGCAGCCAGCTACTTTATAGTTGAATTGCTGCTGCTAGTTACTGCATGGTTGTTGTAGTAGTTGTTGCTTCTGCCGAATCAGCATATGTTGCAAAGTGGGTGCAGTAGCTGTTTTAGCTCTGCGGTACTGCATATTGCCGTCTCAGCAAGTGTTACAATTTGTTGTCATCATTCTTGGCTATTTGGTGACCCAGTAGTTTATTTTGATTCATTTCCGCATTGTTGTTTGAATGTTGGTATCGTTAGCAAAGTAACTCACAACACTAAAGGATGAGATTATTCGGCACATTAACGGCATAGAACCTCCATTATGCCTCAGGGTCATTGAAAATTTGGACCATCGGATGGAGGTGTGCCGCCGTGGTCGCGGCGCCCATTTGTCTGATATTTTGTTCCATATATAATTGAGTAATACCAATATATCATAATAAAATAAAATTACAATAATTTCCTAAATAGTTTGTGTTTTATTCAAAATTAACATCGTCAAAGCTTTGTTCTTTTTAGTATATAAAGACAAATATTTGGTAAATTTTGTCATCATACAAATATTATATATTTAAACTGTTTCCGTAATTTGCACTCATATGAGAGCTAGGATCACATGTAAACTGATTATCTCTAAATTTACAAAATTGATTACAGTTTTTACAGAAATTATGTATGCGAAAAATAAACATATAAATGTCATTATCTTCAGATTTACGAGAGTTTTAGTGAACTTGGTCTCATTTAGTGCTTTAGTTAAACAGAAATAGTTTTTTTAAGAAAATATTAAGGCTGGACAACTAAACGTGCTTAAAAATCTTTGCTGGCGAATATAAAAATTATTAACTTAAATAGTATCCTATATATGAAAAAAATATATATCCTACGATACATGATTTTTCAAAATCGGACATATCCTTTTAGAGATATTGATTCAACCTCTAAAAATCCCTCAAAAAAAATTCGCGGTGTATCAAACTTTGTATTTAACATTTTTTTTTTATAACTTTTTATAGTTGGTTTAACTGCTCGAATTCTAGATGAAGCATAGATAAAAAAATATCGAAATTGACGCGGTTGATAAGTAAAAGGTATCTACTTTTTAATCCAAAAAAGAAAAAGTTAAAATTTTTCACGCATTCCAAAAGTAAGCGAATTTTATATAAAGGTTCAAATAGACAAATAATTTTATTAAAAACATATAAATAAATATTCAAACTTTGAGGAATTATTACTGCCTTATTAGACAATGCAGTATAATAATACTTTGGGATTATATGTTTTGAAATGTCAGCTCTAATCTGACATTAAAATATATTAAATAAAATTAAAAACAGCTTTGGGCGTTTTGGCATTAATTTCCTACTGTGCTATGGTGGTGAAGGGTATAAAAATAATACTATTAAGTTTTTATATGTCAAATAATTGTAAATTATGTCTGACCTTGCAATTTCTTTTCTAAAATAAACATTTTTTGCTGCATATCTTTAGGCATGTCATTAGGGAAACAAATTGTCATAAGTCCTAAATTTTTTCATAAAAGCTGTTTTTAAACTGTTTTATTAATATTTTTTAGTAAAAATAATTCCTTATTATTTGAAATTTCGCTAAATCTAAAAATAGTCTCATTTATTCATTATATACGAATTTTCTATTTGCGATGAAGTCGGAACAGGTTCCAGTGGTTTTGATAAAACTTGGAAAAAAGGAAGTGAATTAAAAAAAACATTTATTTAACTTTTTAGGCACAGCCTATTGATAACACAAGTACATAAATATTTTTGGCAAATACATGCATTCCAACATTTACCGTCCACCTACTTATACACCCATATCCGTCCTTATGACAAATATTCATTTCCCTATGTAGTGGCAAGTAAAATCTAATAAAATTTGTATTCATAAGCAGCATTATTTGGAATCATAAGTAAAAGTTTGCACTAAGATCTAAACATGAAATGTTGTAAAATGAAATAAAAAGAATCCAGAAATTAATAACATCACGCGTTTTTTACTTATTCACTTCATGTATTCTCCTTTATTTCAAACATGTCTGTACGAGTATGAACGCAAAAAATCCGCATTGTTATTTTCCTATTTATTTCTTTGTATAACTTGAGGTCAAGCGGAAATGGTTTTTCTTATTTCACGGTACTATTGAGATCTACACGCACACAAACATCAAAAAGAAGAGGAAAAACCCCCATATACTGTAAAATATGTAATGTAAATGTATTTAATTTCAAATACACGCACAACTAATAAAATTTCATATTTTATTGCTCTACTGTCAAAAGACCAAGAGAGTAAAGAATACAGTAATCCCTTGATTTATTTCATTGTGATTTAAGTCATAAAACTTTTGGTTCTCTTAAAGTGTAATTTACGTCTCCGGCATTGTTTAAATACATTGGGATAGTCACTTTTCTAATGGGCAAGTTAAACAGTTTTTAAATAAATTAAATAGTAATTGTCATTCTAAAGGCGATTTGTTTAAAAAAAATTGTATTCTAAAAGTTCAAGTTAAAAAATAAACATTACTGGAACTTATGATGATGTAAATTAAAGGATTACTGTTTATAAATATACATTTACGTTTAACATAGATACATACATAGATATTTGTATACAAAAGAATTTTCCAAACTTTGAAAAACTAATGCAATCATTTTGCTTATTACCCCATACATATTCATTTATTTAAATTCAGATAAAAACATTAAATTAAATAAACTGAAATAAACTTTTAATTAATACTCATAAAATGTTTTTGTTGAACAAATTATCAAGAAAAGAAATTTCTAATTACAAAGCACAATGGATATGTATATTATATAAGAAATAATATAAATTTATAACAAAAGAAAGAAATTCCTCATAAACAGAATAAATACTATCATACCTTATTCCATAAAATTTTATAAATATTATTTTATTATGTAAATTGTGCAGCATTAATGGCACTACTAAATTTATAAATTAAACATTTATAAGTGGTTAAATGATTTATAAATTCTTAAGCAAAGGGATCTTCAGGCCCAATGTGGCCCGAACCTAAATAGGGTGAAATCTGAAAAACCTCTTTTCCGAAAAAAATTATATATCAAAAACTAGAACCAACTTAAACAAGTAAAAGTGTTATATTCGGCTGTGCCGAATCTTATATACCCACCATCAAGTTGTATTAAATTTAGAAACAAATCTCATATATCTACGAGGGTGAAGCTAATTCAAAACGTGGACTAAATTCGAAAAAAGTTTTTACGCTAGTTGGTATTGTTGGTAAAATATTTGAACTAAATTCGGTTGCAGCAGCTTTATAGTTCAACATTTAAAAGTATCTAAAAACTTTCCTGTTCTAAATTAAGTCATCATAGCTATTACAATTTTATTAAATTTATCAGCATTAATGTGATTCCCGGGGCGGGGTTATGTAAAATGTTGTCCCTCTAGCTCTTTTCGTAAAGGCTATTGCGCTTTTATCTGACGGACACACGGACATAAACGCCTTTTCTTTTTGTATTTTTGTGTTTCCGTAAGTTTTTTTTATATAGGAACTATGGTCAAATGGTGACCGATTGTGACAAAATTTTGCATATTGGCTGGCATTAACATAAGGATTCGTTGTGCTATTAAGTGGCCTGTCACAGTTTATCATTTATTGGCAATTAAGTGTATTTTAGGTGTAATTAAGTGTGTTTCCGTAAGTTTTTTTTTTTTTGTATGGGACCTATGGTTAAATGTGAACCAATTTGAATGAAATTTTATACTGACTAGTACTTATATAAAACTTATATATACCAAATTTTATCATCATAGCTATTATAATTTGTCACTTATAAGCAAATAAGCGATCAGCCTAGGAGAGCTTAAATAGAAGCTGCGGTCAAATATGAACCGATTTTCTAAGAAATAAAGAATATTAATGCCAAATTTCAGTGATCTATATTCTTTCGCTAAGGTTTTATCGTGCCAACAACAGACAGACAGACGGAGATCGCTCAATCGGCTTACAACTTCATTAGGGTTCAGAATATACTTTTGGTTTTTGAGCTAATGTTAAGGAAATTACAAACGGAATGACAATCTCAATATACCCCCATTCTTTTTGATGGTGGGTATTAGGGTGACAGGAAAATTTGTTTTCTTTGATTTCAAATATTTTTCTACGGAATATTGTGACACTAGGTCTAAAAGTTTAGATCTGAAAGTTTGAGCCAAATCGGACAACGCTCTATGGGCGCGCATCGGGTCCACAGTTTAAGAGCCCATTTTAATGGGGAAAATGGGTTATTTTTTTTGTTTTTGCGAAATTTAGACCAAAAGTATATAGCATTTGTTGAACAAAAAACCGACCTGAGAAAAATGTACCATTTTCCAACATGAAACAAAACTAAGTAAATTTGATTATATTTTAACTAAACTGAACTATTTACTAGTAACAAGCCATTAAATGATAAATCATGTCTTACTTTGGAATTTCTTTATTTACAACATACAATTTTTGGTGCATATCATTAGGCGTTCTTTCAATGACATGTTTTTTTTGGGGAAAAACTAACATTTAAACTACCTCATGGATTTCTTTTAAAATTTATTTATTTTTGGTCTAAATTTCGCATACAAATGGGCTGTTAAATTTGGACCCGATGCCCATAAAGCGTTGTCCGATTTGGCTCAAATTTTCAGATCTAAACTTTAAGTCCTAGTGTCACAATATTCCGATGAAAATTTATAAAATTCGAAAAATCATTTTCCTTCATACAAAAAATTGTCACCCTAGTGGGTATAAAAAAGTCAAAATCATTTCGGATTCAGCAGATAAAAGTAATCTAAGAATTATCCCAAAAGTTTGTGCAGCAACGAGGTCAATTTTTGTATTGGTGTGTTAAGAAGTATTTCACAACTCTCGGGGTATTTAAATTATAGATAATGTGCTCAGAGATCGGGTATTTATTTAAAGTGTCTTTGAGAGAGTTTTTTCGAAGCATTTTGAAAATTAATTCGATACTAATGAGTATTTGGAACATCATTTCATATTTGATTTTATGAAAACCGAATTTAAGTTAACTTTTAGCTAATTTCTGTGGAAAAAACTGGAAAAAAAGCAATATTTGCTAAAATTTATTTAAATACAAAGTGAATTTATAATTATTTTTTTAATAAAACCACAGAAAATAGTACATTCACTAAAAAATATTAAAAACAAGTAAGAAATAGCTATGGTCGGTCAAGCCCGACGATACAATACCCTTCACCACTAAGGTCAAAGGTGTTTTTTTGCGTATAAATTTTGTCATCATACAAACATTTTCTCAAGACTTACATATATAATTAAGCTGTTTTCGTAATTTCGACTTGTATGAGGACTAGGACCAATTATCTTGAAATTAAGGAAATTGATTACAGTTTTTACAAAAATTATGTAAGCAAAAAATAAACTTAAAATTGTCATTATCTTCGTAAGAACGTTTTAGTGATATTTGTCTAATTTGTGGGAGCTATAGTCAAATGTGGACCGATTTCAACGAAATTTGGTGGACATTTCATGAAAAAATATTAACATTTGTGCCTTATATATAAATTCCGGGAAGTGGGACCTATGGGAGCTACCATAAATAATTGACCAATTTTAATGAATTTGAATGGCAAATGTCATCAAATTTTCTATAGGCTTGCGACCTGTACTTTGATTACAAGGTTTATATGAGGGTCAAGCCAGCCAGACGGACAGATTCGACTCAGGAAGTGATTCTAAGTCTATCGGTATACTTTAAGGTAGATCTGAGCCCAAAATTTCTATGCGTTACGTAAATCAGCACAAGCTTATAATACCTTTTCTACCTATGGTGGTGAAGGGTATAAAAACTATATAAAGAGCTCAAAAAAGATTAAACGAGCTGTATAACCGAAATATGGGCGATGTGTTGCATCTTTTTGATAGCTAGAAATTTTTTTTTGGTCAAATTACTATGATTCGTTTAAAAAACGTAGAAAATACACAATTTAAAGAGAATTTTGTAAGCAATAATTTACAAAGCTGTAGTGCGATTCACTAACTTTTAAAACTTTCAAAAGGTTCTACCATTAACAACACATTTTGATGTTTGCACTAACCACTATGTTATTCACTAATTTAGTTTAAGCCACGGTAAAGTTATGTGGCAACTTTGTCAAAATAAGAAAAAAACACAAAGAAGAATAGAAAAAAACAAGCCAAAAACTATTTTTGTTGTAAATTTTAAGAACAACTTGAGTAAAATATTAAAAATAATTATTATTTTAAATACATTTTTATTTATTTTGATGATATATGAATACCATGAAATAAATATTAAAGGAAGTGCCACTTCAAAATTTTTGACTATAAAGAATATCTTTGAAGTTTGTATATTTTGTCAATATTACACAGATCGTTGCCACACTCGTAGATTATTTTATGGAAATTTGTAAACTAAAATGTGTAGTTTAAAAAAAAATAATAAATAACGCTTAAAATAAATAATATTTTCAATAAATAGTCAATAAAATTGGTAGTTTGTAGCTTTGTAGATGCTAAAACATATAAAAAAAAATAAAATAAATAGGGAATTTTTTTTTACTTAATTGCTGTAAAATATGGCTTTGGCGCCATACGACAACCATGTTTTCCTCAAATTTAGTAAATTTTCCTAAATTCTAGTTAATTTTTTTTCTGAGTGTAAATGGGTTTTTTTTTTTTTTGAAAGTAAGGTAGCCTCATTTTTTGAGTAAACTTCAGATATTCTTTCTTGTCAAATGGTGAATGTTTACAAAATAAAAAGAAAGTGGCACTTCCTTTAATATTTATTTCATGATGAATACTACTGAATGAATACATACTACTATCAAAAGAAGCCGGTCGTCTGCTGAGCAGCCAAGTCATATAGTTAAATTATATTTGTTGTTATATTCTTATATTATATTTTCTTTAATTATAATTTTCGATCTATATAAAGAAACAATTTTTTAATACACTTTTCTAAATCACTTTTCTTAACCACTTTTCTTTAACATTAAACAGTATCAAAAATGTTGGCGTTAATAAACAACAATTTATTTGTTTATTAATAACAGCTGATTGAAACAGCTGACTTTAAACGTCAACAGAAATCGTTAAAGTGTTAGTGAATAGCAGTGTGGTTAATTTAGTTGTTTAATAATTTTGAAGAAACAATTGTGGTTAAAAAAGCGTAGTGAATCGCACTACTGGTGGCCACATGATAAAGAACAAATCTAAAATGCATAAATAATACAAGATCACAGTCTTGTTGAATTCTTTATTAATATTATATTAAACTTAATCTTAACTTGTACAAGCACTTCTTCTAGTTTAAGCAATATTGAAGGCTTTTGTCATAGAACAAATATATAGAAGGTCACTAAAAATTTAGTATTCTACTAAATCATATGTAATAAAAGCTTTTTTGACAAAAAGGAAAGCTTTTTGCACTCAAATTTTTGTTTGAAGAATTCCTCGAAATTTTGAATGAAACGCACTGTTCTAAATTGCACACATAAAGTGTTATTTTTTTTTAACAATGTCGAAGCACTTTTTACATAATTTTTTTCTTTCAACATTATTTTTTTTTTGTTTTTGCTTAATCTTATATTCTTAAACGAGCAATAATTGTATATATATATATATATATATATATATATATATATATATATATATATATATATATATATATATATATATATATATATATATATATATATATAGAATGGCTATCTCGAAAACGGCTCTAACGATTTTGATAAAATTTGGACAGTGGGTATCTTTTTTGACGTATAGGTCGAAGAAGAAGGGACTTTTGGAACTTTTACCTCTAAGAGGGTAAAAACGGGTAAAAAGGGGAAAAAAACCGAAAACGCTATGTCTCCTAAAGTAATAGGTATAGAAACAAAATTAAAATTACGTTTTAAACAGCTTTGAAAATAAGCGGACAGGTGTTTGGTACTTTTTTGAAACTATGTCCGATAGGGGGTAAAAAAGGGTGAAAATAGTTTTATTGGCACCTTTTTAACCCACTCTTATATTTTAAACTAAAGAATATAGAAAGAAACTTGGTACTGCAATCAATATGGAACTTTTAGAAATTAGGGAATAAAAAGGGAGAAAAATTAGTATTATTTTAAACAAATGAATGTTTGTCTGTATGTATGTTCTTTATAGAATAGTAAACTGTGAATTTGATTGTGTTATGCTCTTTAGCGAAGATGTTGCGGATAAGCCGGCGAAGGTTTTAAAGTTGATAAGACTAATTTCCGACAGATGGCGCCACTGAAAATTACTAAAAATTAATTAAATCGTAAACTGTACATTTGATCATGCTATGATCTTTAGCAAAGTTGTAACGCATGAGCCGACGAAGGCTTTTTAGTTGGTATGAATAATTTCCGACAGGTGGCGCTACAGAAACTTACTCAAAGTCAATTTAATCGTAATCTGTACATTTAATCATGCTACAATCTTTAGCAAAGTTGTTGCACATGAGCCGACGAAGGTTTCTTAGTTGGTATGAAGAAATTTCGACAGGTGGCGCTACTGAAATTTACTCAAAGTCAATTTAATCGTATGCTGTACATTTAATCATGCTAAAATCTTCAGCAAAGTTGTTACGGATAAGCCGAAGAAGTTTTATGAATTGGAATAAGCAAAGTCCGACAGGTGGCGCCACAGAAAACTACTCAAAATGAATTAAATCGTAAACTGTGCATTTGATCAGACTATAATCTTTAGCAAAGTTGTTGCGCATGAGTCGACAGAGGTTTCTGTTGATATGAATAATTTCCAAAATTATTCAAAATGAGTTAAACTGTAAACTATGCAAACTATGTGTTGGTCGGACAAAATAAATCAAATAATTCAAAATTAACTGAATATTTCTACAATGTCTTTCCTCTAAATTTATTTTAGCACTTTATAATATAAAATATCTAAAAACTTTAAAATTTTCCTCAAAATACTTATCATAAAGCTCCGAGCAAGGCTCGGTCTACCAGGTACTTTATATTAAACAAGTAAGAAAGTGCTATAGTCGGTCAAGCCCGACCATACAATACCCTTCACCACTAAAGTCAAAGATGTACTTTTTCCTGTATAAAGACAAATATTAGCTAAATTTTACCATCATACAAACATTTTCTTAATACTTACAAATTTAAGCTGTTTCCGTCATTTGGACTTATATGAGAGCTAGGGTCAAATGTGGACCGATTATTTCGAAATTTGCCAAATTGATTACAGTTTTTACAAAAATTATATACATATAAACTCAAAATGCTCATTATTTTCAGATTTAAGACCATTTTAGTTATTTTTGTCCCATTTAGTGCATTTTGACACATAAGTTTGTATGGGAGCTATGGTCAAATGTGGACCGATTTGGTACAGTAATTTTAGTTTACATAAGCAGTATATGTTTTAAATTTCATGAAAAAATATGGATATTTGTGGCCAATATATCAATTCCGGGATGTGTGACGAATTTCAGTAGTCATGTTCCCACTATCAGAAGAATTATTTGTGCCGATTTTCATCAAATTATATTTAGAATTGCGATCTGTACTTTGATTACAAGGTTTACATGAGGGTCCAGCTAGCCAGACGGACGGACGGACTGACATCGCTATATCTTAGAAAGTGATTCTAAAAGGTATACTAAAAGGTGGGTCTAAGACCAATATTTCTATGCGGCACAAACTTATAATACCCTTTCCACATATGGTGGTGAAGGGTATAAAAAGTAGGGCTGTAATTTTTGGTATTAAAAAAATTAATAAAATTTAAAATGAAAAATTGTTTATACATTTTAATTATCCTAAAATCAAGCAAAATTTATTATGCATCATAAAAGATGGATATCTCACGAACATGTCTTCAATTTACGGAAAAAATCTTAAAGAAAATTTTCGCCAAATCATATACTTTTTTGTGCAACTGTTTGTATTTATTAAGAAAAGTAAAAGCTCTTTTTAGGCTTACCGACACCATGTTACTGATTACATTTCGTCGGCCTTTTAGGTATTAATTTATGCTATGGCTTTTGTCACACTATCCATTAAAATAGAATAAAAACTTGGTTATCGGTAATACAAAAAGTTTGTCACATTAGAAATTAGCGTCACCAAATTATGGTATACTCATGTCTCTAATACCGCTATTAAAAAATTGTGCAATTACAATAAAACTATTATTACTTTCAGATATTATTTAGGTTGTTTGGAACTAAATTCCAAAAAATACTGTTATGTTTCATATGAAATATTTAAAGGAAAAGTATATTCTTATAGTTAAGCCAATTTTAAAGACAAGAATTAAGGTTGGCAACAAAACCTGAAACTGATTTCCCGCAATCGTCGATTTTTTACCACTTCTTCCTATTTTTTTTTTTTTTTTCTTAGTAAAGAAAATCTGGAAAATAAAATGCATTAATATTTAGTATGGACTTCATTTTTCAGTGCTCCCTTTCATTACAGAGCTCTTGGTTTTCCTTTGAATTGTGCACCTGGAATAAATAAGTTAAAATGTAATAGAGCTTGTAGTTGCACGAACGAGATTCTATTTGATGTTCACTCCTTCAGCGAATTGCTTTGTATATATTTGCACTTGGATTTTCTCTATTCGCAGGAACTATTTTCAAGCAACTGAACTCAAGCCCTTATTCTCGTATACACTCAAAGAAAGTGGCATGAAAAAAGTTATGGTATTTGAAAATGTAGGTCATCAAAATTGTGTGTTCCAAAAATGTTTCGTTATTGTTAAAAAGTTTTTTTTTTTGGTAGTTCTCGTACCATTTACTTAATATTCATTTAATAAAACATTTCATGAGCAATATAAAAATAGTTTACGATAGTTTGATAAGTTAATATAAAACTGTTTAACTTTTAGTTTTTTTAAGTGTACGAAACAAATAATTGCAAGTAAGTTTTCGTTTTTTTTTACTTCTATCGAATTTTGAGATTTATTTTCATTTTTAATTAATGAACAAACAAACTTGTACTTCTGCACTGAACTCAACTGGGAGCTAATGAACTTCAATCCTCTTTTATTTTATATCGTGTAATTGAACAAATCACAGAACAACATCAAATGAAACTTTAATTAAACGCGAAAAAAAACAAAAGCGGAATTAAGTGCTTCCTGTTAATCCCAATATAAAACCTAATTGAAAAAATACAATTTAAAATGCTTATTTTAAAGTAAAAGAGTTTACAATACAAATAAATGCAAAAATTAAATAATTTAATTAAATAATTAATTTTCTTATTGTTATTAATAATTGTTATTCTTAAAGACTCCTAAAAGACCAGTGATATGTTAAAGTAATATCTATTGGATCTTCTAAATATTAGTTCAATAGAGCAGACATACTTATGCACATTAGACTGAGTCAAATTTGATCTCGACCAGGAGGTTGTCAAAATCGTAATCTATGACGAATTCTAAGAAGGTTTTCCCAAGTAAGACAGTGAAGGGCACTAACACATATGAACAATTTGCGATTGCACTGGGTAGCAGCAGAGAAAATTTGAAAAACTGCGTTCGGTTTTCGCTTCATCATTGTTGAGTAGAGTTTGTAAAAATTCTGGACCGTAACAGTATTTTTACACTCTTTGCAATTGTTATGTGTCGTGTATGTGTATTAGAGTGCCAATAGCCTATATGGGGAAATTTGTATACCCTTCACCACCATAGGTGGAAAGGGTTTTATAAGTTTGTGCTGATGTATGTAATGCAAAGAAATATTTGACTTAGACCCACCTTTTAGTATATTATTAGGCTTAGAATCACTTTCTGAGTCGATTTTGCTATGTCAGTCCATCCTTCCGTAATCCGCAATCAAACTGTAATCAGTCTGCCAAATTTCAAGATAATCGGCTCACATTCGACTCTAGCCCTTATATAGTAGAAATGACAATATATAATTTTTGGGAAAATGTTTGTATGATGGCAAAATTAAGCAATTATTTGTCTATATACAGGAAAAGGAACAAGTTTGACCTAAGTGGTGAAGGGTATCGTATGGTCGGACTTTACCTACTATAGCACTTTCTTTAAACAAAACAAGTAAATCAAATTATCACCAAAAATGGTATTTTCTCAAACTTCGAAAATACCATTTTCAAGTCGTAGGTACAGCGAAACGGTTGAAGATATCGACACAATTTTTCCCGTTTTCTATTATCTTATTTGTTTTTCTTTATCGTTATAGGTTCAATAATTTATGATTTGTAATATTTGTTGAACAATATTTTCTAAAAATCAAAAAATGATTTTTGAAACTGACCCACACTGAACGGTTCCCATGGTAAAACTGGAAAAAAAGTCGATGGAGTTATGGTAGATTAATGAATTTTTTGCACATACCTCTCTTGGCCTACTATTTTCAAAAATGAATTAACATTTTTAGAAACCCTTTTTTCCGTTGCGGGGACAATTAAATACCCAAAATTTCCCCATTTCAGTAATAATTATTTTTTTTTAATTTCAATCTATCATTTCACATTTAAAATGATGAAGCGTGATAGTTTTTTTTTTATAAAATATAACCAATCTCTAATTATTTAGGGTTGCCACCTTTTTATAATATAACATTATTTTAAACATTTTAGTGTTATTATAGTTTAAAATATTGAAACTACTCATAACCATTGGTATTCAAATAACATTGGTATTCATTACCGTATAATGCATTGTCTTCCATTATAATACATTTTCAAATATTAAAAATATCAACTGATAATTTGATAAAAATATCAAAAACGATGATGATTTTTAAAATCATTATATTTCAAAAATTGGCACAGAGAAAACCTAAACTTTTTTACACATCTTTTAGTACATATAACAGAAAATGAGATTATTGATTTATAAAAGTAGTTTTCTGATCTGCCTATATTTTCGAGTCCATCGAAGCTGACTATTTTTTTTTAAGTACATTATTTGGCTAAAAACTTTACAGTTTTTTTATAGTGTTGTTATAAATATTTGAATTTTAGAATTTTTGTATTCTTTCTGTTACATTTTGTAAATGAAACAAATATAATTGCATGCATTTTTATTGAAAAATTAATTTTTGATATTAATTTTTCTAAAGCCATTTTTTTAAATTAAAAATTATGAAAAAATTGTCAAAATAGTTCGACTTTAAAACTGTAACTCTTTATAGGTATAGAATCGTGGGAGTCTTAGTATTCAGTTTTCATATTTTATTGATAAATTCGAAAGTTCTTTTTTCGATTTTTTTCCACTAGGTAGCTTACCGTGCGACCTGAGAAAAAAGTTAAATTTTCTAATATAAAAAAAATAATAAGTCAATTTTATAATATTTTGAAAAACTCAGCATTTTAGTACTTTTACAGAATTGTAAAACATCCCAGCAAAACTTTGGTAATGGCAAGTACTCTGATAACTGGTTACCTTGTAACGACTACAACATACCATCCGAATAAATAATAAGTTATTACAGAAGTACTTATTTGTAATTAAGATGGTAATTTAAATTGAATGGCCCCGGTTCAAATCCCACCAAGGGCAACAATTTTTTTTAGTTTTTTTTTTTTATTAAAAGAGTGTTTTTAAATGATTTTTGAATTTTAAGAACTTAAATATTATCTTCTGTAAAAAAATTTTGTAAAACTAACTCACGTTAATGAAAAAATACCATCATGAGTCCATTTTGATTATGTAGGGGATGTCGAATACCAAACACGATTCTAATAGGTCTTAACTTGGTAAGCCCAACTTATCTGGGTCATCCTTCATCTCAACTGTGGACACATACCTCCTCATGGTATCACCCGGGGAGCTAGTTTAACACCCATTAATATTGTGTTCCGAGAGTTGTCCCATAAGATCGATAAAAATGGGTTAGGATTACGGGCAAGTAACCCTCTCTTGAAAAAAAAAAATACAATGAAGAGGATAAAATTTGAATTGAAATGTCCCACTACCTAATGTTAGAGGAGGATGTCCGAAACTTCGATAGAAAGACCAAGTAGAGGAACATTTTTCAAAGCTTGGCCTATAAAATTGGAGAATATTCGCACAAGATCGAAATCCATGGAATTCTAAAATATGCTCGGACTTTGACCTTAACAGGTTGTAACATTTAAGTAAGTGAGAGTCAATCTTATGTAAAAACTTATACAAAAAAGAAGATTTAAATTGTTTAAGTTTTAAAATAATTTTAAAAAAGTTTTAAAATAATTACAAAAAATCGTATAAAAATATTTTTCCAAAAATTACAACAAAGCAAAAAAAAGCAGGGAAAAACAAAGTTATTTTCACATGATTTTGGATCTAAAAATAAAAATTGTTTATATTAATTATAAGCTGCTAAGTTTTCAACATATGAAGTAGCTCAGTGGAAGAGTCTCTGCCTAGCAGTCGGAGGGTCTAGGTTCGAGCCCCCATGGGATCATAAAAAAAAATTTTGTATTTCGTTTAAAAATATATGTTTTAAATAAAACAACAACAAAAAAGTTGTTGCTGTTGTTGTTGTTGCTTTCAAATTGCTTACCCAAGTCATTACTTTTCTGCAATTTGTAAGTACTTGCCTCCAATGATATCCCCATGTGAATGTAATGACTTAAACAGCGAATGAGTAAGTAGTTCCTGTACAATAGTTTAACTGTTTAACTCATTATTTGGTAATGAAAAGTTTTACTGGGATGTCATACTTTTATTCTAAATAAGAATTAAATTACTAACAAACTAAAAAATTTTGCAAATTTTGTTCGGTTCATGGGCAAGGGATTATTTTTTTTAGCATTTTGAACAAATCGGGGTGTTGGCCGCATAAAAACGAACCTACGGCAATATATGTGCAACGTCGTATCAAAATTTTTTTTACGGACTCTAAAGATAAATATACAAAATAAAAATGTATCGCACTGATCAACTGAACAATACCACCGATATATAATCTTGCAGAAAGACTTATCTACTTTTGTCTACTGACTTCTCAGATATTCATAATTAAAAATTAACTCTTCGAAAAGGAAAAATTTACATATTTTGACATTTTAATCTGGTTTGTGGAGCTCGTATACTGCCTGAGTTATGTATATTATATATTTAAAACTTCATCAAAATCGGTCCACAAATGTTTAAGTTTTAATTATATCAAAAGACAACTCAGTAAAATCAATAAAATTAATTTAATATTAAGGTTCTGCACATTTCGTTAAAACATAAAGCTTTCGCAGGTTCAAATTAATCCATAATACCTAAGTAATACCTCTCAAATACTATTGCCAAAGAACTCTAGATGAGCCTGGTTTACAAAGCTTAATTTATATAAGTGATTAACTTTTCTATTATTTACCTGATAGTCATTTAAATTATCTGAATCTTATATACCCATTAAAACTTTGCAATGTCATGTTATTAAAGTAAGAACTTACTTGTAATTCAAATGATAAATATAACTGAATGGCGCGGATTACAATCCCAGCAAGACCAGAACCTCGTTTTTGCATTTCTCGCATCGAGTAATTTCTCACATCGAACAGTGAAAATACCCAAAAAGCAATGTCAGTTGAAACCATTAGTTAGCAACACCCATTATTTTTATAACAATTTCACTGTTCGATGTGAGAAATTACTCGATGCGAGAAATACAGAAACTAGGCACAGGTTTTTTCCATTTTCTTTTATTAAAAAAGTTTATTTAATGATTTTTGAATTTAAAAAAAAAAATAAATCTTTGTAAAAAATTGGTAGAAAACTTCAAAATTTGAACTGAAATAATATTAGTTGTTTTACAAAAAGTCTGTTATTTTTCGATCCTTCCGTGGGCCAACTTTTTCGATTTTTGTATCTTGATTGAAGAATAATGAAAATTGAAGATATGCTTTTTGAGATAACCTTGAGTCAAGAACATAATTGATCTTCCTTGTTCTCCAATACATGATTAAATGTTTTAGTTAAAAGAACAAGGAGCTTAAGGACATACACAAAAATATAGACCAAAAGTTATAGACATATAAAGTGAGAGTATTTTGAAAAAAAAAAAAAAAAATAATAAAAAAAACTAACTTTGTACCGCCATAAAGTCTTAATCAATTCAAAACTTTGAAGAACTTTAAAAATTGCATAAGCAAGGATAATGTGTATACCAAATGTCATCCAATTCGGAGATGGTGTGGATCAGTACATCTTCAAAAATTTTTGATTTGACTCTACAATAAACTAAAAATAGGAGAAAAAAACAAAGTTATTGTGTCATGTCATGGATCTAAAATTTAGATTCTAAATATAAAAATTGTACAAGTCAATTATTAGCTTCCAAGTTTTCAATATATGAAGTGGCTCAGGGAGTTGAGTTCAAGCTCTGAAAAGTTTTGCGGGATATATATCTTATAACTACTCGTCTAATTGAGGAACCTAAAACTTGCAAATATCAACAAATCAAATCATCTCTACCATATATTATATTTTATTAAGAATCACTTTAAAACAATTAAAAAAGTTAAAGATAGTAAGATTATGACTTACCCTTATACATTGGAACTGGATCTATTTAGTAAGCTTTGTTCAATGTTAAACTGAGGAAATTGATATTTATATTTTGAAGACCCTTTGCATATGGCATTTATATTGCTAAGAATTACACTCAATATAAACCTTACACTCAGGGAAAAAACGTGCTGATAATAAGATTTTCTGCTTGAAATCGAAACTTTTTCTGCTTGAAAGTAGAGTAAATACGAAAAATCTTATTTTGAGTATAAAATCTTAATTTTTTAAGATTCTTTGTAAGATCGCAATCTTAAAAAAAATCTAAGCACAGAATCGATAACTAAGAATGTGTTCTTATTAATTAAGATTAAATTCTTAATTTTTAAGAATGCACTCTTAATTAATAAGAACATAATCTTAAATAATAAGAACGCATTCTTAATTATCGATCTTGTTCTTAGAACTTTTTCAAGATTGCGATTTTACAAACAATCTTGAAAAATAAGATTTTATTCTTAAAATAAGATTTTTCGCATTTACTCTACTTTCAAGCAGAAAAAGTTTCGATTTCAAGCAGAAAATCTTATTATCAGCACGTTTTTTCTTATGAAGGGCAGTTCAATTTATACTCCCCATCACATACCGGAACTAAATTGCCTTCTATTGGAATATTAAGGATCACTTCATCCGGATTAAGGTTTTCCATTTATATTTCTTATTAAATTTATATTTTTTCTCAAAAAATTAGTTTTTCACTTTTTCGCAACTACTTTGGTCGGCGGATTACAATTTATGACAAAATACTGAGAAATTTCCCTCAAACAAGCACACAAATCTACAAAATCAAGAATACGATCTTAAGATTAGAACTTACAATCTTAGATTAGATTAGATTAGATAGGAGGACCTCACAGAAAACTGTAAGATTATGCACAATCAATCAATCAATCAATCACAACAATCTTCAAAATAAGAATAAAATCTTGAAATCAAGATCACAATCTTAAAATAAAGAATACGATCTAAAATTAAGATTTAAAATCTTATAATAAGATTAAAATCTTAAAAGCAAACAAATTACATATTTATTTTTAGATTGTATTCTCATAACTAAGAATTTATTCTTAAATTTAAGAATATAAATCTTACTGGCTATATTTTCAAGATTGAAAATTCAAGATTTCGCAATCTTATATTGTAGATTTTTTTTCTTGAAATCAGATCGTCATTTTTCTCTTAGTGTAGGAACCTATAGATTCCAAATAATCTTAAAAGGTTTGTTTATTTTAAAGATACATATATGCCACAGTAAAAAATATCTTAAATGAAAACTTAGTTGAAAAAATAACTTTAAATTCTAAAAATTATGTAATTTTTACTTTTCTTTACATTTCGTTACCAAAAGATCTTCTAGAAGCCACCCAAGATAGACTGAAAGCCATAGAAAGATCGACCGTTTGGGCACGGCTTATATGTGCGTTTAACTTCTATTATATATCCTTTGAGGTTCAAAATGTGTAATTTGTGAAATTGTTTTTTATCTGAATTTTTAGCAAGTTTAAGACCGAATATTAGCCAAAGTGTCACAAAAATTAATCAATGTACGAGTAAGTGTAGTATATCGGCCCAAAATTATACATAAAATCAGTATATATACAAAATATATTTAAAATCAGTGTATGTTACAGCGCCCTTAAACATTCACAAATCTGCATATCAATATCCCATATAATTTTTGTAGAGCTAACCAAAATTCATCTTCAGAAGCATATATAATTAACCATAAACTCTTTCCGTACAGCTTTTTTACAAAACAATTTTTAAAGGGAGTTAAAGATTCAGCATAGCCGAATATAATATTCTTACTTCAGTTAAAGTAAATGTTTAGATACGAAAAAAGGACTTGACAAAGCGTCCATATTTCATCAGCGTTAACAAGAACAAACAAAAAAGATGCTGATGGCTAGATATTGCAAAGACATTTCAAAGCCTAATTTATCTTCAGTGTATGATACGAAGAGTGTAAGAATGAACTCGTAAAGAAGAAAAAAACTTTTTTTTCAATTCGAGCTTGGTATCAGTTTATGTTCTGTTATGTAAAACAAAAATATTGACAAACAAGTTTTTTCACTCAACCTGTAGCTGAGGGTGTAGTTTTGGCATATATTTTGAAAATCTGTCAATACACAGTGGTATGACAAAAGGTTTAATGGAAATAATTTTACATTTTCTAAAAGTATTTAAATACATATACACATGTAGAATCGTTTCATAAAATAATATTTAGAACTAAAATTTTTTGAAACTTGAGCCTTATAAGTAGGTAAGGAATTTTTATTTTATATGGGTTTGAAAATTTAAATATTGATCCATTTAGAATTTTCATTTTATTTTTATCTAAATCCAGTGTTTTGAGCATGCAATACAACAAAAACTATGTATGAACTATTCCATTTCAAGTAACAATTTTAGGTCACGGCTGGAGGTTATTTATGCATGATACTTTTAAGATACACATTTAAGGAACTGAATGTAAATATTCTGGAAAATAGAAAAATGGGTGAAAGGAGTTAAGTGCCTTAAAATAAAAATAGAAAAAAAAAAATAAATTTATATTCCCATTTTTTTCGTAATGCACATCCCAGGAAGAATTTTACTTACAGAATAATGTGCAAAGGAAAGAAAGAGACTAAATACTTTTTGAAATAACCATTGATTTGTGTATGAAATTTTCCAAAATTAATCATAAATGCTTTCAAATAAATTTGTACTGATCTCTTAATATGCTTAACATTGCTATAATTTTTCAGTATGAACTTCCATACCACCATAGATTAGAGCTGCAAACAATCGATAGTACTATCGATAGTTTTATTTGTTATAAGATATCGATAGTTTTTTTTACTATCGAAGTCGATTTATTGTAGCTAACGTAGCATTTTTTGCAAATAATTTTACGAAATTTTTTAACTGCCGAACAGAGGTTCAATTTCGTTTTTCATTGGCCAAACCTCTGTAACTTTTTAACTAATAAAATAGTTTTTTTAAGTCAATAGATAACATCTTAAGCTTTCGTCGAGTTTAGGTCCTATTGAGATTTGTACAACGGTTTGTTAAGAAATTTAAACTTAAAGTTCAACTTTCGATCTGTTTTCCTTAATACTTGTTTGTACTTCCGTTTCAAATGTTCCAATTCATTTTTGACCCACTTCCTCTTAACCGATTTGGTTCAAATTCGGGCCACAAGACCATCTTGGATGACAATATAATCAGCCTTATTACGGTTGTCGAATATACGACTTCGACAACGACAGTTAGTACAAGATTAATGTAATTGTATTGATTTTATTATCTTTAGGGTGGCCCCTATTTTTATTGAGCTATTTTCAATATTTTTATTAGGATGGCCCAAATTTTAATACTTTGCTAAACAATTCTTACATAATTCTTAGTTTTGGTCAATAAATAAAATAAAATTGAATATTAATATTTGAATACTTTATTTCATTCAATTAACAAATCCAAATTATAATTATTATTAATTCTGCAAATATTCTATATTCTATTAAAATGGGGAAAAATAGGGTTTTTTAATATTAACTTTAAGCGCTTATACCGTTTTTCATGGTAAAGCTTTTAAAACACTTCTTGCTTGTAGAATATTCAAAATTGTTCTTTAAAAAAAGCTTAAATCAATAAAATCACGTTATATATAATCAGATATAAGAAAAAATCGGTGTAGTATGGAACAAAAATTTAAAATTTGAACTTTTGAAGTCAAATTTCTTTAAAACCATAAGAGATAGGATATGCAGGTATCGATGTTTTTTGTAGATCTTGATCTATATATTTGTTATATAGTATGACTCTTCAAATCGGTTGGGAAATGGCATTATATATCGTTTTAAGTGATTTATGAGTCTTTTGGGGCAATTGTTCCGCCCCAATAAAGTCTATACTAGAATTTTCTCATATAAACATTTTACTTTTACCTTTCTTTGAATGGTTTCGTTATACATTATTAAACTTCAAATTCTACAAATTTATGGCGGTTTCAAATTTAATGCAACTGATTAAAAACAACAGTCAAAAATAACAAAAAAATAAAAATAGGTTATTCTCGAACTTATCCAATGTAGAATAGAATTATAGAAAAATAATAGAATTGATTAAAAAGTTGATTAATTTTACCGAGCAAATCAGCTGATTTGTTCGAGTAAAAATATAAAAATAAAACATACACATTTAGCCGGAGGCAGCGGTTTCAATATAATCGACTTCGATTTTCGTTAAATAATAATTATGTTAAAAAATCAATAAAACAAGTTATTTATACTCTACATAGGGTTGCCAGTCAAGCTGGATTAGACTGGATTGTCCAGCTTTTTTAAAGCTTGTCCAGTGTCAAGCTAAAATTAAATTTGTCCAGCTGAAGGTGAAATATTAAAATTTTTTGAATGTTTTTAAAGAAAAACTATTTTTATAAAAAATTGTAATAAAATTACCCTCTATCAAATTTTCCCATTTTACTTGCTTTACTTAAATGGCCTATATCAAAAACCTGTTAAGGTCAAAGGCCGAGCATATTTTAGAATTCCATGGGTTTCAATCATGTACGCATATTCTCCATATCGTAGGTCAAGCTTTGAAAAATTTTCCTCTATTTGGCCTTTCCATCGAATTTTCGGAGGTCCTCTATTACGAGTTCATTAGCGATCGTTTTGTTTTGTTGCTGGAGTATTTTCATACATTTGCACAAAATGTCCCAGCCAACGCAGCCGGTGCTATTTGATACGTTTTACTATGTCGATGTTAACGTATAACTTTATCTGCCTGCTTATGCCAAAATAGCATCTGTTGGCAAGTATGATTTTACATTTGATTTCAAAACTTATGTCGTTCTTTATGTTGACGGCATTACCAAGGTAAACATATTATTTTACAACGTCGTAGCTATAGTTCTCAACGATCACATATGGTCTAATTCTTGAGAATTGCCTGCTTGTAAAAACTAGCATTTTTTTTTTTTTTTTTTTTTTGATTCATTGACAACTAGACCCATTTTATTAGATTCTTTTTCGATACTTGAAAAGGCGACAGTCAAATCGCGCAATGTGCGATCCATGATATCAAAACGCGAGCAGCATGTGTTTTCTGTTGAAAATTGTTTCAGATGTATTAGCTGAAGTATCTCGGATGATTTTATTTTCTCTCGATATCGCTGCGGTTTATCAAAAATTGAAAGATTCATCGAAGCAAATTTTTAAAACAAGTTTTTTATTATTAATGTCCAGCTCATTTTTGGGTTGTCAAGCACTTTTTCCTTATGTCCAGCTTTTTCAGGATTTGTGCCTGGCAACCCTTACTTTATACCACCTTATGAAAATTTGACCCTAGTTATCACATAACCCCCAATGATGGAAATTTACTAATTGTAGTCGTATAAGTCTTAAGAAAGATGATCAAATTTGACAAATAATGATCGGGCTTGGCCATTCCTGTTTGTTTTATTTTGCCGGTAGAAGCACTTAAGAAGATACGTTGGAATTCGATAGTATCGATAGTTTTACTCAAGCTATCGAAACTATCGAGTAATGCCGACTATCGATAGTTTTGCAGCTCTACCATAGATGGAAAGTTATTAGTGATGTTATATATAACTAGGGTGTTCATTTTACTCGACTTTTAATTGTTTGAGTAATCAAATAACTTGAAAATGGAGTTTTTAATTACTCGGAAAATCGATTAATCGTTAAAAATTACTCGAGTTAATCGAGTAAAAAAGCATCTCAAAATTACTCGAGTAAGATATTTCTGTAAGCTTTTTATATATATTTTTAATACAACATTTCTTTTAATAAAATTATAGTATTTTATTAACAAAAAAGTTTAACAATTCGCAATAAAAACATAAAACAAAAATAAAAAAATGTATTTTTTAATACAAATTAACATTTGTAACATATTGTCACCCTAAATATTTTAAGTGAGTTTATTTACTTCTATATATAATGAGCAATCTTACGATTTCATAAATCCTGAGTTTGATCTAATAGATTAGTAGGCTCTACGATTATTGTTTACCTATGTTTACAATGCGAAATTCAACTGACCTAAAGTGGGATCTACGACTACATTGCGTCCTTTAATTGAACTATAGTTGGACGTACTTCAACTAAACTGTAGTAGTATCTTAGAATTGGCAATGTTAAAATCCACGATTATTTCATAAATTGAAAATTAACTATATTACAACTCTCGATTATTGCTTTAAATTAGTAGAACCATAAATTATTGCCTAAGATGGACCATAAAACGGTAGATAATTGATTTAAGTGGTCTTCATTTGAACCCTTGATTATTGCATAAAATGGCCAATGTTTTTTTACAAACTTTACATTTTAGAAATACGCTGAGACAAATTTTAGTCATTTTATTTTAAAAAAATATTTACAAAATTATTGAAATAATTTTTTCTCGATTACTCGTAGAAAATTACTCAAATAAATCTTTATTTGAAATTAGCCATTTTAGTTTACTCGAGCGATTAATCGATTTTAATTTTCCGATTAATCGAGCAAACATAACTCGAGTAAACACCCTATATATAACACACAGAAGTATTAGTTTGATACCTATTGTCGTAAACCGATAGACTTAAGGTACGGTCAGACTCATTAAACATTTAAATCAAATATTTTTTTGAAAATATTGTCAAAACAATATAATAAAAAATTTGTGGTCACAGAAAAAATACGTTCAAAGTATAAACAAAAAAACAGGTTTTATTTATGGTCACACTTAAGATTAAATATTTACCAGAGTTCTGCATCAAAACATTTGAAAGGCCTTTCAACACATTCGTTTTTTTTAGATTCAACTCTTTATTTGTTTTTGTTCACGCGAATCAAATTCGTGTAGAAACAAAAAAGATACACAATTAAAAAAACACACAAGAGAAGTGCAGAGAACTGTAGAGAGTAAAAAACTCGACACGACAACAAATCATTTCAGAAATAACAGTTTTGATTTGTAAAATAACGAATTAACACTAATCATTCTAATTCATTAGTTTTAATTATACCCTTCACCACCATAGGTGGAAAGGGTATTATAAGTTTGTGCTGATGTATGTAACGCATAGATATATCTGTCTTAGACCCACCTTTTAGTATACCAATAGGCTTAGAATCACTTTCTCAGTCGATTTAGCGATGTCCGTCCGTCCGTCTGGCTGGCTGCCTTTACCCCTATGTAAACCTTGTAATCAAACTACAGGTCGCAATTCTAAAGATAAATTCACGAAATTTGGTACAGATAATTTTTTTGATAATGGGACCATGGCTGTTAAAATTGGTCAAAATCGGTCCATTATTTATGGTACCTCTAATAGGTCCCACTTCCCGGAATTAACATATTGGCCACAAGTATCAATATTTTTTCATGAAATTTAAAACAAATACTGCTTATATAAACTAAAATTACTGTACCAAATTTTGTTGAAATCGGTCCACATTTGACCATAGCTCCCATACAAACTCTTCTTTAAAAACGCACTAAATGAGACAAAAAAATCACTAAAACGCTCGTAAATCTAAAAATATTGAAAATTTTAAGTTTATTTTTTGCATACATAATTTTTGTAACAATTGTAATCAACTTGCCAAATTTCGAGATAATCGGTCCACATTTGACCCTAGCTCTCATATAAGTCCAAATGACGGAAACAGGTTAAATATATACGTTTTGAGAAAATGTTTGTATGATGGCAAAATTTAGCAAATATTTGTCTTTATACAGGAAAAATAACACCTTTGACCTTAGTGGTGATGGGTATCGTATGGTCGGGCTTGACCGACTATAGCGCTTTCTTACTTGTTTTTGGGTTGAAATTAAAAAATAAAATGAATGTTTGTTTTCCTATTTTTATTTTTAATTTAATTTAACAATTCTTAGGAAAATGTTTAAACAATAAAAATATAAGAATACAGTTTATCAACCACTTAACAACAACTAAGTACGAAGGGAATGTGCAACTGTGATTCATTTACTTAGAATGTTTACTTTAGAATGTTCTCTTAATAAATACAAAAGAAAAAAAACACATTGTAAACGAAACAAATAATGTTTTGACTCTCTTCTCATTTTTCTTCATTCGAATTGAGTTGTAACACCAAACTTGATTTTGCAATACTCATTCGTTTCTCTTTCTTTTATATTATTCTTTTGCACTGATCGACACCATTAAATAATTTTACTGTGATTTGAGATTTAGAATAATTCATTGCAGAAGTCTGATATTTACCCAAAAAATATTTGATCAAATTTTGGCAAAACAAAATTGAGCATCTAGCAATTTGTTTCTCATATTTGAGTTGTTGTTTCTCAAATTTGATGTTGTTGTTTCTCAAATTTGATGTTGTTGTTTCTCAAATTTGATGTTGTTGTTTCTGTTTGAATAGTAAACAATAGAAATGCTCAGCTGTTATTTGTCCCTGTTTGATGTTACAAAAATTTTGTAAGATTAAATAATTGTTTGATCAAAATTTAATAAAATATTTGCTCTTGCGTGGTCACATTAGGAAAATTTTTATTTGCTGGCAAATGATTTTGTTTTGTTCAAATCAACATGTTTCTTGTTTGAATATTTTGTGGTCAGACTACGAGGATCAAATATTTGATAATTTCGATTAAATGTTTAATCAATGTGACCGTAGCTTTAAGAATTACTAAAAAGATTTAGAATTACCCCATGAGTCGATTTAACGATGTTTCAGAGATTTGCTGGAATTTGGTTTGTTAAAATCAATCTATTATTTCACGGTTGATTATCAAAATTTTGTACGTATTTGTTTTTGCAATTTTAAAAATCTCTTAATGTTTTCAAATGTGTAATTCATAAGACATAACCAATAAACGTTAACGTTCTTGACGTCATAAATTAATATAAATTCCATTTTATCCCGATGCTTAAATGTGATTTTATTGATTGTCATTGAGGAAAATTAAAAAAAAGATGATTTAATATTATGAACATAAGTATGTTATAATGCTTAAAAGCTTAAAGGAAACAAGAACAAATCAGGAATTATTGCTGATTCACGTAAACTTTTCTTGATTAAACCAAAGCAATTTAGGTATTCTTTTGCTTTTAAACACAATAAAGGTATTCACAATTTAGAGTATTTACCCTAGTACAAGAGTAAAAAAGTATTGTAACAAAAGACAGAATTGTGAATACACATTATAAGATTGTAGTAGATAATTTGTTAAAATTATTAATTAAAATAATTTAAATGACTGTAATGTAACACTCTACTTTTTACTTCTTTACTCTTATATCAGTCAAAGTACTCTGGATTATGAATACCACTTCTATTCATAATTGTTTTGCAAGCACATTTTCAATAATAATTTTAATAGCAGAAATAATAGAAAGTTGCTTAAAACTATTTTATTTTCTATTTAATTGTAGATCAAAAATCAATACTAACCGATAGCGATTGGAAAAAACTATGGATGCGAGGAGGTATAAATCCAGATTCAAAATTGGATAGCAATAATATTGATTCAAGTGACAGTCCAATGTTCGAGGACAGTGAAGTAAGTATTAAACTGAAATATTTTCTGTATAAATGAAAAAACAATTGTAAAGTTAAAACCAAAGTTCGAAAAAAAAACAGAACCTTATTGTACTGAACTTACCCACACACAAAAGTTATTTATTTTATCTATGTCCGAAACAAAGTTAAGCAGACAAAGATTCTATAAAAGAGAACGGTACCTTATAATAACGTACCGTTCTCTAGTATTTTCGAGTATTTTTTAGTTAACTTTAGGGTACTATAAAGAACTTACAGCCTATCCCACGACATCGAACGTTTTCAGTCGTTCGCGTTCTCAAAGAAAAACAGCTGATTTGTGTCCCACTAAAAATTTTCAGTACGTAAACACTTTAACATAAAATTGCGTCCTACTATGTCATTTCTCTGCCAGCTACACGAAAACATATGTCAAAATCATCACACATGTTTTCATCAAAAAAAGCGTAACAAACTTTATTATTTTCAAAAAAGGAACTTTATTTTATTGAAAAGAAATTTTAAGACATAATTTTAACATTTCCCAGAAGAATAGGCTTTAGAGATTCGTTTAAATTGTATTAAAAAATATTTTGGAAAATTTTTATTTACTTTAAATGCACTATGTTGTATATTAAAAGTAAAATTTACAAACCTCAGCGCTTTTTTTTCTTAAATTGTTGATAAATTTGTCGAACAGACGATTAGGCAACATTGAAATTTAACAATTTTCAAATATCTTACATTTCAAAACGTAAAGCCAGAAGAACGATAAGTCAAAAGATAGTGGGACGCTTATTCGAACGAAAATGGGTGACTTACTTTCGTTTGTATAATCTTTTGTCGACATCGTGGGACAGGCTATTAGTTACGAATTTTTAGATAACTTACTTGTGGCTGTGTTGAGCAAGGATTTGAATATGAAGTTTTTGGTAAATATCAAAGTGCTGGCTTATGGCTGAGGTAAAAGCGAACATCAACCTACTCGAATCAGAAGTACTTGTTAAAATCTTGGAAACAGGCCATCAATTTGGAACTGCTGGTATGTCAATTGTAATTCTATTAATGAAACAAGTTTTTTATGAAAAGGGTTTCTATCATAAACGACAGCATTATTTTATTAATTTTGCTTTTGGCAATACTGTTTTCTTCATTGCTGTCAGTTCATAAGAGTCCGTTAAAGTACTCAACAAAGTACTTTATAGTACTCTACGAAGTATGTTATTTCTAGCGTACTTCGTGAAAGTTCGTTATGATAAAGGTTGTGTATTTTAACAGGTACTCAAACATTTTAAGGTAACTATATTAAAATTTAACACTTTGTTACGTAT
This sequence comes from Stomorhina lunata, assembly GCA_933228675.1. Classification (NCBI taxonomy): domain Eukaryota; kingdom Metazoa; phylum Arthropoda; class Insecta; order Diptera; family Rhiniidae; genus Stomorhina; species Stomorhina lunata. The sequence goes on from OW121744.1 coordinate 69,471,294, forward strand.
GTGACAAAATACAGTACTTTAGAGTGTTTTTTCGAGCCTTGGTTGAAATTATCAAAAACTCAATCTTTTAATTAAAATAATACATTAAAATGTTTCGACCAATTTTTTGTTTAAATGCTCCCCATTGCAACAAATTAAAAGCACTTTTACGAGATTTGAATGGAAATTAAATAAAAAAAACGTAATTAAAATAAAATTATTTTCGGACTTTTTTATGATTTTCTTATTCGATCTTTTGTATTTAAAACTTTTTCTTAAATGGTAAAAACGAGCCAAATGCCTGTGTTGTATAAAATCAATTCTTTATTATTGCTATCCGATATTTCAACATCCTTTGGATGTAATCTTCAGGAACCTTTAAATTTAAAATAAATCATTATTTTGTTACAAAGTGTACAATTTATCACACATATCATATGATAACCCTGTTTAACCCGCTGCGACTGAAGTGATATATTTTTTTTTTCCAATTTTAATGACGTGATTGACCATTTCCATGTCTTACAAATATATTTTGATTTGAATAAAAATAAAGATCTGAGTCAAGAGTCAAATCTAAAATTCAGCGCAGTAGTTCGACATAAACATTCATCTCATAATGGGGTCGTCGTTATTAAAAGTGGTTGGGAACTTAGTAAAGGACTTACTTTTCAAATTTGGCATTCTTTACTTACTTTCTTAAACGGAATAAATTTACAACCTGTTAAGGCCAAAAGCAGATAATATTTTAAATTTCCCTGTGCTTCGATCTTGTGGGCATATTCTCTAATTTCGTAGGCCAAACTTCGAAAGATTTTCCTCTACATAGTCTCTCGGAGGTTCTCTTTTACGAGTTTTCTCGGCATCGTTTCCGAAAACTTTTCTTGCTGGAGTATTTTCGTCCATCGCACAACATGTCCTAGCCAACGCCACCGCTGCTGCTTGATGCGTTTCACTACGTCGATGTCAGCATATAACTCATACAGCTCATGGTTCATTCGATGTTGATATTCATTGTTAATACAGACTGGTCCAAAGATTTTTCGTAGAATCTTTCTCTCAAAAACTCCAGCAATAGCTCTATCTGCCTATGCAAATACCCATGATTCAAAACCATATAAAAACACGGGTAGTATAAGCCAGGGATGGAAAATTACTATCTTGATTTTGTACCAAATATAAAAATAAAATATACTTTTTAGACCACGATGGCACTATTTTGAAATTTAAACTTATCGTCTTTAAAAATTACTCATTTAACAGGTATTATTTGATTTCTGAATATCTAACTAACGTACCTGAAATGTAATATTATACAGTTAAACGGAACCCGCTCCAAAAATCAATTTACAATTTAAACAATTGGTACCGTTACCAATCAGGTTTAAAATAGCGCAATTGTACCATGTTTACCATCCCTGATATAAGCGTTTTATAGAGAGTTGTTTTATTTCTTACGGAGAGAGCTATATTTCTTATCTGATTTCTTAGACCAAAATAACATGTGTTGGCAAGTATGATTCTATTTTTGATTTCTAAGCTTATGTCGTTATTTATGTTGACAGCGGTACCAAGGTAAACAAATTCTTTTACAACCTCGAAGCTATAATTCTCAACGATCATATGTAGTCCAATCCTTGTGAATTGTCTACTTGTAGAAACCACCAGTTTTGTTTTTGATTCATTGACAATTACCCATTTTTTTAGATTCCTTCTCGAAATTCGAAAAGGCGGCAGTCACCTCGCGTAGTATGCGTCCCATGATATCAATGTCAGCGGCAAATGCGTTTAGTTACAAAGGACTCTGATAGGTTCTTAGTCAAACTCAGACATTGATTTAAATAACTTTACCTGGTCTAAAGGTTTCAGTTATTTCGTTAACTTTGGGCTTTAACCCTTCTTATAAGCAATTGAAAGAAGGCTTATCCCTCTATAATTGGCCCATAAGGTTTTTTCTCCTTTTTTGTGCACTCGGCAAAGAACACTGAGACTCCAATCGCCTGGCACACGTTCTTATAACCATATAATTTTTTTTCAATTCATTCCATCCGGCCTCAGTCGAGTTATTGCAATTCAAATTTATTCAAATTTACTATACTTATTTGAAATATTTAGTGATTTTAGATTATATTGTTACGTTTTTCCTTTAAAAAACGTGGATGGAATTCTTTTTGCAAACAACCGTAAACAAATTAATTAAAAACACTTATGTAGTTTTTCAAAGTAAACGTTTTATTAACTTTAGAATCACTTAAACACACTTTCACAAAAACTGTAAACAAACTTCACAAAACTGCTTTACAATTATTCTTAGTCACACTGTTTCTCTTATACGAGTTTGAAATAAAAACTGTTCCCACAATACTCGCCCATCGGCCTTATATAGTAGAGAAGAGAGTTTCTAGCAATTTCTGCAGACGTAAACAAAGAGCAGCTGTAGTTGATTACACTAACAATGTGGCTTACGAAAGTTCATGTGTGTTCCACTACATTCTCACATGATCAAGAACACACTCACACATACGTTGTACAAACAGGTTATCTGAAGTTAACAGTAACAGAGAGAGAGAGAATGTAGATAAAAGAGAAACATGTTGCTAATACTCTTTACTGTACATAAGAGAAACATGTTGCTCTGCTTATTGACATAAACAGAATAACAACAACACCAACAGAAACATCTAGAAAGCGAGGGGAAGAATTATAAACTGTGAACTTTGCACAATGGGACGGATAAGTTTAAAATTCGTCACACTGCCCCCCTCTTAAGCCTGTTCGTCCCGAATAGGCAAGGTCTCCGTTCTTCCGTAGGCATCTTTCGAGGTGTACGACCTTCATTTTAGACCTTGGACTCTTATCTTTTTGTATTCGATACACCACATCATTTATCCTTTTAACAACCTTGTACGGGCCATCCCAATGAGTTTGTAGTTTGGGGGATAATCCTTTTCTTCGCTGTGGGTTGTATAAGAGTACCAACTGTCCTTCACTAAATCCCTGGGAATTGGCCGCTCGATCGTATCTGGCCTTCATCTTGTCGCTGACCATTCTTATTTTGCTGCGGACGAAGTCATGAAGTTCATTAAGGTTTTCTTGCTCTTGGGAGGAGAGGTGACCACGATCCTCAGTATTTGTTATTGGCTTAGTACCAAATTGCAAGTCTGCAGGTAATCGCAGCTCGGTTCCAAAAACGACTTTGGCAGGAGTCTTGAACGTGGAGTCGTGAGCGGCTGTTCGATATGCCAGCAGAAATTTTTGTATGTGTTGATCCCAGTCTCTCTGATGAGTGCTGACCACTTCCCTTAGGTACTCTTCCAGCGTACGGTTAAACCTTTCAACCACACCATCAGACTGTGGATGTAGAGGGGTAATTCGCGTTTTTCTTATACTATACAACTCACACATTTCCCTGAACACCGCGGATTCAAAATTTCTGCCTTGATCTGAGTGTAGCTCTAGTGGAACTCCATAGCGGCATATCCAGTTGTTCACAAAGACGTCTATCACCGTTTTAGCTTCTTGGTCAGGTACTGCATACACATCAGGCCATTTGGTAAAATAGTCCATCACCACTAGCACATAACGATTACCAGCTACGCTTACAGGAAAAGGTCCTGCCACATCCATAGCTATCCGCTCAAAAGGGGCACCAGAATTGTACTGCTGTAGTTGGCCACGACTTCTTCGGACTGGACCCTTGGCTGCGATACAGTTTGGACAATTAGCAATCCAGTCAGCCACACTCTGAGGACAACCAACCCAATAGAACCGCTGCTTCAGTTTTTCTAAAGTCTTTGTTACACCTAGGTGACCTCCGCTGGGACCATCATGAAACTTATTTAGTACTTCCTTTATTTTAGAGGATGGTACCACGACCAAATTTTGCACTGTCTTTCCATCGGCGCTCTCCCAAGTGCGATACAAGCAACCGTCTATTACCTTTAGACTATCCCAGAGAGCCCAATATGACTTCATCAGCGGACTTTCCTGCGATATCTCGTTATGGGTTGGCCTCTTGTCTTCTTCTTTAGCTTGAATTATTTTCCCCAGTACTGGATCGTTCCTCTGCACTACAGACCAATCTCCACTGGATTCTACTCGCATTAGCCGAACATCAGTAACACACTCCTTTGCTTCGGTCTTAGTACAGTGCTTACACTCTATACTGCAAGGACGTCTGGAAAGGGCATCGGCATTCCCGTGATTTCTGCCTTTTCTGTGGTCGATCGTAAAATCGTAGCTCTGTAGTCGTTCGATCCATCGTGCAAGCTGGCCTTCTGGTTGTTTGAACTGCAATAACCATCTGAGTGCGGAATGATCGGTCCTTAGTTGAAACTTCTGACCATACAGGTACTTATGGTAGTGCTTCACACATTCTACTACTGCCAGGAGTTCTCGTCTTGTAACGCAGTAGTTCCTTTCGGGCTTTGAAAGAGTTCGACTGTAGTAGCCAATCACTCGTTCTGTTCCGTTCACCTCCTGTGAGAGCACACCTCCAATTCCGCATGCGCTTGCATCGGTGTCGAGCACGAATTTCTCTCCGGCAACGGGATAGGCCAATATTGGTGCTGAGCAGAGTAATGTTTTTAACCTCTTAAACGCTTGCTCCTGCTCAGTACCCCAATAGAACAGTCGAGACTTCTTCGTTAGCTCATGCAAACTTGCAGCCACCCCTGCAAAATTTGGAACAAACCGCCTGTAGTAAGTGCATAGCCCTAGGAAGCTGCGTAATTCGTGGAGATTTGTTGATTGCGGCCAGTCTTTGACAGCTCGTATTTTGTCGAAGGTCTTTCCCATGACGATGATGTCGTCAAGGTACACCAAACAAGTTTTCCACTGAAGTCCTTTCAATACTCGTTCCATTAGCCGTTCGAAAGTAGCTGGGGCCTTGCAGAGTCCAAATGGCATAACGTTGAACTGCCATAGCCCATCAATAGCACTAAACGCTGTTTTCTCTTTGTCTTTCTCTGAGATCTCCACCTGCCAATAGCCGCTTTGAAGATCTAACGTAGAAAACCATTTCGCTCCACCTAATGTGTCCAGGGTGTCATCGATTCTTGGTAAGGGCTGTCCTTTTTCGTAACATCGTTTAGCTTTCGGTAGTCAACACAAAATCTGGAGCTGCCATCTTTCTTCTTAACCAGTACCACCGGAGAGCTCAATGGACTTGCGGATGGTTCAATTACTCCACTACGCTCCATTTCGTTGACCAACTCCTTAACTTCGTCTCGCTTGGCCAGGGGAATACTCCTAGGTGCCTGTTTAATTGGTCTCGCCTCGCCTGTATAAATTTCATGTTTCACTATTTTCCGTTCTTCCCTGGCTTTGAGTTTTGGACGCAAATACGCCTGCATGCTTCTTTAAAAATTGTTTAGCTTTATTTTTGTAGGACGGTGTCAAGTCTTCTACCCATTTCTCTACGTATTCCGCCAGTTGCTGTTGCTCCTTGCTGGACATCTTAATAGGCTCTGATTTCGTCTCGCAGTTAATAATCGCTTCAGTAGCTGCGCATTGACCAATTTCCGAGTCAGGTTTAATAACTTTGTCATGACAGGATAAGTTTAGAACTCTTACAGGGACTCGTCCATTATTGCAGGGCTTTACTAGAGCTTTTGCCGTTATGATGTCATTGTCGAGTTTTGATTCTACCACCCACAAACTGTTGTCCTCACAATCTCCTTCCATTCGTGCCCATATCAACGATTCTGACTGTGGTGGTAGCTTATGATGCTCGACAGCTATCAGTTTTCTAACATTGGGCTTGCTCTCGTAACCAACATCGAGGGGTATATCTATATTTCTCCAAATCATTATTTTAGGCCCCAGATGTAAACTAATGCTCTTCATAATCATAAAATCTGCACCGATTATTACTTCATCCACAATGTCGGCAACAATGAATACGTGGTTGACGTGCAGGTTGGCAATGGTTACTTTAGCACTTACTTTACCATAGACTGTCGCATGCTCTCCAGTTGCCGTGCGCAGGTTTATACCGCTCAGGGATTCAAGGTTTCCACGCACCAAAGCGGGCCTAATAATTGACTGAGACGCCCCTGTGTCTATGGTAAAAACATGCCTTTGGCCGTTGATGTATCCCCGAGCTGTAAGGTTGCTGTTTTTCTGTTGCATGACTGATATGGAGATTGTGGGGCCACCAATTGTGGGAGCTAACTCATGCCCCGCGGAGCTAGCTCGATTTAGTTTAACGATCGTTCTTGACATGATTGTGGCTCCACCTGTTAGCTGCCTTCGGATGAAGAGACAGATCTCAATTGCTTTCTAGGCGACCTGCAATTTCGCTGGAAATGGCCTTCTTTACCGCAGTTGAAACACTTGGATTTCGGCTTGCTCTGTTTCTCATCCAATACTCGGCTCAATTTCTCATCTATTACTTGACTCACTTTCTCTATCAGTTGCTCCATACTGCTTTGGTTGTTAGCAACTACGTCGACACTTCGCAACCTGCATATTTGTGGCTTGGCTATGATTTTTGCTGTTTCTTGGGCCAATGCAAATGATACAGTTTCGCCAAATGTTGATTATCGAGTGGCACAGACCTCAAATTTAATATCAGGATCTCGTATACCGTTCACAAATGCTTCAATCTTGAATTGGTCCAAGAAAGTCTGGTTTTCTCCAGGATAAATTTGCTCCACCAAACGTTCAATATCCAAGGCAAAGTCCTGTAAACTTTCGTTTGGTTTCTGGACTCTGCCGCGAAGTTCCAGACGGTAAATTTCTTTTTTGTGTTCGCCACCGTACTTACGCTGAAGAGCAGACATGATGTCATCAAAGTTCTTTCTACAGCTTAACGGAACACTTTCTAGGACTTCCGCAGCATTGCCTTTTAGAACGAATATTAATTCCAGAACTTTCTGGTCGTTGTCCCATAGGTTCCTCTCGGCGACTATTTCAAACTGAAACTTGAAAGCATTAAACGGTAGACTGCCATCAAAACTTGGTGTTTTTGTCTTCCCAGATGTTTCCTGGACAATTCGCGCTGGACCTCTCTGCTGTTTTATGTCGTTAAATTTCGCTTCTAGATCGCCAATTTTCTTTTCAACTTCATTCTCTATATCGGCCAGTTTCTTGTCAAATTTGTTCTGATTGACTTTAGCTTCTAGATCGCCAATCTCATTTTCTATATCGGCCAGTTTTTTGTCAAATTTGTTCTCAACGCCATCGATCCGATTGTTGATTGTTGCCGAAATTTCTTGAAGTTGTTTGTTTGTGGATGCAGAAATTTCTACCATTTTTTCTTCTATCTGTTTGTTTTCTTGTCTGACCTCAGCTAGTTTCTCGTTGTTGATTTTGGCAGCTTCTTGAAGTTCCGTTTTCATACCTGCAATCATGGCTCTCGTTTGCTTATTGTTAATTTCGGCAGATTCTTGAAGCTCTGTTTTTAAACCTGCAAACATGGTTCTCGTTTGCTTATTGTTAACTTCCATCTTTTCCATCATCGCGGCGAACATCGAGCTTATGTCTAGGCTGCTTGTCATCGAACGGGTACTAACCTCCATTTCTTCTTTAGTCTCGAATTCGTAAGTCGCAATGTCAATACCTTGATTTTGAAGTTCGTCCCTGAGCCTTCTTTGTAGTTCAGCTTTAGTGCCGGCTGTTGGCACGTTCATCTTTCCCAACTCCTTTTTGAGTTGATCCAATCTTAGATCATCCAGTTTCACCATGGTTGTTATTTTTGCAATTCCACTTCTGACACAAGTTGTTACGTTTTTCTTTTAAAAACGTGGATGGAATTCTTTTTGCAAACAACCGTAAACAAATTAATTAAAAACACTTTAGGTAGTTTTTCAAAGTAAACGTTTTATTAACTTTAGAATCACTTAAACACACTTTCACAAAAACTGTAAACAAACTTCACAAAACTGCTTTACAATTATTCTTAGTCACACTGTTTCTCTTATACGAGTTTGAAATAAAAACTGTTCCCACAATACTCGCCCATCGGCCTTATATAGTAGAGAAGAGAGTTTCTAGCAATTTCTGCAGACGTAAACAAAGAGCAGCTGTATTTGATTACACTAACAATGTGGCTTACGAAAGTTCATGTGTGTTCCACTACATTCTCACATGATCAAGAACACACTCACACATACGTTGTACAAACAGGTTATCCGAAGTTAACAGTAACAGAGAGAAAATGTAGATAAAAGAGAAACATGTTGCTATACTCTTTATTGTATATAAGAGAAACATGTTGCTCTGCTTATTGACATAAACAGAATAACAACAACACCAACAGAAACATCTAGAAAGCGAGGGGAAGAATTATAAGCTGTGAACTTTGCACAATGGGACGGATAAGTTTAAAATTCGTCACAATATCGATCGATTCTAAATACTTTCGTCAAAATCCATAATGTGAATAGCTTAGATATTGCTAATAGCGGAACATATGACGTTAAAATTAGCTCTCTACTTTATATGGCTTAGATTATACAGGCTCCCAAAGTATAATTGGGTTTTAATATCACTTCACACTATTCAACCAGTGTCGACCAGTGGTATTAAAACCCAATTATTTTGTATGCAAACTTTCTCAGTTGATAACGAAAAATTGCTGTAACTTCAGCACCCGAGGTCAGCAAATAACGAAATTATCACAAAATTAAGTCAACTTAGTTGCCCATTTACTAAAAAAAATTAAAAGACCGTTTTTCAGGATATTTAAGGATAAATTACATTTTTCAAAACAAAGGTCCTTGAGAATAGATACATTTAATTCTATGCTCTTAATGAAGAATTCAAATCCTTTCCATCGACGCTTAATCTGACAACTCGTTCAGAAGGTATTGACTCGTAAACATTGCTAATAATTGCCTATAGAATCTAAGCAATAAAAGATATGAGGCTGGTTTTTACTCTATAACATCCGGAGACAAAAGGAGAATTTATATTTTGATTTAAACTAAATAAAAGAGATTTAAATTATAAATTTCTATTTTTGGAACGAAAATTTTCAGAATCATTTGTTCTTAAATTCAGGACAATCAGTGTACATTTGACTCTCACTTCAAATGCGCCAAATGTATTGCCAATTTTTTTGTGTCTGGGCTTTTAAAATAAACTTGTTTATTTGTTTAACAGTCGAGTTACATTTGGCATCAGAGGTGAAGGATATCAATGGTTTTTGATATTTACAAAATTAAGAACTAATTTTAAGATTCATGCATGTTCCAATACATTCTCACATGATCAAGAATACACTTACACATACGTTGTACAAACTGATTATCTGAAGTTTACATTAACAGAGAGAGAGAGAACGTACCTAAAAGAGAAAAATTTTGCTATACTCTTTACAGCACATAAGAGAAACATGTTGCTCTGCTTATAGACACAAACAGAATAACAACAACATCAACAGAAACATTCTAGAAAACTAGGGGAAGAATTAAAAATAGTGAACTTTGCACAATGGAGCGGATAACTTAAAAATTCGTTACAGCATATTATCTTTCTCATCTTTAAGCAGCTCGGATTAAAAATACGAATTCTCAAAGACAATATAAATGCTGAGAGCTAATATAATTTAAGACTGTTATACTTATTAAAAACTAAATTATATATGTAAATAAGAGCGGTGTTCATCGAATAGTCTATCATTCGTACTCTAGGGTTAAGACGGTTTAAGAAGATACACATTGCTGTGGCGACATTTATTAGACCAACTATTGTTTCGTTTTATCAAGTACTAACATTCGATGAAAAAAAGACAAATAAATAATTTTTTGCCTGAGGACATCTAAAATATCCTCCCAATATTTTCATAAGAACAAAATACAAAAGAATCAAATACTGATATTTTTATCAATATTAAATATGTATAAATATTTTATTTTTTTTTTAAGAAAATATTAACAAAAATATGGGAATAAATAAAAAATTTGCGAAATAAATATAAACAAATTCATTTTACTTTTTGTATTCGTTTTTTTTCTTTTGTTTCAGATGATGGCGCATAATACGACCGTCCAGTTGGGTGGCACAGCGTTCCTGGTGTGCAAAGTTTCCGGCGTGGATAGAGTGGGTGTAAATTGGGTTTGTTTGTTTGTTTTTACGTTTGTAAATATGTTCAGTTATTTATGTTGACGCTGTTTTGTCTTTTTTATTTTTATTTTCATTTTTATTTTCATTATTTGAATGATTGGAAAATTTGATTTGATTTATTTTTATTTGTTTATTTATTTCATTTACACACTTTTGTAGATATTCGTGTATTCATATGAATGGATATTTTATCAGGGTATAATTCATTCTGCTTGTTATTTTAGGAAATGCATGATTTAGTGTTTTCGAAACAACCAAAGTAAAAAACCAAACAACATTTAAAATATTCATAGTTTTAACTGTTGCATAAATAATTTTAGTGTTGTCCAGTAAAATGGCAAAAACTCACACATATTTCAGTATTTCGTTGATTGAAATGGAAAATAATACACAGCAATTAAGATTATAACATGTGTAGTGCACTAGACTCCCAGAATTTGTAACAATGGTGGCATTGTTAAGTTACCACCATATTCTCCACATTTGCTCTAGAGACACTTTTTTCTTTTCTCAGACCTCAAGAGAAAACTCACTGGAAAGAAATTTAGCACGATAAACAGGTAATATCTGAAACTAAGGCCTGTTATGAGGCCTAAGTTAAATTGTATGACCACTGTTATTGTTCTTTCGTCGTCAAAGGAAACTATGTTGTTTAATAAAATCAAATTTTATAAATGAACAATCCATATTTTTTCAGCACAACTGTTATTTGTCAAAAAAAACTTATGTACATATATTCTGTTAGAAAAACATCAATTAGGTAGTCAACATTTAAAATATATAACCTTTTAATTTAAAATCTTTCACAATTTTGATTATTTGTAATAAAAAAATACTATACTAAGATCATAAAAAAATGTTCATAATGTTTAAATTCTTTTATTTATGACCTTTATTTTGAAATCTTATTATATAAAACTATTTTTTAATGTATTATGTAGTTATTTTGCATTTCACCCAACGATTTATGGATAAAATATTGCCAAATATTATTTTATAATTTGCAGAAATTGTTAAATTATATTTTAATTTGATAATTTAAAGTCAATTCATTTAAATCGGAAATTAATTTGTAAAAGAAAAAAAAAATATTTTAGAAAACCATACAAAAAAAGTGCTAAATACATGAAATTTTAATAATCATGTATAATTTAATTTAATAAACACATACATTATTTATATTTATAGAATTGTTTAACATTTGACCTATTATTTGCTAACATATATAATTTTTATTAAGGCCTGCTTATACTGTAAAGCATATAAAATTTACACTGATGTCCATTGGCATAAGTTTAGCAAATTGTTTAAAGATTAATTAAGCTCTTAACACACTATCTGTTTTTTTGCATCTGACTTTTCAACTTTGAAAGTCGTATGTAATTATGCATGTCTGTCAACATAGTTAGCCAATTCACTATGTCTGCTAAAGTGCTAAATCCTAAAATGCTATTTAGGGTCAAACAGCACTACTGTAAACACACTAGTTAGCATTAAAAAGATTATTTTATTTAAAATCACAAAAATGAGTCTTTTTTGACCAGTTTGGTAGACCAAAATACGATTTGTCGTCTGCGCTATTAAAAGACTAGTCGAAGGAGAGTAGCGCTTATGTTTTAAAATTTAATATTTAAAAATACAAAATTCGATAGTTTGTAACGCTATTTTGCACAGTTAGATGATAAAAAGGTCACTCCTATAGTGTTGTTTTTGAAATACTATTTAACGCCATGGATTGTAGGTGCTGTGGCTAAGTGGTTTAGCACTCCGACGACTAAACATAACATATCATTTTTAGCCTAATTTCGATCACCGGTCGCGGCCTGGATGAAAAATAAATAAAAAACTAGAAATAGCGCAACTTATTCAGTGTTCTAAAAATAGACTTTTCACCACATTTCAACTCTTTACTCTCTAAGGTAACTTAATTCTACAAATATCAATGTATGTTCAATTATAAAATCAGACAATGTTACTTTTTTTATAAATCAACTTTAAAAATGATAAAAGACTCATAAATGGTTCAGAAAGGTGCTCACAAAAGATTCTTTCAAGGGAGTCGCGGCTAGGGTACCATTTTCTCCCGAAGTCACAGTCTTTTTCGAATCAAAAATGATGGCATATTTGATAGTTTTAATCCGTGGCAGTCGAAAAAGAGTCAAATATGATAACAAAAATAATAAAATGCTGACTGGCAACTGTCGTTTATTCACCATTGTATATTTTCCCAGTCAGCATTTTTGTTATTTTCTGATCATATTTGACTCTTTTTCGATTGCCGCGGGCGATTAAAACAAAAAAAAACTAGCCGCAACTCCCTTGAGAGAATCTTTAATGAACACCTTTATGAGTCTTTTACGAGCCATTTTCGAGACATTTTTGATTCAATTTTGATTATTTTTTCAGTTGATTAAAAAAAATAGTAACGTTGCCTTTTACAATTGTACATATGTAAAGTGTGTTTATACGAATTGAGTTACCTTAGAGAGAGAGAGTAGAGAGATGAAGTGTGGTGAAAATTCTATTTTTAGAACACTGAAGAAGTTGCTTTATTTCTTGTGACCTGGATCGAACTCAGGCTAAAAATGATATCTTATGTTTAGTAGTCGACGTGCTAACCCACTTAGCTACAGTACCCATTATCTATGCGCGTTAAAAAGTATTTCAAAACCAACACCATAGGAGTCACCTTTTTATCATCTAACTGTGCAAAATCTGTTTGCAAAATAGCGTTACAAACTATCGAATTTTAATCGCTTAAATGTTTGATTTTTAATGAATATGCTTTTTGTTATTGTATTTTTAAATAGTAAGTTTTAAAGCATAAGCGCGAATCTACTTCGACTAGTTTTTTAATCGCGCAGACGACAAATCGTTTTTTGGTTTTCCAAACTGGTTAAAAAAGACTCATTTGGGTGATTTTTCAAAAAATAATCTTTTAAATGCTGACTGGGTTGATGGACATCATACTACCATATAGAAAAGGAAAAACGTGTTTTAGCAATTCTGAACAAACTAATTTCTTAAAACAACAAGAGCTTATCACATTGCCAGCTTCCATTTCCAAATTTGTATTATGTATTTGATTTCGATTTTTTTGTTAAACAAATTCTTAATTAGTTGCATTTTTTTTTTTAATTTTGGTGCGAAATTTTCTGTCCACAGAAAGAATATGATAAGATCAATCATGCCAATTTTTTAAACAAAAAACGCTGAAATATGAGCATGGCATCACTGAATTAAATAGCACGATAAGAAAACATAGGCTTGAAAGTATAATATTTTTCAATGAGAAATACCAACAACATTTTGATGATGAATATTTATGACAAAAGGACACAATAGGAGAGACTGTGAATTGGCTAAGTATTTTTGCAGAATGTTTATAATATTAGGTACCAAAAATTAACATTATTTGCTTTTGAAAAAGCGTCTGCTTATTTTTTGTAATAACAACAGCTGATGTCAGAAGAAAATATAACAATTGAAATATTTTCATCTGACTTTTATAGAAGCACACTACATTTGTGTGTTTTGAATTTAAAATTTTGATTAATAACACTCTGATACACTAGCTTGGGTTATAAAGCCTATAATATGAGTATATGACAAATCGTGCAAAAAGAAATTGCATAAATACGTTCTAATTTAAGAGTTATACACAAAAAACCGATTTTAACGAGGTTCATCAACTTATCGACCAATAGCTCAGCCAGTTTCTATGCAATTTTATTATTTTTCAACAGCAAATAAGCGAGAACATATGCCGATTTAAAATAGCATATCATTTTTGACACATTTGTAAATCGAAAGTGTTTTTTTAAGAATATCTAAAAAAATAAACCAAATTTGTTCACTTTTTTTGACTTTAATAGTTTTTGATTGCTTATTCTTATATGAAAGCACATAAAAGCTTGTACCAATATAATAAGAGAATTAGGTTCCTAATAAAACGTGGTTTTAATTTTTTAGATCAGACGAAGAACTCAAACGTTATTAAGCTTTTCATTTACCAACTAGGCCATATACTACGTAGTAACAATAATTTCTCAAAGTTTGAACATTTCTTTATATGTATTCCTAATGAAATTAATTGCATATTTAAACCCATAAATAAAATTCTGTTAATTTTAGAATAAGTGTACAATTTAAACTTATTTTTTATTAAAAACGTTTTTACATTATCCTAATCAAAAGCGTAAATTTCGACATTTTTTACCTATTCTTCATGTAGAATTCTAGCAGTTAAAACAACTATAAATTTTAGAGGTTTTTAGATGTTGAGGTGCAATACTGGCTAATAGCTGAATTGCTCATTAATAAGCTCTATGAATCACATATTCCTTTGCTTCCCATTTTAAGAATTATAACGTTTTTATTGACAACCCCTTTTCACAATTTTATGCAATTCAAAATTTTCAATTTTTAATGACCTTTATAGAGTTTATTTCAGGGTTGAAAATTACTTCAGTTTTTCACAGTATAAGTTTTATGCTTAACTGAAACTGCAGTAACAAAACCAGCAAAAGCTAAATGAAAAGCAAAAAAGAAAATAGTAAAGCTGACTGGTTCAGCTGACAGATCGTTTATTTTAGCTGACGCACACAGCCCAAGAGAAATACTTGTAAATTTAGCTGATGCTGCCAACTTCAAGTTTTTTTCTCTTTCGTCTTTTGCTTTTGCTTGACTTTTTCCTATGAAGTTTTCTCAGCTAAGCACAACAGTTAAACACACAAAGTTCAAATCAGTCAGCTAAAGGCGACGCAGCGCTTGCAGTTTTGTATTAAGATATCTATGTGTGTCGTATTTATGAATATGATGAGAAAGAGACAAGGAGTAATATATGTAATTGCGTGTGTATGTGTGTATATTTATCATACTAAGAAAGGGTGCTGTAAGCAATATCAGTAATATTCAAGTAAACAGCAAATTAAATAAAAACAACTTGAAAATGAAAAACTAGCTGCTTTCAGCAAAAGCAGCAAATACAAGTAAATTGCTTTGACTGTGCTGCACAAGCAGAAACTACAGAAGCCGACAGCCAGAACAAACGAACTCATTTCGTTTGTTGGCTTCCACTTTTTCCTTTTGCTGTGTGTGTATGAAATTATATCAGCAAGCATTGAAAACACATTTTTTTATTTAGCTAAATAAAATGAAAGCAAAAGCTGAATTTTTGTGATTTTGCTAATATTCAGGCAGCATTTCCAACGCTGGTTTATTTAAGTATACAGGTTGTGGTCACATAATTGTAAAATCCCTAAAATTTTATAGGATTCAAAAACTCGTTATCTTTTTTATAAAAATACTTGATGTTTAGAGTTTTTCTGTTGACTTTTTAGAAGCATACTAAATCTGGGGAAACGCCGTGGTATAGCGGCGTTAGTCATCCGTCTAGCATACCTAAGGTCCAAAGTTCAATACCCTGCCAGACCCTTTTGAAAAAATAAATTTTCACCTCATAGCTCACCTAGCCAATGGTTATTAAGTATTAGGCTATGTAAAACTTCTCTTACTAATGCATTTGCCGTTCGGAGTCAGTGTAGGTCTCTATCAATGAGTCTAAAAATAGAATCGGATGCAGCTGCCTGACAGAAGTGCCCGTTGTTCCAGTTTGGATGTTGTCGTGGAAGTATATTTACAAAATCTGGTTATAAGCTCATAGTATGAGCCCAATCTTAGAATAGGTATTCTTTTCACGTATTATCCTATTAAAGTAATGAACTTTTATAATTGCCAGCAAAGATTTTTCAGCATGTTTAGTAGTCCATTTTTAAGTGACCACAGCTTTTATATTTAAAAAAAAAAAAAAACAATTTCAGTTTAACTAAAGGTTAAATTTATCTACACGAAAAATTTCAAGAAAAAAATACAAGAAATGATCAACTTATAGTGTTTGGGTCGTATTTTTCCACTGTGCATGGTAATACCACATGTATGTAAACATTTTTGCTAGAAATTATGTAATTTAAAGAGTATTTTGTTTGCATTCGAAAATTTTAACTTTCGAAAATGTTAAACAAATTTTGTAAATATAAACCGATATCAAAAAGTAGTATCTCGTTTTTTCTATATAGAACTAGCTTTAAAAGACTGTATAAAACAAAATAGGCTTTTATAGAAAATAGTTGAAATAATTGCTTTTGAATTTTAAAGATTACGACAAAATAAAAAATGAAACTTTTGATAAAAACTTAGCTAATTTCTTAGAATATAAGTCCTTTGCATACAGCCTGTAAAAGTTTGATCCCTTGACTTTCCAAAAATCGTTCTGCAAATGTTAGAACTAGAGGTAATTAAGTCCTACGACCTATCCAAAAACAGTTTTTTTGTGAATATCTCGAAATTTTTTATGTGTTTCCAAATCTTTTAAAATGGTTTTTGTATGTCCTCACCTAGGCCTATAACCCCAACTTGGTTGCTTTCCAAGTTTTTATAATAGCTGCTCATTTTTAACACCATGTTTTGGCCGATCTCTGGTAAATATCTTAAGTCGCAAATATGGCGAACACGAGCGCTAACTTCCAAAAACGGCTTATGCCATTGAATTTAGCGTACTTGAATTAGCTCTACCAGTAGGGTGACCAGCTTGTTAAAACAAAAAAAGTGTCAAATTCGAGCACAGTGATATTAAATAAAAACACAAATTTAAAGTCCAATCATTGACCTACCCGGGCAACACCGGTTTTAAGCAGCTGGTTAGAAATAATTATATATGCATCATATATGAATATATAACGAATGAATATATAGGGTGCACCTTATTTTACGAAAGGCGAAATTGAATCGTAACTCGTAGTGGTTAAAATTTAGGTAAAACCGAAAATATTCCCATTTTTCCATACAAAAAAGTTTAACACTTTGTGGGCGTATGCGGCAAGTGTTCCCCTTATGCAATTTTGGAAAGAAATTTGTCCCCTAATGTACATAGGGATGTAACTTACGTGCGAAATTGAACTTCAAATCCCCCGGAAATATTCTACATAACATAAACACATGCAGTCCAATTTTTTTTTTCAACATTGTATAAGGGGAAATAGAAATAGAAGTATTTTCGGTTCTACCTACATTTTGACAACTTAGAATTAAACAATTTAAATAAGTTTAATGAAATATAAAAGATAACTATTTTAGCGTTATTTTAAGTCATCAAAATTAAAAATCCATAAATTAGTTTCGGAGATATTGCAGTCTTTCCCCAAAAATTGGTGCAGCTAAAAAATTACTTAAGGATATAAACATTTTAATGTATGGCATGATTTACAATTCTATTACCTTTAAGTACTAAATAATTAATTTTTGGTAAAATATAAACGAATTTACTTAGTTTTTTTTCATATCAGAAAATTATACTTTTTTATTAGGCCGGTTTCAAAAATTATTTTTTTTTTTTAAATATTACAAATAATAAATTTGTATCATAAAACAAACAATCGAGAGGATTAAAAGAGCGAATATTTTTAATCAGACTATATAGAATATACACGGCATTGTTTTATTAATATTGTTTCCTGGGGTCAAAGGTCAGAGTTTAAAGTTTTTTTCATTTTCTATAGAAAAATGGTGAAATATTAAGAAATTATTGCAAAGTTTTGTTCAAAATGCTTCAATATATTAATTTTTATTAACATTAAGTATTTTTATTAAAAAAATATATATTTACAGGCATGGAGGCTAAAATGACTACACTTTTTTCTTATGATCTTTGAATTTTATATTTTTTAGTTCATTTTAGGGTCATTTTAGTCTCCATGTCTATTTATTACTTAAAGATCATAGAATTGTCATCATGACTTGCTGTGAAATTTATTTATCCTTAGGCGTTTCGTCAAGGACACGAATTTTCGAGGAAAAAATGCAATAACTCTGAAAAGGTTTCATGGGTTTTAAATTGTGATGACTTGAAATAAAGCTTCATTAATTCTATTTTATATCCTATTATTTTTTTTTTAATATTTTATTGTAAGTGTTTAAAATTTAGGCAAACCCGAAAATACTCCTATTTGTTCCCCTACAAAAAAGTTTAACACTTTGTGGGCAGTTGTGGCACGAGTTTCCCTTATGCAATTTTAAAAAGAATTTACACAACTTTTTTTTTAAGTTACATAGAACATTTCTAGGGTGAGTTACGGTTCAATTTCGCACATTTGTAAAATTAGGTGCACCCTAAACGATACATATTGTACAAGGTTAAAACGATTATACCTACATATGTACATGAAGCATTTGAACAGATTACAATGGCAAATACTAAAGTTATTTGTAAAAAATATAAAATATTGATTAAATAAACCGCATTTAATAATTAATTTGAAATAAAAATATATTCGCAAAAATAATTAGAATTATTTATTACAACTGATGTCATTACACATGTTTTCGTATTTAATTAAATGTTTTTTATTTACCAGTAACAAATGATGTTTTCTGGGAATACAACAATCCCAGAAAACACAAAATTCCTAGGTTGGGTAAATATGTGTTAGTATTAAATGAGATTAAGTTATCAACAGAAATACTTTTTTTTTAAATTGTTATGGAATATTTTTAAAACATTTTCTCATTCCCCCTGTGTAATTTTGTATGAGGAATGATGGCAGGGGAATGACGAAAATCTACAAATTTCTTTTAAATTAATTAAACATTTATCCAATAAAGTCGAATCTCTCCAGCCGCTCTTAAGTTATTTACTTACATACATCGCACTCGTTCAACAATACTGTATTAACTCAAAAAACTCAAAGTTTTCAGGAGAGACAAAAAACAGTTTTCTCAATACTTAAGAAAGTCTTCATTAGAAAAAGTTTGGCAATATTTAGAAAATCCATCAATTATTGTATTGCGCTACATTAACTTTTTATTTGTTCATTATCCGCAGATAAAAAAGAGATTTTTTAGTTACTATCATTTTCTTGAATTATTTTTGTTTATAAGAAGAAAATATTTTGAGTTGTGATTTTTTACATGAAATTTATTGCTGAATGTAATAAATATATTTTCAATAAAACAGATAAACATGAAAGGAAAAAGTAAACAAAGCTTTTAAAGCTAAATAAAAGCTAAAAACCGCAAAAAAAAGTTTAAAGTTTATGTATTTTATTGAATTAATTCCCTATTAAGTTTTTGTAGTATGATTCGTAATACTTTTCAGGGATTATGTTTCTCTTGACTAGGTCCATAATATCCTTTTTTTATTTTCGGACAGCGGCACCTTTTCCGAATAAATACAAGGTAACCTGAAATAATTACAAAAAAGTAAGTTTGTATTAGAATTGGGAAAATGGATTTCGAACTTACTCCAGGTTTTTCCAATAATCTTTAGATTTTAAATTATCTTTCTGTACAAAAACTCTTGGATAGTCTTTGTCCTTATAAGAAGTTTTGTAAAAAAATGAATCCAGGTTGTCTTTTTCTACACGGAGAGTTTTAATACTATGCCAATTTATTTTTTCACGCTCCTCACTTACTACGAAATTTTTGCCCCACTGTTCCTGTAGGACTTTTAGATCATAAAAATCTTCATGAGACAATTCGTGAACTTTATATGGTATTCCAGTCTTTTTAGCTGTTGCTATTAGGGCCGAATATTCACTTGGCGTATATACTGGTTTGCATAAACAACTGCAATGTTATTTTCTTTATCAAAATCTTTTTCCTTTCTGCATAAGTACTTTTCTTCTTGGTGTTTACAACAAACACCAAGAAGAAAAGTACTTATGCAGAAAGGAAAAAGATTTTGATAAAGAAAATAACATTGCATCGTTTAAGTCTTTCTTTTCATTCTCATCTGAATTCAAGAATTGCTCGCAAAGATCACATTGATCCTTTTTTGGTTTCAAAAATGAAATATTAAATTCGTTCTTGAAAATTTTGTAGAACATACTTTTACTACCAGGTGGCAAATTTGCAGATTCTCAAAACTCTTTGTAATCCATGTATAGGTCGGTTAGGCTTTTGCCACTCTCAATGTACTCACGAGTTGTTTGAGCACGTAAATAGTGACTCTCAACCCTCGGAATATTGTTAATAAATTGTTTCATAGCACAATGATTCTGTTATTTTTTCACTACACTTAAGGCGACACTTCTCACCACAACCTTCTCGCAAACGCTTGTCTTTTATCGTTTTTGAAGAATAAATAATAAATCGATGAATAAGAATACCCAGAGTTTCGCAACTTTTTTTGCCGTTTTTGTCGTTTGTTATAATGTTCACTTTTCTCGCATTTCCTTTTTTTGACACTTCCTCATGTAAATCAAATTCTGAAGAACTGCTACTACTCACTGTACGTGGATCAAAATCATTTTCCGAATTATCACTGAATGGATCTGCAGAGCTGCTGCCAGAAGAATGACAACTTTCACTACTTGTATTTGTTGTACTGCATAATAATGAATAGTGTTCCATATTTGGACAACTCATTTTGTTAATTGAAATAATTAGACTTTTTGATTTCAAATATTCAATATTATGTTTAATAAATTTAATAATATAATTTCTTTCTGATCAAAAATTAAAATCTATATTTCTAAAATACAAAATTATAAGGTGTTGATATAACAAAGTGTCGTTAAAACCATTTCATCAAAACAGTATTAACCCAATAAAAAAAAAGAATTATTTCATAAAGACAGTAGCAACTCAATGAAAAAATTATGCATTATTTCATGAAAACAATCATATTTCCAATTAAAACAAAAAATTTACTAAGCCTGAATCAAATAAACAGTAGCATTTCAAAATACTACCTGACCGAAAGCAATTTTTATTATTAGAATAACATATTTACTCAAAATACTACTCTTTATACGAAAAAATTATTATTTTCTAAGGCCAATTCTTCAAACAACTCAAAATAATTTTGTTTTCTTGATTCACAGAAATAACCGATTTTTTCAAGAAAAAGATCACAACATGTAATTTGATTAAGAAAGAGTAGTCAGAACTATTTGAATGTTAGGTATTGATTTTTGCCAAAAAGATGAAATGAAAAAATTTTGAGTTAATACAGTATTGTTGAATGAGTGCGACATATGTATATGGGGAATTTCACTTCAAATGACAGAACTTTTAAAGTCGATGTCTACCGAGTCCCAAGTTTAGTCATATTGGATAGTAGTTTACAAACAAGTTTTCAGCTAAATCGGTGAAAAAGTTTCTGAGTTAGAGGGGATCAAAATTTGACATTTTGGCTAAACGGGTGTCTCCATGTAACTTATTATTTATTTGTGTAAGCAAGATTCTTTCCAAACAAATTATATAGCCATTTCTTCAATATTTTTAAAATTTTTTTATACCCTTCACCACCATAGGTGGAAAGGGTATTATAAGTTTGTGCTGATGTATATAACGCATAGAAATATTTGTCTTAGACCCATCTTTTAGTATACCAATAGGCTTAGAATCACTTTCTGAGTCTATTTAGCGATGTCCGTCCGTCCGCCCGTCTGGCTGGACCCCCATGTAAACCTTGTAATCAAACTACAGGTCGCAATTCTAAAGATAATTTATTGAAATTTGGCACAGATATTTTTTTGATAATGGGACCATGGCTATTGAAATTCGTCAAAATCGGTCCATTATTTATGGTACCTCCCATAGGTCCCACTTCCCGGAATTGACATATTGGCCACAAAAATCAATATTTTTTCATGAAATTTAAAACAAATGCTGCTTCTGTAAAATTAAATTACTGTACCAAATTGAAATCTGTCCCTAATTGAACATAGCTCCCATACAAATTTTTTTCTAAAAACGCACTAAATGAGACAAAATTCACTAAAACGCTAGTAAATCCAAAGATAATGAGAATTTTAAGTTTATTTTTTGCATACATAATTTTTGTAACACTGTATTCAATTTGCCAAATTTTGAGATAATCGGTTCACATTTGACCCTAGCTCTCATATAAGTCCAAATGGCGGAAACAGCTTAAATGTATATGTTTTGAGAATATGTTTGTATGATGGCAAAATTAGCAAATAGCAAATATTTGCCTTTATACAGGAAAAAGAATACCTTTGACCTTTCTTACTTGTTTTAATTATTTTTTTGTGCTCAAAAAAACACTAAAGCAAAAAGTGGGATTCGAATCTACGAACATGTAAAGCTCAAAAAACGCTTGTTCTTTTTCTTTAATGTAGTTTTGGTTGCTTAGTGTGATGCGAACCTTCAAACGTGTAATACTCACAATAATTCCATGAACTAAATCAATAAAATGTTGTTGATTAAAAAAATGCCAATATTTCTATAGAAAAATTGATTTTATTACTGGGATGATCATATTGTAAGTATTACATGTTCGATGTTCGCATCCCACTAGGGCATTATGTGATCCGACAGTTTTGATTTTTTGAGTTGTTTTCGGTGTAACTTCTAGGAGGATTACATATGTAATTACCGTATTTGGGCTAACCCTCTTTTTATCTTTTTCGTTGGAAAAGTGGCGAAAAATTTTTTAATGTCAACAATTTTTTAATGTGAATAGACTGCAATATAAATTTTGTGTTTAACTTAATTGATGCCAAAAAAACATGTTTGTTCTTTTTTTTACCCCCTGTTTATTTAGCCGAATTTCGAAAAAGTACCAAGCACGTGTTTATTTTTAAAAGCAATTGAATTTAATGTTTTATTTCATTAACTTTCAATTACAGAATTCTCTTTAATTGCAGAATTTAAAAAAATCTATATATGTTTTTGAGTTATGGGGTAAGAAAGGGTTAAAGGTTGAAAATTGTATGGATAAGATCATTTTTTTTAATATTCTATCTATTTATCTATCTATTTATCTAAATTCATCACGCCCTGTCCGAATGGCAAAAGGTATCCCTCATAAAAAAGTTTGTTTGCCAAAGAAAATTTATTTGTATGAATTTTTGTTTTGTGGTCCCCAGTAACCGCACAAAGACAGGTTCCAGTGTATTTCGTATTTTATGAAAATGACAATGTCACAGAAAATAATGTAAGAATTTCTTGTTTGGTGTTTTATAAATTATACAATTTCCACAAAACCCTTTTGGGTTAAAAATTTTATATGATTTTATTTGTTTTCTATTTTCTTTTTATGTAAAATATTTATTTTTTATTTTTTATATACATATGATTGTTGTTGGTTGATTGTATGTAAAAATAGTTTTATATAAAATACTTAAAGATAAATATTTTTGTAGTCAGAATTCATGTAGTAAAATGTGGTGTTTTTCTTTTCTATTTCATATTTTTTTACATAAACACATGCACGTATGCCTCTGTTCAGAATCAGATATCTTGGATACGTCGCCGAGATTGGCACATACTGTCGTCAGGTGCTCAACTTTATACAAATGATGAACGTTTTGCCATATTGCATACACCTGGTTCGAATATGTGGACATTGCAGATAAAGTTTGTGCAACGACGAGATCACGGCATGTATGAGTGTCAGGTGAGTTAAAATGTATTCAGGTCTTAGTTTTTTTATTTCAATTTTATTTCTGTTCCTTTTTTTTAGTTTCATGAGAGCTGTAAAAATACTTTTTTTCGTTGTTATCTCCAGGGAAATCAGTTTATTTTTATGAACAATGTAGAATATACTTATATAGTATATAGAATTGTCAGTTGAATTGTATTGTATCGTTCTACCTATATCTACTCCTATACTTTTGCATATAAACTTTTATAAGAAGTGCATACACTTTACTTAAAATATGCTGCGACATATTTTATTTATTTTAAAATAGTTACAAAACTTTCACTCTATTCGAAATGAAACCTAGAAAAAATACTTAAAGAAAATTACATTCAAATGTCAAAGTTTTTAAGTATAAACAAAAATTGTTTCGCAATAATTGACATATATTTTCAATTTCAGTTCAAATCTCGATTGTGCTTTTAATATGTTTCTTTCTATACTTTAGCGAAACAACCCAGGCTTACTCAAAAGTGTACCCGTAACACACACAAATTGTTGTTTTGTAAGTAATTTATGATAGCTTTGCAATGTTTTGGCTAGTTTTGTCAGAGTTTGGAGTACTTTTAATTTAAGGTAGTTTTGTTTACGCTACACTCTCAAATAAGTGCGGGAACACAAACGGCAACGTTTTAGTTAGTATGTATATGTCTAAAAAAAATACCAGAGGAAAATTTGTGCAGTTTTGTGCAAATGGGAAATAAAATAACTTCCATAATTTAGCCATGAAACTAGTATGGAAAAACAATTTTGTAAATATTCAATCAATGCAGACATTGTGTATCTTAAATTTTGATAAAATGTATTTGTATGATCCAAACATTAATTGTGCTAAAACTTGTTGAAAAGTGTTAGCACAATTAATGTTATCCATTAAGTTTAATACTAGTTCTTCTTTTTCTTCTTCTGTTATCCTTGACTCCCAGTGGAGCATAGGGCCTCATAATAATACTAATACTAGTTCAAGGTACCGCAAATTTAAGCTCTTTCTCATATATCAAACTTTCTTATACTTTAAAACATAAATATATCTAATGCAATGTTGGGCAAAGTCTCCCCGATTTCTCTCTGATTTTGTATTTTGCTAACCCTAGGGTTAAAACAAATTCCTATACATAATAAAAGCTTAAAAATAATTCATTGCAACCCCAAAAGCGTTTGGCGCTGGAAATCGAAACTTTGAAGTTATCGCCTTTTCAAAGTTGCAATTTTCTGTATAGGAATCAAATCAAAAATTTTCGAAAACGCATTGAACCGCACCATCTCCGATTTTAATGAAATTTTGTATGTAGATTTTTCTAGCTCATACAATTTTTAACGTTCTTCAAAATTTTAAATTTCGCTTTAGTTAAGATTTTATGGCTGTTCAAAGTTAATTTTTTTCAAAACATACGGATTTTATATGCCTATAAATTTTGATACGACTGTCAGATTTTAATTTTAGCGTATATCCTATGGTTTAACATTATTTTAATCAAAAAATTGCATTACATATTTGGAGAACAAGGGAGATCAATTATGCCCTTGATTCAAGGATTTTTTTTATATGTTTGTACTTTATTATTGAATCTTTCTAAAAAGAAAATAACAATAAGTAATCAAAACTTAATCTAAAATTATATTACATAGAGTTTGCCAGTGCAACTCTATTTAAGATTTATAACGAATTTGAAGAAAATTAGTGAGTGGCTAGGTCCAAGGTATCCATCCTTCTTAATCGTTGGTGGCCTTCAAATTGCAAAAGCTGTCTTGCAAGAATATTTGGGTGAACATGCAGCTTGGAAATATATTTTGTACAGAACCTTCTAATCTCCTCTTGGACTAGTGGAACATTTAAATCTCTATGGATATTATTACTTGTCTTCTCTGTAATTTGGCAATGTTAGAAGCAGAAGCCGTTCCCCATAGCTGAATACCATACGTCCATATTGGTTTAATAATTGATTTGTACAAAAGGACTTTGTAGTCTAACTCCAGAGCAGATTGTGGGCCAATGAGCCAGTTTAGTTCAGCGGATTTCAATTTAATCTGAGTTAACTTACAGTCGATGTGATGGGACCAAGTGAGACGGCGATCAAAATGTATGCCAAGGTACCTAACGTGTGAACACTCGGGAATCGTCACGTTGTTAATCATGATTGGAGGACAGTTATCTCTTCTCAGAGTAAACGTTACATGAACACACTTTGTAGGATTTACCTTAATTTTCCATTTGTTCAGCCATATTTCCAGCTCGTGAATATGGGATTGTAGTAGTGCAGAAGCGATTTTGGGATCGGTATCAATACTAATAAATGCTGTATCATCTGCGAATGTAGATGTATATGTATGTGCATTAGTTGGCATATCTGCTGTAAAGATAATATATAGCAGAGGACCCAATATACTACCCTGTGGAACACCAGCAGCAATTTTCCTAGGAGAAGAATATTCATCTTTTGATCGAATTCGGAAGGTTCTATTGGACAAATAACTTTTTAAGAGTTTATGTGTACTTGCTGGAAGCAGATTTACAATTTTGCTTATAAGTTCCTCATGCCAGACCTTATCGAATGCTTGTGAAATATCGATGAATAAGGCGGAACAATATTATTTATTTTCGAAGGCTTTACGGATCATTGTTGTTATTCTATGTACTTGTTCGACTGTACCATGACATTCGCGGAAACCGAATTGATGATCAGGAAGAATATCCATCCAATTTATGGATGTGCTTAAAGTGGAAATAAGTAGCTTTTCAAACAATTTCGAAATAATTGAAAGTAAGCTTATTGGCCTATAAGATGAAACTTGAGTAAGGTCCTTACCTGGTTTTGGAATCATAACGATTTCTGAAATCTTCCAGGAAACTGGAAAATATCCCAAACGAAAAATCGCGTTGTATATAAATAATAAAATTCTTAAAGCTGAATTAGGAAGGTTGAAAATCATTGACGGAGAAATTCTGTCAATTCCAGGAGACTTTTTTAGGTTAAGCCTTTGTATATTTTGTATAAGTAAGGAAAAAGGAAATCTCAATGCGGAACTCACATTGTCATCCATAATATAAAAGCCTATATCACTATTTGTTTCGTTTGGTGTAAAAACTTTTTCTAAATGCTTAGCAAAAGCATCAACTTTTCCGAAAGGATCTCTTGCCCAAGAACCGTCTTCGAGCCTAATTGGAGACTCATATGCAGTTGGACATTGCATATGTGACTCAAGGATATCTCAAAAAGCGTATCTTCTATTTTCTTTATCCTTCTTTTAAATATGGATTATAGTGTTGACATCAAAATATAAAATTAAAAAAAGTGAGAAAATCGGGGGATCAAAAAATAATGGACTTTTTGTAAAACTACTCATGCTAATTGGGGTGGCTAGGGGATGTTGGGTGCAGGCAAAGGTTTGTGATTGGCTTTAACCAGGCGAAGTCCACTGCCGACCCTGTTTACTCCATCATCTCAAGTGAACACATACCTCCTCGCGGTGCCACCTGGATAGCTACCTTTGACGCTCCCAGTCGAGGGTAGTGAACTAACATGTGTTCGCGCCAGTTCAACCATAAATACTATAAAGAATGGATCTGAAGGGTTTGGGTTGGCTCCCCTGCTTTCGGATTACTAACTTGCCGTGAAGAAACGTAAGAAAAGAAATAAAACGATCCCCCTATTGTTGACGACCCCTGCAAACGTTTTAAGGACCACGATTTACAAATTTATACGTGGAATGTCCGGACCCTTAATAGTGATGGTGCAGATCACGCATTGGCCAATGAGCTCGAAAGGTACAAAGCCGAGAAAGAGCTGACAAATGTTGACAAATTGTATTATAGTTGCCATGAGAAAAAACACGAATTTGGCTGCGGCTTCTTGGTAAGTCGGAGGCTCAAACACCTTGTCACCAATTTCACCCCGATAGATGTAAGGCTAGCTACAATCCGTATAAAAGCCAAATTTTTCAACATCAGTCTAATTTGTGTCCATGCCCCGACCGAAGATAAAGATGAGCAGACCAAAGATACATTCTATGAGCGCCTAGAGAATGCATATGAACGCTGCCCCGACCATGACATAAAAATTATTCTAGGAGATTTTAATGCAAAAATAGGAAGGGAGAATATCTTTGGTCCAACAATCGGAAAATTCAGCCTGCATGAGCAAACATCCGATAACGGAATGAGGCTAATAGACTTCGCTGCGGGAAAAAACATGGTAGTTAGCAGCACCAGATTCGAACACCGCGATACCCATAAAGCCACATGGTTGTCACCAGATCAGAAAACTAAAAATCAAATTGATCACATTGTGATAGACGGAAGGCATTCAACCAGTGTGTTAGACGTACGATCCTACCGCGGAGCAAATGCGGATTCGGATCATTACCTTGTAGCAGCAAAAGTTCGCACACGCATAAGTGTAGCGAGGAAGGCACACTCTGATACAGCTCGGAAGCTGGATGTCGGAAAGCTTCAGGCACAACAGACAGCGCTGGCATACTCCACTCGGTTGACCCAATTGCTTGAACAGAGCACTCCTTATTCAAATGATATTAATACACAGTGGCAAAGCATCTCCCGATCCATGGAAGATGCCGCAAAATCCATAATTGGGTACCAAAAGCCCTCGCCGAGAAACACATGGTACGACCAGGAGTGCCGCAATGCTACTGAAGCGAAAAACGCGGCATATAGAGCAACCCTGCAATCAATAGTAACGCGCAGTGTGCAGGAAAATTATAAGGAGAAAAGAAGGGAGGAGAAACGTCTATTCCGTAAGAAAAAGAAAGAAATGGAAAGACGTGAGAGAGAGGAGATCGAGGTGCTGAGGAGTCAGAATGAAGTCCGTAAATTTTATCAACGAATTAAACATCAAACAGAGGGCTTTAGCACGGGCACAACCTCCTGCAAAGATAAAGATGGCAATCTTGTTACTGATGCTGATAGTGTGCTGAAGATCTGGAAAGAACACTTTTGCCAACTGTTGGTATCCGATAGTAGCGGCGACGAAGATGCAACAACTCCAATTCCAGAAAACGGAGTAGAAATTGAGCCGCCTAGTCGCGGCGAGGTCGAATCAGCGATAGCGCGATTAAAAAATAATAAAGCAGCAGGAGCGGATGGGCTACCGGCTGAGCTGTTTAAGACTGGTGGCGAAACGCTGATAAACAATATACATCAGCTTGTTCGCACGATCTGGATTGAAGAGCATATGCCCGATGACTGGAACCTGAGTATACTCTGTCCCGTACATAAGAAAGGTGATAAAGCTATATGCGCCAATTACAGAGGAATAAGTCTCCTCCCCATCGCATATAAAATACTATCGGGTGTATTATGTGAGAGACTAAAACCTAAGGTTAATGAGATAATTGGGCGTTATCAATGTGGCTTCAGACCTGGCAAATCCACAACTGACCAGATTTTCACATTGCGCCAGATTCTGGAAAAGACCCGAGAGAGACAAATCGACACCTATCACCTTTTTGTCGATTTCAAGGCCGCTTTCGACAGCCCAATACGCTCAAAGGTGTTTCAGGCCATGTCTGAGTTTGGTATCCCTACAAAGTTGATACGGCTCTGTAAGATGACTCTAACTAACACACAATCTGCAGTTATAATAGGAAAGAACCTCTCTGAGCCTTTCAGTACCAAACGAGGTTTCCGCCAAGGTGACAGTCTATCGTGCGATCTTTTTAACATCCTGTTGGAGAAGGTCATACGAGATGCAGACGTGAACAGATCTGGCACGCTTTATACTAAATCACACATGCTGCTAGCCTACGCCGACGACATCGACATCATGGGCCTGACATCAAAGGATGTAACAGAAGCCTTCAACAAAATCGAGAAAGAATCCGCGAAAATGGGTTTGGCAGTAAACGAAGGGAAAACAAAGTTGATGGTATGTACACGCAAGGAGGACAAAAAAGACGAGACCAAAATAAATGTTGGTGACTACAACTTTGAAATTGTTAAAGACTTTATATATCTCGGTACCTCCGTAAATAAAGAAAATAACATAGGCTCTGAAATTAGACGAAGAATAGTAATGGCCAATAGGTGCTACTTTGGCCTAAGTAAGCACTTCAAAAACAAATTCACCTCTCGACAAACGAAAATCACGCTCTACAAGACACTGATACTACCTGTTTTGTTATATGGCTCAGAAGCATGGGTACTTACGAAAGCAGACGAGACAGCTCTTGGAGTTTTCGAGAGAAAAATCCTCCGCAAAGTGTACGGAGCAGTCCGTATAGATGGAGAATGGAGACGACGTATGAACCATGAGCTGTATGAGCTATATGCGGACATTGACGTAGTAAAGCGTATCAAACTACAACGCATGAGTTGGGTAGGTCATGTCGTAAGAATGGACCCATCTGCACCAGCCAAAACATCACTTGAGAGTGATCCCGGAAAACCGTTGAGACGGGGAAGACGAAAATACCAATGGGAAAAGCAAGTAGTGGCGGACATTCCAAAAGATAAAATAGTTCCCATAAATGGTGTTAAAAATTGGAGAAGAAGCGCAGAAGATCGAGACGCTCGGCTAGAGGAACAACAGTTCTGTGAAAAGCCATTAAAGAAGAAGACTCATGCTAATTGAATATAAATTTTTATATATAATTTTTTTCATGAATAGTTCTTAATTTCATGGAAAAATTTTCAAATATCAAAATTTGTACAAAAGGTCTATTATTTCCCCATGGGTCTACATTTTTGAATTTTTTATTATGATGTCAATACTATAATTCATATTTAAGAGAAGGATAAAGAAAATGGAACTGTATTTTTATTACTTAATTTAACATATCATACAACTTTCATATGGCGAGAACTCTAAATCTTCTAGGTCCTAAGGCTTTGATTTTTTGAGTACACTGGTCTAGTACTTTCTATACGCGTGTTTCGTGTTTCACTGTGCTATCGACTGAACAAATTTTTAGTTTCATCATCCTTTAAAATGTTTTTTTGTAAATTATATTCTTTTCTCAAGAAATCGACGTTTTGTTGTTATCAAAAACTCATTTCACACAAAAAATTATTTTAGCATTAATGGCTACTCCATCTACGATACAAAGCACCCAAGTGAACGAGTATGTGGTGGTACAGCAATATTAATACATAAAGATATTCCACATTTTCTAATGCCGGAATATAAAACAAACTGGCTAAATTATAAAATGTATGTAGCGCAGAATATTTCTCTTAAAAGTTAAAAATGAAGTTCTATCTGTCACCAATATTTTTACAGGTAAAAAATTACAAAAACAATATTCATAAAAATATAAAAAAAATGAAAACTAAGATATCAGTGGCAGGAATCTTGATCGCCTAGCCTCAAAATGCAACTCAATCATTGTCAAAGAAAATTGCGTTTCGCCTTAAAGAAACAAAAATAATCCAGCCTGAGGCCCTAATAAGGAAAATGATTACAGCTTATGGAAGTCTGTAAAAGAAATGCAATATCTTATTGCATATGAATCACTTAGAATGTGTCTTTAATCCAAATAAAAGTTCCGACATCCAATATTGGTCACATTATATTCAATTCACTAAGACTACAAAAAATGGTAATATATCTGTATCTACTAAACTGTAAGTCTGATTGCATCAGTATATATTGGAGAATATATACCAAAGCTTTCTAAATTGGGTCAGTTAAGTTTCCTTTTTTGAAATTGTTTTAAAAAAACAATAAAATAAACTTTATTAATGCAAAAAATTATTGATGTACCTTGTACAGTTTTTGAGTAATTTAAAGTTAAAATTTGTAAAAGATGCACTTTTTATTTTTTTGTGGTGTACAAAAGGCCTTAAATACTTACTTAAATGGCCTATTGCAACAACCTGTTTAGGTCAAAGGTCGAGCATATTTTAGAAATCCATGCCAATCTATCTTTTGCGCATATTCTCCAATTTCTTATGCCAAGTTTTGAAAGATTTTCTTCTACTTGGTCTTTCCATCGAAGTTTTGGGCGCCCTCTTCTACGAGTTCCCTCAGGATCATTATCAAACACTTTTCTTGCCGGTGTATTTACATCAATTCGCACAACATGTCCTAGCAAGCGCAGCCGCTGTTGCTTAATGCGTTTTACTATGTCTATGTCAGCGTATAACTCATACAGCTCATGATTCATTCGATGTCGATACTCATTGTTGACGCAGACTGGTCCAAATATTTTTCGTAGGATTTTCCTCTCAAACACTCCAAGGATAGCTTCATTTGCCTGTGCAAGTACCCATGATTCTGCACCATACAGTAACACGGGTAGTATAAGCGTTTTATAGAGCGTAATTTTAGTTCTTACGGAGAGGACTTTATTTCTTAGCTGTTTGCTTAGGCCAAAATAGCATCTATTGGCAAGTATTATTCTACGTTTAATTTCAAAGCTTATATCGTTGTTGATGTTCAGAGCGGTACCAAGGTATACAAATTCTTTTACAACTTCGAAGCTATAGTTTTCTACGGGCACATGTGATCCAATTCTAGTGGTCTGTCTGCCTGAAGAAACCATCAGTTTTGTTTTTGATTCATTTACAGCTAGACCCATTTTGTTTGATTCCTTCTCGATATTGGAAAAGGCGGCAGTTACCTCGCGTAAAGTGCGCCCCATAATATCAATGTCATCGGCATACGCGAGTAGCATATGTTTTCTACTGAAGATTGTACCACTTGTATTAATTGCTGCATCTCGTAAGATTTTATCTAGCACAATATTGAAGAGATCACATGATAGACTATCACCTTGTCTGAAACCCCGTTTAGTTATGAAAGACTCCGATAGGTTCTTACCAATCTTAACAGATGATGTTGTATTAGTTAGTTTCATCATTTAAAGGCCTTAAATACTTGTGGGAAAAAAAACTTAAAAGAGAAATTTGACATTTTTTACGGAATTGACACCAGCTTTTTGAGAAAAAAAATGCACTTTTTTCTATCAGCGAAAAATATTTGAATTTGGAAATTTCTCAACATTAAACGGTTCAAGGATTCACTACTTTATTTCCTAAACTATTGGCTGCATGTCAGTATTTTTAAAAAAAATTATGGTTTTAATATCGAATGTACAATGGGTCAAAAACTAAGATACAGATTCATTACCACTTTTTTTGCTTCAAACCACTGTGCAATGTATGGGATATTATCAAAAAGCTGGAAATTATTTTTGATGCCTTAGGATCATGGCAGTGGTTTGATACCATTCAAAAAAATAGAGGGTATGCATTTTCTAGGGACATTCTTTTACAAATATGTCTAGCACATATTTTTTGCTTCATTTTAAAGATAACAAAATATGCAGTTGACAACGTCCAATCATTTAGACAAATTAAAAAAATCTTACTCTATAGTGGAGGGCGTAGCAACATACTTAAGTGATATATGCACTTTTTAAGGGTATAAAATATTTAAGACTTTTCCAGTAAATAAACAAACTGCCAAGTAATATAAAGTGCAATGTTAGAGATAAGCCGGACATTGGCAAAATAACAAAAACAGAAAAAGACCCCTAAATAGATATTTTCTTTTGCAAGGGCACGACTGCTTATAAAGTAGTCCAAATAATAAGGTACGACAAAAAACCTTAGAGCTATTATAAGTACTTTATATAGTATTAAAAAGAATTTTTCGTATCGTATGTGAATTAGATACATTTTTGTGACTAGGCGGAACATTATTTGACTCCAAAAACAAAGAGTCGCTTTTCATTTTCATCTCATAGCATCTCTAAGTACTTTCAGTAAGAGCAATGTGTGTCACCTTTTGCCTAGACAGTTTCCCTTTTTTATATAAACAACGTCTTTCCTTTCATAACGAAATAGCAACCAAATAAGTTAAAACGAGAAATTCATCTTTATGATCAGGCCAAAAACTCTGGGAGTTTTATATTAAATATTTAAACGAATTTTTTGAATGAACTAATAAAATTTTGTAATTTTTTTTGTGTCACTCTAATATTTTTGTAAAAAAAATCGTGTCTTAAGTAATTTAATATTATACAATGTTCTTGCTTTAAAATATAAGTACATATTAGAACATGTTAGTGTGGTTAATCAGAATGTGTCTACTAAGCAAATATTTTCTTATACATATATACATACTTAGATGTTCCTACATTGAAATATATGAAATATATAAACATATACATATATATTTTTATATACACATACATACTAATATTGAGCTCTAATGCACTTGGCTCTTATACTCAATTGTATACTTGCAATTTCTCTCTAACAAATTGAATGACAGAACAACATTCTTGGTGATATTATCTCGACAATTTCTTATTTTTTATGTATTTTAGTTTTTGACCCATTCCTCTGCATTATTTGAATTATACGTATTTTACCTATAGTAAAGAATTCTCTTAACTTTTTATAATGCAGTAGCAAAAAAAAAAATAGTGTACGTTCAAGTATTTTTGTATGGAAAGGTCAACAACACATTTCATGTAAATAAATTTATTAAATTGAATAAAAGTAAAATGAATTTGCATTAAAACGTTTTGCAGGTGCTGAAGTGTAATAGAATTATACAAATACATATATACGTACAGATTTATGTATTTAAAATTCCAATGAATACCTTAAAAAGTAAATATGTATGAACTATAAAATATTCAATAAAAACCATAAGTAATTGCTTCCATGTAATTTGGTTAACAAGCACGTAGAAAAGGAAATTTTATTAATTGCATTTATAATAGAAAAACTTTAGTAATAAAGTCTTATGCAAATATTATGCAATTATGAAACTTATAATATTATAATAGGAATCTAATAAATACATAATAGGAAAACTTAAATATATTATTATTTATTTGTTATAAACTGGATTAATTTTTTTTCCCTAAAATAACAATTTTGTCTATTTTCTTTTTTTTATAGGTCTCAACGCCGACGGGCATTATCTCACACTTTGTTAATCTTCAAGTGGTTGTACCAGAAGCATTTATTTTAGGTTCTGGCGAATTACATGTTGACATGGGTTCAACAATTAATCTTGTTTGCATAATTGAAAAGGTAATATGTACTATATTTTATCGAACTTATGTCAATGTAATAATTTAGACAAAGAGCACATTAAATTTTAAGGAACTATTTTTAACACAAAAGTTAAAATATTTAAAAAAAATCCATAATTCGTAGAACCCATGAAAAAAATAAGTTTTACATATCGTCAGCCTATATCTAAAATGGCTTATCTGCAGATTTTAGAAATTGAGATTTTTATACCATACGATTCCGTATGACGCACTTTACCTAAAATGTGAATTTTTTTTATCAAAATGTTAATTTATTCGAAACATATTCCCTTTTTTGTTTGGCTTATCTACATAAACAATTTTTTTTCGAAAACAAAATCTACATTGTTCTTACTAAATAATCATAGAAGTTGTAAACTAAAAATCTGTAAAAAGGTAAAATTAGTAAAACTTTTTTTTACTTTTCTGATGAGTGGTTATACGCTTAATTCAAATGTGCTTTCAAAATTCTTCTATTTTTACACTGTTCAACAGAAAATGCGAAAAAATGCAGTGCTTTTAGTGATGTTTAAAAGGCTGTTCACTGCGCATAAACTTATAAATACATTCTATAACTCTTAACAATAAGAAGATATCTTCCTTTAAGTAGGAAAGACGAAAAATTATAAAATCTTCTAACTTTTATAAAAGAAAGTGCATTTTGAAAAATTCATGTAATAAACGTTGTATATAGTACAATTTAAATACACAAAAGTATCCCAATTCATGAGGGAGTATTGTGTAGTTGGAATTACATAAATTTCTTACAAATTCAAAATTCAAAATTTTCGAAGACCGTAAAATCGCGAAAATTTTATTTCAGGAAATGAGAAGAGTCTACCAATCATACTGTAAAAGATCACTTTGTTTTTTGCTTCTCCTGAAAAATCAGTATTTTGCAGATAATGCAAAGTCCGTTGGCGTTAATGATTTTAAGCGATGCGCGCAGTAGTTATGACTGTTAAAATGGTACTGAAATTGGGAAAAATCGGTTCACATTTGACCATAGCTCCCGTATAACCTCGTCTATGCTAATCGCTTATTTGTTAATAAATGACAAATTATAACAGCTATAATGATAAGATTTGGTATATAGAAGTTTTACATAAGCCCTAGGCATCATATACAATTGCATCAAAATCGGTTCACATTTAGCCATAGCTCCCATACAAAAAAAAAAGAAACACACTCAGTGTGGGAACTATCAAATTCGATAAACAAATCTCTGCCACAAGCTATATGACAAGTAGCACCTTGTAGTGTATCCATGACTAACACTCTGATTAACTAATCATAACGGAACACCCTATTGAAATGCAATTGTCATTCTACCAAACGATCAACAGAACATTCGTCATACTCAATTTAGTATGTGTTAGGTTTATGTGCAGTGACTGCATTGCAGTTCATTACACTAATCCACTTGTTACAAATTTGATGACGGATAGTATTTGTTCACCTTATCGAATGACAATTGCATTTCAATAGGGTGTTCCGTTATGATTAGTTAATCAGAGTGTTAGTCATGGATACACTACAACCTGAATCCACAATCCAGTCTTTACTACTGTTTGTACCGACAAAAAAATTAGATGTTCGGAAGATTCGTCCAGATCAACAACATTTGCTTTTGGCCTTTGTTTACTTTTATTATTTTTCCACGCAGAGTATTCCAGGCATTTACTTTTGATATGACCCTTTCGTTTGCAAAAGAAACAAGTAATGTCACCACCACTCTTGCGTTTAAAATTTGACATGCGTAACACATCAGCGCCTTCGATTTCACCTTCTTTATCTCTCTCTTGTCTTCGACGAAATTTTCGCTCTTACTAATGTCGGTGTTAATTTTTTTTTCATCATGTGTAATAAGCCCATCGTAACTACTAGACAAAGAACCCAATATTGTTGCTGTCATTAAAAATCCCCATGTAATAGTACTGCCGAAAGCTACAAGCTTTTGGAATATTTCGTTCATTTGACTGACATGCATTTCCGTGTCGGTGTCTTCGTTAGCTCTTTTGGACATCACCTGACGAAGCAATCTCACCTTTACACCTCTCGCTCATAAAATTTGATCATCGTCAATACACAATGCAATGGTAGCATGCGCCCGTTGATCAGACTTTATCCAAGCAGCATCATCACGCATCGCTTCATCGGTAATTGTTGCCCACAATCCCTCTCGCTTCAAAAGCATCTCAATTTTAAATTGCCAATTAAAATAATTGGTAGATGTTAATTTTGGTACTTGAAAATTTCCATGGATTAAATTTAACAAATGTATACAGAAAAAAAAACTGGGCCCATAACCTTTGTTTGAGCCGATAAATAAAACACTTTGATACAATTATTTATTTTATTCAGTTTAATATATAATCCATATGGTTTTATTATAAAAAATGTGGTAGTATGATGCTTACGCGACAGCAGCAAAAAAGGAAGAGAGTTTTGCTACGGAAGTTAAAAAGGAAATGTCAAAATTGATAGAATGAGAATATAATAAGAAACAAGTTATCAATAATAAAGATAGTCTCCCATCTCTGGATTATATCGGACGTAGTTTAAAATTCGCTCTTCGTTTTATTGTTAAATTTTGTGATACTATCATTAAAAACATTCTTTAAAAGTTACACAAAGATCAAAAAATCAAATACCAATTGTGTGTTTCAGAATAGTGTGTTGACTACACTGAATTACTTTTAAAATCACAAATTTCTATTTCACATATAAACTTTGCAAATATTTTCTTTTTGTGTTATTCTTTACATCCATATTCTTGTTTTTTATTACATTGAAATACATCTGTGATCTACTTGTAATCATTTACTCCAATTGAATACAATTCTGACTGATCGTCATCTACCGCCATCTATATGTCATTGCTGTTAATCAATTTATATTAACTCGTTTGGTTCGTGTCTTCACTATATTTCATCAATTCAAGATTTACCTGAGATTAACACCTTTCATAAAAATATTGCAATTAATCTAAATCATTTAAGGTTACCAGATATATTGAAATATTTATACCCAGCAATAAATTTATTTTAAACTTTGATTTAACATCATGACTTGTTCTAAACCGAAGTGCAGAGTTAAAGGTGATGAGCCAGTGGTGGCCTGCTGGCTCTGTAATGATGTTTACCACGCAAAATGCGTAGAGTTAGCTCCCCGTACCGCTGACAATCTTAACGATGACAAAGGACTTCGCTGGTGTTGCAAAAAATGTATTGTCTACGATGTTCAATTATTCTCCTTTTTTAAAAACAATAGTAATGAATTAAATGATATAATAAAGGATTTGAATAATCTTACTAAAAAATTTTTAAAATATAAAGAATTATTTGACAATGCTCCTTGTTCTCCCAAAAGGAAGAAAACAGGAAATGATGTTAATAGTGTTATCCCGTCAAACAACTTTACCAGTTCTAATACCTTAGATCCGATCGTTTCACATCCTCCAATACCTATTCCTCCTACTGTTTTAATTTCATCTGAGAAGGAACCTCAAACACTAGGTCAAGTAACTGAACATCAAACGCTTTCTTTTCCTTCTGACACTCTGTCATACTCGTCAGCCCTTCGTTTACCGGCCTTGCAAAATCCACACGGCAGTCAACCAGTGTTACCAACTTCTTTTTCACTACAAAACCAAGCGTCTCTTCAGACTTCCACAAATTCTAATGCTGCTGGTTCCAAGAATGAAAACAATTCTGCTATTCTCAAAGTTGTATCACCGAAGAAAACCATATTCGCTGCTCGTTTTGCACCTGAAACTACAACTGATGCTGTGATTCATTATATAAAACAAAAGATTGGTGAGGATATCGATGTCTTAGTTTTCAAATTTAAATACTCCGAACAGAGAAGCAAATCTTCTTTTAAAATAATCGTCCCTGAGGAAAATTTCAACACTATTGTTAATACAGATTTCTGGCCACCTAAAGCTATCATACATGAATATATATATAGAAATAACCAGCGTTCAGATATTGCCCACTTACCTCCAGAATTCAATGCTCAAAAAAACTAATTTGCCTGCCTTCAGATAACATAATAAATATTATATATCAAAACGTCCGCGGTCTTAATAATAAAATGTCATCTTTGTACGTAAATAGCTTCAATTTTACACATCATATCATTGCTTTTACTGAAACATGGTTAAATAAAAATATTCATAATGCTGAATTACTCTGCTCAAAATATCAAATATTCAGATTTGATCGCTCACTCAAACGTGGGGGTGGAGTACTTATTGCGGTTTCTAATTTGTTACCATGTGAACAACTTTTATTTGAGCTTAATGCTAACATTGAAATCGTGGCTGTTAAAATATTGCTGAAAAATATTTCTTTGTTCGTTACGTGTTCCTACATCCCTCCTTCTTCCTCATGTGATGTTTATGATAGTCACTTATCTCGTATATCTTTTATTCTACAACAATGCAGGCCATCTGATTTATTTGTAGCACTTGGTGACTTCAACCTTCCTTCAATATTGTGGAACAACCTATTGGAACAGAATCACTTAATTCCGACAGTATCAAACGAATTTATTCAAAACATGCTTGCCTCTGGTTGTTTTCAGATTAATAATATTCTTAACGCTAATGGAAAACTTCTGGACCTTGTTTTTGTTAATCTGCCTAGTGATGTATATGTACGTGACTCACTGCCTGTAACTACTCCAGTAGATAAACATCATCCTACAATTGATATTGAATTACATATACCATCTAATAATTTAGGACTGTCACCGCGTAAAATTCAGCACAAACACAACAAAGTCTACTGCTTTAAACGTACAAATTATACCAAACTGAATTACTTATTATCCAATGTTGATTGGAGCTCTATAATTTGTGGAGATAATCTTGACGATATTGTTTCTAATTTTTACTATGTTTTACACCAATGCGTTTCTGCAACAGTTCCTAAAATAATCTGTAACACAAACAATGGTCCTCCATGGAACAATAAATTTTTGACAAGTGCAAAAAACCGAAAAAACAAATTATACAAAAAATTTAAGGGATCTGGCTCAATAATCGATTTTAAAAATTATTCCATAGCACGTTCTGAATATAATACTTCCAATAAGATTGCCTACAATAATTATATGCTCCGTATAAAATCAAAGCTGAAATCTAATCCAAAATCATTCTATGCATTTATTAACTCTAAACGTCGTACTCCCGGCTATCCAAAGCTTTTGAAGTTCGGTTCCAGTAAAGCTGATGATGACACATCAATTAGTAACCTATTTGCAGACTTTTTTGCCACAACATATTCAAAAACTTCTTACGACAACAAAACCCCGTATCCATTTAACGTACCCCATTCACCAAATATTAACTTTTCACTTGTTGACAATGAAACAGTTTTATTAAACTTAAGATCATTAAAATCTTCATTTCAACCTGGTATAGATGGGATACCTAGTTGCCTTCTCAAAAACTGTGCCGATATCTTGTGTGATCCTCTAACCGCAATTTTCAATAAGTCAATTGAACTTTCTTATCTGCCTCACGAATGGAAGAAATCATATGTTGTTCCTTTATTTAAAAGTGGAAGTAAGCTCGATGTATCTAATTATCGAGGAATCGCGATACTTAATGCTATCCCTAAGTTATTAGAGAAGTTGCTTACTGATGCCCTTTCACACCAAGTCTCTTCACTCTTATCTACTCGTCAGCACGGATTTTGTAAATTACGTTCTACAACAACCAACATCCTTGAACTAACTACTTTGATAAATGAAGGTTTTATTAACAATTTGCAAACTGATGTCATATACACAGATTTTAGTAAGGCTTTCGATAAAGTAAATCACGAAATGCTTCTGCATAAATTATCGCTAATGGGTTTTAGTCCTGGCACCTTAAAATGGTTAAGATCCTATCTATCTAATAGATCACAGCAAGTGAAGTTCAGAGAAGCCACTTCTAAAATTATTGATGTTTCTTCCGGTGTCCCTCAGGGAAGTCATCTAGGTCCTCTACTTTTTTCTCTATTCGTTAACGATCTTCCTAATGTCATATCTCACTCGAAAGCCCTAATGTATGCTGACGACGTAAAGATTTTTAAGAGCTTAGCCAACTCCGATGATCAGTATTTACTACAGTCGGACTTAAACGCATTTTCTCAGTGGTGCAAAATAAATTTATTGGAACTGAATATCAAAAAATGTAAACATATGACATTTTATAGAAATAAGAAAATGGATACGAACTATCACGTAAACGACACAACCCTGGAAAAAGTTCAAAATATCACCGATCTTGGAATACTGCTAGATCACAGGCTTGATTTTCGAGAACATATCGCACTTATTGTTAATAAAGCCAGTGGTGTCCTTGGTTTTATGAAACGTTGGGCCAAAGAGTTCTCTGATCCTTACATCACGAAACTTTTATACACCTCCCTGGTTCGGCCTATTCTGGAATATGGTTGCATTATTTGGGATCCTCGCTACAGCATCCACATTAACAGTATCGAATCGGTCCAAAAGCAATTCCTTTTATTTTGTTTACGTGGCCTTGGATGGGACTCGTTCGTACTACCACCTTATGAAAGTAGACTCAAACTCATAAAGCTACCAACGTTAAAGAGCCGTCGGGTAATGCTTGGCATCTCATTTCTCCACTCATTAATTCGCGGTGATGTGCATTCCGAGTTTTTACTGAAAAAAATCAACTTTAATATCCCAGCTAGAACTACACGTAATTTTCAATTACTTAGACTACCATACTACAGATCTGATTATGCCAACAATGATTCTTTTCGCCGTATCTGCATTAATTTTAACAACTATTACCATTTTTTAGATATCTCGGATTCTCCCTATGTTGTAAAAAGAAATATTATATTGCTTTTAAACTCACAATTGATTAGTCTGTAAGGATTTATATAATCTATAGACGTAAATAAAATAAAAAAAAAAAAAAAAAAAAAAGATGTAAATAATTATGTAAATAACACTTAACAGTAAATAAAGAAATTCCAAAGTTAGACATGATTTATCATTTAATGGCTTGTTACTAGTAAATAGTTCAGTTTTATTAAAATATAATAAAATTTACTTAGTTTATTTTATGTTGGAAAAAGGGACATTTTTCTCAGGTCGGTTTCAAAAATCATTTTTTAATTTTTTTTGAAAATTTTGTTCAACAAATATTACAAATTTAGAATTTGCTCTCCAGTGTGTTAAAACAGACAAATGGGAGAATAAAACCCAAAAAAAAATAGGTCGATATCTTAAACCATTTTGCCGTACCTGCGATTTCACATTGAAGAATTTCACGAAAATGTAAATTTTTGGGCCAAATTCGAGTAAATGCTCGGTAAATTTTACTCGTATTAAATTTTAACAAAAAAGATAATTAATATTATTGCTTCATATATGGAAAACCTATGCTAAAGCGTTTTTTATTATTGGACGAGATTAACCCTTTCTTCACCGCGGTTAAATGTCAAAATTTTAATTTTCTGAAAATTTTCATAGCGACATTGCGGAATTTAATAAAAAAAAACGTGAAAATAATTGTTTTAGGTAATATTAAGTGTTTTTTTATAATTTATAAAATTCAGAATTCGATAAGAATTAAATTTTTTTAATAACTGTATTTTTCCAAATAACTATTTTTTTTAAAAAACTATTTTTGCAATTATTATTTTGCAATTTATTAAATTTCATCAAAATCGGTAGATCAATAACCGAGATATCGCCAAAGCAAAAGATATCGATTACGCAAATTAACAAATTTAATTTTTTAACAGTATTTAAAAAAATTGAATTGCATATATGTATATCAGATTTTAGAAAATACTTCAACGCAACATGCTATTAAATTTTATCAAAATCGGTCTATAAACACCAGAGATATCGCCAAAATTCAAAATTCGATGAGAATTAAAAAAAAATAAAAAACTGTATTTAAAAAAAATAAATTTTAAAATTCGTGAATTCGGTGATTATGGACCGATTTTAATGAAATTAAATAGCGTACTGCAAGGGAAATTTTCTAAAATCCGGTGTATAATTCGTCTGGATACACCCACAAGGAGCTCCACAAGCTTGATTTCAACAGACAGACGGACGGACAGACAGATAGACAGACGGACATGGCTAAATCGACTATCCTGGCGATTCTGAGTCGATCGGTATAATTTTTATGGGGAATAATGAAAAAATTACAAAATGAATGACAAACTAATAATACCCTTTCATCTATTGGTGAAAGGTATAAAAACACTAAAACGCAAAACCCTTTATATATCAATTTAAAATAAATGTACTTAATCCACTTTCAAAATAAGGTGTTCATATATAACTTGCTATGACTATTTAGCTTCTTTTTCTGTTAAAAATATTAAATATTTTTATTTTATTTACAGAGTCCTACGCCACCACAATATGTCTATTGGCAAAAGAACGATCGTTTAATTAATTACTACGACTCCAGACGAGACATTTCAATAGAAACAACACCGGGTCCACGAACGCAAAGTCGTTTAATTATACGAGAACCACAAATTTCTGATTCCGGAAATTATACTTGCTCAGCGAGTAACACAGAACCGGCGAGCATATACGTCTTTGTATCAAAAGGTTAGTTCAAAA
The DNA here is from genome assembly GCA_933228675.1 of Stomorhina lunata. NCBI lineage: Eukaryota > Metazoa > Arthropoda > Insecta > Diptera > Rhiniidae > Stomorhina > Stomorhina lunata. The sequence goes on from OW121744.1 coordinate 69,514,426, forward strand.
GACAAACAAAATAAAGTTCGAATTATTGCGCGTTCTTTAGATTAAATTTTTTACAAATTACATAAATTTGTTTTTGTCTACCAGGTGATAACATGGCAGCAATATCAAGAAGAAAAACATCGTCAGCTGACCGCATTGCCGCCATATTTATGTATGTTGTGGCACCCTGTGCATTAGTGAATACATTAGTAATACGGTAAGTTATTATGATTTTAATTAAAAAGTTTAACGTTAGTATATTACACCACTTAAGATCCCAATTTTTTACAATTATTATAATAAATAGTTTTTTGATAAAACCAAACAAATTTTGATAGGGAAACCTTTCCTCTACGCGTTTCGATCAGAAACAACAACATAAAGCAAAGGTTATCATCTAACAAAATCGGAAAGTTGAAAATCAGAGTATTAGTTGAGTATATTCAACTAAATAGGACTTTATAACGATCGTTAAATTAATCATGCGTTTTCATGCGTGGTAAAATATATGCATTTTTCCGAAATATACAGGTATGTGATGGAAAACGATCGTTTTCAAATCGATCGATTTCAGATATATTTTTCAGATAATTTTCGGTTATTTCCCCCCCAAAAAAAACAATTTAGGCTTTAACCCTTTTGATTGATATCTTATCTTGCGTTTGGTTTGATTTTTTTGGGAAAATAACCGAAAATTATCTCAAAAATATATCTGAAAACGATCGTTTTCCATCACATACCTTATAATTTAGAAACACAAATTTTGTCGTTAAAGGACAAATATTACATTTAGTCGGACATAAACAAACTTCGAAAATGGTTAGTAACTATTCCCCATTTCACCTCAGTACTCATTGAGGTGGGCTTAACCGTTGTTGGCTTATGGTAAACTATTTGGGAAAGGTGAAGCCTCGCTTTGTGCCACAACAACAAATCGTAATAATAAATCCGGCTGCACATGTCCCAAGCTTACTTTCGGACGAAATTAAGCAAAAATTGAGATTTTTATGATCATAAGTTATAAAGGGTTAACTCAGACAAATATATCGTTGGCTCAACATGCAAACCTGTTTAATCCAATTTTTATTTGTATACAACTTTGCTTCCGTTTTGCAATAGATGGCTGTAGCGGTAAGTGGTAGTCGAAATAAATAGATCGTTGATGTCATACAATAAGCTTAGGTATTCATAAATGTAAAGCCATCGGAATATTAGTTGACTATCAATATTTTGATCAATGTCACACGGCCTGGCTAACCAGCGTTTCCGGCCTTATTAAGAAGTACAAAATTGGATACGTGGATCGCTTTAAAATCTACCAGTCAATAAGTTTTATCCGCACATCTTCTAATATTTTCGTCTTTTTTAAAATTTCAACGCGAAAAAAGCCTCGAATTTCGAAAAAAAAAACGCAGGAAGAAAAGTTCCTTGCCAAAAATATTACTATGGCCTAGTACTTGTGAACCTACAGCTCTCTGCGACAAAGACTGGCTACCTTTGATCTAATAACTCTATTGCATATTGCTATGGCTGCTCGACTATCTACATATATATTGCTCTCAGTGTTTATTCTGAAACTTCTGTTTATTTCTCGTTTCTCACAAAAAATGCCACTACAACTCTCAGATTCTTCTTCTGAACCATCTGTATTTATCTCTATATCTGAAGCTTTAACCTTCCAGTCTTCTCTGGGGGGAATACTCTCCATCTAGAGAATATCACCATTTCTGTTTTCGATAAATTAATACCTAATCCATATTATTTAAACCATCTGTGAAGCAATTTTAATGATGTTTCGATTATCTCGACTAGAGTACTGGGAAATTTACCTCCGACGACCAGTAGCACATCATAAGCACATGCTACGACTCTGATACCAAGATTATTTAATTTCATATCATTTAATACTAATGTTGGTGATATAACACCTGCTTGCGGTGTACCTCTTGTTGCAATCGCGTTTAGAATCAATCCTCCTTATTCAGATTGTATACAACGCTCGGTAACCATATTTTTACATTGTGATCACAGCCACTATTAGATAGTGATGTCCCAATAGCCTCTAATTTAATATCACTAAAGGGTTCCTATATCTAAGAAACATACCAGAACATATTCATTGTGGTAAATAGAATATTCTATTTTCGACGTTAGGTCATGTAGTGCCGTTTTCACAGATTTACATTTGATACATGCGTGTTAATCTGAGAAAAAGTTTATTATTTCCATCTTCTCTCTAACGTAATTGTCTAAGATTCTTATGAACGATGATATACTAATGAGTATATCGATGGTTTATATTCAAAAAGTGCTATCTACAAATTCACAATTTTACATTAGAGCGAAAAAACTGTTTTTGTCATTAACTATAAGAGTAGTAAATAAACTTTGTTTTACAATAACATACAAATTGGGGCTACGATTTTGTACAAATTAAGTTTTTTTTTTCATTAACTTCTTATATTTGCCCTTCTATAGTAGATAGCACTTTTGATGAGCTAAAATTGTATCGTTTTAAATACTAAAGCAAGTAGATAGCATTATTTTAATAACAAAAAAATAAAATATAGTAAAAATTTATGCTTTTATCAAAATACCACGAATTTTAATTAAAATAATAAGTTTTTTTAATCAAAACGAGATTCATTATAATTACATAGAATTCAATGAATTCTCTTTCTTATATGACCTTTATTTGCAATCTCTTAAGGTCAAAGGCCGAGCATATTTTAGAAATCCATGATAACAGAGTACGTTGTAGGGAATGTGGTCCATTTTGTTGGTTTATCACAAATTACAATGTATATTTTATAACAATTGTTATTATTTCTACAAATATTTTTATGTAGATAGCACTATTTTTTTGATTATGAAGACAACATTTGTAGATAGCACAAACACAATTTATAAAAAAATATTTTTGAATTATTTTTGTTTCTTAAAATTTATATGACATATGACAGATAAGCCACGTTTCTATTAAAAACCATTTTGGTCGAAAATATAGATACCACTTTTTGAATATAAAGCGTTGATATAGTCCTTGGCCTCATAGTGTTTACTCTGTGCCATCAAAACCGGAAGATTTGTATGGTTCTGCCCATTTAATTTTATCGGTTGTGATAAGGTTAGTATCTAGGTAAATTTTTCAATTAAGAATTACAATTCCCGGTAAATTTTTGTACTTTTCACTGTTTCCCTATTATAAATAAAATCTCAAGGGAAAATTTTCATTTTTGCTTTCTCCCTTATTATAAATAAACTTCTCAATTTTCAAATTTTTCAGGGGTATTATAGAAACTAATTTTATTGGTATTGATTTTGAAAACGACAAAAAAATTAAATTGGTGTCATGAATTCCAATATTATTGTTTAATGTTCGAACTATATTTTCTATTGGTTTTATGTGTCACATAAACCAATATTATTGGTTAAGCATGGGAAATAAACCAAGCAGCTTATAGTTAACAGATTTCATTTAAATATTTTTTTATAAAAAACAAAGGCTTTACTGAGCAGCGGGTGCCTTTTTCGATGTGAACAGATAAGAACAGATTTTTGAAAATTCGGCCTTGTGTGGAATAAAAAATGGGAAAATTCAGTAACGCTATAACTCCCAAATAAAAAACAATAGAACTTAAATTGAAATCGAGTTTGGATGAGATACAGAAGTAACAGTTCAAGTGGTAAGTACTTTTTCGAAAATAGGGGAGGTAATAATTTTTGATACTTTTCAAATAAAAAGAGATGTGTGAAAAGCGTTTGGATTGTGTAACAAGGTAAAAACAATTCTTGTTACTTGTTTGTGTCTTTGAAATCAATGAATCGACAAACATAAAAAAATATAAAAAATGGGAAAATTTGTTTTCTTTATATCTATACTACTAACATCGCAAAAAACTGACAATTTTTTTTTGCAAATAATTTTTTTTTAATAATTTTTATTAACTTTTTGATGTTTCCAAAAAATTTTAATGAAAAATAAACAACTGATTCGAGCATTTTGTTTGATTTGAAACCAGAGACCGGATATTAATACTTTTAAAACAATATTTTCATTTTTAAAATCCACTAAAATCAATCATTGAAGTTTAAAAAAATAAAAAAAACCCTCATGATTTTTATTTGTTCGAAAAATGTGTTTCTTTTTTTGAAAATAAAATACAAAAAAATAGTTTTGGATATTTATCAGTACAGTTCAAAATAATTTTCATCTTTTTTCATCCGATGAAAATATATTTTGATAGAAAAAATTCTAATTTTATTTCTGTATTTGTCCGGGTATAAAGCATCTTTTGGACGTTTAAATAACAATATATTAAATTATTGTTGGTCAACAAATGGTCGTTGTCGAAATGCGTTTGAAACGTTTTAAAGTTAATTTTTTAAGAAATTGCGACGCGAATCAAAAAAACCACCAATATTCCCATTAGAACTATTATGTTTAACTTCGATGTCCTAAAACATTGCAATTAATTGAAAACATATTCATACATTCATTGTTTAAAATTTTGAAATTTCATAAAAATCTTATTTTTTCAAAGTCAAAACAGAAGTTCAAAACTGAAACCATCAATAAATTATTTTTCTTCAAAAGTTTTACTGTAGTGTATTGCACTAAGATCCCAATTCATTACAATTATTTATTATTGTAATAAATAGTTTTTTGATAAAACCAAAAAATTATGCATTTCGATGGTTGGTTAGGCCATCTCATTTTTCGTTCGGATATTTCTGTGGCTTGATGCTAAAAGGGCCAATGTCAGTTTTAGGATGTTTTGAGTTGATCATTGCATTATGTTCCTCTTTTTACTCTCTTTTATTTTGTTGCAACAGCCAATCTTTTACTCATCCCAGAACAGCTTCACAAGAAATTTAAGGGCCAATGTAACTCTAAAATTGTTAGTGCTAAAAGGGCCAATATTTACATGGCCCTTTTATCACATACAAATTTTTTTTATTTTTAAATAAAATCTAAATGCTAAAAGGGCCAATGTCAACAATTTATTTCACATTTTTTTTGCAACTTTATACCATATCTTATTAGATACATATATATGTTATAAGTTATTAGATATATACATTAGGGTGGGTCGTTTTTTGAGTTTTGTCTCTGATCGACTTCTAATAGTGAAATTATGTGGCCAAATTATGTCAATCGGAAGTGTGCAAAATATTATTGATTTATTTTTAGGATACGAGCCTGCGCAACGGGCCCAAAGTTTTTGAGCCAATTGTATGGGGAAAACTGAGAGTATTTGCAGTTTTTGCTACATTTCGTCCATTTATAATTATTTTTAAGAGAAAAGATAATGGAATCTAAAAGTGAACTAATGCAGCTTTAATTGAAGTCATCAATATTTGAAATCCATAAAACAGTTTTTAAGTTATTGCGATTTTGCCCCCAAAATTCGTATCCTTGACAATACGCCTAAGGATACACCTCTAGAAAAAAACTACTTTGGACAAAAACTCGCAAAGTAAGACATTATTTATCATTTTAAGACTTGTAAACACTTCATAGTTTAATTTTGTTAAAATATAACAATATTTACTTAGTCTTTTTCATAATCGAAAATGAGTATTTTTTTCTCAGGTGGGTTTCAAAACGTATTTTTTAATTTTTTGAAAATACCGTATAAGAAATGGCGCTATTTTTTATGTCATAATATCCGTATCTAAGTTTCATATCCGTATACATAACGAATATTTCAATGTAATCTAAGCTATTATAGTGGTACAAAAATAGTTTAAATGTATTACTCATTATATCGAATTTTTTCGAACAACCGATATTATAAATAATACTTACTAACAACTTATATGTATATATAATATTAATCATTAAATTTTTTTATTCTTTTCCTTTCAGGCGCATATTTCTAACTTAAGACTTCTAAATTAAACTTAACTTTATCGTATAAATATCTATTTAGCAAATGAAAGTGTTATAGAACTAAATTAAATCCTATTTAAGTTACAAATTTACAATTAACATGTTAAGATATTTATTAATATTAATAATTAAATCTAAATCCATATACATACATATGTCTGTACGTATGTATATACAACTGCGCATTTAAAGACGTACATATGTATGTATGTATGTATATCGTCACTGTATATGTGTATTACAGTAGAGTGCTTTAATAACAAACGCGGCTTAATAGGAATTATTATTTATAACGAACCAAATCTCATTTAATGATAATTTCATATGAATATTGTGCAATCTTTAGTGGCTACAGCAATTTTACACTAGGTATTTTAGTTTTTTTTTTTTTTGAAGGGACTGATAATATACTTAGCAATATATCAAAAACGGCTTTTTGCGAAAAAGAACTTTTTTATTGGAGAAAATTAATCTCTGGGTTTATAAAAATAATGTTTATTTTACAACTTTTTTGTTTCTAAATTCTGTTAAAAGATGGCGCTATTTTTAGGTTACATATGAAAATCGCATTTTTAATAATTAAAAGTTAAACATTTGGTTTGACAATGTTCCGCGACTTTGTTCAGGAGTATTTAGTCTAACTTTTTTCTGAATATACCAACATCGAAAAAGATCTAAATAACATGTATTTGATACATTTGTAATAAACATGTCAATACCGCCGCCTTGCGGCAATCTTTTGTAGCATTTTTAAAAACACAAAAATAGATGCTTTCAAAAACTTTCAAAAGAGATATCTGCGATGAAAGTCCGACAAAAAATAAGAATTCTAGGGGCAAAAGTAGTTAATAGTATACCAATTCTGATACTTTTTTGAACGATTGTTTTAAAATTTTGTGTAAAATTTAGTCACTGTTTACAATATTAGAAGTACAAATAATGTTTTTGTAATAAGAAAGGGTATGGCTTAAATTCCATATAAAAGTGAAAGTTTTTAACTTTTTTTTTAACTTTAGCATCCATATGCAAAAATCTTGTTAGCCAGATTTTTTTTATCGCGAAATTGGTTAGTTTCTTAATATGTTAATTTGTTTTTGAAGTCCATTTAATTTTCCATCTCTACTTTTAAAAAATATAATCGCTGTAAAACGATGAGGTATTAAATACATTTTTTTCGTCGGACTTTTTTTGGTGGCAAGTGTCCATATTACTAAATATTTAATTTTTAGTTTCCTAGAACACAAAACGATCAGAAGCCACTGTTGTCTTGTTACATTTTACGCATTTAAGAGGTTCAAAGTAGGCTGTATACACACTTTAAGATGAAGAAGAAAATCAATGGTCGCGATTTAATCGTGTATTATTTTTGCTTCACTGTAGGCCTCAGGATATTTGTTCGTGAATTTGAGCAATATACCTTTAAGTACCACATTGTTATTATACATCAATGTGTCTTTCGAAGGTGAACAAGTGAAAAATGACACAAATAGGCTTGCTTGTTTTTTAAATGGCACAAAAATGGCTATGTATTTTTCTCGCAAAATTTGCACACATATTAAGAACATGTTTATCTAAAATTTTGATATGGCGCTTCTCGATGCGTTTCTTAGTTAATGAGTTATAGGAAGACAAATATTAAAAATGCAGAATTTTTACCCTTTTTTCATTTTTTTTGTTAGTTTTTCTCAATTTGTCGAAGAACCAAACATTTAATCGGGAAGCGCCATATCAAATTTTTAGATATCGATAGTAGCTATCTGTACGTATAATTTGGTCTCAAAATCTGTATCCGCTTTTGTGCCATTTTAAATGCAAATTTTATACTTTTTTCACTCCTGCATTATCTTTTATACATATCTTTTCTCTAAGTGTACTGATGTTTTTTTTTATGGTGATGAAATCTTTTACACTTATCTAACTATACAAATTTAAAAAAGTATAATTTATGACCTATTAAGAAAGTTACAGCGCAAAATTTGCTTCTAGTTTAAAAGCCAAAATTATAGAAAACACCCTGTATTTCAGGAACCAAAATAGCTTGGGCCATTTTATGTAGCACCAAGGATAGCTGAATATGTATCTGAAAAAATGTATATAAATTCATGTGATTATCTTGAAATTTAAAAACCTACTTTTTTTGATATATTGCTAAATATACTCACTCACTCTTAAGTCAAAATAGTTGGCAAATATCTTGCTCAGACATCTTGTACACTTAAAGGGTCTTTTGATACCTATAAGGCTTTTATACCCTTCATCGCCTATTTAAAGTTATTTATTAAGTAATTATTTATCTAACAATTGAAATATTTTTCTTTTAATTCTCGAACAGATTTTATAACAATATTTGCAAACCTTTAACTTTATTATAAAAATCTAATTTATTTTGTTAACATATCAAGAAATTAAATCAAATTTTGTATCTTTATTTTGTTATAACCGAACTCTACTGTATTAATATATAATAGCAATTGTATTATTCTTATTATGATTATTGTATTATTTAGCAAAAATACTGTAATTAGCTCTTAATAAAAAATAGTAAAAACACAAGAATTCAACAAAAAAAAAATGCATGATTTTTTTTATTATTATATTATAAATGTATTATAAAACATAAATTTAATTATTATTTACTAATATACATAAATATGTGTAAGTAATAACAAAATATTATTAATATAATTAATTAATAAATACTATGTACTTATAAATTAGTTAATGATAAGTGTCAAAAAATCACTATAATTCTAATGAATGTAATGAAAATTTGCATAAAATAAATTAAATTAAAAGTTATAACTTGATATAAATATAAACACACACAAACACAAATAAACAAATTACACAAACACCCACAAACAAATAATTAAATAAATTTAAATTGATTTAATTAAAAAAATAAAGAGTATTCAAAATTTGGTGTTTGATTTCTGGTTAACTTTTATTATCTCGGCATGCTCCCAACCAAGCTTTACCAAAATGATCAATTACGTTTTTTATAAAAACTTTTATCGATTGCTTAAAAACCGTTCGGAACTGAAACTATTCATCAGTTGAATGCCGATCGAATAGTTTTAGAATGAATTATTTTTTCGATTGAATCAAGCTGAATTTGATATGTATAATATAGGCTCTAAAGAAAGCTCTGATTAAGAAAGCTACACAAAGAAATCTAACGGAATCAAATCAAGTCATTTCAGTGACCGGTTTTGTTCCACATGAGATGTCATGCATTCAAATAGCTCATTTATCCAGAAATTGACCTCAACCTCATCGCCAAAAGAACACGTATGATGATGATTTCCCAAGTTAGACTGAATAAACGATATTAACTGTCAATGTTAGGAAAACTTTGTTGGAAGACACTTTAGCTTTTTAACTTATATTAACCGAAACAAAAAAAGTGGGTACCTGCTATGTGAGCCTTGCCCCACGGTGGTCTAAGCACCGGGTGAATATTTTAAATGTTCACCAACACCCCCTTACTACGAAAAATTGTCAGTTATGGCAAATGTGACATGCATGATACTTTGACGTTTCAGAGTACAAATTCGAAATCATGTTATTTGGACATGATTTTCTCCTTGGTTAGGAGCGGACCATCTGACTCCCGCGGTACCAGACAATCTCCGGTGGGAGGTGGAAAGGGTATATTGGGGTTGCGTAGATGTTTGAAATACATAGAAATACTTTTTTTAATACTCTTTTTGAAATATAAAGATCTACTTAGAAACACAGTCTGCCTACTTATTTCCTCAGCACATTATCTTCATAAGGAAACAAATATCCTTCCAGTAAAGGAGCACAACATCATTCATGCTCAGCTGTTTCTTTTGGGATGTCATCGTAGAGATCTTCACATATATGAAAACAGAATACAAGATTAGAAGGATCCTCGTATGTGGCTGTATTGAGCAACATACATAGAGACACCATCAAATCAAAGTTTCAGTTTATAGCATTAATATTATATTAGGAGGTAGCCCACCGTCCATAGCTGAAGAGGAAAAGAATTTGCAGCAGAAAATAAGAGTCGTTCTGGCTAGTGATGGGACAAGGGTAAATACCCAAATGGTAAATTGGGTATTTAAATGTAAATACCCAGGTATTTACCCAAGCAAATGGGTATTTACCCAAAATGTGGGTATAAATCAGAATAAAGAAAAATTTAAATAAATGAAAAGAATTAAATTTTTAATCATGAATAAGATTTTTTAATAACATATGCAATAGTTTTTAAATTTAATTGTAATTTCTGTCCGTATCCGATAAAAACTTATCGAGTAGAGTGCGTAATTCGTAATAAAGTTGACGATATATCATCTTGAGTACCTTCTAGTCAAGAATTCGTGGTATTTTCAAATTGAGTGGAGTGCGTGCTTTCCGCTAAAGGTGGTAGACCATTTTTAAAAAGCAAGTTCCAGTTGCATGATATATATGTTATTTTACCTGCTCTTTGTGTTGTTAAACAACAAGTATTTGTTATTCAAATGAGAATTTACCGGAAATTAGATAAGTACCGGGTATGAAAATGGGTAAATACCCAGCATTGGGTAAATATCCAGGTCTAAACCCATCTCTAGTTCTGGCACAACTGAGTTTTAGATGGAACAGCATAGGGCAGTCTTCCAGGTGTAAAGATTTTGCTTTTGTACATTTCGTAATAAATTCAGCAAAAAAAATTGTCTGTTGTTTTCGAAATCAATGAAACAAATTGAAAAGTGACTTTAATATTTAAAACAAATGAACTTTTTAAATTCAAATATAATTTAAACCTCTATTGTGATAAGAAAACAAGTAAGGAAGTGCTATAGTCGATCAATGTCTTCCCATCATTAACTAGACTCAGGAAGTGATTCCAGGTGTATTGGTATACCTAAAGGTGGGTTACTTACAGCAGCACAAACTTATAATACCCTTTCCACCAATGGTCGTGAAGGGTGTAATTAGACAAAGACTATGTGGTATCTGATGGAAATCGATCGTTTTCAGATTTATTTTTAAGACAATTTTCCCCATTTCTACAAAAAATTCAAACGCAATAAAAGATAAGATATCAAAGGGATTAAAGTTCAAATTTTCTTTTTGTGGGAAATAACCGAAAATTATCTCAAAAATATATCTGTAATCGATCGTTTGAAAATATTCGTTTTCCATCACATACCGGTATGTCTCAAAGAATTAGAAAAAACTTGTTAATTTGTTAAAAGTTGATCCATATTTAACCCTTAAGGTAAGAGATATCAAATAATTAGGCATGCTCGTACTTGTTATTTTAAAGTACATATATAGTAAAAGTATTTTATAATTTTGACAGTTATTAAATCATGACCTTGATATATTTGGACTTGACAGAATCAACAAAAATTAAAAAAGAACTTCTAATACGAGTAAATATTTCATCTCATAGCGTTTTTTAATAATTGAAACAATCAGGTATGTGATGGAAAACGATCGTTTTCAAATCGATCGGTTTCAGATGTATTTTTGGGACAATTGTCGCTTATTTTTTGAAAAAATTTAAACCAAATGAAAGATCAAATATCAGTCAAAAGGATCAAAGCACAAATTTTCAATTTAATAAGGGAAGTAACCGAAAATTACCTCTATCGATTTGAAAACGATTGATTTCCATCACATACCTATATAAAAGAATAATTTATTTTTGAATTTTGTATATGTGTATAAATTCTTTTGTGGGTGTAAGTGTGTAGTTTAATGTGTGTTTTAGTTATATTAAAAAAAAAAATAAATTTTATATTTTAAAAAATTAAAAAAAAAAAATACTGAAAAATTATAGGAAAACCACAAAAAAATAAATTTATATTAACTATGTAAAATTTTCTATTGAATATTTTGTACAGAAAGAAAGTTTGTTAAGTTTTAGTTTACTTATTTATTTTATTAAACATTTAGGTTAAAATCTTAACTCATCATATGTAAAAATAAAATGCATTTTTATAATTGTTCATAGATTTTATATTTTAATTGCTAAAATTATATTAAATAAAAAACAAAACTTAAAATGAAAATTAAATAATATTAAATAAAATTAAAAAATTATGACAAGATATTGTAACTTAAACGTGTCTAATATTTCTAAGAATTTACTATAAATAAAAAGTAATTAATTCAATACAATGAATCTGAATTAAAAAGTTGATCAAATTATTGTAATATTTATTCTAAACTCACAAATTCATGTAGAATTCTTAAGAATCTAGTTAAAATACCTGAATGAATTTGAATGCAACAAATGACGTAATTTCTAAACAAAATCTAATGAATACTTTTTTGTAAATTAATTGGTTCTATTTTTTTTAAGAAAACATATTGAAAGCAAATTTTATAGAAACTTATTTTCATTGATATTAATAATTCAATAATTGTCTTCCTCTTTCTTCTCAATTGCTTAAAAATTATTGATTTTCATTCACTTACTTCCTATGTAATTATTTAGTTTTATGTATTTCCAAATAAAAATGTCAACATTGTAAAGGGTGATCAAATTTGAGGTAAGGAAGTAAATTGGATGTCAAATGATAAAATGTCAAGAATTGAGCAGACATCCTTTGATATTTTTTTTAATTAAATGTTAACAAATTTTAACTTTAATCAAAACTTTTAAAGATGTTGCACTTCCATACATTCATTCGCCGTATGGTCGTTTTGAAAAATCGCATCAAAAAAAGAGTAACAACTAATGGAGACGATTATCTAATAAGAGAAAGCTAAGGTTAATGAAATGTATGAAAATTTACTCTTCTGGGTAAATAGTCTGACAATAGACTAAAACAATACTCTTGTAAGATATATAGTGCATATACGATTTGGGTTGCTATCTCTAGAAAGGAGATAGTAGAGAGATGAATGGTGATAAAAAGGAGAGCTTAAGCTTTATATTATTCAACTACAGGTCATGTCTATTTTTAGAAAAGTGATGTTAGGCCATATGTGGTTATTAAGATATATTATATAAGCTTTTTATTTTACAGCAAATTTTATTTTTTTTTACATCGACAGCATGTAGTAGGGCTTGCCGGCGTTCTCGTGATTTAAAGCCACTGGATTATTTTCTGTGATGCTCTGAAATTCCGCGCTGCATTGACAAAATATGTAAAGCCTTATTGCAAAATGTGGTTTCAAATTGTGTAAAAAGTGCGGACGTCTGCCGACGTGACAGAGGTGAACATTTAGTCAAAGTCATACTCTATTTTGAATATAAATATTTCTACTTTAAATTGCTATCAATGAAACTAATTTATCTTCCTAACCTTAAATTTGCCCACTCTTTATAAGTACTTACATTTATATGAAGCAAAAAACAACTTTTATATTTGTGAACATAGTTTTAACAAACGACCAATTTTTTTGAAATATAAATTCGTCATAAGAAATTAAACACGGAAGTGAAAATGAAAGTGCTCACAAAAGTTTCTTCTTTATATGCAGAAGAACAACATTGCACAGTGGGAGAATACGGCAAAAACTCAATAACTTGGTCATTTCTTGACTTTCGTTCTTGATATTTTTAGTGTATATAAATAATATACCTTAAGTAAACTGAAATAGTTTTTTTAAGAAAATATAAAGTCTGCGGTCACATAAAACTGCACTACTAAATATGCTGAAAAAATCTTTGCTGGCGATTATAAAAATTATTTATTTAAATGGTAAAAATTTGGGACACTAAAATTTCTTTAAAAAAAATTAAAAACATTTATGGGGGTTTTGGCCGCAATTTTCTACTGTGCATTGGTGTAAAGTGAAATAAGTAGACAATTTTTTAGATAACTGTTCTCCTTAAATATGATCAGCTATAAACTATAAACAAAAATTTACATTTAATAGAGCAATATTTAAATTTTTCGTCCTACTACATAATGTGACCATCTTAGATATTGCTAAGATTTTTGTAGTATATCGCTGGCTTAATATGCAAAAGCACTAAGTCCACTTTTTTGAGAAATTGAGATTTTAATGCAATAATGTACAATTAATAAAAACACATTGTTTGCAAAGAAACAATTTTACTTACCACGTTTTTATACCTTTCACCACCATAGGTGGAAAGGGTATAATAAGTTTGTGCTGATGTTTGTAACGCATAGAAATATTTGTCTTAGACCCACCTTTTAGTATACCAATAGGCTTAGATTCACTTTCTGAGTCGATTTAGCGATGTCCGTCCGTCTGGCTGGCTGGCTGGACCCCCATGTAGACTTTGTAATCAAACTACAGGTCGCAATTCTAAAGATAATTTGATAAAATTTAGCACAGATAATTTTCTTGATAATGGGACCATGGCTATTGAAATTGGTTAAAATCGGTCCATTATTTATGGTACCTCCCATAGGTCCCACTTCCCAGAATTGATATATTGGCCACAAATATCAATATTTTTTCATGAAATTTAAAACAAATACTGCTTATGTAAACTTAAATCACTGTATCAAATTTCGTTGAAATTGGTCTACATTTGACCATAGCAAGCTCTTCTTTAAAAACGAACTAAATGAGACAAAAAATCACTAAAACGCTCGTAAATCTAAAGATAATGCAAATTTTGAGTTTATTTTTTGCATACATAATTTTTGTAACAACTGTAATCAATTTGCCAAATTTCGAGATAATCGGTCCACATTTGACCCTAGCTCTCATATAAGTCCAAATGACGGAAACAGGTTGAATATATAAGTTTTGAGAAAATGTTTGTATGATGTCAAAATTTAGCAAATATCTGTCCTTATACAGGAAAAATAACACCTTAGACCTTAGTGGTGAAGGGTATCGTATGGTCGGCTTGACCGACTATAGCGCTTTCTTACTTGTTGTAGCTTTTTTGGCGATAAGCAAAACCACTAAGTCCAATTATTTACAAGACAAAGCTCTAAGTCCATATAAAAAGTACAGTTTAACAACATATTAAAAAAAATTATAAATTTCTTAAATTATTTAAATTTTTTGTATGGTTTTCTACTTGTAAGTAAAATTACTTTAAAATAATATTTTTTCCTCTACTTTTAACTACAACTCTGGAACTCAATCCATCGAAAGCGATTAAGAAACTCAGCCGAATGTCAGAATCATAGGGGTTCCATATGGTTTTTATAGTAACTCAGGTGATTTATAAATCACCTGAGTTACTATATATTACTCGTATAAATACGAGTTATCAACCATAATAAACACTCGCAGGAAATGAGTTCAAGTTGCAATATTTTCTCGATTTTCGATCAAAAATAGAAAGATAAAGACAGGGTAAACTATATTTTGAAAAAGCAGGGGCAGTAATGATTGCTATTATAAAAAGGCCAAAGATTCAAGAAATACATAAGAAATTTACTAAATGACAAGTTCTAAGAAAAAGAACTAAGTCCATGAAAAAATACAAACTAAGCATGAACAAGTTATGGGCTGACAACGGGTTCCGAAGTTTCAACGATGTTACCTTATCAACTCACAAAATTTTGATACAAAATAATCCCTGGTCGAAACAATTTTTGTACAAGAACGATACTCACCAACTATGAATTAACTATTTACTTTCATTAAAACTCTATACTTATTTTCATCTCATCGGATCTAATTTTCGAGATATTGAACATTTTATGTTTTTGATAGAAACTTAGTTTTTTTGATATTTTGTTGAATATTGTGAAGTGGTGCTGGAATATCTTCAATATTTTTCAGGTTCTGGAATGTTGAAAACTTGTGATTTCATTTAAGTATAACAGCAGTTTTATATCCGCATGAATGCTGTTAAGTTTCTGCATCAAATACAAAATGTTAAATTTTTTCAGTTTTGACCGCGTACTTTCCAGAACAGCAACTTAGTTTAATTTTTGGGTTGTTAAACATAAACAAGACACTTTATTGTTTAAAATGAGCTTTTAAGATTCTGAATCTGTTGTCTTAATTTATTTTTTTTAAGATTCTCTTAAAGTTTCTATATTTTGTAGATTCCCTGAAAGAACCACTTCCGCAGATTGCTCCCGTTCCCACGTCTATATTTTATAGATTTTGACCTTCTTAAAACAGAAAAAGTATTCAATATAAATTAAATATAAATTAAAAAAAATGTATGTTATAAAACTATGTACTTCCTTTTGCAACAGAGATATACACATCCATATACATACAATCCTTAAACATTTAATATACTATACACCCACTTAATTGTTTGTATTGTTTTAAATAGTAATCAATACCCCTCTTAATTCTGGTAATTATTTAATTCGTTCAATAAAGTAATAACGCTTAATTTAAATAATATTTATTATTTGAAATTACTAAAAAAAATACAGAAAAAGTGAAAACATATTGGCAGGTAACACATGTATGTCGTGGGTTTATTTCGCTTCGAATTAACATAAATAATTGTTCGCATAATCTGATGATTTATATAATTATTTATTATTCAGTCATTTTTGTACGTTCATATGTAGGTACATATCTATATCCATTACTGTTATCATTTTGCCGCTATTCATTTAAATAATCCTGAAATTCATAAATATGTATATTTGACTATTAGTTATATTTCGTACAAATTTATTGTTAATCATTTTTAAGCCTTTAAGAAATTAATAGCTTAAAACTCGTTTCCTATAAAACAAAAACAAATTCATTCTAAAATGTTAATAACTTTCATCACATGAGTTACTTGCTTATGTTTATAACGCACAGATATATATATATTTACATAAGTCTGGCCAACTTTGAGTGTAACAGTCTACTCATAATTACTTCCTGATATAATTGGGCACAATCAAATCGGTCTATCATTTCCGGCAAATATTAAAAGACAAACTTCCCTTAACAATCTACGACTCACGTGATAGTCTGTTTAGCAGACATATTTAAAGTCCAAATTTTGTTCAAAAATAAATTTTCTAAAACTAAATAAAAAAACTTTGTTAATACCCTATATATCTGTGGCAATATGGAAGAGTAGCTTAAGTCAAGATAAGAGAGAATTCAGTTAAAGCGTTTAATGCATTACAGAAGCAAAGGCGCTTAAATGTGTTAAGTTAGCTTTCAAAAATTCGGGTTTTTGTCAATGTTATGTACGCACACTGATTCGCCCCATAGAAAAAACTCCTTTTTCTAACTTTGCGAATTTATTAACAATATGTATACAATATTAAAGCTGAGATGTTCAGCATTCCAGATATCCTTTTTTTTATCCGGTCGGTCTACTTCAAACAAAACGCCGTTAAAAGTACAGTATTTTTAAATTTTTTAAAAAATTTTATTTTTTTTGAAACAGGTTTGGAAAAAGGATCGTAAAAGTTATATTTTTGATTGAAATATAATTTCCTTACACATATTTAATAATGACATCATAGTTAATAATACGACGTAAAAATATTTACAGTGCAGGGAAAAACAATGTGAAAAAAATGGTATGAATTTCAATTTTTTTTTTCGAAAAATTATTAAATTCAATGGATTCGGAAAAGTATGTAAAACAAGAACAAATTTTAGCAGACTTGACGAGAAAACTTTTAATTTCGTTCAAACTACTAGTAAAGTTAAATAGGGAAGCAACAAAATCAAACAATACCTTTCGCGACTATATATGTATTAGAAAATGAAGAAGCAGAAGAAAAATTCCGTTGATAACTATAATTTTCCTCTTTTTTGTTCCTTTTTTATATTACTATATGATATGTAAATAAAACTCAATAGGAACATAAAACAAATATGTATCTTATATCTAGCAGCGCCATCTAGTGATATTTATAAATATAAACCCACTTTAATCCTATATGCTCATATGGGTTTGCCCGAAATTTGGCCAAAAAACTCAAGAAATAATTTTTACATAAAAAGATTTGGTTTAATTAAGCACATCATGGCAACACTGGAAATATGAAAAATCCAATGTATTTATATAATATTTACACTAGTAATACGAAATCCTCAAATTAAATAAAAAATGTTATGAGAGGAAAATGTATTATGGGTGATTTTTTGAAATTATACTGAATATATAATATCCGGATTTTTTTTTAATTTTATTTTATAATTTTTCTAACTGGGCTTAAGTCTATTCATGCTGTAAATTTCATCGCTGTAAATTTATTCCTTCTGGTTTTTTCCAATTTTGCTATGGGCTCAAATCACTGTGGTACGTTTACTTTTTAGCCTAAGTTTTTTGAATCATTAACACATTGATCAAAACAACTTATGTACACATATCTTTGTGTACATAATCATATCTTTCTTTCATCATATAATGATTTTGCTTAACATCATTTAAGCTGTATAGTTAGTTAGTTAGTTAGTTACTTGTTCTTTATTGATTCTTTTTTCAATTTTTGATTTTTACAAACTCGGAATAAAAGGTAATATACAATTTTTTGAGAATAAAAAGAACTTACGACTATGACATAATGTCGTCAGTCGGTAGAATTACAAAATATTCTGATTGATATACAAAAGTACGTTTAGCTTTCATTTATCTTAGTAATTAAATTCTCTGATAACATCTTTTCTATATTTTATTGCATCTATTATGTAACGAAATAAGTCATTGAAGCTGAAGTTTACATTATTTAATATGTTAACAACTTCATATTCTGTTAACGATAGTTTTCTAAAATACTGGTAACGAATATGTTGAAGAATGGGACATATAGCTAGAAAATGATAAAGTGTCTCTGGTTCTTTAATATTGCATAATGAGCACAGTTGTGACCTATGTTGTTGTTGTTGTGGGAATCTCGTGGTATTAAGTTCTATAAGGTCGCATCTGGCTTTAAATATCCAGCTTATTATGTTTATATTTGTTATATTTCCAAAATAGTTCTGGATGGTTCCATAGTTCAACTTGCTGTAGAAACGTGTTGTTTGGGATGCTTTCCGTAGAAATGTTTCCCTATCGTTTAACTTTAGGCGCGATATAATTTCTTCTCTTTATAACAAGCATTATTTTTCCAATATTTAAAAAAGGGGATAGAAGCTTAACTAGCAACTATCGTGGAATATCCTTCATGAATACGATTGCAAAAATATTCATGGGCATCCTAAACAATAGATTGAATAGGTGGCTTGAAGAACATAATGTCATAACGGAGTCCCAGGCTGGATTTCGTGAAGGTTATTCGACTGTGGATAACATTTATAATCTGGCTGCAATAACTAATATAAAGCTTAATGAAAACCGCAAAGTATATGCATTCTTTGTCGACTTTAAGGCTGCCTTCGATAAGGTATCTAGAAAATCGCTCATATATAAGCTTCATGATATAGGAATATCAACAAAAATTGTCAATATGATAGATTGTATCTATAGTAAAACCAATTTTAAAGTCTGGACTGGTGAAACGCTATCTGAAAATTTTGATACAACAACTGGAGTGAAGCAAGGTTGCATTTTATCTCCTACCCTATTTTCCATTTACTTAAATGATCTACATAGATTTCTAGAGGGAGGAATTAATATAGAAAGCCTGAATATAAGACTCTTGCTGTATGCAGATGACATAGTTATTTTAGCGGATGATGTAAAAACTATGCAAAAAATGATTAGTAACTTAGAAAAATACTGTGAAACCTGGAACCTGGAAGTCAATTTGTGTAAATCAGAAATGGTAATATTTCGCAAAGGGGGAAAAATCTCCAAGCATGAACAATTCTTTTTTAACAATGTACCAATAAAAATTGTATCAGAATATACTTATTTGGGAGTTACACTTACGCCAAAAATGTCTTTCAGCAAACATTTAAACAAGAGAAACATATCGGCAAAAAACAGTATAAATGCAACATGGGCTAATTTTTTAGGAAGAAAGGAAATATCTTTGAATGCGAAGTAGAATTTGTTTCAGTCTGTGTGTAGAGCAATCCAATCATATGGTGCCCAAGTATGGGGTTTTAAGCTTTTCGAGGAGGTCGATAAGCTGCAACGCTTTTTCTTAAAGAAAATTTTAAAACTGCCCACATTTACACCAACGTACATGCTAATGCTGGAAACAGGTATTGAAAATAATCATATCTTTACATTAGATCTACATCTGAGATATATAATAAAAACATTATTTACATATGGAAATAATCGGCTACCAAACCAATTAACACTTATATTTAAGCTGTATAAATGTTGACATTGAAAAAGTAAAGTCATTATTTTCAAACAACTTATATATACATAAAACTACACAATCATTTATGTGATGAAAGTCTGTCGATTTAAAAAGTGAATCGTTTTTTGAAATCGACAAGTGTGTGATAGATTTCGATCGATTTCATATTCCTCTTTTGTTTCATTCCACAACAATTCTTATAAATACAACTCTGATTATCTTTAAAATGCAACTCTTCAATAGTCAACAGTGAAAAAGTTTTTAAGGAAAAGTAACAATTTTTTGGAAATAAGATTCAAATGGCTTTAATTGCAGCAATTTCTTTCATTTTCTTTGAGGAAAATACACAAAATACAATTTAGTGGACAAATCACTCCATAAATTTTCAACATCTATTTTACTGCATTTGGTAAAGCCTCTGGCTATGTCTTGATGGCTTTCCACAAATTGAATAAGTGCATCTTCCTGTTCAGGATTTTTATGTTTTCCCTTATAAAGTCAATGAATAAATATGAATTTAATTATCCGTAATTAAACTAAATATACTTACATTTTAGCATATTCTTTGTAAATTTCGCTGATGTAAAACAAATCGTTTTCAAAATGGTTTTAAACCGTCACTATCGATATGTGTCACATGTCAAAAACGAAATGGGACAAAGTGGAAAATGAAATCGACAAAAGATTTTAGCTATTTTTGCCGCCGAAATCGATTTTCATCACATACGTGAATATATTCTTTTTATTTAAATAGAACCGTTTAAAGTTACTTAAGGTCCAGTTCAACGAAAATTTCAGTTTCGAAAAAGAGCTTTAGTATAAAAAACGTAAAATTTTCTGAATTTAACAATATTTTTTGAATATTCATCCTTCTTCTCTAATAAACATGTTACCAATTTATTAATTCATAAAATATTTGCAGAAATCAAGCAGAAGAAAAATTACGCAAAATTGAAGATATCTCAAAACTTTAATTTCGACTTAAGCTATTTTTCCATATTGTCGCAGATATAAGTACAAATTTAGATTTATAAACAATAAATAAAACGGATCTTGGAATATTTTGTATGTTATTCAGTCTACCCGATAATCAAGCACAAAAGATTGAGCTCTAACAAAAAGATGTGTAGGTATTAAATAAATACAAAATTTCGAGATTCGCTTATATGTTTTTCTGATTTCGTTAGAAACATTTTAAAGTAATAAAGGTAAAACTGTTTATCCATCGAGATGAATAGCCTACTGTCACCAATGACCATTTTACCCTTTTTTAGAGCACTGACCTATACATGAGAATTGTATTCCAGTTTCGGTTGGATGTAGATGTTATAAATAGTAAGGAGTTCAATTGGTGTGAAGTATTTAAATCATATACATATAAGTATATTATCTCAATATTTACGCTGCCTACGAATACATACAAATAAATTAGAATTACCTGCGATGAGTTTGTGAGGAAGTACACAACATTCAGTCTTCCGAGCATTTAAATGGACTTTAATCGCATGACCCCATTCATTTATTTAAATCTTAGCAAAATTATTCATTTATGTTTTGCCTCATAGCTCCTACCTTTTAAAGATTTGATCTATCACCGCCAGATAAACCGAAATTAAAAATGTTGGTCCTGACTATTTTACCAAAGAACAAAACATTTGTAGTTAGTACCCAGCTTATGATGTTAAAAACCTATATATGCAGAGATTTTTCCCATGCAAATGGGTCCTAAATATTAATGCCACCTTAGAACATTCCCCTAGGAAAACAATTTTTTTTTGTATTAAAACCGATGCTCTAGATTTTTAACACAGAAGTATCGCATTTCAAAAAAAAATATATTTTCCGGTCCACCCTACTATATAAATTACCTTATCCCCTAAGTGCTGGTCGAAAAAGTAGTTAAATATTTAATTTAACTATTTCCTTTTTTGAATACAAATGATAACCACATACTCATATGTATACTATCATGTATATTGTGATTTGGGATTTGTAGAATATCATTTTTGTTAATCATTACAATTTCATTAAAAATGTATGTATGTATATGATAGAGTATTCCTGTTTATATGGTCCCGAGTTTTTCGAATATTTAGATAAATTATTGTTTATAATTTGAACTATATTGATACGCAATCAGATAAATAAATTTTGTTAGGATAACTAATTAACTGGATGTTCTGAAAATTATCTCCTTCTTTTTAGAGAAAATGAAAGCTAATTTTCAAATAATTAATTAATTTATTTATTTTGTCTGAGGCATCAAAACACTAATCCAGGTGCTCTTTGGCCCATTCATTTGAGTTAAAGAACAAATAATAATATTAGGGCGCTAGGTCTCGAAATATGATTCAAGTGTTTTATGCGACTATGAAAATAATCCATTTGTCAACTTTTTAACAACTAACTACAAGTTAACTACAAAGTAATTCAGTAATGCAAACAACCTGGTAAAAAACTACAAAAATGATCCATTTATATATAATTTTGTAACGAATATCTTTAAGCTAGCTACAAATCATGCAGAATTTTCGCGAATCATTGTGATCATGCTCTGTGTAATGAAATTATTGTATATTTTTCATTTATTTTTTCCATCTTTGTGGGTGCTGTGATGGTTAGCACGTCGACTACTAGGCATAACATACATATCATATTCAGCCTCGGTTCAATCCCCAGTCTCGGCAACATCAATTTCAGTTGTATTAAATGATATAAAGCTTTATCTCTCCTCTTCACCATTTTTGGCTTCTCTACTATCCCCATTCCAAACAAGGTAAACCAATTTCTATATGCTCTATATATACAATTGTATAGGTAGTATTTGAATGAGTGTTAGCCTATAAACTAACTACAAATTTACCAATAACAATAAGTAATCAAAACTTAATCTAAAATAATATTATATAGGGTTTGCCAGTGCAACTCTATTTAAGATTTATTCGAATTTGAAGAAAATTAGTGAGTGGCTAGGTCCAAGGTATCCATCCTTCTTAATCGTTGGTGGCCTTCAAATTGCAAAAACTGTATTGCAAGAACATTTGGGTGAACATGCAATTTGGAAATATATTTTGTACAAAACCTTCTAATCTCTTCTTGGACTAGTGGGACATTTAAATCTCTATGGATATTATTATTTCTTCTCTGTAATTTGGCAATGTTCGAAGCAGAAGCCGTTCCCCATAGCTGAATATCATACTTCCATATTGGTTTAATAATTGATTTGTACAAAAGGACTTTGTAGTCTTACTCCAGAGGAGATTGTGGGCCAATCTCCTCTGGAGATTTCAATTTAATCTGAGTTAACCTACAGTCGATGTGAAACGGCGATCTAAATGTATACCAAGGTACCTAATGTGTGAACACTCGAGAATCGTGACGTTGTTAATCATGATTGAAGGACAGTTATCTCTTCTCAGAGTAAACGTTACATGAGCACACTTTGTAGGATTTTCCTTAATTTTTCATTTGTTCAGCCATATTTCCATCTCGTAAATATGGGATTGTAATAGTGCAGAAGCAATTTTGGGATAGGAATTAATACTACTAAGTGCTGTATCATCTGCGAAAGTAGATGTATATGTAAGAGCATTAGTTGGCATATCTGCTGTAAAGATAATTTATAGCAGAAGACACAATATACTACCCTGTGGAACACCAGCAACAATTTTCCTAGGAGAAGAATATTCATCTTTTAATCGAACTCGAAAGTTTATGTGTATTTGCTGGAAGCAGATTTACAATTTTGCTTATAAGTCCCTCATGCCACCCTTATAAAATGCTTGTGAAATATCGATGAACAAGGCGGAACAGTATTGTTTACTTTCGGAGGCTTTTCTGATCATTGTTGTTATTCTATGTACTTATTCGACTGTACCATGACATTCGCGGAACCGAATTGATGACTAGGAAGAATATAAATCCAATTTATGGATGTGCTTAAAGTGGAAACAAGCTTGAGCTTTTCAAACAATTTCGAGAAAATTGAGAGTAAGCTTATATACCTATAAGACGAAACTTGAGTAACTTTCTTGCCTGATTTTGGAATCATAACAATATCTGATATCTTCCAGGACATTGGAAAATGTCCCAAGCGAAGAATCGCGTTGTACATAAATAATAAAGCTGAATTTGGAAGGTTGAAAATCATTGACGGAGAAATTCTATCAATTTCAGGAAACCTTATTAGGTTAAGTTTTTGTATAATCCATAATATAACAGCCTATATCACTATTTGTTTCGTTTGGTGTAAAAACTTTTTCTAAATGGTTAGCAAAAGCATCATCCCTTCCCAAGAACCGTCTTTGAGCCTAATTGGAGACTCATGTCTAGTTGGACATTGCATATGCTTAACAGCCTTCCACAGGCCGTAGTTTTTTTCTTTCGTAGTTTTCTAAGTTTTTTAAGTACTTGTCAAGAGTTTTTTGTTCATTGGACTTCAAAGCGGCTTTTAATTCTTTTTGACATTGATTTAGACGACTTTTTAAGGCAGGAGAACGTAATTCTTGCTAACGTCTTTCTTTTCTTATGAGTCAAATAAAAAATCCATTTTCCTAACTTATATAATTAGAATTCTTCAAAATTTTTAATTTAGCTTTGGATTTTATGGCGGATTCTAAAAATTGTTCGAGCTAGGAGAATTTATGCACAAAATCAAAGAAGGTGAGGTCAAAATTAGTATTTTTGGTTCGAAAAATTTTTTTTTTTTATTGACAATAGCTTTACAATGAATAAATGTATGTATGTGTTTTTTTTAGTAAATATTTAATAAAAAAGTGAAGTTTGCAATAAATTATACTTTATATTAAAAATAACAAGAGTTTCAATATTTTGTAACATTTTTTAAGCAATGACACCACAAATTTTTACAATCGATAATGTGTACAATTTCGATAATGTGAACTACTTTGGTTTTTATTAGTTCACATTATCGCGTGTTCACTGTAGTATAAATCAGGGTTTTACAAAAAAGCTGCAGCGTAAAAGCATTTATATGATCTCTGCAATTGCTGTATACAGTGTAAGTGTGTTTCGATTTATTTTCCTGTAACCAGTGATAGCAAATGAATTGTTTGTCCTTGATTGACACAGATATATATATATATATAAAATATATGTAAAAAATGGATAAGGAAGACTTGACCCATCATTCTAGCTCATTCTTGGACGGAGTCATACATTTGTTGAAAATCTTCCATGTTCTTCTTGGCATATTTATTAAAGTGGACACAGCAATTCTATAGTAATCCTTATTCGCTAATAATTTGATTTTAATTATTTAAACAAGCAATAAATCATATTTAAGGGAATCATCGTATACATACCTTGGTTTGTGACTATTTGTAATAATTGGTTGTTTATTTTATTTTTTTATTTAAAACATGTTTTTTTCTGTTAAAACTAAAACATTAACATACAAACAATAATAATTAATTAGAATAAAATGCCATGAATTTCCCAGAAGACATATTTGTCAATGTAAAAAAAAAGAAAGAAAAAATAACAAAATTGAAAAAATAAAACAAACGAATGTATAAACTAAATTAATAGAAAAATAAAAATTTTAACAATAAACTAAAACAAAAACATCAGCAACTATTGTATTACAACAATATTTATTCGAAAACATACATTTATTTTTTTAATATTTTTCCCTTTCCCAATTCATCTGTAATTATTAATTGTAAATAATAAAATCTAGAAAATTTATTACAATACAATGTATTATTATTATTATTATTAATAATAATTATAATAATGTTTAACTATAATAAATAGTGAAGTAAAACTTTGCTGATACCAATGAAAAAAATATAGATTAGTTATAAATAATTTAAATCAATAAAATAAAACCAAAACAAAACCACTAAAATATAAAAAAAAAAATAATTAATTAAATTAAAACAAAACAAAACAAAATTAGAAAATAATATTGAATGAAAAAACTAAGCAAATAAAAATGTTAAATAAATTATGATTTCATAAATTTTAACATATTAAAACATGACAAAGTGACATTTTGAAACAAAAACATCTAATAAATAAATGTAACAAAATAAATTAAAATTAATAAAATTTGTTTTATTTCCTTGTAAAATGAGTAAGAAAATCCTATAGTCGTTCAAGCCTGAACAACCATTACCAGGTATTAAAATAGTATAAATCTGCAATTATGTCAAATATATTTTTCAGGGCTCGTGCAGTTAAAATGTTTTAAGTGAACCTCAGCATAAACAAATCTTCAGGTATTAGTCTTGGTCTATAAGCTTACCTTTTCTGCACCTTATGCCATATTGGTGAATTTAATACGTGTTAGAAGGGGACTAATGTAACTCCAATCTCCAAAAAGGGTGAGGCTAACAACCATAAAAATTACCACGCGTTACCGAAGAGTAAGCAAACTCTCTTACTAATTTATATATATATATATATATTTACAACCTGTTAAGGTTGAGGCCCTATGCTCCACTGGGAGTCAAGGATAACAGAAGAAGAAGAAAGGTCAAAGGCCGAGCATATATTAGAACTCTATGCGCTTCGATCTTGAGCGCATATTCTACAATTTCGTAGGTCACGAAGGTTTTTCTCTACTTGGTCTTTCCATCGAAGCTTTTTCATAGTAATTATTTTTTCCAGGAGTGGGTTACTAGTAGGGTGTTTACTCGAGTTATGTTTGCTCGATTAATCGGAAAAATAAAATCGATTAATCGCTCGAGTAAATAAAAATGACTTATTTCAAATAAAGATTTATTTGAGTAATTTTCCACGAGTAATCGAGTTGCTCGAGAAAAACATTTTAATAATTTAGTGTATTTTTTAAAATATTAATAAAATAAAACGACTAAAGTTTGTCTCAGTGTATTCCTTAACTGCTAAGTTTGTTTGAAACAACGTTGGCCAAAAAGAGAGCGTTTTTAAACGAAAGTGCTCAATCTCAAAAAGAGAATGTGACCAATAATGTAGACATGTATACATAAATAGACTCACTTTAAATATGTAGGGTGACGATATGTTTCAAATATATGGTACCAATGTCTTCTTTGTCTTTCTTTTTTGTATTTTTATTGTATATTGTTAAATTTTTTATTAATAAAAAACTATAATTTCATTAAAACAGCTGATGAAAAAATCTTACTCGAGTAATTTTAAGATGAATATTTTACTCGATTAACTCGAGCAATTTTTGACGATTAATTGATTTTCCGAGTAATTCCAAAACCCCATTTTCAAGTTATTTGATTACTCAAACAATTATTTAAAAGTCGAGTAAAATGAACACCCTAGTTACTAGCCTGACGCTCGAAAATTAATTTTCTTAAATCTTTTAATATAACCACAAACCACTCAATTACAGTCACTGGTGCTTGTACTATATAACAAGGTTCGAAAAAATACTCCGAAATACTTTATTTTAAGGAACCGTACTGTACTTAGGCAAGTTCGGTACATATTCACATACGTAACAAAGTGTTCAATTTAAGTATAGGTATCTTAAAATTTTACAGTGTCTGTTAAAATACACAACCTTTATCATAACGAACTTTCACGAAGTAAATAATAGACTTCGTTGAGTACTATAAAGTACTTTGTTAAGTACTTTAACGAACTCTTATGAAACTGACAATAATAAGAAAAACAGTATTGCCAAAAGTGAAATTACAAAAATAATGCTGTCTTTTAGGATACAAACCCCTCACATGGCAACACTTGCTTATATTTATGTGTATATCCCCAGCTTGCATTTTTTGAAAATTTAAACCAAATATGAGTCTTTCTTGACTCTACTGCAAGTGCTAGAAAATGGTACCTTTCATGCACACATTTTGCTAGATTTGTTAAAAAAAATAAAGCTCAGCAGCGTCATATCTATTTTTAGAACAATGAGGTTTCCTTGGTAATTACAGAAATTGATGTTGCCGAGACCGAGGATCGAACTCAGGCTGAATATGATATGTAGTGCTTAGTAGTCGACGTGCTAACCAACTAAAGCTACGGTCACATTGATTAAACATTTAATCGAAATTATCAAATATTTGATCCTCGTAGTCTGGCCACAAAATATTTTTGAGGTTCAAACAAGAAACATGTTGATTTGAACAAAACAAATTCATTTGCCAGCAAATAAAAATTTTCCTAATGTGACCACGCAAGAGCAAATATTTTATTAAATTTTGATCAAATAATTATTTAATCTTACAAAATTTTTGTAACATCAAACAGGGGCAAATAACAGCTGAGCATTTGTATTGTTTACTATTCAAACAGAAACAACATCAAATTTGAGAAACAACAACATCAAATTTGAGAAACAACAACATCAAATTTAAGAAACAACAACTCAAATATGAGAAGCAAATTGCTAGATACACAATTTTGTTTTGAAAAAATTTGATGAAATATTTTTTGGAAAAATATTTAATCTTCAGTGTGACCATAAATAAAACCTGGTTTTTTTTTTTTGTTTATACTTTGAACGTATTTTTTCTGTATTTTATCAAATAAAAATCGTCAAATAAATGTGCAAGTGTGACCACAAATTTTGAATTATATTGTTTTGACAATATTTTACTCAAAATATTTGATTTAAATGTTTAATGAGTCTGACCGTACCTTAAGCCATATAACCCATAATGAGACACGAGTCTTTTTGTGGTGTTTTTTTTTTTTTATCATCAAAAAACACTAATATTACGATCATTTGCGTGATTATATTATGTCTACGCACATTTTGCAAGATTTTTTGTGATATTTTTAACTAGTCGCTTGCTAAGCGTTTCTGTGAGTCTTATTGTACACTTTTTTGATCACCAAGCTGATTAATCTATTTGATCATATCTATTTCTAAACGAAGCCCAAAATGTTCATTTTGCTTATATTATCATCAACAATCTCCCAATTACAAGCTGGGTCATAGAAAAATTGTGTCACCAATACAAACACAATTGACACAGTATGCATGTACCCAGTCAGCATTTTTGTTATTTTTTGATCATATTTGACTCTTTTTCGAATGTCGCGGACGATTAAAACAATCGAATTGAGAGAGTCTTTTATGAACACCCTTCTGAACCGTTTATCAGTCTTTTACGACTAATTTTTGACTCAATTTTGATTATATTTTCAGTTGAATTAAAAAAAAGTAACATTTGCCTTTACAATTGTATATATGAATTGAGTTATCTTAGAGAGAGAGATAGTAGAGAGACGAAGTGTGGTGAAAAGTCTATTTTTAGAACACTGAAGAAGTTGTGCTATTTCTTGTTATTTTATTTATTTTTCATCGACGACCGAATTTCAATCCCTTAAATGCTTGATTTTGAACTGATATAATTTTTGTTATTGTATTTTTAAACAGTAGGTTTTAAAGCATAAGCGCGAATCTCCTTCGACTAGTTTTTTAATCGTGCAGGCGACAATTCATTTTTTTTTTCTCCCAAACTGGTCGAAAAAGATTCTCTTTGGTGATTTTCGAAAAAAAAATCTTCTAAATGCTGACTGGGATTGCATACTTTGTAGACCACTACAAAAGTCAGTTACCATTTAGTGATGTTTAAGATTAAAGAAAAACATTTGAGCATCGTGCAGCCTAAGGTCCATTTATGTTACTTTTCAGAAAAATAGCTGAAACTACTTATTTGAAGTTATTTGAAAAATGGTTCAAATTTTAGCACTTAACCAAGACTGAATGTGTTGAATCACTGGAATTGCATGTTTATAACACTTGACAATCAAAAAGCGAGTATATATATTACCAGTTTGCAGTTGAATAAGAACACGGTGATTTATATCCATAAAGAATGTTTAAAAAATAGTCTATTAAAGAAAAGTTAATAATAATGACAGATTATGATCAAGAAAAGGTAGTAAATGATCGGTCTAAAACAAGTGTAAATTCAAACTATTTAAGATTTATTATACCCTTCACCACCATAGGTAATTTAAACTGAAACAATTTTTTTTTAACTTTTTATACCCTTCACCACCATAGGTGGAAAGGGTATTATAAGTTTGTGCTGATGTTTGTAACGCATAGAAATATTTGTCTTAGACCCACCTTTTAGTATACCAATAGACTTAGAATCACTTTCTGAGTCGATTTAGCGATGTCCGTCCGTCCGTCTGGCTGGCTGGACCCCCATGTAAAACTTGTAATCAAACTACAGGTCGCAATTCTAAAGATAATTTGATGAAATTTGGCACAGATAATTTTTTTGATAATGGGACCATGGCTATTGAAATTGGTCAAAATCGGTCCATTATTTCTGGTACCTCCCATAGGTCCCATTTCCCGGAATTGACATATTGGCCACAAA
Organism: Stomorhina lunata; assembly: GCA_933228675.1. Classification (NCBI taxonomy): domain Eukaryota; kingdom Metazoa; phylum Arthropoda; class Insecta; order Diptera; family Rhiniidae; genus Stomorhina; species Stomorhina lunata. The sequence goes on from OW121744.1 coordinate 69,544,710, forward strand.
TATCAATATTTGTTCAAGAAATTTAAATTAAATACTGCTTATGTCAACTAAAATCACTGTACAAAATTTCGTTGAAATCGGTCCACATTTGAGAAATATGAGAGCTAGTATCAAATGTGGACCAATTATCTCGAAATTTTGAAATTTTTATACAGTTTTAACAACAATCATGTATGCAAAAAATAAACTTAAAATTGTCATTTGTTACCTTCAGATTTACGAGAGTTTTAGTGATTTTTGTCTCATTTAGTGCGCTTTGATAGAAGAGTTTGTATATAGTACAATGATTTAAACTACCATAAGCAGTATCTGTATTAAATTTCATCAGCAAACATTTATATTTGAGGCCAAAATATCAATCCCGGAAAGTGGCACCTATGGGAGGTACAATAAAACTGATTTTGACGAAATTCAATAGCCATGGTCCCACTGTCAAAAAAGTTATATGTGCCAAATTTCATCGAATTATCTTGAGAATTGCGACCTGTACTTTGATTACATGGTTTACAGGGGGTCCGTCCACCCAGACGGACGGAGGGACTGATATTGCTAAATCGACTCAGAAAGTGATTCGAAGCCTCTTGGTATACTAAAAGGTGGGATTAGACAAATATTTCTATGCGTTACATACATCAGCACAAACTTATAATACCCTTTCCACCTATGGTTATACAGAACAGACCTCTCAAATTCACTATTGTTCTCTATAATAGAGCACATATGGTCACCGTACCTATATCCGACCGAAAATGGAACACAACTCTCATGTATAGTACTTTTACCATTTTTTTTTTTGTTACTAATACACTATAACAATTTTAAGAGGCATAACGGTTAAACTAAATAAAATTTTCTATTTTTATTTCAATAACCTATTTGCCTATTTTCAATACAACCCTGAATTCTGGCCCTAATTTTCTTATTTGAGCAACAATTTTTTGAGTCGTTATCGTGACGTTTTTAAGTCTAATGTAAATAGTTTTTAAATAAATGTGTATTGGCATAATTCAGCTGTATTGTAAATTCTATTAAAATTATCAGAGGTGTCATTTAAGTTTTCATCTACGATGGTATAAAAAAATATGTTTTTCTTAAATTGTATTTATATGAAACGTAAGTATATTTTATAATTTATAATTAATGTTTTTAATTTTTTATTTAAAAAAAAAAAATCTGCTATTATAGAAACAAAACCGCATAAAAACAAGTAAGAAAGTGCTATAGTCGGTCAAGCCCGACCATACGATACCCTTCACCACTAAGGTCAAAGGTGTTCTTTTTACTAATTGAATACAAATATTTGCTAAATTTTGCCATCATACAAACATATTCTCAAAACGTATACATTTAAGCTGTTTCCGTCATTTGGACTTATATGAGAGCTATGGTCAAATGTAGACCGATGATCTCGAAATTGATCGCGAATTGATTACAGTTGTTACAAAAATTATGTATGCAAAAAATAAACTTAAAATTCTCATTATCTTCGGATTTAGTCCCATTTAGTGCGTTTTGAGAAAAGAGTTTGTATGGGAGATATGGTCAAATGTGAACCGATTTCAATGAAATTTGCTACAGTGATTTAGGTTTACATAAGCCGTATATGATTTTAATATATCAATGGGAGGTATCATAAATAATGGACCGATTTTGACGAATTTCAATAGCCATGGTTCCATTATCAAAAAAATGATCTGTGCCAAATTTCATCAAATTATCTTTAGAATTGCGACTTGTAGTTTGATTACAAGGTTTACATGAGGGTCCAGCCAGCCAAACGGACGGAAGGACGGACGGACATCGCTAAAGCGACTCAGAAGTGATTCTAAGCCTATTGGTATACTAAAAGGTGGGTCTAAGACAAATATTTCCATGCGTTACATACATCAGCACAAACTTATAATACCCTTTCCACCTATGGTGGTGAAGGGTATAATTAAAGTCACGTGTTTAGTACTTTTTGAATAGTGGGACGAATAAGAGTAAACAAAATGTTTGAATCCATATGTATCTTTTAAGCATATAGATTAAAAATTATTTTACTATGGATTAAAAACTAAAATATATTAAGCACGTGTTTAGTACTTTTTCGATAAATGGGAAAAAAAGTAAAAATGGAAAACAAATTTAACAGTTAATCTATATTTTTGTTTAGTCTATATATTTTATGAATCGATTGATATTGTTAAAAATGTTATTGGGTACTTTTTTCCATTTACGGATAAAAAATTAAAAAAAAAATCCGTAATATTATACATATGGACAAATCCTGAGTGACGGACGATACATTTTTACGGATTTTGGTGTACTTAAATGTATCCCATTGTCGTTCTACACCAGATATCTTCATAAATTAGCAAAAATAATGGTTTTATTTATTCCCGAAATTCATCTCCTTCCTTTAACACCTTATTTCTTGGTTTTACGTATTTCGGATTTGCCCATATCTTCTAAATAATAAACACTTATTTGGAACTTTTTCTAATTACACTGCTCTGCAGCCAAATCGTCCTTTTAATAAAACTATGTGGACTACATGGATTTTTATGCGCTAAGCTCAGATCCGTTGTCGGTTAAATTGCATTTATTTTAGTCTAATATAATTTTTCTGTGTCTCTTATCGTTTATTTAGAAATTAATGGAGAAAAAATTTTCTTTTCGTGCGAAATTCGTAATTTTTTCAGGTTAAAAATGTAATTAAAAAATATAAAGTAAAATTTTAACATTTTAAACATTTTTCTAAGAGCTACATATCTTAAGAATAAAATAAGCTATAAACCATAAAAATCGGTTTAAAAATGTGAATTTTATTACCAATTTATCGCAGGTACCCAGTATTAATGAAATATGTGACATACATCCAACAAAGCATCAATTAGGCTGTCGTCAGAGTGGGCGCCATAAGTACTAAAGCACCTTATATCATCAATGAGTGCGGTAAATTGGTAATAAAATTCACATTTTTAAACCGATTTTTATGGTTTATAGCTTATTTTATTCTTAAGATATTGTAGCTCTTAGAAAAATGTTTAAAATGTTAAAATATTATTTTATCTTTTTTTAACCTGAAAAAAATTACGAATTTCGCACGAAAAAAAATTTTCTCCATTAATTTCTAAATAACTCCAAAACGATAAGAGACATAGAAAAATTATATTAGACTAAAATAAATGCACTTTTGTTATGCATCTTCAAGTGTTTTAATTTTGAAAATCGGATGAGTCGTTCTCGAGTTAGGACGAAATAGGTCTCCGTCTGACTAATTTAAGGGGAAAAATTTGACACGCCCATAAAAAAAAATCAAGATCTGATGGAAAAAAACCGACAACGGATCTGAGTTTAGCGCATCAAGATCCATATAGTCCGCATAGTTTTATTAAAAGGAAAGACAAAAAATTAATTTTTGCAGAGCAGTGTAATTGGGATATTGGTACTTTTTAGGTAATTTCTGATTAACTTCTTTAATTAAAATTTTAGAGCTAAACACACACAGTGGGATGGTGGAAAAATAAAATGGAAATAAGTAAATAACTTCTAAACCGTTGGGCGGATTTTGTGTGCTGAGGAGCTTGAGTCTTGAATCTGGAAGGCCTGGAGGCACAATCGGCTGCCAAAGTAGGGCACTTAAAATGATATATAATTGTTATTTCCCAACCGATTTGAAGAATCATACTATATAACAAACTGAGTTACTGATTTATTAGTGTTTCGAAAAACGGAAACACTTTGACAACATTATTTGTTGTATAGGTCCAGTAAGTAGCGATTTTAGAAAATTTGGTATCGTAATAGCTCCGAAACTGAAAGCAAAAGAAACCAAACATAAATTCCGTTTTGATAAGAAGACAACTGTTTTGGACTTAAAACAAAATTTGGTTAAAACAAATTCCGTCACTTTTTCATTTAGACCGATAAGCACAGAATGGAAATTTGTACCGGATCGATAAACATTAAAATAATAATAAACAGGTGTTCGGTATTGTTTTGATAAATAGAAAATAACCTAGTGTCCACTAGGTTAACGAACTTTATTCGTTCCAGCACCTCGTTCGTTCTGCAAAAAGTTCATTAAGCAAAACGACTATTTCCATATAAATATGTACTTGTAAAATAAATTAATCCGTTCCCGAACGAAAAAACTATACACCTATAAGTTTCAATTTGTTATTTTAGTTCTATTTTTTCACTTTTTATTGTTTAAAACAGAGATCAATTATTTGATTATGAGTGATGAAGCTCATTTTCATTTGAGTGGCTTTGTTTATGGACAGAACTGTAGGTTCTGAAAATGTAAGAGCCATTCATCAACGCCAATTGCACCCCATAAGGCGAGATCACATTTGAAAATATCATTGTGCCCTACTTCTTCGAGAATGAAGACTTAAGTGCTGTAACCATAAATAGAAAGCGGTATCGGTTTATGATAGACAATTTTTTACAGACCTGTGCCTAGTTTCTGTAACTCTCGCATCGATAAATTATTCCAGTGGAACAATGAAAATATAACTAGTTGAATTGAAACAAAACGTAATTTTTCTCACCCAAGTGTTCCTGTAATTTATTTTTGTGAGAACTATCTGTCATTCAACAACTTACGTCAAATTTATTGGAAATGTGCAAGTAAAACTGATTCCGTAAGCGAATGATGCAAAAAGTTTTTCATTTTATAAAACAAATACATAATTAAAACATATAATTAAATAAAATGTAATCAATTGCTTAATTTTATTCAAATATTTTCCATTTTAATTAATTTCAAAAAATTTTAAGAATATCAAAAATATTTCGGCGATAGTTTTGTTCGGCAACTAACGACACCACACCAAACATTTAAAATAATATATATAAATATATATGTCTATATCGTTACTTTAATACAAAAAGGCCCTAAGTCGTTCTTCATTCAAATCGTTTCTAAATACTTTATCTAATATAATTTTATAAAAATTATTTAATTTTAAAAAGCATTGTTACAGCATTAAGTTCTTTTTCTTATTTTTTATAATTTTTTTTTATATCTTTTTCCTAAAATTTTTTTTTTTTTGATTCTTTTTTTGATGATAAATTTTTACCTTTTCTACCAGCTGTTTTCTTTTTGACAGTGTATTGGAAATTTCCAATAAAAACGTAATCAGTGTTGCTGGTTCTCACTTTGAGTTACAGAAATACTTTTTTCTTCCAGGTCGAGAAACGGTGGAATTTTTTGTTTCATACTTTTCGCTGTGAAAACTGCTCGAGACACAATAGGACTTTTATTGAATTTTTAAACACCATGATAACTTTCGGCCCATCCTGTATGTGTGTATGGAAATTTTCTTAAAACAATTTAAAATTACAATAATACAAAAATCAGGTGATAAAATCAGATGTATAAACGGTTATATAGTTATTAGGACTAAGATATTTCCCTGGATTAGATATTTCCCTAGATTAGGTATCATTATAATCATTTTTTCTACAATTTCACCAAAAAAAATGCTGGTGACTCTCTCTTGATAAAAAGTTTTTTGTCTCCACTAAAAAGTTGTAAATTTTGAGTTGTCACATTTAAAAGGAACAAGTCCGATGTATGTATATGATATTGTATTTTGGTTTTAAAAGAATATTTAGACTATGCGTGATCTGACTTTTGCCAATTGTTTTCTGTGTAAGTGCTATGTAAAGCTAAGCTATATTTTGATATATCAAATGTATATGGGATCTTCATATATGTACATGACATAAGTACATCAATCTAAAAAAAAATAAAATTTATAAATAATTGATCCACACACGACCTCAGTAATAATTTTTTCTTATGAATACATATAAATGTTGACAACAGCCAGGAAAATCCAAAATTGGCTAGGCTTTTACATTCAATTGATAGGTACCACAAAAAGTGTTTTATATTGAAAAAAATTATTATTTTCCAAATTGTAAAGGACACACAGGACTAAGTAATTACATCCTGTACGTAACTCACACATTCATATTCGTTGACAGTTGCGAGAACAGGTTCCGTTGAACACATTTATTAGTAAAATTGACTTGAACGTGAGGTAACACAAATTACTTTCATATAACGAACAATTTATTGCCGTAATTTTTCTATATTTTCATTTCCTTGTTTTCCCTTCATCATTTTGTCGTATTTTATTATTGTTTGTGTATTCATTTTTGATTAGTGGTTACAACCAGTCATCAACGCGATGCCAGTGGTCAATGTATTTTAATTCAAAGTTGCCAACAGAACTTTTTGAACTATTCAATATGATTTAATCAATTTCTTACTAATATCTGATTTCATTTATGTAATTTGATAACATTTTAATAGACTTTAATTTTTGAATTCTGAATTTTTTAAATTTTGTTGACCAAAGATTTTCACTTTTTCCTTATAAATAAACTTCGAAAGTGGAAAAAATCAATCTTTCATATAAAACTATTCTCCCCGTTTGTTAGGGAAATTTATTAACCATTAATTATTAGGGAAATATATTAACCATGATTCAACTCTCCGGGAATGTTTATAATTAGGTTAATAACGATGTGCTAGTGTGAAAAAGTAATATAAACGAGATGTGATTCGGGTACATTGATTTCAATTTAGGTATTCATTTTTCTATGTTAGCTCAGATAAGGAAGGTATTTGATTTTTTGTGCCATACTATTATAATTAAAATAATTAAAAATTTGGAGATAATACAATGTAATTTGACTCATGAAATAAATATTAAAAGAGGTGCCACTTTTACTTTATTTTGTAAACATTAGCCATTTGGTAAAAAAGAATATCTGAAGTTTACTCAAAAAATTGGGCTACCTTACTTTCTTAAAAAAATCAAATTTTAGTATTAAAATATTTCTTGATTTTATTCTTCTGTGTTCCTTGACTCCCAGTGGAGCATAGGCCCTTAACCATATATCGGATTGCTAAAGATTTTGTGCGGACTATAAGGTCCTGGTTCACAAAGCAGTATCACTTCATAATACAGGATTGTAAGTTATTTGTCAGTTATTCATTAACACACACGAAATATTTTTTAGTTTGAAGACATAAATGAGATCTTATGTGTTTTAGCACTACAAATCTACAAATTTTATTAAACTATTTATTGAAAGTATATGTAAGTTGATTTAAGCTTTATTTTTTTCAAACTAGTTTACAAATTTCCATAAGATAATCTACAGGTGTGGCAATGATCTGTATAGTATTGACAAAATATACAAACTTCAAAGATATTCTTTATAGTCAAAAGTTTTGAAGTGCCACTTCCTTCAATATTTATTTCATGATTTAGCTCATAGGACTTTATAGGAACAGGAATAATGTCTACAGAATTTGGTTTAATTCGGTCGATTATTTCGCGTAAATCCTATAAATAAAATTTACCTGAATTGAGTTTTGCGAATATTATAGAGCATACCTTTAGGCTGCAAATACCTCGATTCCAATTTTCGCATGCATTGTTTTTATAGCAAAAAATACATATGTATTAGAGTGTCCCACCTTTCTATGAAGGAAATTTGTTACATTTGACCCCCCAACCCAAATACAAAGTTTCATTCAGATATCAGGAAAGCGGCCGACTTGACGCCAAAGTTTGGACATCGCAGTTATATCTGAAAACTGAGGGTTTTTTTTAGATTTCTTTAAAATGTTTCTACTTAGAATATATTTTTAAATAAATAACAGCATGCTACAGATAACAAAATAAGCTTTCCAAAGAGGTATAAAACTTTAATATCGGTTGAAAGATTTCCTAATTATAAAGGGTTTCCCAAAATATTTTATGTCCTTCAAGACGCTCCTGGACATATGCAATAAAAAAAATTATTATTTTTACCAAATTTTAAAAAGTTTGACTGGTTTTACATTTATGAGCCCTCAAGATATTCAATAATCCATTTTTGTTGAAATGGGCTAAAGTTAAGTCACTTTTGCATAGGACGAAAAAGAATATTTTTCTTCATACCTTTTTTAAAACTCCTCTTTTGTTTTTTTTTTTAATAGTTTGTTAAACAAATTCTAAAATAGTAAAAAAAATCCAAAGTATCAATAAAAACATGTTGTAGATTAGCACAATGAAAGTATTAAATCGACATCTCTAATGGCTTAGCCGTACCTGCAACTTAAAGTCAAAGGATTTCGACAAAAACCCTATTTTTCCTCAAAGTTATAAAAAAAGCATGTGAATTGTTATATATTAACAGTTTTCATAAACTTAGCTTTAATTATTATTGTTTCGATGGGTAGAAATATATATTAGAACTTTGGTTGAAATCGGATATCATTAACCCTATTATTACCTGGGTCAAATATAAAATTTTTAAAATATTCATTATTTTCAAAAAAGGTACTAAAAATTACATGTTTTTTTTTATTTTTTAATGGAAATTCAACAAATCGTTCAAAGAAGCCTTTAGTTACATTTTTTACAAATTAACCCTTGCGTACCCATGGTCTCAAAATAGTTTTAGTTTTAAACTGACAAATATTTTTTAGAAATTAACCCTCAAATAACCGAGGAAAAATTTACCTTTTATAGGAAATTTATTGAAAAATTTACTTTTTATAGGTAATTTTTTAAAAATTTACTTTTTATAGGAAATTTTAAAAAATTTACTTTTTATTAAAAATGCATTAAAAAATATATTCTAAGTAGAAATATTTTGAAGAATTCTGAAGAAACCCCTCAGTTTTTACATATAACTGGGATGTCCAAACTTTGTCGTCAAGTCGGCACGCTTTCCCGATATCCGATCTGAATGAAGCTTTGTATTTCGATTATTAGGGTCAAATGTTACAAAAATGGGGGAGGGGGTATGTCTTTTTGTACAACGACTTTAAATTTTATGGGACACTCTAATATGTATGTTCCAAATTTTATTGATTTACATATATCCCAAAAAAAAATTAATACCTCTGTTAAAGCGTGTTCGAATTATTTTTGACAGATATGTCTCGCCTTTGTTGCTAAAAAAAAGGCTGCAAATTCGAGCACAGTTTAAAATTTGTCCATTGTATTTTTATCTTTCTGTATTAAGGTGACATCATCTTTTTCAGAAACGTAAAAAATTATTATTTTGGAATATCTCGAAAACTGGGCATCAGATTCGTTTGGGCAAAAAACTGTTGCGTTATATTATTAGAAATAAAAATACATATTACTTAGTTAAATGGTTCTTAAAAATAAATCTCTATTAAGTTTGCATAAAACGAGGTTTAAGTGTATTTCGAAAATAATAAGATTCTTAACGCATATAAATATTGATTTTTAACGCATAGAAATATTGGTCTGACACCCACCAATCGACTCTGAATCACCTGAGTTGTTTTAACTATGTAAGTCCGGCTGGCTGAGCTCGTTATCAATGTACGTTGCTTCAAAGCTAATTTGGTGAAATTATCCGTATACTTTTTGCACAAAATCGTATTACTCGTAATACGATTTTTTCCCGTAATAGAGTTGCTGGCCCTTTGCAGCCACAAATGTAGTTGTATTTTAATAATATCCAGCATGAATATTGTTTATGATTACCTTAATTAGTGTACCTTATTTTGTAGGAATCGGCACATATTTGACCATACCTCCCATACAAGACACATTATCAAAAACGCTTATAAATCTAAAGATAAATGCATTTTATTACTAAAACTTTGCACAGATAAATATTTTGTATATGGTAATCGATAACCGAAATTTGCTAACAATCGATCTACAATTGACCCTAGGTGCCATTTAAGGTCCCTAGTCGAAAATGACATAAGCCATCTTAAATCTCTCTCTGACCTTAGTAGGGAAGTGTATCATATAGTTGGCTTGACCAACTATAGCTTTTCTTACTTGTTTAATGTGACATTGCTGCACCAACTGAGCAATATATACTAATAAATTTGTTCAAAACTTTTTTTCGAAATTATATTGTAATTTGGCAACTCTTTTTTACCAATTTTGTTTGAACTATATTTTAGTATATTCGTTGTTGTTATTAGTGTTTGCTCTGACACCTCCTCTAAGCCGGTGGCAGAAGTGATTTAGTGCAATTAAGTTGTCACAGTTATTTGTCGATGTCATTCAATGTGGATTGATTTAATTGAACAATTTTATTTGAATTATATTAAAAAACGAAAAAATTGGAGAATACTGAAAAATAATTATAAGTTGTCCAAAAATATTTATTTATAAAAACGTTCAAATGTTTGAAAGCCGCAAATTATTTATGTAGTTACGGAATTATTGCCTTTTTAAAATAAACAATGTTATGTAATGCTTTCTCGTGTACATATTAAAAGCCTGTAATCGATTACGGATGTAAGTATGTACATATGTATAGAAAAATAAAGATTTTAAATGAGGTGCGGTTGCATGCCGTCGTCTAGTGGCCATAAAAATAGTTTTGAATACAAAAACATTCAATAGTATTAACTTTTTTTTTAATTTGTTTGACTATCACTGCTTATGAACTGCACTGTGATAGAACTAAGAAAACGATTATGGGACAAAATAAAATAAATCTTTTAACCCTTTGGCGACCAAACAATTTTGGCTGAATCGATTTATTTTTTGTTATATTTTCATATTCATGGCCTAGTAGTAGTTATGAAAAAAAAATAAGTCCCCCTTTTCGCTTGGCATATATAGTTGCCTAGGTTGAAACAATTTTTATACCCACCATCAAAAAGAATGGGGGGTATATTGAGATTGTCATTCCGTTTGTAATTTCCTTAATATTGGTTCAAAAATCAAAAACGATATATATTCTGAATCCTTATGAAATTCTAAGACGATTGAGCTATGTCCGTCTGTCTGTCCGTCTGTCTGTCCGTCTGTCTGTCTGTCTGTCTGTCTGTCTGTCTGTTGAAATCACGATAACGTCTAAACGAAAAGAGCTAGCTAACTGAAACTTAGCAAAAACATTCTTTATCTATGAGAAAATTTTGGTATTGAAATTGGGCAAAATCGGTTAGCATTTGGCCATAGCTCCCGTATAACCTCGTCTAGGCTAATCGCTTATTTGCTAATAAATGACAAATTATGACAGTTATGATGACAAAATTTGGTATCTATAAGTTTTAGATAAGCACTAGGCAGCATATCGGTTCACATTTAGCCATAGGTCCCATACAAAAAACTTACGAAAACAGGCTAAATTTCACCCAAAATACACTTAAATGCCAATAAATCTAAAAGTATAACAGATATAACCACTAAATTTGGCACAAGAAAGTCTTATATCAATGCCAGCCAGTGTGCAAAATTTTGTCACAATCGGTCACTATTTGACCTAGCTCCCATATAAAAAACTTACGAAAACACAAAAATTCAAAAAGAAAAGGGGATTTATGTCCGTCTGTCCGTCAGATAAAATCGTGATAGCTCCTTAACTACAAGAGCTAGTAAGACTAAATTAAGCACAAGGAAGTCTTATGTCAATGCCAGCCAGTGTGCAAAATTTCCTCACAATCGGTCACCATTTGACCATAGCTCCCATATAAAAAACTTATGGAAACACAAAAATACATAAAGAAAAGGTTGTTTATGTCCGTCTGTCCGTCAGATAAAAGCACGATAGCGCCTTAACGAAAAGAGCTAGAGGGACAAAATTTTACAAAAGTATTTTCGATATCATGAAAAAGATGTGTGTTGAAAATGGACAAAATCGGTTCAAATTTAGTTAGAGCTCCCATATAACCCCGCCCCGGGAAACACATTAATGCTGATAAATTGAATACAATTGTAATAGCTATGACGATTAAATTTAAAATAGGGAAGTTTTATGCAATTTTTGATCAGTTTATCAAATTTTATAGGAATCAGTCCATATTTGACTTTAGCTTTCATGTGAAAAACACTCACGGAAACCAAAAATTTTAGCAAAGGCCAGTTAAAAGCTATTACATTAGAAACTATGATAGCTATGGTCACTAAATTTTGCAAGAATAAGCTCTCTATATATACCGGCCAGTGTGTAAAATTTTGTTATAATCGGTCAACATTTGGCTATAATTCTTATATATATAACATCCCCTTTTTATATCTACAATCAAAAAGATTTGGAGGTACATTCATTATATTATGATTGCACCTATGAAATTATATAGGCATCAATCAATGTTCAGCCCAGACTTTATATATGATGAATGCATTAGGAACTCATAACGAAATATATGGACCTGTCGTATTACTATTAACGTGTTTAGCCTAACTACATATTAATCACAACGAAAAGTATTTAACAACTTATTAATGTAAAACTATACCTGGTTATGAGACCGAATTTTGATCAAAGTAAATACTGGGGAAACCACTAAAATATTTTTGAATGTTGAACTATAAAGCTACGGAAACCTAATTTAGTCCAAAGGTTTTACCAACAATACCAAATAGCTTAGCGATTTTTCCAGTTTTGGTGCAGATTTTGAATTAGCTGCACCCTTGTAGATATATGAGATATGTTTCTAAATTTAACACAACTTGATGGTGGGTATATAAGATTCGGCACAGCCGAATATAACACTCTTACTTGTTTTTATTTTTTCTTTTTAGTTTTTATTTTTTTATTTAAATCGGGTCTTATTTAAAACATAAAGATACAATACAATACACATCAAATATTTTAGATTTTGGTTCATTAGTATTGTTCGTGATATGTTCCACAGCAATCACGAGACGTAGCACAATACTACCATCAGTAGACAAAAATCAAAAAAAATTATTGCCGCAAATTTTATTAAAAGTAATTGATTTCGATTGATAACAATACAACTAACAAAAATCTGAAAGTTTAGCAAAATTACGAAAAAAGTAGTTGTTCAAAAACATTTTTTTGGTGACTTCACAAAAATCCATTTTTCCAAAGATTTTTGATTTTTTTGTTAGAAAAGTGTATTAGCAAAAATACAAAAATTTTGATTTCAAATTCAGTATTAATTTCCCAGCAAAACTTTTCATTATCAAATAATGAGCTAAACAGCTAAGCTATTGAATACGAACTACTTACTCATTCATTGTTTACGTCATTACATTAACATGGGAATGTCATTGGAGGCAAGTACTTACCAATTGCAGAAAAGTAATGACTTGGATAAGCAATTGGAAAACAACAACAAAAACCTTTTTTGTTGTTGTTTTATTTAAAATAATATATTTTTAAACGAAATACAAAATTTTTTTTTCGAACCCAGACCCCTACGACTCCTAGCTACTTCATATGTTGAGAACTTAGCAGCTTATAATTAATTTATACAATTTTTATTTTTAGATCCAAAATCATGTGACAATAACTTTGTTTTTCCCTGCTGTTTTTGTTTTGTTGTAATTTTTGGAAAAATATTTCTAACGATTTTCTGTAAATGTTTAATACATTTAATAAACAATAAAAAAGTTTTCTTTAATTATTTTAAAATTTAAATTTTTCTTTTTGTATAAGTTAAGGTCAAAGTCCGAGCATATTTTAGACCTCCAAGGACTTCGATCTTGTGCGAATATTCTCCAATTTTATAGGCCAAGCTTTGAAAAATCTTCCTCTACTTGGTCTTTCCATCGAAGTTTTGGACGTCCTCTTCTAACATTAGGATGTGGGAAATTTTTATTATAATTTTATCCTCTTCATAGTAATTGAATTTTCCAAGAGAGGGTTATTAGCTCGTGGTCCTAACCCATTTTTATTGATCTTATGGCACAACTCTCGGTACATGTTAGCTCACTACATTAAGGGGTGTTAAACTAGTTCCCCAGGGGATACCACGAGGAGGTCACTGTCCACAGTTGAGATGAAGGATAATCGTGATAAGTTGGGCTTACCAAGTTAAGACCAATCAGAACCGTGTTTGGTATCCAACATCCCCTACATAATCAAAATTGACTAATGATGGTATTTTTTCATTACCGTAAGTTTGTTTTCCAAAATTTTTTTTACAGATGGTAATATTGAAGTTCTTAAAATTCAAAAATCATTTAAAAAGACTCTTAATAAAAACAAGTAAGAATGCGCTATAGTCGGTCAAGCCGACCATACGATACCCTTCACCACTAAGGTCAAAGGTGTTATTTTTCCCGTATAAAGACAAATATTTGCTAAATTTTGCTATCATACAAACATTTTCTCAAAACGTATATATTCAACCTGTTTCCGTCATTTGGACTTATATGAGAGCTAGGGTCAAATGTGGACCGATTATCTCGAAATTTGGCAAATTGATTACAGTTGTTACAAAAATTATGTATGCAAAAAATAAACTCAAAATTTTCATTATCTTTAGATTTACGAGCGTTTTAGTGATTTTTTGTCTCATTTAGTGCGTTTTTAAAGAAGAGTTTGTATGGGAGCTATGGTCAAATGTGCACCGATTTCAACGAAATTTGGTACAGTGATTTAAGTTTACATAAGCAGCATCTGTTTTCATGAAAAAATATTGATATTTGTGGCCAATATAGCAATTCCGGGAAGTGGGACCTATGGGAGGTACCATAAATAATGGACCGATTTTGACCAATTTCAACAGCCATGGTCCCATTATCAAAAATTATCTGTGCCAAATTTCATCAAATTATCTTTAGAATTGCGACCTGTAGTTTGATTACAAGTTTTACATGGGGGTCCAGCCAGCCAGACGGACGGACGGACGGACGGACGGACATCGCTAAATCGACTCAGAAAGTGATTCTAAGTCTATTAGTATACTAAAAGGTGGGTCTAAGACAAATATTTCTATGCGTTACAAACATCAGCACAAACTTATAATACCCTTTCCACCTATGGTGGTGTAACAACTGTTATCAATTTGCCAAATTTCGAGATAATCGGTCCACATTTGACCCTAGGTCTCATATAAGTCCAAATGACGGAAACAGGTTGAATATATACGTTTTGAGAAAATGTTTACATGATGGGAAAATTTAGCAAATATTTGTCTTTATACAGGAAAAATAACACCTTTGACCTTAGTGGTGAAGGGTATCGTATGTTCGGCTTGACCGACTATAGCGCTTTCTTACTTGTTTTTTAATTTTGCATGAAAATTGAAGCGCCATCTAGCGGATTGGATTTGTTTTTTTTTAATAAAATCAAATCCAAATTTAGTTCTATTTTCAAAACTGGCTCAAGCTTTTAAATCGGTTTACCGATTCTATTTTTATGTAACTTTTTATAATAGTATTACGTTACAAGTGAACCTCCACGGTCCTTCGAATCTTTAAAATCGATTTTCTTAAAATTCTGACGTGCTACAGCAAAACGCAGAGACACATATTTATTTATTTTAAGCCTATTTTCATATTCTGTTAAAATTTCTCATGTGTACCAACCAATGTCGTACTGTGTTATAAGACAACAAATGTGTTTAGATACTAATTTTCAATTAAATGTTATTAAATGGAAGATTTTTCTTCATAAACTGTTGTGAAATAAATATAAATGTAAGATGTAAGTTAAAGAAGGTAAGCACGTATTTTTTCTGATGCACACATTAAAAAAATTAAAATATATATTCTACAACAGGTATATTTGTCGGTCCACAAATAAGACAACTAATGAGAGACCAAAATTTCTTAGAACAAATGTCGTATTTAGAAAAAAATGCATGGGAAGGCTTTGTTGCAGTGTGCGAAAACTTTCTTGGGAACAAAAAATGTAAAAACTACGAAGAAGTGGTTAGTAAAATGCTTTCTTCCTACCATTCGATGGGTTGCAAAATGTCAATCAAACTGCACCATCTCCATGCTCATTTAAATATGTTCCCGTCAAATTTAGGACAAATGAGCGACGAACAAGGTGAGAGATTTCAACAAGAAATTTTTAAAATAGAACAGCGCTATGTTGGAAAAAACAAAATAAGTATGCTTTCTAACTACTGTTGGTCCATTAAGCGTGATACGAGCACAGAAAATTATAATAAGCAGGTGAAACGCAAGCATTTCTAAGAAAAAACAAAAAAAAAAATAAAATTTGCATATCAAAAAACTAAAAATTTTCGGTTCGTTTTTTTCTTTAAATTTGCTTGTTCTTAACCATTTTGGAAAGCCTATTTAATGAGGTTTTTAACGAAATAAAAAAAAATATATATTTACTGTCACACAAAAATATACAGACAGACAGAAAATGAAAATTGATAAAAAAGTTATTTCTGTTTGTAATATAAATGCCAATAAAATTGCCATTTCTTGGCTGATTTTTAAAAGGACATTTTTTTTAGTGAGGCAAGGCATGTATCCTTCAAAATGTAGAAAAAAAATTTAAGTAGTTTTAAAAATAAAAAGTTACGATTTTTTTTACTTAAATTTTCGTGAATAGAGATTTTAAGCTATATTTGCTGTTAAAAAATATACTTAACGAAGTGACCAAAAAAAATTGTTACTACTTTCGTACTCTATGGACTCCCCCAAAACAGAATTGGTATGTGAGAACCCCCGCATTTTTTTTCTTTACATTTGGATCACAGTGTAATTATTTGTCTAAAGTAACTCATATAAAAGATATTGTTAGTTTTGTGAATTCTATTTATCTTTGAATATTAAAAAATATGTGCGGTAGGCGTGTCCTTTGAGCGATTTTGTTAAAGTTTTGCGTTTAAATATACCCGTTCGTTACCACGTTACACACAAATTTTATTTATATACGACAACTGCTTTCAGATATATTTTTAATTTTGTGATTTTTGTCGATTCTTTTAGATTTAAGGATCCTTAGGCCAATTTTGTAGAAATTTTGCCAGCAATTTACCAAATTTTTTATTAAACCACGCACCAAATAATATTTGTCTAAAAAACTCATATAGGAGATATTGTTAGTTTTGTGAATATGTAGGCGGTAGGCGTGTCCTTCGACCAATTTTCTTCAAATTTCGAACATGATCATTTTGAATCCATATCAAGTCACATTTCATTCATCTTAACTGCTTCGATTTTTGTCAATTGGTTATATGGAATGGTAACACTGTGCGTAGTGAAGCAAATGAACATATCACATTGAACGCAAAATATATTTTTGTGGCTGTATTTACCATTAGAAACACAATTGCAACACCGCACAGTGGTTCAAGAGGCCAATCTAGTTAGAAAAAGTCATAATTTGTTTGGTAGTTGTTATACAACTATCCAATTTTCATAACCGTATATCAGGTTTTTTATACCCACCATCAAAAACCAAAACATTAATATTTAAGAGTATTGAATGCATTTCCCTCTGGCGATAGATTGATCTGAGAACCATTCATTTTGCAACAAGATAACGCTCCATGTCGTAAGAGCAAAGTAATCACAAAATTTCTAACAGAGGATGGTGTTCAAACTCTGGATTGGCTTCTCTTCAAATTTCTCTTCAAAATGCTTCAAACTCGTGTAAACAGGAAAATTTCTTCAAAATTTATGGATCAAAATTTATTGAACAAAACTTTTGAAAATTTTTATTGATGCTGTGTAAATAATCATCAAAATCTGTTTGTTGCGGCAATTGTCAATGTAATTAAATTTTTTAAAGAATAAAATTAGTTAATAAATACCTACCAAAGTGTTACATATTTAATAACTATATATTTGTGGAATTATAAATCAATTTTTAAAAGTGATAACATAAATGATAATTTGCGCAACAATCGCAAGCAACAGAAAAAGTGGACAGGAGATCAAGTGGGACTGTTCATCGCAATGGTTAAGGTGCGTGAACTGATATGGAATTTGGTTAAGGTGCGTGAACTGATTTGGATTTTGAGAATTGATGAGTACAGAAACCGAAATGAAATGGAAAAGTGCTGGTCAGAAATTGCTGCTGCAACGAATCATTGCATAGCCGACAGCAAAGCACAATTTAACGCTGTGCGATCATGCTATTAACATTATATTGTTATTTTTTGTTGTATGTTTTGTTCACATATACAAGAATTATTATATATTGAGGAGCACAAAAAAATAAATACCTCCAAAAGTGGATAAGGTGGCGCTACTTATGTATTGAAATATAAATATTTTACAGCTCTTAACTTTTTAGATACTGTGGGAAATCGTGGATCAGGAGGCACAGAGCATATAGATTCTCGCATATTGGTATTGGCCTTTTCTATTAATGCGGTGACGAGATTAAGCAAATAATTAACATTCACACAAAGTTTTTGTATAGGTCAGGATCAATCCTTTTCAATCGCTCCCCAAAAGACGCATACACACTATGACCTTCCAAAAGAAAATGTCGAACCCAATGTTCCTTTTGTTTTCTTCTTTTTTTTTTTTGCATTATAATTACCTACTTCTTCCTCCAATATTAAAAATGTGATTGTGTCGTCGTCCATACTTATTAATAAGTACCTGGTTGACCTAGCCTTGCTCGGGGCTTTATGATAAACATTTTGAGGCAAATTTTAAAGTTTTTATATATTTTATTTTATACAGTTAATTTAACTCATTTTAAATAATTTTGAAAATTGGTCATACCAACAGAAACCTCCGTCGACTCATGCGCAACAACTTTGCTAAAGATTATAGTCTGATCAAATGCACAGTTTACGATTTAATCCATTTTGAGTAGTTTTCAGTGGCGCCGCCTGAAGTCGTTCATACCGCTAAGAAACCTTCATCTGCTTATGCGTAACAACTTTGCTTATGATCATAACATGATCAAATGCACAGTTTACTATTCTATAAAGAACATACATACAGACAAACATTCGTTTGTTTTAAAGTTATAACATAACTATTCTTTTCCCTATTTTATCCCCTAATTTCAAAAAGTTCCATATGCATAATTGGTACTTCTTTAGTACCAATTGAATTCGGTACATTTTATTAGAAAGCAGTTAACATAATTTTCCCATTCATATTACTTTTGTAGATGTTAAGCTATCAGTTTATCCCTTTTTTTACACATTTTGGCCACAAAATCAAAAAAGTACCAAATACGTGTTCAATATTTCTTTCACATCTATTGATTGCAGTAGAAAGTTTCTTTCTATATTCCTTAGTTTAAAATATGAGAGTGGGTTAAAAAGGTACCAAAAAAACTATTTTCACCCTTTCTTACCCCTTATCGGACATAGTTTCAAAAAAATACCAAACACCTGTCCGTTTATTTTCATAGCTGTTTAAAACGTAATTTAAATTTTGTTTCTATACCTATTCCTTAAGGAGATATAGCGTTTTCGATTTTTTCCCGTTTTTACCCGTTTTTACCCTCTTAGAGGCAAACGTTCCAAAAGTCCCTTCTTCTTCGACCTATACATCAAAAATGATACCCACTGTCCAAATTTTATCAAAATCGTTACAGCCGTTTTCGAGATAGTCATTCTATATATATATATATATATATATATATATATATATATATATATATATATATATATATATATATATATATATATATATATATATATATATATATTAATATATATATATTATATATATATATATATATATATATATACATACAATTATTGCTCGTTTAAGAATATAAGATTAATTATTTCACAAAAGAAGCAATACAGCTGATCAAAGTCAATATTTTCAATATAAAAAGTTTACCATTAGTGTAAATTAGCTTCAACAAATTTTGATCAAAATTTTATAAACGATTTTTCAATATATTGAAAGAATATTTTGATCAAATTTTTGAAACGTGTAAATGGAACATCAAAATAAATTTTCAAAGTTTTGATGACACTTCAAAATGCCTTCAAACGTGTAAATCTGACTTATCAATATTTATTATTGTTCTCAATATTTTTGATTTAATTTTTAATTGCATAGGACCGGAAATAAAACAAACAAGAGTGCTACATTCGGCTATGCCGAACCTTAAATACCCTTCACCAATGGTGTTGCAAAAGTAATGTGCAGAATGGAAAGAATTTTTGCTCAATTAGAAGTATGTATGTATGTATGAAGACTGATTTAGTGATTCCTACAAATATATTAAACATACATGAATATTGATTGTCTGATCTGAGAAAGTTTCAAATCTCGATAATTAACACGGCTTTGAAATGTATGTATGCCCTCATACATTTTATTTTTGGGCGATATATGAATAATACTTATATTAGTGAATAACCTTATTTTATATTGGGTCTAAAACATTTTGGAGGTAGATTGAAATACAAACAATTTCAGAAAATTTAAATGCATATATCTTTAAAGTTAAAGGACCGATTAAATGGTTGCTTTAATGAAAATATTTAGCGGACCTATTTAGATTAGACTTTTGGCAACAAATCTTACGTAATATATGAATAAAGGCTGCCATAATGTTCAAAAGTCACTTATTTAAGACATATTTCGGTTTGCTGAAATCAAGTTTGATGAGCTTCTAGATGGTATACCGATATAACTTAAATGTATAGGTATTAGATGTTAATAGTGTTCTACTTACAACTGAGATATAGCCAAAACTCGGAACTCGATGCTAAATTAAAATTTGTTTGTTTAAAAATTTGTATAAAACCGCCTTTTTGTTTAAAATTCTACAATTTGCGGATATTATACCGACATGAATTATATATCAGATCTTAGAAAATCCTCCAAAAATGAAAATAGGTACATTACAATCTGAGATATTGCTAAAACTCTAAATTGAAAACTAAAATTCTTAAAAAAAAAATTAAAAAAACTGTGTATTTAAAAAAAAAACTTTTTTGAACTGTATATCAAATTTTAGGAAGTCATTGAACACAACACACTACTGAATTTCATCAAAATCAGTAGATCAATAACCGATATCGCCAAAGTAAAACATATCGATGTACAAAAATTGACAAATTAAAAAAAAATTAAAAAAACTGTATTTTTTTAAATTTTTTAATTATATATCAGATTTTAGAAAATATTATTAAATTTTATCAAAATTGGTCTGTAAACATTAGAGATATCGCCAAAACTCAACATTCGATGAGAATTAAAATTTTTTTTTTAAATTTTAAATTCGTCATCGATGTTTAGTATTTTAGTAATATCTCATGTGTTTATGGACCGATTTTAATGAAATTAAACAGCGTACTGTGTAGGGAAATTTCCTGAAATCTATAATTCAACTAGGTACACCCACCAGGAGCTCCACAAACTTGTTTTTAACAGACAGACGACCATGGCTAAATCGACTCTCCTGGCGATTATGATTCGATCGGTATAATTTTTACGTCTAAGACGATAATGAAAAAATTACGAACTGAATGACAAACTTGTAATACCCTTTCACGTATTGGTGAATGGTATAAAAAGAAGGAATACAACTGGTATGTCAAAAAAAATTTGCCGACTTGTGTATATAGCTAAAACCGGCAAACAAAAGTTGTTAACTTGGGGTTGTTGGCTTAAGGATCCTGAGCAAAGCTGTGTTTAGTTTTCCTACAAATATCTGAAAATAAAGTTATATGATTAGTTTTAGTTTTGAAAAACGTGTTTTAGAATTTTTTTTTGCTCCATCTATTACTAGCAACCTTTTTTCGAAAAAAAAAACTTTTTTATTGTCGAAAATCGTTATTTTGGTAGTCAGAATAATAATTGTTCTGCGATTTTTTATAATAGGCCCGTTCCCGAATCTACCTCTACTTTTAAGTTGCTTTAGAAAATCGAAATTTTTAACCAGTAGACCAGCGATGCCAACTCTACTACTTTTGTAGTAGATCTACCACTTTTTGATATCTTTCTACACTATACTACTTTTTAAGTAGAATCTTCCATATTTTTAAGCTTTTTAAAAATACTGTTAAATCATTTTTTTCCTTAACAAAAACGCAACATTGAACCACTGTTATTAAAAAAATATATATATATTTTTAAAATGTGTGTGAATGTGTGAAACACTATTTTAAAACGCTACTGGTGTTATACTATTATACAGCTATTAACTTTTTGGAAAATAAACTCCATTTAAAACGCTACATGGGCTATATTATTAAACAGCTGTCAAATTTTTCAATAAAGTAACGATTTTTGCCATTATGTCATTCTACTTTGTTTTAAAAAGAAGCAAGTGAAAAACTGAAAAGAAACAAGTGAATTTATAACTGACAAGCAATATCTTCAGTTGCTTTTTTTCCAAATACTTTTTTTTACAATGAGTGAAGATAAAATCGTAATTTTGGAAAATACTCCTCCTCGTAAAACCAAAAGCACTCATTATGGACAGAAATATTCCAAATCGTGGGAAAAAGAAAAACATCTTGCAGGATGGATCGCGTCTAGTTCCAAAGGGGACTATTACTTTTATTGTAAAGTGTGTAACAGTGACCTAAAATGTGAAGGATGAACATTTATTGTTGATAGACACTCAAAGTGTAGAAATCATTTGAATAAAATAAAAGGTATATAAGGTTTTGTCTATGATTTTATTATTTGGCATTTTTTCTTACATATTAATTATATTTCTAGATTTGGTGGATCAGCCAACTATTATCTCCAAACTTGGTCAACCAACAAAAAAATCTTTTGATGAAAAAGTCAAATCAGGAGAAATAAAAATGTCATGTTTCCTAGCTAAAAATTACTTGCCATTCAACATAGCTGGTATTTATTCATAATACATTTTTATAAAAAATTAAAATACTTTGAAAGTTTTAGGTGATTTAGTAAATCTTGTGAAATCCGTCTGTCCAGATTCTGATGTCGCACAGGAACTAACATTGGGAAAAACAAAAGCTCATGCTATAGTTATAAATGTGACTGATAGCTGATGAGAGCACAGATCGGTCTACCACAAAACACATGGCTTTGATAGTTAGATCTGCAATTGATTTTAATGTCGAAGACAACTTTTTATGTCTTTTGCCTGTAACAGATTGTACAGCCGTTGCATTATACAAAACAGAATTTTTTGAAAGAGAAAATATTCCTTTCAGAAAGAATATGATTAGATTTGCGTGCGATGGTGCAAATAATATGTCTGGACAGTATCATTTTTTATCAACTTTGTTTGCAAAAGTTATACCAAACATATTTTTAATTAAATGCATTTGTCATTCCTTCCATTTATGTGCTTCTAATGCATGTAAAGTACTGCCTCGTGAAATAGAAGATTTCGCAAGAGATGTTTATAGCTATTTAAAGAACAGTCCTAAGCGACTTCAAGATTATAAGGATTTTCAAAACTATTTAAATATTAAACCCCATAAAATTTTGCATCCATCACAAACAAGATGGCTTTCATTACTTCCAGTTGTTGAAAGGCTCGTGGAACAATAACCTGCTTTAACGCTTTACTTTCAAGGTGCAGTTTTAATAGACAAATTAGTTGCCGCTAATTCCATTTTAGAAAAGTGCCTGGCACCTGGAACCAAATTTTACTTGCTGTTTTTAAAATTTGTTTTACCTTATTTCAATGACTTAAATAAGGAAATGCAATCCGAAAGTCCAAAACTGTTTATTTTGTATGAAAAAATATTTACAACCTACAGAACTCTATTAAATAGAGTGTTTTATAAAACCGGAATTTTTGGAGTTGAATGAAAAAGTAAATAGCAAAGATCATTCCGAAGCATTGGAGACTAAAATATTAAATTTGGACTATCAGTTAGCTGCAAATCATTTGCCAATTGAAGTGGTATATCTAGGAGGCGATGTTTTGGGAGAAGCCAAAGTTCAAGAAATTAGAAATACATAGAAATATGTTTTTTTTTTTTTATATTACAAACATCACCCAAATAAAAGAACGCTTTCCTTTTCAAGATTTCTATAGACAAAGATTGAAGAGTCTAACTTTTCTTAGTCCCCCAGTACTTAATAACGCGAAAAGGTGTTAGCTCAATTTTCAATTTAAAAGAATTCTTTCCAGGTATAGTAGTTATACAAGAAAACTGTTACGTATCAAATAATAATATTTTTCCTTTTGGATTTATGCCCCTCAGATCGCACCGAATTAGATCGAGAATGGAGGCTTTTGAGAAATATAACATTTCCTTTCTCTCTAGAAGAAAAGATACGTGTTGAAAAATTCTGGCATCATGTTTCTAAAGTAAAAAAAGGTGACAACGAACAAATGTTCCCTTTGCTAAGCCAGTTTGTACAAACATTGCTTGTGCTTCCACATAGTAGTGTCAATGTTGAAAGGCTGTTTTCGGCAGTTAATTTACTTAAAACTTATAATAGGAATAAACTTTCTACTGACACTCTTCAAGAAGTGATGCACACCAAACGGGTTATTAGTGTAAATGCTGAGCAATTTACACCAACAGATGAACATTTTAAATTATTTAATAAAAATATGTATTCATTTAAGGATTAGAATTTAAAAATTACCTTTAGTGAGCTCTTGTTTATTTTTTTAAATTACATTAAATATGAATGTATTTTTATAAACATTATTTTTTTTAAAACAAAAATTGAATAAAAACGTAAAAAAATACTTAAAAAGCTTAAATAATAAAAGTTGTAGATCTACCACTTTTTTTTAAAATAAATTTTGTGGAATCTACTACTTTTTAATGTCGAATTTCCCACAAAGTAAAATTTTTGGTTGGCATCACTGCAGTAGACCATTAAATTTGAACTTGCAATGTTCTAGAGTTTTGTTAAGAAAGGTTCGTACGTCAATCTTACAGAAGGCACTTATCCCTCAAAATTACTTATGCTATGTCTACATGATGGTCAGATCTTACAATATTGTAAGAAAAATTGTAAGAAAATTTCTTACAATCGTGTAAACTTACAATTTTTTGCTGACAACGTTGTCAGCTAAAGCATTGTCAGCACATTGTCACACAACCACCTTACAATGAAATTGTCAGATATCTTACAATCGTGTAAACACTCTATTTAAAATTGGCAGAACATTTTAAAAAATTGTCAGCTTCGTTTTTATTGTCAGCTGCATGAAATTCCACCATCTTACAATCAAATCATTGTCAGACAATTTTAACTTCTTGGTTTTAATTGAAAACATACGGTTTTTAGGATTTATATCATAAAAAAATAAATAAATAAAAATAACAAAATAAAATTATATTGAACATGCATTTTAATTGGGAATATATATATAATATATTATTATATATCAATCTAAAGAAGTTTTTCGAACAAGAATATTATAAAAAGATGAATTAAAAAAGCAAATAACACTTTTAGTAAAAAAAAACTTAAAAACAGTCAACATTTTTGTTTTATGTGAGTTAACATTAATAGATTTTGGATTAGAAAAATTTGTTATATATCAGATATTAGAAAATCCTCCTAAGCAAAACGATATTATATATATTTTCAAAATAGGTACAATCTGAGATATCGCCAAATTCGATGTCTCACAAATTACCGAATTTAAAATATTTTTTTTTTTGTAAAAAAACTTTATTTAAAAAAAAGTTTTTTGAACTAAATATAAATTTTAGGAAATAATTCAGCGCAGCTTGCTATGCTCCACTGGCAGTCAAGGATAACACAATTTACCGCAGCACAATCATCAAAATCGATAAATCAAAAACTGAGATATCGCGAAAGCACAATATATCGATGTCCTCAAATTGGCAAATTAAAAAAAATAAATTTTAAAAATCGTATTTATTTCATTCGAATTATATATCAGATTTTAGGAAATTTTCCAACGCATCACGCTATAAAATTTCATTAAAATCGGTTTATAAACACTAGAGATATCGCCAAAATTCAAAATTCGATGAGAATTGAATTGAAACATTTTTTAACTGCATTTAAAAAAAAAAGATTTTAAAATTCTAAGAATAGTCAAATACGACTCTCTATGTCGATTTAGACCCCGACTCCTGAGTCGATCGGTATTATTTTTATTTGTTTTAAGACGAATAATGAAAAAATTACAAACTGAATGGCAAACTTATAATACCCTTTTACCTATTGGTTATATATAGATCAGATATTAGTAAAAAATCGGTGCAGTATGGTACAAAAATTAAAAAAATTAAAAATGACAATTATATATAGTTTTAAGTAATTTATGAGTCTGAGGTGCCCTACTTTGGGAGCCGATTGCGCAGCCATAGTAAAAGCTAGGCTTTTTAGGTTTAAACATTTCTGCCAAAATTATTTTAAAATCGGCCTAAAGGTTTACAAGTTGCAGACTTATTTCCATAATTTTTTCCACAATCCCACTGTGAGACGTTTTTTCTCCACTTCACATTCATCTTCACAGCTTTCTAAACATACACTGTTAAAATTTTGGCAATTGCCTGTTTTTTCCATTTTGATTAATATTTTATAATAATCAAATATAAATTTCAAGTCAAAAATACAAAAATGAACAATATTTTTCATGTGCTTTGTGACTGACAATAGATCTGGCAATTTGTTGTGTACACATATCTGATAATCGTGTGAACTGCCAATTTATTGTAAGCTGAGATTGTCAGCTTAATTAATTGTCAGACAATTTCTGACAATGAAATTGACAGCTTTTCTTACAATTTTCTTACAACCGTGTAAACACACAATTTGCCTTTTGCTGACAATTCTTTATTGTCAGTTTATTGGCAGCACATTGCCAGATGTGACAATATTGTAAGATCTGACCATCGTCTGAACGTAGCTTTACTTACTAAAAATGAAGAAAAGATAATTTTATCATCAAAAAAATATTTTGTTTTTTTGTTGAAATTTATATGTTTTAAATTTTAACTTAAAAACACTTATCGTCAAAAAATACACTCTAATTTTATAAATATTGTCTGATAGAGAAACACTTGTGGAAATTAGAAAAGTTTAATTTTTTAATAATTTTGAAATTAAAATATGGGATTATCTAATTACGTTAAAAACTTTTGCATATTACGTTTATAAGCCAGGCAACAGAATTACATTAAGAAGAACAAAATAAACGTAAAATTTTAAAAAATATGTTAACAAAAATATATAATTTTTTAAATCTTCTTTAAGGTTAGTTTACATAAATGTTTGGTTACATAATAATTCATTTTTACATGTTTTTAAATAGACAATTTTGTTGAAAATAACATACAAAAAACCGCATTTTAAAATGTTAACCCATTGAAGAAATTAACCCATAGATTTTTTAACAAAAAATCCCAAAAAAAGATGTAATTTTCTAATATGAAAAAAACTGAGGAAATTAAGTTATAATTTAATGAAACTTAACTATTCTATACTCACGGGTCATAGAATTGTAAATCATGTCTTACTTTGAAATGTACTTATCCTTAAGTAAATTGTTTGCACTTATCCTAAAGTAAATTTTTTGGTTGCATATCCGTAGGCGTTTCTTCAAGGACACGAATTTTCGGGGAAAAACTGCAATAACTCCGAAACTACTTCATGGATTTTTAATGTATATGACTTAAAATAAAGTTACTTTTATATTCCAGCAATTTTTTTTATTTAATTTAATACTAAGTGGTTTAAATTTGAGAAAAACTCAGAATTTTTTTAGTTTAACACATCGTGGGGGGATGCGGCACAAAAAAAATTTGCACACCATGTTTTTATGTTACATAGAATATTTCTTGGGGGAGTTACTGTTCAATTTCGCAATTTCGTAATATAAGGTGCACCCTAATGTATACCCGATTATATATACTTTTGTACCTAAATTTGAGTAGAAGTAATGATATTATTAATCAATGAATTTATATTTAAACACTTTGGTAGACAATTTAAAGAAAAACTAGTTTAGTGACATAAAAGAACTTAACTTAAACTTAATTGAAATATCGGGTTATCCATTTTGCGGTTTCAATAAGACACATAAAAATATTTTTTTCATGATATTTCTTTTGTGTGAAACATTACATCATTTAAATTACCACCACGCGAAATGTTGCAAGCATTGATTCTTTGAGCTTATTTTCGACCACTTTTTGACAAATAACTTGACGAATGTTGGTTTTTAAGTGCTGAAGAGTTAGAGGTTTATCTGCATAAACACGGTCTTTCGCATAGCCCGGCGGCCAGTTGATATCGCCACGACGAGAAATTAGGCGGCCAGAAATGTCTCTTGCAATGAAGCCATATTCGATCGAGTTGTGTGGCATATGGCACCGTCTTATTGAATATTTATTCTCCAAGTCATATTCTTCAATAGCAGGCAACAAAAGGTTGGTTCTCATATGATCATGACGCTCCTAATTCACGGAATCGACACATAATCTCCTCTTAAAGCACGTATGTGGCTTAGGGTGTCCCTTATTTTTGGACCTCAATATTTTTTTGCGCATACCCGCTAAAAAGTTTCGAAATAATCATAGAATTCTCCAGAAAAAAATTTACTTTGATATTAGAATGATAACCCGTGCCGACTTGCGACAAAGTTAATTGTTGTAAGTATGGGCAATTTTTGGTCAATATTGGTATAAGTCATTATAATTTGTACGTATTTTATTCAATTTTCAATATTTTTTAATATTTTACTGTTGTGTTTTTTATTTTAGTAATTTTTAATAATGTTAATTTATATTTAATATGAAACTAGCAGAACCTGGTCCGCTTCGCTGTTCCAAAATACATTTTTTAACTCCTTTTTTTTGGAATTTTTTAGTTAATACATATGTATGTATAAATTTTCTCAATTTTGCCAAAATAACTATACATAACTATATAGATTTTATAAAAGTGATTTTCATATCATGACAAAATATTGTTAAGATAGCTTTGAAAATAATTTTGTAAAAGACTTTGACAGAATGAAGATAGAGGAAGACAAAGATTTCTTAAGGAAACAGAGAGAGCCAGGTCGACCGGGATGCTTAGGTGGAATTGACAAAAAATTGGCGGAGAAAGAGAACGAGTTAGGCAAAGACGATTGGAAGAAGAAGAAAGAAAGGTAAAACAAAGGGAGTTATTGGCTGTTGCATCTACTTCTTCGATAGATAACTTGGAATGTCTTGAGAATTCGGATGAGGAACAGATTTCGAACTCTGAACTTAGTACTCAGATTCCTTGCCCTGAAAAAAGTTTTAAAAGAAGCACGAAAAGTTTAATAACTCCTAAACTGGTAGCAGCTTTAGATCGATGCCAATTAAGCATAAGGGACTCAGTTTACATTCTCCATGCGGTTGTAGAAGCGCTTGGTCCGAACAGCGATGATTTCCCTATAAACAAATCCTCGATTCAGCGAGTTCGTACTCAAGCGAGAAAATCCAGGGCAGAAGCAATAAAAACTGACTTTCAGAATAATTTGCCTGACGTAGTCACAGTTCATTGGGATAGAAAACTAATACCTGGATTGGATGTACGAAGTTCAAAAGAAGAACGCTTGCCAATTATTGCTTCATTTGACGATAGAGAGCAGCTTCTTGCAGTACCGAAATTAGAGAGTTCTTCTGGAAAACATCAAGCTGAAGCCATTTCAACTGCTCTCTTTGACTGGACCCTCCATGACAAAGTACAGATAATGTGCAGCGATACAACAGCTTCCAATACTGGTCATTTCAGTGGAGCTTGTGCTATTTTGGAGCAGACTTTAGAAAGGGAATTGCTGCTTTTTGCTTGTCGTCATCATGTTTATGAGTTGGTCCTTAAAGCTGTTTTTGAAACCAAGGTAAAACATATTAGAAGTAGCCCAGATATTCCAATTTTCAAAAAGTTAAGAGATAATTGGAAAAATATTAACACTGATAACATTGAGTCACCTCTAAATTTCGTTAAAGCACATATTGCTAAGACAAACATTACATCTTTGTTAACTTTTTATAAGACTGAACTGGAAATATCTTTTGTTAGAGACGATTACTGCGAATTGGTTGAACTATGCGTTGTGTTCTTAGGAGGAGACACAGAGAATAAACTAAAACTCAGGCCCCCCGGAGCTTTGCATCAAGCGCGATTGATGACGAGAGCAATCTATTCGATAAAAATATGTTTGCTTCAATCGCAACTTAAAATTACTATAAAGGACAAAAATGCTCTACAAGATGTTTGTTTATTTATGGTCACCTTGTATACCAAACCTTGGCTCGAATATACAATGGCAGTTAAAGCACCTAACCAAGACTTGTCCTTTTTGAAAGCTCTAAAAGAATATGAAAATGTAGACGCGACAAGTTCCAAGGCATCCATAAGCAAGTTTATTCATCATTTATGGTATTTGTGTGAAGAAACAGTCATGTTATCACTTTTTGATGAAGAAGTTGATACCAAAACCAAGACAAAAATGATTAATAACACTGCACAACAATATGGCAACTTTTGCCTGATGATTGACTTTTATGAAATTATTCTGAATATTTTGACATTGCTGATTTGAAATATGCCCTCAGTTTTTTTGTAACTGCTCTAGTTTACAAAATATAGCTTTCACAAAAAAATTGCTGTTTTAGTGTGTTAATTTGCCTCTAATTAAGAAAATATTAAGTTTTGTTAAAATAATTTGATATGTTGTCATCGAGAAGAGTTTGTGCTAATGATCCGAATCATTTTTGTTTCATTTGCGGAGAGTATATATTTAAAGAATACCGTTTAAATGTGACTGCTTTCGTAATTGAGGCTTACAGTAATTACTTTGGGCACACATTGGAAATGAAAAACAAGCCTTGGATTCCGCAAAAGGTATGCAAAACGTGCGTTGAGTTTCTTCGTTTGTGGACAAATGAGAAAAGAAATAACTTTAGGTACGAAACCGCTATGATCTGGATTGAACCCTTGAACCACCATGATGATTTGATGATTTGTTTGGCTTGTTAAAAATTTTCTGGGAAATAATAAAAGTCCTGAATTTTCTCAACATGTCGAACAACTGATGACTCATTTTCAAAGACTCGGGTGTAGCATGAGCATCAAGATGCATTTTCTTCATAACCACCTGGACCATTCCCGCCAAACTTGGAGACTTAAGTGAAGAACAAGGCGAAAGATTCCACCAGGACTTCCGCACTATGGAAGAGCGCTATCAGGGCTACTGGAACGCACATATGATGGCTGATTATTGTTGGAGCATTCAAAATAGCTCTCCACCTTCAGCTGTCGCACGAAAATCGTAGAAAATTCTTTTCATTATAGGAACTAAATAAATATGAATTATTTTTAAATTTATAGTGTTTTATTATGAAAAAAATATTCAATTTGCATCATTTTTTGCAACACATGAATCACTTTTAAACACATAAATCTACATGGACATTAAACCGCATATTCTTTAGATTCACATAGATATGTTTTTTGCTAATCTTGGCGACTCTAGTTAAGAAAATGGCGACCTATTCCACTAGACCCTTTTTGATAGCTATTAGGCCCTCTAAAACGCACCAGCCACGACATACAATTGTTAGGACATACGGGGAGTTCCCCTTACTCATCTTGTGTACGAAAGTCTTCAAAAAAAATGTTTTTTCTTCTCAAGAGCTTAATTAGGTAATACTAAGGATAAAAAATATGGTGTTTTTGTGTAAAACGGTTTATGTGCAATATTTTCTAAACTAGAGCTGATAGAAAAGTTTTGTCGACAGATTTGAAATCCTCATAAAAAACTAGACTAGAATCATGTATCGAACTCCAATCATCAGAAATGCTGTTGTGCAGTGTAATTTAAACAGAGACGAAAGTTCAGATTCCTCTAAACGCTATGTCCCATCGAAGGGAGAAATTGCGCAAAATTTGTTTGGTAAGTACTTAATATTTTCTTGTTTCTTTTTTAAAGTTTTGTGGTTTAGTTTTTGCTTATTTTATTGGTTTTTTTTATTTCAGAAATGACGCTGGATGATTTTGTCACTGAAAGAAGCAAACGATTTCTATCTCGACTACAGATCGACGACAGTTTTCTTCGGGAAGACGTATCTTCGTGGGGTGACAATCCTGCTTTTTTGGAAGCTAGAAGACGATTAAGTCATTTGAAGGTCGTAAATGACACTGCTGAAAGAGCTGTTAAATTAATGCAAGATTTTAATGGTCTTATCACGGCTGAAGAAGAGCAAAAACAGTTTTTGTTGCGTTGTGTTCAGGAACATAGAAAACTGTATCCAGAATGTAAAAAAAACTACACTAAAGAGAAGTTACCCTAATTCATTGTGATTATAATTTGTAAATATTTAAATAAAAGTTTGTATTGAAATTTTTTTAGTTTTACTCATATTTACTTTATTTGTTGCATTTTAATTAGTTTTGGATCAAGCCAAAATGTCAGACCAAAACACCATTTTTTATTAAACTTTAGAGCTCGGTCGGCACGGGTTGCAATCATGCAACAGACATGAAATTTCATATTTAAGTACATTTTAGCATTTATAAAAAAATTGGAGGGTATGCGTTTCGAAATTCTAAAAAAAAAAAATTTTTGCCATATAAGGGACACCCTAATGTGGCTGTTGCAGAATCACCATTTTTGTGGTATGTTTTAATAATTTTTATGCTTTTTGTGATACTTAAGCAATCCATTTTCCTCAATGTAAGACTTTCAACTGAAAAGAAAAAAATGGTTTAACAACTTAATTTGACAGATGTCGAATTCCAGTCCTATACTTTTGAAACCACCAAATAGATAACCCTTTATAAAAAGCGTTTACATAACGTAGTGCTTAAAGTAAAGGTTTAAATAGGAAACTTGTTCTTTTAACGACAGTAAGCTACTTTTATGATATGATAGCATATCAGTGTGCATAGTTTTATGCATAATGAAATAAAAATTGTTCTTACTAACGTTTTCAATGTAAGGTCATTCAAAATTGTTATGAAAATTAAATTTCTTATTAAAAAATTCTAAAAATGTAATTTTATAAGGCTAGAACACAATCTTAAATAACTTCCGTTTAAAGAGATTTTTTTTTTAATTTTTTCGTTTGAAATTTGAAAACAAAGTAAAAAATCAAAACCACAAAATCCCCCTCACGTAACCAAGCATAAAGTCTGCAAATGAGTTGTAAAACGTAAGCAGAATGTGTTCTATGGAATTTTCAGGGACGAAACCTACAGCAACAAAATTTACAGATGCAAAGAACTACATAGTTTTATGAATCTTTTACATTTTCAAAATGCCCTTAAGCATCAAGTTAAGAACTTCTAGTGTGTAGAGTGACAGTTTGTTCATCTCGATTGTTGGAATTGGCAATCCCTGAACTTGTAGCTTTTACGACTGCACTACATAGAACATTGATTTTGAATCTACTCACACTTTCTACACATACATATGTAAGTAAGTAAAAGTATAAACTATATTCAAGTATGCACTTACTTAGATACTTATACTTTGTATTTATGATCTCTTTACAGAAATTTTATTTTGCAAAGCTTTCAAAGACTTAAATTTCTGATAAAATTGTTGAGCAAGTAGATATTTTTAAAAATCTATATATCTCTATACAGTTACGAGCATTTAAATATATTTACTTACTAATTCATCAGTCTAAATATGAAAATCTAAAAAGCTTTGATATATAGATCAACTGAGAAATTCGGTAGTATAAATGGTAATTAATGTGAAATTTAGAAACTCGTCGAATCCTAAAGCTATAGAAACAAAATTTATATCAAATTTCGATCATATTATTAATGAGGTTACCAAATTAAAATTACATACGTCGGCATTTACAGTCGGATTAAAGTGTGATGTACCGATGGAGGAGGCTGGTATTTTGCTTTAATGGCCATTGATCTTATATACCCTTAATATCAGAAAATTAAAGCTAGTATAAAATTGTAACACTTTTACTATGAATGTTTTTCGATAATTCCTATAAAAACAAGGAAAACACTATAAGATCCGACTGTAAAAGTCAAAGATATAATGAAAAATGTATTTTGGCAACCCCTATGTGCGGCGAAAAAAATTTTCAAAATGGCAATGCTTTTTATTCGGTGGTGTATGGCGAAGTTGTTTTGAGACTCCCTAATATACACGGTTTTATTTAATTTAAATAAATTTCTTTATTCGTAAGATTCGTTAAATTCAATCAAGATAATAAAATATTTGTAGTTATCAGGACGGCGCGTCATAAGTGGCTAAAAATTCAAAAATTTTAGTTGTCTTTTACTGGTATCTACTACATTTTGTTATGTTGACAGCTGGCCAATTCTGGATTCAAGTCTTCATCGATGTCAAGCTCCCCATTATAACACCTCTTCATTTTATCAGAACTATACACTAAATATAACTACCGATTTCTTATTCATAAATCAGGTATGTCCTTACCTAAATATCGGCCATTTCCAAAGACTTTGGTGATAGTA
The DNA here is from genome assembly GCA_933228675.1 of Stomorhina lunata. Classification (NCBI taxonomy): domain Eukaryota; kingdom Metazoa; phylum Arthropoda; class Insecta; order Diptera; family Rhiniidae; genus Stomorhina; species Stomorhina lunata. The sequence continues at coordinate 69,578,744 of OW121744.1, forward strand.
TACGGACCGCAATATTTGTGCTTTAATTTTTTAAAATTCTCTGAAGTCTGAGGTTCGAGTACAATATCGTCTTGTATTGCCTTTCTGTGTTAAATATCCGAAAACGCAACATTTCTCAAAAGTTTTCGAAATAAACGCTGTGCCTTAGTCAGTTATTGTTCTTGGTATTACGTACATTTTTTACTTTCTAAAGCCATTGTACATAAGGGTTATAACTTTTGTTGCCGAAACTTTCTTCATCCCACCATGTGATGGGCAATTTAGTGCTGATAGTAAAAACAATTTTTTTAAAAACAAATTTGACCAAAAAAGTTTCCGCACCAAATGCATTTTCTAAAGCTCCTAAATTTTTTTTTTAATTTCCATAATATCGCGATTTTTTCAGCCCTTCTTCATACAAATGGAAAGATCTTGGTTTATTCATGAAACTATTAGAAAAACAAATTTTTTGTTAAATGGCAAGTTTTTATAAATAGAAGAAAAATTTAAATTTTTTAGCGATCGCGAAAAAGTAATGCATCATTTCTTAACATTTTTTTACTGTCTATGCGGCTGTGCGATGAAGAATTTGATATTCGCAAACATTGCAAACAAATTGTAGTCGTGCGTGTGGGGAAAGTTAACAAATGGATGGCTGGATTTCTAAGTGGCCAGATTGCTAGCGATATTGGCAAGCACTTTTTATACCCTTCACCAGCATAGGAGGAAAGGGTATATTATAAGTTTGTGCTGATGTATGTAACGTATAGAAATATTTGTCTTAGACCCACCCTTTAGTATACCAATAGGCTTAGAATCACTTTCTGATTCGATTTAGTGATGTCAGTCCCTCCGTCCAACTGGACGGCTGGCTGACCGACTGCCTGTACCTCCATGTAAAGCATTTAATCAAAGTACAGGTCGCAATTCTGAAGATAATTTTATAAAATTTAGCACAGATCATTTTCTGCATAGGGGGAAAATGGCAATTGAAATTGGTCAAAATCGGTTGATTATTTATGGTACCTCCCATAGGTCCCACTTCCCGGAATTGATATATTGGCCACAAATATCAATATTTTTTCATAAAGCTTAAAACAAATACTACTAATGTAAACTTAAATCACTGTACCAAATTTCATTGAAATCGGTCCACATTTGACCATAGCTCCAATACAAACTCTTCTGTCAAAACGCACTAAATGAGACAAAAATCACTAAAACGCTCGTAAATTTGAAGATAATGGGAATTTTAAGTTTATAACCTTTAAGGATATAACCTTTTTATGGTTTCGTCTTTTATGTTACGTTAATCACAAAAACAAATGAAAATTGTCCGTTTTACGGAAATTTTACGTAGTTTTTTACCATTCAATTTTTTAAAAACAACTGAATATTCCGTTTTTAAAACTAAAATTGTAGTTTAAATTTTTGTCAGTAATTTTTTTGAAAACAACTGAATATTCCGTTTTTAAAACTGAAAATGTAGTTTAAATATTTGTCAGTTAAATTTAAATGAAATATTTATTGAATTTGAATGAAAAATCAGTTGACCGGTTTTTAAATGAATATTCATTCATTTCAAATTACATTTTAAGTTAATTTTACTTACATAATATTCTGAGTGTAGAAAACACGTCCAATGGCGAGACTTAATGTCTAGTAAAGGGCGGGCAAATTTGAGATTAGAAAGCATGTTGGATCAATTGAAAGCGCCAAATCATGTAATTATTCGACCTGGAAATAAACCATGCAATAACTCATTAATCAAACTACAAACCCAATCTGCCCCGATTATTGATACCTTTGGCATATCCGACTTTTTTGACTAACTCTAAAAATATGTATGTATGTGACTAATACTAATTTATCATAAGTTTTTGATACCAGTTGTTGTTTATTATCTAAGAACAACAACCAAAGACAATATTATCATATATGTTGATAATAATTACATACTTAACAAAAAGTTACGAATCTATTTTCATATCGATTTTAAAGTATACATGGATTTATGTTACTGCTGAGAAAATTTAAATATTTTCAAAACTTTCTCAAATAGTTGCTTAGTATTAAAGGGTTAATGACAACATTAAATCCCATACGTTCAATCAGCAAGATTCACACATTTGGGTGGGACAATTGCCAAATTACAATATTCTGATTCTACCTTAAATGTCATTACAACAACTAAGAGTTAAGATAAAAGATGTTATTTCTAACATTTCTCAATATTGCAATATGTATGTATAGATGTTGTTGGTGGTGCTGCTGTGACAACAACTGTGTATGAATGTATTTGGGATTTAATTTAAAACAACATTTAATTAAAGATACGCAAAGGAAATGATGACAATATTTCCGGCATAGATTCTTGTTGTTGTAGTAGTTAATGATATTTGAAAACGAACACAAGAACAAAAGGGTAAGGACGATGAGTTCTTGATGAAGTTTTGTTAATGTTTAAATAATTTACAAATAGTTTACGTATTGATGTGCCTTTCTCACTTGTCAGAGGAGTTAATCCCAAAGGATGGAACTGGCAAAACTATTTAGTTATGTGTGTCACATTAATGACAAATTTCTGTATAAAAACTTGTGAATATTTAATATTAAATTTTAAGTTTTCATACCCAATAAACATTTGAAAAGATGTTTACCTAAGCGATTTCTTAGAGCTTAAAAAGTTTAAAAATATTTTGAGTTTGAACCACTTTAGTACTTCGTACTCATAAAAGACTAATAACAAAACAAAGCATGGAGCCAATAAAATTAGTAAAGAATTTTATATTAAGTTTAAAGGAAAGCAAAAAACTTAAAAATAGTGTATTATTGTGTTAGGAATTACACGTTACGATTCTTTTTAATGTACTTAAGTAAAACATAATGAAACTTTTAGGTGTGTATTTACTAAAAATTTCAAGTTTTGAAATATAATTTTAGAAATTTTGACATATATTTATGTATGCAACTAATCAGTGTGGCCATATCCAAAAATATTTTACAGCTAAATCGGCTTTAAAATAATGCTAGAAAATGCTAAACAAAATCCTAAACTGCCAAAAAATAATGCTACAATTTTAATTGTATTATTTTTTGTTACTTTGGTTAATTTATCTTTATAAGTGGTTTATTTTTCATAAACGCTTAGTCCCGCTACACACGAATCAGGTTTACTTGATCAGTTTTTCTTTAAAATTCACACACACAAACACACAAACATTTTCTTTATCAGTTTTCATTTTATTTTCCTTAAATTTCATACAAATTTTCAAAATTTTTGTAGACTTAATAGTACGGTCAGGTTTGCTCAATTTTAACTCTATCAGTTTTTTCTCATACAAATTCAAGACTTGATAAGCCAAACCTGACTAATGTAAAAGTAGACTTATTCCACATCATTTTTTTGAAACAAACTGATTAAAAAGTAGCAGAATAATTATTGAAATATTCAATGTAATTACATATTTATATACAATAATGTACGAAATTTTGCCATTTGATACCAGTTATTACAGAAATTGCGAATGCAACAAATAAACTCAAAATTATCTTCAGAGCATTTAAGAGATTGTCATCTCATTTAGTGAGTTTTAACAAAATAGTTTGTATGGTAGCTATATACAAATATGGACCAATTCAACCGAAATTTGGTAAATTGATTTCTGTGACTAAAGGAAGTAGGACCTAAACAATTGATCGATTTTGATGAATTTCAATAGCCATGGTCCCATGACCAAAAGAATTTTTGTGTCAAATTATCATTGGATATGCTACCTGTACTTTAATTATAAGGTTTGCATTGGTGTTCAGCCAGCGGACCTAATCACTAATATTTCTATCCGTTAGATATGTACAAATATAAGGATGTCTGTGGGGTCCTTTTATAATGTACTCCTCTGCAGTTGTAACAAGTTAAATTTTTTTCTGACACATAATCTATCTGATGCCATTTCCATTCACTTTAGTGCCGGGAATTACATACATATTTACATGTGTAATCAACAAAAAATTGTGGTGGGTTTTGAAATTAGGAATACTTATTTGAGTAAATAAATATTTTGAATAAAAAACAAAATTGCTAAAAAAATATAATTGAAAAATGCTAAAAAAAAATGCTAACTGCAAAATGGAAAATTTGCAGCTAAATTAAAAATAAAAATGCTAAATATAGCCGCAAAAATGCCAAAATGGCCACACTGCAACTGGTATTGTCGACTTAATAACAATGCATAATCTTATTGTTTCCAAGATATTAGTTTTAAAGCATTTTCGTAATTATGTTGTTTATATGTTATAAAGGGTTATCCATTTCGTGGTTTCAAAAGTATAGGACTGAAATTCCTAACTAAGTTGTTAAACCAATTTTTTTTCTTTTCAGTTGAAAGTCTTACGTTAACGAAAATGGATCGCTTAAGTTCACACAATGCATAAAAATTATCAAAACCCTACCACAAAAATGGTGATTCTGCAACAGCCACATATCGTGCTTTAAGAGGAGATTATGGTTTACATAATCGTTCAACTACGCAAGCAAATTGGCAAATTTGTGAAGAAATTTGAAGAGACTGGAGCTGTTACAAATATTGTAAGGCATCATCGTTTCTCTCGTTCCGCTGAAAATATCGCTGCTGTAGATGAAAGCGTTGCCAAAGACCCGAATGTGTCGATTCCGTGAATTCGGAGCGTTATGGTTATATGATAACCGACTTCTTTTCTCTGCTATTGAAGAATACGACTTGGAGAATGTGTGGTTTCAACAAAATGGTGCCACACAACTCGACCGAACATTGCAAGAGACATTTGATTTATTGCAAGAGACATTTCCTGGCTGCGTAATTTCTCATCGTGGCGATATCAACTAGACACCAAGATCATGCGATTTGACACCATTAGACCTTTTTTATGTGTCAAAAAAATTATCTGTGCCAAATTTCATCAAATTATCTCTAGAATTGCGACCTTTACTTTAAATACATCGTTTATATGGAAGTCCAGCCAGCCAGACGGAAATATACCTATTGGTATACTAAAAGGTGGGTCTAAGACAAATATTTATATGCGTTACATACATTAGCACAAACTTTTAATACCCTTTCCACCTATGGTGGTGAAGGGTATAAAAAGAAATATTATGAAAAAATATTTTATATGTGTTTTATTTACGCTTATTTTTGAAACCGCAAAATGAATAATCCGATATCTATGGCAATAAGGAAACACTGCTAAAGTCGGCTATGGACAGCTTTAAAATCTTCATATTCGAAAATACCCATGGCCAAAATTTCAATTATTTGGTACGATCTTTTAGGAAGTTATAGCATAATTGATTTTTGCTTATGTTTTTTCAATGTGCAATTTTCTTTTATATGCTTGTATTTTATTATTGAATCTTTCTGAAAAGAAAATAACAATAAGTAATCAAATCTTACATCCCGTTTCACGATCTCGAAAGAATGCTTTCTTTCTTATCCTTTACGAAAGAAATTTGTTTTTCGTTTCACTAACTGCGAAAGATAAGTCGAAAGAAAACGTAAGTATTTTCATACAAATTTCTGTTTCACTATTTCGAACAAATTACCAGCAATACGAAAGCAAATGTCAAAATGAGTCACTTGATATTTTGCTTTCGAATAGAAACGAACGAAAGGCTTCGAAATAGTGAAACCAAAATTAATTCGAATTCGAGTCACTCACTTTCTTTCGAGTAGATTTTCTTTCGAAATCGTGAAACAGGCTATTAATCTAGTATAATAATAAATAGCGGTTGCCAGAGCAACCTCCATTCGGAATAAAAGTTTAAACAATTATAAGCTATTATTTCTAATTAACAAATCTTTTTTCACAACTTATTAATAAATTATCGAATTTAAGTGATTCAAAATAAAAAAAGAAAAGTTAAGTTAAGCACTTTTTCCGTGTTGCCGCAGATATATTCATTTTATTCTACCCCAATAAAATTGTTAATTACACTAAAAAATTCAATTGTGTTAGTTTAAGATTATTATTAACAATTTGTAATTTAAGTAACGCTTAGTAAATTTAGTTACACCCTTGCACAGTAGGAAATTCCGGCCAAAACCCCCATAAATGTTTTTAATTTTTTTTTAGGAAATTTTAGTCTCAGATAAGAGCTGACACTTCAAAACATGTAATCCAAAATTTTTACCATACTGCATTGCCTACTAAGGCTATAATAATTAATCAAAGTTTGAATATTTGTTTTTTATGTTTTTAATAAAATTATTTGTATATTTGAACCCATATATAAAATTCGCTTAATTTTGGAATATGTATAAAATTTGAACTTCTTCTTTTTTGGATTAAAAAGTAGATACCTTTTACTAATCAACCGCGCCAATTTCCATATTTTTTGACCTATGCTTCATTTAGAATTCGAGCAGTTAAAACAACCATAAAAAAATTTAAGAAAAAATATTAAATACAAAGTTTGATAGACCGCGAATTTTTTTTAGAGATTTTTAGAGGTTGAAGCACAACACTGTCTAATAGCTGAATTGAATCATTAATAAGCTCTATGAATTTCATATCCATTTGCATCCCATTTTAAGAATTATAGCGTTTTTAGTAACACCCCTTTTTCACAATTTTTTGCAATTTATGGCGAAAAAATCACTACTTGAAGTGAAATATAGGCGGGATGCAATATTTTTATGCCACTTTCTTTAGTTTCCTTTCTAATTCTATGCAAAATTTATATATATAGATAAAAAAAGCAACAAAAATTTAAATTTTGAGTCACCTTTGCATAATTTATTTAAGTATATAGGTAGTGGCCACATAATTGTGAAAAATTTCAAGAGCAAAAGTCAAGAAATGACCAAGTTATTGAGTTTTGGCCGTATTCTCCCACTGTGTCTTGGAGAAAAACAACTCAAGAAGAAAACGATTAATTAATCTTTTAACTGAATTGAGTAAAATAAAATTTTTACTTCGTTTTAGAAACATAATATTAAATTTTTTGGTTGATTACATTTTTCTTTCATTTGCTTCAGAGGAATTTTTTTAATATTTACGATACAAATTTAAGAATTGTTGTCCAGTTTTTTGTATCAAAATTTTGATAACAAACAATTCTAGAAAATTGTTCTACAAAATAGGAAATAAGACTTTTTACCTTAAATCAATCAAAATTAAATTTCGAAAAATACATTTGTATTTGAATCAATATTTTCAACATTATAAACTTTCCGATTTTTATTAGGATCGTTATTTGGGAACCTTCTATAGGACTGTTCTCCTCGGACAAGCCCGAAAACTTTACAACTTAAATTGTGTTCTAAATTTTGAATGAAAAAAAGAACATGATGTGCAAATTTGTTTTTAAATTGCATAAGGGGAACACGTGCCGCATCCGGCCACAAAATGTTAAACTTTTTTGTATGGGGAAAAATGAAAGTATTTTCGGTTTTGCCTAAATTTTAACCACAAAGAATTAAAATATTTTCAAAGTCACCATAAGTCACCACAATTACAAATCCATGAAATAGTTTTGAAGTTATTGCGATTTTTACCCGAAAATTTGTGTTCTTGACGACACGGCTAAGGATATGCAGCCGAAAAAATTTCTTAAGAATATATATTCCAAAGGAAGATATGGTTTATAATTCTATGAAATGTAAATATTAAATAGTTGAGTTTTGTTAAAATATACTTTACTTAGTTTTTTTTATATTAGAAAATTATACTTTTTTCTGAGGCCGGTTTCAAAAATAATTTTTTAAAATGTTGTTCAACAAGTAGTAGAAATAATAAATTTACTTTTAAGTACAATAAAACAAACAGTTGGAAGAATAAAATACAAAAAGAACGAGGTTTATATCTATGACCGTTTTGCCGTACCTGCGAAAATTCACATTTTTGCGAAATGCTACGATTTAAAGCATTTCGCAAAAATGTGAATTTTCGTAAAAATGTGAAATTTGAGTATTTTTTTTTAGGACCAGCACTTAGGAAACTGGGAAAATAGATTATGGGAGGGGGCAGCTGACTGGGAAAACTTCTGCGGGAAGAAAATTCCACATACGAACTGTATGGCTAAAGAACGAATTTTCTCTGTAGTGTGTTGTTCTGTCTAATGGTCAATCTACTACGAAGGGATTAGCTCTAACAGATAGACGTGTATTGCGTAAGAAAGTTCGAGTATCGGGAACAAGTTCCCTAACTTCGTTAGAGCACATTCAAAAGTAGTAACGATAGAACAGTGTGACGCAACCCACATTGCGACGGTGCTCCAGTGAATTAATAGAGTTGGATACCCTACTGTCACCGATAAGCACTTTTGCTCTCTCTTGCACTCGGTCGAGAAGCTCCAGAATAGACTTTGAAGCATCGGCCCATACATGAGAGTTGTAGTCCATTTTCGGTCGGATATAGATGGTGTAAATAGTACGGAGATCAGTTGAATTGAAGTATCTCTTTTAGAAAACCGAGGCACTTAAATGCTTCTTTCTACACTTGAAAAATGTGATTTCTCCAATTGATATCACATTGGACTCTCATGTCCATAACATAAAGAGCGACAACCTCTAAAAGGCTTGGCCTATGATTGAATGAATATGAATGGCAAATGTTACTATCATCTGCAAAAGAGTAGATAGGTTTGGAAGTTTGGCGTAGACGGTCATTTATAAAGATAAGAAATAGTGTAGGAGAAAGCACAGAGATTTGCTGTACCCCTGAATTAATCTAGAACTCATTTAATAAGGAAGCTCGATATAAGTCGAAAAAAGTTATTACCGACACAAAAAGCAATAAGTTTTGATAGAAGTGCTCCGTGCCACACTCTTTCAAACGCCTTGGAAATATCTCTCGTAGAGCGTCCCCTACGAAATCCATACTGGCGGTCGCTTAGTAGGTTCTTAGATTCTAGATATTTAACAAGATGGTGGTTCACCATACACTTATTATGCCTATTAAATTGTACCAATGTTCAACATTAACATAAGTAATAGTGAATATTTTTCTTTAGACTATCTTTCATATTAGCTGTGTTCCAGAACTACCAATACTGTACAATGTTGAACAATTTTTAACCAGAAATTACAATTAAGTCATTTTTTTCAGTACAGGAACACTTTACTGTAGTTTCTGATTAAAATTTGTACAATATTGTACAGTATTGGTAGTTCTGGAACACAGCTATTATAAGTGAAGATGATGCAAGGAAAGCAATGGAGCTTGTTGTTGATAACAAGTCATTATTTTTTATGTAAAACTATATCCCTGGAAGAAAGTTGTTTAGGAGGTACCCCAAAAAATTCCGAATCCGTTAAGTATATATCTTATATTCTTAAACAAGCAATAATTGTATGTATTTATATAAGTATATATATACATATATATATATATATATATATATATATATATATATATATATATATATATATATATATATATATATATATATATATATATATATATATATATTTAGAATGACTATCTCGAAAATGGCTCTAACGATTTTGATAAAATTTGGACAGTGGGTATCTTTTTTGATGTATAGGTCGAAGAAGGGACTTTTGGAACCTTTGCCTCTAAGAGGGTAAAAACGGGTAAAAATGGGTAAAAAGGGGAAAAAATCGAAAACGCTATATCTTAAACAGCTATGAAAATAAACGGACAGGTGTTTGGTACTTTTTTGAAACTATGTCCGATAAGGGGTAAAAAAGGGTGAAAATAGTTTTTTTTGGTACCTTCTTAACCCACTCTTATATTTTAAACTAAGGAATATAGAAAGAAACTTTGTACTGCAATCAATAGATGTGAAATAAATATTGAACACGTATTTGGTACTTTTTTGATTTTGTGGCCAAAATGTGTAAAAAAGGGACAAACTGATAACTTAACATCTACAAAAGTAATATGAATAGGAAAATTATGTTAACTGCTTTCTAATAAAATGTACCGAATTCAATTGGTACCAAAGAAGTACCAATTATGCATATGGAACTTTTTGAAATTAGGGGATAAAAAGGGGAAAAAATTAGTAATGTTATAACTTTAAAACAAATTAATGTTTGTCTGTATGTATGTTCTTTATAGAATAGTAAACTGTGAATTTGATCATGTCATGCTCTTCAGCAAAGATGTTGCGGATAAGCCGGCGGAGGTTTTTAAGTTCCGACAGGTGGCGCCACTGAAAATTACTAAAAATTAATTAAATCGTAAACTGTACATTTGATCATACTATGATCTTTTGCAAAGTTGTAGCGCATGAGCCGGCGAATGCTCTTTAATTGGTGTGAATAATTTCCGACAGGTGGCGCTGCTGAAAATTACTCAAAGTCAATTTAATCGTAAGCTGTACATATAATCATGCTATAATCTTTAGCAATGTTGCTGCACATGAGGCGACGAAGGTTTCTTAGTTGGTATGAAGAAATTTCGACAGGTGGCGCCACTGAAATTTACTTAAAGTCAACTTAATCGTAAACTGTACATTTAATCATGCTATAATTTTTAGCAAAGTTATTGCGGATAATCCGACGAAGGTTTATTAATTGGAATGACCAAAGTCCGACAGGTGGCGCCACTGAAAATTACTCAAAATGAATTAAATCGTAAACTGTGCATTTGATCAGACTATAATTGAATTAAATCATAAACTGTGCATTTGATCATGTTATGATCATAAGCAAAGTTGTTACGCATAAGCAGATGAAAGTTTCTTAATGGTATGAACGGCTTCAGGCGGCGCCACTGAAAACTACTCAAAATTAATTAAATCGTAAACTGTGCATTTGATCAGACTATAATCTTTAGCAAAGTTGTTGCGCATGAGGTTTCTGTTGGTATGACAAATTTTCAAAATTATTTAAAATGAGTTAAACTGTAACTGTATAAAATAAAATATATAAAAACTTTAAAATTTGCCTCAAAATGCTTATCATAAAGCCCCGAGCAAGGCTCGGTCAACCAGGTACTGTAAGTGTTAAAAAGTGTTAAACCATTTCAAATAATTCTGTGACTTTCAAATCGAACAGTCCATTTGAACAAAAAATAATTTCGACCTTTTTTGGTTTGATTAAATCTAACAATATAGTGAAACACGTAACTTAATTTGTCAACTCAAGGACACCATGTTTCTTAACTTAGTAAGGGTTGATTAGGGAAAATACTCTACATTGGAAATACCAAAACCCTAAAGCGGAAATAGAAATGTTTTATATATGAATAAAAAATACAAAATGTGTTCATGGTTTTTTATTTACAAAAATAAGTATTTTAACTTTAATTTTTACATTTTATTTACTTTTTTGTCAGTTAAGGCGTGTGGCACAGAATAGATTCGCATTTCCAACTGACGAAAGCGCTAAGATTAAATAAGTTTGCAAGAGGAAAACCAACTGCCAGCAGATTTTCATGCTCATTTCAATTTATCATTCTTTAATTTAGGTCAATGAGGCATAATACAAACAGTGAATTCTATTTGCCAAAAAATTTTGTGACCTCATAATAAAACTCGAAAAAATGTTTTAAAAGAATGAATGAATAAAAAAACAAAAAAAATGTATTTTTTTACTTATTAAAGTAATGAAGTTATCCATTTCAAAACTTTAGAATAAAATTTGATTTAATCGATGTCGCAGTCTCAAATGTTACACTAATTGAAATTTTACAAATTTTATTTAATTGTGATGAGCCCATTGGTTGATGAAAAAATTTAGTTTCATATATGTAAGTTATTTTGCAAAATGTATATATATCAGGTCAAAAGGAGACTTTTTCCAATAACTTATTTTTTAAAGAGCCACATTGGTAATAATTTGGATAAGATTAATGAATAGTCCTTTTATGGAAAGATTGTTGAACATAATTCAATGTAGATTACCAACAAAATAGAGTAAATGGTCTGTCGGGATGAATGGAAAATGCTCAGGATATCTCAAATTGGTGATAAGAAAGGGAAATAATAAAAGTAAAAGTAAATTTAATAAAAAATACATATTTTTTTATAATTTCAACCAAGAATTATAAAATATAGATTACGACTTCCCAAATACAAAATTTTAGTTTTCTGCGCATGTTGGACAAATGACGTCGCGGAACAGTGGAACATTTTTAATTTTTTTCTTTAAAATTCTTCTAGTTCAAAATTTAATGATCAATTTTTCTCTTTAAATTCATTATTTTATTTAGAAAATAGCAAAAGAACGCGATAAAAGTAAGATTAATTAAAAAAACACAATATTGGGTTTTTTCTAACTTTCTCACTTGATTTCGATTTTTTAATTTTCTTTCATTGTTTTGCTTGAATTTGCCCACTGCTCACTTACACATGCTTACAATTTGCTTCAAACTTTCAAACAAGATTTTTTAGCAATTAAAGGTTTCAGGTACACTTCACTCACGGCTTTTAAATTAATTATTATTTTTTTGCACTATATTTTACAAACTTGAGAATAAAATTCTTCGTTAATAACGAAATCCAATAAAATTTTGTTTGAGAATTGTGAAATTGTTTTATTCTGCAGGATTGCCAAATCTTACACATAATATAAACTTTTTCGGACAAAATTAAAATACATACATTCATAAACTTTCTATATGAATGTATGTACAATATATATCAATGATTAGTTCCAAATGAATTCTTCCCATTATATTGACATATGTACATAGTTCCTTCAACATTTATTTTCAAAATATTTATGACCCAAAATGTCATAAATACTATTCTGCCTTCACTAATTTGAAATTATATAGAATAGGTAACCCTTGCATGGGTTAATTTACGTCATCATATTGAAAATCATGCGCATGACGTAATCTATTTTTTATAATTCTTGATTTCAACTACATACTTCAAAATTTAAATAACAAAAACAAACATTAACATGTAAAAAAGTTCCACTTAAGTTCAGCGTAGACCAATTGTCAATAAATTTAAAAAAAGTTTTTAATTCCTAATAAAATGCCCTTTTCGAAGATCCTCAAAAGTTGTCCGAATAGTGAAATCGTTATTGCTGGTGATTTTAATAACGTATTTGCCATACACAATCTCCAACCTTAAGTGGTTAATAAACCCACACATTAAAAGGCACAAATATCCTTGATGTTTTCCTTACTTAATACCATAACAATTATAAAGTTATATATATATATATATATATATTCCATTTAAAAATTTCGATCATTGTGCCATTTCCATTTCTTTTAACTTTTTATACCCTTCACCACCATAGGTGGAAATTGTATTACAAATTTGTACTGATGTACATAACCCATATTTATATTGGTCTTAGACACAACTTTTAGTACACCAATAGACTAAGAATCACTCCCTAAGTCGACTTAACGATGTCCGTCCATCTGGACGACTGCTTGGCTGGCTGGACCCCCATAAAAACCTTGTAATCAAAGTACAGGTCGCAATTCTAAAGATAATTTGATGAAATTTAGCACAGACCATTATTTTTTTAGTTATTTTTATATTTTACCTCCTATAGGTCGCACTTCCCGGAATTGGTATTATGGCCGCAAATATCAGTATATTTTCATGAAAGAAATACTGCCTATGTGCCCAGCAATCACAATACCAAATTTTGTTGAAATCGGTCCATATTTGACCATAGCTCCCATACAAACTTTTCAACAAAAACTCACTAAATGAGACGAAAATCACTTAAATGCTCATAAATCCGATGATAATGACCATTTTATGTTTATTTTTTGTATACATAATTCTTGTAAAAACTGTAATCACATTGCTGAGTTTCTAGACAATCAGTCTATATTTGACCCCAACCATATAAGTCAAAACGACGGAAATATCGTAAGAATATAAGTTTTGGGAAAATATTTGTATAAAGACAAAATTTCGAAAATATTTGTCTTTATACATGAAAAAAAATATTTGACCTCAGTGCTAAAGGGTATCATATGGTCGGGCTTGACCGACTATAACACTTTCACAATTATTAATCGTTAGGATGAGGTCAACGAATTATATAAGCAATTTAACTTGAAACTTTGATTCCTTGACAATAATGTTCCTCGACGGAAGCGGATTCTTATATTATTAAGATGAGAATGAATATGTATGTTCATTACAGTGATAAATATTGCGATTAAGCCAATGTTAAAAACTTGCTTCAAAAAGACATGCAAACAAGTAGATTCCGAGAGGTTACTTTCAGTCAGAGACACGAATATTTTTTTTTTTTTTTTTTTGTTCAGAGCAAAATGGCTCTCAATGGTGAGTATTCGATTTATTTAAATTAAATTTGCAACATCAGTAGAAGAAAAGTCAAGTTTTTAGAGCAATGTTTAAGAATTTATCCATCGGTAGCATAGTGGACTGTACAATGGTTCAAAGTTGCCCACCTCGGGTACGTAAAACCTTTGGGTCCCTATAATAATAATAATTTTCCACGACAACATTCCAATTGGAACAAGTGGTACTTCTCTCAGACAATGAGCTGCATCCGATTCTACTTTTAGACTCATTGAAAGGGACCTACGTTTTAACTCCGGCTCCGAACGGCAAATGCACTAGTTAGAGAAGTTTTACATAGCCTAATACTCAATAACCAGTGGCAAGCTGAGTTATGAGGTGAACCGCCGCTTTTTTGAAAATTTATTTATTTTTTCAAGTGGGTCTGGCCAGGGATCGAATGACTAACCTGCTATACCACGGTTCTTTTACGATTACTTCTGGAGATACAGCATTACTGATTTTTCCCTTTTATACCCACTTTAGTAAAAGAAAATATTAAACAACTCCCTTTTTATCAAAAATATTTATTTTCAAACCGACATTTTTAATGAATTAATTGTATTATGAAGTTTTCTTATTTAAATAAAAATAACGCTATTATGAAACTACAAAATTTAGGAACTTATAATTAAGAAAATATTTCATAATTTATAATATAATGAAGTTATTAATAATGTCTAAGAAAATACTTGATAATTTTCATAATTCATAATTAAGTGATGATAAGATATATGATAATTAATGTTAAGTAAATATTTGATAAAAAGAAAGTTAAAATAAAATGTGTTATCAGAAATAAGAGAAAATATAGAATGTAGATTAATTAAGTAAAGTGAGATTTACTTTCGTTAAATGAGTCAAGAATCAAAGAGCAGTGCTCTTCGACGCTTGCGCGTCTATTAGCTAAACTTTCCAATATCCCGTAACATGTAGGTACATTTTCTCGGTGTTGGAAGGTTGCTAATGTTACATCAATCTCTTTAAAGGATGAAGTTAACAACTCTGAACATTACCGCCCAATTGCAAATCCAAAGTTTTGGAGAATATTTTTAACCACCATCTAGTTAAATATCTAGAGTCTAAAAACCTACTAAGCGACCGCCTGTATGGGTTCCATAGGGGACGCTCTACAGAAGACCTGCTAGCCCTCCTTTGAAAAAATGCTGTCAAATAATACAACGTTTTGTCGAAAGTAAAGTTGTGGCTCTGGATATTTACAAGACATCAAAACTTATTGCCTTTAGTGTCGGGAATAACTTCTTCATCCGCCTAGCATACCGGTGAATTGTCTAATCCGTTCGAAGTTAGTACTGGAGTAAGATGTATGAATATTATCACCTATACTTTTTATCCTTGTCATCGACAATATAATGCGCACGGCACTGAATGGTAGACGTGGTATCCAATGGACACCATTTAAGCAACTCGAGGACTTGGAATACGCCGATGAAGTATGTCTTCTAAGCCAAAGACCAGCTCACCTTCAAGAAAACACTAGCGCTATTACTGTTAAATCTCGGGCAGCTGGGCTGGAAATCAATATTTCCAAGACAAAGATTATGCCTGGAGGTTATGGCGCAAACCCGTCGCCACACATCAATGTGGATAACGAGGGTATTGGATGTGTAGGTACCTTTAATTATCTTGGTAGTTTGGTATCTACAAAAGGTGGCGCCGATGAGGATATTGAATCGCGTATTAATAAGGCAAAATCTGCATTCGGCATTCTCCGAACTATATGGAAATCTCGGAAAATATCAACAACAACTAAGTTACGAATATACATATAACTCGAATGTCAAGTCCATCTTGTATTACGGCTGCGAAACTTGGAAACACACAAATGCCATCGATAAGCGCCTACAAACCTTTGCAAACAAATTCTTGCCGCAAATCCTCAATATATGGTGGCCAAATCGCATAAGAAATGAAGATCTACTAAACGCTACAAACCAAATCCCTTCTTCTATAGAGGTATGTCAACGGAAATGGCGATAGATAGGCCACACACTTCGAAGGCCAAATACCAACATTGCTCGACAAGCGCTTCGTTGGAATCCTCAAGGAAGCGGCCGTCGTGTTGGTGTACCTGCTAGAACGTGGAGAAGGTCAATGGATGCGGAGTTACAAGCAGCAAACTATTCATGGAATGATGTATGCCTAACATCTCGCAATAGAGTTCGATATAAAAGAATGGTTGAGGCCCTATGCTCCACTGGGAGTCAAGGATAACAGAAGAAGAAGAATTACTTTTATACATTAAATATATATGTATTTGATAAGTATGTAAATTGTTCATATACATTTTCTTTATCGTATTTATAGTAAATAAGTGGCTTAAATCTCTCATTTATTTCAATATTCTATGGTGTTGACAGCACAAAATCTGTTATTGTCGCCAACAAAAATAGTAATTAAATAATTTAATTTCGGCTATAACGATGGTAGTCGGTAGTCGTGTAGCTGTGTCGACTCTATAAATTTTATTCGTATTTGAATGCGTGAAGGCTAATTTTGACAAGTTGTAGCCCGTAGCCTGCTGTTGTCCATATATTTAATGCATAATCCTCGATTTAGAAACTATTACTACTTTAGAATGATTTTACTAATTTGCAACTGTTACTACTTTAGAAATCTGATTTTTATTTTTTAGAAAAAAAAAAACATAACAGTTTTTTTTTTGACTTTTATTTTTTTAGCAAACATAAAAGTTATTTTTTAGCTTTTTTTCGAGAAAAAATAACAGTTATTTTTGACTTTTATTATTTCGAGCATGAATAAAGGATATTTTTGACTTTTATTTTTTCGAGCAGAAATAAAAGTTATTTTATGACTTTTACTTTTTAGAGCGGAAATAAACGTTATTTTTGTGTTTTAAACCCCAATTATGATTGCAAAACTCAACTCCATTAATTTTTGAGCATATACAAATTATTTTTACTGAAAAATTATCTTTGTTTGAAAAAATTGTTAAATGAATTTATCATGAATTTAAACAAAAATAACTTTATTTTCTGCTCGAAAAAATAAATGTCAAAAAATAATTTTAATTCATGCTCGAAAAAATAAAAGTCAAAAATAACTGTTATTTTTTATCGAAAAAAGAAAAGTCAAAAAATAACTTTAATTTCTGTCCGAAAAAACAAAAGTCAAAAAATAATTTTAATTCATACTCGAAAAAATAAAAGTCAAAAATAACTGTTATTTTTTATCGAAAAAATAAAAGTCAAAAAATAACTTTAATTTCTGCCCGAAAAAACAAAAGTCAAAAAATAATTTGTATTTTTGCTAGAAAAAATAAAGTCAAGAGTACATGTCATTTTTTATCGAAAAGTAAAAGTACAAAAATAACTTATTTTCTGACTTTTACGATAAAAGTTATAACAGTTACGGTCCCTGAATTAAACATCTTTTTGAAAAAATCCTTCTCTTGTAAAGTTTGTAAAATTGCACTTAAACTTGTTTCCAAAAAATATAAGTTTTTTGTTAAAAAATAAAATATTTTTTTGTCAAAAATTTAAGGAAAATATGTACTTTTTTGTCTATGAAACATTTTAAAGACGGCCTAAAATACATACAGACATATATAACGTTCTATTAACATTGCACACATTTTTTATTTATCATGGCTCATTAAGAGTTTAAATCATTAAAAGCTAACGTTGAACTTAAATGTAATAAAAACATAAATAATGTGAAATACATTTGGAATGAATTTATATGACATACTTTGCTTTCATATCAAAAACTTTTCACTGAAAATTTAAAACGCAAGAGCATACTGGATGGTGAAGCAGCGACTGAAGTACGCAACAACGATTATATATAGGTAGGTATCCCATTTCACTAAGAACAGTACATTCATCTTTTGTGGGTCAAAATTTGTGTGTTGTGCGAGTGAAAAAACAAAAAAGAAATGAAAATAGTACACCTCCTGCACCAGAACTTTTTAAAGCACTGACAGATGACTTTTCTAACATCTAATTAGCATAGAACTTTGTTCCAACACTCGACACACACAAATTCTCACAATCATACACAAATGGAAGAAGTTCAGAAATGGTTAGAAAGTTGTTGGCAAAAGAAAAGTTTGAAATATTTGATTGCATACATTTTGACTGGAGCTATAATTTTTCACTTGTTCTTCACGTTTACGTCCTCCCATTTCGTTTGCGAACTGGTGGTGTTTTATTTCTGTTAGTATATGTATATATATTTATGTATACATTGCCAAATTACATAAATAGAGGCCTAACTCGGAAAAAGCTTTATTAGAAAATTATTTTCAAAGTTGTTTTCTTTTGGAAATAATAGCTGGGACTTTGTTTAATTTTATTTAATACTAGCTGCTTGTACCCGGCGTTGCCCGGGTTATAGTAAAAGATTTTTTAAATTAACAATTATGAAATAATTTTTTTTTAATTTTTTAACTGAATACTTTATTAATGTATTTGCATGTGTATTTAATTGACTTTAGTTATTGGCAGTACTCCACATTATTGTGTGCTTTAAACATTTTCGAAAGCAATGCGCCCATAAATCTCAAAACACATACAACAACAGACGCGAATATTTTTTTATATTTATAGATTATCAAACAATCGTCAAATAGTAATCAAATAACCGACAAACAATCGTCAGTTAATCGTGAAACAATTGTCGAACAATCATAAAAAATCATTGAACAGTTGTCAGTCAATCATCAATCAACTATCAAACAATCATCAAACAATCGGCAAAAAGTCATCAAATAATCATGAAAAATCTTCAAACAATCCTCAGTCAAGCTATTATTAAACACCAATCATATTTCCAATATCCGAGCAGCCGTTTTCCGATTTTAGATAAATCAGAAAAAGAGGGTGTAAAAGTGGGCATTGTAAATTTTTATGTAGAATCCTGACCTGGACTAAAAGAACATCTAGAAAAAATGTCCTGATGCAATTTTAAAGAAAAAGGAAATTTCCCAGGTCCTCCTTGGTCCATTTTTAAATAATTCAAAAAGCGAAAAACTACCCTATAGTATGAAAATATCCTCATTTAAAACTTTAATTAACTATTTTAACCACCGCTCACACCTCACAATATTGCCTAAATTTCATATTTGTAATTTTTAATATTTGACTTATATGGGATAGTCACGCCAACTTGACATTCAAAAAAGAACCTAGCCTATTTTAACCACCGGTCACACCTAACCATAATGTCAAAATTTTAGAAAATTCGGGCCTTTCGGTCACGTATATTTGTCATTTTCAATATATGAGTTATATGGGAGGGGTCACGCCCACTTGAGATTTAAAAAAAAAAAAGAAACCTAGCCTATTTTAACCACCGCTCAGTCGATCAGTTCGATCAACCATATTTGTAATTTTTAATATTCGACTTATATGGGAGGGGCCACGCCCACTTGACATTTAAAAAATGAACCTAGCCTATTTTAACCACAGGCTGCACCACACCTCACTGTCAAAATTTCAGGAATGTTAGTATAACTTTATCTACATTTCGAAAATCATCAAAATCAATTTACCCAGTTAAAGGCATTGTATTTGAAACGGGGAAGGAGCCATCCCCTGATCCGATCCTTTTATTTTTTTTTCTGAAGTACGGCCATTGGTGATGAATTTACTTTTGTTAAGTTTAAAGTTTCTAACTTTTATGGTTTATCAATTTCAATAAATATTAAATTTTGCAACATTTGGTCCACTATTTACCCTATTTGGGCCCTTTCTAGAACAAGTTTTGAAACAAAACATATCCTATAACCACCTTAAGGAAATGTTCTATCGAATTTCAAAATTTCATCAAAATCGGTCTAACCGTTTAGGAGTTGACTCCTAAACTCTATCAAACAAACAAACTTACAAACACATTTATAATATATATATATATATATATATATATATATATATATATATAGTACCTGGTAGACCGAGCCTTGCTCGGAGCTTTATGATAAGCATTTTGAGGAAAATTTTAAAGTTTTTATATATTTTAAATTATAAAGTGCTAAAATAAATTTAGAGGAAAGACATTGTAGAAATATTCAGTTAATTTTGAATTATTTGATTTATTTTGTCCGACCAACACATAGTTTGCATAGTTTACAGTTTAACTCATTTTGAATAATTTTGGAAATTATTCATATCAACAGAAACCTCTGTCGACTCATGCGCAACAACTTTGCTAAAGATTATAGTCTGATCAAATGCACAGTTTACGATTTAATTCATTTTGAGTAGTTTTCTGTGGCGCCACCTGTCGGACTTTGCTTATTCCAATTCATAAACCTTCTTCGGCTTATCCGTAATAACTTTGCTGAAGATTATAGCATGATTAAATGTACAGCATACGATTAAATTGCCTTTGAGTAAATTTCAGTAGCGCCACCTGTCGAAATTTCTTCATACCAACTAAGAAACCTTCGTCGGCTCATGTGCAACAACTTTGCTAAAGATTGTAGCATGATTAAATGTACAGATTACGATTAAATTGACTTTGAGTAAGTTTCTGTAGCGCCACCTGTCGGAAATTATTCATACCAACTAAAAAGCCTTCGTCGGCTCATGCGCTACAACTTTGCTAAAGATCATAGCATGATCAAATGTACAGTTTACGATTTAATTAATTTTTAGTAATTTTCAGTGGCGCCATCTGTCGGAAATTAGTCTTGTCAACTTTAAAACCTTCGCCGGCTTATCCGCAACATCTTCGCTAAAGAGCATAACACAATCAAATTCACAGTTTACTATTCTATAAAGAACATACATACAGACAAACATTCATTTGTTTAAAATAATACTAATTTTTCCCCCTTTTTATTCCCTAATTTCTAAAAGTTCCATATGTATATTTGGTACTTTTTTGGTGCCAATTGAATTCGGTACATTTTTTTAAAACGCATTTAACATAATGTATAATATTCCTATTCATATTACTTTGGAGTTATCAAGTTATCCCTTTTATCATTTTATCCCTTTTTTACCCATTTTGGCTCCAAAATCAAAAAAGTACCAAATACGTGTTTCATGTTTTTTTTACATCTATTGATTGCAGTACCAAGTTTCTTTCTATATTCTTTAATTTAAAATATAAGAGTGGGTTAAAAAGGTGCCAAAAAAACTATTTTCACCCTTTTTTACCCCCTATCGGACATAGTTTCAAAAAAGTACCAAACACCTGTCCGCTTATTTTCAAAGCTGTTTAAAACGTAATTTTAATTTTGTTCCTATACCTATTACTTTAGGAGACATAGCGTTTTCGATTTTTTCCCCTTTTTACCCGTTTTTACCCTCTTAGAGATAAAAGTTCCAAAAGTCCCTTCTTCTTCGACCCACTGTCCAAATTTTATCAAAATCGTTAGAGCCGTTTTCGAGATAGCCATTCTATATATATATATATATATATATATATATATACATATATACAATTTTAACCGGCAAAATAATTTAAATATTTACCGTTTCAGTTTTGTTACAAAAACTCGATTCATATAATAATTTCTGTGTATATGGGAATTGATCAAGGTGTTTTTTAAATGTCAAAATTTGAGTTATGTTACTATTCATTAAATCTGGCAATATGTAAGTACGTAAGCATTTTGGCATAAATATATTCCATGTAGACTTTATTAGACTCGCGTACAAAAAGTCCTGTCGTTTATGCTGTATTAAGTATTATTTATTTTTTTCTTTTATTTTTTTTCATTTAAATACTTATTTTTCTTTTTGTCTGGTTTACTTCATTCATGAATAAGGACGAGTATTCCTTTTGGCCTCGAGTACGCTTTTTATGATTTTGTTTGAATGGCGCAGGAATCCCCTGTATTTGTTGTTGGCATATTTATTTTCATAATCATTCTTGATTTTTTCTTTTATGGTGTTTATTTGTGTTCTATGAAAGTTTATGTGAAAAGTGCCATCAGTCAGTCCGATAGAAGAGTAGCTTAAGTCGACATAAGAGAGAATTCAGTTAAGGCGTTTGGTGCATTACAGAAGTCAGTTTAAAAAAAAAACTTATTTTTGTTTCCATACTCAAAATCTTATTTTTGTTTCCATATCTTATTTTTGTTTCCAAATTCAGATTTTTCTTTCATCATATAACGATATCACTTAACTTCACTTAAGCTGTATAAATGTTCACCTTAAAAAAATAAAATCATTATTTCCAAACAAAAACTATACTAAGTATATATAGTTTTTATTCAAACAGAACCGCTTAAGTTACTTAAGGTCCAGTTCAACGCAAATTTCAGTTTTGAAAGAGCGCTTAAGTAGAAAAAGCGTAAATCTTTTGATTTTAACAATATTTTTTTTTAATTCATCCTTATTTTTAAATAAACATGTTACATATACTCATTTATAAATTATTGGCAGAAATCAATTTTCGACTTAAGCTACTCTTCCAAATTGCCACAAATATGTATATAAATATATATATATATAGCTGCCTATCACTTGGCTTGAGAAATACACTTATACATATATTTGAACAGCGCCTCAAGTTAGTCTCGCCTTTTTATTAATATAACATTTACATTAGGGTGTTTCATCTTTTCCAAAGGTTTGTTTTTCATTTGACTTCGCCTTCGCTCCAAGTCTCCGTAATACAAAAGTTATATATACCGAATTTTTGGAAGATTGGATAATGAGGTTGCACATTTTGACGACTTACGATTTGGAGGCTGAAAAAGATAAAAGATATGCTTCAAAAAAATTTACCTTTGAAAAAGAAAATTGCAAACTAAGATATAGAAAAACAAAAAAAAAACATATAATCAAATTTACATACTTTTGTTCGTACTAGAAAAGATACTTTTTTCTTAGGCCGGTTTCAAAACTCATTTTTTTAGTTTTTTGAAAATTTTGTTCAACAAATATTAAAAATTTAAAATTAGTATGTTAAAATAGCACAAAACTCAAAAACTTGGTTATAATTTTAGTACATCCTTTGAAAATTTTGCTTGTGTTCATTTTAAGTAATAATAAATATTATTGCTAACACAATGAAAAATCTTCAGTTAAATATTTGTTTTGATATTAGAAAACCTTAACCCTTTACCGAGATTAAGAGCCAAAATATGGAACTTTTAATTTGTCATGAAAAATCTTATAATTTTATAAGTTTTGTAGCGAATATCTATAAAAATGCTAACCAGAAATTATGTATACCAAAATTTAGTTTTTTTTTTGTATTAAAAATAAATATATATCTTCGCACAGTGAACGGTCTCTATAGTAAAACTGGAGAAAAAATCGTAGGAGCTATGCAAGCTTAATGAAATTTTTGGCACATATCTCTCCTGGCTTACTATTTTTAAAAATGAATTAACTTTTTAATTCTCTTATTATAAAAATTATTAAATAAAACCCAATATTCATAATTTTACTGTAGATCAACCGTTTTGAAATGTGTAAATAAAACATAATTTAAGAAATTGTAGCAATTCCTATTAAGCAATAATCCCTCATAATTTGAGATCCTTTTATGTATTTAAATTGTACTATATACGACATTAATAACATTTTGTTGGTAATAATTTATTTTTTAAAAAGTACATTTCTCAAAATGCATTTTCTTTTATAAAAGTTAATAGATGTTCAGATTTTTCGTCTCTCCTACTAGAAAGAAGTTATCTTCTTATTAAGAAGTTATCTTCTTATTGTTAAGAGTTATAGAATGTATTTTTGGAAGTTTATGCGCATAATTAGCCTCTTAAACATGAATTAGACACTGCATTTTATCTGTTTCCGTTGAAGACGTTAGAAAACAGAAGAATTTAGATTTCATATTTCAATTCAGAGTGTTACCCCTCATTAGAAAAGAAAAATATGTTTTAATAATTTTCCGTTTTTACAGATTTTTAGTTTACAACTTCTATGATTATTTAGCAAATACAATGTAGATAAACTATTTTATCTTCGAAAAAAAAATTGTTTATGTAGATAAGCCAAAGAAAAAAGTCTCGAATAAATTAACATTTTTATAAAAGATTCACACTATAGATAAAACGCCGTCATACGGAAGCGTATGGTATCAAAATCACAACTTCTAAAATCAGCAGATAAGCCATTTTAGATATAGGCCGCGATATTAACCTTAAAAAAACTCCAAAAAATGACAACAAAAATGTGTGTCATTTTAGAAATCATGTCTGTTTAGAGTTAGAATTATTATTACACATTTTTTTCTAAATTTGCTACAAATTTTATAAAATTCGGTGATTTTTCCATACATTTAAAGCATCCCAGGGAAAGGTATGGTTAATCTTTTTCAATATTAAAAGACATTTCTGTATAGATCTTTCAAAGACTCAGCAAAAATATTCATTATTATATATAGTGGTTCAAACGTATAATCGGACATCGATTAACACTTAGTTTAAGTGCTTTTATTACAAGATCTTTTTTAATAAAATAATTCTTCTTGATTTATTTCGCTATAAAAATTATTTTATTTGTCTATAAAACCAAAAAAGGGAAAAAACAGCAATTTTTTTCATAAAAAAAACACAAAAAATAACAAAAATAATTCACATTTTGAGATCAAACGAATAACACACTGATACATTTTGAGGAAAAAGAAATACACTTTTAAGGAAACCTATATCAATCGATAGGC
The DNA here is from genome assembly GCA_933228675.1 of Stomorhina lunata. Taxonomy (NCBI): domain Eukaryota; kingdom Metazoa; phylum Arthropoda; class Insecta; order Diptera; family Rhiniidae; genus Stomorhina; species Stomorhina lunata. Next base: position 69,603,588 of record OW121744.1, read on the forward strand.
CTTATTGAGTGTATCAGTTTGTCATTTTTAGAAATTTCGATATACTCTCAAAATCGAAAGTTATCGATAAAAAACGATTTTTTTGGTCTTCTCGAACAAAAATAGGCCTAGCTAAGTCATTTGTTTATCGATTTGAAATTTTAACACGGTTTGAGACAGACAAGACATCTCTTCTTGTTAAAAAAGATTTTTTATTTCATCAAATTATCACAAAAATATTTTCAAACAAATTTAAATTTTTATTTTTTTTTTTTTTTTTTTTTTTTTTTTTTTTGTATTGGACCAACACTCAGGGGATGACCCCTACGTATGCATATGCATTGTGATGGAACTAGGAAAAAAGGTTGTGGGAAGGAGGATAGAAGGAGTAGTGTTTGTGGATATTCGATTTGAACCTTTGGATATCATAATTTGAGGGGAAGACTGATGCAGGAAGTTTATTCCACATTCGTGCTGTACGGCTAAAAAACGAGTTTTCTCTATAGTGCGTCGTGCGATCCACTGAAAAATCGACTACAAAGGGATGAGCCCTTGTTGAGTTGCGTGTGCTACGAAGAAATGTACGGGTTTCTGGAACAAGATCCCTAATTTCGTTTGAGCACATGCCGTTGTAGTAGCGATAGAACAGTGAAACGCAACCCACATTACGACGATGCTCCAATGAGGCAATAGAGTTGGCTACCCTACTGTCACCGATAAGCACCTTCGCCCTCTCTTGTACACGGTCGAGAAGCTCCAAAATAGACTTTGAAGCACCGGCCCATACATGAGAGTTGTATTCCATTTTCGGTCGGATATAAGTGGTATAGATATTAAGGAGATCAGTTGGAGTGAAGTATGTCTTACACCGCTTAAGAAAGCCGAGACACTTGAATGCTTCTTTTGACACTTGAAAAACGTGATTAGTCCAACGAACATCACACTGAATTTTCATGCCTAGAACATCAAGAGTTTCTGATTCCTCAATATTTATACCACCCATAATTACAGATGATGCAACATTGTTCATAACACGTTTGTGTGTTAACACACAACATTGGGTCTTTCGAGCATTGAAATCGACCCTATTAGAACGACCCCAATTGAATATTGTAGAAAGGTCAGAATTTAGCGTATCATTCATGGTTTGCCTCTTGGAATTTATATCCAACATGCTTGGCCTATAGTTGAATGAATACGAATGACAGATGTTGCTATCATCTGCAAAAGAGTAGATAGGGTTGGAAGTTTGACATAGAAGGTCATTTAGAAAAATAAGAAATAAGGTAGGAGAAAGAACGGAGCCTTGTGGTACCCCCGAATTAATCTTGAACTCGTCGGACGATATCCCATCTATAACAACTCTTATAGTGCGATCTCTGAGAAAGCTCGATATAAACCGAGAGAAATTGTTACCTACACCAAAAGCAATAAGTTTTGCTAGAAGTGCTTGATGCCACACTCTATCAAACGCCTTAGAAATATCAAGAGCTATAACTTTACTTTCGCCAAAACGGTGAATAGAACGGCACCATTTTTCCGACAAAAAGGCTAATACATCACCCGTAGAGCGGCCCCTACGAAATCCATACTGCCGGTCGTTTAGTAGGTTATTAGACTCTAAATATTTGACTAGATGATGGTTTACCATACTTTCCATCACTTTGGAAAGCGCGGAACAAATTGCTATTGGGCGGTAATTTTCGGGGTTGCTAGCCTCACCTTTTTTGGGGATTGGCGTTACATTAGCAACCTTCCAACACATAGGAAACTTACCGGCATGGTATAAGGTGCTAAAAAGGTTGGCTAATGGACGAGCTAACGTCGAAGAGCACTGCTTCAAGACCAGTGCTGGTATGCCATCCGGCCCAGGAGACTTATTTATGTTAAGATCCGCTAAGACCCTTTTAACAGCACGTGATCGAAAGAATATGCTAGGCATAGTTACTGATACTCTTTCGATCACGGGCAGTGGTTGATTGCTTTCCGGCAAGTGTGAATTACTTGCGAATAATTCAGCCATGAGGTTTGCTTTATCAACCGGGTTAGTGAATGACTGATCATCCTTTAAAAGAGCTGGAATTGATGAACTAGCATTATTCCTTACTCTTTTAACGAATGACCAGAAGCTCTTACTGCCTTTAGGGGTAGTAAGAACTTTGGTGCGAAGACGCTGCTCGTATAGAGATTTTTCACGTCTAAGTACCCTGGCACACGAAGACCTCGACTTTTTGCGCAGCAAATCAGTAACTGGAGTTTTATTATTTCTCCAGATTCTAAATGCTTCCTCCCTAGATCTGACAGCAGTTTTACATGTCTGATTAAACCACGTTTTGTGACGTGGCTTAATCGAAGACTTTTTTGTTGGTATGAAAGTATTCATTCCCAACTTAATGATATTTTCCACCATTTTCGCCATGGCATTGACATCACTGTCTAGGAAACACAGTTTCCAATTAAAATGCCGAAAGAAATCGTTAAGCTCTGCCCAACGTGCCTTCCCGTAGATAAAAATTTTACGTTTCGTAGCTGTTGGTGAAACGTTACGAAGTTTAGAGAACGGAAAGACGGCGGAAATGGTGCAGTGATCGGAGTTACCGAGAGGTGCAAGGACATCTACTTCGTACTTTTCAGGGTGCGAAGTAAGAAAAAGATCGAGTGTATTATTCTGGTGCCCTGGGACACATGCGATATGTGTCGGATCTTTCACTAATTGCGCAAGATGGTTGTGCGCGGCGAACAACTCAACATATTGTCCCTCTGGAGTTGTGTGGCCTGAATGGGGAAGCCAAGAAGAGTTGTGGACATTGAAATCGCCAGCAACAACGATTTCACTGCTCGGGCAACTCTCGAGGATCTTTGTAACAGAGTCAGAAAGGGTGTCGAAGCCGGAGAATGTTGCATCCCTTCCTGCGTTTGGGCTCCTGTAAAGGAACCCGAAGTGCAACAAGTGCTTCCTGATTGTGAATTTAACCCAAAGGCAGCTAAATTCAACATCATACGTGCTCAAAGATTGCTGGCACTGGAAGGCAACTTCATCACGAATGTACATGACAAGACCCCGATGGAAATTAAAAAGCGATAGGAGGTGATACCCAGGGATATGAAAATCCTGTGGATCAGCATTTTCAGATACCTGGGTTTCACATAAGGCGAAAACATCCGGCCTATGTAAACAAATGTGTGCATACACCGAAAAAAAATTCGTTCTTATCCCACGGATATTGCAAAAATCTATTCTAAAAAAACCCGCCATTTAAATATCCAAAGCTTCAAAAAGATTATCTATTTAAGATTACAAATAGCACTGGAATTAATTGTTGTTAATTGTAATTGTTTAGTAATCAGTGTATATACCTTCATTACTCAACAATTTAACAACAATTAATACAGAGTTACTTGTACCTTAAACGAAAAAAAGGGGCTGGGAAGGTTTACACAATGATTGCAAAAGAGGACATAAAAGCCCTGGTTTGGTCATTGTACAGGAGAGCGACAAGAGAAAGTGGTGAAATTTTAGCTGAATTGATCTCAGCGTATGATGTTTATTGTTGTTGTTTTGTTTTAGTTGAAGATTTGTTATTGGTTGTATAAATAATATTTCAAAAAAATTCTGTAAATTTGGGTGTTGTTGTAATTTATTTATTGTGTTTGTTGTAGTCAAAAACTGGTTTGTAAATTTGGTTGTTTATGTGTTTGATTTTTCCTTTGTTTGATTTTATTTTCGCAATTATTTTAATTATTTATTTAAATTTATTATTATTTTATGTTTCTTTTTGCACAATTATCTTTAAAAAATTTGATTTTCTTTATGTTAATTATTGTTTTGTTTTAATTTTTTTTTTTTAAACACAGAACGCGGACGTATTACACATGGACAGACACGCGACATATCAGACCCAATTTGCTTTCCATCAACAAATATCATAAAATCAAATAGATGTCTTCAAGGACCCAAAATTTCTATGAAAATTTCCGATAACTCAAAAAATCCTTAGCCGAATTATACGCTACTTACGTAGATAGAAAGCTAATTGAGTCTACATTATGAATTAATATTTACACTTTGTTAAAATGTTTACTAAAAAAGTTAAATTTTGTAAGAACTAAAAAATTGGCCATATTTTTTCTTATAAACGCAATTTTCAACTTCATGGCATGGGCGCCACGTGATAACGTAGTCCAATTTGGCTTAAATTTTGTTATTTTAAGTTTCTCAGCGAATGCCATTATAATCCGACCGCCATTTCTCTACTTTTGAAAAAAGTTGAAAAAACACTCTAACGTAGTATTCTATAGAAAATTTTCTAATATACAAATAATACTGAATTCACCTTTTTTACTAAAATTGTTATATCTCTGTTAATATGTTTCCGATTTTAATTAAAGTACTCTTGTTTTACAAAATGGTAACCATGATTTTTTTTAAGTCAAAATATATTAGGTCTTCTGATAAATTTTACGAAAAAAAGCTTCCGAAGTTGAAAAAATAGAAAAAAAAATAAAATTTTAACTTCAGCGGAAAATGTTTTTATGATAAATTGTTCATGTTAAAAAAATATCTTTACGAAGTGAAAGCCTATTTTGTTTTCTGCCGAAACACATTTTAAAATTTAAAATCGATGTAAAAATGACTCAGTTAAGCCTTCTTTTCTCCGCGAAGTCCAAAAAAATCGTTTTTTATCGATAACTTTCGATTTTGAGGGTATATCGAAAATTTTAAAAATGGTAAAATGATCTTCTAACCGAGTTCTACTGGTTGAGCTTGGTTTCGTTCCGAGTGTATTTTCACTGTATCAGAGTGTAATCGGACACAATAATAAATAAAGACTTTTTAACAACTTAGAAAAAAAAAAATAATATTTTGTAGCATATCCTTTGGATTCAATAACTTTTCTAAGTCTGTTTTGCATCGAATTGACCAAATTGGAGCACACTTCCGACGGAATATTGTTCCACTCATGTAGCAACGCTGATTTTTGTTCAGTTATATTGTTGTAGCTGTTTTTATACACTCTACGACCTAGTTCAAACGATAAATGCTCTATAACATTTAAGTCTAAGGATTGTGGGGGAGGACTCAACAGCTTAGGGCAGTGGTAGATCAGCCAGAGCTTCGCAACAGCAAATGTGTGCTTAGGGTCATTGTCTTGGTAGAAAGCAAACTTGTTAAAAATTCCAAGTTTTACTGCGCTTTGCTAAACATTTTGCTTTAAAATATCTAAATAGACAAACTTGTCCATTTTTCCATCTATGAAATGCAAATTTCCAATACCAGCACTTCACATACACCCCAAACCATTTCAAACCCTCCCCCATGTTTTACTGTCGCACTTTACACGATAAAGAGTTCTGGGATAAGGTAAATTATTAAATTACAGCATATTTTATAAAAAATATGCTGTAATTTAATACTTTCTTTAAAAAATCTATAATAAAATGCATTTTTATCATAAGATTTTAGGAAGAAATATTCCCCATACTCTTGGCTACATTTTTGCCGAACATAGTTAAGCGATATTTTTAAGTTCTGATTAGCTATTTGGTAAAAAGTGATGACACCTTTTTTGGGCATCATGCAAATATTGCATGATTACATTAGATAAATGTTCCTAACAGACGTCTTAGATCTAATGAACCTGTTCTTTTAAAATTTCAAAGATCAAACTACACGGATTATGATCCTTTTCGAAGAATATGTTCTGAAGTGAATTAATTAATTTTATAATTTTATCAACTTCTCAAACAGGGTAGAAGAATCTAAAAAAAATCTTCTTCTACTCCTAAATTCAAATAATTTTAGTTAAGAATATTTATGTAAATACTAAAAAAACAAATATTTTTATATATGAAGACTTTATTTTGAAAGTGGAATAAGTCCACATTCCAAAAAAATTAAGTTAATAATGGGAAAAGGATCTGCAATTGTGGATCTTACTATGTGAAAAAAATTAATTTTAAATTTACAAAACCTACTAAAATATTGACAGTCAAACATTTTGTAGTTAACGATTTGATACAAATTTTTATTTTGAAAGTGGTTTTAGTCCCATATATTTTTCAATTTAAAAGAAAAAATTATTCAAGCAAAATAAAAATTTCAAATTTATTTGTTTTGAAAGTGGATTAAGTCCAATAGATTTTTAATTTCAAAAGGAAATGTTTCTTCAAACAAAATACAAATTTATTTTTTTTAAAGTGGGTTGAGTCCAACGCATTTTTAAATTCTAAAAAAATATTTACTCGAACAGAGTAAAAGTTAAACTTATTTTTATAGTCGTACGATTCCAAGATATTTTACTGATATTCTTAAATACAATTGAAAAAAAATACTGAAAATTTGCCGGAAAGATAGGAAAATCTTTCAAAAATTAACTTTTTATAGAAAATTTTTCAAAAATTTACTTTTTATAGGAAATTTTTCAAAAATTTACTTTTTATAGGAAATTTTTCAAAAATTTACTTTTTATAGGAAATTTTTCAAAAATTTACTTTTTATAGGAAATTTTTCAAAAATTTACTTTTTATAGGAAATTTTTCAAAAATTTACTTTTTATAGGAAATTTTTCAAAAATTTACTTTTTATAGGAATTTTTTCAAAAATTTACTTTTTATAGGAAATTTTTCAAAAATTTACTTTTCATAGGAATTTTTTCAAAAATTTACTTTTCATAGGAATTTTTTCAAAAATTTACTTTTCATAGGAATTTTTTCAAAAATTTAATTTTCATAGGAATTTTTTCAAAAATTTAATTTTCATAGGAATTTTTTCAAAAATTTACTTTTCATAGGAAATTTTTCAAAAATTTACTTTTTATATAAATATTTACTCGAACAGAGTAAAAGTTAAACTTATTTTTATAGTCGTACGATTCCAAGATATTTTACTGATATTTTTAAATACAATTGAAAAAAAATACTGAAAATTTGCCGGAAAGATAGGAAAATCTTTCAAAAATTAACTTTTTATAGAAAATTTTTCAAAAATTTACTTTTTATAGGAAATTTTTCAAAAATTTACTTTTTATAGGAAATTTTTCAAAAATTTACTTTTTATAGGAAATTTTTCAAAAATTTACTTTTTATAGGAAATTTTTCAAAAATTTACTTTTTATAGGAAATTTTTCAAAAATTTACTTTTTATAGGAAATTTTTCAAAAATTTACTTTTTATAGGAAATTTTTCAAAAATTTACTTTTTATAGGAATTTTTTCAAAAATTTACTTTTTATAGGAAATTTTTCAAAAATTTACTTTTCATAGGAATTTTTTCAAAAATTTACTTTTCATAGGAATTTTTTCAAAAATTTACTTTTCATAGGAATTTTTTCAAAAATTTAATTTTCATAGGAATTTTTTCAAAAATTTAATTTTCATAGGAATTTTTTCAAAAATTTACTTTTCATAGGAAATTTTTCAAAAATTTACTTTTTATAGGATATTTTTCAAAAATTTAATTTTTCTAGGAAATTTTCCAAAATTTGCGTGTTATAGGTTTTTTCGAAAATTTGCGTTTTATAGGAATTTTTTCGAAAATTTACTTTTGCTATGGCAACATTTTTTGTAACAAAATTGATCGTTTTATTTGTTTTGAAAGCAGAGACCGGAGATTGTTTTATTTTTTAAATCCATCAAGTATAAATATCATTGCCGATGAAAATTTATTTTCATTTCGATCGAAAAATAAAACAGAGGGATTTATGTTTGAAATATAAATATCCCTCATGATGAAAATTTTAAATATCTATAACGATAAATATCCGAACAGAAAAATATTTTATTGTTTTATTTTTAAACTTTTCAAAATTTTTGAAATTTCAAAATTTCCAACAATGAATGTATGAACATATTTTCAATTAATTGCAATGTTTTAGGACATCGAAGTTAAACATAACAGTTTTAATGAGAACAATTTTTTTTTTCTTTTTTTCATTAACTTTTAAACGTTTCAAACGCATTTAGATAACGACCATTTGTTGACCCTACCCATTTCGATATAAAATTTGCAACAATGATTGAATTTATTGTTATTTATACGTCCTAAAGATGCTTTATAAAATTATTTTGAATTGTACTGATCAATAACGACTTTTTTATATTTTATTTTCATCAGATTGAAAAAATACAACATTTTTCGAACAAATAAAAATAATGAGGGATTTTTATTATTTTTCAAACTTGAACAATGATTGTTTTTTATGGATTTAAATATGAAAATATTGTTTTAAAAGTATTAATATCCGGTCTCTGTTTGAAAGTGGATTAAGTCCCATACATTTTTCAATTCAAAAGTAAAAATTTGTTCATACAAAACCAAAAATTTATTTTTATTTTTTCAATTCAAAAAATGAATATTTTAAAATTTTTATTTTGAAAGTGGTATAAGTCCATTCAACCCGCTAAAACCGCATTTCCAAATGGTTTTTATAGATTAATTTTTATGAAAGAAAAAATTGGATAGGTTTTGATCAAAACTTAAGATTTAATTTACTAAAATTGGTCACCTATATTTTTGAAAACATTAAAATGCAAAACCGTTTAAAAAAAATGGACTTAATCCACTTTCAAAATAAGGTCTTCATATGTATACTTTTACTTAATGTATTATAAATATCTAAGCTTTAATAAATTTAGCTTAAAAATAAAAAAATAAATAAATAAATGGCCTCCCGGATTTAAGATTTTGGACTCGAATTTAAAACGAATACTGCTTCTGTAAACTGAAATCATTATACCAAAAGTGAATGAAATGGTTCAACATTTGTCAATACAATACAAAATTTTTATATTTAATTTTTGAATATTGAGAAAATCGGTCCACATTTGGCCCTAGTTCTCATATAAAGCCAAGACGGAAATATTTGTATTGAAAAATGTTTAAATATTGACAAAATTTTGCGAATATGTATTTATGCAAAAAGAAATTAAAGTCATTAGATCTCAGTGGTGAAAGGTATTATATGCTCGGTCATGACCGACTATAACACATTCTTTCTGGTTTGAAAGATTATTTAATCAGGTATGTGATGGACTTTTTCGTTTTCAAATCGATCGATTTCAGACATATTTTTTAGCTAATTTTCGGTTATTTCCCCCCAAAAAAATGAAAATTTTGGCTTCAATCCTTTTGACTGATATTTTATCTTTCATTTGGTTTGAATTTTTTGGGAAAATTACCGAAAATTATCTCAAAAATATATCTGAAATCGATCGATTTGAAAACGATCGTTTTCCATCACATACCTGAATATTTGGCAAAAACATCGTAAATCTGAAGATAATGACCATTTGTGTATAAACCAAAATGTAATACGTCGAGAAATTCGGTTCGCATATGACCCTAGCTCCCATATAACCCTCAATCGTGAAAATGGCTTGAAGAGATACTTTGATGGAATATGGTATCACGTGATTGAACTTGACTGTCTATGGCATTTCTTAATTGTTTATATCTTTTATCATTTGCACATTTATGGCAGTTCTGGAAGGAAATGATTTCAATTTAAGAATTAAGAACCCCATACTATTGTTCTATATTTTCTAATCCTATTCTACAAAATACTTTTCTCTCATAGTCCGAGATGGACACAGATGAAGACGAAGTTGAGAACAAAAATATTTACGATAAACTGCTGACGTTAGCCTTAACTTGTGACATCTTGAAATAAATAAAATAATATTAAAAACGTAAACAGTTTATTTTAATGTCTTCTTTTTTTTTCTTTCGACCATTTTTTATCGTTTCTTTTCAGTTTTATTGTAACGTATTTGTGTGTAATACTTTTCCACAACATTTCCTGGTTTATTGTTTGCTAAACGTTGCCTAGCGTATTTTTGTAAATATAAATTATTTTAGGTCATCCTATAAAGTTTTTCTTTTAAATAAACAAAAAATATTTGTAGTTAAACCCAGAGAATAGAATACAAACGAATAATGTGGTTCGGTACTAAATACTACAATGTAGTACAAACATAGAAGATACGCTATTACTAGCACATCCCCATGATGTATAATATCTGGATTGTGTTGATGAGTCAGTTGGGATAAAAATGATTGCCCTTTTTTATTAACGTTTTGCCATAAAGTTGCAAAGAATTGTTTAGCCTCTTTCTTATTTATGTGATGCATATTATTTAAGATAAACAAGTAACTATACAATAGTCAGTCATGGCCGAATCAAATATCTGACTAAACAAACTTAGATTATGACCATGGTTATACTTTTGTGCTTAAATATATGAACTGTTATGCTATGTCTACATGATGGTCAGATCTTACAATATTGTAAGAAAATTTCTTACAATCGTGTAAACTTACAATTTTTTGCTGACAACGTTGTCAGCTAAAGCATTGTCAGCACATTGTCACACAACCACCTTACAATGAAAATGTCAGATATCTTACAATCGTGTAAACACTCTATTTAAAATTGGCAGAACATTTTAAAAAATTGTCAGCTTCGTTTTTATTGTCAGCTGCATGAAATTCCACCATCTTACAATCAAATCATTGTCAGACAATTTTAACTTCTTGGTTTTAATTGAAAACATACGGTTTTTAGGATTTATATCATAAAAAAATAAATAAATAAAAATAACAAAATAAAATTATATTGAACATACATTTTAATTGGGAATATAATGTTATTATATATCAATCTAAAGAAGTTTTTCGAACAAGAATATTATAAAAAGATGAATTAAAAAAGCAAATAACACTTTTAGTAAAAAAAAACTTAAAAACAGTCAACATTTTTGTTTTATGTGAGTTAACATTAATAGATTTTGGATTAGAAAAATTTTTTATAAATATATTTGCGATGGTATAAAACTTTTTAAGCAAAAAATTATGGATCGAAATTGAAATTTCCTGAAACAATAGGTCTATGACATGAATAAAGTTCAAAAGACACTTATTTAAGACATATTTCGGTATGCTGAAATCAAGTTTGATGAGCTCCTAGATGGCATACCGACATAACTTACATGTATAGGTATTGTATGTTAATAGTGTTCTACCAAGTATACTATTAAATTAAAACATGTTGTTCTACTAACAACTGAGATATAGCAAAAATTCGAAATTCGATGCCGAATTCAAATTTTTGTATTTTCTTTTAAATTGTATTTTTTTTAATTTGTATAAATTCCTCAATTTACGTATAGTATACCGACACGAATTATATATCAGATATTGGAAAATCCTCCTAAGCAAAACGATATTATATATATTATCAAAGTAGGTACAATCTGAGATATCGCCAAATTCGATGTCTCACAAATTACCGAATTTAAAATATTTTTTTTTGTAAAAAACTTTATTTAAAAAAAAAGTTTTTTGAACTATATATCAAATTTTAGGAAATAATTCAGCGCAACTTGAGATCCTATGCTCTACAGGCAGTCAAGGATAACAGAATTTAGCGCAGCACAATAATCAAAATCGATAAATCAATAACTGAGATATCGCGAAAGCACAATATATCGAAGTCCTCAAATTGGCAAATTAAAAAAAAATAAATTTTAAAACCCGTATTTATTTAATTTTAGGAAATTTTCCAACGCAGCACGCTATTAAATTTCATTAAAATCGGTTTATAAACACTAGAGATATCGCCAAAATTCAAAATTCGATGAGAATTGAATTGAAACATTTTTTTTTAACTGCATTTAAAAAAAAAGATTTTAAAATTCTAAGAATAGTCAAATACGACTCTCTGAGTCGATTTAGACTCCGACTCCTGAGTCGATCGGTATTATTTTTATTTGTTTTGGTTATATATAGATCAGATATTAGTAAAATAAATCGGTGCAGTATTGTACAAAAATTAAAAATTTTAATTTTAATAAAACTGTAAAAATAGGATTTGTATTTGTTATATAGTATGATTCCTCAAATTGGTTGGAAAATGACAAATTTATATAGTTTTAAGTAATTTATGAGTCTGAGGTGCCCTACTTTGGGAGCCGATTGCGCCGCCATAGTAAAAGCTTTAAACATTTCTGCCAAAATTATTTTAAAATCGGCCTAAAGGTTTAAAAGTTGCAGACTTTTTTCCATAATTTTTTCATCTTTACAGCTTTCTAAACATACACTGTTAAAATGTTGGCAATTGCCTGTTTTTTCCATTTTATAATAAACAAATATAAATTTCAAGTCAAAAACACCAAAATGAACAATATTTTTCATGTGCTTTGTGACTGACAATAGATCTGGCAATTTTTTGTGTACACATATCTGATAATCGTGTGAACTGCCAATTTATTGTAAGCTGAGATTGTCAGCTTAATTAATTGTCAGACAATTTCTGACAGTGAAATTGACAGCTTTTCTTACAATTTTCTTACAACCGTGTAAACACACAATTTGCCTTTTGCTGACAATTCTTTATTGTCATTTTATTGGCAGCACATTGCCAGATGTGACAATATTGTAAGATCTGACCATCGTCTGAACGTAGCTTTATATTTAAAAGTGAAAAAAGTCTGCTTTCTGGGAAAAAAAATATATAGCTGGAAAAAAATATATTCAATAATATATTGCCACTTTATTTCCATATTTGTTATCGCACATTAAACTTTTGCACGATTTTTTAGAAAGCAGTAACAAAAAAATGTTTAGTATATAGAAAGTATAGGACTGGAATTCGACATCTAAGTTGTTAAACCAATTTTTTTCTTTTCAGTTGAAAGTCTGACATTGAAGAAAATGGATGGCTTAATTATCACACAGCGCATAAAAATTATCAAAACATACTACAAAAAGAGGAGATTATGGTTTACATAATCGTCCAACTACGCAATCAATTGGCAAAATTGTGAAGAAATTTAAAGAGACTGGAGCGGTTACAAATATAGTAAGGCCTGTGCATCATCGTTTCGCTCGTTCCGCTGAAAATATCGCTGCTGTAAGTGAAAGTGTTCCTAAAGTCCAGAATGTTTCGATTCCGTGAGATCATGCAATTTGACACCATTTAAATTTTTATGTGGGCTACGCAAAAGACCGTGATCAACCTTTAACTCTTAAGCACTTAAAAACCAAATTATGGCGGAAATACCGCCCAATATGTGTCAAAAAGTGGTCGAAAATTACCTCAAAAGAATCAATGCTCGCGTGATGATCATTTAAATGATGTGGTATGTCACACATAATGTCAACGTTCAAACTATATAATAAAATTTTGAGCCTATGGGTACGCAAGCGTAAATTTGTATAAAAATGCAGTTAAAGGCTTCTTTTAACGATTTATTGAATCTTTATTCAAAAATAATAATAAAAACATGTAGTTTTTAGTACCTTTTTTGAAAAAAATTAATATTTTAATAATAATGAGGTTAATGACATCCAATTTCAACCAAAGTTCACATATATATCTCTGCACAGGGAAACAAAAATAATTATAGTTCTGTTTATAAAAACTGCTAATATATAACAATTCACGTGCTTTTTTTATAACTTTGGTAAAAAATTGGGTTTTTGTCTAAATCTTTTGACTTGAAGTCGCAGGTACTACTAAGCCGTTAGAGATATCGATTTAATTTTTTCCTTGTACTAATCTACAGGGTGTTTTTACTAACTTCGTTTTTTCGAAGTAGTTTAACAAATTATTGAAAAAACCAAACAAGCGATTTTGAAAGAAGAAAAAATATTTTTTTCACCCTATGCGAAAGTGACTTAACGTTAGCCCATTGCAACAAAAATAGATAATTAAATATCTTGAGGTCTCAAAAAAGTAAAATTTATTAAAAATAATAAAATTTTTTATTGCATACAATATTTTGAGAAACCCCTTCAACCGCTATTAATGTCTTATATCTCGTTGGAAAGCTCATTTTGTTATCTGTATCATGCTGTTAAAAATGTCTTGAAAAAACATATTTTAAGTAGAAACATTTTGAAGAAATCTTAAGAAACTCCTCAGTTTACTCATATAACTGGGATGTCCAAACTATGGCGTCAAGTCGGCACGCTTTCCAGATATCTGATGTGAATGAAACTTTGTATTTGGATTATTAGGGTTAAATGTAACAAATTTAGGGGCTACGTGTTTTGGTACAACGACTTTTAGTTTATTTGGGACACTCTAGTGTACAGTTATTTTTGTTTTTTGACACAAATCTTATAAAAATATGACGAAATTTATGGCCACAATCTTATTCCGTGGAGTTTGATCTTTGGGAGATACCCGTAATAATGGTTTTGACTAGTTTCAATAGTCCCACTGCTAAAAAAAAATATCTGTTCGAAATTTCACAAAAAAAAATTGTTTCAGTCATACCTCGATTCGATTAGGGTGGGTACAAATAGAGTTTTAAAAAGTTATTTAATACTAGAAATTGACATGGAAGTAAGAAACTATCAAAGAGAAAAATCAAGCTATTACAGAGCCGTGAACACCAAAAATGGCAAAACAGTGCACGGTGGTAAAAAGCGGCCAAAAATGATTTTTCTTAATTTTATAATTTTTATTAAATTTTGATGGTAGTTTATAGCCTAAACTCTAAAATATCCAATTTAACTTTATCTTTGACTATCGATAACTGATTCGTCTTTTATACTAGCTCAAAGTCTATACTTTTTTGCCTACAATTTTAAAATTAAAAAATTTGATTTTTATATACTTCTGAATAAAAGCAGATATAATTTTTCCACTAAAATTTTTGTTATTATTATTGTTATTAGTGAATCATTTTGTGCAGTTTTTAGGAATTTCTGTGGTTTAGTTTTTTCGAAAATTGAAGTGAATTTGAGATAGTTAAATATCTAGTGAAAATCATAAAAATCAAAATTTTTAAAGGCTATATCTAAGAAAAAGGAGCTAAAAGAGGTTACACATAAATTGGATCTTCTACTGCTAAGTACTAGTAGTATATATTTCGAATTTGAGCCGCATTCTCCTGCCGGCCTATTTACCAGAATTATTTTACTAACTTCATCTTTTTACATATTTTAAACATTTTTAATTACACCAGGGTGCAATTTAGTAAGAAAAAGGTCCATAAAATACTTGAAAATAATCTAAAGCAGTATTTATTAAATGATTAGATTAAAATTTACTTTAGTTACCACCAAAAAACCAATTTAGGATAACAAATTATATAATGAGTTCAAATAAGTATAAATGACCTGTATAATGAAAATTTGGGCGTGGCGTTGAATTTTTCAGCCCACTTTGTTAGCCAATACGTTCTTGAGTTAAATTTTTACAATAAGATTGAGAAAAATGGAACTATACTTTGTTTTTAAGGAAATTCTGTAAACAATACATATCACAGGTGGTGGCCACATTACAATGAACAAATAAAAAATGCAGAAAGAACATGAAAATCACAGTCTTGAACAGTTTTTCGTGAATTTTCAACATTTTATTAATATATTGAGCTTTTTTTATGTTTTTTGATATAATAATAAATCTTGACTAATGCACAAATTTTTTCAGGAATTTTAATATATCTTTCAAACTACTCATCCAAATTTTACAAATTATATATAATAAGGTAGACAAAAGGCCTGTACATAAATGAAAATTATTGAATATTTTTCAAAATTATTAAACACATTTTATTAATGTATCTTATATGTCTCCTTTTATTTGGTCAACCACTTTTAATTTTACCATATAGTTTATACAATATAAAGAAAGGACCATAATATGTCAGCTTAGTAAATATCAGTCAAAAATATGAAGAAATAAACAAGTTATTGATTTTTGGCCGTATTTTACCACCGTGCAGTGAACAAAATACTAAAGGGACGGTATTTGTAGGCGAGGTAAACAAAATTTGAACTGTTTTTACATTCTTTAATCCTAGGGTCAAGTTTACATAAATGCCCTTTACATAAATACAATAAATTGGAATCCTAGTGCAATATACTTATATAAAACTTATTAATAATATGTTTAACATCCCATCATTAAAAAAAACCCTTAATAATACAGTTTTTGCTAAAATTGGGTGTTAAATTAAAATCACTACTTATCAACTGATTTTTACAATATTAGGAAAATAGACTTATTATCAGGCATGTCACGAATTCCGTTCGGAATTGAAACCATTCCGTAGTTGAATTCCGATCGAAATGGTTTTAGGTTCTATAGATTCCGAAAAATTTTAAATGTCCAAAATCAGTACAAAATAAGATTTTTTCAATTGAAATCTTCAACTCTATCTTTGTTTTAACAAAAAACACTGATTAATTGAGGAAATTGTTCAAATATTGAATAAACAACTAAAAACATATGAATTCTATTCCACTTTGAAAATAGAAAGTGGTTTCATTCCGAAAAATTTTGTCGTTTTACTTTTTCAATAGAAGCAAAGTGCGGAATTCATTCCACTTCCGAACGGAATTGAGTTCTGTGACATGGCTGTATATATAAATCTAGGAAATTTTTTCAAAAACTATTATAAAAATTAAAATAATTAAAAATGTAAGTAAAACTTTTGAAAGAAAACCTGAAAAAATCCTAAATTTACGTTTTAAATGCATTAACATTAATAGATTTTGGATAAGAAAAATTATGTATTTAATAACGAAAACAATATAAATATACAATAAATATATAATAAAATAAAGTCTTAAGAAAATATTAGTATGATGAAAAACTATAGCAAATATGCAAGAAAAAGGAAAGAAATTTTACCTCAGTGGTCGGGCTTGACTGAATTAGAACTTTTTTTACTTGTTTTTAATTGTGTTTACCACAATTTTTAAATTTATGATTAAAAATATAGCATTTGGTATAACTAACTATTATATCATATAACTTTAGCAGTTTGATTCCAACATGTGGTCAACATGTACCGCAAGTTGGAATCAAACTGTTTAAATTGTTTGATATAATAACTCTGAACTTTAAAAGAATTTTTAACTAAAAGTTTTACATATTATTAAAACAAAAGCAAGAACTAAAAAAATGCAAAGAATTTAGCTGCGAAGTTCTGGTGATGGAAAAAAATCCATAGTTAAAGGCAAAATTATATCTAAAACGTTTTAGTGTGAAAAATCATCATCAACACCGCATTTGTGGCATAAACTTTATCAATTATGCAAATTGCAGTTTTTACACCTTTTAAAAACTTGGAAAGTCAGTTTATACTGACAGTTCACCGAGACCAAAACAATGAAAGAGTCAGTTCAATAAGCAAGTGCTTCTTTAGTGCATGTTAAGAAAACATTTATGCTTTCAAAAATAATAAAAAAAAATCAAATTCAATTAAATTTATTCTGTCTTTAATTCGAAGTTACAAGAATAACATTGATTTGATTTAAATAGCAAAGTGAACGAAGTGCAGTAAATTTCAATTTTTTTTTATAGGGCTTATTTCCTACATATGTTTACAAAATTTTGTTGCTTTAGTAAGAAACACCAAAATATACTTTAAGTTTAAATTTTATTCTAACATTGCACTATGGACGAAATCCCGATTTTAGCTGCAAAAAGTACTTGCCGACAAGCTAGCCTTTTTAGAGATCTTATGATAATACAATCGATTTAAGAAAAATGGGTGGGTCATGCCCCTTTTTTCAAAGTTGTGGCAAAATGTATTTCCTGACATGCTAGCTTCACCAAAATTGTTCTCCGGACTTCTACTGACAAAAAAGAACTTGAGGAAAAAATGGGCGCCCACTATTGAAAAATGCTACTAAGAAATTTATTTATTTTTTAATTCAAAAAATTTATTAAAAAAAATAAACAAAGTAATGGATACATATTACCAAAAGATATAGGATTTAACTAATCATGGTCTGTTTATTCGTTTTCACCCGCTTCTAATTCCAATGAATAGCTATCTAACGACTGTAAGCTAATAACTATCAGAATAAGAACTATAATTGGAGCAAAAGGCTTCTTGTACTGGTGGTAATTTAGGCATTTTGAGATGATATATGACTTCTCGAGAAAACGGAAGTTTTTTTAAACTATTTGCACACATAAACTGGAAATATATCTGTGGCAACATGGAAGAGTAGCTTAAGTCGACATAAGCGAGAATTGAGTTAAATGTGTTTAGTCGGTTTTAAAAAAATCGGGTTTTTGTTAATATTATGTACATTTACTTTTTACCTTAAGTTTTTTGAATCAAAACAACTTTGATCAAAACAACTTATGTACACATATTTTTGTTTACATATTCATATTTTTTTCATCATATAAAGATTTCGCTTAACTTAACCTAAAAAATAAAGTTATTATTTTGAAACAACTTATGTTTATATAAAACTACACCATATATACTTAATACTTAACCTAAATTTTAGTTTCAAAAAAGATCTTAAGTAGAAAAAACGTAAAATCTTCTGAATTTAACAATAGTTTTTTAAATATTCATCCTTCTTCTCTAAAAAACGTGTTACCAATATATTAATTCATAAATTATTCGCAGAAATCAAGCAGAAAAAAAATACACAAAACTTCAATTTTCGAATTAAGCTATTCTTCCATATTGCCACAGATATATATCAAAGCTATTCAAAACTCTGTGGTACATATCCAGTATGTTGTGCACTCTTAAGTCAATGCATGAAACTTCAATCACACTGCACTGCAGCCAAATCCTCCTTTTAATAAAACTATGTGGACTACATGGATTTTGATGCGCTAAACTTAGATCCGTTGTCGGTTTTTTTCCATCAGATCTGAATTTTTTTTATGGGCGTGGCAAATTTTTCCCCTTAAATTAGTCAGGTACGGAGACCTATTTCGTACTAACTCGAGAACGACTCATCCGATTTTCAAAATTAAAACACTTGAAGATGCATAACAAAATTGCATTTATTTTAGTGTAATTTCTGTATCTCTTATCGTTTTGGAGTTATTTAGAAATTAATGGATAAACATTTTTTTCGTGCAAAATTCGTAATTTTTTCAGGTTAAAAATGTAATTAAAAAAAAGATAAAGTAAAATTTTAACATTTTAAACATTTTCTAAGAGCTACATATCTTAAGAATAAAATAAGCTATAAACCATAAATATCAGAATTTTTGAACCTGAGAATTTTTGAACCTGAGTGCTTCTACAAAAATATTTAAAAAAAATCGTTTATTAACAGTCAATTGCATACACTTTTACCATGACATCAAACTTGAGTTTCCTGCAAACAAATACATGTAAATAGTTCCAATGACACTTCAAAACATTTTTAGTTTTACTCCACGAAAGATGATAACACTATTCAAAATTGAAAAAAATGTACTCACAAGAAAACCACCAAATAAGTACAAAATACAAACATTTAGCAAAATTTATTTGTATATATTTAGTAAAATACTCACCTCGAGTATTAAAACTCATATTTAGAAAGTTTATTTACAAGAATATATTATTAAAAAAACAGTTCTTAATTTTATAAATATTTTGCTGCTTCACTTTTTTTTAGCATGTACTAAAAAATATGTAAACATTAAAGGCTGTTTGTACATAAACGGGATTGCCAACAGTTAAATTTGTTTGATTTTTTTTATTAATATGTTGGGTCTTGAACACAATCAAAAAAAAATTAGAGTTGAAAAATATACTTTTTGCCGCTTAAATCGGGATTTCGTCCATAGTGCTTTGATTTGTTTAGTAATTTCATACACTTTTTTATATACTTAAGTAATAATATAAATATTTTGTTGTTGCCTTACATTTTCCAAATGATAAGTACTTGGCTTTCATGATATCACCATTTTAAAGCAATGACTTAAACAGCCAATTTGTAAGTTGTCTGAATTTAAAAAATTAGCTACCCAATATGGTTAAAATATGTATAGATATTCATTTTTAAGGTACGAGTCCGCGCAATGGGTTCAAAGTTTTTGAGCCCATTTGAATGGGGAATTTTTTATATTGAAAGGCAAAAGAATTTTTGTTGATAGTATGTCGAGATAAGTGTTTTAGATTATAGAAATAATTTAAATGGGGTGTTAGTTATTAAACATTTTAATTTAAATGTAGCTATTAAAAAAAAAATTAAATTGATTTAAGATGTTGTGGCATATATATTATTAAAAAAAAGACTTAAGTTAAATTCAAATACGTATAGTTTTGTTAATAATGACATTAAGGTATACTTGAAATTTAGATGAGTGATAGATTTTGAAGAAGAGAATTAGAATATACAATAAAATGAAAAAAATATTTATGTCATTTATTAGGGTGGGTGCCCTACAAGAACATGACCAGTCATTTGACCGGTCAACTGACAGATAGTATTGACTAATATATCGGTCAGCAGTTTCTATCATTTCATTAAGGCAAATGCGAAAAAGCTGACCGAAACTTTTGTATACATGTGATTTTTCATCTCTTATACCTGTATTATTCTGGCTCCATATATGTATATCCGAACCGCTCACTCTAATAGTTTTTACTTATCAACGGTGATGTATATATCGGTCACAGGTGAGTAGTCAGCCTTGATGTATATATCGATCACAGGTGACCAAAATGTCTTTTGTAGTAAAACAATGTTATTAAACAGTTAAATTGTAAAAAAAATTGTTTAATAATTTCAAATTCACAAAAATTGAAACATTAGGTCTGAAGTTTTGCTTCCGCCGTTTTCAATCGATTGAAAGGGCTGTTTTACCCAGTCTGGAAAATTGATAATTTTATTAAAAACAAATTTAATATATTCCTTTATAAATTATTCCTTACCTATTCCTGAATAACTGCTTCAAACGTTGTACTACCGACAACTGTGAGGGCTGTTCATATTGGGGGATGTTTTCTTAAGAATAGAAAATTTTAGTTATAAAAACTTTTCTTCAGACAAATTTTTGTTAGCAAATTTTTTTCTGAAAAAATTTTGAATAAAACTAAATAAAAAAACTTACCTGTATTTAAAATGATGACAGTTTTATTTATTAATACGTTTTTCACAATTTTTATTAAATTTCGATTTGATTTTAAAAAGTATTTAATATATTTTTAAATTTTTTTGTTTTTCGACAGTTTACAATGACGCTTGGTAATATTATAATTTTGATAAATCATGTTGAAATGTATGCAAGAATGAAACAGCTGCAAGCTTTGCTGTTGTTTCACTCTTACATTCACATTTTTTTAAAAATGTATTAGTAAAAAAATTTTGTATGTGTTAGTTTAGGTCATTAATTTCTTGTAGGGTGGCTTCTTAGTTTTTCTCGTATGTCATTACTTTTAAAATTACAATATTTCCAAACCCTTGTTGATTATGGGTAGAAAATATTATAATTTTTTTGAATTTTAAGTTTTTTATTAATCTTATAAATTTAAATTTAAAAAAATTTAAATTTTCATTTCCAAATAAAAGTATCTAGAAGAAGGATTGATTGATTAGTAAAAATACCCTCTTAACATACATGTCAATTACTGTTACTGATTTTAATCGCATTTCCAACACTATTTAAATAAATGTTAAATGACATTTCTTAGTGAAATTCATGAACTTGATTTAAATGGAAAAAGGTTTTCTGTGCGGTTTCGTTTTACATCAAAAAAACACCTTTAATTTCCGTTTTCATTAAAATATGTGTCAATACAATTTTATACAAGTTTAATGTACAATAATTGTATAGATGCTTGGTAATACAGAAATATAAAAACTAAGAGTTCTTTATTAGCCGAATCTGATATACACTTCACCAGTAGTTTTCCAAAAGTCAAAGAACAGAATAGAAATACACGAACGAGAACGATATTTATACCCTTTACCACCATAGCACAGTGGGAGAATACGGCCAAAACTCAATAACTTGGTCATTTATTGACTTTTGTTCTTGAAATTTTTAGTGTATATAAATACTATACCTTTAGTTAAACTGAAATAGTTTTTTTTAAGAAAATATAAAGTCTGTGGTCACATAAAACTGGACTACTAAACATGCTAAAAAACTCTTTGCTGTCGATTATAAAAATTATTTACATAAATAGGATAATATATGAAAAGAATACCTATCCTACGATACATGACTTGACAAAATCGGATATGTCCTTTCAGAGATAGTGGGTTCATACTATGAGCTTAAAACCAGATTTTGTATGCTTCTAACAAACCTACAGAAAAACTCTAAATATTGAATATTTTTATAAAAAAATTACGAGTTCTTGAATAATATTAAATTTTCAGATTTTAAAATTTTTATTGCGTCCACAATAATGTGACCACCACCTATATAGTTAAATAAATTATACAAAAGTCATTTAAAATTAAAAATTTTGTTGTTTTTTATCTTTATATATAAATTTTGCATAGAATTAGAAAGGAAACTAAAGAAAATGGCATAAAAATATTACATCACGCCTATATTTCACTTCAAGTAGTGATTTTTTTAGCGATAAATTGCAAAAAATTGTGAAAAAGGGGTGTTACTAAAAACGTTATAATTCTTGAAATAGGATGCAAATGGATATGAAATTCATTGGGCTTAATAATGATCGACTTCAGCTATTAGAGAGTGTTGGGCTTCAACCTCTAAAAATCTCTAAAAAAAATTCGCGGTCTATCAAACTTTGTATTAAAAATTTTTTTTTTTAATTTTTTATGGTTGTTTTAACCTCTAGATTTCTAGATGAAGCATAGGTCAAAAGATATTGAAATAAGCGCTGTTGATTAGTAAAAGCTATCTACTTTTTAATTCAAGAAAGAAAAAGTCAAAATTTTACACGTATTCCAAAATTAAGCGAATTTTATATATGCGTTCAAATATACAAATAATTTTATTACGAACATATAAACAAATATTCAAACTTTGAGGAATTATTACAGCCTTAGCAGGCAATGCAGTATGGTAAAAATTTGGGATTACATGTTTTGAAATGTCAGCTCTTATCTGACACTAAAATTTCTCAAAAAAATTAAAAACATTTTTGGAGGTTTTGGCCGTAATTTCCTACTGTGCATAGGTGTAAAGTGCATGTTGGGTTTGTGCTGATGTTTGTAACGGATAAAAATATTGGTCTGAGACATACCTTTTAGTATACCGATCGACTCAAAATTACTCTCATAAGGATGGCCCATTACAGCCACAAATTTAATTGTATTTTAATAAAATTCAGCACAAAAATTGCTTATGGTAATTTAAATCAGTGGACCTAATTTTGTAGAAATCGGTCCATATTTAACCAAACCTCCCATACAAGATACAAATGTAAAGCTAAAATTTTGCACAGATGAATGTTAATCGACAACTGAAATTTGGTAACAATCGGTCCCTAACAGGTCCACAATCCGGAAATAACATAAATCTACTAATAAATTTAACAACTTTTTTTCTAAAAATTTGAATATTTGTTTCATTTTTTAAAACATTTGTCATTGTATGATATTTTCATAATCCATTGTAAAAGGATTAAATGGATCATCGTTTCAAAAGTAAAGGACTGGAATTCGACATATGTCAAACTTTGTTAAACCAATTTTTTTTCTTTTCAGTCGAAAGTCTGACATTGAAAAAAAATGATCACTTAAGTATGAGTATTACACAACGCATAAAAATTATCAAAACATACTACAAAAATGGTGATTCTGCAACAGCCACATATCGCGCTTTAAGAGGAGATTATGGTTTAAATAATCGTTCAACTTAGCAAGCAACTGGCAAAATTGCAAATTTGAAGAGACTGAAGCGGTTACAAATCCTGTCATCATTTTGCTTAAAATATCGCTGCTGTAAGAAAAAATGTTGCCGAAGGCGCGAATGTGCCGATTCCGGAGCAATAACCGACTTTTTTTTGCCTGTTATTGAAGAATACGACTTGGAAAATATGTGGTTTCAACAAGACGGTACCATATGCCACACAACACGAGCGAATATGGATTTATTGCAAGAGTCATTTCCTAACTTAAAAATATATAAAATTCCCTTTGCATTGATGCGTAGCATGTCTATCTTATCTTATTTTTATAGAATAATCTATAATATTAATACGCAAGCACCCATTTATTATCCCCTTTTACGCTTTAATTATACACTCATTTCTGGAAAATTTTATACCATTTGAAAGGTATTTTTCCGTAGATCAGACGAATCTATATTTTATTTAAATCGGTTCAGTTTTAAAAAATCGGTTTGGTATTTAAAAATCTTACTAACACAATAAAGAAAACTCACATGCATATGAAATTCACTATTTAAGCTACGTATAGACGATGGTCAGATCTTACAATATTGTCACATCTGGCAATGTTCTGCCAATAAACTGACAATAAAGAATTGTCAGCAAAAGGCAAATTGTGTGTTTACACGGTTGTAAGAAAATTGTAAGAAAAGCTGTCAATTTCATTGTCAGAAATTGTCTGACAATTAATTAAGCTGACAATCTCAGCTTACAATAAATTGGCAGTTCACACGATTATCAGATATGTGTACACAACAAATTGCCAGATCTATTGTCAGTCACAAAGCACATGAAAAATATTGTTCATTTTTGTATTTTTGACTTGATTATTATAAAATATTAATCAAAATGGAAAAAACAGGCAATTGCCAAAATTTTAACAGTGTATGTTTAGAAAGCTGTGAAGATGAATGTGAAGTGGAGCAAAAACGTCTCACAGTAGGATTGTGGAAAAAATTATTGAAATAAGTCTGCAACTTTTAAACCTTTAGGCCGATTTTAAAATAATTTTGGCAGAAATGTTTAAACCTTAAAAGCCTAGCTTTTACTATGGCGGCGCAATCGGCTCCTAAAATAGGGCACCTCAGACTAATTAATTACTTAAAACTATATATAATTGTAATTTTCCAACCAATTTGAGGAATCATACTATATAACAAATACAAATCCTATTTTTACAGTTTTATTAAAATTAAATTTTTTAATTTTTGTACAATACTGCACCGATTTCTTTTACTAATATCTGATCTATATAAACCAATAGGTAAAAGGATATTATAAGTTTGCCATTCAGTTTGTAATTTTTTCATTATTCGTCTTTAAACAAATAAAAATAATACCGATCGACTCAGGAGTCGGGGTCTAAATCGACTCAGAGAGTCGTATTTGACTATTCTTAGAATTTTAAAATCTTTTTTTAAAAATGTAGTTAAAAAAAAATGTTTCAATTCTCATCGAATTTTGAATTTTGGCAATAAATCCAGTGTTTATAAACCGATTTAGTAGCGTGCTGCGTTGGAAAATTTCCTAAAATCTGATATATAATTCGGATTAAATAAATACGGTTTTTTAAATTTATTTTTTTTAATTTGCCAATTTGAGGACATCGATATATTGTGCTTTCGCGATATCTCAGTTATTGATATATCGATTTTGATGATTGTGCTGCGCTAAATACTGTTATCCTTGACTGCCAGTAGAGCATAGGGTCTCAAGTTGCGCTGAATTATTTCCTAAAACTTGATATATAGTTCAATATTTTCTAATATCTGATATATAATTCGTGTCGGTATACTATACGAAAATTGAGGAATTTATACAAATTAAAAAAAAATACAATTTAAAAGAAAATACAAAAATTTGAATTCGGCATCGAATTTCGAATTTTTGCTATATATCAGTTGTAGTTCTACTAACAACTGAGATATATGTTGAAATTTAATAGTATACTTGGTAGAACACTATTAACATACAATACCTATACATCTAAGTTATGTCGGTATGCCATCTAGGAGCTCATCAAACTTGATTTCAGCATACCAAAATATGCTGAAATAAGTGTCTTTTGAACTTTTTTCATGACATAGACCTATTGTTTCAGGAAATTTCAATTTCAATCCATAATTTTTTGCTTAAAAAGTATTTTTAAAATATATTTATAAAAAATTTTTCTAATCCAAAATCTATTAATGTTAACTCAGATAAAACAAAAATGTTGGCTGTTTTTAAGTTTTTTGCTAAAAGTGTTATTTGGTTATTTGCTTTTTTAATTCATCTTTTTATAATATTTTTATTCGAAAAACTTCTTTAGATTGATATATAATAATATATTATATATATATTCTCAATTAAAATGCATGTTCAATATAATTTTATTTTGCTATTTTATTTTATAAAAAAAGTATGTTTTCAATTAAAACCAAGAAGTTAAAATTGTCTGACAATGATTGCATTGTAGGATGGTGGAATTTCATGCAGCTGACAATAAAAACGAAGCTGACAATTTTTTAAAATGTTCTGCCAATTTTAAATAGAGTGTTTACACGATTGTAAGATATCTGACATTTTCATTGTAAGGTGGTTGTGTGACAATGTGCTGACAATGCTTTAGCTGACAACGTTGTCAGCAAAAAATTGTAAGTTTACACGATTGTAAGAAATTTTCTTACAATTTTTCTTACAATATTGTAAGATCTGACCATCATGTAGACATAGCATTAGAATCAAACAAAAAAAATTGTATGCAAACATGTTTTTTTTTTTGTTTTTATTATTTTTGGTGAGTGGTGAGAATAAAAGAGTATATTTATGGGGAGACTGTGGTAGACAAAGACAAAAATAAAGAGTATTTTATTACAATTAAATAAATGTTTTTGTTTTGTAAAATAATAGCAACAAAAATTAGGCAAAATTAATATTTTGGAAGATTTGACAAAAAAAAAGTGTTTAAAATGTAAACCTTTCAAATTTGAATTATTTGAAGTTAAATTTGTATGGAATTTTGTATTTGGGTTGGTTTATTGGAATAAAATCTTCGAGTGATTGAGGAATAAATATTGTGTTAAAAAATTAAATAATAATGCAGGGAAGAGCACGCATGAGATCATTAAGAGCTATTTTACAATGCCAATTTTTTAAGAGTCATAGTAGTAAAGAGTTGCAAAAGAACATTGTGACTTATACCCAAAAAGGATGTTACCGATTAAAAAAACAGTCTTTTGAAGGAAAGTTTATAATAATTACAGATTATTATCAAGAAAAGGAATTAAATGATCGGTCTAAATCAAATGTAAATTCAAAACTGAGTAATGTTTAGAAAATGCTATAATATCAGGAAGGAATGTTAAAAGACAAATCTTGCATTGCTACTGGAATGGTTTAAAACTGTAAGCTTTTACAGATTCCAAGCACTTCGTGGTTCTCGCGGTTACTTATACAGTAAAATGATAATAAATTTGAAATATTAGGATCTTTGTTAAAAAGTTAAATAAGACCTTGATTTCTCTATCATTTTTGTCAGTCCGTTAGTAACGCTTACAAGTTTATCTGTTCATCACTTCACAGAGCATTTTGACATCGGTAACGCAAGATGTTTTGATAAGAGCTACAAAGTCTAACACTTTTTCCTTCTCATTCACTTCTGAAAATGCAAAAACGGTTTATTATGGATTATCTTGAATCAGTAAACTCTTCGAGAGCTACACAATTTTTAATTATAGTTTTCCCAATTTGGCCAATTCGACGCTCTGTTGTATGGAGTGACATAGAAATCAATGAGATCAATTTCTCCACATATCCGTTTAGCCCGAGCAATTTTAAAAACTTGCTACATCGACACTGTCATTTTTGATTAAAAGCTCTGATTGTATGAGTTTTCTTTTTATAGAGAAGTAGCACTCAGGCAAATACTGCCTATACAATTGCATATGGAGTATATACGAATTGGGTAACCTTATTTGGAAAGGGGATGGTAGAGAGGAGAAAGGTATATCTATTTTTAGAACAGTGAAGTTGCGCCATTTGTTGTTATTTAGACACATTTTTTTGTTTTACAGCCAATTTTATGTTTTTTTTCGTAGACGGCGTGTTATTGCTGTAGTCTTACTGCCGACGGAAGATGCTGTGGTAATTAATAATTTTAATTCTGTTATCATTGACTTCCAGTGGAGCATAGGGCCTTAAATTTAATATAAATTAATAATTACAGAAATTGTTGTTATCGAGACCGGGGATCGAACTCAGGCTCAATGTAATATTACGTGCTAACCAACTAAGCCACAGCACGGGAAATTTGTATTTACAATGAACTAGATGACGGTCGATTGTGTCGACCGCAGGATACGCTAGTATAATTTAAAATTCTACCGAAAAAGGTTGGTGTATAATTTTATGAAATTCTACATGATCGAGTAGTAAAATATGTGTAAAATTTTATTATACCCTTCACCAATAGGTGAAAGTTTGTCATTCAGTTTGTAATTTTTTCATTATTCGTCTTAGATCCCATAAAAATTATTCCGACTCAGAATCGCCAGGAGAGTCGATTTAGCCATGCCCGTCTGTCTGTCTGTTGAAATCAAGTTTGTGGAGCTCCTGGTGGGTGTACCCAGACGAATTATATACTAGATTTTAGAAAATTTCCCTACGTAGCACGCTGTTTAATTAAAATCGGCCTATTAACACCCGAGATATCGCTAAAATACTAAACTTAGATGACGAATTTTAATTTTTTTTTAATAAATAAAATTTGATGTACCGTTCAATTAAAAAAAACAGTTTCTTTTTTTGACGAAATTAAATTTTTTTATGAAAAATACAAAATTAAACAAAATTTTTTTTTAATTCTCATCGAGTTTAGAATTCTGGAGTTTATAGACCGATTTTGAATTTTGTAAAATCTGATATATAATTCGAATTTTTTTTTTTTAAATATTGTTATTTAAATTTTTTTTTTTTTTCTAAAATATGCCAATTTTGTGTACATCGACATATTTTGCTTTGGCGATATCTCAGTTACTGATCTACCGATTTTGATGAAATTCAATAGTGTGCTGCATTGAATGATTTCTTAAAATTTGATATACAGTTCAAAAAACTTTTTTTTAAAAAAACATAGTTTTTTGAAAAAGCATAGTTATTTTGAAAAATACAGTTGTTAAAAAAAAATTAATTCTCATCAAATTTCGAATTTTGGCGATATCCCTGGTGTTTATAGAAAATAAAAAAATCGTAGTTTAGCATCAAATTTCGAGTTTTGTCTATATCTCAGTTGTAAGTAGAACTATATGTTGCAATTTAATAGTGTACTTCGAAGAACACTATTAGCATCTTATAGCTATACATATAAGCTATGTCGGTATGCTATCTAGAAGCTCAGCAAACTTGATTTCAGCATACCGAAATATGTCTTAAATAAGTGACTTTTTAAAATTATGATGGCCTTTATTCATATCTTACATAACTGTTATTGCCAAAAGTCTAATTTTAATAATAATAATAATATAATAATTTTCCTGACAACATTCCAATTGGAACAAGGAATACTTCTCTCAGACAATGAGCTGCATCCGATTCTATTTTTAGACTTATTGAAAGGGACCTACTTTTTAACTCCGGCTACGAATGGCAAATGCATTAGTTAGAGAAGTTTTACATAGCCTAATACTCAATAATCAGTGGCAAGCTGAGTTATGAGGTGAACCGCCGCTTTTTTTTAATTTATTTTTTTCAAGTGAGTCTGCCCGAGGATTGAACTTGGGACCTCTGGTTTGCTAGGCGGATGACTAACCTGCTATACCACAGTGGTTCACTCTTTATAGGTCCGCTAAATTTTCTCATAAAAGCATCCATTTAATCGGTCCTTTAATTTTAAAGATATATGCATTTAAATACGACCCCTCTCAAGGTGCGAAATGTTACAATGTTGTGTAATTTCTGAAATTGTTTGTATTTCAATCTGCCTTCAAAAATGTAGACCCAATATAAATAAAACAAGGTTATTCACTAATTAAAGTATTATTCATATATCGCCTAAATTAAAGGCGTGTTAATTATCAAGATTTAAAACTTTTTCAGATTCGAAAATCAATATACACATATTAGTATTTTTGTAGGATTCACCTAAATCACTCTTCAGAAACATACATACTTGTAATTGACCAAAAACTCTTTCCACTCTGCACTTTATTTTTGTAACACTATTGGTGAAGGGTATTTAAGGTTCTTGTTAGTTTTTATTTTGTTTGAATGTTTACTTGATTTTTATACATGTCTAAACAATATTATTCTAAAAATAAGATAAGGTAGTGTTGTACATCAATAGAAAAGGAATTTTATATTCTTTTAAATGAGGTTAAATTCTTTTAACAATTTAGAAACTGATTTTTTTTATTTTTATCAAAAAAGTGAAACACCAATATATTTATAATTTTTTAAAATTACTTTGTAATTTTTAGCAAAAATCTCTAAAACTAAACGAGGTATTTTTACACAGTATAGACCAATATATTATAAACTCAGAAATATAAATTTCAGAACGAGTTCTGAAATTTTTGTTAAAATTTTTAAATACACAAAAGTACCATTTTTGCTATAAATGATGTAATTTTTTAACATTACTTTGTAATTTTTTAGCAAAAATCTTTAAAACTAAACCAGGTATTATGACCATTTTTTGACACAGTTTACACCAATATATTAGAAATTCAGAATTATAAATTCCAGAACGAGTTCCGAAATTTTAGTTAACATTTTTGAATACAGAAGAGTACACTTTTAGAAAATTGTATTTTTTTTAGAAAAATGGGCCATGTGATCACATTTGTTGAACATCTCCGACATATCGCATTTGTTATATTAGGTATTCTGGTGCATCACCCATCTCCATTTTTTTTTTCATAAAAATTATTGTGGTAAGCTCCAGTCATTGATGTATATTCATCCATCTCTGTGTATTTTAAGAGGTCTCGCATTGCTTTAATTTGTAACTTTTGTAGTCTGTTTGATTACACAGGTCAACAGCAAAAATGTGCTCGAGTAATCACTATATACATTTATTTGATGTATCATGGCTACCTTAGTACAAAAATGGTAAAATTTTATTTTTTTTTTTTTAGACGTTTCTTCAAATAATTAATGATAACTCAAAAACTACTAGTCCGATATTATTAAATTAGTAAAATTAAGATTTACATAGTCTTTAATTCGTCTATATATCGCGTTTCAATCGGATCAATAGTATCGGAGTTATAATAAAAAGCTTAAGAAAAAAATATATTTTTTAAGTAAAAATGTTTTTTTTTCGAATTTATTCACAATTTAGTGAATTCGCTTATTTTCACAAAATTTTAGTTTTTGGCTTGATATACGCATTATAGCGGGTTTTCAAATGTATGAAAAAAATAAATTTTCCAATTTCAAGGGGTGCATGTCGGATTATTGTGAGATTTGGTAACAAACTTCCACCCACAAAATTTTAGTCGAATTGGACAACGTTAATACGTAGCACATAGGCCCCAAATCTGAAAAATAAAGTATAAACTGAAAGTATAAACTGAAAATTTGTCAATTTTTTTCGATTTAAACCCTATTTTTCAGATTTGGGGCCTATGCGCTACGTGTTAACGTTGTCCAATTCGACTAAAATTTTGTGGGTGGAAGTTTCTCACCAAATTTCACAATAATCCGACATGCACCCCTTGAAATTGGAAAATTTATTTTTTTCATACATTTAAAAACCCGCTATAATTCAAGCAAAAAACTAAAATTTTGTGAAATTGAGCGAGTTCACTAAATTGTGAATAAATTCGAAAAAAAATCAATCGATTTTTATGGTCGACATCTCATTTTGTTGCTATTATATGTCGCTATGAGATAAAATAATAAATCTGGAAGTTTTTTGCCGTTTTCGATTTTTCATGATTTTTTTAAAACGAAATTTTTTCCCATTTTTACTTAAAAATGTATTTTTTTCTTAAGTTTTTTATTATAACTCCGATACTATTGATCCGATTGAAACGCGATATATAGACGAATTAAAGGCTATGTAAATCATTAATTTTATTTTAATAATATCGGACTAGTAGTTTTTGAGTTATCATTAATTATTTGAAGAAACGTCTAAAAAAAATTGCAATTAAAAAAAAAATTTTTTTTTTTAAATCTTGCCACAGAATTTAAAAATTTTACCATTTTTGTACAAAGTTAGTCATGATACATCAAAATTATATAGTGGTTTTAAGAGCACATGAATTTTTTTTTATTTTGTTGTGCTGTGTTATCTATACAGGAGGTATTTAATAAAGTGGATCCATATTCAAAATTAGGTTTAATAATAGTATTATAAGTGTTTATTGGTGTTATAATT
Organism: Stomorhina lunata; assembly: GCA_933228675.1. Taxonomy (NCBI): domain Eukaryota; kingdom Metazoa; phylum Arthropoda; class Insecta; order Diptera; family Rhiniidae; genus Stomorhina; species Stomorhina lunata. The sequence goes on from OW121744.1 coordinate 69,635,520, forward strand.
GATTTTTTTAATTTCTAATTCGTTTAAACATCCCATTTTCTTTCCAATCTTTTAACAGGTATATTCTAAATGTTCTTTGAAGTTTAATTCATTATCAACTATAAATCCTAGATATTTGATACTACTTACTTTTCCTATTATCACATTATTTATTTTAAATATTATGTTATTGGTCATGTTTATTTCCATTATTTTTGATTTATTTTCATTTAATTTTAATTTATTCATTTTTAACCAATTGTTTATTTTATTCATATGTGATTGTAAATTATTATAACACATTTTATTAGTTGGTGATTCTGTAAAGAGTAAGGTATCATCAGCATATAGTACTATTTCGCAGATTTCTATAACTTTTTCTATATCGTTAATATAAATATAAAAATATAAATGATGAATAAAAGCGCTCCCAGAATTGATCCTTGTTATACCTCAAATCCATTTTCAATTTCCGTTAGATACGATTAAAAACATTTTAATTCCTTGCCCTTATATAATTTTTTAATTAATATATCTCGATCTATTGTTTCGAATGCTATACTTTTATTGTTTTTCTTCATATACTTCCATCCGTTAATGACATAGTTAAGAGCAGTCTCACATGGGTATTTTCTTCGAATTTTGTGTTTTTCTATGTATTCTTTAGTTAGTTTTTAATGACTTTTTCGAAATTTCTTTTTAGGTTTTTAATACATTCACATTTGATAGTATTTTTTACTTTTTCAGTTGGGATTGGGGTCAATTCTTTCCAACTTCTTGGAAAAATTTCGTTTTCTAGCGAATTGTTAACTATATGAAGTATTTAATTTCCTAATACACTGCGGTTCACCAGGATAGAACCAACACATTTTAAAGTAAAAAAACTGTATAAATTGCAAATACAAAAACGATAAAAAAAACTTAGTTTTGCTGAAAAATAGTTGATACTGTAAATGAATATATAAACAAAAAAATAAAAATGGATTATAACGGTACTTTTTCTCTTTCTTTGCAGTCAAGTATAAAATTTTTGATTTATTTTTTGGTTCAACAGAATAGAACCACTTGCATTTTTTATCTAAATAAGTGGGCGGTTGTAATAAAGCTTTATAAAAACCAAATAAAATTAAAATTACAGTTTGTGATAGCAGTTATCTATTGATTTAGATGGGAAGAAAGAGCTCTTTAAATCAGGGACTGAAAATAACCGTTATTTTCGAATTTTTAATTAAAAAAGCACACCCAAAAAAGCATTTGTTTTAAAATTCAATTAAACAGTTTTGTTATGTTTGGGCTATATTTTCATTACTTTTTTACTTTTTGATTTTTATTTTTTTAATCCGAAATAAAAGTTATTTTTTGATTTTTATTTTTTTAATCAAAAATAATAGTTAATTTTGCCTTTTATTATATCGCACAAAGTCTGCCGGTTATTTCTGTCGTCTATTAATCGCACAAATTCTGCCGGTTATGATTGCCGTTTATTATATTGCTCAATTTATAACGAGTATATTTGTTTCATATTTTTTTGCATATTTTCTGTCGGTTATTTTTATTTTAATATTATATCAGGCAGTTTTTGCCTTTTATTTTAAAATTTAATTTCTTTTAAACAATCTCTGAGCGACATCTTTTGTAATATACTTTTTCGAGCAGCAATTTTTTTTAATTTTTTCTTGTAAAAGTGACAAATACAAACTCATTATCAATAGAAAAAGTCACAAAATATTATATTCTCTATAGAAAAACTGCTTTTAAACAGTATTCCCTATACAAAAAATGTTATACAAAAGTATTCTCTATAGAAAAACTATCATACAAAAGTATTCTCTACAGGAAAACTGTTATACTAAACTATTTTCTACAGTAAAACTATTATACAAAAGTGTTCTCTATAGGAAAACTGTTATACAAAAGTATTCTTTATAGAAAACTTTCCCATTTTTTTTTTGGAAAATTTTGAAAATGTCCCTTTATTTTGGGAAATTTTGAAAACTTCATATATCTTTTGGGAAATTTTGAAAATGTCCCTTTATTTTGTAAAATTTTAAAAATGTCCCTTTATTTTGGGAAATTTTGAAAAATTTCCATTATTTTGGGAAATTTTGAAAATATCCTGTTAGTTTGGGAAATTTTGAAAATTTCCCATCATTTTGGGAAATTTTGAAAATTTCTAAGTACTTTGGGTAATTTTGACAATTTCCCATTATTTTGGCAAATTTTGAAAATTTCCCCATTATTTTGGGAAATTTTGAAAATATCCAATTATTTTGGGAAGTTTTGAAAATTTCCCATTTTTTTGGGGAAATTTTGAAAAATTCCCATTATTTTGGGAAATTATGAAAATTTCCTACTATTTTGGGAAATTTTGAAAATTTCCTATTATTTTGGGAAATTTTGAACATTTCCCATTATTTTGGGTATATTTGAAAATTTCCCATTTTTTTTGGGAAATTTTGAAAATTTCCCTTTATTTTGGGAAATTTTGAAAACTTCCTATATCTTTTGGGAAATTTTGAAAATGTCCCTTTATTTTGTAAAATTTTAAAAATGTCCCTTTATTTTGGGATTTAAAAACCAAATTTTAAGTTTTAAATAAAATTACATTATATATACATTTTATTTTTTTTTTGTAATTAAAAAAATTATTTATAAACATATTTTATGGATATTTGCGATGATATATAACTTTTAAGGAAAAAATTACAAAAACTAAAAAAAATGTTTTTAGTAACACAAATTCGAGAATTCCTAAAAAGATTTGAAAACTTTCCAAAAATGGGTATTTTTAGTTTTTAAAGTGTTTTTTACAGCCCGGGTGCATGCGGAGGAATTATGGATCAAAATTGAATCCGTAAACAAAGGTATAATGCTAACACCAAATAAAGTTATATTTTACTCGATTATATTCTTTGTGAAGTTTTCTTTTAGAAAATTATAAATATGTTATATGTTTATCAAATTATTTTCTGTGCAAATCCTGGAAAGATAACCTTCATTTTCATGTGCAACAATTCAATACAAATACAGTCACAAAAGTTCTATTGTATTTTCCCAGTCACGAATTTTCCGAGCAGTGAGAATTGTAAGCTAAAGAGTGACATAGAGTTTACTTTAACTTACTTCCCATTGTACAATGTACAATACGTATGTACAACAGTAAGAGAAAAAGTAAGTTGAATGTGGTATAGAATTGAGTGTAACACACTTTCTCATTGAGCAAAGTATCCTACGAGTAAACGCTGTTGCTTACTTTTCAATATAAAAAGTGTGTGATGGTGTGCTCCCAATTGAAAAAAGAAGAAGAAACAGAAAAACTTCATAAGTGTTTGTCGGTTTGAGGTAAAAATACGCGTTGTTTTGTAAAATTATTTTTTTTTTTGTATTTACTATTTAAAAAAGTAATTAAAGGAGTTACTCCACCTGTCAGGAGTTGCTCCACCTGTCGGTAATGAAATGCATGAAATTAAAGGTAAGTATTTTTTTAATATGTACAATATATGAATATATAATTAATTTAACCAAAAATTATATTTTTACAGAGGAAATAAAGGCAATAAAAAAGGACTTGGAAACTATAAAACAAAACATTGGAACAATGGAAAAGGATTTGGAGACTAACAAGACGTTGTTAAAAAAAGTGGTAGACAACCAAGCAAAAATTTTAGCTTGTTTATTGCAAACATCCAAAAAGGGAATTTTAGAACGCCAAGCCTTGTTTCCTATTGAAAACGAAGAACAAATGCAAACAGTGGACCGCCTTGCAGAGGAAAATAAAGCCGAAATGGTGTGTTCACATTTTTATCAATTTTTCGTACCTACTCTTTCTAAAACCCTTATTTTTCTTCCAGATAAATGTTATAAAAAGAGTTTTGAATCCTGGTGGATTACAAAAGAACTTCATCGGCTCCTTGACAAAAAACTGATATTTTTGTTCAATTACGATGGCGTGAACGGTAAAAAAGCTTTCAAAGATTATAAATCGTTGAATGCAGCCATTTTCGGTAAGGCAAATTTTTTTTAATATGTGTGTACAAAATTTTTAACTTTTATTTTTTCCTTGTATAGAAGCGGTAAAACTGATGGCTACACGTATATGGAATACGTAAAGGATATACGTGAATCCATAAATGCATTTAAAAACAGGATTCACAAGAGAAAATATGATGAGATAAAAAAAGGTGCGAAAAATATTGTACAAGCAGAACGTACTCCTGTCCCTAACACAACCTAAATAATTTTTGTTGATATAAATAAAGTATGCTCAAAAAATTTATTTTATTATTTATTTAATGAAACAAGTTTAAACCTAGAGAGTATGAATCGTTTTTATAAATTGTTATTATTGAATTATATAAGTTTAATTTTTGTATATTTTTTGCAGAAGAGACCATGGATCTAAAATGAATTTCAAGCCTCCGAAAATTTAAAAAATTTGTTGCAAGTAGTACATTTCAGAAAATTTTCTGTAAAATTCGTTTCAAAAAGTCGGCGTCATGAGCCAGGTTTATAGTTATGTTATTCGCAGATATGTTTCTCAAAAAAATGTTTTAAAAATCGTTTAAGAAAAATGCAAATTGTATAAAAAACTTAAATACATAAAAATAAAAATTTATAGGGTAATACTGTATGTTTGAAATTTCGGGGGCTCGAAATCCATTTTAGATCCAGGTTTTTTACTGCAAAATTGCTCTGAATATTTAGTAGAATAACTTCCGTCCCTACGATTTTCTATAAAAAAAAATCGACCCGCCCTAATGTGCATATACAAATTTATGTAACTTTTTTTTGTAAAAAACAATATATATGCTTAAACTCACAATTATTTTTTCAAAAACTTATTTAAAATATTAATTTCTCTTTATTGTATTGTATGAAAATACTTAAATTTTTATTTAATTTTATTAATTGCATAAAATAAAAAATAATAAAAATTAAAGTGCCAAAAATATTTTTTTTATTTATAAATTAAATAGTATTGGTACTCATTTACGGTCTTATGCTAAAAAAAATCTTAAATATTGCTTAAAGAACACGTTAGTTACCAAATACTTTAAGGCTAACAAACGATTGTTAAAAAATTGTATCCAAAAACAGTTCTTTAACTAATGAATACGTCAAGTCAATTTTACATGTTAATGCTGGCAACATCGTCATTCTCTCTTGTCTCTTTATAGTTAAATATACAAAACAACGAATTAATTATTCATTGTTTCCTCCGGGTAGTCGAATTTCTAAATAATGTTTTATATGTTTTTAATATAAAATAACATTTTTCTTCTTCTCTTGCTGTAAAATTATGTTTATGTTATATAAAAGCATAAACTAAACACATTTATAATACAGTAAAATAATAAATAGACAAATTTTTACTAAGGGTTTAAGCCGATTATTTAAAAATCGAGTACTTTTAACTCATGTTGAATATATATATATCACTATAATGTTTTTTGTAAATTTCATTGACCGATGTCTGTTTTTTGTTGACAACACGAATTTTTTGTTAAAAATTAGAATTTGTATTATCAATTTCTTTGAAAAGTTTGGTTTTAGTATGAAATATGTAAAATAGAGTATGAAATATCATGGAAATTATATTTCATAAATTCCTCACCCCCGAAACCTTTTATATGATAAAAAGTAGCAAATTAGAAAAAATATGATAACTAAATTCAGCAAAAATATTATTTTTTATTAGATATGTATGGAAATTTAATTATTTTCTTTAAAAGTTTTCACAAAATATTTTTTGTCAAAACAGTAAAATATTTAACGTAGCTTTAAATTATGAAGACAGCTACTTTAAATTATTTGATGTTAACAAAAGATTAACATCGGTTTGTTAAGCTAATAATCGTTTTAGGATAATACTTTAAGAAATTTTGCTTAACTTTAGTTTACCAACCGTTGTTAAATTTTTTAGCATAAGACCGTTAATCTTTAAATTTAAATTTTTTTATGAAAATTCTGAAAGCTTAAGAGTTTGAGAGATATAAGAGGCGTTTAACAGATTAAACGAGTACCTGTAACAAAGTATATTTACCATTTTCGGTAGGGTGCATATAAAGTACTCTTCCCTATATTCAGTATATGAACAGGTACTTTATATTAATTACAGAGCCGTATACTAAGTATATGGGAAAATACTTCATTTTGATTACAAAACCATAAAACAAAGTACACTGAATTGTATGAAGTACGGATACTTTCTCATATACTTTGTGGGTTGGTGGTAATCAATGAAAAGGCGGCCATGTTATTCTAAAAGTAAGCCTAAAACGTATATAGAATTCCGACTACTCTGTTTAGACAAAGTATGCCAGACGTATTTAAGTATGTGTAACACACGTTCGTTACTGGGTTATTAAAAAATGTTATCTTGATTCTGGTCTCTTGGAGATATCTCTAATGCAATGATATTATATCAGAACTGTACTGAGATGTATTTAATGTAAGTTCTGAAAAGATTACCTACAATTTGATATATAAAATTTTAATATCATACATATAATGGTTTCACAATGTTCGAAAGTCAGACCACAAATTCATGTCATATGTAGCTTGCTCATCTAATATCGTGTTTGTGGAGCTTTTGGAGGGAGTACTAATATGGAATTTACATCATGTTTTAGAATTGAAATAAATACTGGAGATATTACTAAAACAACAGATTCACTGTTTAGTAAATTGCCGAAAACTATATTTTTTGAAAAAATATATTTTGAATTTTATATCGCATTTAAGAACATTTTCCTACTCAGCACGTTACTAAATTTAAATAAAATCGGTCCATAAACACCTGAAATATCACCAAAATATCACATAAGTTACAAAAAGTATAAAATAAATTAAAAATTCAGCAATTTGTGGTACATCGATTGTAGGGTTTTGAAATATTCCAGGTGTATGTCGACCGATTTTTATCAAATTTAATAGCGTGCTGAGTAGGAAGATTTCCTAAAATCTGATGTGGAATTATACAGGCCCGTCATACATAAACATTTTCCCATTACAATGTTCAAAAGACAGACCAGTGGTTTAAGATATAAAAAAATCAAATAAAGTTTCTTAAAAATTTTGAATTTGCCAATTTGCAATACATCGATTTGTCTGTTTTAACAATATCTTAGGTGTTTATTGACCAATATTCATGAAATTCAATATCGTACTTCACGAAAGAAAGTCTGATAAATAATTTATGTGGTTCCATAGTCCAGGAAAATGGTTTTTCTTATTTTTCAATTTTATTTTTTAAGCAAATGACCACTTTTGGCAATTTGGGGAACATAAAATATAGAGTGTTTATAGGCCGATTTTGATGAAATTTAATAGAGAACTTGGCGGGAGGATTTTCTATAATATGATATATAATTTATAAAGGCTAGTCCATCATGAGTATGGTTTTTCTTTTCTTTCTTAAATGTACTTTTCAATGAAAAATTTTAAATGTCACACATAAATTTTGGTATTTTGGCGATATCTCAGGCGTTTTTCAACCGATTTTGATGATTTAGTAGCGGAAAATGATTTAATAGTAGGAAAATTTCATAAAATCTGATATACAATTTATGACGATGCACTCTCTAGCAGCTTCACAAACTTGATTTCAACAGACAGACGGACATACCGACAGACAGACGGACATCTCTTAATCGACAAATAATACCCTTTCACCTATTGGTGAAGGGTATAAAAATGGTATATTTTTTAAATATTAACTTTAAACACTTATAACTTTTTACTTTGATTATAATATATTAAAAATTTTGTTCTTTTTTCAGAAAACTTTGAATCAAGAAAATCGGTTTAAATAAAGATCAGATATTAGTAAAAAATCGATGCAATGTGGGACAAAAATTGAAAATTGTATTTTTTGAAGTCGAATATCTTTTAATCCGTAAGAGATAGCATATTGACGTGCGATGTTTTTTGTATATCTTGACCTATATATTTGTTATATGGTATGATTTTTTTAATGATAATTATATATTGTTTTAAGTGATTTATGAGTCTGAGGTGCCCTACTATGGGGTCAATTGTTGCGTTCCAGTAAAATCTAGGCTTTCCAGGTTCAAAACTTAAGCTCCCCAGCACTTCTGCTATATCCAAATAATTTTTCTTTTTAATCCGCTTAAGAAGTTACGAACTTATTTCCATTTTATTTTTTAACCATCCCTCTGTGGTGAGTTACATACATCAGCACAAACTTGTAATACCCTTTCTGCCTATGGTGGTGAAGGGTATTATACCACCATAGGGTACATAATGTAAGTTAGTTAACCACAAACTCTTTTGGTTCTGTTCTTAGACTTAGATTCGGCATAGCCGAATATACATAAACATCTTACATGTTCTGAACATGAAGTAACGATATGACAAAACCACATATCTGCACAAAACGTTGTCCAGTTTAAAGTAATAATATGCAGATTAGGGTGGGTTCAAAATACATTATATTTATCAATTTGTGCTAGGTTTTATTGGAACAATAAAAACATTGAAATAATCATAACAAAACAATTATTGCTTTTGAATGTAGATTCAAATTTTGTGGTAACATGTATTTTGGCTTTTTCAGTGAATGTTACGTATTTGGACATTTCAGGTGACGATTAATTTTCCTTAGATATTTAAATGTTATCGAAATGTAAACAAAATCTTATTTCAAAGAATTATGTAGTTGTATATATAAGAAGGAATTTAATAGTAAAAAATAAAAAATTGCATAAGTCATCTATTTCTTTTAGTCGATTTTATTGCAATTATTATCTATCTATTTAAAAGCTAATTTAGTTTTTATTCGCAAGCATAAATGTAGGTATATATTTTTTGGTATATCATAATCAACTTAGAGCCTGAGAGTTTTGTTTACAACCACTATAACTAAGAAATTTGTAACCGATTAAAACCTGCTCTTCGCTTCATTTACCGTTATAAAATCACTTCATGGCGTAAATTAAAAAAACTAAAGGTATTTTCTTTTTCCATGGGCTCGAACAAAACCGAATTTGTACATCAGATCTAGAGCTGCAAAACAATCGATAGTTTCATTTTCTACAATATATCGATAGTTTTTTTCACTATCGATACTAACAGAAAATTGTAATACACTGCTCATCACAACTATAACCGCACCTCTATTAATGTAAATATTTCAGCTTTTGGCAATAAAAGGAATTAAATATTTTAGTGCAAGAGAAAATAGACGAAAATTTATATTTTGTAATGAAAATAAATTATTTTTTTACTTTAGTTTAATAAATATAAATAATTTCAATACAGCTGTTTCATAACTATAACCGCACTTTAAAAAAATTCTCTACTTAAATTATCAATTAAACTAAAAAATATTTTTAATAATGGGTGGGGCATCCTTTATTCTGAATAAGCTCAAAAATTCGATCTGGCATACTTTGGATAAGTTTTGTCCTCATATCTTCAGTAATTGCTCGCCATTCATCGATGATTGCTATTTTTAGTTCGAAAACATCTTTGTATTGTCTATTTTGGGCATAAACACGGCGGGCCAACAGCTTTTTATTAAGAATTCTCCGGAATTCATTAGAGTGCTTGGAAAGGCCAAATCAAGCAATGCATCGCTGCAAAAATCTCCCCATACCATTAAGGAACCGCCACCAAAATTTCGTTTTGAGAAATATCGTGATTCCTTTCACAGATCCGTCCAATATTTACTTAAACCATCAGGACCGTCAAGATTAAATTTTTTCTCATCTGAAAAAATTGCCTAAAAGAAAAGAATTATAATACATAAAAAAATAATTTTCTTAACTGTTGTTTGCAAGACTTTCTTTGCGAATTCCATATGGGCTTCCTTGTACTACATGACTAATCTTGGGAAAGTCATTAGCGATTGTCTGGTTAATGTTCCAGACTCATTTAGTATTGTAATTATTATGGAACTTGACACATTTACGCCAAATTCGGCAGAAAGTTGCGAAAGGCTTTTCATAGAATTGCTTGCGGCTTTTACAATTCGGATAACTTTCTGTTTGCTCCTCCGGTTTTATTTTTGTCATGTTGACTTTGGTTTTTGGCAAAATTTCTTACCACTCGGTCTGAACGATTTAGTTTTCTACCGATCTCTAGAAAATTTAGCCCATTTTCTAAAAAGGCCAAAATGATTGCTTTTTCGACATTTGTATGATATGTTCCCCTTGACATTTTATTTTTATTAAAATAAAACGTTAACTTGCATACGAGAAATTTAAAATTTTGGCGCAGTTTTAATTTATTATTTAATTTAAATGCGATGAGGTTATAGTTATGCAACACTAAGAAATACATTAATCGTTGTGAATTTGCCAATTCAAAGAGTAACTGACAATTTTTTTGTTATAATACTATAATATATCGTAAGCCCTTTCATGGAATTTTCTTTTAACGTAATGCAAAAACGGATAATGTAGTGCGGTTATAGTTGTGACGGGCAGTGTAGTAAATACGAAGCTAAATGGAAATAAGTAATTCTCGAATTTATCCAAGTAGAAGTAGGAAATAATAATAGTATGTACCTATGTAAACAATAAAACAGATAACTTAAAGTTAAATGGAGGACGGAATAAGGTGGCAACTTAAGTTTACAATACATACTTTTGGTAACTATGAGCACAAGTATAATCCGCATTAACTACCTTCAAAAGCGAAAACAAATCAATGGAGAATATTATACAAAGTTATTTCGTCGATTCAATGAAGAATTGAAAAAAAGCATGCCCGCATTTGGCCAAAAAGAATGTTCTTTTTCACTACTGCAATGCTAGAGTGAAGACATTACAAGTCCATGAATTTGCTCCTCATCCATCAAATTACATAGGAACAAGTGACTATTTCTTGTTCCCAAAATTGAAGTCGGAAATATTTTTCACTTTAACGACGAAACCATCTCATACAAATTCCTATTTTGATCACCTCGACAAATCATATTTATACCCTCACCACCATAAAATACGGCCAAAAATCAATAACTTGTTAATTTCTTAATATTTTTGACTGAAACTTACTGAGCTGACAAAGTATTATCCTTTCTTTATATTGTATAAAGGCTATGGTAAAACTAAAAGTGGTTGGTTAAGATACATTCATAAAATGTGTTTAATAATTTTGAAAAATATTCAATAATTTATGTCTAACTTATGATATATACTTTCTAAAATTTGGATGAGTAGTTTCAGAGATATGTTGAAATGTCTGAAAAAAAATGTATTAGTCAAGATTAAGTATTATATAAAACAGAGAAGAGACTGAATACATTCACAAATGTTGCCAGCAACGTGTGCATATTGCTTTTGCATTGCCTACAAAGGCAATAACTTTTTATGCAGATGCTTTCATTCATTCACACATTTTCGTTGATTGTCTTTTTACACACTATTTTATTATTGCACTGCACGTTAATCAACGAAATAGTTTGATGTCACACTTTAAGTTAGAAAAAATGCGTACGACTCTCTCATGTTTCGTTCTATTCGCAAAGTATTCGTATAATATGTCTGCGTGGTTATCAGTGCTGCCATATGTTTTTCTACGCTTTCATGCTGAATCATTGGGCCAAAATTTTTTTATTAAAAAAATTTTTCGATAAAAATATTTTTCTATAGAAAAATTTTTGATTAAAATATTTTTCTAAGAAATATTTTGTTAAAAAAAAACTTTCAATAAAATGTTTTTCTATAGAAACATTTTCAATAAAATATTTTTCTATAGAACAATTTTCAATAAAAATATTTTTCAATAGACAAATTTTCGATAAAAATAGTTTTCTATAGTAAAAATTTTCAATAAAAATATTTTTGTATAGAAAATTTTTGGATAAAAATATATATTTCTATTGAAAAGTTTTTGATAAAAATATTTTTCTATAGAAAGTTTTAAAAAAAAAAATATTTTTCTATAGAAAGTATCTTTGTATAGAAAATATTTTTGTATAAAGAAAGATTTTTTTAATAAAAAAAATATACAAAAATTTTATGATGAAAAAATGCATTATATAATTTTTTTTTATAATTATGTTAAAACGAACTACATAAAAAACCGATTTTTAAATCTAAGGTGCCCTATTTTTTGCAAGTTCAAAACTTGATCTCTCCAACACTAACGCGCAACGGTTAATTTCTTTTTCTTCCATCCCGTGTTTTACGACTTTTTTCTATAAATTTAACGATTTTGCATCCATTTCATCTGGCAACTTGTTTCTTTCTTTTTGTCTTTGCCCACCTATACAACTATAGTTTTGTCTTGTGCACAACTTGTCTTGTAACGCAACTGAAATCATTCATAATATTTCGTAAACATTCACGCATTCGCTATTATAAAATGAATGTTTGAATGTTTTCCTAGTGTATTTGATTGCAGTTATAAACACAAGCAATGCATGCAATATATTTCATTATACTCTTATTTTGTGAATATGCATTGTTTCGTCTCAATTAAATATTGTAAATTGACGACAAGTTTTCATTTTTGTGTGAATACATTCAAAGCAAGAAAACCGCCATTCAATCTCTTCTCTGATATAAAAAACGTTCAATATTTCAATAAAATGTTGAAAATTCATTCGAAATTTTTTAAGACTGTGATTTTCATGTTCATTCTGCATTTTTTATTTGTCCATTGTAATGTGGTCACCACCTATGTAAATGTATTGCTTACAGAATTGTATTATTGTATTGTTATACTTTTTTCAATCGAGTCATAGAAATTTGACTCAAAAACGTGTTGGCTAACGAAGTAGGCTGAAAAATGCACACGCCACACCTAAATTTTCGATGTACAGGTCATTTTATCTTATTTGAACTGCTTATATAATTTGTTGTCGTAAATTGGTTCTTTGTTGGTAATTAATGTAAATATTGATCGAGGCATTTAATAAATACTATTTATGGGTTTTTACAAGTATTTTATGAACTTTTTCTTACTAAATTGTAACCTGGTATAATAAAAAATGTTTAAAATATGTAAACAAATTAAGTTACTAAAAAGATTCTGGTAAATAGGGCGGCAAGAGAATGCGGCTCAAATTCGATATGTATAATACTAGTACAGTGGAATCGCAATAGAGTGAACTAATTCGTGCGAGGCCTGTTCACTCTATTGAAAAAGTTCACTCTAAAGAGTCTATAAAAAAACACTTTTTTATACAAAAAACATCTATATTTATTAAATATCATTATATAATTACAAAGGAGTAAAGTAATTTTCAAGAGTTTTTTGCTTTGTACAAGCATTTTTTGCTTTTTGCACCGCTAAATCCGGGAATTTATGCAAAACTAAAATATTTTCGTAATTGTTTGTGTTATTTTCTGCCCAGTCAATAGCTTTTTCAAAAATCTGCACGGCCTGCGCTGCTGTAATGTCTATTTTGGCTACTGCTACTTCCTCGATCTCAGTATTAGTCTCAGAAATGGCATCGAAAACGCCTTCAGCAGAAATTGGAAATGAACTTTCAGCATTGTTCCATTCTATAATGTCATCAATGGTAAAAACTTCATGCAAATAATAAATTTAATACATATACGTTTAGTTCTTCCAGATGTTGTTGCCGAAGTGACCTGTGCAATATGTTTAACGGTATATTTTCCTCGTCGTCGTCACTATCTTCTTCTATCTGCACAGAATCACCCAAAAGACTTGACCAGCATTTTTTTATAATGTTCGGTTCCAACTCATGCCAAGTTAGCATTAGAATACAAATGGCGTCTTTTAGTGTTAATTGTTTAAAAAACTCGTTTAAATTGTCCTTTTTAATGGCCCGTTGAAGAAGATGTTTTCTATAATTGAGTTTATTCAATTATGTATAAAAAAAACAAAAGTTCACTCTATTGAGTTGGGTACTGTTCACTCTATAAAGTAGGTTAGGTTAGGTTAGGCAGGCAGCCGATGGTTAGTCAGCGTCACTTGGGTCCTAGAAGCGGTCCCTTTGTGGTACCTGCAGGGGATAGACTGGAAAAGAGAACAGAGATAATTAATTCCAGACCATCGATAAGAGGCTTATTCAAGCCATCCTGTAGCTCTGATAAACGATTCTATTTTGCGAATGTCAATACTCGCTAGATCGGATAGATCATGCAGATAGAGTGCTCCCAGAAAGGTAGCTCTCGAAAAAGAGAGAGCGGGGCAGTGGCAGAGAAGATGAGTAACCGTTTCCTCCTCTTCAACGTTGTGACAGCTACGGCAGTAGTCATGGTATTGAAGGTTAAGCCTTCTGGCATGCAGCCCAAAAGTACAATGACCTGTTAGGGTCGAGATTAGGTTGCGGAGTCTGTGGCGAGGTAGAGAAGCCAAGCACTTTGAACGTTTCTTGTCATAAGTGGGCCATGTTTGCCTGGATATTGAACAAGTAGTTTCAAGGGACCAGGTGTTCTGCGCTGATTCATAAAGAAGTTGCCTAATTTCTGATTTGCAGGCGGATAGCGGTATTCCCGTAAATTGATCGATGTTATCCTGACCCAGGAGAGCACCGGATTTAGCAAGTCTGTCCGCAGTGGAGTTACCAGGTATGTTGTTGTGCCCGGGTACCCAAAAAAGTTCGATATTGCAATGTCTCGCCATCTCATTTAGAGATGCCCGGCATTTACGAGTAAGAACAGATGTCGTGTGGACATTAGATAGGGATTTTATGGCAGCCTGACTGTCGATACAAAAGCGAATATCCCTGCCGTATATTCTATAGTATTTTAACCAATTGGCAGCCCTATATATGGCCGATATCTCGGATTGAAGGATACTACAATGATCAGGTAGCTTAAAACAGATTTCCTTCACTAAAAGCGGAATGAAGAAGCCCCCTCCCACGCCCATCTTTGACTTAGATCTTTGACTTACCTCCAGACAGTCATCATCAAAGGATGGTGGGTCTCCAGAGATAGTTACAGTAAAGGATTTGTCGAAGAGTGGGCTGGGAATGCAGTAATCAATATTGTCAGGGATATCTATAAATTTATCCAGGATAGTGGAGTGTCCTGATTGCGAATGGGACCAGGTTCCGATAGTGCTAAGTCGGACAGCCGAGTTAAGGGCAATTTGTTGTGCCATTAATTCGACTGGGAGCCAGTTGAGCATAACAAAGAGCGCCTTGGATGGTGTAGTTTTTAGGGCACCCGTGATCATTAGAGCGGATGTTCTTAGAATTTTTGTGAAAGAATTCCGTTGGTTTGAGTTGGTTAGTGCAGGCCACCAAACCAGCGCACCATACATTAGTATAGGCTTGACGACCATGTCGAAGAGCCAGACAGTATTAGTGGGATTGAGTCCCCAGGTTTTGCCTATGGCTCCTCTGCATGAGTAGAGTGCAATAGATGCTTTGGACACCCTGAATTGGGTGTTTAGGCTCCAGGACAGTTTTGAGTCCAGAATGACCCCAAGATATTTGGCATGGTCAGTGAGCACGAGTTCAACCTTATTTAGTTTTGGAAGAGTAAAGTTGGGTATTTTGTATTTCCGCGAGAAAAGTACAAGTTCCGTTTTAGTGGGATTAACTCCCAGGCCGTTATAGATGCTCCAACGGTTAAGTATGTCAGGGTGTTAAGAAATTTTGCTGACACTGCTATAGCGACATCGTCCGCGTATGCTATAGTGTTGAATCTCAGAGAGTCTAGTTTGGTGAGAAGCTTGTTAATTGCAAGGTTCCATAGAAGCGGGGATAGTACACCTCCTTGTGGGGTCCCTCGACATGCTACCTTGTAGATTGTAGCGACGCCCATGGTTGAGCTAATGACTCTGTAGGTGAGAAGCTTTCCTACAAACGAAATAATGGATTTATCAACCCCTAAGTCCTCCATAGCCGATATAATAGACTCTGGTTTTATGTTGTTAAAAGCGCCTTCAATGTCTAGGAAGGCGGCAAGTGTAAATTCGCCGAACTCAAGAGATTTTTCAATAAAGCTAACTAGTGAGTGGAGTGCAGTCTCAACAGATTTACCTTTGTTATAGGCATGCTGTGAGCTGGAGAGGAGTGAAGTATCGATTGTAGCGCGTAGATGCGCGTCAACGATGCGCTCCAGGGTTTTTAGAAGGAAGGAACAGAGACTTATAGGTCTGAAATCCTTCGGTTTCGTATGTTTAGCCTTACCCGCTTTGGGAATGAAGACAACATTACACCTGGTCCAGGGTTCTGGTATATGAGATAGCCTAAGACAACCATCATATATCAGAGCTAGCCAGGGTATTAGGAGATCGGCATTATGTTGCAGATCGGCTGGGATGATACCATCCGGACCCGCAGCTTTATACGGGTCGAAACTATCAAGAGCCCATTTAATTCTTTCCCTGTTAAAAGGGATCGGAGTGGACTCGAAGATGGTGTCAGTGGCTGTGCACGTGTTAAGGGGTTTGCAGCCCGGAAAGTGTGTTTCTAAAAGGACCTCAAGTGTTTCAGATCCACTCGTCGTCCAGTAGCCATTGTCTTTTTGAATGTAGGCAGCTACTGAGGGCGACGATGTCAGGATTTTACGAAGTCTGCTAGTGTCAGAAGAACCTTCGACGTCGCTGCAAAAGTTCCTCCAAGACTGTCTCTTCGCATTCCTGACTAGGTTTTTAAATCTGTTAATGGAGGCTTTATATGAGACCCAGTTATCGGTCCTTTTCGCCTCGTTGAACAGCCGGCGACATTCCTTCCTGAGTGTCGCAATGTCTGAGGACCACCAGGGGGGTTTCTTTTTACCCCTCCTGACGGTGAGTCTGCAAGCCAGATTTGTGGATTGGTCTAGGGCGTCAGTTAAAGCGTTTACCGCCTGGTCAATGTCGTTCCGAGTGTTGATGCTCGGTAAAGGCGGAAGGAGACGGTCCAGGGAGGCCTTCTGGATTTCCCAGTTCGTCTTCCTTCTATTACGATAAGGAGTAGCTTTCTCCCGTTTGTGTTACGAGTTCAAATTCGATATAGCGATGATCCGAAAAGGAGCAGTCCTTGGAGACCTTCCAATTCTTGATCAAGGCTGAGTGTGCGGTGCTAACAATCGTTATATCAAGAACCTCTTGTCTGTTAGCGACTACAAACGTGGGTTCTGACCCAGAGTTAACTACCTCTAAGTTATTACAGAGAATAAAATCAAAAATTGACTCACCTCTTGTGTTGGTATTGGAGCTTCCCCAGATGTACATTGGCATCGGCTCCTATGATGAGTGGCATGTTGTGCTGATGTGCCAGGTCCGCTGTCTTCCGAACCAGGGAGTTTGGGGGTGGGCTGGTGTGATCATGCCCCATGTAGCACGAGGAGACCAGTATGGAGCCTGTTCTAGTCTCCCAAGCCGCTACAACTGTGTCTTCATCACTGTAGTCAGAGAGAATGAAGATATTAAGTAAGCTCTTAGCCAAAATACATGCCCTTGGCCTACCTGTTCCACTGGCATAGATTAGCTTGTAGCCTTTAAGCGCTAATCCACAGATCCTGTCTCGATTGATCCAGGGCTCCTGAATTAGCGCAAGTTCCTCTCCACGGTCCGTCAGGCGAAGGAGCAGGGCCGCGGATGCTGCCTTGGAGTGATGAAGATTAACTTGCGTTATCTTCATCATCATCCTCGGAAAACGTGAGGGGAATGAGAGTGACGTTGAAGTCATCCTGATCCTCGTCCTCAGGGTCGGGGTTCAGGAGGGCTTCCTCGTCGGCTTCCATGTCAATCACATCTTCGACAACACCAAGAGAGTCAAGACTATCCAGGGATTGTTTAAGATGAGATGGACTGGAAACATCCTCATTCCTAGTTAATGGATCCGATGAACTGTTAACATTCTCACCGGTGACCTTATCATCCCCCCGGTAGACATGAAGGGAGATCTCCTCGAAACCGTAGAAGATCTTCCCGTGCATCTCACGGAGTGGAGCTAAGGTTTCCTGCGTAAGGATAACAGTTATCCTTCTGAGAGCTCCTTCAGGTTCAGAAATCTTAGCTACCTTCCAGTCATGGACAGGTAAGCTTGGATTACTTATCTGAAGGAGCTCCAGTATCTCCTTAGCGGAGGACTTACCATCGGGCACAAGGGCAGTGGACCTAGGTCTGCGTGGTATCTATTCTTTGGAGACCACGTCAAGCCTAGCTCCTTCCCAGATGCCCTCAATGAGCTGAACTGCTTTCTTAAGAAGAATAGCAGAGCGCTCATTATGGCAAGCCATCAACTTAACCCGACCTTGAAACCAGCCAGCGTCGCTGCAGTTTGGTGGGGGGCCAGGATTGTCCTTCAGGACATTAATGACAACCCCCACTAACTTTACACGGATTATTTCCCACCTTTCGGGGGAAATGGCTCCGTCAGCATTGCTACGGTCAATGACAGCCTTCACGAGGTGGCCTTTGGCAACCTCGCTAAAGGATCTGTCCATTAACCTAGCCGCAGGCTTGGGTCGTTTAGTGTCAGGCTGCTGGCTATGTGGAGAAGAGTCTTCCTCCGAGCGTTGCCGTTTAGGCGCGTCCGTGGACGTGGAGGAAGTCTTAGCCTGAAAATCAGCCAGCGTCTTAATAGCCCATGACTTAGCTGCACTCTCCTGAGGAGTGAGGGCGTCATCAGGCTTGTCACCAAGCGTCTGAAGCTTCCTTGTAGCAGCACGCCGCTGAAGGAAGGCCCTTCTGGCCGGAGTAGTGTGCTTCCTAATGGGGCAAGCCTCAGTAGGTGGACCCGAATTCAAGTTCGCAGTCTCCTTGCTGTGCTGAGAAGGAGCCTTTCGAGAAGGGTTTGTCACCGCCTCTCTAGGACTCCTTTGGGGATGTGCAGGGAGAACACTCGAATTTAATTTCGCAGTGCCCTTAGTTCCCTTATGCACAGGAAGCACTGGGTTAGAACCCGAAGCAGGGAATTTGGCCAGTGCAGCTTTGGAAGTGCTCGGTTTAAAGGACAGAGGCACATCTGGTGTTTTATGTGGTGGTTTTTTGCTGGTTGGGGGTCCGTGCGAGACAGAACTTTTCCCAGCGTTATGATTCGCACTTGTAGCTGGATTAGCTTGGCTAGGTGCATTTACCAAGCAAGTCTCAGTAGCTTTCGAAGCCCCGCGGCCTGAGACTGGCACAGCGGCAGATTTATTTTTACATCCGGAGATTATAAAGCCCCCGACCGGACACATGGGGCGTGATTTATTAAAACTTTCCATATTGAAAATTTTGATTTGTTGCCGTTTATACTTGCGGCCAAGTCATAAAAAGAACTGCCGCCCCACCGGGGAACAGACGCAGACCACAGGGCCGCCCAATATGGGAAACAGACGCCATGTGGATTTTGAGAGGTTCGGACAAATAAAACAAATAAGAGGATTAAAAATCCAAACGGACAGATCCCATCTACAGTTTTAGTGAAAGCTGCAGTAAAAGGACTGCTATAGTGGGATCCAAAAGTATCAACTGGCCGCCCAGTATGGGAAACAGACGCCAGCTGATACGGGGGTGGGTAGTTCTTAGTGTAGCGCTCCCCCTAAGCCTGTCTGGTATGGGTGACCCTTCCGGAGATGTAACATCTCCACCAGCATAGCCTTAAGGTTCATTGCGCGTAAGCCTCCGCATCACGACAAGATGACTAACCCTTCGCAGAAGCTCTATAAAGTAACTAATGGAAAAAAAAATCTATAAAGTAACTAATGGAAAAAATCGGGAGTTCATAGTATCAAGTAGTTCATATTACCAAATGTTCACTCTATTGCGATTGCACTGTACTTCAGAGTAGAAGATCCAATTTATGCGTAACCTCTTTTAGCTCCTTTTGCTTAGATATGGCCTTTCAAAATTTTGATTTTTATGATGTGTACTAGTTATTTAACAATTTTAAATTCACTTCAATTTTCGAAGAAACCAAACCACAGAAATTCGTAAAAACCACACGAAATTATTCACTAATAACAATATTTAAAAAGTGCTTAAAAATTTTGAATAAAAACTTCAGTGGACAAATTATATCTGCTTTTATTCAGAGATATTTTTGATACAAGACACAATCTCAAAAGTCTTTCAAATTCCTGGAAAAGCACAGAACCCTTATAAATCTGAAGATAATTGCATTTTATTACTTAAACATAACACAAAACAAAACACAAAACTTGTTAAATTGTTGGTCCATATTTAACCTTAGGAGTGAAGGGTATCATATAGTCGACTCGGGCTTGACCAAGCTAGTAGGCTTACTTGTTTTTTGAAAGATATAACAAAATTTAGAAATACTGGACTAACTCAAAGAAGGCTATGTTGAAACATAAAATAACAACGTGTTTTATTTTATTAGCATATATGTGTTGTTTCGACACACCCTAATATACATACATACGTAACTATATGCATTCAAAAAGCTCTTACCCTACAAAATGATGGTACTGATAAATACTTGGTGAACAGCAGTGGAAGAGATACGATATAAATTATGTGGCAGTCGTGCCAACATTTGGAACTACAAAAAGTATAAGCTTCCACCATGACCATTGGCCACCAGCCTTACCACAACATTTAATGAAATATGAAATGTCCTTTTTTATATTTATTATTTTTCACTTGATTTTTTCTAAATTTTAACATTTTATTCAAATTTTTTAGGTGGTTACTTGTATTAAACATGTATGTTTGACTATGAAACAACAAATATTTGTCGGTCAAATATTATTTTGTTTTATTCTATTTCATATGCATTCGCATACACAATCTGTGCTTTTTATGGTTTCAATACAAGGGAAAGCATCTCATCTAAAATAGTGCAACGCCTATTTAAGATTTTTATATGTTTAAAAAAATTAAGATCAACAGTTGGACTTGGTAGAAACGATTTTAAAAAGTATACATGTAATCAAGTATTTTTTAAATCAGTCTGAAACACAGACTAAGTGATTTAGGTTAGTAAGTCTTCCCTCTGTCAGTGTGCAAATTTGTTAGAATATGTGAGAAAATACGAATCATAATAAAAAAAAAAATTATTACGCCCCAAAGCAACCCACAGTTTATGCTTCGTTGACAAGCCGCAAACAAAATGCAACACCAGGGATAAATTCATTCTATTAAAATCATATACATGTTACATAAATAAAACACAAACATTCATAAACACATAAACAAACACTATCTCGCAAACATAAACCCATAAATATGTGTAAACAGTGGTAACTCCTAGTAGTGGACAATTTAGGCTGCTACAGAATCCTTATCAATTTTATAAATAATTCATTTTGTTCTTATTTCATATGTTTCATATTCTTATTTCTTATTTATATAATCTAAGACTATCTAACGACATCCATCGCCCTTGGAAAACCTAGAAAGGACGTAAACTTTTAACCATAAAAGTAACCATATTTAAATCAGCATATCGCTCATTTACCTGAATAGTGCTAAAAAATTTTATTTGTTTTGGCATTCAAATAATTGTTTTCCACTTTTTGGTTTACCAGAAACAGCTAAATCGCCGAAAATTTCTCACAACTCCATCGCACAAAAGAAAATTTATGACCGGGTACCAAGTATTTGAAAATTCTATGGATCAGCAATTTAAGAAATCTGTATTAATAATATAAGAGCGCTATCAACTAAACAATGCTTGTATATCGTCCAAAAACTTGTATTTATTTGTTTACATATAGGTCTGAGTATCTGAACAGATTTTCATAAACTAACACACTTAAAATTTGTCTAATCTGTGAATTGTATTGGATAACTATAGACTTCAAAATTCTTCATAGCTATATTTTCTTAAGTTTTAGGTGATTATTAAGACGAAGTTGTTCAACCCATTTAGATTTAAAACGTCCAAAATAAAAAAATTTCGGGTTATGCCCTTATTCGTTTAAATATGCGAAATGTTTGTACTCATATATACTTATGTACGTAAAAAACATTTAAAGTCATTTTATTTAGAACGACTTTGAGTTCTGTTACTATTTAAGTGAATGTACGATATAAATATGCATTAATATACGAATACTCATATATCCAGACATGACAGTTCTGTGGTATAGTTGTAGTTGGCATTATTTTTAAGTCCTCAACACAGGCCCATAAGTATGTAAAGGTGATGTCATGATATTTTATGGTCTTGTTCGTAACAATTGGACAATGTTGGTTTGCAAAGCAAATGTTGCTTATAAAACAGAAAATGTTTCAGGACACGGAAATTTTTAAATTTGTTCAATATTTTTCTTTTTTATTCATAACAAAAATATGAACAAAATAAATGGATAAAAAAACAAGCAAGAAATGGCTATAGTCGGTCATGCCCGACCATACGATACCCTTCACCACCAAGGTCAAAGGTGTTTTTTTTATTGTATAAAGACAAATACTTGCTAAATTTTGCTCTCATATTAGTCTGTCATTTGGACTTATATGAGAGCTAGGGTCAAATGTAGACCGATTATCTCGAAATTTGGCAAATTGATTATTACAGTTGTTACAAAAATTATGTATGCAAAAAATAAACTTAAAATTCTCATTATCTTCGATTTACGAGCGTTTTAGTGAATTTTGCCCCATTTAGTGCGTTTTGAGAAAAGAGTTTGTTTGGGAGCTATGGTCAAATGTGGACCGATTTCAACAAAATTTGGTACAGTGATTTAAGTTTATCAATATTTTTCATGAAATTTAAAACAAACACTGCTTATTGTTTGTTTTAAATTTCATGAAAAATATAGATTTTTGTGGCCAATATATCAATTCCGGGAAGTGGGACCTATGGGAGGTACCATAAATAATGGACCGATTTTGACGAATAGACATAGAAATATACATAGAAATAAAATACACATGGTCCTATAATCAAAAAAAAAAAATTATCTGTGCCAAAGTTCATCAAATTATTTTTAGAATTGCGACCTGTAGTTTGATTACATGGTTTACATGGGAGTCCAGCCAGCCAGACGGACGTCGCTAAATCGGCTCAGAAAGAGATTCTAAGCTTATTGGTATACTAAAAGATGGGTCTAAGGCAAATATTTATATGCGTTACATACATCAGCACAAACGTATAATACCCTTTCCACCTATGGTAGTGAAGAGTATAATAAAATAGAAAATGGAAAAATTAGGTTTCGTCGTATTCAAAAAATAATATATCTGAAATTAATTAAATTTGGCCAGAATGTACATAGATTATTCAGAATGCGATATTTTGAAGTTCTTTTTTTTTAAGAAGACATCATAAAAACTGCGTTATGAGGGTAAAATCTAGCTAAAATCTAGAACCCTAGTGAAGTTCGATTTTCTTAAGGATTTACATACATATTCACAACGTTTTGATCTACAAGTCCCGTTTCACACTAATCAGGTTTACTTGATCAGTTTTTCTTTAAATTTCTTTTGAACCTGCATTCACGTTCACATACAAACATTTTCTTTATCAGTTTTTATTTTATTTTCATACAAATTTTCAAAATTTTCGTAAACTTGATAGTACAATCAGGTCTGCTCAATTTTAATTCTGTTAATTTTTTTCTCATACTCTTCAAGACTTGATAAGCCAAACCTAACTAATGTAAAAGTAGACCAAGCGACATTTCTACTGTTTACAGTGATTTTAGAATTTCAAGATCGTCATGTGAAATATTGTAAGATAAAAGTATGCTTGAATAAAAAATACTTGAATAAAATATGAAAGGTGACAAATTATAGATAATAGAAATGCAATGGTCGGGTGTGATTTTAAAATTTTTGGCCGAATGGTCATGTGGCCAACATTCTGCTTTGACAATGTAGAACTGTCAATTCTAAAATATTGTTTGCTAAAAGTCTTCGGAGAAATTAACATTCAAAGAAAAATTATTCTCCATCTCGCACATTTCGTCCAACAAGTCAATTTTTGAGCAGTCAAAACATCGAATTGATGTTGCCAGGTTTTTGAAACTGATTTAATAATTAAATAGTTATGTTTATATTTTGGGAAAAATTATATATGTACGTACAAATTATTAATTCTTCGATTATTATCTTAATTTTTTGATTTTCTTTAATAAAAACAAGTAAGAATGTGCTATAGTCGGTCAAGCCCGACCATACGATACCCTTCACCATTAAGATCAAAGGCGATATCTTCCTGCATAAAGAAAAATATTTGCTAAGTTTTGCCATCATATAAACGTTTTCTCATTTTAAGCTGTTTCCGTTATTTGGACTTATATGAGAGCTAGGGTCAAATGTGGACCGATTATCTCGAAATTTGGCAAATTAATTACAGTTTTTACAAAAATTATATATGCAAAAAATAAACTTCAAATTATCGTTATCTTTAGATTTACGAGCGTTTTAGTGATATTTGCTTCATTAAGTGCGTTTTTAAAGAGTTTGTATCGGAGCTATGGTCAAATGTGGACCGATTTCAACGAAATTTGGTACAGTGATTTTAGTTTACATAAACAGTATTTGTTTTAAATTTCATGCAAAAATATTATATATCAATTCCGGGAAGTGGGACATATGGACCATTATCAAGAAAATGATCTGTGCCAAATTATCTTAAGAATTGCGACCTGTAGTTTGATTACAAGATTTACATGGGGGTCCAGCCAGCTAGCCAGACGGACGGACGGCCTGACATCGCTAAATCGACTCAGAAAATGATTCTAAGCCTATTAGTATACTAAAGGGTGGGTCTAAGACAAATATTTATATGCGTTACATACATCAGCACAAACTTATAATACCCTTTCCACCTATGGTGGTGAATGGTATTATAAAAATAAACATAAAATAGCTATTTTCGAAATTTTGTCGGAACTCATTTTTATTCGAGCTCCAAACCACATAATATTCGGTCAACCCCAAAGTAAAAAAGTAGTGCATACCTTGAGGATGTACAAAAATAGTTTCCAACAGTAGTTAACCGTGTTTTTTTTGATTATTTCAGTTTTGACATTAAATTTTAGGTTTACACCATGGCCCAACTATACTACGTAAAACTTACTACACATTTAATTTCAAATCCCGGAAAAATCAAACAATAAAAGTTAAAAATATAGTTTCTTTGTAAATTTATTGCTTGTCAAAAATAAATAAATTAAAATAATTTTTGTATATTCAAAAAGTGTCTTCCGGAATGTAACATTAAATGCAACTCTTAAATTTATGTCATTCAATATTTTTCCTTTTTGACAGAATAGGGTCTAAAAAATCTAAAATTCGCCCTAGTGATTTTAACTAGTATAGTTGTTCCATGGTTTATACAAAAATAGTCGAATTATATGAAATATATTATAAACGTTAATGAAGAATCTCTCTTATTATTTTATTACAAAATTATTAAGAACTACTCGTACATTCAAATATAACTTATTTTTAATTTTTCCTAAGAAACATACGTAATAATAATTGACTGCAACTCGTCAGCTGTTTTTCAAAATTTGTCCTAGTTTAAGTTTTCTAATATCAAATTATTGTTGTTATTCTGAATTGTCGAATTGTTGTCTTAAATTTTGGCATTAAAAAACTGTTTACCTAACAACCAAATCTATGTTGTTTTTGGCTCGTTGTATTTGTTGTAGCCATGTGTAAACCTGTATATATGAGCCTTGATAAGAAATACGTTTTTTTATAGTTTAGATTTTATCGTCAAAGGTAGCTTAATTTGCGTTTCGATTACAATAAGTCAATTTATATCAAATTTTTCCGAAGATCGTATTCTCGATGTAGTGTAATGTATCAAGGTCTATGGTTCGAATCTCATCCACAACTCCTGCAGAAGTATATAAAGGTATTTTGAGTTATAGAAATATTATAATGTAATGATAGTTTAATGGTCATGAAATAAATATTAAAAGAAGTTTACTCAAAAAGAAGTGTATTTGCATTTGATCCCAAATCTGTTACATTTATTTATTAATGTAACAGACCAATTTATTGATAAAAAGCCAAAAAATGTTTGCGGAGAAACCAAATTCCTCGACCCGTTTCGATAGTTGGTTAAGCCATCTCTTCAGGAGGATTATCCCCAATTTAGACAGATCGAAAACCTCGCATTATTACTAAATTTACAAACATAACTATTAAGAATTATGTTCATAAACAAAAAGTAAAAGCGTAGATTATCGACTGAACAAAAACAAACATTTTTCAGTTTTCATCTACCTTCACTTCCCACATTCTTGCTGTAGCCGTCGGCTACTATATGCAGAATGCTGTGAAGAAGGGGGAGTAAGATGTTTTAAAATAAACGAGTTTATTTTAAAAATAAGCTGAATGCATGCAGTTTTATCAAAAAAATAACAAAATAGTCGGGATGTAAATAAAAAACAAACGCGTCGAGGAATTTGGTTTCTCCGCAAACATTTTTTGGCTTTTTATCAATAAATTGGTCTGTTACATTAATAAATAAATGTAACAGATTTGGGATCAAATGCAAATACACTTCTTTTTGAATAATATTTACATCCCGACTATTTTGTTATTTTTTGAAAAAAGAAGTTTACTCAAAAAATTAAGCTACCTTACTTTCTTAAAAAATCCCATTGTAGTATTATAATCATGATATAAGTATATATAAATATCTTGATTACAATTGCTGTCACAGTCTACCGAGTCCTTCTATAATCGCAGAACCACCCTAATCTTTTAGGAACATAACGTCGGCCTATATCTAAAATGGCTTATCTGCAAAATACTGATTTTTCAGGAAAAGCAAAAAACTCTTTAATTCTCTTATAAGTGAGTTTTTAACAAAGTGATCTTTTACAATATGATTGGTAGATTCCTTTCCATTTCTTGAAATAAAATTTATTAAACAAAAACCAATATTCGCGATTTTACGATAGATCAGCCATTTTGTCTTTGAAAATTTGTATATAAGTGTGTAGATAAACCATTTTGTTCACAGTGGATTTGTGTGAAAGTGGATTTGTATAACATAATTTAAGAAATTTTAGCCTTTTCAACATCACTAAAAGCACTACATTTTTTTGCATTTTCTGTTGAAGATAGAAGAATTTTGAAAGCACATTTAAATTTAGCGTATTACCACTCATCAGAAAAGAAAAATAATAATTTTACCTTTTTACAGATTTTTAGTTTACAACTTCTTTGACTATTTAGTAAAAACAATGTAGATAAACTATTTTGTCTTCGAAAAAAAAATTGTTTATATAGATAATCCAAACAAAAACGTGAATAAGTCGCGAATAAATTAACATTCTGATACAAAATTCAAACTATAGGTAAAGCGTGTCATACGGAATCGTATGGTATCAAAATCTCAATTTCTAAAATCTGCAGATAAGCCATTTTAGATACAGGCCGACGATATACGACTTCGACTACGACAGTTAGTACTAGATAAAAGAAAACATCAGTCTATAAGAGTATGAAAACTCTTGTAACGACCTTGTGCATTTCAGATAGCGATATGCATAGGTAAGTAAGAATGGCAAATCCGATTAATATAAAATTTAATACTGCAATATAACATCTATGAACATTTACGCATCCATAAAATATTTAAACATTAAATACAACCAAAACAAAGCTAGCTCCATGACTGTCTTCGTGCTTTAAGTTCTATCAATTGCTAATTTATTTTTTCATTCTGATTTAATTTAACTAATGTTTGCCATCAAACTGTGAAACCATCAATTTTGTTTTAAATACATAACAAAATCAAACTTTTAAACATTAGAGGGGCTCGAAAAAAGACTTTTAGCCGTCATCCACTGAAATTGAATTATAGTTACCTTTAGGGGTAACATTTCGAACATTTCTGACCTAAGATTTGGGACAATATTTTATTTTTTTTTTTAATTTTCTGCCATTATTTCGTAAGAAAAAAAAAAAGAAACCAAGTTTGCTCCCGGATTTAAGGCCAAAAATATATAACTTGGATTTATATTTAAGATAAGTTAGAAATTTTGCGCTCATATTTGATCTAGCTAATCACGAATATAATTAAAAGCCATAATCAGAAAGTCCCTAAATACGAAGGAAACCACACAAAAGCTAAAGTATATAACTCTTGTGAATATTTGTATATAAATAAAGTTCAGTACTAGTATTACTTCCCAGCAAAACTTTTCATTACCAAATAATGAGTTTAACAGCGAACACGAACTACTTACTCATTCGCTGTTTAAGTCATTACTTCAGCATGGGTAAGCAATTGGAAAACAACAACATAAACTTTATTTTTTGTTGTTTTATTAAAAAATATATTTTTACGAAACGAAATACAAAAATTTTTTATGACCCCGTGTGGGCTTGAACCCAGCTCCATATGACTGCTAGATTCTCGGAGACTCTTCCACTGAGCTACTTCATATGTTGAAAACTTAGTAGCTTATAATTTATATATACAATTTTTATTGAAAAATTAGGTTTAATCAGGCTTGAGTTCATTTAACTTTCAAATTATTCATTTTAAAAATTTGAATTTAATTTCCAAATAAATAAAAGCAAAGGGCACGTTGCATTTATATACATTCTTGTAATTTACTTACATACATATGTTGTTAACATTGTTACTATTCTAAAAATAGCATCAAACCAAAAAGTCTTGTTCTTCTCTACATGCCAACGGCAAGTGAAAAGATCGAGCAAAACAAGTAATAGGAGAATACACAATCAATTAAACGTAGTGATGTTCGATCAAACTCAATGAGTTAAATTGATGATTATCTCTGAAATTTGACAACTCGACTGTGGTCGAGGGCGCTAAGTGCTGATGACGTCCTGTGGCGGGACAGAAATTGCAATCCACTGAGCCGCGTTCAAAAATAATTTTTTCAGTTTTTCTCCACAATTACTTTTCAAATTTTCAAAATTAATAATTTGAAAGTTAAATGAACTCAAGCCTGATTAAACCTAATTTTTCAATCAATTCTAAAGTTCGAATAATTAATTTCCAAATAAATACAATTTTTATTTTTAGATCCAAAATCATGTGACAATAACTTTATTTTATGAAATTTGCTAACAAATCGCCCATATTTGGCCATTCAATATATCCATTATAGCCTTCACTACAATGCATTCTATATTTATGGAATTTGAAACGAATGCTGATAAAATAAATAGAAATCATTGCACCAAATTTAAATCGGTCCATATTTGTCCATAGCTCCATACAAATTCTTCTGCCAAAAGTTCCAAAATGAGACGAAAATCACTTATACACTAAAAATTAAAAATTTGTCGGTTTTTAAACATTATTTTTTGCAGGAAAAAACATCTCTTAAACTTATGCTAAGCTTGATAAATATTATGGGGACTCCATTCAAATGTAAAGAAGTGGTTACGCCTAGTTGTGGTCTCTATATTTGAAACAATATTGATGACCTCGACAAATTATATTTCTCGAAAAGATGAAAAAAGTTTAAAACGTTAGACTAAGTATATAAAATTAAAAAAACTCAGAAAAATATAATAACTTTCATTCAAAAAGCCACTTATTGAGCCACCTCCAAATATCAACTGTAAAATATGTTTTCTTAATTGGTCCACATTTAACCTAAGTCTGTTGTCGGCACGATAAAACCTTAACGAAAGGATATAGGTCACTGAAATAATAAATATTCTTCATTTCTTGGAAAATTTTGATATTGAAATCGGGCAAAATCGGTTCATATTGACCATAGCTCCCGTATAACCTTGTCTAGGTTAATCTCTTATTTGCTAATAAATGACAAATTATAACAGCTATGATGACAAAATTTGTCATGTAGAAGTTATACATAATCACATAAAATTTCATCGATATCGGTTCACATTTAACCATAGCTCCCATACAAAAACTTGCGAAAACAGCCTAAATTCCACCTAAAATACATTTAAATGCCAATAAATGATAAACTGTAAAAGCTTAGGCCACTTAATTTAGTACAAGGAATTCTTATGTCAATGCCAGCCAGTGCAAAATTTTGTCACAATCGGTCACCATTTGAACATAGCTCCCATATAAAAAACTTACGGAAACACAAAAAGAAAAGGGGATTTATGTCCGTCTGTCCTTCAGATAAAAATGGCTACAGCGACAAAATTTTGCAAAAGTATTTTCGATATCTTGAAAAAGTTGTGTATTAAAAATGGACTAAATGGGTGGACATTTAGTTAGATCTCCCATATAACCCCGCCCCGGGAAACATTAATATTGAATACGATTGTAATAGCTATGACGACTAAATTTAGAAAAGAGAAGTTTTATGAAAAAAACAAAAATGTAGCAAAGGCCAGCTAAAAGCTATTAAATTAGAAACTATGACAGATATGGCCACAAAATTTTGAAATAATAATATATATATATATATATATATATATATATATATATATATATATATATATAAGAATTATAGCCAAATGTAACACTGGCTGGTATATATATAGAGCTTATTCTTTCAAAATTTTGTGGCCATATCTGTCATAGTTTCTAATTTAATAGCTTTTAGCTGGCCTTTGCTACATTTTTGGTTTTTTTGGTTTCCGGGAGTGATTTTAATATGAAAGCTATTGTCAAATATGGACCGATTCCTACAAAATTTGACATACTGACAAATAGTTTCATAAAACTTCTCTTTTTATTAAGATTGCACCAATGTCCACACTTTATATACGGTAGATGCATTAGGAACTCCTTACAAAATATATGGACCTGTCGTATTACTATCAACATGTTTATCCTTACTAAATATTAAGCTAAACGAAAAGTATTTAACAGATTATTTATGCTAAACTATACCCGGTTATGAGATTAAATTTTGTGCAATGTAAATACTGGGGAAACCACTTAGATACTTTCAACTATAAAGCTACTGCAACCGAATTTAGTCCAAATATTTTACCAACAATTTTTTTTCGAATTTCGTCCACATTTTGAATTAGCAGCACCCATCAGATATGTTTCTAAATTTAACACAACTTAATGGTGGGTATATAAGATTCGGCACAGCCGAATATAACACTCTAACTTGTTTAATATACGGTTAACAATTTTCTAATCTTGCTCAAATTAGTCTGTTCAAAATAAGAGTTAAGTTAAAAAGGGAACCATTCTAGTGTATATTTGGTTACGGTGTATTTGTGTTTTCCATTTTATACCCAATGTCAAAAAGTATGGGGGCTACATTGAAAATGTCATTGTGTATTTAGTATTGTCCTGTTTACAGTTTTGTATGTAATTAAATGTGGTTTATGGTAATTTAAATGAACGATTCTCCAACAATACCGACCACATTTGCCAACAATGCCGCTTTTAGCAGCTTATGTGTGGCAAAATACTTTAAAAATACCAATATTTGGCGGTATCAGTTGTGGAAATAGGTATTTACGTTTTTTAAATTTTACATAAATTAAGCACACATTTAAATAATTAATAAATTATTTTATTTTTTTAAATACATACTCGTATTTAAACAGGAATTCATTTAAAACTTACAACATTTAGAATAAATATATCCTTTATGAGTACTTCAAGCCAATACTGAACAACCCATTAGGATTAGCACCACTGATTGAAGTGCACACTAAAACCAACAGCGACAGTATAATTATTGGAATTATCAACAATACACCAACAATACAATAGGTAATGAAAAATCCTCAAACGAAGCATGTTCCAGTGCAATAATAACATTTCAGCATAAATGCTTCTAGCTTCCGAGCTCTTGAAATGAAGGTGTACTAGTTTAAATGACAAAAAGGATAACTCGAAAGACAGGAATACTAAGCTACTACTCAGTTTGGGTTCTGAGAATCGCTCATGTGCTGATCTTAGCAATAGAGTAAAATTAGTTTTAGAACAATATAATAAGTTCCTTAATGGTATATGTAGTATCCCATGGACTTCCATTAAACAAATTGAGGACTTGAAACATTCCGATGTCTTCTAAGTAAATGTTCTACTCCTTTAAAAGATTTGTATAATATAAGACATAAGTTTGGCCACAGTTGGAAACGTACAGTATGGGATTAAACTGTTTATGAAATCAATTTTATTAAAAACTTATTAGAAATTTATATCTGCTACACACATTTAAACAAAATATTCATCATTAGTTTTTAAATTCAACACAATCAAATTTTAACAAGCAAGATCGGTTATGTGCAAAATTTTAATTTTTTTTATTGGATAATTTCGATCCTTTAGTAGATCTGCAACTACCCAACAAAAGGCTTTATCATATCTTTATTGGTTAGGAAGATAGCAAAAACAGCTATGTGTTGAACATATACACAATGTTCTATCAAAAACAGTTATCTGCTTTACTTCATGTAACTGTTTTTATGAACAAAAAATGTTGCAATGTTTCATGTCAAAATTTAATGAAAAATTTTATAATTTTCTGAACATTTAACCACCAAGGCGAATAAAAAATTAAGATAAATGTCTTTACATTCTACTATTTAGTGAAACAATGCACAGTACATGGTTTAAAAAAAGAATGGAAATAAGTCCATAACTTCTAAACTGTTAGGCGGAAACATCGCTACATGCATATGATATCTCTTACGGTTTTAAAAAATTAAATTTTCCCCTTTTTTTTTGGGAAAAAAGTATTTTTTAGTTATTTAAAAAATTTCTTAGGTAACAAATAACATATTTATAATTTTCTAAAAGAAAACTTCACATTAAGTTAAATAATAACTTCTTGTTAGTTCGGTGTTAGTACCAGAGTCTCTCGAATTAGACCTATTATTTACGGAAATTTCAATTTTGACATAATTCCTCCATCCGCACGCGAGCTATAAAAAATTTCACCAAATTTTTATGGATAAAGGTGTTTTTTAATTACGATGCAAAAGTACTTTGTCGTCCTGAAAGTGGCCAAGCAACTAGAGCAAAAAAACTAAAAATACCCATTTTTGAAAACTTTTCAATTCTTTTAAGGAATTCTGTGATTTATGTTACTAAAAATATTTTTTTTAGTTTTTGTATTTTTTTCCTGAAAAAGTTTTATACCATTGTAAATTTTCATTAAAATATTAAATACAATAAAATATTAATAAATACATTTTTTAATCCAAAATCTATTATTCCTAATACAGATAAAACAAACATTTAGGCTTTTTTCATGATTTCTACCAAAACTGTTATTTGCTTTTTTAATTCTTCATCTGTTTATAATATTTTTGTACGAAGAACACAATTTCCTTTACATTGATATATAATGATACTATATTTCCAACTAAAATGCCCTAAAGAACTAACAATACCCATTTTAGGAAACTTTTGAATTCTTTTAAGGAATTTTGGAATTTGTGTTGCTAAAAATATTTTTTTTTTTAATTTTTGTATTTTTTTTTTCTTTAAAATACTGAGAAGTTACGGGCTTATTTCCATTCTATTTTTAAGCCATTCCACTGTGCAGTGGAAACAATAGTTGAATGTGAAGATATGGAAGTAAAAAGGCAAGAACAATAAAGGATAATCTGTCTAATCATTTAGCAGAAAAGAAAAGCAAACGCAGCTTCTTGTGTGGTGGATCACATAGCACCAGAAAATTAAATGAAATTTCAATTTTCGGTTATATGATGTTTTTTGTATATTTTATTATAACTGTTGTATGCGATATAGACTCATTTTTTTCGTGATACACCTTTAGTAATTGGTCTAAGGTTCTAATAAACAAAATTTTGCAAAAACGGAAAATTATACAGTTTTCAGTGAACAAAATACTTAAAGGAAAAGAATGGTTTTTGTAGTATCCTTGGGGGTGGCTAACACAACATATCAATATACAGGTTATCCTCCTAATAATTACATTTAAAATAACACAAAGTTCAAAACTTAAATATGAATCTGAAACTAAGAACACACTGATACATTTTGAGGAAAAAGAAATACACTTTTAAGGAAACCTATATCAAACGATAGGCCTTATTGAGTGTATCAGTTTGTCATTTTTAGAAATTTCGATATACCCTCAAAATCGAAAGTTATCGATAAAAACGTCTTTTCGAACAAAAATAGCTAAGTCATTTGTTTATCGATTTGAAATTTTAACACGGTTTGAGACATCAGGCTTTCTTCTTGTTAAAAAAGATTTTTTATTTCATCAAATTATCACAAAAATATTTTCAAACAAATTTAAATTTTGATTTTTTTTTCGATTTTTTCACATTGGGACGCCGTTTTCCGCAGTATTTTGTTAGGAATGCCAAACTTTTTTATATTTACTTGAAAAGTGCATTAAATATTTTGTGAACCTAGATTTAAATTTAAATTAACAGCGAATTAAAAAAAATATAAGTTTTTTTTTTGTAAAAGGGCCAGTTTAATTAACGTAAATACTATATACGTATAAGTACTTATATTTATACGCACTTATGAATGAAGTTAAAAAAGGATAGAAACAAAAAAGTACGACATAATGTCCAAGCTCTATTTATGCCTCTATTGCCGTTCTCGGTTTGACTGTCTTGAAATCATCCCAACTTTCACGACCAAACCCTTTTCTGGTATTGCGAAGCCCAACGGTTTTTAGTTGAGATCGGTAATACAGCTTTCACACTATGAAACTAGTTGCAAAGGGTTTCTGCAACTAGTTTCCAACAACAAATGTCATAAAATCAAATAGATGTCTTCAAGGACCCAAAATTTCTATGAAAATTTCCAATAACTCAAAAAATCCTTAGCCGATTTATACGCTACTTACATTATGAATTAATATTTAATTTTAATATTTAATATTTAAAAAATTTGCCATATTTTTTCTTATAAACGCAATTTTCAACTTCATGGCCTGGGCGCCACGTGATAACGTAGTCCGATTTGGCTTAAATTTTGTTATTTGAAGTTTCTCACCGAATGCCATAATAATCCGACCGCCATTTCTCTACTTTCGAAAAAAGTTGAAAAAACACTCTAACGTAGAATTGTATAGAAAATTTTATAATATACAAATAATACTGAATTCACCTTTTTTACTAAAATTGTTATCAGGTATGTGATGGGAAACGATCGTTTTCAAATCGATCGAATTCAGATATATTTTTGAGATAATTTTCGTTTTTTTTTCCCAAAAAAATTCAAACCAAATGAAAGATAAGATATCAGTCAAAAGGATTAAAGCCAAAATTTTCATTTTTTTGGGGGAAATAACCGAAAATTAGCTAAAAAATATATCTGAAATCGATCGATTTGAAAACGAAAAATGTCCATCACATACCTGTATATCTCTGTTAATATGTTTCCGATTTTAAGTACTCTTGTTTTACAAAATGGTAACCATGATTTTTTTTAAGTCAAAATATATTAGGTCTCCTGATAAATTTTACAAAAAAAAAGCTTCCGAAGTTGAAAAAATCGAAAAAAAAAATAAAATTTTAACTTCAGCGGAAAATATTTTTATGATAAATTGGTCATGTTAAAAAAGCGTCTTTACGAAGTGAAAGCCTATTTTGTTTTCTGTCGAAACACATTTTAAAATTTAAAATCTATGTAAAAATGACTCAGTTAAGCCTTCTTTTCTCCGCTAAGTCCAAAAAAATCGTTTTTTATCGATAACTTTCGATTTTGAGGGTATATCGAAAATTTAAAAAATGGTAAAATGATCTTCTAACCGAGTTCTACTGGTTGAGTGTATTTTCACTGTATCAGAGTGGAACCTGTGTATACCCTTAGAACCCAAAACTTGTGTAGATCGACAGTACAATACCTCCAAAATATCATTGCTGAAGGACTGATCTAAATAATTCCTCTAACTTCTGTATTATGTGTACGTAGATAAGATATTTTATTTTATATCAATGATACGTATAAACTATAATTTTTTCATATGTAAATCTGAAATCCGTTTAAAATAAAAAACAAGCAAAAACCCTAGGAAAATTAAGAAAATAAAAATATGGGCGTTTCGGAAACTCCTTAGCCCAGCACAAAAAGCGTGGTACAAACAGAAAAAAGGTAAGTGTTTTGGAAACTTCCATCTCTGCTATAAACACATGTTAAATTTTGTTTCGATCTGGTAACTCATTCATATAGAAACCGGTGTTCACAAAAGACGCATCCGCTATTTTTTTAGAATGGAAAAATTAGGAATACGTGGTGTCATTAAATATTTACATAAAAAAGGTTTATCGGGACAAGAAATTCATAATGATGTGGTGAATGTGTTAGGTGAAAGTGCTCCTTCATATGCAATAGTAAAAAATTGGGTTGCTGAATTTGAACATGGTCGTACAAGCATTGAAGATGAACCACGTAGTGGATGTCCAAAAACAGCAACAACAACAGACATTGTAGCCAAAGTGCATAATATGGTATTAAATGATCGACGAATAAAAGCGCGTGAAATAGCAAATATCATGGGCATCTCAAATGATCAAGTCCATTTCATTTTGCATTAAGAACTACAGATGAAAAACCTTTCTGCAAGATGGGTGCCGCATTTGCTAACAGTCGACCAAAAACGCTTAAGAATGAGCATTTCTCAAGCTTGTTTGGATCTTTTTAAGCGAAATAAAATGGATTTTAAGCGTTGTTTCATAACTGTTGATAAGACATGGATCCACCACTATACTCCAGAGACAAAGGAACAATCCAAACAATGGACTGAAGCTGGAGGAAGTGCCCCAAAGAAGGCAAAAGCAATTCATTCGGCTGGTAAGGTTATGGCAACGGTTTTGGGACTTCAAAGGTATTTTATTGATTGACTATATGCAAAAGGGTAAAACAATAAATTCAGAGTACTATTGCAACCTTTTGGATCAATTAAATGTGCAAATTCGAGAAAAACGTCCTGGCTTACAACACAAAAAAAAATAATTTTTCATCAAGAACACAAGAGTGTTTTAACGATAGCTAAAATCAACGAATTTGAGTACGAGTTGCTTGACCACCCACCTTATTCTCCTGATATAGCTCCCAGTGACTTTTACCTGTTTCCAAATCTAAAAAAATTCCTTGCTGCAAGTTCACCTCAATTGAAGATGCAATTACAGCTGTAAACCACTATTTTGAAGACCTTGAGGAAAACTATTTTAATCAAGGGATAGAATTGCTAGAAAAGCGTTGGACTAAGTGTATTGAAGTTTCAGGAGACTATATTGAAAAATAAAATATTTTTGAAAAACTAACTATTCTCTTTCATTGGTAGGCTAAGAAGTTTCCGAACCGCCCTCGTATGTGAACGTTTTCTAACTTTTCGTTACGGAAATCTTGCTAAAGTCTAGGAAATCACACTAAAGTCTAGGGACCAGAAATCTATACTTATGGACAGAGCAATTCTAAATTTTGTAGCTGAGGGACTCATTTATATCATTTATCCTAACGTTAAGTTTTTGAAGTTCAGTTATTTTGTTTTTCAAGCTGTGGTACCCTTAGTCTGAACATATTTATTTAAGGTCGGCTTCATTTAACATATTTAAAAAAAAAAAAATTCTACTGTGCGGCTTGGTAGTTTGACGAGATGTTGGAAAAAGACTATGCTAATTTATAAATTTAAATTTATAATACTAAGTTTGAATAATACGAGAAGAATCTTAATATCAGCACTACTCGAAAGAAATATTTATCGAGTTCTTTTTTAATTTCAGTCCTATTCCAAGTATAATGACAATTCATGACAAAATTGTTATGAAATAACAAGATGAACGCTTCGACACTCGCACCCGCTATAGGGTTCAAAACTTTGTTGTTAATATTGAAATTTCGTTTACGCAGTAGAGTCCGAATGCTGGAGCTGTATTGATATTAACCAGAATTTCACTTGCAAAATATTCGAAATAGAAAACAATAAATTTCAGTCACGTCGAAAGTTGTGGTAATTTTGAAACCGGATTAAATTTAAGATTGAAAGAAAGTTCATTTTCCACACATGCACTTAAATAACATTTTGCTGTAAAAGTTTATTCTTCAAAGATTTATTTATGTAAACTTGACAATAAAATTATAACAGTCTAACGAAACGAGTTAGAATTGTTAAAAAATAGTTCATAATTGTTAATAATAAAAATCATTAATTGTTACTTAAAAAGTGCGTTGTACGTGCTCAAGATTTTTTATATTCGTATAGTTTTAGAAGAAAACGACTTAAGATCTGTTTTCCCTTTTTTATACTTTTGCTCTTATTTCTCATGTAATTGGGTCGCGTAGGCAAATGCACTTTTGTTTTAATTGTTTTTAACACGTTTGTAATCGTAGTTCTGGATTACGTGTGACAATTTGTTGAAAAGTAAATTCGGTGTGATGCGTGCGTGCGGTGAGTTTTAGGTATATGCCACACGTTGTATGTGCGTAACGTTACTTTGCACAAGTTTGTTTAATTTTATACATTTTGTATGGAGATATGTATGTATGTGTGCTGGTGCCTTAAGAAAGTTTTGCGGTGGATCTTCAAATCACTTTCATTTGAATTGTTTCCAAAAAGAATGAATAAACATTTTGCTTGTTTATAACCAGTCGAGTTGCCAGGTTAAAAATTAGCATTACTTTTAAGATTTTGTTAAGAGGTAAAATTTTTAAAAAATTTATACTTTTAATACTTCAAACTAAAACAAAAAATCCACAAAGTATGAATTTTTTTCAATTTCCTGGGATCATTGTGGAGTAACCTTTTAAATTGGTTCCAACTTTTTCAAATAGGAAATAAAGAACAAATGAACTGAAAAATCAACTGTGCTGTCTTTGTCACAAGCCAACTATGATCTAAAAAATTAGGTTTGTGGTATCCTGTTTATGAATTTAATAGGTACAGAAACGCCTAAGATATCGCCAAAACACCAAAAAATCAAATTTTCAATGTTCAAAGAACATAACACAGCCTAACCGAAAATTATGTATGCAAAAAATAAACTCAAAATGTTCATTATCTTTAGATTTACGAGCGTTTTAGTGATTTTTTGTCTCATTTATTTAGTGCGTTTTTAAAGAAGAGTTTGTATGGGAGCTATGGTCAAATGTGAACCGATTTATTTGGTACAGTGATTTTAGTTTATATAAGCAGTATTTGTTTTAAATTTCATGAAAAAATATTGATATTTGTGGCCAATATATCAATTCCGGGAAGTAGGACCTATGGGAGGTACCATAAATAATGGATCGATTTTGACCAATTTCAATAGCCATTTCATCAAATTATCTTTAGAATTGCGACCTGTAGTTTGATTACAAGGTTTACATGGGGGTCCAGCCAGCCAGCTAGACGGACGGACATCGCTAAATCGACTCAGAAAGTGATTCTAAGCCTATTGGTCTAAGACAAATATTTCTATGCGTTACATACATCAGCACAAAATTATAATACCCTTTCCACCTATGGTGGTGAAGGGTATAATAAAGTTACATTTTAAATAATAAAATAAGCTATTTTCCTTTAAATTTTCTGATCATTTAGAAAACAAATGTTAAGTCAAAACTGAATTTTTTTTAGTATCAAAAATTAAAAAAGTCGACTTTAAAATAATATTTATTTTATATTAAATCGACTTTTAATTTTGTTTTGTGGTTAAGTTGATCAATTATATCTCTTAATTTTAAATGTATAACAGTGTGTCAGTCACCCCCTAGCATTAAAAATAATGTGTAATCAATTTTTTTTTTATTAATTTTATCAAGCCTACAAATACCGCCCTTTTAGTATTTTTTTCACTGTGTCGTCATTTTTAGTCCGATCATAAGATTTTATACATCGATGTTTGAGGCTCTGTAAAGGCTACATTTAATAGTGTTTTACCAGCACGCCAATATATGGTCATAACTTTTTAAAACTCGATTTGTACTCGATTCGATTAACATGGTAGTAAAAAATTGCAGCCCTTACAGAGCCGTGAAAACCGATATACAAAGTGTTATGATCGGACTAAAAATGGTAACACAGTGAACAAAATACTTAATTTGTAGGCGTGGTTTAAAAGTATAAAATCATTTTTAAGAATTGTTTTTACAATATCTTTAATTCTAGGGGGTGACTAACGCAATATATCAATATAAAGGTTATCCTCCTAACAATTACACTTAAAATAACTCAATTAAATGTAGTTCAAAACTTAAGTATGAATCTGAAACTAAGAATCTGTGTTTACCCTTAGAACCCAACACTTGTATAGATCGACAGTACAATACCTCCAAAATATCATTGCTGAAGGACTGATCTAAATAATTCCTCTAACTTCTGAGTTATGTGTACGTAAATGAGATTTTTTCTCTATATCAATGATACGTATTAACTATAATGTTTTTATACCCTTTACAATCATAGGTGGAAGGGTATTATAAGTTTGTGCTGATGTATATAACGCATAGAAATATTTGTCGTATACCCACATTTTAGTATACCAATGGGCTTAGAATCACTTTCTGAGTCGATTTAGCGATGTCAGTCCATCCGTCCGTCTGGCTGGACGGCTGGGTGGCTGGACCCCCATGTAAACAATGTAATCAAAGTACAGGTTGCTATTCTAAAGATAGTTTGATGAAATTTGGGACCATGGCTATTGAAATTCGTCAAAATTGAACC
Organism: Stomorhina lunata; assembly: GCA_933228675.1. NCBI lineage: Eukaryota > Metazoa > Arthropoda > Insecta > Diptera > Rhiniidae > Stomorhina > Stomorhina lunata. Next base: position 69,675,827 of record OW121744.1, read on the forward strand.
ATTATTCATGGTATCTCCCATAGGTCCCACTTCCCGGAATTGATATTTTGGTTACAAATATCAATATTGAAATTTACAACAATACTGCTTATGTTAACCTAAATGACTGTACCAAATTTCGTTGAAATCGGTCCACATTTCTTGTGTCAAAACGCATTAAATGAGACAAAAATCACTAAAACGCTAGTAAATCTGAAGATAATGAGAATTTTGACTTTATTTTTTTTATTTGCAAAATTTCGAGATAATTGACCCTAGCTCTCATATAAGTCCAAATGACGAAAACAGCTTAAAAATATAAGTTTTGAGAAAATGTTTGTATTATGGCAAAATTAAGCAAATATTTGTTTTTATACAGGAAAGAGAACACTTTTAGCTTTAGTGGTGAAGGTCGGGCTTGACCGACTATAGCACTTTCTTACTTGTTAAATGTAAACCTGAAATCCAAAACAAATAAAAACCCTTGAAATAATTTAAAAAATTAAAATATGTAAGTGAACGTTTTCTAACTTTTCGTTCATATATACGGAAATCTTGCTTGGAATCACACTAAAATCTAGGGATCAGAATTTTATAATCATCGAGAGAGCAATTCCCTCTAAATTGTATAGCTAAGGGACTGATTTAAATCCGTCCTCTAACTAAAAAGATATATGTATTTATCTACGATTTCTGTTCCATAATTCAAAGTATATTTTACATATCGACTCAAAACTTATATAAGAACATACCTACCGAAACTTATACGAGAACAATACCTTTGATAAATATAGCAAACTGAAAAAAGTGATTTCTTGCAATATGAAGATTTAAAAATTTCCAAGATCATGACACAAAAAGTAGTACTTATTATTACAGTACTAATTATTCCAAGAAATACAATATCACTTTCTTTAACTGATGCGAAAAATGCTTCACAATTTATTTAAAATGATTAAGAATAATGTTGTTGTTGTTGTTGTTGTAACAGCCTGGTGTTGCTGGGTTGACAGTCCTTGGCCGAAGCTGTTGAGGCTCCGGGTCGTTTCGGCTTGTAGATCCGACTGTCGTGGAAACGACAGTCGATATGTTCTGCTTCGGCAGAACATATCGTTAGCTGATATGCAAAAAAAAGAATAATGTTCATATGTTTTGGTGAAGACGTCTGTAAATAATTATTTTTGAATTTCTAATATACTCGTATATAGTCACCTGAAATGCAAAAGGGCGTAAATAACATAAAAATTACAATTGATTTTATGATTGATTATGAGCTTCAAAATCATGTTTAAAATCTTATATTGTAGTTAAGCCCTTTTTGTTTCAGAAAATATTCAGCTTAGAGTTAAGCCCTTTTGTTTTTTCGCAATTACTTTAAAATGACTCGTTTTTTGTCAGTTAAGTTTTCAGGAATGTCTTTGCTGTTGCATTGTAACCAAATTTCAAAATTCAGAATTAATATTTCATTTAGTTTAAAAGTTATGATGTTTTTTGCTAATCGTCTAAAAAATTCTTATCCGAGACTAAGATTTTTGGAAGGCTACAAGTTAGCATTCCGACCGTACATTGAGTTGTTTGTCTACAGATCAACTCTAAAGCTCCTCTGTTCTAAATGTATGAAATTTCATTTAAATGTCTTTAACCATTTAAAAGTTACGGGGTTATTTATGAAAAAACTCTTAAAAAAATCTCTGTATATCCTATTTTAAATTATTTAAAACTTATCTTTTTACATTTAATTATGATTCGAAAATAAACTGTTACTATTTTCAAGACCCATCTCTATATTATTGACAAAAAACTTTATGCATTTTAAAAGGTTTAATTTCAAAATTTGTATGGTAGTTAGTTAAGCCCTTTTGGTTTCAGAAAATATTCAAATTGTAGTTAAACCTTGCTCAAGAACTAAACGTTTTTTACCATTTAAGTCTATAGAGTTTTCTTTACTGATGGCTTGCTAACCCAATTCCAAAATTTGGATTTAATGTTTCTTGTTGTTTAAAAGTTATAATGTTTTTTGCTTCTCCTGTAAAAAAAAAACTTGAAGTGTAGTTACGCCCTTTTGCATTTTAGGTGACGGAATGTATGTATTTGAAAAAAAATTAGATACATACATATGTATTTCATCACGTATGTATATTTAATTGTAATTAATTTAAATACAAGAAAAGTTCAAAAGAATTTTAAATAAAAGTTAAATACTAACAGAATGTGTTAAATTTTTGTTTTTTGTTAACAGAATAAACTGTATCTCTTAAGAATCAGTATCTGTAAAAAATATAATACATTTTGAAAGAAATTTAATAGCTTTAAAAATATAACACACATATAAATATAGAAAAACATTTAAGCTTAGTTCGGGTATTAAATTTATGTTAAAATACTACAATAAAGTAACTCGATTGAAAGAACTTTCACATTATAAACAAAAAAAAAAAAAATACGCCAACATAAAAATATCTCAAGAAAAAACCAAAAAAAAACAAACAGTGGCTGGCAATAACAAAACGACCAACAACGTGACACGCATTTTTATCTAGTTTTGAAAGTAAAATCGAATTAGAAAAAAAAATCCGAAAGAAACGTATATGTTTCATGCGCCCATTAGTAGTCATGGTGTGAATTATATCTTCACATACTCGTAAATACTTACGTATACATATACATTTGTTTTGTGTGTATTTCGGAACATACTTCTATTTATTTAAAAAAAGACTACATCAATATTTACACTATGTTTAAACTACATATTTCAATTCCCACATGATCTGTTAGATTTTCTACATTAAAATGTATAATAAATCAATTATTTCTACTAAATTTTAAAGGTCATTTTACAAATACATACAGTTTAAAAGTACCTTTAAAAATACACTGCAACATTTAGCTACAGACATGTTTATTAGGGTGTAGCTTAAAAATCGATGCTCTACATCCTAAGAAGCGCCACCTCAGGATATTGACCTAGGAAGTCAAAATTTTTTTCTGAGCTTCTTAGGACGTAGAGCATCGATTTTTAGCCCAGGCGTATCGAACTTCAATAAAAGTTGTTTTTCGCTCCACCCTAATGTTTATACTTAAAATATTTAAGTTAAAAACATGATTTATTTGAACACATTAAGTTCACATTTGATAAATTTGTTACAGAACGGAACCAACTAATCAAGTTCTTAATAAATAAATAAAATAAATAAATACCCATTTACATGCATATTTTGCTTGTCAAATTTTATTGGTTTCATTGAATAACTAGTTTTTTCTTTCCAAAATCAGTCGGCTTGTAATGCATATGGATATATCTAAATAACATTACAATTTGCAATTCATTATTTAAATTTTACTTAATTTTACTGCTTTAAAATTTTGGAAAACTACTTATATAATAACTATATATAATAATATTAGACGTTAAGACCCGGCTTTGTCCGTGTTTTCTGTTGATTTAAATTTGTGCATTGGATCCCAAATGCTCCCCAGCTTCAATAGCTTAGGTAAAACCTACAACCTGTTAATATAGTCTAATCAGCCCTATCATATTGATTTGCTGATCTGTGCAAGGCCGCACAGTGTGTTTTTCGGGGTATTTTTGTTTAAAAATCTATAACTCTTCAACGAATTAATATTATAAAGTGTGGTTTTTTGTATGTTATTTTTAACAAAATTGTCTATTCAAAAACATATAAAAACTAATTATTATGTAACTAAACATTAATCTAATAAATCTCAAAGTTGAAAATGTAAAAAATTACATATTTTTGCTAAATAATTTTTTAAATTTTACGACATCTGTCAAACTAAGTTGTTTTTCAGTTGAAAGTCTGACATTGATGAAAATGAATCGCTTAAGTATCACACAACTCATAAAAATTATCAAAACATACTACGAAAATGGTGATTCTGCAACAGCCACATATCGTGCTTTAAAAGGAGATTATGGTTTGCATAATCGTCCAACTACGAGAGCAATTGGCAAAATTGTGAAGAAATTTTAAGAGACTGGAGCAGTTACAAATATTGAAGGACCTGTGCATCATCATTTCGGCCGTTCCGCTGAAAATATCGCTGTTGTAAGTGAAAGTGTTGCCAAAGATCCGAATGTGTCGATTTCGTGAATTCGGAGCGTTATGGTCATACACTCAGGAAATTATTACAGTAACTGATTGTATGTTGTTTAGGAAATTTTCGGTTATGTTGTTTTCAAATGAATATTCATTTAAATTTACATGAAAATTGATTTTTAACATATTTATACATTTGTTTAAAAAACAACCTACAAAAAAAATACTGAAAATCCGTAACATTTGAAAATATCAGTTGTTTAGTTTTTATATATTTTTTCAATTATTGTATCAAATATAATTCGTATTTGTTTAATTATTGTTTTTCCTTAAGTATCTTAGGTTTGCTTACTGAAGAAACTTTTCATAATACTGGCCGCCTATCACGGGGTATGGCTTAAGCAAACAACAAACTTTGTTTTGTCTGTTTGGTTTTTTGATGCCTTAAAGGATATAACCTTTTTATGGTTTCGTCTTTTATATTACGTTAATTACAAAAACAAATGAAAATTGTCCATTTTATAGAAATGTTATGTAGTTTTTTACCATTCAATTTTTTAAAAATAAATGAAAATTTCCGTTTTTTATACTAAAAATGTAGTTTAAATTTTTGTCAGTAATTTTTTTGAAAACAACTGAATATTCCGTTTTTAAAACTGAAAATGTAGTTTAAATATTTGTCAGTTAAATTTAAATGAAATATTTATTGAATTTGCATGAAAAATCAGTTGAAAGGTTTTTAAATGAATAGTCATTCATTTCAAATTACATTTTAAGTTAATTTTACTTACATAATATTCTGAGTGTATGATAACCAACTTTTTTGATTGCCATTGAGGAATTCGACTTGGAGAATATGTGTTTTCAACAAGACGGTGCCACATTCCACACAACTCGAGCGAATATGGCTTTACAAGAGACATTTCCTGGCCATTACACTTTTTTGTGGGGCTACGCGAAAGACCATATTTATGCAGATAAACATTTAACTCTTAAGCACTTAAAATGGCGCTCAATATGTGGCAAAAAGTGGTCGTGTAGTGTTTTACATATAATGTCAACGCTTAAACTTTATAATGAAAAAGAAATAAAATATGTTTTATTTGCGTTCACTTTTATCACGAAAGCAGCTATCTCACTGAAACTTAGTAGAAACATTCTCCATCTATGAAAATTTTGGTATTGAAATTGGGCAAAATCGGTTAACATTTGACCATAGCTCCCGTATAACCTCGTCTAGGCTAATCGCTTATTTGCTGATAAATGACAAATTATTACAGCTATGATGACAAAATTTGGTATCTAGATGTTTTACATAAGCACAAGGCAGCATATAAAATCGCAATCGGTTCACATTTAACCATATCTCCCATATAAAAAACTTACGGAAACAGCCTAAATTCCACCTGAAATTCACTTAAATGCCAATAAATGATAAACTGTAATAGCTTTGGTACTAAATTTAGCACAAGGATATCTTATGTGAATGCCAGCCAGTGTGCTGGTCAGAATAGGGCACCATTGGACCATAGCTCCCATATAAAAAACTTACAGAAAAACAAAAATACCAAATGAAAAGGAGTATTATGTCCGTCTGTCCGTCAGATAAAAGCGCGACAGCTCCGTAACTACAAAAGCTAGATAGACAAAATTTTACAAAAGTATTTTTGATATGTATCAAAAGTTGTATACTAAAAATGGGCGAAATTGGTTCACATTTAGTTAGAGCTCCCATAGAACCCCGACCCGGGAAACACATGAATGCTGATAAATTGAGTACAATTGTAATAGCTATGACGACTAAATTTAGAATATAAAAGTTTCATGCAACTATTGGTCAGTATATCAAATTTTATGAGAATCGTTCCATATTTGACTATAGCTTTCATATAAAAACCATTTCCGGAAACCACTAAAACAAACCGTCAACAGGAACCATGTTCCCTACATGAATATATCCCCTACTACATGAATATATCCCCAGGCCAGAAAGTATAATATGGAGTTTAATGCGTTATCACCTCCATATCACACTTCGGGTGCACTCTCATCACACAAAATAGTTTTTGTCAAATTAAATAAAAAAAAAATCATTAAAAAGTTGCACCTGTATGACAGAAAGTAAGCCATGGAGGTGGAAGTATTATGTTCTGGGGATATATTCATGTAGTGGAGTAGGGAACATGGTTCCTATTGACGGTTCCATGAGCCACCATCAATATTTAAGAGTTTTGAATGAATATGCATTTCCCTCCGGCGATAAATTGATCGGAGAAGCAATTATTTTCCAACAGGATAACGCTCAATGTCATAAGAGCAAGATGTCACAAAAGTTGTAGCAGAGGCTGGTGTTCAAAACTCTGGACTGGCTTTCCCAAAGTCCAGTTTTTTATGTAATAGAAAATGTGTAGTCATACAGATAGCAAAACAGATCTGCGGATTTTACAAGAACAAATGATAAAATGGTTATTGAGGTCGCAAATGCTTAGAAAGTGATTTCAATGGAGTTTCTACAGTTCTTGGGGGATTCTGTTCCGAACCTCCACCAAATAGTTTTAAATATATTTTTGATTAATTTAAATAATTATTATTAATTTTTGTTGATCTTGAAGCTCCAAATTTTTTTAAATTTGCTCTGTAAAAATATGTCAAAAAAACCTATGCCACATCCTAAAATTTCCTTTTTTACTTTTAATAAAAAAAATTATACAAAACTTTTAAAATATGAAATAGTTTCTAATATATACAATATTTTTTACCATTTTTTTTTTAATTTTTCATAGTAAAATTTTGGAATATTCACAATATATTAGCAAATTTTGATGGCAGTGCATAAACGAAATTATTTTTACCGAACCAATAATAAATACGCTTCTGCATTTCCGCTATTTTGCTATGGAAAATTTAAAAAAACAGATTTTGACCTTTGGCTCCGGGAAAGAAAATGTTAAACTTTTATAATATAAAACCATACGATACCCTTCACCACGAAAGTCAATGATGTTCTTTTTCCTGTGTAAAGACAAATTTTTGAAAAGTTTTGCCATAATGCTAATATTTTCTCAAAATTTATATATTTAATCTGTTTCCGTCATTTGCACTTGTGGACCTATTATCTCGAAATTTGGCAAATTGATTACAGTTGTTACAAAAATTATGTACGCAAAAAATAAACTTAAATTTCGCATTATCTTCGAGCGTTTTGGTGATTTTTGTCTCATTTAGTGCGTTTTGATAGAAGAGTTTGTATGGTAGCTATGGTCAAACGTGGACCGATTTCAACGAAATTGGATAGAGTGATTTTGATTTACATGAGCATAATTTGTTTTAAATTCCATGAAAAAAATATTGATATTTGTGGCCAATATATCAATTCCGGGAAGTGGGACCTATTTGAGGTACCAATTTCAATAGCCATGGTCCCACTATCAAAAAAATTATCTGTGCCAAATTTCATCAAATTATCTTTAGAATTGCGACCCGTACTTTGTTTATATGGTTTACATGGGGGTCCAGCCAACCAACCAGCCGGCCAGACGGACGGACATCGCTAAATCTACTCAGAAAGTGATTCTAAGCCTATTGGTATACTAAAAGATGAATCTAAGACAAATATTTCTATGTGTTACATACATCAGCATAAACTTATAATACCCTTTCCACCTATGGTGCTGAAGGGTATAAAGAACATTACCGCATACATTCACACACAGACCAGAGAAGCGCAATGAGTATCCGAAAAATGAGTAGAGTTGAATCATGATTCATAATTTCTTGTATTTATACTCATATCCATTTAAACTTATATCCATTCATATCCAAAGACGGAAATTTTATTTGTATTTATATTCAGAAGCACTTACGACGTGTTTGATTCTGACTCTGCTTTACTTCATACATACAGCCTATGCAAAATAAGTATAAATAACTCTCCAATATGAATACACCCTAAGGACGATCGTATTTGAAACAATCATAAAAAATGCAAGCCGAAAGACTTACATTTCGTGGCTCTCGTCGTTTTGTATATACAGGCATACGATTGTACATACTAACACGTGTAAATAGCAAAGAGAGAAGAGAATTATTTTTTTACTCTTTGGTTTACATTTCATTTTTGAATTTTTGTTTTCTTCTTATGTGGATGATCTGGATGATCCATAGTACTCTAAGTACTTTTTTGAATCTATGAATACAAATGGATAGTTTATGAATCATTCATATTTTGAGTTGTGTGAGTTTTAAGTCAATTTGCGACTCATACTTGTTTCGAGCTGTATTTGTAAATCAACGTCGTAGTAAAGCATGGATTAGTTGAACTTAGTGTGAGGCCACCGGAACGGAACGTCACAGCTGATCGTTTCTATTGTGTGTAAAGCAGTTAGAGCAGTTAGCGAATTCTGCTGTCACTTAACCTTAACGTCTGAATCTGTTGAAAATAGAAAATCCTTAAGTTCTTAAGTGACATTAATCAAGAGTGTTGTCAATATGTTGATATGGAAGGACGCTAAAATGAAAAATAGATTGTAAAAACGCTTAATAATATTTGTAGTTTTATAATTATACTGAAATTATAGCATAATTTTCATGAATAATGTTCATAGTTAATTTTTCATATAATATATTAATAAATTATCTGTTTTTATACAATGTCAGAGTAAAATATATGTTTGGTAATTTTTTTTTACAAAAAAGTTAATTTTATGTTATTTATTGAGCCGAAAGTTTGATAGTCGAAATGGTTATGTCAATAGGCCTTTAAGAAGCTGTGATTTGAGATGGCGCTGTTTTATTTTGACAAGCCTAAAGCAGTTGAGCATTTTAAGGCCGACATTTCTGATGTCATTGCTGAGTTACTACCACATACACTCGAACAAGTGTTCCAATATTGGCCAACTCGGAAGAGTTAATGGTAAGGCCGCGACATCCACATAAATGAACTAATACTAATCTTACCAGTAATCTTACCAGTAAAGTTTTACAAATAAATTTGCGTAATTTCAAAAGGATTTTTGAATTTTAACATTTTAAGTTTTTATTGACCCACCCTTAAATGTCCCACCCTATATAGACTTCTGTATAAAATGTATGTATTCGGCAGAGCCCAATATTGCTCTATATATGTTGTTTTTTAATAAACATAAAATTTAAAAAAGCCGCTATTAAAAACAGATCTAAAAATCGCTGTAACTCTTTCGTATATTTCACTACTGACAACACTGTACAATCAGCTGTTTAAATATAAACAAATCTAAAAATATCAACAAGTTGAAAAAAAGTGCAAAAGTGAAAAACAAAAATATAAACATTTTAAGAAATTTAATTCAAAGTGAAAAATAAAAATATAAAAATTTAAAGTAATTTTAAAAAATTTAAACACAAAAAATTTCTTTCACAACCATTGTTTTTCTTTTTTGAGTATACAACAAAGTATTCAGGCGACAAATAATTTGTTTTGTTTGTTTATATCAAAATCATATGGCACGTCTTAAGTTTTTAAGTTGTTCAATAACTGTCCTAAAGTGAGACGTTAAGTTGGCCGTTAAGGCAGCCTCACGATAAGTTCAACTAATCCACCCTTAAGTATGAGTAACTCTGGATATTTTTTTTTCAATGACGTGTAGTCATTTAGACTCTAAAATGAATCATTATAACTGGCTTAGTATTGATCCATTGCGCTTCTCTGACAAAGACTAATTAAGTAACTGAAAAAAGAATTTCAATAGTCGCCGTCCAATCTGTCACCGAGGGTAGAGGCCATTTAAATTTAATTATTTTTAAAACTTCATGAATTACTTTAATAAAAATATATTATTTTTTTAAATTAATAAAATAAATTGCATTAACTTTACAGAAAGTTATTTAGGTCTCTTAAAGTAGCAAATTCATCAGGCAATTCAAAATTAATCACACTATTCGAAAGATGATAACTTTTATAACAAATTTTAATAGCAACTGCATTCTAAGGAAATATATTATATTTTAATTAAAAAAAAAAAAAGATTATCTTAACACATAAGGACATAAGCTCGAAAATTGCTCTATCAATTTTAAATTTATTAGTTAAGCTTCATTCATATTGTTTCTTGGTATAAATAACTTGTTCAAATATTACGTTTAAATGTTAAAAAGTTGTTATTGATTTTGAAAAGGCGGTCTAAAATTACGAAATAGTAGACTACTTTAAGTAAAATTTGACTATAAAAAAGTTATCTGCAGTAAACGATTATCTAATTAAGAACTTACAAAAAAATGAATTTTTCAAATATAATTATAGGAGTACAGTAAGAAGTTAACCTCAATTTTTGAAAGTCGGACCTATACTTTGATTATAAATTATATAAACAGCCAGCCCCTTTGTAAATACAGACAGAAATTGTTAAATCAGCTCAGGACGTGATTCTCAGATTAATAAAAGATTTTTAAATAAGATAAAACAAAAATGTTTTTGGTTATCAATAAAATTCTTCATTCCTGTAAAAGCACGTTTGATGCCATTATGTATGGAACTCAATTTCTTTTGCATGGCCACCACGGGCACGCTTGCAGAAGTCCAGACGCTGAACCCAATTTTCGACCTTTTTTCAAGCATAAATTAGCCGATGCTGCAATTTCTGCTTCGATATTCGTACGAAGTTCATCAATCATCGCTGGCTTGTTGTCATAGATTATAGACTTGACGTGGCCTACATGAAATAGTCTAACGGCGTCAAGTCGCACACCGAGGCGGCCAATCGACTGGAACATTTCGTGAGATAACACGTTCTCCAAACTTATATATAAATATCAATTTGTGACTTCGCTGTGTGTCTTGTGCGCCATCTTATTGGAACCACATGTCCTCCAAGTCCATATCATCCAATTGGGGCCAAAAATATTCGGTTGAAATTGAACGGTAGCGGTTCCCATTCACAGTAACATGCCGGTCTTGATCATCACGGAAGAAGTACGACCCAATGACGCCGCCGGCCCATAAACCGCACCAAAACGTTATTTTTTCTGGACTCATGGAGTAGGTGTGGATTGTTGGCTGACCAATAGTGATGCGCTTTTAAAACTCATAATATTTGTTATATTGAAATCATAGTATTTATCGTCTGACTCCCAATAATAATGTAAATTCTTTATCTTCGGATAAATAGGCCTTTCATTGTCTTTTCTTTCTTTTTTTAAATTACAACTTTTAAATCTCGAACAAATTCTATCAAATAATTTACCAAAAAATTATAATTATTTTCTGAAAAATCCAATAGTTGTCTTAGTAAAAGAAGTACTTCTCTAAAGAAGTTTATCATGTCAATAGGTCTATTCGTTTACTTTCCAGTAAAAGTCCAGTAAGCTAAGTGTTTACTGAGTAAATGAACGAATTTACTCTCACTAAATCATTTGTACAAGAAAAGTAAACGAACAGAAAATTTGTAAAAATCCAGTAAGTAAATCGAGACAATAAGAAAAAAACAACACAATAGACAATAAATAAATAAAAAATGACCTAAGCTTTTCATTTTTAATAAGTTATATACTTTTTAACTTTAATTTAGTTAATTTTATTTCTTTTACTTCAAATTGTTCACTAAATAAAAATTGCTGCAAAATTGTAACTGTCTGTTTATCTTTTGTTTACGTTTTTATTCATGTTGTTGTTGTAACTGAACTTTTACAAGCAACAATTTTCCCCGTAACATTTTACAAATACTCAGCAAATAAACTGTCACTTTTTCTCAAAAAATCTCTCTGTTTACATTTCCCCTCTTACTGAGTTTTGTGTAAACGAACGACTTTCCGTAATATTTTGTAATAATTTGTACAAATTTTAACGTAAGCGAATGAATCTAATATTGATTGCAATCCACATTCTCAGAAATAAGCAATTTATACATATGTAAGTACATACATATATACATATGTACATATTTACTTCTTCTAATTACAAAGATTTCTAAACCGCAAATTTGTTTTGTATTTATTTTCACCATTTTCAATATTTGTTTTTATTTGTTTGTACTTCCTAAATCAAAATAAAAACCTTTTATTCTCATTTAAGAGTTCTAAATATTTTGCTCACCCTCAATGTACAAAATACATTGACAACAAAATTCATTCTTAATTTAGTCTAAATAAAAATTTATTTTATTTTTTGTTACTTTCCTGCAGTTTTTTATTATTTCTGCAGTCTCCAGTTAAAGATGGTATTAAATGTTTGTATTTTTAATTATGAACTTTAGTAATTATATCAGTGTTGCCAACTTTTAATACCGAATAAACCTACTTATGACGAAAAAAATCCCTTTTTCCCCTACATTTTAAAAAAATCCCCTACACTTGTATCTACGTTTATAATGAACATTTCTATGTTATACTCACTTTTGAAAGATTTACCGCCTAATTCATAAAGGAATTATCAAAGCTTTTTAGTAAGAAATTTGTATGGAAAATTTGAATTATAAGCTTGTCATATCATTATTTTTCGTTAAATAATTAGGGGTTGAATTAACAAAAGCAACATTTAGCTCCTACTTCTTTATTTGATACATATGAATTAATAATTCATATTACATAAAAAATACTAAAAATAAATTAAAATAGTGACAAGGTACTTCATTCAAATACATAACTACTTGTAAAATATTGTTTAATACCTACTAAAAATGTTATTTAATTAGCCAATGGATATGTAAAATTTTTTTAGGGTACTCGTTTAAACTACTAAATGCCTCTTATAGCTTAAATATTTAAGACGTATTAAAATATGTGTCAAAAATTGTATCGAATATTTTTATACGAGCCTATTAAAGTTTTAAGCAACAATTTTGGCTCTGAAATTGTCTGTTAAAAATACGAGATGGGGTTACCATAATAGTATTTTTAATGTGTTTCAAATATTTCATAGAAAATAATTTTATCGGGGCAACACTGATCTTTGATAAGAATAAAAACAGAAAAAAATATATTAAAATTTAAATTTTTGGAACAATAAATAAGAAATTATAATGACATAGGTAAGAAATGCGTGAAAATTATTTTCTATGCGAATTAATTTGTTTCTCATCACCATTAGCTATTTTTTATAAAAAGGGTGCCTTTTTATAAAAATGGGTTATAGACTTTTTTAATGAATTTAAAAAAATATATATATAATCTTATCATCGAATTTTAAACTTAAAAATATGTTGCCAGATTGTTGATATTTCAGTGTGGTGAACTCAAAGTTGGTGTTTTGCTTTAAAAATTTGCGAAACAGTGGTTTTGCTAAAAAGTACATTTTGGCTTAAAAGTTAAATCTGCCCCTTTTTCCCTACGTTAACTAATTTAAAAGAAAAAAAACTACATGTAGGGACTTCCTCTTCTCTTGGCAACACTGGATCATATATAGAAGTTGTGGGAAAATTTTTATAATTTAGGGGTAGTTTCATTCGGCACTTTTCTATAAGCGTATGAATTTTCAAAAATAGAAATTTCTGTGATTTTTCAAAATAAAATATTTTTTTTTGCAAACAAAAAAATGTATTTTATTTATTTATTTGTATTCAAAACAACTGCTAGGATTAAAAAGATAATAAGTTTCTGAAAGATAATTTTGTTGCCAATTTGTACTTAGTTCGAGAAAATAAATAATTTTCGAGTTACGCAAATATTCATTGCGCAACCTCCTCCATTTTTTATATCTCGAAACTAGAGCTAACCTAAAAAAAACTCTTAGCACCATTGCATTCATCGCACTCGATTTATCTTTACCCAATAGGTATTCCTTTTGTTGGTAAAAAAATTGTCAAAATCGAGCACAGTGTGGGAAGACAACGTCGTTTCTAGGTCGGCTGATTTTTTTAGAAAATTACTAAAATATAGCGAAACTATTGCTTCCATATTAACAAGAAATATCGCATTTTATGCAGAACATATCTACCTACATATATCTAAAAAAAATAAATAATATTTTTTAGTCATATGGGCAAATCCGAAAAATATTAAACCAAGGACAAAATTTTAAAACATTCAAAATCACGTATTTGTGTTTATGGAAAGATTTACCATATATTGATCCTTTAGAATATATAATGGATATAATTTTTGATTGCTCACTTCGTGAATGGCAGGTCTTTATTTGCACCCATCTCGAATTTTTAAAATTTTTTAAAAATAATAGGTTTTTTAAAAGTTCATAAAAATCGCAAAAACATCCATTTAGATATCAAGTTTCAGTAGGGGCTCAAAGTGTGCTTAATTTTATATAATTAGATGTAAAAGACCCCATCAAAAGTAATTGGAGTGGTATAAATAACGTCAAGTAAAAAAGGACTCACAGTGTGTAGCGTCCGCTACAAAAATAAAGGTTTTTTTTAATTTGACTACTGGAATTTTTCTTTTTTTCTCCAATTGAACTTGGTTTGTAAAGAGAACTTGTAGTATGCTTTACATTAGGCTAAAAATATACAGATGTTAATATAGCATTATACAGAATAATATGTATCGGAAAGTGTGTAGCGTCCGCCACAGTATATATTTTTTTACAAAATGATATTTATTAAATACAAAATTTATAAACACTTGTATGTCTTATTAATAAAGCAATAACACTGTCTATATCCACAGTGTTAAAAAAACATACAGTGGGGCAAATTTAATGCTTTTGAAATTTTATTTGTTTATTTTTTTTTTACACTCTAACAGCTAGCCACAGCATTCTTTCGACGATAAATAAGATGTAAAACTGTAATTCTCTAAATAAATATATGTATGTAGCCGTTTTGTAAAATAATAAATTGTGCCCAAAAATCGTATTTTAACCGCGAACATGAAAAGGAAAGAGATGAAATTCGGGAACAAATAATACCGTTATTTTCACTGATTAACGAATCCTTAAAATATATGAATTGTTTCCTAATAAAAAACATTCAAGTAAAAACTGTATCGTCCATCACGTAGCGTCCGCAACAGTTCATTTATGGATTTTTGGTGAAACTGGAAACTTTAAAATAATATTTAAAAGCTGTTTTGTAATCCCCTGATTTTTCTCTATCTATAATGTATTTATCATTTTTTTATTACAATGACCGATTTGATGAAAATTACAGAAACATGTGTTGAAAAAAAGTCACTTCCATTTTTTGTAGCGTCCGTCACAGCACTTTAAAAGCGAATATCTTTTTCCACCAAAACAAATATGTAACTAACAAATGTCATTCGATAGCACAATCGATGGGCTATGATATCTAGTGTTGAACGATAATAAGATACATTTAAGTACAACAAAATTCGTACAAATGTTTCGTCTGTCACGCAGGATTTGCCCATATATAAATTTGGCTATATCCATAAAACTACAAAGTGGAGTTAATATTATGTTAGGCCAGCATGAAGGTAATATTATAGCTTAATTTTGTTTTTTTTACTAAGTAGCTAAACTGCACTTCTCGTAACTAAGTAACATAAAAAAAATTATATCTCCAGAAAAAGTGAGTTAGAGGAATTGGAGCCCTGTATAAGATGTATACAAATTGAGTAAAAAACTTAGGGCACCATTTTTCGTGTTGGGCAGCGTTATATTTTCTTTTAAATATAAATTCTTATTGATTTTGAATTTGTTATACAGTTCGGTTTGAAATTTTAATTTCAGTTAAAATGCATTTTTTAAAATTCTTATTCCACGATATTCTTTTAGGGCCGGCCTAATAAGTATTAAGCATTGTGTAAGTATATAAATGTAATTATATAATAGGCATTGACATCTACCGAAAGGTCAGTTTAAATTAAAAAAATCTGTTGACATACTTTGCAATAATGAAATTACAGCCATTCAATCGAATTTAATCAAGCGAATCTGAAACATATTGTAGCAAAAATTTAAACGAACAAAAATTACAAAATAAAAAAGTTCTAAATTGCCCAGCAATGAATCATTACTTAAGACATGAAATTAATTTAAAACAATGCATTATTAAAAATGCGTTATTTATTAAAGTACTTAAATTTTTTTTTTTTTTTTTTTTTTTGTTTAGGACCAGCACTCAGGGGATGACCCCTACATATGCAATGCATTGTGTTGGAACTAGGAAAATAGGTTATGGGAGGGTGGATAGATGGAGTAGTGTTTATGGACATTTGATTTAAACTTCCCTATATTGCAACTGGCAGGGAAAACTTCTGCGGGAAGTAAATTCCACATACGAACTGTACGGCTAAAGAATGAATTTTCTCTGTAGTGTGTTGTTCTGTCTACTGGCCAATCGACTACGAAGGGATGAGCTCTAATAGATAGAGTTGGATACCCTACTGTCACCAATAAGCACCTTCGCCCTCTCCTGCACTCGGTCGAGAAGCTCCAAAATAGACTTTGAAGCCCCGGCCCAAACATGAGAGTTGTATTCCATTTTCGGTCGGATATAGGTGGTGTAAATATTAAGGAGATCAGATGGAGTGAAGTATCTCTTACACCGTTTAAGAAAACCTAGACACTTGAATGCTTCTTTCGACACTTGAAAAATGTGGTCAGTCCAACGGACATCACATTGAATTCTCATGCCCAGAACATCAAGAGTATCTGATTCTTTGATATTTTCACCACCCATTAATACAGATGAAGTAACATGTTCCGCCGTGAGTTTGTGCGTAAGCATACAACACTGAGTTTTCCGCGCATTAAAATCGACTCTATTCGCACGACCCCATTCTGAGATTGTTTCTAAATCGCGGTTTAATGATTCATTCATGTTTTGCCTCATAGTGCCAATCTCTAAAAGGTTTGGTCTATGGTTGAATGAATACGAATGGCAAATGTTACTATCATCTGCAAAAGAGTAGATAGGATTGGAAGTTTGACGTAGAAGGTCGTTTATAAAGATAAGAAATAGAGTAGGAGAAAGAACGGAGCCTTGCGGTACCCCTGAATTTAGCTTGAACTCGTTGGATGAGATCCCATCTATAACAACTCTTATAGTGCGATCTCTGAGGAAGCTCGATATAAATCGAGAGAAGTTATCACCGACACCAAAAGCAATAAGTTTTGATAGAAGTGCTACGTGCCACACTCTATCAAACGCCTTGGAAATATCAAGAGCCACAACTTTACTTTCGCCAAAACGGTGTATTGAACGACACCATTTTTCCGAAAGGAAGGCTAGCAGGTCTCCCGTAGAGCGTCCCCTACGAAATCCATACTGGCGGTCGCTTAGTAGGTTGTTAGATTCCAGATATTTAACAAGATGGTGGTTTACCATACTCTCCAATACTTTGGAGAGTGCAGAGCAAATTGCTATTGGGCGGTAATTTTCAGGGTTGGTAGCCTCACCCTTTTAGGGATTGGCGTTACATTAGCAACCTTCCAACACCGAGGAAATTTACCAGCATGGTACAAGGTGCTGAAAAGGTTAGCTAATGGACGCGAAAGCGTCGAACAGCACTGCTTCAAGACCAGTGCTGGAATACCATCCGGCCCTGACGACTTGTTTATGTTGAGATCTGCTAAAACCCTTTTTACAGCACGGGCACGAAAGAATATCTTTGGCATAGTTACAGATACTCTTTCGAAGTCGGGCGGAGGCTGAGTGCTTTCCGGCAAGCGGGAATTACTTGCAAATAATTCATTTTCTTAAATAAAACATTTTTTGTGCTTAAATGAAAATAAAGCCTATTTCAAAAATAGTAGATACTTTAAAATTAATACACTTTTTTACACATTAATGAAAATAACGTCTAAAACTGTTTTTAACTCATTAAAAAAGGCGTAATAGTCAAATCAAAAATTTTCTATCAAGTACTGAACTTCACTATCTTCGATTTCGATGAAGTTTTATGAATATATTTTCCTGGCTCATAAAACTATAAAATTATAAATTCGTTTTTACATCTCTATATACATATGTATAACTTATGATCCTAAATCCTTGTAAAATTTTATAAAACTTCCGTTATTTATATAATTTGGTATGTATATTAGGGTGCTTCTTACGAAAGTGCGAAATTGAACCGTAACTCCCAGAAATGTTCTACGTAACATAACTAAAGTAGCTTTATTTTAAGGCATCAAAAAATCCATGTAGTAGTTTTGCAGTTTTTAAAGATAAATAAATTTCAAAGTAAGACATGATTTACAATAGCTGTGACGTTTGGACCACTTCCTCTATTATCATTTCATCCAAGTCCATACCAATACCTAAAATATATTAAGAACTATTATTAATAATGAATAAGGAATAAGTAATAATAAACTTACCAAATAAAACAAAAGCCAACAGATAGAAAAATTAAATAAATTAAATCAAAATGTCCACAATACAAACAGCTGCTTACGAGTGATGCCAATATCGCATTTATAAGATGAGCAAAATGACGATTTATATTTTGACAGAAATTACATAAATCATTTTTAGTAATCAACCTCCGATATCAACGGTTTTCATGTACCTGATAGTATATATAAATCAAAAAATTATAATAGAATGATTTTAGTGGAATAACTTATAGTTTGAGAGTTATGAGCTTTTTAAATTTTAAAAATTGTAGGGCATAACTTTAGAAGCTTACATCCGATATTAACTTTTTTGGTATCAAACAAAAGCTACTAAAAATACTTTTCAAATGATATATATATTCTTCAGATTTATAATGGTTAAAAAGCCCATATTCTAAAAACTTATTTTCACAACCGACATTTTTTTATAAAAATACGCATATCTTGAAACAACACAGATATAAGTATGCTCTTTTAAATAATAGATTTTATACAGGACATATTAGGTTTTATATAACCTAAACTACGTAGCTCTAGCACATGAAGCGTGTGAGTTATGACAGTTTAAAAATTAACTTCTTAAATATATACTTTTATTGAGGTAGAGTTATATAAATATAAATTTTTATATCATATATTAATCAGATATTATTATATACATTATATATATAAATATTTGATAAATATATTAATTGTTTATTTCAATTTTCTTCATCTTAATTATTGTATATAAAGTTAAGTGGTTTAAATCGCTCATTTATTTCATTATTATATGGTGTTGACAGCATTAAATCTGTTATTGTCGCCAATAAAAATAGAAATTAATTTAATCTTGGCTACAGCTACAACGGTGGTCGGTAGTCGTGTAGCTGTGCCGACGTTAAAAAATTTATTCGCATTTAAATGCGTGTAACCTTATTTTGACAGGTTGTAGCCCGTAGCCTGTAGCCGTGATTGTGTTTCTAGCATTAAGCAGTGATAAAAATGCTGCCAAGTTTGAGATTTTTAATATTTTTCCGATTTACAACACTAAAAAATGTCTTAAAATAAAAAAATTATTATTTAAAAATATATTTTTTAAAATTTTGTTCAATAAAAACTTAAGATATGCTTATTTTGTAAAAATTTAGCCAAAAATAAGTAAAACTTAGCCATGTTATATTTAAAATTGTCATGTTATGCTGATGGAGTAGCTTTAAGTCTCCAGATGTATCTTATGTCGCTACTCTCCAGATAATTCTAGAAAGCAGGTTAAGTTTCTTTAGATTATAAATCATTAAACTTTGTGTGACACATATTGGCTTATCGTTTGATGGAATAGATACACTTTAAGACAGAAATGGGATAAATCGGCACTTTTAGATAGTTAAGGCACTTTTAGATAGTTATGGTTTTTAAATGAAGGAAGCTTTGGACATTGAGTCCAACTGTTGCTTGCTTTTAAATTCTAAGTCTTATCAAATTAATTAGATGATTCTTAAAATCATCATGGATCGAAGATCTGCAAATGTTTTATTACACAAAATAACAAAAAATATTTTTTTCTTTTATTTAAAATAAATCTTTTGACATAAAATAAGCAAAATAAAAAGTATTACCAAGTTTATAAAGCTAAGTAGCAATACCGTTTTATTCGAAATCTTTATAGATATAGATAAATTTTAAAAAATATATTTTTAAATAATTATTTTTTATTTTAAGGCATTTTTTAGTGTTGTAAATCGGAAAAATATTAAAAATTTCAAACTTGGCAGCATTTTTATCACTGCTTTTTTTTTTTTTTTTTTTTTGACGTGAGCTAGATTTCATAACAGAATAAGTTGACACAAATAAAATGAAGGAATTATAGATTTTCAAATTTTGTTTGATTTTCAATTTATTTTTCTTTTCCATTGATTTTTTTAATTAAAATTTAGTTTAAATTATTTATTTTATAATTTTTTCCGCACGAATAAGCTCACTTTTTTCTTTTGTTTTGATTCCTTTTCAATTGAAATGTTATTTTGATTTACACAGCATTGTATTTTTTAGTACTTTTTGGAAGAAAAACATGGTTGCATCAATAAGTACTACTAGATTTCAAGTAGATTTTGCCAAAATCTACTTCGTAACTAGATTTATTTTTGTATGGGAAATCTAGTCAAAATCAACTAGATTTTGAACAAAATCTCGTAATTACTAGATTTTGAGGTAATGTAAATGCCTTATTAGACTATATAAAATGTATCCCACATTTTTTTTTAAATTGGAAAAATGTAACCCTTTCTTCCCCGCATTTTGTTCCAAATGCAAAAGTATATTAGTTATTGTTAACTTTAAGTCTTTTTATTAGAAAATATATATTAGCCTGAACAGACTGGGGACTAAAATAACCAAATTTTTTTCTTATGATCTTTAAATTTTAAAACTTTTATTCATTTCATAAGATCATTTTTGGGGTCATTTTAGTCTCTTATGGGCAATAATATTTTTAATAAAAAGAGTTAAGTACATTTTTAGGCTGCATACTAGAGTGCCAATAGAGTATATGGGGAATTTTTCTTGAAGGTATACGTTTCGGGCCAACCTAAAAAAATAATCCCTTGTAAATTTGAGGTCAATCGGATGGAGAAAAGCGTGCCCATGGCCTGCCCATATTTACATTGATTGTAAATAACTTAATACTTTAGAATGAAAAAAATCCAAAGTAAGACATGATTTACAATTCAATGGCCTGTAAGTACTAAATAGCTGAGTTTCGTCAAAATATTATCAAATTTACTTGTTTTTTTTTTCAAACTAAAAAATTATACTTTTTTTCTCAGGTCGCACAGTGAACGGTCCCTATAGTAGAACTAGAAAAAAGTCAAAAGTACCTTAATGACATTTTTGCACATATCTCTCTTGGCCTACTATTTTCAAAAATGAATCGACATTTTTAGAAATCGTTTTATTTTTCCAATGCGGGGAAAATTAAATACCCAAAATTCCCCCATTTCAGTAATAATTATTTTTTTTAATTTCAATCTATCATTTCACATACAAAATTATAAGGCGTGATAGTTTTTTATATAAAATATTACCAATCTCTAATTATTTAGGGTTGCCACATACCTTTTTAGAATATAACATTATTTTAAACATTTTAGTTTTTTTATTGCTTAAATTATTGAAAATACTCACAACCTTTCGTATTCAGATAAAATTGGAATTCATTACCGTGTAATGCATTGCCTTCTATTATCATAGATTTTCAAATATTAAAAATATCAACTAATAATTTTATTAAAAATATCAAAAATGGATGATTTTTAAAATCATTACATTTCAAAAGTTGAAAACACCTAAACTTTTTTACACATGTTTTAGTATATATGACAGAAAATAAGATAATTGATTCATAAAAGTAGTTTATTTTTTGATCTACCTATATTTTCAGGTCCATCAAAGCTGACAATTTTTTTTCTAAAGTACATTTTTTGACTAAAAACTTCACAATTTTTTTTACATTGCTGTTATAAATATTTTCTGAATAAAACAAATATAATTGCATGCATTTTTATTGAAAAATTAGTTTTTGATATTTATTTTTCCAAAACCATTTTTTGTTACTTAAAAATTATGAAAAAAAATATCAAAATATTTCGACTTTGTGTAGCTTTTTAAAGGTGCAACGGACATGAAAAACTAAACCACCTCTGGAATCGTGGGAGTCTTAGGTTTCATTTCATATGTATTTTATTTATAAAATCGAACGTTTTTTTTTTCGATTTTTTGTACTAGGCAACAAATTTTACAAATTATAAATTATTGTTTCAAGTTCATAAAAAACAAATAAGAGAATAAAATACAGAAAAAATGGTGTCGATATCTTGAACCATTTCGCCGCACATACGATTTGAAATCTTAGTATTTCGCGAAAATGTAATTTTTGGTCATAATTTGATTATATCCTTGTTAAATTGTACCTAAGTTCAATTTTAATAGAAGTAATAATGAATATTTTTGCTCAGTCTGTGGAGAATGTATGCGATAATGTGTTTTTAATATCTCCCGGGTTCAAAGGTCAAAATTAGTTTTTTAGTTTTCCATAGCAAAATAGCGGAATATTAACGACTTTTAATCCAAATGCAATTAAGTATTAATTTTTATAAAAATTGAGTATTTTTTATTAAAAAATATATTTTAACTCTAAACGGCAACACCCAGATTGGTTCAAATTGCTAAAAAAAATAGTCCCCATACAAATTCCAACTTTGAAAAATAACTGGCACTCTACTGCATACCCATAAGCGTGTCGTCAAGTACACAAATTTTTTGGCGAAAAATTACTTCCATTTTTTTCTCATACAAAAAAGTTTAACATTTTTTGGGCGGATCCGGCACGTGTTATCCTTATGCTATCCTTAGGCAAAAAAAAAAATTGCACAGTATGTTTTTATGTTACGTAGAACATTTTTGGGGAGTTACAGTTCAATTTCTCACTTTTGTAGAATAAGGTGCACCCTAATGTACATATGTCTATTTGTCTTATTATCAATTATTTAATTTTATGTTAAAAAATAGATTGAACCATTCAAGCTTTTCTTCATATTTCATCTTCTTCTGCATTCGTTTTAACATTTGGCCCCAAGTCGTTTTACGAAATAGACACCACACTTAGGGGATAAATCCACTTCCCTCTAAATTTTAATTTTGTCACTTCTAATACTACTTAATGGCTGCCAAAATTTGAAGCTCACTTTCTCCACTTTTAAATTTTTTGGCCGCCTCAAAGAATTCCAAAAAAATAGATAACGATTTGTAGATCAATTTCGCATCGTTTGATATATATCTCGTTAACGTGCTCTATATAGGTATAATATACGACAGGTGTAGATGAGGAGTTTTTGAGCGTAAATTTTTCAAAATACCGCTTTTTCGTGGAGCACACTCGAAAATATAAATGAAAATTTCCGAACTACCGCGTAAACCGAGTTTTTTGACATTTAGCAGCTAAAAGCAAAAGCTCATCAAAAAATCCTTGCTTGCTATAATTTTATGAAGATTTTGAAAATCGTGCAAAAAGTGCATATTGGTTTAAATGGTTTTAGATTGCAAACTGAGACAAAATCACATAAGGCATGAAAGCGATGTCATTTATAACCGAGTTTCATTAAAAGTTTGTCAAAAATCTCTTTATTAACTGAGAACGAGAAGGTTTTTTCTAAAAACATTTCAATGAAGCACATCGCGAATTTAGCTCAAAATTGATCAGGAATAGTCTTAAAACTATTCTTAAAAAAAGCTTTACCTTTGATCTGAAGCGCACCAAAATATTAAAAGGATTAACGATTTGACGGGCCAAATAAGAATTTTATATTTTAAAAAGATGTTGTACCTATTAAAAATTATATTTAAGTAAAAATTCTTTTAAATTAAATTTGTCCATAAGTCAAGATAGTGTTAAAAAATATTTTTTTTTTCACTTGCATAATTGCATTATTTCTTCGGGTTAAGGCATATATAAATTACCATAATACCATAAAGCGGGATTCACCCATTTTGTTCGAAGAAAATTTTTGTCCGGACAAAATTTTTTTATATGTAGTTTGACAGCTCTCTTTAAAAGAGAGAGAACATATTTTGTCAAACTACATATAAAAAAAATTTTGTCCGGACGAAAATTTTCTTCGAACAAAATGGGTGAATTCAGCTTAAAACGACAGAACACCTGAAATTATGTAAGTTGTGTCAAAATCAACATAAAACTAGAAATTTAGATATTTTTGTTTCAACAGTCATAAGTTCCGCACATCGCGTAAAATCATTAACGCGAACAGATTTGACATTCACTAAGCGTCTTTAATAGAACTCCAAAAAAGAAATTTAGTGCGCGATCAAAAAATTTTTTGAATTTTTTAACTCCGAAAATTAAAACTGTTTAATTTTTGGCCATATATATTTGAAATAAAGCTTGTTCTTACAGCCAATGAACGATTGTACGGTTGTATTCTATATGCGAGTAGAATATTTTTTATGCAGTACAAAGAACACATTTTTTTTATTTATATTTAATTGTTCTTATGAACTTGTATGAAATTATCAAAATTCATTTGAGGCTCTATGTTTGTTCAAATAAAGAAATGACCGTCAGACTGTCTGTCATCTTACAAGCAGTATTTTAACACCTTTCAAAAGAATAAGACCCTTGTCAATGGGAACAACAACTTACAACGAATAGTAGAAATTTATACAGTAATCCCTCATTAATTACTTATAGTAAAGACGTAATTTATTGAGCATGAGTATTTATAAACTTCACACCAAAGCACAGTGTGTTGCGTAGAACATGCTAGGTGGACAAAATCCATGTTATAATCTCCAATTTATTTTTTTGCAAAACATAAATAACACTTCCAAACCCCGAATTCCGAGAAAAGGTTGTTTGCCAAATTCGGAATAGATGAGTTAAATCGGTCAGAAGTCATATTTTTGATACAACTTTTTTAAATACTCAATTTGAATTTAGTGACTTAGTAGCAAATTGTAGTAGCATTGTGTAATATTTTAAAAATGTTTGTGATGGATATTAATAATGAGGGTAAGTGCTATTTTTTAATGTATTTTTTTTAATCAAAACCTATTAAGTTAAATTTTGAGCATTATTTTACATATCCTGTATATTTTTGTGTATTTTTTTATAAGAAAAATTTCAGAATATGCAGAAATTCACCTCTGTCCGGGCTAGTTTTTTGACATTACGCAGAAATATATTTATTGTTCGTAAAAATATACATATTGTTTAGCAGACTTCAGTAGAACATATTTTTTTTATTTTTTTCAGAACCTCTATTTCAAGGCTAGCCGTTTTTGAGAAGTGGTTAAAATACACGAAAAATGAAAAAAACTCGCGTCTATATGACTACAACTCATCACAAAACTCCGATGATAGTAATAAAGTTAGATAAAAATAATCTTGACATGTGAATATTTCCCCATAAATTAAAAAGGATTTCAGTATATGTATGTATTTTAGTTTTTGAATGTCAATGAATGCTAAACGATAATAAAACAAATTTTCTTGATTTTGTGCAAAAGTTACTAAATGTGCCTTAAGAAAGAAATAAATATACATTTTGTATCTCTAAATTGTGATACCGTATGATACCCATCAATACTGAGCTCAAATGCCTTTTGCCAAAACGACTGCATAGTTAACAAGTAAGAGTGTTATATTCGGCTTATATACTCACCATCAAGTTGTGTTTAATTTAGAAATATCTCTCATATATCTACAAGACTGCAGCTAATTCAAAATGTGGACCAAATTCGAAAAAAGTTGTTACTCTAGTTATTCCAGTATTGTTAGTACAATATTTGGACTAAATTCGGTTGCAAGAGCTTTATAGTTCAATACTTAAAAGTATGTAAGTGATTTCCCTAGTATTTACTTTGAACACAATTCGGTATCGTAACCTGGTATGGTTTTACAATAATAAGTTGTTAAATGCTTTTCGTTTAGCTTAATATTTAGTTAGGATAAACATGTAAATAGTAAAACGATAGGTCCATATATTTTGTTAGGAGTTTCTAATAACGTATATAAAGTCTAGACAAAAAGTGGATGTTATACATATATGTATAAGAATTATAGCCAAATGTTGACCGATTGTAACAAAATTTTGTAAAATGTATTCAATTTATCAGCATTCATGTATTTTCCGGGGCGGAAAATGCATACTGGCTGGCATTTACATAAAATTTCCTTTTGTAAAATTTTGTTGCTGTAACCCTTTTCGTTAAGGCGCTATCATGATTTTATATGACGGAGAGACCCATAAATCCCCTTTTCTTATTGTATTTTTGTGTTTCCATAAGTTTTTTATATGGGAGCTATGGTCAAATGGTGACCGATTGTGCCAAAATTTTGCACACTGGTTGGCATTGACATATCTATTATAGTTTTAGATTTATTGTCATTTAAGGGTATTTTAGGTGAAATTTTGGCTGTTTCCGTAAGTTTTTTGTATTGGAGCTATGACTAAATATGAACCGATTTTGATGAAATTTTATATGCTGATTATGCAAAACTTCTATATACCAAATTTTATTATCATAGCAATTACAGTTTGTTATTTATTAGCAAATAAGCGATTACCATAGGCGAGGTTATACGGGAGCTATGGTGAAATGTTAACCGATTTTGCCCAATTTCAATACCAATTTTCTCAGAGATGAAGAATGTTTTCACTAAGTTTCAGTGAGCTAGCTCCTTTCGTTTAGGCATTATCGTGATTTCAACAGACAGACAAACGGACATCGCTTAATCGTCTTAGAATTTCATAAGGATTCAGAATATATATCGTTTTTGATTTTTGAGCCAATATTAAGGAAATTACAAACGGAATGACAATCTCAATATACCCCCCATTCTTTTTGATGGTGGGTATAAAAAAATAATTAGTGCTTCTCAAAGATAATTTTGTTGCTGAATTTCGAGTTAAGTGAATATTTATTGCACAACCTCCTTAATTTTTGTAAATATCCATGGAAATGGTGTCCGGTAGTCTACAACGTCAATAGAATTTTACAAAATATTTTACGACAGTCGCAGTGGTTTAAGTCCAATTTTTTTTAAGAACTTTATATTGTTTTCAATAAAATTTATTATTTCAGAATCGAAATCTAACACCCAAAATTAAAAAAAAAAATGGG
Source organism: Stomorhina lunata (assembly GCA_933228675.1). NCBI lineage: Eukaryota > Metazoa > Arthropoda > Insecta > Diptera > Rhiniidae > Stomorhina > Stomorhina lunata. Next base: position 69,702,767 of record OW121744.1, read on the forward strand.
TAGTTTAAAGACTTTGGCAATGGGATGTACTCTGGTAACTGGTAACTACCTACAATATACCCTCCGAATTACTAATAAGTTATTACAGTAAGTAGTTATTTGTAATTAAAATGGTAATTTGATCTGAATGGCTCGGGTTCAAATCCCACCAAGACCAAACATTTTTTTATTTTTTTTTTTTATTAAAAAATTTTTTCAAACGATTTTTAAATTTTAAAAAACGATTTTATAAATTTTGAAAAACTAACTCACGGTAATGAATAAACTAACATCATGAGTCAATTTTGATTATGTAGGGGATGTTAGATACCATGCAACGGTTCTGATTGCTCTTAACTTGGTAAGTCCAGACTTATTTTGGTTATCCTTTATCTCAACTGTGGACACTGACCTCTTCGTAGTATCGGGGAACTACAATAACACCCCTTTATGTAGTGATCTAACATGTACCGCGAGTTGTCTCATAAGAACCATAAAAATGGGTTAAGAAGACGGGCTAGGAAAAACAACTATGAAAAAATTAGAATTATAATATATAATAAATAAAAATGTTAGAAGAGGGCGTCCGAAACTTCGAAAGACCAAGTAGAGGAAATTTTTTCAAAGCTTGGCCTATGAAATTGGAGAATCTCCGCACATTGTCGAAGTAAATGGAATTCTAAAATATACTCGGACTTTGACCTATACAGGTTGTAACTATAGGCCATTTAAGTAAGTAAGAGTCAAAGTTATATAAAAACCTTTCCAAAAAGAAAGATTTAAATTAAAAAACAATTTAAAAAAACTTCTTTTTAGTTTATTAAATGCATAAAACATTTGCAAACAAAAAATAGTATAAAAATATTTTTTCAAAAATTACAACAAAGCAAAAAAGAAAATCTGGGAAAAACAAAGTTAAGGTAGAAACACAATTGGGACGAATGACTAATTTCGTCTTGTATATTCGTCCATTGAACACATTTGGGACGAATAAACGTTGCTGACGCCATTTTTGTTTATTTTTCATTAGCACAAATTACACACACTTTCGTACATATCGCGCACTCACAATATTTGCAATTTTTCTTTATTTTATTCTTTCAATTTTTCACAAAAAGAAAATATTTAATTAATTTTATTTGAAATAATTATTTTTTTGTTTACAATTTATAAGGTGACCATATTTCACAAAAACACATATAATTTCTTATACCTTACAACAAAAATAGAAATGCAGCCACTCTAAACCAGTTTAGTCGTCGTTCGTCTGCGTATGAAATAGAAATAAACCTATCGCACTATTCGATACGCACGACGAATTTCGTCGTACGCATCTATTGTGAGCACTTTCATATAAACCCATATCTTCTATTTCTAACGACGAATATTCGTTCCGAAAAATTGGTCGTTCGTTCCAATTGTGTTTCATACTTTATTGTCACATTATTTTGGATCTAAAAAAAAAATTGTATATATAAATTATAAGCTGCTAAGTTTTTAATATATGAAGTACCTTAGTCGAAGGGAGCTGGGTTCTAGCCCCCATGGGGTCATAACCAAATTTTGTATTTCGTTTAAAAATAATTTTTTTAATAAAAAATAAACAAAAAAGTTTTTGTTGTTGTTTTCCAATTACTTACCCAAGTCATTACTTTTCTGCAATTGGTAAGTACTTACCTCCAATGACATCCTCATGTTAATGTAATGACTTAAACAGCGAATGAGTAAGTAGTTCGTGTTCAATAGTTTTGCTGCTTAACTCATTATTTGGTAATGTAAAAGTTTTGCTGGGTATAACTACTAAAATTTCGATGGTACATTGGGTTTATTATTTGGATTTTTTTAAAACTTTTAGTTACCTGGAATATGGAAATGTCGGTATATTTCCAGTCTATAAAGCTATAAATTGTGGAATCTATACAGGAAGAAAAGTTTTCGAAAACGATCTCGAGGGAACTTGTAAAAGAGGACGAAATACCAATATAGGCCATTTAAATAAGTTAGTACACAGTTTCGATATTGCTAAAGTTGTATTCTTTTTATCATTTCTTTCTCAATAATGGACTCTAAAAGAGAAAATGCATTATTATCATAAATATTGATAAACAGTCAAGTTCCATCAAAACTCCTGACTTTACTTTGCTATTGTGTGTTAAAGAATGTATAATGCCTAGTCCAGAAACTGACAGATTTAAAATTCTAATTTTATTGTCGAAAATGGTAAATTTGTTTAAGTATAGGTATGTTAATCATTTAAATAACACAGCACAAATACATAAATAATTAAAGTTTGAAAATTGTATGAATAACTTTTAGATTTTTCTTTTGTACAACAATTTTTCTATTCATTTCTTTTGAAAGAATTAAATTTAAGACACACTCACTCAGACCCATTGAAACACAAACCATGTAAAGACTCTAACATATTATTAAATATTTTCCTATTCTTCTGTTTCCAGTTAAAATGTGGTCGGGACGGATGGTGAGATGATTGTAGAGATGCGATGCTTGTTGTATGCAACACAAAACACCGTATTCGTCTTCATAGCATTGTTTTTATGTTTGAAGCCGCTATTTATTCGAATGTATTTTGTTGCTGATGTTTTTTTCTCTTTTTCTTTCAATTAAAAACTGCCGTGTCAACTTGTGAAACGATCATTCCTACATACTTAAATACATGCATTTTACTTTATGTACAATCATCTTCATCTACAGAATCATAACTACCCAGCAGTTTTATAGAGACAAACCAAAAACTTTCGAAAGCAATTTTGTTTATATTGTACATTCGCCTAGACCATACAAAGAAAATTTAAAAAAATATATATTTTAAACCGTCCTAAATATTTGTGTCCTGGTACTTAAACGGCCAATGTCAATTTTCGGCTCTTTTGAGTTAGTCCCACAGCAATTCTTTAGTATATTCCAGAACAGCTTTATAAGAAATTTGAGGTCCATCACTTGTAGGCATAAAAAATTGGTATGTTTTAAAGAAAAATATTGAAAAAACAAATAAGAGTGCTGTATTCGGCTGTGCCGAATCTTATATAACCACAATCAAATTGTATTAATTTTAGAAACATATCATATTCAAGGGTGCAGCTAACTCAAAATGTGGACCAAATTCGAAAAAAATTGCGCTAGTTGGTATTGTTGGTAATATCTTTGGACTAAATTCGGTTGCAGTAGCTTAATAGTTCAACATTTAAAAGTATCTAAGTGGTTTCCCTAGTATTCATTCTGTACAAAAATTGGTCTCATTTGGTATAGTTTTACATTAGTTAATAAGCTGTTAAATACTTTTCGTTGCGCTTAATAATTAGGCCAAACAAATTTAAAGTAATATGGCAGGTCTATTTATTTTGTAAGGAGTTCCTAACGCATCGTAGATAGGTTAGGTTAGGCAGGCAGCCGATGTAGGTCAGCGTCACTTGTTTCCAAAAAGCGGTCCCTTTGTGTTACCTGCAAGGGATAGACTGGAAGAAAAGAACAAAGGCAATTACTCCAGACTATCAGTGAGAGACTGATCAAGCCATCCTGAAGCCCTGATAAATAAGTCTATTTTACGAATGTCAATACTCGCTAGATCCGATAAATCATGCAGAAAAGGTGCCCCCAAATTGAGAGCCCTAGGAGTCGAAAGGGCGGGGCAGTGACAGAGAAGATGAGTCACTGTCTCCTCCTCTTCTATGTTGTGACAGCTGCGACAGTAGTCGTTAAATTGAAGATTAAGTCTTCTGGCATGAAGCCCAAAAACGCAGTGCCCTGTTAGGGTCGAGATAAGATTGCGAAGTCTATGACGGGGTAGAGTTACTAAGATATTTGAACGTTTAGTGTTGTAGGTGGGCCATGTTTGCCTAGATATGGAGCAGTTCGTTACCGAAGACCACTCGTTCTGCGCTGACGCATAAAGGGATTGCCTAATTATTGATTTGCAGGCGGTTAGCGGTAAGCCCGTAAATTGGTCGATGCTATCCTGACTCAGGAGAGCACCGGATTTAGCAAGTTTGTCCGCGGTGGAGTTACCAGGTATGTTGTTGTGCCCGGGTACCCATAAGAGTTCGATTTTGCAATGTCTCGCCATCTCGTTAAGAGATGCCCGGCATTCGCTGGTAAGAACAGATGTCGTATGGACATTAGATAGGGATTTTATTGCAGCCTGACTGTCGATACAAAAGCGAATATCCCTGTCGTATACTCTGTAGTATCTCAACCATTTGACTGCTTTGTGGATAGCCGATATCTCGGATTGTAGGACACTGCATTGATCAGGGAGCCTAAAGCAGATTACGCTCTATCTTTGACTTCGATCCATCAGTGTAAACCTCTAGACAGCCATTATCTAAGGATGGGGGTTCTCCAAATGTTGACCGATTGCGACAAAATGTTATATACTGGCTGGTTACATAAAGCTCATTTATGCAAAACTTAGTGGCCATAGCTGTCACAGTTAATAATATAATAGCTTTTAACTGGCGTTTGTGACATTTTAGTGGTTTCCGGGAGTGGTTTTTATATGAGACCTATGGTCAAATATGGACCGATTCCTATAAAATTTGATATACTGGCCAATAGTTGATAAAACTTCTCTGTTCTAAATTTATTGCAAAGCTATTACAATTGTATTCAATTTATCAGCATTAATGTGATTAACGGGGCGGAGTTATATGGGAGTTCTAAGTAAATGTGAACTCAACTTTTTCAAGATATCGAAAATAAATCTCTAAAATTGTGTCTCTCTAGCTCTCTTTTTGGAGGCGCTATCGTTCTTTTATTTGATTTTTGTATTTTTGTATTTCCGTAAAACTTTTATAAGAGAAATATGGTAAAATGGTGACCTATTGTAACAAAATTTTGCATACTGGCTAGTATTGACATAAGACTTCCTTGTACTAATCTAGTGGCCATAGCAAGTATAGTTTATCATTTATTCGCATTTAAATATATTTTAGGTCCAATTTAGGCTGTTTTCGTGTTTTGTAAGGGAGCTATGATTAAATTTTAACCGATTTTGATAAAATTGTAAACGCTGAATAACGATCATGTTAAACTTCTCAGTGCTAAATTTTATTAATTTGTCAGTTATTAGCGAATAAGCGTTTGACCTACGCGAGATTATACGGGTGCTATGGTCAAATGTAAACCGATTTCGCCCAGTTTTAATACCAAAGAAATTAAGAATATTTGTGGCAAATTTCAGTGACCTTCATCCTTATGTTATGGTTTTATTTAATGACAATCTCAATAAAAAAAAAAAACTTTTAGCCGACATAAAATTTGAACAATAACGAAATTCAAAATTTTGAAGAACTCAAAAAATTATATGAGCTATTATATTCAAAATTTCATAGAAATCGTAGATGTTGAGGTTCAGTACATGCTCAAAAATTTTTGATACTCCATAAATAAAAATATGTAATAATTTCTGAGACGTTTTCTAGTTTGGAACTGCAGGGTACAAATAATATGTACATAAGTGTTGAATTTTACGTGTGAATTTCTTGTATGTATTTACTAGTATTCTTGGCTTGTTTTAGTTTGTAAGTTTGTACTTGCGAGTATTCCGAACAATGAGTAAGTGTTTCGAGGAGTTGTAAATGCGATTTATGTGGTGTGCAGCACCATGCACTTGACAAAACATTTGTGGTCGATGCACAGTGTTTTGAGGACAACATTTTATGGATTAATTGTGCTACTTTGGAACTGTTTTTATATCTTTGTAAACGGAAAATAAAATGCTAACCAAAATGCTATCACTAACCAGTCTATATTTTGTTCATTTCGTTTTTAATCAGAATATTCTAGTCCTGTTTTTAAAACATAAGTTAGTAGATAGCCGATATGGGAAAACATTGATATACCTAGAAATTCCGATCTTTTCTTTAAAATTTATAAAAGTTTTTCTGTAAGAAAATATTTCTTGAACCGGAATTAAAAAAATTTAATAGAATTGGGAAGGGTGATGTTGTGGCTCAATTTATAGGAATTGCTACATCAATCTTAACATTTTTAAAACTTTACATATATGTCGCAAGATTTAATAAATATATTTTTATAAACTACTTAAACTTTCATCGATTTGGTTGTTCATGATAAAACTCATTTGAATGACGGTAACATTTGAAATTATTTTAAAGAAAATCATTCGTAGACCACTGTGCACGTGTTGTAGTTGTTCTTATGACTGTTTCTCGTTCTTGTTTTTATTGTGTCTTAGTGTAATTCTATTGTTCATTGTTTGACTTTGCTGCTCTAGTCATATGATGAAAGCTACAGTTTGCGTGATGCTATATACAATTTTTAATTTTCCAACATTTCACACAAAAGCATCAACTCTTCTAACAACATTTTCAAATGCCACAATTATATCTGCTTCGATCCGGACCATTTCCAAATAATAATATTTGTAACTAGACAAAGTCACGAATTTTTAATTTTAAAATGTTTGAAAATTCTTTTTTTAGCTGTTCAAACATTGGGATTATGCATAATTTCCTTTTTTACTTGCTTAAATGGCCTATATTTAGAACCTGTTAAGGTCAGAGACCGAACACATTTTAGAAATCCATGTGCTTCGATCTTGTGCGCATATTCTCCGCATAATTCGTAGGCCAAGCTTTAAATGATTTAATTCTACTTGGTCTTTCCATCGAATTTTCGGACGTTCTCTTTTACAAGTTCCCTCGGGATCGTTTTCGAATACATTTCTTGCAGGAGTGTTTTTATCCATTCGCACAAGATATCCCAGCCAACGCAGCCGCTGCTATTTAATATGTTTTACTTTGTCGATGTTAACATACATATAACTCATACAGCTCATGATTCATTCGATGTCGATAGTCATTGTTGATGCAGACTGCTCTAAAGATTTTTCGTAGAATCTTTCTCTCAAAAACTCCAAGAATAGCTTCATCTGACTATGCAAGTGCCCATGATTCAGCCCCATATAGAAACAAGGGTAGTATAAATGTTTGGTAGAGCGCAATTTTAAGGTACAGGGCCAATACACGCGGCATGCGGCTGCGGGCGGTCGTAGTATTGCCAGTACATTAAATGTGCGCTTGTTTACAAAAATGTTCATATAAAAAAATATTTGAGTAGGATATAATTAAGTCTGGCAGCACTGAAAAAATCTGCCGCGCGGAAAAGTAGGACAAAGTTCTACTTTTTTCCATTGCCGCTTGAAATTTGACAAATCAAAAAACAGCTAATTGCCGCCCGCAGCCGCTTGCCGCGTGCAGTGGCCTTCTGCCTTTAGTTCTTACAGAGAGAGCTTTATTTCGAATCTGCCTACTTAGACCAAAATAGCATCTGTTGACAAGTATAATTCTACGTTTGATTTCGAAACTTATATCGTTATTTATGTTGATGGTGGTAACAAGATAAACAAATTATTTTACAACCTCGAACGTTTAGTTCTCAACGATTACATGTGGTTATCGATAAATTGTCTATTACATTAATAATTTCGAATAATTTCTCTTTTTGTCTATATTTTGTTTAAAACAAGCATTCTTATATATTTTACGCTTCTGAGCAAGAAAATAAGGTTGACTTTTCAATCAGTTGTTTCGTTTTTCCGGAAAATGTGAAAAACTAGCGTTGCCATATGGGGAAATCCTGCGTGACGGATATACATTTGTATGAATTTTGTTGTACTTAAATGGATCCCATTGTCGCTTTACACGAGATATCTTAGACAATCGATCGTGCTCTCGAATGGCATTTACATACTTGCTTTGGAGGAAAAAGATATTCGCTTTTAAAGTGCTGTGACGGACGCTACAAAAAATGAAACACATGTTTCTCTAATTTTCATCAAAACGGTCATAGTAATAAAAAAAATTGTAAATGCATTGAAAATAGAGGAAAAACAGAAGATTACAAACCCGCTTTTATAAAATATTTTATAGTCTCCAGCTTTACAAAAAATCCATAAATGAACTGTTGCGGACGCTACATGACGGACGATACAGTTTTTACTTGCACGTTTTTTATTAGGAAAAATGCATATTTCATATTTTTTAACGGTTCGTAAATCAGTAAAAATAATGGTGTTATTTGTTCCCGAATTTAAGCTCATTTATCTTCATATTCGCGGTTAAAAATGCGATTTTTGGGGACAATTTAAAATTTCGCAAAACGGCTACATACATATATTTATTAAAAATTTTACACGTTTTATATATTTTTTGATAGATGTTAGAGTGTCCCAAAAATCAAACAATTTTTTTTTAAGCATCAAACTTGCCCCACTCTATGTTTTTTTTAACACATAATACCTTAAATTTAATCTGTGGATACAGATAGTGTTATTGCTTTATGAATAAGGCAGACATATGTTCGTAAATTTTGTATTTAATAAATATCATTCTGGAAAAAATATATAGTAAAAATATATATTTTTAGCCTAATGTAAAGCATACTATAAGTTCTCTTTACGAACCAAGTTCAGTTGGAGAAAAAAGAAAAATTGCACTAGTCAAATTAAAAAAAAACTTTATTTCTGTGACGGACGCTACGCCCTTTTTTACTTGACGTTATTTATATCACTCCAATTACCATAATGTTTCCGAAACTCAAGCTCAGTCACTGTCGGCAGTCCATGTTGACAAAACTGCCAAGCATTTTCAGCACAAGCATTTATGAGTCAGATAAAAATACTAGATTACCAATTTTTTGCTATATGTGCGATACGATATTAAGCCAAATTTTGGTCGAATCCGAATTTTTACCTCCATTTTCTTTAGAATACAGCACTTCGGATTTTCACCAAAACAAGTAGATAACATGCATACAACACTATTATATTTCCATTTCACTAAACGAATACCTGTGGTTTTCATCTCAATCGATTCGGATAACCTCTTTCCTTCAACTTGGAAGTTAGTTATGCACTAGTTCATAGCCAACTTTTTACTGGGAAGGGCAAACATTATATGAAACTCCCTCAAATTCTTCTACAGCCTCATCATCGCTAGATATGTTTCCAACTTCAGGAGGTTCGATGTACACGGCAGTTGGTAAATCGGTAAGCCCGAGCATTTCTTGCAATTACAAACCCCCAAAAAAACGAGTACTCCGACGTGAAATACCTTAAAATCAGAAGATGCTTTAACTAAGGCAAATTAACTTAGAATAACGCAAAAAATACATTTTTAGCAAGCATTAACTTCAATGCCTTTCATTTAGATCCATTATTTAATTTTGTAGAACTCGGTAAAATAAAACGGTATGTTTTACATTACCATATGGTAATCGTGGGTTATTTCGGGTTAAGCCGATATTTTTTTAAAAAATACTGACATTTAGAAAATAAAACTGTAAAACCAGTTTTTAAATATCTTGAACCGTTTTATGATGAGAAATTTCTAAAGTCAAATATTTTTCGCTGATCAAAAAAAGTACATTTTTCAAATTATGCTATCAATTATTTACCTTTTACTTAGAAGTTTTTTTATTAATAGTTAATGATTTCTTAAACATTCGCAGAGAATGGGGTTGTAGGGTGATTTTAAACCAAATTTTAAGTCAATACGATATTCACTTTACTAACAGCATTGACAGAAATTTGTTTTATTTTTTAAGGAAATTTTTGTGTTTTCGAACATATAACAAAAAAATCAAGCCGATTTTACATAGCTCCATATATTATTTTTATATTTCAAAAATAAAAATTAGCACGAATCCAGAAAATTTTATAAAAAATTGCAAATTTCCATACACCATAATTTTAATCGCAATAAAAAGGTTAGTTGGGTTTAATATTTTTAAAATATTTAAATTGTTTTACATAAACAATAAAATAAACTTTATTAGTGTAAAAAATCATTTTTGAGCCTTGCACAGTTTTCCAGAAATTCAGAGTAAAATTTCAAAAATTTATTCGGAACACTCTTTATACATACATACATTTTTTACAAAAACTTTATTAATATTTTAAATTTTCTGTTAATTGAATTTAGTTTCTTTACGATATTTATCCTGATTTAACCTAACTTTTATGGGGTCTGAGATGAATAGTAAAACAATTACAAAATGATTTACAAAATTATTTACCGAATCCTTATTTAGAATCCTTATACAAGTTATTTTAACATTTTCAGAAACAAGGGATTGAAAAGAAGTAGGTGTCAGGAGAAAATACTTTACCAAGTATAAACCATAATATTTAACTTAAGTACGAGGTTAATGTATTTGTATTAAATGTTGGGCATAAATTCGTATTTCTTAAAGACAAAAACTTGGTTGAAGGAGGATAAAATAAGCACAAATCATTAATTTCGTTATTACAATAATTTTCGGACATTTAACACCATTCAACATCAGTTGATGTCTCGTTTTATATTACGAAATACTTGTTCAACTTTGCTGCAACATCAGATGTCAAAGGTCAACGTGTTCGTCTAATGTTTCTTATGTTAAAAAATAAAAACTCATAAAAAAATTGTGCAATCTGGTGTGTTTATTTCGATTACTTCCAAAAGGTTAAAATCAATTAAGAACTAACATTTTTAATAATATTATTGATGTACTTATCACTTTACTCTTAGTGCCGAAACCTAATCACAAATTTGTAAACATTTTAAAAATGTATTTTGTCTTCATTTTTACTTTGATAAATCAACAAAAAAATTCTAGTTGAATCCCTCGAAACGACGTTCGCTTTAGCAACATAATTATCATCGTTAGAGTCATCATCATCATAGTCATCTCCGTTATTATCTGTAAACTAAGAGCTAATCGATCGAACACCCTCAATATTTAATGCGACATTCGAAAAGCTCCAGTGCTACAGCTTCTTGCCACTTACTTGAATTTACTGCTGCTTTCGTAAACTGTTGTTGGTTAATTGTCGTTGTCATCGTCGTTATTGTAAAACATGGTCAACACGATTTTATTGACAAATGAAAATGTCAATTTGAAAAATTAACGGTAAAATAACTAGCACGACCAGATACACACTCATACTCACTCAATCACCCATCACACATACATACATACTTATAAACTCACAAAATTCCATTTTACAGAATAAAATAAAACGACAAGTGAAACAATCACATAATCATCATCACTGTCCGTTCATCTATCTCATGTAAATTGTTAAGATAAAAGATAAAGCCACAGTTTATGACTGAACACATCAAAATAACATGGCGATAAAATAAATATGTATTTAAATTCTAAACTACTGCTAACTTATATTTTACGATATGAAAGTTGGAACATCAATAACCAGCGGTTAAACCAACAAAGACCACCTCAGGTGCAGAATACTTTTCAATTCACATTTTTATTATAAACTTATTTGTTTTGATAACTTATAACAATCTGACGATTTATATATGTATGTCCCTTAGGGTGACAGGAACAATTTTTTTCTTTGACTTCGAATGTTTTTCAATGGAATATTATGACACTAGGTCTAAAAGCTTAGTTCTGAAAATTTTACCCAAATCGGACAACGTTATAAGGGCGCGCATCGGGTCCAAAGTTTAAAAGCCCATTTGTATGATGAAAAATGGGTTATTTTTTATTTTTGAGAAATTTCAACCAAAAATAAACAATTTTCACAAGAAAAAATAATGGAAAAATGTGCCATTTTCCAACATGAAACCACTAAGTAAATAATATTCAATACTAACGAGTCATTTAATGATAAATTATGACTAACTTTGAAATTTCTTTATTTACAACATAAATTTTTTGGTGCATATCCTTAGGCGCGTTATCAGGGACATGAATGTTCAGGGGAAAAATGGAATAACTCCAAAACTATTTTATGGATTTTTGATTTTGCTCAAATTTTTAGAACTAAACTTTTAGACCTATTGTTAAAATATTCCGTTGAAAAGGTTATAAAATTCGAACAAAAACAATATTGGACCGATTTTGACGAATTTCAATAACCCACTATCAAAAAAAAATATCTGTGCCAAATTTCATTAAATTATCTTTAGAATTGCGAACTATATTTTGATTACATGGTTAACATAGGGGTCCAGCCAGACGGACGGATGGTCAGACGGAAGGACTGACATCGCTAAATCGACACAAGAAGTGATTCTAAGTCTATTGCTTTACTAAAAGGTGAATCTAAGCATAAACATCAACACAAACTTATAATACCCTTTTCACCTATGGGTATAAAGTTATAAAAATGTATCCAAAAATGAATATATTATGTCATTATCTTCGGGGTCGAGCTGGTTGGCGGTTTAAAAAAATATTGTTCTATAAGAACTATAGTAATTAAGTGTGTCTTCGGGGATATACAACTCTTGAAACAAGATAATGAAAAGAAAATTCACAAAATTACGTCTTGAAATGATCAAAAATAAGAAAAAGTTAATAAACGCTTTACTAGTAAATATTGTTAAGAAAGATCTTTTACCACATACATAATAACAAACTTAAGATAACAATTGTGCTCTTTGCTGTAGTTACTTTAAAAAAAATATTGCTTTACACTTAATTTGGTTGTCACAGCATTCTAATTAATTGGTTTTCGGAGATGAAGGTTATATGGGTGCTAAAGTTATATGTGGACCGATTTTTTTCAAACGGGAACTATAGTTAAATCGGTACACAATGAACGCCTAATTTTAAGTACTAACTAGCTTTTTTCAGTTTTCTTTTTATTTGTTCAAAATTTCTTTAGTGTGTCTTAAAATAAATAATATCTATATTAATATTAAACATATAAAAGATTAAATTTTACAGGACTATATCTTTTCATTATATCCGTTACTGTTGAAAAGCTTTTAGGAGCGTTTAAAATTTGATTATAACTTTTATATAAGAAAAATAAAACGACAGTATAATCAAAATTTTAAAATTACATCTTTCTACAAACAAATTTAATTTATAATTCTCTCATAATGTTATTATTTTTTTACATCCTGTATAAACAACTTTTGGTTAAAGGAATTCTGTTTAAGGCATAACTTTTTGTTTTTTGTTGTAACATTCCGCAGTCACACTGTATTTTAGATTTGCATAATTTTGTTGACAGTTTGGCTGATAAACAAATTTCAACATAAAATTTACATAAAATGCGGAATTGTGCAATCATATCTAAATGCTAATAGACTTCGTTTTAACCTGTCTGTTCAATAATTCTAACAAACCTAAATTATAGCATATCGCCACATGAAGTGAATAATCATATCTGTTAAATTTAAGAATTTCATTTAACTCAATACTACATTAAAATAAGTCAGAACAACAAGTAAGAATTTCAAATCAATATTTGAATGCGTTGTATACATCAGCACAAACTTACTAATTATACACTTTCTACCTATTTATGGTGTTAAAGGTTAAGATTTACGATGTTAAGATTTTGGTTCAAATTCGATTCGAACGAAATTTGGAACTGTCATTTCTATTTATAAAGCTAATATTGTTCCTAAATAAATAATAATTTGTGGCTGTTGGGTTCAAAATCTCATATCCAAGAAGTCAGACCTGTGTAAGCTGTGAGAAATAATGATCCGGCTTCGGACAATTTGATGGGCAGGTGGTACAAAAATGAATTGCAGTTCTCAACATCAGCAGATTACAAGAGCTTTTTAACTTAATGATAACGTATTTCTCCTCAAATATATATACACTCAGGGAAAAAACGTGCTGATAATAAGATTTTCTGCTTGAAATCGAAACTTTTTCTGCTTGAAAGTAGAGTAAATACGAAAAATCTTATTTTGAGAATAAAATCTTAATTTTTTAAGATTCTTTGTAAGATCGCAATCTTAAAAAAAATCTAAGCACAGGATCGATAACTAAGAATGTGTTCTTATTAATTAAGATTAAATTCTTAATTTTTAAGAATGCACTCTTAATTAATAAGAACATAATCTTAAATAATAAGAACGCATTCTTAATTATCGATCTTGTTCTTAGAACTTTTTCAAGATTGCGATCTTACAAACAATCTTGAAAAATAAGAGTTTATTCTTAAAATAAGATTTTTCGCATTTACTCTACTTTCAAGCAGAAAAAGTTTCGATTTCAAGCAGAAAATCTTATTATCAGCACGTTTTTTCTTATTATAATATTCGTATTTAAAGATAAAATAAAACACATTTTTTATTATTTTTTTCCTCTTCGAGGAATGTAATAGTATTCCTATATTTTAAAATTTATTTTAGATTATAGGTAGTTAGTAAAAAATTTTATCCTAAAAATACCTTGACTTCATCTTCCGTTGGAAAAAGTGTGCATATTTCTGTCAATATATCTTGGAAATCGTGAGGATGAAGTGGGAGATCCTTTTTTAGAATTTGATGTACTATAATCTGGATCAGCTCATCACGATAGTTATTGTTTAAATCTTTGTGTGAAGCATAAAATTCTAGGATGTTTTTGCCACTAACTGATTCATTCAATAATGAAGCTAAATCCTATATAAATAAACGAAAATATTTTATGTTTTGTACACATTTTAATGTATTAAGTAATTATCTAATACTTTTACCTTGTCAAACACTTTTTTGTTAACTTCCACATTTACAGAGACGATAGAGTGGAAGTTACATCCGCACATTTTTGTAGCCACTGACCTACCTTCGACGGTATCTTCATCAATTTCAAACTAAAGGACAAAACTATTAGTGGTTTAATTTACTTTCTAAATAAAATATTAAAACCTGTTTCTTTTTCCAGACAAATAATTTTTCACCAAACTCCATCCGAAGTCCTAAGGGTGGAATGGCTTCCTTTACATCATCTGCTTTCATATACTGCAGACTTCTAAAAGTTACATTTGAGCCTGAAATAAATTAAATCAATATAATTTTTTATAAAGAAATTTACTTATGTATTTATAAATATGATTAAAAACTTACGCTGCAGTACGGAAAAACGCATTCCAGATCGAATTCTTTCAAAAAAATTTTCAGCAACGAGTCATCGTCCGAGAAATCTGATGAAATTTCTTGTGAAGGGCAGTTCAATTCATACTCCCCATCACATACCGGAACTAAATTGCATTCTATTGAAATATTTAAAAGGATCACTTCATCCGGATTAAGGTTTTCCATTTATATTTCTTATTAAATTTATATTTTTTTTTTATCAAAAAATTAGTTTTTCACTTTTTCGCAACTACTTTGGTCGGCGTATTACAATTTATGACAAAATACTGAGAAATTTCCCTTAAACAAGCACACAAATCTACAAAATCAAGAATACGATCTTAAGATTAGAACTTACAATCTTCAAAATAAGAATAAAATCTTGAAATCAAGATCACAATCTTGAAATAAAGAATACGATCTAAAATTAAGATTTAAAATCTTATAATAAGATTAAAATCTTAAAAGCAAACAAATTACATGTTTATTTTTAGATTGTATTCTCATAAATAAGAATTTATTCTTAAATTTAAGAATATAAATCTTACTGGCTATATTTTCAAGATTGAAAATTCAAGATTTCGCAATCTTATATTGTAGATTTTTTTTCTTGAAATCAGATCGTCATTTTTCTCTTAGTGTATATAAAAAAGCAATATGTAGGTACTTGAAATTTTCTGAGACTATTTTTAAAAATAGTTTCCGCTCTCCTAGGCGACAAAAAAGAAGTCCTTTAAAGGAAAATTCAAAATATATAAAATCAAGGTTCGAAAAAATACTCTATAATACTGTATTTTATGGTACAGTACTGTATTTAGACAAGTTCTGTACAAAGTCACATACGTAACAAAGTGTTTAATTTAAGTATAGCTACCTTAAAGTTTAAGAGTACCTGTTTAAATACACAACGTTCATCATAACGTACTCTGATGTTGAGTATTATAACTTACTCTGTTATATTTATGTATATCTCATAGAAAAAAAAATTATAAATTTAGCATATCAATTTTAAGAATTTAAAAACAGTTCCAAACTGATGGACTGTTTTCTAGTCGGAAAAATGCGTAATAATTTTAACATGTACTTCTTATTCGTGTAGGTTGATTTCCGCTTTTATCTCAGCAATAAGCACTTTGATATCCCTAAGTTATATATTTACCAAAAAGTATTTGTTCAAATAGCTGCTCATTTTGTCAGTATTGAATATGGTTCTTCAATTTGGAACTGTTATATTTTTTTTATGAAAATATACGAATTATTTATGAATACACAACAACACAAAATCCCAAGAAAATAGTACCTTATAATAACGTACCGTACTTTTTATACACTTTACCACCATAGGTGGAAAGGTTATATTGGGTTTGTGCTGATGCACAGTGGTTTACGGACGCTTTTTTTGGAAATAATTCTGTAACATTTGAACGACTGGAGATATTTTAATGAAATTTGTTACGGTGGTAGCCAAGGAGTATTCGAGTTGGTTTTCGAAAGCACTGGTCCATGAGGAGTCGGGAGAGTGATTGATGGACCTTCAAAGTTGGTCACCTCGGGTGTTCGACTTTTTTAAAAATTCGCCAAAAATCCATTTATAGATGGATTGAAAAGAAATTTTAAACTTAAGTTGTCCTTGAGAAGATCTACAAAAAATATGCTTACATGTGTAAGTTATCTCCTTTAGGTTTCGATATATTTGGGTAAAAAGGAATTTTTGGGTTGATTTTTTACCTATTTTTTAAGCTTTTTTTGATCTGGTGAACGCATCTGAGAACCAAAAATTTTTTAAGAATATTCGTTAAATTTGTAATTCTAAATTTGTAAATTCTAAATAATTGTGCAAGTCGGTTACAGATATCTTCTTTCGTTTAAAAGTTAAAAATATTCAAAGTTGAAACTTAAAAAAAATTTCTCTTTTTTTTTGAGTTTTTCCCTAAAAGATAGCTACATTTTTTCACTAATAAAAAAATATTTTCCTAAGAAATATAACAAGATTTTTAAAGTTTTTAAAAGAAAATATAATGAGAATGCATATAAACAAATTTCTTGCTAATTGGACTTTTGGTCCTCGCACATGCCTTCTCCAAAAAATGGCAATTTGTAAAACAAAAATTTTGGTTTTAATAAAAATTTCTCAAAAGGCAAAGCACCGATTTGAAAAAAATTTAATGTTCATATTTCCTAATATATCTGTTATTGATTAGAAAAGTTTTTTTCTGAAACGAGCTGCAAATAGAGTCAGTGTTGCCATTTTTGTAAAAAAAACTCGTTTTTGAAACCCTTTTTTCCCGAGTTGGGAATTGGGGAATTTTTTAGTTAAAATTTGGATTTTTTGAGTCTATTGCTTGTAGATCTTATTGGTCTAGAAACCTACAAAATTTCATTCTTTATCCATGTAATTTCTACAAAATATCAAAAATTGAAATTATTTTTCTTAAAACAGTAGAAAAATAATATTTTTTTGTTTTACGATACAAAGTGTAAAAAATTAACTCACTTAAAAAAGATTTTTAATTGGTGTTCATCTCCTGGTCTTTCCCGATCCAATGATACTAAACACGTATATCAAGCTTTAATACGTAGCCTTTAAAAGCTGTGAAAACTTAGCCTTCCATAGCATTTTGAAGCTAAATATTGGAGTATGTTTTTTCTTTACTTTTTTAAGAAATTTTCGAAAATTTAAAAATCTTTTAGATCGGACCCAATTAGCGAAAGTTATACGGACCCAAAAGTTTTATATACCCGAGATAGGCACTTTGACCCACTGTAGAGCCCACTGTGCTACCGACAAATACCTTCTTAAACATTGATCTAAAAGCCTCACACCTCTTCTATTGTCGTTCCAAATTTTGTGAAATTCCCTCTAGTAGTTTAGAAATTGCAGAGTTAATACCACTGTGCACCATTAATATTATTTGCACACATTACTCTCCAATACTCCAATATTAAGCTTTAAAATGCTATAGGAGGCAAAGTTTTCACAGCTTTTAAAGGCTACGTATTAAAGCTTGATATACGTGTTTAGTATCATTGGATCGGGAACACCAATTAAAAATCTTTTTCAAGTGAGTTCATTTTTTTACACTTTGTATCGTAAAACAAAAAAATATTATTTTTCTACTGTTTTAAGAAAAATAATTTCAATTTTTGATATTTTGTAGAAATTACATGGATAAAGATATCACAATGAAATTTTGTAGGTTTCTAGACCAATAAGATCTACAAGCAATAGACTAAATTTCCCAATTTCCCAATTTTAACTAAAAAATTCCCCAATTCCCAACTCGGGAAAAAAGGGTTTCAAAAAATGAGTTTTTTTTACAAAAATGGCAACACTGACTCTATTTGCAGCTCGTTTCAGAAAAAGCTTCTCTAATCAATAACAGATATATTAGGAAATATGAACATTAAATTTTTTTTCAAATCGGTGCTTTGCCTATTGAGAAATTTTTATTTAAACCAAAAATTTTTTTTACAAATTGCCATTTTTTGGAGAGGGTATGTGCGAGGACCAAAAGTCCAATTAGCAAGAAATTTGTTTTATATGTATTCTCACTATGTTTTCTTTTAAAAACTTTAAAAATCTTTTTATATTTTTTAAGAAAATATTTTTTTATTAGTGAAAAAAATATAGCTATCTTTTAGGGAAAAACTCAAAAAAAAAGAGAAATTTTTTTTAAGTTTCAACTTTGAATATTTTTAACTTTTAAACGAAAGAAGATATCTGTAACCGAATTTTATTACAAATTTAACGAATATTCTTAAAAAATTGTTGGTTCTCAGATGCGTCCACCAGATCAAAAAAAGCTTAAAAAATAGGAAAAAAATCAACCCAAAAATTCCTTTTTACCCAAATATCTCGAAACCTAAAGGAGATAACTTACACATGTAAGCATATTTTTTGTAGATCTTCTCAAGGACAACTTAAGTTTAAATTTCTTTTTAATCCATCCATAAATGGATTTTTGGCGAATTTTTGAAAAAGTCGAACACCCGAGGTGAAGGTCCATCAATCAATCTACCGACCCCTCATGGAGCAGTGCTCTCGAAAACCAACTCGAATACTTGACTATCTTGACTTGACTATCACTATACCAAATTTTATTAGAATATCTCCAGTCGTTCAAAAGTTGCAGAATTATTTCCAAAAAAAAGCGTCCGTAAACCACTGTGTGATGTTTGTAACGCAGAGAAATATTGGTCTGAGACCCACCTTTTAGTATACCAATCGACTTTTAACGATGTCCGGCTGGCTGGTTGGCCGGTTATCTACATGTCGAAACTTTAAAGATAATTTGATGAAATTTGGCACAGGCTCATATTTTGGTCCATTCTTTTTGGGGAAAATCGGATTACTATTTCGGGTACCTTCCATAGGGATGCCTTCCCGGAATAGAGTTTTTGGTCCTTTACAGCCACAAATTTAGTTTTATTTTAATAATATTCAGCACAAATGTTGCTTATCAAAACCTTAATCAGTGTTCCTTATTTTGTAGACCATACCTCCCAAACAAGACATATTCTCAAAAGACGCTTATATACATATAAAAGCACAAAAACGTTAATAACTCTAAAGATAATTGCATTTGATTACTTAAACTTTGCACAGATAAATATTTAGTAAATATGAGCCAGATAAATATTTAGTAAATTTGGTAACAATCGGTCCACAATTGACCCTAGCTCCCATATCAGGCCCGTACCCGGAAATGATATAAAGCTCAAAATTTTGAAAAAATAGCACATAGTTATGTATGTATGTCTCTAAGACTTAAGAAAAACTTATTAATTGTTGGTCCATATTTGATCTTAGTAGTGAAGGGTATAATATAGTCGGGCTTGACCGACTATAGCTTTTCTTACTTGTTTTATTGTGCCTTTGTGTACCCAACTTTGTTTCCGACATAGTTAGGTATATAAAAAAAATAACTTTTGCGTGTGCGTAAGTTCAGTACAATATAATAAGGTACGGTTTTTTCGAATCTTGCATACAATATGATATTGTATTTTTATATATACATAAATATAAATATATATTATATATGAAGTGTTTTGGAAAGCCATTTTCAATTCAGCCAACAATATACATATTCATATACGAGTCTGTAAGTAAACACGCACTAAAAAATGAAACCAACAAATCAAAATAATCCGTAGTGGCTCAAGGACATTCAACATACATATATACCTACACATGCATGCATTTCCAAAATACTCGTATACAAGAAAAGTATTTAATGAATATTTGTTTTTGACTATCTTTTGGTACAATGTGCTTAGACACCATTAAAAAAACATTATTTCATTCGTTTGAATTTATACAAACGTCTTTTTAATTAATATTTTGTTAGTTGGCGTTCGGCTGCGTGTTTGTTTCCCGTCACTACTAAGGGCTCATTTAGACTGCTTGTATTTATCGTGCAACTTGTCCGATGTTTACAAAATTAATAAATATCGCCAGTACGAAATATTTATTAAATCATTTATCTTAAATACGCCGGATTAAATGACAAATATTGTACTTTCTAAAATGTACAATGTTATATTAACCTTAATACCGCCGCACAGTGGGGTGAATGGTAGAGAAAGTGGCGATTAATTCATAAAAGTTATTGATAAATATTAATAAATACATAAAAGCCCAATATTTAAAAGAAAAAATTTTGAAAAAACATAAAGTGTTAACCTTTTATGGGTTTTTTTTCTATTTTGGATAAAATGGTCTTATTTGACTATTTTCGCTGTAACTTTGGAATTAAAAACAATGTGCCTTTAGAAAAAATATTTTTTTTGTTTAAATAAATAAAATAAATATTAAATATTTGTTGATGTTTAGTTTTAACAAAAAACATGTTTTTTCAAAAATTCATAACATAGAAGAATATATAGAAGGTCGTCAGCTGATCCACTAAAATTTAGTATTCTACTAAATCACACGTACACGAAATAAAAGCTTTTTTAATAAACAGAAAAGCTTTTTGCACTCAAAATTTTGTTTGAATAATTCCGCGAAATTTTGAATGAAACGCACTGTTGTAAATTGCACACATAAAATGTTATTTTTTTTTTTAATATTTTAACATTATTTTAATGTAGAAACACTTTTTATTTTTTACAAACTGAAAATTTTTTTATTTTGTTTTCTTTCGACATTCTATTTTTTGTTTTGCTTAATTTATATTGAGCAAGTAGGGCTGCAATTTTTGGTATTAAAAAAATGAATGAAATTTAAAATAAAAGATTGTTTATACATTTTAATTATCCTAAAATCAAGTAAAAAAAAATCTTGAAAAAATCTTGAAGAAAATTTGCGTCCCATCATATCATACTTTTTTGTGCAACTGTTTGTATTCATTAAGAAAAGTAAAAGCTCTTTTTAAGCTTACCGATACCATATTACTGATCCGTACTTTTGACATGTCCCAAGTGTACTTTGATATTTCGTTGACTTTCTAGGTATTTATTTATTCTATGATTCATAACTCCAAAGATTTTACTCAAAAAAGTCACATTAGAAAATATTATTAATTTTTATTTATAAATATTTGTAAACAAAAAACAAACATTTCAGAAAATAAAGATTAAAAAAAATATAAAGCCTCTTTATTTTCTTCATTTAATTATTTATAAAAGCAATATTTACTACATAATCATCATATTTTAAAATTTCGCGAAAATGTAATTTTTTGGTCATAATGAGGAGGTGCTTGGTAAATTTTATTAATGTTCAAATTTAACAATATCTTAATGCATATTATTGTCTAGTATATAGAGAATGTATGCTGTTTTTTTCAAAATTGTATGACATTAACCCTTTCTTTCCCGGGCGGAAAAGTAAAAATTTTGATTTTTTAGTTTTTTATGACAAAATTAGGAAAACTTAAGAATTTATTAGTGAATTTCGGAAAATCTTATAAAAATAATTATTTGTATCATTAATTTCATAAAAATAATTATTTGATTATTGTTATGATATTACCATGAAAAATAAAATTTAAAAATTTGAGCTTTGCGCCGGGAAAGAAAGGGTTAAAATTATCCAATTTAAAAAAAGACTCACTATATATTTTTTATATACTGAGCAATAATATTGATTAACAGTTTTATTAAAATTGAACAGAAATAAATTTAAAAAGCACTTGTAAAATAAAGACCAAAAAATTAGATTTTTCGCCGAAAATCGGCGAATTAAAATCGCTGTTACGGCGAAACTGTTAAAGAATTGACCTCGGCTTTTCATTAATTTTATTTTTCTAGTTGTATATTTTAAATTACCGGTGAAATAATTTTTTTATTCTTATATTTTCTAAGCAAAATTTTCGAAAATATAAAAAATTAGTTTTGAAACCGACCTGTCGGCAACTAGAATTCTTTCACAAAAACTTCCATAACTCAAAAATCGCACTAATGCGCAACAAAATATTTTGGGATTTATTGACTTAAATATTATGTTTTATGGCCATAAAATCATTTTTTCCTGCACTCATCCGCAAAGTTGTGGAAACTCAATGTATATATTAAAATTACCAAATTTTTAGAGCTATTTATTTTTTTATTTTTTAAATATTTTTAAAACATTTATCTAAATAAAAAATATCATTTTAAATGCTCATATACCTGATGTTAACGATTCCGCTATAAAACTTTTACTTATAAAAGTTTTAATAAAAACTATAATCACTTGAAATATCAAAATTTTTTCTTTTGATCAATTCGCGCAAAAATAACAAAAATTATTGAACTTTGAACACTCACTGTAAATAAAATAAACTACCAAGAACTTTTACTTTTGCAGTTAGCGATGTAGAATTTTATCTACTTTCATATGGTACCAAATATGGTTGCGAAAGTTAAAGTTCATCTTTTGAATTAATCGCCATTATTGAAGGCTTTCGCCCCAACGTGCGCCGTAAATAACAACAGCCAACAAATGATATTTTTGCCTAAGCAGACAGATAAGAAATAAAGCTCTCTCTGTATGATCTAAAATTATGCTCTACAAAACGCTAATACTACCGGTGTCTGCTGGGGACAGTATTTTTGAAGGACTATTCACTGCGACTACTATATAGCTTTTTTTCGACCGTTTTAATATTGTAATCGCTAAAAAACAGAATTGTTTAAAGAAAACAAAGAAACTGCTGTTTTATTAAATAACATATCAATGGCAAAATAACATGGATTGGGCTTTGAATTTCTTCAGCATTAACCATATACTCCAGATCAGACAATCGGCTATTTGTTTGCTTTGCTCACAACTCAAAAAAATGCTCGTTATGAAGAAAAAACTAATCGCCGAGTAATAGGCATTCGCTGAAACCGAGCCACTTTTAAAGCTAAAGGCAAATCGCGCTATAAAATAAAAACTTACAGTCTAAGCCCCACTTTTCAAGCTCTTATCAAAAAGTTGTTTTCCTTAGCCGGAATTTAGAATTCAAATATTTATTAAGTTAATGATTTTTTACAAGCAATTTACATTCATAATTTACAAATAGTATGTTAATGTTATTCAATTTGTCGCAAAAATAACTTAAATTGTCCTTCCCCAATTGATAAGAATATTTTAAGTTATTTGGATTTTTTATGAGAATTTTCATTTATGCTGTTAACTTTAAGAGTTTTTTTATTTATTATAATGTGCCTTTTAGCGCATAATTCTTCATACATCATATGGTTTTATTCATAAGGTTTTGTAACACTGAAAAAAGGTAAAAAAGTCAGATGGATATAATTGAAAAATGTGTTTACTTTCCCATCCCTGATGTCAGCTTGGTTCAGTATACTGTCAAAGATGTTTGGGAAATAGTCCGCTGTTGGCGCTGATTCCATCGAGAATTTTATTTTAAGTGACTCTCTTCGTTATTTTTAAGTTTTTGTTTTTGTAACGGGCGAATTCACTTATTCCGCCATATTTAAATTATATATTTTTTTTCTTAAGATTATTATAGTTTGTAATTCGATAGAGAATATTTCGGCTCTTTAAACGTTGTTCAAATAAATTTGTAAAAATCTGGAGCTGTTTTATACTGCACACTGTGCAGCGCACAGTGTACTACAAATGAGTTTGTTTTTTGGTATTAACTCTGCAGTTTCTAAGCTACTGGACGGATTTTGACGAATAGAATTAGAAGACCAGTAGATAGATCAGGAACAACGCTTAAGGACGCATCTATCTGTAGCACAGCGGAGCAAAGTTGCCCACCTCGGGTATATAAAGCTTTGGGTGCATATAACTTTCGCCAATTTAGTCCGATCAAAATGATTTTTACATTTTATTTAGAAAAAAAAAATAAACAAGAAAAAACATTACTACATTATCTCTTATAGTTTAAGAGATATTTAACTAAAAACATTATTTTTTCATTTTTTGGCACGACTTCTGGCCTTTTTTGGCTTATAAATGATTTGTGGTAAGACATACATTTTTTGAAAAAATATTGTGAGGTTGCTGATAAATTTCTAAATAAATTAGAAGAAAACATTTAAAATTATATAAAGTTTATAACACAGAAAAAATTTACAAAGTTTGTGTACCGAAATTAAAATAAGGTAGACATGTTATACATCAATGAAAAGAGTATTTTATACCTGTACTTTCAAGTGAGGTTACCAATTTTTCGCAATTAGGAAATTGGTTTAAGACTTTTGTCAACAAAGTTAAACAATAATAAATTTACATAATTTTTGAATATCACTTTGTAATTTTTTGTAAAAATCTTTAAAACTAAACAAGTTAGTTCTGAAATTTTAATGAACATTTTTGATTGTAGAAAATCAATAAATTTGTGTAATTTTTTAACATTACTTTGTAACTTTTTTGGAAAAACTCTCTAAAACTGAACAAGGTATTATGACCATTTTTAAAAATTCAGAAATATAATCTTCAGAACGGGTTCTGAAATATTAATTAACATTTTGTAATACCGAAGAGTACACTTTTCGAAAATTTAAGTTTTTTTTAGAAAAACGGTCTGTGAGGCCCTATTTATTACCGGGCGAACTTCACACTAAGTATAATTTTTTTAAAAAAGTTTTGAAATCCATAATCAAATTTTTTTTTTAATTCATTTAGAAATTTTTCAGCAATCTCACAGTATTTTTTAAAAAAATTCTTCGTCTTACCACAAATGATTGATAAGCCAAAAAGGCCAGAAGTCATGCCAAAAACTGCAAAAAATAATGTTTGGAGTCAAACATCTTCTAAACAATAAGAGATATATGACTTCAGATGTTTTTTTTTCGTGTAAAATGACAAATATTTTCTAAATTTTTTCTATATATAAAGATTTTCACAAAGATATATTTACGCTATTTCAGTCGTTTTGACCTACATGGGAACTGGGGTCTATATTTGACCTACTGTCAAGAAATTCTGCAATTTGGTTACAGGTCTTACAGAAATTATGTATACAAAAAATTAACATAAAATTGTCATTATGTTCGGATTTACGATCATTTAGTGAGTTTTGGCTGAAGAGTTTGTATGGAAGCTATGTTCAAATATGGACCGACTTCAACAAAATTTGATATAGTGATTTTCGTGTATATAAGCATTATTTTTTTTAATTTCTTGAAAATATACTGATATTTTCTGCCAAAATACAAATTCCGGGTAGTGAGACCCATGAGTGGTTTCCTAAATAATGAACCGATTTGCCGAATAGCCATAGTCCCTACTAACAAAAAAATTTTTCCGTGCTAAATTTCATCAAATTATCTTTAGAACTGCAACCTGTACTTTGATTAAAAGGTTTTCAGGGGGCAACCGTCCTGACGGAAGGACGGACTGACATCATTAAATCGACTCAGGGAGTGATTCTAAGTCTATTGGCATATTAAAAGACCAATATTTCTATGCGTTACATACATCAGCACAAACTTATAATTCCCTTTCCACCTATGGTGGTGAAGATACATTGTTTTGCTGAAATTTATATTGACAACATTTCGTCTTATAATATAATAATTTTTTAGTTATGTGGCACGAAAATGTAACATATGCTGACTAAGGGTAAAACAACACATTTGTAATAATTATGCAACTTTAAATAATGTTCAAATTATTGCAAGAAAAAAGATAAGTGTGCTAAACAAAATTTGTAAATATGCTGTCACTATGTTTGCATATTAAAAGTGTTGTTTTTTTTTTTTTTTTTTGTTTTTAAATATATTTGCAACAATTTACATTCTAATAAATACATACTTAGAAATATTTCCATATTTTTATTTAATTAAGTGAAAACTCAAATTCTTGTTTTATCAATTCTGGAATCTTCCAGCAAGTAACATCAAACATCATCAAAGTTGTACATATATGGCTAAAATAAAAGTTTAAAAAGAATATGTTTGTCAATTTAATTTACATCAAACCTGTTACAACCAACTTTTAAAACTAAAAAACTCACTACAACTTCTTTCTAAACGAACGAAATCTCATGAATCAATAGTAAAGAATTTTATTTTATTTACTATAATAAAAAAAGCCGGTCTTCTTGACTCCACTGAACCAATAGACCATGTTTAAAAACTTCATTCTCTCTCGCGTTAACATCACTTAGTGTTTCTCTCTGTTTGCTTTTGGAGCTCTGAAATTTTCTTTGGGGCTCTTATTTAATATTTACTACCAACAACTGGTATTAAGTCTGCTGCGTCTGCGCAACTTTCTTTCAAACATGTATGTAAGTATTTATGTTGTGTTTTTGTGTGTTGGAACTTTTTTTGTTAGTAAAATTCTTTTGGTTTTTGTTGTTGCTGATCTTGGTGTTGCGGTTGTTGAATCTGAGTGCGAGTATCTGTGAGTTTGTTTTAGCCATTTAAAACTGCTCTTAACCATGCACTTTCTTGTTTTTAATGTCTGCTCAAAGTCTATAACTTTATACTGTTGACTGACTGACTTGCGGACTATTTAGTTTGCTTTTGACTGTTTTTTTGTTTTTGTTTTTCTTTATTACAATAGAGGCCGAATTAGTGGAGCTAAGAAGAACAACGGTGACAAGCAACAATAACATCATCATCATCATCATCATCAAGAAATACATAACATACATGCAAACAAGAGTACTAGTAATACAAACTTACTACATCCATTAATACATATCTACATACAACAGCCAACAAGCAGAGACAGTAACAGTAGCGTTTTCAAAGACTTCTTTTTCGTATATTTGGTCTGATGTAGACACTGAAGAATGGTTAAAAATCTTTTAGACCACAAACTAGGCGAATCAGTACGCTGTATACTCTGAAACCGTTTAGTTCGTAACTCCGGATAAATAAAAAAAAAATAACAACATAATCAAATGGTCATTAAAAATGTAAAATCAGCTTCTTTGCTAGTGTGATCGAGTCTTTTTTTTTAACAAAATTTAATACGAAAAGGATCTCGTTGATAGATTTTCTTTATTTCAATTTAAAAA
The DNA here is from genome assembly GCA_933228675.1 of Stomorhina lunata. NCBI lineage: Eukaryota > Metazoa > Arthropoda > Insecta > Diptera > Rhiniidae > Stomorhina > Stomorhina lunata. The sequence goes on from OW121744.1 coordinate 69,730,020, forward strand.
ACAAGCACATTGCGTAAAGATTAAGATCAGTGCCATTTGAGTGCAAATTACAATAAAACAAAACTCATTTATATATTTATAAAATATTTGGAATTCGAATAAAATATTTTACAAATAAACAAAAGAAAATATTATCAAAAATCTTTAAAATGTCATATTTTATACAAGAATTCATTGATAAATAAATGTTAAAATCCAATACCAAATAAAACAGTTGGTAAAATATAAATATATCTAAACTCATTCCAACACTTTTATTGACACAAAATTGGAGAATCGCCACAGGATATTTACTTAGAGACAACATATATTTGCTTGTATGTACACAATTTTTTAATATTAAACAAATATATAAACAAATTTATATTTATAAAAAAAAAAATAATTCTAAAAATAAAATCAAAAAAAGTATATACACGAAGGATTCCAAAAAATTCAGCATGTTTAATTTTTGGTACAGATATTGAAAAATTGGGGTTAGAGCCTAAGATGAAATATGAAAACTCATCCATATTCTCTCATTAGTTTTCAAAATTTGATGTTCCTTTATAATAACAATTAGAGTGAGATATTTTTCTCGTTAAACAGATGCTTCCAACTTTTAATCTTGATAATTTGTGATTATTCAAACAAAAATCTTAACTTCGATAAGTCGAAATTTTTTGGAATCCTTTATAAGCCAAAAAGCTAAACATAAAAAATTTAAAATAAAATATACAATTTATAAAAAAGGAAATACATAGTTTGTTTTATGTAAAATAAAACTTAAAAAAGGATTAAAATCATTTACTTCCGTTTTTGGCATAGTTTAATGAAGTGAATTTGACATCAACATTTTTTTTTTAATTTTATGTATGTATATATATTATCATACTTAAAGAATTAGGAAATTTGTTTCTAAAAATTTAATTAATGCAACTTTTTAATACAGAAATTTTTATCAAATACAAATGAAAACCTTATTTTGAAAGTGGATTGAGTCCATTTTTTTAATTGAGATATAAAGGGTTCTGCGTTTTAGTGGTTTTAAAAATATAGGTGACCAATTTTATTATATTACATTTTTAATTTAAATTTATTCCTCCATAAAAATTATTTATTCCTCCATAAAAGTGAAGTTATTAAATCCTTTTGGAAATGTGTTTTTTAGCGGATTAAACTTATACCACCTTCAAAACAAAAATTTTAAAATATACATTTTTTAATTTAAAAATGTATGGGACTTCAACTGTTTTCAAAACAAAACAAATAAAATTAAATTGTTTCGTTTTGTTTGAAATGATTTTTAGTTTTGAATTGAAAAATGTATTAGACTTCACTTTCAAGACCAATTAAATAAAAAATTTTGTTTCGAAAAATTTTGCCAAATATTTTTCATAGTAAGATTAACAAAGAACCAGTAATTTGGTTAATTTTTCTTGGATAAAAACTATCCAGATTTGTTCTTAAATTAGTGTAATGTAGTAAATATTTAATAATGTTTTTTAAGTCTGCTAATATATTACTTTTTGCGTAGTATTTAAATTCAAAGAATGGACTTATACCACTTTCAAAAGTTGTATGAAATTGTTAAGTACAAAATGTTTGACTTTCAATATTTCAGTAGGTTTTGTAAATTTGAAATTAATTATTTCTTGCGCAGTAAGATCCACAATTGCAGAACCTTTCCCCATCATTAACTCAATTCGTTTTTGGAAGTTGGACTTATTCCCCATTCAAAATAAAGTATTTGAATGTAGGAAAAAATTGATTTATGCAGCAGAGATACATAGGTATTTTTATCCTATACTTGTTTTCAATCTTAAGTTTTAAATATTGTTTGATTTAAATTTAATTATTCAAATTATTTATTCGTTTAACAGTTCGTTCGCTTCTCTGGGTGAAATACTTTCGAAATGTCCAATTTTCTATCAGACTAAATTTGACCTTAGACATGTGTTGTTGTAAGAAAAAGTCTAATAGGTTAAAATTACAAGACATCAATGGCTTGTTCATATCATAATCACTTAATATGACCATTCTTTTAAATCACTTTTGCAGAATATCAAATGTGGCATGAGTGGCCGTCATATTGATTTCACCCAGCAAAACTTTTCATTTAATACGAACTACTTACTCATTAACTGTTGAAGTCATTACATTAACATGGTGATGTCATTGGAGGTAATTACTTACCAGTTGCAAAAAAGTAGGGACTTGGGTAAGCAATTGAAAAACAACAACAAAATATTTACTTTTGGTTGTTTTATTTAATAAACTTTTGTTTAAATCAACTGCAAAATTTGGTTTGAACTCACCTTCCTATTACTGACTACTTTTTAATAAAACAATTGAAATTTTTCATTTTATAAAAATATTTAGACAAAAATTATTCATAATGTTATTTTTTATTTATTACCGTGAGTTAGTTTTCTTCAAAAATTTTTACAAAGGATAATATTGAAATTTTTCAAAATTTAAAAGTCATTTAAAAAACTTTTTCAATATGAAATGTTTTAAAAATGAAAAAAAAAAATAGCCTGGGCTTGGTAGAATTTTAACCCAGGCCATGCAGGTCAAATTACTATTCCAATTACAAATAAGTACTTACTGTAATAACTTATAAGTAATTCGGAGGGACGTAAAATAATTTTAGGTGCATATAGTAGAAGTGTTGGAAAGCTTAAGTTTTGAACCTGGAAAACCTAGATTTTATTGCGGTGGCACAATCGCCCCCAAAGAAGGGCATCTCAGACTCACAAATCACTTAAAACGATATATAATTGTCCCATTCCAACCGATTTGAAGATAACTATATAGCATATATCTGTGGCAATGTGGAAGAATAGCTTAAGTCGAAAATTGAAGTTTTGAGATATTATCAATTTTGTGTAATTTTTCTTTTGCTTCATTTCTGCGAATAATTTATGTATTAATATATAGTAACATGTTTAGTAGAGAAGAAGAATGAATATTAAAAAAAAATATTGTTAAATTCAGAAGATTTTACGTTTTTTCTACTTAAGCTCTTCTTCGAAACTGAAAGTTGCGTGGAACTGGACCTTAAGTAACTTTAAGCGGGTCTGTTTGAATAAAAAGTATATATTGTATTTTTTTATGTAAACATAAGTTGTTTGAAAATAATGACTTTATTTTTTCAAGGTCAACATTTTACAGCGAAATTGTTATATGATAAAAGATAAATATGAATATGTACACAAAATTATATGTACATAAGTTGTTTTGGTCAATGCATTATTGATTCAAGAAACTTAAGCTAAAAAGTAAACATTCATAACATCGATAAAAAAACCGAGTTTTTTAAGACGGACTAAACACATTTAAGCGCCTTTGCTGATGCAATGCAATAAACACCTTAACTCAATTCTATCTTATGTCGACTTAAGTTGTCACATATATATATATATATATATATATATATATATATATATATATATATACATATATATATATATATATATATATATATACATATATATATATATATATATATATATATATATATATATATATACATATATATATATACATAAATATATATATATATATATATATATATATATATATATTTATATAATTCCACGACCACATTCCAATTGGAACAAGGGGTACTTCTCTCAAACAATGAGCGGCATCCGATTCTATTTTTAGACTCATTGAAAGGGACCTACGTTTTAACTCCGAACAGCAAATGCATTAGTTAGAGAAGTTTTACATAATACTCAATAACCAATGCCTACCCGAGTTATGAGGTGAACCGCCGCTTTTTTGAACATTTATTTTTTTTCAAGTGAGTCTGGCCGGGGATCGAACTTGGAACCTCTGGTATGCTAGGCGGATGAGTAATCTGCTATACCACGGCGGTTCTATATAGCAAATACTTAGGTCAAAATCTACAAAAAACAAAAATTTTAAATTTTTCTCCCATTCTGAACCGATTTTTTGCTAATATCTGATCTATATATAACCCGATTTTTCTGATTTAATGTTTTGTATAAAATGAACCAAATGTTGAACATTTTGCAAGCTAGATTTATATTAAAAGCTTTGCTATGTAAAAAGTTATAACTTACAAAAAGTTATGTTGCAAAAGTACTTTGTCGTCCTGAAAGTAGTCAAGCAAATAAAATAAAAAAAAACTAACAATACTCAGTTTTGGAAATTTTTTAAATCTTTTTCGGAATTCTGGGATTTCTGTTACGAAAAATATATTTTTTTTTTTGCTTAACATGTTTAAGTTTTTAGGCTTTTTACCAAAAGTGTTATTTGTTTTTAAATTTTCAATAATATTTTTTACGAAGAACACAATTTCCTTTATATTGATATATAATGGCACTATATTGCCAACTAAAATGTTTGTACAATGTAATTTTATTAAAAACCTTAAACTTCGCCTCAACACTTCTTCATTTAAATTATTTTAAAATCGTCAAAAAGATTTAGAAGACTTATTTCCATTTTTTTTACCATCCCACTGTGCATTATTTTTTAATTATTTTCAATTACATTCTTACCTTAAAATTTTTTTAAGAAGTACGATTATAAAAACATGTGATATTGATTATGATGATATTGCAACTTACAAGCGATATCTAAAACTTGAATTTAAAAAACCTGTGTAGTTTTAAAATGTACAATAGCAAATTTGCTATAACTGAAATATAAAATGTAATCTTTAAAAAATGTGTAATCTATAAAATGTGTAATCTTTGTGAAAGCCATTTATATATCTCTATAGTATTGTATTGCTTTTAGGTATTTACATTTTTTTATGTTGCCATGATAATTTGCCAAATATTATAAAAAAATCATGGACTGTAAATTACTTTCATTTTTTGTCACGTCCGCAACAGAACTTTCTTTTTGAACTAAGAACGTACTGAATTATTCATATTTACTTAAATTCAGTTCCTATTCAGTGTAAAATAAATTTAAGTGATGAATTCAACAAAATCAGGTCAGGAAGACTTATTTTATGTTTTTATTACTAACAACGACTAATGGAGTTTAAAGTAATAAAATAAGAAAATCTAATAAATTTTAACAAAATATTTTATAAGAATAAAAAGACATTCAGAATTATATGAACCAATAAATAAAGAGTTTACTTCATCCCCGTTTTGTATAACTGTTAATTGTTTAATAGATTATAGCTTTTTATTAAATCCCACTATGAAATGCTCTAATTAATATATAATTTTTATTCTGCTCTAATTAATTATTTAAAACTTCTTTGAAATAAATAAATAAATAATAAAATTGTAATACTTATATCGGCCATTTGCTGCAACATCTTCATAATCAACAAGTAAGAAAGAGCGAAAGTTCCCACGGTATTCCGTCCTTCATAACAAAACAATTCGGAATTTTAAGGATCCGACGAAAGATTGTCGTTCAGAATAATTTCTCAGTTACGACAACACAAAAAATTGCTTAAGTCGTCAAAACCGACTATATAATACATCACTACGTTAAATATGAACCAATTATCCAATTTTTTTCTTAATTCTTGTAGACTTAAAAAGAATTCCGAATAAAATATGCATGTACTATTTCAAGGAAAACTTATCCATTGTGCAACAAACACATTTTTTTATCGCACAAACTCTTATAGATATGTCCAATAGGGCGTCTCGAAAAAAAGGTTTGCCGTACACCACCCAATATAAAGTATTGCTTTGAGACAGTTTCGAAAAAAAAAATATTTTTTTTCGGTGCACATTGGGGTTGCCAAAATACATTTTTCGTTATATCTTCGGCATTTACAGTCGGATCTTAAAGTGTGACATATACATGTTTTTGTCTCGAGTAGGCCAATATTTAATAGTCATTGGTCTCAGATATCCGGTTCTAGCATTTATCCATCATACCTCAGTTCCTACCACCCTAATGTACCTCCATAATATCAGAAAATTAAAGCTCTTAAAAAATAGTTAAACTTTTACTAAGGAAGTTTTTTGATAACTCCAACCGAACTATTAAAAACAAGGAATTTTTGTTTTTGCCGCACATTGGGGTCGCCAAAATGCATATCTTCGCCATTTACAGTTGGATCTTTAAGTGTTATATATCGATGTTTTTGTCTAAAGAAGGCCAATGTTTTGTGTTAATAATTATTGACCTTAAGTACGCTCTTTTAGTACTTCCTCATGATATCTCAACTCATATAATAAGAATAAAAAAAATTAATGTAAAATTAAAAAATTTTAGTTAATCATGTCTTGATGTCTTGTCCAAGTTTGATATATTTTTGACTACTCTCGAATTAAGAACAACTTTGGGCCATGCGTTGCTCCTCGGTGACAGATTCATGTACTACATGAACAAAACGCTTGGTGTTTTGTGAATGGCATAGACAATGTGTAAAAATAATTAAAATTATCAAATAAAATTATCAAAAGAAAGAATTTTCCTTATTTGAACCTAGTATTTCGATTATTTTATAGCTGCAATGCTTCTAGCTGTTCTTGCATATAGAACTGCAAGCATGGCGGCTCAGTCAATTCAAAAATTTTCCAGTTAAACATATAGAAATATGAGTCATTCTCGAAGTTCATAAAATTCTGAAATTGTGGGCCGAACATTTGACGAATGCCTACCGATGCTTCATTTCTGACTGATAGAATCTTTGTATAACCGTCTGTTATCTGTCTGTTATCATCGACAACAAAATATTCTCAGGGTTGAAAAGGAAGGCGTTATTTTCTATGAGCCGACGAAGGATTTGTTTTTCATCGTCCGAAAATGTGACGAAAAATGTATTTCGGCGATCCCAATGTGCGGCGAAACGAAAATTGCTAGTTTTTTTATAGTTCGGTTGGAATTATCGAAAAACTTCCTAAGTAAAAGTATAATGATTTTTTAAGAGCTTTAATTTTGTGATATTATGGTGGTACATTAGGGTGGTAGGAACTGAGGTCTGATTAATAAATACAACAACTATTATTTTAAAATACTATTATTTTAAAATACTTAAAAATACAATTTAAACTAAAAACAAAATTTAAAAATAGCTGATAAAGCAACAGAAGGAAAGCTACTTTTTCAAAGAGATCTTAACACTTCTTTCAGAAAAGATCCTACTAATAAGATGCCTGAACTCAGTTAGAGTTCAAAATTACAGAAAATATTTAGAATTCTACATATATTGCTGATAAACGATGTGGTAGTCAGGAATACTATTGTATTGTTACGGGTGTTTTGGCTTAGTTAGTATATCGACTCCGAATGCAATATAAAATATGTTATTATATTTCCATTTGATTTCTTATAGTAAAAAAATATTCAATCATTGTTACCAATTGCATAAAATACATTCACTTATAAATTCTAAGTATATTTTGTTTCATACTGTACCCGTTTTATGACAAACTTATACATATTTTCAAACAAAAGTTAGATATATCTGTTATTATGTATTGTAAATGTATATACAAATGTATTTAGCTGACCGCTCTTAATAAATATTATACAAGTTGATCGTGTAAAACAAAACATTTTTAAATTTCTTTGTTATTTCTTAAACAAATGGTTTATAAAATTTACACTAGATTTCTTTTTTTTTCGTTTTTATCAAACACATTTAATAGTTCCGTTCGTTTCATTGCTTGTTTTTATTTTCTTATAACCAGCATTAGAAACATCGTAGTCATTCCCCAAAAAAATATTTTTTATGACTTAAGAACTCATTTTAGAAAAATTAAATAGTTTTTTAAGATCAAAATTCCATTTGTTTTTTTTTTTTCTTTAGCGAGGGAAGAATTCAACTAAACAATTATTGCGAAAACTTCATTATAACAATTTCCCTTTATAGAATACTTTGAGAATGCACTTCGTACACACTTTTTTTATTATTTAACCAAAAATATACATGGACTTTATTATGTTTTAACTCTGAAGTCATCAATAAACGTAGCTAAAACAATTTTGATCCTATTGAACAAGTCACATACGAATATATTACGGACCATAGCAAAATATTTGCATATTAACAATATAACATTTCATTAAAAGCAAACAAGCTTTATAAACCATTTTTTGTCAACGAATTGACCTAATATTAGACTAAGTCTTAAGCGGTAAAACTGTTCTTTATAATTTTAGTGACTGTAAAAATAGTTTGCAATTTATTTGTACTGAGACAGTTTGTAAACGAATGCAATAATCGTCTTATGAAATGGTTTAATGCATGCAAGAAAGTCGATTAAGCCTAAACATATTATACCTCTCACTATTGTGATCAAATGTAGACTGAGGTCAAAAAATTCAAAAGTTTCATTTTCATTATACAAATAGACCGATTTTCCAAAATTTAGCAAATGGTTTTATATTTGTATAAGATATTTGTTATTTTAACATAATATTTAAATTATAACTATCATAATATTCATATTTACGATTTTTTTTTTTTTTGTAATTTTTTGCTCAAATGATAGAAGTCAGTTCTACTGGAGTTATGATATCAATCCACTCAGAAAGTAATTCTAATTAAATGGCTTAACTTAATTGAAAAATTAGGATTAATCAGGCTTGAGTTCATTTTAGTCGAGGGCGCTAAGTGCTGATGACGTCCTGTGGCGGGACAGAAATTGCAATCCACTAGCCGCGTTCAAAAATAATTTTTTCAGTTTTTCTCCACATTATTACTTTCAAAATGGCTTAACTTAAAAGTCAGACTAATATTACTTCATGTTACGAACATCAACACAAATCTATCACCACTTATGGTGAAGGGTATAAACAGGAAGCTTTTTATGACGATATATTCACAGTCCAAAGACTGTTTTACTTTTTTGATTTTCAAAACATACATACATTTGTATAAAACTAAAAAGCAGCTTAGAATCAGATATTCCACCATAACGTATACGAATACAACTTCCGCTAAGACTTTATTCTTGAAAAATTCTTTGAGCTTTTATCTTTTAGTGATTTAAAGAGTTTTAGATTTATGCTTTTCTTAAGCGATGACTTTTAGTGTCATTAAGTCTATTACAAAATATTGTGTATCTACGAAATCTACTTTTTCAGTTTTTATTCATAACAACTTAATTGGTAATAAACTTACGCACATGGCCATACATATTATGTGGATCCAAACAAAATCCACATGAGCATCTTTATACACTTTTGAATTTTATGAAAATAGAGAGTTTTTTCAACAAAATACGTATGTATTGGGTTGTGCGGAAAGTAATTTCGTTTTTTTTTTTTTTTTTTTTTTTTTTTTTGTGAAATTAAAGATATACAAAAAACATATTTTATTCTAGTCCAACACCTTCTGTCATTTTTCTGCTATCAGATTCTATCCACAGAAAACCCAGCCAATAATAAATTTTAATAGTATAAGGTTCATTATATTTCATTTTAGCTGTAAAAAAGAGAGTTCAAACTCATATAAGGTCTTACATTATCTTGGTAGAACACTTCACCTATTTTGCTGGTTAACAGTCATTTTCTGCTGCTCAAGTAATTTTAATGCTTTGAAAATATATCATTTTTGTGACATTTAAGAAGTACATCACAAACATCAACGTGACGCCTTTCGAAAGTTCATAAACAGTTGAATTTTAATAATTTAACCTTTCACATTAGTAGTGTTTTTTTTGAGGCCCTATGCTCCTATGGGAGTCAAGGATAACAGAAGAAGAAGTAGTGTTTTTATCATGATTCATTTTTGACATCCATTTTGAAACTTTAAAAACAAAATAAATTGTTGATTTATCCGGTAAAAGCTTAAAAATAAGATTCCCTTAAAATTGATTTTGCAATCATGCACTGCAAAATGGTATTCGAGAAGTTAATCTTTGTGAGGGCATGGTAACTCTATAAAGTGCCAACATATCTTCTCCCTATAAAAAACATAATTACTTTCCGAATAACCCAATAAAAACATACATACATAGACCCAATAGAAACATACATACATAGACCGTCCCTCTAACGAACAAATTATCTGTCATGTTTCTTAAGTTTTTATAATATACCTATTTTTTGTTTCTTCAAAGTCATGAACCAGAACAGTTAGAGACCTCAAAGTGTGTATTTTTTACCAAAGCCATATGTAACCCCAATAATCTAAATACAAAGTTTCATTCAGATCAGATATCGGAAAAGCGTGCTGACTTCACGCCAAAGTTTGGACATGCTAGTTGTATACGAAAATAAGGGGTCTCTTTAAATGTCTGAAAAGAAAAATCCACTTACAATACATTTTTAAAAAGTGTTTAACAGCATTTTACCAAAAACTAAATGGGCTTTCCAACTGGAAATATTACTTTAAAATCGGTTGAAAACTTTTCGAATTATTAAGGGTTTTTCATAATATTCTACATTCTTGAAGACTCTCCTGAGCAATAAAAAAATTATTATTTATTATTTTACTTTTTGAGATCTCAAGATATTTTGAATTACCACAAAGAAAAAACAAGTAAGAAAGTGCTATAGTCGGTCAAGCCCGACCATACAATACCCTTCACCAACAAGGTTAAAGGTCTTCTTTTTCCTGTATAAAGACAAATATTTGGTAAATTTTGCCATTACACAAAATTTTTCTCAAAACTTATACATTTAAATTGTTTCCGCCATTTGGACTTATATGAGAGCTAGGGTCAAATGTGGACCGATTATCTCCAAATTTGCCAAATTGATTACAGTTTTTACAAAAATTATGTATGCAAAAAACAAACTTAAAATTATCATTATCTTCAGATTTATAAGCATTTTTAGAGATTTTTGTCTCATTTAGAGCGTTTTGACAAAAGAGTTTGTATGGGAGCTATGATCAAATAAGAGCCGATTTCAACGAAATTTGGTACAGTCATTTTGGTGTACATGAGCAATATTTGGTTTAAATTTTAGAAAAAATATTGATATTTGTGACCAAAATGTCAATTCCGGGAAGTGGGACCTATGGAAGGTACCATAAATAATGGACCGATTTTGACGAATTTCAATAGCCATAGTCCTACAACAAAAAAATGATCTATGCTAAATTTCATCAAATTATCTTTAGAATTGCGACCTGTAGTTTGATTACACAGTGGTTTACGGACGCTTTTTTGGAAATAATTCTGTAACTGGAGATATTTGAATGAAATTTGACGTGGTGGTAGTCAAGGAGTATTCGAGTGATTGATGGACCTTCAAAGTTGGTCACCTCGGGTGTTCGACTTTTTTAAAAATTCGTCAAAAATCCATTTATGTATGGATTGAAAAGAAATTTTAAACTTAAGTTTTCCTTGAGAAGATCTACAAAAAAATACGCTTACATGTGTAGGTTATCTCCTTTGGGTTTCGAGATATTTGGGTAAAAAGGAATTTTTGGGTTGATTTTTTACCTATTTTTTAAGCTTTTTTTGATCTGTTGGACGCATCTGAGAACCCAAAAATTGTTTAAGAATATTCGTTAAATTTGCAATAAAATTCTGAATAATTTTTGTGCAAGTCGGTTATAGATATCTTTTTTCGTTTAAAAGTTAAAAATATTCAAAGTTGAAACTTAAAAAAAATTTCGTTTTTTTTTTGAGTTTTTCCCTAAAAGATGGCTATATTTTTTCAATATTTATTATAATAAAAAAATATTTTCTTAAGAAACATAAAAAGATTTTTAAAGTTTTTAAAAGAAAACAAATTGAGAATGCGTATAAAATAAATTTCTTGCTAATTGGACTTTTGGTCCTCGCACATGCCCTCTCCAAAAAATGCCAATTTCTAAACAAAAATATAGTTTAAACAAAAATTTCTCAAAAGGAAAAGCACCGATTTGAAAACAATTATAATGATTATATTAAATATCTGTTATTGATTAGAAAAGTTTTTTCTGAAATCGACTCAGAAAGTGATTCTAAGCCTATTGGTATACTAAAAGGTGGGTCTAAGACAAATATTTCTATGCGTTACATACATCAGTACAAACTTATAATTCCCTTTCCACCTATGGTGGTGAAGGGTATAATTAGATCGATATCTGTAATGGCTTAGCCTTTGATTACTTTTTATACAATTTAATTACATTTTATACAAATTAACCCTTGTGTAGCCATGGGCTATGCATGGGAACTATTTATATAATATAAGCAAAAAACGGTCAATGAACTTAAAACAACTGGTATACTCGAAAAATTTTATTTTTTGCATTTTGGCTTCTTTTATAACTAACTATTTACTTCATCCAAGCCCAGTTGAAATTACCCGAGCAATCAATCTGATATATGGACGTGTCAGAACTCTAAGAACTGATATTTTGAAAATCTTAACGATATACATATCTTCCAAATTCAAAAATAAAAAATCTTAATTAAGTTTCGATCAGATATAAAAACGAGATACCACAGGTTTAGTACAGTTTTAATAATTGTAATTCATTTTGCAAATGGTATTGCAGAAATAGTTTTTGTAAACGACCCTAATTTAAAATCTAAGTATAAATATACTATAAGAAAGAAAATAAGACTCATTAAAATCCAATTTTTTTGATTTGAGAGACGGTCTTAGGCATGAATGTTTATTATAAAATCATGCATACTCGTATAGGAGGATGTATGAACGTACCCAGTATTTCTAATTTAAAGCACTGTCTCTGAAATAGTCATTTAGAATAGTCTTCTGATGAGTGTTCACACTTAGATTATTTTCGGTAGCCTCAAATCTGCTCTTTTTGGAAGCTAGACTCCACTTGAAAATGTTGGGTATTTAGATACATTACTGTATTATATACATACATAAGTTCTACTTTAGCATCTACATACATACATGTATTGTCAATGGCAAACTAAAAACCAGCTACAACAAAAAAACCTACCAACAGGCCAAGTGATACAAAAACTTTTGTTGTTTGTCGCTGTCGCTTTTGCCGTAAAATGTTTTCTTTTTGTTGATTTTTTTATTGTAGTTTTGAACTTGTTTTCTTCTTGTACTTGTTCTACTTGTTACTTTTTTCATTCTTAAGCTTAGTTTTTTTTATCCCGTGTTGCTGCTGTCACTGTCACTGTTGCTGTGTTTGCAGCAACACTTGTTTGTTTGCAAGTTAAGCTTTCTCACAGCACAACACTTGTTCTTCTAGCGCAAACATTTTTTTATTTTTAAATTTCAAACTCAATTTTTTATTTATTTACGGAAATAAAAGAATATACTCGTGATCACATACACACATACATATAGTTAATGTGTAAACCATTCAAAACTAACTTAAGGTTAGTTCACATTAGGTATATTTTTAGGCAAATGAATATAATCACAATGTTACATTTCATACTAAATAGTCTTTACTTAAAAATTACTTTTTCTTGTTGAATTTTTTTATATCACACCTTTCTAAGATTTAGTTAGTTTATACCTGTTGTTTACTGCTTACCATGTATCTCTACTGTTAAGCATCTTTTTATATTTTTAATTAAATTTTATGAAAGATTTTTTTTATTAAAACAAGAGTTAAAGGGGTATTTTATTAAAAATTTGTAAAGTTTGAATTTTACTATCTCTTCGAGTAATGTATGAATATTTATAATATCTAATATTAATATTTAACGAAAATTATACTAAAAACTTCGCTTCACTGCTGTATGAAACGCATAGAAATATTGGTCCTAGACCCACCTTTAAGAATGCCAATAGACTTTAAATTACTTCCTGAGTCGATTTAACTATGTTAGTCGGTCGTATAGATGGACCCCCATGTGGACCTTGTAATCAAAGTTCAGGTCGCAATTCTAAAGATAATTTTATGAAATTTGGCACAAACATTACATTTCATAGTGGGACCATTGCTATTGAAAACGACTAAAATCGGTCTAATTTTTATGGTACCTCCCATAGGTCCCACTTCCCGGAATACCAATATTTTTTCATAAAATTTAAACCAAATACTGCTTATGTAAACCAAAATTATTGTACCAAATCTCGTTAAAATCGGTCTGCATTTGACCATAGCTCCCATACAAACTTTTCTGTCAAAAAGCGCTAAATGAGGCAAAAATCACTAAAACGCTCGTAAATCTGAAAATAATCTGAATTTTAAGTTTATTTTTTGCATACATAACTTTTAAAAAAACTGTAATCAATTTAATAAATTTCGATAATCGGTCCACATTTGACTCTAGCTCTCATATAAGAACAAATGACTTAAATAGCATAAATATATAAGTTTTTATAAAATGTTTGTATGATGGCCAAATTTAGCAAATATTTGTCTTTATACAGGAAAAAGATGATCTTTGACCTTAGTGGTGAAGGGTATCGTATAGTCGGGCTTGACCGACTATAGCACTTTCTTACTTGTTTTTGTATAAGCTATAATCAAATTATCAAAATTCGAAACAATCGGCCCACATTTACCCAAACTCTCATATAAGGCCTAATGAAAGAAATAGCTAAAATATATTAGTCTTAAGAAAATATTGATATGATGACAAAATTTAGCAAATATGCAAGAAAAATAAAAGACATTTAACCTCAGTGATGAAGGAATCACATGGTCGGGCTGGACCGACCATGCAAATTTAAACACAATTATTATACGATTCTTGGTAGTATTGAATAAGTATAAGCTTATAAGTTTGTAGTCCGACACAAAGATAATGCTATTATCGTTAAATTCATATGATTTTAGGCTTGATCAACCTTTTTCGTACTTGAAAAAAGTAGTTTGTTAAGTTTAAAGGAGGTACAAAAATTCTCAAGAACTATAAACGCAGTGAAAGCCCTAAATAGGCTGTTACTGACGAAAACGGCACAAAAACCCACGAACCTGATGCTATAAATATAACTCACAGTCAAACCAAATCAGGCCAACAACGAATTGCCTACATCCGGCCAGTCAACTAAATCCATTTATTAAGTGATTATGAGCGAATCGGAATAGGTAGTTATAAGACTAATATTAATATTTTATTAATAATTGTTATTGCCCTACAAACACCACCACAAATCGAATATACCCCTCTAGTGAAGGGTTTAAATAAACATAATGAGGAACTGTATCAACATATTTCAAAATATGGATATCTAACACCAATAATTTATAACACATTATCAGTATCTAAAGCAAAATTTGTTTTCTAATTTAGTTTATTTTAACTAATAAAATCCTAAGCAATTTCTCCATTAAACCAATCATGGGCCATTGTATTAAAATGTGTGAATTTGAATTAGCAAAAAAAAAAAAAAACAGCAAAATTATTTTATTGTATATTTTCTAATATTCTTTATAATATCTGAGTATTTTCCCACAACCTTTTTAACAATGTAGCACAACAGAAGATGCCACTATATTGTTGATGTATTACAGTAATCCCTCGAGTGATTCATTGGGCTTAGAAAGAGACTTTGTTAATAAATGCTTAAGTTCTTAATTTAGAAGAGCATATAAAATAATGGATTACGCCAAATAGTGCAATATTAGTAATTTAAAAATATTCGAGGAAATGCTGTACATTGTGTATCTTCTGTGTTAAATCTTTGTTTACTATAAATATTTTAGAAAGTAGCCAATTTCCATTGTGTATGTTTAGCTATATAAATATATAAATACCATATAGATACTTTTTTATACATAAATACAAGACATGGTCCAAACATCTCCAAACACATACTTATTCTTACTTGTTAGATTCTTATGAAAGTTTTTTGTATGTGCACTTTTTTCATGGTACAATGTACATTAGGGTTATAACTTTCTGCAACTTTTACGAATATTAATTTCTTTATTGCACAGCCACATAGGCAATGAAAAAATATTAAGAAATGATGTATTACTTTTTCGCGTTCATTAAAAAAAGTTTCCGCACCAAACGCGATTTAGTTTTGAATTTCAATTTTTCTACTAAGTATACAAAATATACATTTAATAAAAAAAATGAATTTTTTTCTAATAATTCATGAATATAACAAGATCTTTCCATTTGTACAAAGAAGGGCGTAAAAATGTCCCGATATTATGAAAATTAAAAAAGCTTTAGAAATTGCAGTTAGTGCGGAAACTTTTTTGGTCAAAATGATCTAAACAAATTATTTTTACTATCAGTACTAAATTGGCCATTGCGTCGTGGGTTGAAAAAATTTTGTACAAAAAAAGTTATCGCCCTAATGTACATACAATACATATTTATGTATATATTGTACATACACAATGATCAATGAAAAACGAAGGAACAAGAAAAATACGTACTTTTTTTTCCTTAATTTTTCATTGATTTATCGTAACATTATATCAACATATTTTATGCTAAAATTTAAAGTCAATAGAATATTCCTTATAAATAGATAAATACTAAGTTTTCGGATTTTCTTTTTTGTTTCCGTAAAGTTTTTCGATATATTGCATAGTCTAAAGAAAATTCCTTAAAAAAGTGTATTTGAGTCTTATATTTATTATACACGAAATTATGTTAAAATTTCGATGTAATTGTTTTGAAGTTATATCAGTTTTTGTATCACATGAGTTTGCTAAAAAAATAATATTGTTCCTACAAAAAATTAATATATAATTCACGGGTGTCATAGAAACAAATATCGGAACCAGAATTTGTATTGGTTCTATGTGTCATATATATATATAGCATTATCGGTCTGCAATTTTATTTGGAATTTGTTGCATAAAAAAACATAATTTCTGCAAATTAGTTAAGCTCCTACTTTTAATTTGTTTTATATATCACTTAGTCCCAGTTTACATTGTACAACTTTTGTCGTTGCAATTCTTAGTTTGTGGGAAAATAGGGGGAGTAAAAATACTAGGGG
The DNA here is from genome assembly GCA_933228675.1 of Stomorhina lunata. Lineage (NCBI taxonomy): Eukaryota > Metazoa > Arthropoda > Insecta > Diptera > Rhiniidae > Stomorhina > Stomorhina lunata. The sequence goes on from OW121744.1 coordinate 69,746,757, forward strand.
AAGAGAGAAACTAAAAGTAGTACACATATGCATGTACTCTTGCAATTCGTTTATTCCCCAATTCGTAATTTTAATCGTGAAGTTATTCATGAGTGCTCACGTTAAAGTTGCTTTATTTTCAATTGAATTAAATATAAAATTAAAAATATTTGTAAATTGTAAAACAAATTCACTTATTAATTGGTATTTATCAATATCCATTTCGAAAAACAATTTCTTTTACACGAAAAATACTTGTTTGAGCACAAATGTATTGTTTTTTTTACCACACGAATATACTTAAACAAGAAAATGTCAAAAATTATGTACCTATGCATACGTCAATCGGCGACAAAAATCGTACAATTTAAACGCAAATGCAATTTTAAAGAAAGAACGACAAAAATCGCAGCGATAAAGATTGTACAATGTAAACTGGGACTTATTGCTCGATACTCTTGGTGTGCTTTTATTAAAAAGTTCTAGCAATTTAAATTGTATTGCAGAAATTCATGTATAGTAAAATTTAGAACAATTTTGAGTAGATATTTAATCAGTCATAATAAAAATGTTGACTTTATTCGAACAATATCATTTCAAATAATTGTTTCCTATAGATAATTTTATTGTACACTGCGATTCAACAGGATAGTACCAGCATACATAAAATTAAAATACTATAGAAAGATTATTGTTCCTTAACATATGAAATTGTGTCCGCTTTAAATATTATATAAATTAACACAAAAATACCAAAGTTTTTTTTTCATAAATAAACTTGCTGGCTTTATCCTTTTAAACGGCACTGTACGTTACTTACAAACGCATTATAGTTAGAAAGATTCCCAATTTTAAAGGAAGTTTTTCTTATTCGAAATATTAAACAGTAAACAGTTTAAATCCTTGATAAAAATATACAACATAAAAGACAAACACAGTAAAAGTATAGTTTTAAAGTAGTTTAAAATATAGGCTAAATAAAAAAACAAGTATTTTAGATATTCAAGAACGAAACAATGATAACCCACACGATTATGGCCGATTATCAAAAAATTTTTAAACTTTCTTAATACTTGTATATATGTTTGTATTTATATTTAAGCTTGACCAAAGTTTCTAGATTGAATGAAAGGTGGTCCGATTTATTTATTTTTTTTTTTTTTTTTTTTTGAATAAAGCATTATTGATAACAAAAAAAAATATTTCCAAAACGACTGCTAAATTAAAAAAAATAATTAGTGTTTGTGAAAGATAATTTTGTTGTCGAATTTTGGTTTTTTACTTAGTTGAAGAAAATAAACAGTTTTCGAGTTACGCAAATATTTATTATTTAGTACTCGAATTATTTTTATCCACTACTCCTACTGTCGATTTTTCAACTTCCACAGTGTCTATTTAAATATCGCATTATATTATTAGATAAAATCCGTGGTTTTCGATCTGTGTAGAATTAGAGAAAGCCCTTCCGACAATGATAACCTCCAACCATAAAAACGCTTCGAGGAAAGGTTGCCATACTAACATTTTTTCCTTTTTATCGAAAAATAACTATGTATATATTACAATTACACAGTGTCACAAATGAGCAACTTTTGTAAAAACTGGGAAAGCAACCTAGTGGAAGTTATAGGCCTAGGTGAGGATATACAAAAACCATTTTCAAAGATATCAAAACACGTGCAGAATTTTGAGATATTCGCAACAACTGTTTTCGGGTAGGTAGTAGTGCTTTAGTACCGACAACTTTCACATTTGCAGAGCGTTTTTATCTTTAAAATTAAAAAGCAATTATATACAGGCATGTTCTAAATTCCACTTTGAAGAAAAATTAATTTGAAATTACTTCAATTGAATGTTTGAAGTTATACGTTATAATTTGTACGTTTCATTTTTATTCACATTTATCAAAAAAGAAGTATTTCGAAAATAAATTAAATTTTTAAGGTCAAACCATTAATCAAACCATTTTTTTTTTCTTTTCAAAGTTCATTTCAAATGAAAAATAGAACAGCAAACCAATACTTTTCTAGAATATCAAAAACAAAAAGTCAACTTTTTAAAACTTCATTTTACTTTAAATCCACTACTTTTCTGGAACATGCCTGATAAACTTTATTCTATAAAACTTTTTTTTAAGTTAAAATATTTCGATTGCAAACAAAATACTTTTGATAATGAATTTCTCGTTAAAATGTTTACACGCGTAGTACCTACCATGGTAGTACGTAGTACATGGCCTAGTCGGTTTATAAAAAGCTCAATAACTTTTCGATTTTTCTTCCAATTATTAGAAACTAAATTCTTGTTATATTGAAATAAACTTTTATGAGATTTCATATAAGAATAAGCATTAAAAAGGTACTAAAGTTAAAAAAGTGGACAAATATTATATTTTTAGATGTTCTAACAAAAAAACTTTTAATCTATCAAAAATGATGTGCCATTCTTTTTTTTTGCACATAACTCCTAAACTTGGACGTATTTCTGAAAAACATGTACTCAATAAGGCCTGCAACTCACGCTGGTCATTTCCCGAGTTTTTTTTAGTGCATCAGAGTGCTATTAATAATGACATCACATAATTTTTTGAGAAAAAAAACTAAATTTTAAAAAACTTTTCTTAATAATATTCTATACCGCTATATTAACGTCTATATATTTTTAGCGTTATGTAAAGCATAACTTCGTTTTACCAATCAAGTTCAATTGGAGAAAAAGAAAAATTGCACTAGTCAAATTGATGGGGTCTTTTATAGCTAATTGTAAAAATTAAGCAGTCTTTGAGCCCCTACTGAAACTTGATACCTAAATTTATAAAAAATCAAGATGATTGCATATAAAGACCACGAAGAGACCAATCAAAAAAGGTATCCATTTTTTTATGATATACAATGTTTACTTATATGTTACCAATTAAAGTTTTTTACTTAAATTATATTCTAATTTATCCTTATGTACTCTATCATGTTTAAACTCACTAGCACTATAATTTATAAGATTTTTTATCTTGTTGTGCTAGATTAACAATATAAATCAATAAATCAACACTACATATATTCTAAACACAAATATGTGATTTTGACAGTTTTAAAATTTTGTCCTTGGTTTGATGTTTTTTGGATTTGCCCATATGTATTTAAAAAACCAAAAAAGGAGTTTTGAAGACGGTATGAAAAAATATTAGTTTTTGTCCTATTCAAAAATGACTTAACATTGGCCCATTGTGACAAAAATGGACATTAAAATATCTTTATGTCTCAAAAAAGTAAAAAAAAAAAAATTTTAATTTTTAAAAATAATAAATTTTTTATTGCATATGCTCATTATTGCTCCTTGCTCAGCAAGGATACAGAATATTTTGGAAAATCCTTTATAATTAGGAAAGTTTTTAACCGATTTTAAGATAATATATCTCGTTGGAAAGTTCATTTAGTTCTCAGTTAACAGCATGGTACTTTTTTTAAATGTATTTTAAGTGGATTTTTTTTCAAATATTTGAGGAAACCGCTTATTTTTCCCATATAAGTGGCATGTCCAACCTATGGCGTCAAGTTGGCACGCTTTCCTGTTATCCGATCTGAATGAAATTTTTATTTAGATTTCTGTATTACAAAATTAAATTCTCTCCATACAAAGGTGGGACACCCTAGTGTAGGTAATTTAAAAGAATATTTTAAAGTGTTACAAAAATTAGCACAAATTTATAAGTAAATATAGTAGGGTCAAGCCTTACTGCACTAAATCAAATGTGATAACAATTACATTATTATTTATAATTTTACTTTATCACTTTCAAAAAAACTGAGTTTAATTCAATATAATTTCATTTAAATCCATAAACTTAAGATCAGAAAATTTTCATATCAATGTTGGTCCTACCCTATTTTGTAGGGTATAAAAAGCTTTTGGTAGTCAGTTGTGAAATGTTAAAAGTCTTGTAACGTTCGTGAGAACGTGAATTAAAAACTATCTTATAGTACGTGTCTCTATGTGTGTTGATCGTTAATGCTAAACTTGTAGACTTTGGATTCAATTCTCTGTATATGAATTTATTTTTTGTTGGGTGGTTCGTTGGCTCCTTGGCAGCTTTGTTTGAAACAAGTGCAACATACAGAGCGACAACAGCTAGGGACCAGCAACAGCAACTACAGTTGCAAGAGCACCAACATATGCACATCACCACCACAACCAAACAACCAACCAACCACTTTGTTGTTTATTTAATAAATTCAATTTAAACATTGACCCAATAATGCAAAAAAGGCTTTAACTTGGGTTTGTATTGGTTTATGAAAGTACCAATCTGTATTGGAATCTGTTGTATGGCAGGGTATGTATGTGTTTCTGTGTGTATATCCTAGTCTATTCGGATGCTAGTACGTTTGTATTTTATATTAAACAATGTTTTTCAATACAAAAAGAATAAAAATGCTAAAACCAAAATGAAAAACACACAAGTGGGAATATATTCCAATGTTAAGTTTTTTCTCTTCTTTTTATACCCACCATCAAAAAGAATGGGGGGTATATTGAGATTGTCATTCCGTTTGTAATTTCCTTAATATTGGCTCAAAAATCAAAAACGATATATATTCTGAATCCTTATGAAATTCTAAGACGATTGAGCTATGTCCGTCTGTCTGTCCGTCTGTCTGTCCATCTGTCTGTCTGTCTGTCTGTCTGTTGAAATCACGATAACGTCTAAACGAAAAGAGCTAGCTAACTGAAACTAAGCCAAAACATTCTTCATCTATGAGAAAATTTTGGTATTGAAATTGGGCAAAATCGGTTAGCATTTGACCATAGCACCCGTATAACCTCGTCTAGACTAATCGCTTATTTGCTATTAAATGACAAATTATAACAGTTACGATGACAAAATTTAGTATCTAGAAGTTTTACATAAGCATTAGGTAGCATATAAAATTTCATCGAAATCGGTTCACATTCAGCCATAGCTCCCATACAAAAAACTTATGAAAACAGCCTAAATTTCACCTAAAATGCACTTAAATGCCAATAAATCTAAAAGTATAACAGACATAACCACTAAATTTGGCACAAGAAAGTCTTATATCAATACCAGCCAGTGTGCAAAATTTTGTCACAATCGGTCACTATTTGACCTAGCTCCCATATAAAAAACTTACGAAAACACAAAAATTCAAAAAGAAAAGGGGATTTATGTCCGTCTGTCCGTCAGATAAAATCGCGATAGCTCCTTAACTACAAGAACTAGTAAGACTAAATTTAGCACAATGAAGTCTTATGTCAGTGCCAGCCAGTGTGCAAAATTTTGTCACAATCGGTCACCATTTGACTATAGCTCCCATATAAAAAACTTATGGAAACACAAAAATACATAAAGAAAAGGTTGTTTATGTCCGTCTGTCCGTCAGATAAAAGCACGATAGCACCTTAACGAAAAGAGCTAGAGGGACAAAATTATACAAAAGTATTTTGGATATCTTGAAAAAGATGTGTGTTGCAAATGGACAAAATCGGTTCAAATTTAGTTGGAGCTCCCAAATAACCCCGCCCCGGGAAACACATTAATCCTGATAAATTGAATACAATTGTAATAGTTATGACGATTAAATTTAAACTAGGGAAGTTTTATGCAATTTCATCACATTTTATAGGAATCAGTCCATATTTGACTTTAGCTTTCATTTGAAAAACACTCACGGAAACCAAAAATTTTAGCAAAGGCCAGTTAAAAGCTATTAAATTAAAACTATGACAGCTATGGCCACTAAATTTTGCAAGAATAGGCTCTATATATATACCAGCCTGTGTTTTGTTACAATCGGTCAACATTTGGCTATAATTCTTATATATATAACATCCCCTTTTTATATTTACAATCAAAAAGATTTAGAGGTACATTCATTATATTAAGATTGCACCTATGAAATTAGATAGGCATCAATCAATGTTCAGCCCAGACTTTATATATGATGAATGCATTAGGAACTCATAAAGAAATATATGGACCTGCCGTATTACTATTAACGTGTCTAGCCTAACTACATATTAATCACAACGAAAAGTATTTAACAACTTATGAGTGTAAATGTTGAGTTTAAATGTTGAACTATAAAGCTACGGGAACCGAATTTAGTCCAAAGGTTTTACCAACAATACCAATTAGCTTAGCGATTTTTTCAGTTTTGGTCCAGATTTTGAATTAGCTGCACCCTTGTAGATATATGAGATATGTTTCTAAACTTAACACAACTTGATGGTGGGTATGTAAGATTCGGCACAGCCGAATATAACACTCTTACTTGTTTTTTTTGTTTTCCTTTCTTTCATCGTGTTTATGTTTTATTATTTTTATTTAAAATTTTTGTTTGAGTTTTTCCATAAAAAGTATGTCAGTAAGTGTTTATTTTATTAAATCAGAAAGATAAAAAGCGGATTTCAAACGGTCACACAAAAGACGATGATATTGTATTATGATTATGGTACATCGCAATACATTCTATATTATGTTTCTGAGCTATAAAAGTTTAGTCGAGAAAGAATAAATCTCAAAAGGAATATTCAAGTAAAGATTTATTAAAGCCAATAATGTCAATTTACCCAAATCTTGTAAAGCAGTTTAATAAAAGGACAAGGAAATGGTTTTACCAAATTTTATATGAATCAGGAGTTTGAAGGATTCAAAAAACATTACACTAGAATGTTTTGTTTATAAATATTAACTAAAAATATTATCTTAAAATAATATAACTTTTAACAAAATACCCGATTAACTGGTAAAATGAAAACAAAATATTATAAGACACTTCGTTTTCTCTTTCCGGTAGAAGAATTAACCGTATTTTTTCGAACGCTTGTGTCGTATAATCATTTTATCAAGCCATAACCGCAGAAAAAGCTTAACCAACATGATTTTCAAATTAGCGACTTTTGTGAAAATTAATAGCCCGTGCCTATTTACACCCAGTCCTAAAATTTCATCAACGTAAAAATTATCGTTACTATCTTATATAAAAACAATTTAAGCTTAAGTGCAAAGTTATTGATTTTTTTTTTTTTTTTGTTTATATTTTTTGGTGATAACAATTTATTACTTAAGATCAAATTTTCTTAAACATTTAAAGAAAAATAAGTGCTCAAATTTGTAATAATATTAAAAATCATATATAAATATATGAAAGTACCAAAAAATATAGGCGAATTGCATATCACTGGAAACGAAATTCTCTGATCTATTTAATGGTTAATTAATTCTTAGAATAATTTAAAGCGGATTTTCTAGTAAGACCTTAAAGTCAAATATAGGCAATATAGGGAAATAAATATAACAAACTTTCAAGTTTTCGGTTAAAAAAAAATTAATTCGAGGAACTAGTGCAACATATGGAAGCAAATCAAAATAATGCCCGTGGAACACAGGATAGGACTTATCTATAAATTGTCTTCTTATGATTGCCACATTTTTTACTCTTTCTTCCTCGCCATCAAAAAATAGTTCCATATTTTATTTTCGCCACCAGGAACAGTTTACTATGGTCGCAATGTCAACCGACTAACCGTACAAGATAACTTCATCTCACGAAGTTGCTGTGATATTAATACATATTTATATTTATATTTTTATTTTTTCAAACCACTTTAAAGTTTTATTTTTTTATAAATCTTTAACTTTAGAATTAATGTATTTTTAGTTTATTTACGTTTTTGTTGTAAGAGGATGTGTAAAAACTATAACTTTTGGCAACATAATATCATTTAACATAATATCATTTTAATCGTTAAACTATAACTTTTGGCAACTGACTATGGTTGACTTACATAATATCATTTTAATCGTTAGTTGCGTTGCCACCTGTCAACCCAACTTATGTTAAGTTGCAATAGAAAATCGAACCATAAGATAATTTAATAACATTTGTTAGAGCAATAAGTTCTGAATTTAAGTAGTAATTATAAGTATTATATATGCAAATTGCACATGAGCCTTTTTTGCGGTTATATATCAATATATTTTTAGAGCCGACATTTAAAGGTACTCATTTAATAAGACGCGCTTGCGTTTGGTTGATGTTCTTTTAAAAATGGAGTGCTATAGGAAGTTTTTTCATCATACGTATTTTACTTTTTTGATTAAAACAACTTATGTACACATATTTTTGTGTACAAATTCAAATTTTTCTGTCATCATATAACGATTTCGCTTAACTTCACCTAACCTGTATAAATGTTGACCTTGAAAAAATAAAGCCACTAAAGCCACAACTTATATTTACATAAAACTATACAATATATATCCAGTTCAATGCAAATTTCAGTTTCGAAAAAGAGCTTAAGTAGAAAAAACGTTAAATGTTCGGAATTTAACAATATATTTTTTTAATATTCATTCTTCTTCTCTAATAATATATTAATTCATAAATTATTCGCAGAAATCCAGCAGAAGAAAAATAACACAAAATTGATTGCATCTCAAAACTTCAATTTTCGACTTAATCTATTCTTCCATATTGTCATGGATATATAAAAATTAATGTTTGTCTGTCTGTATGTTCTATATAGAAACTATCATGTTATGATCTTTAGAAAAGTTGTTGCTCATGAGCCGACGATCATTGCTAAGATTGAATGACCAAGCTTCGACAGATGGCGCTACTGAAAATAGATTAAAGTTGAATTAATCTTAAACTTTGCGCTTGATCATGCTATGATCTTAAGCAAAGTTGTTTCACATGGGTCGAGTAAGGTTTCTAAGTTGGTATGACCAATTTCCGGCAAGCGGCTCCTCTGAAGATTACTTAAAATGAATTAGGCAAAAAAAATGAGTATCGTCCAGAAAAACGGGCGAGCGCAGCTAGTACTAGATATAGTTGCATGAGCATGAGACTTGGTAGCCTAAAAAATTGCACTTTTCGCCTTTGCTTTATTAAGAACTCATGTTGCGATCTCGATTAAATATTTTAATCATCTATTTCTTCCGTGATCCAATTGAGGGAATCGCTATGAACTCACATGACAACTTATATTGTAAGCTGCGAATTAGTAGATAGGATTTAAAGTTGGAAAAATAAGAAGATTGTTTAGAAATATATAATAAGGTAAATCCCGGAGAAATATCTCTACTTTTACCAAAACGGTTCAAAAAAACTTATATTTTTTATTAAAAAGCTAATTGTGAAGAAAACTAAAAGAACGATAATGAAGAAAGGTAAAAAACGAAATGAGATCAAAGAAATAGAATGGATCCAATTTTTCAAATATGTACGTAAATATAACCTATACGAACACATACAATATATATGTATATACATTAAATTACCTTAAATATTACCTATTGGCAGTTGTGCATTAACTTAATTTGCACAAAATTAACTGTTGTATGAGTGTTAAAAAAAAAATAATACAATAATATTATACAGTATAAAAGTATTTCTCAAGATTAACAAGCGTTGCGCTACTAGTACTGAAATTCCATTAAACAATAAGAAAAAAAGAAAATTGCAAAATTCTTTTCGACGTGGTAGATTTTAATGAATTCAACAACATTTTCACACCAAACAATGTAACGTACGATGTACCTACAATACGAGTATGATGAACTTTTGAATGCATACAACTACAAAACATTTACGATGAATAAATTAATAAAATTAATTTGTTTTTGGGTTTTAAAAGTTGAATTGTTTTATTGTTATATTTTAACTTAACTAACGAACAACATTTAAAAGTAGAGTTTAGCTTCATTTTAAATGGCTGGCAGAACAAAGTAAAGAAGTTCAGGAACATTTGGGTAGTTTTATGTTATTTAAAGTGAAACTTTGAAAAGTTTTGTAGTAATGAAAGTAAATAAGTATTTGTACTTAGAAAAAATTATTAAATTTTATGAAATAAGAAAAATTGTTCAAAACAAAAATAAAGCATTAGCATTATTAGAAGCCAATCTTATATCTTATGTTTATATTTTCTTACGATTTAAGTTTTTATGAATCATTACTAATGCTCTCTCGCTTAATGTCGATCCTGCTTATAGAAATCATAAATACGCCATTTTTAATATAACTTGAATATACGTATTATTTAAAAAAATTGAGAAAAAGTTTCTCCGACTGTTTTTGTCAAAACTTATTTCATTACTGTTAAGGATTAACTGTAGACGTGTATCATCAGCATAATTGAGGTCTTCGAGGTGTTAATTTATTCTCGATCGCAAGCCTCGGTTTTCTCCAGATATTATACTAAAAAGATATAGTCCAAAACACTTAAAAACAGAATGTAGCATGTGTCATAGTGGTTTGAAACAAAAAAGTGTTAAAAATCTGTATCTTCTAAACTATAAGTCTGATTGCATCAGTATCTATGAGAGAATTGTTTCTTTATTTTGAATTTATGTTTACCCTATGTTTACACAGGGTGTATCATTGGGTGTCAAAGTAGACCACCTCTGAAGTAAAAAAAGCTTTTAAACCGTGTTGCTTTTTCAATTATTGTCCAAAATGGTTGATTTGTTACATTTTAGAATGAGCTCGAGGAACGAAAACATGCTTACTTTACTGCAATCAATTTTAAGGGTTTAAAGTTATTTCATTCCAAAAATAAAAATAAAATATTTTTCTATTCGACTTTTTTAGTTTTAGACCTATAGTGCATTCGATATTTAACCCATCATTTTTTAAAAAATACTGACATACAGCCAATAGTTAAGGTACATAATTATTTTTTTTTGCAGTTATAAAGCTTATTTGATTGTTTATGTGAAACAATTTAAAAAAATTAAAAAAGTAAACCCAATTGACCTTTTTTTGCAATTAAATTTATGGTGTATAGGAATTTTTCATTTTTTATTAATTTCGTTTTTTTTTTTGAAATGAAAAGAGAATATATCGTACTATATAACTGCATTTCACAAACTTGCAAAATCAACTTGAGTTTTTTGTTGTGTCTTCAAAAACACAAAAAATTTGCTAGCTAGTACAATTTTCTAAGGTCTTCAAAACCTTTAGTTCAAATTTTATGGGATCTTGAAGTTCTTCTTTTTATTTTTTTTTTTTTAACATGCACTTCGGTACTATTTGACTCATATCAAGGCATTTGAAATGATTATATTAAAAAGAGGATCCCACAGAATTGTGGGAGAGCTCACAAGACCAAATGTTTCATCCAGAGTGATCCTCAGGTTTATGTGGTTTTATTTCCGTTGCGTCAGGCCTCCACTATTATTTGCGTTCAGTCTTTAAGAGTCACCATATATGTAGCTTAGTTAACTTTATGTATTTATACCCTTCACCACCATAGGTGGAAAGGGTATATTGGGTTTGTGCTGATGTTTGTAACGCATAGAAATATTGGTCTGAGACCTACCTTTTAGTATACCAATCGACTAAGAATCACTCCCTGAGTTGTTTTAACGATGTCCGTCCGGATGGCTGGCTGGCCGGTTATCCATGTAAGCTTGTTATCACTCTACAGTTCATAACTTTAAATATAATTTGATGAAATTTGGCACAGATTCATATTTTGGTCCAAGGACGATTTCTATACTTTTTGGGCGAAATCGGATTACTATTTCGGGTACGTCCCATAGGGATGCCTTCCCGGAATAGAGTTTTTGGTCCTTTACAGCCACAAATTTAGTTGTAATTTAATAATATTCAGCACAAATATTGCTTATCATTACCTTAATCAGTGTTTCTAATTTTGTAGAAATCGGCCCACATTTGACCATAAAAGCACAAAAACGTTAATAACTCTAAAGATAAATGCATTTAACTTAAACTTTGCACAGATAAATATTTTGTAAATATAAACCAAAAATCAAAATTTGGTAACAATCGGTCCACAATTGACCCTAGCTCCCATATCAGGCCCTTAGCCGGAAATGATATAAATCTCGAAATTTTGAAAAAATAGCACATAGTATATATATGTATGTATGTATGTCTTTAAGACTTAAGGAAAATTTGTTTAATTGTTGGTCCATATTTGACCTTAGAAGTGAAGAGTATTATATAGTCGGGCTTGACCGCTTTTTTCTTACTTGTTTTCTTTTAAGTTCATACCTATCCAATTTTATCAGTTTTTCAAAGTATTAGTTAAATAGCAGCCTTGTGACCCACACCACAATGAATCCGCTTCTGCCTTGATTTTTTGTCTTACATTGTATAAGATATATTCAAGTCCGGGGTATATATCCTTAGAAATATTTCTTATATTTATATCTGCTCCATCACGTGCCAATTCATCCGCAATTTCGTTACCTTGAATATTATTATGGCCTGGTACCCAGCACTGTTTTAAAACGTGTTGTTCGTTGAGAACCCGACTACGGCGGACTACACTAGACCTAATATTCCCATTACAGAACATATCGTCACCTAAAATGCAAAAGGGCGCAACTACATTTCTAGTTTTTTATACAGGAGAAGCAAGAAACGTTATTTGAACTACAAATCCAAATTTTGGAATTGTGTCTACAAGCTATTAGCAAAGAAAACTATAGAAACTAAAATAGCAAAAAATGTTTAGTTTTTGATTGTGAAAAAACAAAAGGTTGAATATTTTCTGAAACCTAAAGGGCTTGACTACAATACAAATTATGAGAAACATTTTAAACCTTTGGTTTTTAGTGAATAAAATCGCTGTTTTTGGGTTGCTGTGTCATAATCAATCAAAAAATCAATTGTAATTTTTGTGTTACTTACGTCCTTTTGCATTTCAGGTGACATTATCTTATTTATTCTTTCAACCATGGATTGATTATATTATCAAAATATTAAATCGAAACAAGAGGTAGATTATATTTCGGTACAAAGTCCATAAATTTTTTTAAAAAAATTTCATTAATCGTTTTAATATTATCTATTACTTAAGAATTATAAAATCTCGAAATGTAAGACAAAAATGATTTAAAAAAACTCATTTTACAAACTTTAAAAATGTTACAACTTTTTATTCTGTTTTTATTTTTAGGTATATTTTTGGAAATAATGACATTGCAAATATTCATTTCAAGAATAAATCAAATGGTAAGTTACCAAATTTTAGGGCAAAATCATTAAATATATTTTATTCTCAAAACTTATTTATAAGATCAAATAATATTACCGTATTATTTGTCGTAATAATTGAATTTAATTAAAATGTAATAAACGGGACCATATAAATAATGCCTTTGTCTAAACAAATTATTTAAGCCAATATTTAAAAATCGCCTGACTAGGCTGTTAAAATTTATTTTCTAACCTTGCCGAGGTTTCCGTTGCATGTTCTGCCTGTTAAAAGCATTAGAAACAAAAAAGCTTTTAATTATTTATTTTATTTAGCAAAACATGCAAATATTAAATTTTATATCGAAAATATGAAAAAAATTTCTCACATAACTTCTGATACACATGTAAGTAAGTGTTTACAATATGCATGTGTATTAGACGGGCTCATTAAAAAGGTAATAATATATTTTTTTTTAATTCGTAGATCTTCAAGGAACATAACGTATAGTCAATATACAACTTTCTTAATTTTATAAATCTTCGATTTCTGTGCTACATAAGTACATACGTTTAGGTTTAAATAACAAATCTCAAATCAGTCAATCAGCTTGACATTGATCTGTGTAACCTTTAACTAAGCGACATCACTTTATTATAACTTCAGGTGTGAACGGATACATATCATCTTAACTTATATTGGCTATTGTACCATTTTTCAAAGTAGCCACTCTAATGTACATAAGATTGTATATTTGTATTATAAATAAAGCAAGCCATATATTACGTTAAAATTATAGCAACTGCATTATTATCGGTTGTTATACATATGTACGTATATAATATTTAACACCCTACACAGAAATATTAATTTGACGCACCTTAAAGGACACCTTTTGATTTAGAACCATTTAATGCATTATTATTATGTTAATTTAGTACTAAAAGTGCAGATCACCTCAAAAAAATATTTCCTTACCAAATAATGAGATAAACAGCTAAAATATTGAATACGAACTATTTTCTCATCAGGTGTTTCACTCATTACATTGGCATGGTGATGTCATTATAGGCAAGTACCAAAGTAAGCGATTGGAACGTCAACAACAACCATTTTTTTTCTTTAATTGTTTGTACAATATTTTGGCGTTTTTCCACTTCAATAAGTTTTTTGCTGATTTTTTGCTTTGTTTATAATTTTCTTGAAAACTTATTCTGTGAGATGTAAGCAGATTTTTCATTGCATAAGTTGTCCGGGTTCGAATTCTCGCCAGACCGGATACATTTTGTCTTTTCTTTTTAAACAAGTTTTCTTTTAATATTTTTTATGGTCAAAAATTTAAATTCGACATTTTGTACAAAATTTTGAAAAATATTGACACTTGTTGGTGTTTCTTAATGCCATGAGTTCATTTTCTTCCAGATTTGGTTCAAAAAGTAAGACATTTCACAAAATTAAAAAGCAAAATTTAAAAATCCAATAATTCATAAACGAATTATAAAATTAAAAAAGTCTTATAGTAGGAATTTTGTATGGAAAATCTAAATTATAAGCTTGCCATAGCTGTATAAACTGCCTTTGTGTAGCAGGTTAGTCATCCACCTAGCATACCAGAGGTCCCAAGTTCGATCCCAGGCCAGACTCACTTGAAACAAATAAATTTTTAAAAAAGCGGCGGTTCGCCTCATAACTCAGCTAGCCACTGGTTATTGAGTATTAGGCTATGTAAACTTTTATAACTAAAGCATTTGCCGTTCGGAGCCGGAGTTAAAACGTCGTTCCAATTGGAATGTTGTCGTGGAAACTAGTATTGTTATTATTATTATTATAGCTGTATATTTCGTTTATGAATTAGGAAGTAATTCAACAAAATTTTGAGGTAGGATTTTAACCTGGGCAGCTAAGTTCAAATTACTATTAGAATTAAAAATAATTTCTAACTTAATAACTAATATGTAATTCGATCGCTCGTTACAAGGTAATTAATACCTCAATTAATCTTATTTCCAAAGTTTAATAGATCATTAAGATTTTTAGTGCAAGACCTATTTCCAAAATTTGCAAAATACAATCGCCTTACAATTCCAAAGACTAGTTTCCGTGGTAACACAAAATACTTTATGATCGAAATCAGACTGCCACACTGACCTAATATATTTTAGAACTTTCAAATCATTTAATAATTTATTTTACATATAGGATATCATACCAGTCAGTTTTGACCGAATATAACACTTTTTTTTGTAAATGTTATTCACTTGTGTTTGTGTTCTATATTGTTTTAGTTTTTTGCTGATTGTAATTATGACATCGTTGCAAGCTTTAATGATAATTGTGCTAATTATATTTTCTAATGTAGAGAATACAAATCTTCTTATTTCATAAGGCCTATTAACCCGTTTCGTACCGCTGTAGCTAAAGATCAATACTCTTTACAATAGAAAAATTCTAACATTTATTCCAGATAGATTGTTACATTTTGATCAATAATATTATCTATTCTCCTAAAAACCTAAAGAATAACATACATATGAAGTGGGTTAATTGCCGATTTACCTTCCACTGCATTTTTTTTTATTGCTTTTGTTACGAAGATAATAATGATTTTTGGAACAATGGATGATGATTGTAATGATGCCTTCCTAAAAACAAAAACAAAATTTTAACAAAAAAGTAATACAGCGAAAAGTCTTTATATTTAATTGCATTATTTTGCAGAGTAATCTTGGCATTTTAATTAATTATTGAATAACAACAAAAAAAAAACTATGAAAAGTTAAATAAAGAAGAAAACCTAGAAAAAAATTATAGAACTAAATTTAAGAAGCGAAAAAAGTTTTAGCTTTTTTTTACTTTTTTACAGTTTTCAACTAGATTTATTATTGCGCTAAACAAATTATAAGAAGAATGAAATACGGGAAAAACGTACAGAAATTCTTGTAATTTATTTTTTCAATTTTATCTAAATTATATAAAATTTCCTTAAAGCAATTAAAACAACAAACCTCCTCTGCGTCATGTGCAATTAATATAAAAGTATAAAGTAGTAATAAGCGTAGGAAACTAGTGAGTAATCGCGATTTAGGAACAAGGAACTTAAATTTATGTATTAAGGATAATGAATATGCTATTGAATAAAAACACCCCCTCCAGTGGATATCTCTCTACATTCTAAAAACTGTGTTATAAAAAGTGGATCTCAGTTAGTTTATGAAGTTTTTAAAATCAATAACAGTTTATAATATTATAAGAGATTATTTTTAATATCCAGGATTTTTAAACCAACGTTGGGCATAATTCGATAGGGGAATAACAACAATTTATATCGCAGCTAGCAGTTTGGAGATCGTTGATGATAATGATAATAACTGATTAATCAGCTTGGTGATCTAAAAAAGATTCAAAAAAGACTCCTTAAAACGCTTAGAAAACGACTAGTTTACAAAAGCACAAACAATTCCTGCAGAATGTGTGCAGTCAAAATCTTATCGTACAAACGATCCTAAAACGACTGTTTTTTATTGTTATTTTAGTCAGTTTGGTGATCAAACAAGACCACAAAAAGACTTACAAAATACCTTGCAATCAGTTTGGTGATCAAAAGAGTGTACAAAAAGACTCATAGACGCCTATCAAGCGACTAGTTAAAAATAGCACAACAAATTTTCCAAAATGTGCGTAATGTAACTATTTTTAGGTGAGAAAAAATGTCACAAAAAGACTCGTATCTCATTATGGGTGATATGGCTTAGTTGGTTATCACGTCGACTACTAAGCAAAACATACCATATTCAGCAGCGCAGGTTCGATCCTCAGTCTCGGCAGCATCAATTTCTGTACTTATTAACTCAACTTCACTGTTCTAAAAATAGATATACTGTGTTGAGTAATAAAAACTTTATTCTTTTTTTTAACAAATCTAGCAAAATGTGTGCGGTCATATTCTAATCAGCAAAACGAGTCATTAAATACAAGTTTTGAAGAGTCGCATAAAAGGTAGCATTTTCTCACACAAAAAGATCATTTTTGACTCAAGTGATATCATAAATAATCATTTTAATCGGGCAGTGAACTCAAAAAAGACTCATATTTGATAAAAATGTTCCAAAAATGCTAGCTGGGAAGATTGAGCACTGTCATTTGGCCAACGTTGATTTAAACCAATGTAGGGTAAGAAAAATAAAAATCGTAGAGACTTTGCTCAACATTGATTTTAACAATCAAAATTGTCGCACAGTGGTTTGAAGCAAAAAAAAAAACTGGGAATAAATCTGTATCTTCTGATTGCATCAGTATGTATGAGAGAATTATTAAAGAGGACCCAAGCTTTCTAAATTTTGGATTTATGGTTGATTTTTTTACATTTTGGAATGAGCTTAAAGAAACGAAGAAAGAACATGCTTATTTTACTATAATAAGCTAAGTTATTTCATTTCAAGCTAAGTTATTTCATTTCTTCAACTTTTTTTAGATTTTGACCCATTGTGCATCCCATTTTAAGCCCATGATTTATAAAAAATACTGACATACAGCCAACAGTTCAGAAAACAAAGAAGTGAACCCCGTTTTTAAGTATCTTGAGCCGTTTAATGTTGAGAAATTTTCAAAATCAAATATTTTTCGCTGATCCAAAAAAGTGCACTTTGTTCTTAAAAATATCGTATCAATTTTTTACATTCTTCGAACAGATTTTTTTATCAAAAGGATATGTTTTATTATATATTCGTAGATAATGGGGTTTTAGGATGATTTAAACCAAAATTTAAGCCAGTGCAACATTCCCTTTACGAACAGCATTGAGCGAAATTTGTCTAATTTTTAAGAAAATTTTGTGTTTTGCAACATATGTATAACAAAAAAGTCAAGCCGGTTTTGCAATTTTCTAAAATTGAATTTTATGAAAATGGCAAATTTCTATATACCATAATTTAATTTACAAAAACAGGTAAATTGGATTTTCTTTTTTATGGTCAAATATGAGCCGATTCCATTTCAGTAACCATAAGCAATATGTTTGCTAAATTTTTTCCAATAAAAATAAATTTGTGGTTGTAAAGGGCCAAAAGCTCTGTTCCGGAAAGGAAGCTCTATGGAAGGTACCCAACATAATAATTCGATTCGGACCACAAAAATATATGTAAATTTAAATATTTTGTAAATTTACGACCTTTATTTTGATCATAAGCTACATATGTATATGAATATCCAGCCGGACGGCCATAGATTGACTAAGGAAGTGATTCTCTGACGAATATTTCTTGATATGCGTTATAAACATCAGCACAAACCCAATATACCCTTTCCACTAATGGTGGTGTAGGGCATAAATATCAAACTTCTGTAAAATCTTTTATGGCGTTGCCAGATTTTAACTATTGACATTAGCATTACCAGTTCCATACCTACATAGTAACCCTTGTACTTTTCCGTACAATCATTTTCTATAGATTTATAAAATATTTTTTAGAACTTTTCGACGTTTTTCTTTTGAAATACTTAAAATATCAAAGTTAACGGTAAAATCCATTAAATACACTGACAAAGTAAAACGTAAAAATATTCCTCCATCTAGTCTTTATGAAAGTACTGGATATAATACAATAATACAAAAGAAAAAGTTATTAATGTTACTTGGAAGTATTCTGACTTAAAAACAGACACCAAGTCTAACTGGCAGAAATACTCAAAGACAGACAGACAGACAGACAGAAAGACTAAAAGCCTGTGAGAAATACAATATTATAAATATATTGTACATTAAAGCGAAAGTATTATTTATTTATGTTAAACAAAAGAAAAATTATTGTTATTTTTTCCTCTCGAAGAAAGAAGGTGAAAAGAATTTTAAACTTGAGGGAAAAAAGTAAATCAAAACGAAGGTGGTGCTTATTAAACAATTCATTAAAAGTAAGGAAAAAAATCAAGTAAAATATCAAACCAAACATCATAAAACAAAAACAAAAAAGAGATGGTCGGTAGTTTCTGGGACGCCTTCAAAAATAATGATAAATTATGAGATAAGTAACAATAAATCAAAAATGCTTCAAATAATTATAATATATCATTAAGAAAAAAACGCCGAAAGCAACAAATGCTAAATCTTGTGCTTTTTGGGAGTCTAAGTTAAGTCCCAAAGAAACTTTTAGACACATTTATATGTAAATCATGGCCAAAATCTTAGGTTTGGGAAATTACTTTAATCGATATTCATATTAACGGCTAAATTTCGTTAATCAAGAAAAAAATCCAATTTATGTTTTATATACAATATTTAAGATATCAAGTTGACAACATTTTGACTTAAACTTTTATGATTTATATAAATTGTTGCCAAAGTTTCAAAATATTCTCTTAAGTAAATTTATTTATAAAATGGAAACATTCATTCATACTTCTCCCAAATACCCTGCAGTAAATGCCGTCAGAGAAACAATACTGTTTTGCTATTGACAATGTCTCCAGTACTACTTGCCTATTTTGCCCCATCCAATGTTATCTACTATTGACATTTAACATTTAGAGTTCCTACGAAATCTACCAGTAGACATTACCACTATTTACTTAGTATTGACTTTGTAGTTCTTTTGGTCTAAATGGAGACATTGGGATCAAATCGGGGCCTATTGATATACATATATGTTGACACATTCGTTGACAATGTCACCAGATATATACTAGAATAGTTGTCTCTATATATTCACTATCTCAGTACTGAACTAAAATTGGGGACATTTGAATTGATGTTACACAAAGTGTCGACATGGAGACACATGATCCCAGTTTTACTACAGGGTACTTATACGTTCTATACATACATACATACCTACAATACATACTAGTACGAGTATATACATATGAAAATGTTTATTTCCGCTCTATTTCTTTTTACTTTAAATGTGTAAATTGTTTTTTGGCAGAATTTATTTTTTCTTTTGTCTCATTGTTAGTAGGTCAAGTTTTATACGACATTGATCGATTCTGAAAAATTGTATTGGAAGTTAATTTTGAAAAAAAATCCATGCCGCAAACCTTACGACTTTAGTATATGTAAATACTTTAAAGTTATTTTTTGTAAAATTTTCCACATAGACTGAAGAATAATTAGATATGGAATAAAGCCACAAGCAAAGTAGTTACCCAAAGTAGTTTAAATCATTTATCATTTTTAAACGAGCACTTTACATAAATTCATTAAAAAAAGAAAAAATGTAATTATAAAATAAAAAAAATTGATGCGTAATTAATTATTTAAATATAAGTACTTGAAACTTAAAGAAAAATTTATTTAGCCGGGCTTATACCCTGACTTTTTTCATGTTTATTCTGTGACTTTTTCATTGTTTTCTATTTAACCCTTATGTGTGCGACAAAAAAAAACACATTCTAATGCGTTATAAGGCACCTGGGTACCTACATGAAAGTTAAGTAGAAACAAGTAAGAAAGTGCTATAGTCGGCGAAGCCCGACCATAAGATTCTTCACCCTTCACCCCTAAGGTCAAAGGTATTATTTTTCCTGTATAAAGACAAATATTTGCTAGATTTTGCCATCATACAAACATTTTCTCAAAACATATATATTTAAGATGTTTCCGTC
Source organism: Stomorhina lunata (assembly GCA_933228675.1). Classification (NCBI taxonomy): domain Eukaryota; kingdom Metazoa; phylum Arthropoda; class Insecta; order Diptera; family Rhiniidae; genus Stomorhina; species Stomorhina lunata. The sequence continues at coordinate 69,767,301 of OW121744.1, forward strand.
ATTTGGACTTATATGAGAGCTAGGGTTAAATGTGGACCGATTATCTCGAAATTTGGCAAATTAATTACCGTTGTTACAAAAATTATGTGCGCAAAAAATAAACTTGAAATTTGCATTATCTTTAGATTTACGAGCGTTTTAGTGTATGGGAGCTATGGTCAAATGTGGACCGATTTCAACGAAATTTGGTGCAGTGATTTAAGTTTACATAAGAAACATTTTTTTCAATTTCATGAAAAAATATTTATTTTTGTGGCCAATATATCAATTCCGGGAAGTGGGACCTATGGGATATACCATAAGTAATGGACCGATTTTGATGAATTTCTATAGCCATGGAAACCCATTATCCTTAGAATTGCTACCTGTAGTTTGATTACAAGATTTACATGTGGGTCCAGCCAGACGGACGAACTGACTTCGCTAAATCGACTCAGAAAGTGATTCTAGGCCTATTGGTATTCTAAAAGTGGGTCTAATACAAATATTTCTATGCGTTACATACATCAGCAAAAAACTTATAATACCCTTTCCACCTATGGTGGTGAAGGGTCTAAAAAAGAATTTTCGCACTTAATATCACGTTGAAAAGTACTGTTGCCTACTTTTTTTTATTTTAAAAGATCTAAGAATTGGTTTGTGTCAAAAATGTCGAACAACGCGCTGAGAATACAAAAAAAAACACAGTCATATACATCATCTGCAATACAAATTTTGTATATACGAAACATTGAATACTTCCATTACAAACAAAGAACAAAAGCGGTTGTACTTCCGTAGAAGGAAGTTGTTATGTGTGCTCTCAGCTTCGTTTAAAGCTATAAACAACTTCAAATAATATACTAACAATTGCAGCTCTCTCAGTACAACACGTACAGATATCTGGGTACCTTGGTGTGCAGTAAAGGGCATGGCAAAAAAATTGTAAGGTAGAACCGTTCTCTCTTACAAAAAAATTTTTGAAGTAAATGCGAAATATTTGAAATTTGTTTTTTGTAAACAATTATAAAAGTCGTTGCCACATGTGAGAAATGGGAATATTATTATCAGGAAATTTTGAATGTATAATGTGTAATGTGTTGTAAACATTTCGTTAAAACTTATTTTATAAAGTTTAGCGGATCCTGCACAAGGAAAAAAAAGACTTGAGACAATTCAATTTTGTCATAATATATTTAAAGTATTTTTGTGTAACATATTTTTTTATAATTTATGTTACAGTTTCTTCAGCTTCTTTTTGGGATTGAAAATTTTAATTTCACCAAAATTTTATTTAAAAAACGTATCTTCAAATATGTTCTTATAGATAGATTTTGGTGTGATCTTTTATAGTATGAGAATTATGGGCTTTTTAAATTTCAAAAATTGTACGGCATAACTTTAGAAGTTTATATCCGATATAAACTGGTATATCAAACAAAAGCTACTGAAAGTATCATTCAAATGATATATTATACATTCTTCCGATTTATAAAGATTAAGAGCTCATATACTCAAAACTTATTTTTACAACCGACTTTGTTTATAAAAATGAGCATATCTTAAAATAATAAAGATATAAGTATGGTTTTTTATATAATGAATTTTATACAGGATATACTGAGCTTTTATATAACATAAACTACTTAGCTCTAGCATATGTAGCGAGTTAGTTATGACAGCGTAAAATTTTACTTCTATTGAGTTAGAGTTATATAAATAATATCTATATAACTCTTACTCAATAGAAGTAAAATTTTATTTATTAAACATACATTTTTATATTATATATAAAATGTATATAGTTTTTTGTCTACATCTGCAACGGTAGTCGGTAGTCGTGTGGCTATGTCGACGCTTAAAAAAATGATTTCTATTTGAATGAATGTACTCTAATTTTAACAGGTTGTAGCCCGTAGCCTGCAGTCGTGATTGTGTTTATAGTAAATTAGCAAACCAAAACTGGGATTTTTAAAAGTAGTATGGTAGCATAATTTGAGAAAAGAAAATAATAATTCGATCAAACGTCAGAAAGTTAATATGGCTGACAAAAGAGAGAACGGTTATACCTTACTAATTTCTTTTATCATGGTAAAGGGTGTTTAAAAGGAAATGGTCTTCAAGGCAAATATATATAAATATATAATTCCCCGACAACATTCCAATTGGAACAAGGGGTACTTCTCTCAGACAATGATATGCATCCGATTCTATTTTTAGACTCATTGAAAGGGACCTACGTTTTAACGCCGGCTCCGAACGGCAAATGCATTAGTTAGAGAAGTTTTGCATAGCCTAATACTCAATAACCAGTGGCTAGCTGAGTTATGAGGTGAACCGCCGCTTTATTGAAAATTTATTTTTTCAAGTGAGTCTGGCCAGGGATCGAACTTGGGCCTCTAATATGATAGGCGGATGACTAACCTGCTATACCACGGCGGTTCACAACATTAGCTATAAAATGGATTTTTTTAATAAGTTGATAAAAAGTCGAAAAAATCTTAACATATTATAAAAGGTTCTAAAATTCATGCTTCTGTTCATTTCTTCATGTAAAAAATAACTACTTAAATACTATTTTTTATACCCTACCGCACCATAGGTGGTCTTACATTGGCATTAGTAAGTTAAGGTAATTTTTCACTAGCAAAGTCATTTAGTAATCACTTATTTTCTAAGTGCGGATTTTATGGCGGATACATAAGACATATTTATTGGTCAAAAACGGTCGCTTCTGAACGAGTGTTTCCTCCAGATTTATCGATTTATTAGTTTTGCCTTAGAAGTGCGGTAGATGATTCCCGCTAATTCCATCAAACATAGAACAAAGCCTTCCCAGCAGTCAATTTTTATTCGCTATTTATTACCCTATTAAAAATAAATCGATTTTGTTAAGATTCTTTAGCGATTCGCTAATATACACAAGAAATTTCTGTGATTACTCACGTGGCACGCAAAAATCGATTTTTTTTAGTATTCTGCCTAGTGCGATGTGAGATTTCAACGATTTATGTGATTTAATTAATATGTTTGACAGTTGGCCTTGCGAAACTGAATCGACGAAAAGTGCGCCAGTCTAGTTGAAACAGTAACAAAACACTGCACAATGGTTCCTCTGCAGTAGAAGAGGAATTAGGCATTTAGGACGGTGGGCTCTACAGTGGAGCAAAATTACCCACCTAGTGTATGTAAAACCTTTGGGTGAGTAAACTTTCGCCAGTTTAGACCGATCCAAAGATTTTTATATTATCGAAAACTTACTGTACTACATTATCTTTTACAGTTTAAGCGATATTTGACTACAAACTTTTTTTTCATATTTTGATAAGACAGAAAATTTTTTTAAAAATACTGTGAGATTGCTGATAAATTTCTAAATGAATTAGAAGAAATCTATTTTAAATTAGGGGCTGTTCACATATTACGTAACGCTATTTTCGCAGATTTTTACCCCCTCCCCCCTATGTAACACATTCGAAAAAAATATGCACACAAAATTTCTCCACCGTTACGCAATATGTGAAAAGCCACTTATGTAAAGTTTATAACACAGAAAAATTCTACAAAGTTTGTGTACCGAAAAAGGCTTGAAAAATTTAAATTTTACAAAAAAAGTAACTTTATTTTTTCTATATTTTTGAAAATTTTTTCAAAAGGTTATATTTTTAATAATTTTGGACATGCACCCTACAACCAGCGGTAGTTGAAAATCAGCAATTTTTTGTGTCTAAAAAATTTGATTATGGATTTCAAAACTTTTTTAAAGAATCTGATAGGGCCCGGCCATAAATAGTGTCACAAAGCCCGTTTTTTCTACAGAAAAAACTCAAATTTTTGTAAAGCGTATTCTTCCGTATTCAATAATATTAATTGAAATTTTAGAACCCGATGTGAAATTTATATTATTGAATTTCTAAGTTATTGGTATATACTGTGTCCAAAAATGTTCATAATACCTTGTTCAGTTTTAGAGATTTTTGGGAAAAAATTACAATGAATGTTTAAAAATAATATACATTTATTGCAAAAAGTGTACTTTTCTGTATAAAAAAATGTTCATTAAAATTTCAGAACTCGTTGTGAAATTAATATTTCTAAATTTTTAATATATATATATACTGTTTCCAAAAATCATCCTAATACCTTGTTTAGTTCTAGAGATAAAATACAAAAAATACAAAGTGATATTCAAAAATTATGTTAAATTATTGTTGTTGCACTTCTTTGACAAAATTCTTTAACCAATTTCTGAATTGTGAATAATTTTTAATCTCACTTAAAAGTATATAAAATTCTCTTTCCATTGATGTGTAACATGCCTATTTTGGTTGAATAAGACAATATCTAAAGATTTTACATACCCGATGTATTCAACTTTGCTCCACTGTGGAGCCCATTGTGCTGTAGATAGATGCGTCCTTAAAAGTTGCTCTAAAAGTCTAACTCCTCTTCTACTGATGTTCCAAATATCGTCCAGTTAAGAAACTGCAGAGTTAATACAAAAAAATCTCAGACGCCCAATTTGAATTTTCGCCTTTATTAAAGAAAACTGTAAAATGTAACGAACATTCGTTACAATCGTTTTGTTGTTTAATATGAGGGCAAATAAATTAAATGCAAAACTGTTGAAAATGCCCCTTAGGACTAACATTTAAACAACGACATAGGTTGTTAATCAATGAAACCATCACTAATTCAAATATTAGGTACTAAAGCCATCTACATATTAAAAAAGAATACTTTTTACTACATTCTATAAGTGGTGTTACTTTGGAATTATATGAAAAATCGAAATTTGTTAATAAAAAATTTATTTGTGTAAAGTATTAGTATAAAACATAAGTTGTTTTTAGAGATCATTTTTATTAGTGACTTATATGGAAAGTATGATCAGTTATCAAATAAATTCAACAAAATTAAAATTGAATTCTATTAAAATACAATTGAACTTGAGGCTTTGAATGACCCAAATCTTATTGATAAAACCTAAGATTGTTGTTTTGGACAAACATTCTTCGTCATACGTTCCGATTGTTGGTTAGGCCACCTTCGTCGGGTTTTAAAAGTCGATATCTCGAACGATATGAATCTAATATATCGTTCTGCTGAGAAATCAGGATTTTAGGTCGTTAACACTAAATCTTTAAAGCTAATCTAGAGCTTTATCGATTTTTTCAGTTATTCGGTTACCACCTGTTTTATTAAGAATTTATTGAGTATAATAGATTTTAGAGACAAGATATTTATTCATTTTAGATGTTAGTATTCTTACGCATAAATAAATACAAAGGAAAAGCACTTAACTAAACAAATTCAATATAAATATTTTATAAACTAACTCGTGTATAAGGATAAATATATGGATCTAATTATGTATACACTAGTAGGTTTACTAGTTTAAAAGAGTTGGGGCTTAAGTGTGTGCGTGTATGTGTCTTAATTCAAGATCATTAAAATTGTATATGGTATCGCTTTAATTAGTACAAGTAATAAGCAATCATTAATTTTCGCTGGTGCTGATACTAATTCTAATAATTATGACGATGACATTAACGATTAAATATGAATAAAAAAGAAATGATTATTGTTGATGCTGACATGACTTTCGTCTGATGATTTATTGTGATAAAACAAAGACATTTAAATATGCAAACATAAGAACGATAATTCATTTACATTTACATTACATCCAAGTATGAATACATATGTAAGTGAGATTAATGTGTATGTGTATCTAAGTAATTGTGGTGGTATGGAAATGATATGTATTGAAAAGTGTGTCATAATTAATGAAACCTTTTTCATGGCAGCAAGAAGTCAACAGCTACTCGTATTATATTGCAATTTTCTTTGACCTCAAAAGTAATGGCCAATATTTTATTATTGTCTTATTATTGTTTTTTACTTTCTTTACAATTTACTCTTTTAACATACATACATATAGTATTTTGCTTTAAAACTTGTGAAAGTGAAATAAATCCCAACATAATAATAACTTCAAGAAAACAAAATTAAAAGAAAAAAACTGTGATAATAATAAAAATGATCAACTTCTCGATACACTCGTAATTCATTTATGGAAAGCGTTTACAATGGCAGTAAATTCTTCGGAAGCAAAAATATAATGCAAAAATATTTTTTAAAAATAATATAGCCTCAATAATTAATAAGAGAATAAATACAATGGCGAATTTAGTACGTGATTGGTACAAAAACGCATTCGGAAGCTGATAAAAAAGGGCAAGATTAATGTAAAGACAATAAAATTTTCTTGAATTTATTTAACAGAAAAATGTACTTCGATTAAAAAATTATTTAGTCTACTTTTACATTAGTCAGGTTTGCCTTATCAAGTCTTGAATTTGTATGAGAAAAAACTGACAGAATTAAAATTGAGCAAACCTGACCCTACTATCAAGTTTACGAAAATTTGTTTGAAATTTAAGGAAAAAAAAAATTAAAACTGATGAAGAAAATGTTTGTGTGTGTGAACGTGAATGCAGGTTCAAAAGAAATTTAAAGAAAACCTGATCAAGTAAACCTGATTCGTGTGAAACGGGACTTAGATATACATTATTCTGATTGATTAAAAACAACTAAGAAAGTGCTATAGTCGGTCAAGCCCGACCATACGATACTCTTCACCACTAAGGTCAAAGGTATTTTTTTAAGTGTATAAAGATAATTATTTGCTAAATTTTGCAAACAAACCTTTTCCTAAAACTTTTGTATTTAAGCTGTTTCCGTCATTTAGACTTATATGAGAGCTAGGATCAAATGTGGACCGATTATCTCGAAATTTAGCAGGTTGATTAGAGATTTCACAAAAATTAAGTATGAAAAAAGAAACTCAAAACTCTCAATATCTTCAGATTTACGGAGGTTTTAGTGATTTTTTGTCTTATTTTGTGCATTTTGACAGACGAGTTATGTATGGGGTTGTATGGGAGCTAAGGTCAAATGTAAACCGAATTCAACGAAATTTGGCACAGTGATTTTTGTTTACATAAGCAGGAAGAAAACCTCTAGCTGGGTTTTGAATTATTAGCTAAAGTTTTTTTTTAATTTATTTTTGAAATTATCGACTGGGGGTGGATTTTTGAACAATTTTAAAAAACTTGTACTGATTCATAAGTCTATATCTCGTGAACTATTCGAAATATTGTTTTTCTCTCTTCAGCAGATTTTTACTTCTTGATGTTGTTGTTTTTTATACCCTTCATCATCACAAATGGGCAAATCCGAAGATAATAACAATTTTATGTTGTATTATCCCATGTAAGTCAAAATATACAAATAGCTTAAATATAAGTTTTTAGAAAATATTTGTACATATGGTGAAAAAGTTTAGAAAATATTTGTCTTTATATGGTCGGGCTTGACCGACTTTAACACTTTCTTACAAGTTTTTTTATTTATCTTAAAGCTAAATTTAGATCTAATTAAGAGGAAAAAGTTTGCTGAAAAGAGAAAAGTAATATTTAGAATAGTTGACGAGAAATAGACTTAAGAATCAGTACACGTTTTTTGAAAGTTGTACTCAAATCCACCCACAGTCGAAAACTTAAAAAATTAATAAAAATAACTTTAATCAAATTCGGTCTATAAACACCAGAGATATCGCCAAAATTTAAAATTCGATGAGAAAAAAAAGTTTTTTTTTTTTAATTATATATTTAAAATTTTTTCCTAAAATCTGGTGTATAATTTGTCTGCGTACATCGACCAGGAGCTCCATAAACTTGACTTCAACAGACAGACGGACATGGCTAAATCGACTCTCCTAGGGATTCTGAGTCGATCGCTATAATTTTTATACTACGACGAATAATGAAAAAATTACAAACTAAATGACAAACTTATTATACCCTTTCACCTATTGGTGAAGGGTATAAAAATGTGCTACCGTGTAATTAATAAAAATTCGACGTATGTCTTATAATGATTACACCGTTTATCATTCCAAAAATTTTATTTGTACTGGGGCACCCCTTAGGCGGAAAATAATTAAATATTGTTTATGTTTCCAGTGAACATTAAGAAAACAAAAATAAATGTCATAAGTAAAGAATCAATGCGTAATGATGACAATGCATTTTTTTTTTTATTTCATCAATTGTAAGTGTGTCGAAGAAATACACATTTAATAGTAAAAACTTGATATGAATATTAGGGTGACCTTATTTTGCAAGAGTTTAAAATGTTTTATTCTCATTTTCTATATCTTCTTAAATTTATATCCAAAAAATAAGTTTTGATTCAAACGATTAAGCTTAAGTCGTTCCATGAACCCATTAAAGTTAGAAAATCATAATTTTATAAGCCTTTTAAAACAATTTACGTTATATGCATTAACACCAATCAAATTTGTAGAACTTAAAGTTAAATAACTATTAGGTGCTCAAAAAAGTTTGGTTACAAAATTTATATAAATGACTAAACATTTAAATTGCAACTGACTTCACTTGTTAATTAGATTAAAATATTTTTGTTTAATTTTGTTTTGTTAAAATACATTAAAAAATTGCATTAGTTTTTGAAAAGTTATCAACATATACAAGTTTGGAAAAATTCGAAAGATTATCATTATATTTTGATATTCTATTGAAAGTTAAGAATAAGCGTAGGTTATGAAAAGATTTGTAAAGTTCGCCATTTTCCATCTCCTGGTAGTAGGTGATAGTAACTGATCCAGGTAATTTCAGACCTCTTTATTTAAATCATAATTCGAAATCTACAGATTTAGTAAATATGTTGATTGTAGCTGTGTATCGCATTCAGACTGTAAAAGCTTTTGGTAAGTAACCAAACTATTATGTCTTCTTGCGTTATCTTAGTGGATTACTATATCTCATACTTTTGATATTGTTACATCGTGTGATATTTTAAAAGCTTTAAAATTTGATTAAAAATAAAACACAAAAAAAAACAAGGAAATGTTATTTATTAGATATAGGTCTTTCGATGACATACTAACAGGAAAGACCTCTGTTTCGTCAAGAAGTAATCTCATAATTGTAATAGCATGTTCTTCTATTTACTTTAAGCATTTGTAACTTTTTACATTATAAAGCTTTTAATACACTTCTTGCTCGTAAAATATTTAAAATTTTGTTCTTTTTTAGAAAACTTTAAATATCTTAAATCGGTTTATATATAGATCACACAAAAATTAAAAATTTTTTAAAACCGTAAGAGATAGCAATGTTTTTTGTAGATTCTGACCTATATATTATATAGTGTGATTTAAAATCGGTTGGAAAATGACATTTATATATTGTTTTAAGTGATTCATGAGTCTGAGGTGCCCTACTTTTCGGGCCGATTGTGCCGCCTCAGTAAAGCTCCCCAACACTTCTGCTATATGCACATACATTTTTTTAGAAGCTGCGGACTTATTTCCAACCATCGCACAGTGTGTCGCATAGAGCAAGCTAGGTGGACAAAATTATTTTATGTTACGTTAAGATGATTATATATAGTGGTAGTTATATTGAGTTATTATTGACTGTTTTTGGTTAATTTTATGTGTGGGTTATTTTGTTTAGATTTAGAATTAGATAAATATATTTCAAAAATTAAAATACATGTATATACTGAAATCCTTTTTAATTGATGGGGAAATATTTACATGTCAAGGTAAAAATAGTTGCCTAACTTTATTACTATCATTGAAGTCTTGTGATGAGTTGTAGTCATATACACGCGATTTTTTCATTCTTCGTGTATTTTAACCACTTCTCAAAAAAGGCTACCCTTAAAATAGAGTGTTCTGAAAAAAAATATAAGAAATATGTTCTACTGAAGTGTGCTTAACAATATGTATATTTTTACGAACAATAAAGATATTTCTGCTTAATGTCAAAAAACTAGCCCGGACAGAGGTGAATTTCTGCATATTCTGAAATTTTTCTTATAAAAAAATACACAAAAATATACAGGATATGTAAAATAATGCTAAAAATTTAACTCATTAGATTTTGATAAAAAAAAAATACATTAAAAAATAGTACTTACCCTCATTATTAATATCCACCACAAACATTTTTAAAATATTATACAATTCTACAACAATTCATTTAAGAAAATATAAAGTCTGTGGTCACATAAAACTGGACTAATAAACTTGCTGAAAAAATCTTTGCTGGAGGTTATAAAAATGATTTACTTAAATAGGATAATATATGAAAAGAATACCTATCCTACGATACATGACTTGTCAAAATCGGACATGTCCTTTCAGATATTGGGATCATACATTGAGGTTATAACCAGATTTTGTATGCATAAACCTACAGAAAACTCTAAACATTAAATATTTTTATAAAAAAGATTATGAGTTCTTGAATAATATAATATTTCCAAATTTTACAATTTTTATTGCCTCCACAATTATGGGACCACTACCTATATACTTAAATAAATTATACAAAGGTCATTCAAAATAAAAATTTTGTTGTTTTTTATCTTTATATATAAATATTGCATAGAATTAGAAAGGAAACTAAAGAAAATGGCATAAAAAATCACGCCTACATTTCATTTCAAGTAGTGATTTTTTCGCGATAAATTGCAAAAAATTTTGAAAAAGGGGTGTTACTCAAAACGTTATAATTCTTAAAACGGGATGCAAAGGGATATGAAATTCATAGAGCTTATTAATGATTCAATTCAGATATTAGAGAGTGTTGTGCCTCAACCTCTAAAAACCTCAAAAAAAAAAAAAAATCGCGGTCTATTAAACTTTGTATATAAATTTGTTTTTTTAATTTTGTATGGTTGTTTCAACCGCTAGAATTCTAGCGGTTGAAACTAGAGCATAGGTCATAGGTCTAGAGCATAGGTCAAAAATAACTGAAATTGGCGCGGTTGCTTAGTAAGATATATCTACTTTTTAATCCAAAAAAGAAAAAGTTAAGATTTTACACGTATTAAAATATTAAGCGAATTTTATATATGCGTTCAAATATACAAATAATTTTATTAAGAACATATATGCGTCGGCCTATATCTAAAATGGCTTATCTGCAAAATTCTGATTTTTCAGGAGAAACAAAAATCTCTTTAATTCTCTTATAAGTGAGTTTTTAACAAAGTGATCTTTTACGATATGATTGGTAGACTCCTTCTCATTTCCTGAAATAAAATTTAATAAATAATATCCAATATTCGCGATTTTACAGTAGATCGGCCGTTTTGTCTTTGAAAATTTTTAAATGTGTAGATAAACCATTTTCTTCATAGTAAATTTGTAGGAAAGTGGATTTCATAACATAATTTAAGAAATTTATGTAATTCCGATTACACAATACTCCTTCATAATTTGGGATACTTTTATGTATTTAAATTGTACTATATACGACGCTTATTACATTTTATTGGTAATAATTTATTTTTTGTAAAAGTGAAAATTTCAAAATACACTTTCTTTTATAAAAGTTAAAAGATTTTATATTTTTTTGTCTTTCCTACTTGAAGGAAGATATCTTCTTATTGTTAAGAGTTATAGAATGTATTTTTGGAAGTTTATGCGTAGTGAATAGCCTATTAAACATCACTAAAAACACTACATTTTTTTTCGCATTTTCTGTTGAACAGTGTGAAGATAGAAAAATTTTGAAAGCACATTTGAATTTAGCGTATTACCACTCAACAGAAAAGTGAAAAAGTTCTAATAATTTTACCTTTTTAAAGATTTTTAGTTTACAACTTCTATGACTATTTAGTAAAAACAATGTAGATAAACCATTTTGTCTTCGAAAAAAATTGTTTATGTAGATAAGCCAAACAAAAAAGAGAATAAGTCGGGAATAAATTAACATTTTGATAAAAAATTCATCCTATAGGTAAAGCGCGTCATACGGAATCGTATGGTATAAAAATCTCAATTTCTAAAATCTGCAGATAAGCCATTTTTGATATAGGCCGACGATATACAAATATTCAAACTTTGAGGAATTATTACAGCCTTAGTTAGCAATGCAGTATGGTAAAAATTTGGGATTACATGTTTTGAAATGTCAGCTCTAATCTGACATTAAAATTTCTTAAAAAAATTTAAAACATTTATGGGGGTTTTGGCCATAATTTCCTATTGTGCATAGGTGCAAAGGGTTTATTGAGTTTGTGCTGATGTTTTTAACGCTTAGAAATATTAGTCTAATACCCAAGTTTAAGTATATCAATCGACTCAGAATAACTTCCTTAATTAATTTAACGATTTAACTTGCAATAAAAACGCAAGTCGTTGTATAATTTAAAAAATTATGAAGTTACTTCAGTAAACAGAAACTTCTTATTGTTGTCGGCAATTGGCTCAGATAAAGGTTACGTCATCACCTTCTATAATACTTTCTTACTTGATTTAATTTAAAATTTAATGACCGTGGATATGATATCGAAGAAAATGACAAATTTGAATTTCCTGATCAAAAAATGAAAAACCGAACCTCTCTAATGTACATGTATTTATTTATGTGTATAGAAGAGTGAGTTTCAATAATTCTAGATTTATGATTATTTTTATCTCCACTTAAATGTATTTTTGTTACTTTGATTTCGGCAGCTTCATTCGCTGTTTTTATTCGCATTTTGTCGTAGCAAAAGTACCTCTAAGGATTATTGATTTATGCTCTCATAGCAAAATTATGATTTTTACAGAATCCATAAAAGTTGGTTTTTTTATGTTTTTGTGATTGTTTTTAGCCGGCTTTAAGCTAATAAGAGCAACTGTATGACAATAATCTGATTATCAACATTTAAGTGGTATTTTTTCTCTAGATATTTTTTATGAGTTTATACATAAATATTTATACATAGATTTTTTTTGTAAAATCATCGTTTAATCATAACTAAATTGAAATAAGCTCGAAGCGTATTTAAACTTTCATTTTCACAAAAAAATGTGCAAATGGCACACGTTTCGCGTCAAAGAAGCAAAAATAAAACTATGACAAAACTAATTCAATTTCTATCGTTTTTTAGTGTTGGAATGGAATATAAATAGAGTTTTTAACATGATTAATATTCATTTTATTGACTCTTAAATTAACATGAAAACAAAAAACTTTTGCTTTTATATCTAATTCAAAATCGTATGTCTAACATTTACATAAATATATTTATATGTTAGAGTGAATTTCTTTGTGATTCTCATGATTTTTTTTTGGTCATTTCGAATTAGAATTTCCAGTTTATTTGTCTAGTTATTTAAATTTAAAGGTATTAATGTATTTCAATAGAGTTTATGAATTGCTTTTGATACCTTTTAGAAATTTAATTGGCATAGGTTAAGTTACTTTCTCTAAATTTTAGAATATAACTAACACGATTATAGTAAAAGTATTGATTTGAAGAAGATGTTTAATTTTGTTTAAAAACGATAATTATGCCCTGCGACAAATAAAATTAAGTAAAAGTTTCTGGGATAGTATACCATTTTTCAGGTAGATACTGTCGAGAACAACAGCACTCTGTTTTTGGAATTTTAAAAACACCCCCAAAATCTTGAGTTACGGGTAAAAATCCGTTTTTTCATAACACGTATGCACTTATCGCCCTGTAACTTAGACAAATACTAACCGATTTTAATTGTTTTGGCAGATATTGTTTTGGCAAATATTAATTGTTTTGGCTTAGCCCTTTTCAACGATATATAGTTCGTAAAATGTACTTTAAATTTATGTGAGTATTTTTACACCAAATATATTTTTTCGGGTTTTTCCTCATTTTTCTATTCTCGGGACGTTGTTACACAATATTTATACCCTTCATCACCATATGTGGAAAGGGTATTATAAGTTTGTGCTGATGTATGTAACGCAAAGAAATATGGTACCTCCCATAGGTCCCACTTCCCGGAATATATTTTTCAAGAAATTAAAAACATAAACTGCTTATGTAAACCGAAATTGCTGTACCAAATTTCGTTGAAATCGGTCCACCTTTGACCATAGCTCCCATACAAACTCTTCTGTCAAAACGCACTAAATGAGACAGCAAAACGGTCGTAAATCTGAAGATAATGAGATTTTTTTTTATACATAATATTTGTATTTTACCTTAGTGGTGAAGGGTATCGTATAGTCGAGCTTGACCGACTTTAACACTTTCTTACTTATTTTGTATATAAAAATTCGTTAGAAATTTACTGATTTATTTAAGTCAAAAGAAAAACAAATTATTAAAAATAAGTAATTTTTAACGATTCCAATGAGACAAATAAAATGAAGTAAAAGTTTCTGGGATGCTATACAATTTTTCTGGTAGGTATTGTCAAGTACTACAACACTATGTTTTCGGAACTTTCAAAACATCCCAAAAATTTTACGAATAAAACCCCGGTTTTTTAAACCCGTATGCACCTACGCCCTGTAATTTAGACAAATACCAACCGATATATTTTTTTCTACAGACTTTTTCAATGGAATATTGCGTCAAATTTCAACGGAAAATTTGGTCAAATTGATCCAAAGGAGCATTTAAGGGTTAAAATATGATTTTGATACATATAATAAAATACACACACGTATCTAAAGAACATTTTAAGAAACTATATACCATTGAAAAGGCCTGAGACAGACGGTTGACGTTTTCTTTTTCTCTTAATTCTCTGAGATCGCTAATCTATTACTTGTGATTTTGCTATCCTTATATTGTCAGTTTAAAAAAAAAAAGTTTTTATACCACATTACCATCACTTACTCTATTTATAATCTTCTCCGGTATTGAAAGGGACCTTACGTTTTAACTCCGGCTCCGAACGAATTAGTTACATACGTTTTACATAGCCTAGTTGGCTAGCTGAGTTATAAGTAGAACCACTTTTTTTAAAATTCATTTCTTTTCAAGTGGACCTGGCCGGGGATCGAACTTGGAACCTCTGGTATGATAGGCGGATGAGTAACCTGCTTACCACGGCGGTTCAAAACAAATGACATTTTTTTACAAATTTGAGATAAGGCGTTTTAAATAGTAGTCTACACTTGACAAATGGCACAGGAACATAATCCTTAAAATATGCTGTAGTATGTCGTTTATATGATGGTGACTTAAATTTTCATTTAAATAAAGTCAAAGTCGACATCATCTTTGTTGTAATTTATTTCAGGTATTATATTATAATTAAAATATTTAAATGGAATTTCTAAATCATTTTGTTTATTTGTACTCAAAGAAATCAGCCAAAATCGCAGTCAATAAAAATGTCAATGACTTTCTAAATTAACTTGTGTTTAATTGGTATTAACTTTTGATATAAAATTTTGTATACGAGTTATATATTTTTTTGATTTATGCATGTGTGTACGTGAATATGTCTATACATTAGGGTGGGTAAAAAAATAAATATTTTACCCAAGTACTATTCCTAAATGTTGCTCTCACGCCATAAACGGAACCATATTAAATTTTATTGATAACCACATATCAGTTAATTAAGTTGACTCACCCTAATGTACATAACATCAATCGTGCGTATATTAAACCATGGATTTATACACATATCATGTACTTAGGTATGGATGTGTGTATCAAATTTCATTTATTTTATAGCAAGTAATTTATTTAAATGACACATGCAAATTATCCCAAAGTATCATTTGATTGTTAATTCAGATAAAAACTCAACAAAACAGTGAAATTAAAAAAATAAAGCGTTCATAGCAACACTTTTTCTACGAGTACAAACAAAAAATCGAAATCTTTATCTAAAGCTTGAATTTTGAAAAATAAGAAAAGAAACGAAAAATCAATACAGATCACAAGAATACTAACACAAAATTTCCCATTCATTCTAAGATACATACACGAGTATAATGAAAAACAAACAACTCTTACTTTTTCTAGGTATAAGTAACTTTACATTTGTGTGAGATTCTACAATATATGTTACTGCAAATTAAATCTATTAAATATAATTGTTTGCGTCTGCTGTATTAAATATCTAGAAATTCGAAAAAATTAGGACGATTTTTCAGGTACACTCTAAAAAATGTTTGCCGTAGTACGGATGAATATGATCTTATATTGAACTATTATTATGTTGTGGGACTAACACGTCAAAGCTCAGAAAATTTAACTGATTTAATTTACACTGTGCGCCAAGGAACTTTTTCCCGAATGAGACCAAATGTAAGTAAAAGTAGGCTATCAGTAGAGTAAGTAGTAAGTAGAGGGTGAAAAAATAACTTCGAATTTTTTAGTTATAGCTCATTGAAGTTGGACAATTTTAAGAAATGTTTTCAATATATTTTCTATGTGGAGTAAATCTGTAAGCAAATTTAAAAGTTATAATTGAGTATTTTAAACATATGACATTTAGATTTATTAGTTTTTATAATTTTCATAAATTTAATATTAAATTTTATCGCATTTTCTCGCAAAATTTGGCAGATTTTCAAATAACTGGTGAAATCTTCACTATATCAGCCCAAAAAACAGTTAAATTGGCTTAGAGGTGCAATGTTTTGTGAATTAGTTCCTAAATTTAATAGACCCGAAATTTTATAGTAATCGATTTGTCGGAACCAGAACTAAACATTAAAATAAATTTCAAATATTGATTAAAAAATACGACATTTTTTTAATTTTAAAAAAATTCCTATGTCTACTTTTACATTGGTCAGGTTTGGCTTGTCAAGTCTCGAATTTGTATGAGAAAAACTGACAGAATTAAAATTGAATAAACCTGACCGTACTACCAAGTTTAGGAAAATTTTGAAAATTTGTATGAAATTTAAGGAAAATAAAATGAAAACTGGTGATGAAACTACTAGTGTGTGAACGTGAATGCAGATTCAAAAGAAATTTAAAGAAAATCTAATCAAGTAAACCTTATTCATGTGAAACGGGACTTATTAAGAAATTTTTCCTTGTATTGGGAAAGAAGCTTTAGTGCTGTTTCACACACATCAGTTTCGCACAAATTAGAGCCCAAATTACTGCATTCTATATCGATCGAAATCTTAGATATTTTCAAAACATTTGTATAGCATACTTTAAGGATAATCAAAATTATTTAAGAGATGCTCAGTTTGCTTTATTTTTTGTAGTTATATTTTTGTAGTTATTTGCCAAAAGACGACCAATAGTAAAAGTGTTTTAATTGAACTATACGTTTTTAAAAACGAATCAAAATGGATACCAAATTTCAATAACCTTTTTGCATCGAAGTAACTTTGAACATCCCTAAAGTATACTTCACAATATTTGCTTAAAAGTCTGAGTTTTCGATCGATGTCGAATGCGGTAATTTGGCCCCGGTTTTTACTCAAATTTCTGTTGAACCTCCTACTCTAACGCTTTGATAATTTTATTATCCGTAAAAGGTTTTGATCTACTAATTGCCTTCTATTATTTCCATTTGGTCTTATTCGGGAAAAAATCGATGACCGCTAACTTTTTGACTTTAACTTTTGACATTATTTTTTCACCATTTTTGGCTACACATCTAATGATGGAAAGTATTTTGTATACCGATCGACTCATAATAATACTGTCCAACATGTTTAATTTCGTATATAATTTAACAATATATTTAGTACTATCAAAACTTTTGCTCGGTTAAGAAAAAACACTTATTCCATTTATTTTCAGTGACTCGGCTATGCGGAATCTTTTGACTAACTGACTAACCAAATTTATTTATTTGAAAATAAGCCTCCAAAATATCGCAGCTGTATCCGCCAGAATTATTGTCACTGTGAATGGCGAGCGATGTCGTATCAAAATGATCTAGTCTTAGTTAATATGTGGTTTAACAACATGCATATAGGTCAGCCAAGGGCGAACAATTCACTTCCTGTAACTTCTTCTTCTGTTATGATTGACTCCCAGTGGAGCATAGGGCCTCCTATAATATATCATAGTTATATGCAAATAATCTCGTCTTTTCGCCAACTCCCAGTCAGCATTTCTGTTATTTTCTGATCATATTTGACTCTTTTTCGATTGCCGCGGACGATTAAAACAATCGAATATGCTATCATTTTCGATTCGAAAAAGACTGTGCCTTCGGGAGAAGATGGTACCCTAGCCGCGACTCCCTTGAGAGAATCTTTTATGAACACCTTTATGAGTCTTTTACGAGCCATTTTCGAGTCATTTTTGACTCAATTTTGATTACTTTTTCAGTTGATTCAAAAAAAACAAAAATAACATTGCCTTTACAATTGTACATATGTAGAGTGTGTTTATACGAATTGAGTTACCTTAGAGAGAGAGTAGAGAGATGAAGTGTGGTGAAAAAAGTCTATTTTTAGAACACTGAAGAAATTGCGCTATTTCTTGTTATTTTATTTATTTTTTATCGACGACCGCGACCTGGAATCGAACTAAGGCTAAAAATGATATTTTATGTTTAGTAGTCGGCTTGCTAACACACTTATCTACAGCGCCCATTATCTATGCACATTAAAAAGTTTTTCAAAACCAACACCATAGGAGTAACCTTTTCATCATCTAACTGTGTAAAATCTGTTTGCAAAGTAATGTTACAGACTATCGAATTTCAATCCCTTAAATGTTTGATTTTTAACGAATATGCTTTTTGTTATTGTATTTTTAAATAGTAAGTTTTAAAGCATAAGCGCGAATCTACTTCGACTAGTTTTTTAATCGCGCAGGTGATTAAAAAAGACTCATTTGGGTGATTTTTCAAAAAATAATCTTCTAAATGCTGACTGGGCTTTCGCTACTCTATATACAATTAAGGCATAACCACTAATAACGTTTTAAAAGATTTTTACAAAACCTGTTATTTGCAGATTATAGTTAACCTGACTCTTTTGCATTGCTCAATCACCAAATCAGCCAAAATATGCACCTTCATAATACAATTAGAAAAAAAAATTACCTATATATTGCCTGCTACTTTAAAAATGTTTTTTACGATTTGTGAACAAATTCAATTTTGTCGCTTACAACGTTATTCGCGGCTATTCTTCAATTGTATATGCAATATAAAAAAATTGTCATGATTTTTAAAAGCTTTCCCCAACAAATTCAATCATTGGAGCGAGAACACACTACAAAGTGTTTCAAATTTTTGCTGTGCAATCGCAAATTTGCATGTTTTAATGCCCTTTACTGATTTAGACTATTTTTTGCGAGGCTATGTCTTAAGGGATTGTTGATAAATTTATTTATGAGATACCGGCCGATATTTATGTTTGGGTTAGGATGTAAAATTATAATACAATTACACAGCACAACAAAATAAAAAAAATTTCATGTGCTCTTAAAACCACTATACAATTTTGATGTATTATGACTACCTTTGTACAAAAATGGTAAAATTTTTAAATTCTATGGCAAGATTTTTTTTTTTAATTTTTTTTTTTTAAATTGCAATTTTTTTTAGACGTTTCTTCAAATAATTAATGATAACTCAAAAACTACTAGTCCGATATTATTAAAATAAAATCAGAAAAATTAAGATTTACATAGCCTTGAATTCGTCTATATGTCGCGTTTCAATTCGATCAATAGTATCGGAGTTATAATAAAAAACTTAAGAACAAAATATATTTTTTACGTAAAAATGGCAAAAATTTTCGTTTTAAAAAAATCATGAAAAATCGAAAACGGCAAAAAACTTCCAGATTTATTATTTTATGGCATAGCGACATATAATAGCAACAAAATAAGATATCGACCATAAAAATCGATAGATTTTTTTCGAATTTATTCACAATTTGGTGAATTCGCTCATTTTCACAAAATTTTAGTTTTTTGCTTGATATACGCATTATATCGGGTTTTCAAATGTATGAAAAAAATAAATTTTCCAATTTCAAGGGATGCATGTCGGATTATTGTGAGATTTGGTGAAATACTTCCACCCACAAAATTTTAGTCGAATTGGACAACGTTAACACGTAGCGCATAGGCCCCAAATCTGAAAAAAGCGTTTAAATCGAAAAAAATGACAAATTTTCAGTTTTTGCAAAATTAGAGCTATTTATTCCCCCTTTTGCAAAAAAGTGGATTCTAGTTCTTAGTGCAAAGGTAATGATTTTTCCAATAAGCTACATGCCTTTAAAATCGCTTAAACAGTTTTCGAGTTATTACAATTTTCACTGGCCATTACATGTCCTTGAGGAGTTGCCGAAGACAATTTACAAAAACATTTTACTTAGTTTAAAATTTTTCATTTTTTTCTTTTTTAACTTACAATATACATGTCAACAATAAAATATAAAATTTCGCTAAAATTGACGGATATCTTCCTATTACACAACGCAACAAAATAAAAAAATTCGATGCTTTTGAAACCACTATACAATATCCAGGTACTGCCAAAGTGTTTTGGATGAATGAGAAATGTATGGCAAAACAAGTACGCGAAATACTGTTTTGGGCAAAACACGTATTTCTGTGGGACACGTGTTACTGTGGAAATACAGTATTGAAGGCTGAGAGCACGAATATTTGACGGCCCACAAATTCGCAAATTGGTCAAAGATACCAATTTTCTCAGTTCAATGTCAGAAATTGAGAAAAATGCATGGGATTCGTTTGTATAGGTTATTCAACATTTCTTAGGAAATAACAAGGATGATGATTTTGTTGCGCACGTTGAAGAGATGTTAACTCACTTCCAGAATCTTGGATGCAACATGAGTATCAAGTTACATTACCTTCACAGTCACTTAGATCGTTTTCCTGAAAATCTAGGAGACTTAAGTGAGGAACAGGGCGAACGATTTCACCAAGATATTCGGACAATGGATGAAAGATACCAAGGCCGCTGGGATGCACACATGATGGCAGATTTTTGCCAGAGTATTCAGAGCAACACTTCGTTATTCAATAATAGAAAATGTCATAAAAGAAAATTCCAAAGTTTGTAGTTTATAATATTTATATATTTATTTCCTAATTTTATAAGTAGTAATAAATTTAAAAAAAAATATAAAATAAAATACATGAATAAAACAATAAAATACATTTTCGATCTATTCCATCGATTTGAATTAGTCACATTTTTTGGTCAATTGCCTTCGGCGAGTCCTCAAGGACATTTGCCAGTGCAAATTGTAGTAACTCGAAAACTGCTTAACCGATTTTAAAGATATGTATGTAGCTTATTGGAAATCTCATTGTGTTTGCCCAGGATCCACTTTTTTGCAAAAGGGGGAATAAATAGCTTTAATTTTGCAAAAACTGAAAATTTGTCAATTTTTTCGATTTAAACGCTATTTTTCAGATTTGGGGCCTATGCGCTACGTGTTAACGTTGTCCAATTCGACTAAAATGCACCCCTTGAAATTGGAAAATTTATTTTTTTCATACATTTGAAAACCCGCTATAATGCGTATATGAAGCAAAAAACTAAAATTTTGTGAAAATGAGCGAATTCACTAAATTGTGAATAAATTCGAAAAAAATCTATCAATTTTTATGGTCGATATCTCATTTTGTTGCTATTATATGTCGCTATGCGATAAAATAATAAATCTAGAAGTTTTTTGCCGTTTTCGATTTTTCATGTTTTTTTTAAAAACGAAAATTTTTGCCATGTTTACGTAAAAAATATATTTTTTTCTTAAGTTTTTTATTATAACTCCGATACTATTGATCGAATTGAAACGCGATATATAGACGAATTCAAGGCTATGTAAATCTTAATTTTTCTGATTTTATATTAATAATATCGAACTAGTAGTTTTTGAGTTATTTTTGCTGTTGACCTGTGTTATCTTTATACATTGAATTATATAGGTAGTTTTAAGTGAATACAATATTTTGAAAATCAATTACTCAAATAATGGATATTATAGTTCAAAAAACAAAGCTAACGATTTAAGATTCTAAATAATATGGCATGTTTAGTATAGTATCTCACATGTTTTTTATAAAATTAAATGTGAAAGCGAATTTTAATATTTAAAAGATAAATATACAAAAAAATAAGTGAAAATTGTTATTGTGCCAAAATGTTGGATAAAATAAAGAGACGACATTTTAAATGTCGTTTATACAATCAATTCAATTTAATTGCCATATTTGTACAAAATTTCTTTTTTATAAGTTCACTTGAATTTGCAAAACTATTTTGTATGACTATTTATACAAAAACAAGAGCAAATCTTCTAAGGAAAAATCTACATTAATTTTATTTGAAAATCTCGACAAATGTCAAGAAGCATTATGTTACGAACTCGAATGTCAAGTTCATTATATTTCACAGTTGCAATACTAGGAAACCATTTTCGCCATCAAACATTTGAAAATAAATCCTTACGACAAATCCTTAATGGTATCGCATAAGAAATGAAATTTTACTGAAAGCGGCAAACCAAATTCCTGCTTCTGTCCAGGTGCATATGTCAATGAAAACGGTGGTGAATAGGCCGCACACTTGAAAGGTAAAATATCAACACAGCTCGACAAGCGCTTCGATGGAATTCATAAGGAACGTCCTTCGTGTTGGTGCACCTGTTAGAATGTGGAGAAGGTCAATTAGTGCATAAAAAATTAAGATTTACTGAACGTGTCAAACCAAATTCCTGCTTCTGCAAACACTTCGAAGAACAAGCAGTTCTACAAGCGCTTCGATGGAATCCACAGGAAATGAAAGATATTCATGCGCCTGCTAGAAAGTGGAAAAGGTCAATTGACGCGGAACAGCAAACTTCTCTTTAACCCTTATGTGTATGACAAAATACCTTTAACAAAATACCTTAAAAATTATGGTAAACAAACATTTTTAGAGAAAATAAATACGTGATCTCGGAAAATAACTCTGAGAATTACAATGCACGTACATTTATAGTAAATCGTAAATCTCAAGGTGAATTCAACGTCGCGGTTGTAAGGATACACGTCAAGGCGAATATATATGTATGCCATATCTTTGTATTAAGTAAATTAAGTTTCGTACTGCAGGAAGATTTAGCCTCTACTTTTTCTACATTCGACCTCTATAGTCCAAATATAACATTAAAATCGGTTGAAGACTTTCCTAATTATCAAGGGTTTTATAACGTCTCCTATAACCTTGAAGACTCTCCTGAGCATATTGTTAAACGAATTCGAAAAAAGCAAAAAGAGAGTTCCAGTTATAGTTAGAACTCCCTGCAGATTACCACAAAGAAAGAACTAAAGCAATATCCTTAATGACTTAGTCATACCTGAGACCTAAAATCAAGGGATTTCGACTTAAACATAATTTTTCACCAAAGTTACAAAAAAAGCATGTAAATTGTTATATATTAGCAGTTTTTATAAGTAGACTTGAAATTATAATTGCTTCCATGGATAGAAATATATATTAGAAAATTGGTTGAAATTGGACTAACAATAACCCTTTTATAACCAGGGTCAAGAATAAAATTGACAAAAAAAACGAAACTATGTATGAAACAAAAAAAATCATGTAAATCTTGTTTCTACATAAACATTCAAATATACTTGAGGTCAATGTACTTGAATGTATTTGAGGTCAATGATTATTAACCCAAAACATTGACCTTCGTTAGGTAAAAACATCGATATATTACACTTTAAGATCCGACTGTAAATGGCGAAGATATAACGAAAAATGTATTTTGGCGATCCCTACGTGCTGCAAAATAAGATATTCCTTGTTTTTAATAGATCGGTTTGAAAAATCGAAAAACTTCCTTAGTAAAAGTTTAACGTTTTTTCAAGAGCTTTAATTTTCTGATATTAGGGTGGTCCAGTAGGGTGGTAGGAACAGTTTTCTGACAGATAAATACTAGAACCGGATATCTCCTCAAGACAAAATATCGATATATACTTCAAGATCCGACTGTAAATGCCAAAGATATAACGAAAAATGTATTTTGGCGACCCCAATGTGCGACGAAAAAAATTTAACAGCAATGCTTTATATTCGATGGTGTAATGCTATACACCTATATATCATACTTCAAGATCCGACTGTAAATGCCAAAGATATAACGAAAAATGTATTTTGGCAATGCTTTATATTCGATGGTGTAATGCTAACTTTATTTTTTCCCCATATTAGTCGAGACGCTCTAATGTACATACATATATCAAATGTTTATTTCTTCCAAATATTTATTTTATTTCATATTTTGAGAAATCAATACTCGTATGTAAAAAATTATACCAAGAACAACTGGTATTAAAGCTTTATTCAAATCATTTCTTTTGTTAGAGTTAGACTTTAGGTTTGTTTTTGTAATAATTTACTAAATTCATTTAAAGTGTTAATCAAATATTTAAACTTGGTAGAAAAAAAATGAAAGTAAGAAAGTAGAACATCTTAAGAAGAAATTATGTGAAATTTGATGAAATCATCGACTAAATGACACTTAGTTATTTGATATGGCAATTAAATTAAATTTATATATTTTTTATTCATGACAATAGAATGAAGAATCATTTGAGAAATAAATTTTTAGAGTGAAATTTTATTGTCCATTTGTTTGCTTTTTACGTTTTTTCTGCTTCTCTGTCCGTCGTCAGTATTTATTAGTTTTTCACAACTTTTATTACCTTTTGTTTAGCTAATTTTGTTATTAATGCCAAAATGAAAAAAAAAAATATGCAGAACAAAATAAAAAATATTTATGTATATTTTCTAGACATAAAACCACAAACGCTTAAGGCGCTTTACTAAAACCGAAACTTTTTCATTTTCGTTACGTTTCTGTTTTATTTTATTGTTAGTTTCTAGTTTATTTTACTTTTTTCGGGCATTTAAATACAAATAACATGGAAATATATTTGTTATACGAACAAATTTATACTGACGTGAAAGCAAAAAATTTATTTCCCAAAATTTTAATAACCGCAAAAGAAGAAACATTAAAATTACCAAAAATTAAAAGGCAGCACTAAATATTTAGAGAAAATTTAACATGGTACTACATATACAAATATAAAAACGGAAATAAATCACTTATTTATTTATTGCTTTGCAATCCTATATTTTCCAGTTATGGATTTTAAAAATTTTCTAATTTGATTTTAATGTTTTCGAATTGCGTATGAATGCCAATTTACCGATATATTGCGATATACATTTTCGCAAGAATTTACATACATACACAATTCGACAAAAAATATTGTTAGGGTCTAGAAATATCCGACTGTGAATAGTAGACTCACCCATTTTACTTTATTTACAACCTGTTAATATCAAACGCTAAACATATTTTAGAATTACAAGCTCTTCGATCTTGTGCTCACTTTCTCCAATTTCGTAAGCCAAGCTTTGAAAACTTTGCAAGTTAAGAAGATACACGTTTTTTTCCTGCCGTTGTCGTATAATCTATAATTTGATCTATACGATTTTAGAGTCATCTACCGACATTTAAATCAAAATTTGTTTCATACCTAATACGAGCATACTACATATTGATTCTGAATATACAGTGTGACTGATGAATTTAACTACATCAAGAAACTTAAATAACTTTCCATTAAATTAATGTTATTTATTTTGTATAAATTCATTTGAGAATGTCTACTTAGTTCTTTTTTAAAATTGAATAAGCTTACTTCCTTAACCGGGTCAAAGTTCAATTTCAAAGTTAATTTTAAATGCAAAATCGTCGTACAAATAAAAATAATTACACTGTGCACCAAATTAGGGGTCATTGATTTTTTCCCGAATGAGACCAAATGGAGATGATAGAAGGCAATTAGTAGACCAAAACCCTAAACTGGTTTTAAAAAGTTAACTCAATTTTTTAAGTTATAGCTATTTAAATTTTGGCTATTTGGGTATAAAATTTCAGTTATAATTTTCATATAAAATATATAAATTATTTTTTATAATTTTTGTGAATTTGTTTATTTCCATTAGGTAAAATTTACTATATCGAATATTTAACTTTTTGCTGAATCTATAACGTTTCCTATTTCAGTTTTTAGTGCTTGTTAAATTGGTTACGGAGGGGTCTTATATAGTTCCTTACTATTTAAAAATAATGTTCTCCAAATTCGAATCGATTCTGAACGACAAAACGGATGAAAAATATAAGTTTTAGGGTATTTTTGCTACTAAGAAATATTTTTTAATTTTAAGAATAAAGTCTTACTCCCTAATTCTTTATAGTAGGAAATTTGTATTCAAAATTTGATTTATATGAATTGGGGGGATACACTAAAGACAAAATTTTCTTATTTTTTTTTATAATTTTCTTGAAAAAAAAGAGTCAATACAAATAGTAGCTTTTAGTAAATCAGCCTAACCACAGAACAAATTGTAAAGTGGATTTTATGTAAAATCGACTTTATTTTAAAGTCAATTTTTTTTCAATTTTTCGTACCATAAGAAATTTTTAAAATAAAACTTTAAAAATATTTTTAAACAAATACATTCAAATATTACAAAAGCTTTCCTCAATAAGTAGAAATAATAAAATAAAATTTCAAAAAATTCCAAAAATAAAATATTAAGAAAATTTTGTGTTCATTAGACAAAACAGCATAAATTAATATTTTTAATTTTTTCATAATTTGATGAAAAATTGTTGAAATGGTGCTCAGTTTTTACAAAAAAAAAAATATTTTTTTTGTGAAATAATAATAGAAAGCAACAATTGTTATATGATCCCAACCCGCTTTAAAGAATTTAACTTTAAAATGTATGTAATGACTGAAAATTGAGAAAAATTTCCAATTTCGACTTAACATTTTTTTTCCAACGGATCACAAAATGAAAAATGATCAAAAACAAAAAGCTTTTTTTAGTTTTTAAAATGAAGTTTTCAAATTAAATTTAAAATTTGTTTTGTGGTACGATTTTCCAAATAAAGTCAACTTTTTCGGTATAAATTGATAATTATCACTGCAATTTTACAACTCGGCTGTGGTCGAGGGCGCTAAGTGCTGATGACGTCCTGTAGCGGGACAGAAATTGCAATCCACTGAGCTGCGTCAAAAATGATAATTTTCAGTATTCTCCACAAATAGCAAGTATGTGGGAAGTGAAGGAAGCTGAAAACTGAAAAATGTTTGTGTTTTGTTTACTTATGTTTTACTTATAGTTTACGAACATAATTCTTAAAGATTTTGTTTGTGAAATAAGTAATAATGCGAGGTTTTCGATCTGTCTAAATTGGGAATACTCCTCCTGAAGAGATGGCCTAACCAACCATCGAAACGTGTCGAGAAATTTTGGTTGCTCCGCAAACATTTTTTGGCTTCTTATCAATAAATTGGTCTGTTACATTAATAAATAAATATAACAGATTTGGGATCAAATGCTAATACTCTTTCTTTTTGAATAATATTTACATCCGGCTATTTTGTTACTTTTTTATTTTTGATAGAATAATTCAATTTAAAAAAAATTAAGTTATTTAGAACTGACAAGTCTTGAAATCATGTCTTAATTTACAAGGACGCGAATTTTTGGGAGAAAATTGCAAGAACTTCAAAGCTGCACCTTGGATATTTGATTATGTCTTAACTAAAAGCTGTCCAGTTTTGTTTTAGAGTTTATTAGCCTTTTTTTTGTAAAACTAAATCATTGTTGGTTAAAATTCCCCTAAAACAAAAAATTCTCACATTTTCCCCCTTACAAATGGGTTGGATATATAATACAAGAAAATAAGAGGGTATGCTTTTAAAAAAATAAATTTTATTAAAAGTTAAGTATCGTTATATCGTTATATCCGATACAAAAAACCAAAACAAACTTAATATTTTATAAAATCATTTATACTTAATCGATTTTTACAAGAGGTAGCTGTTTTTTTTAACAAAAAATGTTGAAATATTGTTTTTTTTTTTTTGCATAAATTTTTCAATATCTTGGTAATAACTGAGTAGATTAAAAACTAACTATAGATTAAAACTACAGTTAGTACAACTTAAAGACAATACCGTTGCCAAATTTAGTCCTTTTTAGACAAGCAGTTGTTTAGCTTTATCAATATTAAATGTATATTTTTCAAAAAAAATATATCTCCAAAACCAGAGTGAACTAGAAAAACAATTAATTTATTTTCGAATTCAGCAGACAAAATGTAAATAAGATTAATCCAAAAAGTTCTAATCGCAGCAAAAAAAATAAAGGGATCAATAAATTTGAATGTTAGCAGATGTAAATCTAGTAAAGACCTCCAATGTATAAACAAGTACAATAATGAAAATCCATCGCGATCTCTAAATATTTTCCTTTGAGCCAATTTTTGGTATAAAGTGTTGGACTATACTTTTACTTTTTCATACAAGCATGGGCCACTCTAATGTATATGGTTTGTAAGAGAGTATATTTCAAGCAATTAAAAAAAGCTTAAATTTTTTCTTACACCCTTTTGCATTTTACTTTCTATCCTAGCAGCAAAGACCATATTCAAACTAGTACAAAATTTTTCTAAAGAATTTAAAAACAACAAATATTTAAATTTTTTCAAATGTATTCTACTGTGAACTGCAAATATTTGTGATCTGTAAAATATCCAATCTAACAGAGCAAATATTAGTCACACATTGACTGTAGATTTGCAAATTTTGAACAAAACCAAAAGACTCTGTGATTTTTTTTAGAAATAGATTTTTTTTACAAAATATTCTTCCAAGCATTTATTTATTCCTTATTAAGTGTAGCCTATAACAAGATGTCAGGTAGATTTCTATCCATTTTTATTATGTATTACCCTAATGTAAACCTCAAATCGATTCTTTACATTTTTGCAAAAGTTAACATCAACACAAATCGTGAATTTGATTTTTATTCGTCATCATAATTCTATTCATGTTTCATATGTAAAGAAATACCCAAAACACTAAAATACCCATATAAAACTACATATTCATATAGAACTGTAGAGAAAGTGAATAAAAAGGTAAAATAAATAAGTATAGTCGGTTGAAACCGACGACTAGATACCACTGCATGGTCGTTTTAAATATATCAATTAATACTAACACAAAACGATTTGTTAAAAATATAGTATTTAACATTTCTACCAAATTAAGTTTTAAACATAAATTTCTTAAGACAAGAACCTACTGATGAAAAATTTAAACGAAAACAGTAATAACGGTGTCAAATGTTTGAAATACGATGAATTTTACATTTGATATCAAACGAGTTTCTCTAACTTTATTTCAAAGTAACCCGATAATACTATATATTACAATGTATCTGTTGCTTGGTGCCAAAAGGGCCATGTCAAAAAAATAGTTTTGAGAAAAATTGATTTAAAGTTTTCATTACTCATAGTAACATTGTCCAGATAAACCCTTATAAATCTGTTCGGAGTTAAGTTAGAGATTAGCTGTTGGGGTTAAATAAAAGAGGGTAAAGAAGGGAATCTAATGCAATGATTAGCTCAAAACAGCAAAAAATTAGCTTTGGCCCTTTTAGCACCACGCAACAGATATAACGTGTCTTTGAAAATGATGCTATTATTTTTGGCCGTTACAAATATATGCAAAAATTTATAATATCCCCTTGGCGTAGGGGGTGTATATAACTAAACTACCTCAACAAACTAAAAAAGAAATAATAATTCATATAGAGAAATACTATAATTGGCAAACTTTTCTTTTCGTTTGTTCTTTTTTTTTGATTTATTTTTTGATGTTCAGCCTGTTCTTGATTTTCTGTTATCGACCAATTTCGATATTTATTGGTTTAACAGAAACAGAATCAAAATGAATAAATTCAGCAACAACAAAAACACCAACAAAATCCATAAATTCAATTTTAACTATGTGTGCGTGTGTTTGTTTGTGTGTGTCTGTGTGAGTTTATTCAAGAAGAGAGTTTGATTTAATGTGAATTTTATTGAAAATGTTTTGAGTGGATTCGTTAAAGAAGTGGGTCACCTAAATATTCATATTAAAGTCTCTTATAAATCTGGCAGTCAGTCAGCAAAAAGTACATAAGTAAGTTAGTCAGTCTGCCATTAGTTTGTTCTTATTTCACTGTTAGTTTTGGCTATTTTTTTCTTGTTGAATGTTTTGTTACCAACGACCGAGCCATTTACCATCAGGAGTCATCGGGCCTTTAGATTTTATTTAACTAAACAATGTTGCCAAATTTTTGTATTTATAAAAAGTTTTTAAAATTGTAATTTTTAAAACATCTTTCTAAAAATTAAACTTATTCAAGATTATAAAATATATTTTGATTATTCCTGGATTTTTTCCAGTTTTTAAACAATTTTATTAAATAAATAAATTAAATAATTCTGAAAATTTATATTTAAATAGTTTTTGGGCAAAACCAAAATTTTTCGAACGAAAAATATGAATTGAGGAACAAGCAAGATCAATGATGTCCTTGACTCAGGGATATTTTAAAAAGTATATCTTCCCTTTTCTTTTGTTGATTCATTGTTGATTCATTTCTCATATCCTTTACAGAAAATTAAAATTTTCAAAAGGCGATAACTCCAAAGTTCCACCTACCAATGCTTAACGCTTTTGGGGTTAAAATACACTAGTGTAGTGCTTTCATTTCATTTGATTTTTTTATTTTTTTTTTTTTTGACCCCAGACCATCGCACTCATAATGTGGCAATCAGCAAAATAATTAAATATTTGCGTATATTCTAATAAACAACTTTAACAAATTTTGACTACATATATTTTTTGGAATTTAAAAATACTATTACCATGGATTTTTAAAAAATCCTATAAAAGTAAATAATTTGCTCCAGCGATTTACTAAGGAAAGAATTTTTCGTATTTGTGGTATTGGTTATAATTGGGCTTAAAATTTTCTTAATTGTTTTGTATAGATATTAGCAGTTCCAGAATCAAACATAGTTATTGTGCGATCAGAATAATGAACCATTTGATTTAAATAACTCGCATTATCCCTGCGAAAATCGTTAGTTTTCATTTCCTCACAGTGTGGTTTTATTATAGTTTTTGAAATTTATTAAAAATTTTGGGAGCATTTTTTAAATTCTACTCGGCAACACTAAGTAATTTTGGCAATAACTTTTACCTCACCTTTCTCGCTCTCTGTCGCTGACTCTCGTTAGCAAAACCCAGTTTCTTTTTTATGGCAGAAAAAGGTTTTATAATAAAACCAAACACACTCATTCTTTCATTTGTTTATTCATTCATTCAGACAATCGTCATTATATTATTATTTTCATCGCTATTTACCAACATCTTAAGTTGACCGAAATAAAACTTATAAACAGACCAACAACTACTCGCTCATACATACATACACACACACTCCATTTACACACATACATATACATTGGTGGACAATTCTTAAGATTCTCCCCGGGTTTCTCAATCTTTACCTTTTATTCTTCATCATCGTTGGTTTCGTTTCGTTATTATTATTTTTTTTATATTTGTTTATCATGATTATTAGCGCTTTTGTTTTTAAACGATTAATGATTTGAAATGGTTTAAATTATTTCCATGCCTGAAGTGGAATACACAGATTTTTGTTTTGTATTTCGTTATTTTTGAAATGTTGAACTGAAAAACTGAAGACTGCAGTTGTTTTTCGTTTACCATGAAGATGCATTTTAAAATTCACTCCGAATAACCCTGAAGTATGCATTTTATTTTTGCCTTTGATCTGGTAAATTTCTAGCCATAATTTTTGTTATTAACTATGGTTAAGATGCACAACAGCAACAAAAACAACAATAACAATAAAATCAACTATGTATTTAAAACTACAGGAACAAAAATAACAACAACAGGAACGACAACCACAACAGTTAATAGCATTTATTTCTTAAATCGTTTTTCATGAGACTCAGCGCTAAAAGACATACTGCAACCAACTATTTTATTACACTGTACAACAATTTAATTTCAGTGATTTTATCTGGTATACATTTTTTTCATAATTTCAACAGCTTTTATAACTTCTAAAGAAAATTTTTGAAAATTGTAATTTTTATATTACTGAATTTACTACACAGTACGACAAAATCAAATAATGTTAGCAGAATATGAAAATAGGCTTAAAATGAAGAAATACGTGTCTGGTTTTGCTGTAGCACATCAGAATTTTAAGAAAATCGATTTTAAAGATTCGAAGGACCGTGCAGGTTCACTTGTTTTATGCAAAATTTAGTGGCCATATCTCTGATAGTTTATAATCTAATAGCTTTTAACTGGTGTTTGTGACATTTTAATGGTTTCCGGGAGTGGTTTCTATATGAAAGTTATGGTCAAATTTTTACCGATTCCTATAAAATTTGATATTCTGACCAATGGTATCATAAAACTTCTTTGTTCTAAATTAAGTTGTCCTATCTATTACAATTGGATTTAACTTATCGGCATTAATGTGATTCCCAGGACGAGGTTATATGGGAGTTCTTACTAAATGTGAACCGATTTTCTCCATTTTTAATAAACAACTTTCTAAAGATATCGAAAAAAATTTTGTAGAATTTTGTCCCTCTAGCATTTTTCGTTAAGGCGCTATTGCGCTTTTATCTGACGATTGTAACAAAATTGGTACTTACATAAGTGGCAATAGCTATTATAGTTTGTGAACCGCCGTAGTATAGCAGGTAAGTCATCCGCCTAGCATACGAGAGGTCAATAAGTCTAAAAATAGAATAGGATGCAGGTCATTGTCTGAGAGAAGTACCCCTTATTACAATTGGAATGTTGCCGGGGAATGTATATATAGCTGTTATTGTTTATCATTTATTGGCATTTAAGTTTATTTTAAGTGGAGTTTAGGCTGTTTCCATAAGTATTTTGTATTGGAGCTATGGCTGAATGTGGACCGGGTATAGTGCTTATTTAAAACTTCTATATACCAAATTTTATCATCATAGCTGTTGTAATTTGATCAAATGTGAACCGATTTTTCCCAATTTCAATACTAAAATTTTCATAGAAATGAAAAATATCTTTGAAAAGTTTCAGTGACATAGCTCCTTTCGTTTAGGCGTTATCGTGCTTTTGATTTTTGACCCAATATTAAGGAAATTACAAACGGAATAACAATCTCTTTATACCCTCATTCCTTTTGATCAATATTTAATTAAGATATGAATGTCAGATTGGAATTAGCTTAGTACTAGTAAATTCCATGAATATATAGGGTATATCGAGATTCTGCCCGTTATCGGTGATATTTAATTTTAAGAATATTAAGTAGTTTTCAATATTTATATTTAAAGATTACATAAATCGGGGTAGCAAAAGATTCTACTAGATATTTCATGACTATATGGGGTATGTCGGGCTTTATCCCAATATCGGACATATCGTTATTTTTTAATATTAAGTTTTCACGGCTAAACACATTTGAACTATTTTACCATAAATCATTTCAAGCAATGGCATTTTTTCTGTCGGTCAGTGCTTTTGCCAGATACATAAGTAAATGAACGAGAATTATTTTGGAATTGCAGATGAAGATGATTCTGCTCTTACCGCTGCGGTTGCTGCAAATGATAATTTGCTGCACTCTGTCGAGTGCTGGTTGGTAGTTGTTGCTTGATTCTTTACATTGTCTGCTCCGTTTAACTGAACATTGTTTTTCCGTTTGTTGTGGTCACAGCCGTATTTTCCATTTAACTGGTCGAAATCGTGTTCAGCTATTAAATTTTGGCTATGTGAAATAAAGAAAACATAGCAGTGGCTTCTGCAAAAATTTAAATACTTATGTAGTATATATTTTCATTTGTATGTGTTCATTATTCGTTAATAAAGGTACACAGTGGTATTTTTTATTTCAATTTTATAAATATTAAATTCGTAAAGATGAAATGATTGTCGGATGTATTATGCTGATCTTATTATTCTTAATGTGATTTGATCGGTCATTTTTGTGTCGGTCTCAATAATGGTTTTCATATTCTTATCGAAATTTAAAAAACCTTTTAAAACGTAGATAACTTTTCATGGGCTACTATGATTTTAATATTTTCAAAAAGTTTAAAAAATGAAATTTTAAAAAAGTTACAGGATAGGTTAGTGTAGCATTCTGGTAATTAGACACAGATATCTGAGTACAGACTCCCCTTGTTACCACTGCTTCAGACCCTAACAATTGTTCTGAAAGTAATATAGGCTTAACGTTAAAAATTTTGCGTTACATGGATTTGTGATAAAATCCCAAAATACAGTGTAGGCTAATTTAGAACCATTTTCGAATACCCAATAATATTTTTGAACCACTGTAGTTTTCTCGAATCATTTAAAATATAATCTTGTGTTTTTGTAGTACTTTTTTCTTGTAGTCAGGGCCATCTTGTGGTGTTTAATTTTGTAATTTAATGTAGTCTTAACATTTTAGCAAACCGTTAAGAAAGCATTTCTTGGTATTTCCGTAGTATTGTTGTTTTCTTCTTAATAAAGTTAAGAATAAGCCAAACCGCGTAGTTTGACGGTTAGAACTAAGTTATTCGCTTTGTATTGTAAATTGTTTTTAAATCTTAAACAAGTAAGATAATGAATTAGAGTCATATCGTTGTAGTAGAACGAAAACTTTAATTTAAAACTAATATAGAGATTTAAAATACTTATTTAATTAAGCAAATATTTTTTGTCATTTCAGAATAATAAAACATGAATTTAAATCCGACCGAAAAATAATGGTAAGTTTTAGTTTTTATGAAATTATAAAAAGTTAAAGCAAATGAATTTCTATATTTCAATAGGCCTTTGATGCTATTACTTATTTATCCTTCAGTTTACAAATCAAAAAAGTTAAACTAATTTTCAGTTAATAATTCGTTTAATTTTATTTTTTTGTAAACAACATAACCAACCATTTTGATGTCCCATTTATTTAAAACCAAAAAATACAACACGGAAAATAATTTAAGTACAAATACCATACAAAAGTAATAGAATTGCTAAATTATTCATTCTAAGTATCTATCATATACACATACATCTAATGTATATAGTTATTTTAACATGTAGATTTAAATAATGTATGTACTAGTATTTTTCATGAATCCACAAAACGAACAAAAAAAATGAATCAACCTTACCGCAACACATTTTTAGCCAAATTTATTTTAGAAATTTCAATTACATTAAACGGCAAAAGAATGCATTTGATCAACTGCCAAATTGTGAGGCAAATACAAAATATTTAACATATGCAACCATATTTATAGCTGCTACCAAATATAATACACAGTAAGAAAATAAATTCTTTTAAAGAAAATTACAAAAATGCAATATTTCAATGAACTCTCATCAAATATTCTTATTCGAATATATCCCTTTGAACAATATCAAAAAAAATCGATTTTCTTAAAATCGCTTGAAATTTTCTGTGTATCATTATGATACGACAAATACAACATTATACTCTTAATACATAAATATTATGAAACAAATGGAAGTAAGTAACAGTAGAGTACAAAAACCCAGAAAACGCTTAACACTTCGTAGAGTTTGTAAACTTTTTTCGAAGTCAATTTAAATTTTATTTAAAAAAAATAATCAATAAAAAATAATCATAAACTCCGAAATTTACGAATAAAACAACATTCATATATGCACGTTATTATCAATTGGTGAAGTCAATTATGTCAATTAATCAAATATAACTCTAAGATATCTCAAAATGCACACCTTTCATTTTTTTATCCTTCTCTCAAATACAGATTATAGTGCTATCTCAAAATATAAAAACCAAAAAGGTGGGCCCATGAGGAATCGGAAAATATTACAATTTTTGTAACACAACTCATGTTATTTCAGTACAATTTTTAAATTAAATATTAAATTTTTTGCTAAATTCTAAAGTCAAAAAATATTAAAAGTTTCCAACGATAAATGAAAAAAATGTTAAAATTCTAAAATTTACACTAAAATAACACGAGTTATTTTGCAAAAAGTCTACTATATTCCGATCCCTTCCAAAGGCTCACTTTTTCGATTTTATTTTTGGATTTTAACACTATAAACCACATTAGAGAGAAGGATAAAGAAAATGGAAAATATGGTTTTTAAGATATATTTATATCAAGGACATTATTGATCTCCCTTGCTCTGCAATATTTATTGTACTCCATAATAAAATTTTAATTTAAAGAACATGAAACTAGAAGATATATGCTAAAATATCATCGAAATCAGAGATAGTGCGGTTGATTTGACTCTAATACAAAAATTTTTATTGTTTGTGGGCCTTATTACACTGTGCGTCATTTTTTTCCCGAATGAGACCAAATGTACGTGTAAGTAGACTATCAGTGGAGCAAAGCTCCCAAAGGATTTTGAAAAGTTAGCTCGAATTTTAAAGTTAAAGAGCATTGAAGTTATGCTATTTTAAGAAATGTTTTCAATATATTTTTTTATGTGGAGCTAATCTGCAAACAAATTTAAAAGTTATTATTGAGTATTTTAATCATTTGATATTTAGATTTATTGATTTTTATAATTTTCATGAATTTAATTTTAAATTTTATCGCATTAGGAAGAAATTCCAATAGTCGTAAAAAGGTGAAATCTTCATTACATTGGCCCACAAAGAGTTAAATTGGCCTTAGAGGGGAAATATTTTGTAAATTAGTTCCGAAATCAAATAGATTCGAAATTTTATGTAAATCGGAACTAAACATTAAAATAAATTTCAAATATTAGGTAAAAATTAGGACGTTTTTTTTTAATTTTCAAATATTTTCTTATTAAGAAATAATTCTTTAAATTGGGAAAATAGTTCTATATTACCGACAAAATATATCTTCAATAAAAAAAATAAAACGTTAAAATCAAATGAATAGTACCTATATAAATTGACTAAAAGCTACTTTTTAATTTCTGCAAAAAGTTTAATACATGTAGTAAATTTCACCTAATTTCAGTAAAAAATACGAAAGAACTTAGAATAAAGTATAAACCAAATTCACAAAAATTATAAAAAGTAATTTATATAATTATATTATGACAGTTTTAACAGTTAAATTTATTCACTGATTTATTCTACATGAAACTTATATGAAAATTTTATATCCAAATAGCCAAACTTCAAATAGATATAACCTTGAAACTCGAGCTAACTTTTCAACATCCATTTAGGGGTTTGGTCTACTAATTGTCTTCTAATTTGACGCACAGTGTTATAGGAGATAAGGTTACAAGAACTTTATCGTAAAATCTTAAAATATATAGAATAGAAACTTCATACGATTTTCTAGAGTTGGTCAAATAAAATGTTTCGTGCTAATTATATAATAAAATATAATAATATCTTAAACTTAGCTCCATATTTCGATTAAGTTCAATAAAACTGACTCCCCGGAATTGATATTTTATTTTAAAACATCTTTCAACATTATAGATTTTAAAATTAATAACACTTCACAACAGTAAAAAACTGCAAGGGCGTTGCTATATGGGTCCTATTCTACTATCAAATTGTAGTAAAACCCTATACTCAGCTTAACCAATTTATTGACCGTTTTATTATGGGCCTCCAAAGTTTCCCAATTTTAGCATGATGCCTAAAAAATGTCTCATCAATTTTTGCCAAATAGCTATTTCGCACTTAAAAATATCGCTTAACTATTTTCGGCAAAAATGTAGCCAAGAGTATTGCCAATGTTCTTTGCTTAAACCTTACTATAAAAATATATTTTATCTTAGACTTTTGAAAATAGTTAAAGATGAGATGGCCTAGCCAACCATCGAAACGCGTCGAGGAAAGGTTTCCCCACCAACATTTTTGGTTTTATCAAAAAACTATTTATTACAATAATAAATAATTGCAATAAATTGGGATCTTAGTGAAATACACTAGAGTAAAACTTTTTAAACATTTTTTTGTTTTTAATTTTTTTATCATAACTTTTTAGACCCCAATTTTTCCTACACTCTATTTGGCAAAATTGCAGCTACGATGAAGCTTTACAAATTTTGTTGATGTACTAATGTAATCTGAACGTATCTAGATACCAAAAATGGGTTATAATGACTACCTTATGTCAACAAATTTAAATTTTTAGTGCAATGTCGTGACTATATCACGACATTGCACTTTTCAAAAGGTTTTCATTTGTTGTCTAATGTAATATGAACTTTTCCTTAAAGTATATCGATCGGTTCAAAATTATTTTCTCATTAAAATTCAACGACGCCCGTCTATATGGCTGCCGAAATCGGTAAATTATTTCCGATTCGTTCCCAAATTTTTCTGGGGTATATCGTAATCAAACAGAAATTACTGTACCAAATGTGATCATAGCTCCTAAAATGTATGTTCATTGGGAAATGACACACTTAAACAATGTCATAAATATATACATGTTTCTATAATTATAAAATTATTACCTGTTTAATAAGAAACTTTATTATCAGTCAGTCTTTTTCCCTTTAGCCTATTTGATAGCTTTCTTATTTTTTAGTCTGAATTTGTGCAATTTCTTAATTAAAATTATTTTTTTCCGTGTACGTTCATATTTTTATTGTATATTTTTAATCGCAATAAAATATTTTAAATAAAAATTGTTTAAGTTAAAATTCACACACATTACTTAAGTTAAAATTCACAATACATACATACTATGATAGTGTGTCACAAAATTATTCTTCAGTTGGAAATACATATAATTGTTTGTGTTCCTGCAGAAAGTAATCCAAACATATGGGAAAAACGTGCTTCATTTTACATTACAATGTCCTAGGCGAGGACCATTTAATCCAAAAAAAAAACATAACGTCAGAGTAACCCAAAAACTAGTTCAAGTAACTACTCCGAATATTATTAACACAGGATTTGTCTTGAAATTACTCCATGGATTACCACAGAATACTAGTTTGGAAATCATTTTATACTATTAAACCGCGAAATATAAACAACTACTGTAGGCCGCCGAAAGGAAAACTTGTTAAATTGTTGGTCCATATTTGACCTTAGTAGTGATGCGTATGATATAGTCGGGCTTGACTGACTATAGCTTTTCTTAATTGCTTTTACTCTAATAATTTCTCACGTCTACGCCATACATCAAATCTGTTCACCGATCTTAGAAGGTATAAACTGATTTGTTGAAACAAGTCGAAAGTGTTTCTCCTAAACAGTTTAAAATATATTTTAGACCACTTTTTTCTCAGTCTATTTTGGGCGATATAAATAGTAGATATGGTAAAGTCTATAAAAGCTATCGCGATAAAAAAGCAGTATTTGTTGCACTATAGATAAGTTTTGCCTAAAGTATTAAATTATTAATTTATTCGAAACACTCCACATGTGTGTACGTAAGTTTGTTTGTTACTTATGCCTCAATTACAACTAAACGGTTTTACCGAACATTATTTTAATTATCAGTCACTGTATCTGCATAAATGTGAGTGCATATATAAAGTTGTAATAAAAGATATGAGAACATGCATGAATTTCTAAAACACATTTTTTATTACAATTTGCATGAAATAAATAAATGTTCTTTTTTATATTTTTTATCCATTATTTTTTTTTTTACTTTTTTCTAACTAAACAAATATGTATAATCAAAAATATACAAATATATTACAGTTATTCGTAAATGTATTTACTACATTATGTATATAAAATAGATTTTTTACAATAAATGTATGTATTTATATACATTTATTATCCTAGTTGATATGTATAAAAAAATATTTTAAATAAAAATCTGTGTTTGGGTCTATAAATTCAAACGTACACACATGCATCAGCAAACATACATACATATACTTACTTGCATACAAATACATACAAAGTAGAGATAATGTTGGCAATTGTATGATAGTCAAAATATGGGTCCTTGCCAAAACAAGCAAATTGTGGGGTTTCTCAAAATACAAGTGCATATATTTTATAATAAAGGAACAAAAGGCCTTTAACAATCTGGTCGAATCTGAAGTACTCTTTGTTATATACATAATTCCCAATATATTAATTTTATAAGTTTATTGATACTTATTTAAATCTATGAATTAAGAAAGCTGAAGTTCTAAGTAGATTATATTCATTTACTATTACCAAAATGTTTATAAACAAAATTGTATATTGTTTTAACTTCATATATATATAAAGGGTAATGTCGGTGAATATCGACCATGGAATATTCATATCTAAACAATATATATATATATATATATTAAATATTAGAAATGTGCAACTATGCATATATGTGTGTATGTCTATTCATGTATACTTACATATGTATATAACCAGCAGTTTAAAAACTTTTATTGTCGTCAAAACTAGTGAAGAGATTAATAACACTGTGCTCGATTTTGGCAACTTTTTTTGCCAACAAAAGGGAGACCTAGTAAGTAATGATAAATTGAGTCCTCTGAATCTAATCGTGCTAACCGTTTTTAGGTTATCTCTAGTTTTCGAGATATAGCGTGATAAAATAATTTAACAGTCACTCGAAATTAGTTGATTTTAACGAATTAAGTAAAAAACGAAATTCGGCAACAAAATTATCTTTCAGGTCGTTTTGAAAATAAAGTTTTTTATTTGCAAAAATAAAATATTTTTTTGAAAAATCACAAAAATTTCCATTTTTAAAAATTCATTTAAAGCATACACCAATAGCACACTTTGCGTCGGGGTTACGTTCCAAAAAAACACGACGCAAATTGAAACTTTTTACGAGTTACGAAAATACTACCTTTTTAAAAGAAAATTAAACAAACTTAACATTTAAAAACATATATAATATAAATTTATTTAAAAACGTATTTAACTGCAACAAAATAAACTAACTATTCAATAAATTAATGAAATACAAAATTAAAGTTAATCACTGGATGAAAAAATTATCAAATATTTGCTGAACGTAAAATAAATTAAAAAATGTTAAAGACTCTTATTAAAACAACGCAACTTTGAAAATCATACGACGCACAGTGGTTTACGGACGCTTTTTTGGAAATAATTCTGTAACTTTTGAACGACTGAAATTTGGCATGGTGATAGTCAAGGAGTAGTTGAGTTGGTTTTCAAAAGCACTGGCCCATGAGGGGTCGGGAGAGTGATTGATGGACCTTCAAAGTTGGTCACCTCGGGTGTTCGATTTTTTTAAAAATTCGCCAAAAATCCATTTATAAATGGATTGAAAAGAAATTTTAAACTTAAGTTCTCCTTCAGAAGGTCTACAAAAAATACGCTTACATGTGTAGGTTATCTCCTTTGGTTTTCGAGATATTTGGATAAAAATTAATTTTTGTATTGATTTTTTACCTATTTTTTAAGCTTTTTTTGATCTGGTGGACGTATCTGAAGATCAAAAATTTTTTAAGAATATTCGTTAAAATTGTAACAAAATTCTAAATTTTTTTTGTGCACGTTGGTTATAGATATCTTCTTTCGTTTAAAAGTTAAAAATATTCAAAGTTGAAACTTAAAAAAAAAATCGCTTTTTTTGAGTTTTTCCCTAAAAGATAGCTATATTTTTTCACTAATAAAAAAATATTTTCTTAAGAAACATAAAAATATTTTTAAAGTTTTTAAAAGAAAACATAATGAAAATGCGTATTAAACAAATTTCTTGCTAATTGGACTTTTTGTCCTCGCA
The DNA here is from genome assembly GCA_933228675.1 of Stomorhina lunata. Classification (NCBI taxonomy): domain Eukaryota; kingdom Metazoa; phylum Arthropoda; class Insecta; order Diptera; family Rhiniidae; genus Stomorhina; species Stomorhina lunata. The sequence goes on from OW121744.1 coordinate 69,808,703, forward strand.
CATGCCCTCTCCAGAAAATGCCAATTTGTAAAAAAAAATTTTGGTTTAAATAAAAATTTCTCAAAAAAAAAAAATAATAATGTCCATATTTTCTAATATATCTGTTATTGATTGGAAAAGTTTTTTCTGAAACGAGCTGCAAATAGAGTCAGTGTTGCCATTTTTGTAAAAAAAAAACTCATTTTTTGAAACCCTTTTTTCCCGAGTTGGGAATTGGGGAAGTTTTTAGTTAAAATTGGGAATTTTTTTTAGTCTATTGCTTTTAGATCTTATTGGTCTACATGACTACAAATTTTCATTGTGATATCTTCATCTATGTCATTTCTACAAAATATCAAAAATTGAAATTATTTTCCTCCTAAAAGTAGAAAAATAATATTTTTTTGTTTTACGATACAAAGTGTAAAAATATTAACTCACTTAAAAAAGATGATACTAAACACGTGTATCAAGCTTTAATACATAGCCTTTAAAAGCTTTGAAAACTTTGCCTCCCATAGCATTTTTAAGCTAAATATTGGAGTATTGGAGAGTAATGTATGCAAATAAAGTTAATGGTGCACAGGGGTATTAACTCTGCAATTTCTAGACGGATTTTGACAAAATTTGGAACGTCAATAGAAGAGGTGTGAGGCTTTTAGATCAATGTTTAAGAACGTATTTGTCGGTAGCACAGTGGGCTCTACAGTGGGCCAAAGTTGCCTACCTCAGGTATATAAAACATTTGGGGGCGTATAACTTTCCTCAATTGGGTCCGATCTTAAAGATTTTAACGTTTTCGAAAACTTCTTAAAAAAAATAAGAAAAAATATGCTTACTTTACTACCTTATCTCTTATAGTTTAAGAGATATTTGAATCCAATTTTTTTTTTTTGCTTTTTATGGTATGTTTTCTGGCCAACTTGAAGGTCCATCAATCACTCTCCCGACCCCTTATGGGCCAGTGCTTTTGAAAACCAACTTAAATACTCCTTGACTATCAGCATGCCATTTCATTCAAATATCTCCAGTCGTTCAAAAGTTACAGAATTATTTCCAAAAAAAAAGCGCCTGTAAACCACTGTGCGACGCACAGTGAAAATTAATTAAGCAACGACTAATTAAGCAACGACGCAACTTAGAAAAAGACGCAAAGCGAGGTATTGGTGTATATTAATTATAACTGTATAATTGGATTATGGAATTTAAAGTTTTCGAGTTACGCGAATATTTATTGGTGCTAACCGCAACGGTTAGCACCATTGAATTCAGTGTACTCAATATCTTTATCCACTTTTGTCGGTTTTTTGAACTAGCACAGTGTAATTAAAGATACATATTTGTAATTTTAGCATAACCTAGAACAGGGGTACTCAACGGGAGAACATTTTAAAATAATTATGTGTTTGTGGTTTTACATGTGTTAATGTCAATCTTATGCAGCGTTACCGATGAAACCTAAATCAAACAAAAAATGCGTTAAAAGTAAAATAATGATATGAATATACATAAATTTCAATTTATATATACATATATATATATATATATATATATATATATATATATATATATATATATATATATATATATATATATATTATATAATTCCCCGACAACAAGGGGTACTTCTCTCAGACAATGAGCTGTATCCGTGTTAACGCCGGCTCCGAATGGCAAATGCATTAGTTCGAGAAGTTTTACATAGCCTAATACTCAATAACCAGTGGCTAGCTCAGTTATGAGGTGAACCACCGCTTTTTTGAAAATTTAATTTCAAGTGAGTCTGGCCAGGTATCGAACTTGGGCCTCTGGTATGATAGGCGGATGACTAACCTGCTATACCACGGCGATTCACATAAGCTAACCAACAAAAAATTATGAAAAATAAATAGCTAAAACCTCGGTTTTCTACTGTTTTCGGTTTTGAGGCATAAAAACCCGAGGTTTCGGTTTAAACCGAACTGCAAACCCTAGTTATAACATTAAAAATTTAGTTAACATTAGTTAACATTAAAAAAAAATTGGATAAATTTTGTTAAACACATCAAAAACAGAAAAAAACTTATTTAGTTAAAGATACGTGGCTGTTAAGTCAGAGTGGCAGTAAGTTGGCTTTCTTTTAGGAAAAATTTAAAATATTAAAGACCCAATTAAGTACTAATTAAACAACTGCGAAACTTCGTAAAAGTCGCAAAACGAAACAAGGCATAGCGAGGTATTGGTGTATAATAAAAAGCGTAAACACTTCACTACTTTGGTGATAATACAATATATGGAAACTGCTGGGTATACAAAAATGTTTGTACTGCTTGTTTTAAGAGTATTTAAGTGAGTATATGTAAGTATGAATATCCATGTATGTGTAAAGAGAATAGATGAATGTTTGAATGGGCTTATTGCAGAGGCTTTAGTGAATAGTTTGTTAAAAACAGATTAAATTGTTTGCATTTTTTAAAATAGATGACAATTTAAGCGGAAACACAAACTTTTATGCAAAGCTTCAAATAGTTAATCCCCAATTAAATACACTTTAAAATTCTAGTGCATGCTAACTATACGTACATACGTATGAGTAATAAAGTTTTTGTCAACGTTTTTATTTTCTATATTTAGCTTTTTGACAACACATATAAATAGTATATGATAGTGACAGCCATTTATTGACATTTGAGTTTAAAATTTACGGTTTTATGTGTTAATGAACACGTGAAAAAAGGTTTGCTTATTTTAAATTAGGGTAAGTGGAAACGCATTGAAGACAAAGGTCTACCGAAAAACGTGCATCCTTTTGTCGTCACATATTTTCATAACAATATTGTTATTTGTTATTCAACAAATTTCTGCTAAAACTAATTGAATATCTAAAAGTTTAGGAAATGGGAAATAAACTTTATTTCTAAAAATATACGCACTTTTGAATTCTTCTTAAAAAGTTTATCCGGTATGTGAGGGAATGCGATTTTGAATTTTATGTGGAAATGTGGAAAATTATCTAAAAAACATATATCTGAAATCGATCGATTTCCAACACATACCGGTATATTTTTGACAAAGAGAAAAAAACAACATCATTATAATCAATAATCATTTCGATATTATTTTGTTTATCACGGCATTTTCCATTAAAGGTGACGATATATTGAAGAAGCCTCATTTGAAATATATTTCTTTTAAAATGTGACAATATTCCCTAAATATGCAAAATGTTTTAAAAATTTATAACAATTTTAAAATCTAGCACAAAGAAAAATAATGTATACAAAAAAAAATACAAAAATCAGATCTAAAACATTTGTTATAACAAAACAAGCAGAATAAAATTCTTAAATAAACAAGAAATTCATAAATATATAATTTGTATCTGGGGAAAAGTCTTCGTACGCAAAAAGACATATCTTTTGATTATGTTAACCTTTTTGTGTTCACTGAAATATAATATTGATAAGTCGGTCAATTGAATTTAAAAAAAAATTAAATTTAAAAGTCTATCAAATTTTAAAGTTTTCATGTTTTAAAGCTAAATAATGTACATTTGCCAATAAGCTCTCGAAAAAAAATACAAAAGGTATTTTACACATTTTGAGTTAATGATGCCACTTTAGGTTTTCGACCCTAAATATTTTAAATCTGCAATACGCTATCTCATCTAGTTTCTGAGATAGGTTAGGTTAGGCAGGATGCAGTGCAGGATGCAAAAAAGTCATGCAAAAAAGAGTATCCCAGATGGAGTGTCCTAATATCAGCAAGGGCTGGGCAATGGCAGAGTTTCTGAGATAAATAGTGTCTGATTTTTTTGTACTATTTTGGTGTAAAAATCTCAATATTCCGTCGTAAAGTTTAAAAAAAAATAAGTTTAAACTTCAAGATCGATTTTCTTAAAATGCATTTTTAGCGTATAGAGCACATTAACTCCAGCACCTCTCGGAAATTCCGATCATTGTGCCATTTCCGCCTCTTTTTCGCTCTCCTCACTTCGCAACATTTCGAAAACAGCCACGAAACGTTCAACTTTTATATACGAAAAAGGTCGTTGGGCAGAGCTCAACGAATTCTATAGGCATTTTAACTGGAAACTTTGTTTCCTCGACAGCAATGTCAATGCCTCGGCGGAAATGGTTTCAAATGTTATTAAGCTGGGAATGAAAATGTTTATCCCAGTGAAAAATATTTCGATTAAACCAAAAGTAAAAACTTGGTTTAATCAGACGTGCAAACAAGCAGTCAGATCCCGAGAGGAAGCTTTCAGAAACTGGCGTAATAACCAAAATTCAGTTACTGATACGCAACGCAAACGTGAGAGGCGTACATGTGCCAAAGTATTAAGACGTGAAAAAGCTCTGTACGAGCAGCGTCTTCGTACTAAAATTCTTGCTGCTCCTCGGGGCAGTAAGAGTTTTTGGTCATTCGCTAAACGAGTCAAGAATAATGCTAGTTCTACAATTTCTTCTCTTTTAAGGAATGGTCAATCATTCACTGACCCGGCTGATAAAGCTAACCTTTTAGCTGAAGTATTTGCAAGTAATTCCCGCTTGCCGGAAAGCACTCAGCCTCCGCCCGAGGTCGAAAGAGTATCTGTAACTATGCCAAAGATATTCTTTCGCGCCCGTGCTGTAAAAAGGGTTTTAGCAGATCTCAACATAAACAAGTCGCCAGGGCCGGATGGTATTCCAGCACTGGTCTTGAAGCAGTGCTGTTCGACGCTTTCGCGTCCATTAGCTAACCTTTTCAGCACCTTGTACCATGCTGGTAAATTTCCTCGGTGTTGGAAGGTTGCTAATGTAACGCCAATCCCTAAAAAGGGTGAGGCTACCAACCCTGAAAATTACCGCCCAATAGCAATTTGTTCTGCACTCTCCAAAGTATTGGAGAGTATGGTAAACCACCATCTTGTTAAATATCTGGAATCTAACAACCTACTAAGCGACCGCCAGTATGGATTTCGTAGGGGACGCTCTACGGGAGACCTGCTAGCCTTCCTTTCGGAAAAATGGTGTCATTCAATACACCGTTTTGGCGAAAGTAAAGTTGTGGCTCTGGATATTTCCAAGGCGTTTGATAGAGTGTGGCACGTAGCACTTCTATCAAAACTTATTGCTTTTGGTGTCGGTAATAACTTCTCTCGATTTATATCGAGCTTTCTCAGAGATCGCACTATAAGAGTTGTTGTAGATGGGATCTCATCAAACGAGTTCAAGCTAAATTCAGGGGTACCGCAAGGCTCCGTTCTTTCTCCTACTCTGTTTCTTATCTTTATAAACGACCTTCTACGTCAAACTTCTAATCCTATCTACTCTTTTGCAGATGATAGTAACATTTGCCATTCGTATTCATTCAATCATAGACCAAACCTTTTAGAGATTGGCACTATGAGGCAAAACATGAATGAATCATTAAACCGCGATTAGAAACAATTTCAGAATGGGGTCGTGCTAATAGAGTCGATTTTAATGCGCGGAAAACTCAGTGTTGTATGCTTACGCACAAACGCACGGCGGATCATGTTACTTCATCTGTATTAATGGGTGGTGAAAATATCGAGGAATCAGAAACTCTTGATGTTCTGGGCATGAGAATTCAATGTGATGTCCGTTGGACTGATCACATTTTTCAAGTGTCGAAAGAAGCATTCAAGTGTCTCGGTTTTCTTAAACGGTGTAAGAGATACTTCACTCCATCTGATCTCCTTACTATTTACACCACCTATATTCGACCGAAAATGGAATACAACTCCCATGTATGGGCCGGTGCTTCAAAGTCTATTTTGGAGCTTCTCGACCGAGTGCAGGAGAGGGCGAAGGTACTTATTGGTGACAGTAGGGTATCCAACTCTATTGATTCACTAGAGCACCGTCGCAATGTGGGTTGTGTCACACTGTTCTATCGTTACTACTTTGGAATGTGCTCTAATGAAATAAGGGAACTTGTTCCTGAAACTCGAATTTTTCTACGCAATACACGTCTGTCTGTTAGAGCTCATCCCTTCGTAGTCGATTGGCCAGTAGACAGAACAACACACTACAGAGAAAATTCTTTCTTTAGCCGTACAGTTCGTATGTGGAATTTACTTCCCGCAGAAATTTTCCCTGCCAGTTGCAATATAGGGAAGTTCAAATCAAATGTCCATAAACACTACTCCATCTATCCACCCTCCCATAACCTATTTTCCTAGTTCCAACACAATGCATTGCATAAGTAGGGGTCATCCCCTGAGTGCTGGTCCTAAATAAAAAAAAAAAAAAAAAAAAATACTACAAAGAAAACATTATAGCTCAAATACATTGCTAAATTGTTTGAAAGCTGCAAAACATTAAAAACACACTTTAAATTAGCACGATCAGATATTGCACAGTGGCGATATTTGAATAAAATTTGGTACGGTGGTAGTCAAGGGCATTCGAGTTGATTTTCAATATTTAGCGTAAAAATGCTATGGGGGGCAAAGTTTTCAGAGCTTTTAAAGACTATGTATAAAAGCATGATATACGTGTTTAATATCATTAGTACCTGGTTGACCGAGCCTTGCTCGGAGCTTTATGATAAGCATTTTGAGGCAAATTTTAAAGTTTTTATATATTTTATATTATAAAGTGCTAAAATAAATTTAGAGGAAACACATTGTACAAATATTCAGTTAATTTTGAATTATTTTATTTATTTTGTCCGACCAACACATAGTTTGCATAGTTTACAGTTTAACTCATTTTAATAATTTTGGAAATTATTCATACCAACAGAAACATTCGTCGACTCATGCGCAACAACTTTGCTTAAGATTATAGTCTGATCAAATGCACAGTTTACGATTTAATTCATTTTGAGTAGTTTGCAGGGGCGCCACCTGAAGTTGTTCATACCATATAAGAAACCTTTGTCTGCTTATTCGTAACAACTTTGCTTATGATTATAAAATGATCAAATGCACAGATTACGATTTAATTCACTTTGAGTAATTTTCTGTGGCGCCACCTGTTGGACTTTGCTCATTCCAATTCATAAACCTTCCTCGGCTTATTCGTCACAACTTTGCTGAAGATTATAGCATGATTAAATGTACAGCTTACGATTAAATTGACTTTGAGTAAATTTCAGTGGCGCCACCTTTCGAAATTTCTTCATACCAACTTCGTCGGCTCATGTGCAACAACTTTGCTAAAGATTGTAGCATGATTAAATGTACAGATTACGATTAAATTGACTTTGAGTAAGTTTCTGTAGCGCCACCTGTCGGAAATTATTCATGCCAACTAAAAAGCCTTCGCCGGCTCATGCGCTACAACTTCGCTAAAGATCATAGCATGATCAAATGTACAGTTTACGATTTAATTAATTTTTAGTAATTTTCAGTGGCGCCATCTGTCGGAAGTCTTATCAACTTAAAAACCTTCGCCGGCTTATCCGCAACATCTTCGCTAAAGAGCATAACATGATCAAATTCACAGTTGACTATTCTATAAAGAACATACATACAGACAAACATTCATTTGTTTAAAATAATACTAATTTTTCCCCCTTTTTATTCCCTAATTTCTAAAAGTTTCATGCATATTTGGTACTTTTTTGGTGCCAATTGAATTCGGTACATTTTATTAAAACGCAGTTAGCATAATGTATAATGTTCCTATTCATATTACTTTGGAGATGTTAAGTTATCATTTTATCCCTTTTTTACTCATTTTGGCTCCAAAATCAAAAAAGTACCAAATACGTACTTCATGTTTCTATTACATCTATTAATTGCAGTACAAAGTTTCTTTCTATATTCTTTAGTTTAAAATATAAGAGTGGGTTAAAAAGGTACCAAAAAAACTATTTTCACCCTTTTTTACCCCCTATCGGACATAGTTTCAAAAAAGTACCAAACACCTGTCCGCTTATTTTCATAGCTGTTTAAAACGTAATTTTAATTTTGTTTCTATTCCTATTACTTTAGGAGATATAGCGTTTTCGATTTTTTCCCATTTTTACCCGTTTTTACCCTCTTAGAAGCAAAAGTTCCAAAAGTGCCTTCTTCTTCGACCTATACATCAAAAAAGATACCCACTGTCCAAATTTTATCAAAATCGTTAGAGCCGTTTTCGAGATAGCCATTCTATATATATATATATATATATATATATATATATATATATATATATATATATATATATATATATATATATATATATATATATATATATATATATATATATATATATATACAATTATTGCTCGTTTAAGAATATAAGATATCGGGAAAGACCAAGAGATTAAGACAAAGTAAAAATCTTTTTTAAGTGCGTTAATTTTTTACACTTTGTATCGTAAAACAAAAAAATATTATTTTTCTACTTTTTTAAGGAAAATAATTTCAATCTTTGATATTCTGTAGAAATGACATGAATAAAGGTATCACAATGAAATTTTGTAGTTATGTAGACCGATAAGATCTAAAAGCAAATTTTTTTACAAATTGGCATTTTTGGGGAGGGCGTGTGCGAGGACCAAAAGGACCAAAAGAAACTTGTTTTATACGTATTCTCCTAATGTTCTCTTTCAAAAACTTTAAATATCTATCTATATTTCTTAAGAAAATATTTTTTTATTAGTGAAAAAATGTAGCTATCTTTTAGGGAAAAACACAAAATTAGCGATATTTTTTTTATGTTTCAACTTTGAATATTTTTAACTTTTAAACGACAGAAGATGTCTATGGTTAACTTGCACAAAAATTATTCAGAATTTTATTAAGAATTAAAGGAATATTCAAAAAAGCTTAAAAAATAGGTAAAAAATCAACCCAAAAATTCCTTTTTACCCAAATATCCCGAAAGCGAAGCTAGATAACCTGCACATGTAAGCATATGTTTTGTCGATAATCTCTTCTTCTGTTATCCTTGACTCCCAGTGGAGCATAGGGCCTCAACCATCCTTTTATCGATAATCTCAAGGACAACTTAAATTTAAAATTTTTTTCAATCCATCCATAAATGGATTTTTGGCGAATTTAAAAAAAGTCAAACACCCGAGGTGACCAACTTTAAAGGTCCATCAATCACTCCCCCGACCCCTCATGGACTAGTCTTTTTAAAAATCCTTGACTACCACCGTACCAAATTGCATTCAAATATCTCCAGTCGTTCAAAAGTTACAGAATTATTTCCAAAAAGGCGTCCGTAAGCCACTGTGCATTGGAGGCAAGCCATTATTACTTCTACTTATTTATTTTTCCAAAAAAAAAAAACTAAAACAAAAAAATAAGTTTTTAATTCTTTCTGTCAGGCAAAAAGGTTATAGCCCTAATAATCCTGTGAATAAATGTGCATAGTATTTATTACTTTTTCTTCATTTGTCGTAATATAATACAATAAGAATATGTATAAATTATCTAATGCTGATGTGTAAAATGTTTTTTTTAACACTTTTCAAATTATTTTGGTATTCATAAGTAAGCGTAACCTCCTCAGAGTATTCAAGCAGTTAAAATAATAAATAAATAAACTCTTTCCTAAAATCTTGATTTTCCCTAAATTGTTAAATATTTATTTGTACAGATTCTTACCTACGCAAATTTATGTTTTAAAGTCTAACTATAGTGTCGACATAAGCGCAAAAAAAGCTTAAGTGCAATATTAAAAACTTTAAAGGAGAAGCATTTTTATTATTTGTTCCGAGAAATGTTATAAATTTAACTTTATTTCCTTGTTAGTTATATAACGCACAGTGGTTTACGGACGCTTTTTTTTGGAAATAATTCTGTAACTTTTGAACGACTGGAGATATTTGAATGAAATTTGACATGGTGGTAGTCAAGGAGTATTTGAGTTGGTTTTTAAAAGCACTGGTCCATGAGGGGTCGGGAGAGTGATTGATGGACCTTCAAAGTTGGTCACCTCGGGTGTTCGATTTTTTTAAAAATTCGCCAAAAATCCATTTATGTATGGATTGAAAAGAAATTTTAAACTTAAGTTGTCCTTGAGAAGATCTACAAAAAATATGCTTAAATGTGTAGGTTATCTCCTTTGGATTTCGAGATATTTGGGTAAAAAGGAATTTTTAGGTTGATTTTTTACCTCTTTTTTTAAGCTTTTTTTGATCTGGTGGACGCATCTGAGGACCAAAAATTTTTTAAGAATATTCTTTAAATTTGTTATAAAATTCTGAATAATTTTTGTGCAAGTTAGTTATAGAAATCTTCTTTTGTTTAAAAGTTAAAAATATTCAAAGTTGAAACTTACAAAAAATTTCGCTTTTTTTTAGTTTTTCCCCAAAAGATAGCTATATTTTTTCACTAATAAAAAAATATTTTCTTAAGAAACATAAAAAGATTTTTAAAGTTTTTAAAAGAAAACATAATGAGAATGCGTATAAAACAAATTTCTTGCTAATTGGACTTTTGGTCCTCGCACATGTCCTCTCCAAAAAATGGCAATTTGTAAAAAAAAAAAATTAGTTTAAACAAAAATTTCTCAAAAGGCAAAGCACCGATTTGAAAAAAATTATAATGTTCATATTTTCCAATATATCTGTTATTGATTAGAAAAGTTTTTTCTGAAACGCGCTGCAAATAGAGACAGTGTTGCCATATTTGTAAAAAAACTCATTTTTTGAAACACCTTTTTCCCCAGTTGGGAATTGGGGAATTTTTAAGTTAAAATTGGGAATTTTTTTTAGTCTATTGCTTTTACATCTTATTGGTCTACATTACTACAAAATTTCATTGTAATATCTTTATCCATGTCATTTCCACAGAATATCAAAGATTAAAAATATTTTCCTTAAAAAAGCAGAAAAACAATTTTTTTTTGTTTTACGATACAAAGTGTAAAAAAAGTAACGCACTTAAAAAAAACTTTTACTTAGTGCTAATCTCCTAGTCTTTCCCGATCTAATGATACTAAACATGTATATAAAGCATTAATACCGAGTCTTAAAAAACTCTGAAAACTTTGGCCCCCGTAGCATTTTTACACTGTTTATTTAAATATAAGTGATGAATTTGTGCATATAAAATTAATAATCATACTCAAATATTTCACTATAAGATGACAATGATCCTTCGATAACAAACAAATATTTTTTTATTTTTTTAAAGAAAATATCATGAGGATTTATGAAATATCAAAATGTAAATAATTTGTACTTATATTAAAAGGTGAAATACATTTTATTGAAGTATTTGTAGTTAAAGTTTAAACTTACAGTTTTTATTACATATTTATATAAAAGTAGTTATTTACTTAATTTTTATTTTCAGTAAAATAATCAGTACAATCTATTATATCAAGAACCTCTTCCAGGTGTTCGTTTTCAGAAGTTTTTGTATAACTGCTCCACCATTTCTTTCTTATCGTTGATAGAGCAGGATCAGAAGACAACAAGAGATAATTTATTAGATCCTGATTTTGCGATTTTCTTGAGCATTTTCTGGTATTAAATAGTTGGATATACTTGAAATCTGAATTCCGCGCTTCCTGGGCCTCTTCTGTCAGTTCACCAAGTGGGAGAAGATTTGATTCAATTATTTCACGACCATGTTGAAGGACTTTATGAACTGTTGGTGTAATTTCTTTCCAGTGATACAAATGTGGTATACGAGTTAACGCGTTGAGGGCATAGCAATGAAATTTTTCAGCATTTATTTGATATTTGCTATTTATTGCCGATAATATTACGTAACATTTACGAAGAACTTCCTCATCAATTCCAGTAATCTTTGAAGTTGTTTCATAATTTTCAAAGAATCGCCTGGCCGTATTACCATCGTTTGTACTGCCATATCCTACAAGTGGTTTGTCTATGTTTAGACCCGTCATAGTTTTGAATTCTTCCTGAATCCTTTTTTTTTTCACTGGATCTCATTTCAATCAGTTCCTTATTATTTCTCACGGATTTTAGCTGATTATCAGGTATATTCCTATATTTCAGATCATATGCTATATGTAGCATAAATTCTAAAAATCGGATACGTGCATGTAGGGGCGATATACCAAATTCCAGAACCTCTTGATTAATTGCAGTACTAGCTGATGCATCTTCTGAAGTTTGTAGAAATTCCGATTTCTTCTTTCCGCATAATGAGCATTTCCAAGTTGAATGGGTTTCCGTTATAGCGTTGCTTACTTTTCCATCTATCATTGTCAATTGAAGCTCAAAATTTACATTAATCAAATATCCATGTATGTCTATGCAGACTGGACTCAAATTGTCTATTGAATATTTGATATCATCAACCCAATTTGTTGTGCTTGCTGCATTTTCTTTTAAATATTCGAATCTGATCGGTCTGCAAAATGCCTTTGATCCTGGAGATGTGTTAACCCACACATATTCAGTACGCTCTTTTGATGTGGATGGTTCAGAACGATTCTTTCTTAATCTTAGTGGTACTAGGGATGCCATAAAAACGCTTCTGTAGTCATTTGTGTTCTGATGAGATGTTGATTGTTTGTATTCCGGTAATCCAGATAAACCGTCACATCCCCATTTACATATTAAAGTTAAGTCCTTGTTGTCAAGTTTCTTGGCTTCTTCTTCAGACAATGTAGTAGATATCAGCCTTGATGCCGTATTTTCCAATAATTTTGATAAATCCACAGATGCACTTTTGTCTCCTATCACGTTTGTTGGTATTAAGTTTTTTTTGGTTTTTAATAACGCATTATATCCTGGTAAAATTGAGTGTCCTTTGTCTCGTAATGCCTTACAGAGTTTAATATATTTATTTTTACTCAATTTCAACTCGAGCATAAGAGCAAGTGCTTCTTCCTCCGAAAATTCTGATTGAGAAGAAGGAGTTGGTATACTCTTAATAATTCGCTTAAGACGTTTAGGAGAAGCCTCTGGGAGAATATCTGCTATGTTTAGCTTCAGCTGGTTGATTATTTCGTTTGAGCACTTCCTTAAAGGAATCTTTGATTTCAGTATCCGAATGAGTAGAAAGAACTTCGGATAATCGCATCTTTTTAGATCTTTCTCCGAGATCATCATAGTTTTTTAGAGGGGCTCCAGCACCAGAAGTTTTAAGCTCAATTGAGTCCTTCAGCCAGTCTTTAAATTTAGATTCAAATCTTTTTAAACAGTAATTAACCGACTTAATTTTAAGTTCAAATAACTTTACAAATTTTACGACTTTGTCTTCCTCACTATTGAGAATCATGGAGTTAGTTTGACTTTTAGCATATCGCATGATTATTTTAATTTTTTCTGCTCTCGAACTGCTTGGTTGTTCAAAAAGAATATCGCACAACACTTTAAATTCCAATGTTATAGCCATGATGTTTTAACTGTTAATAGCAGTTACATTTAAAACTTTCTTTTTTATATTAAAAAAAAAAACATTTTTTATATATACCTGTATCCAAAGAATAATAAAGAAATCAATGAATTAATGTATTTTTTACCTCTAAAAATAGGTGCATATATAACTCAACCAATATGTGCGTCTCGTAAAACCTACCTGTATGGAGGTGAGTAACCATATCCTTTCTGACCATTATGAAAAACCCAAGTTGTAACAATTTTTACCTATTGCATTAACTTTCACATTAAAAAACATTTTATAACCTTAACATAATTTTGCAATTTTTTCAAATACACCAATTTTAAATACCGGAAAAATGCCTTTAAATCTTATTTTAAATAAATTGTCACACTGTTACTATAAAAGTACTCTTCTAATTAAACTTTTGATACAAATTATGGATATATTACCTTTACACTGTTATCAAAATCGGTGCCTTACTCGTACTTACTTATTTAGAATCTTTTACTAAAATTTTATTTTTTAGCTTGGAACAAAAGGCAAAATCGAATAAAATTTTTTTAAGTCATTCTTATAATGTTTTCTTTAAAAAAATAAAAAACTATTTATATCTTTTTGAAGAAAATATTTGTTTATTAGCGAAGGATCATTGTCATCTTAAAAATAGTGAAATATTTGAGTATGATAATTAACTTTATATGCACAAATTCATCACTTATATTTAAATAAACAGTGTAAAAATGCTACGGGGGCCAAACTTTTCAGAGTTTTTTAAGACTCGGTATTAATGCTTTATATACATGTTTAGTATCATTAGATCGGGAAAGACTAGGAGATTAGCACTAAGTAAAAGTTTTTTTTAAGTGCGTTACTTTTTTTACACTTTGTATCGTAAAACAAAAAAAAATTGTTTTTCTGCTTTTTTAAGGAAAATATTTTTAATCTTTGATATTCTGTGGAAATGACATGGATAAAGATATTACAATGAAATTTTGTAGTAATGTAGACCAATAAGATGTTAAAGCAATAGACTAAAAAAAATTCCCAATTTTAACTTAAAAATTCCCCAATACCCAACTGGGGAAAAAGGTGTTTCAAAAAATGAGTTTTTTTACAAATATGGCAACACTGTCTCTATTTGCAGCGCGTTTCAGAAAAAACTTTTCTAATCAATAACAGATATATTGGAAAATATGAACATTATAATTTTTTTCAAATCGGTGCTTTGCCTTTTGAGAAATTTTTGTTTAAACTAATTTTTTTTTTACAAATTGCCATTTTTTGGAGAGGACATGTGCGAGGACCAAAAGTCCAATTAGCAAGAAATTTGTTTTATACGCATTCTCATTATGTTTTCTTTTAAAAACTTTAAAAATCTTTTTATGTTTCTTAAGAAAATATTTTTTTATTAGTGAAAAAATATAGCTATCTTTTGGGGAAAAACTAAAAAAAAAGCGAAATTTTTTGTAAGTTTCAACTTTGAATATTTTTAACTTTTAAACAAAAGAAGATTTCTATAACTAACTTGCACAAAAATTATTCAAAATTTTATTACAAATTTAAAGAATATTCTTAAAAAATTTTTGGTCCTCAGATGCGTCCACCAGATCAAAAAAAGCTTAAAAAAAGAGGTAAAAAATCAACCTAAAAATTCCTTTTTACCCAAATATCTCGAAATCCAAAGGAGATAACCTACACATTTAAGCGTATTTTTTGTAGATCTTCTCAAGGACAACTTAAGTTTAAAATTTCTTTTCAATCCATACATAAATGGATTTTTGGCGAATTTTTAAAAAAGTCGAACACCCGAGGGTGACCAACTTTGAAGGTCCATCAATCACTCTCCCGACCCCTCATGGACCAGTGCTTTTAAAAACCAACTCGAATACTCCTTGACTATCACCATGTCAAATTTCATTCAAATATCTCCAGTCGTTCAAAAGTTAAAGAATTATTTCCAAAAAAAAGCGTCCGTAAACCACTGTGTAACGGTTGTTTATGACGTTTAAGCTTTTTGAACAACTATAAAAATTACAATGTGCTCGATATTGACAAATTTTTTTTACCGACAAAATGGAGACCTCGTGGGTAAAGATATTTCGAGTACGCTGAATTCAATGGTGCTAACCGATTTCAATAGTGTTGAACAAAATTTTCAAAAAATTAAAAAATGATTTTTGAAACCTTCCTGAGAAAAAAGTAAAATATGAAAAAAACTAAGTAAATTTGACAATATTTTGACGAAACTCAGCTATTTAGTACTTACAGGCCATAGAATTGTAAATCATATCTTACTTTTATTCTTAAGTTTTAATAAAGTTATTTACAATCAAAGTAAAAGAATTAGGTATTTTGCATTTATGGGCGGGCCATGGACACGCTTTCCTTCAATCCGATTGACCTCAAATTTTCAAGAGATTATTTTTGAGTATTTTGAACAAATGATAAATAACTGGCACTCTACCATGATATGTGTGCGAGCTCGCATCGTCAGTTCAGAGATTGAACTTCTTGAGCACCAAAAACATTCAGTTAATTGGTTAACCAAACTTATACACAACACAGACACAAAGTGATTCTCACTTTAGAATATTATAATGAATATTATGGAAAACGAAATGTTAACCCTTTCATACCCGATCAAAGGTCAAACTTTGGATTTTTTTGAAAAAACACGGAATTTTATAAGTTTCGATAAAAATGCTTAAAAGTACTTGTTTTATATCAAAATTAAAATAAATTATTTTTTTTTTTTTTTGTAAAAAAATTTAAACTTTTTTTTTGTCAAAATTTATACCCAATGTTTTTTAAGAGTTAAATTTAACTCTTAATTAAAAAAATTAATCCTTGCATATAAGAATTATTTTGATCGAAATTCGCTACTAAATTCATAAAATTACATAATTTTGTATTACTTTTTAAAAAATACAAATTTGGATCTTTGACGGGATTAAAGGTTTAATCTTATTCAATTTCCAAACTAGTATTTATTAGGAGTTTTAATAAAATTGAACACGCGTGCAATTTACTAAGCATCGCCTCAAATTATAACCAAAAAATTAGATTTTCGCGAAATTTGACTAATATAAATCGGTACTGCAAAACGGTTTAAGATATTGACCACAATTTTTGTATGTTTTATTTTTTGGGAATTTCGAGAAACCTGCTTTAGTTTTGTTTTAGATTCTATTATCTTTTCTTGTAAATATAAATCCTTATGAGTTAAAGTATAAAACAAAAAATACTTTCGTTGTTTTAATACAAATAGGTTCATGGCTCTTTGCAATGAAGTCGGCAAGAGTTCCCATGGTCCAAGGTGCATGAAATTTTTTTTAAGTAGTTTTGACATCATTCAAACAAAATAAGAGAGTATGTGTTTCAAAAATATAGCTATTATTTTTTCGGGGCACCCTATTGCAGGTATCTTTGGCATGAAGGTATCTTCTTTGGCATCTAAATTTAAATCTAGGGGAAAATATAATTTATAAAGTAATAAGAGATTTAATAACTAAATACCTGATGAAAGTAAGTATCTAAAAGAAAAAATCGATGTGCATTGCTCACAATTCTTCACGATTTCGCACATCATAACTAAATATGTATATTAATGTTATACTTATACTAAAAAAAATTATTTAGTATTACTACATAATTCTTCAAACTCCTACTTTAATTTTACAAACGCAAAATGTCAAGATTTTTGTTTTATATCGCGTATTTCAAATCTGAAATTTTCTTTGCTTTTTTTCACTGCATCAATAGTAAATATATAACTTAACGTAAAATTAAGAACTAAAGTAATGACCACACATCTAGAAAAATTCTCTAGATAACTTGAAGTTTTTTTAAAACTTATTATTTGATTTTCTCTTGCAAAGTGTTGTCTTTACCAAGCATAAAATTTCTTACCAAATCATGATCATTTTAACGCAGTGATTTATCCATAAGATAAATTATTTGTACTGAAATTTTACGGATTTGAATAGTAATTAATTTATCATACTCTACACAGAAAATTGCAACTTTCAAAAGGCGATAACTTCATAGTTCCACCTACCAGAGACAAACGCTTTTGTGGTTTGAATACTCTGGTCTACTTTGATTTGGCATAGTAATTTTTTTGACCCCAGATCATCACCCTAATTTTTTAAGAATATCTAACTTTTATTATAAATTTGAAAAACTATCAGCCTAACCACAGAACAAATTCTAAAGTCGATTTTATGTAAAATCGACTTTATTTTAAAGTCGACTTTTGTAATTTTTCGTACCATAAGAAATTTTTAAAATAAAACTTTAAAAATATTTTTTAAACAAATACATTCAAATATTACAAAAGCTTTTTTAATAAATAGAAAAAATAAAATAAAACTTTAAAAAATCCACAAACAAAATATTAAGAAAATTTTGTGTTCTTTAGAAATAACAGCATATCTTAATATTTTTAATTTTTTCATAATATGATTAAAAATTGCTTAAGTGATCATCAACCTTTACATAAAATTGAATTTTTGTGCAATAATAATAGAAAACAACAATTGCAATATGATCCCAATCCGTTTTAAAGAAATTAACTTTAAAATGTATCTAATGACAAAAAATTGTAAAAAATTTCCAATTTCGAGTTAACATTTTTTTCCAAAAGAACACAAAATTAAAAACATTCAAAAGAAAAAAAGTTTATTTTAGTTATTAAAATGAAGTTTAAAAATTTTATTTAAAATTTGTTTTATGGTACAATTTTCGAAATAAAGTCGAGTTTTTCCATTTAAAGTCGACTTTAAATGTTCTGCTGTATGACTTTTCAAAGGTTTATTCTTAAGTACATATATCTAAATTTACAAATAGATATTAAATATTAAGAGCAGAGTTAGTTCATTAACATTTATAAATAAGGAACAATTTAAATATGGGTATATCAGATTCGGCACAGCCAAATAAAACATTATTATTTTGTTAAAGTAACATGGTCAAATCATAGCCTCAACATTATGTCCTAACAGTATTTTCCAATGCAGATTTGGGGAATAAAAGTCGAAGTCGTTTTGTCAGTGTGTTAGGGAAAATTATTTATATTTGGTAGTTTTCATGTCAGCACCTCTTAAAAATGCAATTGCACCACAAGCATTTAATATGCAAGAGTGTGTGAGTACGTACAAGAAAATTTAGAAGAACCGAAAAGCAAATAAATAATTTTAAAGTTCTAGAACTAAGAAGAAGAAGAAGAAGATACTAGTATGTGAATGGGTTCTGGTAGATAAGGTGACTTCAAAGTGCATAATGTTCTAGAAACGTTTATACATACTTACTTGCATATGAACATTCATATCGAATACTTATATACAAACACTAGATGTATGTATAAGTGTACTCGTATGCATGAGATTGCGAACAATTCTGTCGTTGACAAATACCTTTTGGGAGACATGTTATAGTAAAATGTGCAAGAGCATTCGGAAATAGTAGGAACCAGCCAACATTGCGAGTTGTGAGGACATTTATAAAGATATGTGGACCCAAATGGATGTGAGCACACAATTACAAATTGCTAGTTAAGGCAGGGTTGGGACATAAAGAAAAGGTCTATTATTAATTGAATGTGGAAAGTAAGAAACTTATAATTCCCATTACACACCGCTACATTACAACTCTACATTAAGAACATGCATTTATTTATTATATTACAACTAAGTAACTTCTTTATTGTCTTTGTTAAATTAATTCTTTTTTTTTGCGTTAAAAGGATTAAACATTTTAGTTTACTTAAAAAAATGAATGCAGTTTGTTAGGAGAGTGGTTCGCATGGGTATTTGTATAAAAGAACCAACCGATTTGAATGAACTGAAATAGTCAGAGACAGCTACTAATTTTCGAGGGTTAATTTTTATTATTCGAGATTACAGAAAACAAATAAATATTTATAATAAAAACTGAATTTATTATTTACATAATCAGGTATGTGATGGACATTTTCGTTTTGAAATCGATCGATTTCAGACATATTTTTTAGCTAATTTTCGGTTATTTCCCCCCAAAATAATGAAAATTTTAACTTTAATCCTTTTGACTGATATTTTATCTTTCATTTGGTTTGAGTTTTTTGGGGAAATAACCGAAAATCTCAAAAATATATCTCAAAAATATATCTGAAATCAATCGATTTGAAAACGATCGTTTTCCATCACATACCTGAATATCAAGAACTGAAAATAATAATAACCCGTTCCCATTCAGAGTTTTCAATACAAATTGTGGATTTTTGAGTAATTTCTGATAATTTCGGACTGTTTTGGGTAGTTTCGTTTGAGTACGGAAACAAACATAATATGAGTTTTTCTAAAAAAAATCTATTATTTCATAAAGGCACTTTTATATACCCTCCATCAAAAAGAATGGGGGGTATATTGAGATTGTCATTCCGTTTGTAGCTACTGACTCAAAAAAAATGATTTATATTCTGAATCCTTATGGAGTTCTAAAACGATTAAGCGTGGTCCGTCTGTCTGTCTGTTGTTGGCACAATAGGGCCTGAACAAAAGAAGGTAGGTCACTAAAATTTGACAAAAATATTCTTCATTTCATGGAAAATTTGTATATTAAAAGTGAGCGAAATCGGTACACATTTGACCATAGCTCCCATTTAACCTCGCCTAGACCAATCGCTTTTTTGCTAATAAATTACAAATTATAACAGATATGATTATAGTCATTCGCCTGGCATATCAGAAATCCCAAGTTCAATCCTCGGCTGGACGCACTTAAAAAAATTAATTTTCAAAAAAAAGCGGTTCACCTCATAACTCAGCTAGTCACTTGTTATTGAGTATTATTCTATATAAAACTTCTCTTACTAATGCATTTACCGTTTAGAGCCAGAGTTAAAACGCAGGTCCCTTTCAATAAGTCTAAAAATAGAATCGGATGCAGCTCATTGCCTGAGAGAAGTTCCCCTTGTTCCAATTGGAATGTCGTAGGAATTATATATGTAACAGATATGATAATAAAATTTAGTACAGAGATGTTTTGCATGATAATAAAAATTCAACCATACGAGGAAAACTATTTTAATCAAGGGATAGAATTGCTAGAAAATCGTTGGGCTAAGTGTATTGAAGTTTCAGGAGACTATATTGAAAAATAAAAATATTTTTGAAAAACTAACTATTCTCTTTCATTGGTAGGCTAAGAAGTTTCCGGACCGCCCTCGTAGCTCCCATACAAAACACTTACAAAAACAGCCTAATTTCTACTAAAATACACTTACATACATAAATGCCTATAAATGATTGAATTTAGTATAAGGAAGTTTTATGTCAATACCAGTCAGTGTGCAAAATTTTGTCACAATTGGTCACCATTTGACAATAGCTCCCATATAAAAAAACTAACGGAAACAATAAAATACCAAAAAGATAGGGGGAACACAATTTAACAAAAGTATTTTCGATATTTTAAAAAAGTTGTATATTTAAAAAGGGAGAAACCGGTGCACATCTAGTTAGGGCTAACATATAATCCCATCCCGGGAATCACATTAATGCTGATAAATTAAATCCATGTGCAATAGATATAACGTAATTTAAAACAGAGATGTTTTATGCATCTATTGGTCATTATATCAAATTTTATAGGTATTGGGGTATATTTGACTATAGCTTTCATATGAAAACCACTCCCGGGAACCAGTAAAATGCTATGAAATTATAAACTATGACAGCTATGGCCACTTAATTTTGCAAAAATTAGCTTTATATAAATACCAGCCATTGTATAAAATTTTTTAATAATTAGATAGCTATGATAGCTAATGTTAAGTCCATACTTTATATACAGTGAATGCATTAGGAACTCCTAACAAAATATATGAACCTGCCGTATTACTATCAACGTATTTGGCCTAGCTATAAAGCACAATGAAAAGTAATTTTCTGCAAAGTAAATACCTGGAAAACCACTGAAATATTTTTTAATACTGAACTATTAAGCTACTGCAACCGAATCCAATAATTTTACTAACTAGCTTAACAAAGTTTATTGAATTTGGTGCACATTTCGAATTAACTGCACCCTCGTAGATATGTGACATATGTTTCAAAATTTAACACAATTTGATTGTGAGTATATAAGATTCAGCACAAACAAATACAACACTCAACTTGTTGTTTTTATATTCTTTTGAGATGTTCTTAAGTACGTAATTGGCATCTTCTGTCCTGTATTAAATGATTTAATCTTTTAATTAAAAGAATATATAACTACAGGTCATACGCCTTAATATGTGCCTAGATTAACAAAAATCTGGCAACT
Source organism: Stomorhina lunata (assembly GCA_933228675.1). NCBI lineage: Eukaryota > Metazoa > Arthropoda > Insecta > Diptera > Rhiniidae > Stomorhina > Stomorhina lunata. Next base: position 69,830,229 of record OW121744.1, read on the forward strand.
GTATAAAAAGTAATAGGCATTAATGAAAGAAATGTTTGATAAGAAAAAAGTACTTAAACTTATGATCTGAAATATTATACATATTTACCAAATAATTCAGAATTTTTAGTTAATATAAATATGAATTTCATGCCAAATGCAGTTAAAACAAATGGTCCAAATTTCTAAATATTATGGGACTTTTTAATTTTCCATTATAAAACATTTAGTTAACTTCCTATTTAAAATATTGAATTCTTATTTTATGGCACTTAAATTTCGCTTTAAAATTTGTAGTATTACGAGTTGTTGGCACCATTTGTTGCCTTTAGATACTAAAACTAAAAGTTGTTATGTAAAGAAATAAATATTTTCCTGCCGCATCTGTACGAATGTTTATGAATTGTCTGTTAGGAGATACTAAAATACTTTTTCCTCGTCTCTCTTTTTTCATTCATATTTTGGATTTCTGACCCTAATTGAAGTTTTGTTGCAAAAATTATGTTTTACTCCTGCTGTTTAGCTAATAACTTAAATGCAGACGCATTATATGATCTACGAAATTCATTTTTAAGCGTTTTTTAATGCACTTTGAACTTTTGTTGTTCCTTTACCCAAATTTTACTGGGTTTTATTTTATACCAATGTATTTAAATTTTACTTTATGCTATTTTTTTCCTTCCGTAAATTTGGTTTTGTTTTCAAAAAAAAAAAAAAAAATGTGAAAGAAAAAACACAAATGCATTTAGTGCCATATTTTGTTGAATAAATTTTATGCCAGCAAAAACTAAGAAAAAAAATCTAACAAACCACATTTTACTTATTCCAAGGCTTAAGTTTTTATTCTTATTATTTTACTTTCTTTTTGACCACTTGACTTAGAGTTTCAGGATGACAAATCCGCTTTGGTATATTTTATTTTAGTTACTTACTTTTTTTTTTTTGTCAATTTCTTATTCTCTAAAACCTTTTTCTGTATTGACTGTACAATATACGAGTATATAGTATATTTTTTCATATTAAAGGCCATCCAAGGTCTGTGTGTTTTTGCAAGATCTTTCGTATAATGTTTTCTTAAATATCTGACCACTTGTATCTGTCTTCTTGCGAAAATTGTTGCTTGCAATGTATAAGTATATTCTTATGTAAATTGCATTTTTGGAATCATTTTTCACAACCGACTAGTGAAATTGTAAAAACTATTGGGTAGCTTTTTTACTTTGGTTTGTTGCCGATTCCTTTTCTGTTTTTATACGAATCAAAGTATCTCTTACTCTAGGTAAAAAATTATTTTTTAAATTGTAGCACACTGGAAAGAAAAAACTTTAAGTGGTCAAATAGGGCAGTATTTAATGTTTATCATTAAATTTTTCATTAACTTAAACTTGATAAAAGTGAATTGTTTAGTTATGACTGTTCTTAAGCAAAAAATTAAAAGTTGATAATCCTTTTCATTTTTTGCTAAAGAACAGTCATATTTAACTAAACAATTGAGTTGATGAAATGCGGTACCCAAAACTATTTTTTTTTTTTGTGTTCTTATTACATCAGCAAAATTTTCTAGAAATTTGTTGATCAAATCTAGGTGGCTTTGATCTTCTAAATTAAAAATGGCATTGTTTTTTTCGAGTTGGCTCTAGTTTTCGAGATATACATCTTTTCGAAAAATATTTTTTTTTGAAAATAGTATTGAATAATATAACTCGAAAATCGATGACTATATTGAGCTAACAAGAAAAACCGGAATTCGATAACAACTTTATCTTGAAATCGTCTTCACATTGTTTTTAATCCGCATAGTCGTTTTAGAGATATCATAGAATTTACATCGAAAAAATGGTTATTTAAAATTTTTTTCGTTTTTTTAAAAATCATAAAAAATAGAAAACAACTAAAGTTCAATTTGTTTTCTATTATCATGTAAGTAGGTATGTTTTAAGCAAAATAAGCTATATCAAATTGAAATTCATCAAGAACTTTTCATTTTATTAAAAGTTAAGTATCAGTATATACAATAAAATATAAATTGTAGAATATCTACTTAACTGCTTCGTGGATTAAAAAATATTGTTTGTGTAATTTAAATCCAATACTGTCTCCGAATTTTGATTTTTATTACTTATTTAAGAGAGCAATCAGTTATATTATATTAGTCGTGCAAAACCCCTTTTTCGAAAAAAATTATATCTCTAAGACTGGAGCCAACTAAAAAAAAAAACTAAAATCATTTTCGCATTCAGCAGACAAAATTTATCTAAAAATTATACCAAAACTTCGTGCAGCAGCAAAAAGCTCATTTTTTGTGTAGCTGTGTTATAAACCACTTAAAAACTTCATCGAAATTTCTGCTTAATTCATAAGATTAAATTTAATTTAACATAAAGTGGGAAAACCTAAAATTTCAGTTTTATATTGCGGGTGCGGTTTTATTAACAAGATTCCGGGAAAATAATTAACACAAAAATGTTTTAATTGTTATACAGAATTTTATTGTTAAAAGTAAGTGTGTGTTGTAATCTCCTTTTAGATTAAGAGTTTCAAAGAATTTGCTTATTTGTGTTTTTTGTATACGAGTATTAATACTCAAATTGAAGATTCTTTTCGTGAAAGGTTGTTCTAATTTTGTTGAATAATTTATAAATCTTCCAATTAAACAAAAAAGTGATATACCTTAAAAACTTCTCAGGGGTATATCTGTAAAAGTGATTATAAAGTGCAAGAACATTCTAAATTAAAAAAAAAATTAAGCTGCATTGAAAAAAATCGATCCAAATGCTGAATCTGGTTCAGGTAAGCGTATTGCACTAAAAGCCTGTAAATATCCAAAAATGGAAAAGGTTTTGTACAAGTGATTTTTGAATAATAAAAACATTCCTGTTTTCGCTGAAATCTTTAAGTCAAAAGCTTGCTAATCCAATAGAGAAAATATAGACGAACCAGGAAATTCCAATGCAAGCAACGGCAACGACACCATACAACTTCAAAAAATTTGTGAAAAAAAGCTTTCAAATAAGCTTTGTGTTATAAAAATTGTGTTATAAAATTGTGTTATAAAAAATGTTTATTTTTTTTTTCAATTTTCACCACAAAAAAGAAAAAGTACCCTTAAAATATGGCTCGCTTTTCTCAAAAACTTTAGTTTAGCAATAGTCAATATTTCCATTAGTTGCGTTAAGCGAGGTTGAACTGTATATATATATATGGAACTATTCTTACGCAATCTAAATTTAATTTAAAGTTATTTATTACATGTAAATTATAGCTTTAGAAGTATTTTTACATAAGTCTTTCGAATTATTAAATTATTCAATTAATGTCGAGCTTCATCGCTTGATCGTAAACTTTATACCCTAAGCCACCATAGGAGGAATGGGTATAATAAGATTGTGCTGGTGTATGTAACGCATAGGTTTGAAACCAGTCGACTTAGAATCACTTCCTGAGTATTTGGTACGGACATTTGTTTTGGCCATTTCTATTGGCCAAAATTGGTGTATTAATTCTGGTAACTCATTTCAGAAATATCACAAATATTAATATATTTTTGTGAAATTGAAAATAAATATTAAAAATCGGTCCATATTTGACCATACATAGCTCTCATAAAAGACCCAAAATTACAAGAAATCTGAAAATAGTAAAAAAAACTTTGTTCATTTTCTGTAAACCAGAGGTTCGAAAGGCTCAATTCCTAATTCCATATTTTAAAATCAAATTTATTTTAGTGTTTATATCATTCCCATAATACATTCACCTGAATCAAGTCATAAGCCTTAACTTTTAAGAATTAATTCTTAGGGAATTTAAAATCTGTTAGATTTAATTTAAATTATTTCAATTCTTAATCTTATACAAACATAATTAAAAATTTTATAAACAAATCATTTTGTAAAGGCATACAAAAATAAATGTATTCAAACGAAACCTACAGTTCAAAAATATATAATACCTATAAAAGAGCGGAATAAAATAAATCTCAACGAAACAAGTCCTTAACCATAAAATAAGTTTCAGGATTGCATTAGGGATTAAATATCATTTAATACCCATGAAAAAAGTCGCCATTTTAGAGGATAAAGAAATGACTCTTTCTTAAGTTATTGGGTTAAAAAAGGGTTTTTAAGCTGAGATGATTTCCATCTCGATTTTAACAAAACCAAGTCCACTTTGTCTAAAAAACATGTATGAAAAATTATATGATTAAAATGTGATTTATTCATTATCGACATTAATACATACATATGTATATTTACATTTTCTAATTGTACTGAATTTTGTAATTTTATTCTAATTCCATCATAATTGTGTATGTATCTCAGCTATGTAATATATCTTCCTGCTAAGGGACTAATGTTTATTAGACCTGTAGGGCATATACAAATAACATTTTTGTGGAAAAATTCAAAAGTTTATTAAGTTGACTTAGGCGAAATTTAAAAAAAATAAAAAAATTCTTTGTTATTGGTCATAATGCAAGCCACACACGTTGCGATAGTTGGTCAAACTTTACATTGTTGCAAAGCTGTACAAAAGATCAAACAATTTTGATTTTTTTGCAAGTTGTACAACAGAATTGAAACGTTTGTGAACAAGTTTGTGCAATATTATTCAGTTTTGTTCTTCATTTTCATACTGACAGCGGAGAAGTGATCATCTACTCTCTTTAAAAACCTCATCAATTAGAGCACAAACAGCCATCTTTACGAACACCTTCACCTTTTAAAATAAAATTGTATATTGAGATTGTACTGAAGTTGTATTGTTTGTAAGCAAAGAGCACAACCCGATTACAATTAAAATTGTACAAACAGTCGCACGGTGTATGGCGTGCATAAGATCAGAAAAACTATTTAAAATAAATTATAGATACACATAAAACTAAAGATTTTTTGTACACATAATCTATAATCTCATCCAGATTCGAAAGCATATAAAATCCATTATTTCGCAGCAATACAACAAAACCAGAGATAATATACTCTTACATATAAGCACATTTTACATGTATATGTATGTATTTACAAAAACTAATGTCACAAAAAACAAATTATTTTTATAAATTTTTTTAGAAAAAATTTTTAATTAAGCAGATTCTTTCACTGATTGAATTTCTGGTAAAGATTAGGTCATTATAAACGAAGGACCATTAATATTACTATATTCCTGCTTATCTAAATATCTTTTAAAAGTTATAGTTTAACAAATAAATGCAAAATATACACAAGTTTGCGGTGAAATAGCCACATTAGGGTAGTTCCGTTTTTTTGAACGAACATTAAAGAATACATGCATACTTTTATTAAATGTGTATGCTTTCTGATAAAACATAAGAATATTTTAATAGGTTATGATAAATTTTGTTCTATTTTATATCTAGGGTTTTTACAAACAATGTATATCGCACTTAATATAATAATACCCTATAAATTAAAACTTCAATTTTCGTTTTTTGGTTTGATATACTTTTATTCAATGAGTGGAATAGTTTAAAAAACTTTTCCCTCGAAAAAGTCAGAATTTAAGTTTTTGATTTAAAATCAAGTTACTTTAGTTTATATCCACCCTAATGATTTGCACAAAATGAATTACCAAAAAATATTTTAATTCAATTTGGACTGGTTTTAATTAAGAATAAAAAATGTTAATTCAAATTGGAGTAGAGGAATGAAGAAATATTTTATTCATTCAAGTTGATTTTAAATTCCCCTGTGAATCAATTCACTATGAATTAAAAATCAACACATTTTTTTTAATTGTTTTATGGGAATTAAACTTAAGGTATTGTTAAATCATTTTTGAATTCCTAGGAATTAAGCTAATATTTAATTAAGCCTTTCGAAGCTCTGCTGTAAACATAATTTGTATATCACGTCGACTTAGAATCACGTCCTGAGTATTTGGTACGGACATTTGTTTTGGCCATTTCTATTGGCCAAAATTGGTGTATTAATTCTGGTAACTAATTTCAGAAATATCACAAATATTAATATATTTTTGTGAAATTGAAAATAAATATTAAAAATCGCTCCATATTTGACCATACATAGCTCTCATAAAAGACCCAAAATTACAAGAAATCTGAAAATAATAAAAAAAACATTGTTCATTTTCTGCAAACATAATTTGTATATAAACTAAAATTTAATCGCTTAATTTCAAGACAATCGGTCGTAGCTCGCATACAAGACTTAATTCCTGCATTAAGTCTTATATGAGGGCTTAAAAACATATATATATATATATATATATATATATATATATATATATATATATATATATATATATATGTAGTACAATATGTCTCTTTACATTTTAAATAAAAACACTTGACATCAGTCAACAACAATAATACTGTATTAACTCAAAAACTTCAAAGTTTTCAGTGGAGACAAAAAAGTGTGTTAATGCTTAAGGGAGCTTTCTTTTACAGACATTTTCAAATATTTAGCCCAATTATTGTATTGTGTTATGTGTTGGCTTTGCCAAAAAGATAAAATATAACAAGTTAATATAAGTGAGATATGGTCAGTCTTGACCGCCTATAATACTTTCTTAATTGTTTTTCATAGATTCAGAAAGAAATACATATTTGAACAATTGGGTGATTTTTTAAAGCTTTCGTAGTTTATTAAAATCGATATGACGATATGATACTACTTAGATATATACATTTTCGAATTATATGGTTTTTATCTAAAACTTAAAAGAGTTGATAGTTTTTAAAATAAAGACCCTGGTCTTTTCCATGTTTATATATAAACCAATGACTTTCGCAGTGGATAGTATTTATTTTATGCCATTTCGTTGTGTGGGCAAGAATACAAATGTTATTTTTGAAATTGAGATCCTTAAAACTTTCAGTTAAGAAATGTTTTATTATCTTTTCAACATTTTTCGTCCATAGTGTTTTGTTGAGTTAACCTTAAACAGATAACACACCGTCACTGCTTAAAATGATATTATCAGTTTGATATGATATTTGTTAAGCATATAAAAACTTACCTTTATTTATATTAATTGATTTAAAATTACTAAAACAACTGTATATCTGTAATAGAACAACCTTCCGAGAATTGCCCTTTAGAATAACAATTTTAACTAAACATAATAAAACATTATGAACATAATCTTATTAACAACTCTTATTTGACCATGCCTCTCATTAATTATATTTTTGCGCAGATAAGTTTTGTATAAATATAAATTGATGGATATAGACGATTCCAATAGCGTTTTCTTTTCAGTCAAAAAATGTTGCATATTATTTGTGTAACACTTTTTCAATATTACCCAAACACTCACAAAGTGTAACATCTTTTTACATTACAAAAGAACAACATTTTTCTCCCCAAACATTTGTACATCTGGAGTTTTTACAACCATTTTTACATGGGCCAAGCCATTTCATATTTAATATTTTCGGTGTTGCCCCTGTAGTATTCATTCTTATATTGTACATTTTAAACAAACTTAAGAACTTTACATTTATTATGTGGTGTTAGTGGGATACATTAATATTATAACTAAAGAATAACTTTTAGCACAGATTGTTTTAAGAAAGTTAATGTTAAAATAAAAGGCAGTCTATTTTTCAAAAACAAAACAATATTGTTAGGTATTTAAGTACGAGTTCAAACATACATATGTAATTTAAAATTATTAAACGATATGTCAAAAATATTGCACATTCATTTTAAAAATGTAGACGTTCACACCAAAACGTAACAATTCAATTTTTTACTTTATATACTCGTATTTATGATTACATTAAATAAAATCAATTTTTTTTTCAGAAAGGTTTTTAAATCATTAGATCGCACTAAAACGTAACAATTTTTATAAAAGTTTAATTTTTTAAGAAAAAAAAATCACTTAGAACTACATTTGTATATATGACGATATATTTTTGTATCAAATATTATTGATTTTCGTTAGATTTTTCAAGCACAAATTACTCCCATAATTAACTTTTTAATAATTTATGGTAAAATTTTTTTTTCTCAATTTACTTAAAATTATTTGTTATGGAATTTTTACGTTTTGGTGAAGGATATGTCTTTCTCTTATTATCTAAATTATTTAAATATTAGATATAAGCAAACTCGCTTATATTTAATATTTATAATATAAGGCTCTATTAAAGTGGTTATAATAAATTGGAATTGAATAGACAAAATTAATTTAATAATCACTTTACAAGTATATATCGTTCCCACACAACATTTCAATTGGAACAAGGAGTACTTCTCTTAGACTATGAGCTGCATCCGATTCCATTTTTGGACTCATAAAAAGGACCTACGTTTTAACTCCGGCTCCGAACGGCAAATCTATTAGAGAAGTTTTACATAGCCTAATACTCATTAACCAATGGCTAGGAGAGTTATGATGTGAACCGCTTTTTTGAAAACTTTAATTTTTTTCAAATGGGTCTGCCCTGGGATCGAACTTGGAACCTCTGGTATGCTGGGCGGATGACTAACCTGCTAGAATACGGCGGTTCCCTTTACAAGTACATATGTATTATAAAAAAGCAAAAACAATGTAAAATATACAGGATGACAACACTGATAACACTAAAAAAGTAGAATACTATGCAGTTCAAAAATTGCATAATACTTTGACTTGTGATCTTTAACTTACTTAGCAAAGAGTTAACTCGTAATTGTCCCAAATAACCCTACTTACAACCTTCAATGTCAATCACTCATACTCCTGTATTGCTAATGGTAGTTTACGAACTCTTGGGTAAAAAGTGACGTATTTAATATAAATAATATTCGCCTCCATTACCCGAATTTTAACATGTAAAATCCAAATATTAAACAGATTTAAGTAAAACTTCTAGCATGCATTTTTTGAAGAGAAAATACTTTATTTTATTTAGTTTATTTTATGTTTATTAGACTGGCCCAGAAATTGTTATGTTGATCTTCGATTTGTATTTCGTTCTTTAGTGTAAAAATAAATTGGGGTAAATTGGTTTTCATGTGTAAGGTTGAAATAAAAATTATTTTTTTTGAACTTGACCTTGGTATAAAAATTTTAACTTTAATAACCGATATTATAACCCGCTTAGATTAAAAGTCAAGCATATTTTAGAATTCTATACGATTCGATCTTATGCGCATATTCTCTAATTTCGTAGGCCAAGCTTTAATACTCTTAATACTTATTAACTTTAAATTATATGTGCAACGAATAAACATAAAATTGTCATTATCTTTAGATTTAAAAACATTTTTGTGACAAAAGGTCTGGTGGCTTTGAACAAAAACTTGTTTATGGAAGCTATGATCGATTTTAACAAAATTTAGTACTGAGATTTTATTTTATATAAGCAATATTTTATTTCTAAAGTTCATAAAAATATACTGATATTTGTAATCAAAATGCCGATTTCATTTGATATAAATTTTTTAAGTCAAAAATGACCTGAAAGAGCTTTGAGAGAAGTTTATTTCACATGCAGACATTGCTGCTAAAGTGTTTCTGTGGTGTCTTGTGCGATTCATTAGCCACTCGACAGCAAATAGGTGAGTCCTGGAAGACATACGAGTACTACATTCGAAAGTTTGTGTTTCGAAACGTGGTTTCAGGGACCACACTTAAGATTATAATGTCGATATAACAGTAAAACACAAGCACCGCACAGTGGGTTAAAACAAAATTAGTGAAATAATTCAAGAACTTTTATACAGCAAGCTCAATTGCATGAAATGTCATATGGCCTTAGGAGGTGTATTCAAGCTTAAGTTTAGAATTTAGAGTCTGTAGACTTATTAGGAGGGGAGCTATATGACCTCAAAGTAGGGCATCTCGGATTTTTCGAAAATTAAAAACGACTCAGAAGTCACATTTTTGATCCGATAGAAAACATTTGTATAAGTATATGTACGAAATCTGCTAGATAGAATAGACTTTTAGATAATAAAAAGCTACTGCAACGATTTTGACGAAAATTTGTGTGTTATGTATGGGGCATGAGGAGTGTTTTTGTAAAGTTTTATTTTTATCCGATAGATGGCACAACTTTTTGATATTTTTGAAAATTTTCATAATCGTTGAACATAATATTTTAAAACTTCATAGTTTGGTATGTCACTAAATCTTTATTAATACATACATTGATTATTTTAGTAATATTTCGCTAAAATACGCTAAAATCGTCAAAGTAAAAAATAAAATTTGTAAATTTTATAAAGTTTATAAAATTTAATAGTTAAGTTTCCTTGCAATATTTATGTTCATTTTAGTTCTATTTCCACTTTCATAACTATTTTGATAATATGACTTTGTCACATACGTTTTTAAGTTATTATGCCCGCCGCATGAAAAATAGTAGATACCTATTTTTTTATAGATAGTAGATACTATTTTTTTTCAATTGTTCTATATGTATACCTAATTGTATTCTTAAACCGGGCCAGCAAGACGAACTGGGTCCAGCAAAATTTTTGATTCTTGCTTTGCGATTTCCTGAGTTCTTAACAAGTTGTTTTTATATCTCAAAAAGAATGTTATCACTTTTTTGGCTAAAAAACGACACAAAATTTACTTTTTTGAACTTAATATATAAAAATTTTCGGACCTCAATATATGAAATTTTTACCGGCTAAAGATTTTTCATTGACACTTTTTTTGTATGATTTATACATTCCTTAGAAATAAAATCAAATAAATTTTTTAAAAATCGGGAAAAATATAAATCCGATAAAACTGTAGGCCTAAGTCGTCAAAATTTAATTTTCATAAACTATAAGAGATGAACCATAAGATGTCTTTTGTAGATCTCAGCTACTAGATTTTGTATATATAAAAATCTTTTATATCGGATCAAAAATTTTCCGATTATTCTCGAATTTTTTTTCAAACCACAGTGCACCGGCCCTTTCATAAGAGTTAAATTCCATTTTAAAATTGGTATAAATATTGACAGTTAAAAAAACCCAGATACTTAAATGCTTCTTTCAGCACTTGAAAAATGTGTTTAGTCTAACAGATATCACACAGTTTTTTAATGCCCAGAACATGAAGATGTTCTGATTCCTCAATATTTATATCACTCATAGTAATCGATGAAGCAAAATTATCTGCCACATTTTTTATATTAACATATTATACAACATCGAGTTTGTCTGACATTAAAATCAACATTATTCGATCCACCACATTTTTAGATTGAAATTAGGTCCGAACTTACTTATCATTGATGATATTATCTGCAGGAGTAGATGGGACTCAACTTTTGAGATAGGAGAGAGAACGGAGCCTTTCGGTAGCACTGAATTAATAGTCGACCCGTTTTATTCAACTTTAGAAAGATTTTAGAAATGTAAGTTTTCGAAACAAAAAACTTTATGAAACGGTCTTTCATAGATATTATATGCAATCATATATGATTTGCGTGATTTTTCTTGACTCAGTATTTTTGTACCATTAAACATATTGTTAAGATGTTCTACCATTGTACAGATGTAATTTTTCAATTCAACAATTTTTCAGACATTTACCTTGTAATCCATCATTTGTAAGGATAATGCGCCAAAAATGTTAACATAAACAAAAAACCTCGACATTTCTAGTGTTGCACAAATTGTATTGTACTCTTATTTTTATTTATGGAAAAAGTATGCTTTTTTAAACCTTTCATTTTTTTTTTTTTTTGCTTACATATATCAGAGAGAAAAAAAATTCTAAGGAAATAAATGGAAAATTTCGAAAATGTTATATACATACTCGTATATATCTTAGATACAATGCACAAATTTTATGCACTTATGTGCGAGTATGAGGGGGAGCATTACATACATAAAATGTGTATGTATTTGCTTGCATGTTACAAGAAAAAATTATTAAAAACTAAAAACAAATTTGCATTTTATAGTTTAGCAAGTCGACAAAATAGTAAAACTATATTTAAAATGTGGATTTTTGATATGCAATAGCAATATACATTTAATTTTTTAAAAATAATGAAATATCCTTTAAAACCTAAACTTAAAAGTGTGCTAAAAACTTAATTTAAAAAAATTGGATTTATCCTAAGATAAATGAAATCTTGTAATATTGTTAGGATGGTAGTTCGAATGCCTCGAACAATCTAAAAAAGCAATATTAGTTATGTGGGTATATATGTATGTATGTGTTCCATATACATATTTCTTTAAATAAAAACCAAGACAGATGAAGGATGTAAGCTTTTATTCGTTTTTCTTCCTGTTTAACACACTAAAGAGGAATTTAACTAAACTCGAAATAAAAGCATCAGTATTTTTTTATTATTTTTTTTTTTTTTGAAAATAAAAAAACAAACATTTTAGACTCGTTAGCAATGTTGTTACTCAACAAACAAACAAAAAAATAATAAACTTTACAACTGAGAAACTAAAATTGGATAAACAAACAGTGAGTCCTTTTCTTCTGCGATTGAAAAGATTTTGAGGCAGCAACAATTCATCCAAAACAGCTAAAATAAATCCATAAGCTCGAATGTGAATAAGTTTTCATATGTGTTTCAAATACATATAAGAAAAAAAAAACTCTAAAGCTTAAAAGAAAAGTAAACATGACAAAGAAATAAAAGGAAAACATATAAAGAAAGGATAATAAATTTTGGAAACCAAAAAAAAAAAAAAACTATAGGAGAAAAGATTTTGAAATCGGTCAAGGAGAAAAACGCATTCAACCATTTGTTCACACACTCATGAATAAGAGGGTATCAGAGTTATCATACGTTTTCTTTAAATGTTTTCGTATGTGGTTTTGTGTAGATCTCATACCATTTCTGTGTTTACTTACGAATCACGAGGTCTATATTTTTTTTACTCACAATTGATTATACATACGGGTTTTGGGTTTAGAGTAATTTTAATCCTTGAAAACAGCAAAAAGTCGGAAAAAGTAATTGAATTAAAAAAGAGATGTCAATTGGAATTGATTTTATTAAATTTTGAGATTGCTAAATTAATAAACCCATCATTTATTCAATATCAGTAGTTTTATTTTAATTTAGGGAAAAAAATTTTCACGACCTATAGTATAGCAAAGTTTTCTTTTGAGATATCTAAAGGCTAATAACTATATATTTTGATACAACATTTTGAGTTTGTGAAAGTTTTAAAAAGACATTTTTAAATTGTAATAAAAATTGGCAAACTGGACCAACCATGTGACATTCTATTAAATATGTATATAAAAGGCTTTTATTCTAAGCAAGGTTAAAAAAAAAAGTACCTTATTATATTGTTCTGAACTAACGCACACGCAAAAGTTTTTTATTTTAACGTACCTATCTAAGTCGGAAACAAGGTTAGGTACACAAAGCCACAATAAAAAAAAAACGGTACGTTAAAATAAGGTACCGTTCTTCGGGATTTTAGTGTATTTTTAGTTAACTTTAGAGTACCATAAAGTACTAAGTAATATAAAAGTTTACGCTAACTAAATTAGCACAAACTTTTAAAAAAATATTTATATGTTTAAAGATCCGTTTAAAAATAACTATAAAAGTAAGATTGCTTACATTTTTTCTATTCTGGATAATAGTGAGACAAAATTTAAATTTCACTTTGGACAATACTGTTTTTCTCATTGTTTTCAGTTTCATATGAGTTCGTTTAGGTTGGGGTACAGATTACGTTATAGTGCTCAACAAAGTACATTAGTTTTACTGTACTTCGTGAATATTTGTTATGATAAAGGCTGTGTATTTTAACAGGTACTCTAAAATATACTTAATATTTGCTTAAATTGAACACTTTGTTATGTATGCACTCATAGGAAATTTGAACACATCTGCGTTTAAGATCACATCATTTGGGGTCAATAGTGAATTAACAGCGTATGTTTACAAATTGAAATCTAATGTTTTCAATATTGCAACACAAAATGTATACCGTATTTTTACCAGTTCTATATCGAAGGATATTGAATTGCAAACGCTTCGTTTTGAAATTGTAAGCATACGATGATATGAAAACACTTTGTTTTAAATTTCACTCGAAATTTTCATACCAAATGGGGTTGAATTGAAAACATATTGTTTTCAATTTTAAAACACATCGTTGTCAAATGGAAAACTTTTTGCTTGCGATTGAAAGACTTTTATTTGCATTCTGAAAAACAGACTAGCACTTTATAGAAACATTTACCAATGACTTCAAATCCTATAAGTAAAAACGCATCACATATTTCCACAAGAAATATTCTAAATCCAATATTTTACCTTTGACAAAATAAATACGCTTTTAAAGCATCTAAGCACAGGAGTTCGAGAAGACTTTCATTACCATTTACTTTAGATGGAAGAGACATCTCCTCACCATCAATTCCAAACTGTAATAAAAGGATTTATATTTAGATACATAAGTTGTGTTGGATAAAATCAATTATCTTACCTTTGACTTCTTCCAAACACGGTGCCTTAAGGGCTGCCGCTTCTTATTGTTATTAATAATTTGCCGTCGTCTTCTGACTTCTTGTTCTCTAACTCCTTGATCACCAAAACTTTATCTGGCGATGACTTTAGAGACACGTGTCGGTAAATGACTAAGTAACATATGTTTTCTGGTTGTAAACGCATATTTTCAATTATAAAACCGGCGGTATCAAAAATATATACCATTTGTTTTCAATTTGACAACGACCAGTGACGATTTTGTAACGTCATTTTTCTATGAGTGTGTGACTATGTACGAAACTTGCCTAAGCACGGTAAACGATGGGTCGGCTAGAAGAAGTTAAGCCGAATAAATTAATTTTCTTAATTTTAATAAAAAAGCATTAAACTAATTGTTTTTGGCAAGATTTAATGTTTTTTATTAAAAAAAAAATAAATACGAACATTGATTTTATAGTTTTTTGCTTTGTTTTTGCATTTATAATCTACAGATCAAAATGTTTTTGTAGATTATCGTTTTTCGAATACAAACCTATCAAATCAATGATCATATTTGTTTAAAACAAAAACCACTTAATCTTGCCAAAAACAATTATTTTCATGTTTTTTAATAAAATTCACTAATTATTACTTAATATTTCGTAATCTCGCTATGAAAATTTTAAGAAAATCCAAATTTTAACATTTGACCCCGGTGAAGAAATGGTTGATCTTATCCAATATTAAAAACCTTTCAGCATAGGTTTTTAATAAATAAAGCAATAATATTGTTTTTTTTTTTTCTTTTTTTGTTAATATTTAATACAAGTAAAATTTGCTGAACATCTACTAGAATTTGACCCAAAAGTTTTCATTTTCGCGAAATCCTTTAATTTTAAGCCGCAGGTACGGCGAGACTGTTCCAGATATCGAGTTTTTTAGTTTTATTCTCCCATTTGTCAGTTTTAACACCCTGGTGAGTAAATTTCAAATTTTTAATTTTTGTTAAACAAAATTTTCGAAAAACTGAAAAATGATTTTTGAAACCGACTGAGAAAAATTTACCATTTTCCAATATGGAAAAAACTAAATAAATTCGATTATATTTAAGCAAAACTGAACTATTCAATACTAACGAGTCATATAATGATAAATTGTTTTTAATTTTTAAATTTCTTTATTTACAACATACAATTTTTGGTGCATATCCTTAGGCGCGTTTTCAATGACATGAATTTTCAGGGAAAAAATGGAATAACTCCAAAACTACTTCATGCATTTTTGTTTTTGGCTATTTGAAATAAAGCTGTGTTAGTTTTCCTTAATATGCCGTTATTTTCCTTGTAAAAATTGTTTAGGTTTGGTTGAAATTTCTCAAAAATAAAAAAACTAACCCATTTTTCACCATACAAATGAGCTCTTAAACTTTGGACCCGATGCGCGCTAATAGAACGTTGTCCGATTTGGCTCAAATTTTCAGAACTAAACTTTTTTTAGACCTAGTGTTACAATATTACGTTGAAAAAGTTATAAAATTCCAAACAACATACATCGTTGTTTTCCGCACAAAATATGGAACATTTCTTTTGCGTGTAGACTTGCCGAGTGACAAACTGAGCGATATAATTTTTTTACTTCCGTTTCATAGACATTGTCATCTGCTCGATTAAAATTATTCAAGAGTCGTTATTAGTTTGAAGGCCCGAATTGAGCGGAGACTGAAGAAAAATAAAAATAACTACATATTCTTCAATAGCCCTATTTTCTTGTTTTACTGGTTTTTATATTTTTAAGGTCAAGTTTAAAAGGAGATTTTAATGAAAAAATCAGAAGAATAAAACAGGCTACAATGAAGGATACAATAAAGGACACAAAATTGTTGGCACAAATCTAATGATTTAAAATTTGTACATCTTTTTTTAAAATTAACATTTACGTAACATATTAATTATGTTAAAGTTGCTATTTATTAGCTAAAATATTGCAAAACACTCAACAAAAGATTTTGCAAAATAATGTCATTTTCTAACTTTGACCGATAGAACTTTATCGATTGACCTAAAACTTTATAAGGCTTTAGAGGGTGATACTTTTAAACATTTTGAAATAAGGCAAAATAAGGATCAGCCTAAAATTCAGTTTGTCAACTTAATATAAATATAACCAATTCATTCATTTATGAAATTAAATATTATACTTATCTATGTTGGTTGTTTGTAAAAGGATTTTCCCGTAGGTTTTTTATACCCTTCACCACCATGGGTATATTGGGTTTGTGCCGATGTTTGTAACGCATAGAAATATTGGTCTGAGGTCAACATTTTTGTATACCGATCGACTCAGAATCACTCCCCGAGTTGATTTAACAATGTCTCTCTGGCCGGCTGGCAGGATATCCATGTAAGCTTTTTACCAAATTACAGGGTGTACCTTTGAAGAAAATTTAATGAAATTTGGCACAGCCTTGTTTTTTAGTTCTAGGAAAATCTCTATACTTTTTAGGTAAAATCAGATAACGATTTCGGGTACCTTCCATAGGTGTGCCTTTTCAGAATAGAGTTTTTTGGCACTTTGCAGCCACAAATTTAATTGTATTTTGAAAATATTTATGACAAGTATTGCTTATTTTAGCCAAAATCAGTGTACCTTATTTTGTAGGAATCTTCCCATATTTGGCTATGCCTCCCATACAAGATACATTCTAAAAAGTCTTTTAAATCGCCAGAGAAGCAATTGACCCTAGGTCCGAAATCAGGCCCTCAGCCTTTAAGACTTGTTAAATTGTTGGTTCATATTTGACCTTAGTAGTGAAGGGTATCATATAGCCGGACTTGACCGACTATAGCTTTTCTTATTTGTTTAATATTTTCTTTATCCCAAATGGATTTTTTTCTAATGTCCAGCTGTTGTTGTAGATATAGGTCAGTGCTTTTTTTCAACAACCTAATTTAGAGTAAATACGCAAGTAGACGTCGAATGTATCCGTAATAATACTAACATTCTAAGGCCTGGATTTTTAAGAAAAAAACGACATAGTAATCAGAAAGTAGTTCATTTACCCTTCAAAATAAAGCCTTTATAGGCATTTAAGTATACACTTACTCGTATGATGACTGAACATTTTTCTGCCAGAATAATAACGATTGAAAATATTTAAATGCCCAAATGAATTACCCTGGTTCAAAAAATGCATTTTGCAAATGTTTTATTATTATTTTTTTTTTGTTGTATTTTTTGCAAAAACGCATTCAATTTTAAATATCAGCCATCCAGCTTTTCGTGCAATATGTTTTTGCATGAAAGAAACTATTTTTATGGCCATAAAGTTTTACGTTAACAAAATGGAGTAAAAAATTTATTGAACAATTGTATTTATGCATAAATACATTGTATAATAAATAGTATCTGCATATTTAAATTTATGTGTGTATTGGGGAAATCCTGTTTGCACTTGGGCAACAAACCTTTATCTGACATATTTAAAATGGATTTTTCTACCTTTGCAACAAAACTTTGACATTAAAAAATTTTCCATGCACTGATAAAAATTCCATACAATTAACAAATTATATGCGCTGTTTAACAATGTCATTATTTGATTGATTTCCTCGTCTCAGTCAATTTGTAAGTAAATTCGATATCGAGTACATACATAGATAACTGATGGAAAACAAAATATTATATCCATTTTTTATTTTATCTAAAATGAAAATTTAATTTTCAAGTTTTTTTTTTGGTATTTTTCCTTTTGGATTCACAACAAAAGTTGTAACATTTATTTAGGTTTAGTTTAACCTAAGCAAACAAAAACAACAAAACTTGTGGTCTTCAGCAAAAAGTTAAGCTATTTTCTTCGACAATTCTTTAAAAAAAATTTAAACAAATATTTAAAGAGTTCTCATAATTGATTAAGTATCTGTCAAAAAGTCTTATCGATTTGAACTGGTCGAATAGTAAAAGTAAAAAAGGGATTTATGTAAATATAGATCTAAAGTTTTTGAATAAATTTAATCCTTTTTTATGTTTTTTCTTGTTATATAATCAATGAATGTCTTAAAACTAAATTGAGTAATTTTTCGCTCGGTGCAAATTTGTTTTAAAGTCTGGTTGCAACATAAATTTTATTATTATATTGTAAAGAAGAAAATAAATAATAATTTTTAACTTGATAGCTGTAAGTGTCAACAGGGCAAAATGTTAATGCAATATTTTTTATCTGTTAAATTTGTAAGTCCATGCGTAGATACGAGTTTATGCGAGTAACTATATTTGTATGTGTGTCTTTATGAAAGCAACATGTAGAACAAAATATACTTATTTTATTGTCTTATTAAAAAACAATTAATAAATAAAAAGTGAATGACAAAAACGCATAATGAATACAGAACATTTAAAGGATATAATTTAGTTAAATGAACTTGCTTTATTCGTTATTGTATATTCTTATATATTTTATCAATTTTTTGATTTTAAAATAGCATTTAAATGTTATTTCTTATAAACAGTATTTCAAATAAAATATGCATTTTCTAATTCCGGCAAAACTTATCCAAAGCAAAACAACTAATATTTGTTTTAATCACTTAAGCTTTTATAGTCATCCAGAGAATATATTCAATACCGTCTAAGAACTAATTATTCAAAATCACTTTTTGTTGGCAAACTGTTTTAAATATTATAGTAAGAACTTTGTCTTTAATATATTAAAATTAAACAGTCTTTTGCTCCTATTTAAAAATATTATATCGAGGGTTTATATTCAAAAAGTGCTATCTACAAATTCACAATTTTACAGGAGAGCGAAAAACTGTTTTTGTCATTAACTATAAGAGAAGTAAATAAACTTTGTTTTACAATACCATACATATTGGGGCTAAGATCTTGTACAAATTAAGATTTTTATTAACTCCTTATATTTTCGCTTCTATAGTAGATAGCACTTTTTACGAGTGAAAATGTTATCATTTCAAATACTAAAGCAAGTAGATAGCATTATTTTAACAAGAAAAAAGTAAAATATAACGAAAATTGAGGCTTTTATCAAAATATTATGAATTTTAATTAAAATAATAAGTTTTTTAAATAAAACAAGATTTATTATAAATATATTAATATAATTTAAGGTATTCTCTTTCTTATATGACCTTTATTTACAATCTGTTAAGGTCAAAGGCCGAGTATATTTTAGAAATGCATGATTATAGTACGTTGTAGGGAATTGTGTTCCATTTTGTTGGTTTATCACAAATTACAATGTATATTTTATAACAATTGCTATTATTTCCACAAATACTTTTAATATAGATCGCACTATTTTTTGATTATGAAGACGACATATGTAGATAGCACAAACACAATTTATAAAAAACAAGTAAGAGTGCTATGTTCGGATATACTGAACCTTAAATACCCTTCACCAATGGTGTTACAAATGTAAAGTGCAGAGTCAATTACAAGTGTGTATGTTTCTGAAGACTGATTTAGGTGAATCCTACAAAAATACTAATATATGTATATTGATTTTCTAATCTGAAAAAGTTTCAAGTTTTGAATCATATATCATATTTTAGAAAATACTCTAACGCTACATGTTATTAAATTTTATCAAAATCGGCCTATAAACATCAGAGATATCTCCAAAATTCAAAATGAGATGAGAATTTATTTTATTTTTTTTTTTTAACTGTGTTTTTCAAAAAAAAGTTTTGAATTTCGTCAAAAAACTGTGTTAAGATTTTTGAACTGTATATCAAATTTTAGAAAATTATTCAACGCTGCACACTATTGAATATATATATATATATATATATATGTATATATATATATATATTGATATTTATATTGATCGTTTAAGAATATAAGATTCTTAGAGAATAAGGTTCTAGGATGATTTAGTCCTGATTAACCCCTTCACGTATCAATTAGCGTAACGAAGTTCCCTTCCAACTGTTCGCATACAAATTGCACTAAACAAACCAGTTTTGATGCTTAAGAACAGTCGCGGAAATACGTCAAGGGCTTAAAAGTCTGTACAACAACTACATTCTTGAAATTTTCAACATAACCAAGAGATTAAGCTGATTTTTCTTCTTTCTGAAATGCAGTTATATAGATCCATAATACCCTTTCGATTTTATAGCACGATCATTAGAAGTTAGGTTTTATTTACCTTAAATATTTCGGATGATAAATTTACAAAATTGGTTTGATCTTTAGGATTTATTTGACTTCAAAAATTTGTTCGATTTCAATTTCACATAAAAGTCAATTTTAGAACAGGTCAGATAAAAGCAAAATATTTTTAAATACTAAGTAGTATGTCAATATTTTATTGTCAATGAATTAGTATAATATTTTAATACAGTTTCGTATTTTTAAGAATTTTTATATGGCACGGTTTACATTTTATTTAATATAAAACGACCACAAATTTTATTCGGAATACTCCTTAAATAGAAAAAAAATTATAGTTATCAAAAACTGTAAGTTCCAACTTCAACGATAAGTAACGCGTGCAGCATATTTCAAACAGAAGTTTATGCGGTGTCTGAAGCAGCAAGATTAATATCTATGAGACCGATATATAAAAGCGATATCACTATATACATAGATAATCAAGCTACTATAAAGGCACTTTGTAATAGGAATATTAGGTCTGATGTGGTCAGCCGTTGTCGCAGAGAACTTGGGGTTCACAACGAACAACACGTTTTAAAAATGTGCTGGGTACCAGGCTATTATAATATTCAAGGAAACGAGATTGCCGATGAACTGGCCCGTGCTGGAGCAGATGTGGATATAAGTAATACTTCTGAATATGTATACCCTGGACTTGACTTTATTTTCTACACCGTAAGACAAAAAATCAAGACAGAAGCAGATGCATTGTGGTATGGGTCACATGGCTGCGATCAAACAAAAACTTTGTGGAAGCAAAGTAATACCAATGTAGAAAAACTAATAAACTTGGAGAAACATGAACTTAGAATGGTAGTAAGTATTATTACCGGGCATAGTAATCTTAAATACTTCCTTAAGAAATTACGATTATGTAATGATGATATCTGCAGGTAGTGCAACGAGGAAGAGGAGGATATTCTTCACTTTCTCTGTCAATGCGTTGCACTATCGCATTATCGATTTAAATGTTGTGATTCTTATTTCTTTCAGAACATAGAAGAATTAAGAGGAGTGGATCCCATCAAATTAGTTAAATATATAAAGTTAACTAAGCAATATGGTGATTTTTGAAGACGTACAGCGATAGTAAACGCGAAATAATAATGGAAGCTAATTTCAGTGGTGATAAAATTTAACACATCTGAGGATCACTCTGGATCAACTTATGGTCTTGTGAATTCTCCCAAAATCCTGTGGGATCCTCTTTATAATCTAATCTAACAGTTGAGCTGGAAAACATGATTATAGCGGTCATACAGCTCCCTTTATCATGTTTGTAGTTCCATTTAGACTAGGGCTAAAAATATACCACTTTAGAGAGTATCTCTTAAAATCTGGGAACATAAAAATGTTCGCTCGATACAAATCCTGAACAATTTCTTTTTCATACAATGGGAGTTATTTATTGTGGCCATTTTTATGCTGCAGTTGTATGCGAGCTACAAGCCAGCGATGCCAACTCAACCACTTTTGTAGTAGATCTACTACTTTTGGGTATCTTTCTACACTCTATCACTTTTTAATTAGAATCTACTACTATTTTAAGTTTTTTCAAAATTGTGTTAAATCAATTTTTCGTCATCGAAAATGCAATATTGAACACCTGTTTCAAAAAAATATTTATATTTTTTGTTACATGTTCTTCTTTTTAGATTTGTACCCCTATGACCGCAGTGAATTGTATTAAATAGGAATGAAAGCTTTTAAGAAATATGACATTTCATTTCTCTCTAGAAGAAAATATACATACGTGTTGAAAATTTCTGGCATCATGTTTCTAGAATAATAAAGGTGACACGAACAAATATTCCTTTTGAAACAAAAATTGCTTGTGCTTCCACATAGTAGTGCCAATGTTAAAAGGCTATTTCGACAGTTAATTTACTTAAAATTTTTAATATTAATAAACTTTCTACTAACACTCTTCAGGGAGTGTAAGTGCTTACACCAACAGATGAATATGTATATTTATTGATACATTTTCAACACTATTTTTTAAACAAAATATTGAATAAAAGCGTAAATATTCTAACTTTAAAATACTTAAAAAGGTTGAATAATAAAAGTGGTAGATCTACCACTTTTTAAAAATATATTTTGTGGAATCTACTACTTTTTAATGTCGAATCTCCCACAAAGTGAAATTTTTGGTTGGCATCACTGCTACAAGCTATAAAGCATAACTTTGTTAAAAGCTAAAATAGCAATCTACTTAGAGAGCCGAGGCAGACATTTGAACACTATTGCATCCCACACATAATATTATCAATGAGTTAATCAAAAGATTAAAAAATGTCTTTGATATCTCACATATTATTTACATATTTAACTCCAACAAAGTCAAATTTTTTACAAAAAATTCATACTATGCCAATAAATAATATTAAGAACGAATTTTCGCTTTGAATTTTAAAAAAATAACTATATAATTAATGACTTATACTTATAGACAACAAAAGTGGTTTCAATACCCTGTCGTCAAATGAGTAGTTAACTACAAAAAAAAGTTAGCTTTAAGTTAACATGTATCGACTATCTTAAAGTCAACTACAATGCAATGCAGAATTTACATTCCATAAGTGTATACAAACACTGAGCAGTATGTTTTTTAGAAATAATAGAAATATTTTTCTAAAATACTTCAACAAAGCAAAAAAAAAACAGTTATTGTCATATAATTTGGATTTAAAAATAGGAATTGTATAAATAAATTAAACGCTGCAAGATTTTCAACATATGGAGTGGCACAGCGGAATGGTCTCCGCCTAGCAATCATGAGGTCGTCAGTTCGAATCCTGACAAAAACTTTTTTGTTTGTTTTATTAAAATTTTTTGTTTTTTTTTTTTTTGTTTTATTTAAAATTTTTTGGTTTTTTTTGTTTTATTTACAAACTTTTATTTTATAAAAAAAAAAAACAAAAAAGTTCTGTCTGGATTTGAACCCACGTCCTCATGACTCCTAGGCGGAGACTCTACCGCTGTGCCACTTCATATCTTTGAAACGTTCAGCTTATAATTTATTTATACAATTCCTATTTTTAAATCGAAAAAAAGGAGTTGTATAAATAAATTATAAGCAGTTATGTTTTCAACAGTTGAAGTGGCACAGTGGAAGTGTCAGCGGTTAATTAAGAGTAATGCAGAGTCGGACAATTGACTACTTCCTAGGACATCGCCATGTTAAAATAGTTAGTAAATTACATACAGAAGTAATCCAAGTGTCAGTTACAACTACTTGAGAAATTGTTAGCTTTAAGTAAATGTAAAGTTAACTGAATGTCCGACAGGGTAGTTTTTCAAAAGAGATCTAGGAAAATAAAAGTCTTTTAAATGTTGTTTGATAGTCTACCATGTCATTAGAATTGTAAAACCTACAATATATCAAGTCAGACGCAGAGGGTTAAATCTAAAGATAAGAATAGCCTAATAAATATCAATCGATTCACCAAATGTGCGTATACTTTATAAAAATATCATATAAAAAACACACATACGCCCCATAACTTTTCTTATTTCTGTTTGTAATTACATATTGTAAATACATTTTTATATTTTTATAAAATTTCTTAGTATATATTGCTTTTAATTAAATATTTTATTTTAATGATTTTTTTTGTTTTTTTTTTTAGATAATGACTACAAGGATACAATTATACAAATTGTAAGTAATATGAACGTCTACACGCTTGAACTATTAGACAAACATAAGAATTTTTTCTCCTTCTTCAAATTGTCAAAAATATAATATGTATTCAAAAAACTTTGTCTACAAACTTAACTAGAAAGGAACTAAAAATACAATAGATTGAAATAAATTATTTTCTGAAAAAGCAAAGACCCAGTAAAACTCTCAGTTTTTACCATGTTTTAAGTGATGACTTGTTGTGTAGGGTACACAAATTTATAATATTAGAGTTTAAGGCTTTACTGCTGTAAGTTCTGTTCAAAAGTCTAAGTTTAATTTAAAATCCTTAAAAAAGTTGTCAGAATTTTATAATTTTATAATTTTTTTTTAAATACAAGTATTCTATCAATTTCGAAAAAATGGATATTATTAAAAAAAAACAATTTTTTAAGAATTCAGTAATACTACTTAATTTAATAAATGTAACATTTTCAAATCATAAAGTTTTGAATCCCTGACATTGAACTAAAATTAACTATTAATGAAACCTGAATGTGCAATTGTCATAAGGCTCAAGTATTTTCCTCTTTATTTCTTCGTCAATTTGAATAAATTGATCTAAAAAATATACACAATTTATATCAGACTTGCACGAATTTATTTGCCTGCCTCTACAAAATTTTGCATCTACATGCACATTTCACTTCAAAACTTAAAATTACTTTAACATCTTTATCATCATTTTATATTTCTAAATCAAATACAAAAAAACGTCAAACATTTTATAAATTCCCATGAAAAATCTTTATTTTATAACGTTGCCAAAAACATAAAAGTTTCTTTTGATTTAAAAAATTTTAAGGTTTGAAATGATTCAACCAAGATTGGTCAATATTAAAAAAAAACTTAGTTTTTAAACAACAAGAATAAGAAATAATAAAATGTTTTAAGCTTATTTATTAACTAGTTATTTATATTTAAAGTACTTAAAATTTGTTCTTGTTAAGTCCTTTTGCATTTCAGCTGACATTATAAATCTTCTTTTAGTCTCACTTACTGTATACAGTGGCATGATTTCATATGTCACAAGAAATAATACCTGGGATATGATACTATTTTTTTATATAACTTATAATCCAATAAGTATAGAAAGTATCAGAAAACTCTTGTTTTATCGCCGGATTAAAGATTTTTGTTAAATTGCAAAAATACGGCCTTAGCCTGTTCAACAATGTCTACAAGAAATATGCAAATGTTATCTACTCAACTGCATTTTTGTAAGCACCCTATTTTTTATTCTTGTCATGAAGTCAAATTCTATTTTTGATAATTTGTCATAGTTTTAATTGTTGTCTACGCCATTTTTTATAAGATAATTACTTTTTTTTAGTTTACCAAAATTCTAACATGTTTAATTGCTAAGAGATGGCGCTCTATTAGTAAAACTTTTCATAATTGATTTCTGTTTATCATAATAGATGGCGCTATATATATGCATATATGTATAATCACTTTCTTAATCGATTTTTGTTTCTAAGAAAAAAACGAATGAAAAATATTTTTCACGCATTATTGGTTCTGCTCGTCTTTTTTTTCAAAAAGAACTTAAAAAGTCATAACCAATTTTTAACCCTTTTATTTTCTCAATTAAAAAAATCCATATGCATATTTGGTACTTCTTCAGTACCCATTGAGGTACTTTATGAGGTATTCGGTAATCATTTTATCCCCTTTTTTACCATTTTTCTCCCCGAAATCAAAAAAGTATCAAATGCGTGCTAAAAATTTTTCAGATCTATTGATTGCATTCCAAAGTTCATTTCTATATTCACTGCTTCAAAAGATAAGACTAAGTTAAAAAAAAGTACTTTCAGATTGTAAGTAAAAAACTCCATTTGGGTGAAAAAAATATTTTTTTTTATTATTAAAAAAAATTAAATTTTGCTGACATTGGTGGATGAATTCTAAAAGTGCGAAATTGGACTCAATCTTAAGTTGTCTGAATAATTAAATTACTATGAAAAAAATTAAAAATTTTCAGCTATTTTGCCTCAGTAAAAAATCATGCTAAAAATCGTGTTTTCAACTGATTTTATGAAGGGGAAGGAGTACAAATTCCGGGGAAAAAATGGCACGAATGTTTTTATAGTCCCGAAAACCTTAAATTAACTAATCCAATAATCTAAAAATTTAACCTTTAATGTATCTTTGGTCTCATGTAGAAAGGCCCTAACTCACTCTTTTTCGAAATTGATTTTTTGTGATTCCAATACATTTAACGCAAATACACCTCCTCACAAAAAATTATCTATCCAATATTTTCTTATATAAAACTTTCGATATTGAAAGGTTTTCTACAATAAACTTTCGATATCGAAAGATTTCTTATATAAAGCATTTGTCTTCAAAATATTTCAGATAGAAAACTTTCCTATAGAAACATTTAAATATCAAAAGCTTTTCCTATACCTAACTTTAATATATAAAGCTTTATAAAAAACTGTTTATATTAAAAATTCCTATATAAATCTTTTGATGTCAAAGGGATTCCTATAATAAACATTCAATATATATAGAAAGATTTCTTATATAAAACTTTCCTATAATTTCCTATAAAAAAAAACCTTCAATTCAAAGCATTCCTGTCGGTAACTTTTGATAAAAAAAAATTTTCAACTAAAATATTCCATATCGAAAGCTTTCCGGAAAAAAAAGATTTTCTAAATAAAACTTTCTACGTCGAAAGGTTTCCTATAATAAACTTTTGATATTGATGGATTTTCTATAGAAAATATTTGATTTCAAGAGATTTCTTACATAAAACTTTTGTCTTCAAAATATTTCGGATTGAAGACCTTTAATATCAACAGATTTCCTAAAGGCTACTTTTAATATCCAAAGCTTTCTACTAAAAACATTTCATATCAAGAGCTTTCCAATATAAAAATGTCAATATTTAAAGATTTCTTATATACATAAATCTTTTGATTTCGAAATGCTTCCTAATAATAAACTTTCGATATAGAAAGTTTTTCTATAGAAAACATTTCATTTCCTTCATAAAACTTTTAATATCGAAAGATTTCATATAGAAACATTCCAAGTCAAACTTTCGATAACGAAAGCTTTAGAAACAATATCGAAAGTTTTCCTATAGAAAACTTTTAATATCGAAAGATCTCTTGTAGAAAACAATCGCTATCGAAAGCTTTAATATAGAAAACTTTCGCTATGTTAAGCTTTTCTTAATATAATTTGCTTTGATCACTACAAAGCCCGTAGTTACATTTATGCTCTGAAATGAGAATACCAAAAGCCCTATCTCAATTTAGTTCTTTATATGTTCTCAAAAGAAGTTTTGAGAACCAAATTCGTCCTTGATTTTAATAATAACCTGGATTTAAAAAAACGTAAAATTTTATCAATTACTGCTTTAAATCAGTTTTTACCTTCTTTTTTAAAGTTTGAATTATGAGAGTTAGGGCCTTTCTAGAGTCCAATGATATATACAATTATTGTTTGTTTAAAGACATAAGAAAAGCTAGTAATTATTCCAAAGAATCTCGGCAAATATTACCTTCGGGTTTTACAAGACCTATTTAATTGTATGAAAAGACAGTATTTTTCCCAAGCCGCTCTTTGGAAGCAAAATACATTAAAGAATGCCAGAACACGCCAGGTACTTAAAATTTGAGAACTTAGAAACACTGTGCCATCGGCCTGCATAACTTATGCTAAAATTATCCGATCAGAAACTTGACCTCAATATTAAATCGTTAAGTTAAGATTTTTGAGGTGTTCTAAAATTTTAAAAATTAGAGACAACATGAGTGCGAGGTCATCTGCTACTACGTTACTTCTTCTTCATTAAAGAAAAACATTTAAACAAATCTGACAAGCTGCTTAGAAGTTACATAATTATTATCAAAAACTCTCTACTGTGTCATTTAATGTGTAGACAGCTGCTTTCCCCCTTTACTAAAATTTTACTGGATTTTATAACAATTCCGCTGTTCGTTCGTTCATTTAAATGCAACTTAACAGCGAAAAACTTTCAGCGTTCAGTTGTTCTGTCTTCGTTAACACGTTTTGCATTTAACACCTGAAAAGTTTCATGATTTTAATTTGATGTATTTATTTGTCAATCGACATTTTGCAGACAAATACTCGCAGTTGAAGATGTGGATGGAGTTGGAGGAGACGCACTCTTGCACACGTTTTAATTTATTTTATTCTATTTTTTTGATTATGTTCGCAAGTAGTGAAAGAGAAAAATACAAGAATTTTCTATAGAAATATTAAATCTTATAAATATTTTCTGGAAATGAAATTTTCTCAAAAAAAAAATGAATTTCTTAAGCTATACTTTAGAATTTATCTGAACTAAGTAAGTAAAACTTCTAGTCAAAGGAAATATTTACTTAATAATTTCTCATAACTTTTTTGCTTAAAATTTGTATGTCATTCTTTTTGGCAAAGTTTAAGATAATCATTGATTCAATAACTCCTTACCTAAGATTTTTACGAAATCTCAACATTAAACATTGTGTGGCATGAAGATATTCAATTTTTATTTTATACAATATTTTCAACTTTTATTGTCACACAATCATCACCAGCAGCAACAATAACGACAACATCAGCAACAATAAATATTATAATAAAACTCAAACATGAAATGCAAAAGTTTAAATTACAATTTAAATGAAATTTTTGCGGGGTGTGAAAAGTTTTTTAATTTTTGTTAATTAAATGTGACACATGGCTCATGAATACCAACATAATAACATAAGACCAACCAAACACGATATTTTGTATTAAGGTGACGCAATTTCTATTACACCAATATACACACATGTACACAAACATACACATACCATGTAAAAGGCCTCTTTAGACGATGTGCATTTGCCGATTGGCTGTCAGATTTGTCACACTAAAATACATTTAAGATATATTTTGTATCTCTGGATTTACTATAATAATTTCACTATGATACAAAAGTTGAGGAAAAATTTATTCAGGGGTTCTCATGTACCAACCCTGTTTTGTTAGAGTCCATAGAAAACGAAAATAGCTTTAGTTTTTTTAGATCACTTCGTAAAGTTATATTATAATGGTTAATGTAGCGAAGTACGGGTTTTCTTAGATTTTTAACTTTAAAACAGCTTAACTTAACTTTTGTAAATCAACGTAAACACGTCATACTTTTTGTAAATCGGTAAACAAATGGCTATAATATAGCGCTTGAAGTTTTATTTTTATTCCTCACGCTCTAAGTTTATTCCTCACGCTCTAAGTTTAAAATCTAAGAAAACGCATTTTCGCTTCATTAACCGTTATAAAATCACTTTTCGAAGTGACCTAAAAAAACAAAAGTATTT
This sequence comes from Stomorhina lunata, assembly GCA_933228675.1. Lineage (NCBI taxonomy): Eukaryota > Metazoa > Arthropoda > Insecta > Diptera > Rhiniidae > Stomorhina > Stomorhina lunata. The sequence goes on from OW121744.1 coordinate 69,859,777, forward strand.
TCGTTTTCCTTGGACTCTAACAAACAGAATTGGTACACCAGAACCCCTTAATACTTTTAAATGTCAAATGCAAAGCTCTAGTAAAACAGATCAACAATTTTTAACACTTAGATAGTTTCAATTATGTAATTAAAATTATTTAAGAACTTTTTACTGTTTTTGCATTGGCAGTAAACAATTTTATAATAATTTAGGTAAAGATTTTAAAAAACTTATTGTGAATTTATAAAAAGTAAAGCTTTCTTTTTATAAATAATATCTGTTACTAAAAAAAAAGTTTAACACAGTTAGATATTAAACATAGCTTAATCAAATCTTGCTTAAAACAGAAGTTAATATCTCCTAAAAAAAAACTATTTTTTGCACTCTTACTATAAATTTTTCAGCATTAACCTTGGCCATGACGTGATGAGCCTAATAAGATTTTAAAACAGCAAATACTAGAAATGAACATGTTCGGTATTAATGGGCGTATGACAAAGAGACGTAGCACTACTATTGGTTCCCATAGTATTTGAAAAGTACGATCATATAATTGTTCTTATTTAATTTTGTCATTTTTACACTTCTCTGGATCTTAACAGTTTTTATTGATAAATTAAGTTTTAAATTACTATTGCTTGGTTTTAAGAAAATTAACTGAAGTGACAAAAATTGTAATAAATCAAAAAAAAAAATAAGTTTGAACTTCGGTCCACAGTAACTCAGTCATTTCTCGACCACTTTTTACAAACGATCAGAGGTTGTTCCAGTAATTTTAATAACTTTCAATAAAAAGGAAAAATTAAAAATCAGTTGAATATTTTATAAAAACGCAAAAAAATAATTTTGCTATATCTGCTCTACTTTTGACTTTTCTGACTTCACATTCGGAATCAGAGAACAATTTTCACAAAGATCAGATGTCAAATTAATTTGGTTATGACTTTGTTGAAATTTTGTGTAGCAATGTAATCAGCTGTTTAATGGTTGCCAGTTAGTTAAATTAGAAGTGACGCCAACCTAATGCTTATTTCTTAACACAACTTGTATGTATGCGAACCAGACCGTCTCTCAAATGCAAAAATTATCCTTGGCTTTGGCTTAGTGTCATCATATCAAGTGTTATCACATCAAGTGAAATATAGAACTTTTAGTTTTTCTAAGCAATATTCGATCCTCTACGTAATAGAAATTTTAATTATAAAGAAAATTTTGTGAGATCAAAACAAATGTTAATAAAATTAGAAAGCAAATTCCAAAATACGAATGTCATTAGTTATTGTAAATTATCTTTTTGGTAAATGTTGTTATACAGTTTTTTTGAAAGGAAAATTCTATACATTTTAAACTGGTAATTAATTTGCTTTACAACACTGCACAACAGTGAAAAAAGTGTTGGTTCGTGACTATATGGCTCCTATTCTACATCAATAAAAGATACATAGTCTTAATTCTTTTCATGATTTAATAATTCCCCAACCAGAATAAAGTTTATCTTTGAGCTCTTAAACTATCGATAGTCGGTCCCACTCTATAGTTTCGATAGTTTAAGTAAAACTATCGAATACTATCTGATCATTTTAAGCGATACTTTCGTTAAAACGAAACAATATGAATTAAATCATAAACTGTGCATTTGATCATGCTATGATATTTAACAAATTTGTTGTGCATGAGTCAACGGAGGTTTGGTGCGATACATTTCAGATAGATGGCGCCACTGATTTTTTTTAAATTAATTGAATCGTAAACTTTGCATTTGATTATGTAATGATCTTAAGCAAAAGCTGTTGCGGATTAGTCGACGAAGGTTTCTAAGTTGATAGTCGTATCAACTTTTTCACCAGATGGCGCCACTGAAGATTTATCGAAACAAATTGATTTGTAAAGTATGCATTTATTTGATTATGTGTTGATCAGACAAAATTTATAAACTAATTCAATATTAATTGCATATTTATGTAATGTCTTTCCTTCAAACTTATTTTAGTTGGTCCAACAGCAACGAATGAAAGGTAAAGCTAGTATATATATATAATTCCCCGACAACATTTCAATTGGAACAAGGGGTACTTCTCTCAGACAATGAGCTGCATCCGATTCTATTTGTAAACTCATTGAAAGGAACCTACGTTTTAACTCCGACTTCGGCAAATGCATTAGTTAGAGAAGTTTTACATAGCCAGTGGCTAGCTGAGTTATGAGGGGAACCGCCACTTTTTTGAAAATTTATTTTATGGCCGGGGATCGCACTTGAGACCTCTGGTATGCTAGGCGGATGACTAACCTGCTATATCACAGCGGTTCACTGGGTAAAGCTAGTATTACCATAAAAATTTGCTAGTATTACTAGCTAGTATTACTAGATCAGACCACTTCGAAGCTGTTGTTATATCATCGACACTACTATGATACCTACTTAACTTTGCAATAATAAGATGAACATAAATGATGATAATGTTTTGAACTCTGAAGATAATGTTTTAATTGATGCATTATAAACAATCAATATTGTTGCCAGATTTTATAAATATTAACCTTATATCTCGGTTATTAAATTCAACAGATTTTAAAACTATAGGTTGCAAATTATCTATTAATTAGACTTTTAGGTGCATACCTACACAAGTTTTTGATATTTAGGACATAATAAGACCCCTCCATAAACCATTTTTTTTTTATTTTCGAGATAGTCTAATATCCACATTGACAACATGCAGGTTTTACTTTTTTTTTTTTTGTTGCTTATTACAACATGAATTTAAATTGTTTAATGTGAAAAATAACGAAAAAGTCCAACTTAGCTAATATTTTTTTATATTGTTTTAACAAACAAAAAATATATAAAAAAAAACTAAAATCACAACAATAAAGTTTTAAAAATTTTGTCAAAATGAGTTAAACTTTATTTCCGACATTTATTTTTACCAACACAAACACATGACCAGAAACATCTATACATGTGTAAAAAAAATAAGTAAAATCTCAGTGCTACGTGTATGTGTCAAGGGTGATAAAATACCAGTCGGATTTAATGGCAACCAACTAAAAACAGGAGAAATGAATAAAGTTTATCTATTTCTAACATTCAAAACACACAAAGAGAAAATAAATACATATTTATGACACATTTAATTCTTTTAACAACAATGAAATATGTGTAGGTATGCACGAGTATATATGTATGTGTTCTTACTACAATTAATAAGTTTATGTGATGATAAGCTTGTGTGTGTTTTTAACTGAAAACTGACACAAATTAACAAGAGTTAGAACTTAAATCTAAATGTCAAAGTTTTAAGATTCAGGGATTATTAATGAATCAAGATAAAGTGAGGCGAGGAGTTACATTTGTATTATGATTGTGGTTCGACAAACAAATCAAGTTGTTCGGAAAGTAATTTCATTTTTTTATGAATAAATATTTTATTAAATTATACGATGGCCATCAACACCTGGCAATCTTTTGACGACTTATGTCCTGGTGACTAAAAAGGTACAAAATGGATATGCAACAAAAAATATACATTAGAGAAATAAAATAAATAGTTTCATTTTGTCAACTACGAATTTACATATGCAGGCAAAGCTTGGTATAACGAATCTTAAAAATTGGATATAAGGAACGTTATATTTTTTCCATTAAATACCTTGTTTAGTGAATATTAAGCAAATTTTTTATACGACATCAAATTTAAACGAATTTTTGAAAATCAAGTAAAAAGAAGTTAAAAACAAGTAAAAAGTATTTAAGTTTAATTTTGATTTTTTTGTTTTCATGACAAAATCAAGGAATTTAATGAATTTTGCAGTGAATTTCAAAACAAAGTCTAAAAAAGTTATTAATTTTTATTATTAATTTTATAAGGGGTTACCTTTAGGCTGATATGGTCAGATTTTAATTGTTTAATTTTTACTAGGACTATGTTTTTTATACAAAAAAATAAATTTGTTTTGTCTTATTTTGGTACATAATTTGGTAAAAATGGCATATGAGCTTTTATGTTTTATTTAAGGAAGTTTTGACAAAAAAAAAATTTAATTTTTAAGATTTTTCAATATCAAAGAAGAATCTACTAAAATTATGATAAAAGAATCTACTAAAATTATAATAAAAAATTGACATTTTAGCATGTGTTACAAAATCATAAAAAAAAGCCTCAACTTTTTTGAGTTTTATTTTCCATTTATCTGTATTAATACACCAAAAGATTTCTTAATTTGTAATATTTTTTTATGAAGAAAAATTTCTAAAAATAAAAAAATATCAGTTTTAGTATGAACAAATCTATGTAAACTCTATTATATTTCAACATAATTAAACTATTTAATACTTAAAGGTACTTAAATGATTGATTATGACCTAGTTCGCAGTTTTCTTTTCTAAAGTTATTTTTTTATTTAATTTTCAGTTTCAATAAAGTTAAACCCTTAAAAGTCATCATAAAATTCGTCATATAAAATTTTTTTTATAACTAAGACCGATTACACTATGAAACACGATTAAGGGGTCAGAAAAATACTTATGTGAATAGAAAGTACTAGATTAGTGTATTCAAACCCCCAAAGCGTTTGGACCTAGTAGGTGGACTTTTAGAGTTATCGCCATTTGAAAGTTGCAATTTTTTCTTATATGATATGTGAAATTAAGTTCTGTAAATACAATATAATGTTTTCAAATTTTTGTTTATGTTCATTCTATAGAAAATATTTTGCACTCTTTGCGGTGCATAAATAGGCCCGTGGTCTCGTATAGTGTTAAATTTTTTTTGAAGTGAACAATGAACATACGGTTTGAAACATATGTTATTCGCAAAGATATTAATATTATACATCCGTAAACATAAACAATACTTTTATGTCTTTAAAGGTTTTTCAATGGTAATTAATTTTTTGTTAACTATAAAGTTCCATCTCCCATCACCATACGCTTTTGGTGTTTGAATACACTAGTCTTGTGCTTTCATTTAGCATGGGATTTTTTTTGACCCCTGATCATCACCCTCAAAATGTGTCATACTGAAATCGAAGTCATATTAAAACACATCTTTAGAATAAATTAAACCTTTTGTAAGCTCTAAAAAATCCGAGACAAATCCCTATCTTGTCTTTGCTTAAATTAGATTTACACGACATGAATCCATCAGTGTTTTCATAAGTCAAAATCAACACTTTATAAACGAATTAAAATTTTTGTGCTCATACTGTGCATATAATAAAATAAAAAATATATTTCTACTTTTTACAATATTTGCCCATTTTGTTGTCCTATAATTTATCACACTTCTTGAAAATTTAATGAGTCAACCTGAATGTATTTTGATGTAAGAAATCACTGTAAATTAATGCCTTCTAGAAGAAAATAAATGCAATAATGGGTTAATCGAAAGAGTGCAAATAACATTGTACAATAACATTGTACTCCTCCACGTACCATCACATCATTATAATAATATTTTCTTTTCAAATACTCTTCTATTTTACGTTTAGACAAGTAAAGAACATCATTACGATAATTATAGGCACGTACTTATCACCATATTTTATCACGGCTATGTTCTTTTGATTTTCTTTTTAAAGCTCTAATAAAATTGCTAAGACTCTTAACTTATGAACTTTCTTATGTGCCATGTGAAAATGTCTTATCAAATCTAAAATGATGAAGTTTTATAAATTTACTTATAAAATTTACTTATTAAATTTACTTATTAAATTTTTTAATATGTACGGACAGTATAAAAAGGCAGAATTAAGTATCCAGCTGTTTAATAAATAATATAGGAAATGAAGAAGTCCAAAATGAATATTCGGCACTACCGAATCATATTACGGCCTTCACTTAGAGCAATATGAATATAATATATTGAAAAAACTATGTTAATTAAGTATTGTAATTTGAATCGATAAAGTTAAAGCTCGAAAACTAATAAATCGATTTCATTAACTGCTTCTAGTATATAGGACTGTATTTATTGCCCTAACAAGAAATTTCAAAATTAATTAATTACCCATTAATCATAGAACTGAATTTGGCTCGAAAGTGGAATGAATTCTATATTTAAGTCGTTAAAAAAAATTACAACGAAAAAAAAAACATTTTAAATTTTTAAATTAACTACAACTAAATTAACTACATTTTCTATTGGTTTTATGTGTCACATAAACCAATATTATTGGTTTAGTATTGGAAATAATGCAAGAAGCTTACAATTAACAGGTTTCATTTCAAAATCGGTCTATCTATATAAAAAAAATGCTCACCAGCAAGTGCCTTTTTCGATGTAAAGATCCACTAAGAACGGATTTTTGAAAATTCGGCCTTGTGGGGGATAAAAGAAGCGAAAATTCAGTAAAGCTATAACTCCCAAATAAAAACAGTAAAACCAAAATTGAAATCGAGTTTGGATCAGCTACCAAAATAACTGTACAGGTGGTTAGTACTTTTTTTCGAAAATAGGGGGAGAAAAAGGGATAAATTATTTATTATCGCATATAAGTGACAATCGTCCTTTGATTGGCTTTCATTGTTTCTTGGTGTTGGTGGATTCAATTTTTTCCAGTCCACAATTCGATCATTCTATTATATTAGGATATTAATTATTATATATAGGATATATATTATTATTTGTACAAATAGCAAAAAAAATCGCAAATAAACTGAACAATTTTCTTCAAAAATTTTAAATAAAATAATAAATAATTAAATTTGATTTGAAATCAATAATAACAAAATCGACTTGGTTTCATGACAAAAAATAAAACCAATATTGGTTTTCTAAGCCGAGAAATTAAAAAACAGGCTTGGTTTCTATGACACCCCTGTATGAATTAATTTTAGGAGTAGATCTTATATGGGAGCTATGTTTAAATATTTACAGTTTAAAACAAAATTTGGTAAAATCCTAGATTTATATTTTGACACACACTGCAATAAACAACAATGAAACCATAAAAGCAATATTAGTCCTGTTTTTTGTGTTATTATTAACATTGGTTGAAAAAATTAGTTAAGAAAATTTTTGAACTAAACAGATAAAACAAGGAACCACAATACAGACACTGTAATTTACTTCAATGCAACCTCAAAATATGAAACGTCTAATGCAGCAGGAATTAAGATCATAAGTAGTAGTACACGATGAAACCACAAATAACATTTCACAGATTGCATAATAGCTACCCTCAAAAATATATGTACATTAATCGTAGGGTGCACTTTATATTACGAAAGTGCGAAATTGAACCGTAAATCCCCCTAAAAATGTTCTATGTAATATAAAAACATGCTGTGCAAATTTTTGTTAAAATTGGAAAAATTGTATTGTTGAACAAAATTTTCAAAAAATTAAAAAATGATTTTTGAAAACGGCATGAGAAAAAAAGTATAATTTTCTAACATGAAAAAAACTGAGTAAACTCAGTTATTTAGTACTTACAGATCACAGAATTGTTAATCATGTCTTACTTATCCTTAAGTAAATTTTTGGCTGCATATCCTTAGGCGTGTCATCAAGGTAACAAATTTTCGGTGAAAAACTGCAAAAACACCAAAACTTCTTCATGAATTTTTAATCTTGATGACTTAAAAAAAACTACTTTAGTTCTCTTTTATATTCCAGTAATTTTTTTTAAATAATTTAATTCTAAGTGGTTAAAATTTGGACAAAAAACTCCAATTTTTCAAATACAAAAAAGTGCAATACACTACAGTAAAACTTTTTAATTGAAAAGTTAACACTTTGTGTGCGGATGCGGCACGTGTACCCCTTATCCAATTTTTAAAAAAATTTGCATGTTTTTATGTTACATAAAACATTTCTAGGGGGAGTTACGGTTCAATATCGAAATATATGATGCTCCCTAATATACATAATTCGACTAATTTCCATGATGGTAACGCCATTAATCAAATGTCTGTGCTAAATTTAATCAATTTGTGTAAATTGCGTATTTAAAATTCTTTACTTGAATTTAATTAAAAGCTTTATAAGGGCAGGAAGACTGCCGTCCATATGTACGAAAATCTTTAAATCGACCCAGGAAGTGATTCTGATAAGTTACAAACATCAACACAAACACATAATATCATTATAGGGTATAACAACTAGGGGACACATATTGCACTTGTTCCCCTAAAAAGAGGTAACTCAAAATTTTACAATTTCCACTTTGAAAATGAAATGGAAGAACTGTGGTCATATCCAGCCACTGTAAAATTCTTACATTATTTTCTGTACAAATTACCCAAGAAATATAAAGTTGATACACTCTTCTTGATATGAAAGTAGTAGTAAAAACAATTTGTTTTTTTGCCTTTACTGAAAAGTTGTAAATTTTAGGTTGTCTCTGTTCAGAGGAACAAGTGCGATATGGTGTTGTATTTAATACATACAATTATTTTCACGATATGACATTTTTATCAACAAAAACAATTACAAACAAAAATATTGTTAAGAGTGTAAAATACATAGTTTTGTACATTAGGACACACCAGATGTGTATGAGACAATTATTTTACATTTTAGCTCGTTATTGCACTTAGAAATGTTATTCATAGTAAAAAAGGTTCGGGTACAAAACACTCTCTATGCAGATGAAATTGCCAACAATTTTCAATATTGGAGCGATATAAAAAAACCCATTTTGTTTCAGAGCTAAAAATCCCTCGTATAATCTTAATAGCGGGAGTGACTAAAAGGTTCCCTTTTGGTGTCAAATGGTAGATCAGGAGAAGATCTACCTAAAGTTTTTTATTACATATTTTTTAAGAAAAGCCTTTTTAAGTAACGTGCTCCCTAATGTACATATACACACAACATTAAATAAATAATTACAGTAAGTTCAAATGTATGTTTTTATAATACTCCTAAACTGATGTTCCACAAGACAGGACCGCCCCCAAAGCAAGTAAAGTACCTAATCATTTCAGCACAATCTTAAATGTATTTCGAGAAAGACATAAGACACTTTTTGGTGAAGTTTGGACAAGTACATATTAACAACAAAAACTAGCCAATTAACTTTTATAGGTCCTCCCTTTTGCAGTACTGCGTCGTTTTTTATGCGTAAACAAGAGACTTTATTCGATACAAAGTCTTACAAATTGTCCTCATCTTCTTAAATTATCTATTTTTAATTTAATCGTGGAAAATATATTTAATTCAAAAATCAACATAAATTAAATTTAGGATCAATTTTAAATAATAGAAATTTATATACGAAAGTACTTGATACCCTTTACCTTTTAAAAGTTATTTTTTTAATTCTTAGAAACATGTACTTATTTTTTGACAGCGTATCTGACATGGGATCTTAAGTATCATACAATTTTTCTTATCGACTATGTAAATTTTACTAGGTAACATAATTAAACTTTTCTAATTTTAAATTTCTTGTGTTTTGGTCTTTGGAAACCAAAACGCATAAAAAATTTAAACTTTATTGTTATTTTTGTGTTGAGCTGTGTTATTTATAGATTTATAAGCGTTAATCTGATTTTCGGTGTAATTAAATGACTTTTGAGAGTTGGTCTTGTATGTTTAAATTTGAGCCGATTCTATTCTAAATTTCAATGATAAACTAAACGGCCTTCCCGGAATAAAGATTTTACTATTCCAGGAAGGCAGTCCTATGGCAGTTTGATCACTAGTTTACATGGACAAAAAATCAACCATTAGTTGGACGATTTAAATAGTAAAAAATATCAGTGAAGAATTAAATAATAACACAGGCCTGCGAAATTTTACTTTATTTGACCCTAGCTCTCATATTAGTCACAGAGACGAAAAAAGCTTAAATATACTTATAAGAATTAAGAAAATGTTTGTTTGATGACATAATTTAGCAAATATTTGTCTTTTTATAGACAAAAACTCATACGTGACCTTAGTGGTGCAGGGTATTATATTGTCGGGCTTGACCGACTTTAGCACTTCCTAACTTGTTTATTGAAATTTTCTGTACAGATAAATAATAAAACTTTGGTTAAACTGAAATTTATTTCTTAAAGAAAATGTAATGGATATGGTCACTTACAACTGGACTTCTAGACAAGCCGAAAAATCTTTGCTGGCGATTATAAAATTATTATTGTTATTTACTTTAATAGGATAATATATAAAAATAATATCTATCCTACGATATATGAGTTGTCAAAATCGGACATATATTTTCAGAGACATTGGGCTCGTTACATGAGCTTACAACTAGATTTTGTGTGCTTGTAACAAATTTACAGAAAACAAAGTGCTACAGTCGGTCAAGCCGAACCATATGATACTCTTCACCACTGAGGTCAAATGTATTTTTTTTTCGTATATAAAGATAAATATTTTCTAAATTTTGTCATCATACAAAGGTTTTTTTCAAAACTTATTTTCGCTATTTCCGTCGTTTTGACCTATATAGGAGGTGGGGTCAAATGTGAACCGATTGTCTAGAAATTCCGCAGTCTTATTATATTTTTTACAAAAAATACGTATGCAATAAATAAACATAAAATTGTCATTATCTTCGGATTTAGGAGCATTAACGTGATTTTAGTCTCATTTAATAAGTTTTGACTGAAGAGTTCGTATAGAAGCTATGGTCAAATATGGACCGATTTCAATAAAATTTCGTATAGTGATTTCAGTATAGATGAGCAGTATTTGTTTTAAATTTCAATGAAATATACTGATATTTTCGGCCAAATACCAATTCCGGAAAGTGAGACCTATGGGAGGTACCCTAAATAATGGACCGATTTCGACGAATTTCTATAGCCATGGTCCCACTACCAAAAGAATTGCCTGCGCCAAACCTCATTAAATTATCTTTAGAATTTCGACCTGTACTTTGGTTACAAGGTTTACATGGGGGTCCAGCCAGACGAACTGTCGGACGCACTGACTGACATCGCTAAATCGACTCAGGAAGTGATTCTTAGTCTATTAGTATATTGAAAGGTGGGTCTAAGAATAATATTTTTATGCATTCCATATATCAGCACAAACTTATCATACCCTTTCCACCTGTGGAGTTTAAGGGTATAATAAAAAGTTACATTTTGGTACGATAGATTTGAAGTTACATTTTTTACATTAAAATGAAAAATATTCTAAACAAAATTTTTTTACAACAAAAATCTAAAAAGAAATATTTTTTATAAAAATAAAAAAATACACGAAATAACCAACAAAAATCAATACTAACTGATAAAAAAAAAAAGTGAAAACTTTTGGTAAAAATTCAACTTTAATAAATATTGTTACGTTTTGGTGCGATCGATCATTATTAAAACCTTTTTGTAATGAATCGATTGGCGTTTATTTGGTTTAATGTAACCATAGAGACAAGTATGTTGAGTGATACTGCATCCTTAACTCAATTTTTTTAAACAAGTAAGAAAAGCTATAGTCGGTCAAGCCCGACTATATCATATCCTTCACTACTAAGGTCAAATATAGACCAACAATTAAACAAGTTTTCTTTAAGTCTTAGAGACATACATATATATACTATTTTTTCAAAATTTCGAGATTTATATCATATCCGGCTAAGGGCCTGATATGGGAGCTAGGGTCAATTGTGGACCGATTGTTACCAAATATTGGTTATTGGTTTATATTTATCTGTGCATTTTTTAGATTTATCAGCGTTTTTGTGCTTTTATTGGTATTTAAACTTTTGAGAATGTTTCTTGTATGGGAGGTATAGTCAAATATTGTCCGATTTCTGCAAGATTAAGTACACTGATTAAGGTTATCATAAGAAATATTTATGCTGAATATTATTAAAATACAACTAAATTTATGGTTGTAAAAGACTTTATTTCGTGAAGGCATCCTTATGAGTGGTACCCGAAATAGTAATTCGATTTTGACCAAAAAGTATAGGGATCGTCCTTGGACCAAAATATGAGCCTGTGCCAAATTTCATAAAATTATCTTTAAAGTCCGACCTGTTGTAAACAACATATGGAGTGATTCTGAGTCGATTGGTATACTTAAAGGAGGGTCTCAGACCAATATTTCTATGCGTTACAAACATCAGCACAAATCCAATATACCCTCTCCACCTATGGTGGTGAAGGTGAATTTTTCTAACTATAACTTTAAAGATAGCTCTGAAACTGGTTAGCTGGTCTGGAAACTACGCGGTTTAAGCTGGAAAATTGGAAAATTTGTTTTTCATGCTAAATTTCAGCATTGCACAAACGAAAGCACAACTACCGAAGATTTCAAAACTTTACAAATATAGAAGATGTTCAACAAAATATCCTTGATTTTAAGAGTTTTTCACAGTGTAATACATATCATATTACATTCTTTGAATTGAAAAGAGAATAGTAAATTAAATTTACTAAAATACATTATAATTAAAACAAGCGCTTATTGAAGGCTTGTAGCCTTTAAATAAGTTATACATGTTGAATACGAGTAATTGACCCATTTTTTACTACTAAATTAATATTCGATTAATTAAATATTCTTGAATTAATTTTAAGTGTATACGAATATATTCTTATTTCTGTATAATATAATTTTATAGATATTTAATAAGATAAAGTGATAGTGTAATGTGAGAATGTATAATAAATAAATATTCTTTACACGCCCTATTTTTTGTTTTAGCATCCATTTTAATCAATAAATTCTAACATTAAGTGCTTTTTGCATACTTACACTTACATAGATAATGTAAATTACATTATATACGAAATTTTTGCATGAATTTGGTTTCTAGGCTAAAAATAAATTACCAATCTTAACTTTAACAACAAATTTTACAAATAGTTCTATTATTTATTAAATCAATTTTGGGCACGGGTTCCGGTTTTAGCGACTGATACCACAATATACATTTAATTTTAGATGTTTAATTTTTCTTAGGAAACTACAATACCTGCATTTTAAATATTCAAGACATGAAATGTTGCAGGAAGTTAATATAATAATAAAAAGGGGTGAATATTCAATATAAAGTACACGTTAAAGGGATGAAATAGCAAAACACATCTGTGGTCATTGAGACTTGTGAAGATTCTGAATATATAATATAAATCATAATTACAAATAAGGTAAAAACTAATAAATTATCTTATACCATTTTAAACTATTGGTTTTTATATACAGAAGTGTCCGAAATAATAGAACTTCACTACAAAGTTTTCACTTTCTCCTACTACAAGGAAGTGAAACTTCTGATTCACTTAATTTTTGTTTCTAAGTATACCAATAAACTTAGAATCACTTTCTGAGTCGATTTAGCGATGTCAGTCCTTCGGTTCGTCTGGCTGGACCCACATGTAAACCATGTTATAAAAGTACAGGTCGCAATTCTAAAAAAAAATTTAATGAAATTTGGCACAGATAATTTTTTTTGATAGTGGGACCATGGCTATTGAAATTCATCAAAATCGGTCCATTATTTATGGTACCTCCCATAGGTCCCACATCCCGGAATTGATATTTTGGCCACAAATATCATGAAATTCAAACCAGATACTGCTTATGTAAACCAAAATCACTTTATCAATTTTTGTTGAAATCGGTCCACAATTGTCCATAGCTCCCATACAAACTCTTCTATCAAAACGCACTAAATGACACAAAAATCATTAAAACGCTCGTAAATCTGAAGATAATGAGAATTTTTTGCATACTTCATTTCTGTAAGAACTGTAATCAATTTGCCAAATTTTGAGATAATTGGTCCACATTTGACCCCAACTCTCATATAAGTCTAAATGACAAAAACAGCTTATATATATATACGTTTTGGGAAAATGTTTGTATAATTTGTCTTTATACAGGAAAAAGAACGCCTTTGACCTTAGTGGTGAAGGGTATCGTATGGTCGAGCTTGACCGACTATAGCACTTTCGTACTTATTTTGAATATTTCTTAAGGTAATTTTTCGAAATTCTTTGAACCGATTCATATTTTAAGAATCTTTTGGTCAGAAATTTATTCTAAAGAACTAAAAACCTGCTGTCCATGTAAAGTTTGTGATCAAAGTATAGATCACAATATTATATTTGTACTGGAACTGTGATGATTCCAAAGAACTACAAAAGTCCGATTTTAAGTCCGACGACTCAAAATTACCGAATTAATATATTATCTAGGGTCAACTGTGGCCCTGTTGCCTCGAAATTACACTTATCGATTGATGTTGTACAATTCTTATCTTCTTTAACAAGATTGTTTAATTATTTTCAGTATTAAACTTGAGCGTTTTTTTTTTTTTTTGATTTTCGAGGTTGATCTTGTACTAGAGGTATGATCAAATATTTGATAAAAATTTGGTACATTGATTTCTGTTACTATAAAAATATCTGTTTTCGAATACAAGAAAATGTATGGATATAAATTGCCAAAATATACATATGAGATACCAAAATTATCATAATGCGGCTTGTACTTTGATTAAAAGCCTACTTGGACATCTAGGAAGACAGCAGCTTAACCTATCAAAACTTCATTAAATCAAGACTTATATATTTAAGCTGTTTCCATCATTTGGACTTATATGGGAGCTTGGGTCAAATGTGGACCGATTATTTCGAAATTTGGCAAATTGTTTACAGTTGTTAAAGTATGTGTTCAAAAAATCAACTTGAAATTCTCATTATCTTTAGATTTATGAGCGTTTTAGTGATTTTTATCTCATTTAGTGCGTTTTTAAAGAAGAGTTTGTATGGGAGCTATGGTCAAATGTGGACCAATTTCAACGAAATTTGGCACAGTCATTTTCGTTTACATAAGCAATATTTGTTTTAAATTTCATGAAAAAAATATTTATATTTGTGACCAATACATCAATTCCGGAAGTGGGACCTATGGGTGGTACCATAAATAATAGACCGATTTTGACGAATTTCAATAACCATGGTCCCATTATCAAAAAATGATCTGTGCCAAATTTAATCAAATTATTTTTAGAATTGCGACCTGTAGTTTGATTACAAGGTTTACATGGGGGTCCAGCCAGACGGACATCGCTAAATCGACTCAGAAAGAGATATAAGGGAGATAATACTATAAGGTGGGTCTAAGACAAATATTTCTATGCGTTACATACATCAGCACAAACTTATAATACCCTTTCCACCTATGGTGGTGAAGGGTATAATAACTTGTCGTATAAAACATTTATATGTTGATACAAATTGTTAAATATCGAAGGTTTATATTCAAAAAGTGCTATCTACAAATTCACAATTTTACAGGAGAGCGAAAAAACTGTTTTTGTCGTTAAATATAAGAGTAGTAAATAAACTTTTACAATGCCATACAAATCGGGGCTAAGATTTTGTACAAATTAAGTTTTTTTATTAACTCCTTATATTTTCGCTTCTATAGTAGATAGCACTTTTTACGAACTAAAATTTTATCGTTTAAACACTAAAGAAAGTAGATAGCATTATTTTAACAAAAAAAAATAAAATATAATAAAAAATTGAGGCTTTTATCAAAATCTCACGAATTTTAATAAAAATAATAAATTTTTTTAATAAAACAAGATTTATTATAAATATATTAATATAATTCAATATATTTTTTTTCTTGTAAGACCTTTTTTACAATCTGTTAAGGTCAAAGGCCAAGAATATATTAGAAATCCATGATTACAGTACGCTGTAGGGAATTGTGGTCCATTTTGTTGGTTTATCAAAAATTACAATGTATATTTTACAACAATTGTTATTAATTTCACAAATATTTTTAATGTAGATAGCACTATTTTTTGATTATGAAGACAACATATGTAGATAGCACAATTTATAAAAACTTTTCTTTCTTAAAATTTATATGACATATGACAGATAAGCTAAGAAACACGTTTCCGTTAAAAACTATTTTGGTCGAAAATGTAGATAGCACTTTTTGAATATAAAGCGTCGATATTTTTTTTAAGCATTCCAAAGTGCCTTTGTATTTGTATAAGACATCATATTGTTTAATGTCAGGAAAACGAATGACACATGTAAAATCTTGGCAAATACCTAGGAAGCTCTATAATCGGCAAAGCTCATGCATTCACTTGTTATTCTTACACTATGTCCAAAAACTTCTGAAAGTTATTTTGAATGTTAAAGTATTTTTTCCAATTATCTATTTAAAGTTAACAATCATAAACACCAACTTATTATGTCATATACCAAAATATTTATATGAGAATTATCTAAATAGAATTGAAAGAACAATTCAATGTAATGTCATTTCATATAGTGGTTATGTCTAAAGGAAAAAAATAATAAATGAAAATGACATGGACATGAGAGCAAAATAGGATATTGTGAAAGGACCAAAACAGATACTAGCAAAACGTGCCGTGCATGCTAAAAGCTTCATTCACATTCAAACAAAAAACTCATAAAGGAAAACAAAAAAGAAAGAACAAAATAAAAATGGACATAAAAACCAAAAAATCTAAGACTAATAAAAACAGAAAAATACTTCATTCTAAAAGTTTCAACAAAAACTTAATAAATAATAAAATAAAAAACGAAATATCAAATTCACAAGATAATAAACGAAAAGAAATAGACTCGTCCCTAATCTCAATTGTAATCATAACTTTGTAGGTTTTCTCGATGAGTTTTGTGTGGCAGTTTGACCTTTAAGATATTTCGGAAATAGATTGCATTCCATTTCGAATAAAATATAAATTGCACTTAAACCAAAAGACAAAGTCCATATAAGTAATGTATTCCCGGTTGTATCCTTATCATAAACTCTCGTACCAGAAAGTGAATTCAAACACACAAACACACGCTCATGTGAATACTAATAGACCACAATCAATGAGAATTGCAATCGATATTGAATGAACGAATAAACGAATGAATGAATGAATGAATGTAGGAATGAGAAATTCCTTCGCTACGTTCTACCATTTACTCGCAAATGTATGTAATAAAAAAACTATATACATATATATTTCAACACCTTGAGCTAACAATTGATGGAACTTAACACCAGCATTCATCTTGTGTCAGTGCAAAACTAAGTAAAGTAAAGTAAATCAAGGATTTACTATATTTAGAGCTAAGCAATTTAAAGGATTGTGGTTTCTACCTTAAATGAAATTTTTATAATTGTCAGTATAAATTCAGAGCAATTTCCTTTTTCCGTCCTTCTGGAATAAAGTTCTAAACAAAGTTGAAGCATGAAAATGTTAATATGTTGTCTTCTCAATAACTTTCTATCATTTACACTTTATCTTTTGCGGAAAAAAGGTACGGAAAGGCTTTTTGCTTAAGATTCTGTTTGCTTTCGGCAGCAGTAAAATTTAGAATAATCTGTATTAAAAAAGTTGTACCTTATTTCCTAATCGTTAGTCTACTTGTAGCAGTAGTTAGTAGATCTACTTCGGAAATGGATGTAAATAAATGTCTTTTAACTTTAAGCATTTTTTTATTGATATTGGGCTGTTCGTAAAGTAATTTCTTTTATTTGGGAAAATGAAAAACAGTTTTTGTATAAAATTTAATTAAAATATATTTATCGATAAATTTTTGTTGGTTATTCTGATCTAATACCTTTACCCATATTTCTTGCAAAAGTATGAATAAATAGAACAAAAAATTATCAGAAGCTGCCAGATATGGTGAACATGGTGGTTGCGGCTGTGTATCATTTAATCTGTAAAAGCTCTTGGCGAGTAAGAAAATTTGTATGAGGTTTCGTATTATCTTAGTAGAATATTACACATTTTCTGTTGATTCATTTTCACCTTTTCTTTTTATGTACATTATTAAATTGTCCCCCAAAGTAGGGCACCTCAGACTCATAAATCACTTAAAGCGATATATAATTGTCATTTACCAACCAAAAATCATACTATGTAACATATAAATAGGCCAAGATCTACCAAAATCATTGCTACATGCATATGCTATCTCTTACAGTTTTAAAGATATTTGACTTCAAAAACTAAAATTTTAAATTTTTGTTGACCGGTGACGTACTCTAAAGCGTCACCTTTGATATTTTTGATATTTTTGATATTTTTTCGTTCTAGAGTTTTATTACCTATAGAAGGATATAAATAAGAAATAATTGTCTAACCCACCTTTCAGTGATGATTTCTTTTGTTTATGGAAAAAAACAGATCTTTATTTCAGGACAATAGAACTGCCTTTCTCTATTAGTAATTTTGGCCTTTGAATAAAGTTTGAGGCCCTATGCTCCACTAGGAGTCAAGGATAGCAGAAGAATAAAGTTTAGAAATACGGCTTACAGTGGCCAAAATCCGTTTACCAAATTTTGTTATATTAGGTTTGTATTGGACCATACCTCTTATACAAAACTAAAAGTCAAAAAGACACTTAAATACCCCGAAAATCACAAGTTGGTTAAACAATTCAAAGATAATTTCAGTTTCTTGTTAAAACTTTACTTGTTAAATCTTTTTTATGCATTAGTTGATTTTGTGACAATCGCTCCACATTGGATTCAAGCTCCCTCCTGTTATTACATATATTTACTTTAATCCCGAGAAATTGTTTAAGTAATAAGAAAGTTAAGCATAGAAGTGTCTATATTAATAAAATAACTTGTAAATTTTCTGACAATCGATCCATATTTGACCAACTATATCATGTTTATGTTTTTTTAATTGTAGTATACGTTTTTTAGAAAATTAAAAACTCCACTCTTTATTAGATTTTTAATGATTTCTGACATTTTTTGGGGAATAGGATTCCTATTCATTGGAATACATTTTATGTGTATCAAAACAAGAGAGCCTAATATATTTCCATCGATCTAAGCTCGGAAGAATTCTAATGGTCCATGATAGAGCATTAACTTTATGCATATCCATATGTCAGTATATGTATGTGTTTCAATATAAATAAGGCAAACCAACTCCCATGTTCATAAATACAAATCTACATGTAACCCATTTTATGGAGAGAATGAAAAGTTGACTGTAATGAGGTTACAAATACCACTAAATAATCGTACATAGTCGAGTACGTGACAGTTGTTGTGAAAGATGAAAATCTTTTGTATTGTAAAAGTTTCTTCTAAAATGTAGTTACCCACATACGAGTATTACTTAAGAAAACTTTTAATATTGAATGTACAACAGAAAGTAGTCTATTTAGCTATGGATGCTTTCACATACATATAGATATTTATATATAGATACATATATTCATACAAAGACGTTTATGTCTCTAAAATGTCTTTGTTTTGCCATATAAATATAAGTATGTACGTATGAAATTACAACATTCTCAGTATTTGTAGAATGTATACATTGATACCCTACATCTTGTACAGATGATCCCTTTAAAATAATAATGAACTATCAAAGTGAGGTTCTTTTGAACTATGTATTTATAAATACATACATATGTATGTTACATGATTTAGTTAGTTATTAAGAAGAAATGCTATATTTTTTATTAACTTGTAATTGACTTCAATGATTTTCAAATGAATCAAGTGTTAACATTAGAAGAACTTAGTTACATATATATATACATATTTTAGGGCTAGACTTATCGGCACATATAAATATACATCTTATTTCTAATCATAAGTTTCGATGTTTCGTTCAGATAAACTGACTTCTTGGCGATATACTCCAAAAAGTAGAACATTTCAATTCTCAATAGGTTCATTAGTATAGGGTATTTAATGTGAATACTATATAGAGTATTTTTATTTCGAAAATGTGAGTTTATATTTATAAGATTAAGTCTTGAAAGTCAGTTGTTTTGCGTTTGATGGTTTGAGTTAAAAAGTGAATTGTTTGTTTCGTTCTATAACTTAATCCATTTCCACAACTGTAACCAAAACTATTTGCACGGATTTAATGGATTCTGTAACAAAAATACAATACATACTTTTTTACATTTAAATCATAGTTGCCATATGAAATTCATGCAAAAAAGCCGGAAGTTTTAGCTTTTTAAAATTCTCGAAAAATCGTTTAATTTAAATTGCATAATCCATATACATGTATATTGTCATCTGAAATTAGATCGGTAATATGTATAATAAATATTTTGTCATCTCTTTGACATTTCTAAAACTATTGCTGCTTTATAATTCGTATTCAGTGTAATTAGTTTTTGCTATAAATCGGGAGGGCTATTGAAAGTTTGAATTTGAAAATGCAAACGTTTTAAAATTTTGACAGATTTTTCTGAAAGTAATTTGAAAAACTTAGATGTAATGCGTCATTGCAGTGCTTTTCGATGTTAGCTCATATCCATTAGCTCACCTTTTCAGCATATTGTACCATGCAGCAGAATTTCCTTTCTGCTGTAAGGTTGCTAATGTAACGGCAATCGCCAAAAAGAGAGATACGAATAACCCTGAAAATTATCTTCTAATTGCAATTTGCTCTGCACTCTACAAAGTTATGAAGAGTATGGTTAATTACCAACTCGTTAATTATCTTGAATATAACAACTTCCTAAGCGACCGCTAGTACGGACTTTGTAGGGGCCGCCCTACGGGAGACTTGCTGGCCTTTCTCTCAGAAAAATGGTGTAGTGTGTAGCTTTAGATATTTCCAAGGCGTTCGACAGAGTCTGGCATGGTACACTCATATCAAAACTAATTAATTTTGGTGTCGTAAATCATTTCTCTCGAATTATATTGTGTTTTCTCAGTGACCACTATAAGAGTTGTTATAGATAGATATTTAAGATCAATTCAGGGGTACCGCAAGGCTCCGTTCTTTTTCCTAACCTATTTCTTACATTTGTTAATGACCTCCTACGTCAAAATTCCAATCCTGTATACTATAGCAAAATTTGTCAATCATACTCATTTAATTATAGACCAAGCCTTTTGACCTTAATCTTGGTCATGAGACAACATATGAACGGGTCTATCATGGTTGTTTAATCTGTTTTTATGGGTGATATTAAATTGAGGAATCAGAAGCTCTTGACGTTCTAGGCATGAGAATTCAGTGAGATGTTCGTAAGACTAGACACATTTTTCAAGTGTCGAAAAAAGCATTTAAGTGGCTCGGCTTTTTAAAGCGGTGTAAAAGGTATTTCAGACGACTTATATCCGACCGAAAGTGGAATACAACTGTCATGTATAGGCCGGTGCTTCAAAGTCTATTATGAAGCTTCTCGAACGCGTACAGGAAAGGGCGAAGATGCTTATCGGTACAGTGCGGTATCCACCTCTATTAATTCACTGGATCATCATCGCAATGTGGAATGTATTTCACAGGAATCTTGTTCCTGAAACCTGTGTTTTTCTGCGAAACACGCGTTTTCGTGGTGGACTGAACAGTAGATCGCACAACGCATTACAATTCGTGTGTGGAACAAATTTTCAGCAGAAGTCTTAAGTGTTGGTCCAAGTTAATAAATATTTTTAAATAAAGTAAAACCACGTGTGGGTTTTTGAAAACTAAAAACGGCAATTTTGCTTATTAACCCTCGAGGATGGAAATAAGTTTCATGCGAAAAGAAGATTTGTTTTTACTTTCGTTTTAAATTTTCGAACAAAACCTTCTTTGTGAAACTATGCTGCAAAGTATATCTTAAATCATCTCGGCCTCGTGAATAAGAGGGGAAAGTTCCCATGGCAGTTGCAATTTGGTTGCGTCAATTATTCGGCAATACTTCGGAATACTAAATCAAAGATCTCGTATATAAAAAGAAAATGTTTATATTCCTTTTCCACCTAAGCTTATGATGTAGTGCAAAAATAGTGCAATAACATTTTTACAATTGTAACAAAAATCGCTAAATCTTATCTTTTTTTACTTTATATTCTTAAAATCTGGCAAAACACTTCAAAATACTTACACACACTCAAACAATGCTCTCTCAAACAGTTTTACTGTTAAATATTTTAAATCCTTTTTTCTTTGTTCTAAATAAAGAGGTTTTTGAATTTAACTTTATTTGAACCTTCTATCCTTTGCAGTTGTATTTTCTATATTTAATTCCTTTGTATTGGCATTTTATTTTTAATGGAAGGCAGAACATGGCAGTTTTTAATTTGTCTCCTTTTCGATAAAACAATTACCTTTGTCAAATTGTCAACATTCTTTAGACCTGTTTTTCTATATTGGATGCATTCATCCAAATACTTTTACACAATGTCTTTGTAGGCGAACAAACATCCCTTGGAAAATATCTTAAATAATAATAATAAAAAGAACACAAATAAATAAACAAAAATCCTTAGGTTTCTTAAACAAAAACATATTTACATTTAAATAAATAAATGATGGTGTAAATAGAGACAGATATACATATCTATCGTCACCTGAAATGCTTAAGGACGTAATCCTCAAAAATAATTTTATAATAGAACCTGGTACTCAATAGACGTAATTAACATTATTTGAAATAGAGCAAATAGTATTCATCATGAAGGACTTTGATTTTTGTTCCTTCTTTTCATGACATTGTATCGAGAGATACCGCCTATGAACCAATTTTTTTCAAAATCAGTTTTTATAAACAAAACAGTTTATAATATGTATATATAGAGAAGAAATCTATTTTAGAACTTTGGCTTAAATATATGTGACCTTCTCCAAGAAAAGGGACTTAGTTTGAAGTTTTCAGAAAAATTAAAAAAAGTTTATAATGTAGTACAAAAATAGAGCACTTAAAATTATAAAATTGTAACAAAAATTGGTAAATCTTCCCTTTTTTTACTTTATATTCTTCTAATCTAAAATCACATACACTTCAAAATACTTACACAAACAATAAATTGTCTATTACATTAATAAATAAATATAATAGACTAGGATTAAGTTCGAATAATTTTTGTTTTGAAAAATATTTACTATACGAAAATTTTTGTTATTTTTTTATAAAAAAAAATAAAATTTTAATGCTTTTCTTATTTTTATAGATTTTTCCAAGTTCGTTTTGTATGTTAATAAATTTTTATCAGAAATAACTCATTTCATCTTATTCTACACCCTTTTGGGTGCCAGAATCAACTCTTAAGTCCAAAAGTCAGCTGGCCACTGGTTATTGACTATTAGGCTATGTAAAACTTCTCTAACTAATGCATTTGCCGTTCGGAGCCGGAGTTAAAACGTAGGTCCCTTTCTATGAATCTAAAAATAGAATCGGATGCAGCTCATTGTCTAAGAGAAGTACGCCTTGTTTCAGTTGGAATGTTATGTGGGAATATATGTATATATCAAATTATAATAATGTGGGTTACGTCTTTGGGCATTTTAGTTAACGATATGTGTGTAGACAAACATACATACTATATTTCAAATATTGTCTGTAAGTATAATTTATTAAATTGTATTTTAAAATACTTCGTTTTACCTTTTGCTGAACTTGGGCAAATAAATACTTCATGTTGTTTTTTCTTTTTTAATTCAATATTAAAATATAAATTTTATATATCTTTGATATACATTAGGGTGGATCTAAAATGGCTTTTTAGGTTATTTTAATAAACTATTATTAATTTTATACTTCTTTTGGAAGCCTGTAAAATATTATTGATTTGTATTTTGTAAAGAGCACTTGCAAATATATAATTTATTTTAAAAAACTCATAAAATCATAATACGGACAACATCAAGTAATTATTAATTATTATATTATTACTTTTTATCAAAGCCAATATCAAGTAGTAAATCGTTTTGAAATTACAGCATTTGGTCTCAACCTAAAAGTAAATCGTGCTGCTGATTGTCGCATCAAAATAAGTTTAACATTAGAAGACAATTTAAGCAAAATGTAAATTTTCGACCCACCCTAATATACAAAATACATGCATGTACATTTATTATGTATATATTGAATATTTGCAGATGACAACCCAATTTTTTTATTATTTCTATATCTTTTATAATTTTTTTTTATTTATTATTGTAACATTGTTGGTTCCATGTTTAAGTGAATCAAAAATCTTATTTGGTTAGTTCATCTTGTTTAGACATACAAATTTTTATTCCTATTTCTTTCTACAAACGAAAGTGCTTAAGTATCAATAGATTTCGAGATTATACTAAAAAATATCCTTTTGTAGTTTTTGTCAAATAAAAGTAAAAAGGGTTCTCCAATAAATTAATTTTTGTGACTGAGAAAAATACCTTTGTAAAATATCATTTCCAGAGATAGAGTCTCAATAAGTATGAAGTTTTCTTTTTGAACCTTTTAACTAGAGTTTGCAAAAAACCGTGAAAATGAGAAACCGCGGTTTCGGTTTTGAAGCACCTAAAATCGGCCAGTTTCGGTTTTTTTAAATAAAACTTAAATAAGTCTTGTTTCTTTTAGAAAAACTGAAGAGCCTCTTTAGCTTGTATAATATTTGCATCCGAGCGACAAATTACTTCAACAGTCATTTTTACGAACAGCAACGAATATTTAAAAGTATTTACAATTTCAAAGTCGATAGAAGCTTTTCTAAACTTTCATGAATCAGAAATCTAAGAGTAAAGTTAATTATTACGAACTGACGAATTACTGAAATACCGAACAGTTTTTCTTACAGCCTCTAGGTTCAAATTTATATGGGTAATCGGTTTTAAATGAATCAAAGTTTCATCGTCGCCATCTTCAAAATTGCCTTCGCTTTCGTCGGTTTGAAATTCATCCACATCTGGATTTATAAGAAATTTTCAAAAAAAACATCAGTGACTGCAAGATAAATTCCGTGCAGTGTGGCCATATCCAAAAATATTTTACAGCTAAATCGGCTTTAAAATAATGCTAGAAAATGCTAAACAAAATCCTAAACTGCCAAAAAATAATGCTAAAATTTTAATTGTATTATTTTTTTTACTTTGGTTAATATATCTTTATAAGTGGTTTATTTTTCATAAACGCTTAGTCCCGTTTCACACGAATCAGGTTTACTTGATCAGTTTTTCTTTAAATTTCTTTTGAACCTGCATTCAGGTTCACACACAAACATTTTCTTTATCAGTTTTCATTTTATTTTCCTAAAATTTCATACAAATTTTTAAAATTTTCGTAGACTTAATAGTACGGTCAGGTTTGCTCAATTTTTTAAATTTTAACAATTCCACCGAAATTTGGTAAAGTGATTTCTGTGTGACTTCAGGAAGTAAGACCTAAACAATTGACCGAATTTGATGAATTTCAATAGCCATGGTCCCATGACCAAAAGATTTTTTTGTGTCAAATTATCTTTAGATATGCTACCTGTACTTTGATTATAAGGTTTGCATTGGTGTTCAGCCAGCCGTCAGACATCTTTAAATCGACTCAGGAAGTGATTCTAGACCTTTTGGATCTAACACTAATATTTCTATGCGTTAGATATGTACAAAAATAAGGATGTCTGTGGGGCCCTTTATAATGTACTCTTCTGCAGTTGTAGCGAGTTAAATTTTTTTCTGACACATAATCTATCTGATGCCATTTCCATTCACTTTAGTGCCGGGGTCACTTATTTAAATGTTTAAGCAACAAAAAAATTGTGGTGGATTTTGAAATTAGGAATACTTATTTGAGTAAATAAATATTTTGAATAAAAAAAAGGAATGCTAAAAAATGCTAAAAAT
This sequence comes from Stomorhina lunata, assembly GCA_933228675.1. NCBI lineage: Eukaryota > Metazoa > Arthropoda > Insecta > Diptera > Rhiniidae > Stomorhina > Stomorhina lunata. Next base: position 69,885,256 of record OW121744.1, read on the forward strand.
ATAATTGAAAAATGCTAAGAAAAATGCTAACTGCAAAATGGAAAATTTGCAGCTAAATTAAAAATAAAAATGCTAAATCTAGCCGCAAAAATGCCAAAATGGCCACACTGATTCCGTGTGCCAACCATAACTGAATCTGTGTTTGATTTTCAGATCCAAATTTGATATTGACTGCTTCTCCATCTATAGTACATGCTTCGATGTTTGTATCAAGTAAAATATTAAACTCCATTAGCTTTTGTCTAATGGTTCCTTGCGTTTGCTTGTTAAGTTCCAGGTTATAATATATACCGTCTTCCCCTTGCACTGTCCATTCGTCCATTGTAAGGCACCTTTTGTTTTTTTTTCATTCTTCTGCTTCATTTCATAGACAAATTACATGCAAATTTATAATGTTATTTCTGAATAATACCAACAAAAAATTATGAAAAATGAATAGCTACAACCGCGGTTATTTGTACAGGTTTCAATTTCGGTTTTGAGGCATAAAAAACCGAGGTTTCGGTTTCGGTTACAACCGAACTGCAAACCCTTCTTTTAACCAATAACATTTGAATGTGAATGTTCTGTATTACAAATTATTACCTTGGCAAATTGATTACAGTTTTTACAAAAATTATGTATGCAAAAAATAAACTCAATCTTCAGATTGAAAGAAATGTGGACCGATTTTAAAAGTTGGTACAGTGATTTTGGTTTACATAAGGAGTATTTGTTTTAAATTTCATGGCCAAAATATAAATTCCGGGAAGTGGGACCTATGGGAGGTAACATAAATAATGGCCTGATTTTGACGAATTTTAATAGCCATGGTTCCACTATCAAAAAAATTATCTGTGCTAAATTCCATTAAATTATCTTTAGAATTGCGACACGGATTACATAGGGGTCCAGCCAGCCAGCCATCAAGTCAGACGGACGGACTGATATCGCTAAATCAACTCAGAAAGTGATTCTAAGCCTATTGGTATACTAAAATGTGGGTCTAACCCAGCCAGAATTTTTTGAAATTATGTCTTTTTTGATTCTTAAGCGCAACTAAAAAGCAAGAAGATTTTCTGATCATAAAAGATACTTTTGTCGGGAGAAAAAGAAACTACCCGCGACTCTTCTTAAAAAGACATTAATGATCCATCTTCGTTTTCCGATTATTTTCTTATTATTTTCGAATCTTTTTCTGATCATTTTTGAATCCGTTCCTGATCATTTATTAGTCTTATTATATGATCGTTGTTACTATATGCTCGTTGTTACTATAGGCCATTTAAGTAATTAAGTAAGTAAGTTTTTCTAAATCCTTACTGCCCCGCGATTCCCAAAATCACACTAGTATGAATGTTAAGTAATAGTAAGAAAAAATATTAGTTTTTATTCGTGTCATGTTATAAATCTCACATCAAAGTTCATTTTTTATTTGTACTTTCAAGTTTTTGATATAAAAAAAAATATTTATAAATGATAAAACTTTAAAATTTGCATTTAAGGTAAAGGCTTCAAAGGAACTCTAATCGTCACAGAATAATATTCAATATAATACCCTATCCGTGCACTTTTAAGATGACAAATATCTGAAACAAAATGCTTTATTTTTATTTTTATATGTACAATATATTATTTATATTACATAATTTGAACTTACTTTTAATTATTGTTTTGAGGTCCCCTTCCAGCTGAACAAGGTAGCTAAGTCATCCAAATAAACTTTTCGAACAGCAAACAACAAATTGTGCTGGTCCTTCACCACCGGTCTTTGCAATAAATTCTTTCTTTAAAAAGTTTAAAACTAATTTATAAACTTAGTAAATAAGTTATTTTTTAGTGAATTAGTTGACAATACTCACAAATTTGAAATTGAATTGCCCATTTAGCAAGTCCTTCACACAAATTAAATTCATGTTGGTCACTTTCATCACTTGAACTATCACTGTCACTATCATAACTGTTTGAATTTGAACACTGATCTATGCAAATATGCATGTTCTTCAATGTTTTCTTCAATACGATTGATTCACTTCACTTTTTTCTAACATAAGTTTTTTAGTCGAAATTAAATTTTTACCTTTTTTATTTATTTTTTTTTTTGGCAAAAATCAATCTTTTTGTTTGGTTAGTTGGTTGGCATTGTTTTTTTTTTTTTTTTTTTTTTTTTTAATTTATTAATAATATCTCACTTTATTTTATTTAAGTATTTAATTTCTTTATACGATCTTCACACTTAAATGTTACTCTTTAAATTAACAAAAAATTAACTTGTTGACATTTGCTCAAAAATATACAAAAAATTACCCATTATACTTAAAAAAAACTTACAAGCAGTTTTTAATCTTCTATCTGCTCATTTTGATTAATCGTTTGATTAGCAGTTTTTCAAACTTCAAGATGTGTAGTTTATAATAATATGTAACGGAAATAATAGTCTAATTTTAAACATCTGGAGATTAATTTGCGATTGCTATACAATTTGTTGTTGCATTTTAAATCGATCACTTTTCAGTCACTTACGCGAATCATTTTCGAGTCTATTTTTACTCTTGTTAGTAATATTTCAGTTTTTAATCACCAAAAGTAATAAAAAAAAAACTCACCAAGGTGATTTTTCTCTTAAACACTGATTTTCGATTACGACTGATTTTCGATTACGAGTGATTAAGGCCTGCGGAACCCCAAATAGCTTTACAGTCGACTTTTGCATTTTTCTTACGCAGATGCCGGTCAATGACATACTGTCCACTCGGCTGATTGTAAATTGGTGTCCAGTGTAAATGACGTAACCATGTCTAATTTATGGTCACATATGAACACAAAAATTCTAGTTTATTAGCATAAAACAGCTTGAAGCACTATTCAGAGTCATAACACAGGTCTAAATAAAAAAATGCATTGGGTCACTTAATGTTTTTTTTTCTAGATTTTTACCTTCTAAAACCAGAAAAAGTATTCAAAACATTCTATCACATCTGGATCCACCCACAAAGTGTTAACATTTTTTGTATGGGAAAAATGGGAGTATTTTTTGTATTGCCAAAATTTTAACAACGAAGCTTTATTTTAAGTTATCAAAATAAAAAAATTCATGAAGCATTTTCCCCGAAAATGCATATTTTTGACGACATTCCTAAGGATATGCAGGAAAAAATTAGCTTAAGAATAAATAAACTTCAAAGTACGAAATGATTTACAATTATATGGCCTGAATTGTTTTCAAAATATAATAGATAAAATTTGCTTAGTTTTTTCATATAAGAAAATTATACCAATTTCTGATATCGATTTTAAAAATCATTTTTTAATTTTTTGAAAATTTCGTTCAACACATTTTAAAAGTTATAAATTTTCTTTCCAGTTATGGCAGGGAAAATAAAAATGTAAGTCGATATCTTGAACCATTTCCCCGTATTTGCAATTTAAAATTTTCGCGAAAATTTGTTAGTAATAAAAAAATATATTCAAAGCATTCTATTACATGGGTTTTTATAGAACAGAGGTGCTCATTTCATACAGCAATTGATTATTGGCGACACCCACCACTTTGTTATGCTCTTTGAATTCAGTTGTCTTTTAGACGGCAAACATGACACATGCTTAGCGGATGCTTTGATTGTTTTTAAAAAACAGTGAGTAACAAAAGATGTTACCATTTCGTGATAAATAATGGATTTGGTAATCCTCAATGCCTTTTGTGTTTAAAAACATTTAAAGGGCACTGGGATTAGGTTATCAAACGACATTATAGTGTTTTTCATAGTGATATGCAAAAATATAATGAAGATGACAAAAATTAGATTTCTTCAGAAAAGAAAAATATATACTTGAAAAAATTTAAATAATGGATAAAAGAGGAAATACATAATGATTATAAATTTGATAAAATTCTTTAAAATAAAAAATATTCTTCTTTTAAACAATTTTTTTTAATTACAATTTTATCAAAACTTTTTCGTTAACTTTTGCGTTTTACTGTACCTTTAAATTTGTTTCATTTTCTCAATAATACAAAAGCATTTTGATTTTGGGCACCAATGTTATAGAAAAAAATACTAGACAATGCTATACAACATATAATTTCCAACTATAATTTTGAAAAAACATGTATTTCTTATCAATTTTTGTATTTGAATTCACAAAAAAACCTGATGTGATGGCTATCATTTCTAAAATCAGCTTATTCTAATATTTATAATTCAGTGAAAATATCTCATTCACCTGACAAAAATTTTCATTTTGTAAACCTGTATAATTTAGTTATTGTTTTTCGATTGTTTTGACCTCGCACGCGAATTTCCTTTTGAATTTATAGACCAGCTGTTATACATTTTTGTCTATCACTGTATTTGACTAGCTTGAATTTACGAGTACTGTGAGAGTATGAGTAATATTTCAATATAATTCGTATGACAAAATGCAAAAATTACGATTTTATAGTTTTGCATCAAATTAAGAACATTAACTTATTTCGGAATTTAATTAATTTTAAGACAATAATTTCTAGATTTCAAAACATAATTAACTTGATTTTTTTCATGATTCTAAGATTGAAAAATTTGTAAGTCTTAAATTTGAAAATTTTTGCATGAATTAAAAGCATATTACAGCCACACTATTAAAAAAAGAATTTTTTAACTTTTCTAGGAATATATAATTATGTATCTTAAAATTGAAAAATTTCACATAAGACATTCAAGTATAAAATTATTTTAATTTTAAAACAACTTCTTTTAGTTAGTCCCATTTACAACTTTAATTATATACTCCACATGAGTATGAGTATTAGTACAATATGTAAATGTGTGACAACGTCCCATTGTGCACAATATGGGTTTGTCGTTGGGCATACAATTGTGATCTCTATTATTTGTAGGAATTTTTATACATTCACTCTCATACATACAAATGTTTATAAATGAGGATTGTGTCCGTCGGTTGATGATGTAAAAACAATAGAATAATGAATAGAATCGTATGCGTGTGGTTGTTCTTAACAAATAAAAAAAGGATAAAATAACAAGCGGATCACACAATCAGAAGTAACTTGGAAAAAAAATTAAATGTTCGCATATATCTCGATAATAACGAAAGCTTATAGTTGTCATTATTGTCATATTCTATGAATATACTATATGATTTTTTTCCTTTGTTTTTTTTTTGTGGTTTTAGCATTTTAACATTTCAATTCGAATTCGTATGAGTGTACTTGCATTAACAAACTATAATTTTTCGCCTTTAATGCCTAAAAGTCAAGTTGTTACTACAAATCAATGAGGATTCTATTCGATATGATAATGTAATTCCCCATCACTTTAACAACTAACTTAAACACATATGGATATGTGGCTGAATTGCGTAATAAAAGGGTGCATTGATGTAAAAAAGGCCACAAAGGGGGCTTTTTAGAAATTAATATAGACAGTCAATATATACATATCTTTTTTTTACACCACGAGGCAAAAAGGGGCCCAAAATGCCCTAATAATTGTTTCCAGCAATCGTATAATTGGTCTTTTAAATACGACATTATCTAAGCATTGCGATTTGTTTGGTTACAGGTTTTTAATCGCTCATCATAATTGAGTGTATGTTCGGCACTTTTACAGACGCGTTAATATTGTGCAGTTGATCTTTATAGTAACCCGATTCAAGGATTTCCCATAGCGTAGCTTTTTTTCAAAATTCTGTTTCCAATCGACTAGTAGTAAAAAGTACTGATTACTAAAAAAAATCAGTATTTAGTAAAATTTACTAATTACTGAAAAAATCAGTATTCAGTAAATTTAAATGGGTTCTGAAAACAAAAATCAGTATTTTGTATATTTTACTTATTACTGAAACCAAAAGTCAGTATTCAGTAAATTTTACTGACTACTAAAATAAGAAATCAGTATTAAGTAAAAAGTACTGATTTCTGAAATTAAAAATTAATAGTCAGTAAATTTTACTGGGTGCTGAAAACAAAAATCAGTACTTAGTAAATTTTGTTGATTACTGAATAAAAATTCAATAAACTTTACTGATTACTGAAAAAAAAGTCAGCATTCAGTAAATTTTACTAATTACTGAAATAAGAAATCAGTAAAAAGTACTGATTACTGAAATTAAAAATCAGTATTCAGTTTATTTTACTGATAATAAAAACTGATTATTTTTCCCAGTATTCAGAAAATACTGAAAAATGTCCATCTATGCTTATAAGTAACAATTGTAACTAATAAAGTTTAAACGTTTTCAAGAATAAGTAAGAGGAGAGTAAAACTATAAAATTCAAATTTAAAGAGACATTACATTTCATTATTATTCTCACTAGTACATAATTACTAATAATTTACTAGTAAAAAAATTATGGGAGAGTTAATTTGTAAATTTTCATTTTACTTTCCCTTTATGAGTATTTATTTAAAGAGTAAATGAACATAACTTTATACTTAATATCTTCTATACAACCAATTGATAATATCCAATTTGTCTTAAATCGCAAACGATCAATTTGTGAAAGCCTTCTTTTTGGAAACTATTCACGCAAATAAAATCTTTTTTTTTTTTTTTTTTTGTAATGTCAATATAACAATAACAAAAACTGACAAGTTGCTTTGTTATTTACTAAAGCCGACTGTTTTATGCGATTATGTTGTGATGATAGACCAAGGATTAAAGGCATTCATCCTTTTATGAAACAAACAAAACAACAAAAAAGAATAACGAAATCAAGAGAACAAAAATAATAACAAACAGAATTAAATGGAATTGTCTAAAGTGCTTTTTCCTTTGTTTGACATTCGTAATGCGTAAAGTTTGATAGGTTGCAGAGCCAACAAAAATGGGTGTATGTAGAAATTACTACATTTGAAAAGCTTATACATTTATTTTTCATTGTCAGACTCTTCTTAAGTATGTGTGTATGTATATACGTACATATGTATATTTTTTTCTTATGTAACATATATCGCGATAGGTATTTGATATATTAAAATGATATTAAAAACAAATGCACGTGTATCTCTTTCTAAGTCATGACGCCCAAACGTTAAATGTGTTTGATTGTATATGTAGGTATTGTTTTGACACTTGAATTAAATTCATTCTAAATCAAACACTTGGCAAGTTGCAAAGTACTCGCGCTCGTTGAGTTCTATCAATGGCTTATGCAAAAGAATGTCTTACAAAAATAAACTTAAAAATGTTAGAAACACTTAACACAGCTAAAATTCTTGTAGCACTTTAAATAAAATACCCCGAGTACTTTCAAAAGATTTCTGATGTTCCAAATATGTAACTATGAACGTTATGTTGAAAACCAATTTTAGCATACAGAGCATAAAATTTGGTTGCTACTTTTTCGTTCTTTTTGGCAATATTATATACATATATATCGATTATTTACTTGAATAGTGACATAACTCAAAATTTATGTTATTAAACTGAGTTATGAAAATTACCGTGGTAATACAAAAGACTGAACAGTAAGAGATTTAAAACAACAAAAAAGTGACTGTATTACCAAAAGCTATGTTACAAATAAACATTATGAGGACAAGGCAAGGCATAAGAAGATAATTATTATTTTCGTGTATCATCATAACTAAAATAGTTAGGTCTTAATTGATGGAATCAGGCGAGAAAAAATTAAGTGTCTTACAGCAACGCGGGCGGCCTAGCAAGTATATAATATAATCGTATAATATCTATGATAATAAAATTTTATACAGAGGTGTTTTATATGACTACAAGTAATCACTCCAATCATTTTTCGGGAGGCATTTTATCTTCTTTCGCCTTTTAAACGCTCCTCCTATATAAAACCCACTACCATAAATCACTTAAACCATTATAAATCTTAAATTTTATTTATTTAATATGTATACTACATTTATTGTTAGGATATGGGCAAATCCTGCGTGACGGACGATACATTTGTACAGATTTTGTTGTACTTAAATGTATCCTATTGTCGTTCTACACTAGATATCTTTGCACAGATTTCAGGTAATATTGTGCTATCGAATGGCGTTCATTAATTTATATACTTCTTTTGGAGGAAAAAGATATTCTCTGTTGAAGTGCTGTGACGGACGCTACAAAAAATGGAAGTGACCTTCTTTCAACACGTGTTTCTGTAATTTTCATCAAATCGACCATAGTAATAAAAAAATTGTAAATACATTAAAGATAGAGGAAAATCAGAGGATTGCAAAACAGCTTATATAAAATATTTCTAAGTTTCCAGTTTCACCAAAAATCCATAAACGTTGCGGACGCTACGTGACGGAAAAAAATTACGAAAAAATTCATATTTCATATTTTTTTTAAGTATTCGTTAATCAATGAAAATAATGGTTTTATTTGTTCCCGAATTTCATCTCCTCCCTTCGCGGTTCGCGGTTAAAATGCGATTTTTGGACACAATTTAATATTTCACAAAAAGGCTAAATACATATATTTATTTAAAGTTTTAGAATTTTTGCATTTTTTTTCGTCCCAAGAATGCTGCGGCTAGCTGTTAGAGTGTCCCAAAAATAAAAAAATAAAATTTCAAAATCATCAAATTTGCCCCACTGTATATTTTTTTAACACATAATACCTTAAATTTAATCTGTGGTTATAGACAGAGTTATTGCTTTATGAATAAGACAGACATGTGTTCGTAAATTTTGTATTTAATAAATATCATTTTGTAAAAAAATATATACTGTGACGAACGCTGCACACTTTCCTATACATATTATTCTGTAAAATGCTATATTAACATCTATATATTTTTCGTCTAATGTAAAGATTACTATAAGTTCTCTTTACGAACCAAGTTCAATTGGAGAAAAAAGAAAAATTGCACTAGTGAAATTAAAAAAAAAAACTTTATTTCTGTAACGGACACTACACACTGTGAGCCCTTTTTTACCTGACGTTATTTATATCACTCCAATTACTTTTGATGGGGCCTTTTACATCTTTTTTTGTATAAAATCAAGCAGACTTTGAGCCCCTACTGAAACTTGATACGTAAATGGATGTATTTGCGATTTTTATGAACTTAAAAAAAAACCTATTATTTTAAAAAAATGTAAAAAATTCGAGATAGGTGCAAAAAAAGACCTGCCATTCTATTCTAAAGGATCAATATATGGTAAATTTTTCCATAAACACAAATACGCGATTTTGACAGTTTAATGTTTTTCGGATTTGCCCATATGCTACATGCGACAATCGGTTACATTCAACTAAAGATCCCATATTACTTCCATTCCAGAAAACCCCTTAAATTCCACAAAATGTTCCTGAATGCTAATATATGATTAACTGTACAAGTTATGGTGTAAGTTTTGTGAGTTCACAAAATTTTGAAACTGTCGGTCAACATATGAACGACCATAGCTCCCAGAAAGTCATTAAATACAACGAAAAGTAGCTAAAAAGGCTAAATATGATACAAATCGGTTCACATTTAATGTTAATTACTCCTTTTTGTACATATTTAAAAAAAATCTTTTAGGAACATTTATAAATTTAATACAAGTAGACTGTGAGTATATCAGATTCTGACACAGACTTTCATTTGTTCAATATCTGTAAAAATTCGATAATTTTAATAATAATTGACAATGATGGGCTTCTTGATTGCATCAACCGTAACATGAATTTCTGATGCAAATATATTGCCTTATGTCACTATTAAAGTAAATAGCAATATGTACCGTCAAATACATAAATACTATGTACATTCAATGTTTGTATGTATGAACCGTAACATCTTGCAGAACACCATTAGAGAGAAATAAAATAGCATACTTTTAGGTTTGTTCATTAGAGCCTTACATTACATATGTACATATGTACTTATGCAAAATACAATTGGAAATTTTTAAATATAGAAAAATTTAAGTTTTGTATGTTATCACTTGCATATTACAAACATACTTACTTGCAATTACATATTTTTAAAATTTTGCTAAAACTTAAAACTCCGTTTAGTAACTATCATTACCAAAATAATTCAGAAATATTATCGATTCTTTTGTATTTTGGTTCCAAATTTTTATATCATTAGACCTCAAGTGGAATAATTACTTAAATAACAACAATTTACATTTAACAAGAATTCGTTATTCGTTCTCAAAAAAACACAAACAAAATTATATTCTAAGCTATAATGCACGCCATACACCCTGCGACTGTTTGTACAATTTTAATTGTAATCGGGTTGTGCTCTTTGCTTACAAACAATACAACTTCAGTACAATCTCAATATACAATTTTATTTTAAAAGGTGAAGGTGTTAGTAAAGATGGCTGTTTGTGCTCTAATTGATGAGGTTTTTTAAAGAGAGTAGATGATCACTTCTCCGCTGAAAATGAAGAACAAAACTGAATAATATTGCACAAACTTGTTCACAAACGTTTCAATTCTGTTGTACAACTTGCAAAAAAATCAAAATTTTTTGATCTTTTGTACAACCAACCCCAACTTACACACAACGACCACACGAACTTTACAATCAGCTTTGCAACAATTTAAAGTTTGACCAACTATCGCAACGTGTGTGACTTTCATAACAATACATAAGAATAACTCTTATTAAGACGCTCTCCATTTGGCCAACCTTGCTCTAAAGAACTGTGGGACATATCGTCGTGCTGGAGTTTATGTGCTTTATACGCCAAAAATGCATTTTGAGAAAATCGGCCTTGAAGTTTTAACTTCATTTTTCAACTTAACGGCGTATAGATCAAAATAGTACAAAAAAAATCTGTTTTGAAGGATATATAACAAAACAGACACAATTTATTTCAGAAACTAGACGAGATAGCCGAAAACGGATTGCAGGTTTGAAATATTTATGTTCAAAAACCATCATTAACTCAAAATGTGTAAAATGACGGATGCCAAAACTCTGATCATTATTATAACCGTTATTTAGAGCACTTCTACTGTAATAATCCAAAATTTTTGGGTCAATGTTTGACGTTTAATAAAACATAGCTCCATCATTTCACACTGGAGTGAAGCCGACAATTAAAACGTGATTAACTGACTTTAGAGTATCGATGGTAAAAATTCTTATTTAAAGAAGAAGGAAGAAATGTTTTATTAAGACAATATGCAGTGTCTCAAGTCCAACAAAACAGTATAAAAATTGCGTTAATTGAGCTTCTAATGGCCTCTGCATCCAACGTATTTTCTAAGCATACCCCATAGTAACTTCCTACTTTTCTTAAAATTGAAGAGATTAGAGAATAAGTCTGTAAAGTTTAAATTCAGTCTTTGTCAATTTGCTAGTCCTAAGTGAATACATTTACAAATTTTCAACGAAATAATAAACCTATAATACCCATTTTACTTTTAGTGAAATCTATAAAAAAAATATTTCGCATACACCTAAACATGTTTATAAAAAGTTTGTTTTGTGTATATGTATATTTGATTTCACAAATACATATTTCCATAATTTGTACGTTTATATTCGTATATTTTAAGTTGTATAATCTAAGCCTCTAAGGAGCCACTTACAAACATATTTTGTGCATTTATGAAAGTGATCACAACTCTTTTCAAGGAATACCAAACAGCCAAACAGGCAGCTAGACAAAAATACAAACTGCCAAATACATACACACGTATAAATCTACACAAAACTTAAACATACAAACATTCATTTATCCGTCCTTTCTGAATGGTATTTAAATTTAAGTATGTATTTAAAGCTATTATTAGCATAATTATAGGCGCATTAGCGCATGCAGTAACACCAAGAACGGCAAAACATTTTCAAATGTTTTACCACAACATACATAATAACTACATTACTCAAATACATACATACATGCATATATGTCTAACTTATGTAATGTATACGTTGAGTAGAGTGCATTTTCTGGTATATTAGTAAATACAAAGAGTATCCAAGAATAATTCCTATATTTTAACCTAAATTCTTATATAATTGTTTTTACGCACAAACATTTATATATCTCAATTAACATAGTTTTTTTTTTTTTTTAATGTGACTCTTAAAAAATCTTGTTTAAAAAAATAGCTTAGAAGTTTTATTATTAATTTGAGAAAATTTTTAACTTAAAAATATTTTTTTAATAAATTTGATAAGATTAGTCTAGGTTGCAAAAGGAAAAACTTTTACCATGCCTAAAGCTCTTGCCTATTTAAATATATCTTGTGAGATGATGATGACCATTATAAACACAGATATAGCGCCATCTGGTGCTTCATATGTTTAACACTATAAAATACCCAGTTACAAATCTAATTGCTCATCTTTCTCCTATGAATTATGTATGTATATCGCAGATTTCTTACTTCGTTTTTTTTTAATGTACAATTTAATTTGTAATACCCAACACCAAAAATAATGGTTGGTATTAAGATTGTCATTCCGTTTATAATTTCCTTAATATATGCTCAAAATACAAAAGGAATATATATTGTGAATCTTTATGAAATTGAGAGATGTACGTCTGTCTATCCGTCTTTCTTTTGAAAGCACGATAACGAAAGGAGCTAGGTCACTGAAACTTAGCAAAGATATTCATCATTTCTGCAAAAATTTTGAAATTAGGCAAAATCGGTTTTCATTTGGCCATAGCTCCCGTATAACCTCGTCTAGGCTAACCGCTTACTTTACTTTACTTAAAAGGCCTATATTACAACCTGTTAAGGTCAAAGGCCGAGCATATTTTAGAATTCCATGCGCTTCGATCTTGTGCGCATATTCTCCAATTTCGTAAGCCAAGCTTTGTTAAATTTTCTTCTACTTGGTCTTTCCATCGAAGTTTCGGTCGTCCTCGTCTTCGAGTTCCCTCGGGATCATGTTCAAACACTTTTCTTGCTGGAGTACTTTCATCCATTCGCACCACATGTCCCAGCCAACGCAAACGCTGCTGTTTGATGCGTTTTACTATGTCAAAGACTCCAAGAACAGCTTCATCGGCTTGTGCAAGTGCCCATGATTCAGCACCATATAATAACACTGGTAGTATAAGCGTTTTGTAGAGCGTAATTTTAGTTCTTGTTGAGAGGATTTCATTCCTAAGCTGCCTGCTTAGGCCGAAATAGCATCTGTTGGCAAGTATGATTCTTCTTTTAATTTCGATACTTATGTCATTATTTATATTTACTGCGGTACCAAGGTAGACAAATTCTTTAACAACCTCGAAGCTATAGTTGTCCACGGTTACGTGTTGTCCAATTCTAGTGGATTGCTTGCTAGTAGAGACCATTAGTTTTGTTTTGGATTCATTGACTACTAGACCCATTTTCATTGATTCCTTCTCAATACTGGAAAATGCGGCAGTCACCTCACGCAATGTGCGCCCCATAATATCAATGTCATCGGCAAAAGCGAGTAACATGTGCTTTCTGCTAAAAATTGTGCCAGTTGTATTAACTGCAGCACCACGCAAGATTTTCTCTAACAAAATGTTAAAGAGATCACATGATAAACTGTCGCCTTGCCTAAAACCTCGCTTAGTTAAAAAGGGTTCTGAAAGGCTTTTACCTATTTTAACTGACGATGTTGTGTCAGTTAATGTCATCCTGCACAACCTTATTAACTTCGTAGGAATGCCAAATTCTGACATTGCTTTATACAGCTTTGTTCGTATTGGGCTGTCAAAGGCAGCTTTGTAGTCAACGAAGAGGTGGTAAGTGTCTATTTGCTTTTCTTGGGTCTTTTCCAGGATTTGACGCAGAGTAAAGATCTGGTCAGTGGTGGATTTACCTGGTCTAAAGCCACATTGGTAGGCCCCTACTATTTCGTTCATCTTGGGTTTTAGCCTTTCACACAGGATGCTCGATAAAATTTTGTAGGCAATTGAGAGGAGACTTATGCCTCTATAGTTAGCGCATACGGATTTATCACCTTTTTTGTGCACTGGACAAAGAACACTGAGGCTCCAATCGTCAGGCATACGTTCTTCTAGCCATATAGAATTCAGGAGTTGAAACATGTACTTTATTAATTCATCACCTCCGGTCTTAAAAAGCTCTGCTGGTAATCCATCAGCACCCGCAGCTTTGTTATTTTTTAGACGAGATATTGCAGCTCTTATCTCACTTATGTAGGGTGGTGGGAATATAATGCCGTCATCACTGATTTGTTCAGGCATGTCATGGTCACTTTCACTTGATACCAGCAATTTGCAGAAGTGCTCATTCCATAATTTCAAGACGCTCTCAGTATCCGTCACCAGGTTTCCTTGATTGTCCTTACATGAGAGAACACAATTGCTAAAACCTTCAGTTTGGTGTTTGATTTTTTGGTAAAATTTTCTCATCTCATTTCGGCTCTTATACATCTCAATTTCATCAAAAACGCAATTCTCTATTTCTTTCTTTTTCCTTCTGAATATGCGTTTTTCTTCCCTCTTTTTTTCGCGGTATCTTTCCAAAGTTCCTCGCGTAACTACATTCTGTAGAGTTGCCATATAGGCTAACCGCTTATTTGCTAATAAATCACAAATTATAACAGTTATGATAATAAAATTTTATATATAGAAGTTTTACATAAGCTCTAGGCATATATATAAAATTTCATCAAAATCGGTTCACACTTAACCATAGCTCCCATACAAAACACTTAAGAAAACAGCACAAATTTCACCTCAAATACACTTAAATGGCAATAAATTATAAACTGTAATAGCTATGACGACTAAATTTAGTACAAGAGAGTCTTATGTGAATACCAGCCAGTGTGCAAAATTTTGTTACAATCGGTCATCATTTGAGCTCCCATATAAACTTCGGAAACACAAAAATACAAAAAGAAAATGGGATTTATGTCGGTCTGTCAGTCAGATAAACGCGGACAAAGGACAAAATTCTACAAAAGTATTTTCGATATCTTCAAAAAGTTGTGTATTAATAAAAAAATGAGCTCCCATATAACCCCGCCCCGGGAATCACATTAATGCAGATAAATTAAATTCAGTAGTAAATGTTATGACAACCTTATTTAGAACAGAAAAGTTATATTCAACTATTTGTCAGAATGTCAAATTTTATAGGAATCGGTTCAAATTTGACCATATAAAAACCACCCCGGAAACCACTAAAATGCCACAAACGCCAATTAAAAGCTATTAAATTATAAACTATGACAGTTATGGCTACTATTTTTGCGAAAATAAGCTTTACTAAAATATCAGCCAATGTATTACATTTTGTGACATCCCCTTTTTATATCCACTATCAAAAAGAATGGGGATACATTCAGTATATAAATTAGATAGCTATAAATCAATGTTAAGTCCAGAATTTATATACGGTGGATGCACTAGGAACTCCTAACAAAATATATAGACCGGCCGTATTACTATCAACGTGTATGGTCTAACTATTAAGCACAACATCTTATTCCCGGTTATGAGACCAAATTTTGTGCAAAGTAAATATCATGGAAACCACTTAGATACTTTTAAATATTGAACTAGTATAAAGATACCGAAACACAATTTAGTCCAAAGATTTTACCAACAATAAAAATTAGAGTAAAAATTGTTTCTCGAATTCGGTCCACGTTTTGAATTAGCTGCACCCTCGTTGATATATGAGATATGTTTCTAAATTTAGCATAATTAGATAGTTGGTACATAATATTTGGCATAGCCGAATATAACACTCTAACTTGTTTATATTTGAAATCAAAAAGCAATTTTAAAATTAACTTTTTAAATTTGAATGTGTAACGAAGTTTTCCTGTGGCTAGGGTAAAACTCACCGGTTGCCAAGGGTTCAGCTACAAAATTTTTTATTTTTGCAGGGGCTGAGAAAGAAACACTGGACGAATTAAATTTTTAAACATACAAAAGTATTCTCTTTATTTACACAAAAAAATATATATATCTTCTCTTAATCTAGTTGCTAGGTTATTACAAAGACTCTCTTTAATAATTGTATCGACGCTAAGAGAATCAAGCGGCGGGAGCAAGGATAGGACAGTTAATTCTTTCCTTGTTCTCTCCGTTTGATCGGATAGGAATTTACTGCCAGCATCTAACCACCAGGCAGTATTTCCACTCTCTTACTATTGTTAGTATTATTTGATGTAGGCCAACTAAGAGAAACAACTCTCAATTGGTGCCGTCCACCAAATCAGGAAGCTATAAGCAACCAGCAGCTAACCACCAACAGCTTATTTCTTACTGTTACCAACTTTCCTAATGCCTATATAAACTGGGAACCTGCTAAATAAGAGAAAGCGTCTCCTATTGGGCCTGTTCACCCGTTCCGAAAGGAATAATTGTTCACCGGCTAACCAACAAACGATTATCCCTTACCAACCTAATTTCGTTTGCTCTTATTGATGACTGTTTGGGTCACCAATCCGGAAAGATATTAATTACTTAGCAGCTAACCAACAAGTAATTATATCTTACCTCTGCAAACGATGCAACAAGACTGACCCCATTCTTTGGGCGCTGTTGCCTTTTGTACTTTCTCATGGCTACTTATTTTAGTATTAAACATTACAAATATTACTACTAAATATAACAACTAAGTGATCTTAACTTAAATGAGTCTCCGCTAGTGGGCGACTCAAAATCCGTTAAATTTAAATATTTGAATTCAAAATACATAAATAACTTTCTAATTGAACTAAATTAACACTTCAGTTTCTTTTAGAAAATAATAAAAATATAATATAATAATAAAAAAAAAAAATAAATATTCCGGGATAATTAAAAAGACTACAAACTTCTGTGGGGATAAAAACAAGGGACGACTTTTATCGTCACAAATGTAGTCTTTTAATTGAAAAATTAGGTTTATTCTGGCTTAAATTCATTTTTTATTTTCAAATTATTAATTTGAAAATTTGTTTAGAAAAACTGAAAAAAATATTTTTTTGAACGCGGCTCAGGGTTGCAATTGTCCTGTGGCGGGACAGACCATAGGACATCATCAGCATTTAGCGCCCTAGACCACAGTCGAGTTGTCAAATTGCAGAGATAGTATTTTAAGGTATATTAATTCTACCGTATTTTTAATCTTAAATATTAAACAATTTTTTTATATTTTTATTTAATATCGATAAACCTGACTTAATGTTGTCGAATATCTTTTAGCTTTGTTAACAAATTAACTGGCATTTAATGCTATTAAATCTCAAAAAGCAACGATACAATGAACATTTTTAATTTTAATCAATTTAAATTAATTTTGTAATAAACAACACCCTGAGTTGTAATAAATCAGAATTATAAATTTTCCAAATCACTTAACAGAAGTTTCTTATTTGTGCCTTAAGGTATTGTTACTTCAATATTTCTTATTGAATATTATCAAATATTTATTTGGTGCAGATTCAATTGTAACCCAATAGTTCTAAATAAAAATCCAGCCTCTAACTAGAGTTTTGGAGAATGTCTTTCAATTTAGAACTGCTGTGATACAGTTTCAAAATTTAGAATTATTTTAATACATACAAATATTTACCCTCAGACACATATACAATCAAACCTTCACGCATACAAAAGCAACCACTCTCTGTTTAGGTATATTGCAAACGAAAAGGACACAAGTCAAAATTGAGAAAGAACAAACAATCTTTAAACATCTCAAAAAAAAAAAGTTAATTGAAATCTTGTCAAATTAACAAATCAATTTGCATTAAAGTTAACGTTCTTATTGTTGCTGTTGTCGCTTCAGAAGCTGCTGTTGTTGTTTGTGGTAATTTAGGTAAAGTAAACAATTTATGACTTAAGGTCACTCTCGTCCTTAAATATTCTAAATTGTACTTCTTATGTAAATACTTTCTTACATACAAATATATTTAGAGAAAATGAGGATAATGATAACAATGAATGAATTCAAAATTAAATCTGTTGTTGCTATTTTAAATTTTACAAAAACGTCAATCAATATTAGGTACTTAAGAACGTTATATAAGAAAGTATTTCCATGAATTCTCATCTTTTTACTGTTTTATAATTTAATGTAATTATACCCTACATAATCATAGGTGGGAAGGGTATTACTGATTGTTTACCGAGAGTAGGGTTTATATGGGAACTCAGGTTGTGGATCGGTTAATTTTTATACCAAACTTATCCAAATTATGAGGTTTTTCTTCCCAAATTGTTTCGTTTGGACCTACCGTGTTCTTAACAAAAAGACATACGAATATTGCCCATCCGTATAAGGACCCAAACTACATATATCTACTTTATTCCATTACTTTGATATAAAAAAATTTAACATTTTTCTAAACATTAAAAACACAATAAGATTACGCCTGGATTTAACCTTCGTATCATATCAGTCTTTTATTATTTAATTAGCTCTCAATTTTATATCTAACCATAAGGGTATCATTCTTTAAATATCATATTTAAAAACGTTGAAGGAATTCTTTTTGCAAACAACCGAAAACAAAATTACACTTTATGTCGTTTTACAAAGTTATATTTTGATTAACTTTAGAGTTAGTCACTTTATATACACTTTAAAAAACTATTCTTAGTCTCACTGTTCTCTTATGCGCGTTTCAATTAAAACTCTGCCACGATATTAGTTCGTCAGCCTTTTATAGGAGAAAAAAGAGTTTCTAGCATTTTCTGCAGATGTAAACAAAGAACTGCTGTCGGCGATTGCACTAACAATGCGGTTTACTAATGTTAATGCATGTTCCAATACACATGATCAAGAAGACACTCATACGTTGTACAAATGGATTATCTAAAGCAGTGATCGACAAAAGCTAGCCCGAGGGCATTTATCTTTTTTATTTTCACACATATTGCTCACACAGATAGGAAAACGATAACAATTGTTTATCTTAAGATAAATCATTCTCTCACGAGCATTCAAATAAACAAGTTGTGTTGTTAGTGTCTTACTAGCAAAACAACTTATTAGTTTGAATACAGTGCATAGATAAAGAGAGAATTACAAAAATAACCAACACACACACACAAGATGCGATAGTATTATTTTGCCGGACACTGATCTAAAGTTAACAGCAACAGAGAGAGAGAGTTTAGATAAAGCGAAAAATGTTGCTCTACTCCAACAGTAAAACATTAAGAGAAAATGTTGTTCTGCTTATAGACACGGACACAATAACAACTACACTAATAGAATCATTCGAGAAAACTAGGGGAAGAATTATAAGTAGTGAACTTTGCACAATGAGGCGGATTACTTAAAAATTCGTGACAATATCAATAAATCGAACTTTATTGGATAGAAAATTCATGAAATGAATGCTTCATTATGATTAATGCCGTGTGGTCGCGGCGCACTATGTTATTTCTGCTGCAAAAAAGCCATTTTCTGATCACCGCTTTTGAAAAGTGTAATGATGCAGTTCTTTAGAGAAGAGTGTATTTACCTTCCTAAAGCATTAATCGACCAAAACCTCTATTTTTATTATTTGCTATTTAACACGATGTAAAAATAAAGCATTCAATTGTTACGCATAATTCTGTGGCTTGGTGCTAAAAGGGCCGATGTCAAAAAGAACAGTTTTGAGAAAATTAGAATTGAAATTTTGATAAGATTTTGTTTTATATATAGCTCAAGTTTCCAAGTTTATTTAAAAAAGATTATAAATTAACAAATAAATATCACATTGGCTCTTTTAGCACTAACTCATTATTACATTTTATATTTTTTCTGTGCCATTGGCCCTATTACAAGAAAATATTGACAAAAGAAACAACATTATTTAGCAACTTTCTGTTATGTTACTACAAATATTATTGAATTTAGAGGATATATGTATGTATACATCTAATAACTTATAACATATATATCTAATAACATATGGTATTAAATTGCTAAATTGCCCTTTTAGCATTTAGATTTTATTCAAAAATAAAAAAAAAATTGTTAGTGAAAAAAGGGCCAATGTCAACATTGGCCCTTTTAACAATAACAATTTTAGATGAGTTTAGAGTGACATTGGCCCTTAAATTTCTAATAAAGATGTTCTGGAATGAGCTAAAGATTGGCTGTTGGAACAAAATAAAGGAGAGTAAAAAGAGGAACCTAACGCAATGACTAACTCAAAACATCCGAAAACTGACATTGGCCCTTTCAGCACCAAGCCACAGAATTAAGAAAAATAGGTGAAAAAATAAGGTCCCAAGGCAGGTAACCCAAGGAATTGACGGATTTCGAAAATTTTATTAATTTTATACAAAAGTTCAACACCCTTAAATTTTTTGCACTTCGATGTATAAAGGAATACTACTGTACGGCACAATCAACAACTTTTCGCAGTATTTGTCAAAGTACTTTTTTTATCAAAAGTACTTTGACTTTGAGTAAATCAATTGTAGCGACCGCTGTGTGGCACTGGCTCCGTCCTGTTAGAATCACATATCAGCAAGATTAATAGCACGTAATTTAGGTACTAAAAAGTTCCGATAATCATCGTTTTTAAAGACTTCAACAGGCCATAAAGCACACCATACAGTAATTTTCTGTGGATGTAATTGTGTGCCGATAAAAGCTTTGGAATCTTCAAAAATTCAAATAACAAATAACCGAATAATTTGTCTCTATTAATCGATTAAACAAACTAGTTTTTTTATATATTAATACATATTTAATTTAAATATATCCAGCTCTAATATCTTATAAAGACTGCTAATATATAACAATAAAAGTGTTTTTTTATAACTTTGGTAAACAATTTTTTTTTCTTTGTCTGCAGGGTGTTTTTACTGACACTCTGGAACTTTACTTTTTCTGAATTTGTTTAACTGACTATTGAAAAAACCAAAAAAAGAGTTTTTAAAACGATTTAAAAAAAATACTTTTTTTTCGTCCCATGCAGAAGTGACTTAAGGTAAGCCCATTGCAATGGGCTGACCTTAAGTACAATGCATTGTAATAAAAACAAAAAAGTAAAAAAAGTCAAACTTATAAAAATTTTTAAAAATAATAAATTTTTTATTGTATAAGGAAAGTTTTCAACCGACTTTTAATTTTTTAATTTTTTTTTTAAGTTTTTAAAAATGTATTCTAAGTGGAAATTTTTCAAATGTAAAAAATTTGGGGTACCTCTTTCTGTAAAATGACTTTAAATTTTTTGGGACAACAATTTTTGATTTTTCACATTCAATTTTAATCGAATAATTTGTCATTATTCGATTGTTAATCGATCAAGTTTGAACACCGAATAATTATTCGCACGATTAATCAAATAAACCAAAACCTCGAATAATTGAATACCCTAGTGCGCATTTATACTGTTTTTTTTTTTTTTGGTGATCCATAGCTTTCTAGGAAAACGAAAGTACATAATAACTTAAGGACATAGACTTGAGGAATTAATATTAAATATTATTTGTTTTAGTAAATTAATTAAATATTTAACAATTTTATTTATTTCTAAAATATTTAAATTGATTTACTTTTTCTTTAATTTTTGATTTCCGTTAAATGATTAACCCTTATCCTGTATTTAATGGGTCAAAATTGCCCAAGCAGTTTAATTTGCTCATTATTTTTTTAAATACATTGATATTTTTAAATTTTGTACGATTATTGTTAAGAATTACTACTACAATTTAAATTCTTATTTTTGTAGACCTTTTCACAAGTCGTTTAAAAAAAAAACTTAAGCAATTGGTACATTTAGGTTAAAATATTTGAGTATTTAAAATTGGGCAAAATTGACCCACAAATGTCATATGCATTATACTTTTTGAATACAGGATAAGGGTTAATGATGAGGTACAACAATATTTTCAGCAAACGAATAATCATATAAATTATTTAAACAACAAAAATTCTTTTTTGATTTTCTCATTTTCCCTTGTGTTTTTTTCAGATTTTAAAGGAGTATCTCTTCACGCAGAATTGTTAAAACAAGGGGACTCATAACCCTTGACCAATTTAAAAATAAATGAAAAAGCAACAAAAAAAACAAAAGAAATAATTCTTTAAAAATAAAAAAAGTCTTTAAAAAAAGGAAAGGAAAAAGAAAACACTTTCAACGAAAAACAAATCGCTAAGGACTTTAAAGGAAGCAGCGAACAAGAAAAAATATAAATAAATAAAACAAAAATATAATAAAAAACGCCACGGAACAAAGAAATAAGCTTGCGGACAACAAAAACTAAATTTGATCTTTTTCTTAAATTATTAAGGAAATTGTCCCAAAAAAAAGGTTAAAAAAAGAATCTCAAATTTAAGATAAAAAATCAAAAAAGAACTTAGAAACAAGCAATAGGAAGGGTTAACAGTTAACTTAACTTTCATTCTAGAGCGTTTATGTTAACAAAAACTGAACAATAAAAACAAAAATTGTAAAAGTTGGAAACAATATCAGCAGTAGCAGCAGCAAGAATGCGCTCGAACAATTTTATTGTAGCCTTGGCTACAATTGGTCTGGCGGTTATCTTATGTTCTAATTTATCATTCGCCCTTCCACCCACTTATTCAGATGAACCACCTGCGGTCAACGATAGTGGTGGCAAGGACGATGATAGTGGTGGCTACATTATTCCACAATTTAACCTTCATTATGCTCCACTACGACAACATGGACAACATGAAAAGCAGCAGCAGCAACAACAACAACAAAATAGCAGATATCCTGATCAACACCCGAATTTAAGTTATTTTACAACATCGAAAACAAGTTCAACACCAACCTCAACATCATCTGGTGCTGCATCAGCAGCAGCCTCGTCCTACTTGTCGACAACGTCATCGTTATCAGATGCAATATCCGCAACATCAACAAAACCATCCCTGCAGGCAGCTCATGTTTATAAGGCTGATGTACCAACGCACATTGAACCGGAAGCCAACAAGGTTGTAAATGCAGTCAAGTTGGCCAGTGCAATCTCATCCTCAGCTGCTACCGGACCATTGTACACAACCAATACAAACACAAAGACTAATTCTAACATCAATTCCGAAACTGATGATGACTTGTCAAAGAAAATTATTGGTTCAAGGTAAGTAAATTATCGTATCAGAAAGTAGTCAGTCAATGCCTCACTGCATCTTTTACAAGTACAAATATCCCAGTGACAAATTTTTATAACTTCGGAAACACTTTGATAGACTGTCTCGCGCTTGTATAGGAAAACATTTTTTTTCGAAATCAGTTACTCTTACCGCGATGAAGAAAGGGTTAATCTCGTCCAATATTAAAAAACCCTTTAGCATAGGTTTTCCATAAACGAAGCAATAATATTAGTTATCTTTTTTGTTAAAATTGAATACAAGTAAAATTTATTGAGCATTTACTCGAATTTACATTTTCGCGAAATTCTTCCATGTGAAATCACAGGTACGGCGAAACGGTTCAAGATATACACCTAATTTTTTGGGTTTTATTCTCCCATTTGTCTGTTTTAACACACTGGAGATCAAATTCTAAATTTGTAATATTTGTTGAACAAAATTTTCAAAAAATTAAAAAATTATTTTTGAAACCGACCTAAGAAAAACGTACCATTTTCCAACATGAAATAAACTGAGTAAATTTGATTATATTTAAACAAAAATGAACTATTTACTAGTAACAAAACATTAAATGATAAATCACGTCTAACTTTGGAATTTCTTTATTTACAACATACAATTTTGGTGCATATCCTTAGGCTCGTTTTCAAGGACATGAATTTTCGGGAGAAAACTGCGTAACTTTCAAACTACCTCATGGATTTTCGTTTTTCACGATTTAAAATAATTCGTTTATTTTTTATTTTAATATTCTAAATTTTTTCTTGTAAAAATTATTTTTGGTCTAAATTTTGCAAAAACAAAAAATAACCCATTTATCAAAATACAAATGGGCTCTTAAACTTTGGACTCGATGCGTGCCCATAGAACGTTATCCGATTTGGCTCAAATTTTCAGATCTAAACTTTTAGACCTAATGTCACAATATTCCGTAGAAAACATTTGAAATCAAATAAAACAAATTTTTCTGTCACCCTAATGGTGCATTCTTTGTGAATTTTGTTTTCAAATAATATCTTAACCGTTTATTCTCCGGGTCAAATGCCGAAATTTGGATTTTTAAAAGTTATTACTCAATATCAGGAAATTACATATATTTATTATGTTATAGGGTGAAATCAAAACACATATTTTGATCCACATTATCTTCGACTTTGTTGAAATTTTGTATACATTCCCTCAGCTCATACAAATTTTAAGGGTTCTTCAAAATCTTTAATTTAAATTTAATTTAGATTTTATGGCGGTCCAAAATTCGTTTTTCTTTTCAAAACATACCCGATTTATATGCCTATAACTATTGATACGGTTATCAGATTTTTTTAAAACTGGGCTTATATTTTAGCGTTTGTCCTTTGTCTTCATGTTCTTTTAATTAAAAAATGTAAACATGTATTGGAGAACAAGAAAGATCAATAAAGTCTTTGACTCAAGGATATCTCAAAAAGCATATCTTCCATTTTCCTAATTCTTCTCCCAAATATGAATTATAGTGTCAAATTTATATACGTCAAATTTGTTTGTTAATTTTTGCGCTTTTCTACCTTTAGTACTATTTTTACTGGGATATAACTTCATGTAAAATGCACATGTCGATTTGATTCCAATCATAATTGCATATGTATTTACGTATGAATTACTTCAAATACACACATAGTTACAATTGAAATTGAATACCTCTACCAAATGAACCTTAACCAAAATCTTATTGTGTTCTTTTTCTTTGCTCACTTCGAATTAACTTAATTTTTACTCGCATTGGTCTAAAATTTAAGTGAGTTAAAATTACAGAGAAATAAAAATGTTGCTACACTACTTAAAAAACATTTTGCATGTATAGAATAAAGTTATCAGAATATGTCATATATCACTTAAATGATAACTAATTGGTCTGCACTTATTGGTTTCGAGGATAAAAAGTACCAATATTTACATGCTTCACCTACAATTCAATCCATTTATTGTTTTGTGAAAATAATAAGAAATAAAATATACCCGTATTTAAAAAGATCTATATATCTATATATATAAATATCTGCATATTCTATATATTCTAAATATATGAATAATATACATTGTATATATGTATATTATAAATGTGTCTGTAAGTTTGTTTATTTGTATATTTATGTGTTAATGATTGAATAACTCCTTAACGGTTTAACGGAGCAGGGTATGGCCCCTTCCCCTATACAAATACAATACCTATAACTGGTAAATAAATTTTGATGAAATTTGAAATGCTAATAAAGTTTTAATCGCCTATGTCCCATTTTTAAACTAGGTCCGGGAAGGGTTCTAATTAGAGAACCCTTCCCGGATATATGTATATAATAAAAATGAGTTTGTAAGTTTTTTTTTGTTTGAGATTAAATAACTTCTAAACAGCTCAACCAATTTTTACTACATTTTGAATGTCATAGAATTTTCCCTTTAGGTGATCCGGAAAGGGCCCAAGTAGGGTAAATAGTGCAAAATTTAATATATATCATTAAATGATAAATCTAGTAAACCAATTTTGACGAAATTTGAAATTTAGATAAAGTTTTATTTACAAGTTCCAATCGTCCATGTCCCATTTAAAAACTTATTCCGGGAAGGGGTCTAAATAGAGGGTCGAATATGGCTATATTTAAAACTTATAATTCTGAGGGAATCCAATTTACTACGTGTACATCAAAGTCAACTGCAAACTGCCTTGAGACCAGTAGAAGTGTAAGATGAAGCAAACATACTGTATTCAGGCCAAAGAGAATGCAAATCTTCTTTTAGGGCTCATGAGACCGAAGATCGCAGAAACTTCAATAGCCCCGGAGACGGAGGATAAAACTAATTCACGACATATTGCCTAAAGTGAACGGCAATCCACTTTAAGGAAATATTATCGGGAAACTGCAACATCTGGCAGCCTCACTAGCAATTCAAGACGAATTGCCCAAAAAGCAAGCCATTCTACTTTAAGGGCTCATGAGACCGAAGATCATAAAAATACTCGATTATCGAGAGAACGGCAATGTCAGGCCGTTTGAAGGAGGATGAAACAAATTAACTACATAGCCCCGGAGACGGAGGATAAAACTAATTCACGACATATTGCCTAAAGTGAACGGCAGTCCACTTTAAGGAAATATTATCGGAAAACTGCAACATCTGGCAGCCTCACTAGCAATTCAAGACGAATTGTCCAAAAAGCAAGCCATTCTACTTTAAGGGCTCATGAGACCGAAGATCATAAAAATACTCGATTACCGAGAGAACGGCAATGTCAGGAAGTTTGAAGGAGGATGAAACAAATTAACTACGTATTACTCAAAGTGAACGCCAGTCTACTTTGAGGGCTCAGACCGACGATCATAGAAATATTCGACTATAAGAAGAACGGGATCGCCTGGTAGCTTCAATAGCTGCGGTAGCAAAGGATGAAACAGATTCACGATGTATGCCTAAAGACAACGTCAGTCTACTATGAGGTCTCATGAAACTAAAGATCGTAGAACTCCACGCTACTTCAATAGTTGCGGAGACGAAAGATGAAACCAATTTACGAAGTGTAGGTCAAAGATAACGTCAGCCTACTTAAAGGGCTCATCAGGCCGAAGATCATAGAAATATGCGACTATCAGGAGAACAACAGTTCAATTACAACAGAGGATGAAACCAATTTACGACGTATTCGGCAGAGTCAACGGCAGGCCGTCCTGAGAATTTTTGAGACTAATACACCGTGGTATAGCAGGTTAGTCATCCGCCTAGCATACCAGAGGCCCAAGTTCGATCCCTGGCCAGACTCACTTGAAAAAATAAATTTTCAAAAAAAG
This sequence comes from Stomorhina lunata, assembly GCA_933228675.1. Taxonomy (NCBI): domain Eukaryota; kingdom Metazoa; phylum Arthropoda; class Insecta; order Diptera; family Rhiniidae; genus Stomorhina; species Stomorhina lunata. The sequence continues at coordinate 69,912,006 of OW121744.1, forward strand.
CGGCGGTTCACCTCATAACTCAGCTAGCCACCGGTCATAACTAATGCATTTGCCGTTCGGAGCCGGCGTTAAAACGTAGGTCCCTTTCAATGAGTCTAAAAATAGAATCGGATGCAGCTCATTGTCTGAGAGAAGTACCCCTTGTTCCAATTGGAATGTTGTCGGGGAATTATATATATATAAACAACAGGCTAATATTCGATGCATTAGACGAAAACAACGTCAGGTTACAAGAATAATTGTGGAAAACCAAGAAGAAACACTGTAGAGAACCGTGCAACGCCGGGTACAACAACGTAGTAATTTCATAAAACTTAAAGAACCTAAAATACACTTTTTAAAAAGAACCATTTTTACCTTCACTGACGATATGCTTTTAAATTAAAATAAAAATAGGAATCCCTCTTTAAATATTTTTATTGACAAATTTTGTAAGATACTTGCGGTTTAATCTTGACCCATTTTCATAATTTGTCTGAAACGGAAATTATTTAAGCTCTAGCTACTTAAAAATCTAAAGAAAAGTTTGGAGTTCCCTTTTGTATTTTCCATTATTTTTAATTAAATTGATTTCATTTTAAAAGTTCCTTTTCGTTTTCCCATAATGTTTGTCCATCCGAAGAATCCTTTCTATATTTAAAATATACTCTTGTACAATTAATAACATTTAATGTGTGTATTTTTACGTTAAAGGGGTTTTCGTACCAGAGTTAGTATTCGTACCTTTTGTATTACAACATTCATCGCTCCTTTCCTCTTCTTTCCTTTTACATTTATTACATTTTTTCTAAAGCTTTTACAGCATTTTTGGGTTTTCTTTTAATGTGCAAATACTCGTAAATATGTACTTTTATGTACATTTACTATGAGAATATACATAAGTACATATACATACATATATACTTATATACATACATACATATGCAGGTTGTGTTAAGTTGTTAGTATTTGCGGATTCCATTGGTTGTTAATGAGAATCTATCGGATTAACAAAATAATTTTTAGTTCATTGGTCAGATCTAACAGATGTTACGAGTTGGTTGCTTAAGTTGTAAAATAAATCCATTAAGGAAATTAGTTTAATTTTCTCACATTTTTTTATGTCTTTAAATTGAAATCCTTAAAATCTGAAATTTTACCATTTTTAAAGGGTTTCATGTTAAAAATATATAAAAGATAGAAAAACTTTGAATTGTATACCGAGAACCTATATTTAAAACCGCCTATGAACCATTTTTTTTTTTTTTTTTCAAAATAACTTTTTATTGGGAAAATGTTTTTTTTATATCTTTAAATAAAAATAAGAGAGAAGAAATTCATTAAATAACTTTGCCTTAAATACATATGTATATTGTAGAAGAAATATTGACTTATATTTAAATATTTGGGATGTTAAACAGTTTTTTGTCTCTTCTTACAAATATTCTATTTGGTTCATAGTTGGTATTCAATATAGGCTCTCGATATGTTATGATAATTAAAATGTTTGTGTACCAACACCTTAATAGGTGGTGGTGCATTTTAAATTGGTCTGTCAGCAATATTTCAGTATAACGATCGACTAAGAAAAATGATTGGTACTTCTGGACGGATTGACTGTTGTCTATTTAAAGCTTACAATTCTGAAGAAAGATTTATAAATTTGACACAGAATATAGGCCTAGATGAGGACATGCAAAAACCATTTTCAAAGATTTCGAAACACGTACAAAATTTCGAGATACGTATTTGCGAAAAGCCGTTGTACTTTAGTACCTCCAACTCCCACATTTGTGGAGCGATTTTAAAATTGTAAACAGTTTTGGAAAGGTATCATGGCTTTACAAGAAGTATGCATAAAGCTTATATTCTAGATAAGTTTTTAACAAAAGTTTCGCTTTTTTATTTTTTAATAATTTTTAAAATTCAAAAGAAATTATTTCAATAACAAAAATCACTAAAACGCTTGTAAATCTAAAGATAATAAGAATTTCAAGTTTATTTTTTGCACACATAATTTTTGTAAAAACTGTAATCAATTTCAGATAATCGGCCTACATTTGACCCTACCTCTCATATAAGTCCAAATGACGGAAACAGCTTAAATATATAAGTTTTGGTAAAATGTTTGTATGACGGCAAAATTTAGCTAATATTTGTCTTTATACAGGAAAAATAACACCTTTGACCTTAGTGGTGAAGGGTATCGTATGGTCGGGCTTGACCAACTATAGCACTTTCTTACTTGTTTAAATGTTATCTTAAAAAAACCCAATGTTCATTTTGAGGGGGTACATTTTCGGTTCCAAACAACTTGAGTTGTCTAATAGCCATGTTAGTAAGTAGTACATGGCCTTGTCGGTTTATGAAAAGCTTTATAACTTTCGTCTGATTTAAAAAATTAAAACCACGTTTTATTAGGAACTAAATTCTTTTGTTACATTGATATAATCTTTTATGAACTTTCATATAAGAATAAGTAATAAAAAGCTACCAAAGTAAAAAAATTGGACAATTTTTTTCGATATTCTTAACAAAAAAAAAACTTTTTATTGATGCTATTTTAAAGCACAATCTGTCTTCTTTTATTTGCTGTTAAAAAAAACCAGCTGAGCTATGGGTCGATAAGTTGAAGATCTAACTCAGTTGGAATCAGTACCTCTTACACCAAAAATAATAACATTAATCTGAGGATAATTAAAGTTTAAGTAATTTTTATACTGATAGGCCCATATTTGACCCCAGCTTTCATATTAGTCTCACTGCCGTAAATGACTCATATATTTATGTGTAAAATCAAAAGTTTTAGACCTCGCCATCTCCGATTTTGAAAAAAATATTATGTATAATTATACAATTTTTCGTCCAAGGTATTCCCTGTTCAAAACTCAGTTGTATACCTTTTGTCATTTTGGATGGGCGATGAAAAAGGAGTCAGTAACGCTACAGTTTTATATTTCTAGATATATATATAGAAAGAATATTAAAAAACCATTCAAACCATACAATTTTCCCCCTGTTTGTTTTTTGTAAATTCTGGGGCCAAATTACCGCATTCGATATCGTTCGAAAACTCAGACTTGTAAGCGAATATTGTGAAGTATACTTTAAGGGGTATAACTTTGAACACTTCGATGCAAAAAGTTTATTGAAATTTGGTATCTATTTTTATTCGTTTTTAAAAATATATATTGTTCAATTAATACTATTTTACTATTGTTCATCTTTTGGCAAATAACGTCAAAAAAATATAGTAAACTGTGCATCTTTTAAATAATTTTGATTATCCTTAAAGTATGCTATACAAATGTTTTGAAAATATCTAAGATTTCGATCGATATCGATATTATTTGGCCCCTGATGTTAGGAATAAATCGGAAACTTTATAAAGACTTTTTTTGTACTATTGTTAACCCATGTGTATATGTGGCACCAAAACAGATTCCACTATATTGACATTTGAAACAAATATGACCTCAGTTGTAAAGGTTATATATAATATGGCGGGCTTTTCCGACTATTATACTTTTATATTTATTTTAAATTATTTAGAGAATTTTTTAAAGTAAAATGTGTAGTTTTTTTTTTTAATATAGCTTAAACACTTTCAATATCTTTTTCGGTATAAATCAATCAAAGTTCTACAAATGACAACGAACTAACATAAACGAATTCATATTCGATTTTTGCTCATAAGAGCAAAGGGACAATGAAAATCTTTAACAAATTTAACCAACGTTTAATCCCAGAGATTTAAAAGAGTAATACAATTAAATGTTCTATATAAAGAGCAGATAACTATTTAGTTTTATATATCTAATAATACATATTTTTATAGTATTTAATAATAAAAAGTAGTATTTAATAATAAATAAAAAATACTTGTTTTAATTATATTTAAAATAGTTTTTAGATCCCTTACTTTTCAGTTAAAAAAAGGTGATTTCATTTATTTGGGTTTAAATGAATGTACATATATTTTTTTATAAATCGCTCATTTACATTAATAATGATGTAACTAAAGTTTCCCAACTTTTGTCCATTTCCAATATTTTAATTTATTAAAATTCCCATTACTTCAAATATACATTAAGCAATATTAAAATAAATTGTATAGGTTAGGCAAAATTGTGTACTGAACCTGATGAATTTGGTTAGGGTTACGGTTTTAACCGAAACCGAAACCTCGGTCTTTTATGCCTCAAAACGGAAACCGAAAACCGTAGAAAAAATCGCTGTTTTTAGCTATTTATTTTTCATAATTTTTTGTTGGTATTATTAAGAAATAATATAGAAATCATCATAAATTTGCACGTAATTTGTCTGTGAAATGATGCAGAAGAATGAAAAAAATAAAAGGTGTCTTACAATGGACGAATGGACGAATGAACAAGTGCAATGGGAAGACGGTTTATGACGATATATTTTAAAATCTGGGACTCAGCCGTATTTTTGGAACGTGTAATTCCAAGCAAACGCAAGAAACCATTAGACAAAAGCTAATATTTATTAATATTTTACTTGATACAAATATCGTAGCATGTACTATAGACGGAGCAGCAGTCAATATAAAATTTGGATCTGAAAATCAAACACTGCCTCAGTTATGGTTGGCTCACGGAATTCATCTTGTAGTCACTGCTGTTTTTTATGAAAAATTTATTATAACTCCAGATGTGAAAGAATTTGAAACCGACGAAAGGGAAGACAATTTTAAAGATGGCGACGATGAATCATTTAAAACCGATTGCCCATATAAATTTGAACCTAGAGGCTGTAAGAAAAACTGTTCGGTATTTCAATAATTCGTCAGTTCGTAATAATATTTTTCAAACAAGCGTTAAACAGCATCATAATCGTGAATTAAGTTTACTCTTAGATTTCTGCTTCTAAAATAATGCATTCCAGTAAGTTTAGAAAAGCTGCCAACCTTAGATATGCTTTTATCGACTTCGAATTACAATTTATTTTCAAAATTCGTTTCTGTTCGTAAAAATGACTGTTGAAACCATTTGTCTCTCGGATGCAATTATACAAGCTAAAGGGACTCTCCAGTTTCTCTGAAAGAAACAAGATTTATTTAAGAAATCCCTCATATTTAAAAAACCGGAATTAATTTCCCGAATTTTAGTATTAAATTATAAATATGAGCTTTCATAAGTATACCTTTGTTTTAATAAAATTATGTAAATTTTACTACAAATTTAAATCAAAATAGTTTTATTTAAAAAACCGAACCGAAAACGGCCGGTTTGAGTGCTTTAAAACCGGAACCGCGGTTTCTTATTTTCACGGTTTTTTGCAAACTCTAGTTAGGGTAGTGTGGCAGTCTGGAAATCATTTAAATTTCCAAGACCATTGTGTTACCAAGTAAGCTTCCAAAAGAGCATTACACTTGACAAGGTAGAGCAAGTGAGTAGATGATATTCTATGGACTTCTCGTCACATTCTGCTAAATCACTCTTTGCAACGGCAACGGCGTGCCTTCTAAAATATACATCGGGTGATGATACTAGCCCCTTTCTGTCGGTTTTTTCAACTATCACAACGTTATAAAAAAAATGTTATAAAAACTTGGTGAGGACATACAAAAACCATTTTCAAAGATTTCGAAATACATGCAAAATTTTGAAATATTCGCAAATTAATCTTTACGGGTAGGTCGTAATACTTTAGCATCTTCAACTTTCGCATTTAAATAGCGATTTTAAAATTTTAAACAGTTTTGGAAAGTCAAAGGCATTTACAAGCTGTACGCATAGGGAAAGAATTGGGTAAGTTTTTATTAAAAGTTTCACGTTTTTCTTTAATTTTTGTGTAATCTTAAAAATTCAAAAGCAATTATTTTAACTTTTTTATAAAAACCTTTTTTTGTTTTATACAGTTTTTTGAAGCTAGTTTTATATAGAAAAAATGAGATATTGATAGCGGGTAACATTTACAAAAGTTATTTAACTTTTTCTAAAATTAAAATGCAAAATACTTTTTATAATGAATTTCTGGTAAAAATTGTTGCATGACATATTATCACGTTAGTACGAAGTATATGGTCTAGTCGGTTTATGAAAAGCCTAACAACTTTTAGATTTTTCGTCTGATTTAAATAATAGGACCACGTTTTATTGGAAGCTAAATTCTCTTGCTACATTAGTATAAACTTTTATGAGCTTTCATATAAAAATAAGTATTAAAAAGCTACTAAATTTTGAAAAATGGAAAACTTTTGTTTTATTTAGATATTCTTAACAAAAAAATACTTTCAATTTACAAATGTATTAAAAATGTTATGCTATTTTAAGGTGCAATCTTTTTTCTTTTAGTACCTGGTAGACCGAGCCTTGCTCGGAGCTTTATGATAAGCATTTTGAGGAAAATTTTAAAGTTTTTATATATTTTATATTATAAAGTGCTAAAATAAATTTAGAGGAAATACATTGTAGAAATATTCAGTTAATTTTGAATTATTTGATTTATTTTGTCCGACCAACACATAGTTTGCATAGTTTACAGTTTAACTCATTTTGAATAATTTTGGAAATTATTCATATCAACAGAAACCTCTGTCGACTCATGCGCAACAACTTTGCTAAAGATTATAGTCTGATCAAATGCACAGTTTACGATTTAATTCATTTTGAGTAGTTTTCAGTGGCGCCACCTGAAGTCGTTCATACCACTAAGAAACCTTCATCTGCTTATGCGTAACAACTTTGCTTATGATCATAACATGATCAAATGCACAGTTTACGATTTAATTCACTTTGAGTCGGACTTTGGTCATTCCAATTAATAAACCTTCGTCGGATTATACGCAATAACATAGCATGATTAAATGTACAGTTTACGATTATATTGACTTTGAGTAAATTTCAGTGGCGCCACCTGTCGAAATTTCTTCATACCAAACCTTCGTCGGTTCATGTGCAAAAACATTGCTAAAGATTATAGCATGATTATATGTACAGCTTACGATTAAATTGACTTTGAGTAATCTTCAGTAGCGCCACCGGAAATTATTCACACCAATTAAAAAGCATTCGCCGGCTCATGCGCTACAACTTTGCAAAAGATCATAGTATGATCAAATGTACAGTTTACGATTTAATTAATTTTTAGTAATTTTCAGTGGCGCCACCTGTCGGAAATTCGGTTTACCAACTTAAAAACCTCCGCCGGCCTATCAGCAACATCTTTGCTAAAGAGCATAACATGATCAAATTCACAGTTTACTATTCTATAAAGAACATACATACAGACAAACATTCATTTGTTTTAAAGTTATAACATTACTAATTTTTCCCCTTTTTATCCCCTAATTTCAAAAAGTTCCATATGCATAATTGGTACTTCTTTGGTACCAATTGAATTCGGTACATTTTATTAGAAAGCAGTTAACATAATTTTCCTATTCATATTACTTTTGTAGATGTTAAGTTATCAGTTTATCCCTTTTTTACCCATTTTGGCTCCAAAATCAAAAAAGTACCAAATACGTGTTTCATGTTTTTTTCACATCTATTGATTGCAGTACAAAGTTTATTTCTATATTCCTTAGTTTAAAATATAAGAGTGGGTTAAAAAGGTACCAAAAAAACTATTTTCACCCCTTTTTACCCCTTATCGGACATAGTTTCAAAATAGTACCAAACACCTATCCGTTTATTTTCATAGCTGCTTAAAACGTAATTTAAATTTTGTTTCTATACCTATTACTTAAGGAGATATAGCGTTTTCGATATTTTCCCCTTTTTACCCGTTTTTACCCTGGTTGAGCTATGGGTCGACAAGTTGATAAATCTCGCTAAAATCGATTTTTTGCATATAACTCTTAAACTTGTAAGTATTTCTGATTTTTTTTTTTTTGCACGAATTGCCATGTACTCAATTAAGCCTACAACCTCGGCTAGGTCGTTTCCCGAGTTTTTTTTTTTAGTGTTTCAGAGTGTAATTAACAAAATTGCAATCAATTATAACATAAATGTAGAAATGGTAATTTTTGAGTAATGTCAAAAATTTTACAAATGGGTAATACTTTGTATAAACTGGTACCTTTGAGCATGTCTGATTGTTCAATAGTATGTGATGATGCAGCTGTTGCAATATAACAACTTTGTCTTCCTCTATAGCACTTATACACTGGAAAAGTAAAGTTTTATCCTTTAAATAACCGCATGACCATGCAACATGTATGTATGTATTTGCAAAAAATAAATGCTTTTATGTACTTACGAGGCCTGTTCAAATTATAAGGTGAATTTGTAAATTTCGTTTTTTTTATTATGTTACGTTGGTACACTCGTCTCGAAGTTTGTTTGCGAGAGGCAGACAAGTTATTGAAGTGTTTTGCGTGTTCGGAGATTTTTGTTCCTTATTTGCAGAATTTTGTCCAAACAAAAATCGTGGCATGAGCATCGCTCAGAAACTGTTTAATGACGTCAGCAGAGATCCAGATTTGCTTAAAAGGGTCACAACTGGTTACGAATTATGGGTATATGGTTATGAGAATGAAACCAAAGTCCAATTGTCCCAATGGAAGAGCCAAGACAAAAAAATCACGCCAAGTTCGTTTTAATGTAAAGGTTTTGCTGCAAGTTTTTTTCGATTACCGTGGCGTAGTGCATTAGAAGTGCTTACCACATGGTCGTATGGTTAATAAGGAGTATTATCTTGAAGTTACAGCCTGCTTACAAAAAGCAATACGAAGAAAATGTACAAAATGTCTTTTTCCTGTTCCAAAGATTGAAAAGATCAATGAAAAGAAGGCGTTTTGGGACGATTAAGAAGATACAAACCGAAACGCTGAGAGAGCTCAAGAGCAGACCAAGAAGTGTATGTCAGAACTGCTTTGAACATTAAAAAAACGCTGACACAAGTGTATTACATCTGAGGGGAACAAATAGAAATTGATGAATAAATTAATATTTTTTGAGAAAAATGAAAAATCATCTTATTTTTTGAACAGACCTCGTATACTTATACACATGGACATCAAAATGTAAAAACTCGCACAACTACATGGATATAAATTTAGAGGCAAACGGTTGTTGTAAACTAATGCATATGTTCGTACATCCATTCAATCTGCTTCAAGATTAATTTATGAATAAAAAATATGAAATGTAAAAAATAGCCATACATCATGATTTGCAAAATGTTTGAATCTTTTATTCGTAAAAAGGTAAAAACATGCACTTGGAAATTTTTAAAATTGAAAAAAGCACATGCACTTTCAAAGGAATTCTTAATACAAAAAATCAAAGTTAATTTAATTTGGTTTAACTATAGTTTCGGACAACAAAATTAAATATGCATCGCTATAAGTATTTTTGAGTGGTTTAAAACCCTGTTCGTCAATAGCAAAAGTAGATGAAATCTAGCTAAATACAATATCGAGCCCTTAGATTAAAATGATCGCAAACGACAGCAAAAATATTGATCGTAAGCGACAAAAAATCTTTATTTAACAAAAACGGGCAATATTTTGGTGCATAGCATTTTTGTTCTTTATTTGATTGTTACTTTCGACAAACTAATTACATGTTTTCGAAATTGTTTTTGAACTACTAAATCGACAAATGGGTAGTTGGAGTTTTAGACCAATTTTTAAAAACATGTCTTTTTTAGCACAGTATCCTTTACAGTTTCCAAAGTTGAGCACCTCTTGTATGTAAAACCAATTGGTTTTACATACGCAAATGTAAACCTATCGAAAAGATTTTACACATTCGAAAAAGAAATGTGCTTACTGTGCTAAGCTATCTCTTAAAGATTAAGAGATATTTAACAAAATGTCGTTTACAATTATTTTAAGAGCTCAATATATCCAAATTGAACTTTAAATATAAAATTTACATCGATAGAATTTGCGAGCCCAATTTACTGCTCTTTCAGTTAACTAATTTTAAAATTTATATGAATACTAATTAGAAAATTGTTTATTTAATTACAGTGTGGCAACGTCCGTATCGGTTATCTTAAATGGAAATGAACCCGAATTCACAGATGCTCTGGGACAAAAGGTACCTAAACCTCAACCGTCACTACAAGTGGCCAGTCCAATTGATCTTCTAAATCCGGACCGTTATGAGTTCTATACATTTGATGAACATGGTGAACTGGTTAAGCGACTTATGACCATGGAAGAAATTCAAAGCATTGTTGCAAATGGAGATGGTGAGGGACCCACAATTATACATCATGGACCTGTTGAAGACCGTGACCCAGAGAAAAATGTACAAGATATTGTCGATAGTGTACAAAGTGTTCTCAATAAAGAAGTGGAATCCAATAAAAATAATAGTGCAGATAGTTTACCAGTTTTCGATACGCCTGATGTATCATCGTCGTGGTCTATGATATTACCAGCAATATTTGGTAACACTGGCAGTGTTGATATTTTCCCCCAACAAAAACCCCAACAAATTGTCATGACTCCAGAAACTGAAATTATCGAAACCTCAACTACAGAAGCTCCCTCCACAACAACAAAAAAACCAAAACCTAACAAAAGAAAACCAGGACAAAAACGAAAAACTACTACAACAACTACTGAAATGACACCACAAGTTATCCAGGAAGAACTAAACTCAGAAGAATCAGTTTACACTGGAATGCAGCAGTATCAAAATTTGGCAGCAACTATGCAAAACTACGATGGCTTCTCTCAACTTCATATGCAACCCATTTATCATAAGCTTCCTGAAATAGAAACCACCACAAGGCGTGTATTTATAAACAATCAGGAGGTGGTAAAGAAGCCTATAGGTGCTATAGAGAATGACGATGATAATTTGAATGAAAACCTGGCTAAGAAGCCAGTAACTGTGCAACATAAACCGCAATTACCAAGTCGTGTTAAGAAGCCAAATGGAAATCATACAACCACAAAACGGCCACAAGCTAACAAACAAAAACTTAAAAAGAAACCAGCAACAACTTCTACTACTCCCGTACCTGAAGTTACATCAACAACTACAACTTCTACAACCCCATCAACTACCACAACAACAACGACTACCACACCAATCCCAACTACTACCACGATGGCACCTACAACTACATCGACAACTACACCCATATCCACTACAGCAGAAACAACGACAGCTTTGCCGCACTCAACTACTAAAGCGCCGAAGAAAAAGAAGAAGAAGCCTACTCGTAACCCAGTGCATTCATCGAGCACTCCATCTGATGGATCCACACATAAATCACATTTGACAGGCGAAAAACGAAAACCTTCCCCTAAGCCACATAGACCAAGACCAAAACCATCACAGGAAGATAATAAATATACTCACAGTACAACCACATCCGATTTAGCTGCTGAAGGGTCAGCTCATCAAGAAGTATCGCATAATAAATACCAGCATATTTCGTATCATAGACCACGCCCCAGACCACACAAACCAACTACCTCTAAAACTAAACCCACGCCTGCAACTACTACCACAACAACGTCTACAATTGCACCGGAACCTTCAACTACAGTAGTATTTGCTCCTACACCTACTACATCTACTTCCAAGCATCCCATACATGGATCTTTAATAGTTCAAGATTTTGCTGGTTTCCAAGAAAGCCAAAACGAATATGGAGAAGCCCTTCTTACTACAAGAATAACAACCACCAAGAAACCAGAGTCTGCCACATCGGCCAATGTACCACCATCATCTGGAACATCCGGTTATCCTGTACCATCTTACGGTACATCAGCTGACGAAAAAGAATCAGAAGACCTGGGTAATAATCAATTCAAAAAGCAACAGTTACCATCGTTTGCACTAACCCATCATGAATCGAAACCCCTCGAACAGGATGTTCATACTTTGCATTCGTTTGATCAAATAATGCAAACCCTTAAGCAACCTGAACAAATTTCCGAAAAAGTCGAACAAGATATTACAAATACCACGGAAAAACTTAATATCAAGCCACTTATATATAATAGTGCCGAAAACGAAGATCAGTTAGAGGAAATGGCCAATAAACATATGATTCCACTACACAATCAAATGTCGTCTACTGAATACTTCGAGGACAGCACATTGGCTACAACTTTGAAAGATTTCGAAGCCATAACCGATTCTTCCAGCCTTAATCTCGAAAAAACAACTGTCAATTCCGTAAACGAATCCACCGAAGTAGATACAACTGAACATCCACAAAATTACGTAACATCGAAGATAACCGAAGATTCTACTGATAAGAGGATAATACAAGAAATTACAACAGATGTGCCCACAGAAAAAGAAGAAGTACAAAATTATGAAACCACAGAATATCCCACTTACACTACAGTTGTCGATATTATGAAAGGATCTTTGTTTACCACAGAATCTTCTGAAACTACAAATGCTTTGAGTGAGAAAGAAATGGATCAAACAACGAAATATGGCATAATTCAACAAAAATATGAGGAAGTCCATAGCAATAAACATGATTCTGACACTTATGAGTCTACAACAGAAATACCTGAACAATCTACCCTTTCTTACGTCGACATAAACACTACTGATGAAAACCAAACCCAGGAAGATTCAACGGAAACATTAAAGACCGAAACTCGACTTCCGGTATTAGCGCATCTTAAAGAAGATGAAAAGGATATAAGTCACCCTATATTAGTAGCTGATCTTAAACCTCAGTTAAATATGGAAGTTATCAAACCATCCGAACAAATAACTATGTCCGATTTCCAAACTCAAGCAGCTACAGTTGCATCTACATTAGTTGATGGTATTAACACTGCAACTTCCGATTACAGTATGATTAGTTCTAATGAGACTAAAGATGAAATAGCTTTCCTTATGTCGGATGTTATTAAACAAATATCAAACACAAATGAAGCTCCAAAAATAGAAGAAACTAACGACAATCGTTATTCTAATCAAGCTCAACTTAATATTTCCTTCCTTATGGAGCCCTCTAATAAGGAATCGCAAAAACCAGTATCTATTTCTGACCAATCTAATGATGAAACTAATAACCAACAGGACTTCAAGCCAATTTATGAACGTTTTGAAAACAATTACAACGAAAATCATCAAAGTGAAAACTCACACGAAGTTTCTACCGCACCAGAAACTACAACTCAAATTCCTCAAGTATCTACAATTCAAAATGAAGAAGCAGGTATTGTTTCTCTAGAAACAACAACACAAATCGTTCTATTGCAAACTGACGAAGAAACAACTACAAATGACGATTCAATTAAAAGCGAAATTGTAATGTCTACTACTGAAAATTTCACTCCAGAATCTCTTAATGAAAAATTTTCAATGAATACACAACAGGAAGAAGGAATTACACAGTCAGCGACTAAACTAGAGGAAGTTTATATGGAAAATCTCGATGAAAAGAGTGAGAATGAACAATCCACAATTTCCTCTGAGGAAGATAATACAACTTCTCGAATTCCAGTTGAAATAACTGAAGAGAATACAACTTATAAGGTACCCTCTACATCAATTGAGAGCGAAATAAATACTCAGCAACAAAAATTAAATGACGAAAGAGAACCCCTATTTGAAGCTGATAGCACTATTGATACCACAACTCTTATTAACACTCTATCCGAGGAAAGTACTTTCAGCGAAGCTAATAAGAATAATATTGAAAGGCATGAAAACCTAGATAATAGTAATAAATTATTTGAAGAAATTAATGTAAATGATAAAATTGTGGATAGTTCTAAAATTGATTCAAAATCTGAAGCCACCACAACAAACTACATGAATGATTATATTGAAATGACCACAGAACTTTCTACAAAATTAAGTGAAGAAGAAAAGGAAAATACAAGCGAGGTAGAAACGGGCACTATTAAGGTAGAGTCGTCGCAAGATTTGGAAGACGACACACATTTGGTAGAATTTGCTATTGAATCCACAACATCCGTAAATGAGGACTCCATTTCAACTGAGCACAACGAGTCAGAAATTTTGGAGGACAACGAAACTAATCCCACCAATGATCAGTCGGTAATAATAACCGACACTATTATGGGAAATTTCACTCAAAGCAATGAAATTCATGAAACTACTGACAGCTTAGAAACAACTACTCAAATTGTAAATTCTAAGCAAACTGAAAATGCTGATGCAACTACTATTAAAATTCAAGAAAGTTTGGAAGCTGAAGAAACTACAACTGCAATCTATCAAATGAGTGAAGCAACATCTGCGGAATTAAATGCCATGATCTCTGAAGAGGACGAAACATATGAGTCTATTGATGAGGATCCCTATATAAAACTGGGAGAAACAACTACACAAAAACCTGAACAGTATTCGGAAAGTGAATCTTATACAGTTACTGAAGCTACTAACGATAAGGCGCATGTCGAGAATAAACCTGACCAAGAAGTCCCTATGTTGTCTCCTCCCAAACCTATTGACTCCATAATAATAGAAAATGATGTACCTACGGGAACTTTGTTGGAAAACTATGGCCAAACAGATGAAGTAGCAGATGAAGAAGATGAAGACGATCAACTTGGTTATCAAATTCCTAAATTGCCAAACCTTGTATCAAGCTTTAGTTCTAAGACAACAACTAGTACCACAACCACTCCTAAGCCTAAAGTTACAACTACACGTCGCTTGAATACTCTTAAACCAGTATCATACTTCAACAAACAACCAGCTTATGCTTTGTATCAAGATCCTGTGGAACCACTCTATAACAAACAAATTTCACAGTCGCAAAAGGAAAACACTCCGACTAAAGTTATTACCTATAGCATTCCAACTCCTCAACAACGTCCTATGCAAAGACCGCCGCAATTAAGTAATCTAATGATTTCTTCAACACAAGCTACTAGACCTCCAGTTAAAATGGATCCCTCTCCTAACAACTCGAAAGGCCTCGAAGCATCTCTTGCAAATTTGGATGAAGATATACTAGAGTTTACTAAACTTTGCAACGAATTAGCCTTTAGTTATTGGAAATCGATAACATCAGAAAAAATTAGTTCCGCCAGAAGCTTGGTCATGTCTCCGTTCGCTTTAACATCTATGCTTTCAATGGTGTTCTTAGGAGCTCGCGGCAGTACATCAGGCGAAATGAACGATGTTCTAAAATTAGATGATATGGTAACATTTAATCCTCACCTGGTCTTTAAAAATATAACAGATTCTGTAGAAAAATCTATGGATAGTGATATTGCCACAACAGCATTTGTTCGAGAAATCTTTAGTGATCGGGCCAATGGTAAAATTTTACAATTCTTTAAAGAAAAAACGCAACAACTTTATGCCGGTCATGTTGAAGAAGTAAATTTCCATGTTGTCAATGATATAATTCGTAGACGCACTAATCTTTTAGTAAAACGCCACACAATGGGAAAAGTCTTGGAATATTTGCGCACCAACAGCGTATGGGTTAATGGTCCGCTGGCAACTATATCTGCAAATCTTTTCCAAACCGATTGTTCACAAGGTTCGACACAAGACCGTGATGGCGAAATCTTCTTCCAAGTTCATCCAACAGTTAGACAAAGACGCCTAGTTCCTATTCCTGCAGTACTCTTCAAAAGTGGCTTTACAGCTGGCTATGAACCTAATTTAGATGCCACAGTTGTAGCATTTGGTCGTATACAAGATACAACAAGCATGATTTACGTTATGCCAGGACACCTTAGTTCCATTTCCCCATCTGATAACTTGGACCGTCTTGAAAAGCAACTTATGGAAACAGCAATTTCTAAGAATGCATGGAGTAATTTGCTAACTTCTCTAATGGATCGCCCCGGCATGGAAGTACAATTGCCAAGATTTTCACATCGATCATTTGTCAATGCAACATTAGGGCTACAAAAAATGGGTCTTAAAGGTCTTTTCAAGTCCGACTATGCGGATTTAGGTGGCTTAACAGGATCCTCTAACCGTGATATTTATCTCTCTGACATGATTCAAATCAATACCTTCAGCACATGTGGTGAGGAAAAAATTGCAGATCATCATCATGTTGAAATGTACCCTGCTCCACCATTGCGTAAACGTAACAAAGATGTTGATGCACATGAAGAAGATGAAGAAGATTCCTCTGAGGCAATTATAGATTTCGGTTCAATGGTTCAAGATTCTGTTTTAGGACGAGGTTTTTATGATGATTTGCTGGATCCAAAATATCTTGAATTGCCATTGCCTTTAAGACCACGTCAAGCTCGTGTCCCTGATTCTCCAAGATTAAGATTTGACAAACCGTTCTTGTATTTCGTACGTCACAATCCCACAGGCATGATATTATTCATGGGCCGCTTTAATCCGAGATTATTGCCATGAGTATTTAGTTTATTACAATTAAAGTAAATTTAAGCCAAACCCTATGCTATTGTTAAAAATTATAAAAATTAGTAAAATTTATTATGTTTTGCATTTTACTTACTTAGTTACGAATGTTTAAACAATTTGTTCTTAACTACATATTTATGTATTTAATATGTTTCATTCACATATTGGAAGATAAATATAATCTTTATTTAAGTTTTTAAATACATATTTATTTGAATAATTGGATATTTATACATACATTCATTGGATATACATTTACATACACCCACATAAACACATACTTATGTACGTATATTTATTAAGCAACATTATTATTATTACATATTACATACTATTATAATTATTACATATTTACAGACATACATACATATCTACTATTATAATATCCTACTTTTATTACTCGTATTACAATACTTATTATTTTACAATTGCTTTACCTTAATCACGAGTCATACAAAAGGTGTTAAAATGCCTGAGTCTGTGCGAAAATGAACGAGCGGATTCTCTGGCATTATTCCTACTTAATTTTTTGATGAGTTTCGTAATTTGTTGTACGAGTACACAAATGACTGACATCGCTTGTTGATTCAAGATTGACGTATTGCATGATGCATTTTTATCCAACATACGAAACACATACATACATATAAATTTACAAGACAAATAGAAATAAAAAACCAATATTCATTCTTTCACTTATTCGCATATAAATGTATGTATGTGTGAAAGGATTCACAGTAAATTTACAAAGTTTCTTTTTTTCTGTGTATTTTCGAATGTTTTATATAAAATGTATCATTTTTATTTTTATTTTCATTATTAATTTATAGTTTCTCGTATTCGTATCTGT
This sequence comes from Stomorhina lunata, assembly GCA_933228675.1. Taxonomy (NCBI): domain Eukaryota; kingdom Metazoa; phylum Arthropoda; class Insecta; order Diptera; family Rhiniidae; genus Stomorhina; species Stomorhina lunata. The sequence continues at coordinate 69,929,127 of OW121744.1, forward strand.
TTACGTATAAAGTTTGTTTAATGAGCGATATTTTTGTTTTAATTTAATATACTTTTTTACATTTGTAACGCATACTCTTAAAGTATACAAACGAATTATTATATACATAAATATATTTTATTTATACATACACGCGTACATACTATATACTTTTATATACGTACATATTTGTTAAATAAATCAATAAAATAAAAAATTTAATAAAATGTGTTTTTGTTTTTCATTTTCTTAAATGAAGTTTATTAAAAGTTGGATCTACGCAGTTGACGTTTTAAATATTTTTTTTTTTATTTAGGAAAAGCACACAGGGGATGACCCCTATAATGTAGGGGTAGGACCTACATATGCAATGCATTGTATTTTAACTTAGAAAATGGGTTATGGGAAGTAGTGTTTGTGGATATTCGATTTGAGTTTTTTTGTGTCATAATTAGGGGGAAACATTTCTGCGGGGAGTTTATTCCACATACAAACAGTTCGACTAATGTACTCTAACCGATCAAAAATTTTGAAATTTTGAATATTTTTTTAACAAAATTTTCTAAAACCTAAAAAGCGAGTTTTGAAACAGTCCTTAAAAAAAGTACCATTTTCCAGTATATAAAAAAACTATGTAAATTTAATTATATTTTAATAAATTTAAACTATTTAGTACTTATAAGTCTTTAGATGATAACGAATGTCTTACTTTGTAATTTCTGTACTCTAAAAATAATTTTTTTTGTTGCATATCCTTAGGCGTGTTGAAAAGGACACGAATTTTCTGGGGCAAATTGCAATAATTTAAAAACTAATGCATGGATTTTTAGTTTAGTCTTCTACATCCAATTATTAACTTTGCCAAAAACATTTTTTTATTGGTTAAAATTTACCAAAAACCGGAAAAAGTCCCATTTTTCCCCATACAAATGGGTCCTAGAAATAAATGTGCGCCACCTTAGGACATTGACCTAATAAGACAGAATTTTTTTTCTGAGCTTCTTAGGATGTAGAGCATTGATTTATAGTCCAGGCGTATCGAATTTCAATAAAAGTCGTTTTTCGCTCCACCCTAACCCATAATTAATCATAAATCAAAGTTATCCATTAGGTACTACTGCGTTAACATACAAAATAAGGGTCCTTAAAGACTAACCTATTCACACGAACCTATTTAAAACATATTGTTGCTGAGTTGACAGCCATTGTCTGAGAAACCTCAGGTCATTCCGGTACGTAGAACCGGCGGAATATCCCTCCTTTCACTAGTCGCGAAAACACTTGAGGCTCTACACCTCCCCCAGCTGATTAGCCAACTACCAGCATCTTGCCACCAGTATGGATTTCGCAAAATGCACAGCATTTACAGCCATGCCACCCACTTCATACATCCTGCTGTCCACAATGCCAACAAATTTGAAGAGATGATTAGTAAATTATCTGTGGTCGCCTGTCGTTTGGGAGTTCCTCAGGGCGGAGTCCTGTCCCCACTCCTGTTAAACTTCCACCTCTCTAAACTCCCAGCGTTAAAGTGATATCATATGCGGACGACTGCTCGATAACGGCGGTCTGCCACAATGTGGAAGACCTATGTGGTAAGGTTAATCGTTATCTCAATATTAACCACAATTTCTACACTGAACTTAACCTGAAGATACAACCAACTAAATCCACAGAGACCATATTTATCAAATGGGCAAAAGAAGTAAGCCTACAACTTGGCGTCGAGATCGATGCTGTTCTCACGGTGAACCACCCAAAAATCCTGGGAGTCACACTCGACAGCCTTTTTACTTCGTCAGCACATGCCACATCTGTCGCGCATAAATTGCTCGACAGTTGTTGTATCTTCTTATGAAGATAAGCACTTGATCCTTTAGATCATACTTCGTACATGCCAGCGTTAAACAACATTCATAAAGACTCCGCGATTTAAAGTTATGGCATAAATATTGTATTAGAGGTTGTAGACCGCCCATAGCAGAAGAAGAAAATTACTTGTAGTGGAAAACAAGAGTCGTTTTGGCTTAACTGAGATCGGGATAGAGCAACAGATTAAATATCTCTTGGTCCCGTAAGATCTTATGATACCCCCCACATTTTTAACTCTACCGACTACCCACTTCACCTACTTACTTACCTAAATGGCCCATATCTACAATCTGTTAAGGTGAAAGGTTGAGCATATTTTCAAATTCTATGCGCTTCAATCTTGTGAGCATATCTTTCAAATCTAAACCAAGATTCGAAAGATTTTCCTCTACTTAGTAATTCCATCGGAGTACTCTTCTAACAATAGGGGCGCCGTTTTTATTCTAGTTTTAGCTTTTTTATAGTAATTATTTTTTCCAGGGTCCTAACCCATATCATTAACCTGTGTTAACGTGGTTCCCCGGGTGATACCAGGAGAAGGTCTGTGTACACAGTTGAGCTGAAGGATAATCAAGATAAGTCTGGGCTTACCAAGTAAAGACCAATCAGATCCGATGCTTGGTATCTAACATCTCCTGCATCACCCAATATCATTCTCCACTTAGTTCTGGGGATTTGTGGACTCATCTAGCGAAAGTTGCACAATTTCATAGCTCTTTGGCTCAATACTCTTTTACTTTTGCACCAGGACAAATACATTGTGAATACCTTTATTGTATTTTATTAACTTAGAAATAATTACAATCAGTCACCCTACAACCCATTTAGGTTAGGTTTGAAAGGTGATACCATTGTGATCCATCCTAATAGAATAGACCTGTGTTAACGTGGTTCCCCGGGTGATACCAGGAGAAGGTCTGTGTCCACAGTTGAGCTGAAGGATAATCAAAACAAGTCTGGGCTTACCAAGTAAATACCAATCAGAACCGATGCTTGGTATCCAACATCTCCTACATCACCCAATATCATTCTTCACTTAGTCCAGGGAATTTGTGGACTCATCTAGCAGAAGTTGCACAATTTCATGGCCTTGATCTCCTAGCAGATCCCCTATAAAAACAAAATTATAAAATTGTAAATGTTAAAGCTATTACTACAATAACCCTATTTGGAAAATGGAGTAAATTATTGTTGTTGTAGAACGAATGTGAGTGGCAAATGTTGTTATCATCTGAATCAAAATAACCATCAAATCTCCCTCAGTTTCTGCTGGGTAATATATCAGTAAAATGAGTGTTGGATGACTAAATGTGCAACATTTCTGGACAGTTGAAACACATTTGACTCTAGTCTAAGCCATTCAAATTTCTTAATAATATGTCCAAACCATGTGGTCTTAAATGTATGCTCATATGTTTCTCAAATGTACATATGTTCATCAATTTCGGCCATTGTAATTCAATTACTTACTTTGATACTGTTAATTGTTACTGATTAGTAGAAATCATTTGACCAGGTTGTAAAGGCTAATGATGAACAATTCCTTTTCGTTTTCCATGTTTTCATCAAGTTTTCCGTAACTGGTTTATTATAATAAACTTATGTACATATAATATTTATTAAAATTAACTTACGCTGGAACCGGCCATGTGTTATCGGCCATGTGTTTTCTTGAGGTCAAATGACTTTTCTATATTTGCTTAATTTTGTCACTAAAGTTTGATAATTTGATTACAGTTAATATATAAGTACATATTATGTATAAAATAAAATAACATAACATTTCGACGCATCAAAGTGGCTTTTGAAAGTTATGGCCTGTTCCACGATCTCGAACGAATGCTTTCTTTCTTATCCTATACGAAAGAAATTTGTTTTTGTTTCACTAACTTTATTTTATGCGAAAGATAAGTCGAAAAACAAGTCGAAAGAAAACGTAAGTATTTTCATACAAATTTCTGTTTCACTATTTCGAACAAGTTACCAGCAATACGAAAGCAAATGTCAAAATGAATCACTCGATATTTTGCTTTCGAATAGAAACGAACGAAAGGCTTCGAAATAGTGAAACCAAAATTAATTTGAATTCGAGTTACTCACTTTCTTTCTATAAGTCTCATTGGGGTGTTGTCGTCAAATATATTAATTATTATATTATTCATAATCAAAAGTACTTTGCCTAATAAAAGAGCAAAGAAAAAATACATAAAAAGAGCTCTTTTACTTTTCTAAAAAAGTACTATTTTACACAGACTTTTAAAATATTCAAACGTTTTAAGCCCGGATCACAATCCGTTGCAAATAGTCTAGCATCGTAGCATTTGTAAATCGATGGCCAAGCTATGAAAGTTCTTTTCTGTTTCCTCACCGATCCAAGACTTGATGCCCATGAAGAGGTGACATATAGGTGGTACTATTTTTGTCACCGTCGGCAATTTCATTGCCCTTGATGTCGCAATAACCAGGAACCCAGCAAAGTCTTACTCTATACTTAATGATAGCTAATCTACACGACTTGACTAGTTTTTCTTCCAGGGCGTTAAGTACAGCCTGACTGTCGACGTAGACTAATATTGGGTTTAAGCCCCAGCTCTTACCTACCGAATTCCAGCAAAAGTAGTAAGCATTAAGTCCCTTTTTCATTCTTTCAAGTGTGTTCTTTTTCCAAGATAGCTTCCTATCTAAGATGATGCCTAGCAATTTAGCTTCTGGTAATAGTCCTAACTCTACATCATTAAGTACTGGAAGTTTGAAATTGTCAACATTGTACTTCCTGGCCCAGGAGGAGAGGTCTCCTAGTGCCGATTCCATAATTTCACTGATTGTATTCAGCGTAGGCGAAAATCCTCCTACCTTGTTGGTCAAATCGTTTAAGAATTACATTGACAGCCAGTAATGGAATAGGAAAACAAAAGAATGTAGATCATCGATTTTTAACACAGGCGTATCGAATTTCAATGAAAGTTGTTTTTCACTCCATCCTAATGGACAGCTCTCTCTCATGATCGTTTAAATACAGGTGAAGAGTATTAGCATTGAGTTAAGGATGACTTCATCCTGACTTAATACTCGATTACTTCTTTATTCATTAAAATAAAAAAAATGCGAGATTCAAGTTTTTCGAGTCTGACAAATGTCACAGATAACACAGGTAAGTCATCTGTAAAGATAAATAAGTCTTCTGTAAAGATAAATCGATATATGAAATTTTCTAAAAGCCAGTCCACATTTGACCCTAGCCTATATTATACCAGCTGTCGAAAATGACTTAAATATACTTAAATGTCTAGAAATTGTTTCTGTTATATGAAAATTAAGTTTAGACATTTACTTACTTGATTAAATGAAGTCTGCTATGAATAGTATACAAACTGGACAACCTTATATTACATTTTTTATAATGACTGGTACAATTTATTTTTCAAGCCGGTCTAGTGAATGTAGGTTTACTAAAAAAATATTTCCGACCGGGTAAATTTAGTGCTTAACCGTCTTTTTAACGACACTATATAGATTCTTTTTGGATGGCTGATTGTATATAGTAGAAGGATTTTACTTGTATGTATTAAATACATCTAGTATTTGTACATATGTATTTACCCGTAAGTGTGTTTTTCTATCTGTATGTATGTATATGTGTATGTATGTATGCGAGCAAGTATAATATGGAGTACTTTTTATTATTTTGTTGAAACAACTTACAGTCTAGTGCTTAAGTTAGAAATGTTAAGTATGCAGAAAACAAAAGATGAGATTGTGGTTGGTTGTTAGTAAAATGCTGCATAAACGACATCTGTGTGATGTCTTTTTTATTTAATTTTTTATTTATTTTTTTTTTTATTATTATTATTATTTTCCTGCAACCCCTTTCGCCTCCATCTACTGGTTTTAAGTCTTTCATAAATGCAGCAATTTGTCGTTTTTCTTTAGATTTTGCTTGCTCGTTTAGTTTTTTTTTTTTCTCTATGTTGGTTTTTTATATTCCACAGATTTTAACTTAAATTATTTCCTTTGGCTTTGACAAACATTTTGTTTTATTTAAATTATGTTTTATTTAAAGTTCTATGCAGGTATAAAAATGAAGTTGTGTTTGCATGGAAGTGTGGATGGGTTGTATGAAAACGCTTTATTGAAATAGTATTCTTTAACCGGAAGTTGTTCAAGTGTTTAAAATTTTATTACTTCCGTTTTATGAACATTTTATGAATAAGTATATCCATTGTACAAATATATATACGTATTTATATGCATGTTAGAATGTCCAAATTTTTCTATATTTTTTTAATTAGAATATGCTTCTTTAACTTATTTAACATTAAAAAAATATATTTGAATTATTCGAATAAAAATCAATTTATCAGGCATGTCACAAATTCCGTTCGAAATGTTTTTAGCTTCTATAGATTAAAAAAATATGAATCTAAAACCATAGAAAAAATAATATATAGAAGGTCGTCAGCTGATCCATTAAAATTTAGTATTATAGTACTAGTATTATACTAAATAACACGTACACGAAATAAAAGCTTTCTTGACAAACAGAAAAATTCCGGAAAATTTTAAATACAACGCACTATTTTGAATTTCACACATAAAATGTTGATTTTTAAATATTTGAACAATATTTAGATGTCAAACACTTTTTATTTTTTACAAACTAAAAATTTTTACAAAGGGTCTTTCAAAAATTTTGGGACATTAAACATTTAATTAAAAAGTTTTACCGTAGCGTATTGCACTAAGATCCCAATTTATCACAATTATTTATTATTGTAATAAATAGTTTTTTGATTTTTGTTATTAAAAAATTAATGAAATTTAAAATAAAAAATTTTGTATACATTTAAATTATCCTAAAATCAAGTAAAACTCATTAAACATCTTAAAAGATGAATTTTTCAAGAAAATGTCTTTCAATTACGGAACAAATCTTGAAAAAAATCTTCGTCCCATAATATCATACTTATTTGTCTAACTGTTTGTATTAAGAGAAGTATAGGCTCTTTTTAGGCTCACCAATACCATATTACTGATTCGTACTTTTGACATGTGCCAGGTGTACTTGGACATTTCGTCGGTCTTCTAGGTATATTTATTCTCAAATTTAACTTCTCATTTTAAACAGAAATGATTCTGTGACATGGCTATTTATTGAATTTGTAAGTTATTATTAAAATGTCATAATTTTTTATTCATGTTTTATTCATGTTTTAATCCACTATGCATTACGCCTTGAGAATCGGTTATATACAAGTTATATACATATTGAGGCCCTATGATTCACTGAGAGTTTTTTCAATACAATGACCTTATTTTGAGGTCCTATGTTCCGCTGGGAGTCAAGGATAACAGAAGAAGAAGACCTTATTTTAAAGGTAATAGCCATATTTGCCCTTTATTTTAAATAAATTTCATTGAATTGTTATTCTTTTCCTAAATCCTAAAAATATTGTTAATGTTAACATATTTTTTAGTTCACGTTAATAAGCAGCAAAATTTTTATAAAATTAAAAATTGTTTTTTAATAATATAATCTTGTAAAATAAACTTTGTAAATATGAGTTGTAATACTCGAGGTGAGTTTTTTGTGGGCAAATACTGCGTGACGGACGATATATTTGTACTAAACGTCTGCAAGAGTATACAATATTGTTCATCAAAAACGAATACACCATAGTAGTACTCAATACTTGTAGTATAAATGAGAGAATGAGTGTAACCGATATTGTCTGCTTTTGTTTTTGCTCATCCACTCTACCCACAAAGTCAGTAACTGATGCTTTTGCTTATAAGTTGAGAAAGATACATTTATCTGTTTACAACTGTTTCTTGTTCCAAAATACTTAGATAACTATAAGTATTTATGAGTATTTCGAATAACTTGTGTTCTATGTTGAAATACTAACATTTTTCAGTGTTTGTGTGTATATATTTTAATTGACTATAAAAATGAATAATATAGAAATAAAAGGAAAAAAATGTCAAAAGAATATAAAATAAGTGAAATAAGGGTAAAAGTAAAATTTTTTAAGAATTGAAATTTTTTAAAAATCCTATAATAATAAGAATTTTTTTAAAAATTTCCTATAAAAAAAATTAAAAATTCCCTATAAAATTGAAAAAAATTTAAAAATTTCCTATAAAAATAAAAGAAAGTTAAAAATTTCCTACAAAAACCAGAAATTTTTTAAAAATTTCCTATAAAAATTAAGGAAAAATTTTCTTTGAAATTAAAAAAAAATTCTATCAAATAAAAAATTTTGAAATTTTTTTTTATAAAAATAAGACATTTTTTAAAAATTCCTTATAAAAATTAGAAATTTTTCAAATTTTTTTTATAAAAATAAGAAATTTTTAACATTTTTCAGTGTTTGTGTGTATATATTTTAATTGACTATAAAAATGAATAATATAGAAATAAAAGAAAAAAAATGTCAAAAGAATATAAAATTAGTGAAATAAAATGACGGAGTAAAATTTTTTTAAGAATTGAAAGTTTTTAAAATTATATAATAATAAGAAATTTTTTAAAAATTTCATATAAAAATAAAAAAAAATAAAAATTTTCTAAAAAATTGAAAAAAATTAAAAATTTCCTATAAAAATAAAAAAAAAATTAAAAATTTCATACAAAAACCAGAAATTTTTTAAAAATTTCCTATAAAAATTAAGGAAAAATTTTCTTTGAAATTAAAAAAAAAAAATTCTATCAGATAAGAAATTTTTGATTTTTTTTTTTATAAAAATAAGAATTTTTTTTAAAATTCCCTGTAAAAATAAGAATTTTTTCAAATTTTTTTTATAAAAATAAGAAATTTTTTTAAAATTTCCTATAAAATAAGAAATTTTTAAAAAGTTCCTATGAAAATAAGAAATTTTTTAAAAACTTCCTATAAAAATAAATAAAAATTAAAATTTTCTGCAAAATTAAGAAATTTTTGAATAATTTCCTATAAAAATAAGAAATATTGAATTTCCTTAAAAAAAAAATTTAAAAAATTTTATATAAAAACAAGTAAGAGTGGTATATTCGGCTTTGCCGAATCTTGGATACCCTTCACCAATGGTGTTCCAAAAGTACTTAATGTAATTCGTAGCAATATTTGGTTATACTAGTATTATATGCAAAGAGTCTTTAAAATTAAGAGTCGGAAAACGAAAACCTTTTCGGTGGCGTCATCATCTAGAATAGTTATGCACCCAAAGGTTAGGTTGGGCAGGTGGCTGATGTCTAGGGAAGCTTCACTTGGGTTCTAAAGTGGTCCCTTTGTGAAAGATAATGATTACTAGACTACAAGTAGAGAATGCATATTTAAGCCAGCCAGTAGCTTCGAAATAAAATAGACACATATTTTACGAACATTTAATAAAGTTCGATAGATCAGATAAACTATGCAGAAAAGATGCTTCAAAATGTAGATGCCCTTAGATTTGCAATAGCACATCGATTTGATAAAGTTTAAGTATTCTGACATGCAACCCAAAAACGCTGTGCCCAGTGAGGGTTGTGCACTTTAATTCGTACGAATTATCCAACTAGTAAAAGTTCTTGATTAGTTATGTAAAACTCTGAAGTTAGCGGACTGATTTAGGTCAAAGCTTTAACAATGATTGTCAATGTATACAAGCCTTAAAATTTTAGAGAATACACTCTTAGTTTTAGATACATACGTGAAATATATAGCTTTTGAATGGATGGTTATCAGCTTTGTCGGAAAAGTTTACTTATTAATTTGAAGTTAGTTAATTAATTAAAATGAACACTTCATCAATAATATTTGGGATGTATAGTTCTTTCGATCTGTCCGATGGATGTTTGGAAAGTTTTGCTCTAGATCTTTGTGCAATTTTAATGTGATTTAATTTATCAGCATTAAATCGTTTCCCGGTCGGGTTTATATGGGAGATTTCACTAAATGTGAATAGAGCTCGCCCATTTTCAATATCGAACTTTTCTAGAGATCAGAAATACTTTTGTCAAATGTTGTCCCTCTAGAAAGTTTATTTTAGGCGCTATTGTCCTGAATATCAATATTGTACAACGTCTTTATACTAAATGTCATCATCGAATCTATTATAATTTGTCATTTATTAGCTACTAAGAGATTGCCTTAGGCAAAGTTATACGGGATCAATTGTCAAACGTGAACGGATTTCTCCCAATTGCAATTAAAAAATTTAAATTTTTGTTGATATGTGAGATACTTACATACATATGTAGGTTTTGAACGGATATCATGTAATTAGCTGCATTTTTGTACTTCCTAGGAAGATTACCTATAATTTGATATATAATACATTCTCAAATGTTATCATAATGTTCAAAAGTCAGACACAAAATTAAGATAAATGCAGTGTGTCTGTCTGCTAAAACCAGATTTGTGGAGCTCCTGAATTGTCCCACCCTGAATTTCAACATTGTCGATCAAAACACCATCGCTTAAACGCTAAATTATATCTACCACAAATTACAGAATGCATCAGGATTTAGATAATCCCCTGCGAAGGACGCTATTAAACTTCATCAAAATAAACATCTGAGATATCGACAAAACAGGAGCTCCAAAAACTTGACTACAACAGAAAAAAGGACAGACAGGTAGACGGACGGACATGTAGACGGACGGATAAACAAACAGACGGACGGACGGGCAAACAAACAGACGGACGGACAGACGGACGGAGGTCGCGAAATCGATTCTTGTGCCGATTCTGAGTTGATTGGTACAATTTGAATGGTATTCATAATCAGATTTGTGGAGTATATATATCAGATTTTAGAAAATCCTCCCATAAAGAACGATGTCAAATTTCATCACAATCGGTCCATAAACACCTGAGATATCGCTGAAACAATACTTACAAAATGTAAACAAAATTTCTTAGAGACGTACTTTGGGCAATTTGCTGTACATCAAATGTAGTGTTATGGCGATATCTCAATTGTTTATAGACCGCTTTTGATAAAATTTAATAACGTGCTTGGTGGGGGAATTTCCTAAAATCTGATATAAAATTTATGTAGGTCCGTACTAAAGGAGGATAGTTTTTCCTATTTCTGCATTTAATTTTTTCAACAAACATTCTCTAATGTGTACTTTGGGCAATTTGCGATACATCAAATTCAGTGTTTTGGCGATATCTCAGTTGTTTATGGACCGATTTTGATAAAATTTTACAGAGTGCTTTGGGAAAATATTTCCTACAATCTGATATATAACATATTATCACATGTACACCAGGAGTATCTTTTTTCTCTTGTTATTTAAAAGTGTGTTTCAATCAAAAATTTTCAAATTTTCGTCTAATTTTTGGTATTTTTTCGATATTTTCGGTGTTTATAAACCGATTTTAATGAAATTTAATAGCGTTCATTGCGGGAGAATTTCCTAAAATCTGATATATAATTTATGTAAGTCCATCCTCCAGGGGCTTCAGAAACTTGATTTCAACAGACAGACAGACAGACGGACGGACAGACAGACAGACAGACAGACAGACGGACATCGCTTAATCGATTCTCCTCCCGATTCTGAGTCGATCGGTATAATTTTTATGGGGTCTACGATCACTAATAAAAAAATTACAAACGGAATCACAAACTTATAATACCCTTTCACCTATTGGTGAAGGGTATAATAAAAAAAACAAAATCAAAAATCTTCTATGAGGATAAGAAATTTTTGAAAAACTTCCTGTAAAAATAAGATATATATTTTTTTATTTTATATGAAAATAAGAAATTTTTTAAAAATTTCCTACAAAAATAAAAAAAAAATAAAATTTCCTATAAAATTAAGAAATTTTTGAAAAATCTCGTATTAAAATAAGAAATTTTTGAAAAATTTCCTATATAAAATAAGATATTTTTGAAAAATTTCCTATAAAAAGAAGAAATTTTTAAAAGATTTCTCACAAAAATAACAAATTTTTGAAAAAACTCCTACAAAAACAACAAAGTTTTGAAAAAAAAGTATTAAACTAATCGAATGTCGTTTTTAGTTTTTGTTTTATCCTATAAGTAAACTTCATACGACATACTATAAGTTATCTATTGTATAACCACTAAATTGCAAAACTATAGGAAAATAAATATGTTATTCTCATTGTCTTTTTACCCACTCAGACTTACTTAGTGGGAGAATACTACAATACTCACTTATAACAAAAAACTTAACTACTCATCAATACACACTCAAAATGATAAAACACAGAAATGGATATACACGGATGGAACTATGCAGATGTTTAATTTGTACTGATTTTGTTTAACTTAAATGAATCCCATTGTCACTTTACACGAGAAAAATGGAAGCGACTTTTTCAACACGTGTTAATGTAATTTTTATCAAATCGGTCATAGTAATAAAAACATTGTAAATACATTGAAGATAGAGGAAAATCTGAGGATTGCAAAACAGCTTTCATAATATATTTAAAGGTTTTCAGCTGGGCCAAAAATCCATAATGAAACTGTTGCGGACGCTACGTGACGGACAATACAGTTTTTACTTGAATGTTTTTTATTTGGAAAAATTCATATTTTTTATGTAAGGGTTCGTAAATCAGTGAACCTAATGGTGTTATTTGTTCCTGAACTTTATATTCGCATAAAATGGCTAAATACATATGGGCAAAAATCAAACAGTTTTTATTTCTTTGAAATCCACTTTCAACTCGAATAATTTTTGTATTCTTAAGAGTTCGGAAAATCTAATTACATAACTCGAACTCGCAAGTACTTCTGTACACTGAACACAATATCTTAGTAGCGCAAATTTGCGCTTCTTAGCGTAATTGGCATGAAAATTAAAAAAAAAAAGGTTAAAAAATCGATTGAACCATTCAAGTTTTTCTTCATATTTCGTCTTCTTCTGCATTCGTTTTTACATTTGGACAAAAGTCGTTGTTCTACGAAATAGACACCACACTTAGGGGATAAATCCACTTCCCTCTAAATTTTAATTTTGTCACTTCTAATACTACTTAATGACTGCCAAAATTTGAAGCTGGTTTTCGTAACTCTTTAATTTTTTTCGCATATTTTTGGCCGCCTCAAAGAATACCAAAAAATAGATAATTTATCTTTCAATTACGCATTGTTTGATATATATCTCGTTAATGTGCTCTATATAGGTATAACATACGACAGGTGTAAATGAGGAAAACTTGAGCGTAAATTTTTTAAAATACCGATTTTTCGTGGAGAACACATACAAATATGAATGAAAATTTGCAAACTACCGTGTAAACCGAGTTTTTTGCCATTTAGAACCTAAAAGCAAAAACACACCAAAAAATCATTGTTTGCTAAAATTTTATGAATATTTTGAAAATCGTGCAAAAAAGTGCATATTAGTTTAAATGGTTTTATATTGCAAATTGAGACAAAATCACATAAGGCATGAACAGATTTGCATCAAAAGTTTTTCAAAAATCTCTTTATTAACTGAGAACGCGAAGGTTTCATCTAAAAACATTTCAATCAAGCACATCGCGAACTTAGCTCAAAATTGATCAGGAATAGTCTTAAAACTATTCTTAGATCTAAAGTGCACCAAAATATTATAAGGATTGACGATTTGACGGACCAAATAAGAATTTTATATTTTAAAAAGATTTGCACCTATTGAAAATTATATTTAAATAAAAAATTCTTTTAAATTAAATTTGTCCATAAGTCAAGGCAGCTGAATTTCACTAAGACTCACATTTTGTCAAATTTCGAAAAAATCGCGGTTAAAAAAATAAAAAAATAAAAAATATTGTTTAAAAATATTTTTTTTTTCACTTGCATAATTGCATTATTTCTTCGTGTTAAGGCATATATAAGTTACCATAATACCATGAAACGACAGAACACCTGAAAACATATAAGTTGTGTTAAAATGAACATAAAACTAATAAAAATAAAATTGTTTTTAATTTTTTTTTAGAAATTTTTGTTTTAACCGTCATAACTTCTGCGCGCATGGCGTAAAATCATTCACGCGAACGGATTTTACATTCACTAAGCTCCCTTAATAGAACCCCAAAAAAATTTAGTGTGCGATCAAAAAATTATTTGAATTTTTTATATTCCGAAAATTAAAACTATTTGATTTTTGTCCATATGCATAAACATTTTGTTGTGACTGTATACTGATCGTATACGTAATATTTAAACACATTCACATTACTTATACGCTCAGAGAGAGGATTATAAAATGCATACGTAGGTGTAGTGTACATGTGTAAGTGAACTGAAGAAAATGTATTGTTTTGCAAAAGCAACGTCTCACAGTGGGTCTCAACCCAGTGTTTTAAATACAGATATGATTTCCTCTCAATATTACTTTTTCGTAAATTATATAATTTAGACTCGGCCCTCGGTTTATTTAACATTAAAAAAGTATTTGTAATTTTAAAACGTAATAGAATTACTTCATGTTATTCATCATAATATTAAATATTCTTTTGGACAAATTATAAGTTAAAAGAATTGGGTTCTCGATTTACGTAAAATTAGAAAATTGTTAGTAATTTGATTATTTATTACATAAATAATTTCAATGTTAAAGTATAGTAGTAGTAGCAAAACGCTGTTAACATATTTTTCCTACACAGAAATTCGTTATAGAAACTATGTATATTTATAATTCCAATATATTTGTACGTTCTTCAAGATTTTGAAACTAACAAAAAATTTACAAACGGTGTGACATTCTCTTTGTACTCCCTATTCATTTTGAAGGTATAAAAGAAAACATTTTTGAGTTTTTGGTTAGGTTTTTAAAAAAATTTTTTGAAATACAATTAATACCACCAAAAACACAATTAGCCAATTCACTATGTCTACTAAAGTGCTAAATCTTAAAGTGCTATTTAGGGTCAAATAGCACTACTGTGAACACCTGTCGTATATTAACCATTGTATATTTTGATAGACGTCATACTACTACACAGAAAAAGAAAAACAATAAGAACTTACCACATTGTCAGATTCCATTTCCAAATTTGTATTATGTATTTGATTTCGATTTTTTTGTTAAAAAAAAAAATTCGTAATTGTTTTTGTTTTAATTTTGGTGCGAAATTATCTGTCAACGGAAAAAATTTGATAAGATCAATCACGTCAATTTTTTTAAACAAAAAACGCTGAAATATGAGCGTGGCATCACTGAATTAAATAGCACGGTGAGTAAACATAGGTTTCAAAGTGATATTGTCATATAATATTTTTTAATGGGAAATACCAACAAAATTTTTATGACAGTCATAAATATTTATGACAATAGGACAATAGCACACAATAGCAGAGACTGTGAATTGGCTAAATCTATATATATAAAACTCTAACGTGACTTACTGAGACTAAGACGGGATTTTTGGAAATTCGGCCTCTAAGGGGTAAAAAAGGGAAAAATTAGTAATGCTGTATCTCCGAAAGTAAATGTCATAGGCCCAAAATTTAAATTGCGTTGGGATCATCTACAAAAATAAGTAGACACGTGTTTGGTACTTTTTAGCAGATGGGACAAATAGGTGGTAAAAAGGGTAAAAATAAAATGTTGGTACTTTTTTAAACCCATGTGTATCTTTTGAACAAATCAACAGAGTAACAAAACAAGAAAAAAATATTAGACACGTGTTTGGTACTTTTTTGATTCAGGGTTCAAAAAGGGGGAAAAGCGGGGAAACAAATTTAGGGTAGGTCCATTTTTTTTTCTTTGTATTTCACTTGAACCAATAAAGCTAGAAATAAGATTTATAAGGAGGTCGATTGCCAAGTACAAAATATTAAATACGTGTTTGGTATTTTTTCAATTAAAAGGGTAAAAAAGGGAAAAATCGGTAACATTATATCTCCTTAACCAATAGCGATAGAAGTGAAGATTAAATTGGTTTGAGATAAGCACTAAAAATTAAGGGAAACGTATTCGGTACTTTTTTGAAAATCGCCCGCCTAGCGGGCAAAACAGGGTAGAAAAGGGAGAAATTAGTAACATCATATCTCCGAAACCAACATAGACAGAAACAAAGTTGAAATTGGATTTGAATCGGCTAGGAAAATAAGGGGACACGTGTTTGGTACTTTTTTGAAAATGGCACTAATAGGGATAAAAAAGGGTAAAAATTATATTTTGGTACTTTTTTTTACCCATATGTATCTTTTGAACTAATAAACATAGAAACATAATTTATATTGCAACCGATAGATATTAAAAAACAATTAAATATGAATTTAGTACTTTTGCGATTAATGGGGTACAAAAGGGTAAAAAAAGGGAAAATATTCAAGGGTAGGTTTTTTGGTTTTTAGCCATGGATATCTTTTAGGCTAATGAAGCCAGAAGTATAATTTATTGACTGGTCGATGGACATTGAAAAAAAATAAACTACGAGTTTGGTACTTTTTTTAAATTTTGGGGGTAAAAATCTGTAAAGTATGTCTTTTAAACCAAAAGTGACAGAAACAAAAACTAAATTGGTTTGAGATCGGCACTTAAAACCAAGGGACACGTGTACTTTTTTGAAATTCAACCTCTTAGAAGGTAAAACAGGGTAGAAAAGGGAGAAATCAGTAACATCATATCTCCGAATCCAATACAGATAGAAACAAAGTGGAAATTGGATTCAAATCAGCTAAAAAATAAGGGGACATGTGTTTGGTACTTTTTTGAAAATGGCACTAATAAGAATGAAAAAGGGTAAAAACTATATTTTGGTACTTTTTTTAACCCATATGTATCTTTTGAACTAATAAAAATAGGAACATATTTTATATCGCAACCGATAGATATTAAAAAAGAACTAAATACGTATTTGGTACTTTTGCGATTAATGGGGTACAAAAGGGTAAAAAAGGGAAAATATTCAAGGATAGGTTTTTTGCTTTTTAGCTATGGATATCTTTTAGGCTAATGAAG
The DNA here is from genome assembly GCA_933228675.1 of Stomorhina lunata. NCBI lineage: Eukaryota > Metazoa > Arthropoda > Insecta > Diptera > Rhiniidae > Stomorhina > Stomorhina lunata. The sequence goes on from OW121744.1 coordinate 69,945,887, forward strand.
CCAGAAGTATAATTTATTGACTGGTAGATTGACATTGAAAAGAAATAAGCTACGTATTCGGTACTTTTTTTTAATTTTGGGGGTAAAAATCGGTAAAGTATATCTTCTAAACCAAAAGTGATAGAAATAAAAACTAAATTGGTCTGAGATTGGCACTTAAAATTAAGGAACACATATTGGGTACTTTTTTGAAGTTCAATCTCTTAGAAGGTAAAACAGGGTAGAAAAGGGAGAAATTAGTAACATCATATCTCCGAAACCAACATCGATGCAAACAAAGTTGAAATTGAATTTAAATCGGCTGGGAAAATAAGGGGATACGTGATATAAAAGGGTAAACAACTATATTTGGTACTTTTTGTTAACCCATATGTATCTTATGAACTAATAAACATAGAAACATAATTTATATTGCAACCGATAGATATTAAAAAACAATTAAATATGAATTTAGTACTTTTGCGATTAATGGGGTACAAAAGGGTAAAAAATGGGAAAATATTCAAGAGTAGGTTTCTTGCTTTTTAGCTATGGATATCTTTTAGGCTAATGAAGCCAGAAGTATAATTCATTGACTGGTCGATTGACATTGAAAAGAAATAAGCTACGTGTTTGGTACTTTTTTTTATTTTGGGGGTAAAAATCGGTAAAGTATATCTTCAAACCCAAAAGTGATAGTAACAAAAACTAAATTGGTTTAAGATTGATACTTAAAATTAAGGAACACGTGTTCGGTACTTTTATGAAATTCAACCTCTTAGAAGGTAAAACAGGGTAGAAAAAGAAAAAAATTAGTAACATAATATCTCCGAAACCAACATCGGTGCAAACAAAATTTAAATTCTATTTGGATCGACTAAAAAAATAAATGGACACGTATTTGGTACTTTTTTGAAAATAGCACCAATAAGGATAACAAAGGGTAAAAACTATATTTTAGTACTTTTTTTAACCCATATGTATCTTTTGAACTAATACAGAAACATAATTGATATCACAATCGATGGGTATTAAAAAAATATTAAATACGTATTTGGTACTTTTGTGATTAATAGAGTCCAAAAGGGTAAAAAAGGGAAAATTTTCAAGGGTAGGTTTTTTGCTTTTTAGCTATGAATATCTTTCAAGCTAATGAAGTCAGAAGGATAATTTATTGACTGGTCGATTGACATTGAAAAAAATAAAATACGTGTTTGGTACTTTTTTAATTTTAGAGGTAAAAATCGGAAAAAATATATCTTCTAAGCCAAAAGTGATAGAAACAAAAACTTTGTTGGTCTGAGATCGGTACTTAAAATTTAGGGACGCGTATTTGGTACTTTTGTTAATTTGTCAGTTTTGGGTATAAAACAGGGCAAAAAATGAAAATTTGTAACGTCATATCTCCGAAATTAGAAGCGATGGGAACAACGTTGAAATTTGCTTCGGATCGGCTGGAAAAAAGAGGACACGCGTTTGGTACTTATTTGAATATGGTGCTAATAAGGTTTAAAAAATGTAAAAGCTGTATTTTGGTACTTTTTAAACCTATATGTATCTTTTGAAATAATGAACATAGTGATGCAGTTAACGTCACAATCGATAAGTAATAAAAAATTATTATACAATTATTAGACAAGTACTTTTACGATAAATGAGGTACAAAAAGAAAATATTCAAGGGTAGGTTTTTTTAAACTATGAATTTCATTTTGGCTAATGAAGCCAGAAGTATAATTTACAGACGGGTCGATTCATATTGAAATGCATAATATTTATTTTAGCAAATTTTGGTACTTTTTTAATTTATTTGTTAAAAAGGGGAAAAATCGGTAACGTAATGTCATCTAAATGAAAAGTGATAGTAACAAAAATTAAATTGGTCTATGATCAGCACTAAAAATTAAAGGACACGACTTCGATAATTTTTTTTTTAATTTGGCCGCTTATGGGTAAAACAGGCTAGAAAATGGATAAATCATATAATCGGCTCGAAAAATAAGGGGACATGTGTTCTGTACTTTTTTGGAAATGGCACTAATAAGGGTAAAAAGGGTAAAAACTATATTTTGATACTTTTTTTTAACCCATATGTATCTTTTGAACTTATAAACAAATTTTGGTACTTTTTTGACCAATATATAACTTTTAAATCAAATATTATACTACACTCCTACAGAAATCAGCATGGGAAAGTACACCTGTATTTGAAAAATCCAAAAACCCAAAGTCGTATCCGCAAAGCATCAGAGATCTCATTGCTAACAAAAGAAAGCTCCGTAAAAAATGACATCAAACTAGATGTCCAATCGATAAAACTAATTTGAACAATGCCACAAAAAAGCTTAAAAAAGAAATAGAAAAGTTTAATAATGTCAATTTAAATATCAAATTTAACTTATGATAACAAAACTGACTACTCGCTGTGAAAAGCAACCGCCAAATTAAAACAGCCTCTGCCCCATACATCCGCCATTAAAAAAGATGGTGGAAACTGGGCAAAGACGAACTCGGAAAAAGCAGATGTATTTGCAGAATATTTATCAACTGTTTTTGGCTCCCATGCGAACATAAACCATGAACTTGAAGAAATAAGCAACAACGACAAAGAAGAGATTCCCATTTTCACAATATCGGAAGTAAAAAAAGAAATTAGTCATCTTAAAACGAAAAAAAGTCCAGGATATGATCTAATTGACGCTAGCCTACTTAAGCATTTACCCCACCAGGGAATGGTCAAGGTTACAACTATATTTAATGCTATACTCAAGACAAAACATTATTCAAGCATTTGGAAAGTGTCAGAAATTATTATGATCCTAAAGACAGGAAAAAGCCCAAGTGAAGCAAGTTCATATCGGCCAATCTCACTTCTCCCTGTTCTGGGTAAACTATTTAAAAAACTTTTTAGCAAAAGGTTGAAAACTGTTATAAATGTTAGAAATATAATTCCCAATCATCAATTTGGTTTTAGAGAAAAAGTATTCCACTATTGAGCAAATTCATCGCATTACTCATTCTATAGAAGTTGCATTAGAAAACAAAGAAATATGTTCAGCTGTATTTTAGATGTTTCAAAAGCTTTTGATGATGTTTGGCACAAAGGCAAAGGAAATGTTAGAATCTAAAATATCAGATAGATTCTTCAGGGTTAAGCAGGATGATCAATACTCAAAACTATATCCTATAAATTCGGGTGTACCGCAAGGAAGCATCCTGGGACCAACTTTATATCTAATATATACCTACGATATACCCATAAATGTTAATTGTGTTGTTGGTACATTTGCTGAAGATACAGTGATTATGTCCACAGGTAAAGATATTGAAACATCTACAACAATGTTACAAACTGCCCTTTTGGAAGTGGAAGAATGGACTACAAAATGGCGTATTAAACTAAATAGCTTAAAATCTACACACGTAAATTTTACCAATAAAAAGTACAATTACATCCCAGTTTACATCGATAAGCAAAGAATTCCTTTTGCAAATTCGGCAAAATATCTAGGAATGACTCTTGATGCAAAATTACATTGGAAGGAGCATGTAAAAAAGAAAAAAGAGGAACTAGACTTAAAATACAGAAAATACAAATGGCTCATAGGCAGAAAGTCAACTCTTTTTACTTATAACAAACTTATGATCTACAAGCAAATCATTAAACCGGTGTGGACTTATGGTATCCAAATCTGGGGATGTGCAAAGAATAGTGTGCTCGAAATCATACAGAGGTTCCAAAACAAAGTGCTACGAGACATCGTCAAAGCTCCATGGTACGTCAGAAATGCAGATATTCATAGAGACTTTAATATAAATTCAATTGCTTCGGAGATAAAATCAAAATCCATAGCTCACGAAAACAAATTAATACAACATAGTAATCCTGAAATTCCGCTCCTTCTAAACACCACAGGATTGCAAAGACGGTTACATCGCTTCAAGCCACATGATCTTAAGTGGCGCTTCAACTAGTAGGCTGTTTTGGGAACAAAACCCCATTTATACTGCAAAAATCTTGAATACATTTTGTACTAAAATTAAGAATATAAATAAAAGTAAACTACTAGTTAGCCATTGTTGGCTAGTTGTAGTCTTTAAATGAAAAAAAAAAAATATTATAGAAACAAAATTTATACCACAATCGATAAACATCAAAATGGTATCAAATACGTTTTTAGTACTTTTTCGAATAATGGGGTAGAAAAGGGTAAAAAACGGGTCAAAAATTTAAAGGTTTTTTCTTTTTAAACTATGGACTCTTCGATTGACATTGAAGATGATGTGACAGGTGTTTGGTACTTTTTCCAATTAAGTGGTTAAAAAAAGAAAAATCGGTAATATTATACCTCCTTAACAAAAATGGAGTTAAGATCAGCAATCAGCAAGGAAACTTTTGTAAAATATTCAAAATCAAAAGCGACAAAAACAAGATTTAAATTAGGTTAGCAATCAAAATTGGGTAGGCGAAAATGGCACCAGTAAAGAGTAGGTACATATTTTGTCCTATATGTATCCTAAGAACCAATAAATATTTAATTTAATTTATATCGGAATCGATAAACAAGTAAAAAAATTATTTTGGCGAATTTTGTAACTTTTTAATTGTAACTTTGTCAATTCCAATTTTACCGCTAACGAAGTAGCGGGTTCTAAAGCTAGTATATACATAAAACTTTGAATTTAATATTATTTTAGAATCAGGTAATACCAAATATGTAAATATGTATATTTAAGTAATAATATATTTTTCCTACGAAATATTTTTTTAACCTTTTGGAAATTTTACTGAGAACAATATACAAAACAAATTCAACTCGAAAGTGTTATTTATTCGACTTTTTCGTAGTATGGCTTAGCATTTGTTTCTCCTTTGCCACAATAACGTTATAGTTTTGTTCGTTGGTTATAGTCAACATCAGGCCAGTTTGTGTTATAGAATTAAAAGCACTTTTTAATTAAAAAATCGCCATATTATAAAAACCACAAAATGGTTTGAAAAACGTTCATTTTGTAGGGACAGAAACCGGACGAAACAAAAGAATCTTTCCAAATTCTACACAAAAAAAACCAACAACACAATTTGATTTCAGCAAAAATAACAAAAAATGTAACAACATTGACCAGCCACACAAAAACACACTCCCAACATAATATATACGAATCCAATAACTAACTTTTAGTACAGGGTGGTCGAATAATATTGTCACATTAAGAAAACCAAAAGCAGACACTAACCTTAAAGTATGTACATTAGAGTGTCCCCAAAAAAGTGAAAGTCGTTGTACTAAAAGACGTACCCCCCAAATATGTTACATTTGACCCCAATAATCCAAATACAAAGTTTCATTCTGTTCAGATATCGGGAAAGCGTGCCGACTTGACTTTTTAATAAATTTTAATAATTTTGACTGGTTTTACTTTTTTAAGAACTCAAGATATTATTTAAGACACTTTTGCATAGGACGAAAAAAATATTTTTTTTTCCATACCTGCTTTTTTGGTTTGTTAAACGAATTCGAAAAAAACTAAAAAAGTTAAAGAGTAATAATATTGTAATTGCAGATTAGCACAAAGAAAGAACTAAATCGATATCTTTAACGGCTTTGTCGTAAATGCGACTAATTCAACGGATTTGGACAAAAACCCATTTTTTCACCAAAGTTATAAAAAATAGGACGTGAATTGTTATATATTAGCAGTTTTTTTTGAACAAAACTATAATTATTATTGTTTCGATGAGTAGGAATAAATATGTGAACTTTGAAATCGGATGTCATTAACCCTATTACTACCAGGGTCAAATGTAAAATTTTTAAAATATTCAATTTTTTTTATTTCAAAAAAGGTACTAAAAACTACATGTTTTTATTATTATATTTGAATAAAAATTCAACAAATCGTTCAAAGAAGCCTTTAATTACATTTTTATACAAATTAACCCTTGCGTACCCATGGGCTCAAAATGGTTCTAGTTTTTAACTGACAAATAACTGCTTATATATGTATAATATGCGTGCTAGAATATACTTCCAAAAGCTTCTTTCATATTTATATTTTTTTCATATTTTTTTTAGAATTTAACTCTCAAATAACCAGGGGAAAATTTACTATTTATAAGAAATTTTTCAAAAACTTACTTTTTATAGGACATTTAAAAATTTACTTTTTACAATCGGTTTTTACAGTAATACTAATAAATGTAAATAATAATAAATCCAATCATCGTTATACAATAACTCTATTGGCCCACAATACAAAAGTATTGTATATTAGCTCTCCACAACGCTGATCTTATTCGAATAGTGCTTAAAAATGTTCAGTCCAAATTTGAGCACAATCGGTCAATATTTAGAGGTCGCGATATATTTTTTCAAAAAGCAGATTTTTTCCAAGTAGTATTAATATAGCACAAAATGGCTAGTTGTATTTAGCGAATCAGAAAAACCGAAATTCGAGTCCACCTCACATTTTTCTTAATTCGCATAGTAGTTATTGAAATATAGTAGAATTTATAACAAGAACCGCGGCGGTTCACAATAACTTGAGTAGGTATATGCTTGTAAATTGTGCCAATGTTTAACATTAGTAAAAGTTTTTAATATTGGAAAAGTTTAACCCTTTCCTTAACGGGGTCAAAAATGAAGCTTTTCAATTTCTATAGGAAAATGACGGAATATTAAGAATTTATTAACATATTTTGTTCAAAATGCAAAAATATATATTCACTCTTATTAACATTGTCTTTTTATTAATAAATATACGGCTCAATTTTTTTTTTTATGATCTTTGAATTTTATTTTGTGTTTTAATGTATTAAAATATTGAGTCATTTCATAAGCTCATTTTAGTATATATGTCTTTTTAGGGTTAATATATATTTTTTAATGAAAAGTATTAAGACTTTAATAAAAATTATTATATTTGTGCATTTTAAATAAAATTTGGTAATAAATTCTTAATATTCCGTCATATTCCAATGGAAAATTAAAAAACTTCATATTATGACCTTTGACCCAGGAATTGTAAATCATGTCTTAGTTTGAAATTTATTTATCCTTAAGTAAATTTTGTGGCTGCATATTTTTATGCATTGCAATAACTCCGAAATTACTTCATGGATTTTTAATAAAGCTACTTTAGTTTTCTTTTTATATTCTATTAAATTTGTTTAAATAATTTTATTCTTAATGGTTAAAATTTGGGTAAAACCAAAAATACTTAAATTTTTTCACATACAAAAATGTTTAACACTTTGTGAGCGGATGCGGCACGTGTTCCCCTTATGCAATTTTGAAAAAAATTCCACATCATGTTTTTATCTTAAGCAGAACGTTTCTAGAGGGAGTTAAGTTTCAATTTCACACTTTCGTAAAATAGGGTGCACCCTTTATACATACATATTAGGGTGTCCCACATTTGTATGGAGAAAATTAAAGTGTGTAATACAGAAAAACGTACCCCCAAGTTTTTTTCATTTGACCGCAATAATCCAAATACAAAGTTTCATTTAAATCGGATATCGGGAAAGCGTGCCGACTTGACGCCAAAGTTTGGACATATCAGTTATATGTAAAAATAAGGGGTTTCCCCAAATTTCGAAGTGATTAGAATACATTTTCAAAGAAGTGTTTAACATCATAGTACTGAGAACTTAATTGACTTTCCAACGAGATATATTGTAAACTCGGTTGTAAACTTTTCTAATTATTCAGGGTTTTTTTTAATATTCCACATCCATGAAGACTCTCATATGTGTAAGTGTCCTTTACTGCACAAGACCATTCCCATCAACCAGAGAAAATTATAAACTGATTATCTGTTTGTGATTTTTACATGTTTGAATGCTAATTAAAAAAAAGTGATATGACCCTATCTTAACCCTAATTGTTTCAGAACTTTTTTATTATTTTGAATTTTTGAACTTTCCCATTCACGATCCTGTTCAGAAACAAAAACCAACTTGGCTGAGTTTTTTTTTTTTTTTTTTGGTAAACAGGTTATATGATCCATAATGTAAAGAAAATAAGATACAGTAGCAACATTAATTAGCCACCCTGTATGAAAAATTTTCTGCTCACATCCTTAAAAGTGGATAGTGGGCGGAAGAAGTTGGATAGTATAAGAAGGACAAATGGAATTGAGGAAGTAACAACCATGTTGATAAACAAATGCATGAATGAAAAAAGATGGTCAGAAAAAAGGTACCCTCCGGGTTTTAGTGGTTTCACCACAATTGTACTACACAAAAAGCATTAACACCAACCAAATGTTTAGACAAAACGTGAACCGTTTGAAGATAAAAAAAATCAAAAAGATATCTTTAGAATACAAGAGTCAAATTGTTGGTAAATTTTAAAAAATCTTTAAGTATACTAAATAGATAAAAAAAATATGTAAGAAAGTGCTATAGTTGGTCAAGACCGACCATACGATACCTTTCACCACTAACTATGATCAAAGGTGTTCTTTTTCCTGTATAAAGACAAATATTTGCTAAATTAATGTATGATGGCAACATCATACAAACATTTTCTCAAAACTTATGTATTTAAGCTGTTTTTCTCACTTTGACTTATATGGGGGCTGGGGTCAAATGTGGACTGATTATCTTGAAATTTAGCAAATTGATTACAGTTTTTACAAAAATTATGTATGAAAAAAAAAAACTTAAAATTTTCATTATCTTCAGATTTACGAGCGTTTTGACGAAAGAGTTTGTATGGGAGCTATGGTCAATGTGGACCAATTTCAACGAAATTTGGTACAATGATTGGGATTCACATAAGCAGTTTTTGTTTTAAATTTCATGAAAAAATATTGATATTTGTGGCCAAAATATCAATTCCGGGAAGTGAGACATATGATAGGTACCATAACTAATGGACCGATTTTTGACGAATTTCAATAGCCCACTATCAAAAAAATGATCTGTGGCAAATTTCATCAAATTATCTTTAGAATTGCGACCTGTACTTTGATTACTTGGTTTACATGGGGGTCCAGCTCATATTGAGCACGTATTTGGTACTTTTTTGATTTTGGGGCCAAAATGTTTAAAAAGAGGGATAAAATGATAACTTAACATCTCATATATAATATGAAACTGAATTCAATTGTTACCAAAGAAGTACCAAATATGCAAATGGAACTCATTTGAAATTAGGGAATAAAAAGGGGAAAATATAGTAATGTTATAACTTTTAAACAAATAAATGTTTGTGTGTATGTACAAATGTGCTTTATAGAATAGTAAAACTATGCATTTGATTATGTAATTCTCTTTAGAGAAGATGTTGCGGAAACCCGGCCTCAAAATTCTTATCATAAAGCTCCGAGCAAGGCTCGGTCAACCGGGTACTATTGTTATTAAAAGCAAAGTGCTCGTAGCTGATAAACCACTCTAAAATTACAACATTTTTTTGCTCTCCAAAGCATTAGAAGGAATATCGAGTGCCTATCGAAAAAACAACTTTCACGAGAGATGGAAATTTACTAATTCTTACGAAAAATGAATTACAGACAACCAAGTTTTTAAAGGCTACTATATTGACTGGAATTTGTTTCATTGAATGTTTCCTTCATCCTACTTTGAACGCAATTACATCTTCAAAAGAACTTTCAGAAGAAACGGAAAGATTACAAACACTCCATTGCATATTCTACATTTTAATCAGTATGACCTACCGAAGGAAATACAAATCGAATTTCTCAATTGTAAGGTTGAACCTTTTATTCTCAGTCCCATACAGTGCAAAAATTGCTTTAAATTAGGACATACAAAAAATATTGTACCGGTAATGAAACCTGCGAAGTCTGCTTATCAACGTTCCACGATCCAACACCATGTACTCAATTACAATGTGTAAACTGCCAATATCCACATAAATCCAACAACATGAAATGTCCCGTTTACCAACATCGTCAACAAATTTTAAAAATCAAAACGACTAACAAATATACTTATAAAGAAGCATCAATAAATGTTTCTCCACTGGAAACTTTTAAAATTCCAACAGAAGACCTTCAAACAGCAATTGCACAATGAAAGAAAAGAATAAATATTCAGAAAAATAACGGAAATTCCACCAACAAAACCAATATAACAAACTTTACATCAACTACCACTTCAACTTCTTCCCCTTTAAAATTTCTTACAACCAACACAAACAGTTAAAAAAACACAATTAACTCAAAATCTAACACAAGAGAATCATCTCGTGACAGATCTAGAAAAAAAAGTAAACAAAACACCGAAACTCTCCCCGCTTTTATTTAAATTAGGCGACAAACAATCGACGGAGTTGATCAAATGGAGACTTAATACAACATACAACTTTTATATTTTTTAAACTTATGAAAAAAACATTTAACATTTTATAATGGAACATACAAGGTTTTTTCAATAATTATATAGACTTCCAGCTTATCTTAAAAGAACAAGATCCTCAACTCATTTCTTTGCAAGAAACACATTGTCCATTCAACATGAATCCGATTCCACCAAAGGGTTTTCGGGGTTATTTCGAAAACCTCCCTGCTTAGACATTTATAATACATTGAGTAAAAGTATACATATGTATATAAAAATATTTGTTTTTTGTATTTACATAAATATTCTTAACTAAAATTATTTGAATTTAGGAGTGGAAGATTTTTTTTTAGATTCTTCTACCCTGTTTGAGAAGTCGATATAATTATAAAATGAATTCACTTCAGAAGATTTGAAATTTGAAATGGACAGGTTCATAAGATCTAAGACGTCTGTTTTACCTTGAAATAAGTTTAGGAAAAATGAAATATTAGAAACAGTTCTTCGGCTTACAAGTATTGGTAAGTTGATGAGAACTAAACGACTGCGGTACGGAGGAAGATTAACATTTGGATTCCAATTTAAACTACGAAGACAGAAAATGAGAAACTGGTTTTGGACGGATTATAATTTATCAATGTAAATATTATATTGCGGATCCCAAATTACTGATGCGTATTCAAGTATAGGCCTCACTAAAGATGTATATAAGCATTATGTTAAATATGGATCACTAAAGTCCTTTACCCATCGTTTTATAAAACAGAGAACACCATTCGATTTATTTACGGTCATTAAAACATGGGATTGAAATTTAGCTCTCTGTCGAACAGGACACCTAGATCTAAAAATGTGTCTACAGAGCTTAATTTATTTCCGTTAATAAAGTAGTCATTCAAGACCGGTAAGCATCTAGAGAAAGACATGGATTTACATTTCTTCAAGTTTAATTCCATTAGATTCGCTGTGCACCATTTGTAAAAACTATTTAAGTCATCTTGAAGATAAAGGACATCACACATCATCTCTCACATCATCTACATACATCACGTTGCTATACTTCATAGACATTTGAAGATCATTTATGAATAAAAGGAATAATAGTGGTCCTAGATGGCTTCCTTGAGGGACACCGGAAGTAACATTAAAATATTTGGAAGAACCAATCCAATTTAGGAATGAGCCGCAAAACCCAATTAATTCAAGCTTAGCAATTAATAAGTAAGCTTTACTGAAGTCCGTGTAGATAACGTCAGTTTGAAACCTTTTACAAAAGTTGATGTAGGACGTCAGTTCCACAAGATTTGTAGGCGTAGATCTACCTTGACAAAGACCATGTTGATTCGGAGGTAGGATTGATGAAACTTTGAAGAATAAGATTTCTGTTATGATCTTCTCAAAGAGCTTAGGAATTGCATTAAGGTTTGCTATAGCTCTGTAATTTGTAGCATCATTGCGGCTACCGGATTTATGGAGCGGAATAATATAAGATTTCTTCCAATAGTCAGGGAACAGTCCAAACTTTGATATTCCACATCAAAGGATCTCTAAACTAAACATCTCAATTGAATTAGTACCAAACATAAAAATCACAGTAGTGTCGGTTTATATAACACCTACAGAAACGTTTTCATTAAACGACTTCAATGAACTTTTTACAAACATTTAAACACCCATCATCTTAGTTGGGAATGTCAACAGCTGGAACATAATATGGGGATCTCGGGTTAACAATACGCGAGGTTCAGTTATAGAACATTCATTAAATGTTAATAACATATGCGTAATTAATGGTGGCAAACCAACACATTACTCGACACATAACACCTTTACCAATATGACTTTTACCACTTATATCCTGTCAAACTCCAGATGATTTACACAACAGTGATCACTTCCCAATAAAGACAACATTGGTCTGGGACAAGTATTCGATCGTATAGGCGTTCATGCGATATTAGACACTCTGAAAACCTGGAGAACTGGACCCAAAGTTTTTAATTATTTTAAATCCTTTTTAACAGGAAGAACTATTAAAGTCAGAACCAATGACGAATTGTCTGAAAAATTTCCACTAATTAATGGTATTAACCAAATTAGCAAAATCATTAACACGCACAGGAATGTAGACCACTGTCTGTATGCCGACGACCTATATGTACTATGCAAAACCATATTTCCGAAACAAACTATATATTTAACAGAGTTTTAAATGATATTCAAAACTGGTGCAACTTAACAGGAGCAAAAATTTCCTTAGATAAATCATATATTCTTCATATATGTAATAATTGCAATCCGTCACATCCAAGCATAAACAATACAATTATTCCCAAAGTAACAGAACAAAAAATAGTAGTAGATAAAAATTATCGCCGGAAGAATCACATCCCAAAATCTCTTATTTCTAAAGTAAATAGTAGCTATGCACATATTGATATAATCAAGTACCCAATAAAAACACTTATTTAAAGTAAAATTGACTATGGCCTTTACATGAACGGCAACTGCTCAAAATCTGAAGGTCTCCCTTCACTTGAACAAAGAATTCTCGAAACACAAAACAAGATGATTACCAAAACTTTTAGCATTCAATAACTTAATTATAGACGCTGATGTAATAAAAGTATCATTAGCTAGGAGAACTCCTAAAACTCCATCTACCATATATAAACAACAACATCATATCCTACAAACAAAAACTTTCCAAGCTAACAACAATGTTGCATACGCAGTGGTAGACCAAGATGGTAATACATTGTCCGCAAAAACGCTATCCAATTTCGCATCAAATTTTACCGCAGAAACCGCTGGTGTCTTACAAGCAATTTCTATTGCGAGTAAGTTTAAAGGAAAAACATTAACAGCCTGTCCCACGATGCCGAACGAAAGATTATTCAAACAAAAGTAAGTCACCCATTTTCGTTCGTATAAGCGTCCCACTATCTTTCGACTTATGGTTCTTCTGGCTTTACGTTTTGAAACGTAAGATATTTGAAAATTGTCAAATGTTAATGTTGCCTAATCGACAGTTCGACTAATTTAACAACAATTTAAGAAAAAACAAGTAAGAAAAGCTATAGTAGGTCAAGCCCGACTATATGATACACTTCACTACTAAGGTAAAATATGGACCAACAATTAAACAAGTTTTCCTTAAGTCTTAGAGACGTACATACATATACTATGTGCTATTTTTCAAAATTTCGACATTTATGTCATTTCCAGCTAAGGGCCTGATATGGGAGTAAGGTCAATTGTGGACCGATTGTTACCAAATTCTGTTTATTGGTTTATGTTCACAAAATATTTATCTGTGCAAAGTTTAAGAAATCAAATGCCTTTAGAGTTATTAACGTTTTTGTGCTTTTATGTGTATATAAACGTCTTTTGAGAATGTGTCTTCTATGGGAAGTATGGTCAAATATGGGCCGATTTCTGCAAAATTAGGTAGACTGATTAAGGTTATCATAGTCAATATTTGTGCTGAATACTATTAAAATACCACTAAATTTGTGCCTGTAAAGGACCAAAAACTCTAGTCCGGCATCCCTATGGGAGGTACCCGAAATAGTCATCCGATTTCGCCCAAAAAGTCCTTGGACCAAAACATGAGCCTGTGCCAAATTTCATCAAATTATCTTTAAAGTTACGACCTGTAGAATGATAACAAGCTTACATGGATAACCGGCCAGCCAGCATGCCATCATCAGCACAAGCCCAATATACCCTTTCCACCTATGGTGGTGAAGGGTATAAAAAGCGCTGAAATTTGCAAATTTGACTATTAATATATAACATTGTTCATTTAAGGTAAATCAAATTTTTCCAAAATATTTTTTTAATACAATTTGTACGAATCTCTAAGGCCTATTCTTGTGGAAAATTTTAAAATTATGTCTAAATTTTTTATTTTTTTTTTTTTTTTTTGATAAAATAAAGTTTTTTTTAAATAAAAAAGTTTTTACGCTTTTTTGATGAAAACGAAAGCTAAAACATGTGTGAGTGATTTTGACATATGTTTTCGTGCAGCTGGCAGATAAATCACATAGTGCGACGCAATTTTATATTAATGTGTTTACGTTGAGGCCCTATGCTCCACTGGGAGTCAAGGATAACAGAAGAAGAACAGAAGTTTACGTTATCGTTCGACTTGTCGTACTGAAAACTTTTAATGGGACACAAATCAGATGTTTTTCGTTGAGAATGCGAACGATCGAAAACGTTCGAAATCGTGGGATAGGCTGTAATTCTTTCCTATAGTTTGTCAGTAATTAGTACAATTTGTAACTTGACAAGCAACAACTGGAGATCAGTCAACAAAATTCGCGACCTTTTAGTTAATTGCAAAAATAATATCAAACTTGTTTGGATTCCCGGCCATGTTGGAATAAAATGGAACAACTATGCTGACTCAGCCGCTAAACACGCCTGCCTTGCTCCTGTAATAAATTACCCCCTGACAGAAAACCTTGATATATGTACGTAATTTAATTGATACTCAACTTGAAAAACAGAATTTCGGAATTATCATTATACTCACTATTCAGTTATCAACTCCGAAATGAGAAGCCCTACTTATCCAACAAACATTAACAAAAACAAAATAAGAACTTTTTTCCGTTTACATATTTGCCATACATTTAAAACTCACCAATATCTAATAAACAGTACCTTCACCAACACCTGCACATTTTGCGGATCTACTGCTTCAGTAAAACATCTTTTAAATAACTGCCCGAATTTGAAAAGCTTACAGACAAAATACCTCTCCAATAATGGTCTCAATATACTCAAGGAACCCTCCATTGTAAACATTAATAACATTTTTGATTTTATATTTAAACTAAATATTAAATTCTAAACTATATACAATTGTTTAGCTGATAGCCCTGGCTAATGCTATCATATGTATATATTAGCCTTATATTAATATAAGTTTAATACCATGTAAATAAATAAATACATTTTTTAATAGTTCACTACACAAATTTATTTTTAAAATACACAATTCTTTTTTTTAACAAAATACTTTAAACATTTCTTCACTTTAAAATTAAAAATTTTAAAATGCTTGTTTGTTTGTTTGTTTGTTTGTTTGCTTCTTTAAGTCACTCCTCCAACAGCTGCAATACCACTAGAGAAGAATTATTTGGCCACGAAGTTATTCATACGGCCATCACGAATTCTGGTGAAAGTCACCCCGTCACATATGATGAATTAAATCACAAATAAGATCAGTAACCACTAGCGACCTATACATTCATATAGGAAGAAGGCTCTGATTGTTGAATACTTGTAGACAATTGTCCCGTTCTTTTATATCGGTATATAGATGATAGACAAAATTGTTTTTATTTTTCTTGGTACGTCTTGGTTTACTTCACTATATTTAATATTTATTTTAATATTTCTTTGTGTCATTTCTTCATTTAATAGATTTTGGTTTCGATATTTTAATAAAACGATGCCGCTACTTTGAGAGGCTAATGCATATAGCTAATAAAAAAATAAACAGTTATTCTGCCATGTTGTACGATTTATGCCTTTACATAAGAATCCAACTGTACTAATAAGATATATTGCCGGTATGTTGTTCGACTTATGCCTTCGCATAAGAAGCCAACCGTACCGACCGAAAATTGAGATAAGACTGTAAAATGCTTGTTTATTTACACAGAACTAACGGTACATTTAAAGTAAACAAACTTTGACATTTACATTGCTTTCGTTTTAAACCAAGGCGAATTCATTACAGGTGGTGGCAAGAATACAACATCACAAAATGAAAATCCATGTTGTTTTTGTAGGTTTGCTTACATTTTGTCAAATTTTTGTTCGTTAAATTTCCAGGCGAATTCATCAGCTGGGCTCTTGATATCACTTTCATTATTACACTATTAGCCAATTTTCACGATGCGACATGTCCCCTGAAACATTTTGACGTTTTCTTTTGGTGTCCCTTCGTGTTTCAAGATGCGTTTACATTATACTTTTTTTGTTGAAACAATGAGGGGACATTTTGACGTTTAATTGTCTATTGCAGTAGTGCCAGATGAATATATTTTTCACCGACACTCGGATGTGATCGCTAAAGTGGGGATACATTTTTTTTTCATTGTAATATAATTTAATTTTAAATAATATCCCAAATAAAAAAATTAAAAAGGAATGACTTAAACCATGAAGGTTAGAGCGAAATCAACACAGGATATTCTTGTTGTTTGATAAAAGAGCTATCTTTAGACTCTTCGTCTTTTTTAATTATTTATGAATGGATGCAAATATTTGTATAACTCATTCACATTGAGCTCGAAAACTAGTTAGAGTAGTTTTCACCTTAAAACAATATTGAAAACTTTAGTTTTCAATGAAAGCTATTAAAACACCGATACAACACTGAGTTCATACCAATTATTACAACTCTATGTAAGAAAAATGAAAATATTAAAAATAAATGTCAGTTTAAAATAAAATATAAAAAAACAATCATTTTAATTTTTAAAAATTTCTGAAAAAACATTATGAAGTGATGAAAAAGTGATTATTTTATTGTTTTTTGATGCAATTTAATGTTCAAAAATATTTTATGTTCGGTATTTAAAACTAATCGCGATTAATAAATAAATTTCTCCCGAAAACTTATGAAATGCCAAATTTTCATAATGTGAATGGTAAAGTTTTCGATGGTGTTTTCATTTCCGAAAATACCTAAAAACTTATAGTGTGAATGGAATATTAAATACATTCTAAAGAAAATTTAAAAAGACATCGTCAGCTGTTTTTTCAATATTTCTTTTAGTTCAAAGTTTGTTTTTGTTTCTAATGTCAAATTATTGTTCTTATTCCGAATTATCCAATTGTTTTTGTTAATTTTGGCATTAAAAACTATATTTCCAACAATGAAATCTATGTTGTTTTTGGCTTATTGTATTTGTTGTAGCCATGCATTAACCTGTATATATGAGCCTTAAACCAAGGCTCATAAAAAACAACAAGCCAAAAACAACATAGATTTTGTTGTTGGATAATAAGTTTTTTAATGCCAAAATTTAAAACAACAATTCGACAATTCAGAATTACAACAATAATTTGACAATAAATAGAAAACTTAAAAAAATTTTGAACTAGAACAAATTTTGAAAAACAACTGAAATGTTCACAAAATATTTTTTTAATTCTGATTCTTTTGTTTTATGTTTTATTTTCGTTTTTTTTTTATTGTTTTGTTTACTGTTTTAGTAATTTTCTTATTGTATTATTTCATTACACATTATTACCATCCCCATAATTGTTTGTGGTAGAAATTTTGTAAGACTGGTAGCACTGTTCGTATATCAATAACATGATTACGAAAGAGAAGAAAAAGAAACGTCAATTTGTCCCATGAAAACTCGTTTCGTGGGTCTTTGCTACCCCCACAGGCAACACTCTTCCCCTGACCAACAAGCTGTTGTTTCGTGCAACATTTTCAGGGGACATGTCGCCTCGTGAGAATGGGCTATATGTTTTAAACAAAAAATGCTCAGCTGTTGATGTGCAGCCGCCTGGTTAGTCTGCCCTGTACTAGCCGTTATGCTGAAAATTCATCTAATGTGGATAAGGGGTTGTGAATTCGCTTTGATTTAACTGTGTAAAAACGCTCTTCTTGAATTCGCTTTAACTGCAACAATTGATACAATTTTAAAACAGGGGATAAACTGGATGCAAATTTCAGCCCTCTAGAATTCATATGATTTATAGAATCTGATTCGTGCCTCCCATTTTGCAAATGTGATTTCTTCAATCATATAAACTTATTTCCTGGACTGTACAAAATGTTACGTTTAATTGTCAGTAACTTCGGTTGCAATGGCAACAGTTTTACGAGGTAAGTGGATAGAAATGTATGAAACTTTTGTGCTGTTGTGAACAATATCTTTCACAGCCGCAACTTGCTTCAACAAGTTCCAAGATTTAAAATTAACACATCTTTAGAAAAAATACACATGAAAGATGTGCCGCAAATGAAGAATTACCACAACGTGGCAAAAATTAAAAAGGGTTGTTCAAACTCGTCACCACCTATCGGAAAAATCGGAGCAATATTTCTGGGATGTGGTGGAGTAAGTCTAGGTTTGGTAACTCGTTCCTTTCTGCAACTGAGTCGCAATAAAGTTCAATGTGAAGGAAACCGAATAGCCGGTGCCATTCAAAATCAATTGCAACAGAAACATGAAACATTTGATTGGATACGGTTTTGGTTTTACCT
This sequence comes from Stomorhina lunata, assembly GCA_933228675.1. NCBI lineage: Eukaryota > Metazoa > Arthropoda > Insecta > Diptera > Rhiniidae > Stomorhina > Stomorhina lunata. The sequence goes on from OW121744.1 coordinate 69,964,428, forward strand.
AAAACCATATTTATGGAAGCTTATTGCTGTGCTTGCGGTAAGTACTTATGTATTAACATTGACTTATTTCATAGTATTAACTATTGTGGGCACCTCCACTTCGCCACAGCTTTATTAGATATATACATAAAGTAATTAAACTTCATAGGCAGAATCAGAAATGGGGTTTCGAAACCATACTAAAAATTATAGTGTTATGTGATGGAAATCGATCGAAAATTTTGAGATTATTGTCAGTTATTTTCACCAAAAAAAATTAAAATTTGGGACTTTATCCTTTTGATTGATATCTTTCATATGGCTTATTTTTTTGTGGAAATAGGAAAAATTGCCAAAAAAAATATATCTGAAATCGATCGATTTCCATCACATACCAGATAGTCTTTAAACCTTGAAAAGCTTTTTTATTTACCGAAATTATTGGTTTAGACAAACTTAACCAGTAAGAGGCATTAAAGATTTTACGTTTAAGCTTAAAGAAATATACTAAAAATTGAAAGATATGTATGTACCAAAGCTTAAAAAGTTCGATATTTTGTAAATACATTTTTCTGAAAGTTTATTGTGTTTTAGCAAGATTCAAACAGAGCTCTTACTTTCCACTAAGCGACATGTGGCATGCTGCTATAAAAAGAAGTTTCGAAAAATCTTAGTAATACCTAAGAATATTAACGTTAACTTTATTTTTTAAATTCTGTCTTTCAAATTCTTAATTACTTGATAGTGCCATTTCACTACTTTGGCCCACTAATTGGTCAGAATCTTTGTTCTAAGCAATTTTATTCAACGTTAACAACTTTTTAAATCAAACACAGCAAATGTAATAATATAGCTAGCAATATATCAAAAACGGCTTTTTGCGAAAAAGAACTTTTTTATTGTAGAAAATGAATCTCTGGGATTATAAAAATAATGTTTGTTTTACAACTTTTTTGTTTCTAAATTCTGCTAAAAGATGGCGCTATTTTTAGGTTACATATGAAAATCGCATTTTTAATAATTAAAAGATACAAATTTAGTTTGACAATGTTCCGAGACTTTGTTCAGGAGTATTTGGTCTAACTTTTTCTGAATGTACCAACATCGAAAAAGATTCAAATAATATGTATTTGATACATTTGTAAGAAACATGTCAATACCGCCACTTTGCGGCAATCTTTTGTAGCATTTTTAAAAACACAAAAATAGATGCTTTCAAAAACTTTCAAAAGAGATATCTGCGATGAAATTCCGACAAAAAATAAGAATTCTAGGGACAAAAGTAGTTAACAGTATTCCAATTCTGATACTTTTTTGAAGGATTGTTTTAAAATTTTGTGTAAAATTTAGTCACTGTTTACAATATTAGAAGTAAAAATAATGTTTTTGTAATGAGAAAGGGTATGGCTTAAATTCCATATAAAAGTGAAAGTTTTTAACTTTTCTTTAACTTCAGCATCCATATGCAAAAATCTTGTTAGCCAGATTTCGCAGATTTCGCGAAATTGGTTAGTTTCTCAATATGTTAATTTGTTTTTTAAGTCCATTTCATTTTCCATCTCTACTTTTAAAAAATATAATCGCTGTAAATCGATGAGGTATTGAAAACATTTTTTTCGTCGGACTTTTTTTTGGTGGCAAGTTTCCATATTACTAAATATTTAATTTTTAGATTCCTAGAACACAAAATCATCAGAAGCCACTGTTGTCTTGTTACATTTTACGCATTTAAGAGGTTCAATGTAGGCTGTATAAACACTTTAAGATGTAGAAGAAAATCAATGGTCGCGATTTAATCGCATATTATTTTTGCTTCACTGTAGACCGCAGGATATTAGTTCGTGAATTTGAGCAATATACCTTTAAGTACCACATTGTTATTATACATCAATGTGTCTTTCGAAGGTGAACAAGTGAAAAATGACACAAATAGGCTTGCTTGTTTTTTAAATGGCACAAAAATGGCTAAATATTTTTCTCGCAAAATTTGCACACATATTAGGAACATGTTTATCTAAAATTTTGATATGGCGCTTCTCGATGCGTTTCTTAGTTAATGAGTTATAGGAAGACAAATATTAAAAATGCAGAATTTTTACCCTTTTTTCATTTTTTTTATAGTTTTTCTCAATTTGTCGAAGAACCAAACATTTAATCGGGAAGCGCCATATCAAATTTTTAGATATCGATAGTAGCTATCTGTACGTAAAATTTGGTCTCAAAATCTTTATCCGCTTTTGTGCCATTTTAAATGCAAATTTTATACTTTTTTCACTCCTGCATTATCTTTTATACATATCTTTTCTCTAAGTGTACTGATGTTTTTTTTATGGTGATGAAATCTTTTACACTTATCTAACTATACAAATTTGAAAAAGTTTAATTTATGACCTATTAAGAAAGTTACAGCGCCAAATTTGCTTCTAGTTTAAAAGCCAAAATTATAGAAAACACCGCGTATTTCAGGAACCAAAATAGCATGGGCCATTTTATGTAGCACCAAGGATAGCTGAATATGTGTCTGAAAAAATGTATATAAATTCATGTGATTATCTTGAAATTTAAAAACCTACTTTTTTTGATATATTGCTAAATATAGCATTTGGAAATAAAACAAAAATATTTGTTTACAGAAACATGTATAAATGACTAAGTGGCGGTCGACACGTTGCACACTTCAATTCATGTGCACACTACAGTGTTTAAAATTGTGAACGGGAACAATTATAAAATGGAATTTATCTATTCCCTCTTACTTATTTACCGACTAATCAAAATAATTATTAAAAACTGTAAGTTTTTAGTTTTAAAAGAGGCTTATAAATTAATTTATAAATATTTTCTTTACAATTTCAGTCAACCCTAATTGTAATCTACATCAACGTCAACATAACAGTCATGTTAGGAGATTTAATAAAAATAGTAGCCGAACACCGCAAAGATCTTTCAAACACATCATTTTTTAATAATGTGAGAAAACCTGCCTTAAATCTATTTATTTTATATATTACACAGTCGGTTTTCTCGTCAATCTCAATAAACTTCATAAATCAAATCGGTGAAAAAATGGCGGCAAAATTACGACAAGATCTCTTTCACCAGGTCATTATTCAAGACATTGAATTTTTCGACAAGAACCGCACCGGCGAGCTATTATATCGTTTAACGACTGATGTTCAAGATTTTAAAATGTCCTTTAACATATTTACAACACAAGCTGTACAAGGTTTATCTAAATTTATTAGTGGCGGCATATCACTGCTCCGTATTTCATCTCATATACCAGTAATAGCTTTAGCGTCGGTACCCTGTGTTGTAATGTTAATGACATATTTTTTATTAAAAAAACTGCGTCGCTTAAATAAAAATTCTCAAAATCAATTAGAGCGTTCGACGTCAGTATGTGAGAAAGCTATTTGGAATGTGCGTACAGTACGTTCAAGTGCAAGCGAATACGAAGAAATAGAATTGTTTCAGCATGAAACCAATAAATTAGCTCAATTAGCACAAGAACTAGGCTATGGAATTGCCGTATTTCAGGGTTTAACAAACTGTTTAAATGGATTGGTTCTGTCGACATTTTTGATGGGTGAATATTTATTATCAAACGAAAGCTTATCGACAATACCACCTACATTTGTATTTATAATCCAGGGACTACAACAATCACTAACGCCAAGTTCCGTATTGATAGATATAATGATTCGTGGCATGTCTGCAGGATCTCGTATTTTTGAGGTAAGCTTTTAAGTATATTTTATGTAATGTGTATGTGAAAAATATCTGTAGTATAATCAAAAACTACAATTTATTTATAAAAAATCGCTGGCTTAACATGCAAAGGCACTAAGTCCTTATTTAAAAGGTTTACAAGAGAGACAAAAAACAATCATTCTTTTTTTTCGTGAATATTTTTGAATTCTGTAAATGCATTTATTTTTGTGTTTGTCTTTTTATTCTTTTTGTGAAAAAAAAATTAATAAGTATTGCTTCCGGATATACACGATTTTTTGGAGTTAGAGCTTTTTCTTTTGCTTAGATTTTATTTTATCATGGAATTTAGGTCTTTATCTGAGAACTTCTCAGCCAGTAAATTTTATACTCGTATATTTCTTGAATCTTTCGCCTTTTTATAATTTCCAACATTACTGCTTTTTACTCTTCAATAATATATCGTTTAACTTTTTTTCTACGAATTGTAGTTTTGGCCGAAAACCAAGATAAATTTACAACCTTAACTCTTTTCTTGAGAGTATTTTTTGTTGATAACGCATATGATTCAGAGTTACTATAAAAACCATATGATTGCGTAGTCTGGCTAAATTCCATAAAGTAAAGGAAAACAATAATATTTCAAAGTAGTTTTAGTTACAAGTAGAAAACCAATCAAAATACAGGTATGTGATGCATATCGATAATAATAATAATTTTCGGTTATTTTCCCAAAAAATTCAAATCAAATGAAAGAAAAAATATTTTACCTTTTCGACTGATATTTTATCTTTCATTTGGTTTGAATTTTTTGGAAAAATAACCGAAAATTATCTCGAATATATATCTGAAATCGTACGATTTGAAAACGATCGATTTTCATCACATACCTGATAATTTTAATATTTTAATAAAATTAACATAATTATGTTATACGATCGTTACAATACTAACATGTTAATATTGAAAACAATGTTGCACACAATAATTACTAAAAAACAGTTACAATTATTTATTAAAACGTTGTTGAATTGCACTTTTTATATGGACTTAGAGCTTTTTCTTTCAAAAAGTTGGACTTAGTGCTTTTGCTGAAACGATTGATAAAAATTTTACTTAGAAGAAAAATTTAAATTCAAAACTTTATTCCGTTTGGCGAGGAAACTTTTTTAACGGTCGTGAAAAAGTAACACACCATTTCTTAATACTTTTTCATTGTCTATGAGGCCATGCGATGATATTACACTAACATCCCAATTTATTATATTTATTGATAATTGTAATAAATTGTTTACTGATAAAAACCAAAAAATGTTGTTGATGATAACCTTTTCTCAACACGTTTCGATGGTGATTTTTTTTTTGTGATGTCTATTTGAAATCAAGTTCTAGTTTATAAATCTCAAAATTGGTTTTTTAACTGTCATACCCTGTAACCATTGAACACATTCGAGTCATTTATGACCCCTCTTAGCGATTAAAATAAAAATATATGAGCTCATTTTCTGATCATAAATCACTGTTAAATCAATGGTATGTACGTATACATTAAGGCGCACCTTATATTACGGGAGTGCGAAATTGAACCCTAACTCCCCTAGAAATGATCTATATAACATAAAAACATGCTGTGCGAATTTTTTTAAATTGCTTATTTGTGGCCGGATCCGCCCACAAAGTGTTCAACTTTTTTGTATGGGAAAAAATGCCGTGTATTAATTTAATTAATGCTGAATATTGGTACAATTTAACAAGAATATACTCAAATTATTACAAAAAATTATTATTTTACAATTTCAAATCGTAGGTACGGCGAAACGGTTAAAGATATCGACCTCGTTTGTTTGTTTCTTTGTATTTTATTCTTTATTGTTTGTTTTGTAATACTGGAAAGCAAATACATTATTTGTAATATTTTTTGAACAAAATTAAAAAAAAACATGATTTTCGAAACCAGCCTGAGGAAAAGTATAATTTTCTAATACGAAAAAAAATTGAGTAAATTCAGTTATATTTTAACTAAACTCAACTATTTAGTACTAAGAGGTCATAGAATAGTAAATCATGTCTTACTTTGAAAATTATTTATCCTTAAGTAAGTTTTTTGTCTGGATATCCTTAGGCGTGTCGTCGAGTATACGAATTTTCGGGGAAAAACTGCAATAACTCCGAAACTACTTCATGGATTTTTAATGTTGATGACTTAAGCTACTTTAGTTTTCTTTTATATTTCAGTAAATTTGTTTAAATAATTTAATTCTAAGTGGTTACAATTTGGGCAAAACCGAAAATACTCCCAATTATATTTTTCAAAAAGGTTTAGCACTTTGTGAGCGGATGCGGTCTTTAAACCACATAATCACTGCAATTTATTAACTAAAATTTACAATATTTTAACATTTAACAATTGCTTCAAAGCAGGCTTAAACACATTTTCAATTACTCTGTTTTGTTATTATATTTTCAATAAATTACTTTTTAAGCATAAGCAAATCGTTCAAGCGCACAAGTGATAAATTAGTTTTTGGTCAAAAGTACTTGAGGAAGATTTAATTATTTTTGATAAAACAATCTTTCAAATGCTAATAGGGTAGTCATTACATATATGTATGAACTGTAACTCCTCCCAGAAATGTTCTACATAATATAAAAATCCAGTAAGAAAAAAGGTTTATTCTCAAATTGAGGATGATTTGAAAATAAAGGTTTTTTCAAAAGTTAAACGTTTAAAACTGATTTGAGAATAATAGCGTTCTCTGCAAAAATAAGACTTTATTCTCAAATTGAGAAATGCCTTTATTCTCAAATCATTATTTTTAAAGGTTTTTCAAATGTGGATATCATCTACATGTGGAACATAAATTAAATGGCGTTGTATTTTTGATACTTTCAAGTTTGTTTATTTTGTTTTTGAAATCAGTGCTTTATACAAAATGAAAGAGTTTTCGCAATAGATCCCAATCTGTTACATTTATTTATTAATATAAGAGACAATTTATTGATAAAAAGCTAACAAATTTTTGCGGAGAAACCAATTCCTCGACGCCATCACTTCAGGAAGAGCATCCCTATTTTTAGACATATCGAAAACCTTGCATTATTACCTATTTAACATAATTTCTGGTAACTTTTTTTTTGAGTAAGGTTCTATAGTATAATGTTTATTTCGGTACCCTGTATACAAATTTTTTTAACATAAAAGCATTTTTTTAAGTTTGAAAAAAAAATGAAAATATGATTTGATATCCAATTTATATAACACCATTTTTCAAATTATTCTCAAATCATCTTAGGGTTTGATAATGATTTGAAAATAACCTTTATTATTAATTTGAGAAACTTAATTTTTCAAACGTTTATTCTCAAATGAACCCTCATTTGAAAATAAATGTGAATATCAAACATCTGCTCAAGTTTGAAAAAAGTCATCATATTTCAAACGTTTGACACTGTTCTTATTCCAATATACTGGGAATATGCTGTGCAAATTTTTTTTGTTTTTCAAAATTTCATAAGGAGAACAAGTGCCGCTTCCGCCCACAAAGTGTTAAACTTGTATGGGGAAAAATGAGAGTATTTTTGGTTTTGCCTTAATTTTAACCACTAAGAATTTAAATATTAAAAAAATTAATGGATTATAATTATAATTGTTTGTTTTATGATATCGAAAAGCAAAAAAAAAAATGATGTTTGAAACCGGTCTAAGAAAAAAGTATAATTTTTTAATATTAAAAAAACTAAGTAAATTCAGTTATATTTTAACAAAGCTCATTTATTTAGTGCTTACAGTTCATAGAATTTTAAATCAGGACTTACTTTGAAATTTATTTATCCTTAAGTAAATGTTTTGTCTGGATATCCTTAGACGTGTCGTCAAGTATATGAAATTTCTAGGAAAATTTGAAATAACTCTGAAACTATTCATGGATATTTAATTGTGATGACTTAAAATAAAGCGACTTTAGTTCTCTTTTATATTCCATTAATATTTCAATTCTTAGTAGTTTTTCCCATACAAAAAAGTTTAACACTTTGTGGACGGATGCGGCACGTGTTCCCCTTATGCAAAATTTACACAGCATGTTCAGTAGAACATTTCTGGATGGAGTTTTTCAATTCAATTTTGCACTTTCGTAAAATAAGGTGCACCCTAATGTACATACATGTATTTTTTCTGTACTTAATATATAATACATATATAATTAATTCTTTTAATATGTATAATAATTTCTTTTTGTTTAGTATTTGCAACTTGATCAAAAAGCTAACTTCTTTGAAGACCGTAAGTTTCCCAAGGATATAATAAAGGGTGAAATTCGATTTGAGGACGTTTCTTTTGCATATCCTACCAGGCCAGATAATGTAAAATGATTTTAACTTATTTTTAAAATCTCGATTAATTTATTCTTTCTTTCTATTAGATTGTTCTCAAAAACATTAGCCTAACAATTTTACCAGGACAAATCGTTGCTCTCGTTGGTGCCAGTGGTTCGGGAAAATCAACTATTGCCGCACTAATCGAACGCTTTTATGAACCCTCTTCGGGTGCTATAAAAATCGATGGTTGTAATATAAAAGAAATATCATCCCATTGGCTAAGAGGCAACATTTTGAGCTACATAGGAGAACAGACAGTATTGTTTGATACTACAATTTTTGATAACATACGCTATGGAAGTACCCTATACAAAACGAATGATGTTTATGAGGCAGCTAAATTATCACAGTCACATGATTTCATTTCAGCACTTAAAGATGGTTACCAGACAAGTGTAGGAGAAGGTGGTAATCAATTGAGTAGCGACCAACGTCAGCGCATTTGCGTTGCTCGTGCTCTCCTAAAAAACCCTAAAGTTTTAATACTTGACGATACCACAAGTGTTTTTGACGGTGTTGCATCGAATCGGACGACATTAATAATTACCAATAATTTGTCCGCCATTCGCAATGCAAATCTAATAATTGTTTTGGATAAAGGTTGTATAGTAGAGGTATTAATATAAAAAATATAAAACTGTAGTTATAAGTTAATACATTTTTTTCTTTTTCTATTTTAGTCTGGCAAACATAAAGAACTTATAGCTAAGCGTGGTCTTTATTACGACATGGTGCAAAAACAAGAAAATCTCAAAGTAAAAAATGAGAATAAATTAAGTCAACAAAGTACTTCTGCTGCTATTAAATCAACACAACTCGATACTTTGAGCCACAAAGTAGAACAACCCCAATTGTCTGCTGAAACGATTAAAAAACAAGCAAAATTCGATAAAGTAAAAGAAAATAGTTCGGATATTATTGCAACCGATGGTAATAATTTTCAAAATATTTCACCCCTTTTAAGCCACAAACAACGACAGACAGAACTGTCTGATACTACGATTTCGGAAAATTTAACCATAATCAAAAGAGAAAAAGAAAACCTTGAAGGTGTAAAAGAGAATAAAACTAGTCAACCAAATACTTTGGCTACGATTAAAAAAGATACCATACCTAATAAAGAACAAGAAAAACTTGAGTCAACCCATTGGCTAAGAGACAATGCTTTGAGTTACATAAAGAAACCTCTACTAATAGTTGGTTCTATTTATAAAAAAATACGCCAGGGCAGTGACATGCCCAAAGAAGAACACGAGCATACCGATATAGAAAATAATAAAAGTAATCAAGAAAATACTTCGGATGCCATTAAAACTAATGATAGTAGTATCGAAAAAATATCAACAACCTATTGGCTAACAGGCAATGCATTGAAATACGTTAAAAAATCGCTAGTATTTTTCGGTAATATATATAAAACCGATGAAAGTAATAACGATGAAAAATCACAGCATTGGATAAATGGCAATGTTTTGAACCATATAAAAAAACCAGTAGCATGGTTTGGTGCCATTTATGAAAATATACGCTATGGAAGTAGAATACCAAAAAAAGAACAAGAAAGTTCCGACACAGAAGATAAAACCAGACAACATAATGCTTTAAGCTACATAAAACAACCGGTAGCATGGTTTGGTACTATTTATAAAAATATACGCTATGGTAGTAGCACACCTAAAAACGAACATGAAAAGTCTGACATAGAAGAAAATAAAAGTAGTCAACATAATGCTTTAAGCTACATAAAACAACCGGTAGCATGGTTTGGTACTATTTATAAAAATATACGCTATGGAAGCAGCACACCTAAAAACGAACATGAAAAGTCTGACATAGAAGAAAATAAAAGTAGTCAACATAATGTTGTTAGCTACATAAAAAGACCTCTAGTATCGATTGGTACAATTTTTGGGAAAATACGCCGTGGCGGTGCCGCAGACCAAGAAACACAAAATAATGCTGATAATTTAAAATCCAGTAAAAATAATTAAAAGTGTGCATCGTTTGCTCACGCGTACTAAAAGTTACTCTGTCCAACAAAGTTAAAATATTACATTCACGATGAGGAATTTTCACAATAAAAAATATTTTCATATAACAGAAGTTAGTCACATTTATTGGGGAATTGTGGCAGTATTTAGTTAATGAATAAGCGCGAGTGTCATTTTGTTTCTTATACCCTTTTACATTATTAGAGTCGATTTAGCCAATTTCAGAATCGAACAAGAAACACCGGAGATATCGCCAAAATCTTGTTACCGCAAAAAAAATAGTTTTTAATACAGTTAAAAATATAAAAGTATCAACATGAGCGATTACGTCCTAAATAATTCTTTAGTTTGACCCTGTTAGTGACAAGAAAAGCGAAATGGAAGAAAATTCATTTACAACAAGATAAAGGACAAGACAATCTTAAGGATTGTCTTTATTTAAATTATGTTGAGGTAGATACTCGGGACTATGTCTTATATTTTGTCTTGCAAGGAATGCTCTCAATAGAAAAATGAGCGAGAGCACCTTATTCTAAAACTTTATTGACGCAAATTGAGTACATATTACTCTCCTCTTACTCCCATGCATAGTAGGTTAATTCGTTTACTTTCCAGTAAAAGTATTTACTGAGTAAAAGAACGAATTTACTCTCACGAAATCATTTGTACAAGAAAAGTAAACAAACAGAAAATTTGTAAAAATTCAGTAAGTTTCAGATTAAAAATAAAAAGAAACTTCAGTGTTTATTATATATACATCAAATCAAAATAATATGCAAAAATAAAAGTTTGAAAACATAAATGTATAAAACTAATTAAAAATTTAATATAATTCTTACATAGGGTATAACACATTAGGAAGTGGCAGTTTTAAGATAGTTTACTATTACATACATAGTATCAAGAAAATAATAAAAATTTACATATGATGCAAAAAGACTAAACTTGAAACTTTCTGTGGTTTAAGCAGTGTTCGTCTTTCGGAGACAATTTGACCAGTCGCAGAAAAAATTCTTTTACATGGCACTGATGTAGCCATTATACATAAACGCTTCAAAGCGTAAGAGTAAATTCTTGGATACAGATGTTTTCGTTCTTTCCACCATATAAGAGGATCTTTTCTCCTATCCAAGTATTCTTCATTCAAATACTTGTCAAATTCCCTGATTCCGGCAGCAACGTTGTTGTCAGGCCTTACCGTTTTATTAAAATCTTGATCGTAATCGTTCCAAATAGAAGTGGCATCGGTATTACTCGAATTTGATTGCGATGAGATTTCGTTATTTGGTTCCGTTGTGTTTGGTAATCGGATGAGACTTATCCTGTTCCTGAGAATTTTAACAGCATTTTCATAAGTAGCATCATTTTTGAACCAATTTCTTTTAAATCGTGGATCTAAAATCGTACTTTCTGAGTACAATGAATGCCTTTCATATTCTCCAAAGAGAGAAAAAACTTCTCTTTTAAAAATAACAATCATATTTGAAATACTGCCGTTTTTAGATTGACATTTTGATATGTAACTTTCTAATAGGTTACATAAAACAGTCACTTTTGAAAGGGTTACGTCTTTCTCCACTGAAATCTCTTTAGTAACCTCATAAAACGGTTTTAGTATTGGAACGGTTTCTTTTATCAATTCCCATTCTTCCAGAGGTAGAGACAAGTCAGGACGTGTTAGCGAGAGAGTGGCTATGACTGCATCTTTCACAGAGTATATCCTTTCTAACATTTCGTATGTAGAGTTCCACCGTGTTATAACATCCTGTTTCAGCTTTAACTCTGGAAGCTGCATTTGTTTTTGCGTTTCTTGTAATTTTCTTAATCCAAGAGTGCTTTTGTGAAAATATTCCACTATTCGTTTAACTTTTGAAACTGTATCACTAACCTCTACTAAAGCCGCTTGGACAACCAGATTAACGAGTGAGCAAAACAACCAATTCCTCTCCAATTACCTTGGCGTATTGCAGCAACAATATTCGGCGCATTATCACTGACAATGGCAGTGATTTTATTATCGATCTCAAAATCTGATGATACTTTTCTTATAAAATTTGTTAAATTATCGGAAGTATGCCTCTCAGTAAACTCTTCGCAAGAAATTAGGTGTGATTTAAGTTATGTATTTTCGTCTATATAGTGGGCAGTTATAGCTACAAAACTGGCATTAGTTTTCGATGTCCATCCATCAGTGGTCAGGCAAATCGCTGCCGCGAATTTAGTTTTGGTTTGGATCTCAGTTAGAATGTTATTATGAATTTTTGGTAGGATATTGTTTGTTAATGTCTGTCTCGTAGGAAGAGTGTATCCTGGACAATGGGAAACAATCTCAATTAATTTTTTGAACTCTGGCTCCTCCACAATTCGCAGCGCGTGGTGACCTTTAGCTACCATTTTTAAAACCTTGTTATCAATTTGTTCAACTCTACGAACTGGAGGCTTCCGAAAAAATTGAGTAATATTTTGTTGAGGTTGAGTTTGTCCTAAGATTTGTGCGCTGGTAGATGGTTGTTGTGGTTCTCCTACATTAGTATCCAAATTAATAGTTGAACTGGATGTTTGCAGCTGCCTCTCTAAAACCAATGAAGTTAATGGATGCTTGCTTTTTAAGTGCCTACTTAAATTTCCATGGGATCCACCAGACACGCTTAAAGTTGTTTTACAATATTTGCATTTTGCCCTTTTACGGTCATCTTCCTCAAAATGTAACCATATCGCACTATGTTTTCTTTTTCCAGACATTTTCGCTTTATATAAATGTTTCTGTTTTAATAAAATTATATTTTTTTACAAAAGCAAAAAACGTAACGATTCTTTCGTTCAAACGAAATAAATACAAAATAAAAAAGGTTGGCAACAAAAAAAAAGCCAGATAGTACAATATAATTACAATAGTGACGATAGACGACGAAAGTATATGTACATACATTTTCTATGTAACACCATAAAACGCCAGTCGCACGACGACCAGTCGCTGTATTGGCAACATCAGAAAACAGGTCGTCGTGCTGGCAACACTAGAAAACAGATGGTAAAGTGAAACAGAATGATCAAAATGACAATGAGATAGAAATAAAAAAATCATTCAGATAAAAAAGAGCTGAAGAGCTTAAAGAGCTAAAAACAGTGAACTATTTCACATCGTTCAGTAAAGTGAATAGTTCAATTGAACTAGTTCGTTCATGAGCTATACAACTCTACCTCTTACTGAGTTTTGGGTAAACGAACGACTTTCCGTAATATTTTGTAATAATTTGTACAAATTTTAACGTAAACGAATGAATCTACTGTATTCAGTTTTTAGTATTAATGTACAGGTTTCCTCATATAACACGAAAAATAAGTTCTTAAACAATTCTTTAACATAACGGACAAATTCTTATCATAAGTTCGAAAAGGGCAGAGATATATTTATATACATTTTCAAGCTTTGAAAGTCTATAACTCTCAAGCCAAAAGCTTAAGGAATAAATTAAAGAGAAACATGTCACAATTCTAGTATTTAAAGATTGAAATATGGTCTATTGACTGCTAGAATGTAAATCTCACAAACACATTGATGGTGACACATTTGAATGTTTTCAAATGTATATCGATCGGTGTTGGAAGCCATGTTCAGTTGTTTTGAGCGCCCTAGATATTAACTGTGTAGTATCGGCCATAGAATTTAATAGTTTTCAAATTTGTTACACCCTGTACTGAACAGCTGACTACCTTTTTACTTATGTATTTTGACATTTCTTTCCTTATCAACTTTTGTACCTTGAAAAATAATCGTATTTTAATTTTTTATCATTACGAAAAATTATACGTGCTTGATCCGATAAATTGTAAATGAAACGCTATTAGTATTAGCTTTATCTAAACTTTTATTTTATTTCCTAACTTTCTAAGGAGCCTGTGTTTATGAATGCTAAAGTGTTTTGCTAGCATAAGTTAGTTTTAAGCCAAAACTGGTTTTGGTTACGATTAGGAAATGTTACGCTTGATTGTTAACAACTGTGGACGCAGTGATAACAGGTAAGGAATAATTTATTTGGATATTGTTGGATGTTATGTCATTCATTTATCTTTTTTAATTTCTTTTATAGCCTCCACTTGCTGCAACAAATTGCAAGATTCAATATAAAGACATCTCTGGGAAAGAATCACATAAAAGATTTCTCGCAATTGAAAAATTTCCATAATACTGTCAGAAATGTCGAATTAAAAGGCAGATGTCCAAACTCCAAATCACAATCTGCTAAAAACGCAGCTAAAACTAGAGCAATTTTACTGGGAGGTGGTGGTGCTACTATAGGTTTGGCAGCTCGTACTTTTTTACAACAGAGTCGCCATAGAGTTGAATGTGAAGGAAATCGATTAGCTGGTGTCATTCAGAAAACATTGCAACAGGAAGATGGAAAATTTGATTGGAGACGTTTCTGGTCTTATCTTGAACCATATTTATGGGAGTTTTTTGGTGCAATTGCTGTAAGTTTTAATAAGTTTGCAAGCTCTATACAAATTAGAAATGACTATAAATAATTATTTTCATTTATATCTTTGATTCAATGAATTCGATTTAATACAATGGTTTATATTCAAAAAGTGCTATCTGCAAATTCACAATTTTTCAGGAGTGTGAAAAAACTGTTTTTGTCGTTAACTATAAGAGTAGTAACTAAACTTTGTTTTACAACACGATATAAAATAAGGTTTAGATTATATACAAATGAAGTTTTGATTTATTCCTTATGTATTTGCGCTTCAATTCAACTTTTGTTTTAGTTTTCGAATTTTTAATTACCAGTCATTTATTGTTCTGCTTGCAATCTTGCTAATTTTGATAGACTAATGGCGAGTTTTATTTTCTTTTAATTTTTATAGTAACTCACAGAACTCAATTCAATTCGAAAATTAAGTAAATTCCGAATTTCCCTTCTACAGAAAGTATAAGCAAAACAAATATCGTAATGAAAGCACTTTCTATTTTTAAAGTGGAATTCAATTCGAATGTATTTTATCATTTTATACAATAATTACCCTATTTAAGTGTTCGTTACTAAAAACGTTGTATTTCATTTCAGGCAGCCCTAGTTGTGGCCTATATCAACATACGGATTCCAAATCTGTTAGGGGATCTAATAAACATTTTAGCGCGATATGCTAATACTTACGTCAAAGATCCCCTAAACAATTCTTTCTTTAAGGATGTGAGTAGACCTGCCTCAAATCTGCTTAGTTTATATGTTATGCAATCGGGTTTCACGTTCCTTTACATCTACCTTTTAAGTAGAATCGGGGAACAAATGGCAGCAAAGCTGCGTCAAGATCTTTTTCGACAAATTATTATTCAAGATATTGAATTTTTCGATAAGAATCGTACCGGAGAGCTGGTAAATCGCCTGACAGCTGATGTTCAAGATTTCAAGTCGTGCTTTAAACAATTTGTATCGCAAGGTTTGCGTAGTGCAGCTCAACTAATTGGTGGTGGCATATCGCTATTTCTTATTTCACCTCATATGGCAGCTATAGCATTGGCATCAGTTCCTTGTGTTGTAATGTTTATGACATATTTAGGCAAAAAACTACGATACTTGAGTAAAAATTCTCAAGCTCAATCAGAACGTGCAACATCTGTGTGTGAAGAAGCTTTATCAAATGTGCGAACCGTTCGGTCAAGTGCTTGTGAATATCGCGAAATGGAACTATTTGAACATGAAACCAATGAAGCTGCACGATTATCACAAGAATTGGGTTATGGTATAGCAGTATTTCAGGGTTTAACGAACTTCTTCCTAAATGGTTTAGTTCTCTCAACTCTTTTTATGGGAGGTCATTTGATGTCGACTGAAAGTTTGTCGCCGGGATCTCTAATGGCTTTCTTAGTTGCAGCCCAAGGTGTTCAGCGTTCACTAGCACAGGGTTCAGTATTGTTGGGCACAATGATTCGTGGCATGACTGCTGGATCTCGTGTTTTTGAGGTATGACTAATTATAAAATAGGCATATACTTTAATAACTAAATTATGTCCAAATTTCTGTAGTATTTGCAACTTCAACCAAAAGTTGATCTTTTAAGGGGCTACGAGATTCCTAACGAACGATTGAATGGTGAAATACGCTTTGAAAACGTTTCCTTTGCATATCCAACGAGGCCTGATCAGGTATAAATGTAAACACTATTTTTTATTTTTTAAGTATTAACTAATATATTTTATCTTATATTTAGATTGTCCTTAAAAACTTCAGTTTGACACTTCGACCTGGGCAAACTATTGCTTTAGTTGGGGCCAGTGGTTCGGGTAAATCCACTATTGCGGCTTTAGTCGAACGCTTCTATGAACCTTCTTCGGGTACAATAAAAATAGATGGTTATAAATTGGATGATATATCTCCACATTGGCTAAGAGGAAATGTTTTAGGCTTCATAGAACAGCAGCCAATATTGTTTGCTACTACTATTTTAGAAAATATACGCTACGGCAGACCTGAATGTAATGAAGATGATGTGTACGAAGCAGCTAAATTGTCGCAATCGTATGATTTCGTTTCCGCTCTGCCGGACGGTTTCCAGACAAATGTGGGAGAGCGTGGCACTCAATTGAGTGGCGGTCAAAGACAACGTATAGCTATAGCACGCGCTCTCTTAAAGAATCCTAAGGTTCTAATACTTGATGAAGCTACAAGTGCTTTAGACGCTACAAGTGAGGCTGAAGTCCAGAAAGCCTTGGATACTGCAGTCCTGAATCGAACAACATTAGTTATTGCACATCGCTTGTCAACCATTCGTAATGCAGATCTAATAGTTGTTTTGGATAAAGGATGTGTCGTGGAGGTATTGTATCGTATTTAGTGTACTTCAAAAGTTTTATATTTTTAATTAATTAAATTTTATTTTAATAATTTTTAGTCTGGCAAACACGATGAACTTATGGCTAAGCGTGGACTTTATTACGATTTAGTAAGACAACAAGAAAGGCATGGTGTAACAGAGGAGAAAAATAGTATTCCACAAAATACTTCCGAAAGTGAAAATGTTAGAAATACTAATAATCCAAGTGATTATAAAAGCAATAATAGAAATAGCTCTAATGATGATATTAAGAGACAATATACTGCCGACAATGCATACTCGAGTATCAGCAAAAGTGACATTGATGTTAAAACTCAACGTCCTAATATGACACAGGGATAAAAGATTTACCCTTAGACAATAATTGACCATATGTAAAAAAATTGTTTTTATTTTCCTTTAAGTTGAAAATTACATGTTTTATTTTTTTTTTATTTATTCCACTGTTTCTTCACTTATTTTTAACACAATGTCGAATTATTTGAAAACGTAAAATTTTAAAAAGCATTATATTTACGAACTAGAAAAATAAATGTTATCAAATTGTTGGCAACTCGTTATAGTGAATAAATCTTTGGTACTAAATGTATTATAATAAAACTATTACTAATTTGCAACAATTATTACTAAAAAAAAACCTCCACGTACTCTAAAAATTAGTGAGGAGCAAGACAAATTAGAGAATTTAAACTGGAAGGTATGTATTTAAAAAAAAAAAGTTAAAAAACAACTTTAATTTTTGACCAAAAAGTATCGCAGTTTATAAATATTTTAACCAAGACTAACGGTATGTTCAGTTTTGTTCTACGACAACTACTTCTGGTTGATTTTTAAATCAAATATTTTAAAATGACAGTTATTTTCAGTCCCTGTTATTTTTATTTAAATAGTGAATTTGGGAAAGTATTTTATACCTATGTATAAATTTTACTTTCTTGTTAGTAATATTTAATAAAAAGGCAAATGAAAACAACTGCATTCTTAATATTAATTTATGGTGGTCATATATAAATAAATTAATTTATAGTAGATGTCCTGCTGATTGATTTATTACGGTACATATGGCTTATGTTAATAATGATGGCTTAATGAAATACTTTATTCCTTTTCAGCATGGAATGTTTTAATCCTAAATAGGGGGTTTAAAAACATTCTGAGATATTAAATATTTTTTTAAAAAGTTTTGCATTAGTGTATTGGACTAGGATCCCAATCATTTACAATGAGTGCAATAAACAGTTTGTTTCATATAACCAAAAAATGTTGTCTTAAGTGCAACAAGCCGATGGTTGGTTGCACTATCATCAATAGGGGAAGGAGTATACCTAATTGTAGACAGAAAAAACACGCATTATCTATCTAATTTGCGAGGCCTAGTTGGATATGCAAAGGATAGAGAAAGGAGAAGTTCTAGAAAGTGTTAAAGATAGAGAAAGAAAATCGTAGAGAAGAGAAGTGTTGACCAAAAACGCTACCCTAGGGGAAGAGACCCGTCTAAGTAAGCCATCTGAGTCCCAAAATAAAACCAACAACATCAGCCAGTTTGCACTGCTGTATGTCTCCCAGTTCCTCATGGAATCTATTGCCTAGAAATTTAAGTCTCTGGTTTTGGAGCATAGGACAGTGACACAGGATATGCTCGACTGTTTCGGACGAGTCCGCGTCTAAGCATAATCTGCAGATGTCCTGAATTGCTCCATCGCATCTACCACGTCTGGAATTCAGGGCGCAGTGTCCAGTTAGAACACCTATGCATTTCCTAAGACTGGTTCTGCTAAGACCAGTCCTAGATATCGTGCAAGTGTCCAAGTTATGTCAGTTCTTAGCTGCTTCCTCACCGATCCAAGACTTGATGCCCATAAAAAGGTGACATATAGGTGGAGCTATCTCTGTCACCGCGAGTATCAGGTCCTGACTCGAGCCAAGTCTTGCGATTTCGTCAGCAATTTCGTTGCCTTCGATGTCGCAATGACCAGGAACCTAGCAAAGTCTTACCCTATAATACAGCCAGGCTGATTATAGCTGATCTACATAACTTGACTAGTTTTGTGGTAATGCTACATCCTTCCAGGGCTTTTAGAGCATCCTGACTATCAACGTAGATTGTCACCTCGCTGTCCACAGGAATATTTTGTGAGATAAGTTCGGTGGCTTTCAGAATGGCGAAGATTTCTGCTTGAAATACACTGCACTCATCTCTAAGCCTGTAGCATTCCCTAATATTCTGATTTATTAAGAAGATACCAACCAGGTTGTGTATATCTATATATATAAAACTCTAACGTGACTGACTGACTGACTGACTGATTGACTCATCATCGCACAGCCCAAACGGCTAAAGCTAGAGAGCTGAAATTTTGACAGCGGGTACCTTTTTCAAAGTATAGATCCACTAAGACGGGATTTTTGGAAATTCGGCCTCTAAGGGGGTAAAAAGGAAGTAAACGTCATAGGCCCAAAATTGAAATTGCGTTGGGATAAGCTGCAAAAATAAGTAGACACGTGTTTGGTAATTTTTAGCAGATGGGACAAATAGGGGGTAAAAAGGGTAAAAATGAAATGTTGGTACTTTTTTAAACCCATGTGTATCTTTTGAACCAATCAACAGAGTAACAAAATTCAAAACGGAGCCGGTAAACAAGAAAAAAATATTAGACACGTGTTTGGTACTTTTTTGATTCAGGGTTCAAAAAGGGGGAAAAGCGGGGAAAAAAATTTAGGGTAGGTCCATTTTTCTTTTTCTTTGTATTTGACTTGAACCAATAAAGCTACCAATAAAATTTATAGGGAGGTCGATTGCCCAGTACAAAATATTAAATACGTGTTTGGTACTTTTTTCAATTAAAAGGGTAAAAAAGGGAAAAATCGGTAACATTATATCTCCTTAACCAACAGCGATAGAAACGAAAATTAAATTGGCTTGAGATTAGCACTAAAAATTAAGGGACACGTGTTCGGTACTTTTTTGAAAATCGGCCGCCTAGCGGGCAAAACAGGGTAGAAAAGGGAGAAATTAGTAACATCATATCTCCGAAACCAACATAGACAGAAACAAAGTTGAAATTGGATTTGAATCGCCTACAAAAATAAGGGGACACGTGTTTGGTACTTTTTTGAAAATGGCACTAATAAGGATAAAAAAGGGTAAAAACTATATTTTGGTACTTTTTTTAACCCATATGTATCTTTTGAACTAATAAACATAGAAACACATTTTATATCGCAACCGATAGATATTAAAAAAAAAACTAAATATGTATTTGGTACTTTTGCGATTAATGGGGTACAAAAGGGTAAAATAAGGGAAAATATTCAAGGATAGGTTTTTTGGTTTTTAGCCATGGATATCTTTAAGGCTAATGAAGCCAGAAGTATAATTTATTGACTGGTCGATGGACATTGAAAAAAAATAAACTACGAGTTTGGTACTTTTTTTTTAATTTTGGGGGTAAAAATCTGTAAAGTATATCTTCTAAACCAAAAGTGATAGAAACAAAAACTAAATTGGTCTGAGATCGGCACTTAAAACCAAGGGACACGTGTTCGGTACTTTTATGAAATTCAACCTCCTAGAAGGTAAAACAGGGTAGAAAAGGGAGAAATCAGTAACATCATATCTCCGAAACCAATACAGATAGAAACAAAGTTGAAATTGGATTTAAATTGGCTAGAAAAATAAGGGGACACATGTTTAGTACTTTTTTGAAAATGGCACCAATAAGGATAAAAAAGGGTAAAAACTATATTTTGGTACTTTTTTTAACCCATATGTATCTTTTGAACTAATAAACATAGAAACATATTTTATATCGCAACCGACAGATATTAAAAAAGAACTAAATACGTATTTGGTACTTTTGCGATTAATGGGGTACAAAAGGGTAAAAAAAGGGAATATATTCAAGGATAGGTTTTTTGCTTTTTAGCCATGGATATCTTTTAGGCTAATGAAGTAAGAAGTATAATTTATTGACTGGTAGATTTACATTGAAAAGAAATAAGCTACGTGTTTGGTACTTTTTTTTAATTTTGGGGGTAAAAATCGGCAAAGTATATCTTCTAAACCAAAAGTGATAGAAACAAAAACTAAATTGGTCTGAGATTGCCACTTAAAATTAAGGAACACATGTTCGGTACTTTTTTGAAGTTCAACCTCATAGAAGGTAAAACAGGGTAGAAAAGGGAGAAATTAGTAACATCATATCTCCGAAACCAACATCGATGCAAACAAAGTTGAAATTGGATTTGAATCGGCTAGGAAAATAAGGAGACACGTGCTTGGTACTTTTTTGGAAATGGCATTAATAAGGATAAAAAAGGGTAAAAACTATATTTTGGTACTTTTTTCAACTAATATGTATCTTTTGAACTAATAAACATAGAAACATAATTTATATCGCAACAGATAGATATTAAAAAACAATTAAATACGTATTTGGTACTTTTGCGATTAATGGGGTACAAAAGGGTAAAAAAGGGAAAATATTTAAGGGTAGGTTTTTTGTTTTTAGCTATGGATATCTTTTAGGCTAATGAAGCCAGAAGTATAATTTATTGACTGGTCGATTGACAAAGAAAAAATAAAATACATTTTTGGTACTTTTTTAATTTTGGGGGTAAAAAAATATATCTTCTAAATCAAAAGTGATAGAAACAAAAACTAAATTAGTCTGAGATCAGCACTAAAAATTAAGGGACACGTGTTCGGTACTTTTTTGAAATTCTACCTTTTAAAGGGTAAAACATGGTAGAAAAGGGAGAAATTAGTAACATCATATCTCCGAAACTAACACCGATGCAAACGAAGTTTAAATTGGATTTGAATCGGATAAAAAAATAAATGGCCACGTATTTGGTACTATTTCAAAAATGGTACTAATAAGAATAAAAAAGGGTAAAAACTATATTTTGGTACTTTTTTAACCCATATATATCTTTTGAACTAATAAACATAGAAACATAATTTATATCGCAACTGACATTAAAAAACTATTAAACACGTATTTGGTACTTTTGCGATTAATGTGGGACGAAAGGGTAAAAAAAAGGGAAAATATTCAAGAGTAGGTTTTTTGCTTTTTAGCTAAGAATATCTTTTCGGCTAATGAAGCCAGAAGCATAATTTATTGGCAGGTAAATTGACACTGAAAAAAGTAAAATAAGTGTCTGGTACTTTTTTAATTTTGGGGGTAAAAATCGGTAAAAATATATCTTCTTAGCCAAAAGTGATAGAAACAACAACTAAATCGGTCTAAAATCGGCACTTTAAATTAAGGGACATGTATTCGGTACTTTTTTCTTTAATTCGGCCGTTTTGGGGTTAAAACAGGGAAAAAATGGGAAATATTAGTAACGTCATATCTCCGAAATTCAAAACGATAGGAATAGAGTTGAAATTTGCTTCGGATGGGCTGAAAAAAAAAAAACGAGAAATGTATTTGGTACTTTTTTGAATATGGTACTAATAAGGGTAAAAACGGGCAAAAACTATATTTTGGTACTTTTTTTGAACCCATACGTATCTTTTGAAATAACAAACATAGAGAAACAGTAAACGTCACAATTGATAAGTAACAAAGAATTATTAGACACGTATTTGGTACTTTTACGATAATTGAGGTAAAAAAGATAAAAACTGGGAAATATTCAAGGGTAGGTTTTTAACTAATGAAGCCAGAACTATAATTTACAGACGGGTGGATTCATATTGAAAAAGTAAATTGAAAAAAATTGAAATAGAAAATGGATAAATTAGTAACATCATATCTCCGAAATTTACATTGTTGGAAACAAAGTTGAAATTGGATTTGGATCATCTTGCAAAAAAAGGGGACACGAGTTTGGTACTTTTATGGAAATGGAACTAATAAGGGAGAAAAAGGGAAAAAACTATATTTTGGTACTTTATTAACCCTATAAGTATCTCTTGAACTAATAAACATAAATACTCTATTTACATCACAATTGATAAGGACTAACAAAAATTAAGGTGCTTCGCGCTTTTACGATAAATGAGACACAAAAGTGTAAAAACTATGAATATCTTTTAAACAAATAAAGCCAGAAGTATAATTTACAGACAGGTCTATTCACATGGCAGAAGTATAAGACACACGATTGATTCCTTTTTTTAATTTTTGGAGTAAAAAGGGGGAAAATCGGTAACGTAATATCTCATAAATCAAAAGTGATAGAAACAAAGATTAAATTGGTCTACGATCAGTATTAAAAATTAAAGGATACGGGTTCGGTATTTTTTTTTTTTAATTTGACCGCTTATGGTTAAAACAGGCTAGAAAATGAATAAATCATATAATCGGCTAGAAAATGAAAGGGACATATGTTCTGTACTTTTTTTGGAAATGGCACTAATAAGGCAAAAAGGGTAAAAACTATATTTTTGTACTTTTTTTTAACCCATGCGTATCTTTTGAACTTATAAACATAAAGACTCACTTTATGCCACAATCAATAAGTATTAACAAAATATTAAACATGTGCTTGGTACTTTTACGATAAATGGGGTTCCAAAAGGTGAAAACGGGAAAATATTCATTTAAGCTAATGAAGTCAGAAGTATAAATTAGAGATGTGTCAATCAAAGGGGTAAAAAAGGGAAAAATCGATGACATTATATCTTCTAAACCTAATGGATGGAAACAAACACTAAAATGGTCTAAGATCAGCCCTAAAAATTAAGGGACTTTTCAGTACTTTTTGCAAACTAAGCAGTTTTGGGGTTAAAATAGTGTAGAAAATAAAAACATTAGTAAAGTTATATCTCTGATACTAATATCGACAGAAAAAAAAATTAAATTGGATTTAGATCGAATAGAAAAATAAAAAGTCATGTTTTTAGTAGGTACTTTTCGTAAATGAGCTAAAAATAGGGAATAAAAAGGATAAAAACTAAATTTTGGTACTTTTTTGACCCATATATAATTTTTGAATCAATTATTATAGAAACAAAATTTATACCGCAATCGAAAATAACAAAAACGGGTCAAATAAAACAAAAAAAAAATCAATGATTTATGGACTGTTCTATTGACATTGAAGAAATATGTGACAGGTGTTTGGTAAACAACGGGTAAAAAAAGGAAACTTTTGTAAAATATTCAAAATCAAAAGCGACAAGAACAAGATTTAAATTGGGTTAGCAATCAAAATTGGGTCAGCTACAAAAATAAGGGAGGCGTGTGTAGTACTTTTTTGTCCTATATGTATCTTAAGAACCAATAAGTATTTAATTTAATTTATATCGGAATTGATAAATAAGTGAAAAAGTTATTTTGGTAAATTTTGTAACTTTGTCAATTCAAATGGTGCCGCTAACGAAGTAGCGGGTTATAAAGCTAGTCCAGTATACTACCATTAGGTTTATTTCCCAGCTCTTGCCTACCGAGTTCCTGCAAAAGTAGTAGGCGTTAAGTCCCTTTTTCATCCTCTCAAGCGTATTCCTCTTCCAAGATAACTTCTTATCTAGAATGATGCCTAGGAAGAATTGGAAGTTTGAAAGACTCAACCTTGTACCTCCTGGTGAATAAAACTAACTCTGTTTTTCAGGGTTGACCCCCAGTTCTTTGTCATTGGCCCAGGAGGAGAGGTCGCCTATGCCGATTCCATGCCGATTCCGATACCAGTATTACCGCGTCATCAGCGTAGGCGACAATCTTCCTACCTAGATGGTCAAATCTTTTAAGTACGACGTTAATCGCCAGTAGCCAAAGTAAGGGTGACAACACCCCCCTCTGTGGTGTACCTCTTGTGACTATTCTACGAGTGTTGTAGTCTCCTATACTAAAGTTGATTATCGTGCTGTTGAGCAAGGTTGTTACACACTCTACCAGAAAACCCTGCACGCCCGTTTCTATAAGTGCGTTCTTAATGGCGTCAATCGTGATGTTATTGAAAGCTCCTTCGATATCTAAGAAAGCTGCCAATGTGTATTCCTTGAAATCTAGCCCTTTTTCGATAAAACCAACCACATCATGAAGTGCACTCTCAACAGATTTACCCTTTAGCTAAGCATGTTGAGCGTGTTTCTTTTGAGCAATTTTTTAAATTATCAAAAAATACCTATCGATGACATATAGAACATGAAAATCTATGATGAAAAGTGGAGTCACTTATTCGCGGGCGTTAAAAAATTTTAGTAAAGAGAAGTTCAAAACATAGAATTAAACCAAGTGCCCAAACAGAAAATAGTTGTTGGAAGATTTAATGCGTTGCTCCAATTAGAAAAATCAAAAATTAATAGATGTGAAATTATATCTCAAGAACTATCCGATTTGTGGATTAAGTTAAATATTCCCAAAATGGCTATTTCTTGTCTTCTATATGTAGAAAAGTAAGACAGTTGATTTTGTGTATCAAAAAACTCAAAAGCATCCAAAGGCCAATAAGTTTAAAAATGATTTTGAATCAAACTTGTGCAAGATATTTTTCAATATTGCAAAACAACACTTAAAGTTTATTTCATTCAACAAAGATAATTTGTAGCATAGTACAATAAAAACCAAGATATATGTACACGGTAGTTCCATTGTCACTTTTAAATTTAAAAATCACTATCTGACATATATAAGAATTATGACATTTGTGAAAAAATAAAGCTACCATATATGTTTGGATTTGTTTTTAATTTTGTAAATATTGAATATTTTTGAATTTTTATTTTTTCTTCAATATAAATATAAAAAAAATATCAAATATTGAATTTAAGAGCATAAACCAGAACTAGACTGTGGACGAAACTGTCAAGTACATTTAAGAGACGTCAAAAGTACATTTAAAAGACGTCATCTTCATATAAAAAATGTCAATATACATTTTTTTCTATTTTTTATATTTTTTTGTGCTTAGTAAAACATATGATCGCACTCTATGCAGTACTCTATGTTTAAGAGAGCCTGGATCATAAAGGAATACTTCTAGACAACCATTATAACAATTACAAGGTCAAAATGTGTTTATAATTATATGCAAATTTGATGCCGTTCGATATTCAAAGCTGTGTTTTTAAAAAGTGGCAATATTTTTTCAAATGTAAATATAAAAATTAAACTTCAAAAATCCTTATTAAAAATTTAGTAAGACTATTGGAACTACCTTGTACTTGTATCATGATAAAAACTAGGTAAAATCACTACACACTTCGTTCTCAATTTGAAATCCCTGAAAAGTCAAGCAAAAGAAAATTAAAAAAAAAATATTTTTTTTTCATTGTATTTTTTTGTTTGTCAAAAATAAATAAATTAAAATATTTTCTTAAAGTTCATAAAGAGAAGCATTTTTAACGCATTTTATCATCAAAAACTCGTGAAGTTTATAAAGGGTCCAAAAAGTGAGATTAAACTATGTAGTGATGAGTGCAGTGCAAATTTTAAATTCAATTTTTTCTGTTACTTCGACTTTCATTCTGCTTTCTTGACAAAACAGTGCCTAGTTTCTGTAACTCTCGCATCGACAAATAATTCGAGTGGAACAATGAAAATGAAGAAGAAACTAGTTGAATTGAAACAAAATGTCATTTTTTTCACCCAAGTGTTTTTGTAAATTATTTTTCAGAAAATTAAAAGAATCTCAAAATTATTTCGGCAATCGTTTTGTTCGGCAACTGACAACACCACACTAAACATTTAAAATAATATATAAATAAATATGTCTTTATATATCTATTTTTTCTTATTTTTAATTAATTTGTTTTTATATCTTTTTACTAAATTTTTTTTGCACCAACTTTTTTTTATGATAAGTTTTTACTTTTTCTACCAGCTGTTTTCTTTTTGACAGATGTATTGGAAATTTCCAATAAAAACGTAATCAGCGTTGCTAGTTCTCACTTTGAGTTACAGAAACACTTTTTTCTTCCAGGTCGAGAAACGGTGGAATTTTTTGTTTCATACTTTTCGCTGTGAAAACTTATCACTTTGAGTTACAGAAACGACCTACAGGGTCTAAAAAATTTAAAACTCTCCCTAGTGATTTTACCTAGTGTATTGTGCCATAAACCATAGTATATATATAGTATTGTGCCATGCCATAAACCAGAACTAGACTGAGGACGAAACTGTCAAGTACATTTCATATAAGAAATGTCATTATACATTTTTTTTGCTATTTTTTTTGTGCTTAGTAAAACATATGAACCGCCGTGGTATAGCAGGTTAGTCATCCGCCTAGCATTCCAGAGGCCCAAGTTCGATCCCTGGCCAAACTCACTTGAAAAAATTAATTTTCAAAAAAAAGCGGCGGTTCACCTCATAACTCAGCTAGCCACTGGTTATTGAGTATTAGGCTATGTAAAACTTCTCTAACTAATGCATTTGCCGTTCGGAGCCGGCGTTAAAACGTAGGTCCCTTCAATGAGTCTAAAATAGAATCGGATGCAACTCATTGTCTGAGAGAAGTACCCCTTGTTCCAATTGGAATGTTGTCGGGGAATTATATATATATATATATCTGACATATATAAGGATTATGACATTTGTGAAAAAATAAAGCTACCATATATGTTTGGATTTGTTTTCAATTTTGTAAATATTTAATATTTTTATTGAAATTATTTTTCTTCAATATAAATATCAAAAAAAATATTAAATATTGAATTTAAGAGAGCCTGGATCATAAAGGAATACTTCTAGACAACCATTATAACAATTACAAGGTCAAAATGTGTTTATAATTATATGCAAATTTGATGCCGTTCGATATTCAAAGCTGTGTTTTTAAAAAGTGGCAATATTTTTTCAAATGTAAATATAAAAATTAAACTTCAAAAAAAATTTAGTAAGACTATTGGAACTACCTTGTACTTGTATCATGGTTAAAAGTGTGAACTTTAACCCCTTAACTGACATAACGATCACAATAGGATAAATAAAATCCAGTTTTCATTTGGGGTTACTATTGATGACTAAAAACATAAAATAAAACAAAAATTTAATTTTTTTGCTTTTGATTGGTGGTAAAAATATTCCCTCTGCCTCCGTCGCGAAAAGCAATCTAATAAATATAAAATATTATCCTTTATATTATTTTTGATAAAAAATTTTTCTATAGAAAAATTTTTGATAAAAAAATTTTCTATAGACAAATTTTTGATAAAAAAATTCTATAGAAAAATTTTTGATAACAAAATTTTCAGTAGAAAAATTTTTGATAAAAAAATTTTCAGTAGAAAAATTTTTGATAAAAAATTTTCTATATAAAAATTTTTGATAAAAAAATTTTTTATATAAAAATTTTTGATAAAAAAATTTTTATTAATTAAAAAATTAGGATTTATCAGGCTTGAGTTCATTTTTAATTTTCAAATTATTGATTTGAAAATTTGAAATCGAGCAAAACAAGTAATAGGAGAATACACAATCAATTAAACGTAGTGATGTTCGGTCAAACTCAATGAGTTAAATTGATGATTATCTCTGCAATTTGACAACTCGACTGTGGTCGAGGGCGCTAAGTGCTGATGACGTCCTATGGCGGGACAGAAATTGCAATCCACTGAGCCGCATTCAAAAATATTTTTTTCAGTTTTTCTCCACATTATTGCTTTCAAATTTTCAAATTAATAATTTGAAAATTAAAAATGAACTCAAGCCTGATAAATCCTAATTTTTCAATTAATTCAATTAAAGATCGAATAATTAATTCCAAAAAAAATTTTGAAAAATTTTTGATAAAAAGATGTTCTATAGAAAAATTTTTATAATTTTTAATAAAAAAAAGTTCTATAGAAAATTTTTTGATAAAAAAATTTTCTATAAAAAAATTTTTGATAAAAAAATTTGGGATAGAAAAACTTTTGATAAAAATACTTTATATAGAAAAATTTTTGATAAAAAAAAATTTTGAAAATTTTCTATAGAAAAATTTTCTCAACAAATAACAAAATAGTCGGGATGTAAATATTATTCAAAAAGAAGTGTATTTGCATTTGATCCCAAACCTGTTACATTTATTTATTAATGTAACAGACCAATTTATTGATAAAAAGCCAAAAAATGTATGTTACATTAATAAATAAATGTAACAGATTTGGGATCAAATGCAAATACACTTCTTTTTGAGTAAAAAATTTTCTATAGAAAAATTTTTTATAAAAAAATTTTCTATAGAAAAATTTTTGATACAAAAATTTTCTATAGAAAAATTTTTGATACAAAAATTTTCTATAGAAAAATTTTTGATACAAAAATTTTCTATAGAAAAATTTTTGATAAAAATATTTTCGATAAAAAAATTTTTGATGAAAATATTTTCTATAGAAAAATTTTTGATACAAAAATTTTCTATAGAAAAATTTTTGATAAAAATATTTTCGATAGAAAAATTTTTGATAAAAATATTTTCTATAGAAAAATTTTTGATAAAAATATTTAAAAAAAAAAATGGAGTAGAAAACTTTTTCTTTTTAAAACTTTAGAAACACACATTGAAAAAAATACCTATTTTAGTTAAAAGTATAAAAAACGGCAACTCTGCCGACTATTTTTTTGTTCTGTTCTCTTTTCGCCGACCCGTGACTATAAGTTTCTTAATACAGGTAGCGACTGTTTATTTGACATTAGGAGCCAGCATCGAACTGTATGTCCATTTCAATTAGTCTAAAAATAATTAAGCTGAGATCCACAAAATTGCTCCTACTGGGTGTTTACATTTCATGTTTTCAAAGTCTATCGAGTCCTTCCCTAAACTTGTAGGAACACAAGCTGTGAATATTATCTCAAACGTCTCAGCAGTAATTCGTTTTTCAGTAAAAAACACGAAATATTTTTTTTAATTTAATGAAATAATTGAGGTCTTATGTGTTTTAACATCTACAAACTACAAATTTAATTAGACTATTTATTGAAAATATTAGTTATTTTAAGTGTTATTTTTTTTCAAACTAAATATTTTAGTTTACAAATTTCCATTAAACAATCTACGAGTGTGGCAACGATCTGTGAAATATTGACAAAATATACACACTTCAAAGATATTCTTTATAGTCAAAAATTTTGAAGTGGCACTTCCTTTAATATTCAATCGCCTCAAACTTAAAAACTAACCCCCTAATTCACAAACGAAAAACAAAACTATGACAAGCTTATAATTCTAATTTTCAATACAAAATTCCTACAGTAAGCCTTTTAAAATTTTATATTTGGTTTATGAATTAGGGGATAAGTCTACTTTTACATTAGTCAGGTTTGGCTTATCAAGTCTTGAATTTGTATGAGAAAAAACTGACAGAATCAAGTTTACGAAAATTTTAAAAATTTAAGAAAAATAAAATGAAAACTGATGAAGAAAATGTTCATGTGTGAACGTGAATGCAGGTTCAAAAGAAATTTAAAGAAAAACTGACCAAACCGGATTCGTGTGAAACGCGACTTAAATTTTTAGCAGCAACAAACGGACATATTTATTTGAAAATCATGTTAGCAACTCAACAAAAGTTAATGGTAATGTTAGCGACTTCTTCACTTACTGCCCGTCTACAGCTGACTTAAAATGCAGACATAGATATTTTTAACATTAAAAATTTTGATTGCTACAAATTAAAGTTTAAAGGATGCAAATAGTGCTCATATGATGTAATTATATCATGTCGCTTTTGAAACGGTGATACTAAATATCTGTACGATAGATTTTATCATACTGAAAAGCATACTTTTATTATGTCTGTGCTCAAAAACACTACATAAAAAGCAGTTTTATTGCTCGCTAAATTGGCCATAAAATCGCAGTGTTCCGAATAAATCGCACGATTAGCACCACCTTTCTCTGATGAACATCCATTTGTCAATTTGTTGTTGGTGTCGTTGCTTCTTGTCTCGTTTGTTACACGAATTTCTGCACAGAAATGGCAAAATATTTTCGAAAATTAAACGGGAAATAATTAAAAATATCGAATTAATTAAGCATTTTCTTCATGTTTGTAGTAATTGTGAATAAAATTAACAAAAAATTAGAGTGAGTTTCCAGTGGAAATTATATTTTTCTTCGATATTTTCTTGTGTATATTGTATGATTGTGTGTGTGTTTTTGTGCGACCATTTCGAAAAAAGTATGAGGTGGAGCAACCAACATTCATGTCCAAATGGCACAATAAGAAATGAAACAAGAAAGACGGATAAATTAATATCAAAAACGAAAACAGACATCGAAAAAAAAAATAAAATAAAACAACAAAACAGAATAGAAAATAAAAATAATGAAACTTCTTGTAAATGTGTGTGAGAAAAGTGAAATACAAATCTGTGTTTTTTCTTGTTTTCTTATCTTGTGTCGTCCGTATTGTAAAAAGAAGTTTAATACTTAATTTAATAAAAAAAAAAAAAATAAATATATTAGTCTCTTGGCTGATAGAAAAATCAAATTCAAGTGGAACCTTTAAAATTACTATATCAATCACAAATAAAAATAAATACATAAAAAATTTCACTTGACTCTGTTACTCCTCAATTTATTAGTTTGCTCTCTGAGTTTTTCTTTTTCCAATGAATGTCCATTGATTCATCAACGATTTTATGAAGAATTACGGAAGAAACTTTTCGAAAAACATTAAATTTATAAAAAAAATCGTTTGTTTATTTGTTGTTTTATCTAAATATGCAATAATTGATTTCAGTGTAAAAGAATTTTCCTCCTTCATTGTGAATGATTTGTTTCTTTTCATACCTTGTTTTTTCTTTTTTGTCTTCTACATCAAAAGTGAAGTGAAGTCGTTTTGTTTTTGTAGCAACAACTAGTTTAATATCTTGCTTCTGCGTGTCATGCGTGTGTGTTTAAAACTTTAAATCGAACTGTTTGCGAAGGACTAAAAACAAATAAAAACAATTAAAATCTGTTAGATTTTCTAACTTTAAAAGCACAGCATTTTGCTTTGTCCATTACTAAAACGATGTGCCCCAATCCTACATAGACTGTGTTTGTTAATAAATTTGATGACTCTTTTATTAATTGACCAAAATAAATCTGCTTTAAATATCGCGAATAAACTAAATGTATAAGGGGAATGACACTATAGATCCTAGATTGTGAAGCATACCACGCAATAAGTTGTTAAAAGTTATAAGATATTCTCTAAGGATATTTGCAAACATTAATCGTTGTATTTCATCCTTAAGATTAGTCTAAGAAAGCCGGAAAATCCTAATAAAAAAGCTATTCTAGTTTAACATTTTAACCAGTGCAAACCGATATAAACAATCTAGGTATTTCATTCTTTTTTTATAATCGTTCAGAAATGAGCTATTTTTTACATCCCTAAAGCCTTGCGACATCTTCTATGTCTAGATTCGGTGCTCAAAAATGAGTCATGACATCAGATATGATATGCATACAGTGGTGGTCACGTATTTAGCACAAATGGTACCTGTTATTTTTTATAGCAAATATTAAGTCCTACATATATTTTAAAAATTATATTTGTTTTTGCAATAATCTCTAACCCATAACAAATACTGGACATATGTTTAGCACAAATTAAAAACAATATTTATTAAAAACCAAAAAAAAGTTATTCATTTAAATTTCTTAAAAAAAAACTAATATTTTGTCGGATATCCTTTATTTTATATAACTGCCGCACATCTTTCAGTCATACTCTTCAGAAGAGCCAGGCAAAGCTCGTTTGGGGTAGAGTGTCATGCTTTTTGGATTTACGTCCATAAATCAATTAAGTTCTTAGGCTTTACGCTTGTTATATGCTTTTTTATATCATTCCAAAGATTCTCAATAGGATTGAGATCCGGAGATAAAGCTGGCAATTTCAAAACATCTATTTGGGTCTCCTCCAAGCAACACTTCACAATACGTGAAGTGTGTTTAGGGTCATTGTAATGCATGAAGCTACAAATAGGTGGTATCTTTGCCTCTGCATATGGTATTACGATATCGGCTAGGATATTTTTATAAACGTGTTGATCCATACGTGTGTCAATTTTGTGTATTGGACCAACTCCATGCCCTGAGAATGCAGCCCACACCATCACATTTCCTCTACCATGTATAACAGTCTTTGACGTATACTTGGGGTTATGCTGGATGTTCGGAGGACGCCATACATATCTTTTTCCATCAGATCCAAATCTGCAAAACTTTGATTCATCGCTCCAAAGTATGTTTTTTCAAAAATCTAATGGCTTTTCCAAATGCTCTCGGGCGAAAGAAATTCGTGACTTCAATATACAGTGATACAGTCACGCAAATTTTTGTCATTAAGGCGTCTTCGCATGACACTTCACCATTTATTTCACTGGAGCTCTTAAAAGGGTCGGCCACTGACATTCTATATATTAAAGAATCCTCTTTTGTTGTAGTTTTTCTTGGTCTAGGTGCCCGTGGACCCTTTTTAATTGTTCCGTGTGCTTTTATATGGCTCAAAGCATTTTTTACCATCTTTCTGGAGTAATTTAAAATACTTGCTATTTCACTTCCAGGGCATCCTGTCTAATTCATTTCATAAATCACCAGTCGTTTCGCATCTGTGCACTATTTATTTTTGGCTATGTCTAATAAATATTTTATTTCTAAAAAACCTTCAACTGTACTCAATATGATAAAAAACTTTCAGTAAATACCTATATATCTAAAATTCAAGTTCAAAAATTTAGTGGAAACAAAGTTTAGGCAACGAAGAGGTACATTTGACCATCGTTGATATATACGATGGGCAAGTTGTTAAGCCAATTCAGTACAAACTCAAATACTCTTCCCTCCAATTTGGTCAAGGCAATAGAACGTTAATATAAGTATTCTAACGTTCCAGAATTTCTAAATAATTTTTTTGTGCAAGCAACAGTTCTAATTTAATTTTCTTATAACTATTACTGCGACTCACTTTGTATGGAAACAAAATAAATCATTTTGCTACATCTTTCAAAATATATACATACATATGTGACAGCGTATAGAGAAACTGACCTAAGGGTACATAGAGAAAGAGACCTAAGGGTAAAAAAAATAAGGTTACAAAATAATATTTAAGGCTTTAAAATGGCTCTCCTGAACAAAACCGCTTTACCCTTAGGTCCCTTTCTCTATGCGCTGTCACATATGTAACAGCGCATAGATAAAATTTGTTGGTGATGTCCTTTGTTTCGCATAAAGATCTACAAGAACACAACTCTCACTGTTAGAAAACAATCAAATTTATAAAGTTGATAGGGACTTTTAGAACATTAGGGAGCATTTTCTTTGGAACGATAAATATCATACAAAGTGAAAATGTTTATTACAAATAAAAATTGTGAAATATACGTAAAATAATCCCGCATCTTTTTTTAGAATAGAGAATAAAAACAAAATACAAGTTTAAATTAAACTGGAAAAACAATTTCAATTGTTTATAATAAAACATAACAAAAAATAAATAAAAAAAAAACTCACACTAAATGGAAACTAAAATTCAACATCCGGAATTATCAAATCGACAACAACATCAATTGCAACCAATAAAAGCAACAGAAAAAAACAACAAAGTGCCAACACCCTAATAGGAACTAGATAATAAAACGCATCTTATCATTAGCGCCACCAATATCACTCACTCATCATCGTTGGGAAGAGGAAGAGAAAGAGAAATAATCGTAACAATCAAAAATACAAAATAAAAAAAGACAAGCCAAAAATCGACAACGCAACATTATCTCAAGTGCTTCTTTATGTGTCTATCCTAGAAAATAGTAATTGTTGTGAATAATCTACTGAATTGTGTTCTTATTTAATAAAACTTTTGCAATCAACGTGCATTTCTCTATTTTGATCTATTGGAACTCTTTTTTTTAACACTTTCGCACTTATCACTGCTATTTATATTTTGTTACAAACGATTTTTTGTCTTAATCATCATTCTATTGTCCGATTATTCATCATGGGCAACTGTTTACGCACAGAGAAATCCGATATCGATAAAACACATGTCGACCAACGTATTCCACTAGACGAAGCAGCGGCAGTTGGTGTAACTGGTGTTCCTCAAATCACCTTGCCGATTGGTCAGCCGCAGGAACAAATACGTCCTGTTCCTCAGATACCCGAAAATGAAACATCGAATGCAAACGCAAAAATATTTGTTGCTTTGTATGATTATGATGCTCGAACCGATGAAGATTTAAGTTTTCGCAAAGGAGAACATTTGGAAATTTTAAATGATACACAGGTAAGTTGTTGAAATTTAGCATTAAATGTTATTTAGAAAGGGTATTTTATTGCTATTTAAAAAATATATACTTGTTATTTGGTATTATCTTATCTTTTTGGATAAAATCGAAAAAAGTACTTAACTTGATTTTGTTTTTAAATCTCGAACAATTTAGCAAAAACATAAATGACACACAGCAAATAAATACATTTATTAAGTTAATTGTATAAACAAGGACAAAATTAAAGATAAATAATTACACAACAATAAAATTTATTTATGAATATAGTAAAAAAATAAATAAATTATGTTGTTCTTAACAGCAAAAAAAATCACAATTACCCTTATTACGTGTGTCATAGTCGTATCTTCGAATACGCTAGTTTCGCAATAGATTAAAGAGATTGAGTCTTTCCCCGGACTTTTTCATATCCCGGAAAATATTTTTTTAATTTCCCAGCGTCCCAGAAATTTCCGTTAATTGGAATAACTTTTAGTATTGGATTCAACTTTACATTAAACGACGTTTTTATATATTTGAGAAGATCAAATAGCGTAAATAATGCACCAAATAGGGTGCAAAATTTTATATTTTTCATTGAATATTTGATAAACCTTAAAAGTAGAAACTTTAAACTTATTAAAATTAAATTCATTACTAATGGCCTTACTTCAGAAAAAAAGATCGGAGCAGGGGATGCAATCTTCCCCGTTACAAAAACAATACCTATAACAAGTGGGTCGAATATGGCTGTATTTTATACTTATTATTAATTATGTGAGTTATTAAAAGTTATTAAAAACTTTTAACTTAATACAAGTAAATGTTTTTGTCAAAGGAAGCACTTTTAAGAGTAATGGAAGGGATCGTAGGATCTAATTCTTAACCATGCCTCAAGGCACTCGTCACAAAAGTGACAAATGTAATTGATTTTTTTTTCAAAAACTTATTTAGCAGTTGCTATAAACGTTTTAAAATATTTTCGAAGACTTTGAAAACTTTTTGCGTATTATTTTAGAATCTGACATTAGAGAGTTATTTTCGAGTATCTTTATATGATCGTATAGTTTTTAAACTTTCTGCAACCGAAAATTTCCCTATTAGTAGCTGTTGTAACTGCGATATTATTGGTAATATCGCAAAAGTGGCTGTCCTTCGATTTCCGAGTCGTTCCTGCAAAGAACAACTAATAGGAACGCCTATTAGTAGCAGTTTGAACCAAATGTCGGCGCAGGGGAACTCTGTGAAGCATACAAATGAAATACTTATTCGGGTGTACTTTTAGAACTCCTAAGGGCAAAGTCTTCAAACTTTGTAAATAAAAAGTTGGTCAATTATTAGCAGGATAGGAGTTTACCCTAAAATGTGTGTGAAGATAAATATACCGAGTTAAATATGTCTTTGGTATAGTTATAAAAAATATCGCATGCGATAAAAAAGTTTTCAGTATTTTTAATATGGATATTTTTACAGAAATTTTCAACATTTTAAATGTGTGTGAAGATAAATATACCGAGTTAAATATGTCTTTGGTATAGTTATAAAAAATATCGCATGCGATAAAAAAGTTTTCAGTATTTTTAATATGGATATTTTTACAGAAATTTTCAACATTTTAATAAATTTATATTATAAAATTGCAGTTATATTAAAAAATATCATCGAATTTACCTGTATATACAACAAAAGGCAAATTTAAATAGTTTTTGTCACATATTTAATATAAAAAGTTCTTAGTAAAAAATGAGGCATATGAGTTTTCTGACAGATTTGGCCACTGTGGCCAAACGCTAAGATGTCAACGAATTGAAGCTAGTGGAGAATAAAGTCAAGGAATACTACTATTAAACTACGTTAATGGTTTTTCCGAATTGTATTTGAGAGAAATTTTATACTTTGTTGAAAATATGACTTAGTCAAAAAAATGTCATATGAGTTCTCTGAGGGATTTGGCCACTGTGGCCAAACGCTAAGATGTCAATCAATGGGAGCTAGTGGAGAATAAAGGCAAGGAATACTACTATTAAACTACGTTAATGGTTTTTCCGAATTGTATTTGAGAGAAATTTTATACTTTGTTGAAAATATGACTTAGTCAAAAAAATTACATATGAGTTCTCTGAAGGATTTGGCCACTGTGGCCAAACGCTAAGATGTCAATGAATAGGAGCTAATGGAGAATAAAGGCAAGGAATACTACTATTTAACTACGTTAATGGTTTTTCCCAATTGTATTTGAGAGAAATTTTATACTTTGTTGAAAATATGACTTAGTCAAAAAAATTACATATGAGTTCTCTGAAGGATTTGGCCACTGTGGCCAAACGCTAAGATGTCAATGAATAGGAGCTAATGGAGAATAAAGGCAAGGAATACTACTATTTAACTACGTTAATGGTTTTTCCCAATTGTATTTGAGAGAAATTTTATACTTTGTTGAAAATATGACTTAGTCAAAAAAATTACATATGAGTTCTCTGAAGGATTTTTCCACTGTGGCCAAGCGCTAAGATGTCAATAAATGGGAGATAGTGGAGAATGAAGGCAAGGAATAATACTATTAAACTGCGTTAATGGTTTTTCTGAATTGTATTTGAGAGCAATTTTATACTTTGTTGAAAATATGACTTAGTCAAAAAAATGTCATATGAGTTCTCTGAGGGATTTGGCCACTGTGGCCAAACGCTAAGATGTCAATCAATGGGAGCTAGTGGAGAATAAAGGCAAGGAATACTACTATTAAACTACGTTAATGGTTTTTCCGAATTGTATTTGAGAGAAATTTTATACTTTGTTGAAAATATGACTTAGTCAAAAAATTACATATGAGTTCTCTGAAGGATTTGGCCACTGTGGCCAAACGCTAAGATGTCAATCAATGGGAGCTAGTGGAGAATAAAGGCAAGGAATACTACTATTAAACTACGTTAATGGTTTTTCCGAATTGTATTTGAGAGAAATTTTATACTTTGTTGAAAATATGACTTAGTCAAAAAATGTCATATGAGTTCTCTGAGGAATTTGACCACTGTGGCCAAACGCTAAGATGTCAATGAATGGGAGCTAGTTGAGAATAAAGGCAAGGAATAATACTATTAAACTACGTTAATGGTTTTTCCGAATTGTATTTGAGAGAAATTTTATACTTTGTTGAAAATATGACTTAGTCAAAAAAATGTCATATGAGTTCTCTGAGGGATTTGGCCACTGTGGCCAAACGCTAAGATGTCAACGAATTGAAGCTAGTGGAGAATAAAGTCAAGGAATACTACTATTAAACTACGTTAATGGTTTTTCCGAATTGTATTTGAGAGCAATTTTATACTTTGTTGAAAATATGACTTAGTCAAAAAAATTACATATGAGTTCTCTGAAGGATTTGGCCACTGTGGCCAAACGCTAAGATGTCAATGAATAGGAGCTAGTGGAGAATAAAGGCAAGGAATACTACTATTTAACTACGTTAATGGTTTTTCCGAATTGTATTTGAGAGAAATTTTATACTTTGTTGAAAATATGACTTAGTCAAAAAAATGTCATATGAGTTCTCTGAGGGATTTGGCCACTGTGGCCAAACGCTAAGATGTCAATTAATAGGAGCTAGTGGAGAATAAAGGCAAGGAATACTACTATTTAACTACGTTAATGGTTTTTCCGAATTGTATTTGAGAGAAATTTTATACTTTGTTGAAAATATGACTTAGTCAAAAAAATGTCATATGAGTTCTCTGAGGGATTTGGCCACTGTGGCCAAACGCTAAGATGTCAATCAATGGGAGCTAGTGGAGAATAAAGGCAAGGAATACTACTATTTAACTACGTTAATGGTTTTTCCCAATTGTATTTGAGAGAAATTTTATACTTTGTTGAAAATATGACTTAGTCAAAAAAATGTCATATGAGTTCTCTGAGGGATTTGGCCACTGTGGCCAAACGCTAAGATGTCAATCAATAGGAGCTAGTGGAGAATAAAGGCAAGGAATACTACTATTTAACTACGTTAATGGTTTTTCCGAATTGTATTTGAGAGAAATTTTATACTTTGTTGAAAATATGACTTAGTCAAAAAAATGTCATATGAGTTCTCTGAGGGATTTGGCCACTGTGGCCAAACGCTAAGATGTCAATCAATGGGAGCTAGTGGAGAATAAAGGCAAGGAATACTACTATTTAACTACGTTAATGGTTTTTCCCAATTGTATTTGTACTACTATTTAACGTAGTTAAATAGTAGTATTCCTTGCCTTTATTCTCCACTAGCTCCTATTCATTGACATCTTAGCGTTTGGCCACAGTGGCCAAATCCTTCAGAGAACTCATATGTAATTTTTTTGACTAAGTCATATTTTCAACAAAGTATAAAATTGCTCTCAAATACAATTCAGAAAAACCATTAACGCAGTTTAATAGTATTATTCCTTGCCTTTATTCTCCACTATCTCCCATTTATTGACATCTTAGCGTTTGGCCACAGTGGCCAAATCCCTCAGAGAACTCATATGACATTTTTTTGACTAAGTCATATTTTCAACAAAGTATAAAATTTCTCTCAAATACAATTCGGAAAAACCATTAACGTAGTTTAATAGTAGTATTCCTTGACTTTATTCTCCACTAGCTTCAATTCGTTGACATCTTAGCGTTTGGCCACAGTGGCCAAATCTGTCAGAAAACTCATATGCCTCATTTTTTACTAAGAACTTTTTATATTAAATATGTGACAAAAACTATTTAAATTTGCCTTTTGTTGTATATACAGGTAAATTCGATGATATTTTTTAATATAACTGCAATTTTATAATATAAATTTATTAAAATGTTGAAAATTTCTGTAAAAATATCCATATTAAAAATACTGAAAACTTTTTTATCGCATGCGATATTTTTTATAACTATACCAAAGACATATTTAACTCGGTATATTTATCTTCACACACATACATTTTAATAAATTTATATTATAAAATTGCAGTTATATTAAAAAATATCATCGAATTTACCTGTATATACAACAAAAGGCAAATTTAAATAGTTTTTGTCACATATTTAATATAAAAAGTTCTTAGTAAAAAAATGAGGCATATGAGTTTTCTGACAGATTTGGCCACTGTGGCCAAACGCTAAGATGTCAACGAATTGAAGCTAGTGGAGAATAAAGTCAAGGAATATTACTATTAAACTACGTTAATGGTTTTTCCGAATTGTATTTGAGAGAAATTTTATACTTTGTTGAAAATATGACTTAGTCAAAAAATGTCATATGAGTTCTCTGAGGGATTTGGCCACTGTGGCCAAACGCTAAGATGTCAATCAATGGGAGCTAGTGGAGAATAAAGGCAAGGAATACTACTATTAAACTACGTTAATGGTTTTTCCGAATTGTATTTGAGAGAAATTTTATACTTTGTTGAAAATATGACTTAGTCAAAAAATGTCATATGAGTTCTCTGAGGGATTTGACCACTGTGGCCAAACGCTAAGATGTCAATGAATGGGAGCTAGTTGAGAATAAAGGCAAGGAATAAAACTTTAAACTACGTTAATGGTTTTTCTGAATTGTATTTGAGAGAAATTTTATACTTTGTTGAAAATATGACTTAGTCAAAAAATGTCATATGACTTCTCTGAGGGATTTGACCACTGTGGCCAAACGCTAAGATGTCAATGAATGGGAGCTAGTAGAGAATAAAGGCAAGGAATAATACTATTAAACTACGTTAATGGTTTTTCTGAATTGTATATGAGATAAATTTTATACTTTGTTGGAAATATGACTTAGTCAAAAAAATTACATACTATACTACTATTAAACTACGTTAATAGTTTTTCCGAATTGTATTTGAGAGAAATTTTATACTTTGTTGAAAATATGACTTAGTCAAAAAAATTACATATGTGTTCTCTGAGGGAATTGGCCACTGTGGCCAAACGCTAAGATGTCAATGAATGGGAGCTAGTAGAGAATAAAGGCAAGGAATAATACTATTAAACTACGTTAATGGTTTTTCTGAATTGTATATGAGATAAATTTTATACTTTGTTGGAAATATGACTTAGTCAAAAAAATTACATACTATACTACTATTAAACTACGTTAATAGTTTTTCCGAATTGTATTTGAGAGAAATTTTATACTTTGTTGAAAATATGACTTAGTCAAAAAAATTACATATGTGTTCTCTGAGGGAATTGGCCACTGTGGCCAAACGCTAAGATGTCAATGAATGGGAGCTAGTAGAGAATAAAGGCAAGGAATACTACTATTAAACTACGTTAATGGTTTTTCCGAATTGTATTTGAGAGAAATTTTATACTTTGTTGAAAATATGACTTAGTCAAAAAATGTCATATGAGTTCTCTGAGGGATTTGACCACTGTGGCCAAACGCTAAGATGTCAATGAATGGGATCTAGTTGAGAATAAAGGCAAGAAATAAAACTATTAAACTACGTTAATGGTTTTTCTGAATTGTATTTGAGAGAAATTTTATACTTTGTTGAAAATATGACTTAGTCAAAAAATGTCATATGACTTCTCTGAGAGATTTGACCACTGTGGCCAAACGCTAAGATGTCAATGAATGGGAGCTAGTTGAGAATAAAGGCAAGGAATACTTCTATTAAACTACGTTAATGGTTTTTCCGAATTGTATTTGAGAGAAATTTTATACTTTGTTGAAAATATGACTTAGTCAAAAAAATTACATATGAGTTCTCTGAAGGAATTGGCCACTGTGGCCAAACGCTAAGATGTCAATGAATGGGAGCTAGTTGAGAATAAAGGCAAGGAATACTTCTATTAAACTACGTTAATGGTTTTTCCGAATTGTATTTGAGAGAAATTTTACACTTTGTTGAAAATATGACTTAGGCAAAAAAATTACATATGTGTTCTCTGAGGGAATTGGCCACTGTGGCCAAACGCTAAGATGTCAATGAATGGGAGCTAGTAGAGAATAAAGGCAAGGAATAAAACTATTAAACTACGTTAATGGTTTTTCTGAATTGTATTTGAGATAAATTTTATACTTTGTTGAAAATATGACTTAGTCAAAAAAATTACATATGAGTTCTCTGAGGGAATTGGCCACTGTGGCCAAACGCTAAGATGTCAATCAATGGGAGCTAGTGGAGAATAAAGGCAAGGAATACTACTATTTAACTACGTTAATGGTTTTTCTGAATTGTATTTGAGAGCAATTTTATACTTTGTTGAAAATATGACTTAGTCAAAAAAATTACATATGTGTTCTCTGAGGGAATTGGCCACTGCGGCCAAACGCTAAGATGTCAATCAATGGGAGATAGTTGAGAATAAAGGCAAGGAATAATACTATTAAACTACGTTAATGGTTTTTCTGAATTGTATTTGAGATAAATTTTATACTTTGTTGAAAATATGACTTAGTCAAAAAAATTACATATGAGTTCTCTGAGGGAATTGGCCACTGTGGCCAAACGCTAAGATGTCAATCAATGGGAGCTAGTGGAGAATAAAGGCAAGGAATACTACTATTTAACTACGTTAATGGTTTTTCTGAATTGTATTTGAGAGCAATTTTATACTTTGTTGAAAATATGACTTAGTCAAAAAAATTACATATGTGTTCTCTGAGGGAATTGGCCACTGCGGCCAAACGCTAAGATGTCAATCAATGGGAGATAGTTGAGAATAAAGGCAAGGAATAATACTATTAAACTACGTTAATGGTTTTTCCGAATTGTATTTGAGAGAAATTTTATACTTTGTTGAAAATATTACTTAGTCAAAAAAATGTCATATGAGTTCTCTGAGGGATTTGGCCACTGTGGCCAAACGCTAAGATGTCAATAAATGGGAGCTAGTGGAGAATAAAGGCAAGGAATACTACTATTAAGCTATGTTAATGGTTTTTCTGAATTGTATTTGAGATAAATTTTACACTTTGTTGAAAATATGACTTAGTCAAAAAAATTACATATGAGTTCTCTGAAGGAATTGGCCACTGTGGCCAAACGCTAAGATGTCAATGAATGGGAGCTAGTGGAGAATAAAGGCAAGGAATAATACTTTTTAACTACGTTAATGGTTTTGCTGAATTGTATTTGAGAGCAATTTTATACTTTGTTGAAAATATGACTTAGTCAAAAAAATTACATATGAGTTCTCTGAGGGAATTGGCCACTGTGGCCAAACGCTAAGATGTCAATCAATGGGAGCTAGTGGAGAATAAAAACAAGGAATACTACTATTAAACTACGTTAATGGTTTTTCCGAATTGTATTTGAGAGAAATTTTATACTTTGTTGAAAATATGACTTAGTCAAAAAATGTCATATGAGTTCTCTGAGGGATTTGACCACTGTGGCCAAACGCTAAGATGTCAATGAATGGGAGCTAGTGGAGAATAAAGGCAAGGAATACTACTATTAAACTACGTTAATGGTTTTTCCGAATTGTATTTGAGAGAAATTTTATACTTTGTTGAAAATATGACTTAGTCAAAAAAATTACATATGAGTTCTCTGAAGGAATTGGCCACTGTGGCCAAACGCTAAGATGTCAATGAATAGGAGCTAGTGGAGAATAAAGGCAAGGAATACTACTATTTAACTACGTTAATGGTTTTTCCGAATGGAATTTGAGAGAAATTCAAATACAATTCGGAAAAACCATTAACGTAGTTTAATAGTATTAAGTCATATTTTCAACAAAGTATAAAATTTCTCTCAAATACAATTCGGAAAAACCATTAACGTAGTTTAATAGTAGTATTCCTTGCCTTTATTCTCCACTAGCTCCCATTTATTGACATCTTAGCGTTTGGCCACAGTGGCCAAATCCCTCAGAGAACTCATATGACATTTTTTTGACTAAGTAATATTTTCAACAAAGTATAAAATTTCTCTCAAATACAATTCGGAAAAACCATTAACGTAGTTTAATAGTATTATTCCTTGCCTTTATTCTCCACTAGCTCCCATTGATTGACATCTTAGCGTTTGGCCACAGTGGCCAATTCCCTCAGAGAACTCATATGTAATTTTTTTGACTAAGTCATATTTTCAACAAAGTATAAAATTGCTCTCAAATACAATTCAGAAAAACCATTAACGTAGTTAAATAGTAGTATTCCTTGCCTTTATTCTCCACTAGCTCCCATTCATTGACATCTTAGCGTTTGGCCACAGTGGCCAATTCCTTCAGAGAACTCATATGTAATTTTTTTGACTAAGTCATATTTCCAACAAAGTATAAAATTTATCTCAAATACAATTCAGAAAAACCATTAACGTAGTTTAATAGTATTATTCCTTGCCTTTATTCTCTACTAGCTCCCATTCATTGACATCTTAGCGTTTGGCCACAGTGGCCAATTCCCTCAGAGAACACATATGTAATTTTTTTGACTAAGTCATATTTTCAACAAAGTATAAAATTTCTCTCAAATACAATTCGGAAAAACCATTAACGTAGTTTAATAGAAGTATTCCTTGCCTTTATTCTCAACTAGCTCCCATTCATTGACATCTTAGCGTTTGGTCACAGTGGTCAAATCCCTCAGAGAAGTCATATGACATTTTTTGACTAAGTCATATTTTCAACAAAGTATAAAATTTCTCTCAAATACAATTCAGAAAAACCATTAACGTAGTTTAATAGTTTTATTCC
Organism: Stomorhina lunata; assembly: GCA_933228675.1. Classification (NCBI taxonomy): domain Eukaryota; kingdom Metazoa; phylum Arthropoda; class Insecta; order Diptera; family Rhiniidae; genus Stomorhina; species Stomorhina lunata. The sequence continues at coordinate 70,009,114 of OW121744.1, forward strand.
TTGCCTTTATTCTCAACTAGCTCCCATTCATTGACATCTTAGCGTTTGGCCACAGTGGTCAAATCCCTCAGAGAACTCATATGACATTTTTTGACTAAGTCATATTTTCAACAAAGTATACAATTTCTCTCAAATACAATTCGGAAAAACCATTAACGTAGTTTAATAGTAGTATTCCTTGCCTTTATTCTCCACTAGCTCCCATTGATTGACATCTTAGCGTTTGGCCACAGTGGCCAAATCCCTCAGAGAACTCATATGACATTTTTTTGACTAAGTCATATTTTCAACAAAGTATAAAATTTCTCTCAAATACAATTCGGAAAAACCATTAACGTAGTTTAATATGTAGTAATATTCCTTGACTTTATTCTCCACTAGCTTCAATTCGTTGACATCTTAGCGTTTGGCCACAGTGGCCAAATCTGTCAGAAAACTCATGTGCCTCATTTTTTTACTAAGAACTTTTTATATTAAATATGTGACAAAAACTATTTAAATGTGCCTTTTGTTGTATATACAGGTAAATTCGATGATATTTTTTAATATAACTGCAATTTTATAATATAAATTTATTAAAATGTTGAAAATTTCTGTAAAAATATCCATATTAAAAATACTGAAAACTTTTTTATCGCATGCGATATTTTTTATAACTATACCAAAGACATATTTAACTCGGTATATTTATCTTCACACACATTACCCTAAATAGAAAAATTATTCAAATAGATTTCAACAACAATTAGAAATAATTCCCCGACAACATTCCAGTTGGAACAAGGGGTACTTCTCTCAGATAATGGGCAGCATCCGATGCAACTTTCATATACGGATTTGTTAAAAAGCAGTATAAATTAGCATTCTTCATTCCATTCTGAGAAAAAGGTAGACATTTAGTATGATTTGGATTGTAGTATTTCTTCATAACGAAGCAGAAAAACGTCATTTTTTAATTATCTGACTAATTCAAATAAAGGATATATTTAGACATTCTCACTAATACGTAACAACTCCATCATATATTATTTTGAGTAAATTATAAAAACATTTTTTACTTTTAATTGTTAAAGAAAGTCCGTTTTTAAAACGATTTTAACGAAATTGGTGTTTTTTACTATATTATTAAATATAACTGTAGATACCAATGTTTAGAGAAAAATGGAGTTATTAACACTTTTTTTAAAGAAATGAAGATTTAGTAATGTAGATTACAGCGCGAGGAAGATGAAAAGCCGGTTTATGTGAACAACAAATCGTGCATTGGCGGTTTAAAATACGAGAACGTCAGAAAAAGTAGAGGAATACTTTTTCTATCAAGTATCGACTAGTTATTTCTGTATATTATCTCTGTATATCCTATTTTAAATTATCTAAAACCTATATTTTTACATTAAATTATGTTTTAAAAATAAACTGTTACTATTTTAAAGACCCGTCTCTATATTATTGAAAAAAAAACTTTATGCACTTCGAAATGCTAAAATTTTGCTCAAAATTTGTGTACAGTACTATTCGATAATCCGAACACCATATTTTCTGAGCATGTCCGTATTACTGGAGAGTCCGGATTACAGATGTTAATTTTTTTACCTACATACATTATGCAAATTACATCAATTTTATATTCATTAATCAAGTTTTTTATTAAAAAGAAAATATAGTTCAATAAAAACAAAAATTCATATGTGTGTTTGTGCATTCAATTGCAACTTTAAAACTTTATAAACCAATAATATGGTTATAGATATTATATTTTTAATCGATCTTATTCATTTTTTGTAAAAATTTATTTGATTTTTGATTGTTTGACCGGATTATAGAGTAAAAAAGATACTGTCTGGTTTGTTGCAGTGTCCATAAAATAGTATGTCTGGATTATCGGGATAGTACTTTACTAGTTAAGGCCTTTTGGTTTTAGAAAATATTAAACTTGAAGTTAAGCCCTTTTGTTTTTTCGCAATTGCTCAAAAACTAAACATTTTTTAGTATTATAATTTTTAGATTTTTCTTTGCTGACGGCTTCTTGGCCCATTAAATCCAAAATTTGGATTTAATGTTTCTTGTAGTTTAAAAGTTACATTGGTTTTTGTTTCTCCTGTAAAAAAACTAGAAGTTATTGTGGTCATTTGTTTATATTTTTTGGTGAAAACAACTTGTTACTTAAAGTCACATTTAAATATAGTAATGCTATAGAATTGAAAACAAATTTAAAGTCATTTCAAAATGAAAGCTTGAGTAAAAAAAAAACGAAAGAAAAATCTCCAACGATAGCAAAAAGACTTAAGTGACGTAAACAACCGTTAGGTTTCTAATTTGTAAATTAACTTTAAATAACATTTTTGAACCAAATATTACTCAAAGCAATAACGACATTAATAGAGGATACAATAAAAAAAATTGTTCTCTTGTAAAGTTTGTAATATTGCACTTAAGCTTATTTTGCTGTTATGTCTCGATATATTTGTACAAATACAAATTAATTATTTTTTATTTTTGCTTTATTTTTGCTTTTAATATTATTTGGGATTCAATCTGTTTAACTACCAAGCGGGCTCTTAATACTGTAGGTATATATTAATTTTATGGTATGCACTTTTATAAGTTTATTTTTTATTATTATAAATAATGCATTAATTAAACTTAATTTTTTGTGAATTTTCCATTCAATGAACACAGGTTAGCAAATCGGATACAAAGCTATATTTAACAATAGTTTTATTTTCTCAATATAAATTGCTTACAGCAAATTATTTTCTCTAAAAATATTTAACATTTTTTACCTAATGCAAAAAATTTGAATGAAACAAAAGTTGTAAAAAAAAATACGTTTTTTGCTTTTATTGTTCGAAAATAAAAAAAATGTAATTGTTACTTTCCAATTGGTCATAATAATAAGCTGTAGATAGAAGTTCTGTAGAAGGTACCCGAAATGATGAACCGATTTGTTCCAAAAATTATAGAGATAATTTTTGTAACATACCTGTGCTTAATTTCTTTGAATTATCTTTTAGTTAACGACCAGCGTTTAATAAAAAGCTTACATAGACAGCCGGTCAGAATGTCTATTATATTATAAACATTTACTCTGAAAGGTACTCACTTAGAATTCTTCATATCAATAGTTATAAAATGCTTAAGGGAAAAATCATTTTCCATCCAAGATTATGACCGATTATATTTTTTAATATTATTCAGAAAATATTTTATATAAATGGAACATTTACAAAATATTTAGGTTGGGGAATTACGAACATTTTGTTTATTTACGTACGAAAGTATATACATATGTATCAATGTATATGTTATGTATTTTTATGTTGAATGGCTCCACAAAGTAAACAAAAGTATGAATTCAGTTCGCCCAGGAGACACTCACTTGAATATTAGATGTAAACATACTAGATGTTTCTACATTATTTATCAGATTTAAAATCGCTGGTACTGTATTAAATTTTACATTTATACATTTTATATACAGGTTGGGATACCTATTGTCGAAATTCGGATGTATTTATGCTGCTAAGAATAATACATTTTGAAGGTAGCTGCATTATACCTTTGTCATATAAACCTCTAGTCCTTAAGATTAAAAAAACTCACTTGGAGCGAAATTTCACCAGCAAGATTTTTTGCATAGACAGGAATAGGTAGTAATCACTTGGGGCTAAGTCTAGACTATATGGTGCATACATAATATCCTCTTAACCAAACTTTTGACGACTTACTATCGACGTTTGTGACCTTGCGCAGTCATTATAAAATACAAAACCTTTGCTTTTGACCAAAGCAAAGAAACTTGTGATCGAATGACGTTGCAATTGTTGAAAGTAAACAATATAATTAGAAGTTTGGACACCGTTTGTGCTGGCTGGTTGACATTCGACTATGACCGTTTACGCTTAATTAATAGTTGTCGTAAGTGAATTATTACTTTTCTACTGTTGTCATCTGCTTCAAAAATTTGATCGATTTTGTTGATTTACAGATACAAATTTAGTCCATGAAGTTAATCCGTTAATCCGCGTGGACTTATTTAAATTGTTATGAACATTTCAAAAGTATCAGAACCATAAACACTTTCACATTTTCAGTCACCTGAACTGCCTTTGCAAAATATATCGTATTAGTGCAAAAGATTTTTTTGCACTTACTGTAATTTTTACAACGACATCGATTGTAAATCAATAAAACAAAAAAATAGGCTAGATACAGAATACTTGTCATCTATTGAAAAAATAATGGATTACTTTTTATCTTTAGAAATTCTGGATCGATTTTAGTAAACATTTTTTCAGTGAAAATTATTGTAAATAATGTTATAATGTTATCTTTAATTGAATATTATCTTTACTAATATAAATTATTTTTCTAATTCTCATTAAGTCACAGGGTAATCGAAACACATTTATTAAATAATATTTTATTATTTGTGAATAAATTGCTTACTTACTTTTATTTATATTTTTTGGGTTTTCTTATTGTGTTAATTCGGTTGTAGTTTTTTTTTAATTCTTTTGTAATTCTGATTCGAATACAAATGCCCATCACATTCCACAAAGTGTTGTATGTTATGTCTGTATTTAGTTATAAGCCATTAAATATTAACACCCTTATTCAAAACGAAAAAAAAAGTTATGACAAACTTATAAACTTATTCCTTGTCACATGGAAGTTTTCGAATATTTTGTTAAACAATTATTGTTTTATTAAAAATATATATTTTAACCCTCAACAGGCATGGGAACTAAACAGCACAAAATATTTAAAATGACTATGATCGTCAAAAAATCGCTGCTATGTATCACTATAATATGTCATGAATCTCCCAACTACATATTTCATATACACAATTATATACCACAGCCAACAAAATAATTATGTTGTATTTGGAATTTTGCAACTTTTACTCGCAAATCAACACAACGCATCAAACATTTACATGCTTTTTTCGTTCTTCTAGATATTTATTATATTTTTATATTTTGTTTTCAGCTTTCTGTTATCCGATAATTGTTGGGGTTTAACAAGTGTTTTTAATTTTTTTGATTTTTCTCTATTCTTTGCTCACAAATTTGTGTTTGTTCGTAAATATTTTAGTTTTTCAAGGCACATGCAAGTTCTCTGCATACTTCAATGGTAGTATATTTTAGGCCCACAACTACTAGTGAGTGTAGTTTAGTCCAATTTTGTAATAAAAGTCCAATTTTGTAATAAATTGTCATTTTCGGTGTGTTGATTCCGAAAATGATAATAATGAATTCGTATAACTAACAATATATCAAAAAATGTTTTTTCCAACTTTAAATGGACATTAGGGTAGCTATCATTTATTCGTAGTTTGAAATATCGTAAATACGACTTTAATTTTCCAACTCATTTCGAATTTAAGGCTTTATATTTACATATATACATATATAGATAAAATCATAAATTTTTGAACACGTACTAAACCAACCCATCTCCAATTTCGATTTAATTTTGTATGTTTTAAGAGTTCTTCAAAATTTTGGATTTTGCTTTTTAAGATATTAAGGCGGTCCAAAGTTTGTTTTTTCAAAACATACCCATTTGCAGGCCTATATTTTTTAAAATGGTTGTTCGATTTTCACAAAACAAGGCTCATATTTCAGCTTAGGTCCTTTAGCTTTATATTATTTTAATTCAATACTGAAATAGTATGAGTTTTTTTGCAAAAAGTCTATTATTTCTTGATTTCCTAATGGAAATCATATTTGAGAGATGGATAAAGAAAATGAAAGATATGCTTTTGAGATATTCTTGAGTCAAGGACATAATTGATCTCCCTTGTTCTCCATTAATTGATTAAATTTTAAAATAAAAAGGGTATATAACTACAGGACTCTGAAATACGACCCAAGTTTCATAATAATCCGATAACCGTATCAAAAGTTTTAGGCATATAAAATGGAAAAAAAATCTTGAAAAAACGAACTTTGGATCGCCATAAAATCTTAACTAAAACGAAATTCAAAATTTTATGAGATGACAGAATGTATATGGGCATTTCCTTCGGATGGTCAACCAGGATCGAAAAAAATGTTGTCATTTCTTGTTATTACTTGTAAGAGTTGCGACACTCTATAATTTGAGTTTTTTGTTAAAGATAAAGAGTGTTCTAAAAAAAATATGCATTTACTATTTTAGACAAAATTTATCCATAGTGCAAGAAATAATTTATTTTTTGATCAAGTTAGTTTCTATAGATATGTCAGATACTATTATTTTAGAAATGATTAATTTTCAATAGTTATTTCAATCAAAATGGACTGCGAAAAAAAAGTTCGTGAAAATATAATTAAAATTTTTCAAAAAAATCCGTCATGGACTTTTAAAAAAATAGCTAAAAATTTGAAAGTTGACCCTCGAACAGTTTCTAATGCCATCAGACGGTATAAGGAAAACCTGAGCATTGAAAAAAAACCTGGATCAGGGAGGAAAACAGGTCCTACAGATATTGGTAAGGCAAAAGAAGTCGAGCGACTCTTTCGAAGAGCGCCTAACACTTCTTTAAGAAAAGCAGCTCGTACGGTGAAATGTTCTACGAATTTTGCACATAGAGTCAAAGCTTATGCTGGACTGAAGACATACAAAGTCCAAAAGGTTCCAGATCGCAATGCTATAAAGAACTTAGAAGCAAAAAAACGAGCGAAAAAATTGAAGTCTGATTTTATAAAAAATACACCTGTTGTATGATGGATGATGAAACATTCGTACTGGCAGACTTTTCGCAACTTCCTGGTCAAGATTTTTATGTTGCTGATAAACGGGGCAATGTTCGGCAAGAGTTTCGCACAAAAAAACAAACAAAATTCCCTAAGAAGTTTCTCGTGTGGCAAGCTATTTGCAGTTGTGGCAAAAGAAGTAAAGTATTTGTGGCATCTGGCACAATAAACACAGAAATTTATATAAAGGAGTGCCTACAAAAACGGTTGTTACCCTTTTTAAGAGAGCACAGAGTGACTACATTTTTTTGGCCCGATTTGGCATCATGCCATTATGGAAAAAAGACACTTGAGTGGTACTCAAAGAATAATGTCATTTTTGTACCACGAGAGGCAAATCCACCTAACTGTCCAGAACTTCGGCCTGTGGAAAGGTATTGGGCTCTGGTAAAAAAGGAATTGAAGAACACAGGAAAGATTTCCAAGAACATGTCCGATTTTAAGCGCAGGTGGAACACATGCTCCAAAAATGTATCAGAAGCAACTGTAAAATCTTTAATGGGAGGGTTTCCGAAAAAAGTCGATAATTTTGCAAAACCCGAGTACTAAGTAAACATTTCAATGCTAAATGATTTTGTATAATATGCCATTATATTTGCGTATTTTGTAGAGTTTTTATATTAAAAGGTTTGATTTTTATTTAAGAAAATCCAACTACAAATTTTATTTAGAGCACTCTTTATTTATGGATAAATGCATGGTAAAAATAATAAAAACAACATATGGAAATTCGTACGTTCGCGACCCATACGTGCGCGACCGGTACTTAAGCCAATTAAGCAAAAACCAAGAAATATATTTTATTTTCTAAATACTGGATAGAGCCCTACATTAATACAATTTTAAAACAAGGAGTGCGCACGAAAAAAATGGACCTACTTTTAGGCTTGTAACTTTTATCATTATTGAAAAAAAAATTAATACCGTTACACTGTTTTTGTTAATCATCTATTTCAAAAGCCACGTATCAAATGTCATCTCAATAACGAAATCAGTTTTGTTTTTGAAAATGGGCTCCGAACAAGAAAGTCGTAAAAAAATTATTTTAATTTTTAATGAAAAACAGTTTTCAATGTTATTAAACAATATAAAGCAATTTTGAGCGTTGAAAAAAAGCAAGGAAGTGGAAGAAAAAAAGGATTTTCTGACCAAAACAAAGCGTATTAAATAATACGGACTTTTCTAAAACACCCTAACATGTCAGGAAGGAAAGTGGCGCAAAAATTTTGATGCTCTGAGACCTTTGTCAGAAAAGTAAAAAAACTAGCTGGGCTTAAAACATTTAAGGTGCTATGTAATGGATGATTAAACATTCTTCATCTTCTGTTATCCTTGACTTCCAGTGGAGCATAGGGCCTCAATGATTAAACATAGGTCTTGTCAAATTTTTCTCAGCTTCCTGGTCAAGAATTTTATGTTGCCGATTTCAGGGAAAACGTTGAAGGAAAATTTGTGCAAAAAAGCAAAAAAAAAAAACAAAGTTTCCAAAGAAATTTTTGGTATGGTAAGCAATTTGCACATGTGGTGAGAGAAGCACTTCATTCAATACTAGCGGCTCTATAAACTTTAAAATATATATTAGCTAGTGTCTCCAGAAATAATTGCTTCCATTTTTAAATAGCCATAGGGTATCCACATTTTTTTGGCGGGATCTTGCAACGTGTCACTTTAGCAAAAAAACTCCTTAAATTAATCACTCTTAAATATCCGTTCCATTTCTATGTTTCACTACTGTCAGCCAAAGTTGACTTCTATTTTGCGTACGTTCGGAACCACATGTTTATAACTTTTATTATGGAAACTTAAGCTTGATGAAATTCATATTTACACTAAACATAGAGCTATCAAAATGCGATCGAATCGCAAAAAAATACTAGGAAAAGTTTTGTTTCTATATTTTTTGTACATCAAAAGAGCGCTACGAACGTACGTTCAGGACCTCAGGAAATGCCCATATACGAAATTTAATCATAATCGGAGATGGTGAGGTTCAAAATTCGAGTTATATATATATATACTAACTATATTTTTCATTGATCTCGATTTTAGTTTAGGTTATCTCCTTTCTGTCATCATCAATAACACAGCACAACAAAATAAAAAAAATTTAATGTGCTCTTAAAACCACTATACAATTTTGATGTATCATGACTACCTTTGTACAAAAATGGTAAAATTTTTAAATTCTATGGCAAGATTTTTTAAAATTTTTTTTTTTTAAACTGCAATTTTTTTAGACGTTCTTCAAATAATTAATGATAACTCAAAAACTACTAGTCCGATATTATTAAAATAAAATCAGAAAAATTAAGATTTACATAGCCTTTAATTCGTCTATATATCGCGTTTCGATCGGATCAATAGTATCGGAGTTATAATAAAAAACTTAAGAAAAAATTATATTTTTTACGTAAAAATGGCAAAAATTTTCGTTTTAAAAAAATCATGAAAAATCGAAAACGGCAAAAAACTTCCAGATTTATTATTTTATCGCATAGATTGATCTTAAAGCTGACAAATCAAGTTTACATCGGAAAAATTTTATAATTTTTAAGTTTTTGCAAAATTAACGCTATTTATTCCCCCTTTTGCAAATAAGTGGATCCTGGTCCTTAGGTTAAACAGTTTTCGAGTTACTACAATTTGTACTGGCCATTACATTTCCTTGAGGACTTGCCGAAGGCAATTGACCAAAAAAATGTGACTAAGTCATCGATGGAATAGATCGAAAATGCATTTCATTGTTTTATTCATGTATTTTCTTTTATTTTATATTTTATTATTTAAATTTATTACAACATATAAAATAAGGAAATAAATAAATAAATATTATAAACTACAAACTATGGAATTTTCTTTTATGACATTTTCTATTATTGAATAACGAAGTGTTGCTCTGAATACTCCAGCAAAAATCTGCCATCATGTGTGCATCCCAGCGACCCTGGTATCTTTCCTCCATTGTCCGAATATCTTGGTGAAATCGTTCGCCCTGTTCCTCACTTAAGTCTCCTAGATTTTCATGAAAACGATCTAAGTGACTGTGAAGGTAATGTAACTTGATGCTCATGTTGCATCCAAGATTCTGGAAGTGAGTTAACATCTCTTCAACGTGCGCAACATAATCATCATCCTTGTTATTTCGTAAGAAATGTTGAATAACCCATTCAAGCGAATCCCATGCATTTTTCTCAATTTCTGACATTGAACTGAGAAAATCGGTATCTTTGACCAATTTGCGAATTTGTGGACCGTCAAATATTACTGCTCTCAGCTTTTCCATACCCAAACTTGGAAACTTCCTTGAAATATACTGGAAACATTCACCATCTTTGTTAAGTGCTTTAACAAATTGTTTCATCAGACCACATTTATAACATTCGGCATACCTGGATCCAGTGTTTCCCTATAAGGCCATTGTTTTCTCTTCCAGTGTTCTGACTTAGCTCTGCTGTCCCATAAACATAAAAAACAAGGGTATTTGGTATAGCCACTTTGTTGACCTAATAGGAAATTAACCATCTTAATATCAACACAAATTACCCAGTTATGTTATTTTCGTTCCCACGGCACACAGTGAGACTTCTTCATACATCTAACTGCAAAAAATAGAAGGAGTTATCCTACAACGATGAAATTTGGCACACTTATTTAGTTTTATATAGATAAGAAAAATTCAAAAAAACTTTGAAATCCGACGACTCCTTGAGGTACCTCCCTTGGACCCCCATTTTTTTACTTATTTTTCTTCTCAATGTATAACCCGCAATTTTCAACGGAATTTCATGAAAATCGGCATAACTCTATTATTTGACCAAGAAAAGATTTCCACTAGTTTTGGTTGAAATCCGACGACTCCTTAAGGTACCGCCCTTGGACCCCCATTTTTTCACTAATTTTTCTTCTCAATGTATAAACCCCAATTTTCAATAGAATTTGATAAAATTTGGCACACTTCTGTTTTTTGATCCAGAAAAAAGCCCTACTAATTTTGGTTGAAATCCGACGACTCTTTGAGGTACCTCCCTTGGACCCCAATTTTTTCACTTATTTTTCTTCTCAATGTATAAACCCCAATTTTCAATAGAATTTGATAAAATTTGGCACACTTCTATTTTTTGATCCCTTGGACCCCCATTTTTTCACTTATTTTTCTTCTCAATGTATAAACCTTAATTTTCAATAGAATTTGATAAAATTTGGCACACTTCTATTTTTTTATCCTAAAAAAAGCCCTACTAATTTTGGTTGAAATCCGACGACTCCTTGAGGTACCTCCCTTGGACCCCCATTTTTTCACATTTCAATGTATAACCCACAATTTGATAAAATTCGGCACACTTTTATTTTCTGATCTAAAAAAGAGTTCTACCAGTTTCTGTTGAAATCCGGTCAAAGCCAATATTTAAATATTTTATTCATTAATTATCATTTCCTTAACTACATCATCCAATTCCGAAACATTTTTATAAGGTTGTCGTCTTAAATTACTTATATATGGATCAGAAGACTCAAGTAAACGATGAAAAACATCGGTATTTGTTGCAGTTCTACTGCACTTCCTAGAAAACATTAATCTGTAATTCCTATAATCTTTGTTTCGAGCTTCTTCTGCTTCCTCGGAGAGCATACCAATTGGGAGTACTGCTGCATCTATTATGTCCTTTCCATTATAAGAATTTTAATTTTTAAGAATTTTTTTGTTTTTTTTATTTCTTATGCACTTTTTCCAAATAGCTGTCAATAAATTATTAACAAATTGTTGTTATAAAAGAGCTAATGTTAGGATTAATAACTGCAATTTGATTAAAAACTTAAGCCTGAAGGTATGCAATGGTTTTTTATTATAAGCAATATTCCTGACTTTTTTTTACTAAATTTTGATTTTTTCTAAAGTTTGACAAAAGTTGCTAAATTTTTTTAGCTAATTCGAAAGAAAAGCCTTTTGTCTTTCATTTCATTATACTAAGAGCACGGAGGTAAACCGAGCCAACTGACTTTTTCTCCAACGAAAACTGCCAATGCTAAATTTTATAGGACAATCTTGATGCGCTCATATCTCCCAAACTATGTATGCAGTAAACTTTTTTTTTCTTTAAAACAAACACAAGATCTCAGACTTCAATAAAATTCACACCTACATTTTGCCACTTGAAATATCTTCGATACATAAGCCTTTAAATTTCAATAATTTTACCATAAATTTTTGTTTCACAATATTTAGCTGACTTCAACCGATTTTTTCTATATATATGTATATATATCTTAGGAAAAAAATATAGATTTTTCATTGCCAGATTCTTCTCTATCAAATGGCATTATTAGATTTTTGAAAAGCGATAGTCAAAAAATGCCATTTTTGCAGCAGAAATGCCATAGTGCGGCAGTCGGTTCTTCGTACCAGAACGACTCGGAATTCTTAGGATTCCGACCAAGGACTGCCACTTCTACCAGTTATGTTTATTATACTTTATCTTCTTCATGACCAATGCAATTACAGAGTATTCTTCTTTTACCTTTGTTGAATGTGCGATTGGCAAGGAGTGAAATTTATTTTTATTGTGCAAAAGGACACACTTAAAGCTGCGTTTTGATGAGTCAATATTTATTGACGCCATTCGCTTGAATCATATCTATGTAAATTGTCTTCGGCAAGTCCTCAAGGACATGTAATGGCCAGTGAAAATTGTAATAACTCGAAAACTGTTTAACCGATTTTAAAGACATGTAGCTTATTGGAAAAATCATTGCGTTTGCACTATGAACCAGAATCCACTTTTTTGCAAAAGGGGGAATAAATAGCTTTAATTTTTTTTGCAAAAACTGAAAATTTGTCAATTTTTTCTATTTAAGCGCTATTTTTCAGATTTGGGGCCTATGCGCTACGTGTTAACGTTGTCCAATTCGACTAAAAATTTGTGGGTGGAAGTTTCTCACCAAATCTCACAATAATCTGACATGCACCCCTTGAAATTGGAAAATTTCATTTTGTTGCTATTATATGTCGCTATGCGATAAAATAATAAATGTTTTTTTGGAAGTTTCTTGCCGTTTTCGATTTTTCACGATTTTTTTAAAACGAAAATTTTTGTAATTTTTACGTAAAAAATATATTTTTTTTCCTTAAGTTTTTTTTATTATAACTCCGATACTATTGATCCGATTGAAACGCGGTATATAGACGAATTAAAGGCCATATAAATCTTAATTTTTCTGATTTTATTTTAATAATATCGGACTAGTAGTTTTTGAGTTATCATTAATTATTTGAAAAAACGTCTAAAAAAATTGCAATTTTTAAAAAAAAAAAAATTTTTTTAAATCTTGCCATAGAATTTAAAAATTTTACCGTTTTTGTACTAAGGTAGCCATGATACATCAAATGTATATAGTGGTTTCTCGAGCACATTTTTGCTGTTGGCCTGTGTAATCTTTCCTTAAAAGGAAATATTTTTTAATCGTTACTATGGTGGCTCTTTAAAAAATAATTTTCGAAAAATGGCTCTCATGGACCTTATGCGTGCCTACCGCTGTAACTATATACAAATAATAAGATACAATCTATAGAATTACTTATATCTTGGATTCCTTAGTAGATCTCTATACTGATATTTCTCATATTAAAAACGAGCAAACCGATTAAATAAAGTTTCCTTAAAATTAGTGGTTCATATTCTTTATTTTCTTTCTCCAAAATAAATATGGTATTCTTTTGCTAATAACATAAATCACAATTATTATTTTATAGAAACCCTAAAAAAGAATAAAATATCGGAAAAGTGTTTTGGAATTTGTATGTTTGATGTGATAGGAACCTATTTAATATTTAAATGTCAATAGTTTCCATTTAATATATAATTATTTACATGTGTTTAGTAAAAACATAATTTAATATGCAAATTTGTATATTTGTGCACGTACATTAAAAAAATGGGTATGTATGTGCAAAATAGGCATAAATAAACTTTAAAGTACATTAGGGCAATGTCTTTTTTTAACAGTTTTTGTAAAAATAAAAACTACAAAATTTGGTGTAAAAAATTGTCATAAAAAGCCAATTAAGGAAAGGTCAATTTTAAAGATTCTTTCATGAGACTTTCATTTTTTAGCTCAAGAACAAAGTTTTTAAAAAATAAACAAAATTATCTCAAATTTTGGGGTACATCCCAAACAATTTTTTCCCGGAATATAGGAATTGAGTGTTTTAGTAACAAGCTTTATGTACGTTGAGTTTTGTCCTAAAGAACCAAAACCTTAAATAATACAACATTATGTAGCTCATAGCTACAATGCCTAAAATTTGGTTATATGCCTAATATAACATATTGTATATTCATGAGTGTTTATTTTAATATGTATGTGTGACGCATGTAATTTCCTGTCCAATTTAAAAAACATTTAATAGATATACAGTTACGGACAATAAAATAGGGTCACTTTTACACAATTAATATAAATTTAGTTTTTGACAAAAAATAGTTTAAAATAGTCAGGCATCTCTTAAAAAAAAAAAAATAGTAAGTACCTATAGTATGGTGCTGTTCACATATTACGTAACGCTTTCGGGGGGATGGGGAGTGGGTATGACTTGTATGCGTTTTTCTATTAAAATGTGTTACACAGTGTTTGTACGGCTACTCTAAAAGTAGCTGTAGCGACGAAAAAAAACCTACTTTTTAAGATATAAATTTGTTGAAAAATAGTAGCCAATACCCATCTACTTCTACTGCTACATTCATATATAAATAGCAAATCATTACATACTGCTACAGCTCCAACTTTTTCAAGTAGAAGTAGTAGTAGACGCTGCACTATTTATATTTTTAAGCTACTGCTATTTTTCAAAAAAACACAAGCGGATAGTAGAAGTAGCTCTTTGCTACGTTAATAAAAGTATTGGTAGGGGTAGAAAACAGCAAAAATATTATATTTAATTTTTGCTTCAATTTGAAGAGTAGCCAAAATCGAAAATATTTTTTCTGGCTATTTTGCAGCTACTTCTTGGTTATTTTGCAGCTACTTTCTGGCTACTTTACATGAATGACTTATTCTTGGAGCTGTGCAATACAGATAATTACTTCTGGCTACACACCGACAATAAGAAGAACAAAGAAAGAACGTATGATATTTTATTTCGTTTTTCTTTCGTTTTCCTTTTGTGGAGTGTATGAAACAAATTACAAAAGAAAAAAAACGAAGCAAAATAACACACAATCTTTCTTCGTTGTTATTATTGTCGATAAGTAGCCAGAAGAAAATATTTGTATTGCGTAGCTCCAAGCATAAATTATTCATATAAAAAAATTCATGTAAAATAGCCAGAAAATAGCTGCAAAATAGCCAAGAAGTAGCTGCAAAAAAGCCAGAAAGTAGCCAGAAAAAATATTTTCGATTTTGGCTACCTTCAAATTGAAGCAAAAATTAAATAGAATATTTTTGCAGTTTTCTACCCCTACTACTATTTTTAGTTGAAGTAGCAAAGAGCTACTTCTACTTGCCGCTTTTGTTTTTTTTTTTTTTTTAAATAGCAGTAGCTTAAAAATATAAGTGCTTCGGAATAATACAACGTCTACTGTTACTTCTACTTGCAGCTTTTGTTTTTTGAAAAGTAGCAGTAGCTTAAAAATATTAATGCTTCGGAATAACACAGCGTCTACTGCTACTTCTATTTGCAGCTTTTGTTTTTTGAAAAGTAGCAGTAGCTTAAAAATATTAATGCTTCGAAATAACACAGCGTCTACTGCTACTTCTAATTCAAAAAGTTGGAGCTGTAGCCTTAGCAGTAATTAAAAAATGGTAGCTAAAGTAGGAATTCAAACACTTTTGTTACACAGGGGGGATGGGGTTAAAAATCGGCAAAAATAGCGTTAAGTAATATGTAAACAGCCCATATGGCACTCCAAAATTATAAAAACACTTATCGTTTCACAATAAAATAGGGTCAGTGAAAAATTTATTAAGAAAACAAAAAAAAAAAAAAAAAAATATTAAAAAAAAAAAAAAAATTATAAAAACTTCAAAAAACCAATTTAATTTTTTAAATAAATTAAAAAAAAAATAAAAATGGTAAGGGCAAAACATTGTTCCGTTTAAGAGCGGTTTCTTATAAAAAAAAATTAAGTAGTAAAGGCCAGTCGCAGAGGATGATAGCAAGAACACTCGGAAGATTTCAGAATTTTTCTTGCAATACTTAGCGGCTCCAAAAAGTGCGAAATACGCGGAAGACTCAGAAAAACTACCGCAAAAATTGATAACAATATTAAATTAACTTTGTCTCGCGACACTTTCAAGTCCGCGAAAGCCATCAAAGAAGAACTTGGACTAGAAATCTCAGCCAAAACTGTAAGAAGGCGTTTAGTAGAAAAAAATCTCTTTGGAATAAAGGCCAGAAAGGTTTACTAGAAGACATCGTCAAAATAGAATTGCTTTTGCTAAAAAATATTTTAATTTGGAGAGTTCAGTTCATGAAAAAAATTGTCGAAATATTCTATGGTCCGACTAGTCGAAGATTAGTTTGATTGGAAACAATGGTGGAACATGGGTAAGATACTAGAAAAATGCAGAATACATCCATCGCTTCACTACCAAAACTTCCATTGCATACAAAATTATTTCAACTGATCCTATTTTATTGTCCACAACTGTATATTTAAATACAATGCGTAAAAAATAGTTATGTAGTACGAAAATAAATTGTTAAGGCAATGACTTTTCATATTAGGGACACCTTTTTCGATCAATTACTGATCGATTATCGCAGCCTACACCCAAAGAAAGTGTTGTCATGTACTTAAAAAAATATATATTTTTTTTATTACACCACAACTTTGTCAAATAGCCGTGGGAATTGAGTATAGGATTGCTTGTTCTTTTTACTCGGTTCAAATAAATATAATCTTTGCCATTTTAATCATTTAAATTTTCCCATCGTTTAATTTTATTGCATTTAGAGAGGTTGTCCTGATTAAATGGCTATTAAAGACAAAATGATACAGTATTACATTAATAGATTCTTCTGTTATCCTTGACTCCCAGTGAAGCATAGGGCCCAGGCACCGAAAATAACTGTTATTTTAAAAATTTTGATTAAAAAAATCAACCAGAAGGAGTTATCGTAGAACAAAACCAAAAATACCGTTTGGATGGTCTTGGTCAAAATATTTATAAGCTGAGATACTTTTTATTTTTTAACTTTTATTTTAAAAATCAAAAATAAAAGTTATTTTTTAACTTTTATTTTAAAAATGAAAAATAACAATTATTTTATAACTTTTATTTTAAAAATCAAAAATAAGTTATTTTTTGACTTTTAATTTTAAAATCGGAAATAAAAGTTACTTTTTAACTTTTATTTTAAAAATCAAAAATAAAAGTTATTTTTTAACTTTTATTTTTTGAATCAGAAATAAAAGTTATTTCTTCCCTTTTTTAACGGTAATAAAGTTATTTTTATATATTTGAAATTTTTCTCAATCGAAATTCAGTTTTATTTAAGTAGCTTTATAATTCCATCATTGTAGAACGTTTGTTGTATATAGGCAAAACACTTGGATATTTTTTTCTTCAAGGATATTTTGCAGAAACCAATACAAATGATAAACTTACGATGATATGCTAGTGCAAATAAAAGCATCTATTGGAAAAAATCGAAAGATACTTTTTAGATAAACCAATATTATAATATCCAAAAAATTACAAAAATTTGTAACTAAATATCTAGCTTTAAATAACATTTTCATTAAAATACTTACATGTTACTAATTATAAATAAAATAAGCATGTTAATTTTAAAAAAATAACTTTTATTTTTGATTTTTAAAATAAAAGTTAAAAAATAATTGTTATTTTTGATTTTTAAAATATAAGTTCAAAAATAATTGTTATTTTTGATTTTTAAAATATAAGTTAAAAAATAACTTTTATTTTTGTTTTTTAAAATAAAAGTTAAAAAATAACTTTTATTTTTGATTTTTAGAATAAAAGTTAAGAAATAACTTTTACTTTTGATTTTTAAAATAAAAGTTAAAAAATAACTTTTATTTTCGATTTTTAAAATAAAAGTTAAAAAATAATTGTTATTTTTTGACTTTTTCGATAAAAGTCATAACTGTTACGGTCCCTGATAGGGCCTCATTAATAGATAACTATTCATTAAATAAAATGTTTATATAAGTCTAAAATGTTGTATCCATACTTAAAAAGCCAACAAATGTTGGGATATTGGATCTTGTTTTCTATTAATTATTATTTTTAACTATCCAAATTATTTATTAGATTATAAATATATAATAAGTTTTGTTTAAAAATTACCGTTCAATCTGTATTAAAATATTGTTTAATTTTTATTTTAGGGTGATTGGTGGTTGGCACGTAGTAAGAAGACTCGACAAGAAGGTTATATACCCTCCAATTATGTTGCCAAATTAAAATCGATAGAAGCTGAACCGTAAGTTTGTTTAATTTGTATGACTTTTATTTATCTTTACTTTTACATTCAATTAATTTTGCAAAGAGACTATTATTACACATGGAGTAAAATGGACTTCTTAATTTAATAATGGAAGTATTAAAGTCTGTTAAGTTTGACCATAGAAAATATAGACTGCTTTAATGACCTTTATATATGTACATTTTCTTAAGATTTATTTATTTAGTATGTAAGTAATTTTTGAATGTGGACCAATTGTAAGGGTTCTAATTTCTGTTGTTGTTATTGTTACTGCAAGATAGTTATGGAGCTATTGTTAACAAATTTAAACGTTTTTGGCAAGCTTGGATATGCAGTTGGACAGCCTTCAGTTTTTACATTTCAATCGATGGTGAAAGATGGAAAAAATTACTTCAAAATTTAATGAATGTCTATCAATTCGTGCAAAACAACAGAGTTAACCAAACAATAAGGTGTCTTCAGTTTTTCCCAAATAGCTAATCAGCACTTAAAAATGTTGCTTAACTATGTTGGGCAAAAATGTAGCCAAGAGTATGGCGAATATTTCTTGATAAAATTTTATGACAAACATGTATTTTATCTTAGATATTTTTTAAAAAAGTTAAAGAAAAAAATTATTTTTTTAAATATTTGATCATAATTTTAAAAATTTAAATTTGTTGGTACAAGACGTTGTTTGGTATCTAGACACGTTCAGATTATATTGGTGTGTTCACAAAAGTTGTTTAGTTTTACCGTGGCTACAATTTCCCAAATATAGTGTAGGAAAAATCAGGATTTCCAAGAAGTTATGATCAAAAAAATTAAAAACAAAAACATTTTTCCTTAATTTAAAAGAAATCTAAGTAAAATACATTTTTATCATTAGATTTTAGCAAGAAATATTCGCCAGACTCTTGGCTACATTCTTGCCGAACATAGTTAAACTATATTTTTAAGTGTTGATGTGCTATTTATAGTAAACTGATGACACCATAAAAACAAAACCGTCACTAAATTGGTGAAACTGAGTATTGGGTTTTTCTACAATTGATAGTAGAATAGGACGCATATAGTCATATATAGTCTAGAAGTATCCGTTTCACTGTATTTAAAACAGTAAGCCTGAATACTGGTCAGCAGTAAGCCTAAATACTGACTAAGGAGAACCGCTAGTACATTAGACTATTATGACCAGCTACCCAAAAATTGGCGTTAATTCTACCGCGAACCACTTTAGTATAGCAAAAAGTGTCTTAGGAGCTGTTCACAAATTAAGTAACGCTATTTTCGCTGATTTTTACCTCCCCCTCCTTTCCCAGTAAGAACAGTGTCAAACGTTTGAAATATGATGACATTTACATTTGATATCAAACGTTATTTTCGAACTTTTTTTAAACCTGAACAGATGATTGAGATTCAAATTTATGAGGGCTCATTTGAGAATAAACGTTTGAAAAATGATAGTTTCTCAAATTGATAATAAAGGTTATTCTCAAATGGTGTTATATAAATTTGATATCAAACCTTATTTCAAATTTTTTTCAAACATTAAAAAAAATTATTTATATTAAAAAAAAATTATTTATATTAAAAAAAAAATTTAATGTTTAAGATATTTTAATGGAATGGCATTGCATTTCAAAGAAATTCTATATTTCTTTCGGACTTTTAAAAATTGACTTCTGAGAAGTCACCCATAGTTATGGGCCAATCAGACAATTTTTTATTGTCTGTACCAAATTTCATCAAATTATTTTGATTAAAGTTCACATGGACAACCATCCATCCACCCAATAAATAAAGGCATTTCTCAATTTGAGAATAAAGTCCACTTTTTGTTGAGAACGCTATTATTCTCAAATCAGTATTAAATTAGTATCAAACGTTTGACCTTTGAAAAAACATTTATTTTCAAATCATCCTCAATTTGAGAATAAACCTTATTTCTTGCTGGGTTGTAACACATTTTAATAGAAATGCGCATACGAAACTCCTCCAGCGTAACAAAAGTCATGTAATTTGTGAGCGTTATGTAATTTGTGAACAGAAGTTGTAATCCTAATGGCACCTATGATCAGTATAGCAAAGTATTTACATGAAAAAATAGGACTTACAATAATTTTAAAATGCCATGCAGTATTTGCAGCACTAAGGCCTAATGTATTGTCTAAGGCTATTCTACATAATTAGAATAAAGTATGTTTTGTGGACATCGTAGTTCGGATATTTAGACTCACGTCAGTTTATATGGCCATACCTCCTATACAATCCCTTCTGTCAAAAGTCACTTAAATGCGACGAAAATAAAAAAAACTCTCGTAAATCTGAAGAAAATTATAATTTTTATGTTTAGTACTTTATATTTGTATAAAAGGTTATCAATTGCTAAAGTTGAAGAAAATCGGTCCACATTGAACCCTAGCTCTAGATGAAAAAA
The DNA here is from genome assembly GCA_933228675.1 of Stomorhina lunata. Lineage (NCBI taxonomy): Eukaryota > Metazoa > Arthropoda > Insecta > Diptera > Rhiniidae > Stomorhina > Stomorhina lunata. The sequence continues at coordinate 70,029,728 of OW121744.1, forward strand.
TACTGCATACATATTATTTTTTACACGATAAATTTGATGAATATTAAAGAATTGTTATTTAACTTAATATTAACAATTTGTTTCAATCAATTAAAAAATAAAATATACATATTTTGATTAAAATAGATTTCTAGATATTGAAAAAAAAATATTGTTTAACAATATTAAATGTAACATGTTACAAAGATGTTACATTTGATGTCTGTTCAGCTCGATTAGTGGGTTCCCAGTAAGAACAGTGTCAAACGTTTGAAATATGATGACTTTTACATTAGATATCAAACGTTTTTCTCAAACTTTTTTCAAACCTGAGCAGATGTTTGAGATTCACATTTATTTTCAAATTGAGGTTCATTTGAGAATAAACGTTTGAAAAATGGTACCTTCTCAAATTGATAATAAATGTTATTCTCAAATCATTATCAAACCCTAAGATGATTTGAGAATGATTTGAAAAATGATGTTATATACATTTGATATCAAACGTTATTTTCAAATTATTTTCAAACTTAAAAATAAATTTATTTTATGTTACAAAAATGTTTCTATATGTAAGGTATATTAATAAACTTTAAAGCATAGTATTTAAGCTCGTCCTTTCTGTCAGATAGATCCTATTTTTTGCGTTGGTTCATATTTGACCTTAAAAAGCCACTTAAAATTTTCATTTATGCTATAATTTAAAAATTCTAAATACCTATAAAGGTTATTTTTGGATCAAAAATCTGTATGTGATGACAATTTACATGCGATTTTTCTTGTAAATAATATTTCTTAGTGCTGTAGAGTATCATATTGTCGGTTTAACGATTAATTTTTACTGTTTTTAACAAAGTTTGTTTAAAATCGGTATGCTTTAAAAAAAGATTTTCTCGTTAAATAACAAATATTTATTTTTTTCCTAAAATAGAGTATGTCGATTCCTTTTGTTAATTGTTGTAATATATGTGACAGCGCATAGAGAAAGGGACCTAAGGGCAAAAACTGTTTTGTTCAGGAGATCCATTTTAAAGATTTAAATATTATATTTTAATTTATTTTTTTTACCATTATTTTTTGCCCTTAGGTCCTTTTCTCTATGCGCGCAAAATACCCTTAGGTCTCTTTATCTATGCGCTGTTACATTTGTAGGATTGACATCACTGTTTTAATTTAAAAAAAATTAATATTCGCCTTGGAAGTAAAATATAATATGGCGATAAAATGAAGTTATTTGTAATTATTTAAGTACATTTCAGTGGGAAAAGTAAGTAGTTTTAAAAAGTGAATATAAAAGTGATAAAAAAAAGTAAATTAAAAAAAATAATTAAAATGCACAGAAAAAGAACAAAACGTGAAAGTAAACAAATAATAGAATTATTATACGGACGGGACACAACAGAGAGTGATGCAAGTTTAACAAATAAAAGGACTGTAAGTGCACCAACTTTTGAAATTGATGAGGATGCTCCAAGTACTTCGTTCTTCCAAGGAGAAGGCATTGAAGAAAGCTTTTCATCATTTAATAGCAGCATTGATGAGGTAGCTAAACATGAAAATTTATTAAAGAATTTAAGTCAATGGGCTCTGGAACATAATATTACAAATAGTGCGACTGACAGCCTTTTAAAAATATTACGACCTTATCATCCAGAACTTCCCTTAAGTTCCAAAACATTATTAAAAACACCAAGAATGCCGGAAAAATATGTTATGGGCTCTGGAGAATATGTGCATTATGGACTCAAAGATGCATTAACTGATTTTTTGTGCAATAACGAATATTATAAAAAATCTTTGAAGTTAAATGTAAATATTGACGGCCTTCCATTGACAAAGAGTTCTAATCTTCAAATATGGCCTATTTTGATTAATGTTGATGGAACGAACGACGTAAGAGTAGTTGGCGCTTACTGTGGAAATAAAAAATATTCAAATGCCAACGAATTTCTTGATAAATTTATAAATGAATTTTTAGAACTACTTGGCTGTGGAATTCAGTTTGCAGAAAAACATTACACAATTTGTTGCAGAACATTTATATGTGATGCTCCTGCAAGAGCATATGTTATGGGTATAAAAGGACATTCAGGGTATTTTTGCTGCCCAAAATGTAAACAAAAGGGAGAATCGAAAGATCACCGAATTGTATTTATTAAACAAAATAACCCCTTAAGAACCGATGCTGAATTTCGCTCTCGTGAAGACAAAAAACATCATACCGTTTTGGAAAAAAAGTCTATAGAAAAACTTCCCATAGACATAGTTCAAACGTTTAGCCTAGACTACATGCACGTAGTATGCCTTGGGGTCACAAAAACCATGCTAATGGCTTGGACAAGGCAACGTAACAAAGCCTACTCCCTTAAACGTGCGACAATTCAGGAAATGAATTCAAAAATACAATTTTTATATAAGCAAACACCAAAAGAGTTCGCTAGACGCCCACGTTCCTTAGATGATCTAGAAAGATTTAAAGCCACCGAGTTTAGACTTTTTTTGCTTTACACTGGAGTGTTTATTTTGAAAGAAATTTTGGATCCGATACGATATACACATTTTCTTCTTTTAAGCTTAAGTATAAGAATGTTGTTGAGTACTGACTATTGTTTAAAAATGAATAATTGTGCAAATGAAATGATTTTAAAATTTGTGGAAAATATTCCAGAATATTACGACGAAAACATGCTAACTTTTAATTTTCATTGCCTAACACATTTAGCAAACGACGTTGTGCACTACGGTAGTTTGGAAACTTTTAGTGCATTTAAGTTTGAAAATTACTTATCACAATTAAAACGGAAAATTAAAAAATATGGAAATATAGCTGCTCAAGTTTACAATAGATTGGTAGAAGAGAGTGAAATTATTCAAAAATCTACGACTTCGACTGTGGAAGTACAAAAAGGTCCATTTAAAAATGGTTCGTATGCTAATGTCAGAACTAGGAAGTTCTTTTTGTCTGTTAAAGAGCCTGACAACTATTACTGTATTGAAGGACATGTTTACGTCATAACAGATATACGTCAAGACAAGAATATCACACTAATCAGCAAAGAGGTTTTAAACTTATCAGACTTTTTTGATACGCCTATAAGATCTAGTTTTCTTAACATAAAATCTTCATGTTCACTAAATTTCTCAAACGAAATCTTTAGACATTCAGTGGATAACATTTCAGAAAAAATCATAAAATTTCAAAATTTTGAATATAATACGTTTTGTTTTATACCTTTTATTCACTCCTAGAAGAAAATCATTTCGGAAAGATGGATTTTAACGCGCTTGTTCCAAATGCCTCGAATACAACCATTACAAAAAAAGGTAAATAATGTTTTTTTAAATGTTTTATCTATAAAATATTAATTTAATAAATATATTTTTTCAGATTTAGAAGACCTCGAAAAAAAAGTAATGCAACATGTAAATAAAATCGAGCAAAAAATTTTAAAAGGTAATTGAACAAAGTATTATAGTCGGCCAAACCCGACCCAACATTCCCTAAAATACTGACGCGAAATATAGTGAAATTCATTCATTTTCTAAGTCGAATTATTATATTTATTATATAATTCAGTGCATTTAAGATGAAGTAGATCTAGAAATTATTGATAGATGCTCTGAAAATTTCAACAATTATAGAAATTATAGCCTTTTTGAATTTCATGTGATTTCAAAATGACATGAAATTGATTTGCAAGTATTTTTTCAAAACTTATTTATATTTAAGTTATTTCCATCATTGTCTTCAGATATACAAACATTTTTATAATATTCGTCGAATTGAAGCAACATTTTTCAGTATGGGTTGTAAATATAGTAAATATAGACCGATTTCCATTTATACAAGTACTATTTTTTTGATTTTCATAAAAATATACTTAAGTTTGTGACTAAAATCTAAAAGATTGTAAATAATACCAACACAAATGCCTGTTCCAAGTTGCCACCTATACTTTGATTCCAAATAGTTGGACGGACATCGTTTGATCAATTCAGAAAGCGATTCTAATAATCATAGACCATTTCTGAAATTAAGATCCAGTGTACATCGCAAGGATTTTTCGCAAAAATACAATATTGCAAATTATTATTAAATTATTCATATATGGACAATAATATGAATAATTTTAAAATCTGTATATCATGAATATCTAAAACTTAAAGAGTAGAATCTACCAAAAGTTATGGACGCTAATATTTGAGTTTCATCTGAATAATAGAAAATTATTCAAATATATTTGTGATACATTCATAATTAACTATGAACATTTGCAATTGTTTCTAAAACATACTAAAACTCTTTCCATTCTGTATTTTACTTTTTGAACACAATTGGTGAAGGGTAAAAAAAGACTCGCCATAGCCGAATATAGAACTCTTACTTTTTGAAATCATTAGAACAACTTTTATAAGACCTTATCCAAAGCCGTTTATTTCCATTTTTTTTTTTTCAGAAATCGAATACAACCACAAATCAATAAAAAAAAGTTTAACTAGAATCTTAGAGGAAATTAAAATTAAGAACAACCATCCCATTACCAAGAGATATATTCTTCCCCAAACACCATTCGAAAAAATAGAAGACTTCAAACTATTTGAAAAGGAATTACAAGAAAATAGGAGCAAAATTGAAAGCACAGTATGTATTTGATGTATATCCATAATCTGATAAGTTTTTATAGAAACTAAATGAGATAATAGGGCTAGCTGATGTTTGATTAATTCTAAAAAAAATTATAGAAAAATTATTGTTCCAGTTATCAAAGTAAAAAGAAGTTAACAACGTCTTTAAATTCTTTTTGAATCTCAATTTATAAAGACTTATTGAATTTATATTGTATATAAGTATTTACTCGAAGTATCCCAATATTAATATCTGTATGTACCATTTTTAGGTGAATGAACTTTCACAAATCGTTTCACCTACGCCTGATAAATTTATTAAAGCATCTTGGCGAAAAATTTTGTCTGATGAAGTTGCTCAAAGTTTATGCTGGAAAGGAACCACTAAAAAAATGCCTGTTAGAGCTTTAACCGTAACTTCAGTAATCAAAAGTATGTATATCATTAAAATATAATAATTAAAAGATATTAAAACATTTTATACACATAGGTTCATATTCGTCGAAATTTCCTCATTCAGGAGATGACATATTCGAAAGAACATCAATTAGCTTCTTCCAACATGCTAAAACTCGTTTCCAAAAAAAAAGTGACTACAAGAAAAAAAAAGTTGAATAAAATTCTTCAGATATTTAATACAAGACAAATTTTAATAAAAGAAACAATAAGTACAAAAATATTATTTAATAACATAGTTTAAGTAAATTAACTTTATTTCTTAAAAAATTTTCATATAAAATTAAAAAAAGTCATATTTTAACCAAAATTTCTTAAATATAATGCACTAATTTCAAGTACAAAATAAACAAACAAAAATAAATGCCAAAAATACAACTCTATTTTATTTATGTTCCACATGTAGATGATATCCACATTTGAAAAACCTTTGAGAATGAGGTTTGATAATGATTTGAGAATAAAGGCATTTCTCAATTTGAGAATAAAGTCCCCTTTTTGTTGAGAACGCTATTATTCTTAAATCAGTATCAAATCAGTATCAAACGTTTGACCTTTGAAAAAAGGTTTATTTTCAAATCATCCTCAATTTGAGAATAAACCTTATTTCTTACTGGGTTGAGTACATTTTGGTTTGTGTTTTTGCTAAATTTATCATCATCCTTAAGGTATACTACAAATTTCAAAGTACATTTTACTTTTATTAACCGTTTCAGTTTTTTGAAAAATACAATACATTAAATAATCATATTTGTAAAGACATAAAATAAATGGATTTGCATACACATATTAGTAAGGGATAAGCTCTCGCTAAATGCGTGTGAAGAGTCTCAGGTACGAGATATGATACGCCTTTATCTTATTAGCAAATACTAATAACGAAATACGACTATTTAAAACTTTTTTTTTGTCAAATTATTAAATTATGCAAATATTTTAAATCTTTTAATTTGACTATAAAATGGGTTGGAATTTAAAAAGTCAAATAAAAAATTTCTATTTTATATTCCTACCCTGCAGTAAATGCCGTCAGAGAAACAATACTGTTTTGCTATTGACAATGTCTCCAGTACTACTTGCCTATTTTGCCCCATCCAATGTTATCTACTATTGACATTTAACATTTAGAGTTCCTACGAAATCTACCAGTAGACATTACAACTATTTACTTAGTATTGACTTTGTAGTTCTTTTGGTCCAAATGGAGACATTGGGATCAAATCGGGGCCTATTGATATCATAGCTGTATAGTGTGATTAAAATAAGAAATAAAACTACTTTTTGAATTATTTTAATTATTTGTTACTTAATATGAATAATTTTTATTCTATTTCATGAATTTTAAATTAAATTATTTGCTTGATTTATTCCTTCTAAAGAAATTAAATTAAAGTATAAATTATTATTCTTGATATAAATAAATTTTTCAGAAAATTATTTGAAAATTTTTGAATCCAATATTCTTCATTCTAAACAAAAATATTATAATTTAATATATTTGAATAATACTAGCAAGAATAACATTCGATATTTTTTTATTCAAATATTAAGAAGTTTCATATTTTTCCAACAATTTTATTTCAAACAAAATTTCTAAAATATTAAAATTTTTTATTTATTTCAAACTTTTTGTCTTGATTAATTTTATTCAAACCAAAAAATGAAGAATAAAATTTATTTCATACAATATTATAGAATTTTTTGAATCTTCAAACATTTAAAGTAAAAAAATTTATTTGTTTTGAGATTTGAAAAATAAAACAAAAAATAATAATAACAAAAACTAAACTACTCTCAATACACATGAGCGTAAAGCAAAAATTCATACAAGCGAAAATTGATTTTCCGTATTAAAAAACGACGTTCTACATCCTAAGATACTTTTTTCTTATGTATACATTAGTATAAAACTTGATTTCGTTAAACCTGGTGTTGTGTTCAATTAGCCGATGTATCTTATATCCGATAGATAATCCTAGTTCCAAAACAAAGATCCATGCTAACTTTAGTCAATATATCGTGATTACTTACTGCATTACAAACTAGGTATAAGCGAGTAAGATAATCCTATTAGTAATATAATTCTATAGTCACTTCTATGGTTATATGATATGGACCAATAAGTTACAAATTTTAATAAATTCGAAGATACATATCTGTGCTAATTTTTAACCATCTCGAGTTGATTTAACACTCCATCTAGGTGGGTGATATGTATATGTATTTAAGAAAAATCTGTAAAGCTTTTGATCCATATTCAACCTTAGTAGTAAAGGGTATCAAAATGAAGTAGTTTTTTTTTTAATTTCACATTACGATTTTGTCAAAAAGTATTGGGATCTTTCGTAATTTTCGCAATCAAAATATAGGTCGCAAAAAAACTTTATGAAATTGGCTGAAATCGATCAATTATTTCGGAGAACTCACATTAGCCTGAATTCCCGGAATAGAAATTTTGACCACAAATTTGTGTATTTTGTATTTAATTTCGAAGAAATATTTATTATACAAATAAAAATCATTGTACCAAATTTCATTGCAATCGGTGATCGACCCGTTGACCAATTGCGCAATAAAAAATATATAACAAGTTCATACAATTTTGTTTACTTGGAACTTATTTCACCTTAGTGTAAGGTATCATATGGTCGGCATTTGTTGTTTTTACTTGTTTTATCAAAAAACTGTGATCAGCGACGAACCTCAATTTAAATTGAATCAAAATTAAGGCTCATACCTAAGACCACAAAATTATATAATGTCGTGGAAAATATGGTCACCATAACTATAATAAATTTACTTGGATATTCAGGCAGCAGGCTGGACGAACATCGTTAAATTCATCTAGAATGTGATTCTGAGTTGATGGTGTACTTAACCCTGGATGGATGGATGTAAGACAAATATTTTATGCGTTAGAAATGCAGCACAAACCCAATATACCCTTTCCACTCATGGTGACGAAGGATAAAATTATTTCTATACTTAAATCGCTAACATTAAAATATTTGTAAATTAAAATTTATGTCCGACCTTCTTTACCCACACTAGATCGTTTACATTATTATGATTATAATCATCACACTAAAAACCATCGTCTTCACAAATTTTTTAATATTTTTTTTTATTTTAAAAAATCTGTAAACAATTTTCAATAGTCAAAAAATCTTGTTTGAAATAAATTCTCCAAATATTTTATTTTTACTGTTCACAGAAAATTTTGAAATAATCCAAAAAATTTGTTTGAATTAAAATTATTCAAAAAATTTTGTTGTGAATAAAATTATTCAAGCTAAATTTTCTTAAATAAAAAAATTTTGGGAGTTTTGAAGAAATTTTAATTTTATTTACAAGCAATAAAATGAAATAAAGAAATATTTTATTTCTTTGAAAGGAATACAAATTAAAATTATTTCAATTTTTACAAAAAAATATTGATTTCATTTCAAAATTTGTTTTTGAAACGTAATGATTTTAAATAATAACTTAAAATAATAAATCCAAAAACCACATGCAAATTGTTATTTTATTTTTAACAATCTTAAATAATTCTAACTTAATTATATTCCTTGTAAGTAAACTAAATAACAAATTAATTAAATTTTGTTCAAAATTTTATATAAAAATAATCGAAATGTACAGCTATGATTGATATACATATATGTTGACACATTCGTTGACAATGTCACCAGATATATACTAGAATAGTTGTCTCTATATATTCACTATTTCAATACTGAACTAAAATTGGGGACATTTGAATTGATGTTACACAAAGTGTTGACATGGAGACACATGACCCCAGTTTTACTACAGGGTAATAAAAGTTTTGTAAAACAACCATGGTATTGAAATATTTTCAAACTTAGTATTGAATATACTTCCATACATTTTACATGCATGTATGTATGTATGTATGTATGTATGTATGTATGTATGTATGTATGTATGTATGTATGTATGTATGTATGTATGTATGTATGTATGTATGTATGTATGTATGTATGTATGTATGTATGTATGTATGTATGTATGTATGTATGTATGTATGTATGTATGTATGTATGTATGTATGTATGTATGTATGTATGTATGTATGTATGTATGTATGTATGTATGTATGTATGTATGTATGTATGTAATTATTTTTATTTTCATTTTGATTCGAGTAATTATTGATTTTATAAACTGAAATTAATATTCTTATGACTACATAAAATAAACAATTGTTATTGAGATGTACTATAGCAGAGCTTTAAAAGAATGATACTTTTATGAATAAAAATGAATCAATTTTGGTTGAACATTTAGAACCTAAAAGAAAGTCCATATAACTTTATCTTGGTTTCTTTTATGAAAAACATACAATTTTTATTAATGAAATATCTTCGTATTTATACCCTTCACCACCATAGGGGGTATACCAATAGACTAAGAATCACTTCCTGAGTTGTATGTGAGAATTTAGCACATTTAACTTTTTAGTGGGACTATTAAAATTCGTCAAAATCGGTCCATTATTTATGGTACCTCCCATAGGTCCCACATCCCGGAATAGATATTTTGGCCACAAATATCAATATTTTTTCATGAAATTTGTAACAGATACTGCTTATGTAAATCACTGTACCAAATTTTGTTAAAATCGGTCTATATTTGACCATAACTCCCATACAAACTCTTCTGTCAAAAATCACTAAAACGCTCGTAAATCTGAAGATAATGGGAATTTTAAGTTTGTTTTTTTACGTACAAATTTTTTGTAAAAACTTTAATCAATTAGATGAATTTCGAGATAGTCAGACCCTACTCTCATATAAGTACAAATGAAGGAAACAGCTAAAATATATAAGTCATGAGAAAATTTTTGTATAATGACAAAATTTAGCAAATAATTGTCTTTATATACGAAAAAGAACACCTTTGACCTTAGCAGAGTGTGCAAACAAACGAAACCCTTTGCAAACATTCGTAGAATGTAAAGACAGATTCAGCTTTACTTCAATCGTTTTGTTTCATGAACTAAACAAAACAAATTCATTTGAAAATCAAAGAGCAAAAAAACAAACAATATTCTTTGTGCTCATCTTCTTTGCTTCAGTTTACATTTAAGTACAAAACATCCTCAGAAATGTTTGCGAATGATTCGTTTTATATTATCCTAAGGTAAATATCACGATCATTGAAGAAACTCGTGAAAATGAGTATCAAAAACATTCAGTTGGACGTTAACGAAGTTTGCTTTGTTTAAGAAAAGACAATAAGAAAAATACAAGAAACAAAATAAAAACCCAATTTATAGCAACAAAATTTACAGTTTACCTCATTTCAATATGTAAATTTTTCTAGAAACAAAAATTTGTTTCTCTTTCTGATTTCTACTGATATACGCTATTAAATAAAAAAAGATCAAATCACTCAGCAAATGTTTGCGAAACGGTTTTGTTCTGAGTTTTTCGGTTTTGCTCTCTTTGTTTTTCTTTCTAGCAGAGTAAGTTTAAATAGCATTCGTGTTTTGTTCGTGTACAAATAAAAAAACAAATCATTTTGTCAACTTTATTATCATTATTTGTATTTTGTTTCTGTTTTATACTCTGCAAAGACAGAAATAAAACAAATTCAAATGTTTGGTTTCGTTTGTTTGCACACTCTGGACCTTAGTGGTGAAGGGTATCATATGGTCTGGCTTGACCAACTATAGCACTTTCTTACTTGTTAACTTTAATTCATATTTTTGGTAAACTCAATAATTCGTGTATTTATAAAACTTAAAATTTAATCATTAAATTACAACTCTGAGCTACAAAAACTTTTCACATTCATATTTATTGTATAATTCATACTTACATACATACACAATTTGTATCTTTATTCCCAGTAAGAACAATGTCAAACGTTTGAAATATGATGACTTTTACATTTGATATCAAACGTTTTTTTCAAACTTTTTTCAAACCTGAACAGATGTTTGAGATCCACATTCATTTTCAAATGAGGGTTCATTTGAGAATAAACGTTTGAAAAATTATAGTTTCTCAAATTGAGTATAAAGGTTATTCTCAAATCATTATCAAACCCTAAGATGATTTGAGAATAATTTGAAAAATGGTGTTATATAAATTTGATATCAAACCTTATTTATAAAATAATGTTTAAGATATTTTAATGGAATGACATTGCATTTCAAAGAAATTCGTTATTTCTTTCAAGATTAAAAATTCAATAATATTCATAGGCATAAGTAAACTTTCTTTGTTTCTTAAATTTTTTTTACCTAACAATAAAAAAAAATATATTTTAAGCAAAAGAATTCAAATATGATGCACCGTTTTCAAAAATAAAATAAACAAACTCAAAAATACAACGCCATTTTATTTATGTTCCACATGTAGATTCTATCCACATTTGAAAAACCTTTGAGAATGAAGTTTGATAATGATTTGAGAATAAAGGCATTTCTCAATTTGAGAATAAAGTCCCCTTTTTGTTGAGAACGCTATTATTCACAAATCAGTATCAAACGTTTGACCTTTGAAAAAAGATTTATTTTCAAATCATCCTCAATTTGAGAATAAACCTTTTTTCTTACTGGGTTTATTCCCAGTAAGAACAGTGTCAAACGTTTGAAATATTATGACTTTTACATTTAATATCTAACGTTTTTCTCAAATTTTTTCAAACCTGAGTAGATGTTTGATATTCACATTTATTTTTTAACCTTCGTTTAAATAAAGAATAAACGTTAAAAAATTATCGTTTTTCAAATTGATAATAAAGGTTATTCTTAAATCATTATCAAACCCTAAGATGATTTGAGAATAATTTTAAAAATGGTGTTTTATAAATTTCATATCAATCAAACGTTATTTTAATTTTTTTTTAACTTAAAAAATTGATTTATGTTAAAAAATGTTAATGTTTACAAGTAACTAAAATTAATAATTTCTTTCGGATTAAAAAAAAAAAAATTACCCGAAATTATGGATCAATCAGACAATATCCACATTTGAAAAACCTTTGAGAATAAGGTTTGATAATGATTTGAGAATAAAGGTATTTCTCAATTCAAGAATAAAGTTCCCTTTTTGTTAAGAACGCTATTATTCTCAAATCAGTATCAAACGTGTGACCTTTGAAAAAACATTTATTTTCAAATCATCCTCAATTTGTAAATTATTTATTTTTCTTACTAGGTTATTACAATTAAATTTAAATGTCTATTAGAGTTTTAATTTTTATTTGTACGAATTTTATTGCTTTTGAAAAAAGTGTCGCGTAGATAAAAAAGTGTGTTATAAATAAATAACTTTAAAATAATTAATCATTTATTTTAAAGGGCATTTTTGTTGGTATGTTAATCAACTATAATAATAATATTACAAAATAATTATTACAAAATCTTCATAACGAGTATTTCGAAATATTCTAAATTCAAAACAGGCTAATCGTCTGCCTTTCAATGTTAAACGAACTATTAAAATAAAATATTTACTGTGTTATGTATCGAGAATTGTATTTTCCCCATTCAATTTATTCTTAATTCTCATTTGGTTAATGTTTGTATTCCCGGTGCGATTAATAATGCTGATACATACATATATATATGTATGTATGTATTTATGTAAAAATTAACGGCTTTGAGTATAATTTGACCTAAAATAATATTTAAATTTTTATTTATTTCTCACATTATGTAATTTTTATTTTAAAGAACAAAAACTATAATGTTATGAATGTTATAATAAAAACTGTTACCCATTTTCAAAAATAAGACAAAAACCAAAAATTTAATTTATTAATTTTTAAAAATTACGATCTGTTAGATCCCGAACGCATTTGGGATCTACCAAATTGCACACATAATTTAAAAGCCATGTCTTGGTTGGATAAACATTCAGACTCTGTTTCAGAAAAATCAATCGCTTGGCCAGACGCAATAGTCTGGTGGCAAGGTTATGATATCATAATCTTGGGATGCACATGGAAAACCATGTGAAGGAGTAAATCGCAGAAAATCATTGTTTTTTTCTATTATAGCCTACAAACTTTTCATCTCAACTAGTTATTGAATGTATCAAAATTATAAATATGGGTTTAATTTTATAATTACTAGTGTTTCTGCAGAAGCTATCCTATAGAAGCTTTATGATTAACATTTTATTTATCTTATCATCATTACCTTAGCATTTTTGTTTTCGAACGAAAATATATTGATATTTTGTGTAGACACTATAATTTTGCCTCAAAAATTAGGTCTTAATTCAAGAGTTATACGCAAAAACCCGATTTTATCGAGGTTCGTCAACATATCGACCCATAGCTCAGCCAGCTTGTATACCATCTTACTTTGTTTATAAGTAAATAAAAGAAAACAGATTGTACTTTAAAATAGCACATAATTTTTTACACGTCGTTTTGTTAAGAAAAAAAATGTATACACTTTTTCGACATTAGTAGATTTTTATTGCTTACTCTTATACGAAAGCTTATAAAAAAAGTTTATATCAATATAACAAGAGAATTTAGTTTCTACTATAACGTGGTTTTAATTTTCTAAATCAGACGAAAAATTTAAAAGTTATTAAGCTTTTTATAAACCGACTAGTCCATGTACTACGTACTAACATGGTAATGCGGCATGTAAACATTTTTCCGGAAATTAATTATTTAACTTTGGAAAAGTTAAATTCCTTTTGTGAGCGTAAACCGATATCAATAAGTAATGTCTCGTTCTTTTCTATATGAAACTATCTTTAAAAGACTGTATAAAACAAAATAGGTTTTTATAGAAAAAAGTTGAAATAATTGCTCGACCATACGATACCCTTCACCACTAAGATCAAAGGTGTTCTTTTACCTGTATAAAGACAAATATTTGCTAAATTTTCTCAAATCTTACATATTTAAGCTGTTTCCGTCATTTGGACTAGGGTCAAATGTGAAGCGATTATCTCGAAATTAGGCAAATTGATTACAGTTGTTACAAAAATTATGCTTGCAAAAAAAATAAACTTAAAATTCTGATTATCTTTACGAGCGTTTTAGTGATTTTTATCTCATTTAGTGCGTTTTAACACATAAGTTTGTATGGGAGCTATTAGGTTTTATTCTCCCATTTGTCTGTTTTGACACACTGGAAAGCAAATTCTAAATTTTTAATATTTGTTGAACAAAATTTTCAAAAAATTAAAAAATGATTTTTAAAACCGACATGAAAAAATGTACCATTTTCCAACATGAAAAAAAACAAGTAAATTTGATATTTAAACAAAACTGAACTATTTACTAGTAACAAGCCATTAAATGATAAATCAAGCCATTAAATGATAACTTTGGAATTTCTTTATTTACAACATACAATTTTTGGTGCATATTCTTAGGCGCGTTTTCAAGGACATGAATTTTCGGAGGAAAACTGAAATAACTTATAAACTACCTCATGGATTTTCGCCTTTCACGATTTGAAATAAAGCTGTGTTAGTGATTTTTAATATTCTTAAGAGCCCATACAAATGGGCTCTTAAACTTTGGACCCGATGCGCGCCCATAGAACGTTGTCCGATTTGGCTCGAATTTTCAGATCTAAACTTTTAGACCTAGTGTCACAATATTCCGTAGAAAAACATTTGAAATCAAAGAAAAAAAAATTAATGTCACCCTAATGCACATCCAAAGGAAGTCTCATGTACCAAAAATAAGTTATGAAATATTTCTACTACAATAACTTTTTTTAACATTACTCACCTGTTGATCCATGGCACGCTTCTCTTATTACCCAGATATGTCGTCAATCCTTTCTTCTGACGTTTAATGTCGAAATTATAAAGCAGACAGCCACTAAATCTTTTTATCGAATCTTTAGAAATTTCAACTTTGTTTTAAGAAAGTTTAAATTGTGTTGTTTCTTTTTTCCCCCTAACTCCTTTATTATCAACGTTCGAAATGTCTCAAAAAAAAAAAAAAAAAATAAAACCAGAAAAAAACTCCCAAATTACCGATTGTAATATTTAAATATGGAAAATTTTGAAAAAAAAAATAAATAACAATAACTCACTTCAGTGAAATGTTGGTCAAATTCCAATATTCTTCGAAAATCGAAAACTGCAAGAGCAGAGAAAGAGGAAGAATTGAAATTACACGACAAGATTCATACATAAAGACATCATCATATATTAAGATTAAATATGACTTTTGTTTGTTGTCGTTTCATTTTTCTTCAATACAATTTTAATTTTTATTTCTGGTAAAACATTCATGTTAATTTTTGCTTTTTTTTGTTGCTGACACTTTTTGTTATTGTGTGTAATGAAAAATAAATTGTGCTAAGTTTTTTTATTCACTAAAAATTTGTTCGTTATTGTTGTCATTACTTATGATTGTCGTTGTTGCTGTCGTTGTCATAACGATTATGACCAAATCGAATTGACCAATTAATAATGGAACATAAATATTACCAGAAAAGACAGACTTTAATGTATCAAACAGAAAATTTTTGATATTGAACTGGTCTTGAAGATATCAATGAAAAATATTTAAAAAAGTGCCTACAGTCGGTCAAGCCGACTATTGCACTGATGAAATAACGGAAACATGTTTTATTCTTTGTCGTGAAATATTTTTTCACGATATTTCCAAAACTTTTTATTTTATCTTAAAAAGTCTCAGCTATCTTCACTTTATTGTCATCTAAATTAATTTGTAGTTTTGTTGATGTTTTCGTCGGTAACAGCTTCTTTGGGCTTTCACTGCATGCATCGTGCTCGTTTGTCATTTCGTATTCTTTAAACTGACGTTGCATTTTTATAAAGTTGTGACTACTTAAAAATCATATGGACTTAATACTAGAGCGCAATGTATGTGTCAAGGTACGAACTTTTCAGCCCACCTGTAACTATACTAAATGAATTGTTTAGATTTGTCGAATATTCATTGACTGACTCATCAGGGATCAAAGTACGGAATCGTTATTAACGTCACAGCCGTCAAGCTTTTAAATCTATTAATTAATTTTAAGAATATTATGCAATTTAACAGTTTTATCACTTAACAAATAAATATCTCCCGTTTCACTGCAAAGTTTCTTTCTAGACAAATGCTAATGTTCATTTATATAAATACATATTTATGTTTTGTTCATTGTGTAAATTTAAACAAATTAATCAAATTATTTATATTTATTTGTATACATTATTATTAACACTTTTGTGTTTTTTTATGTAAACATTACATTGTTATTTTTTTAGTATGTATAACTAAAAGTAAACATTGATTTATCTTAACAAGTTAGAAAATTACAAATTCTCAGAAAAAATATTAAAATAAATAAATCTATGAAATCTGCATTTGGTGTTATTTCACCCATTAATCTATACGAGTATGATTATATGATGATCATACAAAAAGATCCGAGAAGTAATTTTTGGAGACCAACAAAACCGGTTTAGGTACTTTTCGGATTCATCTAGTGCCCATTGTGGTAACATTTTACTTGACTTAAATTCATAATTACAGATTAGACTACGGCACAAAAAATAATTTGTTTGCTGCCACACAAAAATAATTCAGCTTTTTTGAATTGGCTATAGTTTTATAATTATTCTAATATAACAAAGGCCAACAAATTATTATTTCAAAAAATATTTATTTTTCAATAAGCTAAAAAATTCAAAGAGATAAAGGAATCCATTATTTTCTTATTGACGCACATTACATATAGCAGAAGCGTTAAGTCTTGAACCTGGAAGGCCTAGATTTTGCTAGATTTTACAATCGGCCCCCACAGTATGTCACCTCATAAATCACTTAAAACGATATATAATTGTCATATCCCAACCGATTTGAAGAATCATACTATATAACAAATCCAGTCAAGATCTACAAAAGAAATGCATATCCTATCTCGTATGGTTTTGAAGATATTCAACTTTAAAAATTAAAATTTTAAGTTTTTGTCCCACGTACCGAGTTTTTACTAATATCTGATCTATATATAAACCGATTTTTTATTGCTTTTCTTAAAGCAGTTTTGTGTTATTAATATACAAGTAAGTAAAATAAGAGGAATAATGGTATCCAAATTTTAAGTTTAAAGTAACTTACATTGTACATACATTTTAGTTGGGAATACATATAGACTTATTAGATTGTATATCAATCAAAAGGAAATTGTGTTCCTTGTACAAATACGCCCAACAGTTTAGAAGTTATAAATTTATTTCCATTCTAGTTTACCATCATCTTACTGTTCAGTGTCACATTTGATTAGTTTAGTTTTACATTTTACTTGCGATGTTGCAAGTCCTTTTAGTCCTTATACTGTAAAAGCTAATTGTTCATTATATTTTTATAAAATTTAGAAGAAATATCAATTTTGGTTAAAATCGATTTATATTTGACCATACACTCAGAATATTTTACATATATATATATATATATATATATATATATATATATATATATATATATATATATATATATATATATATATATATATATATATATATATATATAATTCCCCGACAACACTCCAATTGGAACAAGTGGTACTTCTCTCAGACAATGAGCTGCATCCGATTCTATTTTTAGACTCATTGATAGGGACCTACGTTTTAACGCCGGCTCCGAACGGCAAATGCATTAGTTAGAGAAGTTTTTCATAGCCTAATACTCAATAACCAGTGGCTAGCTGAGTTATGAGGTGAACCGCCGCTTTTTTTGAAAATTTATTTTTTCAAGTGAGTCTGGCCAGGGATCGAACTTGGGCCTCTGGTATGCTAGGCGGATGACTAACCTGCTATACCACGGCGGTTCAAATATTATATAAGTAAAATTAACTTAAAATGCAATTTGAAACAAACTTAAATTTATTTAAAACCCAGTTAACTGATTTTTTATTTAAATTCAATAAATATTTCATTAAAATTTTAATTCACAAATATTTAAACTACATTTTCAGTTTTGAAAACGGAATATTCATTTATTACACAGTACGACAAAATCAAATTTTGAGTCCGCAGAATATGAAAATAGGCTTAAAATAAAGAAATACGTATCTCGGCGTTTTGCTGTAGCACGTCAGAATTTTAAGAAAATCGATTTTAAAGATTCGAAGGACCGTGGAGGTTCATTTGCAACGTAATACTATTTTAAAAAGTTCTATAATAATAGAATGAACCGATTTAAATGCTTGAGCCAGTTTTGAAAAGGGAATTAAATTTGAATTTCCTTAGAACATCTCGGAATCGACCGATTTAGATCGTTGGCTAGGGACGCCTGAACGGCAGCGATATTTTCGACCAACCCGTTGTCTCACTGGCAAGGCAGCATCACACAATGAATATGTAATCTCAAATGTTTGCACTAAACTTGTTATTTCTGGTCTACTAGAGCGAGAATAAAGACCGAAAATTGAAGTTAACGCTCTTAAAGTTGCGGTCACCGACTACCACTACATTTAGCTAACACTGCTTAACAAAATTTGAAGAAAAACGTGACCAAATGAATTTAATCCGTATGTAAAATTGTTCGCTAAATCCGAATATGAAGTCAGAATGGTCAAATGTATAACTTTTTCCGAGATATTGCAAAATTACTGTTTTTTGGGTTTTCGAAAAAGGTGACTTTAAATAAATTGTTTTGGCAAATAGACAAAATATATTAAAAATAGTGGGTTAATTCACTAAATCCTTTGCCATTTTCTTATTTTTAAACCAATCTGCGTCTTGTTGACACAGTTTGTTTGTATTAAAATACAAACATTTTTTGTGTGTTATGTTAAATAAAATTAACTTGACAAAAGCGCAAAAATTCTTTAAATTTTTTATGAAGTTTGAACTTTTGTCCTTTTTATCTTTATTATTTTTTAACTACCTTTTCTTACGACTCATGGTTGTTTTAGTAACTTAATTTTATTCAACCGAAATATAATCCGACAAATATTTTGGATGATATCTATATTTTGCTGACAAAACTATTCTACTTTTGACCATTCGGATTCAGCAGACAATTTTACATAAAGATTGGGTATCAGCTTCGTTTGGTCAAAAAACTGTTACTTAGTGTAATTAAATTGAAAGTTGGCAAGCACCTATTGAAAACCCCGGTATATATAGTTTTAACAGTGTATTAATAAATTTTGCACCGAAACTGCTAAACTTCAAAGAGCTCTAATTTTCAAATTGAAACTAATTTTTCAAAACTCTTTTATGGTTTCGTTCTTCTACTAGCCTACTTTCATTTTCATTTGAACGTATTCGGTAAAAAAGTCGATGATCTCTCATTTAAAGAGCTGTGTAGTTTAAAGAAGACAGAACGTCATTAAAATTATGGAACTCGAATAAATTAAAAGAGGTGAGATAAGTTTTCGTGTTAGATATTGTTATCCTATCAATCGGTACACAATTTTAATTTGATATTTGATTGCTTAAATATTTAAATATTGTATATATTTTTTTCATTAAAATTGTTTTTGAAACAAAACTTTCTAATTTTTTATTATCTAGTCTAACGTTTTATGGGAGTGAATTGGAATCAATCATTTTTTTTCTTTTTGTCTTAAGCCTAATAAAATAAATTTGATTTTTGTTTATTTTGTATTAATGTTGTATGTGGAAATTTATTTTTATACATATATTACATTCCTGGTCAGTCTAAGACCAGGTGCACAAATAACAAATGTTTGATACTCTAATACGTTTATTTTTGGAGTTTGGGCATCATTTTTAATTGGGTCAAATGTTTTTCTTTTTGTTGTTGTTGTCCATCTCTTTGTTGCAGCATAAAAATGTATATTTTACCTCAAAGTCTATAGTATATTAATCTGACCGTCTGTATGTTTCTATGTATTTATCAGTTTGCTGACGTCAAATATCAACCTGTCAGCTTGTCTGTCTGTCGGTCTGTATATGAGAGTGAGTATTTGGGTTTAAATTTATTTTTCGGTGAATTTTTCTTATTGAATTAAAATAAAAACCAAGAATTTCAAAAATTTCTGCGAATTAATACGTAATCCTACAAATTTATTTATTTTATTGTTAAATGCCCTACACAAATCGACAAGTATTTACTTTATTATGACTTCTTGACATTCCTAAAGACCAAATTGTCTTCCCCACATTCCAAAACAAATCCAAAGGTTGGTTAAATCTTTTTGTTTTCTCTAGTTTAATAACACATTAATTTATTGTTTTGTATTGTTATTAAGTTATTTGTTGTAAAATAATTTTGTAAATAGAAAAACTGTATAAAGTTTCAACTTGTTTAATTTATTACATAATTATTAAATTCCATGTTTGTAGAGAAAAGGTTACAAACCGAAATGATCAGCTAATTACAATAAAAGATTAAACTTTTTACTTTTATTTTTTAACACTTAATATTAATAATATTCAAATTTGTAAACTTTTATTTTCTATAGGTGATATCGTGATCGTATCATATTGAGTTTCATTCGAAAACTCTTGTGTCTTGTGTTCTTTCTTGGTATCGAAAAAACCAGTGCTGCCTATTTAGCGATTTGAATAGAAAATTGAGCTTTAGTTATTCAGGTTTATGAGAGTTTTTTTTTAATTTAAATGGCTTTTGCCAATGAGTCCTATTTATATTGAAATTGGACAAAATCGGTATATTATAGTATATTATAAATATATCCAATGGACAAATTTCAACAAAATTTGGTACATGTTCTTCTAAGTTTCATAAAAATATACTGAAATTCCCGGAAAAGAGAGGGAGGTACCAAATTTGAAAAATTTAAATAAATTTGTAGCTTTAAGAAACGTAAAACTGTATTGCGGAAAGAGTTCGGGAGATACCACAAAATTTTGTGACCTTTTCTTAGTTATTTTAAAATTGGGAGTTTTAACGTCATTATACCCTTCACCACCATAGGTGGAAAGGGTATTATAAGTTTGTGCTGATGTTTGTAACGCATAGAAGTATTTGTCTTAGACCCTTTTAGTATACCAATAGGCTTAGAATCACTTTCTGAGTCGATTTAGCGATGTCCGTCCGTCCGTCTGGCTGGCTGGACCCCCATGTAAACCTTGTAATCAAACTACAGGTCGCAATTCTAAAGATAATTTGATGAAATTTGGCACAGATAATTTTTGATAATGGGACCATGGCTATTGAAATTCGTCAAAATCGGTCTATTATTTATGGTACCTCCCATAGGTCCCACTTCCCGGAATTGATATATTGGCCACAAAAATCAATATTTTTCATGAAACTTAAAACAAATACTGCTTATGTAAACTTAAATCACTGTACCAAGTTTCGTTGAAATCGGTCCAAATTTCACCATAGCTCCCATACAAACTCTTCTAAAAACGCATTAAATGAGACAAAATTCACTAAAACGCTCGTAAATCGAAGATAATGAGAATTTTAGGTTTATTTTTTGCATACATAATTTTTTTTTGTAACAACTGTAATCAAACTGCAAAATTTCGGGATAATCGGTCCACATTTGACCCTAGCTCTCATATAAGTCCAAATGGCGGAAACAGCTTAATGGCAAAATTTAGCAAATATTTGTCTTTATACAGGAAAAAGAACACCTTTGACCTTAGTGGTGAAGGGTATCGTATGGTCGGGCTTGACCGACTTGTTTTTAATAAAATCACTACTTATCCCAGGATTTTAATTACATTAATTTTATATTATTTAAAATATTCTTATTTTTACATAAAAAAAATCGAAAATGGCATCATTACTCATGCCATTTTCGATTTTTTTTATGAATTTTTTTTCGATTATGCTCTAACAAAAATATTTTTTAATATAAGATATCTGGTATTTTCGCTCGCATTATGTTCCCCTGACGCATAAAAAATAGTTTAACTTGAATTTAATTCTGGCTGTTGCACAGTGTTATTGTGTTAATGGACTGGTGCAGTTAGGTCATGAGGTCCTGACTTCACACGCTGACAAGTATGAAGTCAAGGTTCTTGCACCTTTTGGAAATTCCGATCATTGTACCATTTCCGCCTCTTTTTCGTTCTTCGACTTCGTAATGTTTCACAAACTGCCACGAAACGTTCAACTTTCTTATACAAAAAAGGTCGTTGGGCTGAGCTCAACTAATAATATAGGCACTTTAACTGGAAACTTTGTTTGTAATGTTTGTACCTCGGCGGAAATGGTATCCAATGTTATTAATGAAAATGTTCATCCCAGTGAAAAATATTTCAATTAAATCTAAATTGAAAACTTGGTTCAATCAGACGTGCAAACATGCAGTCAAATCCCCAGAGGTTGCATTCTGAAACTGGCGTAATAACCAAAATCCAGTTACTGATTTTGGTTACGTCTTGCAAGCAGGCAAGACGTACATGTGCCAAAGTATTAAGACGTCAAAAGGTTCTGTACAAGCAAAGTCTTAGTACTAAAATTTTTGCTGCTTCTCAACTCCTCAGTACTCAACCTCTGCCAGAGCTCGAAAAAGTATCTGTAACTATGCCAAAGATATTCTTTCGCGCCCGCGATTTAAAACGGGTTTTAGCGGATCTCAACATAAACAAGTCTCCAGGGTCGGATGATATTCCAGCGCTGGACTTGAAGCAGTGCTGTTCGACGCTTGCGCGTCTATTAGCTGACCTCTTCAGTACCTTGTACCGTGGCGGTAAATTTCGTCGGTGCTGGATTTGCTAATGTTACGCCACTCCCCAAAAAGGGTAAGGCTAACAACCCTGAAAATAACCGTCCAATAGCAATTTGTTGTGCACTCTCCAAAGTTATGGAGGGTATGGTGAACCACCATCTTGGTAAATATCTAGAATCTAACATCTAATCTAAGTTGTGACTCTGGATATTTCCAAGGCGTTTGATAGAGTGTGGCACGGAGCACTTTTATGTCGGTTATAACATTTCTCGAATTATATCGAGCTTCCTTAGAGATCGCACTATACGAGTCGTTATAGATAGGATCTCATCAAACGTGTTCAAGATTAATTCAGGGGTACTGCAGGGCTCTGTTCTTTCTCCTACTCTATTTATAATCTTTATGAATTACCTTTTACGTCAAACTTCCAATCCTATCTACTCTTTCGCAGATGATAGTAACATTTTCCATTCATATTCATTCAATCATAGACCAAGCCTTTTAGAGGTTGGCGCTGTGAGAGAAAACATGAATCATTAAACCGCGATTTAGAAACAGTTTCAGAATGGGTTCGTGTAAATAGAGTTGATTTTGATGCGCGGAAAACTCAATGTTATATTAATAGGCGGTGTAAATATTGAGGAATCAAATGCTCTTGATGTTCTGGGCATGAGTCCGTGATGTCCGTTGGACCAATCACATTTTTCAACTATCGAAAGAAGCATTCAAGTGCCTCGGTTTTCTAAAACGGTGTAAGAGATACTTCACTTTATCTGATCTTTGTACTATTTACACCACCTATATTCGACAGATAATAGAATACAACTCCTATGTGTGGGCCGGTGCTTCAAAGTCTACTTTGGAGCTTCTAGACCGATTGCAAGAGAGAGAGAGAGAGCGAAAGTGCTCATCGGTGACAGTAGGGTATCCAACTGTATTATTCTCTGGAGCACCGTCGCAATGTGGGTTGCGTCGCACTGTTCTATCGTCACTACTTTGAAATGTGCTCTAACGAAATCAGGGAACTTCCCGATACTCAAACTTTCTTACGCAATACAGCCGTACAGTTCGTATGTGGAATTTGCTTCCTGCAGAAGTTTTTCCGGTCAGTTGTAATATAGGAAAGTTTAAATCAAATGTCCACAAACACTTCTTCACCTATAACCTTCCATAACCTATTTTCCTAGTTCCAACACTGCATAAGTATGGGTTATCCCCTGAGTGACTTTCGAATACTATCAGATCTTTTTAGGAACTAACCGGCAAAATGAAACAAATAAGAATAGTAAGCCAAGCCCGACCATATGATATAGGGTAGAAGGGGGAGCATTTGCCACTTTTTTTTTAAAGTGCTCCAGGTTTCTTACAGTGAGAGTTATCACAACTTTTTTGTTCTTCATAGGTACCTATATATGTTAGCTTTAAACTGTGTTGGTTCAGATTGCCTACGGCTTTTCTTTATGTATCAAATTTGAAAAATAGCAAGTTAACTAAAAGTGGCCAATGTGCCCCATCCATGGGGCACATTCGTTTTTCAAATTTATGTTTGTGATATTCAGGGAATTTAAGCAAATTTTCGTCTTGTATGGAAAGTATCCGATTTTTAGGTATTTCTCCAGCGATTTTTTATTTAAAATAATTGACAACTCTTTGGCTGCTTTAACCTTAATGTTGTTGTTCATTGTGCTGGTATCATGATTGCTGTTATCAAACATATGAAATTGATGGCTAGCATCCATTCATCGTTTAAAATACAGCACATTGACTTTGTATGTCGAGTAGTTTTCTTTTTTTTCGCTAAAACTGGGGGAAATCCATTTAAATTTTTAGTTTTAAAATTTATTTCGCTCAATTTCTTTGTTATTTAAAACAAGTTTAAATTTGTGCGCAAGTATTTCAAAAGTGATTCATTTTTATTTGAATTTGGTAGCAAATATTTAAAATAATAATAAAAAGTAAACAAAGAGAAACGTCATCTCAAATATTTAAACATAATTTGTTTAATTTTTTAATATTGTCTAGGTGATTTTTCACATAAATAAAATATGTCCCAACATTCGTAAAAGTGTTAATTTATATTTGATAATATAATAAAATATTACCGGAATTAAAAAAATATATACATTTGTATATGAGTTGCTACATAAAAGCAGTCAAGAAAATAAAATATTGTAAACTATTTTAAAACGCAGATTACAAATCGTATGACCAGTTTTCGAGATACTTATAAATATAAAATTAAAATTTTTAAGAAAACTATCAATCTCTAAAATTAAAATTATTTCAGTTTATCAAAGGCAACGCAATCATTCATACATTAGAATACAAACTTTTGTGAAATGATTAATCTTTTGCCTCAAAATAGGAATCGCTGCAGCGATAACATCTCCATTCGTTCAAAATTTCTTACCGGCGAGCAGCCAGTAGTTGCTTGGAGAAAAATCTGGTAAATACAATGGATGTGGGTGCAATTCAATTAAGTTCATCGGTGTCTCAACTCAACTGGCTTGTTAGTACACAATCTGCTTTGGAGTTGGAATATGTACCTATGGTATTCAGCTATGAGGAACGGCTTCTACCTCGAACATCGCCAAATTACAGAGACGACAATCCAAGCTGTTACATTTAATAACCTGCGCCCCTTGTTATATACAAATAACAACATTCATAAAGACTTGAATGTTCCCCTTGTCCAAGAAGAGATTAGAAGGCTCTGTACCAAATACATCTCCAAGCTGCACGTTCACCCAAATCATCTAGCAAGGCAGCTTTTGC
This sequence comes from Stomorhina lunata, assembly GCA_933228675.1. Classification (NCBI taxonomy): domain Eukaryota; kingdom Metazoa; phylum Arthropoda; class Insecta; order Diptera; family Rhiniidae; genus Stomorhina; species Stomorhina lunata. The sequence continues at coordinate 70,055,166 of OW121744.1, forward strand.
ACTTTCAAGGTCATCAACGATTAAGAAGGATAGATACCTTGGACCTGATCAGCTAGGACCTTTTTTATCTATGGTCACTGAACAATTTCCTATTAATTTGAATAAATATCAAATAGAGTTTCACTGGCAATCTCTATATAATTTCCGTTAGATTAAGATTTGATTACTTATTGTTATTTACTTTAGAGAAAGATTCAATAATAAAGTACAAGCATAAAAAAATCGGTGTCTCCACGACCACGTTTGAAGTGATCAAACCAAAGTTTAATGGTTATAATGATGTAAAGGAGCTCCAAAAACACTTTACAAGCCAATGCTTGAATGGTATTTTTCCCAGTAAGAAGCAATGCAAAATCTTAAATCGAAATTGATTTTTGATTTGTTTTAAAAAAATATCAAAATTAGCGTCACTTCTATAATGCAAAAATGCGTCCGTCCATGTGTTAAAGGTTTCTGAGGGATCGTGAGATATATATAAAAATAATTTGGAAATGAAGAAGTCATAAAACAAACTTTGTTTCTAAAGCCCTAGAGATGGTCGAAGATGGTCTATTTTGAGATATGGCTTAGTATTCTAAATTTTTTTTTTTATATATAAATTCCACAAATTTCCTTTTTATTTCTGAAGGTTAAACTCGTGTTAATTTATAGCAACAATATGTATTATTTTTGTTAGCGCCTAACAGGGAAGAGCTAAGTTGTAACACACAGATCCAATGGCCAAATTTTATTTTCAAAAAGTTGTTAAATTTATTTATTTTGAAAATATTTAATCATCAACTTGGCCGGCAGGTACGTATGTACAATGCGTTAACGATTGCTTAAATTGATAAACTTACCGACAGATAGAGTAACATTCAAACAAAACTGATCATCTTTATTAACGTATTTGAATACATATTGAGTGATTAATTATTCACTTGTTCGTTCAAGTAGTTAAATGGAATTTTGTACAGGTAGATATTATACATACATACATATGTATATATAAATACAATATTTATACCCTATACCATCATAAGTGGGAAAGATAAGATTCGGTCCACATTTGAATTTTGATCCCATATAAGATCTACTATTGGAAAAGACTAAAGTATAAACAAATCTCTAAACGAACTTCATCTGCTAATCAAATTAAGGTCGGATGCGTTGAAAAATGTAAGAATTTGTTAGTAATCGGTCTAGGGTATCATATGATGGGAATGACTGACTAAAAACTTTCTTACTTGTTTTAATTGCCTTAGCTAGATCTGAACATTTACGTTTGTACAATATAAATGTGCGTAAAAAATAATTATAGATCGAGTTGTGTTTAATTTGTTAAATATTTTTTTTTTTTATTAAATTTGCATTAAAAATATATTAAATTACTGTACTCTACCCGGTGACTACAAATTAAGTTAATTGGAAGTTTTTTTTTTTATAAAATCGGAAGTAAAACTTTTATTTATTGTTTATCACATGATTTTTGAAATTGTCACTATGTTTTTATATTTTATGGTTTTTTGGCGAAATTAAGCCACTGAACTTTTTAAAATATACATACATGACGTAGAGCTTGTTTTTTTTTCTAGATAAAAAAAAATCAAAACAAATTTCTTATTTGTTTAAATTTCGCTTTTAGAATATTTATAATTCTACACTACCATATGTAGAATACTATAATGGGTTTGTACTTATGTTTGTAATGTGCAGAAATATTGGATGAAATCTATCTTTAAGGAAACTGATCGACTAAAGATGGAATTTGACACACACATTTCTTTGGATATGGTCGAAATTGTCGCAGTATTTCGTATAGACTGTCTTCCCAGAATTTAAGTTTAGGACCTTCAAAGACAGACATAAATTTATTTAATTAAAATAGAAATAATTTACTTTTCGTACAAATTGTATTCGTAAAAGTCACTAAAATGCCCTGAAAATCACAAAACGATACGAAAAGTTTTAAGCTAAAACTTTGCAAAATTGTGTACCAATCGGTCCTGTATTTGACCCCAGCTACAAATTGCCGGAGTAAACTTAAATAAATATGTATAAATATTGTTAAAATGTCTGTATTGTGACAAAATTTATCTCAAATATCTAACTAAAAAAAATTATAAATTTGTTAACAATGTGTCCACATGGGACCTCAATGATGTAGGGTATTAAAAATGCCACTATAGTACTTTTTTTACTTGTTTTATTTAGTTCTGGTAGCACATTTTAAAATTCCAATTGTACAAATAAAAAATAACACTTTAACGACTAATAAAATATAAAGCAATTGGCTATAAATCACTTTAATTTATTTCAATTATGTGTCGGTTTTATTAAAAAAAATCTAAAGATTAAAACGAATTAAGTGCAAAAAAGTTAATTGAGCTATTGGTCTCAATAAATGCTAGATATTAAAATAAATAATTATGGATTTTGACCCTTTGTAAAGAAATTCTTAACCAAAAAAGTAGGAAAAACTGCATTATTGTATTATTTCAACATTTTTATAAGAATGTACTGAAAAGTTTTAGAGCAGAGATTGGTTTGAGATTAGGACCCACCAACGAGTGAAAATTCAGAACTGATATGGAAGTGTTATAAGAATCTTATGAAATATTTTCGATGAACTGTAAATCGAATAAACAATACATCAGAGTAGAACTCTTATTTTAAACATTTATATATGGGCAAAAATCAAATAGTTTTAATTTTTGGATTTAAAAAAAATCAAAAAAAATTTTAATCGCACACAAAATATTTTTTTGGGGTTTTATTAAGGGAATGTAAATTCCGTTCGCGTTAATGATTTTACGCGAAGGGCGCAGAATTTATTACGGTTAAAATAAAAATTTCAAAAATAGTTTAAAAACAATTTAATGTTATTTTTATGTTGATTTTGACACAACCTATACATTTTCAGGTGTTCTGTCGTGGTAATTATATATGCCTTAACACGAAGAAATAATGCAATTGTGCAAGTGAAAAAACAAAATTTTTTTATTTTTTTAATCGCGATTTTCGCGAAATTTGACAAAATGTGGGTCTTCTGCTGCCTTAACTTATGGACACATTTAATTTCAAATAATTTTTTTATTTAAATATAAGTTTTAATAGGTGCATATCTTTTAAGATCTAAAATTCTTATTTGGTCCATCAAATCGTTGATCCTTATAATATTTTGGTGAGCTTCAGAAATAAGGTAAAGCTTTATTAAATAATAGTTTTAAGACCATTCCTGATTAATTTTGAGCTAAATTCGCGATGTGCTTCATTGAAATGTTTTTAGATAAAACCTTCGCGTTCTCAGCTCATAAAGAGATTTTTGACAAACTTTTGATGCAAATCGGTTATAAATGATTTTGTCTCGGTTTGCTATCTTAAGCCCTTAAAAGCAATATGCACTTTTTTGCACGATTTTAAAAATCTTCATAAAATTTTAGCAAACAATGATTTTTTGGTGCGCTTTTGCTTTTAGGTGATAAATGGCAAAAAAAAACTCGGTTTACATGGTAGTTTGGAAAAGTATATACACTTTTGTGAGTGTGCTCCACGAAAAACCGGTATTTTAAAAAATTTACGTTTAAGTTTTTGTCATTTACACCTGTCGTATGTTATATATGAAGCACATTAACGAGATATATACCAAACGATGCAAAATTGAAAGACCTACAAATAAAAATAGATAAAGATCTATTTTTTGGAATTCCTAGAGGCGGCCAAAAAATATGCGAAAAAAATTAAAAAGTAGCGAAAATGAGCTTCAAATTTTGGCAGCCATTAAGTAGTATTAGAAGTGACGAAATTAAAATTTAGAGGAAAGTGGATTCATCCCTAAGTGTGGTGTCTATTTCGTAGAACAACGACTTGGGTCCAAATGTTAAAACTAATGCAGAAGAAAACGAAATATGAAGAAAAACTTGAATGCTTCAATCGTTTTTTAACGTTTTTATAAATTTGCATGCCAATTACGCGTAACTTGCGCTACTAAGATATTGTGTTCAATATACCTGAAGATTTGCGAGTTCAATATCTGTTATTAGATTTTCGGAACTCCTAAGGGTACAAAAACTATTCGAGTTGAAAGTCGGTTTCAAAAGAATAAAAACTGTTTGATTTTTGCCCATCGCATTTTAAAATACAATATATTTGTATTTGAAGCACTTCAAAGGTCAAATATATTGTACAATTTTCAATAGAAAACATATGCTAATCGCGTTTGCCGATGACAATGATATTCTGGTTCTAGCTGTCAATGAATCAAAAACAAAACTGATGTCCGTTGAGAACTATAGCTTCGAAGTTGTAAAAGCATTTGTATACATTATTACTGCAGTGAATATCAACAACGATATAATCTTCGAAATCAAACTTAGAATCATACTTGCCAATCGATGCTATTTTGGCCTTAGCATAAAGCATAAGCATAAGAAATAAAGTCTTCCCCGTAAGAAATAAAATGAGTACGCTCTATAAAGTTTATACAACTTGTGTTATTGTATGGTGCTGAATCATGGGCATTTGAACAGGCAGATAAAGCTAAAGAGTGTTCTAAAAAAAATATGCATTTACTATTTTAGACAAAATTTATCCATAGTGCAAGAAATAATTTATTTTTTGATCAGGTTAGTTTCTATAGATATGTCAGATACTATTATTTTAGAAATTATTAATTTTCAATAGTTATTTCAATCAAAATGGACTGCGAAAAAAAAGTTCGTGAAAATATAATTAAAACTTTTCAAAAAAATCCGTCATGGACTTTTAAAAAAATAGCTAAAAATTTGAAAGTTGACCCTCGAACGGTTTCTAATGCCATCAGACGGTATAAGGAAAACCTGAGCATTGAAAGAAAACCTGGATCAGGGAGGAAAAAAGGTCCTACAGATATTGGTAAGGCAAAAGAAGTCGAGCGACTCTTTCGAAGAGCGCCTAACACTTCTTTAAGAAAAGCAGCTCGTACGGTGAAATGTTCTACGAATTTTGCACATAGAGTCAAAGGTTATGCTGGACTGAAGACATACAAAGTCCAAAAGGTTCCAGATCGCAATGCTATAAAGAACTTAGAAACAAAAAAACGAGCGAAAAAATTGAAGTCTGATTTTATAAAAAAATGCACCTGTTGTGTGATGGATGATGAAACATACGTACTGGCAGACTTTTCTCAACTTCCTGGTCAAGATTTTTAAGTTGCTGATAAACGGGGCAATGTTCGCCAAGAGTTTCGCACAAAAAAACAAACAAAATTCCCTAAGAAGTTTCTCGTGTGGCAAGTTATTTGCAGTTGTGGCAAAAGAAGTAAAGTATTTGTGGCATCTGGCACAATAAACACAGAAATTTATATAAAGGAGTGCCTACAAAAACGGTTATTACCCTTTTTACGAGAGCACAGAGTGACTACATTTTTTTGGCCCGATTTGGCATCATGTCATTATGGAAAAAAGGCACTTGAGTGGTACTCAAAGAATAATGTCATTTTTGTACCACGAGAGGCAAATCCACCTAACTGTCCAGAACTTCGGCCTGTGGAAAGGTATTGGGCTCTGGTAAAAAAGGAATTGAAGAACACAGGAAAGATTTCCAAGAACATGTCCGATTTTAAGCGCAGGTGGGACACATGCTCCAAAAAGGTATCAGAAGCAACTGTAAAATCTTTAATGGGAGGGTTTCCGAAAAAAGTCGATAATTTTGCAAAACCCGAGAACTAAGTAAACATTTTAATGCTAAATGATTTTGTATAATATGTCATTATATGTATTTGCGTATTTTGTAGAGTTTTTATATTAAAAGGTTTGATTTTTATTTAAGAAAATCCAACTACAAATTTTATTTATAGCACTCTTTATAATTGGAGTGTTTGAGAGGAAACACTGCAAGGACCAGTCTGCGTCAACAATGAGTATCGACATCGAATGAACCATGAGCTGTATGAGTAATGCGCTGACATAACGTGTGGTGAAAAAAATTGCGACAAATTTGGCAACGCTGTAATTTTGAAAGTACTAAAGTTATATTTGATTTACCATTATGTCTGAATTTCTTATACTTTGTTTATGTTCTCATACAAATTTTATGAAAATATGCCAATTAATTTTTTAAAAATGTCGTCAAAAGAAGAGCAACGTCGAAAAAATATTTGTAATTTTTTTTGAAAATTGTCCTCATTGGAAGAATTCAGAGATTGTTTTCACTTCGTAGATCAGGGTGAAAATTGAGCTTCCGTATATAGGCTACTTAGGAGGTATGCTGTCAGAAAACCCACAGAAAGGAAATGTGGCTCAGGAAGAAAATGCAGTTTTTTCGACTGTGCGGTAAGATTTAGATTGAAAAAAATCACAGAAGGAAAAGTAGAGAATTCGTACAGGGAACTTGGACAAAAGTTTCGTTGCGATAAAAATACCATAAAAAATACTTTGATAATGTGGGAACCCACAAGCTTACCCAAAAAAGTAAGCCAACTATTTCTGATGCCCAAGAGCGGACAAAAAAAAAATCAGGTTGAAAAACTTAGAAAAAAATATTAAAAAAAAACTTCCATCATGGATGACGAAAGCAATTTCAAGTTGGATGGAAATAAGTGGCAAGGAACTCATTATTTCGAAGGGAGTAGGCCTGTAGATAATAAAGTAAAATATATTGAACATACTTAGTTCCCAAAAACAGTTTTAATATGGCTGGCATTAAGTTCAAAGGAATGTCAGTTCCAGTTTTTTTTTCGAGTCAGGTTTAGCCTTAAATTCTGACCGATATATAATTAAGCCGATATAGCATTAAGCCGTTATGCTCAGAAAACGCTAGAGGCAATGGGTGCTCTAGGTATACCATATGTATATAAAGAGAGATATCCTCCAAACGTCCCGCATTTACACCCAATTGAAGAATTCTAGGCCAATTTAAAAAGAAGAGACCAAAAAACACCAAGCACTTGATCCAAAAAATCAAAAAAGAGCTTCAAAAAATATCAACATCCGCATTTTCGAAAGCTATTGAAAAAGTTGCCCAAAACTGCCTTAAACCGGCTCGGATAAGGCCAAATTTTTTTCTGCATTAAAGTTACAAAATGTTATATAATTTAAAAAAAGAATAACAAATTTTAATGTATTGCTAAAAAATCTACAACGAATAGAATTTTGTCACAATTTTTTTCACCATACGTTAGTGAAACGCATTAAGCAAAAGCGGCTGCATTGGCTAGTGCATGTGCGAATGGATGAAAATACTCCGGCAAGAATGTTGATCCTGAGGGAACTTGTAGAAGAGGGCGTCCAAAACTTCGATGAAAGACTAAAGGTAGAAGGCCAATGCACGCGGCAAGCGGCTGCGGGCGGCAATCAGCTGTTTTTTGATTTGTCAAATTTCAAGCGGCAATGGAAAAAAGTAGAACTTTGTTCTACTTTTCCGCGCGGCAGATTTTTTCAGTGCTGCCAGATTTAATTATATCCTACTCAAATATTTTTTTATATGAACAATTTTGTAAACAAGCGCACATTTTATGTACTGGCAATACTACGACCGCCCGCAGCCGCATGCCGCGTGTATTGGCCCTGTGCCTTAAGTAGAAGAAAATCTTTCAATACTTAGCCTACGAAATTGGAGAATATGCCCACAAGATAGAGGCGCATGGAATTCTAAAATATGCTCGGCTTTTGACCTAAACAGGTTGTAACTGTAGGCCATTTAAGTAAGTCTTTATGTAAAAAACATATGATCGGACGTTATCGATTATATGTATCACTTTTTAACTTGTTTAAAAGGGAGAAACGTTACTAGTACCATTCGATGATTAAATTTTTGGAAAAAATTGCAGAGAAGTACATTTGTTTTGAGGTTTCCCCAAAATAGAATCACATACAGCATGCGAAACAATGGCCCAAATAAAAGGCGAGAGTAGTGGTAGACTGACTAGATCGTACAATTTAACGCCTTTAGACTATTTTGTGTGGAGTTATGTTAGGGCTCAAACCCGTAGGGACAAGATCGCAACTGTTGTCGCACTGGAAGATCGTTTTATCGGCTCAAATTTTATGTGTTTTTTTTATATAGAATCTAAAAGCTATTAACAAATCTCACGATATTAATAAAATTCAATATTTGTAAATTCAACTCAGAAGTGATTCTTGTTTGATCGGTGAACTTTAAGTTGTTCTTCAGACCAATATTGATATGCATTACAAACATTACCACTCTAAATAGAGTACCTTTTCCACCTAAAATACTAGCTCTATATTTTAGTTAGCACATGATTTACTCATATATTCTGTTTAAATAGAAATAAACCTGCTTTTATTGGAAAACAGAGTTTTTACTTTGAACAATATCTAAGATTTCAAGTAATTTCTTCGAATCTATAGTACGAGTATAGTATACAAAATATAGAAAAACATGCGACTAATTCCAAATATTTAGATTGTTTTTTTTTTGTTTGGGGCATAATCGCTGCAGTAGTGGCGAGATATAATAATATAGTACAAAATCTATAGAAGACTACTTAATTATTTGTAGCCACCACATTAAATATTTCAAGGTTTATTTATTTATTAAAGTGTTGGGCGTTCAAACTAATGACGTTTTTAGTCTTAATTTATTATACATCAAGTGCCGAATGCAACAATAATTTTTAATTTTTTTCTTGACAAATAATTTTAATAATAAGTGTAATTAATTTATTTCAAATTAATTTTATTAAATAAAACCTAATGTCGTTAAGACGGACTGGCTGACTGTGGAAAATTGATAAAGATATCTGAGTAATTATTCTATTCAATAATGGAAAAAAGTGAATATTTGTAAAGATGTATTAAGGGAATTTTATTTTACATTAACAATTACAACAATTTACACAAATTCAGAGAAACAACGACACAAGCAATGACAACAATAATAACAACAACCTTCTTTACGATCACGTGTACAACAACATGCAAATCAATCAATTTATCGGGAATTGTGGAGTAGGAGAGGGCGTCAGGGAGACAGGGAGAGTGCAAAAACATATTTGTTAAACAAAATATAAAAATAAATAGTAAAAAAATGCGCACATATAGAATAAAATTCAATATTAATATTCAAACTGTGATTTAGAATTAAAGTGACATTGAATTTAGTGAATAAAATATTTTTCATAATTATATAAATTATAATTGTATTTAATTTGTACAATTTGTTGTTAACAAAAAAGAAAAATAAAAAAATGGTTTTATTGCCTTCCGCAAGTTCAAAAAATCGACTAAATATTAAAATGAACCGCAAATCCATATTCTTTTCTTTAAGTATTTTTCAGATAACAGAACCGCTTAGAAAGCAATTTCCATTTAAGGAAAAAAAATTTCTATAAAAAATAAAATTATTCTCTTTTAAAATATATAAATATATTCCATGGATGGCAAACCAAAACAATTGTACTTTTTTGATACATTTTTAACCTAATTGGTACCGTGGTACTACCGCGTTCTCTTGATACAATTTTCAATTCTTAGTGTTTTTTGCTGTTTAATTACAAAATTTTTGGAAGACTAAAACGTAAATTGATTTTCATAAGTAGCTACAAAGGATGATTAACTTTATATAATATTGGTCTGATTAGAAATGAATGTGAGACTAACTTATAGTATTCCAATTGGCTCGGAGTTGATTTTAAGTTTAAGTCAAATTTTAAAGGCAGTTATATTGAAATTGGGTAAAATAGGTTGATAATTTTAGGTATTTATACAGGACCGGAACCCTGTAATTAAGATGTGGTCTCATGACCGCTACAACTTTTTGAAATTTGAGAAAATTTAAGCTGTAAGTGACTGTATCATATTTTGTTGAACTGCTTCGTATTTGACCATACCTCCCATTTAAGATATTGTACAATCTATATACTATATTACTTTCTTTCTTGTAAGGAGTAAAAAAATGGACCTACTTTGGGCTTATAACTTTTATCATTATTGAGAAAATGAAAACCGTTACACTGTTTTTGTTAATCATCTATTTCAAAAGCCACGTGCCAAATGGCATCTCAAAAACGAAATTAGTTTTTTTTTGAAAATTTGCTCCGAACACGAATGTCGTAAAAAAATAATTTAAATTTTTATTGAAAATCCCCGCTGCCTGAAAAAAACGATTGCTAGGCTCGCAGGTATTAAAAAAAACAGTTTTCATGTTTATTAAAGAATATAAAGCATCTTTGAACATTGAAAGAAATCAAGGAAGTGGAAGAAAAAAAGGACCACAACAAAGCGAATAAAATAATACGGAATTTTCTAAAACATGCTAACATGACAGGAAGGAAAGTGGCGCAAAAAGTTTGATGCTCTGAGACCTTTGTAAGAAAAGTGAAAAAATTAGCTGGGCTTAAGACATTTAGGTTCCAGAAAGTGTCTGTTAGGAATACAAAAATAAATTTGGAGTCTAAAAGAGGGCCAATATTCTACAGTAAGACTTTTTTAATAATCGTGAGTGCTGTATAATGGATGATCAAACATAGGTCTTGATTTGATATAAAATCAAGAAATCCATTTTCCATCCCTGATATATTCTAATAAAGAACTTTAAAGCCGTAAGGCAGATTTTAATAAGATTTAATATTGACTTATACATGTCTTAAAACTTGAGGTTAATGTATTGAACAGTTTCGTCCTAATTAATATTTGAGTTCGCCGATTTTCCAAAATATTTTTTTAATCATAATTTGAGGAGATGCTTGTTAAATTTAGTTTTGTTTATGATTAATCAGACTATGAAAAATGTCCGCTGACTTTTTTCATAATTAAATATGGCATTCCAGCACTGGTCTTGAAGCAGTGCTCTTCGACTTTAGCTCGTCCATTGGCTCACCTTTTCAGCACACTATACCATGCTGGTAAATTTCCTATTTGTTGGAAGGTTGCTAATGTAACGCCAATCCCAAAAAAGGGTGAGGCTAATAACCCTGAAAATTACCGCCCAATAGCAATTTGTTCTGCACTTTCCAAAGTAATGGAATGTATGGTAAACTACCATTTGGTTAAATATCTGGAGTCTAATAACTTACTAAGCGACCGGCAGTATGGATTTCGTAGGGGCCGTTCTACGGGGGACTTGCTAGCTTTCTTATCGGAAAAATGGTGTCGTTCTATTCACCGTTTTGGCGAAAGTAAAGTTGTAGCTTTAGATATCTCCAAGGCGTTCGATAGAGTGTGGCATGATGCACTTCTATCAAAACTTATTGCTTTTGGGGTCGGTAATAACTTCTCTCGATTTATATCGAGTTTCCTTAGAGATCGCTCTATAAGAGTTGTTATAGATGGGATATCATCCAACGAGTTCAAGATAAATTCAGGGGTACCGCAAGGCTCCGTTCTTTCTCCTACTCTTTTTCTTATATTTATAAATGACCTTCTATGTCAAACTTTCAATCCTATCTACTCTTTTGCAGATGATAGCAACATTTGCCATTCATATTCATTCAGCTACAGGCCAAGCCTCTCAAACATTGAGGAAAATAGGCAGAATATGAATGATACTTTAAATTCAGACCTAATATCAATTTCTGAGTGGGGTCGTATAAATAGGGTTGATTTTAATGCCAGAAAGACGCAATGCTGTACATTAACACACAAACGTATGGCTGACAATGTTGCTTCATCTGTTACTATGGGTGGTATAAATATTGAGGAATCAGAAGCTCTTGATGTTCTGGGCATGAAAATACAGTGTGATGTCCGTTGGACTCAACATATTTTTCAAGTGTCGAAGGAAGCATTCAAGTGTCTAGGTTTTCTAAAACGGTGTAAGACATACTTCACTCCATCTGATCTCCTGACTATTTATACCACCTTTATCCGGCCAAAAATGGAATACAACTCTCATGTATGGGCCGGTGCTCCAAAGTCTATTTTGGAGTTACTCGACCGTGTACAGGAGAGGGCGAAGGTGCTTATTGGTGACAGTAGGGTAGCCAGCTCCATTGACTCACTAGAACATCGTCGCAATGTGGGTTGTGTTTCACTGTTCTATCGATACTACAATGGCATGTGTTCTAATGAAATCAGGGACCTTGTTCCCGAAACCCGAACTTTTGCACGCAGTACTCGTATGTCCTCAAGGATTCATCCATTTGTTGTCGATTGGCCAGTGGATCGCACAACGCATTATAGAGAAAACTCGTTCTTTAGCCGTACTGTCCGTATGTGGAATAAACTTCCCTCAGAAATCTTTCCGCTCATCTATGACATCAAAAAATTTAAATCAAATGTCCACAAACACTACTCCCTCTTTCCTCCTTCCTATAACCTTTTTTCCTAGTTCCATCACAATGCAATGCATACGTAGGGGTCATCCCCTGAGTGTTGGTCGAATATAAAAAAAAAAAAAAAAAAAATATGCTTAACCCATTATTTCCCGGACCAAAGATCAAAATATATATTTTTACTTATAAAGTTTTATTAATTTTGTAGCGAGTTTTCATTAAAATGCTCATACCAAGATTAAGTCCTTTTAAAAAGAAAACGAATTTTAATAATATACAGACATGAGGTCTTAAATGAACCAAAATAGTTTTTGTCAAAATTTAAACCCCATGTGTGTTAAGTGTTAAATTTTACTTTTTAATTAAAAACTTATTCTTGGTATATAAGAGTTACTTTTATGCATTTTTATCTATATTCGCTGCTAAAAGCAAAACAAAAATTTAAATTATTTTTATACCCTTCACCACCATAGGTGGAAAGGGTATTATAAGTTAGTGCTGATGTATGTAACGCATACAAATATTTGTCTTTCTGAGTAGATATATTGGCCACAAATATCAATATTTTTTCATGAAACTCTTCTATCAAAACGCACTAAATGAGACAAAAATTACTAAAACGCTCGTAAATCTAAAGATAATGAAAATTTTAAGTTTATTTTAAGTTTATTTTTTGTAACAACTGTAATCAATTTGATAAATTAATCGAGATAATCGGTCCACATTTGACCCTAGCTCTCATATACATAAGTCCAAATGACGGAAACAGCTCAAATAAATAAGTTTTGAGAAATTGTTTGTATGATGGCAAAATTCAACAGATAAAAGAAGACCTTTCACCTTAGTGGTGAAGGGTATCGTATGGTCGGGCTTGACCGACTAGAGCACTTTCTTACTTGTTTAATATTTAAAAAATTCTTCTTTTGAGTACGTTTTGAGAGTACATTCTCCATATATTTATTGAACACAAGTATAATTTACCGAACATCGTTCAAATTATGATCAAATAATTAGATTTTCGCAAAATTCGCCGAATTCAAATCGAGAAATACGGCGAAACGGTTTAAGATAACGTCCTCAACTTTTACAAGTTTTATTATGACATTTCTTTGCTTTAACACACTGATTAGAAAACTCTTAATTTGTAATATTTGTTTAACAAAATTCTCAAATAATTAAAACGGACTTTTGAAACCGACCTGAAAAAATGTACCATTTTGTAATACGAAAATCAAGGTCTGTTGTATTTTATTGAGATTAAACTTTTAAGTACTTGCAAGACTTAAAATGGGAGATAATGAGGTATGTAATGGAAATCGATCGATTTCTGATATATTTTTGAGGTAATTTTCGGTTATTTCTCAAAAGAAAATGAAAATTTGGGCTTTAATCTTTTTGACTGATATTTTAACCATCATTTGGTTTAAATTGTTTACGAAAAATAATCGAAAATTATCTCAAAAATATATTTGAAATCGATCGTTTTCCATAACATACCTGAATAAAAAATAAAATGAAATACTCCCGTTGGTTCCCATACAAATATATTATGATTTTTTACAAATGTTTCTTTTATTGTGTCATCCTTATTATTTAATTTTAGTTTTCAATTACAAACACTCTGAAGTTGTAATATTTAAACAAGATTTCTTGAATGTAATAATAATAAATTATTCGTCAGTTTATTTAAATTGAAAAATATTTAAATACCAAATTAATTACGAACTTAAAAGTTTTTCATAATATTTTGATTGATTACCTGTATTTTAATAATTTTTATGACACTCTTCCCATAAAATGCGTAATATTTATTTACAACAATTTACGATAAATAATTAGCGATATCAGGCCGTTCAGAATTGAAATCATTCCGTAGTTGAATTCCGATCGAAATAGTTTTAGACTATAGATTTCGACAAATTTTAAATGTCCAGAAATCATTACAAAACACATTTTTTTTAATTGAAATCGGTAACTCTATCATTGTTGCAAAAAAAAAAACAATCAATAATTGAAGAAATTATTCAAATATTGAATAAAAAAAACAAACATATCCAGCAAAACTTTGGTAATGGGAAGTAATCTGATAACTGGTTACCTTGTAATGACTACAACATGCCCTCCGAATAACTAATAAGTTATTACAGAAGTAATTATTTGTTATTAAGATGGCAATTTGAACTGAATGGCCCCGGTTCCAAATCCTACCAAGACCAACAATTTTTGTAACTTTTTTTTATTAAAAGTCTTTTTAAATGATTTTTGAATTTTAAGAACTTAAATATTACTTTCTGTAAAACTAATTTTGGAAAACAAACTCACGGTAATGAAAAAATACCCCCATGAGTCAATTTTGATTATATAGGGGATGTTGGATACCAAACACGGTTCTGATTGGTTTTATCTTGGTAAGCCCAACTTATCTGGGTCATCCTTCATCTCAACTGTGGGCAGTGACCTCCTCGTGGTAACACCCCTTGATGTAGTGAGCTATCATGTACCTAGAGTTGTCCTATGAGATCGATAAAAATGGGTTAGGACGACGGGCTAGTAAGCCTCTCTTGGAAAAAAACAATTACTATGAAAAGGATGAAATAAGAATAAAAATGTCACACAACTTAATGTTGAAGAGGGCTTCCGAAATTTCGATGGAAAGACCAAGTAGATAAAAATTATTCAAAGCTAGGCCTATACAATTGGAGAATATTCGCACAAGATCGATGTCCATGGAATTTTAAAATATGCTCGGACTTTGACTTAACAGGTTGTAACTATAGGCCATTTAAGTTATATAAAAACTTATACAAAAAGATTTAAATTTTAAAATAATTAAAAAAAAAACTTCTTTATTTACAAAAAATCGTCTGAAATATTTTTCCCAAAATTACAACAAAGCAAAAAAAAAAACAGAGAAAAACAAAGATATTGTCACATGATTTTGGATCTAAAAATAAAAATTGTATATATTAATTATAAACTGCTAAGTTTTCAACATATGAAGTAGCTCAGTGGAAGAGTCTCCGCCTAGCAGTACGTGTATTTCGTTTAAAAATATATTTTTTTAAACAAAACAACAACAACAAAAAGTTTTTGTTGTTGTTTTCCAATTGCTTACCCAAGTCATTACTTTTCTGCAATTGATAAGTACTTGCCTCCAATGACATCCCCATGTTAATGTAATGACTTAAACAGTGAATGAGTAAGTAGTTCGTGTTCAATAGTTTAGCTGTTTAACTCATTATTTGGTAATGAAAAGTTTTGCTGGGTACGAATTCAATTCCACTTTAAAAAATAATGTGGTTGCATTCCGATAAAAAATGTCCGTTTACTTTTTCTATAGAAATAAAACGCGGAATTCATTCCACTTTCGAACGGAATTAAGTTCTGTAAAGTAGCTAATATACGATTTTTATATAAACTTGACAATCGTTTTATATTTGACCCTAGCTTCTGTATAACCTATTGTCGGAATGAACTTTAATATACTTAAATATGCTGAATATAATACCTTCTTGCTTATTTTTTACATTTTAATCCTTGGATCTACATTCATTATTTGATAGAATTTTAAATAATGTTATTTAATTTTTATTACAATATTCAATTATTTTTCTTTCTTTTTAGGTAAGTACACTGGAATATTTTATTCTAATTTTGTGTGAAATTAAAATAGCTTGAAATTCGTTTAAAGTAAGTACAAAAAGACTAAAAGACATAAAATGCTCAATATCCTAAAAACTGAAGATATTAAAAAAATGTTGACGACTTAAAGATAAAATTATTTATAAATAACTATACCATCTCTCAAAGGACTGACTTCTGGAATAAAAATATTGCTTGATGGTATCGTTTCATATTTCCCCATACCTCCAATACAAAACCAACTCCCAGAAGTCATTTAAATACCCTGAATATTATAAAAACTCTAATAAATATTAATAATATGTAAGTTTTTTTAAATGCTGTATCTTTCGTTAACATAAGTCAAGAACGTTCGTGGCAACCGGTCAATATTCGGCTCTAGCTCCCATATCATCCCTTATGCGGACAATGACATCAATAATCACATAATAATTAGGATATACTAGTAAATTTTTGGATCAATATTTGGTGAAGGGTTTTAAAAATTCGCATTTTCTTGCTTTTTTTATTTTTAAAATTTTCGAATCGCTTTAGAATAGTTTTTAGATGTAAAGGGTGTCCCAACGAGAACACAATTTTTAAATTTTAAATAAAACACAGATATTAAAAAAAAAATCGTGGAAATTTATTATATCGTAAAGTAGACAGAATGACATTATGTATTGAACAAGATATCGTGCAGATGACCGCCGCGGTTTTGCTGGCACACACGCGATGTTTTAATGAAATTTTCAATGAGCTTTTTGCATAAATGCTGCGGTATTTCCTTAATGCAGCGTCCAATTTCCTCTTTTAAGGCTTGAGTTGTCGTCGGCTTATTCGCGTAAGCCATCGACTTCAAAAAACCCAAAAGAAAAAATTCTTAAAAGTCAAAAGTGTCAAAATTCGCTGCATAGTGGATTTGGAGACAACAATTTGCTGAGCCCAGTGTCGAATTGAGGTGGATGGAGTTTCAGCGACATCATCACGTACAGCTGCGACATTTTCGGTCGATCGACCTGGTCGAAGGCGCGTTAATCTCTTTACAGTTGACTCTTTTGGAGCATTATTGTGACCCCAAATTGATCGCAATTTACGAACTGTAGCCGCAAAACTTTCACCATTTTGGTAAAACAATTTCACAATAAGAATGCGTTGTTCATTCGTGTAGCGCTCCTTTTTTACTAACCTTGTACCTTCTACTAGCAAACAATAACAATTGTTCAAATGTCAAACAATGACACTTCGAATCGCGCCAAATTTAAAAATTGCGTTCTAGTTGGGACACACTTTATTTATTATTATAAGAAAAATAGTTCCATTTTGAAATCGGTTTTGAATCAGCTACAAACATAAGATGACACTTGATTAATACTTTTTTCGAAAACGGAACAGAAATCAAGCGAAAAAGTATAAACAAATTTTTGAAACTTTTTTAACTTCTTCTGTTATCCTTGACTCCCTGTGGAACATAGGAATTCAACTTTTAGCTTACTATACCATTTTTCATTGAAAGTGAGAAATTTCCAATTGAAATTGAGAAATTTTCAATTGAAATTGAAAATTTTTGGTTGAAATTGAGAAAATTCCAAATGAAATTGAAATGTTCAAAATGTTGTATAGCTCTGCTACATTCATCAGTGGTTACACATAACTTGGATGCATTAATTATTTTCTACAAAAACGCAAGCCTCTACTCTTCTACATTGGGGGATTTGCAGTGGGAACATTCATTTCAGAAATTACTTGCCTCTCGATTTTTCGATTGAATTGAGCATAGTCTAACTATACCCACTTGCTAAAAAATCCACCGACACATTCGTTTGCGGTGTCCACTGTGAAAGAGCCTCTACGTTTGTCCATTTTAATTACTCCTGACATACCAAATGCACCTATCACATGTTATGTTGGATGTATGTTGGAAGAGATTAAATACTCCGAAATTCAACTCGAGACCAACCATATTTCCTGCGACAAAACAAATTGAAATTTGTCTAATCGATCCAGACTATCTACTTTCCAGCACTTATTAACTCATTTATTTTGCTAACATAAGCCATTCGTTTTTGTCTATTCGATTGAGAAATCATTTGAACAGGTTCTACGCGTACGGCTTTCATAAAATTCAATTCTCCGGTTGATATCGAGAAAAATCCAAATGTAATCGAAATTGAGAAAGATCCAAATAAAATTGAAAGTTTCTGTTTGACTTTGAGAAAATTCCAAATGAAATTAAGAATTTTCCGTTGAAATTAAGAAAATTCTAAATGAGTCCAAATTTTTCTGAATTTTAATAAAAGAGTTTCTTGGGTATTCCATACTGTTGTTATCGAAACTCTTTTATTATAATTCCAAAAACTTTGGAATTTTCTCAATTTTAACGATAAATTCTCAATTTGATTTGGAATTCACTCCATATCAAATGTAAATTCTCAATTTTATTTAGATTTTTCTCAATTTCAAACGAAAATTCTAAATTTCATTTGGAATTTTCTCAATATCAACCAGAATTTTTTTTAATTTTATTTGCAATTTTCTCAATATTAAATGCAAATACTCAATTTCATTTGAAATTTTCTCAAAATCAATCGGAAGTTCTTTATTTTATTAAGAATTTTCTCAATTTTAACCAAAAAAATCTCAATTTCATCTGGAATTTTCTCAATTCTCATTCGCAATGTTCTCAATTTCAACTAAAAATTATTTAAGCCATCAAACAGAAAAAAATATACATCGAAATCGGTTATGAAAATAAAAGAACAGGTATTCGGTACTTTTTGGAAAAAGCATCAGGCGCAAAAATAAGAGGCATTTGATACTTGTTCGAAAATTGAACTAATTAGGGGTGGCAAATAATATAAAAAAAAATATGTTTGGTACTTTTTTTTTTTTAAACATGTGCAGTTTTTAAACCAATGAGACACTAAAAAAATGACACAAGAGTGACAAATTCTCTTCAAAGCTTATAGTGAAGGTGGATGTAATTGCGGATTCCTTCAGCAATTTAAGCTATTGTTGTTACAAAAAAATCTGCTTTTGCCAAAAAGTCGCCCTTTTTTATTTATAATTTTCGAACATTGGTTTCATTTAAAATCGAAAATTACTAAACCGACTTGATTCGTTTTTAAAACCTAGATATTTTAAACCAACTTGAATTTAATGGGTGCCAATCGCGATCATTCTAAACCGAAGTTTTTGGTAACATATATATTATTTATTCTTTTTACTATGTCTGGCTAAACGTTTAACTAAACGATAAAAGGAAAATTGCAAAAACCTTGAACCAACCTTTTATAAGTTTGTACTTATTGAACTAGACCTACTCATAATAAAATTTGTGGGTTTTTAGGTGAAAATACATGAGTAATAACCGAAATCACTCGTAAACAACTTAACTTGTTTCTCTCATATAGGGATGGTCGTTTGTTGGTAACAATCACGTACAATTTTAAAAAATTTCTACAAATATTTGAACTAAAATAAATAACTATTTGCTTAATTTAGTTTGTTTATAATATGTTTTTTACTAATAACATAAGTTTGTATTCTATGATTTTGATTTGAAAGCCTTTTTCCTAATCCAAATATAACCAATAATTTAACTTTTAACTAAAATATTAATAAAAATAAATACTGTAAAATTTAAAAATGTCATATATTTAAACTGCAATTGATTTCAGAAATTTATCAAATTATAAGTCGAATAATATTGAAATCTTCATTTCAGTCAATTATTTCGTATCAAGTTCAATAACGTTCATTCATTCATTCATGTCTGTCAATGTTTAGCATTATTTTAAACTACAATTATTTATTATAAAAATATTTAAAATTTATATTTAAATAACGATCGTATTAAAAATGTTTATATTTTATTTACTAGTATTTTGTTATTATGTATTTAATAATTTTCCTATAAGTTAACGTATTATATTATGAAGTGTTTTAAATTTTTGATTTCATTTGTCAAACTAAAATTAATGGACTTAAAAATGTTTGCTCAAAAAAAAAAAAAAAATAAATAATTTAAATTATGCTACGCAACAGCATGATTTACTGTCATTCATTAAGATTTTAAAGTTGTCCACGTCACAATATTTGTTTAATAATCTGTATGCACTCTACATCATGAATTCTTGATTCTTTAAGATGATTTTCTTAAGAAATGGATTTTTATTTAAACATGCTTTGATTACAGTCTTATATAAACTTATCAGTCCAGTCTTATAGATAAACCTAGTATTAATTTTACATTTTACACTGTGCACCAAAACATTTTTTCCCGAAAGAGACTAAATCGAAAATAAAGGTAGGCTCTGACCAAAATATCAAATGGGTTTTGAAAAGATATCTCGTATTTAAAAGTAATAGTTATATAAAATAGGACTTGACAAATGAAATTAAAAATATAGCTTTACTCTATTAAAGAAGTTTTATATTACTGACAACAATTGTCTTGAAAATCTTTAAATTTAAATGAATTGTACTGCATTTTTTAGCAAGGACCTAAAATAGTTGTTATTTGAAAATATTTTAGTAAAAACATAATTTTCTAACTATTGAAAACTAATGATTTTGAAACAATCGTATCGGCCATATCTATAAAAGCTAACGTGATCTAAAAACAATATTATTTCTAAAGAGTGCTCTAAATAAAATTTGTAGTTGGATTTTCTTAAATAAAAATCAAACCTTTTAATATAAAAACTCTACAAAATACGCAAATATAATGACATATTATACAAAATCGTTTAGCATTAAAATGTTTACTTAGTACTCGGGTGGTACAAAAATGACATTATTCTTTGAGTACCACTCAAGTGCCTTTTTTCTATAATGGCATGACGCCAAATCGGGCCAAAAAAATGTAGTCACTCTGTGCTCTCTTAAAAAGGGTAACAACCGTTTTTGTAGGAACTCCTTTATATAAATTTCTGTGTTTATTGTGCCAGATGCCACAAATACTTTACTTCTTTTGCCACAACTGCAAATAACTTGCCACACGAGAAACTTCTTAGGGAATTTTGTTTGTTTTTTTGTGCGAAACTCTTGCCGAACATTGCCCCGTTTATCAGCAACATAAAAATCTTGAACAGGAAGTTGAGAAAAGACTGCCAGTACGTATGTTTCATCATCCATCACACAAAAGCTGTATTTTTTTATAAAATCAGACTTCAATTTTTTCGCTCGTTTTTTTGCTTCTAAGTTCTTTATAGCATTGCGATCTGGAACCTTTTCGACTTTGTATGTCTTCAGTCCAGCATAAGCTTTGACTCTATGTGCAAAATTCGTAGAACATTTCACCGTACGAGCTGCTTTTCTTAAAGAAGTGTTAGGCGCTCTTCGAAAGAGTCGCTCGACTTCTTTTGCCTTACCAATATCTGTAGGACCTTTTTTCCTCCCTGATCCAGGTTTTCTTTCAATGCTCAGGTTTTCCTTACACCGTCTGATGGCATTAGAAACCGTTCGAGGGTCAACTTTCAAATTTTTAGCTATTTTTTTAAAAGTCCATGACGGATTTTTTTGAAAAGTTTTAATTATATTTTCACGAACTTTTTTTTCGCAGTCCAATTTGATTGAAATAACTATTGAAAATTAATAATTTTTAAAATAATAGTATCTGACATATCTATAGAAACTAACTTGATCAAAAAATAAATTATTTCTTGCACTATGGATAAATTTTGTCTAAAATAGTAAATGCATATTTTTTTTAGAACACTCTTTACCTAAAATAGTAAATGCATATTTTATTTGAAATACTCCCTAGTTAATATTAGGTTGTGGCACTAGGAACATTTTAGGTTGTGGCACTAGGAACATTTTTGGTTTTTAACTTTATTTTAAAAATATTTTTAAATCGTCTTCGATTGCATTGAAAATTGAATAATGATATTCACTGTGAACTGCCGTGGTATATTCATCCACCTAGCATACCAGAGGTCTCAAGTTCAATTTTCAAAAAAGCGTCGGTTTACCTCATAACTCAGCTAGCCACTGGTTATTGAGTATTAGGCTATGTAAAACTTCTCTAACTAATGGAAATGCCGTTCGAAGCCGGCAACACAACCTGTAAAAAAAGTTGTATTGTATATTGCAACACATGTCAGTTGCTTAAGGTGACTGGTAACTAAGAACAAAAATTGAAATTAATTGAAAAAAAAGTTTAAAAAGAATATATAAATATTTCAAATATTTATATATTCTTTTTAAAAATCAGTGCCGATATATGTTTTGAAGCTCGGTGTAACACAACCTACGTTGTCGATGGTTGTAAAGGAAATCATACAGTTGAGCTTTGTTAAATTTGGATTGTCTGAAAAATTTTAATATACAGAATAATAAATGAGAATAATTTTTCCAGGCACTGTCCGATATACAGTGGTGGTCACGTATTTAGCACAAATGGTACCTGTTATCTCTTATAGGAAATATTAAGTCCTAATTCAATTTTTTTCACTACTTTTTTTGTGTAATGTATTACACGTGATGCGAAGATGAAGTCGTATTCCTTTTATATGCTTATTTTTTTAAAATTATATTTATTTTTGCAATTATTTAAAACTAACCCATAAAAATACTGGACATATTTTTAGCACAAATTAAAAACAATATTTATTAAAAATCAAAAACAAGTTATTAATTAAAATTTCTTGAAAAAAAACCTAATATTTTTTAGGATATCCTTTATTTTGTATAACTGACGCACATCTTTTAGGCATACTCTTCACAAGAGCCAGGTATCGCTCATTTGGGATAGCGTGCCATATTTTTTAGATTTCCGTCCATAAATCATTTAAGTTGTTAGGTTTTATGCTTCTCTATATCGTTCCAAAGATTCTCAATAGGATTGAGATCTGGAGATTGAGCTGGCCATTTCAAAACATCTATTTGACTCTCCTCCAAGCAACACTTCACAGTACGTAAAGTGTGTCTAGGGTCATTGTCATGCATGAAGCGCCAGCTAGGTGGCATCTTTGCCTCTGCTTATGGTATAATGATATCGGCTAGAATATTTTTATAAACGTGTTGATCCATACGTGTGTCAATTTTGTGTATTGGACCAACTCCATGCCCTGAGAATGCAAGCCACACCATCACATTTCCTCCATCATGTTTTACAGTCTTTGACGTATACTTTGAGTTGTGCTGCATGTTCGGAAGATACCCTACATATCTCTTTCCATCAGATCCAAATCTGCAAAACTTTGATTCGTCGCTCCAAAGTATGTTTTTCCAAAAATCTAATGGCTCTTCCAAA
This sequence comes from Stomorhina lunata, assembly GCA_933228675.1. Classification (NCBI taxonomy): domain Eukaryota; kingdom Metazoa; phylum Arthropoda; class Insecta; order Diptera; family Rhiniidae; genus Stomorhina; species Stomorhina lunata. Next base: position 70,078,241 of record OW121744.1, read on the forward strand.
TGCTATCGGGCGAAAGAAATTTCAAATTTTCAAATTCTTTTTTGACACATGTGGCTTGTGTTGCACAATACAGCCACGCGAATTTTTTTCATTAAGGCGTCTTTGTATCGTCCTGTCGGAGACATCAATACCGTATTTTGATGACACTTCACTATTTATTTCACTGGAGCTCTAAAAAGGGTCGGCCACTGACATTCTATGTATTAAATAATCCTCTTTTGTTATCGTTTTTCTTGGTCTAGGTGCCCGTGAACCCTTTTTAATTGTTTCGTGTGCTTTTATATGGCTCAAAGCATTATATACCATCTTTCTGGAGCAATTTAAAATACTTGCTATTTCACTTACAGGACATCCTCTCGAATTTATTTCACAAATCACCTGTCGTTGCGTATCTGTGCACCATTTATTTTTGGCCATGTCTAATAAATATTTTATTTCTGAAAAATCTTCAACTGTACACAATATGATGAAAAACTTACCAAAAATTAATTAAAAATTCAAAAAATAACAGAAGTGTAAAATGTTTAATATTTGTGCTAAATTTGTGTCCAGCTCCAATTACGTATTACCAACAAATAAATTATATATGAAGCAATTGAAGAAAGGGAATAACAAAAAGAGTAACGGGACTTGTCGATCACACCATAAGCTACACATCGTGGCAAAAAAAAAAGAAAATTATTACTCCAACAGAAAAATATACGGTTTTGAAAAAAACGCATAACTAGTGTGCTAAATATGTGACCACCACTGTATATAGTACATATGACACAAATGTGCTTAAATTCACAGCAACTACATACCCCCGATTGCTGAAATAACATATAATTGACAACTAAAATTGACTCTTATCGCCATCTACAATATGATAAATAATTGTCAAGGCAACTGAGTTTCTGTAATCGGCTATCAGTTGCCATACTTCATTTCATTTTGGCAATTGGCAACACAACCAAAGTTGAGTTGCAATATACAATTTTAGCTTAAATTTTAAACAAGATTAAGCTCGTAGAAAATTGTATTTGTTTGTCAATATTATAGTAAAAAAGAAAAGCGTGTATAAAATTCGTCAAATACGCAGTCTAACATACGCAATGAAATTGATTAATGACAGAATTAATGTATGCAAGTAATTACTGTCATTTTTAACAAATGTTGATTCAATTTTTAACAAATGTTTATATCAATTGTTCATCTGTTAATATTGTAATAATTTTTAAACGATATCGGAGCAATCATTTTTTTAAGTAAATATTTATTAAATGTTACAATTACAAGTATTGTACGTCATTGTGTATATTGATTCATTAAATATTAATACAAAAGAACAATGCGAATATAATTTAATATAAAGAAACATAGACTAATTTCAAATACTGATCATACAAACATATGTATGTACATAAATGGCGATCTTAAAATTTACGTCATAAACTTGCATCGGCATCACTTAAACTTAGCTGATTCTGACATTTAAGTAACATTTAATACTCTAGAATGGAGAGGAAGAGTTATATATTTATTAAAAAAATATTATTTCCTTTATTTTAAAAATGTCAACTGAAACGTCATTAATTAATTAAAGCATCAATTACACGACCTGACAAGGTTTTTAGTACCCACTTTAAAATTTTAACAGTTTTTTAATAACAGCAGAAAACTAAAATTAATTAAATCACTTCTTTACTATAGAAATTGTATATGTTTCATAGTTCTATTATATTTGTCATGGTTTAATTTTCCGCAAAAAGTCAAGTTTAATGAGCATCTGAAATTCACTTTTCCCCTTTCAACGGCTGCTAAACACAAATAAGTGTTGCCTTATTAATTAAGAGTTGGGAAGTTTAAAAGTTACATTATTATTGAGCCATCCTCGCATTTTACATAGTGTGTGTTTCTCAAAGCTATTGAAATTTTCCAAAGATTTGGATTATATTAAAATGTTTTAAAATTGTTTAGCATTTTTAACAATTTGTTTATAGAAAAAATATTAAAATATTAAATATTAAACAAAAATGCATTAATGTTTGCACTTTTGCCAAAATTAACTTTGTGACTTTTAGAAATTAAATTAATGTTTTTATCTTTGCTTCACAACGTATATGCATTGAGTCAAATACTCTATGATATAAAGACGTTGCACTTCCATACATTGATTTGTCGTATGGTCGTTTTGAAAAATCCCATAAAAAAGAGAGTATACCGCTTTTACTCTAATTGGGAAACAACTAATAGAGACGATTATCCATGAAATGTATGTTTGTTTGTGCGTATGTGTTTTATTCCACATTTGACAGGAAAAATGTATAGAGTGCAATATATTTATTAGGGTGCACCTTAACTCTCCCCAGAAATGTTCTACGTAACATAAAAACATAAAATTGTAAAGGGACAAAGTGTCAAAATTTCTTGTTTGTGAAAAAATTAAGTATTTTCGGTTTTGCTTACATTTTAAACACATCGAATTAAATTATTTAAAAAATTTTAATGGAATATAAAAGACAACTAAAGTAGCTTTAGTTTAAGTCATCAAAATTACAAATCCATGAATTAGTTTCAATGTTATTGCAATTTTTCCTGAAAATTAGTGTCCTTGACTACACGCCCAATTTCAAAGTACAGTTCTATGACCTGTAAGTACTAAATAGTTGAGTTTTGTTAAAATATAACCAAATTTACTTAGTTTTTTTTTTTCATATCAGAAAATTATACTTTTTCTCAGGTCCGTTTCAAAAGTAATTTTTTGAATTTTTTGAAAACACTACACAACAAATGAACATCTTTTGAAAAGTGCAAGGTCGTGACTATGTGGGTCCTATTTCACTATCAAATTGTAGTAAAACCCCATTCTTAGTTTGTCCAAGTTAGTGACCGTTTTATTTTTATGGGCCTCCAAAGTTTCCCAATATTAGCATAATGCCTAAAAAAGGTGTCATCAGTTTTTACCAAATAGCTAATAACCTCTTGAAAATTTCGCTTAACTATGTTCGGCAAAAATGTAGCCAAGAGTATGGTAAATATTTTTTGCTAAAATTTTTTGATAAAAATGTATTTTATCTTAAATTTTTTTTTTTTAAGTTAAAGAAATTTTTTTTGTTTTTAATTTATTGATCATAACTTCTTGGAAATCCTGTTTATTCCAACACTATATTTGGGAAAATTGTAGCCACAGTAAAGCTAAACAACTTTTGTGAACACTCCAATATGATTTGAACTTGTCTAGATACCAAAAATAGGTCATAAAGACTCCTTTGTGGCAACAAATTTATATTTTTAACTCAAATTTTATAATTAGCAATATCTCAAAAACGTCTTTTTGCGAAAAATAATTTTTTTGTTGTGGAAAATAAATCTCTGAGGATATAAAAATAATGTTTGTTATACGACTTCTTTGTTTCTGATTTCTGTAAAAGATGGCGCTATTTTTAGGTTACATACGGAAATCGAATTTTTAAAATTAAAAACTAAAAAATATGGTTTGACAATGTTCCGCAATTTTGTTCAGGAGTATTTGGTCTAATTTTTTTCTGAATGTACCAACATCGATAAAGATAGAAACATGCCAATACCGGCACCTTGCGACAATTTGTTGCAATACTTTTAGAAACGCAACAATAGATACTGTCCAACACTTTCAAAAGAAATGTCTGTGATGAAATTTCGACAAAGAATAAGGAATCTAGTAGAATCTAGGAATCAAACAGCAATTTTCAACATTTTTTAAGAGCTTAAATTTGAGTAAAAAATTTATATTAGTTATCACAAGGGAGTCTATATGACCTATTTTTGGTAGCTAGACACGTTCAGATTATATTGGTGTGTTCACAAAAGTTATTAAGCTTTACTGTGGCTACAATTTTCCCAAATATAGTGTAGGAAAAAATCAGGATTCCGAAATAGTTATGATCAAAAAATTAAAAAAAACGAAAAAACTTTTCTTTAGCTTTTTTAAAAAAGGTCTTAGATAAAATATATTTTTATATTAAAATTTTCGCAAAAAGTATGCACCATACTCTTCGCTACATTTTTGCCGAACATAGCTAAGCGATATTTTTAAGTGTTGATTAGCTATTTGGTAAAAACTGATGACACCTTTTTTAGGCATCATAATAATATTGGGAAATTTTGGAGGCCCATAAAAATGAAATGGTCACTAACTTGGACAAACTGAGTATACGGTTTTACTACATTTTGAATGTAGAATATGACCCACTTTTTTCGATATTTTTCACTGTTGTGCCAACGTGTTTTTTTAAATTAAATTTTTTTTCTCTAAATTTTCATTCCCGTTATGATATTGTTTTATGTTATTTAGTGATGTTTAGAGAAATTTTTGCATCGTGTACTGATAACGGTACACGCTAATAATATAAATTCTCTCAAAAACAAAAAAAATAAGAATTTATACAAAGTTATTAAAGCGCTTACCGTGTACTGTTTTCGGTACACGCGGCGTGGAAATGACACCTAGTGAAAAACAGCTTGGCAGGGAACGTGTTAATAAAAGTAATAGTGAATATTTTTCCTCAGATAGAATGTGCACGCCATTATTTTATTGAATTTAGTTAAGTTTAACATTTTTTTTCTCGAGGTGAAAGGTCAAAATTTTGAGTTTTTTCTACAGGAAAATGACGAAATATTAATAACTTGTTCCAAATTTTGTTCAAAATGCTAAATTATATTAATTTTTAGTAACATTAATTTAATTTTAAGTGGTTAACATTTAGTCCAAGTGTAAAATACTTAGATTTTTTTCTATACAAAAATGTTTAACAATTTGTGGGCGGATGCAGCAAAAAAATTTGCATATCATGTTTTTATGTTACATAGAACATTTCTGGGGGAGTTACAATTCACTTTCGTAAAATAAAGTGCACCCTGATCTCTAAATTATACTGTCTTTGATTGAATCTATAAAATCATCTTTGGTTTCTATAGGAATTTTTTCTGGTGTACTTTTAGAAACGGATTTTGTAATAACCACTTGATTGCAACCTTGTCATGTTGAAATATCCAAATGAACGGTAGTTGGAGAACCTCAGCATATTGTTATATTACATCATTTAATATTGATCTGTATCCAATACCAGTCATCCCTTGTAACATGAATAGGACCCATTCCCTGAAGAGAAGTAGAAACACACCATTATATTTACACTTCCAAAATTTACTGTTTTACTGATGTATTTAGAATCTAATCTATATCCCTTACAAATAATCTGCTTTCATTACCTCTTAATTTATTTTTGCCTTATCCGAAAAGAGAGCAGTGCTACATTTCCCTTACACGTCCTGAGGGACAAAACCTATGCTCTGGAATCAATAACTCTCCTAGTGACATTACTGTTCTTGTACTTCTCAAGAGCTGCCTTGAGTAGATCGTTGCAAGAATATATAGACACGAAAATTTTTCTTCGATTTAAAGATGTTTTTAATTTTTAAAAACAAAATTAACGACTTTTATAGCAAAGCCTTGTTCAAAATATTGTTATTAAACAAAACAAATTTCAGTATTTTTACACACTTGTACAAACAAACGTTCGCCTTCATAAAAACGTTCGATTGTGGAAAATTCTTAGAATTTGTTTGTGTGATAAAACCAGTGCTGTTCTTGATGAATGGTAAATACTTTCATTGTTTTAAATATTTATTTATTCGTACTAATTTTTCCAATTTAATTAATATGATAGATTAACTAGTAAACAATCTTTATGATAAAATTGGCTTAAAAAATGATTTATCATATAACATTAAAAAAAGGAAACAATCTTCCTGTCTATGGGTTTTTAAAGTTTGGGCTGATATACATATGAATGCAACGCCTAGAAATATTGGCCTGAGTCCAATCTTTAAGTTATCGTAGGACTTAGTTAATTTAACGATGTGCGTCCAACTAACGTCTGTTTGATGAAATTTGGCACAAACATTTATTTTTTCTATTGAGATTTTATTTGCAGCCATAAATTTCAGTATACATATTTATTTATTTCAATAAATTTTTGGAAAACAAATTAAACCGCATTGGCCATCCGTACTTAAGAATACTTTTATTTTATATGAATGAAATGTCTCAGGTGACGATTCAGCCATATTCTGCATTAATCAGTAAGAAAAAAACCCTTTTTTTTGTTTTTAATCACGCATGAACGAAATTAATTCTACATATACATATACAAATTAATTAAATACAAATGACATTCCGGAAGCCCGTTAAATGCTAATAAAGGCCAATTTTAAACATGTATTAAAAGTTAAGAGGTGTTTTGTATTGACCTTATCCACTGTACCTACCAAGAACGGCAACAATTGTATCAAATTACACTGGTCACCAATTATGAATTACCTATTCACCGTCATTATAACCCCAGACTTACCTACATCTCATCATGTCTGGTCATCGCATAATTGAAATTATTTAATAACTTTGTATTGTTTTTTTGCATTGGCAATAAACAAATTTATAATAATTATAATAATTTAGGTTAAGATATTAAAATACTTATTGTGAAAAGAAATCTTCAATAAATAATATAAGTTACTAAAAAAAGGGTCTGGTTTTCGTGATTTTGAGCATTTCATGTTTTAGCTGGAAACCTAGTTTTTGGAATATTTTTTTGAATAGTGTGGAGTGGTGCTGGAACATCTTCAATATTTTTAGGGTTTTGGAACCTTCAGAATGTTTAAGTATATCAGCAGTTTTACATTAACATGGATGGTGTTGGGATTCAGCATCAAACACAAAATTTATATATTTTTTCAGTTTTGACCGCGTAGTCTAAAGAACAGCAACTCAATTTAATTATTGGTTATAAAAGGTAAATTAGACACTTTATTGGTTAAAATAAGCTTTTAAAATTATAAATTCATATGAATCGGTTCATATTTGATCATACCTCCCATACATGACGCATTTTCAAAAGTCTTTTAAATACCCAGAAAAGCACAAAAACCCCTTTAAATCTAGAGTTAATTGCACTTTATTACTAAATCTTTACACAGATAAATATTTTTTTTTAATATAAATCGATTACTGAAATTTGGTAACAATTGACCCTCGCTCCCATATTTAATGCAATAGATGCGTTCCGAAAAAACATCGCATAAATCAAATTTGCATTAAACAATACTCTAGCTTCATATAAAAACTAGTGATTCGTCCCAAAATTCAGAAAAATTGCATTAATTAAAATTTTAGTTAAAAAATCGCATAAAAAAATCAAACAATAAAAACAAAATTTGTCAAAAAAAATCCTTTGACCTAGAAGTGAACGGTTCAGACAGAGTCTTTAATTGTATTATTTGTCTCTTTTTATTTTTTCCATTGTTATATCCTCAATGGTAAAAAGCATCTTAGAAATAAAAAAGCCACTAAAATTTATGAATTTTACACTAATTTTTTTCCAAAGTTAGTGAGGTTAAAAATTAAGGAATTCCAACAAAACTAGTGCGTATCAGCTATGCAGAAAACATTGCAGCGTGATTAAAAAACCACCAGCTAATAAGAAGGGAAATTCCCAGTTTGGTCCTTCAATAATAGCACACAACACTCATACATACATATCGCTTCGCATAAAAAAGAACACAAAATAAAAAAAAAAACTGTAACGACATCTAAAATTTCAAAACGTAAATTTATATACAGTGTCGGACAAAACTATAGAAACTTTTCAAAAAATTTGATTATTGGTTTTTTCATCGCTAGAGAAATACTACTTCTAAGTGCGAAATAGAAAGCATGAAGTAGATTTTTCCTAGCCACCACTGTAGATGAATACTTCTGTTTTGCCAGTATATTTTGGATTGCTCCTTGGGATACACTAAGCCCCTAGTGCTGGAGTGCCGCTTTTCCTAGGTTTTAATAATTTTACTTTACATTTCTATTATTTTTTTTCTGGCTGCATGGTTACCCTTTTAGATCCAATATTTCTTTGTTTTCAGTACGGGATATTATGTCCTGATCATACGGGAGAACATTTCAGCATTTTCCTTTGCGAAATTACACTTATAGTGATGGAAATACACTTATTTTATATTGTCTTTCGAAATCCGTTTTCCAGGACTTTATTTTATAAATAGAGGACACCTAATGCACGCATTTTTTTACAAATTAACTCTTTATTACTTCATTTTCATTGGATAACACTCATAAAGCATTGTAAAATCAAAAATATAACGGTAGAAGAGAATATTTGGTGTTATTTTTACCCATTGCGCAAACATTTATTTGACGCCTTTTAAATTGGGTAATAATAGTATGTGTTAAACAAAAGAAACAAATTTAATCGATTTGATGTTTAATTTTCGAAATTTAAATTGCATTTTTAACGTTTTTGTTTAAAGCAAACAATTACTTGACAAACTGAGTAGAGATATATGTATCGATACTTTGCAACCGATACTGTTTTGGGTATTATTTCATCAATAAGCGTGAGTAAACAAAATATTACCTATTAAGAAGGGAAATCCCCAGTTTAATCCTTCAATAATAACACACAATACTCATACATACGTATCGCCTACGAATAGAACAACAATTCAACACATCGCACTTGTTACGGTATAGGGAGATAACTTAAAATTTTTCAATTTTCGTTTTTTGCTATAGTATGATGTATACAGGTAAATCTGTAAAAATCTGGCAAATGTCTATTATTTCGCTGTAAATATACCGTTAACTCATTTCTAGAAGAAGTTATTTTTAGTGGTTTTTAACCTTCTGCTCTTTGCGTAGAAAACTATGCAAACGCTACACAATTTCTCTGTTTTTTTTTCTTTTTGGAAGTGCTAGCTTTAAGTTATCAAAATTTATTGACTTTGTAAGAAACTTGATCTTGCACAATTTAAGACATTTTTTACTCCGAAATTTTCTTTTTTATGGATTGGATAAAAAAAAAGTTACGTTGTCTACCCTCTGCGTAGATTTCGACGCATACGGGAAAACATACATTTTTGGGGGGAATTTTTGTTGTCATGGTTTTTTTTCCGAAATACGAGGTTTTATTATAGGGTGCTATCCATCGCTGACCACTACTATTTTCCATCATTCGGCCAGCGTACTATTGAGTATAAGCTTACGCTAACAAAACCGGTACCAAAGAATTGTCTTTCTCGCAAGAAAGCTGATTTATGACATCGAAATGGAAAAAAATAAGTTTTCGTCTACCAAATAAATATAAATTACATTTTTTAACTGTTTTCTCCCAGAGTTTTCAAAATGTTCTACCAAAACCTGTGAATAATATTGCATGCGTAGAAAACGACGGAAAGGTAGATAACGTGATTTTTTTTAGGAGCAAATGAAGGTTAAACTCATTAATTTTTGCGCTGTTGACAAAACAATGAAAACTTTATTTTAGCTAGCGAAAATTTCTTTTGTAACTTTAAGTAATTTTATATTTTGTAGCGTATTCTTTATTTTTTATCACTGCTTCATAGCTACTGCACTTTGCGCTTATTACAGCATCTTTGGTTTCTATTGGAATTTTTAACTAATCTCTTAAAACTGTATTCGCCAGATCCTCCTTTCTGGTGTTGTTTTGGCCACGTATTTTGCGATCTACAATTTTGAGATCTTGTGACTGAGCAGGCACCAAATCACATACCTTATCAGATTGTAACCACTCGGTTATAATCTTAGAGGTGAGCTTTAGGTTATTGTTATGTTAAATACTGCAAATATTCTCCTTAACATAAGGATACAGATCAATATTAAACGATGTAATGAATCATTTAATATTGATCTGGACCTGCCCCTATTTCCTGACCCGAAAAACAAAATTTTTTGAAAAGTTTCCATAGTTTTGTCCTACACTTGAGGCAAAAAAATTGTCCCACCCTAATGAAGGTACACATATTAAAGAACTTTGAAATTAATATAACAGTTTAAAAGATATAAACGGTTTAACAGAAAATTTTAAATTGATGCTATTGTTTTGACCACAGCTGTATGTGTTTGTTTTTTGTATTATACATTGCATGTCTCTCTGTAAACTCATTTTCGTTATAGTTATAAGATCATGTACTATTTTTTTTTTTAATATTTTTTCATTGTTTAATGATATTTATTATGTTATTTGTCCGTCTGTCCTACAACTCTTTGAAGAATCATAAACTGAAATTATAAAGGCAAAGCAAAGGGAAATAAATACACGATTGAAAAGAAGTAGAAAAAGAAAAATAAACAGAATTTTAAATTTAAATGCTAATGCTAATACTTTGCTGCTGCTGCTGCTGACTTTTGTATCACGACATTGGCATGAACTCGTACGTACATTTATTCATAGTTTTAATAGCCACTAACAGCACCAAACCAATGTCCAAACCAAGTTTTGTTTTTATTACCAATTTCTGTTGAGGAATTTTATTTTGGTTTTTGGTTCGCTCTTCAACCAACGTCAATTAATTCAGACTAACTAGCCCAACCTAACCAAACATTCATTCTACAACATCTACTCTTCTCTACGAGTACGATAATCTTCATCGGCTAAAACTGAGAAATTTACTCATTTTAACAGTTTGTTACTCACTAACAATAAGTCGGGCTCAAAGCGAGAAAATCAAAATCCCCGATTCAGTCATTTATTTGGCTGGAGGAGGGAGTATGAACATGAAAACAAGCTAAAACAAATGTTGCCAGCTCAAAATGAAAAAGCCAGTTAAACTCTTCGATAAAGTTTCAAAAGCTGCTCAGTTGTCTGCGAAACGGTGAAGAAAATGGACGTGTAAACGGAAAAATTTTAAATACAAAAATAAAAAAAGAAACAAAAAATTAAGAATTCTAAAACATTAAATGAAAAAAGTAAAACAATCTAATTGAAAAGCAAATTTAAAAAAATCATTACGAATTTAGTGTTTTTTCTTTGCAAATAAAATAAAGAGAATTGAAATTGAAGCAAAAGTAAAAGAATTTTGTATAAGTGTAAAAATAAAAAATATATAATAATTCAAAATAACCGAGAATCCCAATTTAAATCAAAAGGGGAAAAATATACATTTTCCATTTAAACTGCACGGAAATTCGCATGACTGTGTTTGTGTTTTAGTTTTTCGTTTTTTTTTTTGTATTATTTTTTACGGTTACTAAAACTATTTCCGTTGATTGAATAGTTTGGAAAATAAAATTAAAATAAAAAAAACAAATTCATGATAAATGAAAATTGAAACAAATACATTTACATACACATATGTATATAGATTTACATTGCACACACACACATACACTCACTCACACCTGTAAAATTAATGAATTGTTGCTGTTGGATTTTGCCATTTTTTTACTATTGTGTTATTTAATTTTTTTATTTTTTTTAAACGCGATCACGAACATATCTCAAGTTAATACTTTTATTTTAATTTTTGTCATAATTTTGTTGCTGTTATTTATTTGTTTATTTTGTTGTTGTATGCACCAAAAAACTATATAGAATTAATTCATTTAGATTTTTCTTAATTTTTTTTATTTATTAGCATTTTTGTAATAAATTATTGTTTTACACCTTTGTTGGAAAAGGTATATTCGATTTGTGCTGATGTTTTAATTGCATTATTCCTATATCCATCTTTAAGTAATACCGATCGACTTAGAATCTTAGTTCGCAAAGTTAAAGATGATTTTTTGAAATTTTACATACATTTATCTTAAAACTTTATTATTTATTTTTTTTCTAATATAAATTATAACCTTTATATTAGAAAAAAGAAAATAGTAATATACATTTTTTTTTAAATTGGCAGATGTCATACAATACCAACTTCGGTACCCCCTAAAATCACAAAGACGCTTTACTAAGCATAAGACGATAATCGTAAGTTCGTGTCTATCGGTCCACATTTTATTCTAGCTCTTAATCAGACCACAGTTTTGGGTAATTTTTTAAAAGCTTAAACAAAGACATAAACTTTTGAGAGGTGTATGAAATCGATAGAATATAAAATTAATTCAATATTTTAAAGATGATTTTATTTAAATATTTTACCCGACCACGTCACAATTAGCTCATAAGCCTTATATGAGAGCTAGGGACAAATGTGACAGATTGGATCGATTTTGCAATTTGATTACAGTTTATACAAAAATAATGTGTGCAACAAATAAACATAAAATTGTCATTATAATTAGCATTTCACTAAAATTTCGTATGATTTAGTGACTTTTGACAGAAGAGTTTGTATGGGAGCTATATTTGTTTACAGTATTTATTTTCAATTTCATGAAAATATAGTGAAGCCAGGCATACGCGACCTGTTCTTTGCTCACAAGCTTTACATGGGAGTCCATCCAGCCAAACGGACGAACGGGCTGACATCGTTAAAGCGACTCAGGAAATAGTTCTAAGTCAATTGGTATACTAAAGGTGGGTCTAAGACCATTACGTTACTTACATCAGCATAATCAACTTTTTAACCCCTTTCCACCTATTGTAGTGAAGAAAAATAACGATATATCTCATGTAGAAAGGCCCTAACTAGCATATTTAAAACTTAACAGGAGAAGGTAAAAACTTATTCAAAACAGTTATTGACAAAATTTTACTTTTTTTAATGCAGAACTAATTTGGTTCTCAAAACTTTTTTTAATTTAAAACATATAAAAAACTAAATTGATATAGGGCTTTTTGTATTCTCATTCCGAGCATAAATGTAACTTAGAGCTTTTTTCTGTAGTGATCAAAACAAATTATATTAAGGAAAGCTTTACATAGCGAATGTTTTCTATAGCAAAGTTTTCGATAGCGAATGCTTTCGAGAAGAGATCTTTCGATATTAAAAGTTTTCTATAGGAAAGCTTTCGATATTGATTCTATAGGTAAGCTTTCGATATTTATTTGACTTGGAATATTTTCTATATGAAATCTTTTGGTTTTCAAAGTTTTATGATATTAAAGTTTTTATGAAATCAAAAGATTTCTATAGAAAATCTTTCGAAATCGAATGATTTATATAGGAAATCTTTAGATGCTAGCATTTTTATATTGGAAAGCTCGAAATATTGATATAGGAAATCTTTAGATATTAGCATTTATATTGGAAAGCATTTTTATATGGAATGTTTTTAGTAGAAAGCTTTGGATATTAAAAGTAACCTTAAGGAAATCTATTGATGCAAATGGTTTTTAATCCGAAATATTTTGTCAAAAGTTTTATATAAGAAATATTTTGAATTCTTTCAATATCAAAAGTTTATTATAGAAAACCTTTCGACATCGAGAGTTTTATATATAATTTTTTTTTTTTTTCAAAAAGCTTTCGATATGGAATGTTTTTAGTTGAAAGCTTTTTATATCAAAAGTTATCTATAGGAATGCTTTGATATTAAAGTTTTATATAAGAAATCTTACGATATCAAATGTTTATTATAGGAATCCTTTCGACATCGAAAGTTTTATATATATATTTTTGATATAAACCGCTTTTGATACTGAAATTTTTCTATGGGAAAGTTTTAAATAAAAAGTTTTTTATCCTAAATACGACAAATGTTTTATATAAGAAATCTTTCGATATCAAAAGTTTATTATAGAAAATCTTTCGACATCGAAAGTTTTATACAAGAAAACTTTAGATAAATAATGACAGTTTTTTATGAAAAAGCTTTTGATGTGGAATGTTTTTAGTAGAAAGTTTTAGATATTAAAAGTTACCTATAGAAAGGCTTTTAATATTAAAAGTTTTCTATTCAAAAAATGTCGTCGACAAAAGTTTAATATAAGAAATCATTAATGATTCGAAAGCTATTATTTGTTGATGCAACGACACATATTTTGGTGAGAATGGGTTAAAAAAAAAATATATATTTTTTTTAGGAAAAAATTAGGGCTTTTTAGAAAATTACTTAAATTAAAGCTAATTTTGATAAAGCTAATTTTGCCTTAAATTTTTGTGAAAAAGGTGTATATAACCCCTAATACAATAACGAAAAATAAAGTTATGACAAACTTAAAATTAAATTTTCCGTACAAAATTCCTTTATGAATTAAGGTTTTATGAATTAAGGAGATAGTCTTCACATATTTAAGTTTCTGTATCACTCCATTGATTTTTAAAAAAGATGGATGGCTGCATTTTTCTCTTTTGTCTTAAATTTATATTATTACACTAAACAACACAAAAAAAACGTGTTCTAGAAAGAAATTTTTGAGTTTTTTTTTAATTAAACTTTTACGGGTAGAAAACCTTTTGTGAATTTGTGTGTGACATTAAGTTCTTTGTTGTATCTGCAGTTTGTTTCTTGATGGGTAACAAAAAATTCGTACATGAAAAGAAAATTTTCGTAAATAGATTAACATTTTTAATGTCTCAAATAAACAATTTTTAACTTATGACCATTAAACTGCTCCGTTGGCAGAACATAGTTTTTAAAATTCGCTTTTTGTAGTACAGTGTTTAGTTGCTGTTTACCTTTTGTTTTTGCATGAAAGGGGTTTGTCAAAACGAACAAGTTTTGATTTCTGTTTCTTTGTATCTATATTTTTCTGTGTTAAAATATAGTGTCAGATGTGATTTTATTAACCGCAAAAAAAAAACTGGGATTTTTTCCATACTGATTCGATCAAAGTAACAATAAAGTAAATATGGAGAATAAAAAAACATCAAGAAAAAGATCTTAACTTTAAAATATCTTATAGAAATAAATGTAAACAAATGTTTAAAGATACAGTCAAAAATTCATACATAGATTCATAAAAAATACACAAACAAATTAAATAGAAAATGTTAAAGAAACTAAAACAAAAGTCAATTGCTGGTTGTTGCCAAGGGCTCAAACTCGTCATCATACAAACTCTTAATGCAGTCGGTCGGTAGTCAGTTAAGACAGTCGGTCATAATCTTAGCCAAGAAAGAAACATAACAAACAAACGTAGCAAAACATGGCTTAAACATTAATACATAAAGAAAGAAAAAAACAAACAACTTGAAACTCGTGTCGCGTTAGCCAATCTTTGGATAACAAAGTTTTTGTTAGTTTTTTTTTATATTTTATTAATTATAAAATATATTTAAAATTAAACAAAACTTTTAGAAATTTGTCACTATTTCAACTAAAAAATCATCCGACAAAATATCCAACTGCAACATAATGTAAATTTTCCTTTACAGTGGGCCAAATAAATCAAAAGTACTCGTATTCGTATATCTAAATGTGTATGTGTTTATGAAGTCAAAAACGAAAACATTGTTTGTGCGCGAAAATTATAATATTTAACTAACAAAAAAAAACCTTTAAATGGTGCAGCAATAATATTGCTATTATTATTATATTAAAGCCTAACAATGAAATAATTTAAATTAAAAAAAAAAAAGAAAAAAGTGATCAAGAGAAGTTTAAGAAGTCAACGAAATAAGAAAAAATCAAAATAAAAAACTCTCAATTTCGAGCTAAAATATAACTCAGAAAAATAAAAAATAAATGATATATAGTGTTGCCACAAATATATATTTATTTAAATGCAACATCAGCAACATTAAATAGCGTAAAACACAAAACAAAACGAAGAAAATTCAAAGTTTTTACTTTCAACATTTTTTCTTCTTCTATTTGCTGCATTCCACCACAATTCATCATCATCATCAACTCAAACCATTATTCTTCTAAAGAAACCAAGGTAAACTATTGAGTTTTGTTTTTCTTTTCATTTAGTCTTATTTATATTATTTTTGTTTTCTGTCGGAGGTTACACAAAAGGTCAAAATGATAAATACACCTATCAACCGCCTACATTTGCTCGGGTTCTTACAGATTTTAACGTTTTTATTTTGGTTTCTTTTAATGATGGCTTTCAGAATTGCACATAAGCCATAAGAAGGTTAATTAGACTAGACGAAATAGTTGACTGTGCATAAAAATATATATATATGTATATTCTTACTAATTTACTGGAAGAATGCCGCAAATAAAAAAGTCTATTTATAAGTTAATGACGCAGGTTAGTAACGCTATTGGGTTCGTTTATAGCTAAATTTAACTTTTTCTTAATGAGCTATATATTTTCTTGGAAAAACGGATCCAAAGAAGTTTGCAGGTTTTGCGGAGTTAATTAATTTCCATTTAATAGTAATCTGCTGCTTTCCAATTTTTCGTTCAATATTTTTTTAACGAAAAGTACGAATTTTGAACCTCACCAATTATAATGTAGTTTTGTATATTTGTTCTCCTAGCTCATACAATTTTTAGAGTTCTTCAATATTTTGAATTTCACTTTGGTACAGTTTTTATGGCGGTTCAAATTTATTTTTTTTTCAAAACATACCCATTTTATATGCGTAGAACTTTTAAAACGGTTATCGGATTTTTATGAAACTATGAGCCTAGTTTCACCTATTTCAGAACATTTCCTGTTGTTTTGTAATCATTTAATTACAAAATTTAGTCATGTGTTGGAGAAGAAGGGAGAACAATTATGCCCCTGACTCAAAAATCATATCTTCCTTCTCTTAAATATAGGTTATAATGTTGACATAAAAATATAACAACCAAAAAAGTGGGCCCATGGGTCGATCGCGAAATGATATACTTTTTGAAAAACAACTCATATCATTTCATTATAAATTTTAAAATTTTTTCATAAATCGTTTGAATTTTTTTCTCCATTTTTTTCTTTCAAAATTTAGAATTATTCATTAAAATAAAAAAAAAATATGAGCATAGTTTTATAAAAATCGGATAACCGTATCAAAAGCTATGCAAATGGATATGTTTTGAAAAAAAATTTAAAAAAAACGAATTTTGGACTTTATGGACTTAAACAACCCAAAATTCAAAATTTTGAAAAACTCTGAATATTGTATTAGCAGGAGAATGTATATACAAAATTTCATCGAAATTGGAGAAGATGTGGTTCGGTACGAGTTCAAAAATTTTTGATTTAACTCATGTTCCAATGTGATATATGGTAAATTTAGGATTGACGTCTGGTAATCAGACTCACTTAGACTACGATGTCCATAGCGTTTCATTCAAATCACTTAATAAAATCTTAAGTCGGTCAATGTCTGCTTTTGTACCATTCCTTAATAATTTTTTCAATGATATAAAAATAGTAGTTTATCGACCAAAGAAAAATCAGATTTTTAGTTTTTTACGACATCTTTTTTTTGCAAACTTTAAAATTTGAATTCATCATTTGACGCATTCTAATATTTCTTTATAATGAATGCAAAATAGGGCTATATATTTTCGATTTTGACTTATGTTTGAAAACATTAAAAACAGGTTTGAAAAAAATAACACCCTGATACAACCCAATCTATTTTTGAAACACCTAGCAACATTTCTAATTTTGAAATTTAAAAAAGATTTGCGAAAGTTTTATCGATATAGTATAGAAGAAATAACTTTCATTTCCAAACTAATAAATATTCGCTACTATATTTTTTTAAGGATTGGCACTTATGTATAAAAAGAAAAAAAAAACAATAAAATATATTATAATACAGAGTGTACTTATTATTTTGACCGGCAGTGTAAACCAAAGACAGTTTTCAAAATGAACAATGAACGTATTTACCAATTTTTCTGTTTTATTCTTTTGTTTTAAAGAAAAACGTATGCAAATAAAAAGCGATATATTAATAAACAAGTATCTAGGTAAATGTAAATTGCATACTAATAATATTTTTATATTAAAACTTCTTCTATTGAAAATGAAAATTTTAATACATACATACACACTTTATTTACATACAAAGTATCTGTTGATAGATAGATAACACACAGAAAGCGAAAGATAATTACAATGATTTAATAGGGAGAGGGGCACCCTTTGTAGTCGATATAATAACATGAAGTTTTTTTTGCTTTATTTTAACATAAATATCTACAAAATTTGCCGAATCAAAGGAAGACAAAATCAAGTGATCTTGAATTTTTATTAAGGCCTTCATTTAAGCTTAAAAATTAAGTAAGTAATTGCAGACAAAATTTTTATTACTTTTTTTTAATAATTTAAACTACAACTAGTTCTAGAACACATTCACAGACTCTTCACATGATCTACTATGCCGTTATGCCTAATGTTTTTTTTTGTCACGAAATTGTCACCTTCAAACGATTAAAAAAATATGTGTATAATATTTGCAACTTTGTAACAGAATAGTAACAAAAGATAAATAAAACATTTCACGTGACTAATCCAAAATCGGATTGGTTCCAGTTCTAACACTACTTGTTGTTAGTGATAACATTTTTTCCTTAAACCTTTCAGTACTTGTGGTACGCATATATACCAATAAAGTTCAAATATCTGTAAAGGTTATAAAATTCAAATTATTTGATTTCAAAGTCTACTATTCCCTTTTCAAACGATTGTCATTGCTTTAAAACTGTATTTTTTTTTAAATATAACTGCAATCACGTGCTCAGATTGTATATGTCAAACGCATGTTTCAATTATTAAAATAACTAATTTTTACAAAAGGAGGTGAGTTTGACTTATAATTTAGAACTGGTTAGAACTTTTTACATTTTATTCCCTGGTACATATGTATACCTGCAGTCCTCTGTATACTAAAAATTATTTTTTAAATTCTCGCAGATTATACCTAAAAATTATAAAACCTGAAGAAATTTAAAAGTTTCTGGAGGATGACAGTTGATACTGATACGTTGGAAGACTTTTCTACTTCAAGTAGTAATAAGTACAACCCGAGTGATGACTGTTCTAGTGAAGAAAGTTTGTCCGATGTCGGTGAAGAATATAATATCGTACGTATTTGTACCATCGAGAAGACGACTGGTACAATAGTCTACCGTCCCCTCCAAGACCTTCCCGATATTGGAGCAGTATATTTTCATACCAGAATGTTTTAAACATAGACTATTAACTCAATGAATACACAAACTTTATTATAACATTTACGAAACTAAAGGGTTAATGTCAGAAAAATCCCAAACATATTTTTCACAGGTCTCTTTTTTATATTGTCAGGATAGTTATAAGGGCAGTTTTATCGAACTATTACCAACTTGCCTTAAACTTTAATAAAGATCGTGTAATTTTTACATTTTTCTACCTCGCATATTCAACCAAAAACAAGTAAGAAAACTGCTAAAGTCAAATATGTAACAACAATTAAACAAGTTTTCCTTAAGTCTTAGAGACATACATACATTACTATGTATTTTTTTTCAAAATTTCGAGATTTATATCATTTCCGGCTAAGGGCCTTATATGGGAGCTAGGGTCAATTGTGTACCGATGATAACAAGCTTACATGGATAACCGGCCAGGCAGTCAGCCGGACGGACATCGTTAAAACAACTCAGGGAGTGATTCTAAGTCGATTGGTATACCAAAAGGTGGGTCTCAGACCAAAAATATTGGTCTGAGACCCACCTTGCGTTACAAACATCAGCACAAACCCAATATACCGTTTCCACCTATGGCGGTGAAGGGTATAATGAGCTTCTTCGCCTAACGAAAATCCAAATCCATGTTGGACTAAAAGAGCTAAGCTGCCAGAGAAAAATTGTCAAAAGCTCGCCCGATAAATATAACTTAGAGAATTAAAATTAAAGTATAAATAGATAAAAAGTTACAACAGTTTTTAAGTTAAAAAATGAAAAATAATAAACAATCAAAAAAGGAGAAGTAAAGACCAGAAATAAGAAAGTTGTGTAAATATAAAACAAATTATCCACAACTTGCAATGCAGGGTATCTAAAATGTCGTCACTACCATTTAAATAGTTCTCAATAATAAACAATTTTTTTTGCATGAAGACAAAGTCTTTGTTTGGGTACATAAACCATGTTTTATTGTTTGCTTTTTGTAAATACAAGTGTTTAAACTTTGGCTTTAGTTTTTCTTTTTTCTTTTATTTATTTATATGTATTTTTCAAACCGTGTTTGTTGGTTTTTGATATTTGAAAACGTCGTTATCATTTTACCAAGATCGTAAATAATAATTTTACACACAGAACTTTCTATTTTATTTAAAAATGTGTTTATTCATCCGTCTGTCTGTCTGTATGTCTAGCTAACTTTCTGACGTTCCCCGCCAGGGTAAGAAGTAATCACTGCACGAACAGGGTGTTTCATTTAGCAGTTTCTTTTTCTAATTTCATAGATTACCTCGGCGTTGCCCGTGTTTTCTAAGGATTCAATGTTATCTTGTTCCACGCTTTTCCAACTGATAATTTGGGGATAAAGTTTCCCTGTTCCTATCCTGCTTAATTTTGTCTAAACTCATGCCTTTAATTTTGTAGTTTGAAGACTTTAATTTTATAGTTTGAAGATTTTAATTTTATAGTTAAGAAATAACAAAAAAAAAAATTAGTACTTTAGTATGGGAAATTAACCAACCCCTATTACGATCGTACTTTGCTCTAATCAAACACTATAGGAATTGTTCATATGTTCAATAATTCCATTTTCAATTCTTTTGGATTATACGATCTTCTCCGATTCTGCAAAATTTGTTCACAAAGTTTGAAAACTGTACCTTAAAAAGTTCAAACATACCCGATTCCGATTTGTCCTAACTGCTATTATTGACTATTAAGTCGAAAGCAGACGAAACGTAATATTTCTCGTTTCGTTTCTGTTTGACAGGAAGTAAATTAAAGCAAAAATTTGCCAAAAAAAAAGCCTTCGATCATAATTAAAGTGCGTGAAAGGAAATAGGGTTTCGCATTATGCGACATTGGGATTATTTTAAAGGGTTATTGACTTATTAAATTTTCTCCTTGACTCTGCAATATCATTTAATATTTTAGCAGCTACTTTGGAATCGTAAAGAATTACATGACGTATTTTGAAGGTGTTGGTCCGGGTTCAAAAAAATGTATATGCCAATGAAAGCACTAGACTAGTGTTTTCTAACCCCAAAAGCGTTTGGCGCTGGTAGGTGGAACTTTTGAGTTATCGCCTTTTGAAAGTGTAGGGTACGGGTGAAATCAATCAATCATCTCCGATTTTGATGAAATTTTTTGTATACATTTTTCAAGTTTATAAAATTTTTAGAGTTCTTCAAAATTTTGAATTCCGCTTAGGTTCAGATTTTATGGCGGTTAAAATTTTGTTTTTTAATTTTTTGACATATGTCTATAACATTTGATACGATAATCAGAGAACAAGGGAGAAAAAGAAAAAGCAAGATATTTTTTGAGATATCCTTAAGACAAGGACATAATTGATCTTATTAATAATTGATTGTATCGCATACGGTACAAGGAAAATACAAGAAAAAATTGCAACTTTCAAATGACGATAATTCTAAAGTTCCACCTGCTATTTAGGTCCAAACGCTTTGGAGATGTGAATATATAAGTCTAGTACTTTCGTGTAAGAATTTTCCTGACCCCAAAATCGTGTTTTACAGTGTTATCGAAATTTATTTAATTTAAATTTAAAAAAAATATCTAAATATTTCACCCTGTGCTATTAAAGTCGTAAGTAAAACATATGCGCGGTATTTGTTTTTATTTTTTCATGAATCAATAACTCAGTCAGAGTCAAGTATTTTTTTAAGATTTTTTTGTTGTTCGTTACTTTTATTTCCAATATTTTGTGGATTATACCGTTATTGTTGGAATTCAAGATTTTAGATTGAAATTCCAAAAAGTTCAAAATAAAATGTATTTACTCGAATAATTGCTCGTTATTTGTATAGAATTTTTGTGAAATAACGAATGAAAAAGAACGATCATAAAAGACATACAATTGCAAATGATGTAATGAAATAAATTCATAGATAATTATTATAATTTACTCATTTAAATGACCAAGTCAAGACAAAGAAATTGCTAATGAATTCAATGAAATTATTTTTTTTCTTCTTATAGTCTATATAAACACTAGATCTAGTAACTAGAAAATATAATTTCTAGTTAGTTAAGGTACGGAATTTATGCAATCAGCTGTCACACACACCAAATGACCAACCATCAGCCACCAATATTTGGAACGATATACATACATACATATTTTTTACAAAATTCTTTTATTTGTA
Source organism: Stomorhina lunata (assembly GCA_933228675.1). NCBI lineage: Eukaryota > Metazoa > Arthropoda > Insecta > Diptera > Rhiniidae > Stomorhina > Stomorhina lunata. The sequence continues at coordinate 70,100,189 of OW121744.1, forward strand.
TTCATTTTGTATGTGAAATTCCTATTAAGTACGTGTAGAATTTGAAAAAAGTAACAAACTTTGGAATGAAGTAGAACAGAACAGAGTATTCAATTGAATAAAATATAATTAGCAACACTAACATGTACTACCTACATATAATATATAGCGTTACCTAAAAAATAAAAGGGTGTAGGTGGTTTTAAAATAAAATGGATTTTTTACTTATTATAATGTGTGTAATGGCATTTACCAAAATACACTTAATTTCTAATATTTTGTTTGTATCTCTTTCAGTTTTGGAGATATGTCGTAACGATTTTTTTCTTTTTATATTTTTAACATTAAAAAAATTCCTACTGTAGTTCCAGACGTTTTGTATGGGCGATGATGAGTTGGTTAATAACTCTGCATTATATATGTATATAGATTTAGACAAAAAGGCTTTTTAAAATATGCATAGGAAATATGGAACTTCTTTGCTGCTATCTGTTGTAGTGTTTAATTCGATAACACTGTCGTTTGTAAAGATGAACGCTCTAACCAAAGACTCATCAACCCTAAAAAATTATATTAACCCTTTAGCATTTTAAATGACGATACATTTTGTACAATGTTTGTTCCAATGAGTATTATTTTATATTTAAAATTTTTATCAGATTCGAACCATGAATGAGGCAATAATTATCTGTCTAACCACATACTAATACTTTTTTTTTGACTATTATAAGGTCGACCGTTACGTTGTCTTTTCTATAAATTTTATGTAATAGGTAATATCGAATGTGACAATAGAAAATAGTTCATTTGACACAGTTTTCTGTACTATGTACTAAAGTGATATATTCCATTTGGTAAATAATTTAAAATAAATTAAGAACAGCTTTCTTCTTTATCGTTCACATTAATAAGAATTAATTATAACATCTATCGCAGATCTTTCGATTTGTGGGTTCCATATTTTATTAAAATTGGAAATAAATATTTTTTTTTTAACTTTTGTAATAAATTCATGAAGATTTCGACTGATATCCAAATTGATTTATCAAATCGTTAGCTTCACATGAAAAGAGAAAGTAGGTCAAAAGATTAAAGTATTTCCGGGAAAAAATGTTATAAAAAATTGTTGTTAGTAATATTTCGTTTAATATTAACATTAATATTTATTTAACTTCGAGAGGTTCTAATCCTTTGAGGATATTCGATATTTATTTATTTAGATAAAAAACTGAATTAGAAAATATGTATGTATATAGAAATTACTAGAACAAGTCAATTAGTCCTTGTCCTTGTAAATAAAACATAGGTTTTTATATAAAAAGTTAATTTATTTTTCAATATAGTCTATTCTTAGCTCTATACACTTAGTCCAAAGTTTCTTAAATTTCTTATCCGCTGATTTGTCAAGGTAGTATTTTTTGTGAGATGATTTCGTCGCTGGAGTAAAATCTTCATGTTTGGGAACAAAAAGTAGTCACTCGGCCCTAAATCTGGAGAATTTGGCTAATTAGGGAGCAATTTGTAGCTCAATTAATGGCTTTTATCATTGAAACTGCTCTTGGGTTTACCCTTGTACTTTTCAGGTGAAAAACAATTTTTTTCTTATCCAAATTCTGTTTTTTAACTTATAATATTATAATATTCGCAGATTGACTGTGCGAGTATATATATGTAGCATTTTGAAGGTATTACATGTGGATTTTTCCCGTAGAAACGGTCGCCATGACTTTATTGGCTGACATTGGCGTTTTTTTCATACCAACAGACCCTATGCTTGATCTATAGTGTGCTATGGTGTATCCTTTTTATATAGAAGGTATTGTAAAAAATGATTCGATTCCCCTTAAAATTGGTCAAAAGTAAATTTTTTAAAATATTCAATTCTTTCAAAATAGTACTAGAAATTACATGTTTTTTGTTATATTTCACATAAAATTCAAAAAATCGTTCAAAGGTGCCTTTAATTACATTTTATACAAATTAACCCTTACGTACCCATAGGCTATGTATGGGAACTATTTAAAGCCCATGGGTACGCAAGGGTTAATTTGTTTTTAAAATTTGTACTTAAAATGTATTTAAAGGCGCCTTTGAAAGATTTTTAAAATTTTTATTGAAATATAACAATAAAAACATGTAATTTCATTATATTAAAAAAAAAATAATATATTAAAAATTTTACGTTTGACCATGGTAATAAAAGGGTTAACGACATTCGATTTCAACCAAATTTCCAATAAATATGTCTACCCTTTAAAGCAATAAAAATTCAGTTCTGCTTATAAAAACTGCTAATATATAACAATTCACGTGCATTTTTTGTTACTTTGGCGAACAATTGGGTTTTTGTAGAAATCCTTTGATTTTAAGTCCAGGTACAGCTAAGGCGTTAAAGATATCGACCTAATTTTTTCTCTGTGGTAATCTGAAGGTGTTTGTTGTTAACACTCTGGAACTTTGTTTTACTTTTTTCGAATTTGAAAAAAAAAAATACTTTTTTCGTACTAGTCAAAAGTGTCTAAACGTTAGCTCATTGTAGCAAAAATGGATTTTTAAATAGGTCCCTAAAAAGTTAAACTTCTTAAAATGTCTAAAAATAATAATTTTTTTATTGCATATGCTCAGGAGTATCTTCAAGGATGTAGAATATTTTGGAAAACCCTTAATAATTAGGAAAGTTTTCAACCGATTAAATTAATATATCTCGTTGGAAAGCCCATTTAATTCTCAGTACCATGCTGTTAAACACTTTTATGAAAATATATTCTAAGTGGAATTTATTCTTCAAATATTTGGAGATACCCCTTATTTTTCCCATATAACTGGGGCCAAATGTAAAAAAAAATTAGGAGGTACGTCTTTCTTAAGTACAAAGTTTAATTTTCTTCATATAAAGGTGGGACACTCTAACATACATCTATTTATATCTGACTCCAAGAAAAGTTACTATACCACATTGCTAGCCTATGCCACACTTACTTGCACTTACTCTAGTAATTTCCCCAAGATACGAGATCAAAATGCATTAAAAATACAAACTGTTATCGATATAAATAAATATTTCACTAGCTAAATTATTTATATTAAATAAAAACATGTACGAGTATATAGATATTTTAAACTAAACAACATCTGCATTTTTGTTTCTGACAAAGGAAAAAGTTTAATAATAATTGTTGTATCATAAATAAAATCATCTGTGTAAATTTATGATTTCAAATTAATTAATTTGCAGCTACAATTATTTAGGTCATTGAACAAAAAGTAACAAGATCACATAGAATTATAAGTTTTACTTGTCATTGATCAAAGAACTCTAATGAATTTTAAACGAACTTAAGAAGTCAGTATCTAAAGGGTCTATAATTGTAGTATTTTTGTTTTTATTTTTAATTTGAATTAAAATTTCAAACTAAATATTAAATCCATTTTGGTGGAATTCAGATTTAAGCCTTTATACAATTTGTATAACTTTATAAATTCAAAAATCATTCTAAAATTTGGAATTGAAATATTTTTTTGTCTAATTCCCATCTATAAAAGGTTCTAAAATCTTCAAGCTAGTTTATCTATGAGAACTTAAAGAAGTGCCCTCGTTGTTCTAACATTCACGTTTATTGTTTTCCATTTTTATTTTATTTTAAAATAAAATTATTAATTAAATATAAATATTACTGTTTGTTTGCAAATTCTTAATATGTACTTGCATACATAACATAAGTATCTAAATATATTTTTATATATAAAAATTAAATTATAAAAAGTATCTTCGTAATTAGAGTGTGAAACTTGGCGTAAAACAAACTTAGATTTTTTTCAACAAAACCTACAATATTTAACTGAAGACATTAAAAAGGTTGAGTTGAATGAACTTAAAGGCCATGTTGCAACTTCATTTAAGTATATGACGAAAATGCCATAATATTAACTTGCATAGACTGGACTGAATGACTGAGTGACTAACTAGCGGACGGATGAAAGAAGTGGCATAATAAACATATGTACTTAAGCACACTCGGCAAACATGTCTATGATGAAGAAGAAAACAAAAAAGTTCCATTAAAAGTTTTCATCAAACATTAAATCCATAATAAGTAACATATGTTCGGAAAATATTCTTCATAAGTAAATACATGCACATAGAGAAAAATATGGTTATATGTAGTTATCGGTTTCAAATATATAATCGAAAGGAGTTATCGATATTAAGAGTTCAAACATAGCCGCCCACAAAATAGTCTTAAATCGCACAACCAAGCGTAGTTCTTTCATATTAAGTAAAAAAACAAGGAAGAAAATGCTATAGTCGGTCAAGCCCGACCATACGATACCCTTCACCACTAAGGTCAAAGGTGTTATTTTTCCTTTATAAAGACAAATATTTGCTAAATTTTGCCATCATACAAACATTTTCTCAAAACTTATATATTCAACCTGTTTCCGTCATTTGCACTTATATGAGAGCTAGGGTCAAATGTGGACCGATTATCTTTTTTTACAAAAATTATGTATGTAAAAAATAAACTCAAAATTCTCATTATCTTCAGATTTACGAGCGTTTTAGTGATTTTTGTCTTATGTGGTGAGTTTTGACAGAAGAGTTTGTATGGGAGCTATGGTCAAATGTGGACCGATTTCAACGAAATTTTGTATAGTGATTTAGGTTAATTTAATACTTGCTCGGTACTTTTTGTCATTTAAAGGGTTCAAAATTGCATTTTTGTAAAAACTTGGAAAGAGACAAAGTGGGGGACATACAAAAACCATTTTCAAAGTTTTTGAAACACGTGTAAAATTTCGAAATATTCGCCAAAAACTGTTTTCGGGTAGGTCGTAGTACTAATATCTCTCACATTTGCAGAGCGATTTCAAAATTTTAAACAGTTTCGGAAAGTCAAGGGATCAAGTTTTTATAATCTGTATGCTTGGGGCTTATATTCTATGAAATTAGGTAAGTTTTTATCGAAAGTTTTGCTCTTTTATAAATTTGTTGATAATCCTTAAAATTCAAAAGCAATTATTTCAATATTTCTCCTTTAAAAAACTTATTTTGTTTTATATAGTCTTTTAAAGCTTTTAAAACTTTACAAAAGTTATTTAACTTTCTTCAAAGTTAAAATTTTTCGATTGAAAACAAAATACTTTTTAAATTAATTTCTTGTAAAAATGTTTTCATGCCGTATTACCATATTAGTATGTAGTATTTGGCCGAATCGGTTTATGAAAAGCTTTATAACTTTTAGGTTTTTCATCTGATTTAAAGAAGACTACGTTTTATTAGGAACTAAATGCAGAGCTATGGGTCGATAAGTTGATGAACCTCGTTAAAATCTGTTTTTTGCGTATAACTCTTAAATTAAGACGTTTTTCTGAAATTTGTCATATACTCAACCAGGCCTCCCAGATTTGCCGATTTATCGGCATTTTGGCGATTTTTGACCTTAAAAATAGTATATTCAGATTTTGGTTAGAAAATTGGCGATTTTTAAGATAATATCGAAAAGCAACCTTACTTCAAAATTTTAACAGTTTTTTTTTATCATATCGCACTTGTTCAACAAGAGGGTATTAACTCAAAATTTTTCAATTTTCACTTTTAGAAGAAATTGATGTGTAGTGGTCTTATCTACCCATTGTAAAAATCTGACATCATTTTCACTATAATTTTGCCAGTTTATATGAAAGTAGTAGTGAAATAAAATAGTTTTTTGACTCTATTGAAAATTTGAAAATTTTGAGTTAATACCCTCTTGTTGATCAAGTGCGATATATAACAAATCAGAGATTAAAAAACTATATTTCAATAATTCCGATACATTGGAATTTACAGATTAAAATTTTGGGAACGAAAAAAATATGCTATATAAATTTTTTTCTATAGAAACATTTCAATATACATTTTTTTATGAAAAAATGTTCAATTTAAAATTGTTTTCGCCGAAAAATATTCATTATAGATTTTTTTCTATAGAAACATTTTGTATTAAATTTTTTCATGTAATAAAATTGTTTCTATCGAAAATCTCCCTATATACATTTTTTTGTAAGGAAGAATTTTTAATATATATTTTTTTAAATAGAAACATTTACCATGTATAGAAAAATTTTCTACATAAAATTGTTTGTGTAGAAAAATTGTTCATATATTCCATATTTTTTGTGTAGAAGAATTTTCGATATACAATTTTAAAAAAAGGGTTTTTAAAAATTTTGGGACGTCAAACATTTAATTAAAAAGTTTTACTGTAGTGTATTGCACTAAGATCCCAATTTATTACAATTACATATTTATTATTGTAATAAATAGTTTTTTGGTAAACCAATTTCTTGTATAGAATTTTTTTTATAAACATTTTTAGTATAGAAAAATTTTCAATATAAGATTTTTGTAAAGAATTTTTAATATAGAGAAATTTTCAATATGACTTTTTTCTTTTGGAAAAATTTTCAAAATGAAACTTGTCCTATAGAAAATTTTTCAATAAAAGTTTGTGCTATAAAAAATTTTCAATAAAATAATATTCTGCTTTATTTATGATATATTTTTGACAATTCCGATATTTTGCCGATTTCTGAACATTTACTGCCGATAATGCCAATTTTTTGGAAAAATATGCCGTTTTTTAACGAAAAGTTTCTGGCAGCCCAGCCTATAACCCAAGCTAGGTCGAGTTTTTTTTAGTGTAACAGTGTAATAGGTAAATTTATTTAAATACAAAATTTTCAATTTGACCCAGCCAATTGGACTTCTTCCTCTAGTAAAAACATATAAATTTCCCTGCGTGTAAATATTTGCAAATATGTACATATGTATATTAGGGTGGGTCGATTTTTTTAGTGAACAATCGTATAGCAAAATCGAAATCTGCACCTAATTCTAAGAAAGTTTCCTAAGAAACCAGGTGTCTAAAATGAAATCCTAGCTAGCGCCGCAAGGCCAGAAAATATTCACTTCCTACATATTGAATAGAATTTTGGAAAAAAAAAAATAGTTTTGGATATAATTCGATATCTTGAGAACTGCTGAAGATATCTCAGTGAAACTTCAGGTGGACAAAGCTTTTGAGTTTCCACAAAATATGAGCTACAGTAGAGCTTAGTAGAATGCCATTAGGCTCCCAAATGTGAAACCAAAGTTTAACATGTCGAAGAGATTTCGTTCTTAAAATTCACCAAAGTTAAATTTATGCTCTGAACGTATATCTGATTATACACTTGGAAAGAGCATTCAAATATCTATTAAAACTGTGTTTGACTGTGTGAATATCTCATTTATGTTTCAAGATCTTTAGTGTTAAAACTTTGCTTCGTTCAATTATCATAAAATTTTAATATATATTTGACGAATTGTTATGTGCAACAAATGTTCAACACTAAATATCTTGAAAGATAAAAGAGATAATCACAAAATTAAAACTAATTTTAATATATATTTGAATGCTCTTTCCAAATGTATAATCTAATATACGTTCAGAGCATAAATAGGACTTTGGTGAATTTTAAGAACAAAATTACTTAGAGATATTAAACATTGGTTTCACCCTTGAGAGCCCAGTGGCATTCTACTACGCCTTACTGTAGCACATATTTTGTGGAAACTCACCAGCTTTATCCACCTGAAGTTTCACTGAGATATCTTCATCAGTTCTCAAGATATTGAATTATACCCAAAACTATTTTTTTCCAAAATTGTATTCAATATGTAGGAAGTGAATATTTTTAGGCCTCGCGGCGTTAGCTAGGATTTCATTTTAGACACCTGGTTTCTTAGGGAAACTTTCTTAGAATCAGGTGCAGATTTCGATTTTGCTATACGATTGTTGCGTTTTTTGGCTCCCATACAAATCGACCCACTCTAATGTATATGTATGTATATAAATTTTTTAATCAATAAATCTTTGTCTTGTTCGCAGAAACTGCCACCATAGAATACAATAAAAATTAACAAAAAAATTTCAATAAATCAAAAAAGAAAAATAATATACAATAAAATAAAAAACTTTACACAAAGGAATTTAGCCATCATTTTTGCTCTTTTTTGTTTATTTTTGAATTTGATGTTGGTAGAAATTTTAGATACAAACATTGGCAATAATAATTCAATCTAACTGAACCAAACCGAACCCGAACTGAACTGAATAACTCAGACTTATTGAATAAAAAATGTCTGTGACAAATATGAGTCATAATCAGGAAATTTTTTTTGTTCTCGTATACGGTTTTTTTAAACAAATAAAACAAAAATTTTTCTTTCTTCTACAATATTTTTAGTTTTATTGTTTCTGTTACTTTTATGGAACGACATACAAATTAGACGACAGATTTACAAACAGTTACAAATTTATTATTTGTTGAATTTGTATCAAAAATTTTATTATGGAAAAAACAAGTGCATGCCTAAAATTCATGTAATTTGTAAATAAATTTGATTTTGTTTAAAAAACAAAATGATAAAGAAATTAAAAAATTGTTTAGACATCTGTATCTCGATAGGAAAGGGGGTTATCTACATACATATATAAGATAAACTTAGTTTAAATTATTTCGATTGAAAGAGTAAATTGTTGGTTTTCGAGTTATAACTCATAAAACTTATTTGGTTGTTTGAAAACTACTTTTTTATTAAATATAATTTTCGTATAATAATGAAATATGTTATTAAGTTATAATAAATCGCTGAATTAATATGCAAAGGCACTACTTGTAATTTTTTTGGAAATATACAGTCCTGACTTGACACTAAATGCCTTCTTCATGTTTCGAATAACAACTGAGCAACATTAAAAATCATCATGAACTGAACACTTGCAACACTCAAAATCATGTTTTTAAGTGAATTTTTGAACTCACGGTATGGGTACATTTATACTAAAAAAATGTCAAGCTTTATTATCGTGATGCCTGATTTTAGCTATTGACATTAGTTTTGTCTGTTCCCGATACTTATAAAGTAGCCCTCGTATGATAAAAATTCTGCTTATTACTCTCTATATTTAAAAGCACACATACTGTCTAGACTTAATTGAACCTATTCAAAACAAGTAAAAAAGTGCTCTAGTCGGTCAATCTCAACCATACGATACCCTTCACCACTAAGGTCAAAGATGCACTTTTTCCTGAATAAAGACAAATATTTGCTAAATTTTGCCTTCATACAAACATTTTCTCAAAACTTATATATTTAAGCTGTTTCCGTCATTTGGACATATATGAAAGCTAGGGTCAAATGTGGACCGATTATCTCAAAATTTGGCAAATTGATTAAAAATAAACTCAAAATTCCCCTTATCTTCAGATTTACGAGCGTTTTACTGATTTTTGTCTCATTTACTGCGTTTTGACAGAAGAGTTTGTATGGGAGCTATGGTCAAATGTGGACCGATTTCAACGAAATTTGGTACAGTAATTTTGGTTTACATAAGCAGTATATTTTTTATTCATGAACAAATATTACTTTTTGTGGCCAAAATATCAATTCCGGGAAGTGGCACCTATGGGAGGTACCATAAATAATGGACCGGTTTTGACGAATTTCCATTGTCCCACTATCAAAAAAATTATCTGTGCCAAATTTCATCACATTATCTTTGTAATTACGACCTGTAGTTTGATTACATGGTTTACATGGGGGTCCAGCCAGCCAGACGGACGGACTGGCATCGCTAAATCGACTCAGAAAGTAATAAGTCTAAGTCTATTGGTATACTAAAATGTAGTTCTAAGACAAATATTTCTTTGTGTTACATACATCAGCACAAACTTATAATACCCTTTCCGCCTATGGTGGTGAAGGCTATAAAAGGTATATCAGCTCTCAAAACATAAAATAAGTTATTTCTTTATCGAAAAAAAAAGGAAATTTCTTTTTGAGCAACCCAATATTTTATTTTCTAAATAAAAAGACTAAATTTTTTAGTCTGTCTCTTCATTTATTATACATAGCAGTAATTAGATAAATTATTCCCATATGAAAAATGCACAAGTCACGTAAAATTTGACATGTAAGTATTAGAAAAAAAATATTTGTACATTATTCGCACATTCAAAATTGGACAGAAAAAAGTTTTTTTTGTTTAAATTGAATGTAACTCTTAAGGTTCTATTACACAGGTTAATTTATTCAAATATTTAATTAATGATAATTTTGAGGAAATAACATGACACATTTAAAGGCAGACCGACAACCAACCACAATTAAGTTAAAAAGCCTTATCCGAAAGTTTATATTTTAAAGCAATGATTTCATCTAGTTGAGAATAAACCTTTTCCAATGTAGGCGGATTTAAAAAAATACTAGTATTTTGCCCTCATCCGAATGAGTTCAAATATTCAAGGGACTATTTTGTAGCAGTTCGAACCAATACCAATCTGGGAGTTAATTTTTTTTAGTAAAAAATACTTAATATTTATAAGAACTAATACTTTTTCGCATTTGGGTTAAAATTCGCTTATATATTTTTATATTCCGCTATTTTGCTGTTAAAAATTAAAAAAAAAACAAATTATGACCTTTGACCCCAGGAAATATGAAAATAAAACTTAGGTACAATTTAAAAAGCATATAATAAAAAAATTACATTTTCGAGAAATTCTACGATTTTAAATCGTAGGTACTGCAAAATGATTCAAGATATCGACATCATTTTTTCTGACTTAGAAATCCTTAAATTTGAAAGAAATAAAAATAATCCAAAAGAAAATATGTATTTTTATATGCTTGTGGTTTCCACCCATATCAATTTTATATATTACACAACAAAGTACAAGTTAAGATTATTTATGATGATATTACGTGGAAGAAGAAGAAGAAGAATCTTAATGAAATAAAGGAGAAGGAAGCTGAACTGATGCCACTTAATCCCATGAAAAAATTTAAGAAGATAAAGAAGAAACATAAGATGTTTAAGATACGAGTACAAACCAACCCAACACTTGGTTAGGTTTACTGACCTTTCAACATTTGCACATACACATTAGACCGGTTCAGAGAGTAGAAATTGGAATAAGTTTTATGTTGTTTTTAGAGTCTAAAACTATAATACAAAAAATTTCAAATCAAACTTTCAATTGAAATCTGCAGCGGAAATCGATTAATTGTTTAAAAAGTACTAAGATCAACTTAACAATACTTAAGCTTTAATCGCTTAAGTATAACGTAAATTAACTAAAAAAGTACTTAATTTTCGGACTTCTAATCAATTGCTGTCATTTACGTTTTTAATTGTAGGTACATTAGTTTTTAAATAATAAAATAAGACCTATCCAGGAGGGACTTAACACTTTTCAGACCGGTCTAATAAAAATAGTTACTAAATTTATTTAGACATAAATATGTTATCTATATATTTTACGGACATTAGACCTGAGCTTCAAAGTTAATGTAATTTTTTTAAGGGAAAAATTGTATTCCAAAGTGTCAAAACATTAGAATTACATATTTGAAAAATTTAGCATTTACACCACCAAAATGGTAAAATATTCCAGTTAGCATAATGTCAAACATTTTCTGAGACCATAGTTCACTCCTCTACTCGTAAGTGAAGTAATTTAGTAACATTGAAGGTCCTCGGAAAAGAAATTCTGGAATGATAGTCATTAATTAATAACTTTTGTTAAGTGTTTAGAGACATAATTTTGTCATGTAAATATTTTCTCGAGATTATGTATATTAAAATCATTTCCGGCATGGGTCTAAAAAATTAATTATGGTCAAGTGTGGACTGATTGTATTTTTTTTTTTTTAAGAGAAGCAACACTCAGGCAAATACTGCCTATACAATTGTATATAGAGTATATACGAATTGGGTTACCTTCTTTGGAAAGGGGTTAGTAGAGAGGCGAAAGGTGGTGAAGGGAGAGATAAAGCTTTATATTATTCAGAACAGTGAAGTTGCGAAATTTGTTGTTATTTAAACGCATTGTTTAAGCTTTTTTGTTCTACATCCAATTTTATTTATTTTTCGTCAACGTGTTATCGTCGGCGTGTTATTGCTGTAGGCTTATCGCCGACGGAGGATGCTGTGGTAATTATTAATTTTAATAGAAATTAAAAATTACAGAAATTGATGTTGCCGAGACCGGGGATCTAACCCAGTCTCAATATGTTATGTCGACATACTTACCAACTAAGCCACAGCGCCCACAAATATGGACCGATTTAAACAAATTTGGATACAAAAAGTACATATGTAATCATCCCTAGCTCGAATATCATCTCCTTAGGAATCGTGTTCCCAAAACTTTTTTCTTATATGTTTTACAGCGTAAAAAATGTTTTGGGAACACTATTCCCATGGGACATGATATTCAAAATATGCTGAAATTGGTGGCCAAAATCTTAACTCCAGAGGTCAGTCCTATCGGAGTTAACCTAAATTTCGATAGTTCCAATACCAAATTTCATCAAATTGTCTTCAAAACTGAGAACTGTATTTTGATTGCAAGTTCACTAGTTAGACAGCTGGTTATTAAGACGGACCTTTTTAAAACGACCCAGAAAGTGATTTTGAGTCGATCTGTATATTTAATGTAAGTATGGGTCTTCATCGCCGTGGTATAGTAGGTTAGTAATCCGCCTAGCATACCAGAGGTCCCAAGTTCGATCCCCGTCCAGACTGACTTGAAAAAATAAATTTTTAAAAAAGCGGCGGTTCACCTCATAACTCTGCTAGCCACTGGTTATTGAGTATTGGGCTTTATAAAACTTCTCAAACTACTTGAATCATATGTCCCTTTTAATGAGTCTAAAAATAGAATCGGATGCAGAGAAGTACCCCTTGTTCCAATTAAAATGTTGTCGGGGAATTATATACATATGGGTCTTCACACTTCTAAGCATTACATACACCAGCTCAAACTTATAACTCCCAAGGGTATATAAATAAAAGAGTCAAAATAATATCAAGTTATTTCTAAGGGCAAGTCTACAGCGGATACTTATGTGTAACTGGGTGAATAAATATGAGGGGTCTTTGTGTTGTTTATAATATTGTACTGGTTGGACGAAAACGTAAAACCTATTGTACTAAAAATATATAAAGTAAATTCACACCAACAAACATTAGCATATAAATAAATACGTTTCGAGCCTGTAAAGCAATAGAGTCATAACTTAAAACAAATGATTAAAAAGTTTTAAAATTGTTCAAGACAATCATGATATTTTTTAATCTCATAATTTCTCTATGAAAAATTTTTAATTTTTAGTTATGACACTCTTGCATTTAAGGCTCGACATGTACGTGCGTTTTATGAAAACAAAATGTATAGATAAATATATTGTCTTCTTAACAAGTTAATAGGGGCACTATAGCACCAGTACCAGCAGTTGATGGCAAGTGAATTTAAGCTGGTTTTTTAACTTAACAACAAAAAACTTTGTCTTAAACACCAGAAACCCAATAAGAAAAATTTAAAACATAGGAAAATAAGATAAAAAAAATCACTTGTATCTATCTACAATATTTATGTACATACATACATATCTAACAATATAATGTAGATACTTTTTACATTTTATACTTGCATCAGATCAGATATAAATACTTTTAGTTACCCAAATACAAATACTAAGTATGTACATTATATTGGCTATTGTACTCGAATATCTAAACATTTGATGCCTGTTACTTACATTGCTCGAAACTTAAAAAAAATAAAAAAAAAATATGTTCGATGTAAACTTTTCATCAATACATTGTACCATTATTGTTGGTTTGATCGTCAACAGGGTAACCAAAGGAAAGAAAATTTCATTTTGAGGCCTATACTATTTTGAATATAATAAAACTATTGTAAACATTTTTTAAATTTTAATTCATTCATTCATAAAAATATTTTCACTTCCAAAAATTTTCACAAAATCCTAAAAACAACTAAAAAATTTCGAAAATAGTCAATATTTTCAATACGAGACTTTAAATACAATTATCAATCCAATTTATAGGTTCAATAGTATTTTTCAGAAAAAATGTCATAATATGTTTATTATATAACTTCAAAGGTTGGGTATATTAGTTTGAAAGTACTTTTTTGAACGTTCTCGTACTAAATCGTCAAGACAAGAATTATGGCATATTTAAAGGCATTTCAAGATTAGGCCTTAAAATGTTTGCTTCAGGGCATTATTTTGCATTATTCATGTTTGCACTTCGGATTCACCATTTGAAACCGGTTGGCTTACAATGTGCCATACTTACCCGTATTTCTCTCTTTTTAGTCATGTTGGTTTTGTTGTGTATTACATATATTTTTTTACTTGTCTCAAATCCACGGAGGAATGAGAGGGCGTCACTCTACATTCGCTATTTGTATTTTTCTAAACACAATTAAACTCGTAATAAAAGCACAATCACAAATGCATACAATAATAGTTGGCTAAACTGTAACAAAACTATATTTTTTTTATTCGTATGTAGAACAGGAACAGGTATCTTTTTGTGAGTATTGATTAGCAAAAAAAAAGATATATAACATAACAAAGAAATTTAAATCAAATCGCTATTTACAATTAGAAACTATTCGGGTATCATGTTTTATAGAAATCTTAACTTGGTCTTGGAGGAGTCTAATGTTGTTTTTTTAGGTATAAAGGCCAAAGTCGTGCCAAAAAACGCAAAAAAATGTTTGTAGTCTAATATCTCTTAAACTATAAGAGAAAATGTTGTACAGTAATCATGTTCAAAGTGAACCTCCGTGGTATAGCAGGTTAGTCATCCGCCTAGTATACCAGAGGCCCAAGTTCGATTCCTGGCCAGACTTACTTGAAAAAATAAATTTTCAAAAAAGCGGTGGTTCACCTCATAACTCAGCTAGCCACTGGTTATTGAGTATTAGGCTATGAAAAACTTCTCTAACTAATGCATTTGTCGTTCGGAGCCGGCGTTAAAATGTAGATCCCTTTCAATGAGTCTAAAAATAGAATCGGATGCAGCTCATTGTCTGAGAGAAGTACCCCTTGTCCCAATTGGAATGTTGTCGGGGAATTATATCTATATATATATATATATATATATATATATATATATATATATATATAATCATGTTCAAAAATGGATCGGTCCAAATTCGCGAAATTTGGTCCACTGTAGAGCCCACTGTGCTACCGGTAGATACGTCCTTAAATAAAAGCAAAAGGTCCTCTTCTATTAATGTTTCAAATTTCGTCCTTAATCGTTACAGTAGTTTAGAAATTACTGAGTTAATACCAAAAAAAAAACTCATTTAGACGACTGCCTTTTTGCTGTTCATGGATACTTCATTAAACAATTTGAAATGTTTTTGGCGAGTCCTATTGTGTTCTTCATTATACTTTTTACGTGGGCCCAATAACTCCCAATTCGTCTGAGTTCTGGACAGTTAGGCGAAGTTCCTTCTTCTGGCACTTAAACGACATTATTGTTTTGATACCACTCCTTGGCTGATTTACAACATTTAGCGCATAGTAGCCAACGGCTGCAACAAGAATGTGGGAAGTGAAGGAAGATGAAACTGAAAAATGTTTGCATTTACTTTTGTTCAGTTGTTAATCTGAGCTTTTACCTTTGGTTTATAAACATAATTCGTAATGATTGTGTTTTTAAAATAGGTAATAATGCGAGGTTTTCGATCTGTTTAAAAGTAGGGATACTCCTCCTAAAGAGATGACCTAACCAATCATCAAAAATCGTCGAGGAATAGGTTGTCCCCACAAACATTTGTTGGCTTTTATCAATGAATTGTTTGTTACATTAATAAATAAATGTAACAGATTGGGATCAAGTGCGAATGATTTTTCTATTTTAATAATATTTACATCCCGACAACTTTGTTATTTGTTGACAAATATTGTTTAGCAAATTTTGTTTTCTTTTAGGTTCGGAGTGTTTTGTCTACATTTTCTCTTGCATCGGCAACTTAAAAAGTCTTTCCGACTTTCCTCAGTTTCCGGGCATAGGTTTCATTGTCTTTAATACAGCAATTATATTTTGTTAAGAAATTGCAATGCAGTTTTTAGCTTGTTGTTTCACTTCCTTATATCTTCTGGAATTGTAATGCTTCACATTTTATAGTTTATTCGATTTCAGTCGCTCACTTTTCTTGACTTTTCTGACAAAAAATTCCGAACAATTTGCTTTATATGCCACTTTTTTGTTGGGCAAGTTAGGATTTTTATCTAAAAGACACACAATTTTGTTTGCCTTATTAGGATCAGAAATACCCTTTTCGCTACCGAACTCATTATACTTCCTAACAAACCCGAGAACCGTATTTCGTGACACATTTGCTTCCGAGGCAATCGATTTAAATGTACGGCTTGGATGTTTTTTTTTTTTAATAAATTTCACTTAAAATTACTTTTTGACGGGAAAATGTTAAAATTTTAAGTGATATCTATCTACGTAATTCCTTCTACGAATGATGGACCAAATAGCACAGCTTGTTTTTTTATAACAGTTTGATGAATAGGACAGAATTTGGCGAAGTATTTTTAAATAAAGATTGTGTCTAAACTTTTTTTATTTACTGTATTTCCCTATAAAGCTCTAATTTAGCACCTATTTGGAACAAAGGCAATTATTAAACAAACAAACATGAATATTTTCAATATTATTAATAATAGATATATATGGATGTATAATTGGCGACATCGTCGTACTTCTTGTACGAATCAATATTTGTGTGAATATATGAATGTATAAAATATTAACTTTATTCAAAACAAAAAAAAAATAAATAAAAATTATACCAGTTGGACTGGTTCCAATAGCATTCAGAATCTGTAGTAGCTGTAGCTGCAGCAACGGCAATGTTCGTTCAAAATATTCAGAGTAAAGGTAAACCAAGAGCAACTGATTATTTTGGTTTGAAGTTGTTGTTGTTGCCGACGATTTAACAGTAAACAGCAAAACAGCTGTTCGTATACTTTTCTGTTGTATTGTCTCAAATTTCAATTTTTTTTACAATATAATTTTTTTTTTTTGTGATTGTTATTTTTTTTATTGTTTCATACCATATTGTATTTATTGGAATGAGAATGTTTATATTATATTGCTGGTAGTTATCAATTTACTACTACTTTGTATATTATTTTTTATTGTATTCATATATTTTTATATTTTACATGTCCCAGTATTTTAGAGGTTTTGGTTTTTAGTTTTCTTGTTTATCTTAATTTCTAAAATTTACTCAGGTTTTAGTTTATTTTTCGATGGTAAATAGTTAAAATAAATAGAAAAAAATAATTGTTTTCACAGCAAGTTTTCATTAATTAGCATTCAAATATATTGAATATATTTTTTGTTATATTCTAAAAAGTAACCACTTCAAAATTTATTTCTGTATATTTAAATACAGATATTTTCACTTTTATCTTTTTTGTTTCATTTGTTTATATAAATATTATGATAATTTGTATTTTTATTATTTTTTATTTTGACATTGACATTTACCCGACGAAACACACTCACACTTCAAAATCTTCTATACAGACAACAGAAAAAAGATATCTGCAACTAAAATATGGAAAACATCACTGTATTGATGATTGGATGTTTGTTTGTGAAAAAAAGTTAATTTGACTTCTGATCGCTGATTGGTCACCTGTAAGATTCTTTATCCATTTATTCATTATAACCTTCCCTACCATAGAAAGAAAGGGTATACTGGGTTTGTGCTGGTGTTTGTGACCCATAGAAATATTAGTCTGACACCCTACTCAGAATCACTTTTTAAGTCTTTTTATTTTAAACTATATTTCGGGAAGAAAATTCGGAGCTATCCCGAAAGATTTTGTTTATTTTTAAATTTTAAAGTAAAAAAATATAACAAAAATTTTCAATTATTCATACAAAAATTTTAAAATTTCAAAATTTGTACTGAAATAATGTGAGTTATTTTACAAAAGGTCTATCTATTATTTTCCGATCTCCCCATGGCTTTTTGGTTTTTGTTTTTTAATGTCAACGCTATAATCCATATTTTAATGAAGAATAAAGAAAACGGTAGATATGATTTTTTATATATTCTTGAGTTAAGGACATTCAGTAAAAATTATCAAGCTTTAATACATAATCTTTAAAAGCTCTGAAAACTTTGCTTCCCATAGCATTTATACGCTGAATATTGGAGTATTGGAGAGTAATGTGTGCATATAAAGTTAATATTGATCAGTGGTATTAACTCAGAAATTTCTAAACTACTAGATGGATTTTGACAAAATTTCGAACGTCAATAGAAGTTACTGTTTTAGATCAATGTTTAAGAACGTGTCTGTCGGTAGTACAGTGAGCTCTACCGTGGGTCAAAGTTACCTAATTCAGAGGGGTTACTGCGTATCTCAATTCGAAAATGAAACTGTTCGAATTTGTATGCTTAAAGCATTGTGTTTCAAAAATTATTTCATTCGAATCGTAGATAGGTAAAACCTTTGGGTCCTTATAACTTTCAACAATTTGGTCCTATCCAAAAGATTTTTACATTTTCGAAAACTTCTTAAAAAAATAAGAAAAACACTACCTTATCATTTATAGTTTAAGAGATATATGAGTCAAAAAAAAAATTAATATCATTTTTTAACATTACTTTGTAATTTTCACAAAAATCTCTAAAACTAAACAAGGTATTACAAACATTTTTGTACACAGTACGAACAAAAATGCAGAATACAAAATTAAATCGATATCTTAGCCGTACCTAGACTTAAAATCAAAGATTTCGACTAAACCCCAATTTTTCACCAAAGTTTTAAAAAAGCTCGTGAGTTTTTATAAGCAGAACTGAAATTATTTTTGCCTCAACTATATTTTATAAATGTGGTTGAAATCGGCTGCCATTAACCCTTTTATTACCGGGGCCAATAGTCAATTTTTTTTTCAAAATAGGTACTAGAAATTATTGTTATATTTCAATGAAAATTAAAAAAAATCGTTCAAAATAACCTTAAATTACATTTTTATAGAAATTAACCCTTGCGGAATGGTTTCAATTCCGAACGGAATTGGTGACATGCCTGTATATATGATGGAAAACCCCGATCTTATTTGCAATACAAATTAAAATAACATTAAATATTTGTTGTGATAACCGATTCTTATATACTACAAAAACATAGGTCACATAAATGAGTACTGAATAGAAATATATAGTAGTAGCGTTGGTCCACAAGAGGTTGAACCATTGAATAAATTTAAAGGTAATTGACATTTAAAATGCGTTTCATTCACGAAGCTCTTTACTTACTCTGATGCCGTAATTCAATTTGCCAATTATTACCAACATATTTAAGCATAATGAAAAAATGCAACAAATTGAATATAATAATTTGAAAAAATGCAATATTACGAATAGAAATATGTTAAAACGCGGCTGCCAGATTAATTTATCTATAGTTTACACATTTTGTAAGTCTTTAAAATCATACAATGAAAAATAGGCTTTTCTGACTATTTTATAAAAATTAACAATTTTTATTATCGGTTTCTAATGGTTATTTTTAAATATTTCATCAGGATAGAAGAAATCATCTGGCTGCTCTGGTTGCAATACTCCATAAAAATAAAATAAAAAATGCAATAAGTGGCTCATGCGCGCGTGTTCATCAGATGATGATATGATGAGTTTTTTTTTGCAATTTTTTTAGAGCGTGCCTATTTTTGTATTGTAATGCAAATCCAACATATATGTTAAGAGTTATTTTAATTTGATTTAAGGTTGAACTTATTTATTTATATATTATTTAGCTATGATGTATGTGATTGTGTTTTTTTTTTGTACTGATTTTATGACAAACAAGACACCATCTCATCAATTATGTCCAATTTATACAAATTCAATATTTAAACAATTTTAAAATAAAATGTAACCTTGATATTAACGAAAATTCAAATTGCGTTGGTATCATTTAAATTGCCATTTAACGTGTTACTTTTTTCTAATTGTCAAACAAACTGACATACACGCATTATCTAGACAAAAGCCAGCAAATTTGTTTAAAATCATAAAATAAAAAAAAACAAAATGTAGAAGCATAAAATAATCATAAAAATTGTTGTAAAACGTTTCACAAAAGACTCTGGTCAAACGAACAGACAGACAGACACTCAAACAAAAACGATATAAATGAAAAACGATCACAATTCGAAATTCATACATAAATTTTTATTTAAATTGTGGGACTTAAATTTTACTCACTGGTTTTTATTTTATAGCTTTTGTGTATTTAAAACAAAAAAATGAGACAAATTGAAACATTGATTTTGAATGTTTGTTTTGGATTTTTTTGCAAAAATTTGCGTCATTTACAACAATTATAATTACACACTACATATCGCCAACCCAAATCAAAAAAGGCATAAAAACTAAAACGATTCATGTGCAATTTCTTATTAATTACACTGTGCTAGTGTGAAAAAGTAACAAACGCGTGATATATCTACCAAAGTTGATTCTGGCGCGCAGATTTCAATAGAGGTATTAATTTTTCGATGTTAGCTCAGATAAAGAAGATAATTGAATTTTTTATTTGGAAACCCCTAACCATATTATTATGATTAAAATAGTCGAACATTTGGAGATAATTCAATGAAATTTGGCTCATGTGCCTTTCTTGGAACAGGAATAATGCCTACGAAATTTAGTTTAATTCGTTCGATTAGTTCAGATACCTCACATATATAAAATTTACCTGAATTAAGTTTTGTGAATATCATGGAGCATACTCTTAGGATGCGAAAAAATCGAAATCGAAAACCCTAGATAATAAACCTATGCAAATCATTTTTCGCATACATTGTTTGTATAGCAAAAAATACATATTTATATACCAAATTTTTTTGATTTATCTTCAAATTTAAGATAATTTCAATCATAATAAATATGGG
The DNA here is from genome assembly GCA_933228675.1 of Stomorhina lunata. NCBI lineage: Eukaryota > Metazoa > Arthropoda > Insecta > Diptera > Rhiniidae > Stomorhina > Stomorhina lunata. Next base: position 70,121,026 of record OW121744.1, read on the forward strand.
TAGGATTTCCTAAACAAAAAATTGAAATATCTTCCTTATCTGAGCTAACATAAAAAAATTAATGACACCATTAAAATCAGCGTGTCCGAATTATTTTTGATAGATATAGTACTTAAAAAAGTTCCAAATTCAAGCACAGTGTTATTTATTTGATTTGGGATGCAATGATCGTGGGCTAACATAGAAAAACACTTGCTTGTCGATTAATGTTTATAATCTTAGTTACTTACATTCGATTTTGATAAACTTCTTTTTATGGTAATTCAAAATTATTTTGTGACTTTTTTGATTTTTTCGTCATTAGCAGTCTATTTGGGGCGTCCACTGTGTTCGACTCGTTTGAACTTTGTACATACTTCTTAACGGTTGATTTTCCTTGTGCAAAGTCCGAAAAATATTTTTAAAACCAAGACTTAGCTCCAACAGTATTTATTGCTGTATTGCCAGTTTTTTTTTTTAACTTAAAAATTGTCTTCACTAGGAATGACTCACATACTAATGGACCGATTGCTGTCATACTTGTATACACGTAACTTATGAGATTAAGGGCTAGGAAATAATCTAATGGATTGAATACTAGTAAAGTCATCTAAATGTCAACCAACAAAATCATAAGCTCACCTGTTTGTAAAATATATTGAAATACTATTCTAAAAAGAATGTTGAGCGTTTTGTAAAAAATAAGAACAATCGGTTCAAATTAAATTGAAGCTCCTTAATAAAAAGATGCTAAGAAATACGATGTGTGTGTGTGTATTAAATTATTTCTATGAATATATATTTAAAAGTTAATGAATTTGGTTAGTTAAAAGTTTTAAAATTGATAAACTTATGTTAAATCAGGAGAAATATTGGTAAACTACGTTCTTGTCAATTAAATTACTGAATCTCATCTAAATGAAAATTTTCTTTTTCTTTTCTCCAAACATTTTTACAAAATTGCAGTTTGCTTATTATAGCTCTTCGGCAACTGTTTATTTTGCTTGTAAACAGCTGGCGCCAGCGTAGACAAATACAACTGGGAATAAAACTGAATTATTAACATAAATCAACACTTCATAAGACTGTCAAATGTACTTGCCTCCCCTAATACCCCGTTTCGCGAGCTCAGATAAAATTATATAAATAATATAATACATTTTACACATTAACTTGGAATATTGTGAAAACATGGCAACAATGCCAGTCGTTTGGTGCACCGATCCTAATTCGGTCAATAATAAACCTACAGCATTCGCTCTGCATGGCATCCAGTTGCAGGGCAATGTCACCGAAAAGCAAGTCTTAGCTTTAAGAGAATTAGTTAATGCAGCTGCCGAAGGACGTCTTATACTTCCCTCAGATGGTACATTTATGCTTTTGGATAGTGGCATAAGTATTGAAAGTTCTATTGTCAAAAAGGACAGTAATGACACAACAGCTGCAACAAATTCTAAATCAATGACTTCTTCATTAAGTGAGACTAATTCGAATTTAAAAGATATTGGTGGCAATAAGGAAAATATTGATAAAAATCGGGAAAGTAACCGAAATGTTGATACAAACAGAAATTTTAAAAATACCTATATCCTTATGCCGGTTACAACGTCTGCCCAGAAGAATGCCAATGGTAATTTGCCAACACCACCCACATCAATGGCAACCACACCCACTTTTGAATTGGAAGGGCCTCCTAACTTTGAATTAGAACCTAAATATTCCACTTTTACACCTCCTCCATCTACAGTCGGAGATGGAGACATTCTCTATGAGTATTTGTGTTGTGCCAAATGTATGAATGATCCTACTACTTCGCGTTGTTCAAGAATGGCTGCAACATTATCTCAGCAACGGAAATCACAATCACAACAAAGATTTCAGCGTTTGTTAAAATCGTACGAACGTTCTTTGCCGGCACGAGGGCAAGCCGTAGAACATAGTTGCATTAATGGCAAAGTCAACGAACCGTATCAGCTGTATGATCCGACAAACAATATTGCCAATAAATATACGCGTCGATACCAACGAAAACACTGCAATATGTCGGCCGCCACAATTGCACGTAATCGTCATCACAACCATCGTCACAAATTACCGATGCAAAGTGTTAAAATCTTTCACAATCGCAGCCACGCGTGCAGTAATGGAGGTGGAGGTAATGGCTCAGCTAGTTGTAGCAGTGCCAGTGTCGGTCGTTGTTTAGCAAAATCCACCACTACAAAAAACAGCAGTCACAGCTACTGTGTTGGCAATAGTATTGGTAATTGCTGTGGTAAAACAGCAACAGTCATGGCAAATGTACCATTAGTAGTTAACCAGCAATCGTTGTTAACGCCTGCACTACAGCGGCCTCTGTATGCAACGGTTAATAAAAATAACGGTAAAACGAAAATGACGATGAAATTGAGTGCGTCGAAACAGCCCACCGCCGCAAAGGTGGTCACGGTTAGTGCGATCATACACAAATCTCCGGAAACCAAAACGACCGATCAGCTGGAAAAGACTCCTGATTCAGCTGAACACATAGTACGCCAACGCAAAGTTGGTGCCGTACAAGGCGGTCTACAAGATACAGTTCAAATTGAGCTAGAGAGTTTCGCTCAGAAACTACAGAATTCCCATAATAATCAAATTAACTGTGATATTAAAATGGACACTTTACCCGTGGTAAAGGATTTAATAAGTTTCGATGATGATGACGTTGAAGATTCCGAAAAATATCTTTTGTGCAATACTTGTGATACTCATAGTCAAATTGTAGATTTACTTTCGCAACCTAATATTGATTTACCTACTGTAGCAGAAGAAGAACCGGAATTGTCAGATGATTTGTTAAAAAATTTGCCAGTTAATAAATCACCTCCTCCAGCTCGGAGTAATGCTTCTAGCCGAAAGACTAGTTTTGATTCCACATGCACCATTAGTTCAATGGATTCTGGATTTATTGAAATGCAAAATAAACTTGAAAATACACAACAATTACCATTTGCCCAGCATCCAACATTAGCAAGCATTTTCAATGGAGGTCCATCTGCATCTAATACCCCTAATGTGTCAACACGAGAAGATGTTAGAGGTCACACGACAGGAGGAGAAAAAATCGCTCGTCTAAACTATAAAGAATGCTTAACACAATCTCGCAATCGTCGTAAATCGTATGAGGAATTCAAAGCCATGTTTGCCAACCCAAACACAAACATGGAAACGTCATCGGTTTCAACATGTCCACTAGACATTGGCATTGCTAGTGAGAATAAATTACAAATAAGACGCAAAAACAATCATGATCTTAGGAAATTATACGACAAAGACATGGACAGTGCTCATGTTCACCAATCATCGACAGCAGCCAGCATCCAGACGCAGCAGCAACAATTCAACCAAACGGAAATGAAAACTGCAGCAGCATTAACAACAACAGCAACATTACTCAATGCTTTAGAATCAATTTCAGAACAAGAATCTGCGACAACAATGACTTCGACGCCAGCTTCAACATCGTTAGACATAGAGAATAGACTAGATATTGACGTTAGTTGTCATGGTGTTGGAGGCGATGATGGTGATGATGGTGGTGCTATTGCTGGCATCAGCCGCAGTAATAAACCGGATTTTCCAAACGAGTTTGCTGTTAATACCGTACCAGGTACAACAAATGAAATGAATACTAGTACTCTATGTACTGGTGTTGCTGGTGGTAATGATGAAGACTGTGTTATAGATAATAATGGAGACAAATCTAATACATGTTGTCCAGCATTGAACAAAGTTGATAAAAATAGCAGCACTGAGAATAAAAACACCATCGAAGACAATCATACCTTTAACACTACAACAGATGTTTTACGTAAAAATTCTGATTTCTTATCAAAAATTCTTGATCATCAATTAATGGCGAAAGAAAAGGAAAAAGCTCATATGCGACGTAAATCATATGAAGAATTTAAGCGTCTAGTACGCGAGTGCGAATTGGGAAGTGATAAGACATCGGCTGGAATTACTGAGGTAGAAGGTTCAGCTGCAACACCATTTAAAAGACAAAACTCTAAGCATCGGAAAAGCTATGCTTCTTTTTTAATGATGCGACGAAATTCAAACACAAAAGAACAAAATAATGAGCGTATAAAGAAATCAAGTTCAACGAATGAAACGAATAAACTTAAATTAGACTTGCAACAAGTCACCGGTCAAATGCCTGAATCCAACGGCAACAACACTTCTCGCCATAACTTTAAAATATACGATAAATTGGTATATGGTACAATTTACGACATAATACAGCGAAAAAACGATATTTACAATTTGACATGTCAACGATACGACAAATATATGACCTATGGCACCATCTACGAAATTCTACACCGTAAATCGTCTCAATCATCTCTGTTAACCTCTTCCAAAAGCTATACCGGCACCAGCAGCGAAAAACTGTTTCAGCGTAAAAGTTTATCGGCGATATTAGAAAGAGATTGTTTCTTCAACTCCGAGAAAAGTAATAAAACTGATTTGGAACAAGTAAAAAGATCTGGTATGATTTATGACATAATACAAAAACAGCAAACAGATAAAACCGCACATCAGCAACCAGATCAAAGCAAGAGCAATAAGGATAATACGCAAGAAGATGTTGTTGACAAGAATAACGAATTGAATACGACATCTGCAACAACATTAGTTCCAACAGTTGATATTAATGTTGACGACAAAGAAAACATCTTAAAAATTGTGACTTCAAATGTTAACTATAAGTATGGCACCATATATGACATCCTACAAGGAGAGAAATTGGAATCAAACAGCGATACAGCGACTACAACACAAAAGCATAGAAAATATCTGGTGAATAATCGTTTTGTTGTAAGTAAAATCGACGAACCATTAAATGCTGTCGAGTTGAAGACCAACAAAGAACAGAATGTGGAGGAGAAGGAGAAGGAAGAATATAAGCCCGTCGATATTAAAAATGTTATAGTTAAAGCTACAAAACCAAATAAAATGAGAAGACTGTCAAATATGTTGCACTATAAAGTAAGCGAAAGTAAATCGGCTTTATCATTATCGTCATTATTAGCTGACAAAACCAACACAACTTGTGATCATAAGAACACCGAACATTTCGAAAGCGGAATAGAGACCAAAGAATTAATACTACAATCAAAATTGATTCCACTCGATAGCGAGGAATTATATTCTCGAATAATTGCAAAATGTCGAGAGAATGCCTCTGTAACAGTGGGTGGTGGTCATATACAAAAATCTAACTCCCTGGATGCAATATCGACTTCCGTGATTATATCGCCACCTGCCTCGCCATCACCACCTCGACCACGACGGAGTCTGAAGCAACACAACTGTTTGCAGCGCGAACCACAAAAACCCAAACAATTACAACTGGTTAAAAAACTTTCGCTCGACAACTCAATCGATCGCCATAACGCATCGTCTAATCACGCTACTTCAAAAGGAAAAGAAGTAAAGCTACGTCGTTGGTCGAACCAAATTCCTCTTAAATGCAACTGTGATTTTACGTTCTCACTGAATAGCAATGATAACTCAGCCGCGGGGCGAGATTTGTGCAATTCATGGGAATTTTCCATAAAAAAGACTTCAAATTGCACCTGTGCCCTCTCTTCAAATAATATTAGCAGTAACAGCAACAATAATCATAATATTGGTATAAATAGTAGTGGTGTCATTGAAACATTTAGTACTGACTTGTCATCCAACAACACATTCTTCACCCCCTCCTCCTCTTCATTCGCCGCCACTACCTCGTCCGCCCAAATAATGCGCAATACGTGCTCAATTCATTCAGACACCCAGTGCCTGTGTTTGCTAAACAGAAATACCACAAATTTAATCGCAACAACTACAACTACGACTGCTACATCAACGACTACGTCAGCTGCGACGTCTAATGGTATCAGTAGCAAAACATCGGCCAAGAAAGGTAAATCACGGCGGCTGTCGGAATTTACGCGGGGTGAATTTTTAAATGAAAAACCGTAAGTGCGTTTGTTTGTTTAAATTATTATTATTTTTGTTTTATTTTTTGTCAATTTTATTGTTCATTAATTAAATTTTAAATATGAAAACTATTCGATTTCATTCACTAAAACAACTTTTAAATATTTAGCCCCTATTGATATTGTTCAACTCTTTTCGGTTGAATGTAGGACTACCAAATGATAAGGTGAAGGGAAGTCGTTGTATTGTGACTCTTCAATTCTATGAAGCATTTGTGCTACTTGTATTTAGTTATTTTTATTCGTAATGAAAGTGCGATTTTATTTTCCATTTTAAGTCGGCTGTTGTTAGTCGCTATCGTCACTGTTGTATCTCCTTATAAGGAATATTTAAGGGAAACCTATAAATATATTTCCTTAAAATGATTTCTTTCATTTAGAGAGCCCAAAACAAAATCGAAAGTTATTTAAATTAATTAAATATAAATAATTCTTTCCGGAAAAAATAACTTTTAGGTGTTTGCGATAATGACAAGAATTTAAGAAAGAAACACAAGTAGTTTTAGTATTTTTTCAAAGATGATAGGGCTTACAAAAATATGGCAAAAAAAAATTACAATATCAACAACAATATTTCACAAGTAAAATATTGATTAAAACATGTTATAATAATGTTTAATTGCACTGCTTTACAAAATTTAAAGAAAGTCGTGACCAAATGAATCTGACCCCTAATATATGTATGTAAAATTGTGCGCTAAATCCGAATATGAAGTCAAAATAGTCAAAAGTAGATCAGTTTTCGAGATATTCCAAAATAATTAAAAAAAAATGATTTCATCTAAATATAGATATCATTTAAAATATTTGTCGGATTATGTTTTTGTTTTTTCCTAATTGAATATATAATAAAATTACTAAAACAATCATGGGACGTAAGTAAAGGAACGTCAAGTTCGGATTCAGTAGACATTTTTACATAAAGATTGGGTATCTGATTCGTTTGGTAAAAAAAAAAATATTACATAGTGTTATTAAATGACTGCAGTTGCTATGATCAGAAATATTAAGTAACCAATTATTTTCTAGTCCGCCTGGGTCAGTTTTTTTTAAATCATTAGGCCAAACCCGATACCCTATATTACTCAGGTCAAGTTGATTCCGATCTTCAACAAATGCTCTCTCATATACATACATAACCGTTATGATTATGATTATAGCAGAGATTTATGTATGTTTTCGTTATTTCAGGTAGTCGTGAAAATCAGTCGCTAAAATATTCTCATATTTTAGCGTCCTTTAAGATGTTAGCTCATTAGGAGTTAACCGAAATAATAGAGAGGTTTAGTGCTAAAAAAATCTTAGATTTATCTTCATAATGGCAATCTATGCATTGACTACAAGCTTAAAACGAAAATTTCTTGGAAATGCTTATACATTAGGTTAGGTCAACTTGTATGGGGCCAATAAATGTTAAAGTGCCCATCGCGTTTCTTGTTCTATGGGTCATTCTAAGAATTTTTCCGAAATAAACAATAGGTCTAAAACAAATATTTACCCTCCGGATTTTGCGACGAAGTTTTGTTTTGAGATTTGGAGCTTTTGAACGAAAAATTTCCAACATTTTCGATCCCAAATATTAAACTAGCGGTAAAGCTTACCGTAACAAATAAACGTTTTTATACTTTTTGGATTATTGTTTTTTATTATTTTAAACCCTATGTCTAACCTGATTATTCCAACCGAAGTTTTGTGGTACGTTTGTATTACCGGTACTAAAGTATAAAAAGCTTTATTTGTTGCTTAAAGAAGCAGCTTAGATAAGTAAATTAGTAAATTCAACTTTTTTTTTGCAAAAGTTGCTTTTTACATTTTTCAAAATATGTATCAATCTTCATGTTCTAAAATTCTATAGACTTTACGCAATTGGAGGATTATAAAAACCTTTTCAATACAGCTTACCGTTAGTTTTATATATGTTTTTCGTTCCAAAAATCCAAATCGCAAACAAAACTTCGGCGCAAATTCCAGAGGGTCAACATTAGTTTTAGACCTATAAGAATCGCGTTGAGCACTTGAGGCAAAAAAAATTTACCCACCCTATTATACATACATACATACCGTACAAATTGTAATAATGTCAACATTTCTCAAGAATATTTAAAATAACGCTCAGAAAAGCCCTGTAAAAAAAAATATTCCAAAAATGTATATAATTGGTTTGGGGTAAAAATTTTTCTATAGTATCTGGTGACAACACTAAATTACACCAGATGTTGTGTCTTTACTCTACTTGATATAATATACTAATAGTTATTTACTCTTTGTGTATAAAAAATTGTTTTAAACATAAAATATAAGGAGACTAATGTATGACATACTTATATAAATATTTTGATAATGTAAGATGAAACCTTTTCCAGATATGTATACCAATAAACATTATAGGTAATATATACAAATAGATATATGTAAATATAAAATCAGACGAAATGTATACAATTGCAAGCTTACAAGACTATATGCTTTTTTGTGCATAAATATCTATGTATCTGTATGTTATAAGCTTAATGTCAAAAGTTACATAAACAAAAAAAAAAGGCATTTAAATGATGACCAGACTTTATGGCAGCCAAAGAGCTAAGAAAGCAGGCTAATAACATAAAGTCATTTATTGTACATGTTTACAATTGTTGGCAATCGAAATCACGTTTTCCAATTAAACAAACAGTTAGATAGATAAGCTGACAAATTAACACGGGATTTGCTTGGCAAATCCCGATTGTGAATCATTTATAAAAAGCTAGTCAATTTACTCCATTTGTTTGGCGCGGGACTTTGAACGTGTGTTTTTTTTTTTTTTTTAATTTGGCTTTATTCATTAACATAATCTCTATAAAGAACAACACAATCATTTTAGCGCCATTCTAACAATTCCACTTTTGTAAGATATTTGCCTTAAAATAGTCTATAGTAGTTTCGGAGTTATTGCAATTTTCCCCGTGCACTTGACGACACGCCTAAGGATATTCAGCCAAAATATTTACTTAAGGACAAATAAATTTCAAAGTAAGACATGATTTACAATCCTTTGATGCTTAAGTACTAAATAGTCAAGTTTTAACCGAATTTACTTGCTTTTTTTCATACTAGAAAATTATTCTTTTTCTCAAGTCGGTTTCAAAAATCATTTTTTAATTTTTTGAAAATTTTATTTAACAAATATTTCTTTCCAGTATCATAACAAATGGGAAAATAAAATCCAAAATAATTAGGTCGATATCTATTACCGTTTCGTCGTATCTACGATTTGAAATCGTAAAATTTCGCGAAAATGTAAATTTTTTGTAATAATTTGCGTATTAGCTTGTTAAATTGTACAAATGTTCAACATTAATAAAAGTAAAAATGAAGATTTTCCCTCAGACTATGCAGAATGTACACGGCATTTTTCCAATATTGGTAAAGGTGGTAAAGGTCAGAATTTGGAATTTTCATTTTCTATAGAAAAATTACGGAGTATTAAAAAATTATTACCAGTTTTTGTTCAAAATGCAAAAATATTTCAATTCTTACTAACATTAGGTCTCTTTGTTAAAAAAAATATATATTAACCGTAAACAGACATTGAGACTAAAATGACCCTGAAATGACTAACAATTTTAATATTTTTTTTAATATTCCGTTAAATTTTTTTAAATAATTTAATTCTATGTGGTTTATCTATCCCCATACAAAAAAGTTTAACACTTTGTGAGCGGATGTGGACGGACGTGTTCCTCTTATGCAATTTTGAAATAAATTTGCACAGCATGTTTTTATGTAGAACAATTCTGGGGGAGTTACGGTTCAATTACGCACTTTCGTAAAATAAGGTCTAGTGTACCGGCGGTTCGCCTTCCATACAAAAAAAAAGTTATGTCAGTCACAGGATTAAAGATAATGTTAAAACAATTCCAAAAAATAATTTTTTAATTTTTTTACCACGCCTACAAATACCGCCCTTCTACTATTTTGTTCACTGTGTCGCCATTTTAAATCCGATCATCATTTTATATATCGGTGTTCGCGGCTCTGTAAGGGCTACATTTCTCTCTTTGATAGTTTTTTACTACCACCTCAATTTATAGTCATAACTTTTAAAAACTAGATTTTTACTCGGTTTGATTAGGGTGGGTAACTCGAATTTTAAAAAGTTATGACTAGAAATTGATGAGGTTGTAAAAAACTATCAAAGAGAGAAATGCAGCCCTTAAAGAGCCCTGAAAATCGATATAAAATGTTATGATCGGATTTAAAATGGCGACACAGTGAACAAAATAGTAAAAGGGCGGTATTTGTAGGCGTGGTAAAAAATAAACAAAAGACTTTTTAGAATTATTTTTACATTATCTTTAATCCTACGGGGTGACTGACTCAACTTTTTTTTTCGAACCACTCTAAGGTACACCCTAATCTATATGTTAGGCTCGGGATTTTTTAGCCATTTCGTAATCATAAAATCTTTAAGTCAATGTGAATAAAAATTTTGACAAATTCTTGGAAGTTGTATTACAAAACGAAATACATTGCATTGGTTTATGGCTTTTAATTTCAAAACTGCAATATAAAAAATTTCATTAAATTTTAGAGTTTTATCCAGATTTTCCATTTAATTAAAAGTTCTTGATTTTACGGTTGCAGCGAATGGATATGTTTGCAGATATAAAACCACTTAAAACTCTTTAAAAACTATTAATTTTTACTATTTGATTTTGAGTAGTTTTTAGTATTATTTTCCAGCAAATTTTTAACTTATCATAATACGATTTTATAGCAAATTTATGGTTTTTAACAGTTTCAAATAAAAAAGTTTTTTACATTCCTTCTTCAGTACTTTCAGGAACATGGGATCTCCCACTTATTAGAGTTTTTAGTTATGTAATGACTTATAATGAAATGATAAAATTTTAACATAAAAAATTTGTTAAATGTCAGATAAATATGAATTCTATGTATTTTTGTGAATAGACCTTATATGGAAACTTATTATAGGCAAATGTTAAGCCTAATTTTTGTAGTCTTGGTCTTTGAACTTATCGATATAATGGTAAATGTGAGAACACACGTTTTCATTGTGCGGATTATGTTTTTGTGAAGTTTAGTAGCATTAAAAAAATTTGGAACCAAGAGGATCACAAAATTTAAATGTCATGCTGACACTTTAAAGTACAATGTATGTGTGAACAAAGTGCTTTGTATGGGAACAAGAAAGTCGTTTATATGGCTCTCAGATCAATTTTTCTTAACATAACAAACATCAGCTCTCACCCAATGAATTCTATGTTATTCTATTAAAGATTAAGGAGTGAGATTCCATAAATAGTATACGAACAAGTAACTATAACTTTTGATAGTGTCAACAAATTTCAATAGAGAAAAAGGTTTGTAATGGTAAAATTTGTGTAAATTTATATTTTTTTAATGAGATATAAAAACTATTTGTTTTTTGTAAATAATTTAATTTTTTCGAAATATTTTTCATTAGGGCTTTTATAGTGTTTCAGTAACCTTCATGCTGTTCATGGAAAACTTCAATATAAAATTTTTAATGTCTTTGGCGAGTCCTTTTGTATCCTTTATTTTTCTTTTAACGAGAGCCCAATTGGTCTGGGTTCTGGACAGTTAGGGGCATTTGCTTCTTTTGGCACTAAAACGACGTAATTGTTTTGATTTACTGTAATGAAAGGAAGCTTATGTTGCTGGTAAATGGCAACCAAAAATTTTTTACCAAATTTTGTTTTTTTTTTTTGGGTTCGGAATGTTTCGTCTACATTCTCGGAAGCTGAGAAAAGTCGGCAAGGGCATAGGTTTCATCGTCCATAATTTTGCAATGCAGTTCTTTAGCTCGTTATTTCGCTTCCTTATTCTTTCGTTAATTTCTATCCTTGACGTTTTTTACTTTATACGACTTCAGCTGCTCACCTTTCTTTACTTTTCCGACAAAAACTCCTTACAATTTGCTTTATATGCCGCTTTTCTGTTGGACAAGTTAGGATTTTTCTTTAGAAGACACACAATTTTTGCCTTATTAAGATCAAAAATACTCTTTCCGCAAACAGCTCGCGGTTTTCTTTTAACGGAACCGAACTCATTATAGATATTTCCTAATAAAATATTAATAAAAAAGGCAATCGTACGTCTTGGATTTTTATACCCTTCATCACCATAGGTGGAAAGGGTATTATAAGTTTGTGCTGATGTATGTAACGTATAGAAATATTTATCTTATCTTTTAGTATACCAATAGGCTTAGAATCACTTTCTGAGTCGATTTAGCGATGTCAGTCCGTCCGTTTAGCTGGATGGCTGGCTGGCTTGGTCCCCATGTAAACCATGTAATCAAAGTACAGGGCCCAAATTACCGCATTCGATATCGATCGAAATAGATATTAGATATTCAAAACATTTGTATAGCATACTTTAAGGATAATCAAAATTGCTCAGTTTACTTTATTTTTTTTGTAGTTATTTGCCAAAAGATGACCAATAGTAAAAGAGTTTTAATTGAACTATGTGTTTTTATAAACGAATCAAAATGGACACCAAATTTCAATAAACATTTTGCATAGAAGTAACTTTGAACATCCCTAAAGTATACTTCACAATATTTGCTTAAAAGTTTTCGATCGATATCGAATGCGGTAATTTTGCCCCAGGTCGCAATTCTAAAGATAATTTGATGAAATTTGGCACAGATATTTTTTTTTTTTAAAGTGGGACCATGGCTATTGAAATTCGTCAAAATCGGTCTATTATTAATGGTACCTCCCATAGGTCACACTTCCCGGAATTGATACATTGGGCACAAATAACAATATTTTTTCATGAAATTTAATTTTTTAGAAATACTACTTATGTAAACCTAAATTACTGCACCAAATTTCGTTGAAATCGGTCCACATTTGACCATACCTCCCATACAAACTCTTCTGTCAAAACGCACTTAATGAGACAAAAATCACTAAAACGCTCGTAAATCTGAAGATAATGAGAAATTTAAGTTTTTTGCATACATAATTTTTGTAAAAACTGTAATAAACTTGCCAAATTTCGAGATAATCGGTCCACATTTGACCCTAGCTGTCATATAACTCCAAATAACGGAAACAGCTTAAATATATAAGTTTTAAGAAAATGTTTGTATGATGGCAAAATTTAGCAAATATTTGTCTTTATACATTTAGTGGTGAAGGGTAACGATGGTCGGTCTTGACCGACTATAGCACTTTCTTACTTGTTTTTATAAATTTTTAATTTTTTTCTCACTTTTTGTTGATTATCAATTTTTGCACAAAATAGCTTTATAAATTTATATCAAAACCTAGTGCCATTAAAAAATATTTAAATATTTTCTTATTTGAAAAGTTACAAGAAAATATTTACGCTCTTTTTATAAAATCTCAGTCCTTATTGAATTTTTTCAAATGAAATAAAAACATCGGTATTAACATGTACAAATAAACTTTGAAAAAAAAAATAACCACATTAAGTATTTATTTTTATTTTTCTAGAGAAATTAAATATCAAAATTATGCAATGTTTTCCTATATTGTCACGTTTCATAGCGCCGAGTTCGTTTTTAATTTCAAACGTTTTCAAAACTTAATAGATTCTATTCATTTCTATTGCTAAAAATTTGTGGTTTAGTATAAAATACACAAAAAAAATTGTATGGAATTTTACTATGTTCTACACCCACTATTTTTTATTATTACGAGTATTATAATTACCTTTTACTTATTTATGTTCTTAGTTGCAATAGTCATAAAATGTTATAATCAGGGCAAGTTTTTAAATAACCTAAATAAAAATTACTCACTTAAGTTTTATTTATTAAAGATTTTACTTTTTTTTCTTGTAAAAATAACGATATGAAAATGAAACAAAAAATTATAATTGTAATGTATGTTGACAGACTAACTGATACGCCTTCTTTTCCAAATCAGAATAATTAAATTTCTAAAATTACCAAATAATTATTGTTATTATGATTTTGCAAAATTTCAAGAAAACAAAAAATTATAAAATGATATACATAGTCAGTCAAAACCGACTTTTTAATACATTAGGTCAAACTATTTAACAAGATTTTTTTAATTTTTAAAGATATAAATGACGTCAATTATCTTTAAATTTATAATCGTTTATATGATTTTCGGGGTATTTAAGTAGATTTTATGGAGATAAAATATGATTTGATTTCAAAAAACTATAGGAAATATTTTGATTAATCCTTGTACGAAAGAAATGTCTGTGTCAAATCTCATTTAATTATCGATCGGTATACAATGTCGGTCTGCCTGGGCTGCTGACTGACGATAAAAATTGTTATCAAAGTACAGTTCAATTTTAAGAATTGTACTTTGATAACAATTTTCAATGTTCAGTCAGGAGTTCAGGCGGACCGATATAGTATACCGATCAACTTATTAAGTTATTCTAGATTCGATCGATCAATATACTTAAAGGTGTATTTTCGACTAATATTTAAATGCGTTACAAACATCGTCACGAACCCATTGTACATTTTCCACCTATAATGTTGAATCGGATTGATATTTAGTCTTATGTGTCTATTATTTAGATTTAGTTTTAAAAATTCAAATATTTTATTAATTTTAGTCTCAATTGTTGTTTGTGAAAACAATACAAAATTAATGATTGTCATTATAGATGAATACTACCTGTAGACTTGTTATAAAATTGCAGTTGCTGGCTGTTGCTATTAATGATTGACGTTGTTTCAACTCAATTTTAGTTTTATTTTTAGCATTTTGCCGTTGAAAGTTTTTCCCCATTTTTCTTTCGTAGTCTCAGCATGGCGCCATCATCAATTATCTTCTCAAACGTATCACTCACTCCTTCAATTATTCACCGGAGCTACTGCTTATTTTCTTTTAAAAGAGAAAGATAACACGATTGTTCCATCATCGCTATTAAAAATGATTTTAATTGAAATTGATCTACACACTTTTTTTCCTCGTAACTAAGAGCCACACATTTATTTATATGAAAATGTCATTTAATACTCGTATGTAGATTTTTCTAAGAAAATTTTTCGAAAAGTAAAAATTAGTGCAAATTTTATTTTACGTCGGTTGTTTGTGAAATATTGTTTGCGAAATATTAATTCTGAGTTTGTCTCTCTCTTAAATACATTAGTAAATATTTATCCTCACTTAAGTATAGTTCTCATTTAGATCATTTTTTATATCCACAATCAAAACTTAATAGATTTTCATCGGTTGTTTGTTTTAGAGCTTTCGAATTTGATTTACTTTCTCCAATATATCGGCCGGGATCTTAATTTATCGTTCAATATTGGCATCCAGTGCGTTCTCTCATAGAACATTGTAATGTTAAATGTATTATGTTTATTCATATCTTTGAATTATTTTTGGACTAGTGTATAGACTTGTCCCGAAAATCCTAAACTATAAGAGCTATGAAAAAACATATTTAGATAAATAAGGTTACTAAAATAATATGTATACTACAATATGTTTACAAACATATCTAGGTTGTTAGAAATTACACACATGATAATATAATAATGGACCAAAATTCCATTATTATAAGATTCCTGT
Source organism: Stomorhina lunata (assembly GCA_933228675.1). NCBI lineage: Eukaryota > Metazoa > Arthropoda > Insecta > Diptera > Rhiniidae > Stomorhina > Stomorhina lunata. The sequence goes on from OW121744.1 coordinate 70,136,600, forward strand.
AATCGCTACCAAATAAGTTTAATTTTGAAAAAGTCGTTTGGGGAAAATTTATTGTAAAGAAAAATGTTTAATATTTTAATTTTAAAATAAGTTTTGTTTAAATTAGATAAATATATTTCAAAAACTAAAATACATGCATATAGTGAAATCCTGTATAATTGATGGGGAAATATTCACATGTCAAGGTAAAAATAGCTGTCTAACTTTTTTACTATCATCGGAGTCTTGCGATGAGTTGTAGTCAGATACACGCGAGTTTTCATTCTTCGTGTATTTTAACCACTTCTCAAAAAAGGCTACCCTTGAAATAGAGTGTTCTGAAAAAAAAAATATGTTCTACTGAAGTCTGCTAAACAATATGTATATTTTTACAAACAATAAAGATATTTCTGCGCAATGTCAAAAAACTAGCCCGGACAGAGGTGAATTTCTGCATATTCTGATATTTTTCTTATAAAAAAATACGCTTAAATATAGGATATTTAAAATAATGCTTAAAAATTAACTTAATAGATTTTGATTAAAAAAGTACATTAAAAAATAGTACTTACCCTCATTATTAATATCCATCACAAAAATTTTTAAAATATTACGCAATGCTACTACAATTTGCTTCTAAGTCACTAAATTCAAATTAAGTGTTTGAAAAAGTTGTATTTAAAATATGACTTCTGACCGATTTAACTCATCTATTCCGAATTTGACAAACAACCTTTTCTCGGAATTCGGGGTTTGGAAGTGTTATTTATGTTTTACAAAAAAATAAATTGGAAATTATAACATGAATTTTGTCCACGTAGCATGTTCTACGCAACACACTGTGCATAGGTAGAAATAAGTTTGTGGTGCTGTATGTAAAGAATAGAAATATTGATCTTAGATCCACCTTTAAGTATATTAATAGACTTAGAATCACTTTCTGAGTCGATTTAACGATGCCAGTCCGCCACCATGTAAACCTTGTAATCAAAGTACAGGTCGCAATTTTAAAGATAATTTGATGAAATTTGGCACAGATAAATTTTTGATAGTGGGAGCATGGCTACTGAAATTCGTTAAAATAGGTCCATTATTTTTGGTACCTCCCATAGGTCCCACTTCCCGAAATTGATATTTTGGTCACAAATATCAATATTTTTTCATGAAATTGAAAACATATACTGCTTACTGAAAAACATTGTACAAAATTTCGTTGAAATCGGTCCACATTTGACCATAGCTTTCATACAAACTCTTTTTTTAAAACGCACTAAATGAGACAGAAATCACTAAAACGCTCGTAAATCTGAAGATAATGATAATTTTAAGTTTATTTTTTGCATACATAATTTTTATAAAAACTGTAATCAATTTGCTAAATTTCGATCCACATTTGACCCCAACTCTCATATAAGTTCAAATGACGTAAAACGCTTAAATATATGTCTTCAGAAATGTTTGTATGATGACAAAATTTAGCAAATTTTTGCCTTTGTACACGAAAAATAACACCTTTGACTTTAGTGGTGAAGAGTATCGTATCGGGCTTGACCGTCTTAGCACTTTGTTACTTGTTATTGTTATATTTCGATGAAAATTTAAAAAATCGTTCGTTTGGGGTGCCTTTTGGAAAAAAAATAATATTTAAAAAATTTTATTTTTGACCCTGGTAATAATAGGATTAAGACATTTGATTTCAACCAAATTGCACATTTCCAAGATTAGCTAACAAAAAATAAAAAAAATCTAAATTTTGCGCTATTAAGGATAGTAGGAAGATACGAACCAATTTCAACAATATTGTATACACCAATACCTCGCTTTGCGTAGTTTCCTTTTGCGTCTTTTTCGAAGTTGCGTCGTTGCTTAATAACTACTTATTTTAACTGTGCGTCTTAAGATTTTCGAAGGTGCAAATATTGGATAATTTTTTTCTTTTCCAACTTACAGCCACTATAGACTCATCCAGTGATTAATTTTTATTTTGTATTTCATGAGTAAATTTAATAGTTAGTTTATTTTATTCTAGTTAACTACGTTTTTAAATAAATTCATATTATCTTTGTTTTTTAAATGTTAACTTTGTTCAAGTATCTACATATCTTCATTTTTTACATGGTTTGCTATAGAAAATCTTAATTCAATTTGCGTCGTGTTTTTTTGGAACGTAACCTCGTTACTACTTTGTAAGTAGTAGAAACATTATAACTCTAAAACCGTTTAAGCAATTTACAAGACATCTACTTCAAAAGAAAGCTTGTAAAGTCTATATCCAAACTCACTTTTTTATAAAATTTTCTCAAATAGCTTGCCCTTGTAAACGCATTTTTAAACTTTAGAGCCTGGACGCCTCGTTTTAACGTTGTCCGATTTGGCACAAATTTTCAGGGTTAATGTTTCTCACCAAATGACACAATCCGAACGACACTCCCCGAAATTAAAAAAAGTAAAAAAAAACACCCTAAAGACTATTCATAAATCTGAGAAAGTCGATCTGTATAATATTTCTAAGCGTTACAAACATCAGCACAAACCCAATATATCCTTCCACCTATGATCGCGAAGGGTTTAAAATACAATTGAAATAATAAGTTAAACGCTTCTTAATATTTTCCTAAACTTATACGACAAACCCCTCGTATCTAAATATTTCGTATTATACAATTGCGTGTTGGTTTGCTATTATTTTTTTGGCAAATCGTAATTGTATTTTATTCAGTTATTATTTATTACCACAGAAATGGTTTACATTTGTTAATAAATATTTCTTTTTAAAGGAAATTCAAAGAGTGTTATACCAATAATTTAAAATGGAGTTTAATTATATTTCAATCTCTTTTGATTAATTAATCAGACATGGAAAAATCATGGATTTGTTTTTGTTTCTGCTTACATTCAGTTGTAACTGAATGTATTCAATTCTGTAAATAAATTCTAAGAATTATCTAGTAATTGTTGAAGAAAATCATAAACAATTTTTTCAATTTGTCGCCATTAAAAATAATTTGATTTATTTTCCAAAACAGGGACGTCTATCATTTTAAATAAAACAATTAAATGGCAATTTCAATTTGTTTCATCATTTTTACCGATAACTGATTTATTTTTTATTTTTGATTTAAATTTCGTAATGTATCCAATGAGATTTTTCATTCATTTATTTATTACGACAATTTTAACAATAAATTATTTATTATTCAATTTATAAAAAAGATTATTAAACAATAAATATATAATGTAACAAGTTTCCACACAAAAAAGCTATTAGATTTCTGTTTAAAGACTCAAATTGATTCTAAATGATTGATATTAAATAATTTTGTATTTTTTCTTTCTTTTCTTTACAGGTAAGTGTCAGATGATTCAAAATACACATTAAAAAATCAATTAAAAACAAGGGATAAGTATGAAAAATAAATCAAAAAAATTCATTAATCATTTATTTAAGACAAAAATTTTCTTAATAATCTTAACTGTTTTATGAAGAAACTACCTTCTATAAGGTTCTCCAGTACAGAAGACCATCAAAGAATGCACGACATAAAGTATCCAAGTTTTGAAAATTCATATTTGAAATTTAAGAGAATTAAAGACCAAAATCGAAAATTTAACTCTAGTTTTTTCAATCTCTTTTCAAGAAATTCAACCATTCGCCAACCATAAATCCAAAATTTAGAACGCTTGCGTTCTACTTAACAATTCCCTCATAGATATAGATACAGATTTAATACCTCTTTTTGTTTCGGTATGCCACAGCAATAACACGCCGTCGATGTAAAATAAATAAAATTATCTGTATAACAAAAAAGCTTTAACAATGCGTATAAAGTAGAAGTAGACATTTTTAAATAATATAAAGCTTCATCTTTCCTTTTTATCACTTCGGTTTTTGAAAGAAGAAAAAGAATGGTAAAAAAGGTGGAATCCATGAAATAAAAAGTTACACCGGTTGCTGTAATCTAAAAGTTTCGTTAAGTGTTACCATAACCGGGGTTTTACTGTCTTATAAATAGATTATTTAATATAATATTATTGTTTAAATTAAAAAAAAATATAAATCAAGAAGTTCCACTTAAAATCTAAACAGATCTTAAATCATTGATTAAATAACACGCTAAAACGAACATGTAATAAAAAGTTACATCTCAAGCCAGACATCTAATAAAGATTTTGTGTATAAGTTATAATTTTTGTCATTATTAACTAGAAATTATATTTTTCTGGATAAATGCAATTTTGAAGTCGTCAAAACCCAGCATTAAGTTTTATAAAATTCTAGTCATTGATTATACCACATCGTTTGATAATTTGAAAGCCTCTTAACAATAAGGGGTATTTATTCTTAAATTGGGAAATACCTTCTTTCTGAAAGCATAAATATAATTATTTTAAAATTTTTGATTCCTTTTATACTTGGACCATTTTTTTGTACCTCACATTCAAGACAAACTCTGAAGTTATTTATATAAACAGAAAATTACAAAAACTCTTATAAATCTAGTAATAATGAAGTTTTTTGTTAAAACTTTTCACAGCCTATAGCATTTTTATGCTCACCATCAAAAAGAATGGTATATTAATGGCCCGTTTGTGTAACTAGTTTTTTTCCAAATCACTCGTCATATGAGTAGAAAAATTTGGTTTTCGTTTTTGTAATTAAAATGTCAGTTTTGATTGAGTAAAAAACGTAAGAACAAAAAGCTTTTACAAATATATCGTTCTTTTAAATGAATTTCACACGTTCTTTGAGTCAAAAACAGACAATCAGAAAATATCAATCGTTTACAATTTTATTTTCTAACTTAAAATTTTTGATATAAAAATAATGAATATTTATTATGAAAATATATATTTTTTTTAAATAAATTATAATAAAAAGCGCATTAGCTAAAATACTTAATAGAATAAAAAGTACCTTTTAGAATAAAAAGTTCTTTTAAGAATAAAAAGTTCCTTTAAAAATAAAAAGTACCTACAACTGAACTAGAACTGAACTAGAACTGAACTAGAACTGAACTAGAACTGAACTAGAACTGAACTAGAACTGAACTAGAACTGAACTAGAACTGAACTAGAACTGAACTAGAACTGAACTAGAACTGAACTAGAACTGAACTAGAACTGAACTAGAACTGAACTAGAACTGAACTAGAACTGAACTAGAACTGAACTAGAACTGAACTAGAACTGAACTAGAACTGAACTAGAACTGAACTAGAACTGAACTAGAACTGAACTAGAACTGAACTAGAACTGAACTAGAACTGAACTAGAACTGAACTAGAACTGAACTAGAACTGAACTAGAACTGAACTAGAATTGAACTAGAACTGAACTAGAACTGAACTAGAACTGAACTAGAACTGAACTAGAACTGAACTAGAACTGAACTAGAACTGAACTAGAACTGAACTAGAACTGAACTAGAACTGAACTAGAACTGAACTAGAACTGAACTAGAACTGAACTAGAACTGAACTAGAACTGAACTAGAACTGAACTAGAACTGAACTAGAACTGAACTAGAACTGAACTAGAACTGAACTAGAACTGAACTAGAACTGAACTAGAACTGAACTAGAACTGAACTAGAACTGAACTAGAAATTGAAATTTATTTAGAAAATAAACACATATTTCAAAAACTGTGTGAAAAAGTCTAGCGTGATATCCTCATTTTTATTGACTTTTTGGAGTGGGGAATCTCTTTACCATAAGACCTTGTGAGGAAGAACTTCTCCTAAACGAAAATGCGGAAGTAAGACTCCTGAAGTCGGAGTTTATGAAACAAATCATGAGTTAAAGGCCTTATTCTGGCTTCTAATGCCAATAAGATATCAAAGTCATAGAATGGAGTTACTCTGGGCCTAAAGGGCTGTTCTCTTGAAAATGTTCCTTTTGGTGGATAAAAAATCCTTAATTTTGTTTCAAAATTTAATCGTTGAATTATGCAACACGCTCTTCAGGTCATTTACATTAATAGTTGCTTTTAATCTGGTATTGGCGATTAAATTCTGATTATTTATCCCAGATTTATAAACAGTTTCTAAAATACTCCAATAGAATTTTTTTGTAATATTTTGAGTAATTTTTTGACAAGCAAAAAAAAGAATTACCTTTATCGTTTTGAATTAAAAATTTTGTATGAAAAAATTAAAAAGCTTTCGAATTGAGATATATTGGCAACCAAACAATTTAAAAACAAAAAAGCACAACGTAATACAACGCAAGTCGGACGAATATTTTCTAAGAACTCAATTTCTTACGAACCCGTCTGCCTTCGAAACGTTCGCTTCAGAAATCACCTTAGTTATAAGAACCTACTATAAGATTGTCATTCCGTTTGTAATTGAGCGATGTCCGTCTGTCTGTTAAAAACACGATAACGCCTAAACGAAAGGATCTAGCTCGCTGAAACTTGTTAAAGACATTCTTCATTTCTGGTATTGAAATTGGGCAAAATCAGTTCACATTTGACCATAGCTCCCGTATAGGCTAATCGCTTATTTGCCAATAAATGACAAATTATAACAGCTATGATTATAAAATTTATAAAATTTTACATAAGCACTAGCCCGCATATAAAATCGTCGAAATCGGTTCACATTAAGCCATAGCTCCCATACAAAACACTTATGGAAGCAGCCTAAATTTCACCTATAATAAAATATACTTAAATGCCAATAAATTAAAAACTAGCTATAACCACTAAATTTAGCATAAGGAAGTCTTATTTCAATGGCAGCCAGTGTGCAAATCGGTCACCATTTGACCAAAGCTCCCATATAAGAAACTTACGGAAACGTAAAATACCGTCAAATGAAAGCGCGATAGCGCCTTAAGTACAATAGCTAGAGAGAGAAAATTTTACAAAAGTATTTTCGATATGTTATTTAAGTTGTGTACTGAAAATGGACAAAATAGGTTCACATTTAGTTACAGCTCCCATATAACCCTGCCCTGGGAATCACATTTATGCTGATAAATTGTAATAGCTATGAAGACTAAATTTAGAACAGAGAAGTTTTATGCAACTATTGGTCAGTATACAAAATTTTATAGGAATCGGTCCATATTTGACCATAGCCTTCATATAAAAACCGCTCCCTGAAACCACTAAAGTGCCACAAACGCCAGTTAAAAGCTATTAAATTAAAAACAATAACAGTTATGGCCACTAAATTGCATGAATAAGCTTTATATAAATTCCATCCAGTATATAAAATTTTGTGACAATCGGTCAACATTTGGATATAGTTTATATACATATATTTAACATCCCCATTTTATATCAACAATCAAAAAGATTTAGAGGTACATTCGGTATATTAAAATCAATGTTAAGTCCAGACTTTATATACTTTAGATGCATTAGGAACTCCTAACAAAATATATGGAACTGCCGTATTACTATCAACATGTTTATCCTAACTATACATTAAGCGAACATATTTAACAGATTATTAATGGAAAACATACTACGATATGGGACAAAGTTTTGTGCAAAGTAAATACTTGGGAAACCACTTAGATACTTTTAAATGTTGAACTATAAAGCTACTGTAACTTAGTTTAGTCCAAATATTTTACCAACAATACCACATTTGGTCCACATTTTGAATTAGCTGCACCCTCTTAAATATATGAGATACAACTGGAATCTTCGTCACAGCCGAATATAACCCCAGCAAAACTTTTCATTACCAAATAATGAGTTAAACAGCTAAACTATTGAACACGAACTACTTACTCATTCACTGTTTAAGTCATTACATTGGGGATGTCATTGGAGGCAAGTACTTACCAATTGCAGAAAAGTAATGAATTGGGAAAGCAATTGGAAAACAACAACAACTTTTTTTGTTGTTGTTTTATTAAAAATACCATATTTTTAAACGAAATACAATTTTTTTTGTATGCCCCAATGGGGGCTCGAACCCAGACCCCTACGACTGCTAGGCAGAGTCTCTTCCACTGAGCTACTTCATATGTTGAAAACTTAGCAGCTTATAATTAACATATACAATTTTTACTTTTAGATCCAAAATCATGTGAAAATAACTTTGTTTTCCCTGATTTTTTTGCTTTGTTGTAATTTTTGGAAAAATATTTCTATTGATTTCTTGTAAACGTTTAATAATAGTAAACAATAAAGAAGTTTTTTTTTTAATTATTTTAAAACTTAAACAATTTAAATCTTCCTTTTTGTATAAGTTTTTATATAACATTGACTCTTATTTACTTTAATGGCCTATAGTTACAACCTGATAAGGTCAAAGTTCGAGCATATTTTACAATTTTGTAGGCCAAGCTTTGAAAAATGTTCCTCTTCTTGGTCTTTCCATTTAAGTTTCAGACGTCTCCTTCTAAGATTAGTTGGTGGGACATTTTTATTCTAATTTTATCGTCTTTATAGTAGTTGTTTTTTCCAAGAGTGGGTTACTAGCCCGTCGTCCTAACCCATTTTTATCGATCTTATGGAACAACTCTCGGTACATGTTAGCTAACAGCATTAAGGGGTGTTAAACTAGTTCCCCGGGTGATAACACGAGGAGGTCAGTGTCCACAGTTGGGATAAAGGATGACCAAGATATGTCTGGGCTTACCAACTTAAGACCAATCAGAACCGTGTTTGGTATCTAACATCCCCTACATAATCAAAATTCACTCATGATGGTATTTTTTCATTACCGTGTGTTAGTTTTCCATTTTTTTACAGTAGGTAATGTTTAAGTTCTTAAAATTCAAAAATCATTTAAAAAGACATTTTTTTCATAAAACAAATTAAAAAAAAATTGTTGGTCTAAGTGGGATTCGAACCCGGGCCATTCAGTTCAAATTACCATTTTAATTACAAATAAGTACTTCTGTAATAACTTATTAGTTATTCGGATTGTATGCTGTAGTCATTACAAGGTAACCAGTTACCAGAGTACTTGCTATTACCAAAGTTTTGCCGGGACACTCTTACTTATTTTTAAGGTGAATGGAATTGTAAAGGATTTTTTTTTTTTTTTGTTTATTTAATATTTGGTTTAGATTGGATTTAAAAACTAAAACCATACCGCTCGGAATGTGTGAAATGCCTGACAAGTACAGTGGAATCCCAAAAATTATGCACCGGGCGGTTAGAATTTCAGAAAAGTGTAAACACTTTACTTTGACCTTCAGTCATTAACTGACCCAAATTTGTACAAGCATATCAAAATTCACGTTTAAATTTGGGTTTTTCCCTATTTAGTTCTAATTTCTCAACGGTTCGAATTTGTGAGATCATAATTTGTATCATAATTTTGGCAATATTCATACTTTTCATACAGTTATTCACATATTATTTTTTTTAAATTTTAATATAAATCGTTATGTCAATTTTATTTGCTTAATTATTAAGATGTTAACATTACAAAAAAATCTTTTTTTATGACAAAAGTTATGTCATTGTCATCCTTCAAACACGGGCAATAAAAGTGCTAAAAGGAAATGATTATTACTTATTAATTAAGTTTGGGTGTTAAATGTTTTAAACATTTCAATGTAAAATTTATTATTTAATTTTATTGTGTCAGTTAGCCAGTCATATAAAAAATCGGTTGTGTTACGTCACACAATCATTTGACTGGAGTCTTTTGAAAATATGAATGAATTCAATTCATCTTCTCTATCCTATCCTCTATCCTTCACTTAATCATTAGTCACTATCAAACAGTCAGAAGTAATGCAATTTATTCAAATGTTCAGAAATGATAAATTCAATTGTTAGTACATAAATACAATTTGATATTTGTCTTTTTTATTTTTTGCATAATAATTCAAAAAACTTTTAAAACGTTATTATATATTTCGTTACTTATTTTCATGGACGCAATGGCGACACTAAAATTCTTTAAGTTGTTTATTAAAATTATCAGATGTCAGAAGTGCGACAAATTCATTTTCTTAATAAGTTTTAAAATTGACAATATTAAAAATTATAACTTTTTGAATACATTGAATGAATTTTGAATTATATTATAATAAGGTACAGGCATCAACATTTGAGAAGCATCATTAAGCTCATCCAAATGGTTAATTTTAAATAGACATTTTTCCATAAAGCCGGTTTTCCAGATACAACAAATTTTTGTTGGCGAAAACGAAATATTAAACTGAATCAAATGTGTCACATTTTATTTAATATTTTATTGTTTGCGGAAACGTGACTTAATTGCTAACATTAACTATAAACTATTTTTATTTAAGCCTCCAAACTAAAAACTGATTGATTAAAATTTGTTAATCAAATTAGTTTGATGAAAAGAATATAAACAAATTTAAATTTCAAATATAAGGTCACATTCCTGCGGCTAATAGAACTAGATTATTCGCTGGTGAATTTTATTGCATAAACTTTTCAAAATTTATATTCAAAATATAAATATAATTTAACAATTTTGTTTGACTATGCGAAAAAAAATATGAATTTAATTGCAGAAGATAAAAATTAATGCAGACAAGTAAAAATTAATATAGTCGGTTAAGCCCAACTATTTGATACCCTTCATCACTAAGTGTAAATAATGACCAATTGTCAACAAATTTACAAGTTTTTGTTATCTAACTCATCAGAGATTCTTTGTCCAAGATTCTTTTAGAGACATACATATATACACAACCATATCTCAAAGCAACAATTTCTCAAGTTTAAGTATATTTATATGAAAGCTATTGTGGACTATTTACCGAGTGTCACGAAATTTCTCTTAACTAAGATTATATAAGGAACTTTTTTTTAAATTTTCTGTGCTTCATTTAGATGCAAATAATTTTGTAACCTATATCGGTATTTTGGGAAGGGAGTCCTAAAAAATGATCAAACTTGCCATAGCCACCATGCAACCTTTATAGTACCACCGTCAAACTTTAGAGTTAGTCTCAAGTCTTTTGGTTGCAGTGGCTAAAATAAAAAACGAGGGGAAATAAGTCTTTAATTTCTAAACGGCTTATCTGATTTTGATGAAACTTCGCTCATCGTTAGTAGAAGTGTAGTTTAGATTGACCTTTGAACTGGGAACATATTAGTCCAACAAAGGCGGGTTGAGCTACAAAGTAGCATGCCTTGGCAACGAGCAAGTTTCAAAACGAGCCCAATTCCAATTTTTAGACCGATTTAAAGGATTTTTATATGTACAAAATCTATTGGTCATGGCTCACAAAAAACCTTATATATAAAAAATTTCTTTATTTATAACTTTAAAGCGATTAGTTTTGTGAGGAGGTATTAGTTTTTTCAAGAATTTGCAAAATACCCGACTGATTAAAAAAGCAAAAAATGATCTTTAAAAATCATTCTAAAAATACACTATATCGCAAATCATATCATATAACCTATAAAAGTGAATATATTTTATGTGGGTATTGCAAAAAATTATAACCGACTAGCTGACCGGGTTCACGTTGCTGACCCTAAGCAAATATTGGATATAAAAATATGTCATTGGTGGTAAAATATGAAAGTTGCATTTTGCCACGCCTCTACGCCCGCAGACCGAAAATCAAAAATCAGACTTCACAGTGTCACCCACCTAGATATTCTGAAGATTCTCTGAAAAGTCCATACGTTACATACCTAAACACATCCATTTTTATATATATAGATTTTTGGACCATATGTGGGTCTGTATTTCCACAAGTATGAAATTTCATTCAAATATATTTAAGCGTTTAGGAGTTACGGGGTTATTTTCGAAACCAATTCCAAAATTTGGATTTAATGTTTCTTGTAGTTTAAAAGTTATAATGTTTTTTGTTTCTCCTGTAAAAATAAAAAAATTAAATTTTCTTAAATACTGAAAAAATGGAATGAAGTAAAAAACAATGGAAATACATAATTCTACAATTACCCAAAAGTTTAGCGATTATAATAAAATGTTATATGACTAAAACAAAGATGTTAACCACTCTTTACTAGGGTTTGTAATATGCCCTTAAAATAAACAACTTTAAACGAGACAAAAATATTAGTTCTCATCCGATCGGATGATCGTACTTTATAAGGTTTTTATTATCATCTCATCCCATTGTGCTGTGTAATTTTTGTGTTGGTAGTATGATAAAACGGCATGATTAAAACACACTAAACAAATATAGAAAATGCAACTCGGCTTTGGCGAATTCGCACCTTTTTTATTAAATTTTGATAATAAATTTGTAGGTATCACACTAACTATAAAATCGTTAGCACGTCAAATACCCAGCAGTTCCAATAGAGAACATGGACGATAAATGAAGTAATTATAAATATCAAATTACAATTTGTAGCCTTTAAACATCTACATTTCCAATAATATATTCATTTCCAAAACTTTTTTCAACAAACTAATAAAGTTCCAAATTGCAGATACCTGGATTTAGCCATTTAGCCTGGGCAATGATGAATCACCTCTTTTTACCCTTTAGATTTAGGTGAGGTAAATGACATTTGTTGCCATAAAATGTGAAGCTAGTGGGTGTCTATCAAAACGTTAAAGAAAACAGTTGTCATTTTTGTTTCAGTAAAACTGCACTGCTAACACATTTTTCACAAGTTTCTATGAATGAGTTGTAGGTTTGGAATAAATAGGTTAAATGTAATACAAAACATGCAATGTAGTCCAAAAGTTGTTGCACTTTTCTTAAGTTTTAGGTCTACAGTTTATTGACCCATTTTCTTTTTATGTTTGTGTGTTTTTTTATTTTCATTTTGCGAGAAAGGTTCATAAGTCCGTTTTGTTATAAAACAAAATTTTCTGAATATATTTAGTCTATCGTTTTTATAGTCTTTTTATTTTTACAAATTGTAAGATTTTTTAAGGACCTTAAAAATGACTTATTACGGTGGAGGAATTTTGTATGAGTATTTCTATTAAAATGTGTTACACAGAGGGGATGAGGTAAAAATCTGCGAAAATAGCATTATGTAATATGTGAACAGCCTCTGTGCAAACAAATTTTAATTGTCTTTTTATTTATTCAATCTTTCTTTTTTTTTTTAAATTGACAATATGTATTTAAATCCTAACCTATACATAAATAAAATTTGATAATTGTCTGTGCAATGCAAAAAATTACTGACGTAAATTTTGTTGTAATCGGTTCAAAAAAAAAAAAAAATAGCAAACCTATTCATATACCTTGTGAAAGCTATATCCCTTGACTTTGCAAAACTGTTTAAAAATCGTTCTGCAAATGTGAGAGTTGGAGGTACTAAAGTACTACGACCTACTCGAAAACAGTTTTTTGCGAATATCTCAAAATTTTGCAAGTATTTCGAAATTCTTAAAAATGTTTATTGTATGTCCTCACCTAAGTCTATAACGCCTACTATGTCGCTTTCCGGGTATTTACAAAAGTTGCTTGTTGTTTGTAACACCGTGTAATTGACAACTGAGTTTCGGTATCAGTTGCCATACGTAATGTCATTAAGACAATTGGCAACACAATTAAAGTTGAGTTGCAATACACAATCGATCCATTAATTTTAAAGTAGTGGTCATAAGGTAGGGCTTGATCGGCTATAATACTTTCATACTTGCTTAAAAATATAGCAAGAATATTGCCTAACTTCAAAAACAAAATAGTTTTTTGAAATTTTATTTAATGAAACTCAAGTGCTATAGTCGGTCAAGCCCAACCATACGATACACTTTATTACCAAGATCAAAGGTGTTCTTTTCGTGTATAAAGACAAACATTTGCTAAATTTTGTCATCATACAAACATTTTCTCAAAACTTATATATTTAAGCTGTTTCCGTCATTTGGACTTATATGATGGCTAGGGTCAAATGTGGACCGATTATCTTGGAATTTAGCAAATTAATTACAGTTTTTGCAAAAAAATCGTTAATTGTATATGTATGTACAGATGCACATTTCTGTGCATCTTTGGATACGATCAATTCATTGCAAAAATAAACTTAAAATTGGTATTAGCTTCATTTACGAGCGTTTTAGTGAAATTTGTCTCATTTAGTGCGTATTGATAGAAGAGTTTGTATGGAAGCTATGGTCAAATGTGGACCGATTTTAAAAATTTGATACATTGATTTTAGTATACATAATGTTTGTTTGAATTTCATGAAAAAATATTGATATTTGTGGCCAAATTATCTGTACCAAATTTCATCAAATTATCTTTAGAATTGCGACCTGTACTTTGATTACATGGTTTACATGGGGGTCCATCCAGCCAGCCTGACAAACTGACTGACATCGATAAATCGACTCAGAAAGTGATTCTAAGTCTATTGGTATACTAAAAGGTGGGTCTAAGACAAAGATTTCTATGCGCTACATGCATCAGCACCTATGGTGGTGAAGGGTATAAAAACTGAGTTGTTACGTTTTGGTGCGGACATCTACATATAATTCAAATGAAATATATTTTTTATTGTATAAATAATTCAACATAAAATGTAGTAGTTCCCAAAGGACTAAAATTGAAAAAAGGAAGCATCAGAAGCCATTTATAGAAGAATATTTTTATAAGTAAAGTGAAATCTAAATGAAATCATTTAGTTTTGTTACATTCAATCAATAAACATAAAAGATATTTTACTAACTGAATTTTTTTATAAATGTCCACTAAATAGAAAGTTAATTTAAGATACAAAAAATAACTAAAAAAGAACTTTGCGTTATTCCAAAAAAAAATAACGAACTAGGTTAGGTTGAAAAGGAGTAGGCAAGTTTTATGCTTAGAGCTGCATGTGTAAATTTGAATTCGATCACCCGACAAAAGTACCCAATAAACAATTAAAACACAGTTCCGTCATTATCAAACTGATTTGTCCCAATGTCAGTTTTTTTTATTAATTTATATTTAATAATAGCACATGAAATTTAATTTATTATGGATTATTAAGGTTCACATCTTAAATCGCGATTTTTGCCCAAAATGTGATAACTAGAAGAAACTGAGTGCACAGTTTTTCTTAACTTCTAGATGATTCGTTAAGTTTGAGGTATAACTGGTGGAACGAGTAACAAAAATTGTATCTGTAATAGCAAGAATGGATTGATCGTATCCATAGATGCACAGAAATGTGCATCTGTACATGTACAATTCACGATGTCTGTCTGTACCTATGAACAAATATTTTAAAGTAACATCAAACAAGTTAACAAAGATTGTTAGTTGTCAGTTGTTGTGATTTAATTTGTGTCTACTCGTATGTATTTTATATGGAATTTGCTTGTGTTATTTTTAGAAGAGCCACATTTGGTGTTGGTTTAAAAATAGTTTATGGTTAAAAATGAAAAGAAAAAAAATCAAGCCTAAAACAGCCTTAGAGTTTTAAAACTTAAAATAGAAATAATAATAGTTTGTAGTAGCAAGAAATACGTAAAATTGGTCATTATTTTGTTGTTAAAGAAATTTATTTTTCTCTTTTTGACTTGTTTGCCTGTATGAGCTTCGACTCACATGTACTTAATATGTATCTATTTATTAGGATGACTTCAAAAAAGATGTTCAAATTTCTATATAATTTTAAGTATTTCCACAACATATTTTATCCTGATTCTTGTGGATGTTATGATTCGAAATGCCCAAAAAATGGAAATTGAAATCAGTAATTCTATCTTTGTTTCAACAAATAATTCCAACAAAGAATTTCTTTCACTTTCAAACGAAGTTTTCTGTGACAGTGTATGTCAATAACATTTTATATGGTTGTGAACATGAAAGAACATTTATTTTGTTAAAATATCCTTTTGGCATCCAAAAATATATTTAATCCAAGAGTTTCTCGTTTTGAGAGTATTAAAGTGAAAATATATCCAAATCAATGATTGTGAATAGTCTAAATCTTAAACCCAGGTAGATTCATACTCAAAATAATGATCGGGACTAACATAAATCAGCACCAACGCGGATACTACTCTTATATTTTCTACAAAACAAACATAACAACTATTAGATGGGATATCGATTCATACATACTGTACCATGCTAATGTACATCTATCGATTCACTACGATAAATCGTCCAAACGTATCCGTACCACATTCCTAAAAGTGAGTTAGTGAGTAAATTTGATGCTCAATGACCGCCCGTTTTTTTTTATATACATATACGTTGGCTTTTAATCGCCATGAATGCTTAAGCACTTGCGCATTAGTATGCATTTGATTTTTGTTAAATAAAACAATCAAAAGACGTTCGTCCACAAACTTAAGGTCGTTTTATTTGTATATTCGTATGCCTGTGAACATGTATGTGACGAGCGTCTGAACGTTAATAGGCATTTTCGTTAGTCTTGTGTGTTGTTGCTATTTTTAAAGAAATAAGAAAGTATTATAATTGGCCAGGCCTGCAACACTAAGGTCAAATGTAGACCAATTGTCAGAAAATTAGGAAGTTTCCTGTTAATCCTTGGAATCTTCTATTTAATGAATTATCGAGATCTACTTATACATATTCAAAGTCATTTTCGGCTGTGTTAAATATAGACCGATTATCTTGACTTAACACATTCATGTTTACACAAAACTTTTCTGTTCCAAAATTAAGGACAAAATTATTATCTTCAGATTTGCTTGCTTTTTATTTAAGTAATTTTTGTGAAAACATTTTGAATGGTGAAATATGGACCTAGTCCAATTTTCTTCGCATCCCACTAAGCGACCAAAACTACCTTAAAGGAGCCTATTTTGAGCACAAAAGGGGTCGTTTAAAAAGAAAATGAACAAAAAAACGAAAGATATAATATCAGGTTTTTTCGAAATACAGAAAACTTCGTTATATCGCAAAGTTTTTATACTTTACACTTTACCATAGATATATTGGTCTGAGGCCACCTTTAAGTATACAGAAATACTCATAATCAATAACTAATTCGATTTAATAATGTCAGTCCGTTCGTCTGTCTGAACAGCTGACTTGTCCATGTAATCTTGTTATTGAAGTCACAATTTTTAAGAAAATTTGACATCTTTTTTATAGTGGGACTATGATACTGAAATCGATACTGGTTCGTTATTATTATAGGTCTGGCTTCCTAAAATTTAGATTTCGGCCTCAAATTTTAATATTTTGTACAAAATTTAAACTATTTTTTACGATAAGTGAAAATCGCAAAATAGCTCGTAAATCTTACAATAATGACAAATTTTGATTCACTCACCGATCGGCTTTGCAGACTTAAGTCGTTTTTACTTGTTTTTTAACTATCTTTTTACTTGATTTTCAACAAATCATTTAAATTATATATTTAAATTATATATTTAAATTATATTTATAATTCTAATTGGAACAAGGGTTACTTCTCTCAGATAATGAGCTGCATCCGATTCTATTTTTAGACTCATTGAAAGGGACCATTAGTTAGAGAAGTTTTACATAGCCTAATACTCAATAACCAGTGGCCAGCTGAGTTATAAGGTGAACCGACGTTTTTTTTATTATTTTTTTTTTTTTGTTGGTCTAGCCGGGGATCGAACTTGGGACCTCTGGTATGCTAGGCGGATGACTAACCTGCTATACCATGGCGTTTTTTCTACTTGTTTTTCAACTTTCTTTATACTTGTTTTCAAAAAATCATTTATATAACGTTTAAACTTTTGTAAATTTTCTTTACCTTTTTTATTATTCATAAAATTTGCTTAATATTCGCTATATAAGGTTCAATTTTTGTTAAATCGAGATTCGGCTGTTTAATAAAAAAAATTAAAAGATTGAAAAAATGGCTATATAATTTGTTTAGGACGATTTTTCTTACACCAATAACTAATATGTTACATGGATGAGAAGGAACACCTGTTTGGCCAAAATATCAAATTTCGACCTCCTCTAACTCAGAAACTTTTTTTACCGATCTTGTTTTTAAACTACTATCCAATAGGACTAACCTTGGTGTAAATTTCATCCAAATCGGAAGACATACATTTCAAGAGAGACAATTGCGGTCACTTGACGTGAAATCCCTCATATTTCCACTAAATATATACAGAAATTTGTGGTTGTAAACAGACGAAATCTCATTTTAGGAGAGTCAGTCTCAAATTTTAACAAATTACTTTGATTATCAGCTTTACATAATCGATTGTCTGATTATGCCGCCCAGACCACAGACAATTAAATCGACTCAGGAATTAAGTCTAAGTCGAACAAAATACCTAAAGGTTTAAGGCCAATATTTCTATGCGTTACATACATCAGTATAAACTTATAATACCCTTCCCACCTATGGTGGTATAGGGTATAAACGTCGACAAAATAACAACATAAATAAACATGACTTTTTTTTGAGATGCCTCTATGAAGAAAAATTAAGTTTCTTTTCAAACCAAAGTGTAAATAGCTGCAAGAGCAACACCAAAATGGCAACAACATAAAAATTACATGACTAAAAAGCAACAACTATTTACTAACCACAACAACTAAAATCGTAACACATCTCAAATGTGTCTTGTTACATTGGCAAAGTAATGATGGCGCCAAATATCCATCCAAACACGATTGGCGTACACTTGTTATCGTGCAGATATCTAAAGAATGACTTTATCTATACGAGAAAATTAATTTGCCAATATTTTTCGGAAGTGATCAGAATCATTTCCTTTTCATTGTTAAGAATTACATTTGTTATATATTTAATTGAAGTTGATCTCGACTTTTGCAAATAATACAACGTCCTTAAAAATCTACGAAATCGTTTCAAGTATTTGTAACAAAATTAAAAATACATAAGTACTTAAAATTTGCACATCGTGACATTTTGTATTGTGTAAATCATTCTTTTATATCTCTGTGGTTTTAACAAAGAAAAACAAAAAGAAACAATAGATGCATAGACAATCATACATATTTATGTAGGTACAAGTTATAAAAATAGTTTGACCATTAAAAAAATTATAAACTTCATTCAGGATTTTTCCCAAGTCTACCCCTTAATTAAAGATTTATAAATAATTATACACACTTATATATTTATATCTCAGGGTTACTTCTAATTACGATAACACCATTTTTAATACAATTAGAAAAGAAAGCCAAAAAGTCAATGTCAAAAAAATGGGATATTGTCTGTTTAGTGGAATTTTTACCTGATATTATTTCGGAATTATACTTCCACATTTACCATATTCTTGAAATCTGACGATATCGAGTTATTATTCATTGGAAAATTGTTTGAAAACTTTGCATCAATTAACCCCTTGACGTATTTCCACGAGTCTGACTCGTAGTACAATTTCTGTGCCTAACATGATTATCACGTGTCCGACTCGTGGTACTATTTATGTGCCTAACATGATTATCACGAGTCTGACTCGTTGTGCGACTGTTCTTAAGCATCAAAACCGGTTTGTTTAGTGCAACTTGTGTGCGAACAGTTGGAAGCGAACTTCGTTGCGCAGATTGATACGTCAAGGGGTTAAAGCTATCACAAATCATCTAAAATTGCCAACATATAAATATTTAAATATTCATTATACGAATAGGTGGGAAGGGTATAATATTTTATGTTACTCAAGAAATATTGGTCCGAGACCCATCAATCGAGTAGTTGATGATTTATGTTATATATGTATATTGTTTTTAGATTCGTCTTAAAATACTAAATTTCTACTCATTGTATCCTTCACCACCATAGGTGGAAATGGTATATTGGGTTTGTGCTGACATTTGTAACGCAAAGAAATATTGGTTTGAGACCAACCTTTTAGTATATCAATCGACCCAAACTCCCTAAGTTGTTTTAACAATGTCCGTCCGGCTAGCTGGCCGGTTATCAATGTAAGCTTGTCATCAATTTACAGGTCGTAACTTTAAACATAATTTGATGAAATTTGGCAAAATCGGATTACTATTTCGGGTACCTCCAATAGTGATGCCTTCCCGGAATAGAGTTTTTGGCCCTTCGGAAACAAATTTAGTTGTATTTTAATAATTTTGTAGGAATCGGCCCATATTTGACCATAGCTCCCATACAAGACACATTCTCAAAAGTGGAATTTTATTACTAAAACCTTGCACAGATAAGAAATATAAACCAATAGCCGAAATTTGGCAACAATCGATCCACAATTGACTCTAGCTCTCATATCAGGCCCTTAGCCGGGATTGACATAAATCTACTTAAATCTCAAAATTTAAAAAAAGCACATAGTATATTTAAAGAGTGCTCTAAATAAAATTTGTAGTTGGATTTTCTTAAATAAAAATCAAACCTTTTAATATAAAAACTCTACAAAATACGCAAATATAATGACATATTATACAAAATCATTTAGCATTAAAATGTTTACTTAGTACTCGGGTTTTGCAAACTTATCGACTTTTTTCGGAAACCCTCCCATTAAAGATTTTACAGTTGCTTCTGATACCTTTTTGGAGCATGTGTTCCACCTGCGCTTAAAATCGGACATGTTCTTGGAAATCTTTCCTGTGTTCTTCAATTCCTTTTTTACCAGAGCCCAATACCTTTCCACAGGCCGAAGTTCTGGACAGTTAGGTGGATTTGCCTCTCGTGGTACAAAAATGACATTATTCTTTGAGTACCACTCAAGTGCCTTTTTTCCATAATGGCATGATGCCAAATCGGGCCAAACAAATGTAGGCACTCTGTGCTCTCTTAAAAAGGGTAACAACCGTTTTTGTAGGCACTCCTTTATATAAATTTGTGTGTTTATTGTGCCAGATGCCACAAATACTTTACTTCTTTTGCCACAACTGCAAATAGCTTGCCACACGAGAATCTTCTTAGGGAATTTTGTTTGTTTTTTTTTTTTGTGCGAAACTCTTGCCGAACATTGCCCCGTTTATCAGCAACATAAAAATCTTGACCAGGAAGTTGAGAAAAGTCTGCCAGTGCGTATGTTTCATCATCCATCACACAACAGGTGTATTTTTTTATAAAATCAGACTTCAATTTTTTCGCTCGTTTTTTTGCTTCTAAGTTCTTTATAGCATTGCGATCTGGAACCTTTTGGACTTTGTATGTTTTCAGTCCAGCATAAGCTTTGACTCTATGTGCAAAATTCGTAGAACATTTCACCGTACGAGCTGCTTTTCTTAAAGAAGTGTTAGGCGCTCTTCGAAAGAGTCGCTCGACTTCTTTTGCCTTACCAATATCTGTAGGACCTTTTTTCCTCCCTGATCCAGGTTTTCTTTCAATGCTCAGGTTTTCCTTATACCGTCTGATGGCATTAGAAACCGTTCGAGGGTCAACTTTAAAATTTTTATCTTTTTTTTTAAAAGTCCATGACGGATTTTTTTGAAAAGTTTTAATTATATTTTCACGAACTTTTTTTTCGCAGTCCATTTTGATTGAAATAACTATTGAAAATTAATAATTTCTAAAATAATAGTATCTGACATATCTATAGAAACTAACTTGATCAAAAAATAAATTAATTCTTGCACTATGGATAAATTTTGTCTAAAATAGTAAATGCATATTTTTTTTTAGAACACTCTTTATGTATGTCTCTAAGACTTAAGGAAAACTCGTTAAATCGTTGGTCCATATTTGACCTTAGTAGTGAAGGGCATCATATAGTCGGGCTTGAACGACTATAGCTTTTCTTACTTGTTTTTTATATGTTTTTGTTAAAAGGCAATAAAATATCAATTAAGGTGTAATAAAATAAAATCATATTCAAAATACCTGTAATAAGATTATTTAAAAATAAATTAGAGGGGTTCACTAACTTCAGTCTTACATGTCTTCTTGATCTTCAAAATTGAAAATTGTTATTTATTTGGGTGCGGTTTAAATGTGAAGTCCATATTTCCGTAAAAAAACGCTGCACAAGTTGCTTAAAAGTTTTAATTTGATCCATTTTTAAAGCCAAGCTTGGTTAAAATACTTGGTTCAGTTTTTCATGGAAAAAGACCAAAATATGTTTTCGATTAAAAATCATTGTAAGAACTTGAAAAAATAAATTTACTTTCAATAAAAAAAATCGTAATCTTATATGCGCCAGCCCAATATTTCAAATTAATGCATAAGTAGTTGTAAATACTCGTAAATGTGTGTCGTTGACTTCCTGTAAACTTTTCTCTTTAAATAAAAAACAAAATTATTAACACTTTTTAATGTTTAATTATTCACAATATTTTAAGGTCAATGTTAAACAATCATTTATGTTAATATGTATTAACGTGGTTAAGTTTTTATACAATTATTTTAAATGCTCTGTCATAACAAAAGGAAGTATTTGCTCTTTTTTTGATACTTAACTTCCTTTTTCACTCTCTTCTTATCGTAAACAAATTACAATTACCATCACATATGTATTTTATTTTATTTTGTAAAAATCGGTCACACTCTGAAACCTTAATCGATTTACTAAGGCAATCTGACTTGATTATAATGAGACAAACCTTTTAGTATACCAATCGACTCAGAATCATTCCCTGAGTTGTTTAAACGATGTCCGTTCGGCTGGCTGGGCGGTTATACATGGAAACTTGTTATCAATGTACAGGTCGTAACTTTAAAGATAATTTTATTAAATTTGGCACAGGCACATATTTTAGTAAAAGAACGATCCCTATTTTTTTGAAAAAATCGGATTACTTTTTCGGGTACCTCCCATAGGGATGCCTTCCCGGAATGGTCCTTTACAGCCACAAATTTAGTTGTATTTTAATAATATGCAGCACAAATATTGCCTATGATAACTTAAATCAGTGTACCTAATTTTGTAG
The DNA here is from genome assembly GCA_933228675.1 of Stomorhina lunata. NCBI lineage: Eukaryota > Metazoa > Arthropoda > Insecta > Diptera > Rhiniidae > Stomorhina > Stomorhina lunata. The sequence continues at coordinate 70,159,252 of OW121744.1, forward strand.
GAATCGGCCCATATTTGACCATACCTCCCACACATTCCAGACACATTCTCAAAAGTTGTTTAAATATCCATAAAAGCACAAAAGTACTAAAATTTTGCACAGATAAATATTTTGTAAATATTTACCAATAACCAAAATTTGGTAACAATCGATATACAATCGATCTTAGCTCCCATATCAGGCCCTTAGTCGGTAATGACATTAATCTAAATAAATCATAAAATTTTGAAAAACTAACATGTATGTACGTCTCTAAAACTTAAGGAAAACTTGTTAAATTTTGATTCATATATGACCTAGGTAGTGAAGGGTATGATATAGTCGGGCTTTACCGACTATATATTTTTCTTACATGTTTTTGTCCATTATCAATTAAAAAATCAATGTCGAATATTTGTGTCACTTACGCCCTTTATCAATTTAGGGGACAAAATCTTTATGAGAAAGTTTTTATTTTATTATACAATATTTGCCCGATTCACAACCGATGTATACTTGTATTAATATAAAATACACTAAAATTCTTCTAACGCGACCTAAATATATGTTGGCTTGTGTCTTAAAATTATGATGCAAATTAGAAATAACACGTTTATACATATTTACATAATTTGCTCATTTACGCAAAAAGTGGCATAACTTAGAATACAACATTTTAAACAAAGTTACTTTAAAAAGGAATATAGAAAGAAGTGAGAATCTTATCGTATGATTGTATTAAATTTATAAAAATTTCTAAAAAAAATGGAATGACGAATGATGATGGGAAATTTAACTAACTAAAGTATCATGTCATTTCAAAGTAACTGAGTGTTAATTATCACCATTTATTAATTTAACTGAAAGTAAGTCCATTGCGGGACAAAATTTATAATTTCTCTGAATTATTAATTTAATTAAAAAGTTTTTAAATTGGCATTTAGAAACACATTTTTCGTGGTACTCAGTTCAGTTGAGTTATGCCACTATTCATGTTAGTGATTCAACCCTTTATATGAACATTTTAAAAACGATTTTAATTGGTTTCTTAGAACATTTATAATATATATTTATGTATAACCGATCAATTAATGAGTATTTTAAATTACTTCTAAAACGCATTTTATAAAAAAATCAAAGAAATGGAATAAAAGTAACAATATCCTTATAAATATATACATACGTGTATATGGAAACATTGTTTAAATGAAAAAGAATGTCATTACATACTGACATTCTCCAATGATCGCTATGATCTTGATATATTTTAGCCGTTCGGCCAGTTAGTGCAATTGTCAACATTAAAACAAATTCCTTTATGATCTTTTGTGATTGTTAGACTTTAAAAAAATGCTATTTACAGGCGCCAGATGTTTATTTGAAAAGTTGGAAATATATCAATGGCAGTGATGACTATTAATATGTATGAACATTTGTAAATCAATCCAAACATCAATTAAGTTTAGTCTGCAATATTTCTTTTCTACTTTCCTCGATGGATACATAGATATGTATATGAAAAGATGTATGCATTAAGTCGTACATCCACACGCACCTTCATCCGTTTCACTGATTGATATACAAATACAAATGGACAACAAAACAAACGAAAAAACTAGTGTCTTCTAGAATCTGCGCTATGTATTTAGCACCATTTATGACTCTTATATCTAAGCAATAGTGAAACGTTTCTTAAACGAATGTATCTCATTTGTATCCGGACAAAAAGTGACAATAAAACAAGTAAACAAGTAAGAGTGCTATATTCGGCTATGCCGAACCTTAAATACCCTTCACCAATGGTGTTCCAAAAGTAAAGAACAGAATGGAAGGAGTTTTTGGTCAATTACAAGAATGTATGTTTCTGAAGACTTATTTATGTGAGTCCTACAAAAATAATAATGTATAATGTATTGATTTGCTGATCTGAAAAAGTTTCAAATCTCGATAATTAACACATCTTTTAAATGTATGTATGTCCACAAAAATTTAAGTTTTTTGGGCGATATATAAATAATACTTTAATCCTAAAATATGCAATAAATCACAAATGTTAAACTCTTCTTCACTCTCGGTCTCACCTAATCTTAATATGAATTGTTTTTACATTTTTCACAAAACAAAAATTGTTTTGTTTACAATTTGTTTTGTTTAATGTCTTTGCGTGTGATCTTTTAAAGATATTTAAAGCCTATAGATCCCCCACAAGCAATTCAGTTTTTATCTAAACTTTAATATTTTTTCTCAACAAATTGTGGTTGATGACTAGATTATTTTCTTTAACATTGCGATGGCCTATGCGAGTAGTAAATTTTCCGACTCTGCATAACTTTTCAATTAACTGGCCTCAGTATTGCTCTTCTTATTTTAATACAGCAATGCTGAGGCCAATTTTTAAATATAGACTTATTATATATGAATATAGACTTATTATATATGAATATAGACTTATTATATATGAATCTAAAGGAAATTGTGTTCTCCGTACAAAAATAATATAAAAGATGAAGAATTAAAAAAGCAAATAACACTTTAGGTAGAAAACATCCTAAATGTTTGTTTTATCTTCATTAACAATAATAGATTTTGGATTAGATACATTATTTATGGTATAAAACTTTTTAAGAGAAAAAATACAAAAATTAAAAAAAATATTTTTGGTAACACAAATCCCAGAATTCCTAAAAATATTTCAAAAATTTCCAAAAATGGGTATTTTTAGTTTTTTTGCTCCGGCTACTTGGCCAATTTTAGGGCGACAAAATACTTTTGCAATGTAATTAAGAACACATTGGGTCACAAAAATTTGGTGAATTTTTTTTTACAGCTCGCGTGCGTTCGGAGCAATTATGGATCAAAGTTAAAATTTCCGTAAATAATGGTCTAATTTAAGAGACTCTGGTACTAACACCGAATGAATAAAAAGTTATTTTTTAACTTAATTATAAACTTTGTGAAGTTTTCTTTTATTTATAAATGTATTATATGTTCCTTAGAACATTTTTTAAATAACTAAAATAAAAAAATGGTTTATTTTTTAAATATTAACTTTAAGCACTTATAACTTTTTACACAGTAAAGCTTTTAATACACTTCGTAAAATATTTAAAATTTTGTTCTTTTTTAAGAAAACTTTAAATCAAGAAAATCGGTTTATATATAGATCAGATATTAGTAAAAAATCGGTACAGTATAGGACAAAAATTGAAATTTTATTTTTTGAAGTCGAATATCTTTTAAACCGCAAGAGATAGCACAGGCATGTTTTTTGTAGATCTTGACCTATATATTTGTTTATAGTATGATTTTTCAAATCGGTTGGGAAATGACAATTATATGTATATCGTTTTAAGTAATTTATGAGTCTGAGGTGCCCTACTTTGGGGCAGATTTATAATAGATATTCTTTCCAGGTTCAAAACTTAAGCTCCCCAATACTTCTGCAATATGAAACCAAAATTATTTTAAAAACGGTTTAAAAGTTACAGACCTATTTCCATTATTTTTTTCAACCATCCCACTGTGCGGTGCTACATAGTCTATTTGCAACGGATTGTGAACTTGGCTAATATTTCAGTATTACTGCAACCATTAAAAATAAAATATTTATTATTAAATTTTATACATACTGAATTTTTAAAATATATTTATAATTTTTTTAATTGCAGTTGGTACTTCCGGAAAATTAAACGCATTGAGGCTGAAAAGAAATTATTACTGCCAGAAAATGAGCATGGAGCATTTTTAATTAGAGACTCTGAGAGTCGTCATAATGATTATTCACTATCGGGTAAGTTTTAATAACTATTTGTAATTGTTAAAATATATCTAGCAATATATCAAAAAAAGTAGGTTTTTAAATTTCAAGACAATCACATGAATTTATATACATTTTTTCGGGTACATATTCAGCTATAGTAGGTGCTACATAAAATGCCTTAAACTATTTTGGTTTCTGAAATACAGGGTGATTTTTATAATTTTGGCTTTTTAACTAGCAACAAATTTTGCGCTGTAACTTTTTTTAATAGGTCATAAATGGCTCTTTTTTAAATTTGTATAGTTAGATAATTGTATTAGATTTGTTCATCATAAAAAAAACATCAGTACACTTAGAGAAAAAATATGTATAAAAGATAATACAGTAGTGAAAAAAATCAAAATTTTTCATTTAAAATGGCACAAAAACGGATAAAGATTTTGAGACCAGATTTCACGTACCGATTGCTACTATCAATATCTAAAAATTTGATATGGCGCTTCCCGATTAAATGTTTAGTTCTTCGACAAATTGAGAAAAACTAACAAAAAAATGAAAAAAAACGTCAAAATTCTGCATTTTTAATATTTGTCTTTCTATAACTCATTAACTAAGAATCGTATCGAAAAGCGCCATATCAAAGTTTTAGATAAACATGTTTTTAATATGTGTGTTAATTTTGCGAGAAAAATATGTACCCATTTTTGTGCCATTTAAAAAATAAGCAAACCTATTTGTGTCATTTTTCACTTGTACACCTTCATAAGACACATTGATATATAATAACAATGTGATATTTAAAGGTATGTTGCTCAAATTCACGAACAAATATCCTGAGGCCTACAGTGAAGCAAAAATAATACGCGATTAAATCGCGATTATTGATTTTCTTCAATATCTTAAAGTGTGTATACAGCCTACTTTGAACATCTTAAATGCGTGAAATGTAACAAGACAACAGTGGCTTCTGATCATATTGTGTTCAAGGAATCTAAAAATTAAATATTTAGTAATTTCCATATTACCAAGAAATAGTCTGATGAAAGAAATGTATTTAATACCTAATCGATTTACAGCGATTATATCTTATTAAAATAGAGATGGAAAATGAAAGGACTTAAAAAACAAATTAACATATTGAGAAACTAATAAATTTCGCGATAAAAAAATCTGGCTGACAAGATTTTTGCATATGGATGCTGAAGTTATACTTAAAAAACTTTCGCTTTTATACGGAATTTTGGCAATAGCCTTTCCAACTACAAAAACATTATTCTTAATTCTAATATTGTTAACAGTGACTAAATTGTATACACAATTTTAAAAAAATCGTTCAAAAAAGTATCAGAATTGGTGTACTGTTAACTACTTTTGTCCCTAGATTTCTTATTTTTCATAGAAATTTCATCGGAGATGTCTCTTTTGAAAGTTTTTGCAAGCATCTACTTTTGTGTTTCTAAAAATCTTGCAAAATATTGTCGCAAGGAGGCGGTATTGCTATAATTCTTACAAATGTATCAAATACATATTATATGAATCTTTTCGATATTGGTACATTCAGAAAAAAGTTAGGCCAAATACTCCTGAGCAAAGTCGCGGAACATTGTCAAACCAAATTTTTAAGTTTTAGTTATTAAAAATGCGATTTTCGTATTTAACCTAAAAATAGCGCCATCTCTTAACAGAATTAAAAAACAAATAAGTTGTAAAACAAACAATATTTTCATAATCCCAGAGATTAGTTTTCTACAATAAAAAAGTTCTTTTTCGCAAAAAGCCGTTTTTGATATATTGCTAAATATATCTATTATAAAGTAAAAAATATTATTGAAATATATTTTAAATAATTATTTTAATTTTTCTTTACAGTTCGAGATGGTGATACAGTAAAACACTATCGCATTCGACAATTGGACGAAGGTGGTTTCTTTATAGCAAGACGCACAACATTCAGGTAATTTTTGATTTATTGGATTCGAAATAAATCTGTTATAAAAATATTATAAATAAGTTGTTTATAAATTACACGAATTGACGCTGGAAAAAACATTAATTTACCATATTTACGAATTTAAATATACCCTTAAAATCTGAATTTAACAAAAAAGTTTGATAAATAATTTATAAGTCCAGAGGTTTTATAATGACTTTTCTAAATGTTCATAAAAAATATGAACATTTAAATTTTGTCTGCGTGAGCAATAGAAAATAATAAGCTGAGTTTTTTTTTTTAAGTTTGGTTCAAATAGCAGGAACTATCCAAAATAACTTGTTTTAGTTTTTATTTTGAGAATATAGTGCCATCGCTATAACACTATGCGTATGTCCTATAGTATCACACTTCAGTTCCAGTTAGAAAATTTTAGTCAATCCGATATAATTACTTTAATTCGTTTGCTTATGAATCCTAGCAAATGGCCCTTAAGAAGCTTAAGGGTTTCGTTAAAGAACTAATTTTCTAAGATATTTTTTTCAAATCAATCATTTTTAACTTTTCTAAAAACCAAATTTGACATTGCTATTTTTTCTGTGTAATTATGAATATGACTGTTTTTGAATATTATTTATAAAGATATTTATTTTACTGTTTTTACAATTTATAATAAATTAAATATAATTTACAGAACACTCCAAGAACTGGTAGAACACTATTCCAAGGATTCCGATGGTCTGTGTGTTAATTTATGCAAACCATGTGTACAGGTAATATCTGTTTATATGTACCTTCCTATTTACATAAGTAATTATAAATTAGGGTTGTCATATGAATGAGAATAATTAGAGTATACAAAATTACATTTATATAAATATAATAACCCAATTCACAATACGTTGCAAATAGTCTAGCATTCTTGTATTTGCAATGCTAGACTATTTGCAACGGCGTTTGGGATACACCTTCCAACATTCTTTTGTTTTATCAATAAATTTTACTGAGATCGAGTTCAAAATACAAATAGTAAAACGTTTATATAAATTGTTTAATATGTATCTTTAAAAACTACACAATTATTAATTGTAATTGAGAAATTTTCAAAATAGAATTGAGAAATTTTATATTCTTAATTTCAATTGAAAATTTCTGATTTTCAATTTTAATTGCATATTTCTCAATTTCGAATAAAATTTCCTTCAAAAAAATTTTTGCCAAATTTTTTGTATTTAAGTCCGACAATTTGTTTCTATTATTCGTGGAAAATTAAATTCGATAATAATTGTTCCTGAATTATTGACAGCCCTATGTAGTTCATACACAAAACATTGTATTTATAATCGCACAAACATAAGTATGTATGTATGCGTAAATATTTGTATTAATACTACATACATGCATATGTATAACAGAGCTTATTGGACGGCATCATCAGCATTTGAAATACATAAATATGTACTCTCCATCCATCATTTCCTAAAACTATGCTGAGAAAATTATCTTAATATCAGCTAAAACTTACATTTTTATATTGAATTAAATCAAAAAAGGTGGATGAGGGCATATAAAACTCACTCGAATTTCACAGATATTCTTTTTAACAAATTTTCATTATTTTATTTTCATTTTACTCTTATTATAAATTTTTTATTACTAACCTTTAACTAACAATATTGTGTTTGTTGTTATTATTACTATAATTATTATATAAAAAAATACTACTTTACACTTAACAATAAAGACCAGTCAATTTGCGGGTATATTCGAGGTAGGATTGTTGAAATATACATAATTACAAAAAAATAAGTATAATTGTCGTTGTAATACTTTCCTTTTTTTACTACTGTAACCACAATTTGCAGCCACAAAATCACAACAACTTCTTGTCATCCATGCATTTATCCATTACCACCAATAAACACCATCAGTACCTGTAACGTGCTAGTCTATTCCGAAAAGCTTCCATTTCAGACGTCTTTTCACTATCTGAGTTGTTTATTTGATTCGTTTTCTTTTACATTTCGGAGCACGAATTCAGTTTAGCTTAGATAAAGCGAAGATAGTTATAGTTTTAATAATTATTGTTAACTTATTTGTGTAAAATTTATCTATTTAGTAAACGCGGAATTTATACATTAGAGTGTCCCACCTTTGTATGGGGAAAATTAAACTTTGTAATACAGAAAGTCGTACCTTCCAAATTTTTTACATTTGACACCAACAATCTATATACAAAGTTTCATTCAGATCGGATATCGGGAAATCGTGCCGACTTGACTCTAAGGTAGGGCATGCCAGTTATCGAACAAATACATTAGTTCGAGAAGTTTTACATAGCCTATTACTTAATAACCAGTGGCTAGCTGATATATGAGGCGAACAGCTTTTTTTTAATTTTATTTTTTTAAGAGGGTCTAGCCGGGAATCGAACTCAGGTATGCTAGGCGGATGACTAACCTGCTATTCCACAGCGATTCACGGACATGCCAGTCATATGGGAAAAATAAGGGGTTCTTCAAATGTTTGAAAAAAAAATACTTAGAACACATTTTCGAGAATTTTTAATACCGTGGTACTGAGAACTAAATTTCCAACGAGATGTATTACTCAAAAATCGGTTTAAAACTTTCCTAATTATTAATGGTTTTTCAAAATATTTTACATCCTGAAAGACTCTTTACAAAATGTAATAAGTTAGTCTTTGTTACTTTTGTGAGACCTCGAGATATTTAAATATCCATTTTTATTACAATGGGCTAACGTTAAGTCACTTTTGCATTGTACGAAATGAAGTATTTTTTTTTTTCAGACCGTTTTCAAAACTAATTTTTTGGTTTTTTAATGGTTTGTTAAACGAATTAAAAAAAAGTAGAAAACAAATTCAGAGTGTTAGTAAGAACACCCTGCAGATTACTACAAAGAAAAAAGTAGATCGATATTTTTAATGGCATATCCGTACCTGCAATTTTCCAAATTTTCACCAAAGTTATAAAAAAAGCACGTGAGTTGTTATTAGCAGTTTTTATTAGCAGAACTGAAATTATTATTGCTTTTATGGGTAGAAATATATATATTAGAAATTTGGTTGAAATCGGATGTCGTTAACCAGGGTCAAAAGTAACAAGATTAATTTTTTTTCAAAAAGGATCTCGAAAATACATGTTTTATTGTTATATTTCTATTAAAAATTCAAGAAAGGCGCCTCTAATTACATTTTATGCAAATTAAACCATGGGTTAAAAATGGGAACTGTTTGAAATGGTTAATTTTGTTTGTTTTTTTTTTTAATTGTTATTGAAATATTACAATAAAAACATTCCTAGTACTTTTTTGAAAAAATTGAATATATTAAAAATTTCAATTTTGACCCTGTCTGACTGTATTTTTCATAAATAGAAAAATATGTTTTAATTAGATAAAAATCAAAATTGTGAAAGAATAAAAATGCTAGCCCTATTTATTTATTTTAATTCGATTATGTAGTTCTGAATATTTTAAAAATGCTTATAAAAAAATACTTAAAAATAATATCAACCTAAAGTCATAAATTTTCGTACATTTGTAAATCATTTCTTTTTGTTATATACATACGTATTTATTATATAATTAAGTTTCAAAATACTTTAAGATGTTAACGTAATCCCAAAAAAAAAAAATTAATAAATGGTCATAAATTCATAAACAAATTCATCATTAACTTAACAACACCAATAAATACTTCCTTCTCTATTTTAAGTTAAAAATGGAAAAATATTTACGTATCTGATATAAATGTTTAACAAATGAATGATAAATTTTATTCAACAATTAATTTGTGTGTGTTTTCCATATAGATTGAAAAGCCAGTTACAGAAGGATTGTCACATCGAACTCGTGATCAATGGGAGATTGATAGAACGTCTCTTAAATTCGTACGAAAATTGGGCTCTGGACAATTTGGTGAGGTATGGGAGGGTCTTTGGAACAATACCACTTCGGTAGCTATAAAGACTCTCAAATCAGGTAAATTGATATATTGTAGAAAAGTATATTTCTATATTCTAATGCATTTTTTTTTTGCACCATTTTTAAGGCACAATGGATCCAAAAGACTTTTTAGCTGAAGCTCAAATCATGAAAAAACTCCGCCACAACAAACTCATACAATTGTATGCGGTATGTACAGTTGAGGAACCAATTTATATTATAACCGAATTGATGAAGCACGGTTCTCTTCTGGAATATTTACAAGGTAAATTTTAAATTTCACATTTCTTGAAAATTTTGTTATATCTATTTAGCATTTTTTATAACACATAAATACTGTACCACCTCGCTAAACGCAATCCTCGATTATTGCAACACATAAAATTGTTGATTCAGTCAACTCAACTTCAATTTCGTAACTTTTATCTCAAAGCTATTGATATTTTTTTTTATTAAAATTGTTTTTAAACATAAATGCTGCTTAAAGCTATTGCATTTTATATTAAATAGTTTTGTATTTCCATTAACTTTGAAATATTCGCGTTGCACTTGTTTTTTTTTTTGTTTTTTGTAGTTATGTACTCAGTTAATAAATCGGTAATAGTGATTTGCAATAAATATGAAGTGCACAATTCAACAATATCTATAATTGGCTGGATTGAAAAAAAATCGTTGCAAATGCTGAATCTGGGAAATGAATCCTGTGAATATCCTAAAGTGGAAAAGGCTTTGTACAAGTGGTTTATGTAGGAAAGACGTAGAAACATTGCAGTTTCTGCTGAAATCTTGAAGTCAAAATCGTGCCGATTCCAAAGAGAAATTAACTACGTGCCAGGAGATTTGAACTATTTGTTGCATTAATCGGGGTTGCACTGTATTGCCAATAACATTTGAATTTTATCGCAACCGAAATTAATGGGTCCTCCCTTCACTGCATAGACGAAATTTACGAGCAAACTTATCCATTATCATGCATTTTTTAGCTGCTAACGTTGATGATACATATTACTCGTACATTGTCGTCCATAGAAGCATCAATTCTAGTTGATTTTTGTTTGGCTTTTTCATATCATTCATTGTTCCATTGTCATGTATAATTTTGTCAGCATAATTTCATTTTTTAGCTATTGCAGGCAAAGGTCGCAGTCTGAAAATGCCGGTGCTAATTGATATGGCTGCTCAAATAGCTGCTGGTATGGCTTATTTGGAATCACAAAATTACATTCACAGAGATTTGGCTGCGCGAAATGTATTAGTGGGTGATAACAATATTGTCAAAATTGCTGACTTTGGATTGGCACGGTAAGTTCCTAATTGTTATTCTACATGATTTATTTATTTTTCTTTTTGCTTAGTTTAATTATCTATTTTTTTAGTTGCGATATTTTGTGTAATATTCTTGCTTACAGATTCAAAAAAAAAAAACAAATAAACATGAAGTAGAAAAATATATATGTATATGTATTCATGAAGTAGAAAAATATTATATATATAAGATGAAGTAATGATTACATTACGATTATATTCAGATTTGCACGATAGTAATTGATTACGATTACTAATAATGGAAAAGTAATCTGGATTACTTTACGATTACAGAAAATAATCAGAAGTAATCAAAAAATATTTCGATTACTTTTTCAATATTACGAAAATAATCAAAAATAATCTTTGAAAGTAGTCGGATTATTTTTTGATTACTTTTGATTCCTTTTGATTATTTTCTGTAATCGTAAAGTAGTCCAGATTACTTTTCGATTATTAGTAATCGTAATCAATTAGTAATCAGAAATTGTTTAAAAGAGAATTATATAATCATTACGATTCTTTTTAAAATGTAATGTCATTGATTACTAAACGTAATCAAAACTTAACTTTTTCAATTCGAAAGAAAATATTTTTGAAACCCAATACTTTATTTTCGAATCGAAAAAATCCCCTATTTTGATCTAACTATGTCTTTTCGTCCGTTTGTCCATGTTTTGTGGAACCATCGCTATTAAATTGGTCCAATATTTAATGTACCTGCCATAGGACTGACTTCTCTGTATTAAGATTTCGGCTCATGTCAGCACAACTTGAAGTATATTAAAAGAATATTAAGTTGGATCTACTCTTAAAGTAGTAGTAGTAAATCTGCAGATAATAACAGATTTGTGGAAATATATCATTTGGGAGGACTCGACTGACAAATACTTTTTGATGGAAAGAGTGTAGAAATTGATATTTTGAGAATACGTTTCTGGAATTAGTTTCAAAAAAATTACTATATGAGACACAGTGTTATTTTCGGTTTCGGTTTTTTGCCATGCAAAAAATATTGTAGTACATAATCCGTTTTTAGTAAAAAGGACTAGTTTCAACATGGTTCTGTTTATTTTTATTTATATTGCTATATTATATATTATATTTATATTATATTTATATTGCTAGAATGGACCATCTAGATTTCAAAAAATATATTTGTCATTGCCCGCAAAGCATTAAGATTATTTGCTTTTTTTGTAAGATAATAATAGTTTGACAAAAAAGTGACATCAATTGACTATTTTTTGATAAAAAGTATTTAAAGATTTATGATGAACATGAAGAGGCATTAATGAAATTTATTTAGTTGACCGCAAACGATGAATATTTTTATGAAACAAATTACTTTTTTTTGTTACTTTAAAGACTTATTAAAGAGGATGAATATGAAGCCCGTGTTGGTGCTAGATTCCCCATTAAATGGACGGCTCCTGAAGCTGCAAACTATTCCAAATTTTCAATTAAGTCTGACGTCTGGAGTTTCGGCATTTTACTTACTGAATTAGTTACATATGGACGTATTCCATATCCAGGTATGTTTTTATCCCTTTTGAATAATTTGAATAAAGAACAATTTAACATTTTATCAAATTATTTCAGGAATGACAAACGCAGAGGTATTAACACAAGTTGAGCATGGTTATCGTATGCCTCAGCCTCCAAATTGCGACCAAAGGCTTTATGAGATTATGTTAGAATGCTGGCATAAAGATCCCATGAGACGACCAACATTTGAGACCCTGCAGTGGAAGTTGGAAGATTTCTTTACATCAGACCAGAGTGATTATAAGGAGGCACAAGCCTACTGATAAATGCTTTATGCTGCTTCCAAGCAACAAGCACACATAAAATCACGACCCCCAACCTCAACCATTGTGTCATCTCCAACGACCACCACCACAACAACAGCAACACACATTACAAAAACAAAATTAACAACATCACCAACTGCAATCAAAACTACGGCATCATCATCAGCTGCAAAGAAAAACTTTAAATGAATTAAGTTTTTCGTTTTTTACAAAATTCAACTTAAATCGTATTATATTTGCAATATACTGACTAATCTAATCTAAATGAACAAATTACTACGACACGTTGAATTCTATATACAATACCTATGTAATTCCATTCTCTTAACTATTTTAACGGACTATGAAAAACTGAATCCTTAGAGAACACATTGAAATTAATTATGAAAAAGATGAGAACTAAAGAAAATGTAAGAAAAACATTAGTATTAGATATAGTACATAGATACATACCCACATTCATACATAAATAAAAAATAAATATATAAATCAATTAAAATATGTATGAAAAACGCTTTCGAAAATACAACAAAAAAAAAAACAATAAGAATTTTGAATATGAAATACATTATAGGTAATCAAAAGCGTTTCAGGAGCTAAATAGTAATACATATACATATATACATAATTATGTATAGATATTTCAAAAAATTAAAACGGAAGCAAAACATACACACAGAGAACAAACAGACAAATGAAAAAATTGCGTTTAATTTGTATTTAACAATCACATATGTATTTTAAATGTAATAATGTTTTTAAATGAATGGCAATTTGCATATATGAATTTTGCATACATACATAAATATTTTATTTATATACATACATACAATCCAACAAATCCTTTTACATAATTTTGATAGACAGTCATAGAGACAGAATGAAAGACGGACATACCACATTTATAAATGTATGTATATATTTTGATTTTTCGTTATTGTTTCGTTTACAAATGTTCTCGCTAAGCAAAGCACTTCTTTTTACAATTATTTAATATTTAATAATTGACAGTAATAAGTTAATTTTCAAATTATTTTTACTTTTTTTGTTTGTTTGTCTAATTATAGTAAAAAAAAAGAATGTATTATTTATAAATATACATAGTATACATTTATACATACATTAATAATTATTATTAATTATTAATTATAAATATATTTTTCATTATAGAGTCACCTTTTTTCTAATTATTAATATATAATATACATACAAACATGCAAAATACTATATTCATATACAAATATTCATCATTTATATAGTAAACGATATTCTCATATTCATTTATATTTAGCATTTTATTTAAATTTCAATTTTGATATAAAATATAAATTAAACAATAAAATCGATTAATAAAAGTGTAATTAATCCCTATTTTATATCTTTGATTTTGTATTTCGTTTGAAAAGATGGGATAATTTTTCGAATTTAGGTAAACATTTTTGGAGTTAGTTAATGATAAATTCGAAAATAGTCATTTACTATTTTAGTCAAAACTTATTCACAGTGCAACAAATAATATATTTTTTGATCAAGTTAACCTTTATGAATATGTCTGATATTATTTTTTGACCCCATAAGACCTAAGCATTGAAAGGAAAGCTGGATCTGGAAGATACAAATTTAAACCATATAGCTAAAGAATCGAGTAAAACTTATATTAGAAAAGCAGCTCGTAAGGTTAAATGCTCTACAAATTTGTACATAGTCCCAAAGCAAATAGCGGCCTGAAACAAGCGAAAACATTGAATTTAGGTTTTATAAAAAAAATCAAGGACTGAAAATAACCGTTTTTTTATTTCGATTGTTTTTTTTTTCATCTGAAATAAAAGTTAATTTTTGATTTTTATTTTTTTGATCAAAAATAAAAGTTAATTTTGCCTTTTATTATTTCGCACAAAGTTTCTTGTGTCAGTATTTTTCTTTAATATTTTATAGGCAATTACTGCCTTTTATTTTGAAATTTGTTTATTTTTAAACAAACTCTGATCAATATCTTTTGAGATATGTTTTTTGAGCAGCAATTTTTTATTGCAAACTCATATCAATAGAAAAAGTATCAAAAAATTATATTCTATATAGGAAAACTGCTTTCAACAAAATTATTCTCTATAGAAAAACGTTATACAAAAGTATTTTCTAGAGAAAATCTAATCTTCTCTATAAGAAAATGGTGATAAAAAAAGTATTCTCTATAGGAAAATTGTCATACAAAAGCATTCTATATAGGAAAATTGTTGTACAAAAGTGTTTTTAAAAATATGTCACACAAAAGTATTCTCTATAAGAAAACTTTTATACTAAAGTATTCTCTATAAGAAAACTTTTATACTAAAGTATTCTCTATAGGAAAACTATTATACAAAAGTATTCTCAGTAGAAAAACTTTTATACAAAAGTATTCTCTATAAAAAACTTATACAAAAGTATTTTCTATAGAAAAACTGATATTCTATATAAGAAAATGTTGATAGGAAAACTTTCATACAAAAGCATTTTATATAGGAAAATTGTTATATTCTCTATAGGCAAACTGTTATAATAAAGTATTCTCTATATGAAAACTATTATACAAAAGTATTCTCTGTAGGAAAACTGTTACACAAAAGTATACCCTTTTGAAAATTTCCCAGTTTTTAGGGAAATTTTTTAAATTTCCTATTTTTTGGGACAATTTTAAAAATTTCCTTTTATTTTGGGAAATTTTTAATATTTTCCATTTATTTTAGAAAGTTTTCCCATTATTTTGGGAAGTTTTCAAAATTTCAAAAAAAAAAATGAGAAATTTTCAAAATTTACCAAAATAATGGGAAATTTAAAAATTTTACATTTGTTATTTTCCTAAATAAATGGAAAATATCAAAAATTTCAGAAAATTAAAAAATGCTTTTGTTTTACCAGTATATTTCGGATGCATTCATGGTATACACCATTTTAAATTGTAAATGAGAAATTTCCACATTGAATTGAGAAAATTCCATTTGAAATTGAGAAATGTGTAATTGAAAATGAGAAATTTCCATTTGTAATTTTCATTGGGTTTTTCGAAATTTCAAATGAAAATTTCTCAATTACAAATAGAAATTTCTCATTTACAATTACAAATTTCTCAATTTCAAATAGAAATTTCTCAATTACAAATCAAAAATTTCAGCGATTTCCCTGCCGGAGTTGCCCTTATAGTGATAGAAATACACTAATTCATTCAAAATTTGTTTTCCAGGCAATTTGTATAAATGTATTACAACTAATGCAAATAATTTTTTTTTTATTTCGACTAAACTGTTTATAACTTTAATTTCATTGGATAACACTCATAAAACAATTTAAAATCAAAGTTCTATAGTCGGTCAAGTCCTAAATAAAGACAATAAATAAATTTGCTAATTTTTGCCATCATACAAACATTTTCTCAAAACTTGAATATTTCAGCTGTTCCCGTAATTTGGACTTACACTATGGAGCAAAAGTGAACCATTTTTTATTATTATTGGCTCTTTTATGGTTTAGCTCTATAACAAAAATGTCAAATTAAAATATTAGAATATCAATGTGTACAGGGGTTCTTAGTTAATGTTTATTAAATATAAAATATTTTTTTAATAATGTACTTCATACTAAAAAATAGTAAAATAGTTACTAAGAAAAATGGTTCACTTTTGCACTGTTTTTTAAGCTGTTGTTATTGAAATTTTTTTTTAAGTGTATAAAAATAAATAACTGCATTTGTAACGGGTTTTTGATTTCATTAACAAAAGCATCATTTGGTGCAAAATTGTGACGTCTTTCAGCAAATAAATACAAAATTTAAGCAAAATGACAAAAATTAATGTAAAAATTGTGGAAAAAAATAAAAAATATGCTCCTGGATGGAATTTCTACTAGGAAAATTGCTACACAGCTGAACATATCGCAATCTTCATGCATGAGAATAAAAAATAGTGAAAACATTCATACTTCCTATAAAAATGGGCGACCATGTAAGTTGACTGATAGAGATGCACGGCAAATTGGAAGAATGCTGACATCAGAAAAAGTCAAAAGCCCCAGGGTGGCTGCTAATATTATAAAGAAGAATGCCAGTTTATAGACACTGGCATTCTTCTTCTGCTAAAAAAAAACAAAAAACCTAAGTTAACACCTAAGCAAAAAAAGGCCCGTCTACACTTTGCTAAGTCTCATGAGTCCTGGACATTAGACGACTGGAAAAGAGTTTTGTGGTCAGATGAAGACTCAACTCAGATGGAATTCAATATTTTTGGTCTAAGACAGGCGAAGCCACCCAATCGTACCAGGCCATTGAGACCGTAAAACATGGTAGCGGTTCCCTTATGGTTTGGGGTTGTTTTACTCATTTTGGAGTGGGTCCACTTGTCCAAATAAATGGCATAATGCGTAAAGAAGACTACTTGGAGCTCTTGTATGAAAATTTGCCAGTAGCTTTAGGTCAGTTGGAATACAGTGAGGATGACATAATATTCCAACAAGATAATGGTCCAAAACACAAGTCGAAACTGGTTCAAACTTGGTTGAAAATCAAAAATTGCAAGTGATGGCGTGGCATTCACAAAGTCCAGACTTGAACCCCATCGAAAATTTGTGGGCCATCTTTAAGCGAAAGCTAGGTTCTCTTGAACAACAACCTGGAAGTATTAAGGAACTCTTGGAAAAAATATATGAAATTTGGGGTAAAATTGATCCGAAATTCTGCGAAAATCTTGTGGAAAGTATGCCACGTCGCATCAAGGAAGTTATTTGCCAAAAAGGAGATATAACTCGTTATTAATGTAGTTTTTCTTATTTTTTTTAAAAAGGGTGCAAAAGTGAGTTTTTTAGTTTTCTCTGTTGTAAGAAATGAAATGTAATTTTAATATTTAGTTGAATATAATAAATCTTGAGTTTATTTATGATTTGTTTTCATTTGTTGTTTAAAAGCAACGGTTCCATAAAGGCTCCATAGTGTATATGAGTGCAAGGGTCAAATATGGACCGATTATTTCAAAATTTGGCAAATTGATTACAGTTGTTACAAAAATTATGTATGCAAAAAAAAATCTAATTATCTCCAGATTACGAGCGTTTTATTGATTTTTGTCTCATTTAGTGCGTTTCGACAAAAGAGTTTGTATGGGAGTTATGGTCAAATGTGGACCGATTTCAACGAAAATTTGTACAGTAATTTAAGTTTACATAAGAAGTATTGATTTTATTTCATGAAAAAATATTGGTATTTGTGGTCAATATATAAATTCCGGGAAGTGGAGCCTATGGGAGGTACCGATGACGAATTTCAATAGACCATAGGTCCCACTATCAAAAAAATTATCTGTGCTAAATTTCATCAAATTATCTCTAGAATTGCGACCTGGGACCAAATTACCGCATTTGATATCGATCGAAAACTCAGACTTTTAAACAAATATTGTTAAGTATACTTTAGGGATGTTCAAAGTTACTTCGATGCAAAAAGTTTATTGAAATTTGATATCCATTTTGATTCGTTTTAAAAGTATATTTATTTTGTTTAATTAAAACTCTTTTACTATTGTTCATCTTTTGGCAAGTAACTTAAAAAAAATATAGTAAACTGCGTATCTTTTAAATAATTTTGATTATCCTTAAAGTATGCTATACAAATGTTTTGAAAATATCTAAGATTTCGATCGATATCGAATGCCGTAATTTGGCCCCTGTACTTTGATTACATCGTTTACCAGCCAGACGGACTGACATAGCTAAATCGACTCAGAAAGTGATTCTATACAAATATTTCTATGCGTTACATACATCAGCACAAACTTATTATACCCTTTCCACCTATGGTGGTGAAGGATATAAATATAACGGTAAATAAGAGCATTTGGTTTTCTTTTTACTCATTGTGCAAATTTTTATTTGTCACCTTTTATATTCGGTATGTTTCTTTTTTTGATTGTTTGAGATTTTTGACGACTTTATGAAGTAAACAGTTGCATTAACGGTATATTAAACAAAAGAAACAAATTTACATTTTCGAAATTTAAATTGCATTGTTAACATTTTTGCACTTGCAAAGAATTACTTGACAAACTGTACATATTTTAAAAAGTACCAAAATATATATATACACTTGTTCATGAATAGTACTATTTTTGTCCCCTTGTGGATTTTATCTAAACAACACTGATTATTATTTTGACGTCTTGAATAAACAACTTACCAGATCATACGAATGTGTCACTTGGATAAACAGAACAAAAATCAGCTGTTGGTTATGCCGTTTTCAATATTAGTGCGCGTTAAAAAGAGAGTGTATTTATATTTATTTTGTTGCTCTTTCACACACAAAGCATAATTCAATATGATTTAGTTTTGTTTGTGTCTCTTATAGATACTCTGGGAAATATCTTTTTTTTTTCAAAATAAAGAAAAAGATGCGTGCAGCAGTGACAGTTCATTTATTGTTATAGTTTTATAAGGGTGTGATAGAAAAATGTTGTAAACATCTGAGCTAGATTTTTCTGTAAACAAACTAGTGAAATATTTAATTTAAAAGTGATATAGATAATGAGTTTTGCAACATTTTGTTAAACAAATGATTAAGTGTTTTACATATTTTCGTATGTAGTTGTTTTGAGTTAAATAGAAAAAACAAAAGTATTAAAAAATATTTGAAAAATTCATAATGAAATTTGCTTTAAGTTACGCATTAGTACTTCTTTGGTTGGCATACTTAATTGCATCCGGCGTATATTTATTTTCTCGAGGGTTTCTTCTGTCTCGTGTCTCCAAGACGGACGTGAGCAGTTGCCGGCATTTGTCATTAAATCCAAATGACGTAAGTATTTACTACTATCAGCGTTAAATTTTATTTTAATTAACTAAATTCTATGGAAAAACTAGGATTATTATTTGACAGAAGAGGTGGTTCAAGAAATATTTAAAGATGTGAATGCCTCTGCCAATTTGTGCCTTCCTCAAAAATCGAAAGTGATAATATTGCTTATTGATGCGTTAAAATATGAGTTTGGTATTTATAAGGAGAACTTTACAGAAACTTTGCCATATGAAAACAAACTAAGCGTTTTGCATGAACTCTTAGAGCACATGCCGGACCAGACTCGTATTATGCGCTTCAAAGCTGATCCGCCGACAACAACGCTGCAACGACTTAAGGGTTTAACTACTGGAAGTTTGCCGACATTTGTAGATATGGGATCAAACTTTGCTTCTCCGGAAATAAATGAGGATAATATTATTGATCAAATGGTTAAAAGCCAATTACCCATAGTATTTATGGGTGATAGCACATGGACTGATTTATATCCACGACGTTTTAGGCGATCTTATTCTTATCCAAGTTTTGATATATTTGATCTTGATACAGTTGATCGCAAAATACAAAAGTATCTTCCAAAAGAAATGCAAAAGAAGGACTGGCAGGTCTTAATAGCACATTTCTTAGGAGTTGATCACTGCGGTCACAAATATGGACCACTTCATGATGAGATGTCACGTAAGCTTAGCGAAATGAATGACGTTATTAGGTAAATTAAATAATATCTTGCTTAAAAGTAATATCTTAATATCTGTATTTTATTACTAAATATTAGAAATGTTGTAGCTGAAATGGATGACACAACCACTTTGTTTGTTATGGGAGATCATGGTATGACAGCTTCAGGTGATCATGGTGGCGATACTGAAGATGAAACGAATGCTCTTTTATTTGCGTATACTAAACAAGGAAAGTTTTTCAAAAATAATTTTAATTCTGACAACACAATGCTGCAACAGGTATGTAAATATAAGTTATTATCATTTAAGATAAGATATATTTATCTAAAATGATTTTTCGGTAAACCTAAAAAACGACGTTTCTAAAAATTTGACTTTTAAAGTTTTATTTAACTCTCAATTGAATGTTAACAGCGATACTGTAAGAAAAACTGTACCAAAAAATTGAACATTGTTCTAAAGTAGATATTGAAAGAAATAGCAAATTTATAAAATTAATATAATTTAGTCAAATTTCGTACTCTCGGTATTCATCAGTAAATTGCAAAAAAGGCAATTTCTGTTCTGGCCAGTTGAATCAAAAAACCACCTGTTCAGAAAAACCGTGTTCTCTTATGAAACAAGTTTTCTGCAATCTTACTTCGCATTCTAATTTCAATTGTTGTTAACAGCTCTAATATTTACAATTTTATCAAATTGTATTTTATGGGGAATCTGTTTGGAGATCAAGGCCAACAAATTTTGCTACTTCCACAAATCCTCAGGAATAAGTGAAGTAGGGTTGACAGTACAGTTGAAAATATGGAGTATCATGAGGACCCTGATCACATGCATGATTTTGGGGACGTCACGGTCTATGCGATATTTTATCTGTTGCTCAATCCTGGTCTCAGTTGATCCAAAAAGACTCTTGTTTTCCGCGGCAAGTTCTTTTCACCTTTATGGGTGGTGGCCGAATTATAAAAAAACATTTATAAGATAACCTCAAATCGCGGACTTAGTGACATCTCTTTAAATGTAGCTTTAACACTTTCAGGTTTGGTGATTAGTTATTATTTAATAATTATATTTATAAAGCCTCCGTTAATTATTTGTTCCGAGACTTTGTAGATAGAGTGCAATGGTTATATTTGTATCTTCATTTAAACCCGGGGAACCCTCTTAAAAAATGCTAACCGTCTCGGTAAGCATAAAATAAAGGACCCAATCCTGAAGCAAAAAATTTATTTTTTCTTTTTTATAATAAATAAAACTTAATCAATCCGAAAATGCGGTTGTTTTGCTAATAAAGTTATATGTATATGCAAAATTGTGGCTCAAAGAGTAAAGCTGCCATGTACGAGGTATGATCTAAAGGACCAAGTACATATCTTCGTATACTATCTTATATATATTTTCTGACATGTCTTGGTGAAGACTATAATTGTGTGATGTTAAAGTTTGGATGATTCCCAAAAGGAACAGCTGCGTTAAGAAGATGTTGTGTTCCTTTACTGGGAGGATCTTTGTTTCCTCATGAAGAAAATGTAGTGAGGTAAATTTTGGGCAGCCTGTTATTGTTCTTAGGCCTACGTATTGGATATTTCTCCACTGAGTATCACTTAGCGACGTAGACCACACTGGAGCAGCATAATTTGTCATTGACCGGCCAATCGCTTTATTGCTAGACATCAAGTTTTCTTTGTCCATTTCCCAAGCACTGCCAGAGTTTTTGTTTTATCCCCTAACAGCTAAATATAAAAAGCATTTATTTTTATAGTGACATTATTGCTATAGGAGTTTACCTGATGTCAGTCAATTATTTTGAAGTGAATTATTTCGGGTTCCTTCCCAGAATTGAGAATTTTTTCCTTCACCTCATTCATAACTCGAATAAATTGCCCCCACAAAATATGTACACTCCAAATTCAATGTTAAGTAAAAGTAATGTTTCAAATAACTGTTAAGATGTTATGAATATGTATTTAAATATTTTTACTTATTTTTTTATTTTTTTCTCATTTAGATTGATTTTGTACCAACACTTGCAACTATTCTCGGAATACCAATACCATATTCCAATTTAGGACTAGTAAACTTTAATTTAGTTCCTGATATTCCTATACCACACTTAAGTAAAATCCAAACCTTAATATTACATTCTTGGCAGAATGCACAACAAATCTACAAGTATTTCTTTAATTACGCTTTAGAGAACAAGCGCACATTTAATGTGGATAAAATGGATACCCTAGAAACTGATTTTATTTTGTTAACACATCGCGTAAAAACAATATACAATGAAGCTGCTTTCAAATCGTTTAGCGGAGATTTAAACATTAACCTTAGACAAATTTTGGATACTTGCCGTGAAATATGGGTTAAATTTGATGCAACACAAATGTCGCAAGGACTTTTTGCTGCATTTTTGCCAATATTTTTCTCCTTTATTCTTATCAACAATACTCAAGCAAAAGACTTTGAAAAAATCTTTCAGCTAAAAGAGGTGGGCTACACCTATCTTTTGAATTTTGCGGCGGGTGTTTTTGGCTATCGTTATTATAAAAATTTTACATTTAAAACAGAAGAGCATGCTATTATCTTCTTCACTAGCATGATAAGTACAGTAATTCTGGTATTCCATACAATACAAAACTGGTCCACAATCTCAAATAATTTATCAAAAATGAAAAGATTTAGTAATTTTTCTACGCGTTTGATCCTGATAGTATTGGTTAGTGTATTTTTTTCTAACAGTTTTATAATTCAAGAAGGTAAAATATTGTCATATTTATTGATCGCTGTCATATTCCTAATGGTTTACGAACTAATACAAAAGAGTGTAAAAATCGACTTTAAAAATAAATTTAAGTTCCAACAATTCCTGAAGTCGACAGCATTTAAGTTATTTTTGGCCAGCTTTCTAGCTATTGCTTTAATCCGCTTTGCTACATCATTATTTCGTTGTCGAGAGGAGCAAGGAAATTGCGCGGACTTTACTAATAACGGAAGTTTGGGTGGGTTTTCTCTAAAAAAGCCATCAAGTGCTAAAACATACATATTATCAGTTGTAATGATTGTATTATATACCACGTTAAGTCGAATATACCTACGTTCTTGCGGAAACTTGACTGGAAATTGCATTAACGTTTTAGTGGCTCGTTATGGTCCTACTATAGCAAGTATTTGTGCTGGCGGTCATATACTTTTATCAAACAGTGCTATCAAAAACATACAAAGAACCCACATTGACGCCATGGCATTAGTAATTTACACACTACTGATACTTCAAATACTTATAGTCACAATATCGCCACTAATGATATATGTATTGCCGCCAAAAAATACATCGACCATCACTGTGAATACTACTGAAAGTGTGGTACCAGAAATATTCAAAAAAATGAAGCGCATGTATGAAGGCGATCCTGCCCGCCAAAGCAATGAAATTCCTGTAGTTTTTGGATTAGCAACAATATACTCATCAGTTATTATATCGTTTGGAACCTTTTTGTCTATGGTTCTAATTGTACTATTGGAGCCACGTTCGTCAATGGGTATAGTGACTTGTATAGCTGTTGGTGCCATTATACTTCTGCTTCATGCAATTTTGCGTTATAGGACTGCAACTAGTTTTGGTAAGTATGCAAATACTGCTAATACTGAAACAGAATATTTCAATAATTATTTATCTTAATTTATCAGAAACCTTTATTCAACCAACATTTACTGCCGTGGTTGCGTGGTTCTTGCTTGCACATTTCTGTTTTTTCGCTACCTCACACCAAACAACGCTATCACAAATTGATTGGCGAGCTGCATTTGTTGGTCGGACTACTAATATTGGTCATTCAAACTTGATATCAGGTCTACTAGTGATACTCAATACATTCTGTGGTCACATTCTATTTTTCTGCATGTATGGCTTATTGTCGACAGAAACATTTTCTATTTTTGCTCTATTCCCAAATCTAATAAAAACCAACTATAACCGTGAACAACGAAAAGCTGACATTTCCAGTTTTACGAGACCGTCAACTTCAATAAATGATCGTTCACTGAGTGACATATCCAACGAATGTGTCGGCTTTGATATGACTAGAGGTGAACTGGTATTGTACGAAAAAGAAATCACATTCATCGGGACTGCTTTTAAATTAGCTACACAATTTTATATTTTACAGGGTATAAAGGTAAGAATTATTTTAAAATTAATGTTGTGAGTAAATGTTATGATATTATTTTGATTTCAGGTATTTTGTTCCATGCTTTCATGTACTATACATTGTCGTCATCTGATGGTTTGGAAAATATTTGCTCCACGTTTTATTTACGAAGGCATAGCCACTTTTGTCAGCATGCCCGCTATTATTTTGGGATTTTTACTACTTATTCGCATACATAAAGCTGTTGACACCTTAATAATAAAAATAAACAAGATTAAGTAGAAGTGCTTCAATGTATTAATATATTTTTAAAAAATCCTACTGTAAACAATTTTAAACTAGTCTTTCTTATACTATAAACATTGCGTTTATTAATTATGGATCAAAGATGACAAAAGCACCTTAAATGAAAAAGGGCTTAAGTATTTTGTTCGCGCATTTACTTTACAATTTTTTAACATCTAATAAAAAATATAGGAATTTTGAAAATAAATTGGTAAAATTTGAAACATACAGCCATGTCACAGAACATGTCACAGATGAATTCCGAAGTTTACTTACTTATTACAACCTGTTTAGGTCAAAGGCCGAACAAATTTTAGAATTCCATGCGCTTTGGTCTTGTGCGCATATTCTCGATTTTCTTAAGCCAAGCTTGAATAGATTTTCTTCTACTTGATTTTTCGATCGAAGTTTCAGTCGTACTCGTCTACAAGTTTCCTCGGCAACATGTTCGAACACTTTTCTTGCTGGGGTATTTTCATCCATTCGCACCATGTCAATGTCAGCAGAAATCGTATACAGCTCATGATTGAATCCGTGTCAATATTCGTTGTTGATGCTGATTGGACCGTAGTTTGCTTTTATTGGAATGAACCACTTTCTCTTTGGCTCTTCAATATTTAAATAATTACTCAATATTATTTGTTAAAAAGAAGAGAGTAACTGATTTTAATTAAAAAAAATCGAGTTTTGTAATGTTTTGAAACATTTAGATATTTTTGGAATCTGTAGAATCTAAAACCATTTCGATTGGGATTCAACTACGAAATGGTTTCAATTCCGAACGGAATTTGTGACATGCCTGATATAAATACTTCTTTAATAACAGTTCCAATACGAAAAGTTTTAACTATTTTTTTTTAATTAATAATACCAATTTCAGTAGACAAAGTACCAGTACAAAAAAATACGATCTGTATCTTTGATCACAATGGACAGCCAATCAATCGTGAAAAAAATATCAGCGAAAAAAATATCAGCGAAACTGGTAATGTAGGCAATAAAAAACAATGTGGGATATAAAAACATGTTCAACACTTTTTTGTAACGCAAAGAAATCATTGTCTAAGCCTTCTCTAAATATTTTATTTATTTATTACCTATGATAAACAAAATAAAAGAAATTGCTTCTGGACTGATTCAGCTTGATCGATATGAATTTGGTATATTGGATCCCATATAACGGATTTGTACTTCAGGAAGGGATATGTACTAAGCTTTGTATGAGAGACATTTTTTCCTTTTGAATTTTGGATATACTTTTTTAATGTGCATTTTTTGTGATGTCTGTCAACTAGTAGTGGCTGTATTCTAAAAGAGTAAAATTAGTCTCAATCTCAATCCGTAGAATTGAATTATGAGAAAAAATCTGTTGTTTTAAGCCATTTCTGCAGAATAGAAAATGATTGCCCTCAAAAAGGCATGGGAAGGAGTTGGAATTCTGGGAATAAAGTACACCATTGTTTTTATTTCGTGTAAAACCTAAAAAAAGTATAAAATCCAAAAATCCAAAAAAGTAAATTTACCCTAACATGCATAGTGCTTTTGTTCAGCTTTTTAAATAACCAGGAACTCCTCTAGCTTTATTTATAGTAAGGGTTCAATGTGAAGTAAAACTTAGTGTAGAATCCAGTAAAACAAGATATAGGAGAGTGTCAACACGTTCTACCTGATAGCCTTCAAGTACGTAGTTTACAACTATTGGATTCCTTCCAAAGAAGCGCATATATTTGCATTTATTTAAGTTGAGTTGCATCAAATTAGTATCGCACCATTTTGAAAGTGAACTCAAGTCTTCTTGAAGTTGATAACTTCGGAAAATGTTCACATAATCAGCATACATCGAATAGTAAATCACATCTGGCAAGTCATTTATGAATAAAAAAAATGTATAGATACGAAATTAATTCTTATTTTTGAAATCAGAAATAAAAATAATTTTTTTGATTTTTAAATTTATATTAATTTTAATTGAAAAACTCAATAGTTTCGGTCAAGATATATGTACACGGTAGTTCCATTGTCACTTTTAAATTTAAAAATCACTATCTGACTATGTTTGGATTTGTTTTCAATTTTGTAAATATGTAATATTTTTGAAGCATATTAATTTTTTCATTGAAATTATTTTTCTTCAATATAAATATCAAAAAAAATATTAAATATTGAATTTAAGAGAGCCTGGATCGTAAAGGAATACTTATAGACAACCATTATAACAATTACAAGGTCAAAAATGTGTTTTTAATGATATGCAAATTTGATGCCCTTCGATATTCAAAGCTGTGTTTTTAAAAAGTGGCAATATTTTTTTCAAATGTAAATATAAAAATGAAACTTCCAAAATCCTTATTAAAAATTTAGTAAGACTATTGGAACTACCTTGTACTTGTATCATGGTTTCGGTAGTTCCATTGTCACTTTTAAATTTAAAAATCACTATCTGACATATATAAGGATTATGACATCTGCGAAAAAATAAAGCTACCATATGTGTTTGGATTTTTTTTCAATTTTGTAAATATTAGGTCTGTTTCTTTACTTTCTGGGTGATTTCCTGCAAATGAGAGTAATTTAGAAGTTACTCTCCCAAATAGCAAAACTAACATAGAAGTACGGGAACACAAAACACCTAAATTTAAGTCCACAATTGATCTAACTTGAAAAATATCCAAAGAAATGTTTTTAAACCCGTTAAAAACATTTCAGTTCTTCTGTATTTTATTTTTTATAACAATTTTTCAGAATATTTGTTTTTTATCAGAGACCGGATATTAATACTTTTAAAACAATATTTTCATGTTTAAATCCATAAAAAAACAATCATTGAAGTTTAAAAAAATATTAAAAATCCCTCATGATTTTTATTTGTTCAAAAATTTTGTTTCTTTTTTCAATCCGATGAAAATAAAATATAAAAAAATCGTTTGGGATATTTATCCGTACAGTTCAAAATAATTTTCATCTTTTTTCATCCGATGAAAATAAATTTTGATAGAAAAAAAAATCAATTTTATTTGTGTATTTGTCCGGGCATAAAGCATCTTTAGGACGTTTAAAAAGCAATAAATTCAATTATTGTTGCAAATTTTATATTGAAATAGGTTTGAGCAACAAATGGTCGTTGTCCAAATGCGTTTAAAACGTTTAAAAGTTAATTTTTTTAGAAATAGCGACGCGAATCAAAGAAACCACCAATAGTTCCCATTAGAACTATTATCTTTAACTTCGATGTCCTAAAACATTGCAATAAATTGAAAACATATTCATACATTCATTGTGAAAGATTTTGAAATTTCATAAACATTTTATTTTTTCAAAGTCAAAACAGAAGTTCAAAAATAAAACAATCAATAAAATATTTTTCTGTTCGGATATTTATCGTTATAGATATTTAAAATTTTCATCATGAGGGATATTTATATTTCAAATATAAATCCCTCTTTTTTTATTTTTCGATCGAAATGAAAATAAATTTTCATCGGCAAAGATATTTATACTTGATGGATTTTAAAAATAAAACTATCTTCGGTCTCTGTTTTTTATTCATAAATATTTTTTTGAAAATTTTTAAATGTTTGCCAGGAAAAATTTTTCTGGCAAAAACATGTAAATTATTGTAAGGAGAAAATTTTAGAATTTTTTCAAATTCGTTCTCAATTACAGTTTTTTTTTTTTGTAATTTCTGATTAAAACTTGTACAATATTGTACAGTATTGGGAGTTCTGGAATACAGCTATTGAATATTTTTGAAGCATATTAATTTTTTCATTGAAATTATTTTTCTTCAATATTAATATCAAAAAAATTATTAAATATTGAATTCAAGAGAGCCTGGAGCATAGAGTAGTACTTCTAGACAACCATTATAACAATTACAAGGTCAAAAACGTGTTTATAATTCAAAGAAGAATAGTGAGAAGATCGGTCATCTTAGTCATGGATCGTAAGAGTAATATGTTTCCAATCTTTAAGAAATTTTCTTTGTATAATTTTGTTCATTACATATTTTAAACAAAACTCCATCAAATAAAAAGGAATATTTTTAAAAAGTGGCAATGTTTTTCAAATGTAAAAATAAAAATTAAACTTCAAAAATCCTTATTAAAAATTTAGTAAGACTATTGGAACTACCTTGTACTCGTATCATGGTTTCTTCAATCCAAACCAAAAATAGAAATCAAACCAAGACATATATAATCTACCTTGAATCAAACAATGATTTTTATTTTTCTAAACAATAAATCGTCACCTGAAATGCAAAAAGGCGTAACTCCACTTCTAGTTTTTTTACAGGAGAAGCAAAAAACGATATAACTTTCAAAAAGCAAGGAACATTTAATACAAATTTTGGAATTGGGTCAACAAGTTATCAACAAAGAAAACTCTAAACACAAAAATGGCAAAAAAAGTTTAGTTTTTGAGCACAAAAACAAAAGGGCCATACAAATTTTGAGCAAAAATTTAAACCTTTTAAAATGCATAAAGTTTTTTGTCAATAATATAGAAACGGGATTTAAAAATAGTAACAGTTTATATTTGAAACATAGTGTAAAAATATACGTTTTAAATATTTTTTAAGAGTTATTTCAGAAATAACCCCTTTACTTTTAAACGGCTAAAGGTACTTTAATGAAATTTCATATATTTAGAACATATATTTAGAGTTGATCTGTAAACAAACAGGTCAATGTACGGTCGGATAAAATTTTTTATATGATAAACAAAAACAACATCATTACTTTTAAACTAAATTAAATATTTATTCCAAAAAATAATTTTACCAAAAAGGAAAATTTTTTATGATCCGCATAATTAAAACTTTTTCCGTTTTTTTCCGGAGGGAAACTATTAATTTAAATTATCTGTTATGGTTTAAAGTCTTAAGATTCCAAGCTTGTTAAGGAAAGGTCCAAAAACAAAACTTTACGATTTGATTACTAAAAAGTAAACAAAATTCAATTCCATTTCTCTATTTTCAACATTAGATATTTTGTTTTTGCAGAATATTACGCTTCTGACGAGGTTTAACACTTCGGTGATTGAACATTACCATACACACGATTTTTTGCCTAGGGATCAAGATCGAAAAGTTAATATTAGTAGTAAATACCCCATTAAACAAATTGTAGAGTCGAAATTTTATTTGTAAAATTTGTGAAAACATTCAAATAAATATGAAAAATTACGTCAATATTATAAGTTTTTTTTATTAAAAAAAACATTATTTTATTATATTAGGTCTGTTTCTTTACTTTTTGGGTGAGCTCCTGTAAATGACAGTCATTTATTAGTTACTCTTTCAAACAGCAGAACTTACAGAAGTACGGGAACACAAAACACCAAAATTGAAGTCCACAATTGATTTAAGTTAAAAATTTTGAAACAATCGTTCTTAAAACCGTTAAACACATTTTACTTTTCCTGAATTTAATCTTTAATAACAATTTTTCAAAATTTTTGTTTGTTTTTAATTGATAAATATTTTTTGAAAATTTTTTAATGTTTGCCAGGAAAAATTGTTCTGGCAAAAACATGTAAGTTATTGTAAAGAGAAAATTTTCTCAAATTAATTCTCAATTACATTTTTTTTTCAAGTACAGGAACACTTAATTTTAATTTCTGATTAAAACTTATACAATATTTTACAGTATTTATGTTAAGGGCAACCCTATTAACCATATTACAATCTGGCATCCTCATGCATATGTGTCATACTTGTCATTTTTTAAAATAAGATTCTTCTTAACCGTCATCTAGACAACGCTTCTCTTTTACTGTATTTAACTTGCGAATTAAATAAATATATTTTAAGTTATTATTAAAAGTTGTCTTTTTATTTCAATAATACAAAAGCACAACAAAAGTGGCGACGAGGATTAAAAGCAATTAATCAATTAATTTGTAAACAAAACTAAATTTTCTTCATTGTGAACAATAAGAAAAAACTACGCAATTATGTCCGACGACAAAATTGTTAAACTAATGGAGCAACAGTCACAGATGATGGAATTTCTATCGAAACTCCTACAGAATCAAGAATCTTCAAAATCGTCAACATCCAGTCAACATGCAAGCACCTCCAGGGCAGCATTAATGGAGTCCCTCACACACTCCATGACAGATTTTGTTTACGAACCAGAAAGTGGACTTGTCTTCCAGACATGGCACAACCGTTACGCACATATCTTCCAAAGAGAGGCAAGCGCACTTGAAGACCAAGATAAAGTTGCACTTCTGTGGAGAAAAATGCCTGATCGTGTACATGAACGTTTCAAAAACTACGTGTTACCAAAAAAACCGGCTGAGATGACTCTCAACGACACCGTGGAAAAACTCAACAAGCTATTCGGTAAAGTTGACACCGAAGTAAGTCAACGTTACAAATGTCTACAGCTCACGAAAACTGATAACGAAGATTTCCGTGAATACGCCAGCAAAGTGAACTTGCAATGCGAATTGTTCAAACTAACTGAAATGGGTATTGACCAATTCAAGTGTCTTATTTTCATTCTGGGCCTCAAGTCTAGCAAAGACAATGAAATTCGATTACGTCTACTCAAACTATTGGATGACTCGAAGGATTCCATGAACCTAGATCATCTTGTAGATGAAACTCAAAGAATTTTGGATTTGAAAACCGACAACACTATGATTCAACATCAAGCAAAAGTCGTATGTGCCATTGACAAAAATAACAACAAGGCGAAACTACATAAGCTTCCAAAATTACCATGTTGGCTCTGTGGAGATCTACATTACGTAAAGTTCTGTCCTTTCAACAAACATAAGTGTTCCTCATGTCAACAAGTGGGACACAAAGATGGTTATTGTATCAGCGCCAAAAACGGGTATACTCCTAAAACACCCCAGGTCAACAACAACAGCAATACCAACAAAAACAAAAAGAAGTTCAACACTTCAAAGCCTAACTTTAAAGCCAACGCCGTTTTTTCTACAAAACGTTTACAGTTCCAAGAACTACGTAAGTATATTGAATTGGAAATTAATAACAACTCTGTACGATTGCAGATTGACACTGCCTCCGACATTTCAATCATATCCATAACAACTTGGGAAGCTATCGGTAAACCTGAAACATTTACAACCAATGACACCGCAAATGATGTTAATACCAATAAAATCAATATTCTCGCAAAATTTGATGCCAACATTCGCATCGGTGAAACTACAATGAAACTCCAATGTTACATTACTGACATCGATGACTTAAACATCATGGGAATTGATTGGATTGAATCATTTAAACTTTGGGACAAACCAATATCAGCGTGGTGCCGTCAAGTAAAACTTGAAGACTACATCGGAGAGTTTAAAAGCAAATACCATACCGTATTCGACGACTCATCGTTAGGACTTTGCACAAAATCCAAAGTTCATATAAAACTACTTCCAAATTGCAAAGAAGTATTTGTTCCTAAAAGACCTGTACCATACGCAGTCAGGAATGAAGTCGAAATCGAGCTTCAAAGATTGGAAGATGCTGGTATTATCACTCCTGTTGACACAGCGAAGTGGGCTGCACCTATCGTTGTAAGCAGACGAAATGGTAAAACTAGAATTTGTGGAGATTACTCTACGGGTCTCAACAACATGATCGAGTCAAACCAGTATCCTCTTCCTACACCTGAAAAAATTTTATCTGATTGTTACGATAGCACAGTGTTTAGTCACCTAGACTTATCCGACGCATATTTACAAATTGAAGTCGAGGACGAAAGTAAGGAAATTCTCACTGTCAACACACACAAAGGTCTATACAAATTCAACCGCCTCACACCAGGAATAAAATCCGCCCCTGGCGCATTTCAACGTATAATGGATCAACTTTGTGCCGGCATTGATGGTGCAAAAGCTTACATTGACGACATAATGTTATCAAGCAAAACTGTTTCAGAACACAAAATCAACCTTGATAAATTACTACAGCGCATTCAAGAATTCGGATTCCGTCTTAAATTCGAAAAATGTCAATTTTTTAAACCACAAATAAAATATTTGGGTCAAGTCATAGACAGCCAAGGCATTCGACCAGATGCAGATAAAATCAAAGCGATTCAAAATCTCAAAACACCGGAAAACATTAGTGAGGTAAGATCCTTACTAGGTTCCATAAACCACTATGGCAAATACGTGTCCCACATGAGAGACTTGCGCAAACCCCTTGATGATCTACTCAAAAAGGAGCAATCATTCGAGTGGACACCACAATGTCAACGTTCTTTAGATAACTTTAAAAAGATTCTCACTTCAGAATTACTTCTGACGCATTACAATCCGAATCTTCCTATACATGTTGCCGCGGACGCATCATCACATGGTATTGGAGCAGTCATATACCACACATTTCCCGACAACAGTATTAAGGCCATACATCACATTTCTCGATCACTAACACCAGCGGAGAAAAATTACAGTCAAATTGAAAAAGAGGGATTAGCTCTTATATTTGCTGTGCAACGTTTTCACAAAATGCTGTTAGGTAGAAAATTTACACTTCATACCGATCACAAGCCGTTATTATCAATTTTCGGTTCCAAGACAGGTATTCCAGTTTACACAGCTAACCGACTTCAACGCTGGGCACTTATTCTACTTGCTTATGATTTCGAGATAAAATACACCAATACAGAAAATTTTGGTCATGCTGATGTCTTATCAAGACTCATCGATAGTCATGAAAAACCCTCAGACGATTTCATCATAGCATCGATTACAATGGAAAATGATATAAGAAGTGACCTCAGTGAAACTGTATCAGTTCTTCCTGTTTCCTTCAATATGGTTCTTCAAGCAACCAAAAATGATGAAACCCTTCAACAAGTACTGAATTACATGAACCAAGGTTGGCCTGAAAATAAAAATATAGATTCATTAATAATTCGATACTACAATCGACGAGATTCACTCTCACAAGTGGACGGAGTTCTACTTTTCAACAACCGTGTCATAGTTCCAGATATCTTTCGGCATAAAATACTCAAGCAATTACACAGAGGACACATCTCTTCTGAAAGAAGCAAATCCATAGCTAGAAGTTATGTTTATTGGCCGAATATTGATAAAGATATTCAGGACTTCAATAAAAATTGCACGAATTGTCAACTTAACGCTACAAACCCAGTAAGAACAGACCTATGTTCATGGCCTTTGACAACACACCCTCTTGAACGAGTGCATATTGATTATGCAGGACCCGTTAAAGGTAAATATTACTTGGTCATTGTAGATGCTTACTCTAAATATCCAGCAATTTATGAAACAAATACCATGACTACCTTTTCTACACTAAAATTCCTCAACGAGTTTTGTTCTCAATTTGGCAATCCTGAGCAAATCGTTTCCGACAACGGAACTCAGTTCTGTTCAGCAAATTTTGAATCTTGGTGCCAAGCACGTGGCATTCAACATACCAAAACCGTAAGATTTCATCCTAGCTCAAACGGCCAGGCAGAAAAATTTGTTGATACGCTCAAGAGAGCTTTAAAAAAATCTGATAAGGAAGGAACGTCTCTAGAAATACTCCATACATTTTTGGAAGTATATCGTTCAACTCCAAACCCCAACTCACTAAACAAGCTTTCTCCAGCAGAATCCTTCATTGGACGTAAAATGAGGACCGTTTTTGATATCATCAAGAAACCTCCAACCATTAATTATCAGAGCAATACTAAAATGGAAAATCAGTACAACACCAAACACGGTACTAAAAACAGAAGTTTTAATCCAGGAGATCTAGTTTACGCAAAAAACTTCAAACTAACCAAAAGTTATTGGGTACCCGGAGAAATTATAGAAAGAGTCGGTAACGTGATTTACAATACATTTATCGATTTAGGCAATCGAAAGATTCTAGTTAGATCTCATGCTGACCAGCTACGACCAAGAAGCTCTTCAGAAGCTACAGCACACACTGAAAACTCTGAACTACCATTGGACATACTGCTAAATGAGTTCCAGATTACCCCTCCAACTGCAACAGAAGAGTTCGAAACACCTCCTTCCTCACCACAGGCTTGGAATCCTCAACGTATTGTTTCAAGAAGACAACCTGTCGTTACTATTTCCAGATCACCTCAAGCAACTTAAGAAGGGAGATGTTAAGGGCAACCCTATTAACCATATTACAATCTGGCATCCTCATGCATATGTGTCATACTTGTCATTTTTTAAAATAAGATTCTTCTTAACCGTCATCTAGACAACGCTTCTCTTTTACTGTATTTAACTTGCGAATTAAATAAATATATTTTAAGTTATTATTAAAAGTTGTCTTTTTATTTCAATAATACAAAAGCACAACAATTTATAGTTCTGGAACACAGCTATTGTTAACTTGACAACACGCCTAACGGTATCTATCAAACGGCCAATCGACAGTACAATCAACGATAACCATCTTGAAAAAATAGCGTTACAAATTATATTTATAACAAGTACAATTTGAAACAATCTAACAATTTATAATAAAAAAGAGGAGTTTAAAACATAGAGTACCGCATAGAGTGCGATCATATGTTCTACCAAGCAACAAAAAATAGAAAAAATAGCAAAAAAATGTATAATGACATTTCTTATATGAAGATGACGTCTTTTAAATGTACCTTGACGTCTCTTAAATGTACTTGACAGTTTCGTCCACAGTCTAGTTGTGGTTTATGGCAAGTCTCTAGTTATTGCCTCGAATAACTAGAGACGAGAAATTTATTTTGAGCTTCATAGCATTAGATTAGTGATTAAAAAACTTTATGTTAACAAAATCAGGATAATCTGTAATGATAATTACAGATACATTATCTGTTACCAAAGTTTATGGACCTAGTAAGATTGAATTTTCTGGAAAAAATGAGTTAAACTAATACTTTGTTTTATGTAAGTCGAAAAAATTATGAATATATCAAGCACTTAGATTAAAATAATCGTAAACGACATTCCGTTAAATATCTCTTAAACTATTAGAGATAGCGAGTACAGTAAACATATTTTTGTTTCTTTCTTAAGTAGTTTTAGAACTTGTAAAAATCTTTTCGATATTTTTACATTTGCGAAAGTTATACTGACCAGTAGGTTTTACATACAAGAGGTGGCCCACTAAAGAGGACATTGTGGTAAAAATATGTATGTTTTTTAAAAATTGTTCTAAAACACTAACTGCCCGTTTGCAAATTTCTCCATATACCGATGTCTTAAATTATAAAAATATACTTACCTACGTTGTTCCTGCGCTAAGAATATTATGCTCTAGATTTGGATTTTGATTGATGTGTATTTTGTTTTAACAAAGCGACATCAATCTTTTACGTCAGGAACTCAACTGAATGTGATGGATGGTTTTTGCGAATGACCGTAATATTTATCAAAATTGCAAACAGTAGTCGGCTCCTGGTGGTAGGACTTGTCTATCGCAAATCTAACTTTTTTAATCATGATTTGGTACCAAAAAATATATAAAAAAAAATATATAATATAAATTGTAACTTTATTTAGTTCGAGATATTTAAAAATCTCGAACTGTTTGCTATATGTCAGTATTTTTTTTTAAAATATCGGTATAATATCGAATGCAAAATCGGCCAAAAACTAAAACAAGACGAAGAGAAAAAGTATTTTTTTTTTATTTTTAGATTTAAAGATTTTAGTTTTTCAGAAAAGTAATTTAATTTTATTTGATTTATAAAAATTTTCTGTTTTAAAAATTTTCTTCTTTTCTCCACAAAAAATTCCACATAAATTACAGATTTAAACAAGTTAAATTATAAACAAAGTATTTTGTTTTTACACTCCCCCTCTTTGTTTATAATTATATAATCCTAAAAGTGTTCTTAACATTAACAATCGCTGCTATCATTTTATCTGTAGGACAATATTTGAGATTTACAAAAGTTTTTATATCAATATGCATTGACCTAGCATTGAATTTTTCATTTAGAACTATCTTAATGCAACTCTGATTGTCTTCCATAATTGTAATTGGTGTATCCACTATATGAACCATTTCTTGTAGTAGACACTTCACTTCTGACAGTGCTATAAATTCACCTTCTGCCGTTGAGAGTGACACACAACTTTGTTTTCGACACGACCAGTTAACAACACCTCCATTTAAATAAAATACGCAACCACTATGAGATTTTCTATCAGTTTTGTTTTCAGCCTAATCTGCATCTACATATCGAAATAAATTATTATTTTCAGTTGAACTACTTAACTTGAGTGATAAATTCGCTGATCCTTTTAAGTATTTTATTACTCTCTTTACTTCATTCCAATCGTCGTTAGATGGTGCTTGAGTTTTCTGAGCTAATATTGCTACACTGACTGGACTTTATTTGTTAGTAGATCACAAACTCTTAAACCCTTTCAGTTGAAATCAATTCCAATAAATACTTTCTGAATTGTCTTCAAATCGAGTTTCTTCTGTTCTTTTGGAACATGGACATAACATAAAGACCCAAATGTATGAATATCTTTTAATGAAGGTTTCATTCCATATCTAAATTCATAAGGTGTCTTTGCTTCTTAATGGTAAGCGGTTTTGAACGTCAAAGCTTCGCCCCAAAAACTTTTATCCAAATTTTAATCAATCAACATACATTTAACCATCTCCATCAAAGTACGATTCTTTCGTTCAGCGACTCCATTTTGTTGTGGGCTGTATGGCACGCTATATTGGATTATAGTTCCACATCTTGATAGAAACTGTTTAACATTTCCTGCTATATATTCTTCACCTCTAACAGATCTAATAGTCTTTGGATAACATCCCACATGAATGTAACAAAATATCCGCAAACGTCAGAGAATAGTTAAAGTTACAGCTCTGATCTAGTTAAAGTTACTTTTTCCATATTTTTGCTCCTCCACAAATGACTTGAACAGGATCTTGAAATACAAACCACAGATCTTCTTTCGGAGAAAGAATTTTTTCTAATATATATATTTAAGAACTTTCAGTTAAATTTTTTAATTCGAAATTAAATTCATACTAAAAATATTCACGATTTCTTTGTTTCGAATAATTTAAGCAAACGACTTATTAACAAAAATTAAATTGTACGATTTTATTTCTTTTAAATTATATTTTTTTATTAAAAACAAAGTTAAATTTGGTATTTTTTTTTTTATGTATCTATGTATATTTAGTATTAAGAAACTGAAAACAATATAAGCATATGTATTTTAAAATTATTTCATCATTATTCTTAGGCACAGCTATTATTTATAAATCGAGAACGTTCATAAAATCAATTTGTAAAAGCTTAAAAGCAATAAATTACAAATAAAACAGTTTTAAATTCGAAAATGTTAAGTTATCTGAACTTGAATTAGAATTATTGAGGTGTTATTAAGCATCTTAGTATTATTAATTAAATAAAGGGCTTAAACAAATACATATAAATGTATTCTTTTACTTATCATATTAGTTCATATTATTTATGTCTATGCCCTGTACAAACATTTTCAATAATTTCTTTTTTAATGATCTCTTCATAAATTAACTTTACAAAAACAAATATCATATTCAGGAAGGCGTATTGTTATAGGTCATAATTTTTTTAACGTATAGTTTTTCATTTCAAAATAAAATGTTTTAAAATCAAACATACAGTGGTCGGCATATTTATTTTGACATAGCAGTAATTTTTCCTCTTTTTTTACTTCTGTTACATAATTTAATTTTAAAAATAAGTTACAAAAGTTAATATGGCAACAAATGTTGTAATTTATTAGAACACAAACACTTTTCACATTTTTAATTTTTTGTAATTTTTCACAAAAGTTTGGAAAGAGATTTCTATGAAGTTTTTTCAATCTTTGATGAATTCCGTTCTAAGCCGCCTCTAAAAAGTTTTAAATACTAAAGGTGGATACATTTTATATAAATCCAAATAATTATTATTAATTTTTGTTGATCTTTAAGTTCCCAGTTTTTAATGTGCTATTCAAAAACATGTCAAAATACTTATGCCTTATATTGAATATTCGACTTATTAGTTTTAATTAAAAAAATGTTAATGTTTTCAAATTTTTAATTAAAAAATGTTAATGTTTTTAAAAATGTGAAAGGTGTCTTGTGTTCAAATAAATAACAATATATGTTGCTATTTAACCTATTTTTTAAAAAAGAAGAAAAACAACTTATATGTCAAAATAAATATGCCGCCACTTTTTAAAATAGCTAACAAAAATTTTTGCTAGCTATTTTTTAATTCTTACTTATGACAATACGATTAGATAAGAGACCTTGTGGATTTGACTGTATTTAATTTTAAAGTAAATTTAAAAAAAAATATATATATTTTGCGGTTTATCAATTTTTCACTAAGCACTTCAACTACATTTTTATTTGAAATTGAAGTGTTATGCAAAATAATTCGATAAATATGATAAATTCTGAAGACTCGACTCCCCACTATCTTTAATGGTCTTGCTTTTAGAAAAAAACTAGAATAAATCCTTCTTATTTATGTATATTAACAAATATTTAAAAAGGCGCAAAAAACGCACTAACTACACAGTGTATTAAACTTCTATGTTGAATTTGAAAAGAAAAATATAATTATGTATAATATGTATTTGTGTGTTATTTAATAATGTTTTGTAAACCATACAAAATAGTTTGAAAAAAAATTTAGTTTATACCCTATTCTACTAAATCCTTTAATTAATTTTGTAAATGATAAGAAAAAAGTAATAGGAATTTATTATATAGGTAAAACAGATGGCAAACGATCCTTAAATAAATTCAAACAAATATTAAAAAAAAATACTAATGAATTCACGGCTGTGTAATTTAATCAATTTGAGAACGCATTCTCTTAGAAAGGGCACTAATTAATGATGACGGTGAGGGTTCTTCAGATTCGTTTGACATAACCTTGCTTACATATCGTTGCTCTAGAGGTGGTAAACGATTTACGTAGCGATCTGGTATTCCAGCCCGAAGTAGAGTGCTACGGTCAAAGTAATGCAAATTAGTATTGTAATACGAAATGGCATCCCAACAAATATCACTGAGCTTTGGTATTGTCATCCACATTTTAAAGAGATCATTGCGGCGAGACATATCCTTTTCGCTATATTCTATTCCACCAAAAATATACATGCAACCATTTCCATCGTGCGCTGCAGAATGAAAGTAAAGTGGGCGTGGCAGGGAGGCGGTATGAATTTTGTACCATTGTTTAGTACGTAAGTTTAGTTTCCATATATCATTGAAGTATGTTGTGAAATCTCCCTATAATGTTACAAAAACACTCGATAAATAAAAAATAACATCTTGTCATATACACATACCTGTAAGCCTCCAGTTATAAAAGCCTCTATTTCACCATTTGAACAAGTATGTTGCACGCAAGACAGGCATTTGCGTGCCCTTGGATAGCCTGGATCTTCAGGCGTCGATGCAGTTCGATCGGGAAAAGTTTCAAAATAATCCCATCGATTTGTTTCCAAATTAAAAGCAGGTATACGTTGCAAATCATACACTGTATTAGCCGTACCACCACCTAATACATATATATGAAGACCATCGTAAACCACTTCATGTCTATATCTGCCCTCGGGATCATCACGCATTTCGGGACGGCATATATAAACATTTTCCCAAACTTTTGTTATTAAATTAAGGCGATAAACATCACATGAATAGTCAAAGCCGGTTGTACCACCAATTGTATAGAGATAATCTCCGTGTATCACAATTCCAGGACCATACTGGGCAGCAGGTAGATCACCCGTTACTTTAAGAAGCATTACTTTTGGATTTTCTCCAGTTGTATAAACATAGCAGTCATTTGAGCATGTTTCTCCAAATGGGAAACCAGTTCCGCCATGAGACTGTTATAAAAAATAAAAAAAAGTAATTTATTATCTTTTTGTATATATGTAGGTAAGAGTAATTAGCCAAAACAAAAATTTTAATTAAAAAAACTGATATTGACAAGTTAGAACAAAAACTTAAAAATTCCATTTTTTTTTTGTTAATTTTCCATAAAAAAGGGTGTTTAAATTTTATCAAAACTAATATGCACTAAATTTTATTTAAAATTGCTTAAAAAATCAAAATTAATTCTAATTTCAAATGTTTAATATTTTTTAACTTTAAAGAAACTGTTTTTAGCGCATTCACAACAATATTTAAAAGTTAAGTTGAAAAAAATGTTCAAAATACCGATAAAACACAGAGCGTATCTTCTATTTTCTTTATCTTTCTCTGTAATAAGAGGGCTCATTGGGGGATCGGAAAAAAATAGACCTTTTTGTACAAACACTCATGTTATTTTAGTACAAATTTTTAAATTAAAGTTTTTTTAAGAAAACAAAAATGTTAAGTTTTTTTTAATAGTGTGGCTGTATTTCAGAAGATACCAGCGCCGTATCCTGCATTTTAGTTTTGAATGAGAAATACGTTTAAATGAAAAATACATAAAAAATGTTTTAATGAAAAATATAAAAAATAGTATGAAAATCGTAGTTGAATGCGCACTGTATCTTAAAAAATACAACCATTAAATAACGGTTAATAGGCAAATTTGAATCAAAAATTTTTTGTAAGCAGCTTTTACGCTTAATGAAATATTGTTGCACAGTATCGATTTTTTAACTCTCTTTTTTATCCTTTTTATTTTTTAATTTTTACCAAAGTTGAATTTTAAACTTTGACTGCAAATAAAATGCTGCTCAAGATTTTATTTAAATAACTATTTTCTTTAAATGTATTATGATGTTTTAAATACTTTCAATTTATTTTTATTTAATTTTATTCAAAATTGGGACCGTAAGAATTATTTTGTTGGTTGTATCTTAAAAGATACTGTGCGCATTTAAAGGTTAAATACTTCAACGAACGAATATTCTTTAGCTTCTGAATATTAGTTCAATATATAATTATAATATATCGCCCTGCGGGAGTTTATGTGCTCTATCCGCCATTTTACACATTTTGTGTCTGTTTTGTTCTATATCCTTCAAAACTGATTTTTTTGTGCTGCTCTATACGCCAAATATATGGTGTAAAGTCTCAAAATTTTATCGTATAGTTTTTTTTATAAAAATTAAGTTAAAACTTCAAGATCGATTTTCTCAAAATGCATTATTGGCGTATAGAGCACATAAATATGTATATTCTTATCACATTTTTTAATGTGATCATTCGTTATTTTAAAATTTTCGCAACATGTATTCATCATTTTCAAGTTACACCTAATATAAAGTTGAGAATTTATCATTCTGTTTCGATTTTTTTTGTATGAGATTCATGACACTAAAAACCATTAAAACTTCCGCAGGAACTTTATTTGCAAAAGTTGCTAATTCACTGAAGGGATTTACATTTAGAGCATTCTTAAATTTAAATACATTTACCCAAAAGTCAACTGTTGAATTCTTATTTTCTTTATTTTTAAGCTGTTATTTATTCTACAAGCAAATCAATAAATCTTTAAAATGAAATAAATATTATAAATATGCTAAAAAAAATACTAAATATTTAAATGATAAATACTAAAAAACATGCTAAATGAAAAAAATACAGCTAAATTAAAAAAATGCTAAATCTAGCCACAAAAATATATAAATGAAAAATGCTAACTGCAAAATTTACAGCTAAATTAAAAAAATGCTAAATCTAGCCGCAAAAATGCCAAAACGGCCACACTGCTGATGCAGAAAAATTAGAAATACCTCTAATATATCTACGAGGGTGCAGCTAATTCAAAATGTGGCCCAAATTCGAAAAAAATTGTTATGCTAGTTGGTATTGTTAGTAAAATATTTGGACTAAATTCGGTTGCAGCAGCTTCAACATTTAAAAGTATGTAAGTGGTTTCCCTAGTATTTACTTTAAACAAAATTCGGTATCGTAACCTGGTATGGATTTACATTAATAAGTTGTTGAATGCTTTTTCATTTAGCTCAATATTTAGTTAGGATAAACATGCTGATAGTAATGCGATAGGTCCATATATTTTGTTAGGAGTTCCTAATGCATCTACCGTATATAAAGTCTGGGCATTAGTGCAATCTTAATATGCTGCTTGTACCTCCGAATCTTTTTGATTGTAGATATAAAAAGGGGATGTAATATATATATATACGAATTATAGCCAAATGTTGACCGATTTTTCACGCAGGCTGGTATTTATATAAAACTTATTTGTGCAAAATTAAGTGGCCATAGCTGTCATAGTTTCTAATATAATAGCTTTTAACTGGCCTTTGGTACATTTTTTTTATATGAAAGCTATAGTTTTTTATATGAAAGCTATAGTCAAATATTGACCGATTCCTATAAAATTTGATATACTGACCAATAGTTGCATAAAACTTCTCTATTCCAAATTTAGTCATCATAGCTATTACAATTGTATTCAATTGATCAGCATTAATGTGTTTCCCGGGGCGGGGTTATATAGGAGCTCTAACTAAATGTGAACCGATGTCGCCCATTTTCAGTACACAACTTCTATAACATATCAAAATTAAAAATCGCGCTTTTATCTGACTGACAGACGGACATAAACCCCCTTTTCTTTTTGTATTTCCGTAAGTTTTTTATATGTGAGCTATGGTCAAATGGTGACCGATTGTGACAAAAATTTGCACATTCGCTGGCATTGACATAAGACTTCGTGCTAAATTTAGTGGTTATAACTGCTATAGTTTAAGATTTATTGGCATTTAAGTGTATTTTAGGTGAAATTTATGCTGTTTTCATAAATATTTGGTATGGGAGATATACCTAAATGTGAACCGATTTTGATGAAATTTTGTATGCTGCCTAGGGTCTATGCAAAACTTCATGCACCAAATTTTATTATCATAGCTATTATAGTTTGTTATTTATTAGCAAATAAGCGATTAGAATAGGCGAGGTTAAACGGGAGCTATGGTCAAATGTTAACCGATTTTGCCCAATTTCAATACCAAAATTTTCTC
Source organism: Stomorhina lunata (assembly GCA_933228675.1). Classification (NCBI taxonomy): domain Eukaryota; kingdom Metazoa; phylum Arthropoda; class Insecta; order Diptera; family Rhiniidae; genus Stomorhina; species Stomorhina lunata. The sequence continues at coordinate 70,202,890 of OW121744.1, forward strand.
AGAAATGAAGAATGGTTTTCAGTGGTTTTCAGTTTCAGTGAACTAGCTGCTTTTGTTAAGGCGTTATCGTGATTTCAACAGGCAGACAGAAGGACATCGCTCAATCGTCTTAGAATTTCATAAGGATTCAGAATATATATCGCTTTTGGTTTTTGAGCCAATATAAGGAAATTACAAACGGAATGACAATCTCAATATACCCCCCATTCTTTTTGATGGTGGGTATAATAAAAAACAAACATTTTATTTAAATTTTTTAAACACTAATTTTTATACAATTAATAAATAATTAAGTGTTCGTTTTTAATGTTAATCGCATGTAAAAAAAATAATTTCTTCCGAAAACGCATTAAGTGTTAAATTTTGAAAATGTGAGCGGTAGAGCTCAGATTGTACTTTCATTATCGAAAACTTATAAAAATTCATAATGGCTATACAATGGGCTATTTGATATATTTTTATATTTTGTTCATTTTAGACAAATTGATATCTTGAAATTATAACGAAACTTAATCTTTAGTACTTGATTAAGCATTAGTACTTGATTAGTACATTGTTGCTGACTCTTTGCTTTCCAAAACAGCTGCACATAGTATGTACATGGAGTCAACCAAATTGTGACAGATGTGATCCACATAACTTGTATACGTTTCCAAAGCTCATAATACATGGAAAAATTGTAAATATAGGCCATTTAAGGGCTGGGATCCCATAATTGTCTTTGTGTTTATTCAACAATTGCCGTCATCAACTGTTTTTCTATTAAAACAGAACAAAAAAGATAAGTCCGCACATCCACTGTGGAAGGATTTGGATAGCTTTCTGACAGAAAGGGTTTAAACATTGGATGGCGTTTCTGGACCTAAACTCAAATCCATGTACACTATGTGTTAATCAATATCACTATTTGCGAGATTGTTCACTTTTTCAAAATCTTTCTACTTCTGGAAGGATTTCGACTATAAATGTCGACGTTTGCACCAAAACGTAATAATTCCATCAAAAATCATTTTGAGTAAATTGAGTAAACATTTTTTTCACTATAAATTCTTAGAATAGGTCATATTTTCTTTGGCCTAAGTTAGTTGTTTAATTAACTCACTCGAGTTTCTAAACGCCCGAATGATTTTTAAAAGGTCAAAATTTAATTTTGGTGCGATCGAATTGAAAAGTTACTTTTGTAAATGATCGAAATGAAAAATGTTTTATATTTCAGTACAAAATCCTAATAAGAAATATTTTTTTTGAAATACATTATCGGTAGTCGCCGGTTTAGCTCTAAGCAGGAGCTAACCGACTGCTTAGAAATGGAATGGGTCAATGCCGAAAAGATGTAAGGACGCCATCAGAAATAAAGGATATCATTCAAAATATTAAAAGTGGCTTAAGTTTCGAAAAGCAAAATATGTAGCAAGTTTTTTTTGTTGTATTATTAATTGTAAAGAAACAAAATTAAATTGAATGTTCAATTTTGAAAAAGTCACATCTCCACAAACTGAAGTAAAATATCTCACCAAATCATTTTTACAAAAAAAGTGAACGAACAGAAAATTTGTAAAAATCCAGTAAGTAAATCGAGACAATAAGAAAAAAGAACAATACAATAGGCAATAAATAAATTTAAAATGACCTAAGCTTTTAATTTTTAATTAGTTATATACTTATTAACTTTAATTTAGTTAATTTTATTTCTTTTACTTCAAATTGTTTACTAAATAAAAATTGCTGCAAAATTTTAGTTGTCTGCTTTCCTTTTGTTTTTTATTCATGTTTTGTTGTTACTGAACTTTTACAGGCAAAAATTTTGCCCGTAAAATTTTACAAATGCTCAGCAAATAAACTGTCACTTTATCAAAAATTCTCTCTGTTTACATTTCTTTCTCTTACTGAGTTTTGGGTATACGAACGACATTCCGTAATATTTTGTAATAATTTGTACAAATTTTAAAGTAAACGAACGAACATATTAAAAATCAAAGTAACTAAAACATTTTAATAATATCATGGCATAACTACACTAGGTAAAATCACTAGGAAGAGTTGTCAATTTTTTAGACCCTGTCATGTCAAGAAAGCAAAATTAAAGTCGAAGTAAAAGAAAATATTGACTCTGATCGACTGTGTGCAAAATATTATTGATTTATTTTTAGGATACGAGCCCGCGCAACGGGCCCAAAGTTTTTGAGCCTATTTGTATGGGGAAAAATGAGAGTATTTTCAGTTTTTGCTACATTTTGTCCATTTACGGTTTATTTCTAAAAGAAATGATGTAATCTAAAAGCTATGCAGCTTTCCTTGAAGTCATAAAAATTTGCAACCCATAAAACAGTTTTGGAGTTATTGCAATTTCTCCCCTAAAATTCGTGTCCTTGACAACACGCCTAAGGATAAACCGCAAAAAAAATCACTTTGGACAAAAACTGGCAAAGTATGACATGATTTATCATTTCAAGACTTGTAAGTACTTAATAGTTTAATTTTGTTAAAATATAAAAATATTTACTTAGTTTTTTTCATATTCGAAAATGGGTTTAAAGAGGATCTCAACATAAATAAGTCTCCAGGGCCGGATGGTATTCCAGCGCTGGTCTTGAAGCAGTGATGTTCGACGCTTACGCGTCCATTAGCTAAACTCTTTAGCACCTTGTACCATGCCGGTAAATTTCCTCGGTATTGGAAGGTTGCTAATGTTACGCCAATCCCCAAAAAGGGTGAGGCTAACAACCCTGAAAATTACCGTCCAATAGCAATTTGTTATGCACTCTCCAAAGTAATGGAGAGTATGGTAAATCACCATCTTGTTAAATATTTAGAATCTAACAACCTACTAAGCGACCGCCAGTATGGTTTTCGTAGGGGACGCTCTACGGGAGACCTGCTAGCCTTCCTATCGGAAAAGTGGTGTCAATCAATACACCGTTTTGGCGAAAGTAAAGTTGTGGCTCCGGATATTTCCAAGGCGTTTGATAGAGTGTGGCACCACTGAGCACTTCTATCAAAACTTATTGCTTTTGGTATCGGTAATAACTTTTCTCGATTTATATCGAGCATCCTCAGAGATCGCACTATACGAGTCGTTGTAGATGGGATCTCATCAAACGAGTTCAAGATTAATTCAGGGGTACCGCAAGGCTCTGTTCTTTCTCCTACACTATTTCTTATCTTTATAAATGACCTTCTACGTCAAACTTCCAATCCTATCTACTCTTTTGCAGATGATAGTAACATTTGCCATTCATATTCATTCAATCAAAGACCAAGCCTTTTAGAGGTTGGCGCTATGAGACAAAACATGAATGAATCATTAAGAAGCGATTTAGAAATAGTTTCAGAATGGGGTTGTGCGAATAGAGTTGATTTTAATGAGCGGAAAACTCAATGCTGTATGCTTACACATAAATGCACGGCAAATCATGTTACTCCATCTGTATTAATAGGCGGTGTAAATATTGAGGAATTAGATACTCTTGACACACTACAGAAAAAATTCGTTCTTTAGCCGCACAGTTCGTATGTGGAATTTGCTTCCCGCAGAAGTTTTCCCAGTCAGTTGCAATATAGGAAAGTTCAAATCAAATGTCCACAAACACTACTCCACCTATCCCCCCTCCCATAACCTATTTTCCTAGTTCCAATACAATGCATTGCATAAGTAGGGGTCATCCCCTGAGTGCTGGTCCTAATAAAAAAAAAATCAATAATATTTTGCACACTTCCGATTGACATAATATGGCCACATAATCTCACTATTAGAAGTCGATCAGAGGCAAAAGTCAAAAACGACCCACCCTAATGTGCATATGTATTTATTTTCACACCGACCTAACTTTTGAAATCGATGTTTTCCAATTTGAATGAAATTCACATCAAGGTTAGTAAAATTGGATTGCAGTTTAATTTTCAGCAAGATCGGTAGAACAGTTTTTAAGTTAGAGTGGGTCAATTTTTTTTTTAATTTACTCTTAGAAATGTAACCTCTTCGAAATTTGTTCTACATATGCCATGGGATTTACAGTAGAAGGAATGCTAGCAATATTCCATTTTTAACATAGTAGATGCAGGGAGGCATTTGAAACTCATTGGTGTCAAAAAACGTATTTGCTAAAAAATTGGAGATGTGGCCTATTCGAATTTGACCATTCAATTGTTGTTGATGTAAATAAAATGAGAGCACATAATAATATTAAAATTTAGTGCTTTGTTTCAAATAAAGGAATTGTTTAAGAAAATATTGAAGTTCTATTTACCTCTTAGAAAAAGTTGCTTATGTTTCGAACGGCTCTGTATATAGATAGATATATGGTTTGTTTTTTTTTTTTTCTAACAAACAAGTTACATCCATGCAACATTGTAAAATTAGTTGTGATTTTTAAAATTCATCATGTTCTTTTCATAATATATTACATCAAAAACATGGAAAATTGTATATTTTCTACACTCACTCGACGAGCTAAACATACCACTTTTTTACAACCCTGCTGTCACACTTTTATACAAATGTTAGCGTTTATTTGTTTATTTTTGTGTTATTATATTTGCTTTAAAGAGAATTTCATAAAAAATATTAATAAAGTTGCAAATAAAATTAAATGACAAACGAGGAAAATTTTAATTTCGTTTCTAGTTGCAAACGATTTAAAACTACTCAAGGGAACTGGTAAAACCCAAAAAAATGTGCATAGTTTTACTTCAACATTGAGGGTAACATATTTTTTTAATAGATATTTAAGCTTTTAGAAAAAATATTGCATTGCATATTATTATTTAACACTTTTTAGCATTAGATTGTTAGAAAAGCTATAAATTGTGATAAAACAAAAAATATTATTACCAATATGTATTTCCAATATACAGTGGTTGTCACGTATTTAGCACAAATGGTACCTGTTATCTCTTATAGGAAATATTAAGTCCTAATTCAATTTTTTTACTACTTTTATTGTGTAATGTATTACACGTGATGCGAAGATGAAGTCGTATTCCTTTTATATGCATATTTTTTAAAAATTATATTTATTTTTGTAATTATTTAAAACTAATCCATAAAAATACTGGACATATTTTTAGCACAAATTAAAAACAATATTTATTAAAAATCAAAAACAAGTTATTAATTAAAATTTCTTGAAAAAAAAACCTAATATTTTGTAGGATAACCTTCATTTTGTATAACTGCCGCACATCTTTTAGGTATACTCTTCACAAGAGCCACCTCTGCGAAGGGTAGTCATCTTGTCGTGATGCAGGGGCTTAAGCGTAATGAACTCTAAGGCTATGCTGGGGGAGATTGGTATCATCGCTATCTCCGGCAGGGTCACCCATACCAGACAGGCTTAGAGGGAGCGCACTACTAAGAACTACCCACCCACCCTCTCCCTACTGGCGTCTGTTTACCCATATTGGGCGGCCAGGTGGGACCCCCTGTTTTGCCCCATATGTTTCCCATGTACGGCACCATGGGATATGGCGGCAGAACTGTCCGTTTTGGATCTTCGATCCTTGATTTAGGTCCGTCCGGCAAACCAAATCCACAGAGCGTCTGTTTCCCATATTGGGCGGCTCTGTGGTCTGCGTCTGATCCCCAGTGGGGCGGCAGTTTATTTCAGGTCTTGGTAGCAAGGATAAAATACGAAATATTTTAATCATGAAACCCCCCCAATGTCCAAAAAATTATGCCCCCGGTCGAGGGCTTCATAATCTCCGGAGACCCAGTTCCACCGGTGCCTGTCCCGGGCTGTGTGGAATGGTGTGCGACTGGGACTACATCGGCTCAAAGCTCTTCGTCTAGCTTGGTGGCGACACCTGGCCAAGCTAGTCTGCCGACCACAGGTTCGAAGGTTAGTCTGGTGAAAGCACCTATTCAGGCTGGCCGAAAAACTGGTGCTACTGCAACTGGTGTGGGAAAGAAGACTGTCAAATCCAGTCCTTCCCGCACAAAAAAATCGCCTGGTAAAGGCAAATTACTCTTTGAAGTACCTCTTAGCCATGCTGCGAGTACTTCTAAAGCCGCAATGGCCAAACCCCCTGCTTCGGGTAAATCCCAAGTGCTTCCTGTGCAGAAAGGAATCGTGATCCCATGTTCAGATTCCCCACCTGCACACACCCCTAGGAGTCAAGGAGATGCGAATAATTCTTCCTCTCTGAAAACTCCTATCCCTGCAAAGAGGACCGGGACTAAACCCTCGGATCCCCTATCTGATCGTCCTAAGAAGCACATTTCTCCGGCTAGAAGGGCTTTTCTTCAACGGCGCGCAGCCGAGCGGAAATTGCAGCAGCTTGGCGACAAGCCTGCTGAATCCCTTACTCCTGAGGAGATTGCGGCGAAAGACAGGGCTATAAAGACTCTGGCTGAACTCCCGAGCAAGGTTACCTCAGCACCGAAAGGTGTGTCTAAACGGCAACGTTCTGAGGAGGACCACTCGTTAAGCCAGCAGCCTGGGGCTAAACGTCCTAAACCCTCTGTCATGATGGACAGATCCTTTAGCGAGATTGCCAAGGGTAAGCTCGTTAAGGCCATCATTGACAGGGGTAACCCTGACGGGTCAATTACCACCGAAAGGTGGGACTTGATCCAAGTCAAACTGGTGGGGGTTTTCATCAGGGTCCTTAGGGAAAACCCTGGTCCCCCTCCAGACTGCGACGACGCTGGCTGGTTCCAGGGTCGTGTTAAGCTGATGGCATGCCATAATGAGAGGTCCGCCTTTCTCTTGAGAGAGGCGATCCGGCTCATTGAAGGTATATGGGATGGAGCTAGTCTCGACGTGGTTTCTCGTGAAGAGATTCCACGTAGGCCTAGATCCACTGCCCTTGTACGCGATGGTGTGTCATCTAAGGAGGAGATCCTAGAGCTCCTTAGACTCAGCAACCCCAATCTTCCTGTCCATGATTGGAGGGTAGTAAAGGTTTCTGAGCCTAAGGATTCTCTTAGAAGGATCACTGTTGTCCTGACCCAGGAATCCCTGGAGCCACTTCGGCAGATGCGTTGGAAGATTCTCTACGGTTTCGAGAAAATCATCCTACATGTCTACCGAGGTGACGACAAGGGTCCCGAAAAGCAGGATGACAGTGTACCGGATACCCTCACCAAGGACGACGTACCTTCCGGTTCATCTGCTCCTCCCACTTCCCAGCTGAGCCCAGGCTCCCTGAGTATTGTGGATGAGGAGATGGACGAGGAATTGGACGAGGAAGCCCTCCTGAACCCCGATCTAGACGACGAGGATCAGGATGACTTCAACGTCACGGTTATCCCCCTCTTCGAGAATGATGAAGATTACTCAAATTAATCTTCATCATTCTAAAGCGGCCTCAGCCGCCCTGCTCCTTCGCGTTTCCGAACGCAAGGAGGAGCTAGTGATAATCCAGGAACCTTGGATCATAGGAGACAGGATTCGTGGATTATCACTAAGAGGCTACAAGCTAATACACGCCAGTGGATCAGGTAGGCTGCGGGCATGTATTTTAGCTAAAAGCACTTTAAACGTCTTCATTCTATCTGATTTTAGTGATGAAGACACGGTAGTGGCTGCATTGGAAACCAGCGCAGGCCCTACACTGATCGCCTCGTGTTACATGGGCCATGACCAGATTGAACCTCCACCCAACAATTTGGTCAGGAAGACAGTGGATATGGCTGTCAGCAGAAATCTGCCGCTAATAATAGGTGCGGATGCAAATGCCCATCACACCATCTGGGGCAGCTCTAACATTAATGAAAGAGGTGAGTCTATTTTTGATTTTCTTCTTCGTAGCAGTTTAGATGTTGTCAACACAGGGTCAGAACCCACCTTTGTAGTAAGCAATAGGCAAGAGGTTCTTGATATTACTTTGGTAAGCTCTTCGCACCATAATCTAATTAAAAACTGGAGAGTGTCAAATGATTGCTCCTTTTCCGATCACAGGTATCTTGAATTCGAACTTCAGTTCACTCAAGATAAACCAACACCCTTCTTAAATAGGAAGAGAACAAACTGGGACATGCACAAAGAATCCCTCTGTCGACTCTTGCCCACTGTACCGCATATAGACTCTTGCGAAGACATTGATCTAGCTGTCAACACACTGACCAATGCCTTTCAGCAAGCTACAAATCTAGCTTGTAAGAAAATCACCAGGAAAGGTAAATGCAAACCACCCTGGTGGTCACCCGACATTGAGAAGATACGCAAGGAATGTCGACGTCTGTTTAACGAAGCTAAGAGGACATCCAACTGGGTCCCCTACAAAGCTTCAGTTAACAGATTTAAAAATGTCGTCAGGAACGCGAAGAGGCAATCGTGGAGAAATTTCTGCAGCGGCGTGGAAGGATCTTCCGAGACTAGCCGACTTCGTAAAATCCTGACCTCCTCTCCCTCCGTCACTGGCTATATTCAAAAAGCCTGTGGCAACTGGACCACCAGTAGTTATGAAACCCTTGAGGTCCTCATGGGCACACACTTCCCTGGATGCAGTGCTCTGCATCGCGAGCCAGTGTCCAGTAACTCGACTGTCATCGGGTCCTCACCCATCCTCATTGATAGAGGAAAAATCAAGTGGGCTCTTGACAGTTTCAAACCATACAAGTCAGCGGGTCCGGATGGAATCATCCCAGCTGACCTTCAGCATAACGCTGAGACTATAACTCCCTGGCTCATCAGGATTTTTATGAGCTGTCTTAAATTCTCATATATACCGGAATCCTGGACCAGATGTGAGGTAGTATTCATCCCTAAAGCGGGTAAAGCTAGCCACACAAAATCGAAGGACTTCAGACCAATCAGTCTCAGCTCCTTCCTTCTTAAAACTTTAGAACGCATTATTGATGGTCACTTACGATCATCAATCAATCCACGCTTTCTCTCTAAATCACAGCACGCCTATAATAAAGGTAAGTCTGTTGAAACAGCACTCCACTCACTTGTTAGTTCCTTAGAAAAATCACTTGAGTTCGGCGAATTTTCACTGGTTGCCTTTCTAGATATAGAGGGAGCCTTTAATAATATTAAGCCCACGTCGATTACTTCGGCAATGGCGGATATAGGAGTTGATGACTCTATCATCTCTTTTATTGGAAAACTTCTTTCCTATAGAATTATTTTCTCTACCTTGGGAAAAGCTACAGTATATAAAGTAGCATACCGAGGTACTCCTCAGGGGGGTGTTTTATCTCCCCTGCTCTGGAACCTTGCCATCAACAAATTGTTAATGGAATTGGACTCTCTGCGCTTCAAAACTATTGCTTACGCAGATGATGTCGCTATTGCAGTTTCGGGCAAGTACCTAAACACTATCTCGCAGCGACTCGAAGTCGCTCTCGCCACACTTACTGAATGGAGCGTTTCCAATGGCCTGGGAGTTAACCCCGCCAAAACGGAACTCGTTCTTTTCACTAGGAAATACAAGATTCCCCAGTTCAATCTTCCAAAGCTTGATGGAACGGAACTGGTACTCACGGATCATGCCAAATACTTAGGTGTGATCCTGGACTCTAAGCTGTCCTGGAACTTAAACACCCAATCTAGGGTGTCTAAGGCTTCCATTGCACTATACTCGTGCAGAAGAGCTCTAGGAAATACGTGGGGCCTATCCCCTTCCAATACAGCCTGGCTCTTCGAAATGGTTGTTAAACCCATTCTCATGTACGGCGCTCTTGTCTGGTGGCCTGCCCTAAACAAGGCTAATCAGCGAGGACTTTTTGTTAAGATCCTTAGATCTGCTGCTCTCATGATTACGGGTGCTTTAAGGACTACTCCTTCAAAGGCACTCTTTACCATGCTTAATTGGCTTCCGGCTGAGCTAATGGCCCAATTAGTAGCCCTCAACTCAGCTATCAGGTTAAAAACCACCGGTGAATGGTCTACTTCGTCTCTAGGCCACACCACTATTCTGGAGAAACTTAATCTCCCTGATAATATAGACTACTGTATTCCCTCACCCGCTTTCGAGCAATCCTTCACTGCGGATATCTCAGGGGCCCATAACGCTTTTAGTGAAGAGACCCTGGTTATCTATTCGGATGGATCCAAATCGTCACATGGTGTGGGTGGGGGCTTCTTTATCCCATCATTTGGGATTAAAGTGAAATTCAAGCTCCCTAAACAATGCAGCATTCTTCAAGCTGAAATTTCAGCTATTTATAGGGCGAGCAAGTGGCTCACGTACCACCGAGTATATCCCAACGATATTCGTTTCTGTACAGATAGTCTTGCCGCCATTCATTCCCTTTCATCGGTCTACACGACATCCGTTCTTACCCGTGAATGCCGGGCGTCTCTAAATGAGATGGCGAGACATTCCAACATTGAACTTTTCTGGGTACGTAGTCATAGTAATGTACCAGGTAACATCATAGCGGATAACCTAGCAAAAGATGGTGCTCTTCTTAGTCAAGAAAACACTGATCAATTCATAGGTATTCCGCTCTCAGCATGCAAATTGCTCATAAAGCAGTTTATTTTTAGGTCCGCACAGACCAACTGGTCCACAGAAAGTACCTGTACGATCTCCAGACTTACATGGCCAACTTACGACAGTAAGCGCTCTGCAATCCTGGTCAGCTTTTCGCGCCATAGACTTCGCACCCTTATTTCAGTACTCACAGGACACTGTCTTATAGGTATACATGCTAGAAGACTTAATCTTCAAAGCAATGACTACTGCAGAAGTTGTCACAATGCAGAGGAGGAAGAAACAATATCCCACTTCCTCTGTCACTGCCCAGCACTTGCTGAACTTAGAACCCTCCATCTAGGATTCCCATTTCTGCACGATCTATCAGAGATCTCGAACATCAATATTCGTAAAATAGGCTCTTTTATCGATGCATCTGGCTGGCTCTAACTGAGCCTCTTACTCTCGGTAGTTTTAAGAATTTAATTCTCTCTATCCTTGCAGGAATTACAAAGGGACCTATTTATGGACCCAAGTGAGGTGGACCTTACAGTCTGCATCCTGCCTAACCTAACCTAACCTAACCTTCACAAGAGCCAGGTATCGCTCATTTGGGATAGCGTGCCATATTTTTTGGATTTCCGTCCATAAATCATTTAAGTTGTTAGGTTTTATGCTTGTTATATGCTTCTCTATATCATTCCAAAGATTCTCAATAGGATTGAGATCTGGAGATTGAGCTGGCCATTTCAAAACATCTATTTGACTCTCCTCCAAGCAACACTTCACAGTACGTAAAGTGTGTTTAGGGTCATTGTCATGCATGAAGCGCCAGCTAGGTGGCATCTTTGCCTCTGCTTATGGTATAATGATATCGGCTAGAATATTATTATAAATTGTTGATCCATACGTGTGTCAATTTTGTGTATTGGACCAACTCCATGCCCTGAGAATGCAAGCCACATCATCACATTTCCTCCACCATGTTTTACAGTCTTTGACGTATACTTTGGGTTGTGCTGCATGTTCGGAAGATACCATACATATCTCTTTCTTTGATTCGTCGCTCCAAAGTATGTTTTTCCAAAAATCTAATGGCTTTTCCAAATGCTATCGGGCGAAAGAAATTCGTGATTTCAAATTCTTTTTTGACACATGTGGCTTGTGTTGCACAATACAGCCACGCGAATTTTTTTCATTAAGGCGTCTTTGTATCGTCCTGTCGGAGACATCAATACCGTATTTTAATGACACTTCACTATTTATTTCACTGGAGCTCTAAAAAGGGTCGGCCACTGACATTCTATGTATTAAATAATCCTCTTTTGTTATCATTTTTCTTGGTCTAGGTGCCCGTGAACCCTTTTTAATTGTTCCGTGTGCTTTTATATGGCTCAAAGCATTATATACCATCTTTCTGGAGCAATTTAAAATACTTGCTATTTCACATACAGGACATCCTCTCGAATTTATTTCACAAATCACCTGTCGTTGTGTATCTGTGCACCATTTATTTTTGGCCATGTCTAATAAATATTTTATTTCTGAAAAATCTTCAACTGTACACAATATGATGAAAAACTTACCAAAAATTAATTAAAAATTCAAAAAATAACAGAAATGTAAAATGTTTAATATTTGTGCTAAATTTGTGTCCAGCTCCAATTACGTATTACCAACAAATAAATTATATATGAAGCAATTGAAGAAAGGGAATAACAAAAAGAGTAACGGGACTTGTCGATCACACCATAAGCTACACATCGTGGCAAAAAAAAAGAAAATTATTACTCCAACAGAAAAATATACGGTTTTGAAAAAAACGCATAACTAGTGTGCTAAATATGTGACCACCACTGTATATTTACCGATTATCTTGTTTATACCATTACTATTTTTTTAACCATCCCCAAATCAAAATATTTATTAATTAATAGATTAATATTTGTTACGTTTTGTAATTTTTAAGACCACTGTATCTACCATAAGCTTAAAACATAGAAGAAAGCACTACGTTTCGTAAAAACAAAAATAAACAAGTTCTTGCAATTTCAATGGCACTGTTCCAATATAAAAAATCTGACAAATACATTTACATCTAAACAAGCAAACATTATACAGATACTCATAGATCTATTATGAGTATTGCGTAGGTTAAACAACAAAAAGTTTAAATGAAATGCATCGCTCTGATTTAAAATCATGCGCATAAATTTATATGTACCTCATTAACTTAAATAGTAGATTAACTCAAAAGTTAGAAAATTTAACTAAAAACTGCAAATCAACGAATTGACGATATTGAAAAACTTTATTTCGAACAACGTCGCAACAAAACTTTTCACCGCTGTAAAAATGTGGTCTACTTAACAATTCCCCATTGGTTTCATGTGCTAATGATTGCTCTATCATACCATCTAAAATCACCCAATATTTGGTAACAACAACAAATTTACATAACTTTTGTATATCACTTTGTAATTTTTTGCAAAAATCTTTAAAACTAAACACGGTATGTGTTATTAGAAATTCAGAACTATTAATTTCAGAACTAGTTCTGAAATTTTAATGAATGAATACAGAAAAGTATACTTTTTGCAATAAATTTATGCAATTTTTTGACATTACATTGTAGTTTTTTCACAAAAATCTCTAAAACTGCACAAGGTATTATTTATATCTTAGAAATTCAGAAAAACTAATTTCAGAACGGGTTCTGAAATTTTAATTTACATTTTTGAATACATAAGAGTACGCTTTTCGAAAATTTAAATTTTTTTTATCAGATTTTTGCACAGACTCTGCGAACATTACACTTACTATAATTTAATTATAAAAAGCTTTGAAATCCAAAATCAAATTTTTTTACAGACACAAAATACTCAAGCATCTCTGAAGACTAATCTTTTAGAAAATGTTAAAAAAGTTTAGTCTTTTGAAATAAAAAATCAAAAATATAGAAAAAATAAAGTTACTTTTTTTTTGAAAAAAAATATAATTTTTAAAGCTTTTTTCGGTGCATAAACTTTGAAGAATTTTTCTGTGTTGTAAACTTTAAATAATTAAAAATTTTCTGTCTTACCACAAATAAGCCAAAAATAGGCCAGAAATCATGAAAATAATGAAAAAAATTTTTTGTAAAAATATTTTGGATCGAACTAAATTGGCGAAAGTTATATGTTCCCAAAAGTTTTACATACTCGAGGTAGGCAACGTAGAGCCCACTGTGCTACTGTAGAGCCCACTGTGCTACTGTAGAGCCCACTGTGCTACAGATGGATGTGTGTGTAAAATATATTGTAGTACAAAAGCTCATCTTCTACTCCTCTTCTACTGATGTTCCAAATTTCGTCAAAATACGTCCAGGGGGGCTACCACGTATCTCAATTCGAAAATAAAACTGTTCGAATTTGTATGCTTTAAGCATTGTGTTTCAAAATAGTTTCTTTCGAATCGAAATACGCAGTAACCCCCCAGTAGTTTAGAAACTATAGAGTTAATACCAAAAAATTCTAATTTGCACCACTGTGTATTGTTGCTGACCCTTTGCTCTCTAAAACAGCAACACATGAATACCATTTAAGTTTAGTGTTTCGGTGTCCTTATTATTTTTCACATAACTGTAGGTATGTATATTGGTGAAGTAACTTTCATTGTAATTTCATATTATTGTCATCCATTAGAATTGTTTTTAAATACGTATCTTATATCTGTGGCTTGGTGCTAAAAGGGCCAATGTCAGTTTTCGGATGTTTTGAGACACCACACTTAGGGGATAAATCCACTTTCCTCTAAATTTAAATTTTGTCACCTCTAATACTACTTAATGGCTGCCAAAATTTGAAGCTCGTTTTCGCCACTTTTTAATTTTTTTCGCATATTTTTTGGCCGCCTCAAAGAATTTAAAAAAAAATAGATAACGATTTGTAGATCTTTCAATTTCGCATCGTTTGATATATATCTCGTTAATGTGCTCTATATATGTAGGTATAATAAAGGACAGGTGTAAATAAGGAGTTTTTGAGCGTAAATTTTTCAAAATACCGGTTTTTCGTGGAGCACACTCGCAAATATGAATGAAAATTTCCAAACTACCGCGTAAACCGAGTTTTTTGCCATTTAACACCTAAAAGCAAAAGCGCACCAAAAAATCATTGTTTGCTAAAATTTTATGAAGATTTTGAAAATCGTGCAAAAAAGTACATATTAGTTTAAATGGTTTTAGATTGCAAACTGAGACAAAATCACATAAGGCATGAAAGCGATGTCATTTATAACCGATTTGCATCAAATGTTTGTCAAAAATCTCTTTATTAACTGAGAACGCGAAGGTTTTATCTAAAAACATTTCAATGAAGCACATCGCAAATTTAGCTCAAAATTGATCAGGAATGGCCTTAAAACTATTCTTTAATAAAGCTTTACCTTAGATTTGAAGCGCACCAAAATATTTTAAGGATTAACGATTTTATGGACCAAATAAGAATTTTATATCTTAGAAAGATATGCACCTATTAAAACTTATATTTTAATAAAAAATTCTTTTAAATTAAATTTGTCCATAAGTCAAGGCAGCAGAATTTCACTAAGACTTATATTTTGTCAAATTTCGCGAAAATCGCGGTTAAGAAAATCAAAAAATATTTTTTTTCACTTGCATAATTACATTATTTCTTCGTGTTAAGGCATATATAAGCTACCATAATACCATGAAACGACAGAACACTTGAAAATATATAAGTTGTGTCAAAATTAATATAAAACTAATAAAAATAAAATAGTTTTTAATCTTATTTAGAAATTTTTGTTTTAACCGTCATAACTTCTGCGCGCATCGCGTAAAATCATTAACGCGAACGGATTTTAAATTCCCTAAGCTCCCTTAATAGAACCCCAAAAAAAATTAAGTGTGCGATCAAGAAATTTTTTGAATTTTTCTATTTCCGAAAATTAAAACTATTTGATTTTTGTCCATATGTATATCTTTTAAATTCAAAAATATTTGTAGTAACATTAAAAACAGTTGCTAAATAATATTGTTTTTTTTTTTTTTTGTCAATATTTCCTTGTAAAAGGGCCAATGCCACAGACAAAAAACTATAAAATGTAAATATGAGTTAGTGCTAAAAGGGCCAATGTCATATTATTTTTTTTTTTCTTAATTTGGATTTTTTTTTTTCAAAGAATTGATTTTACTATGTCCTATATCAGATCATAATACATATCTAACCCGAATTTTATGAGCGAAACTTAAAAATTAGCTGAGCTGTAAGTAAAACAAAATCTTATAAAAATTTAATTTCTAATTTTCTCAAAACTAGTTTTTTGGATTATTGGCCCTTTTAGCACCAAGCCACAGATATGTGTGTTTTAATAAAAACTATAAACACACAGAGTGTGGGGGTTTTAAACCTGATTAAAGAATTTCACATTTATGTTTTTAAGATCTAATTTCTTTGTATGTATGTTTACTCCCCTAATACAATAACTTATTTATACCATTTTGAACATTTTTGGTGTAAGCTTTTAGGAAAGGTACAACAAAATAACAATTTTCTAAATACAGGAAGTTACTATGGATGAAAACAAATCAAAACAAAAAGAAAAACAATAACTTGTTTCTTTTTGTTATTGTTTTTGTGTTTGTTAAGCAGCTGTTTTTGTTGATATTTTGTGCTAAACGAGTAAATATGTAGTTTGTTTATGATGTACATACATACATATGTATGTATTTATGTATTCAATGATTTTATGTATATCAAAACATAAATTTATATTCGAGTTTTCGTCACAACTACGTTGTTTGGTTTGGCTCATTAATGGGAGTTGATCCAATTTTTTGTTTAGAATATAATAACAAAAAGTGTGTAAAAATACATTACACATTAAACGGCGTAGTAAAGGAGGCGCCAAAATTTTACTTAAACGGAAAAAATTATTTGTATGTATTTATGTATGTGAACAAATTATTACTCTTTCATGTTTATTTCTAAGGATATTAAGGGATTTTGCAGTTTATTTTTTTAGAAATAATAAAATTTTGACGATTCCAAAAACATTTTAGTGAAAAGCATTTGTTGCTTTGGATTTTAAGTTTTTAAATGTTTTATAGTTTAACGCAACGATATGTAAAATAAATTTAGCCTTTGTGACTAAAAAAATGTTTACTACAATAGATTAAAGAAATCCTGAAACTTTTTATTTTTAACACGTATTCATATAGTATGGATGAATATTATTTTCACATTCCGAAATTATACACCATTTTCAATTGTAAATGAGAAATTTCCACATTGAATTGAGAAATTTTCATTTGAAATTGAGAATTTGCATTTAAAAATGAGGAAATTCCGATTGAAATTGAGAATTTTTATTTGAAAATGAGAAAGTTCCAATTGAAATTGAGAATTTTCATTTGAATTTTAGAAAATTTCAATTGAAATTCAGAAATTTCATTTGAAAATTAAAAATTTTGAAATGAGAATGGTAATTTTCCATTTGTAAATAAGAATTTTTCATTTGAAATTGAGAATAGTATAATTGAAAATGAGAATTTTTATTTATAATTGAGAATTTTTTATTTGAAATTGAGTTTTCCATTTGAAAATGAGAAATTTTGATTTGTAATTGAGAAATTTCCATTTGAAATTGAGAAATTTGTAATTAAAAATGAGAAATTTTCATTTGTAATTGAGAAATTTTTTATTGGGTTTTTCGAAATTTCAAATGAAAATTTCTCAATTACAAATAGAAATTTCTCATTTTTAATTACAAATTTCTCAATTTCAAATGGAAATTTCTCAATTACAAATCAAAATTTCTCATTTCAAATGAAAAACTCAATTTCAAATAAATATCTCTCAGTTACAAACGAAAATTTCTCATTTCTATTTGAAATTTTCTCAATTACAAATGAAAAATTCTTAATTTCAAATAAAAATTTCTCAATTACAAATGGAAATTTCTCAATTTCAATTGTAATTTTCTCAAATTCAAATGAAAATTCTCAATTTCAATTGGAGATTTCTCATTTCCAAATGGAAATTCTCAATTTCAATTGGAATTTTCTCAAATTCAAATGAAAATTCTCAATTTCAATTGGAACTTTCTAATTTTCAAATAAAAATTCTCAATTTCAATTGGAATTTTCTCATTTACAATTGAAAGTAGTGTAGTATTTTTTAAAACTAAATAACCATTATTACAAGATTTTTTTTTTCTTTCAATAATATTAGTGTTTCAGATTTTTATTGTTTTTTTTTTAAATTTTTAATTAAAAAAAATCAGACATAAGGAGTTATCGTAGAACAAAACCAAAAATACCGTTTAGATGGTCTTGGTCAAAATTTTTAAAAGCTGCGATATTTTTTATATATTGATTTTTTGTTAAAAAAAAAATATATTTTTTAATCAAAAATAATATTTTTTTGTTTTACTTTTATTTTTAAAATCAAAAATAAGTTATTTTTTAACGAAAAATAAACCTAAAAAATAGCTTTTATTTTTGATTAAAAAAATAAAAGTCAAAAATTAACTTTTGTTTTTGATTAAAAAAAATTTGTCAATGTAATTCAGATCAAAGGTTTACGATTGTCAAACCAAAATATGCATTTTCTTTTGGGAAGGTTTTCTAATAGATGCCTTAATACTTAAATCTGTACAACATACAGATTTTAGTTATACCTCTGTTTATATGGGATAACACTATCCATGTAAGAAATAACAATTATTACTATATAATATAATATACTATACAATTTCCAAACATATTTTTTTGCTTAATAATTTTATATTAATCATCTTCTAAAGACTGTTTCGAGTAAAATATGCATTTATTATTTCATATTATTATTTAAAAATATTCAGAAGTCATTTAAATTATTTCAATTTCAAAACAAAATTAATAAACAAGATTATTGAGGATAAAACTTGACAAAATACAATCAAACAAAATCCACTGTTTCAACAAATTATTTACGACAAAGGTAACAGTCATTTGGTTGGTGATGCATAGATGCGGTAAGCACAATTTATCATAAGAAATATGAAATTTCTATTTAGCTTAAAGTCCACATTTAACTATATTGTAATGAAATAAGTACTAGGAAAAATAACGTAGGTCCCTAAAAAATACTAAAATAAAGAAAAAGATATAGGTTAGGTTAGGTTAGGTTGAAAAGGCGATGCCAGGAGAGTGGCATCTACACTCGGAGACCTTCTGGTCCATTGTGATCCTTTCTGAAAGTAAATAAATGATAGCGGAAAGAGAAAGAGAGGAAAGAGTGAAGGGAGTAGTACTAGAGAGTGTTAAAGATAGAGAAGGAAAATCGAGTAGAAGAGAAGTGTTGACCAAAAAACGCTACCCTAGGGGGAAGAGCCCCGTCAACTAAGCCATCTGAGTCCCAAAATAAAACCAACAACATCCGTCAGTTTGCACTGCTGTATGTCTCCCTGTTCCTCATGGAATATATTGCCTAGAAATTTAAGTCTTTGGTTTTGGAGCATAGGACAGTGACAGATGATGTGCTCGACCGTTTCGGACGAGTCCGCGTCTAAGCACAGTCTGCAGATGTCCTGAAGACTGGTTCTGCTAAGACCTAGGAGGAGCTTGGTCTTGCGTATATCTAAGTTGGGCCATAAGGTCCTAGATATCGTGCAACTGTCCAAGTTATGCCAGTTCTTAGCTGTTTCCTCACCATATCAGTATCAGGTCCTGACTCGAGCCAAGTCTTGCGATTTCGTCAGCAATTTCGTTGCCTTCGATATCGCAATGACCAGGAACCCAGCAAAGTCTTACCCTATAAGTATCAGCTAGGCTGATTATAGCTGATCTACATAACTTGACTAGTTTTGAGGTAATGCTACATCCTTCTAGGGCTTTAAGAGCCGCCTGACTATCAACGTAGATTGTCACCTCACTATCTACATTAATATTGTGTGAGATAAGTTCGGTGGCTTTCAGAATGGCGAAGATTTCTGCTTGAAAGACACTACACTCATCTCTAAGCCTGTAGCATTCCCTAATATTCTGATTTCTTAAGAAAACACTAGCGCCAGTGCCCATTTCCATTTTAGAACCATCTGTGAAGATCAAGTTCCCTTCAAAGAGCGCTTGACGATTATCCCAGCTGGTTCTATCGGGAATAACGACCTCTGGTACAGAACTGAACACCAGAGGTCGTTATTCTCGATAGAACCAGCTGGGATAATCGTCAATCGCTCTTTGAGGGGAACTCGATCTTCACAGATGGAAGAAAAAGATATAAGTCCCTAAAAATCGTTTATTATCGGCAAACACTTATTTGTTCATTTTACTTTTAATTTAAAAGAACAAATAAGTGTTTGCCGATAATAAACGATTTTTAGGGACTTATATCTTTTTCTTCCATCTGTGAAGATCGAGTTCCCCTCAAAGAGCGATTCAGAATTCAAAAATGTGTACACAAAAAATAGTTTCACTGTTTTTTGTCTCCCCTGTAAAATTTTAAAATAGGGTCTTGGTGCCTTTACATGTAAAGCTAGCAATATACATATACCTTGGATCTAAAACGATTACCCGATTATCTGCGGTCTGTCTGCTTAAAAGTAGATAGGACCTGAGCTACGGCAAAAAAAATTTACACGAATATTCCCAATTTCTTGGAAAAGTTTAGTATTTCAATTGAGTCGTTGCTCTATAAAGAACCGAGAGCCGTGGGAACAGTTAAACGTTTCTGAGACATGTCAGACGACATTTAAATACAACTGCACTGAACTTCGGCCCGTGGAAAGGCATTGAAACTATGTCGGATTTTAAGGTAAAAAAAGTTCATGAATGAATGCATATTAAAAACAAAAATTTTGTTTAAAAAATTGTATTTAAAAATTAAATAAAGCGAAACCAAGAGTAACTCCCAAGTTACTCTCTAAAACATAATCTCTGAAACATACATAATAACTTTAATAATATTACGTATTTTAAGAATTTTTATATTGCTCGGTTTAAGTTTTAAAATTTATTCGGAATAAACCTGCATAACTTAAGAAACATAACAAAGAAACCTTGTTTCTAATATCAACTGCGTTATTAATTGTAGTTTGAGTCAGATTTTAAAGTTGTTTTAAGAATTAACACTCAGTCAAAAACTGCCTATACAATTGCTTATATTGTATTTGGGCATTTCCTGTTGTCACGAAGGTATAGATAATAAAATATAGATAATAAAACTTTTGCTAACATTTTTTTGCGGTTCGATATCATTTTGATAGCTATATGTTTAGTGCAAAATAATGAATTTCACCTAGTTTTCATAATGATAGTTACAAACGCGTGGTTCCGAACGTACGCAAAATAGAAGTCAACTTTGGCTGCGAGTAGTGAAACATAAAAATCTGTGAAATGGAACGGAATATTCAGAAGTGATCAATTGGTTTTATTGTTTTAATGTGGGGCCTTTTCCAGTACTTAGAATAAAATAAATCTATTGGTTTTTGTTAAATTGGCTTAAGTTCCGTTGACGAACGTGCGATTTTTCCATATGTTGTTTTTATTATTATTACCATGTAGTAAAACCCTATACTCAGTTTAGCCAATTTAGTGACCGTTTTATTTTTATGGGTTTCCAAAGTTTCAGAATATTAGCATGATGCCTAAAAAAGGTATTATCAGTTTTTATCAAAAACAAAAAATGTAGCCAAGAGTATGGCGAATATTTCTTGCTACTTACTATCTTATGATAAAAATGTATTTATCTTAGAGTTTTTTTAAAAAATTTTTTACAATTAATTTTTTAATTATAACTTTTTAGAAATCCTGATTTTTTCCTACACTCTATTTTGGAAATCTGAACGTGTCTAGATACCAAAAATAGGTCAAAAAGACTAACTTGTGCCAACAAATTTAATCATGGATCAGAATTCCATTGGCTGACTTCATAAATGTAGTTTGCAATGTAACATTTCAATGTTTAGGTTTTATAAACACATAAGACATAGTTTTGGCAATGTCAAAAGTTCACTAATGGGAGATTTAATACATTGTGTGTGTCCATAGAGTGATGTAGAAAATGTCGGATACTAAAAAATGGTTCTGATTGGTCTTAACTTGGTAAGCCCAGACTTATGGGTTAGGAAGTCGGGCTAGTAGCTCACTCCTAGAAAAAAAATTACTGTGAAAAAAACCTAAATTTAGAATAAAAACGTAAAAAGACGATTTCAAAACTTTGATGGAAATACCATGTAGAGCAAAATCTTTCAAAGTTTGGCCTTCTAAATTGGCGCACAAGATCGAAGCGCATTTATTTCTAAAATAGGGTCGGCCTTTGACTTTAACAGGTTGTAAATATAGGCCATTTAAGCAAGTGTATCCATAAGAATTGAACTTTTACTTTCACTAAATTTTAAAAAAGCTTTCGAAAGAATAGCACAATATTGGTTAATATTAATTTAATAACATTCATATTTACCTAAACTGAAATTAAAAATGTTCTCAATATACAAATTGTTTGCTTTTTCGTAAATATATGTATGGTTACGCTAAAATATTATATATATAATTCCCCGACAACATTCTAATTGGAACAAGGGGAACTTCTCTCTGACAATGAGCTTCATCCGATTCTATTTTTAGACTCATTGAAAGGGACCTACGTTTTAACCCCGCTCCGAACGGCAAATACATTAGTTAGAGAAGTTTTTCATAGCCCAATACTCAATAACCAGTGGCTAGCTGAGTTATGAAAAATTCATTTTTTCAAGTGGGTCTGGCCGAGGGTCGTACTTGGGACCTTTGGTATGCTAGGCGGATGACTAACCTGCTATACCACGGCGGTATACGCTAAAATATTACTTTGTCTAATAAACGATTTTTTCAGGCCTGTTCTGAAAATCACATTTTGTGAAAGTGATTTAAAATCACATAAAAAGTGTTCTGCAAACAAAAATAACAAAAGTTTTGTGATTTCAAACCGGTCAGGTAAGACACTATCGATTTGAAACCACTTGTCGGTTTGACAAGTATTTTTATTTCTATTACTAATTGAATAGATTAAAAGCCTAATATGATTTATATATTTTTTTGTAATAAAATTGTAATTTTAATTAAAAGTTCATATAAAAATACGAAAAAACGGACACACTCATTTTAAGCCACACTTTTTGTAATTTTTCTTAAAACCGACCAAGTTGCAAAATTTACTTTGTCAAAGTTAAAAGTGTTGAATTTTTGTAAAAATACTAATAAAATCAGTCAAATTTTATTAATGACGTTAAATATTATTAAAAATAGTGCATTGACACTAGTTTATACAAATTTCATTGTGTTTTGAGAAGTTTAAATCACACAAAAAAAACGTAAAAAAATGTGATTTACAGAACAGGCACAAATCACATTTGTGATTTTAAAACGGAATGTGATTTCAAATCACGTGATTTGCTGAACAGGCCTGTTTGTAGTGTTGCATGTTGCAAACTGCATTTATGAAGTCATTAATTATCTCTTAGGAAGCCATATCGATCGCACCGAAACGTAACTTTTTATTTTTTCAAATCACTCTGGCGGTTATAAACGCGATTTAAACAGATAACTTAGGTCATTGTCTTATGACTTCAAACTCCATAAAGGAATATAACCTTTTTTAACAACATTGTGCGCCAAGGAATTTTTTCCCGAATGAGACCAATTGTAAGTGAATGTAGGCTGTTAGTGGAGCAAACCCCTAAAGGATTTTCAAAAGTTAGCCCGAATTTTTAATTATTATCTCTTTGAAATTGGGTTATTTTAAAACATGTTTTCAATATATTTTTTATGTTGAGTAAATCTGTAAACAATTTTAAATGTTATAAGTGGGTATTTTAATCATATTTATTATTTTCTCGCAAAAATTGGGAGAATTTCCAATAAATTGGTGAAATCCTAAAAAAAGTTAAATTGGCCTTAGAGGGAAAATAGTTTCTAAATCAAATAGACCCAAAATTTTATGTAAATCGATTTGTCGAAACTACACCATTTTCAATTGTAATTGAGAAATTTTCAAATCGAATTGAGAAATTTTCAATTGAAATTGAGAATTTTCAATTGAAATTTAGAATTTTCAATTCAAATTGAGAAATATTTAATTGAAATTGAGAATTTTCAGTTGAAAATGAGAAATTTTTAATTGAAATTGAGAAACTTTCAATTGAAATTGAGAATTTTTCAATTGAAAATGAGAATTTGTAAATTGAAATTGAGAAAATCCCAATTGGAAATGAGAAATTTTCAATTGAAATTGAGAATTTTTAAATTTGAATTGAGAATTTTTCAATTGATATTGAGAAAAGCCCAATTGAAAATGAGGTTAATTTTTTTAATTGAAATTGAGAAATTTTCAATTGAAATTGAGAAATTTTCAATTGAAAATGAGAAATTTTCAATTGAAAATGAGAAATTTTCAATTGAAAATGAGAAATTTTCAATTGAAAATGAGAAATTTTCAAATGAAAATGAGAAATTTTCAATTGAAATTGAGAATTTTAGAATTGAAATTGAGAAAACCTAAATTGAAAATGAGGTTGAAATTCCACTTGGAGTGTTCTCAATTTCAATTGAAAAATTCTCAATTTAAATTTAAAATTTCTCAATTTCAATTGAAAATTTCTCAATTTCAATTGAAAATTTCTCATTTTCAATTGAAAATTTCTCATTTTCAATTGAAAATTTCTCATTTTCAATTGAAAACTTCTCAATTTCAATTAGAAAATTCAACCTCATTTTCAATTGTGCTTTTCTCAATTTCAATTGAAAAATTCTCAATTTAAATTTAAAAATTCTCAATTTCAATTGAATACTCTCAATTTCAATTGTATATTTCTCAATTTCAATTGAAAATTGTGTAGATTCAGCAAAAAGTTATATACTCGATATTGTAAATTTCACCTAATTTTAGTATAAATATGGAAAAATGGGTAATAAAGTATAATACAAATTCACAAAAATTATAAAAAGTAATTTATAAAATTGTATTAAAACTAAAATATGCAGTTTCAACTGTTGAATTTATTCACTAATTTATTCTACATGAATCTTATATGAGAAACTTTATACCCAAATAACCAAACTTCAAATATCTGTAACTTCAAAACTCGAGCTAACTTTTCAAAAGCCATTTAGGGTTTTGTTCTACTAATTGCCTTCTATCTACAAATTACCTTCTATCATCTTTGGTCTCATTCGGGAAAAAAATTGAAACAGTGCAATTTACAGTAATTTACATTGAAATTTTTACGATTTGGTGCGAACGTCTAAAAATGTGTTTGTCAATATGTATTGCTGTTTTTAGAAGTACACAAAATATAATACTGCAATTTTTCTCCCATCTACTGTAAAAAAAATATTAATTTTAAAGTTGCGACCCTTTAGTTCAGCATTTACTCTACAATATTCAAATTAGCAAAAATTTGTGAGGTATACTTACAATTAAAACATTATTATAGATGGCCAACGCATTTGAAGCCAGTTCTCTTGGCATGTCACAATTATCAGCATTTTGTAAAAGCTTCCAACGGTTTGTTGCAAAGTTGTATGCCCATAATTCCTGAAATAACATACATGCTCCCAAACGCATTGAATTGGATCTCCTTTTTGGATTATAACCACCTAATGAATAGAGATGAGATTCAGAAGCTATTACACGATGTCCACTACGTGCTATTGGGTATGCCCTTGAATCGTGTCGGCTTTTATAAAGACATTGTATAAGTCGTAATGGTTGGAAAGAATATGAAGGTTTCTTTAGTTCTTGATGACGTCTTATAAACAATTTATGCATTCGCCTGAAATTGCGAACTGCATATTCTGCGTCCATTTCAGATATGTCGTATTCATCAGATGAACAACTATCTTGATCCATTATTTCTTCTAATTCATCATAATTACTAATATCATCATCGTCGTCATCATCATCGTCATCATCATCATCGGCAGCATTATCTCCTTCATCATCATCGCTTTCATTTGAGCTGTCATCAACAATATCCATGCCAACATATTCTACGTTTGCCCCTATTTCCTCTAACGCCAAGTTTTGTAAGGGTTCATACCCAGGTACCATTTCAACATTCTGTTGTATCAAATTATCTTGTTGCTGTTGTTCTAGCTGCTCTTCCTCCCGCAAATGACCTTCGTCCTGGTCCATTTTGATTCGATTGATGAAGCCTCTAAAGTAGGAGTTGAAATGCTTTATAAATTTATTATTAAATTTTTTCAAATTATTTAACAAATTTAGCATGAAAATTATGGCTAAATTTAAAGTTTTCATAACAATTGATTAACCAAATGATCACAAACACACACGCACACTATCCAATCTTCAATTTCGAACAAAGAAGCAAAGGCCAAAAATTAATAATTTATAATTATAATTGTAACTTTTTTTTGAATTTAGAAGAAAGCCTTAAAATCGAAGTATTTATTTTAATTTTCTCCTTGTCAGCTCTTAAAATTTTTTCTTCTTTTTCACAATTTTTCTAAAATTTATTTAACTCAACCAGCTGATTAATTGAACTTGTACGTTTGTATGTATGGGCTAAACAAATGGGGGCTGTCTGTCATTTTGACATTATTTCTTTACCTTATTCTTTACGATAGTAATGTTGTTTTTGTATTTTCTTCGCCTCTCCCAAACACGTTTCAAAGTTTTGTAGATGGTTTAGTTTTTCTTCTCTTGCTGTGGTTATAAAAATTAATAATTTCTTTTATAAATAATCTCGACGTTGTTCAGCAGAACGACCTTCATTATTTAGCACTTTTTCTCATTTTAATTAGCACTAATTGTCATTTTCAAAATTCCAGAAATGTTTTAAAATTAATTTAAAGATATATTAAAGATAATTTAATTTTTTCCGTAAACAAAGTAAAACACGTCACAAGTCTATTGCAGCTGAATAAAAAGTAAAATGAACAAAAACAATGAGTAACGAATGGATAATAAGAAGGAATTAGACAAAGAACTTTTCATTCTGTTTTTTTTTCACCCGCATAGGCAGCACTTTTTATAGAATGAAATGCAACTATGTGGACTTAAACAGTCTGGCATTAATTCTTTTATTAAGAACATTTACAGTCGGCCCTACTAGTTATCGAACATCAAATACCCACTTAGTTTATTAAGATGGTGGCATGCGAAAAATTCGAGTTTATTCTTTGTTCTGCAGAGCGCGGATTTCAAAAAATATACCAGAATTAAAGAAAATACATATATAAATCACAATAGACACATGTATTTAGCGAAATGCTACGAAAAACTTTGGAATAGTTAAAAACAATTAAGCCAAAAGCAACAATAAAGGCAAAGCATGTCCTAGTTCATGCGCCGTCATATACATAACCTTCACTTGTTTGTTTTGCAATGAAAAAAAAAATATATATTTCTCATAATATTTATTAAAACAACCGAATGACATCCAGACTGAATATTAATGTATGTATTACATTTTCCTAAAAAAAAATTGGGTGCGTGGGTCATCCATTCGATTCACCCCAAAGGCGTTGGCTTATTCCACTACACCGAAAATATAGCCTTCGTCACTCCGTTTGAAAGAATAAGGATATGTTAAAAATACATAACTTTATATTTTAATTTAAAAATAAATATAAGTGTTGACCTTATTTGAAATATTATTTTTATCATATGTCACATCTATGCACTGATATCCCACACCAATTTTTTTTTTTTTTCATTTTTCTAAAACAAAAACATCTTCACTTACCCTGCAGCCACACGATCAAGTTTTTCTTTCAAGATTTTTACACACACTGTTTGTTAATAGCTCATTCACATTAAGCTCGAAAACTCATTAAAGTAGTTTTCGGCTTAAAACAATATTGAAAACTTAAGTTTTCACATACAAAATGAAAACTCCTTCTGTTTAAATTTTCAACGAAAACTTATAGCCCATTCACACTATAAGTTTTTAGGTGTTTTCGGAAATGAAAACACAATCGAAAACTTTACCATTCACATTATGAAAATTTTACACTACATAAGTTTTCGTTAGAAATTCATTTATTAATTGCATTTAAATTTAAAAACCGAACACCAAATACTTAAGAATTATTAAATTGCATTTAAAAACAATAAAATAATAAAATTTTCATCACATTCATTATGTTTTTTCAGAAATTTTTAATATTAAAAATATTGTTTTTTTTATATTTTATTTTCAACTGACATTTATTTTTGATATTTTTCCATTTTTCTGAATCAGAGTTGTAATAATTGGTATGAACTCAGTGTTGTATCGGTATTTTTATAGTTTTCAAATAAGTTTTCGTTGAAAACTCATACGGAAGGAGTTTTCATTTTGTATGTGAAAACTTAAGTTTTCAATATTGTTTTGAGGCGAAAACTACTTTAACTAGTTTTCGAGCTTAATGTGAATGGGCTATTATTTGAAAACGATTAAAATACCGATATAACACTGAGTTAATTCCATTTATTACAACTCTAATGCAGAAAATGGGAAATAACAAAAATAAATGTCAGTTTTAAATTAAAAAATAAAAAAACAAATATTTTATTTAAAAAATTTGAATGTACTTACATAAATGGCCAATAGTAACAACCTGTTTAGGCCAAAAGCCGAGCATATTTAAGAATTCCATGCGCTTCTGTCATATTCTCGTATAACTCATACTGCTCATAGTTCATTCGATGTCGATACTCATTGTTGACGCAGACTGGTCCAAAGACTCTTCGTAGAATTTTCCTCTCAAACACTCCAAGGAGAGCTTTATCTGCATGTGCAATTACCCATGATTCAGCGCCATACAATAACACGAGTAAGATAAGCGTTTTATAGAGCGAAATTTTAGTTAGGGTGATGTAGAAGATGTTGGATACCAAATAACGGTCCTGTTCTGTCTTAACTTGGTGAGCCCAGGCTTGGTCATCTTACTGACCTCCTACGTCATAGACTTCGCAATCTTATCTCGACCCTAACAGGGCACTGCGTTTTTTGGCTTCACGCCAGGAGACTTAATCTTCAATTTTATGACTACTGTCGCAGCTGTCACAACATAGAAGAGGAGGAGACAGTGACTCATCTTCTCTGTCACTGCCCCGCCCTTTCGACCCCTAGGGCTCTCTTTTTGGGGGCACTTTTTCTGCATGATTTATCGGATCTAGCGAGTATTGACATTCGTAAAATAGACTCATTTATCAGGGCTTCAGGATGGCTTGATCAGCCTCTCACTGATAGCCTGGAGTAATTGCCTTTGTTCTTTTCTTCCAGTCTATCCCTTGCAGGTAACACAAAGGGACCGCTTTTTGGACCCAAGTGACGCTGACCTACATCGGCTGCCTGCCTAACCTAACCTAACCTACTGACCTCCTAGTAGTATCACCTGGGTAGCTACGTTAACACCCGTAAAGTAGTAAGCCAATATGTGCCGCGACTTCCCCCATAAGAACTATAAAAACATCGGTCTAGGACCCATAGAAGAGAAAAATCAAACCAAAGCCACGCGGCGCTTTTGCCGTTAACTGGGTAAGAAAAATTGTAACTTTAGAAAGAAGAAAAATTTAAAAAAGATCATTAAAAAAATAAAAAGAATAACAAAAACACAAAATATTAAAAATATGTACAAAAAAGAAAAAACAACAAATATATAAATAAGAAACTCATACTGAAGCATTTATATTGCTTCAGCCATAAGCAAAAGCCATAATATCAACTTCGTGTCTATGGAGGTTTTCAATCTACGTGTCAAACAAGGTTGTTTGACATTTATACGAAGAAGAAGAACTATTTTTTAATTTAAATATTTGTGGGTTCCGTGCCTAGGAGATGCCAAAAAGTGATAAAAATGAAAGGAGCTTTAACCAAATATTAAAATAATAATGGGATTTGATGGTATGTATTTTTAAAGAGAATATTAATTATATTTTTTAAATTATAAAAAGTTTTTATTATTTTTTCCACATTTTTTTCAAAAAACACAATTAATTAAAATAATTATGCAGAGCTTCAATTTGTTTTAATATTTTTAGATAGTCGAATTGAATGTGTTACTTTATTTATATAAGAGATATATAAGAAAAAATTTAATTTTTTACCCGTTCTAATTTTTTTTCACTACTGTATGTTCTTATTTCCAGAATTGAAAACCTTTTGATTGTAAATTAAACTTCACAATGTTGGATACAGATGTCAATATAATTATCTTAAAAACCTTAATTTATCTTTTAAATAAACTCAGAGCTTTTGAGTAAAACATTGGTTTAAATTAACCTTACTTTATGAACGGGAAACTACATCCCAAATTGAGAATGATATATAATATGTTAACACAAACTCTTGCAAGAGTCAGCGGTTGATTTATAATTATTATATGTTTTACATGATCATTTTTGGTTACCCTTTATTTAGCCAAAGGTAACTTTTTTTTGCCACATTTTGTTATTCATTTGGTTTTTTGACACTTGCTTTGCTATTGTTTTCTTTTTAATGAAAATACAACAACGTCTTTGGCAGTCATAATAAGGTGATGTTGTCCACACAACTAGTTTCTCGTTCAATACTTTTTATTCTATAGAACTGTCAAACGTTTGTGTATTTTTAGATGTGTCAAATACGGCAATATTTCATAGCTAGAACAAAAACGTTTTGTTTTTGTATAAATGCTTCCACCTATGTTCGTTAGCACTGTATATGTCAATTGCCATTTGTGCTTGTGATTTTTGGGAACCTGCAAAAGATTATTCTTTCTTTAGAATTCGTTAAAGTAGTACATAATTTCCGGAACCGAAAAATACAGTCTCTTCTAATGTCTCGCAGTGAAAAACTATTGTGGATTTGTGATGGAAAATATCAGAAAATTTTAATAAAAAAATGTTTTTATCACAGTTAATAAATTTATAACAATAAGTGCAAAATTCGTTTTTCCAATCGTAACGAAAATGCATCTGGAAGTGTGTGTTAGTGAATATAAATTTTTGTTATTACATGTGCTCCATGCGGTATAATATTATTTTAGCAAATTAGTAAAAATAAACAAAATTCTATAGTAAATTCCTTAAAAATTCAATAGCATATAAATTTTCCAGAGGTAATTAAAAGTTAGTAAAAATTTAAAATAATCGGAAAATCAATCTTCCTCCACGTAACATACTAACCTTAAAAATAAATAAAAAAGAGACGTGCAAATTAGACCAACATTTGTGTACGACGCATCAGCAAACGAAACTGAACGGAAAGGTAATTCGTGGTGTCATTCTTTGCAGTTGGTCACAAATATTTCAATAACAATGGAAAACTCAGGCGCTAACCAAAAAGATACCGAAGCTCGGAAAAGTCAAGAAAATTATTCCAATTCTAACAATCCTTCAAATGGAGCATCCATTGTGGAGATACCTCGTCTTAAAATAAAAAAAATAAACAATGACCATCTTCAGAAAAGGGTCTATAAAATTGTTCTCACTGGTGGTAAGTAAACTTGTAAAATATAACAAATAAAGGCACAAATAGGAAAAAGTTTGCATTTTAATTTAATTTAAATTTGTTTTTTTACCCATGATAAAAGAAATTAGTAAGGTATAACCCAAGATATATACACACGGTAGTTCCATTGTCATAATTAAATTTAAAAATCACTATCTGACATATATAAGGATTTTGACATTTTTGAAAAAATGAAGCTACCATATATTTTTGAATTTGTTTGAAATTTTGTATTTATATATTTTTTATTTGTCATTTGATTTTTTATATTTATTGGAAAAACAAATTTTCTTATTAAAATTAGTATAAAATATAAATTCAAATAAAGATGAAATTAAATTTCTTTTTGGACTTGATTTTTGCGCAATCGGGGACTCATAGACTACAATAGTTTTACGGTAACAGCAGCAGTCGCCGCCTCCACGTTCAACAATACTGCTGCAAACGCTTAAGCCGCCACTATATCAATTATTACTACAGTAGCTTTGAATTTGGAAAATGCCTTTCATCGTGACTTTCAAAACAGTAGCAGCAGCAGGCAAACACATCCTTTAACAAGCATAGTATACGAGCTCATAAGCCCGACACCATATTAACTCTGCCTCCATTTAGCAAGCTACCTATTCAATTTAATAGACTTCTTCAGTTAAACCTATTACTCAATTGTATAACGATCATTGGACTTGAAACACCTTCCTCCTGTGCCCCAAAAACGTATTTTATGTTTGTTCCCGTACTTTAACAAAACTACCTAAAACAGTTGACAGAAATTACTCAAACAAGGAGCAGTTTTGAGTTAGTCTGGGTTGTTTCGTTAAAGTTTGAACCCAAACAACTATTTAAATTTCATAGCTTTGAAAACTCAAATTAAGAAAGCAAATAAATATGATATGCATTCCTATTTCCTTTGTTTCAGTTTATATGGTATTCTGTGGCATATAATTCAACTATTTTATAATCACCAACATAAGATACCAACATTTTTGATAATACTATACACATTATGAACGAAAAACCTCCTCATATGGAAAACCATTTATAATAATATGGCAACGATTTTTCAAATCTTTAAACAAAAATCAAACTTCAAAAATCCTTATTAAAAATTTAGTAAGGCAATTGGAATTACCTTATACTTATATCATGGTATAACCGTTCTCTCTTTTGTCAGCCATATTAACTTTCTGACGTTTGATCGAATTATTATTTTCTTTTCTCAAATTATGCTACCATACTTCTTTTGAAAATCCCAGTTTCTGTTTGCTATTATACTATAAACACAATCACGACTGCAGGCTACGGGCTACAACCTGTTAACATTAGAATACATTCATTTATTTTTTTTAAGCGTCGACATAGCCACACGACTACCGACTACCGTTGTAGATATAGACAAAAAAAATATATACATTTTATATATAATATAAAAATGTATATTTAATAAATAAAATATGAGTTAGAGTTATATAAATATTATTTATATAACTCTAACTCAATAAAAGTAAAATTTTACGCTATCATAACTAACACGCTGCATATGCTAGAGCTAAGTAGTTTATATTATAGTACCTGGTAGACCGAGCCTTGCTCGGAGCTTTATGACAAGCATTTTGAGGAAAATTTTAAAGTTTTTATATATTTTATATTATAAAGTGCTAAAATAAATTTAGAGGAAAGACATTGTAGAAATATTCAGTTAATTTTGAATTATTTGATTTATTTTGTCCGACCAACACATAGTTTGCATAGTTTACAGTTTAACTCATTTTGAATAATTTTGGAAATTATTCATATCAACAGAAACCTCTGTCGACTCATGCGCAACAACTTTGCTAAAGATTATAGTCTGATCAAATGCACAGTTTACGATTTAATTCATTTTGAGTAGTTTTCTGTGGCGCCACCTGTCGGACTTTGCTTATTCCAATACATAAAACTTCTTCGGCTTATCCGTAACAACTTTGCTGAAGATTATAGCATGATTAAATGTACAGCATACGATTAAATTGACTTTGAGTAAATTTTAGTAGCGCCACCAGTCGAAATTTCTTCATACCAACTAAGAAACCTTCGTCGGCTCATGTGCAACAACTTTGCTAAAGATTGTAGCATGATTAAATGTACAGATTACGATTAAATTGACTTTGAGTAAGTTTCTGTAGCGCCACCTGTCGGAAATTATTCATACCAACTAAAAAGCCTTCGTCGGCTCATGCGCTACAACTTTGCTAAAGATCATAGCATGATCAAATGTACAGTTTACGTTTTAATTAATTTTTAGTAATTTCCAGTGGCGCCATCTGTCGGAAATTAGTCTTATCAACTTTAAAACCTTCGCCGGCTTATTCGCAACATCTTCGCTAAAGAGCATAACACAATCAAATTCACAGTTTACTATTCTATAAAGAACAAACATACAGACAAACATTCATTTGTTTAAAATAATACTAATTTTTCCCCCTTTTTATTCCCTAATTTCTAAAAGTTCCATATGTATATTTCGTACTTTTTTGGTGCCAATTGAATTCGGTACATTTTTTTAAAACGCATTTAACATAATGTATAATGTTCCTATTCATATTACTTTGGAGATGTTAAGTTATCATTTTATCCCTTTTTTACCCATTTTGGCTCCAAAATCAAAAAAGTACCAAATACGTGTTTCATGTTTTTTTTACATCTATTGATTGCAGTACCAAGTTTCTTTCTATATTCTTTAGTTTAAAATATAAGAGTGGGTTAAAAAGGTGCCAAAAAAACTATTTTCACCCTTTTTTACCCCCTATCGGACATAGTTTCAAAAAAGTACCAAACACCTGTCCGCTTATTTTCAAAGCTGTTTAAAACGTAATTTTAATTTTGTTTCTATACCTATTACTTTAGGAGACATAGCGTTTTCGATTTTTTCCCCTTTTTACCCGTTTTTACCCTCTTAGAGGTAAAAGTTCCAAAAGTCCCTTCTTCTTCGACCTATACATCAAAATTGTTAGAGCCGTTTTCGAGATAGCCATTCTATATATATATATATATATATATATACAATTATTGCTCGTTTAAGAATATAAGATAAAAGCCCAGTATATGTATAAAATTCATTAGATAAAAAACCATACTATTTAATATCTATATTAAGATATGCTCATTTTTATAAACAAAGTCGGTTGTAAAAATAAGTTTTGAGTATATGAGCTCTTAATCTTTATAAATCGGAAGAATGTATAATATATCATTTGAATGATACTTTCAGTAGCTTTTGTTTGATATCAGATATAAACTTCTAAAGTTATGCCGTATAATTTTTGAAATTTGAAAAGCCCGTAATTCTCATACTATAAAAGATGACACCAAAATCTGTCTATAAGAACATACTTGAAGATACGTTTTTCAAATAAAATTTTGGTGAAAATAAAATTTTCAATCCCAAAAAGAAGCTGAAAAAACTGTAACATAAATTATAAAAAAAATATGTTACACAAAAATACTTTAAATATATTACCCAGTAAAACTTTTCATTACCAAATAATGAGTTAAACAGTTAAACTATTGAACACGAACTGCTTACTCATTCGCTTTTTAAGTCATTACATTAACATGAGGATGTCATTGGAGGCAAGTACTTACCAATTGCAGAAAAGTAATGACTTGGGTAAGCGCAATTTGAAAGCAACAACAACAACAGCAACAACTTTTTTGTTGTTGTTTTATTAAAAACATATATTTTTAAACGAAATACAACATTTTTTTTATGATCCCATGGGGGCTCGAACCCAGACCCTCCGACTGCTAGGCAGAGACTCTTCCACTGAGCTACTTCATATGTTGAAAACTTAGCAGCTTATAATTTTTATTTTTAGATCCAAAATCATGTGAAAATAACTTTGTTTTTCACTGCTTTTTTTTGCTTTGTTGTAATTTTTGAAAAAATATTTTTATACGATTTTTTGTAATTATTTTAAAACTTTTTTAAAATTATTTAAAAACTTAAACAATTTAAATCTTCTTTTTTGTATAAGTTTTTACATAAGATTGACTCTTACTTACTTAAATGTTACAACCTGTTAAGGTCAAAGTCCGAGCATATTTTAGAATTCCATGGATTTCGATCTTGTGCGAATATTCTCCAATTTTATAGGCCAAGCTTTGAAAAAGAGAGGGTTACTAGCCCGTAATCCTAACCCATTTTTATCGATCTTATGGGACAACTCACAATATTAATGGGTGTTAAACTATCTCCCCGGGTGATACCATGAGGAGGTGTGTGTCCACAGTTGAGATGAAGGATGACCCAGATAAGTTGGGCTTACCAAGTTAAGACCAATTAGAATCGTGTTTGGTATTCAACATCCCCTACATAATCTAAATTGACTCATGATGGTATTTTTTCATTAACGTGAGTTAGTTTTACAAATTTTGCTTACAGAAGATAATATTTAAGTTCTTAAAATTCAAAAATCATTTAAAAAGACTCTTTTAATAAAAAAAAAAACTAAAAAAAATTGTTGCCCTTGGTGGAATTTGAACCGGGGCCATTCAGTTTAAATTACCATCTTAATTACAAATAAGTACTTCTGTAATAACTTATTATTTATTCGGATGGTATGTTGTAGTCGTTACAAGGTAACCAGTTATCAGAGTACTTGCCATTACCAAAGTTTTGATGGGTTATGACAAAATTTAATTGTCTCAAGGCTTTTTTTCTTCTGCAGGATCCGCTAAACTTTATAAAATAAGTTTTAACGAAATGTTTACAATTACATTACACATTATACGTTCAAAATTTCCTGATAATAATATTCCCATTTCTCACATGTGGCAACGACTTTTATAATTGTTTACAAAAAACAAATTTCAAATATTTCGCATTTACTTCAAACATTTTTTTTGTAAGAGAGAACGGTTATACCTTACAATTTTTTTGCCATGTTTTTACCTACAATATAATATTACATAGCAGTCAGTCACTTGTTCAATGTATTTGTCAATGTCAAGGTCGTTTCTTTTTCTTCCCTACTTGTTACTCTTTATACCCACTGCATATATTTCATTGGTGATGTATGTATGTCTGTTGTTGTAATTTATTTTCATGTACTTCGTTCTACATCCATACATATATGTGTACATAGATAGGTATTAGGGGGAACTACCTCGATCATTTTACATTCTAAGTATCTACCGTTTAAATGCTGAATATTTACAAGTCCTTAAGGCGGAAATAATGTGTCAAATGCAACAATATCTAATATTAACCATAAAAACTGATAAGAGTGCTAATCACAAAAAATACTGTCTTTGTCCCCTAAAAAGGTTTTTTGAATTTGAATACATTGTGTACAGGTACATTTAAGTGACTAATTGTACTGACGCGGCATTTTGCATGTAAATTTAGGTATTCAGTTGAATCCCCATAGATCGAAAATTATTTGATTTCTTGTATCCACAAACAAACCATGTTGTTATATAACCCGTACTAGTGTCAACCGCCAGTTAAAAATTTAAGCCAGTTAAAAATTTAGAGTAGCTCTAACAAGCCTGTTGTTAGATTTTGCTTAGTAACTTGTCATCGCAATATTGATGGCAATAAAATAGTCGACGAATTACGAAACAGGGTTCAGACAAAAACCTGAGCCATGTAGACTAATTTATCTGCCAGATATGTATGGTAAAATATATACAGCCTGGTACATAATGGATGCCTTATTCCTTTTATAATTTATATTATATACTGAATAATCATAATTTATTCTCCGAGTGGAGATGCAGAATTTGTAGTACCTTGTAAACCTACTCTAGCCTACTATCTTCTAACTTTTCTATCTATTGTTGGAGGATTACAATGGATCCCTAGGGTCTGTTTTTAACTTTAAAATTAATATTTTACATCAAATTAGCTTAATCAAAAGTTTATAACGTATTTTTTAAAGAGCCACAAATAGTAAAAGGTAGATTAATGTTGCATTTGCAAACCTGATCATCTTTAATTTCTAATAACTTCAATTTCCCAGCAAGTTTGTCAACAAGTATAATTTAAGAAATTTGAAATTCAAATTCAATAATCTCACTAATAAATGGATTTATAAAAAAAACTACGTTTAAAGTTCGCTTGCAATTCTTAAAATTGTTCGTTTTATACCTTGACTATTACTTCTGTGATATCAATTATATTTGTTTTTATTCGTGGAATATAGTTAACTACTTTCGACTTAACTAAATAAAGTAAAGACAAAACAAAGATTATTTTTTTTTATTTTTCTTGCTAAGCTAAGTTTAGTGTTTGCAAATGTTTCATAATATCTGTAAGAAACATCAAACCATTATGAAAAATTAATTTTTTTAATCCTGGGAATGCTATTCCTTTTTCTGTGATAAACATTTTGATAGGATTTGGAAGTTTTATAAAAAGGTTTAAAACAGCTGTTTAACAGCTGTCTAAAACATACCATAGGGAAATATCACTCTTTCTACATTTAATTATAATTCTTCTAAATAGTTGATTTCTTTTTGTATTTTTTACTCCTCACTTTTTCATATTAAGAGTGCTACGCTATAAGATATTGGCATCTTCGTTTAAAGACCAGTGAGTTCTTGGTTTTCCCCACCATAGCAGGAGCTTTGTCACAACACCTACAAGTTTTATCAAAAGCCAATTTCGTATTTTTAACATCGATACTAAGAGTTATTTCCATAAGAGCAACTAGGTGTAACATTTATTCCTTAACATTTACTTGAGATACAATGACTAATAAATAACAAGTAAGATAGTGTTGTAGTCGGTCAAGCCCGTCAAATATTTTTTAAATTTTGTCGTTATACAAAGATTTTCCCAAATCTTATATATTTACGATATTTCCGTCGTTTTGACCTATATGGGAACTGGGGTCAAATATTTATCGATTGTCTAGAAATTCGTCAATGTGATTACAGTTTTCACAAAAATTATGTATACAAAAAATAAACATAAAAGTCATTATCTTCCAATTTGATTTATATAGATATTCCAAGCTATTTAATTACTAGATTAGTGACAGTGTAAACCTTTTCGACTAAACTCAGAAAAAAGTTCTTGTTATTTTGATCTATTGATTGTAATGACTTATGTTGACAACTTTTTCACTATGATAAAATATAAAATAAATATAAAATGGTTTGAATTACCCCTCTACAGAGCATCCGAAAAATCCCAAAGAGTATTTTAGAAAGAATTGTTTGCTTGCATATGTATGTACATTAGGGGTATAATAATTTGGCATAGTACCATGAGGTCAACCATGTAATGGTAACCACGAAAATCATCATCTGTAATTTTTCTCAAAAAAGTTTACGCACCAAATGATTTTTCTAAACAGGAGTAAAAGAAATTATATAAAAATTCACGGACTTGCACTAACGAAAATATTATTTTACATAATTTAAATTTATTCAGAGTCTTCTTAATGTAATATTGAATATTCATAAATTGTTTTTTAATAAATTTTTATTTTTTTTTTGTTAAAAATTTTTTCTTTGAGCAATTTTTTGTTGTAAATAATGTTATTAATTCTTGAGCATTCTTTTTTTTTTAATAAACATGTTATTAATTTTTCTTTACCAAAAAGAAAATTAAAAATTTTTAATACTTCATCGCGGTTGGTGCGTGAACTTTTTTGACCTTAGCGAAAAAATTATCCTGTTCAACCAGGATTGAAAAATTAAATGTTGATAAAAATCATGTTTTATAATTGTAAAAAAAGTATATTTTTTTATAATAGAATATGGTTTATATCATATCATAGCTGTTGTACTTGAGAAAATTGATCCGGAAACTTAAAGTTTTCTTTTTTAGCTACTTCAAAAGCCATTTTTATGTGTAATGCTAAAAAAAATGTTATATTATTTCTTGATTTTATTTGTAAGTTTTGCGACACACTTTAAATTTATTATTAAGTTTTTGTTAAGATATTTATGGGAAAATGCATGGTAAAAATAATAAAAACAACATGTGGAAAAATCGTACGTTCGCGACCCGTACGTACGGGTACGTGCGCGACAGAAACTTAAGCCAATTAAACAAAAGCCAATAGAGATATTTTATTTTCTAAATACAGGATAGAGCCCTACATTAATATACTTTTAAAATAAATTAACCACTCTTGAAAATTCCGTTCCATTTCGGAAATTTTTATGTTTCACTACTGTCAGTCAAAGTTGACTTCTATTTTACGTAGTTTCAGAACCATGTGTTTATAGCTATTATTATGAAAACTAAAACTCGATAAAATTTATCTTTTACACTAAACATAGAACTGCCAAAATGCTATCGAATCGCAAAAAAAAAAATACTAGGTAAGGTTTTGTTTTATTTATTTTTTTTACATCAGTACGTTATAGTTTTAGTTTTTTTGCTCTGAAAAATTGTTAAAAAGCTATCAGCCT
Source organism: Stomorhina lunata (assembly GCA_933228675.1). Classification (NCBI taxonomy): domain Eukaryota; kingdom Metazoa; phylum Arthropoda; class Insecta; order Diptera; family Rhiniidae; genus Stomorhina; species Stomorhina lunata. The sequence goes on from OW121744.1 coordinate 70,242,124, forward strand.
AATTTATAAACAAACTATAATAGGTTTTAAAGCTACTATAAGTTAAAATGGGAAAAATTGAATTTATAAAAGGAAAAATATTTTATTAAACTGTTATAACCTATCATAAAATTTGAAATTTTTATTGTGGCCTCAACCCAACTATAAGCATACAATAAAAAGTTTGGTTGCTTAAAAATTTGATAATTGCGACTTTTTTTTATTTTTAACACATTTGATAGCAAACAAAATGATTTTTTATATAAATTTTAATACATTAATTGAAAAAGGAATAAGATTTTTATATTATTTAATACTATTTATCTGCGATTAAAGAAAAAAGACTTTATAAATGCATTTTTTATTGATCCTTACAACAAATCGATAATTCATTTCTCCTTATTCAAAAATATGTTGATTCTACCTAAAGTAACGCCTTACCATATATACATTCATATGTATACTTTCACAGTATATCTTATATTAAATCAGTAGATTGCTTAGCGGCACGATTTTCCAAAATCTTGAAAAAAGTAACCAGATTGGAGTAAATTTTCTTCAAAATGTTTTTTAATTAAAAAATAATTTTTAATAAGAAAAATTAAAAAAGTGAAAATGACCTGGTCCGATTTGAACACTGGCATCAATAAAAATACATTTTTTAATGTAATTAAAGAACTAAATTAAAAAAAAAAAAAAATTCTTGCTTAATTCTTCACTGAGATTTGAACTCACGACTTACGACTGCTAGGCGGAGACACTACCCACTGAGCTACTTCATATACCGAAATTTTTTCATATTGTAATTTACTTATATAATTTTTATTTGAACAGCACAAAATGACAATTTGAAACGTGGTATTACCAACATAAAAGCACAAAAGCTATAAAAGTGTGTAATTGTTATAATATGTTCATGACATGTTTATAAAATCAAATTTTTATTAATGGCTTATTAAACAATAAGTGTATGATAAATATTGTAAGCTTATAAGCCAAAATATAAAATTTTTATAAATTGGACCGTATATCTCTAATGTACATATTAAATTTTTTGTGCTTAAAGCATAGTATTTAAATAGTCAAAAAAATCTTAGAGTAAATAGAGGGCCGACAAAATGTCAAAATACACCTGTCAATAGTTGGGATCAGGTATATGGTATAAGTAAGCCTAAAACGAGCTTTTCCTAATGAAAACAAACAGCATGATATGATGGGCGAAAATTTTATTTTTAGATTTTTTCGGTTATTTGAAGACGTTTTCTTGAAAAGTCCATCTATAAAGATGTATTAATGAGTTTCACTTGATTTTAAGATAATTAAAATGTATACAAATTTTTTATTTTACATTTAATTTATTTTCCCAAAACCAAAAATTGCAGCCATACTTGTTCAGTATAATTTAAGCAACAGCAAAAAAAGAACATCGAAAGAAAACAAAATAAAAAACGTCAGTTTGTAACAAATAAAAATTGTATCGACATGAAAATAATCATTAAAAAGCAGATCACTCCCTGAGGTAAAAATTTGTCTTAAAAAGATATATTGTACATTGCACACATACATCAATGCATGTTTGTGTTAATAAATTAAATGTAATAATAGGACTTTAAAAATTATACCTAAATTTTTAATTCTATTTATACTTTCTCCTAAAACAAAATTTAGGTGAGGTACTTTTTTAAAATCCAGTGGGAGATATGGTCATAAGAAATTAAGTCAAATGATATGATAACCAAAAAAAATCGACTAATTTACAGTGTGGGGATTAATTTTGCCACATTAAGAAACTCAAATAACTTTTTGTAAAATTTATGTAATTTATATTTTATTAATTCATTTGAAAAATAACAAATTTTTATTAATGTAATTCTTGAACATTTAAAGCATTTAAATTCGAGTGGCTATATAAGCGTAAAAGCGGCGCACTATTCAAATTATTGTTTCATGTCCCAATTCTCGAAAAAGTTAAGTAGTTTGTTTCAGGGGTGATTAACTTTTCCGAAATCTTAACTTTTCCGTAGCATAAAAATACAAGTACATATACAATCGCGATCACCAGAATAGGTTGACTTACTGCTCTTAAGATAATTCATGAATAGAATTGATATGTACTTTTTCTGAAAGGCTGAATAGTTGAGATAATGTGTTTCAACAAAAAAAGTTTGAAAAAAAATTGACAGTTGAAATATATGCATCTTTTCGTACCCAGTAAGAAAAAAGGTTTATTCTCAAATTGAGTATGATTTGAAAATAAATCTTTTTTCAAAGGCCAAACGTTTGATACTGATATGATACTGATTTGAGAATAATAGCGTTCTCAACAAAAAGGGGACTTTATTCTCAAATTGAGAAATGCGTTTATTCTCAAATCATTATCAAACCTCATTCTCAAAGGTTTTTCAAATGTGGATATCATCTACATGTGGAACATAAATAAAATAGCGTTGTATTTTTGAGTTTGTTTGTTTTGTTTTTGAAAACGGTGCATGACATTTGAATTCTTTTGCTTAAAATATAATCTTTTTATTGTTAGGTAAAAAAAAATTAAAAAAAACAAAGAAAATATACTTATGTATATGAATATTATTGAATTTTTAATCTTGACATTTTTTAAGCAAGGTTTTATGGTAAAATTTGGATCAATTTTAAAAAATCCGAAAAAATAACGAATTTCGTTGAAATGCAATGCCATTCCATTAAAATATCTTAAACATTATTTTTTTAACATAAATTATTTTTTTTTTTATGTTTGAAAAAAATTTTAAATAAGGTTTGATATCAAATTTATATAACACCATTTTTCAAATTATTCACAAATCATCTTAGGGTTTGATAATGATTTGAGAATAACCTTTATTCTCAATTTGAGAAACTATCATTTTTCAAACGTTTATTCTCAAATGAACCCTCATTTGAAAATGAATGTGAATCTCATCTGTTCAGGTTTGAAAATAGTTTGAAAAAAACGTTTGATATCAAATGTAAAAGTCATCATATTTCAAACGTTTGACACTGTTCTTACTGGGTAATTAGTGCAGAAAAATATGAATTATTTTTGCGTCAATTGAATAGGTTCACTAAATATATTTCAGTTTTGTGGTTAGTGGAAGCTAAGCATTTAATAAAATAGAACTCTAGAAGTATTTTCTATCGGTGTTAATTAAAACCGATTGGTCCATGGTAATTAATAGGATATGGAAGAGAAGACAAACTTTGATGCCAGTGGAGATTAAAGTCTCTACTTCCGTGAAATTTCTACAACAAATTGAAAAACATGACGTCGTTGTAATGATTCATTTAAGAAGTAAGAAAAATGGGGAAAAAACTCTACTTTGGACGGGAAATATAGGGATCTTTGTTTAAAAAATTGAAATGAAAGAAGTAAAAATGATATAGGAAAGAGGAAAACAAAATAAAAAACAATTGTCTCTAAAAAGTTAAGAATCACTTAACATTTTAGAGTCACGTGTGGTCATTAAGAACTGCTTAACTTTTCGATATACTTAACTTTTATGTGACTTAACTTTTCCGAGCTTTTACTGTATCAATACATAAAATAAAAATGAAAAAGTAGATTACACAGAGCAGCTTTCATCATCCACCCTGTGTTCAGAACATTTTAGATATAACACAAAATAAGTTTTATTACTTAGAATATTTTTGATATAAACCCATCATCATATGTTTAAATAATATACGAATAATAATTTTAAATAATTGACATACGTTAACATTTTTATGAATAGAACATGTTAAATAAATTTATTTAATTAGGTCTTGCACTCAGGACTGCATTGTATTAAAATAAGAAAATTGTATTTAAGGCGATTTTGGTACAGTTTGAAGCTTGTTGTTATCGTGGTCCTACCAGGAACCACTTGGTTTAATTTCAAAAGTTATTGTTTCAGTGTGTCGAAGCTGGCAGTTAAGTAATATTATGAAATGGTAAATACATGCAAGATTCCTAAATAAAATAAAAACATCACTAATAATTTTTTAAAATAGATTTTGCTGTGGTACAGATTAGGAAAAGGAGATTTGCTTATAGTAGTCGGTAAAAAAAAATTAATGTGAAATATGTGTAATGGAACCTAAAATGTTCCTAAATACGACACTTTCACTTCTTTATTTTTGGTCCGAAGTAAAAGATATTCTACAATAAATTAAAAGCGATTTATTTTTAAAATGATGTTGTGCTATATCGGCCGTTGATTAAACATTTTTGGCAAATTTATAAAAAATGTAGACAATTTGTGCAATACCAGAATCGATATAAGAGAAATGTTTAATTACTTTTTATTTTTTTTCTAGGACCTTGTGGTGGAAAAACAACTGGACAGTCCCGTTTGTGCACCTTTTTTGAAAACTTAGGATGGAAGGTAAGATTATTTATAAATACGGAATGCAATTTTAAAAAATATACATATTAGAATTTGTTTTAAATAAAACTTTAATATTCAGTATACATATGTTTTACATATCGCTGGCTTAACATGCAAAAGCACTAAGTCCACATTTTCTAGAAATTGAGATTTTATGCAATAATGCACAATTAGTAAAAACACATTGTTTACAAAGAAAAAATTACACTTATCTCATTTTTTTGTTGCTTTTTTGTAGTGATAAGAAAAAGCACTAACTCCAACTTTTAGAACGAAAAAGCTCTAAGTCCATATAAAAAGTGCAGTTTAACAACGTTTTAATAAATAATAGTAACTGTTTTATAGTAATTAGTGTGAGCAACATTTTTTTCCATATCAACATATTAGTATTGTAACGATCGTATAACATAATAACGTTATTTTTATTATTTCAATTTTTTATGGTTTTCTACTTGTAAGTAAAACTACTTAAAAATATAATTTTTTCCCTTACTTTTAACTATAACTTTGGAACTCAATCCATCGAAAGCGATTATGAAATTAAGCCAGACGATGCAATCATAAGGGCTCCACATGTTTTTTTTAGTAACTCTGATGATTCATACGAGTTATCAAAAAAAAATAATACTCGCACGAAAAGAACGAAAATTGAAAACTTATCTTGGTTTTCGGCCAAAAATAGAATTCGTAGAAAAAAGGGTAAACGATATATTTTTGAAAAGCAAAGGGCAGTTATGTTTGGAATTATAAAAAGACGAAATTTTCAAGAAATATACGAGTACAAGAAATTTACTGTTTGAGAAGTGCATGAAAAAATAAAAACTAAGCAATAGTCCAAAAAATCGTGTATATCGTTAAGAAATATTTATTATTAAATTTTTCTTTTTCGCATAAAGAACACAAACCCAAACGCAAAAAATTGCATTTATATATATATATATAAATCCCCGACAACATTCCAATTGGAACAAGGGGTACTTCTCTCAGACAATGAGCTGCATCCGATTCTATTTTTAGACTCATTGAAAGGGACCTACGTTTTAACGCCGGCTCCGAACGGCAAATGCATTAGTTAGAGAAGTTTTTCATAGCCTAATACTCAATAACCAGTGGCTAGCTGAGTTATGAGGTGAACCGCCGCTTTTTTGAAAATTATTTTTTTTCAACTGGGCCTGACAGGGATTGAACTTGGGACCTCTGGTATGCTAGGCGGATGACTAACCTGCTATACCACGGCGGTTCACAAAAAATTGCATTTACAGAATTTAAAAATATTTACGCAAAAAGGAGTTTGATTTGTTTTTTCTCTCCTGTAAAATTAAAAAAAATTGACTTATTGCCTTTGCATGTTAAGCCAGCGATATTATGTAAAATAATTTTCAATTTTTAAAATTTCTTTTTAGGTTTTCCGGGTGCCAGAAACTGCAACTGTACTTCTAAGGTAAATGTTTGTATTAATATAAATATGTGCATTTATGATATAGAATTAGGCTTGGGGATTATTGGTCACATTTTTTCCTTGTAATTGAAATTGAGATTTTTCGAATACAACTACATTATTTGTTTATTAGTTTGTATTTCTTTGTTTATAATAATATTAGAAGGAACAGCCCTAAATACAAACAAATTTAAGTTTCGCATAAAGAAAGTTTACATATAATGTAACATTTGTTAAATGTATAACTTTGTTCACTTTGAAGTTTCAATTTTCTGGCAAGTGTTTTATACCTTTTTGATTTGTAATGATTAGAAAAAACATTGATGAAAAAACGAAAAGTACCTGTTAGTTTTTTTTATTAAAGATCATGATTTAATTATATTTTAAGAATTGGTGAAAAGAAATAAAATTCTTTAATCTGTAGTTATGAAGAGCATTCCAAAGAAAATTTGGATAACTTAGGATTTTTAAATTTTTGCTTGATACTATTGTTAAAAAAACATAATTTTCAATTGTTATGTCGTTTAAAATTGAGCGAGAAAAAGTACGTCATCATAAAGAACAAAAGGTCCGATATATACATTAAAGCGACTCACCAGACTTAAAAGGTGCGTCCAACTGTATATACAATTTATTTAAGGACTAAGCACCATGTCCTTTTTAAAGGATATTCTGTAAAAAAACGGTTTTTTAATTTTTTTGTTCGGGGTAGTTTGTAATAAAAATGCTAAATTAACATATTTTAATCTTTAATCGATTTAACAAGATACGGTAGATGCATTTTACACGGTGCTCTAGAATATATAAAAATGCAATTTTTTGGTAACTCTAATATGAAAGCGGATTTAGTATTTAGATCATGTATGGATGAAAATAGGACTAAAGAAAGATAAAAAGAAGTGATCCACGACTTTTTGGCGGCATATTATTTGCAAGACGTTTTTTTTTAGGACAGTTTTATAAACAATAAAATTTAATAAATTTTTTTAATTTGCGAAAAAAAAAATATGCCGCCAAAAAGTAGTGATTCATTTCTTTTTTTCTTTCTTTCGTCCTATTTCCATCCATACATGATCTAAATACTAAATCTGCTTTCATGTTAGAGTTACCAAAAAATTTAAGTTAAATTTAAAGTGCATCTAAGTTGCAAAAATCTAAATTATTTACATACAAAGATGATGCACTCGGCAAATGAAAAAATTTGATACCCATATTGACCTATTTAAGAGAAGGGTTACCACCCTATTGCATTTTTGTCAAAACGCGAACTAGTGCGAATTAAAAAAAAGCTGAGACCCGTATTTAATTAAATCGACTTAAGATTAAAATATGTCAATTTGGCATTTTTATTACAAAGAACCCCGAACAAAAAATTCAAAAACTGTTAGTTTTTACAGAATATCCTTAAAAAAAGATATGGCTGATCGTCCTTGGACGAATTGTATATACAGTTGGACATATATATGTTGGTATGGAAACAGGTTCTCCAATTGACAAAACATGCAAAAATAGACCCTTTTCCAAAATGGTCCAGCTCATGAGAGGTCAAAGCTAGAGCCGAAATATTTTAAATGTCATCATAAAAAATTTTTAGGGGTGTAACTTGAGTCGCTCTAATATACATATTGGCAAAAGAAGTTGAACAACTCTTTATAAGAGCGGTTAACACTTCTATCAAAAAAACAGTTTAATGTATGAAGCCAAAGATTATGTTGGAATGAAAGTTGCAGATCGCAATCTGGCAATGAACTTAGAAGCAAAAGAACGAAAGAAAAAATTTTATTCAAAACACTAGAAAAATATATTTTAGATTATTGTAGTTTTAGATTCCAAACAGCATTCAATAGTTCTATAATGATTTTGCTGAATTTTATTTATTACAATATTAAGCCGAAATACAGTTAACTTTTCATATTCACAATAACTTTTAATTATACAACTTTTGTATAATTATATAATGTAATCATTAATTACCCCAAGCTTTACTTTTACTTGTTTTTTAAATTATATATAACTTTTTAATATAATGTATGTTTAACATTTTTCATTTGTCTGTTTAGTGGTGGAGTTAAATTTTCGGATCTTACAGAGAAAGAAGGTAAATATCTAATAATATTTATTAAAACATAAACAAAAGATTTTTGTAAGCAAATTTTGTTCAAAGCCGAAAGTATATTCACTTGGTTAATCTATCATTTAAATAATTTTACGTGAATTAAACATGCAATATATTTATGAACAACAACTTGTGAATACAATAAATGTTTTTTTTATTTATTGTTCTTATACTAATTTAATAAAAAAATTGCATATTTATGAAACATTAAGCAATTATTGTCAAATAATAAGACATACAAAACTTGAAAAATTATTTTATATATATTTTTATTTATTTTTGCTTATTTTATCATTTTTTGCGTGTCAAAAAACTATTTTTAGTCCATTTGACTACTTGATATGTTTCGTTTTCAACAATTTTTGCTGACGTCGTTGTCTGATCCCTAAAGTAGTCTTTTATACTTCGATAAAAAGTATGTAACAAATGTAATGCAAATTATAAAAATCGATATCAACTTGATTCTCATTATTATAATTGTTTTATAGAAAGTAGCTTTTTGAACAAAAACATTCAATTTTTTTTTTAATTTTCCATAATATCGTTATTATGTCACAAACATATCCCTAAGTAGTTTTTAATGCTTCGAGGCACTTAATCTGTTTGTTATAAGTTATAACAAGTGTTCCGATTTCAGCCAATTTTAATTATGTCTATAATAAATTTCATTAAATTATCTTAAAAATAGCAATCTGTATTTTGATTACAAGTTTTTATGGACCCAAATAGAAAAAAAAAACTGAACAAAATCGCAAGGAAATATCTTGTGTCCATAAACACAGAAATTCATATAATGGAGTGCCTGAAGTAGTACTTCTACTATTTTCGAATTCTATTGGAAGTGTTGATCTTATTTCGCTCTCTTAAATCTAAATTAAAAAGAATAACCTTAAATTAAATCACCTTTGCAAAATCGTAATCAGTGTAATTTCTATAGAAGTAATATGGACATTTTTTATTATACTAATTGCAAATGCTAATTGTTATACTAGATGCAAATGCTATGATGCTAGACTATTTGCAACCCATATAAGTAGTTTTATAGTTCTGTAATAGAATGCAAAATAAAAGTCTAGCAATTGATGAAAATATATTAAAATATACTTTTTAAAAGTTTGTAACTTTTGTTTGATGGTTTATATTATTTTATTACGGTATCTATAAAATTGTTAACGGTCTGTGTAAAGACTTGAAAATTACAGATTAGTTGTAGCATTACAGAGTGAGGTCCTTGGGCATAACATTTTTCCACCAATTGTTTTCAGTGGTTTGATCTTTAATGTATATTAATTTGTTTTGAAGTCCTACATATGAAGATACATACCTACATATGTATGTACATTAGGGATATAACTTTTTAATAAATTTTCAAGTCATGGCATAGTACAGTCCGATAGAGCAAAAAAACTAAACTAATATTTAGAAATGGGAAGATATTTTTCGCAAACCAAAACATATTATTAACCCTTTTTATAGAAAAAAAAAATTAATTGATAAAAAACACCGCATAAAATTTTAAATATTCAATATTGTATTAAGAAGACATACAAATAATTTTAAATTATATTAAATAAAATTTTAGTTAGTTCAAGTCCGTGAATATTTGTGTACACCTGTTTAGAAAAGATTATGATTTTCGCGGTTACTGGAACATGGTTGACCCTCATGGTACTATGCCAAATAGTACTATGCCTAATGTACATATTGATGCACATCCATATGATAATAAATTAGACAAGTATTAGTGCGTTTTGTTTTGGTTTGGTGTTAGAAGAAAACAAAAGAAAATAGTAAATTAGTAGCGTGTCACATGTCTGTTATACGTATATACATACGTACTAAATATATTATGGGTTTCTGATAATGTACGTTTTTTTATTGCAAATAGTATTTATTTAAAATTTAATGGTAAATACCTTTATGTACGAGTATTCAGCACCACCAACACCAACCACATTTATATACAAAAATCTTCCCTTTGCCGCTCCCGAACATAGTCTTATAGATATGACCGCGTCCTGTCCACTATGTCTGGCGAATGCTGCCTCTAAGCCCAATGGTAGCGAAGGTGAGTGAGTTTACGCTCTCTTGTTTGTAGAATTACTTTTTTTATTGGTAATCTTCTCCAATTTTGTTAAATTTAAGAATTCAAATGAAGTTGAATTCTAACATACAAAATTCATATTACATTAATTTCCATTCATGTTTCCAAAATTAAATTAAAAAAGTACTTATAAAATTAATAATTTCGATCATATACACGAATAGTGGCTTAACAAAATTTTCCGGTTTTAAAGTAATTAAGAAGAAAAAAAAGATTTAATTCAAAATTGAATTTAGTAGAACGCGCCACAAAAAATCTAATTTTTTCAGTTAAAATGTAATTTACATAAATTAGTTTTTATTTTTCAATAATACATTTAATTTTAAAATTAAATATAATAAAGCTTTTAAAGTACATATTATTTTTTTTTAATGACGTTTTTATGAGTTATGCTACTATTAATGTTTATGACCGACATGTCATTGTTAAAAATAACTCCATATGCGATTGGAAATATAATTTGCTTATTATTATGTTTTTGTAAAATGTTAATCATTGTTATCAAATAAATATTTCTAATCATTATAAAAGTTGCTTGTTCTCATCAATCTAACCAACAACATTTAAATTGTGCCATTAAAAATAAGAAAACGTTTTTCGCTTAAAACATGATATGTGACAAACAAAGCCTAATTAAAATACGCATTCGTTATTTGTGAAAATTGGTACTTGTAGTTATGTGAGCGGACGAGTTTATGTCACTGCAAAACTTTGTAAAATATTTTCTGGTACCTTTAATAAAACCGATTATCAGCATTGATCTGTCAATGTTTGCTTAAATGTACATCCCATAAAATAATTATTCATTGTTAAAAAACGTTACTATCTTCGGATTTCTGATTTTCGTAGAACTGTAACTTTTAAGAGTAGACTTATACGGTACAGTACAATGATTTTAGTATATATGTACATTAGGGCTGTAACCTTTTTGCACAATATTTCTTCATACCACCACGCAATGTGCAATTTTGTATTTAAAGTAAAAATTATTTTTTTCTTCTTCGTACAAATGGAAATTTCTTGTATTATTCGTGAACATATTAGAAAAAAATAATTTTTTTTTATTAAATTTCAATTTTGTATACTTATGAGAAAAATTGAAATTCAAAACTTTATCGCGTTTTTTTTAACAATCGCGAAAAAATTATACATTATTTCTTCATATTTTTTCATTGTCTATGCAGCTATGCATACGAAGAATTTGACATTAAAAATTGCAAAAAGTACATAATATTTTTGTACTACGATTACAAGCTTTACAAGGACAGCCAGCGAGACTACCAGCCATCGATAAATCGACTCAGGAAGTATTTCTGAGACGATTTAAAATTTGAAGTGTTTACTGAAACTGAAACAATTAGTTCTACTTGTTGACCTCAATACTTGTATTTTTTTAGGTTTAACAAAAAATTGGTCACCAGTCCTTGTGCTATGTAAGATTTACAATACCAAAGCATTCTCTTAGTATGAGGGACAAAATTTGTCAGCTCCTGTCAATACCAATTTTAATAAAAACGATTTAATTAAATTATTAGCTAAAAAAACTAGTTTTTGAGTTATGACTTAATTGAGGCAAATAAACGATATGTAAAATCGTTTTACAGAAAGTTTTTTAATAACTTCGAAAACAAAATGAAAGGTGCTAATACATATGTATTCGTCTTAGCTTTGATAATGAGTTGTATAATTTAAAAAAAAATAGATACACATGTTTTTAATTCTAGATATACTAACATATAAGGGTTATTTTTGTATCTTTTATTTAAATACTTAACAAAATAATCAAAATTTGTTTTTTTAATTTGAAAATACTAGAAACTACAAAATTACTAATTATACTACGCATTAAAAAGTTATTGGATCAAACATCTTGCTTACGTCAAAAATTTCATCGTATACGAAATATTTTTAGGACAAAACCAAAATATTTTGTTTAGAATTTTCGCGCGCTGAAATTCATTTTTATTTGTTTATTAATAGTTGATACATATACTTATGTACAAACCAACATACATACGTGTACATATGTGTGTATGTATGTTTAGTACTGTATTTGCATTTGAATTAGGGGTATAACTTTTAAAATTTAATTCATACAACAGAAAAAAGTGTCCAAATTTAGCGATACTATCCATGTGATTATTTGACTATAGATCAAGATCAAAAAGTTAATATTAGTAGTAAAAATACTATTAAACGAATGAGAGTATCGTTATTTAAAAAAAAAAATTAAAAAAATATTCCACATTCTAACAAAAAAAAAATATTTTTTTTTATAAGAAACTAGAATTGATAAAAGTGGAAAACCATATAATGGAAATCAAGGATTGGCCAAAAAATTAATTTAGCGGTTCTGTCAAGCACTATATAAATTGAAGACAGAAAATGCAGAAGTATAAAATACTAGCAGACAAGGACTCCCTTTTATAAGGGACGACGACAACGCATTTCTTTTTGAAAATTTATTTTCTAAACACTTTCGACATGAATAATAAAAGCTATTTTACTGTGAAGGGAATATGATATTTTAGGCTTCGTAGTATAAGATTACTTAAAAATAATTAATTCAAGAGCTATAAAAGGTCTAACTTAAATTTTTCAATTAATACTATCGTAAAAAGCCAATAATAAAACTAAACAAAACTATCCGTTTTTTGCTTAAATTTATTATAGTTATCTTTAAAAAATAGAAAAGCGATTCTATAAAGTAAACTTGTTAGGCTTCTCATTTTATACAGCGGACTTGTGCTTTTGATCAATTAGAAATATATTTGTAAATTAGTTAAATTTTTATTAAATTACTGATAAACCTGTTCTTTTAATTAACCTAATGTCTAAAAAATAACTTTCCCTTGATTTCTATATTAATATTATATGTAGAAATTTGAGACTTAAAAACGGACTTGTTTGACAAAATAATTTTTATTAAAATTACTTACATACGTATGTAAAGTAGAAATATGGGAGAAATAATTTCATCTTTCATCAGTTGTTTGTTCATGTAAACCCGGCCTTTTAAATGGTCTCAGAGAAAATAATCTTGAGCTGTTAAATCACGAGAACAAGTCGGCCAATTGGCATATCCAAAACGAGAAATTTTGAGAACGGAAAATGTAAATGTAATATGAAATGAAAATGAAATGTAATAACTGAATTGTTTGATTTTATCCACTACTTTTTTTAAATTTTGTTAGAAATTGTATCATATATTAATTCATATTAACTTGAGATATGTACATTAGACAAATTAAAAAAGTGTTGACAAGCATTTACCTTTATTTAAATAGCTCATTTAAGAAATAAATATTTCATAAAGAAATTAATTTTTCATTCTGATTTGTAACTCATTCAATTAGTACTTAAATAATAATAGGATAATAGGCTCTCAATATGCAACAATCGATGAAACCCACCCATAGACAGATTTAATTTGTTAAAAACAAAAAATTTATTCAAAACTAGCCAAAAACCATGGTACAACTATACTATTTAATATCACTAGAGGAGAGTTGTCAAAAAGACCCTATTATGTCAAAAAAGCAAAATGAAACAAACTTAAATAAGATATTAAATGAGTTTGCTTTGCACGCATCACTCCATAGTTTAATCTTATTTTCCGGGCCAATTTATAAACTTCACGTATTGTTTTTCTTATAAAATGCGTTACAAATGCTTCACTTTATGAACCTTTAAAAATTTATTTATTTTTAACAAACAATAAAAGTACAGTACAATCTTTTGTTTGATTTTTTAGGAATTTGAAATATAGATCGTAATGTGTAGTGATTTTACCTAGTGTAGTTGCACCATGCATAAAGCTACGATATATATTGAATAAAATAATAATTTTTTTGCTATAATTTCAATACAAACATAAAACTGATTGGATTCAAAAAATTTGAATCCGTGATTATATCATTAACTAACCAAAACTAATAAATAAACTTATTTCAATTTATTTAATCAACATTTTTTAAGCACTTAAATTGAAAACACCAAAGTTTTAATGCCATAATTTTGCAGTCAATAATAAACGTATGGAATAGAAATAAGTTTTTCTGACAAAAAAGAAAAACTAATTGAATCAACTAAAAATATATTTTTGCCGCTAATCATGTAACTGAGACATATGTAATGAATTGTTTTTAAACTAATTGAATTTAAACTGTCTTATATGTTATCCAAACTATAACTATAAAGAAACTAGGAAAATTCAATAAATTGATTTTGCAATACATAATATACATACCTATTTTTGCATTAAAAATATTCTTGTATATTAAATTAATAATAAGAATTGATGGTGGGCTGAAAATATCGTGGCCTGACACTTACTCGTGCTACTAGTATTAAATTCATATAATTTTCAGGTATCCCCCCTAGCCCTAAAAGCTGATATTTGGCTATTAATTTGTAAGATATATCTTTATAAGTGAGATATATCGTCACCTAAAAGACGAAATAACCTATCTGCAGTTTTAAAAAGTTTACCGGAGAGGGGAAAAACGTAATAAAATTATAACTATTTTCAATACTGAAACGAAAATTATGTATTTAGATTAAAATAAAACCAGAAATATATTATCGGTTGAGAAAATTTTGTTTTTCTAAAGACAGCTTATGTTATGTTACTTAGGTTATTTGAAATTGCAAAAATCTGAAATCAAGTAACCTATCTGCAGTACGAATTAGTATGACTGAATAAAATTTTTTATACATATGAATATTATATAAATTAAGTAATAACAGTTACAGTTTCTTTTACTCGTTTAAACAAATGAAAGTACTTAATAATTAGCTTTATGATAAGCATTTTGTGCAAATATTCAGTTAATTTCGAATTATTTTATTTATTTTTTCCGATCAACACATAGTTTGCATAGATTACAGATTAACTCATTTTGAAAAATTTTGGAAATTGGTCATACTAACAGAAACCTCCGTCGACTCATGCGCAACAACTTTGCTAAATATTATAGCCTGATCAAATGCACAGCTTACGATTTATTTCATTTTGAGTAATTTTCAGTGGCACCACCTGAAGTTGTTCATACCAACTAAGAAACCTTCGTCTGCTTATGCGTAACAACTTTTCTAATGATTATAACATGATCAAATGCACAGTTTACGATTTAATACATTTTGAGTAATTTTCAGTGGCGCCACCTGTTGGACTTTGGTAATTCCCATTAATAAACCTTCGTCGGCTTATCCGCAATAACTTTGCTAAAGATTATAGCATGACTACATGTACAGCTTACAATTAAATTGACTTTGAGTAAATTTCAGTGGCGCCACCTGTCGAAATTTCTTCATACCAATTAAGAAACCTTCGTCAGCTCATGTGCAACAACTTTGCTAAAGATTATAGCATGATTAAATGTTCATCTTACGATAAAATTGACTTTGAGTAATTTTCAGTAGCGCCACCTGTCGGAAATTATTCACACCAACTAAAAAACCTTTGCCGGCTCATGCGCTACAACTCTGCTAAAGATCATAGCATGATCAAATATACAGTTTACGATTTAATTAATTTTTAGTAATTTTCAGTGGCGCCACCTAACGGAAATTAGTCTTACCAACTTAAAAACCTTCGCCGGCTTATCCGCAACATCTTCGCTACAGAGCATAATATGATTAAATCCACAGTTTACTATTCTATAAAGAACATACATACAAACATTAATTTGTTTAAAAGTTATAATATTACTCATTTTTCCCCTTTTTATCCACTACTTTCAAAAAGTTCCATATGCTTATTTGGTACTTCTTTGGTACCAATTGAACTCGGTATATTTTATTAAAACGCAGTTAACATAATTCTTATTCATATTACTTTTTGAGATGTTAAGTTATCATGTTATTCCTTTTTTACCCATTTTGGCCCCAAAATCAAAAAAGTACCAAATACGTGTTCAATATTTCTTCCACATCTATTGACTGCAGTACAAAGTTCCTTTCTATATTCTTTGGTTTAAAATATAAGAGAGGGTTAAAAAAGTACCAAAAAAACTATTTTCACCCTTTTTTACCCCCTATCGGACATATGTAGTTTCAAAAAAGTACCAAACACCTGTCCGCTTATTTTCATAGCTGTTTAAAACGTAATTTTAATTTTGTTTCTATACCTATTACTTTAGGAGATATAACATTTTCGATTTTTTCCCCTTTTTACCCGTTTTTACCCTCTTAGAGGCAAAGGTTCCAAAAGTTCCTTCTTCTTCGACCTATATATCAAAGAAGGTACCCACTGTCCAAATTTTATCAAAATCGTTAGAGCCGTTTTTGAGATAGCCATTCTATATATATATATATATATATGTATATATATATATATATATATATATATAAATAAATATATATATATATATATATATATATATATATATATATATATATATATATATATATATATACAGTGTCGGACATATCATATTGGATCGAAATGGTAATAGCAATAAACCTAAATTTACTGCAAAAATATAAGATTTTAAAATATTTTATATAGATAGAAAAAAAACTTTGTCTCTATTGTTAACAAAAATAACCAATTTATTTCAAAATTTCATATACTAAAAATTCTATAAAACAAAATATAAAAAAACCTTAAATTTTCATGAGACAAAACATATTGGATTATTCAAAGGGTATTAATATTTTGTTGCATAGCCACGATTTTTAATAACTTGTGCACATCGATTACCCATAGAAGCAATTCGGTTTTCTACAGTCTTAATTGGAATACCAGACCAGGCTTCATTTATGGCTTCTTCAGTCTATTTGCATCCCGACCCACTAATTCCCGATTAATCTTTTTATTTACAATTTCCCACAAGTTCTCGATCGGATTGAGATCGGGTGATTGTGCGGGCCACTCCATGACATTAAACTCTTTCTGCTCCAGAAAGCATTTCACTAATTTGGACTTGTGTTTCGGATCATTGTCATGTTGAAAGATCCACTCGGTCGGCATTTTTTCATGGGCATGAGGAAGCATCTTTTCCTGGAGTATGCCCTTGTACATTATTTTGTCCATTATACCGTCTATTTTGTGTAGGGGTCCTAAGCTTTTACCAGAAAAGCAACCCCACACCATAACATGACCTCCTCCATGTTTAACAGTGCCTCTACAATATTTGGGATTAAGTCTGTTATTGGCAAATATTCATGCCCATGAAAAAATGTACATATACATATATACATACAATTATTGCTCGTTTAAGAATATAAGATTTAAATTACACTCTGCAACAAAATTAAAAAACTGAATTTTTAATTTTTTGCAGATAGGTTATTAGGTCTTCAAGATGACGATATGTATCTTTACGGTTAAAGCCAAATTTTGACTTGTTGAACATTATTCGGACTCAGCACCAATAATATAAACCGATGAGAAGTGTTGTGATAAGTTTAAAGGCTAAAACAAGCACCTTTGGCGAAGGTCGCAATGAATGTCCTAAACAATATGTTACAAACGAAAACATAAAAAAGCATACAAAATAATTTTAGATGATCGTAAAGTGATACTCAAAGAAACGTATTCCAAATATCATGAATAAATATTTGGGAAAGCTCTTTTTAAAGTGACGGAATTTGTTTGTTTCCGCACCCACCGTATTCTTTAGATCGGCAGCAAATTTTTCCTTCTCTTGGGCCTCAATAGAATACCTACAGGAAATAAAGCGATATAATCGCCGAAACTGAGGAAAAGATAAACCGTACTACTAAAAGGCTATCGAAATTGTATTAACTGGAGACGCACTATAAATCTACAATAATAGTCTTGTAAATAATCTCACAGTGAATATTAAAATCAAATTTTATAAAAAAATATTTTTCTAACTTTGACCCCTCACACCCACAAATTCATGTGCTTTTAAATATGTAGACAAAAACAAATATTACGGTACCATTTTTCGTTGGAATCGGTTTATATCTAGTTATACAAAATATACTCTCAATAGTTACTTATTTCATCAGAAATTCAAAAACGCTATTGGTCTAAAGATAATCTAAAGATAAAACCATGTGCAACCATTACTGATGCGATCCACATTTGACCCTAGCTCTAATATAAAACCCAATGCCAAAAACGATTTTAATCTTTAGAAAATGTATAATCTTAATGGTAAAAGGTCTTGACAGACTATAATATTTCATGTCCTACATTTCAAAATATCAAAGTAAAAAAATATCTGTTGCTCTATCGTCCAGTGCATGATTTTATATTTAATATATAATGTTTGTTCCTTTACTTTAACGAAACAACCCAAAAAGTGTTCCCTTACATAATTTCCAATACAAATTGTTGTTTTTTGAGATATTTTTGACAACTTCGGATTGTTTTGGGTAGGTATTTGTTATTTATTTATAAACTAAAAAATATAGATTATATGCAATTGGGGGGTTCACATCGTTTTGTTTCGGAGTTTCTGACAAGACATTTTTTAATAAAACGCATAGTTAAGTTTAATTACGCTACTACTAATTAAATGCAATTTTTTTAATATCTCCCGTTATAATGCCTATTTCACAATATGTTTGTTCCCGTACTCTAACGAAATTACCCAAAACAGTCCGAAGTTGTCAGAAATTACTCAAAAAACAACAATTTGTATTGAAAATTTTGTACGGGTATACGTTTGAGTAAGTTTGGGTTGTTTCGTTAAAGTTAAGGAACACACATAATATAATTGTAAAAAAATATTTAAAATGATTAAAACCTCAAAATATGACTGTATAAATATGAATAAATTAATACTTGCACATGATTGTTTGGAATAATGAAAACAATAAAAATCGTCTTCACGTGACTGAAAAATAAATCGAATATTATTTAATTATAATGGGTGTTTTTTTTAGAGGTATAGAACTTCGAATTGAAATAAAACACAAGAAAATCGTTTTAATGTCCATCAATTTGGCTTTATTGGAAGGATAATTTTATGCCATTAATGTTTAAATATGATTTCCAAATGCGGCAATTTTGCTTGTTGACGTAGCCATTCAACCAAAAATGAGCCTCATCACTGAACAAAATTTTGCGATGAAAATCATCATCGAGATCAATCTCATTTTCGGCCCATACACCAAAATCACGACGCATTGCATGGTCTCGCGGCTTTAATTCTTGCACAAGCTGGATCTTCTAAGGTCGCAAGCCAAGATCTTTGCGCAAAATCTTCCATAAAGTTGATGGACAAAGCTCCAATTGCTGTGCACGGTGGCGAATCGATTCATTCGGGTCCTCTTCAACACTTTGCTCTACAGCGGCAATTGTTTCTTCGGTGCGCACTGTTCGACGTCGCTGCGGATGCGTATTATCACATAGAGTAAACGTAGTGCGAAAACGATCCATGGTTAACCGAATTAATTGCTCTGATGGACGATTATGGACGGAGCTTGCGGTAAACTTCGCGAACTGAACCATTATTTTCGAAATAAATTTGCACGATTTGCAAGCGTTGTTCTTTTATCAACCTGTTCATGATGAAATGGCAAACCAAACTAAATATTAATCACTTGACAGCTGACAAAATGGCCGCCAGTTAAAAAAGTGATGCCAACTTAAAGTTCTATACCTCAATAAAAAACACCCGATATATGTAAATAGATACACATGTTGGCAAGAAAGTAGGTATTTGAATTTTAAATGAAAGATTAATGTATTGTTTTTTTTTTTATTAAGAATCTCAAATCTACTCACCTTCAGACTTTCGAAATTTTTTTAATTTTATATGTTGAGTGGTTGTCGAATGTAAAGTTGTTTTTGGACGTAGTAGCAACTAGTGTATTTTGGGCAATGCTCTAAATTTAAGAACACTTCTCCATGCGAAACATGAAAGGAACGTGGCAAAATAATATTTTTGTTTAAGATATTAAAATTACATGTTAATTTAAAGTTCACTCCTTTGTCTGTTACCTATGGAATAGGTTCATATTTAACCAAAAAAAAAAAAATGTTTAAATATGCAGGGTGGCCGATGAATTTAAAGATTTTAAATTCACGATTCTTTGCTCTAATTCTCTATTTTCTTTAAATATAAATATCAATCTATAAAATAAAAATGGAACAGGTTGGTTAAATAAAAAAAGTTATAACTTTTTTTTTCTTTGGTAGCAGTTTTCATATAAATCCCAGGAAAATATTTGCATTATGGCGAAATAAACTGGCGACTAAACTTTGACCAACTACTTATTACTTATTGATGTTTCACACTGATCTACAAAATGACCGCAATGATAGAACAATAATTTTCGGATTAGTAGTACAACTAGAAGTAAAAAGATTTTTTTCATAAATTATTCTCACATGACTATAGGATCAAATGTGTCTATGCAATTTTCACTTTGAAAGTAATAGCCAAGTTCACAATCCGTTGCAAATAGTCTAGCATCGCACAGTGGCTTAAAACAAAAAAAGTCATAATAAATATGTTCTTTCCAATTTGATTGCATCAGTATGTATGAGATAAGCGTAAAGGAGGACCAAAGCTTTGATTTTCATATCCGTCTGTATATATCACCCTGTAACTTAGACAAATACCAACCGAATTAAATTATCTTTGGCAGATATTGAAACAAGTTAATCTTCTCCTTTTTAACGGCATATAGTTTCTTATAATATACTCTAGATCAATGTTGGGCAAAGTTTTTCAGATTCTCTCTTATTTTGTATTTTTTGGGTTAGCAAAATACAAAATCAGAGAGAATTTGCCCAACATTGCTCTAGATACATGTGTGTATTTTTAAACCAAATGTATAAAAAAAATACACACATGTATCTAAAGTATTTAAGAATCTATATACCGCTGAAGAGGCCTAAGCTTCTTCTTTCAGTATCCAAACTTTTACCCGTAACTCAAGACTTTGGGGTGTTGTTGAGAGTGTTGTTGTACCGGCAGTTTCTACCAGATAATGGTATAACATCCCAGAAACTTTTGTTTCATTTTATTTGTCTTACTGAAGTTTTTATCGGAATCATTAAAAATGTATCTTAAGTATATTTTAAGAAACTAAAGTATATGGGCAAAAATCAAATAGTTTTAATTTTCGGAGTTAAAAAAAAAACAAAAAAAAATTTTTAATCGCACACTAAATTTTTTTGGGGGTTCTATTAAGGGAGCTTAGAGAATGTAAAATCCGTTCGCGTCAATGATTTAACGCGATGCGTCCAGAAATTATGACGGTTAAAATAAAAATGTCTTAAATTAATAAAAAAACGATTTTATTTTTATGAGTTTTATGTTGATTTTGACACAACTTATATATTTTCAGGTGTTCTGTAGTTTCATGGTATTATGATAATTTATATATGCCTTAACACGAAGAAAGAATGCAATTATGCAAGATAAAAAAACAATATTTTTTATTTGTTTAACAGCGATTTTCGTGAAATTTTACAAAATGTGAGTCTTAGTGAAATTCTGCAGCCTTAACTTATGGACAAATTTAATTTAAAATAATTTTTTATTTAAATATAAGCTTTAATAGGTGCATATCTTTTTAAGATATAAAATTCTTATATGGTCCATCAAATCGTTAATCCTTATAATATTTTGGTGAGCTTCAGATCTAAGGTAAAGCTTTATTAACGAATAGTTTTAAGACTATTTCTGATCAATTTTGTGCTATATTCACGACGTGCTTCAGTGAAATGTTTTTAGATAAAACCTTCGAGTTCTCAGCTAATAAACAGATTTTTGACAATTTTTTGATGTAAACCGGTTATAAATATCATCGCTTTCATGCCTTATGTGATTTTGTCTCAATTTGCTTTCTAAAACCATTAAAAGTAATATGCACTTTTCAAAAACTTCATAAAATTTTAGAAAAAAAATATTTTTTGGTGCGCTTTTGTTTTTATGTGTTAAATGTCAAAAAAAACTCGGTTTCGCGGTAGTTTGGAAATTTTCATACATTTTTGCGAGTGTGTTTGTTCCACGAAAAACCGGTATTTTGAAAAATTTACGTTCAAATTTTTACACCTGTCGTATGAGATATATATTAAACGATGGGAAATTGAAAGATCTACCAATCCTTATCCATTTTTTTTTTAATTCATTCAGGCGGCCGAAAAGTATGCTAAGGTGCATATGGGTATGAAAACCCGGTTTTTTACCCGTAACTCAAGATTTAGAGGGTGTTTTGAAAATTCTAAAAACAGAGTGTTGTTGTACTCGATAAGCGTCAGTGTAACATTATTTTTTACACATGTGTATATCTTTTTGTGCTGTTCTATTAATTTGCTTGCAAATTTTTGTTTCTAATTTTACAATTTTCTGTTTGTATTGGCTTTAAATATATGTCTAACAAAAGTTAACTTGTATTTTTTATATTTGTTTGCAGCATATAAGTTTCAAGAAAATCTTATCCGCACTATGGTCCAAATAGAGAATACGTATTTTGAATTGGGAAAGTCAAGTACACGGAACTGTTTGATTATCTGTGATCGAGGCGTTATGGATGCAAGTGCTTGTATGTTTGATATAAAATAATTAAATTTCAACATTACTAATGTATTTCTTCTAAATTTTTTAAAGATATTTCGAAGGAGAAGTGGGAGAAAATGATGGCTTCAAATAATTGGAATGCTATTGAAATGCGTGATAATCGCTATAATCAAATATTGCATTTGGTATCAGCTGCCAACGGAGCAGAAGAATTCTACTCAACAGAGGTAAGTAAAGAATTATTTATCTCATAGATTCATTTTATTAAACATTTATGAGTCCATGTTAAAATGTGAGGAACCAAACAGCTTAACATTAGCATACCTTTATATATATATATATATATATATATATATATATATATATATATATATATATATATATATATATATATATATATATATTTATATATGTAACGCATACAAATATTGATTTGTGCCCACTTTTTAGCAGATCGATCGACTCAGAATCCCTTCCTAATATTTTGTTATACATAACTTGGTTAGTATTTTTGTCAAATTTGGTCACTCTACCTTTTTTTGGCTAGGCCTTACACAGTTTACCAGAATATAAATAATTTATTGGGTATAATTCATAAAATAATGAAATATTTTTGGAAATAACAAACGGAATGGCTATATTAATATACCGCCACTTTCTTTTGATATTTGGTATAAGAATACTGTAATTTAAAATGCAATTCATAATATGTATACAATTTACCTTTTATCCTATTTCATGATTTGCACATTTGTTTTAAAAGTACATTTAAAGTCTTGGTGATACTTTAATAAAATTTGAAGACAAATTATTTTATAGCTGATTTAAATTTTTCAAGTGCTGCTTTTAATGATATTTTTTGCTTTCTTTAATAAAATATTCCATTCGGTAGATGTTATTTAAGCCTGTATGGCCTTAAATTTTTTTTAATTGTATCGTTTCAAACTATTGGAGCATAAAGTTCAGTCTTTAATAAATTACGAGTTCATTAAAAGCATAGTTTTAAATTGTGTTTAAAATTCTGATTAACATTTTCCAATTTTGTTATTTTTTTTAAAGAGGTTGAAAAAATACTTTGAGGTAATAATGAAATATTTTTCTATTGTAATTTAGATTTAGGCTACCTCTGCTGCTATTCATTATTTATTGATTTAAATCGTACTTGCTTTTTAATGTATATGTGCATACATAGATAATATTGTAATCCCTTTCTTTATTTTAAGGAACATGCCTGTCGTTCCGAAGGCGTAGACATGGCTCGAGAACTAGACTACAAGTCAGCAGCTGCTTGGGTGGGGCACCCATATTTTGATGTCATCGATAATTCAACCAATTTTGAAACAAAAATGAATAGAATGATTGAGTCTGTTTGCCAAAAACTTGGTATAGATATTGGTGATCGTTTGTTGGCCACTTCCCGAAAATTGAAATATTTGGGTTGGTATTATAATCGTCTAATTTTGTAAAGTTGTATAATTTAATGAATTTATTATTTTTGCTATGATTTACAGTTGCTTTCTTACCTCCGGATTCAGAGTTCCCACCTTTCCAAGATTTCGAGGTTGAACATCATTATTTGCAATCATCAGGACCTAAAGTCCAAGCACGCCTGCGTAAACGTGGACAAAATAATCATTACAGCTACATACACACTATTCGCCGTCCCAATGTACACGGTCAGTCACGTATTGAAGTAAAAACTCAATTAACCCAACGTGACTACATAAATCTTTTGGCTCAGCGAGATGATGCTCATTTTACTATCTATAAGAAGCGCAGATGCTTTTTAGTAAATAACCAATATTTCCAGTTGGATATTTACAAAGAACCAAGTCATCCCAGGTAAACTATAATATCATATCAATTATTTAAATTAAAGTATCTGCCTTTTGTTGTTTATTGTTTTGAACTATTGTAGATTTTTATTACATCGTATGCATAAATTTATTGAAAAAAAAATTATATGAACTTGGTCCTACTTTTTACGTCCTCATATAGATCAAATCGGTCAAATTGAGATTTATGTGGTTACCCAGATACAAACATTTGCACAAAATGGAGCACAGTTTTCTTTATGATTTCTTCTTAAGTTTAAGCAATTTTCTCATATTTTATACGTTTTTATTATCAAAGAATTTAAAATGTACTTTTTTTATCATACTATTTAGTGCAAATGTTTGTAATTACAGGTTCAATTAAAATAACGTTTTAGGCTTACCAATTACCGATCCGCACTTTGACAAATCCCACATGTACATTTACATATGACAGACCTTTAACTTCTTCTATATCTTTAACATTTGTCTTTATATTTTTTAATTTGTCTTATAAATTATTTTTATTTTATTATACGATACGTTTGCTAAGAGCATTTTTTGTTTTTTTTTTTAGATGCAAAGGTCTGGTACTTTTGGAAACTTATTCTTCATTATCTGGGGAGGCTTTAATGAATTGTATGCCAAAGTTCTTAAATATAGTCAAAGAGGTAACCGGTGATGCTGATTACTCCATGTTTAATTTGTCGTTGAAAGAAGATTGGAGTATAACAAAAAAATTTTGCCACTCATTGCATGGTAAGGAAAAGTGCAATCATTGCCAGTAAATAGAGAAAAACATTCTCAGTTGTCTAAACTTAACGATATGCTTGTGTACTAGATATTTAATTTATGACACACCAAAAATTAGAGATATAATTATAAATCATATTTTTATGCACCAAAAATATTAAATGTAGTTGATAATTATTTGTTATGTTAAACAACATACGAGTATAAAGCGAAAAGTATTATAACTAAACAAATGCAGGCATTAATCGATCTTAGTCACAATTCTATTGGGAAAGTATATTATGTATTATTTAAATAAACTGGTCTTATTCGATGCAATATTAACATCTTTAAAAATTTACTTGAATAGTGGCAAAACATAAAATTAACATTTTGAACTACTACAAAGAAATTACATAAAACTTTCAAAATCCGAGAGGACATTTTTGAATCATGCCACTATTAAGGTAATATCATATATTAATTCCAGCAAACCACTTAAGAACCAATTCTACTTCAGTAAATTTACTTTCAATTGGAGTTTAGAATTAATTTCGGATTTTGAGGGTCTACCTAATTATTATTTATATTTTTTTTTTTCTAATATTTTATATACAAATTTTGTATACAAAAAAAAACTTAACAAATACTTTCGAATTTACCAATAAAAATTTTTAGATTCTAATGTGAGAGATTTCCTATGACATAAACTCTTTCGGATTTTGAGGGTCTACCTAATTATTATTTATATTTTTTGCTAATATTTTATATTTGTCGCTAAATTGCTACAAAATCGTACTTATTTTACATTTTTGAAATCGGTAGAAATAATTTTTATGGATTGTTGGTTTCCCAGACAACTTATTGTGCTCCTAGACTCCCCAAGATATATCAAATCAAATTAAAAAATAAAAAAAAAAATCGGGTTAACCTTTCTTTTAGACATTTATGTATTAATATGTCAAATTTTGTTAAGATAGTCAAAGCATTTTTTTAAATCTTAAGTTCTTCGTTTAGTTATACAAAAATGATTTTTTTAGATTAATTTAAATTTTTTCTGAAACAAATTCAAAAAAATACAATTATATAACCCATGTTATAAAATTTATAATAAAATAAGATAAACAGTAAATGGCAGGTGAAATTGAAAAAAGTTAAATTTTTAACATAAAATATTAAAACCCACTTAGGTCAAATACAAAGAGAAACCCGATCGGGACAGGTGTTTGTACTGATTTTTAAAATTGTGTATTTTTCATTAAAAACTTAATTTGCCTGAAATCTAGAATAGCACCTTTTAAATTTAGGCTTTCGATGTGTAACAAGTGTTAACACAGATTGGCAAATTACATACAAACATATTAACAAAATTATTAGATCCTATTTCGTACTACTATTATTATTTTTCTATGTTTCTATTATAGAGGAATGTTCCGGCTACAAAGCAAAACAAGCAAATGGAGTTTCGAATAAACAATTGGTTCTGAATGGTCATGCCAAGGGTTAGTTTATTATTAATAAAAAATAAAAAAGCAAATACTTAAATAAAATAGACTATGTTAAAAATATATAATTTATAAGACTTTTCAATGAACTTGATTGATATGAACCATGTATGAGACATAAGTAAGTTTAACATCAGCGTTATTCATGTCACTAATTAAATGTGATTTAATTTCTCAATAAAACTTTTACCCTCAATGTTGCATAATAATAATGAAAATTTTTTCAAGTTGTATCTCATTTAAAATACTGTTACTCTTTTCACAACATGAAACAAAATAAAATGTATGTCATTACAAAGAACACTTTTTATGAAATCTGTTCAAATACTAAAATGGAGTAACCTATCAAATAGAAGCAACAAATTTAAGGTTGGTGACGTGAATAACTCGAATGAAATTTTAACATAAAAATGTTTTTGGTTCATATCAATGCAAACTTATATAATTATTTTAAAAAATTGTCTTGCTTAGAAATCTCACTTTTTGAATTGTGTATTTTTATTTATATACCTATAATTGTACTACGAAATTAATACTACATATGTGGACCAGCTTTAAATTATTATAAAAAATATTTTGCCTTTAAAAATTATAAGTATAAAAATCCTTTTTTCATATTTATAAATATATATTAATTTGTATTCAAATGTATTTCTTTTAAAATGCAATTTTTTAAATTGATCTATGTACTTAAACAAATTTGTTGTCTGATCAAATATGAACCGATAATTTAAATTTTTTCTTAATCAAAATATTTAAAAATACATACATAGATACGAATATCCTAACCTTAATTGTAAACAAAGAAAAAAAAGAAGCTGAAAATACAATTGTAATTTATAAGTCCTATATTTTAGAAAATCTATTTTTATTAGTAATAAAAAATATGATGAATAAAATGATGATAAAAACATACTCATACAATGTTGTTGTTACTTCGATATTATTGTTAAGTCCTTCGTCGGAATCCTAAGATTTCCGATTCATTCCGGTACATTAATCTCATTTGATGTAATGCCAAATTTATTAGAAATTTTCT
The DNA here is from genome assembly GCA_933228675.1 of Stomorhina lunata. Taxonomy (NCBI): domain Eukaryota; kingdom Metazoa; phylum Arthropoda; class Insecta; order Diptera; family Rhiniidae; genus Stomorhina; species Stomorhina lunata. Next base: position 70,269,691 of record OW121744.1, read on the forward strand.
GAAAAATGTATTTATTACTCGATTTAAACAAATTCGAAACTACAACAAATAAACCATACATATATGGACATTTCCTGGGGTCCCGAACGTACGTTTGTACTCTTTTGATGTACAAAAAATATACAAATTTTGGTATCTATATGTTTAGTGTAAAAGATGATTTTCATCGAGTTAAAGTTTTCATAATAATAGTTATAAACATGTGATTCTGAACGTACACAAAATATAAGTCAACTTTGGCTGACAGTAGTGAAACATAAAAACTGCGAAATGGAACAGAATATTCAAGAGTGATTAATTTATTTTAAAAGTGTTATAATGTTGGGCTCTATCCAGTATTCAGACAAAAAAATAAATATATTGATTTTTGTTTAATTGGGCTAAGTTCCAGTCGCGCATGAATGGATCGTGAACATACGATTTTTCCATATCGTCGGCATAATAAGAAAACCTGCTAAATCCACTTTTTGATCAAAATGAGATTTTGATGTCGTTCGACAGAGAATGGGACCAACATATAATTTTTCTACAATTTAAGTATTAAATGGTGTACAAGATTTTGAAAAGAAAAACATTTACTATAATATATGTAATAGACCATTCACATTAAGATCGAAAACTAGTTAAAGTAGTTTTTACCTCAAAACAGTATTGAAAACTTGAGTTTTCACCATAGAAGAATATATAGAAGGTCGTCAGCTGATTCACTAAAATTTAGTATTCTACTAAATCACACGTACACGAAATAAAAGCTTTTTTAACAAACAGAAAAGCTTTTTGCACTCAAAATTTTGTTTGAATAATTCCGCGAAATTTTGAATGAAACGCACTGTTGTAAATTGTGTTACAATTTGTCATTTTTTAACAAATAAACGGGAGCTATGGTCAAATGTGAACTGATTTTGGCCAATTTCAATACCAAAAATTTCCTAGAAATGAAGAATATCTTTACCAAGTTTCAGTGAATTAGCTCTTTTCGTTTACGTTATCGGGTCTTCAACAGACAGACGGATAGACCGACAGACATTTCATAAGGATTCAGAATATATATCCCTTTTGGTTTTTGAGCTAATATTAAGAAAATTACAAACGAAACGACAATCTTTTTGATGGTGGGTATAAAAAGATGAAAATTAGCTTTGGATATATTCATATTCTGTAGTTCTGCCATGGGATATATTATTGAAATTTATTTATAACACAAAACTGAAAAAAACGTTTGTAAAATACATAGTAAAATATCTATATATTTTCAATACCAAAATTTTTCGAGAAATGAAGAATATCTTTGCCAAGTTTCAGTGAATTAGCTATTTTCGTTTACGTTATCGCCCTTTCAACAGACAGACGGTTAGACGGACAGACATCGCTCAGTCGTCTTAGAATTTCTTAAGGATTCAGAATATATATCCTATTGGTTTTTGAGCCAATATTAAGAAAATTACAAACGGAACGACAATCTCAATATACCCCCATTCTTTTTGATGGTGGGTATAAAAAGACGAAAATTAGCTTTGGAAGTATTATTGAAATTTATTTTTAACACAAAACTGAAAAAACGTATGTAAAATACGTCTACTTTTACATTAGTCAGGTTTGGCTTATCAAGTTTTGAATTTGTATGAGAAAAAACTGACAGAATTAAAATTGATACAAATTTGTATGAAATTTTTTCCTGTTAGGGACTTTACATAGCTTTTGTTTGGTAGGGTTTTTATGGATCGGTAGCTTTTGGTTTGGGGGATATAGTGCTTTTAAGTTCTGAAATATAAATCGATATATCTCTCTTATTTTTCATGTAAAAGTGCTCCGAAATATCTTTCAGAAGAGGTATCTCAATCGACTTTAATTAACCCATTAAGGAGTTATAGAGAAAAACAAGTCTAGTTCAACTGAACTGCACCGATTTTTTTGATTTTTTTTCCTGTTAGGGACTTTACATAGCTTTTGTTTGGTAGGGTTTTTATGGATCGGAAGCTTTTGGTTTGGGAGATATAGTGCTTTTAAGTTCTGAAATATAAATCGATATATCTCTCTTATTTTTCATGTAAAAGTGCTCCGAAATATCTTTCAGAAGAGGTATCTCAATCGACTTTAATTAACCCATTAAGGAGTTATAGAGAAAAATGTTAAATTTTACCCTTGGTTTTTGAAATAATTTTTCATATTTTATTTCATTTTACACTATTATTCTTAAAATTAAAAGTTTATTATGGGCCATAAAAATGACTAAAATCGGTGCAGTTCAGTTAAACTAGACTTTGGAACTGAAAGATACGAAAAAAACAACTTTAACCCTCGATATCTCTGTTATGTTTAAAGATTTTGGCTCACTATTGGTTCCAAATGAAAGCTGAATAGGTTTGCTACTTACGTATATATAAGATTGGTTTACGTCATATCGATTAGTTTTCAAAGTATGGGCATTTTTGTACAAAAACCTAGGGTGAAATTTAATAATTTTGTTAATAATTCCTTAATGGGTAATAAAAAGCCGATTGAGATATCTCATCTGAAAGATATTTCGGACCACTTTCACATGATATACATATTGCAACTATCAGTACCAAAATAAGAGAGATATATCGATTTGTATTTCGGAACTTTAAAAAACTATATCTCCCAAACCAAAAATTTCCGACAAACAATTTTTACACTATTATTCTTAAAACTAAAAGTTCTTTATGGGCTATAAAAATTTTTAGGATCGGTGCAGTTTAGCTGAACTAGACTTAATTGAATTCTTAATTTTAGCGAACAAACCAGCTGATTCGTTCGGTAAAAAGTGAAACATAAACATTTAGCCGGAGGCTTTAAAATAATCGACTTAGCTTTTCGTTAATGAAATTACATTTATGTTACCAAAATCAACCAAAGAAGTTAAATATACCCTACACCAAGAATTGTAGGATATAGATTACGACTTCCCAAATACAAAATTTGAGTTTTCTGCGCATGTTGGACAAATGGCGTCACGGAACAGTGGAACATTTTTCATTTTTTTTTCTTTAAAATTCTTCTAGTTCAAAATTTAATGATTAAATTTTTTCTTTAACTTCATTTCTCACTTGATTTCGATTTTTTAATTGTTTTGCTTGAATTTGCCCACTGCTCACTTACACATGCTTACAATTTGTTTCAAACTTTCAAAGAAGATTTTTTAGCACTTAAAGCTTTCAGGTACACTTCACTCACGGGTTTTAAATTAATAATTATTTGTTGCACTGTATTTTATAAACAAAATTCTTCTTTAATAACGAAACCCAATAAAATTTTTTTTTTGAAAACTGTCAAATTGTTTTTTTCTGCAGGATTACCAAATATTACACATTAAAGGTTATTTTCGGACTGTTATGGTTTAACACAAATTATTTTTATTTATAAAAATATGTATAGTTTATTTCAAAAGTTTTTAACAAGAATGAAAATATTTTCTTTCAGTATTAAAAACGTTACAGCACATTGATGACAATTGCGAACATATGTCACAATGTCTTTATCGATGCCAGGTCAGTACACGTGACTTCTTGCTAAAGATTTCATTCTTTCTTTACCTGGATGTCCACGATGAAGTGGACATTGAATGACACTGAGCTGATCTCTTCTAGCGTAGTATCGAGTAAGTTCTGATGATACGTTGTTGTTCCATCCATTGTTAAGCTCGTATATAACTGCTTTCAGTATTTTACACTTGTTTGTTGCATTTAACACCATGTTAAATGTCACTGGAAGTGAAGTGAAATGATCGTTAAGAGATGCTGAACAATCTTCTTCTAACAAAGCACAGGCAATGATTATGTCTTCATCTTGCTTCATGTTAGTGTTGATAAGTCTTGATAAAACATCTACGCATACAAACTTTTTGGTATTCACATATTCGATTTTGAAATCGTACATCATGAGAGTTAGAGCCCAACGTTGAAGTCTATTTGCAGCATAAGCTGGAATTCCAGACTTCTTACCAAATATTGCTAATAGTGGTTGTTGATCCGTACATAAAGTGAACTGCTTCCATATATGTAACGGTGAAACTTCTTTACAACAAAAATTAATGCAAGGGCCTCTTTTTCAATCTGTGAATAGTTCTTTTCAGCTGGTGTTAGAGTCCGTGATGCATGAGCAATGACTTTCTCTGACTTGTCAGGATAAATATGACATATAAATGCACCAATGCCTTTACCTGATGTATCTGCCGCCACCTTAATTGGTAAGTTTGGATTAAAATGTGTTAATAAAAGTTCTGAATTTAACAAATCTTTGAATTTTTGAAATAACTTTTGACATTCAGTTGACCATTCCTTTGAATGTACTTGCCATAATAATTTACTGATCCAAGAAATGATCTTAATTCTGATGTATCCTTTGGTGGTGGTAGTTCCAAAATAATATTAATCTTATCAGGATCTGGACGTAAACCATCTTGAGACATTATGTTACCAAGGTATTTGACTTCCTTGGCGAAAAATTTGCATTTTTCAAATTTGATGTGAAAATTGTATTCACTTAGTTTCTGAAGAACTTTGTTAACATTTTCTAAATGTTTTTGAATTGTAGATCCACCAATTATTATGTCATCTATATACGCAGCAGAGTCCTCTATACCCATGAGCATGGTGTCCATGATTTGTTGGAAAGCACCAGGAGCACTTTTAACACCGGGTGCTAAACGATTAAAAGTATACAGACCTTTGTGGGTGTTGATGGTTAGATATTTTGCTGAATCTGGTGTGACTTCTGTTTGAAGATATGTATCCGAAAGGTCAATATGTGTATACAAGCAACTGTTTGCCATTTTTGCATACAAATCTTCTGGGAGATGTAGTGGGTATTTGTGTGGTTCCAGACTATCATTAAGACCGGTTGAATAATCCCCACATATGCGAATTTTTCCATTTGGTTTCTTGACTGCAACGATTGGTGCTGCCCAATCTGAGAAATCGACTGGCGAAATTATTTCCAGTGATTGTAAACGATTAATTTCATCTTCGATAAGCGGAAGCATAGCATATGCTTCAGGCCGTTTTGCTTTAAAGATTGGTTTGGCGTCTTTCTTAAGATGTAGCTGAACTTTTACTTTAGTACATTTTGCTGGAGTGTCTTGAAAAATGTCCGAAAACTCGCTTCTAATTTTGTTTAAGACATCTGTGTCGACATCAGCACTTGTAATTTGACAGCAAATATTATTCAGCGGTTGTTCCCATATATGAAAGACATCACATAAATCTGTACCAAATATTATAAGCGTATCAATTTCTACAACGGAAAAACTACATAATTGTACTTCACCTTTTAGCCTGACTTGACAATCAAACTCGGATAAAAGTTTGATCTTATTGTTGGATGCACTGGTTACATATCTGTTATTGAATTGCTTTCCTGGCTTACCCATTTCCAACCAAAGCGACTTGCCAATCATTGAGATATCTGAAGCTGTGTCAATTTTTAACTTGACGTAAAAACCAGGATGATTTTGATTTAAAGGGAATGGATTGATATGAACATCGACGAACTTTCTCCTTAATGCATGAGTGATTTTGTTGATTTGAACAACATTTGATTGCGGAGATGTTGATTTCGTCTTCTGATTCTTGTTATTCTTTGAGAATTTGTTTCGAGTTGTACTCTTTGCTGAGGCTTTGCAATAACCTTCCTTATGACCCACAACATTACACTGATTGCATCTGTGATTGATGTAGGTGCAATGTTTAGCATAATGCATTGATCCGCAATACCAACATGGAGTTTTTGGAATGCCTTTATTGTCATCTTGTTTGGCTTTTTGAAAATTTGATTTTGTTTTAATGGCGTTGACTGAAGTTGTGTTGTCTTCTACCACAGCTGCGTCATGCTTCAAATTTATCATTCTTTGGGCTGTTCTCACTAATTTGTTGACTGTTTGACTTGAATCATCCTCCAAGATTGATAAAGACTTCATACGTACCTCCAAGTCTAAATGTGACTGAAGTCCACATACAAAAACTAAACACTTGAATTGGTCTGAATTCATTTCTGATAATTTGAAATTTTCACATGATTCGTTAATCCGAGCTGCATAAGACACTAAATCTTCTTGAGGAGTTTTCACTAGTTGTAAGCACTTATATCGCATGCTAAATAATGATTCTTGTACACCAAAAATGCTCTTTAGAATCTTCCCTTACATTTTTCGGAAGAATATAAGCTGCATATTTACCATAAGCGATTGTATTTAGTTTACTCATTAATAATCTTACACGAGCTGCATCGTCTAAATCTTTTCCATCTACTACCAAACGTTTAATGTTGCATTGGTTGGATCGAAGGAAAATTCGGAAATTGAGTTTGATAATTTGTACATTAACAGCTCTTGATTGATAGACACACCCATTGATAATCTTGATAATATTTCTCCTTGCTTCTGTAAAAGCTCTAAAATCCTTGGGTCTGTTGCCATTATCCTCGTCGCCACAAATTATGTTATGGTTTAACACAAATTATTTTTATTTATAAAAATATGTATAGTTTATTTCAAAAGGTTTTAACAAGAATGAAAATATTTTCTTTCAGTATTAAAAATAATTTAAAATTAAAATCTATGAACAATTGTTATTAATATAATTTCAAATAACAAGTCGATTTCTTTAAAGTGTTTTTCTACAACACGGAAAAAATTAGGAATTAGTTTAAACTATATTGAATCAATTCTTAAACTTTCTATATGAATGTATGTATATATCAATGATTAGTTCCAAATTAATTCTTCCCTTTATATTGACATATGTACAAAGTTCCTTCAACATTTATTGTCAAAATATTGCCATTTTCTTCTTCTGTTATCCTTGACTCCCAGTGGAGCATAGGGCCTCATTTAGCCTTCAATAATTTGAAATTATATAGAATAGGTAACCCTTGCATGGGTTAATCTACGTCATCATATTGAAAATCATGCGCATGATGAAATCTATTTTTTATAATTCTTGCCCTATACCACCATATCTATCCATTTTGACCCTAGCTGTCATATAATATGACACGACAATATTAATTACACTCTTACATAACTTAACAAAGATATGCATTGAAAGTAAACTTCTTACTTTGTTGGCTATTGGAAAATATTTGATCTCAGTAGTGTAGAATATCATACGGTCAGTCAGCAGTACTTAAGATGATCCGATAGTATCGATAGTTTTACCGAAACTATCGAGTGGTGGACTATCAATAGTTTTGCAGCTCTACCCATATACGTTTTATTTATATGATATACCTTACCTTAGTGGCTGTTCACATATTACGTAACGCCATTTTCGCAGTTTTTACCTCCCCCCTTTGTAACACATTTTAATAAAAATACGCACACAAAATACCTCCACCGTAACAGAAGAGTGTTGCGTAATATGTTAATAGTCCCTTAGCCGCACACAAAATATAAAAAAAACCTTCAGAATTCCCAATCTTATCTCGCAGGATTCTGATATAGAGAGCGATATCATAGTGATATCGACTTCTGGTCAGAATAAGGTAAGATCCCTCAAAGATCTTTGAATTCTGTGGTGAAAGAGAGCCAGGCTGATCTAATCTCGGGTATCCCTCCACCTCCCATGGGACGGTTAGTTCGTCAGGTTAAGCAAAAACCCGGCCAAACTAAATTCGCCAAGGCGAAGAGCGGCACTAGGAGTTCTTTGGCCTATCTAAAAAAGATGGCCGACAGGAAGAAGTTCAAGAAGCACAGGCAGATCGTAGCTAAATTCAAGAAAATTTACGGCTCTATCAAAGACATATTTGGGCATCTCCTCCAGCTTTATCAAGTGAGGTGGTAAATCCACAGCGTTCAGTAAATGTCCTGTAGGGAAATCGGTGGAAGCTGGTAGCTCTACAGCATCTAACAAGGACCCTGTGGTGAAATCAGCTACTCCTCGTAAGACGGAAAAAGTGGAGCCTGCTACAGGTGCACCCAAGACCGGGTCTGTTGAGGTTAGCAAGGCTATCGTGGGTTGTGGGCCTCTAGCCTCTCATACAGGTCCCCGAAAGAAGTCAGGATTACTTTTTGGGATACACATAGTCCATGATCATTTTTCACTTAGGAGGTAAGTCCCTAGTGCTGGAGTGTCACTTTTTCCAGATGGTTTTTATAATTTTACTTTTAATTCATATTGTATGTTATTTTGGGCTGCATGGCTACCCTTTTAATTTCAATATTCCTTCATTATCAGTACGGGGTCTGATGACCTAAGCATATGGGAGAACATTTTAACGTGATAGAAATACGCTAATTCTATAACGCCTTTCGAAATTAATTTTCCAGGCATTTTTTTAAATTTAGGACAACTAATGCACAATTTTTTTTACAATACTTTTTATAACTTCCATTTCATTGGATAACTCAAAAAACATTATAAAATCAAAAATATAACGGTAAATAAGAACATTTGGTGTTATTTTTACTCATTGCGCAAACATTTATTTGACGCCTTTTAAATTGGGTATATTTCTTTTTTTATTGTTGTTGTTGCAATGCATGTATTTATTTAAATTTTTTTACGACTTTTTGTAGTAAACAGTTACATTAACGGTATGTGTTAAACAAAAGAAACAAATTTAAACGATTTGATGTTTATTTTTCTAAATTTAAATTGCATTTTCAATATTTTTTTGAATGCAAACAATTACTTGACAAACTGTATATATAAAAAATAAAAAGAGCAAAAATTTTAAATAACAATTGCGTAAAGTATAATAAAGTAATTGTGTAATTATAAGTTATTATTTTGAAGAAAAGTCAAAGTTTTGGACTTAAAAGTTTCATATGAATAGGTAAAATTTTTTAAGGAATTCTTGTAGACGATTAAAAATTCGTGCAATACGAACATGAAAAGATCTTTCCAACATAGATGTTAATTTTGGAATAGGAATTTACCGATTACGTTCAGATCGACTAAAGGAAAAGAAAGATGTGATATGTAGATTACTATTATTTGTATATATTTTGTAAAAACAAAACAGAAGTCTGGATTTAACATAGTTTAAGAAGGAACAACCCAAAAATCTGACTACATATTAAACGTCTGCAAGAGTATACAATATTGTTCATCAAAAACGAATACACCATAGTAGTACTCAATACTTGTAGTATAAATGAGAGAATGAGTGTAACCGATATTGTCTGCTTTTGTTTTTGCTCATCCACTCTACCCACAAAGTTAGTAACTGATGCTTTTGCTTATAAGTTGAGAAAGATAAATTTATCTGTTTACTGTTGGATAACAACAAAATATTTTATACTTGTTTGTTTAAATACTTTTATAATTTGTATTATCAATAATTCAAGGAATTTGTGTTTAAATAGTTTTCAAAAATTTTCAATAAATTTTTCACTACTTTTGTGACTCTCAAACGATAAATACAAGTTTTAACATTGGATAGGAATCCAATAGGTTATGGGCCCCCAGCTTTCTTGTAATAGAAATTAAATAAAATAATTAAAAAGAATGGAGACTAAAGCCGTGTTTCAACTCCTTAATAATACGAACTATTTTACCTGGAAGTTCAAGATGCAAATGCACCTCATACAACTGGATTTGTGGGATATAATTGAAAAGCCGACTCCCGAGGAACAATCAGAAGGTTTTCAAAGAAGGAATCAAAAAGCTTGTGCTGCTATTGCTATGTGTGTGGAAAACTCTCAAATTCATTTTATAAGAGGAATCAGTTCAGCTAAAGAAATGTGGGTGAAGTTGCAAAAGGCTCATGAACGTAAAACCATGACGTCGAAATTGCATTTACTTCGGAAGTTATATGATAAGCGAATGTCTGAAGGTGATATTATGCAGCAACATCTGGATTCTCTAAACGTTATGCGTGCTCAGTTGTTGGATCGTGGTGAAGAAATAAAGGATAGTTCTATGGTGCCTATAATGCTCAACAGTCTGCCTAAAACATTTTCTGCTTTAGTTACTTCAATTGAGGGTCAACCGGAAGAAACAATCTCATTGGAATACGTTATGGAAAAATTGCTGGATGAATCTGAACGGCGTGGTGAAGGTAATGGTAATGTAGGTGAGAATAGTGCTTTGAAAGGTCAACAATATAAAAAGAAAAAGCCGATTAAGTGTTTCCATTGTGGCAAATTGGGTCATGTTAAAAAGGATTGTTTCAAATGGAAGAAACAAAATGCATCAATGTCAGAAAGTAGTCGCCCCGAACATGAAGTTTGTTTACAAGTTGTCACTGGGCGCGGATGGGTTATTGATTCCGGTGCATCAATACATATGACAAGCAATCGAAATTTTTTCAAGAAACTTGAGGAAGCATCTAGTAAGGTGTATATAGCAGATGGTAGATCTTTAGATGCTGTAGGCATTGGTAATGGGTATATTGATGGTAAATATAATAAATTATTTTTACAAAATGTTCTATATGTTCCTGATCTGAATGGCAGTCTTTTATCTGTGAAAGCAATGGTCAAGAAAGGATTCTCAGTCAAATTTAAAAATATGAAATGTTTTATTCAAAAAGAAAATGAATTAATTGCAGATGGTATTTTAGATGAGAATTTGTATATTCTTTGTGAGTCAATAAATAATGAAGCGTATGTATCTGAATGTTGTTTTGGTTGCATACATCTGTGGCATCGTCGCCTGGGACATCGAAATATTGGTGACATAAAGAAGTTAGATCAATTTTGTCATGAATTGCATATAGACAAATGTAATGACAGTGATTTTTGTGATATTTGCGCCAAGTCTAAGTTGTCTAAAGTTTCGTTTCCGAAAGAAAGCTCAAATCGTTCTACAGAATTGTTAAATATTATCCATTCTGATGTTTGTGGTCCTTTCCAAGTTAATTCCCAAAGCGGTAAGAGATATTTTTGTTCATTTATTGATGATTATTCTCGATACACAAAGTTGTATGCGTTAGAAAGGAAAAACGAAGTATTTTCTAAATTTAAAGAGTTTGTTAAAGAGGTAGAAAATTTTACAAATAAAAAGGTGAAGATATTGCGATGCGATAACGGAGGGGAATATATTAATAGCGATATGAAATCTTTTCTTAAAAATTCTGGTATTATTTTGCAAACAACCGTTCCCTACTGTCCTGAACAAAATGGCGTGGCTGAACGCAAGAACCGAACTTTGGTGGAAATGGTTCGTGCAATGCTGAATGAAAATAATCTTCCAAAGAGCCTGTGGGCTGAATGCGTGATGGCTGCGAATTATATTCAAAATCGTCTACCCAGTAAATCTGTAAGTACAACTCCATTTGAACTTTGGTTTGGTAGAAAGCCAAATTTAAATCATATTAGAGTATATGGAAGTAAGGCATTTGTTCAAATACCAAAGTGTAAAAGAAAGAAACTTGATGACGTGTCTGTTGAGGGAATTTTAGTGGGATACGAAGAAAATGTGAAAGGTTATAGAATACTGAGAAAAGATTCTAATAAAATTATAATTAGTAAAGATGTTAAGTTCGAAGAACAGTTGTCAATTTTAGAAGAAGTCAAGGATAATCATAAAGACGAAAGCATTCCGATTAACATTACGATAGATGACGAAAATACAACTAAGAATAATAAAGTTGATTCTAATGCGGAAAACATACACGGACCAAATCAAGAATTTGTTTTCCCCCAGACAACAGCTCCTCAGCTAAGTAGATCAGTAAACCAACCAAATCAAATTGTTGTTTTGCCGCAGTCAACAGAACCTCAACTTCGTCGATCTGAACGATTGAAAGATAAACCAGCTATTAATTGGTGTGAACAATTGAATGAATTGTTTTTAGTACAAACTTTAAATAATAATGTTATGCCTAAATCTTGGGATGAAATGGTTAAAATGAAAAACCCTGAACGAGAATTATGGTTAAATGCAGCAAGTGAAGAGTTTCGATCACTTATAGAGAATAAAACTTGGGTACTAACAAATTTACCTCCTGACAAGAAAGTCGTCGGGTGTAAATGGGTCTTCCAACTTAAAAGTGATAACGTAAATAAGCCTAAATATAAAGCTCGCTTGGTGGCCAAGGGTTACACTCAATCATTTGGGGAAGATTATGATGAAACCTTCGCACCTGTTGGTAAATTTGTTACCTTGAGAACTCTATTGGCAGTTAGTGCAGTGAAAAAGTACACAGTGAAACATTTGGATGTAAAATCAGCTTTCTTAAATGGGAATATACAAGAAGAAATTTATATGGAACAACCCCAAGGTTTCATTCAAGAAGATAATCACCCCTATCGTGAATATGTTTTCCCTATAAATGTTTTCCCTTTTCCCTCAATTCTAATCGTGAAAAAATTTTTCCCCCAAAATCGTTCACTCATTTTTTTCTCATTCACTGGGGAGTAATATCTCACAAAAAATGGCGTACTCAAAGAAATTTCCCTTATGGTGAATATAAAATTTTAAACAGTTTTTTCCCTTTTTCGTGTTATTTTATTCATTTTGATTTTTCAAGGGAACTGGATACAAAATGTAAGTTTTTTCTTAAAAAATATAGATATTTAAATTCATAAAATATAATTTTAGGTCAAGATCAGTGAATAAATCTCAAAGCGAAATACTCCTTAACAAAATGCAAAATAATAGGCAAATTGCTTGTGGTTTTGTTAAGGTATCCAAAGACGTGCTGAGCCAGTTTTGGAGCTCTCTTGCAGAAGAGCTGAATACTGCAGGCCCTCCTATGAAAAGTGTGTGTGAGTGGAAAAAGGTAGCATTTTTTTTTAAATTTATTTTTTATTAATTGTATATGTATTTTGTGATTTAATAGGTATGGGTTGATCAGAAGAGATATGTCCGGGCTAAAGCTGCCACCAACATAAAAAACCAACGGGGAACAGGAGGTGGGCCAAACGAGACGAAAAGTTTGTCAGTTGCAGAGCAATGCATATACGATCTAATAGGAATGAAGGAATCAGTTGAAGGATTAGAAAATGCATTAAGCTTTGGTTTACCAGATACTGACAAAAGGAAAGACGAGCCAGAACATCCACAAACAGATACACTCTCCGACATTGAAAATGATGTGTTTTCTGAAGCACCCTCTTGTTCCAATCTTAAAACACAAAAGACACAAGGCTCAGCCATAAATGAAAATTCCAGCGGAATTTCCCTGAAACGGAAAAGAGTGGAGCCAGAGACAAAAATATCAACAGCTGATCTTATTGCAAAAGAATTGAAGTCCCAAGAAAACTTATGCTCGAAAATTGCAGAAATTAGTCAGTCATTCCAAAATCATAGCAATGAAATTCAGGCTATGATGAAAAGGGTATATCGTGCGCTAGAAAAGGGCAATGATTTAAGATCTAAAAGTTTAAAAGAGATGGAGCGTCACCACAAAGTAATGGAAAATCTTCGCGCAAAGGAAATAGAAAACAAAATATGCAATAATAATAAAATGTTAGAAATAGAAAATTTAAAACTAAAGATATTAGAGAAAAATAGTGATAAGAAAAATAAATAAGAAAGCATTTTTTAGGATAAAGTTTTGAATTCAATATTATTTTGATCTCTTTTTAAAAGTACAAAAGAAAAAAATTGTTAAGTTTACATTTTTATATTAATGTAATGAAAAAATTTAATTTATTTATGAATAAACTGATTTCTATTATCATAAAAAATATAAATATAAAAATATAAGAAAGTACATAGTTTTATAAAGAATTTGCTATATTAGCACGGATGCGTTGAGCAATAGCCTGATGTCTTTCACGTTCGATTGAATTTCCACTTTCCAAGGCAAATGGTTCCGTTTCTTCTATTATAGTTCTAGAATCTTCATAATCGCATTTATAAGCAATGCAGATATTATGCAATGCTACGCAAACGTTTACGATTTTTACTGCTTTTTTTGGCTCATAATGTAGCTCTCTAGCACCGAGCAAACATCTCCATCTATTTTTTAACACGCCGTTGGTTCTCTCTATTATATTGCGACATTTAGAGTGTGCATCGTTAAATTTGTGTTCATTAGTACCGGATGGATTTCTATATGGTGTTAACAACCATGGCTCCAAAGGATAACCGCCATCACCTAAAAGATGTTCGTAAATAAATATTTAAAAAATAAGTATTTTTGTTACACATGGATATACCTAATAGCCATACACGTGAGCCTTTTTGTATGTAGTTTTGTTCCATTGCATTTCTATAGGAACTTGTATTCCACACAAATGAATCGTGACAGGCTCCAGGATGTGTGGCATCAACAAATCTAATTCTCATTTTACTGTCGCATATCTGCAAAACAATTTATACATAATTTTAAGTAGAAAAAATACAAATCTAAAAATCATTAAACTACTCACGAGTGTCACATTTAAACTGTAATTTCCTTTGCGGTTATAATAAAGATGGTTATTTTTGCTAGGAGCTACTATATTGATGTGCGTTCCATCAATACATCCGATTACACCGGGTAGACCAAATTTGCGGTAAAAGTCTTGAGAAGAAACTTTATTTTCAACTTCCTGTGGATAAGTTATCCAATTACCACATAGATTCTCTTCTAATACGTCCAACACTTTTGAGAGCACCTCTGAAAAAGTTGATTGTGCTATTCCTACCTCAAAGTCTCTTCCAACCCCTTTTTGGTATCCACCCTCAGCAAAAAAACGTAAACACGCGCTAAGTTTTACGATTGGCGGAATACCAAAGGATTTTTTTACTGGAGACAAAGAATTGGTAAGAATTTCTAAAATATATATAAAAGCTGCCTTATTGACTCTGTAATGTTGGATAAATCTGAAAAGAGAATTAATTAAAAATAAGCAAATTTGAATTAAATAAAATTGCTCACAGCGTGTTGGGCAACTCTAGGGGATTGGATGAATCTCGCAGTCCTCGTCGGACAATTCGTTGATTTTGCACTTCCTCCTCTTGAAGTAATAACATTGTTCCGACTCGAAACATTTTGTTTTTCACTTTTTATTACTTATTTTTTTTTTTAATTTGTATATTTTTTCGGGGTTTATTTTGAAATGAAAACTTCTTTTTATTTTGTCATTCAGCGTACATTAATACCACGATATATTTTAAACAGCTGTTCTTCAAAGGGAAAAAATTATTCATGGGAAATTCATGATACCAATTTTCATGTGAAGGGAAATAAAAATTTCAGGGGAGCAAACATTTCACTTTTTATTCACGATAGGGGTGAATAAGAATTTGGTTTGTAAATTACACAAATCTATCTATGGTTTAAAACAAGCTGCAAAATGTTGGTATGATAAACTAAATGAAGTTCTACTTAAAATTGGTTTTACTAAAAGCAAAGCAGATACATGCTTGTATATAAAGCAAATTGATGATAATACTGTATATTTATTAATTTACGTAGATGATATTTTAGTATGCAGTAAAGACAATAATGAAATTTTAAAAATTTATAAAGAATTAAATAATTATTTTGAAATTAAAGATTTGGGTATTGTTTCATCATATTTAGGAATTCAAATTGAAAGTAATTCTGAAGGAGATTTCTTATTACATCAAAAGGAGGAAATCAAGAAGCTAATAATTGAGAGTGAACTAGAAGATGCTAAGCCAAGTTATATACCAATGGATCCTGAATTTGTAAAAATTAATGATGAAGACAATTTACTCCCAAATAATAACAAATATAGATCAATTCTTGGCATGTTATTACATATTTCTATTACAACAAGACCGGATATAGCATCAGCAGTTTCTATTTTATGTAGAAGAGTAGAATCACCTCGCAAATGTGACTGTGAAGCTGAAAAAAAAAATCGTTCGCTATCTTCAAACAAAAATAAACAGTAAAATTATTTTAAAATCCAATACTAATTTAAATATTGAATGTTACACAGATGCAAATTGGGCAGGTGATGGAGATCGCAAGTCAACCAGTGGATATGTTATTTTATTAGGATGCAATTTAGTTTCTTGGTCATCAAAGAAACAATCAACTATCGCTTTATTATCAACCGAAGCAGAATTTATTGCTGCATCTTATGCTGGTCAAGAACTTTCGTGGCTGTTACAATTAATTGACGATAAGAACATTTCAACTACCAAACCCATTCCAATGTATGAAGACAATCAAAGTTGTATCAAAATAATAACATCATCAAAATTCAGTGCAAGAACGAAGCACATAGATGTTAAATATCACCATATCAAAAATTTGAAAGAAAGTGGAATTATAGATGTCAAATATTGTACTTCAAAGCAACAGCTAGCCGACTTTCTTACCAAACCGTTACCTTTACCGACATTTAGAAACCTCATTACCAAAATATTATGTTGAGAGGGGATGTTGGATAACAACAAAATATTTTATACTTGTTTGTTTAAATACTTTTATAATTTGTATTATCAATAATTCAAGGAATTTGTGTTTAAATAGTTTTCAAAAATTTTCAATAAATTTTTCACTACTTTTGTGACTCTCAAACGATAAATACAAGTTTTAACATTGGATAGGAATCCAATATTTACAACTGTTTCTTGTTCCAAAATACTTAGATAACTATAAGTATTTATGAGTATTTCGAATAACTTGTGGTAAATGCAAAGACAATTTCGCAGCAATAATGTTTCTATGTTGAAATACTAACATTTTTCAGTTTTTGTGTGTATATATTTTAATTGACTATAAAAATGAATAATATAGAAATAAAAGGGAAAAAATTGTCAAAAGAATATAAAATAAGTGAAATAAGAGTAAAAGTAAAATTTTTTAAGAATTGAAAGTTTTTAAAAATCCTATAATAATAAAATTTTTTTTTTTTAATTTCCTATAAAAAAAAATTAAAAATTCCCTATTAAATTAAAAAAATTTCCTATAAAAATAAAAGAAAATTAAAAATTTCCTACAAAATCCAGAAATTTTTTAAAAATTTCCCATACAAATTAAGGAAAAATTTTCTTTGAAATTAAAAAAAAAATCTATCAAATAAAACATTTTTGAATTTTTTTTTTATAAAAATAAGACATTTTTTAAAAATTTCTTATAAAAATTAGAAATTTTTCATTTTTTTTTTATAAAAATAAGAAATTTTTAACATTTTTCAGTGTTTGTGTGTATATATTTTAATTGACTATAAAAATGAATAATATACGCCTAGGTTCTACATTCCACTACAAAATGAAAGTGGAATCATTTTTAATTTCACACATAGAATTCCACAGTGTTCTAGAAAACGAGTGGAATGCTTAATTCACGACGATTTCATTCTTATTTTATTTTTAAGAACTAACAAAAACAAAATGGAATGGAATCAATTTGCCACATCGCCGTGAATGTTTTTAATATTACTGTGAATAGTTACATTTCAAAATACGTTAGTGATACTCGTGGTTCACGTACTTGGGTACCCGGCGAATCTGACTATTTTTAAAGTGAACATGTTAAATTTAAAAAATAGTGTTTTAAGTTATAAATACATATATTTTGTAAATTTATTTCACCTCTCCGTTTACTGTATTTTCAAATTATATACATAATTCAATATAATAGTGCCATCCTGCTATGTTAGTATATCGAGTACTCAAATCCGACCAACTCTTGGGTACACTTTAACAAAATACCCAATATATTTTGTATCACTAGTGTATTTGAATTTAAAAAGAAAATTTTATATTCGAAATAAATTTGAATAAAAATACAAAAATGAGTGCTGTTTTTGCAATTCTCTTAAATTTTAACGAAAAAGAAAAATCAAGAACTGAAAGGCTAAACAGAAGAAAGCTTCGGGACTGCTCTAATCCTTTCGAATTGCCTGAACGATCGTAAGTTAACATTTTGATTTATAATACGAATATTTTACACTAATTAAACAATTCAGATTTATAGCTTATTTTAGATTAAATAAAGATGCATTTAGAATGGTATTAGAAGAAATATCTTCTTTCGCCAACAAAGGCAGTATTCCAGTCATTTTGCAGTTGGCCACAGCACTTCGCTTCTTTGGGCAGGGAAGTGCCCAGCAAATGATTGGAAGAGACTCAAACCTAGCCTTAGGAAGGAGCACTGTTTCAAAAATACTAACACGTATGTGTAATTGTATGGAATCGGTTTTGTGTAAGAATTGGATTAAATTTGAAAGAAACAACGAAGATATTGGAAGATGTAAACTACATTTTTACGAAAAATTTAAAATACCAGGGATTATTGGCTGCGTAGATGGCACCCACATCAAAATAAAAGCTCCAAGTAAAGACAGCCATGCGTATTATAATAGAAAAGGTTATTTCAGCTTAAACACAATGATAGTAAGTAGAAATTTCGATATTAACGTAAATAATTGATGCAGAAATATTTTCATTTTGGATTGTTTCTGATTTTTAGATATGTGATCATAAAATGAATGTTATTGCGGTGAATGCATGCCATCCAGGAGCTTGTCATGATTCATTCATATGGAAGCTTAGTAGTGAAAGACAGTATCTAGTGTCAAAGTACCGAAACGGTGATAGAAGATCGCGCCTATTGGGCGATGGAGGATATGCACTGGAGCCATTTTTGCTAACACCTTACAGAACTCCGGAACCAAATACTGCCCAACACATTTTCAACCGACAGCATGCATTAGCAAGAAACATAGTGGAACGGGTTATTGGTGTTGTAAAGAGCAGATTCCGGTGTCTGTTGGACACAATGTCATATGAGCCACAGAAGGCTATACAAATAATAAATATCTGCTGCGCGTTGCATAACATTTGCAAATTTTGTAATGTTAGCTCTCAAGACTTAAATGAAAATGTGGAGGAAGACATCAATGAAGAAATTTCATCAGATATTCTTGAAGACTTAAGAATGCTAAATGAAGCTGTTAACATTAGAAATGAAATCGCAGGAAATCTTCATTAAAAAATATTTTTATTAAAAACTAAATAAAAAAGGAAAGTCTTTAAATAAAAAATCACAATTCATAGGATCATATAACGTATTTACATTAAAGTTAGAAAAAAATCACAATTCATGAGATCATATAACAAGAAAAATGCTTATTTCTTTTTCAAAAAATTATTCCTTTCAATTTCAAGATCAAGCTGTTTTATTTTAACTTCTTGCTTCTCTTGCAATTTTTTCTCAACTGCATAATTGTGGCGCTTAAGTTCATTTAACTTTTCGTTATGGTAAAGTGTTTCTCCTTCTTTTCTTTCTTTTATAACATCCACAAAAGTTTCAAAACTTTTCCTGAGTTTAAAAATGTCTTTCGAAATTTCTCTTTGCTCCTTTAATAAAAGTTTTGAAGTATTATTTAAATCTTCTAAAACTTTACTGATCTTTTCATTCGTTGACATTTGGTTTTCTATAAAATTGTGTAGGTCAGTTTGTGTTGGCTCAAACTTCCTCTTTCTTTTTTGCTTTGGTTCTGCATTTTCATTAGCTTCATCTTCTAAAAGTGAATTTAGAACATCCTGGATGCTGTTGCTTTCTGAGCTTTCCAATTCAGTGGATGGATTTGGTTCTTTTCTAGCCACACCGAATGATTTAGTATTGGAAACACCTTCCACAGCAGTATACAGGCCACAGAGTTTTGCAACAGCGTCTTCTTTTGATGATATATGTTGCATGTTGTTAGGTCCACCGCCAGTTGCAGTAGCTTCCATCCTATTTTCTGATAACTTTTTGCGAATACAGGATTTCCAGTCATTCCATGCTTTTTTCCATCCAGTTTGATCTTTTTCTGGAGGACCTAACGAGTTTAGTTCAGTTGTTAAATCCTTCCAGAGTTGATCACATGCCGTCCTGTCACCTTTGTAGAAGCCCTTAGCCAATCCTGGATTCTTTTCCATAAAATTTAATAATGCTTCTTCTTGTTCTGTGTTCTTGTGCTTACCCCTTAAAATACAAAAATTATTTCGATTAATATTTTTAGATAAAATAAATTCTGAAGAGAACTTACATTTTCTCAGTTTCCTTATAGAATTTAACTCACAAATATTTATATTTAATTTTTTTTTCTTAATTTCGGGCGGTTGTTTGCTGTCGATTTCAAATTACGTTTTTTGTAGAGAAATTGATTTACAGAACACTTCAATTTCGTCTGAAACAAAATGGAAATGGAATTTTACTTTTCATTTCACTTTGACAAAATTTAGAACACAAATATGACGAAAGTTACACTTTCACCTCATTTTACGAATGTAGAACATAGGCGATAGAAATAAAAGAAAAAAAAATGTCAAAAGAATATAAAATTAGTGAAATAAAGGGACGGAGTAGACTTGAAAGTTTTTAAAATCCTATAAAAACTACAAGAATTTTTTTAAAAACAAGAAATTTTTTAAAAATTTCCTATAAAAATAAAAAAAATTAAAAATTTCCTAAGAAATTGAAAAAAAATTAAAAATTTCCTATAAAAAAAAAATTAAATTTTTTTTTAAATTTTCTATAAAAATTAAGGAAAAATTTTCTTTAAAATTAAAAAAAAAATTCAATCAGATAAGAAATTTTTGATTTTTTTTTATAAAAATAAGAAATTTTTTAAAAATTCCCTGTAAAAATAAGAATTTTTTCAAATTTTTTTTATAAAAATAAGAAATTTTTTAAAAATTTCCTATAAAATCAGAAATTTTTAAAAAGTTCCTATGAAAATAAGAAATTTTTTAAAAACTTCCTATAAAAAAAAAAAAAAAAATTAAAACTTCCTGCAAAATTAAGAAATGTTTAAATAATTTCCAATAAAAATAAGAAATATTGAATTTCCTATAAAAAAAAAATTTAAAAAATTTCATATAAAAATAAAAAAACAAATCAAAAATTTTCTATGAGATAAGAAATTTTTGAGAAACTTCCTGTAAAAATAAGATATATATTTTTTAATTTTATATGAAAATAAGAAATTTTTTAAAAATTTCCTATAAAAATAAAAAAAAATAAAATTTCCTATAAAATTAAGAAATTTTTGAAAAATCTCGTATTAAAATAAGAAATTTTTGAAAAATTTCGTATATAAAATAAGATATTTTTGAAAAATTTCCTATAAAAAGAAGAAATTTTTGAAAGATTTCTCACAAAAATAACAAATTTTTGAAAAAACTCCTACAAAAACAACAAAGTTTGGAAAAAAAAAGTATTAAACTAATCGAATGTCGTTTTTATTTTATCCTATAAGTAAACTTCATACGACATACTATAAGTTATCTATTGTATAACCACTAATACTCATTCCATCCATTTTGCAAAACTATAGGAAAATAAATATGTTATTCTCATTGTCTTTTTACCCACTCAGACTTAATTAGTGGGAGAATACAACAATACTCACTTATAACAAAAAACTTAACTACTCATCAATACACACTCAAAATGATAAAACACAGAAATGGATATACACGGATGGAACTATGCAGATGTTTACTACATATACTGAAACATGATTTCTCGGACGAAAGCAATATAAGTAACGAATTACCTTGTTAAACAATTTTGTTGGAATGTTCAAATTATAACCAAATTTCTTAAAATAATTACATAATTTTGTTTTTGTTTAAACTAAAAAGCGTTTATTTTGAATATTTTCAACATTATTTTAATATATGCAATTGAATTTTTTTTAAAAGTTTCCGTAATGTCACATCATATTCTTATATATATAAAATGGATTATCGGCATGCATGTCATCCCATTTTCCCGCTGACAAAAATTTTGTATGGCAATGCCTTTTGGTGTTAACAGCTGTTTTATTTTCCTCTTATATGTTTACATCGACATTGAGGAGATTAAGTTAAATATATTTTTAAGAAAAAATGCTAAAACCAAAAGCATTGACGCAAGTTCTTAGCCAAGCAAATACTGGCGGGGTTCAGAATACTTTGTAAGTAAATAAATATGGGTATTGTTGATTTAATTTGCTTGATACTTTTATATTTTAGACTGTTGAGCCAGGAAGGGGCCCTTTTGGCTTATTCGGGCTACGGCGATAAAGATAAGGATGCTCGAGTAACAGCAGCTATAGCTAGCAATATTTGGGCTGCATACGAAAAACATGGCCGGAACGCCTTCCGGGAGGATCGTTTACAATTCGTTTTATTAGACTGTGAATGCGGCCATGTAGCAATAACAAAGGTCTAATTGCAATTAACTTAAATATCTTTTACCATATCATTGTCACTTTAAAAGCAAAAAGGGCGTACGCAAACTTTTAAAATTATGTATTTTTATTAATAACTAAGTGCACTTTTGTGGCATTTATTAATACGTTAAAATATATTAACATCTCTAAAGCCCGTTCATAGATGAGACTAACGATTAGTAGGACGAATAGCTCTGTTTTAACAAAAAAAATTAAATTTTACTTTGAAATTTTATGCTCATATAAATACTTATCTGCAAAATTATTAAAATATGCTTTGCGCCTTTCTGCACTTTGAGTGACGTTTGTATTTAATCTATATTTAAAAGTTATTAAGGAGGCAAATAAATTTAATAAAATATTTAATTTGCATTTAAAACTTTATTTTGTATGTCAACCAACATGTATAAATCATAATTAAAAACGTTTATATATTTTCAGGTTGCTAGCATTCTATTGTGTCTCTATGCTAAAGAAAACGTTGGTCTAGGCCTTTTAAAACAAAAAGCAATGGCTTTGGCTGCTTATTTGGAAGGACCACTTAAACAAATAGCTGCATCATAATGTATATACAAATAAATACAAACATGTTTTACTATACAACAGTTTAAAGTGTCGTCGTGAAATAACCAATTCATTTCACCCTTAAATTTATTTTTTTTTCCAAAAATTTATAAAATAATAAAACACATTAAAAGACAGGAGTGTCTTAATCATTACAAAATAATTCCTTAAAGTTAATTTGAAATTCCAGAATTCAGTTAATCAATTGAATATAATTTCAGTGTTCTGTCCATACTAGTTGATGCTAAGTACTGAGCATGTTTTCCAAACCGCACACCAGTTGCCAAAGCCGTATGATCATTAAAAACTTTCAAATCTTGCCATTGCTTGCACATATAAACCCTGTAAATAAAAATAATATAATAAATTTAAATATATAATTATTATGAGTGCATTTTAATTAGAGTTATTCATTAACCATAGATGTTTCCTCAATTTTATATTTTTTGTGGTATTTTGTAACCAAGTTTGGCGTTGCTTTAAATTGCCTTTTTTTTGTCGTCGACTTTTTACTGTAGTGTTCTGTTGATTTAAGGCGAATTCACTCATCGTGTTCGATCAAAATTTTTGTCCGGACAAAATTTGTATACCCTTCACCAATAGGTGAAAGGTATTATAAGTTTTTCATTCAGTTTGTAATTTCTTCGTTATTCTTCTTAGAGAGTCGATTCAGCAGTCCGTGTGTCTGCCTGTTGAAATCAAGTTTGTGAAGCTCTATAATAATTTTGTTGCCGAATTTAAATTTTTTTACTTAGTTCAACCGTTGACCGTTTTTTTATGTTAGCTCTAGTTTTCGAGTAAATAAATATTCACGTAACTCGAAAACTGGGGGGTTACTCCATATTTCGATTCGAAAGAAAATATTTTCGAAATACAATGCCTTAAGCATACAAATTCGAACAATTTTATTTTCGAATCGAAATACGGTAACCCCCCAGTTTTCGAGTTACGTGAATATTTATTTACTCGAAAACTAGAGCTAACATAAAAAAAAAACGGTCAGCACCATTGAATTCAGCGTACTCGATTTATCTACAACCACTCCCTTTTGTCGGTAAAAAAATTGTCGAAATCGAGCATAGTGTAATTAATATATTTCCGTCATTGGGAAATATATGGAAGCTAAGGTCAACTGTGGATCGATATGTTCCGTCATTAGGTCTTATATGGGAGCTTGGGTCAAATGTTGTTCCATGTGTAGGGTGTACTTAACTTTTTCTTGTTGATTTTTGTAGCATAAGATATTTCATCAACGAAAACCGAATTCGATTGTATTGAAGTCGACATTTAACTGCTGCCTTTTGTTATAAATGTTTTATTTTTCTATTTTTACTTGAACAACCAGTTTTTTCTATCCATTTTATTACACTACGTTAAATTTTTTTTGACCAAACGAACCTGATACCCAATCTTTATGTAAAATTGTCTGCTGAATTTTAAGACAGAATGGTCAAAAGTAGAACCGTTTTCGAGATATTAAAGAAGCAGCGAAACAACCCCATAAAACTGAACAGGGTTGAAAAAGTATATAGTCTTACTTTTTATATGCAATGAAATTTTACAATGATTATTTGGTTTCCTCATTAACAAATTTGGTTTCCTCATTAACAAAAAATATGCATATGTAAGTTATCCATTCCTGCTACTCATAATTTGTTTGAACAATTTTAAAGAGCGCGAGTTTGTTGTTTATAGTATATATGTTTCAACAAGGGAATGGGCTGCGCAAGCAGAATTTCAAACAAATGTTTGCGTAATACTGATTTAGACCAGTATATTCTCCTGCGTGGCAGGAGAATAACAACAACATTCATTAATCAAGAAAACTTTTCCTTTACTCGTTCTCAAAAATACACATACTAAACTAACAAAACATACAGCAAATACAATCTAAGTTTAAGATTGTGCACTCTCACTTAAAAACTCTTTCCATTTGGCCAAAGTTGATTTATACCCATTCCAAGACATTTTTTTACAATAAGACTTAGTCTCTTGTTGCTTTTATCATACTCGATTAAGGAGTAATAAACGCATAAACAAACTTTCAAAAATTGCTATGGTTATCGCTATAATTTTTGCTACACATAAATATAAAGTTTGTTCGAAAACTAAAGTTTAAAAATGAATAAGATATTAAGAAGGAAAAACAAAATTTATCGGTCCTACGACGGTAAAAATATTTAATATAAGCCTATATCATTCCCATTAAAACACTTTATTTCTTTAATATCTAGATTATTACAATGGGGAAGATTTAAAGGATTCTGAAATACCACAACTAGTCAATTTGACTATTGAAGATTTCAACGCGGCAAGTATTCAATTTTTGGTTATTTTTTAATTATTTCAATAAAATATATTTTTTTTACTGCAGAAAGGCCATGTGGCTAATCCTCGTGCCCCATGCGTAGTAACAACAATTGATCCTGAATACATAAAAGATGCATCATTACAGAGAAGAACACGAAAATTTCGTATGAAAACGTTAGTATATTTTTACGAGATTTTTGCTTTTTAATTATTTAACGTATAATATTTTTGTTAAGAGATATATTAACATTGCGAGAGATAACAAGGAAGAAATTTATGATTTATGCAACACAACAAAGATATTTAGAAAAACAAAGAGAAGCTGCATATCAAAACGACATATATAAACGAATTATAGAGCATCAGAAGGTAAAAAATTTCATGCTTAGCTATTATTAATTACACTGCAATGTTTATAAACAATATCACAACTTTTTATTCATTGGTTAGTTTTTTGCCTATACACATTCTGAAATGATAGTAAATATAAATTTTCTTAAAATAATAAAAAAATATATATATTGAAATTACATTTACATGTAATGATAATAAAACCAATTTCAATTGCAGTAACATGTAATAGTACTTTAATATTTATCAATCGCAATAGTCTTATTGAAGCAAATTCTTTAGAAATATTTAATACACAACCAAAATAAAAACCCAACATTATTTTTAATATTTATAGTTTGCAGCTGCCGCTCTAAGTACATCTGAATCTAGAGCATTTAATGACATGAAAGAAACTCAACAACAATTTGAAATACTGCAGCAGAATAAAATTTCGGAGGAGCTTAAAGAAACAATTTCAGAACATCAACGAGTTTTAATGGAAGTCCAGGAAATTTATGGCCGTTTTCTATTTTTACTTAAATTGATTGTAATTATATTTAAAAAATCGATTAATACAACTGCTTTACATAAAGTTTATAATTTATTATGTGTATAACATTTAGGGATATTTTGATGAAATCATACCCCCGGAAGATGTCGAAAATGATGTCAAAGAAAACGAGGGATGCAAATTGCCACAGCCAACAGGAATTGTTGACTTGAAAATAAATGAACGAAATCCAATTGGTGAAAAAGAAGTATCTGCTATTATTAATTACATGAACAAAATAGTACGACCATATTTGGAAAAAAGGAATCACCTTAATGCAGATATTTGGATAAAGGTATTATTTTGTTTATTGCTTCCAAGATTTGTTCGTTTAAGTAAATTGACGATATTTGCGTATATTTCTCTTTATCGTGTTAGTTGTACTTTATTTTCGACTACGAATATTTTTTAACAAAAAATGTTTTCAAGATTTCATTAATATTTGACAAAACTATCGTAGTCGTTACCACAGTAAAGGGTATTATTAATCAATGTTTATACTATATTTTCTATTACAAAGGGTTACGAACGTACCAGACAAAAAATTTTCAACTATAACAGAAGATTTAACCACCTTGCTTTGTTAAACCACTTGGTAACTATAGTTTTTAACAAATCGGTAAACAAACAATCAAAAAAAATTCCAAAAGATCTTAAAAGTTGTATTCATTCTACTTAGGAAAAAACATTTGCACAAAGTACACAACCTTCACTATTTTTAAATGATCCAGAATTCTTGAAGAAAAGAATTAAATTTCTTAAGCTGCGATCTTTGGAGGTACTGGATAATTTTGAGAGGAACCAAAAGAAAGAGTTACATAAAATATTTTAGATATATATCTTGTTCAATAAATTAATTTGTTTTTTTTTAGTTTACTTCAAATTAGATTAAATGCAATACTTCCTGTCATACTTGAGAAAGTTGAAAACAAAATTTCACAAGGAAACCAACTTCCCGCAAACAAAAAGGGAAGAAGGATGGAAATTTCAAAAAGGGTTGTAGAGACAAAATCTTCACGTTCTTCATCATCCAACGATTTCAATAAAAATTCTAACAATGCAACTTTAGAGAAAGTGGAAAAACTACAATGGCATTTGATGGTAAGTTTTAACTATTGTTATTTATTAAAAAATATTTTGATAATTTTTAAAATTTCAGGGTCTTTTGCAAGATTTGGAAAAAATTCCCCCTGATCAGTGTAAAATAATTGAAAAACAGGTTAGAAAACGTATTCAAGTTCAAAAGGAAATTTCTAGACGAGTTTTAGTAAAGCAAAATCGACTTAACAATTGGATGGAACATTTCAAAAAGCATGCACGTTTGCGTGAAAAGCTTTAATTCTCGTAATAATTAATTTATTTAAAATTATAGCAACAAAATTTTAATATCTTACCTTACGTCAGTGCCTGCAATTGCTAAATATGTACCACTTTGATCAAAACAAAGATCTTTTACTTCATAAGTATCGTCAAGCTGTATTGTTTTAAAATTTTTGAGTTTACGCAAATCCCACAATTTTACACATGCATCATCGGCTGCTGTCGCCAAGTAGTAACCATTCTCCGAAAAGGAAATTGCGGATATAGGACCCGTATGACCAGGAAAGTTTGCAACATTACTTTGTTCTTTGAGATCCCATATCTTCACCTGTGAATCATCTGTTCCCGTACCAAAAATCAAACCATCTGGATGAAACTGCGCCGTTGTTAGCCCAACCTCTGCCGTATCAACAACCTAGGGAAACAACAAATAAAATAAAAATACGTTCTCCATATTTTTTGACTTATAAACCTTTGTCAGCAAACGTCCTGTACGAATGTCGGAGAATGCCCAGTGCTTGTCCGAAGAAGTAGAAAGTACGTAATCGCCCGTTGGATGCAAAGACAAGCCAGTTATAGGACCATCGTGACATCTTAGCAGTAATTGTGTCTGAGATGTTGGTACATTCCAAATGCGTATGGACATATCGGGTGAGCCGGTAATAACAGTATCTTCATCTGGATGATATATTACTTTGGTAATCTTCTTTGTGTGTCCCTTAAGTATAGCAACGACTTGTTCGGTGTCTTTATTAAATACAGTGGCATTCTTGTCATTACCTCCCGTTAAAATTTTACTGTGATCTGCAGAATTAATGTCCAACGCTAATATACCAGGAATAGATGCTGAATGTAAACCTGGATGTGAAGCAACCGTTGTAAAAGATTTTATTTGATCTTGTGTTACCAGTTCTTCCGGTACAGTTCGACCACGTTTTTTTCTCTCTTGAGTCAAAACAGTTGCTTTATCTTGGAGTTTCTGTATTATCTCTGCACTCATACCAGCTTGCTCTATGGGTTGAGATGCAAGACCTGCCGCCTCTGAAGCAATCGCTGGCTGAGGAATGGATGTAGGCGCGATAGCAGCTCCAATACCTGCTTGTGGTTTTAATGTAGCTAACGCTTCTCTTGCAGCTGCTACTTCTTTATTAAGACGTGCAATTACACGGCAAGCAGCGTCATGTTGATAAAGAGCATGTGATAATTCCTGCCGCGTTGTTTGCAACTGCTGTCGCTGTGTAAACGAATGCAACATTAACGCGTCCCATTCATCTTGTAGTGTTTTTAATGTTGCCGGTATACTCGTTGCAGTTGGTGGCTTTGGTTTTACAATTGGTGGAGTTTTGACTTCTATTAATTCTTCAGCTTTCATTTCTTTTCCCGTAATGGGATCAACACCATTTTCCAAAATGTACTTTTCTATTATTCTTTTCTCAAAAATAGCTCCAGAATGTGGAGATATCACCGGAGTATCGGGGACTTCATTGGTTACTGCAAAATGTGTAATTTTATTTAGTTTTTTTTTTTAATATAAGCTTGTATTTTTAATTTTTCTTTGAAACATAACCTAAAAAATCTTTTTGTTTAACAATCAATAAAACTTACTCGCACAGATTAAAGACATTTTTGATTGGCCTCGCTTTTATAATTTTATGTTAAAACTTTGTTAATATTTCAGTAGAATTTCTAATAAAATGCTCAAAAACTTTGTAGCGGCAACAGTACAATCAATTATTTACTGGAGTAAAATTTTTAAAGTATTGTGTTAGGGTACTGAGTACTAAGTACAGGGACATTCCTGAGTACTCGATATTCAAATGTAGTTTTCAAGGCAATTCAAGAAGGTAAATTAGTCTCACAGCTGTCGTAAAAAATGAGTTTAATGGTGATATCTTTTCTAACAAAACTTTGTAAAATTCTCCGTGTTCTTTTGAAAAAAATGTGCAACATTTTTAAAATTCATCACGTTCTTTCAAAAATATGCACTCAATCGCTGTTACTCTTTCATACAAATGTGAGTTTTTCTGTTCATTTTATTTTTGTGTGTACATATTTGCTTCAGAATGAATTTCATAAAAATATTAATAAAGTTGTAAATACAATGGACGTTAAGGTGGGCACACACTTCGTTCTTTTGAACAGTTTTAATCGAACTGGTAAAACTATACGGTTTGAAACGTACAACGACCATGCACTTTATCGCAATTTTTACATTTTTACAATTTTTACATTTTCAGTATTTTACATTGATAAATGCTGTCCTCTTTTACTGTTTGGCCCACTTACAAGCAGTTTAGAACAAACACGTGTTAAACCGACGGTTAAATTCAAGACGAGACAGATAAGACGTTCCAAAAACAACGTCGGTTTTTGCAAACTCACAAGCAGTTTTAACCGAACAGTTTGAACCGTACGGTTGAAACTCTGCAAAAAAAAACGTGTCTGTGGGTCCCTTTAGTGCAGGCGCGACCACCGCGAAGCAAGTGCTTGCCAGAAGTTTTCTTATTCTCATTTATTTAGTCGTCATTCAACCTTTGACGGATGCACACGAGTGGAGGCTGTTATAAGTTTTGTTAATTTTTTTGTATTTTTTGTTATTGTTTTTTCAGATTCACTGTGAGATTGAATGTTAAATAATTATTTTTACGCTAAACATTCAATCGTTTTTAAAGAAAATATTTAATTTTTTTTTTTAGTAAAAAATACGTTTTCTTTATAGAAAAATTAACTTAAATGTTTTTCTATGTAAAAGCATTTTTTTTAAGAAAAAAAAGGTTTTCTTAATAAAAAATACATATTCTAAAGAAAACAAACTTTTTCTTTAAAAATAAAAACATGATAAACCTTCTTAAAGACATGTTTTTTTATAGAAAAAATAAATTTTTCTATAGAAAAAGTAAGATTTTCTATGGAAAAGGTAAGTTTTTCTATAGAAAAAAGTAAGTTTTTCATAGAAAAAAGTAAGTTTTTCATAGAAAAAGTAAGTTTTTCTATCGAAAAAGTAAGTTTTTCTATAGAAAAAGTAAGTTTTTCTATAGAAAAAGTAAGTTTTTCTATAGAAAAAGTAAGTTTTTTAAATTGTATTTATAAAAAAATATACTATGCTGAATACACATTTCTAAAAACTAATGTTTTCTTAATAGAAACAAACGAAAATCATTTTTGTTTACATAAAAACAACAAAAAAAGATCAATACTCCTCCGCATGTTCATTTCACGCTGGTTCAGCGGTAACTGAAATAAAATAGAAATAAACAACCAAATTTATGTCAATTCTTGCTTCTGCCTGTGTATCCTCTCTTTCGCTCACAAATACAATCACATTCCTCTCTTTGGTCATCCCTGCTTTAGAGCCATGGTAGGCACAAAGAGAACACAGAAAATATCAATGTATTGGTGACTTTACAAATAAAGAGACTAAGAAAATATTTTTTTGTTCTCTTTTGCATTTTGTTGTTGAAAATTGACTATTATCATGTAAATGAGTATTTTTCGTATTTTGGTTTGCTTTTTCTATTTGATTCGTGTCGTGTATGTGAAAACGACGATTGGTGCTCGGCCCGTAGGGGCTAATTTGCCTATAATTGCTTTAGAGAAATTTTACCCTGCAGCCACACGAACAAGCTTTCCTTTCAAGATTTTTACACATTTTTTTTTATTTATTTAGTCTATGAATAATAATATTTTCTTACAGACTATTTGCAAATCAATTATGATTTACACAATTAAAAACTATGTTCTTATTGAAGTAACAAACAGTTATAAGTTAAGGAAAGCAATAATTTTACATTTAATAACATTTATGTTTAAGCAAAAATCAACAAACTGATATAGATTATTAAATTGCCTACATAATCTAAGAAGTGGATCGGCGTCAGCATAATTGGTTCCATAGAATTTAATAAACAAACCTAGAGTTACGACTCGGAACATTTAATTTGACAGATTTTAACAAAAATTCACAATTAATGTTACCATTTAAAAGATTTAACATAAAAGAGACATTTAACATAGTTCGTCGACTTTTGAGAGTGGGTAACTTAATTAAGGCTAATCTACTTTTATATGGTGGGAGATTAAATGAGTGACGCCACGGAAGACCGCGTAAGCAAAATAACAAAAATTGTTTTTGCACCGACTCTATCTTATCATTGTGAATCTCATAATAAGGATCCCATATTATGGATCCGTATTCCAAAATAAGCCTGACAAGGTATTTTGACCATTTTTGAACACAGTATTAACCAATATATTAGAAATTCAGAAATATAAATTTCAGAACTAGTTCTGAAATTTTAGTTAACACTTTTGAACACAGAAGAGTACTCTTTTCGACAATTTTAAGTTTTTTTTAGAATAATGGGCCGTGTGACCCCATTTGTGACCGGGCAAAATCAGATTTTTACACAGACCTTACGAACTTTATAGCTCATTCACATTGAGCTCCAAACTAGCTTAAAACAACAATATTGAAATTTTATGTTTTCACATACAAATCGAAAACTTCCTATGTACGAATTTTCAATGAAAACTTATATATCATAGAACTATATCATAGAAAATAATGACATTCAAAAAATTTTACAAAAACTAATATTTCTAAAGCATAAATTAAGATATGGTGGACATCTTAAGTTTAATGATGCAAAGAAAGTTTTAATATTTTTACTGTAGAAATTTGTTTCAAAATACGAAAACGAGATAGTTGCCAAACATTTGAAATGTGAACGGTCGAGTTTTCAACATCGAAAACGCAAAAATAATATAGTGCGAATGGGCTATTAAACACATTAAAAAATTGGAAAACTCGTAAATTGTCAAAATAGCTAGATGTGAAAGGTATTTAATTGTGTTTTCATTATTGAAAACCTCTAAAAACTCTGAATGTGAATGAGCTATAAGTCACTTTGTGCTCAAAACAATATTACAATTTTGATTTGGAAATACAAAATGAAACTACATATTTACATATTTTTAACGAAAACTTATTTTAAAACTGTTAAAATACCGATATAAAAGCAAGAAAATAATAAAAATACATGCCAGATCAAAATAAAAGATAGTAATACAAAAAAATAATATTAAACATTTATTGTAAAAACATATGAATTGTTTGCTTTAAAAACTAATTTATCTGTGGATTATTCGGTATTATTTTTAATACTTTTAAAAAACCCAAACTATTCAAATTTGAACGGTAAAGTTTTCAGCTGTTAAAAATGCTAAAGTCTGTTAAAAAACATCATACACAATGCAAGTTGTGTGTTTCTAATACGAACGATAATATGAATGAATGTAAACGCCTCAAATTTTTTTTTATAGAAAACCACCTAGGAAAAAATGGCGAAAAGAATTATTCCTTAACATTTAAGAATTTTCGTTTTCATATTTATCGCATATATCATATACATATACTTATGTAATAAATTCTCACAACAATTCATGCCGGCAAAAGAATTAAAAATTGCTTTTGGATCACACATGATCTGAACCCTGAAAACAGCATTACTAAAAATTGCAACTCTGCGCATTTCATTTAGGTCGGAAATGCAGTGTATAATAAGAAAACAAACAGAATGTCAGAATTATAAAAGCGTTTAGCAAAACAAATGTTATTTAAGAGTTAAAAGTTGTATATTTTATTAAATAAATTCATATATGAAAATGTTTAAAAACGTACTGAAATTAAATCTAGTTCGACATCTTGGGTTTCAAAGTGAGCACTTAACAAATTTAAGTTTTCGAATGAAAACAACAAATAATTTTGCGGCAGAAACTAACAGCACGCACAAACAGGAGCAGCCAAAGAAACACAACAACCCATTTGCACGTGAAAGATCTGAAACAAACTTTGAAGAAGCGAACGATACAATTCCGATTGAAAATAAACCGCAAATTCAACTGAGTGAAGATGAAATGAAGCGACGTTTAAAGGTCTTGCAGTTGGAAGTGGACATTGCAAATCAAGAAGGACGACGTGTTCCTTCACTAGACTTCTTCAAAGATCATCATTGGGAACATGTATTGTCACTGCCATCAAAATCTGCACGCATGAAATATTACAGTTTTCTGTGGCAAGTTGAAATGAAAAAAGAATCGACACAGCGCAAGAAAGAAGAAAGGGCAGCAGCATCGCAAGAGCGAATGGAGAAGGTGCGGCAAGAGCGAGCCGATAATCCTCATATTGTTTATGGTTTAGGCCATGTCTCAATGTTTTTAAGAGTTTATGATTCCACCATTAATCATTGGATGAATCACAGGTAAATTATTAGAAATACATACATGTACATTAGGCTTTTGTAAGGAAAGAAATTGCAAAGTTAGGTATGATTATCATTTATCATTTAATGGCTTGATTGAATTTCGGGAAATGTCAACTTTTGGTTACATTTTCAGTAGATCCTTGGCTAGTTATACTTGTCTTCATTTTAAATTAAAATAATGAAAATTATTGCTAAGTCTATGAAAAATCTACACAGAAATGTTTTTTGTTTTTTTTTTTTATATTGGAAAAGAGTAACGCTTTCTTTCCCGGGGACAAAAGTGAAAATTTGGATGTTTTACATTTTTTGTGACAAAATCATGTAATTTTATAAATTTTGTAGCAAAGACCATGTCTAAGATTTTTATATAAAAAAAGAATATGATAGACATTTGATGTCTTATTTTGTAGTCTGTTTAGGGTTAAAATATATTTTTTCGATACAAAAAAACTAAATATTTGTAAACATTATGTTTGTTCCCGTGCTCTAACGAAACTACCCAAAACATTCCGAAGTTGTCAAAAATTACTCAAAAAACAACAATTTCAATTGAAAAATTTGTACGGGAACACGTTTGAGTAAGTTTGGGCTTTTTTGTTAAAGTATGGGAACAAACATATAATTACCTTAAAGATTTTTTGTATAAATTGTTTTCAAAATTTTTTAAATTATATGATTTTGCAATAATAAACTCAAAATTCCAAATTTTGGTTTCTGATCCTGCTAAAGAAGGGGTTCAGATTTTCCACATCACATGATAAATTATGTCTAACTTTGGAATTTCTTTATTTACAAAAAATAATGTTGTCGCATATCCTTAGGAACGTTTTAAGGGACATGAATTTTGGGGGGAAAATTGCAATAACTTCAAAACCACTTCATGAATTTTTGTTTTTGATTATTTGAAATAATGTGTTAGTTCTTTTTAACATTCCATTATTTTTTAAGGGTGTGAAGATAAATTCGTCCCACACCTATGTTAAATACGTTCCACACACTGTTAAGCTGATTTTGAAAAAAGACATATCTATTTTTTTACAAAAAATAGCAACAAAAAATAAATTTTTTTAAAAATTTTATTATTTTTCAATCAAAAACATTTTAAACTAAAATCTAACAAAAACAAAAAAAAGATTTACAAATTATTTTCATATAAAAAAATGTAAACTATAACAAGAATATTTATGACGATATTTCCGATATTTAGAGAAAACATAAATCGGGGTAGCGAAAGACAGGAAGTAGCCCAGGACTAGTAAAAGGTATGACCATATCGGATATGTCATTTTTTGGGCCAATATCGGAGATATAAATTTTTGAAAATTTTCATTTTTCATATATTTCATATGAAAAAATATAAATTTTCAAGTCGATATATTTCATACTTAGAGAAAACATGAATCAGGGTAGCGAAAGACAGGAAGTAGCCCAGGACTAGTAGAAGGTATGACCATATAGGATATGTCAAGTTTTGGGCCAATATCGGAGATATAAATTTTTGAAAATTTTAATTTTTCATATATTTTATATGAAAAAATAGAAATTTTCTAGTCGATATATTTCATATTTAGAGAAAATATGAATCGGGGTAGCGAAAGACAGGAAGCAGCCTAGGACTAGTAGAAGCTATGACCATATAGGATATGTCAAGTTTTGGGCCGATATCGGATATATAAATTTTTGAAAATTTTCACTTTTCATATATTTTATATGAAAAAATTGAAATTTTCAAGTCGATATATCTCATATTTAGAGAAAACATGAATCGGGGTAGCGAAAGATAGGAAGTAGCCTATGACTAGTAGAAGCTATGACCATATCGGATATGTCAAGTTTTGGGCCGATATCGGAGATATATGTACATTTTTGAAAATTTTAATTTTTCATATATATTATACGAAAAAATTGAAATTTTCAAGTCGACATATTTCATATTTAGAGAAAACATGAATCGGGGTAACGAAAGACAGGGAGTAGCCTAGGACTAGTAGAAGCTATGACCATATCGGATATGTCAAGTTTTGGGCCGATATCGGAGATATACATTTTTGAAAATTTTCACTTTTCATATATTTTCTATGAAAAAATTGAAATTTTCAAGTCGATATATTTCATATTTAGAGAAAACATGAATCGGGGTAGCGAAATACAGGGAGTAGCCTAGGACTAGTACAAGCTATGACCATGTCGGATATGTCAAGTTTTGGGCCGATATCGGAGATATAAATTTTTGAAAATTTTCACTTTTCATATATTTTATATGAAAAAATTAAATTTTCAAGTCGATATATTTCATATTTAGAGAAAACATGAATCGGGGTAGCGAAAGACAGGAAGTAGCCTAGGACTAGTAGAAGCTATGACCATATCGGATATGTCAAGTTTTGGGCCGATATCGGAGATATAAATTTTTGAAAAATTTAATTTTTCATATATATTATACGAAAAAATTTAAATTTTCAAGTCGATATATTTCATATTTAAAGAAAACACGAATCGGGTAGCGAAAGACAGGAAGTAGCCTAGGACTAGTAGAAGCTATGACTATATTGGATTTGTCAAGTTTTGGGCTAAATTTCTATACAATCGGTCCACAGTTGACTCCAGCTCCAATATAAGTCAAAATGACTGAAATATCTTAAATATATAAGTTTTGAGAAAATCTTTATATGATGACAAAACTTTGAAAATATTTGACTTTATACACGAAAAGAAATTTGACCTCATTGATGGTTGGGGTTGACCGACTAACTTGTTAAATTTTGATTTTAATTTATTTAAATTTCCTACTGCAGACTTATTAGAGCAATGCAGTTTTCACCAAAAATCGTATTGGACTGTTCATACGATGATTACATGACTAAAAGAGAAGCTGAAAACGCAGCAAAACAACTTATGTTATGTTTTGCCGAGAACAGAGCTCATGATGATCCGTTTGACTTGCATTACTGCAATGTTAACCTGAATACAGCATGCATGAAGAGTTTACAACGTTATATACCAACTATGTTAAATCCAGAATTTCCAATGAACGTTCACCAAAAGTGCTTTACCGATATATTTCCTAAAGAAAACTTGGTCTATTTGACACCTCATTGCCGCACAGATTTGGTAAAATATAACCCGGACGATGTGTATATTGTCGGTGCTATGGTGGATACAGTAAGTATTTTACTCAATATGTGAAGGATAAAATATAATTTAATTCATTCTTTATTTGTGCTTTATTATTGAATTTAAATGTAAATTTAATGAACATTTACATTCACAATTTATTATGTTTGTTTCTGAACTTTCACGAAACAGTCCAAACTCAAAAGTGTTTCCGTACAAAATTTTCAACACAAACGCTACAATTATTTTTACCATAAATTTTTAAAGATAATCAGTTTTTCAAATGTTTTTGCAAATAATTCATTGATGTTCTTAATTAATTCATATATCTCTAGAAACCAGTATGTAGAATAAGAAAGCAACATTATTGACTAGATTTCAAAAAAATAGAAATTGTATATAAATTATTTGTTATAAGAAATAACTTTATAATTCTAATTTTGATCAGCAATTGTTGCTTATGTTTTCATATAGATTACATACAGGAATGCCACAAACTGCATTCGGATTTGAAACTATTCCGTAGATTCCAAGTTGTTAACGGCTCTAAAACATTAGAATCCACTATTTTTTCAATTTAAATAACCATGTTTGTATTAACAAATATCACTGTTTGAAGAATTTGTTGAAATACTAACCCATAACAAATAATAAAGTTAAAAAGTTTAACATAAGTGTATTACACTAGGATCCCTATTTATTACAATTATTTATTATTGTAATAAAAAGTTTTTTGACAAAACCAAAAAACGTTTATGGGATACCCATTTCTTAACGCGTTTCGATGGTTGGTTAGTCTATCATCATTAGGAGGAGGATCTCTAATATTAGACAGGGCGAAAACCACGCATTATATCTTATTTTTGAGACAGAATAAATGCGAATTATAGTGTCTACATAATTTTTAAATTTGATCAAAAAACTATTTACTACAATAATAAATATTTGTAATAAATTGGGTTTCTAGTGCAGTTATGTAAAACTTCTTATTTGAATGGTTGATATCCCATAATTTTTGAAAAAAAACCTTTTCATAAAATTATTTAAGTCTTATAGAAGGAAGTTTGTAACTTTCCTTTATGAATTAGGTGGTAAATAAACAATGGAATACAAATAATAGTAATATAAATAACTCCACTTAAAAAAAAAGAAAGTAATTTTATTCCGAAAAAAATCTTTTATAGTAGCCAAGTACGGAACTCATTCCGCTTCCGAAATTGAGTTCTGTGACATGGCTGGTAATTTACAATAAAAAAACACATTAAACGAATTGAATTAATACCTTCTGAAACATATTTTACTCTTTTTGACAATATTGTAACAATATATTTAAAAAAATTGCAGATAAACAATGAACCGTTATCACTGGCAAAGGCAAAAAGACTCGGTCTGCGAATGGCACGACTTCCTCTCGATCAATATTTGCAATGGGGAGCTGGCTCCGGAAAATCTCTTACCCTAAATCAAATGGTCAACATTATGTTGGATCTCAAACAGACTGGTGATTGGATGACAGCTTTACAACATGTTCCACGTCGAAAAGTAATAGATTTAAAGAGAGATTCAGAGATTTTTAGAAACAAATTAAATAAACATGCAAATCGTGTAAATGTTCGAATTGATCGTATATTTAGTAATGACGACGCCGATGTACAGGACAACCAAAGTAAAAACATTCGCTCAAACAAGAGCAATTTGCAATTTAAATTATCCACTTGGGGTTCGAAAAAGAAAGAAAGACAATAAGTAAATAAATAAAAAAATTGTATAAACATTATCAAAAATATTTTGATTAGTTAAAGACCTGTTTCTTTACTTTCTGGGTTAGGCGGACAAGTGGCCCCTAAAATTAAACAATATATATTTGCATTTAAATGAAGTTTAACACAAATATTGCTCATACCATCAGAAATCACTACAAATTTAGTTAAAATCTATCTCATTTTAGTTTTTTAAATACTGCTCAGAAATCACTATAAAAATTTTGTTAGAATCGGTTTCATTTTAAATTTTAAAAATTTGTTTTATGTTACGATAAAGTCGATTTTTTCTGTGGTTAAGCTAAATTTTTCTGAAACTTTTTTTTAATTTTGATTTAAACAAAAGAATTTTATTTTATAAAAGTTAATACCGAAATATGCGTGACCTTCTCCAAGAAAAGGGACCTAGTGTGTCAAAAAACGGGTTTGGACTTAACAGTGGATTCTGGTACCTAAAATGAAATGAGTTAGATTTTTGATAAAAATTGATTTAGCCCATAAAAAGGTGCAAAACTAACTTGGAAAATCGATAAAACGATAAAAACTTTAAAATTTTATTTTTTACTTTTTATTTTTCTAAAAACTTTATTTTCACACACCAGGTCCCTTTTGTCGGATCTTTAAATAATAAAATTTCTTACATATTTGTTTTAAGAATTTTTAAAATAAGGAATGTCACAAATTCTGTTCGGAATTGAAACAATTTCGTAGTTGAACTCCAGTCGAAATGGTATAGACTCTGAAAAATTGTAAATGCCCTAAAACGATGTTATGCAAAGTCTCTCTAATTTCGTATTTTGCTAACCCTAGGGGTAGCAAAATACTTAATAAGGGAGAATCAGAGAGACTTTGCCCAACATTGCTCTAAAATATTTTTTAATTGAAATCATTAATTCTATCTTTGTTTCAACAAATAACATAAAATATGATGGT
This sequence comes from Stomorhina lunata, assembly GCA_933228675.1. Lineage (NCBI taxonomy): Eukaryota > Metazoa > Arthropoda > Insecta > Diptera > Rhiniidae > Stomorhina > Stomorhina lunata. Next base: position 70,308,865 of record OW121744.1, read on the forward strand.
GAATCTATCTATATTTAATATATAAAACAGTGACCGTAACAATTATGACTTTTATCGAAAAAGTAAGAAAATAACAATTATTTTTTGACTTTTATTTTGTATATAAAACTTAAAAAATAATTTTTATTTTTAATTGAAATTATAAAAATCAAAATATTAAAAGTATCGCAGCTTATACAAATTTTGACCAATACCATCCAAACGGTATTTCTGGCTTTGTTCTACAATTACTTCTTCTGGTTGATTTTTTAATCGGAAATTTAAAAATAACAGTTATTTTCGGTCCCTGATAAAAAAATCCTGTTTTTTAAAGTGTTTAAATTTTTGGTTAAAATTACTATGTCTTTTTGATTTAATGACTTGTTCATTCGCCTTTTATGTATATTTTTTAATTATTTTTATTGTCGCTAAAAATAAACCACTTCGGAGCCGGCGTTAAAACGTAGGTTCCTTCAATTTGATAAAAAATCCTGTTTTTTAAAGTGTTTAAATTTTTGGTTAAAATTACTATATCTTTTTGATTTAATGACTTGTTCATTCGCCTTTTATGTATATTTTTTAATTATTTTTATTGTCGCTAAAAATAAACCACTTCGGAGCCGGCGTTAAAACGTAGGTTCCTTCAATTTGAATGTTAGTTACGCTCTTTTGCATTTCAGATGACGATATATTTCTCCTGTAAAGAAACTATTTATATGTATTAGGTTTGGTCAATGTGCGTGAGAAAAAACATAACAGCCCTGTAGTAAAACTGGGATCATGTGTCTCCATGTCAACACTTTGTGAAACATCAATTCAAATGTCCCCAATTTTAGTTCAGTACTGAAATAGTGAATATATAGAGGCAACTATTCTAGTATATATCTGGTGACATTGTCAACGAATATGTCAACATATATGTATATCAATAGGCCCCGATTTGATCCCAATGTCTCCATTTGGACCAAAAGAACTACAAAGTCAATACTAAGTAAATAGTGGTAATGTCTACTGGTAGATTTCGTAGGAACTCTAAATGTTAAATGTCAATAGTAGATAACATTGGATGGGGCAAAATAGGCAAGTAGTACTGAAGACATTGTCAATAGCAAAACAGTATTGTTTCTCTGACGGCATTTACTGCAGGGAGGCGCCTAGCAAAATCGAGTGTCATGAATATTTTAGTTATAAATGTATTTAAAAAAATAATCTAAAAAACAATATGTTATCACTAAATCTTATAGTATTATGTAGTGGTAATTCTAAACCAAATTTAAAGAGCTTAAAAGAATATATGATTATTTTGTATAAATTATGATTGATTTACATATATTTTTGATAAAATACGGAATCAAAATAATTATCTTTTTCTAATTTCGTAACCAAGCTTTGAAAGATTTTCTTCTACTTGCTCTTTCGGGAAGGAGTGGATTTTTATCCATTTGCACAACATGACCTAGCCAACGCAGCCGCTACTGTTCAGTGCGTATTACTATGTCGAAGTCAGTGTATAGCTCATGGTGAGATAAGATTGTAGCTTTGTGACGTTAAACTTTATTTTCTCTTCCGTCTGTATGTTCCGCGAAACACTCAAACGTGTTATCACCATGGCTGCAACAAGGCAATAATCGGAGGCCGAATTAAACGCACATTCAATACACTTGATAAGTGTTTTTTTTGGGAGCGTGTGAACAAAACAGGCTGAGTACCTAGCTTTGACGCGTATTGTCGCTAACCTTTCCTTTAATGGGGAGAAACTGATAACTAGATTTACATTATTTTGCTAAGAATGAATCCGCAACAAAACTCATGCTTTTTAATTCTTAATTTTTGTTTTTTCATAGTAATTATTTTTTTTAGAAGTGGGTTTCTAACATGACGTTCTGACCCATAATTTATCATTCTTATAAGATGATGGCACATGCTACCCCCAATACAGTGAGTATCGTATGGGCAATATGGTCAATTCTATAAGAGACTTACTGTCTAAAGTCACTCAAAAACGCACATCTGAAAATAATTACAGTTTTATGCTTTTTTTGTACACTCAATTCACTTAAATCTATAATATAATAGTTTTGAAAACTCAATTTAGAGGAATGATTTATTATGTGTGTGAATGAAAATAACGAAGATGTTTGATATAGGTTATAAAGAAAGTCCAGTTAATAGATTTAAGTGAATTGAGTGTGCAAAAGAAGCATAAAACTGTAATTATTTTCAGATTTATATATATATATATATATATATATATATATATATATATATATATATATATATATATATATATATATATATATATATATATGTGTGTGTATCTAATATAACACTGCCTAACAAAATTTCAAGAAGGGTACACCAAATGAATTTGATCCCTTATCTGCATGTAAAACTGTTCGCTTAATCCGAATATGGGGACAGAATGGTCGAAAGTAAAACAGTTTTCGAGATACATATACCAAAATTACCGTTTCTGCGTTTTCAAAAAAGTTGATGTCAATTTAATTATCTTAGAAAATAGTTTTCCGATTTCCTTTTTATTTTTTTTTTTCGTTGAAAGATAATCAGCCCTATTACGCTTGTCGAATATACGACTCGAGAAATGACTGACTTACAGAGAACCAAAGTTGAAATTGCAGAAAAATGTTGCCGATTTTTTTATGTTTTCGTCTTTTCAACTTAATTTCTTAAAACCTCTTAAAGAGATGTCCTAACCGTATTACAATAATAAATAATTGTAATAAATTGTGATCTTAGTGCAATACACAACAGTAAAACTTTTTAATTAAATGTTTGATAATTTTTCAAAAAAAAAACCCTTTTAATAATTCTTTAAGTTTTATCACTTGGCACTTTGGTTTATTTATATACAAAAATTTTGCAATCAATTAGATCCAGATCGGTACAAAAATGACAATGTTACACAAAATCAAATAACAAAAACCTAAAGCATGTAAACATACAAAGCTTTAGTAATAATAAATATTAAAAATTTGCTAAAATACAAACATTTTTATGTCTTATGTTAAATGCATGATATAAGTATAAGGTAATTCCAATTGCTTTACTAAATTTGTAATAAGGATTTTTGAAGTTTAATTTTTGTATACATATTTGCCACATTTTTTAAAAGGTTATTCCTATATTAGGAGTTTTTTGTGTAATTGATACGGAATAAAGTTATTATCCAAAAGTAAATTATATTTTGATAAATTAAAATAAAATGAGATATAATTTAGAAAATCACATGGACTGAAAAAAAGCTAGACCATAATACTAATATCTTTTTTATTTCCTTTTAAACAGTTTTTAAGTAAAATATAAAAAGGTTTCTTTGGCCAATAAGGAAGGCGTTTCATTCCTTTGTATCTTTACTAATAGCTAAATATTTTTTTTGAATTTAGCTGTAAAATATTTAGAGAGTGTATCTGGCGCCATTTGGGTTTCTTGGTAGCTTTCGTTTTTTTTTTGTCTACAACCCTGAGCCTCGTTGTCTACCCTATGGTGATGATGATCTTTAGCTTATGTTCTTTAGTATCCGGTCCGTAAAAAAATAAATTATTTTTAGAATTTTTTTAAGAAACAATTTATAATTAAGCAGATTCCTTCATTGATTGAATTTCTGGTAAAGATTAGGTCGTTATAAACGAAAGACCATTGATATTACTATATTCCTGCATATCTAAATATCTTTTAATAGTTATAGTTAAACAAATAAATGCAAAATATACACAAGTTTGCTGTGAAATAGCCACATTAGGGTAGTTCTGTTTTTCTGAACAAACATTAAATAATACATGCATACTTTTATTAAATGATAAAACATAAGAATATTTTAATAGATTATGAAAACTTTTATTCTATTTTGTATCTATGATTTTTACAAACAATGTATATCGGACTTGTTCAAATAATTAATTAAAACTTAAAGTTTCGGTTTTTAGTTTCCTTTTATTCAATGAGTGGTAGAGTTTTCAAAACTTTTCCATCGAAAAAGTCAGAATTTAAGTTTTTGATTTAAAACCAAGTATCTTTAGTTTATATTCACCCTAATGTTTTGCACAAAATGAATTACCAAAAAATATTTTAATTCAATTTGGACTGGTTTGAATTGAGAACAAAAAATGTTAATTGAAATTGGAGTTGAGGAATGAATAAACATTTTATTCATTCAGGTTGATTTTAAATTCCAATGTGAATCAATTCACTAAGAATTAAAAATCAACACATATTTTTGTTTTATGAGAATTTAATTTATGGTATTGTTAAATCATTTTTGAATTCCTAGGAATTAAGCGAATATTTAATTAAGCTTTTCAAAGCTCTGTTGGGTATCACATTTTGTTAAGCTTTTTGAAAATCCCTAAATTATGTTACCCAATATTTACTTAAAAGCCTGAGTTTCCAATGCTGAGTTTCCAGTCCTGGCTGATGTATAATAGACATTCCAAACTCTCAGATCCGTTAAATCGGCTTCAGGTCAAGTTGGGCATTTTGGTGATGTGGCACCATTGGATGATTTATACTGATCACTGCTAGCTGTAGGCAAATCGCAATCTTTAAAAAGATCGTGGTGGACAAGCAGAATAGGGAACGCAAGAAGTTTGAGTTTTTCTTTTCTTAACGCCCACAGCGACGTTAGCGTAACACAAAAGAAATGAGACAGGACAACAACCGGGAGTGGGAATATTGACATTGAGACCTAATACATTTGACATTGAGACCATTTCGTTTATCGCAGCGACATGAGGTATAAAAAAAGAATTATGTTCTCCAAAAGCTTGAGTCTATGTAAAAGAGAATATAAATCAAGATCTTGGAGACATGAGTAGGTTTTCGGGACAAACAAAAATTTTAAAAAATGTATGAAATTTGTATTTTCCGTTTCCATTTTGTATGAAACCGGCCTATTATTTCGGGAACCAGAGGGTCCGCAACAAGGTGCACAATCAGGTCCACAGGGAGCTTAGCAAGGATCACAATTTTTTGTATAAAATGGAATTATCTCAATATTAAGTATTATTTTTATCTTGATTGTAAATAATTACATTTAAGAAAATATTTTTTTTGTGGCAAAGAAAAATTTTGCTTGTTATCGTCTCTAAAAAATATGAAAAATGTTTGAAAGAAAATTATTTTTTTTTGTGAAAGAATTATTTTGAAATCAATGAAAATTCAATGCTTATGAGATTGAAGTTATTTTTTATACATAATTAGGAAAATTTCAACAAGTAGGAAAATTTGTATTAGTATGTATAAAAATGAATGTTTGTACCCAGTAAAAAATAGGATCATCTCAAGAGTACTCTTGGAGCGCTCCTTTGCGTGTAATGGATTACTCCATAAAACTCCGAAACTCATAGGATTTTTAGCATGTCCGCAGACACGAGTACTCCTTTTAAGCTTCTTATGGAGTACTCCCTTTGATCTTGAAAATGACGACAGAGGGAGTACTCGTTTTTGCCTCCAAAAAGAGCATAAAGGGAGTAAACATTCATATAAAATACAAATTTGGTTATTTTTTACAAAAATAAGAAAATATTGATTTTCATTTATATTGGAAACGTGTCTTTAAGTGCTTCTGCAAGAAAATTAAAGAAAAGACAACGCGTAATATATTATTTAAAACATGCAAATAAAAATTCACCAATTACCGAAACAAAAAAAGTAAACAAATTGTATTTGTTTATGTTTTGATCCATTCCAATTTCATTTGAGCAAAAAATTTTTTGTTATGTCAAAGAAAAAAAAAAAAAAACTAACTGATGCATCCCTTGTTGATCCATTTGGAGTATTAAGCGAGCCATAAACAACAAAACAATATAAAAAGTTTCGATAGCTCGCTTATTACTCCAAATGGATGAACAAGTCATTACTTCTTTGTTGCTCGATTACGGATTAATCCATATATTTTTTACTGGGTATGTCCATTATAGAATAGTAAACTATGCATTTGATCATGTTATGATCTTTAGAGAAGTTGTTGCGCATGAGCCTACGAAGGTTTCTAAGTTAGTACGACTAATTTCCGACAGGTGGCGTCACTGAAAATTACTCAAACTGAACTAAATCGTAAACTGTTTCTTCAAACTCATTTCAAGATATTAAAATCAACCATATTGGAAAATGCTTGAAGAAGCTACACGGTCCAAAAGCTTTTTTACTTCTGAGGTAGTCTACTTCGATAAATCACCCTGTGTAAGCACAGGGTAACCTCATCCTTAATAATTTTCTCACACAAACTGATGCATTACATTTTAGAAGATATAGATTTATTACCACTTCTTTTTTGTTTCAAACCACTGTGCGCCAGTCTTTGAATACGGCGACTATCTTATGGGTTCCAATCTATAGCCCGCTTAGCAATAGACGATAGTATAGTATAGTATAGTCGAGACAATCGCCTATAGTATAGTAGAGACAATCGACTATAGTATAGTCGAGACAATCGACTATAGTATAGTAGAGACAATCGACTATAGTATAGTCGAGACAATCGACTATAGTATAGTCAAGACAATCGACTATAGTATGGTCGATTATAGTTTAGTCGAATATAGTTTAGTCGAGACAATCGGCTATAGTATAGTCGAGACAATCGACTGTAGTTTAGTCGAGACAATCGTATAGACGAGACAATCGAGTGTAGTATAGAGTCAATCGACTATAGTAAAGTCGAGACAATCGACTATAGTATAGTCGAGACAATCGACTACAGTGTAGTCAAGACAATCGATTATAGTATATTCGAGATAATCGACTATAGTGTAGTCGAGACAATCGACTATAGTATAGTCGAGACAGTCGACTATAGTATTGTCGATCGAAAAGTATAGATAATCTTAAAATATATTTTCCATTTTGTATTTGTCAAAAGCTCCCTGATAGTAAAAAAATTTCATTTAAACTTAATGTTTGGCAAACAAACGTATATATGTATTTAGATACTATTATTTATTTACTATGCCCTTTGGTATGTTACACAATATTTACTTAAAAGTCTGAGTTTCCGATGGATATCGAATGCGGTGATTTGGTCCCTGGTTGATGTATATCAAACACTCGGATCCGTTAAGTCATCACTGCTAGCTGTAGGCAAATCTTTAAAAAGGTCATGGTGGATAAGCAGAACAGGGAACGCAAGAAGTTCCAGCTTTTCTTTTCTTAACGCTCATAGTGACGTTAGAGTAACGCAAAGGAAATGAGTCAAGACAACAACAAGTGAGTAAAAGTCATGCAAGACGAACGTCCTTGACATTGAGACCTAATACATTTATTTTAAATTCCATTATGTTTATCGTAGGCACATGAGGTATAAAAAAAGAAGCAATTATGTTCGCGACAAGCTTGAGCCCATGTAAAAGAGAAAAATGGATCAAGATCTCGGAGACATGAATAGGTTGTTTTTCGGGCAAAACAAAATTTTTCAAAAATTCAATAGAAACTAATAGAAACCTTTATGAAATTTGTATTTTCCATTTCCATTTTGTATAAAACCGGCGTATTCCGGAACAAGGTCCACAGGGAGCTTAGCAAGGATCACACATTTTTTTGTATAAACTGAAATTATCTCAATTTATGTTAAATATTATTTTTATTTTTATTGTAAATAACTGCATTTTAGAAAATATTTATTTTTTGATTTGAAACGGAAAAATTTAGCTTCTTGTCGTCACTAAAAAATATGAAAAATGTTTGAAAGAAAATATTTTTTTTTGTGACAGAATTATTTTGAAATTAAAATTCAATGCTGATGAGATTAAAGTTATTTTTTAACAAGTGGGAAAATTTTAACAAGTAGGAACATTTTAGTCTGTATGTATAAAAATGAATGTTTGTTTGTCCTTTGTAGAATTGTAAACTATGCATTTGATCATGCTATGATCTTTAGCAAAGTTGTTGCGCATCAGCCGAAGAAAGTTTCTAAGTTGGTACGACCAATTTCCGATGGGTGGCGTAGCTGAAAATTACTCAAAATTAATTTCCACGACAACATTCCAATTGGAACAAGTGGTACTTTTCTCAGACAATGAACTGATGCACGTCCAATTATATATCGTTACTTTAATTTAGAAAAGCCCTAACTAATATTTTTTCTTACATTACAGAAGAGGGAAAAAACTAAATAAAATCTTAAGTTTTGAAGATACAGACAAGCGTTGTTTTTATTTAATTTTTTAAGATTTTTTTTATTTTGATGTTTTCTTAAGTTTTTATATGTATGACACAACCCATGATATAAGTATATATAAGCATATATCTTGGTTAAATGAAATTAACTTGAAAAGAGTGAAATTTGAAAAAATTCATAAAATTGTTCATTAAGTTTGAACTTTTGTCCATTAAAAAAGTTGTAACTTTTTATTTTGACTTACCTTTACTTACCCATGGCTCGTAGTTTAGTAATTTGATTATATTAAACTAGCAAAAAACAAATACATATGTATATTTATTTTGGAAGATATCTACATTTAGGTGACATTATCTTTTTCAAAAGCGAAAAAATTGTTATTTTGGAATATCTCGAAAGCTGTTCTACTTTTGAGCATTTTTTTTTCTCAAATTCTAATTCAGCAAACAATTCTACATAAAGATTGGGTATCAGAATCGTTTGGCCAAAAAACTGTTATGTAGTGTAATCAATTAGAAATTAATTTAAATTTTAAAATAGTATTATTTGAATTCAGCGCTTTATAATTGATGACATTTTGTAGATTGTTTCGTTTGGCAAAATTAAAAAGTTTTTCTTCAAATTTATTTATGACTTCTTTTCGTGCTGTTGTCAATAATTTTGTCTCCATTATTAAGAGGGATTGCGGACTTAAGACATTGACAAAGCTGTCATGAAGAAATGCATAATAATTGTGCCCTACAAATGCAACATCAAAGAACTTCGTCCACTTTCCTGAAACATCTTTTTGCATCGATAAAATATCATCCGACGATATAAAATTAATTTTAATTCCGTCAATAAAAATCCAGGGATTATCGTAATTCGTTATACTTTCAACATCGAACTCATCGTGGGTTAAACATTTACCCATTTTAAGGCGTATCGCACCGTATTTTTTCTGTCGACTTGAATCATGTTTGTATGGAGTTTGTGTTGCCAACTCATGAAATAGCTCCATTAAATTACGTTCAGTGACGTCTGTTGCGCGATAGTCATTTTCACCATGATTTGATTTTTTCATGTTCTCATCATCAGTTTTTAATCCAAATGCCGCAAAAGGACCGGTCTCAATATCTCCGACGTAACCACGATGAGCAAATTTGTCACCGTTACGAACTAATCCGGCTGAGAGTGTCTTATTAGGTTTGCTATATTCATATTCGGGGAAAGTAAAAGCAACCCCAGTTTCTCGCCAATAACGATATTCCTGCGAATAAAATATTTACATTTGGATGAGATAGATACAATATATAATATATAATCTAAATGTACATACATATCTATGTATATGAGACAGCGCATAGAGAAAGGGTAACAAATAATATAATAATAATAAAATCTTTAAAATGGCTCTTCGGAACAAAACCGTTTTTACCCTTAGATCCCTTTCTCTATGCCCGCTAAATACCCTTAGGTCCCTTTCTCTATGCGCTATCATATATATTTAAAATTAATGGTTTTTTTCTTTTATAGAATAGTAAATGTGCATTTGATTATGTTATGATCTTGAGCAAAGTTGTTGCGCATGAGTCGACGCACAGTGGGATGGTGAAAAAATAGAATGGAAATAAGTCCATAACTTCTAAAGTGTTAAGTCTTGAATCTGGAGGGCCAAGATTTTACTAAGCCTGCACAATCGGCCCCCATAGTAGGGCACCTCAGGCTCATAAATCACTTCAAACGATATATAGTTGTCATTTCTCAACCGATTTGAAGAATCTTACTATATAAAATATACTTAGGTCAAGATCTAAAAAATGCATATCCTAAATCTTATAGTTTTAAATATATAGTTCAAAAACTAAAATTTTAAATTTTTGTCCCATACTGCAACGAATTTTTACTAATATCTGATCTATATGTAAACTGATTTTCTTGATGAAAAAAAAAAAGATTTAATTCCGATAAATGGAGACACTCAAAGTTATTCAAAATGAATTGAATCGTAAACAATGCATTTGATTATGTTATGATCTTTTGAAGATTTCTACGTTGGTTCGACTAATTTTCGCAAGATGACACCGCTGAAAATTAATCAAAATGAATTGATTAATAAACTCTACATTTGATCATGTGTTGATCGGACAAAATCAATTACATAATTCAAAATTAATTGGATATTTGTGTAATGTCTTTCCTTCAAATTTATTTTAGTTGGTGGCGCTATATGAGCGCTGTTAATTTATATATATATATATATATATATATATATATATATATATATATATACATATGTATATATATGTATATATATATATATATATATATATATATATATATATATATATATATATATATATTCCTGGTATATCACCACCTTTTTACTTATAGTCTGAACGGCTTGAATAATTACAAAACACTGTGTATGTATTACTTAAAGTCATGTAACTTGAAAACGGCTTATACGATTTGATAGAGGTAATGTTGGAGAAGTTTTTTTTTAAATAAAGTTATAAAATTCTTGGTAAAAGTGGGAATAATAAAGGAAATATCGCCTCCTTTTCACTTCTCATTTTTTATGTAACGGTACACCTGAACAGTTAGAGACTCTAAACTACAAAAAAGTGACTGTATTAAACAAAGTCATATTTTAAGTAAAAATTTACGGGACAGGAATGTTCCACCCCATACAAAGATAATTCTAATTTTCGTGTTTCACAATTTTAATCGGTTTAACTTGGTAGAATCCGGCAAGAAATAATTTAGTAGCGTCCAGAACTGCGGAAGCGCCTAGCTTGTTTATGTATATAAAAGAACATTTTGCAAATATTTTTAAATTTATATATGTAAATACTTTTAATCGTCATATATGACCAATGCATCCTTAAAAAGTGAGTTTTGTGATTTTGGGCTGGCATTGTCATTTATTTCTTTGAGAACTACATTAGCAACGATATCACTATAGTGATATCGTATAGTGATAGCTATCAACGGTAGGCAATATAGATCGATATGTAAAAATATTCAGTACAATTAGGATTTATCTTATTATTCTACAAAACCCACCTGTGAGCATATTTGTTTTCCTTCACGATCTTTTAGCACCATGCTAAGATCCCAGTCAAATACACCGTCTCGGTAGTCGTAACGAGTTCCCGTAAGTTTTCTAAGTCGAGAATTCCAATATTCCTTGATTTTAAAAACATTACCTTCTTTTGACAACCAAAAATCAAAAGCATTCTCTAAGCCATCACGTTCACGATATTTCATGTGATCAATATTTACGATTGGTGTCATCCTCTTTAAATGTGTCTCATCGGTTACAAATTTGAGTAATGATTTAGCTTTAGTCGTTAAGTAATGTAATGACGAAGCTCTCATTAAAGCATTTCCATAAATATCCATAAACAAATGTACTTTTGTCCGAAGATTTAAGATACCAGGATTTTCCAAGGCAATACCCAGTAGAACTATATCTCGAGCTACAATCTCGATACATCCTTCTACAATATAAATGTTTAAAACTGGAATTTTTTCCTTTGATCTGTGGGTGTATAACTTAGACATAGTCTTAATTACATGTCGGGGATCATTTGCACCAAATAGCAATATATTTATTTGATCTTTGTGTTGGATCTCACTTTGATTTTGGCTATCGTCTCCATTATCTGGATTTTTAAATAAATTTAAATATTCTTTAAACAAATCTAATGCTTCACTTAAACCCCAAAACATTTTCAAATATTTGTTTCGATTCTCTTTTTTTTTAAATATAAAATTCAAAATCAAATAAACTAAACAAAAATAATAAAACGTTGCTATGGTTTGTTTTAAAGTACATATTGTTACCTAAAATGCAAAAGGATGTAACTGATAAAATTTTATACATTTATGTTATTTTGTGTTTTTAGTTATGCTAATAAAAAAACAAGAGCCGTTATACACATTCGGCTTTGCCAAATCTTATAAACACATCATCAAACATTATTAAACTTATAAATATTATTAAAGAGGGTCAGGTTTATAAAAGAACTATGGTAAAATATAAAACCAATTTCAATTTTCAAAAGGTCATAGCTCAATCATTTTAGAACATCATTAGAATTCAGGACATAGGTACATACACTACAGTGTCCCAAAAAATTTCAAGTAACTTTATAGAAAGACGTACCCCCAAACTTTTTACTTTTTATCCCAATAATTTAAATACAGAGCTTCATTCAGGTCGGATATCGGGAAAGTGTGCCGACTTGATGCCAAAGTTTTGACATGCCAGTTATATGGAAAAAATAAGGGGTTTCACAAATGTTTTAAAAAAAAAATTCCAAACTTTGGAGTAAAGTAGGCACGTTTTCCCGATATCCGATCTGAATAAATGAAAAAATCACAATTTTCAAATTTAACCCCGTGAAAAAATTGTTAAGCTTACCCAATATCGAAAAAAGTTTTAGCAGACATTCTTCATAGGCTGAGAAATAATATCTAGTATAAGCTTTATTAAAATAAAACTCAAGTAAAATTTACCATACATCTACTCAAATGATTGCAAAAAATTACTTTTTCGCGAAATTCTACGATTCAAATCACAGCTACGGCAAAACTGTATAAGATATCAACCTCAATTTTTTTGGATTTTATTATCATATCTGTCTGTTTTAATATGCCAACCGTTTCACGCGAATCAGGGCCCTTACCGCGTAACTCGATTCGATAAGTTACATCTTTCGAAAGAAATTTCCGAATCGAAAGGTTAACCGTACTGTGTAAATCGTTCGAAACGAACACAGTGTTGTATTCACAAACATAAGGGAAAATTTGTGGAAATGTTGGTAGCACTGCTGTTTGACACACAAATTTCCCAAAACAAAACATATTAATTTCAAGTAATTTTTAAATAATTGTATAATATAGATTGCGTTTCCTTATGGTTCGATGATGAAAATGATACGGTGCCTGAAAGAGTCCAAAGAAAATTAATTAGAGACTCTTCAAACATAATGGATCTTTCTTATAAAATGTGAATGACCATATACACCCACAATTAAATTGGCAATTAGAAGAATTTAATAAATTAGCACAATTAAATTAGAGTATATTGTTTAACAATTTCCAATTCATGGTTTAGAATAACTTTCTTCATTTCCAATTGTTGAACCTTTCTTTTGGATTTTTCCAACTCCGTCACTTTTTTGAAATCGAATTTTTCTTTTAGTAGTTTAATTTTTCTTTTTCAAGTTGAATTTTTTCTTTTTAAAGTTAAATTTCTAAATTTAATTTAGGAGCTCGAGCTTATACATGTTATGTTGTACATCATAACTTCGTCTTAAATATTTTTGGAACCCTTCATTAAATTCTTTCAAAACAGTTATTGAATTTTCTTGGTACGTTATTTATACCCTTCACCACCATAGGTGGAAAGGGTATTATAAGTTTGTGCTGATGTATGTAACACATAGATCCACCTTTTAGTATACCAATAGGCTTAGAATCACTTTCTGAGTCGATTTAGCGATGTCCGTCCGTCCGTCTGGCTGGCTGGACCCCATGTAAACCTTTTAAACAAACTACAAGTCGCAATTCTAAAGATAATTTAATGAAATTTTGCACAGATCATTTTTTTTTGATAATGGGACCATGGCTCTTAAATTAGTCAAAATCAGTCCATTATTTATGGTACCTCCCATAGGCCCCACTTCCCGGAATTGACATATTGGCCACAAATATCAATATTTTTTCATGAAATTTAAAAAATACTGCTTATGTAAACTAAAATCACTGTACCAAATTTCGTTGAAATCGGTCCACATTTGACCATAGCTCCCATACAAACTCTTCTTTAAAAACGCACTAAATGAGACAAAAAAATCACTAACACGCTTGTAAATCTAAAGATAATGAAAATTTTGAGTTTATTTTTTGCATACATAATTTTTGTAACTGTAATCAATTTGCCAAATTTCGAGATAATCGGTCCACATTTGACCCTAGCTCTCATATAAGTCCAAATGACGGAAACATTTGGAGTGGAGGAATTGAAATTTTCATTTAAATTATTTTCAAGACTACATCTTCGTATTAATGTTGGTACATTGTGTGATTAGCTTTTTGATCCAAACTCTTATAGCTTCCTCTACCGAAAGAAAATTGGACGTTTGCTGTTCTAATCTGCTTGGTCCACCTCCAGTCCCAGAAATGTTTCACGGCTCCTATGAAATTTGCTTTTACGTTATTTAGAAAGCCCAAACCTAAAAATAAATTACTTTTTTTCCAGCCCTTAACATCACGATCAGGCGGTCCAAGTGTATTGAAATCACTGCAACTTTTTACACATATGACTTAAATTGTTTTTGGCATCAAGGACATTTAAATGTCCCTTTGCCAAGCCATGATGCCTTGTCATATATTCCACCATTTCCTCATATTGTTTTTTGTTTGTGTGAATATATTTTTTCGGAATATTCCTTAAAAATGTTAACAATACAAATCTATTATTTGAATCACTTTATAAAAATGGATTTTTATTTAAAAAAGTATAATTTCTATAAATACTTACATTTTTCTCAACTGTCACTACCTAAATAGCTTTCGAACAATTTCCTATCATTTTAAAAATGTCCGTTTCCGTAATACACAGTTGCATTTACGAAAGGGAAATTTATTTGTCGAAAGCGAAAAAACTTGTCCGCACTTTCGAAACAAAACATACGAAGATCGTATTAGACAGTACCATTTGTACGAACTCGAAAATTTTCCGTTTCGAATCGAGTTACGCGGTAACCCTCCAGGTTTACTTGATCAGTTTTTCTTCAAATTTCTTTTGAACCTGCATTATCGTTCACACACGAACATTTTCTTCATCAGTATTTATTTTTTTATCCTTAAATTTTGTACAAATTTTCAAAATTTTTGTCAACTTGATAGTACGGTCAGATTTGTATCAATTTTAATTCTGTCGGTTTTTTCTCATACAAATTCAAGACTTGATAAGCCAAAACTGACTAATGTAAAAGTAGACTATTTGTTAAACAAAATTTTCAAAAACTTAAAAAGTGAGTTTTGAAACGGTTCTTAAAAAAAGCACGATTTTCCAGTATGACAAAATATAGACCTGTTCGGAAATGCATCACTGCGCTGCATCACGACTTTTAGCGCTTGATAATAAGCAAATTGTATTATTTTACTCCAAATTTTTTACGCAAGTAATAAGCAGTGCTGCCCAAAAATATGTACGAGTTTTGAAACGGTTCTTAAAAAAAGCACGATTTTCCAGTATGACAAAATATAGACCTGTTCGGAAATGCATCACTGCGCAGCATCACGACTTTTAGCGCTTGATAATAAGCAAACTGTATTATTTTACTCCAAATTTTTTACGCAAGTAATAAGCAGTGCTGCCCAAAAATATGTACGCAATAACTCTAAAACTGTTGCATGGATTTTTAGTTTTTATGACTCTAAGGAAAGCTGTTTTAGTTATCTTATATATCCCTTTATTTGTTTGGCCAAAAACATACTTTTATCGGTTTAAATTTAGTCGAAAAAACTCCTTTTTTTTCCCATACAAATGGGTCTCAAAAATAAAAAAAATAGAGCATCGATTTTTAACCCAGGCGTATCGAAATTCAATAAAAGATGTTTTTCACTCCGCCCTAGCAGGTATATCAGATTCGACACAGTTGGGTCTGATTGACTAAGTACTTCATTTACTATTGAGCAGATCCTGATCGACTACATCACTACTTGTTAATTTTCCTATTGAGAGCATATTGCCCATACTCTCTTTTTATCGAGCTCTTCCCAAAGAAGACATTAATGATATTTAGTTCTTAAGAAAAAATTTTTAAATTTTTATTGCATTTTAGGCGACGATATACATATATGTATGGTATATGTATGTATGTATATGTACAATAGTTACCACCCTGTAGTAAAACTGGGATCATCCCTGTAGTAAAACTGGAACCATGTGTCTCCATGTCAACACTTAGTGTAACATCAATTCAAATGTCCCCAATTTTAGTTCAGTACTGAAATAGTGAATATATAGAGATAACTATTCTAGTATATAACTGGTGATATTGTCAACGAATGTGTCAACATATATGTATATCAATAGGCCCCGATTTGATCCCAATGTCTCCATTTGGACCAAAAGAACTACAAAGTCAATACTAAGTAAATAGTGGTAATGGCTACTGGTAGATTTCGTAGGAACTCTAAATGTTAAATGTCAATAGTAGATAACATTCGATGGGGCAAAATTGGCAAGTAGTGCTGGAGACATTGTCAATACCAAAACAGTATTGTTTCTCTGACGGCATTTACTGCAGGGATGTGTCTCCATGTCAACACTTTGTGTAACATCAATTCAAATGTCCCCAGTTTTAGTTCAGTACTGAAATAGTGAATATATAGAGACAACTATTCTAGTATATATCTGGTGACATTGTCAACGAATGTGTCAACATATATGTATATCAATAGGCCCCGATTTGATCCCAATGTCTCCATTTGGACCAAAAGAACTACAAAGTCAATACTAAGTAAATAGTGGTAATGGCTACTGGTAGATTTCGTAGGAACTCTAAATGTTAAATGTCAATAGTAGATAACATTCGATGGGGCAAAATTGGCAAGTAGTGCTGGAGACATTGTCAATACCAAAACAGTATTGTTTCTCTGACGGCATTTACTGCAGGGATGTGTCTCCATGTCAACACTTTGTGTAACATCAATTCAAATGTCCCCAGTTTTAGTTCAGTGCTGAAATAGTGAATATATAGAGACAACTATTCTAGTATATATCTGGTGACATTGTCAACGAATGTGTCAACATATATGTATATCAATAGGCCCCGATTTGATCCCAATGTCTCCATTTGGACCAAAAGAACTACAAAGTCAATACTAAGTAAATATTGGTAATGTCTACTGGTGGATTTCGTAGGAACTCTAAATGTTAAATGTCAATAGTAGATAACATTGGATGGGGCAAAATAGGCAAGTAGTACTGGAGACATTGTCAGTAGCAAAACAGTATTGTTTCTCCGACGGCATTTACTGCAGGGCAAGGCTCAAGGCTCATATATACAAGTAAACGCATGACTACAACAAATACAACAAGCCAAAAACAACATAGATTTTGTTGTTGGATAATAAGTTTTTTAATGCCAAAATTTAAAACAACAATTCGACAATTCAGAATAACAACAATAATTTAACATTAGAAAACTTAAACAAATTTTGAACTAGAACAAAATTTTGAAAAACAGCTGAAGAGTTGCCGGCACTTGTTATAATTACACTATGCCAAGGCTCATATCATAGTGTAATAATAACAAGTGACTGCAACTCGTCAGCTGTTTTTCAAAATTTGTTCTAGTTCAAAATTTGTTTTAGTTTTCTAATGCCAAATAAGCCAAAAACAACGTAGATTTTTTGTTGGATAAACAGTTTTTTAATGCTAAAATTGAAAACAGCAATTCGACAATTCAGAAAAATTAGAAAACTTAAACAAACATTGAAGTAGAACAAATATTGAAAAACAGCTGACGAGTTGCAGTCAATTTTTATTATAACACTATGATAGTTACAAACCATAGAAACGTTTTATTATTATTTTTATATTTACCTTGCAAACAGTTTTAAACATTCAAAACCA
This sequence comes from Stomorhina lunata, assembly GCA_933228675.1. Lineage (NCBI taxonomy): Eukaryota > Metazoa > Arthropoda > Insecta > Diptera > Rhiniidae > Stomorhina > Stomorhina lunata. The sequence continues at coordinate 70,326,618 of OW121744.1, forward strand.
CTTTTTTAACAACTTACGAGTACCTTAAGGGGCTGTTCACATATTACGTAACACTCTTAGGGGGGATTATGACTTTTGTTACGGTAGCGGTATTCTGTATGCGTATTTCTATTAAAATGTATTACACAGGGGGGAGGGGGTTAAAAGTCTGCGAAAATAGCGTTACGTAATATGTGAACAGCCCCTTAAGGTAATTATAATTTCAACGAATTTTATTCATATCACAGTGATTCAACAGTTTTGACATCTGAACGAAACTATATGCACTTGAAACTAGAAGCAAAGTGTAGTAAAACTGCATACTCAGTATTTCTCAACTGAGTACACAGTTTTACTAAACCCAACCTCAGGTTTCAGATGTATATGATCTCATTCAGATGTCAGAGCAAAAGTGTCAATTTGTACCGCAGTGTATTCAATTATGGGGAACTGCTTCTACCTCAGACATTGCCAGATTACAGAAAAGTAAACACATCTCTTAAATTTGACACCTAGCGCCCCCTTCCTCTTCTGTTATCCTTGACTCCCAGTGGAGAATTGGGCCTCAACCATTCTTTTGACTTGAGGCAACATTCAGTTTGGCATAATAATGTTGTTAGTTCCTCGTACGGTACATAAGAATTACTGAGAACTCGATTGAGATGAAATTTCATGGATTTGACACCTGCTTTCCAGATGCCGAGGAAGTTTGGTGAAGAAAGAAAAATGTAACGCCATTGAATTTGATAATTCGACATCTCATTGTAGGTAAAAGCGTAGTTGTTCTGAAGAAACTGATACAATTCCTTGAGCTGCTGATAACATCCGATGAAATTGGTTCCGTTATCTATGTAGATATGATTTTTTTCACCATGACATGAAGTCAAACGTCTAAGGGATGTCAAAAAGCTGCTGTTGAGAGCTCTGTTACCGCTTCGAGGTTTATTGCTTTGATATTTACTCGTAAACATATGAATACTGCAATCCGGCACTTACAAGATTTGGAGCCGCGACCTTTCCAAGAACGAATTAACATAGGACCAGCAAAATCTATACCAACGTGTATAAATATTGACCCTGGCTGCACGCGATGATTTAGCAGTTCGTTGTTGGTGTGGGATCTGACGATATCACATGCATGTTGTGCATTTATAAACAGTGCGTTTTATGATAAGAGTTACATTCGGTATCCAATACTTCAAAACAAGGAGATAGTACAACTGCCTTGGTCCAGCGAGAAGATTATTTATATGGTAGTGATGTACTAATAATCTTGTTAAATGACTATCCTTGTGTAGAATATAAGGATGTTTTTGATTATAGTTTATGTTTGCATTTTGGCGATAAAGCTTTATTTGATGATAAAATATTTATTTCAGGTTTGAAGGTTTACTTTCTTTCTAGAACAACGTCGTCAGAAATTTCGATTATTGATGTAGGTGCCATGATGTTAGTCTGTAGAATATGTGGACCTTTCCACCATAACTTCTTGTTAAGTAGGTCATATGATGATATTCCTCTTGTGGCTTAATCGGCTGGGTTTTGCTTTGATGGAATGTGATGCCACTGACAAGCAGGCAAATGTATGAAGTGCGGTAAGCAATGAACGTTTTCCAACGTCGACGATGATCACTGTTCCAAGTCAGTACCACCGTTGAGTCTGGAAGAGAGATTTGTTAATTTGGTGACACTATTGATTTTGAAGTAAGTAAAGACGTTAAGACTGCTTTTCTCAGTTTTGGAGCAGTCAATCATGGTATCTGTTGTAACTACCCTGTCCTCGGAATTAAAATTCGATGACAATTTACGTAAGTTAAATCCTGAGTTGGATAAAACTGAATAAAGTGACGAACGAATGAAAATAGCTGCCTCAATGTTGGGAAATCTAGACATGTTTTCATCGATATAGAATTTGTCTGCATCAGACTTGAAGGAAAGTCTAAACATATATCTTCCATCCTCTTGCCAATGAGTATTTTTTTGTTATGCTTTTCAGTCATCTCTTCTGGGCTAAGATATTTTACGTCATATTGACAATCCTTCATTTCCCAAAACCTTTGTATTTGTGCATCAACATTTTCGAATACGTGAGCAATGAACGTCGATTGCTGAGGCTCGTTATCATTGCCAATGACTATCCAACCAAATATGGTGTTTGAAGCAATTCTAGATCCAGATGGGTAAGTTACATTTCCTTCTAGCAAATTATAATTGTTACCTTTTAGTTTTAATGTTAATATATTTATTAAGGACTCACTGTCTAAAGCTCTTTCGTTCCTATTGGAAAGAAAGTTGTTAAAAGTTCTCTCTCTCTCTCTTCGTTAAGAAGTTAATCTACGCTTGTCAAAGTGATCCCCAAAAGAAAATTAGTGATGTAGATCAGTGCTTGAAGACAACTAAAACCCCGAATTAAAATATTTTGTGTTTTTTACTCTTTCCCGAAAACAATTTATTGTCACTTGGAACCGAATTCCAAGTGACAAAAACAAGTTTTTAATCTTATATATTTCTTGAAGGAAAAGTGAATATTTTACATCTCTAGATTCCCAATAATCCACAAAATTCAAAAAACGCTAGTAAAAACATTAAAAAATAAAAGTAAGCATACATAAAATTGTATAAAGTGCTCATTACGTGAAATAAAAATTTAATGTAAATGTTATGAACTCTGTGAGAACTGTTTCCTTGAATTAACCTTAAAAATTTTATAAAATTGAAAATAAAATCCACAATACCATAAGATTTAAGAGTGAAAATATTTTCACCATATTGAATCGAAGTATTCAAAAATACATGATAAACATTTTAAAAACTAGAAGTTAGGCATATTATAAAAAAAAATGTTTTAAAAAAATTATTTGTGAAAAACTTAACGTTAAAAAAATTTAATTTACATATTCTGTATAGAATAATTTCCAATACAAAATATCATATTGAATATATTTTTACACCGAAGAATTTTTGAAAAATATTTTTACATCGAATGTATTCTATGCAGAATTTTTACATCAAATAATTTTAATATAATAAGGTTACTACTATTGAATTTTTTATTTATTGCGCTAGTGACATTTTAAATAAAATCTTCTCTAATTTAAAACAATTTTCAACATTTTAGTTTCTTTATAAACTTAATAAAAATAACTTTTTCGATCGCTTTCAGTAGAGAGAGAGAGCGACTCTCTTATTTTCGAAATCTTGATCTTCGATCTGAAATCTATCTCTCTTGATATACTTATTTATGTAAATTTACTATACAAATCCCTTTAAGATTAAAAATATTTCTGTAGCTTTTGAGGAGTGTTAATTTTATACTTTTCAGAATAAATATCAAAAGTTTGTTGGATAGAATAATAACTCCTTCCCTCTCTTTTCTAAACAAGAAAATACTAAATCAATCAATTTATATATTTTAAACCCTTTTTCCCGTTTTAGAGCATTAACCCATTGTGACAACAACGTCGCTAACTTTGCCTTGACACTTTTAGAGGCTTTTTGTTTTTATATTATATTTGAAAAATTCTTTGTTGCAAAATCTTAGATCCCAATTTTTATGTCGGAATTAGAGACCTTTATACATGCATCCCATCGCGTTGTCGAATTTAACGCATATTTTTGGAGCTGTCCTACGACGAGCACACTATTCATATTTTAAACTTCAAAAATACGAAATTGTTCACCTTTGCGCACTTCTTATGACCATCTGCTAGATAGGATAAGCTCTATAGAGGAAGATATTAACCTGGAAAGTGTTAAAAAAAAGTTTTATGTAGCTTACTGTACCCATCTCAAATGTCTCTCTAAGGCTAATGAGCATTTAGAAGCGTTAAAGACACATTCATCTGATTATTTGGTACACAATACCCTGCAATGACCCAAATAAATATTTCGCCCTGCGATATGGAAAATTTCTTAGGAGATAATGACTTTTGGCCGGGACTAATTTACAGCCCTATATGGTGGACAGGATCACATTCCTCCCCGTTGAAAAGCTTTGTCATCTCCATGAAATAGTGAAATCTTATCCGTTTACAAATGATGGTTTTCAAATGGCTCGGAAAAACTGGAGGATCGTTACGAAAATTAAAGGGTCTCGCTAATATTTCGAAGGAGCCTGGCCCGAGTATTGCTTGCTCCAGATTGATACATACAATTGGTATGTCATTTTTGTGTACCTACTTATGCTCAACATGTTTACCCGACACAATATTTGCGAAATAGCTCCGTCTTGCCAACCTTTCTGACAAACCGTTTACACACATTAGAGTCCGTTAGTGACATACGATCTAACATCTCCGAATTTCCCCAAAAAACCCAAACAAAGTAAAACAGACAACTTTCGTGATTTTCGTAAGGTGAATTAATTTCAGACAAATGTGTCATCGAACAATACCAAATGTTCTTTGTATCATGATACTTACCCCCTACGTTTTTGCTCTACTTTCCTGCGTATGACGGTCGAAAGCTTTACAACTGTCAAGTCCTAAAACCGTTGCACAAATTGTCTAGCTACGTGTCATGAATTTTAAAAATATAAAAGTTCTTATGTCTGCTCTGTTTGTAAGTTGAAAAATCATTCACTTCTACATCGGCCCTTTTCATCAGTGTTAAATCAAAACTCTCAATTGAGCTCGACACCCCCTAATAAAGCGTCTAATGTTGGACATTTATCTCTAACCCCTCACATTCAACACAATATCCTCAACCATCGACCTCATCTGAGGCCGCAAGAATCCGTCAATCCTTTTCTACTCATATCCAACCCACTCAATCGGCTAGTCATATCCAACCCACTCAATTGGTACCGCCTTGGTCAAAATTAGTGTTGAACGTTTTAGTTACCCAGTAAGAGCTCTTATAGATCATGCATCTAAAGCATCATTTGTATCAGGATCTCTCCAAAGAAAGTTATTATTGACTCCAAAGTCAGAACTTCTTTATATTTACAGTCATGATGCCAACTCCACCCCGCCGCCTTAAAATCAACTGTGAAAGCTATTTTTTTCGATATTAGCATCAATACAGAATCTCAAACCAATAACTCAAATAATCCAACGTAAGCATAAAGATTGTCGCTATTGTGATCAAGAGCATCCACTGCAGAAGTGCTTTTGTTTTCGGCGACTTGCCCATTATCATATGGTAAAAAAACTGAAGAAGTCGAGACAGGTGCAAAGTATGCACAATGAAAAGAAAACCCCAAATCACACGTCAAGAAGCACTACCAGAAGCAGTTTTCAACCCGTTCCAGTCTGCCTTATGTAACTAAAATTAGGGATACTACACAACTACCAAGTACTCCGAATGATGCTCTATATATCGTTATGAACGTCTCATCAAAAAACTAATACTTAAAATTTTCTATTTATAATATTTTATGAATTTTATAATAAATTATAATGCATATTATAATAATCTCTTTATATACCAAACTTATATTGTTAACCTATCGTATATTATATTTAAGGATAGTATCCACAGAATTTGCATAAAAAATGTACTATTTTTGAATCTATTATAAACTTTAAATTTCTCTTTAATACTTTCCACTTTGTCTACTTTTGGACTTTGCAATTCCTGAAAAGTTGGCTGTTTATGCATACACTTTTTAATTTTATAATTGTTATCTTTTAGTTTTAATGATAATATATTTATTTGGGCCCACTGCGGATTTAATCTCTTTTTGTTCCTATTGGAAAGAGGGTTGTTAAAAGCTCTCTCTCTCTCTTCGTTAAGAAGAGTCATTCTACACTTCTCAAAGTGATCACAAAAAGAAAATTACACTCAAACCTCGTTTTATGCAAATTTATGCGATTTTGAAATTTTTAATTTTTTTTTAAAACGTTTATATTTCCGCTTGAACGATCATTAAAAATTCATCAAATTCCTATCAAGAGTTACAAAAAGAGTTTAAAAAATCAACATCACAAAAACTGATGACAAATTATTTTTAACAAGTTCCCAAGGAGAAACAACTGACCCAAAACTGATGTTTCTTTTAGCCAAATTGAGAACATCTGTTGTGATAAAAATTGTAATTTACAAATAGTAGCGTTTGTTTGCTATAGTGATAATTCTAATTGTGAGATATACATTATTTTTTCATTGTAAATATTTTTTTCTTAGGTATGTGCTTAATACTTTTTTAAGCACTTTTGTTTGAGTTTTAATGCTTTTCTTCGAGTTTATGCGTTTTTTTTTAAATTCAGGAACGAATCACCAGTTTTATGCTATTTTCTATGGAACGGATCAATCGCATAAAACGAGGTTTGAGTGAGTGATGTCAGTCAGTGGTTGAAGACAACTGAAGAGAACAAGGTATTTGTTAAACAACGAATTACTGAATAAAATTGAAACTTATGTAATTAAAATATTTTGTGTTTTGTAACTCCGTTTTTAGTCTCGAAAATGATTTTTTCGTATACACTTTTTTCTTCATCCTCACCCGAACAGTAGGCATATACATCGGTTTCTATGTTTATATCGATGCAAATTTTCTTGAAATAAGCAGGGAAGCCAAGATCGAGGTTTTAGAAGAAATCTAAGTTTTGATAGTATGTGATATTAGAAATTGGGTCAAACTAGAAAGACAAATATTGTTCTTTAAGTTCTGATTTCGTACATTTCGACATTTTCGATCTTTGAACGCAAGCATCAAGGATTAGAGCTGATTGTGCTTTAGAATCTACTAGAGCGCGACAGGGTTCTAGCGTATTGTTATTATCACGGACTAATACGAGTATGATATCTGTAGGCAAAAGTGTTGTTTGTTGTTTAAATGGTTGACTGGAATTAATAGTGACGGAGGAAGTATTTTGGCGATTTTAAGGTTGTGTACATAGTAATCAATGATGGACAAGATTGTGCAAATCTGTTTTACTTCTGTCTATTAGAATGGTTAAACTCCTGAGTTTCTTCCAGTTCCTGTATTCGTCTCTTCAAAAACTTTTACAACTGAGCAATAGAGTGCCAATATCCTATATGGGGAATATTTTTTGAAGAAATACGTTTCCGGCCAACCCCCAGATATGTTCGAAATTCTAAAAAATAAACCCTTAAAAATTAAGGTCAATCATGTCCATGGCCCGCCCAAAATTTAAATTTTAAAATTTGTACTGAAATAATGTTGTTTACAAAAAGTATATTATTTTTCGATCCCCTCATGCGCCCAATTTTTTTGTTTCTATATTTTGATGTCAACACTAAAATCCATATTTGAGAGAAGGATAAAGAATTAATGCTTTTTGAGATGTCCTTAAGTCAAGGACATAATTGATATTCATTTTTCTTCAATACATGATAATTTTATTTATGGAAAGAACATACACTCAGAAAATTATAACAGTAACTGACTGTATTTTGTTTTAAAAATTTTCAGTTGAATCGTTTTTAAATGAATAAACATTTGAAAATATATGAAAATCTAATAATAACTGATTTGGTTATTTATTTAAAAAAACAAACTACACAAAATTATTGATAATCAATTACAGTTATTAATTTTAGTTATTTTCTTTTCTGTGAAATTTAAATAATTACTTATATAAAAAAAAAACTTTGAAAATTAAAAAATCAAATCATAGACGCCGGCAAATTATTTGTTAACAAAAATTGAAAAAAAAATTATTTGAAGTTTTTTGTAATACTGAAATATTTAACAAAAAAGAAGGTAAGTAAATTTCAACGTTTTGTGATTTTTTAAGAAAAACTGTTCTGCAAATCACGTCCATGTGAAATTGGTCCATAGACATTACGACACTACATTCGATAACAAATTCCGTAAGATATATTGCAATGGACAATTAATTGGTGTCATAATATCCATGGACATTCTAAAACTTCCCTTATCTAACATGCAAACATATTTACAGAGAAAGCATTTGCAGGTGCCCAGAATCTTTCTTCAACTAGACAGGTTTTACTCCTACGATTGTGTACATGCTTAAAGGTAAGCTTGTTCTTATATATTAAAAAAAAAATACTAATAAAAATCTTTATTTAGGTTTACGCAAAACAAAAGTTCCAGCATCCCGGGTATGTTACTTTTTTTGGTTTATTTTATAAAAATTTCAATATTTGTATGTACATTTATTTATTAAATAAATAACTGAATTATCATTAAATTTCACTGAATTTGGACCTTTATTATTTTGGCAGTCGAAAAATTTAAAACGAATGAAAAATCAGTTAGATTTAAAGAATTTTACAGTTAGTTTGTTGGTAGTTAAAAAATTGAAAATAACGGAAACTTTCGTTCATTTTGAAAAATTTTGTAGGTTATTTTTTGTCAGTCAAAAAAATGAAAATAACTGAAACTTTAGTTCGATTTGAAAAATTTGATAGTTATTTTTTTGATAGTCAAAAAATTGAAAATAACTGAAAAATTAGTTTGATTATACAATTTGCTAGTTGTTTTTCGGCAGTTCAAATTTTGGAAATTAATTTTAAAATATATTTAATTATACGGAGATTTAAAGTTATTTTTTTAACATTCAAATTTAAATGAATTTTTCTTCGAATTTGAATAAAAATGCAGTCAACCGGTTTTTAAATAAAAATTCATTTATTTCAAATTACATTTTCATTTATTTTTACCCACATAATATTCTGAGTGTAAAACTAAAGGATATACACTGTGTGGTTCAGTGAGTGTTCCAAAATTTTTGATTTGACTCAATAGGTATTTTTAGTTGTTACTTTTACTTTAATATTAACATTTTTTTTTCGCAAGAACTAACAACACTAAAACGTCCAAAATCGCACTTGTGATTATATACATGTTACTAATTAATGTTTTTTGCTTGTGCGATTTTGTTCTTTATCCTTAAGAATATATAAGGAAACACTTTTCTTAAGGACTTTTTCATATTTTTTTTCGTAAAAATTTTAGCCAGTAATTTATTCAGATTGCAGACATTCTTCCCTTTAATTTAATGTCCATATCGACGGTATTTCATATTTTCGGTATTACACCCAAAAATATTCTTTAATTTTATTAATGATGCCCATCCTCAAAAATTCAAAGTACTTAAGAGGTTGTGGGTTCGAATCCGGGCTCGGGTTCATATCATAAATTTTTATTTTTAATAATTTTATGATTTTTAAAAAAGATTAATAATTTTTAGGAATACTGAAAAAACTATGTGACACTTAGCTGTGTGGAATGCTTTTTTTTTAAATAATTCTGTAACTTTTGAACGACTAGAGATATTTGAATGAGATATTTGAAATCACTGGGTCGGGAGAGTGATTGATGGACCTTCAAAGTTGGCCACATCGGGTGTTCGACTTTTTTAAAAATTCGCCAAAAATCCATTTATGGATAGATTGAAAAGAAATTTTAAACTTAAGTTGTCTTTGAGAAGATCTACAAAAAATACGCTTACATGTGTAGGTTATCTCCTTTGGGTTTCGAGATATTTGGGTAAAAAGGAATTTTTGGGTTGATTTTTTACCTATGTTTTTAAGCTTTTTTTGATCTGGTGGACGCATCTGAGGACCAACAATTTTTTAAGAATATTCGTTAAATTTGTAATAAAATTCTATAAAATGTTTGTGCAAGTCGGTTGTAGATATCTTCTTTCGTTTGAAAGTTAAAAATATTCAAAGTTGAAACTTAAAAAAAATTTCGCTTTTTTTTAATTTTTCCCTAAAAGTTAGCTATATTTTTCACTAATAAAAAAATATTTTCTTAAGAAACATAAAAAGATTTTTAAAGCTTTTCAAAGAAAACATAATGAGAATGCGTATAAAAAAAATTTCTTGCTAATTCGACTTTTGGTCCTCGCACATCTCCAAAAAATGCCAATTTAAAAAAAAAAAAAATTTAGTTTAAACAAAAATTTTTCAAAAGGCAAAGCACCGATTTGAAAAAAAAATACAATGTTTATATTATCTGACATATCTGTTATTGATTAGAAAAGTTTTTTCTGAAACGCGCTGCAAATAGAGGCAGTGTTGCCATATTTGTAAAAAATTCATTTTTTAAAACCCCTTTTTCCCGAGTTGGGAATTGGGGAATTTTTCAGTTAAAATTGGGAATTTTTTTAGTCTATTGCCTTTAGATCTTTTTGATCTATATAACTACAAAATTTCATTGTGATATCTTTATCCATGTCATTTCTACAAAATATCAAATATTGAAATTATTTTCCTTAAAAAAGTAGAAAAATAATATTTTTTTGTTTTACGATACAAAGTGTAAAAAGATTAACTCACCTCAAAAAGATTTTTACATACTGTTCATCTCCTGGTCTTTCCCAATCCAATGATACTAAACACGTACATCAAACTATAATACATAGCCTTTAAAAGCTCTGTCGGTAGCACAGTGGGCTCTACAGTGGGATAAAGTTGCCTACCTCGGGTATATAGAACCTTTGGGTCCGTATAACTTTCGCCAATTGGGTCCGATCTAAAAGACTTTTATGTTTTCGAAAACTTCTTAAAAAAATTAAGAAAAAAACATGCTTACTTTACTACCTTATCTCTTATAGTTTACGAGATATTTGAATCCAATTTTTTTTTTGCTTTTTATGGTATGTCTTCTGGCCTTTTATTAAAATACTGCAAGATTGCTAATAAATTTCTAAATGAACTGGAAGAAAAATGTTTTTTATTTTGTAAACTTAATAACACAGACAAATTCTTCAAAGTTTGTGTACCGAAAAAAGCGTGAAAAATTATTTTTTTTTTTTTTCAAAAAAAAGTAATATTATTTTTTCAATATTTTTGAAAAATTTTTTCAAAAGACTCAATTCGTTTTTTACATTTTCTAAAAGGCTGGACTTAAGGGATCAGTATAAACTATATTTCTAAAAATTTTGGACATGCACCCTACAACCAGCGGTAGTCGAAAATCAGTCATTTTTTAACAAAACTTGTGTTCTTTGTGACTGCAAACAAATTGTTTATTTTATTTCAAAACTTTTTTTTAACAAAATTGTATTAAGTATAATGTTCTTAAGATCTGTGCAAAAATCTGATAGAGCCCGGCTATTAATCGGGTCACACAGGCCGCTTTTCTAAACAAACTCAAATTTGCGAAAAGCATACACTTCTGTATTCAAAACTTTTAATTTACATTTCAGAACTTGTTCCGAAATTTATATTTCTGAATTTCGCATACACAGGTCCATACTATGTACAAAAAAATTGTCGTAATACCTTGTTTAGTTTTAGAGATTTTTGCGAAAAATTACAAAGTAATGTTAAACAAGTAAGAGTGTTATATTCGGCTTTGCCGAATCTTATATACCCTTCACCAATGGTGTTCAAATAACAAAATTTTTATGATTTTATTCAATGCTTTATGCCAAATTTTGTTTAATGGTGTTTTTAGAAACTTTTAGAATAATAAATATATTATTTGTAAGAGAATTTATATATATTTTAACATAACTTGTGTGTGAATTACGAATATATCAATATTTGTCTAAAAATAGATCCATTAATTTTGCAATATTTCAGTAGCTTATGCAACTCAATCAGAACGTTAGTGTAAATGTTTTATTTTCTATCCTGTTTGTTAAAGAAGTGTTTATACATATCTGTGTAAGTATATATCACGTTTAGTTATACTATTAGTTGAGCATAAAGACGTTGATCCGAGTGCAGAAACATTTGGAACAGCGAAACATATTGCAAAATTTAACAATTATAATGAACTTTACAAGTTATACGCAGCTGTATAGCTTTTAAAAGGTACAACACATAATATCGAAAAAATTACCATAGCGAAAATAGGAATACAACGCACATTGGGGTTTTTGATGCCTAAACTGGGAATCAAATCGTGGAAGATTTTCTGGTTTCAAATTTTAAGTTTTTTTTTAATAGATTTCCTTTAAAAAGTAAAATTAATCCATTTTTTAATATACATCATTCGAATTTGTTCTTTTTTATAAATTAAGGTACATAACCTTAGGTTGTTTGTATGAAAATATTATTTTTTTTTTGTTTCGAAGAGTGTCGGCCGGATTATTGTGTCATTTGGTGAGAAACATTAACCCTGAAAATTTGAGCCAAATTGGAAAACGTAAATACGTGGCGCCCATGCCCTAAAGTTGAAAAATGCGTTTACAAGGGAGAAAATGGGTATTTTTTCGGGTTTTGCTAAATGTAAGTTATTTGGACTATCTTTTATGAAAAAGTGAGCATTTATTTGCAATATTGACTTAGTAGGCATTTACTTGAACTTATAAATCGCTCAAGCTGTTTTTGAGCGTCTTTTCCGCTTATTTTATGTTCTTAGACAACTTTACGAAAAAAATGCTTTTCTAAGTAATAAAATATAAAATTTTGTTAAAATTGGTTCCTCAATAACGCATGAGATTTTATTTCTTTCTATGCTTTTAAAAAATTTTGTAAAACGAATTTTGGAAATTTGTATTTCGCACGAATGCATTATGCATAAAACGCAAAAAAAGAACGCAGCTTATATACCCTATTCCCGTACCGTGACTTAAAGTCAAAGAATTTCTGGAAAAGTAGCCCTTTTTGATTTAAGAAAAAATGTTAAATGTTTTCACAACCAGAATTTTTCATTATTTCTAAAAGATCTCTCCGAGAAACAAAAGTATTCAAGTTTGTACCTAATAAAGAGTGTTCTAAAAAAAATATGCATTTACCATTTTAGACAAAATTTATCCATAGTGCAAGAAATAATTTATTTTTTGATCAAGTTAGTTTCTATAGATATGTCAGGTACATTATTTTAGAAATTATTAATTTTCAATAGTTATTTCAATCAAAATGGACTGCGAAAAAAAAGTTCGTGAAAATATAATTAAAACTTTTCAAAAAAATCCGTCATGGACTTTTAAAAAAATAGCTAAAAATTTGAAAGTTGACCCTCGAACGGTTTCTAATCTCATCAGACGGTATAAGGAAAACCTGAGCATTGAAAGAAAACCTGGATCAGGGAGGAAAAAAGGTCCTACAGATATTGGTAAGGCAAAAGAAGTCGAGCGACTCTTTCGAAGAGCGCCTAACACTTCTTTAAGAAAAGCAGCTCGTACGGTGAAATGTTCCACGAATTTTGCACATATAGTCAAAGCTTATGCTGGACTGAAAACATACAAAGTCCAAAAGGTTCCAGATCGCAATGCTATAAAGAACTTAGAAGCAAAAAAACGAGCGCAAAAATTGAAGTCTGATTTTATAAAAAAATACACCTGTTGTGTGATGGATGATGAAACATACGTACTGGCAGACTTTTCTCAACTTCCTGGTCAAGATTTTTATGTTGCTGATAAATGGGGCAATGTTCGGCAAGAGTTTCGCACAAAAAAACAAACAAAATTCCCTAAGAAGTTTCTCGTGTGGCAAGCTATTTGCAGTTGTGGCAAAAGAAGTAAAGTATTTGTGGCATCTGGCACAATAAACACAGAAATTTATATAAAGGAGTGCCTACAAAAACGGTTCTTACCCTTTTTAAGAGAGCACAGAGTGACTACATTTTTTTGGCCCGATTTGGCATCATGCCATTATGGAAAAAAGGCACTTGAGTGGTACTCAAAGAATAATGTCATTTTTGTACCACGAGAGGCAAATCCACCTAACTGTCCAGAACTTCGGCCTGTGGAAAGGTATTGGGCTCTGGTAAAAAAGGAATTGAAGAACACAGGGAAGATTTCCAAGAACATGTCCGATTTTAAGCGCAGGTGGAACACATGCTCCAAAAAGGTATCAGAAGCAACTGTAAAATCTTTAATGAGAGGGTTTCCGAAAAAAGTCGATAATTTTGCAAAACCCGAGTACTAAGTAAACATTTTAATGCTAAATGATTTTGTATAATATGTCATTATATTTGCGTATTTTGTAGAGTTTTTATATTAAAAGGTTTGATTTTTATTTAAGAAAATCCAACTACAAATTTTATTTAGAGCACTCTTTATGCAAAAGAATTATGCGGATCAACAAATATATTTGCTTTTTTATTTGTTATGTGCAAAAACGTGCAAAACAAATTTTTTATAATATTTTCCAAATTATACGGAGTTTATGGAGAAAAAAGAATTGTTACCAAATTTTGCTAAATTCACAACTATTTTTCTATATATATTACCAAATTTGCCAATTTATAGGTCTTCACGAAAAAATATTTTAAAACTGTTAGTATCAGTTACACTTAAAATATAATAACACAAATATAATCTTAATAACCTGATGTTATAGGCTCCATAACTTTTCTTTACATTTTCATTTAAGAAACAGCAAAAAATTAATTTTGAAAATGCAAAAAATTTAAGTTTTTCACAAACATTTACAAGTCATCAAAAAACGTTAACTTTGAAAACGTGTGGGAATATAACTGTAGTTGCTAGAGACATTTTTTTGGAGCTGGTGTTGCAGAATTTTGTAAACTTTTACCTAATATACAAAAATATTCGGTACCGACGAATTACATTTTTCAATTAATTCCCATTTTGGGTATGAAAAACCCCAATGTGCAACGGTTAAAAAGAAGCCTTTCAATTTAAACTGCAGGCAATATAGGTAAAAAGTAAACACGTCAGCCCATTCTGTCAAACGTTCGTTTGCAATGCTTAGGATAAAGAAAATCCTCACCAAAAACAATTGGAACACAAGCACGATACCATAGCACACTCAATTAGAGAAAGCGATACAAAATCTATATGATTTTAAGTGATAAAAATGTGAAAGTGATCAAAATGTGAAAACAAAACTTTATGCTTTTTCTCATTCTATTAGATGATCTAACGTACGTCTCTTTAGGGCAAGAACGTTTTTTATTTTAACAAATGCAAAGATAATAAAAAAAGCCAATCTAAAAAGAATCAAAATACGATCGTGAGGCTTTAGATTATGCAAAGTAGAAGTGGAATAAAAGTGATCGTGCTATTTAATGGTTCCTGAATAAAGTTAACCAGTAAAATACTGAATTAGGATTTTTTTTTATAAATCAAGAAGTTTTCCCTGCAGGAGAGCATAACTCCTAAGCTCGTTTGGGCAGACATAGGTCGGATTCTGGATATATACTATTAGAAAAGGAATGTGACTCCTAAGAAAATGCAAGCAGATGTCTAGACACCAAAGAACAGACAATCAAATAACAACATTAAGCATAAGTTCATTGTGTGGTTAGAGCCAGAGTTTAGGGAATCAGAACGTGATAGAGATACTTTAGTCCATTCAAGCATATCCTATATTTGCCACAAATAAGTAAACTACTTATACATCACAGCGTCATGTACCCAGAATATCAGCGAGAATTGCTGCTGAAGGCATTTAACGTTAATACTACAAATTGAATAAAAAAATAAATAAATGAAAAAGACAACTAGAAATAATGAAATAAGTCATAATCTTACGCCATCAACAAGTCGATATTTAAAATATGATCTATGAGTACATATGCGTAGAGTTCTGATACAATTTGTTGGTTACTAAAGGTCTATTCGTTTACTTTCCAGTAAAAGTCCAGTAAGCTGAGTATTTACTGAGTAAATGAACGAATTTACTCTCACCAAATCATTTGTACAAGAAAAGTAAACGAACAGAAAATTTGTAAAAATCCAGTAAGAAAATCAAAACAATAAGAAAAAAACAATAAAAAAGGCAATAAATAAATAAAAAAATGACCTAAGCTTTTAATTTTTAATTAGTTATATACTTTTTAACTTTAATTTAGTTAATTTTATTTCTTTTACTTCAAATTTTTAACTTAATAAAAATTGCGGCAAATTTTCAACTGCCTGTTTTTCTTTTGTTTACGTTTTTTATTCATGTTGTTGTTGTTACTGAACTTTTACAAGCAAAAATTTTCCCCGTAACATTTTGCAAATACTCAGCAAATAAACTGTCACTTTTTCTCAAAAATTCTCTCTGTTTACATTTCCCCTCTTACTGAGTTTTGGGTAAACGAACGACTTTCCGTAATATTTTGTAATATTTTGTAATAATTTGTACAAATTTTAACGTAAACGAATGAATCTTAAATGAAACTATTAAAAAAACTAAATTTGGTCAGGTAACTTGACATTTCTGTTTAGCACAAAATGTTACCTCAGATGACTATAAATACATATTTTGTAAAAAAGACCGATTAAAGTAAAGGATTTAAGAGCATTGAAAGAAAAATTTGTAGCGTCTAGAATATCATTCATGCAAGTAGTATTTTTGGAAGACAATGTGCGGTTAGAAAAACAATTGTGAATGCTTCCTGTTAAAATAGTTAACATACTTTCTTGATTTGATCAAGTTCTGAAGCGAAAATTAGAATATAATAACTATTATTTAATGAGTAAAGTATTACACCAGATAAAAATAGTTGCTTAATACTGAATTATATATAACTATGATATAAAAATTCAAAGTTAAAGAACTGAAGTTAAAATTTTATCTAGTTTGAAGTATCATTGAAGATTTTATTATTGAACAAGAAGTAGTTTATGTTATATGCTTTAGATTGTTATAAAGTTAGATAAATACTTCAGAAATAATATTTGGAAAGTATTGTTTTTTTTCAATTTGGCAAGCCTTTTGTTCTTAGGGTATACTTAGACTCTTAAATTGATTGATATTGTATATAGATTTTGAAAGGATATTTTCAAAATTATTTTTTTCAATTTAATTATGTTGTTTTTTGTGTTAATCACGGAAATATTACCTATATTTTGACATGTTAAACTTACATAAATTGGACCTAAAATACATTTAAAAGTAAAACGCAAAAGTTCTATATTGTTCAAAATTTTGTATCCTGATTTCGGTGTCTTAACTTTATATCTGGTAACTAACAAATATCACAACATTTTAAAATACGTGTATATCTTTTTCTTATAGGAAAAGCACATGGTTAATCTTGAATGTCTGTGAATTTAGTAGGCAGAATTAGTACCAATATATACAATTATATATAATTAATATATTAACCTATAGGTTCAGTTAGATTTTTATACATATGTATATGTATGGTTTTGAACGTATACCATTGTAATGAGTTGTATTTTGCATAATTCATAAAAAGATTACCTACAATTTAATATAAATATACTTATTATATGTCGCAAATAATGAGCAATCACTATGTTCAAAAGTCATACCACTATTTTTAGACATATGTACATCGTATTTCCGTCTACTGAAATCAGGTTTGTGTAGCTCCTGGATGGCATACCGACATAAGTTAAATATTGGATGTTAATAGTGTTCTATGAAGTTTATTATCAAATTTCAATATACATTTCTATTAACACCTGAGATATAGCCAAAACTCGAAATTCGATGCCGAATTAAAATTTTATATTTTCTTTTAAATCATATTTGTTTAATTTGTATAAAATTCTTCAATTTGTTTAAAATTCCTCAATTTGCGGATAGTATACTGACATGAATAAGATGTCAGATCTTAGGAAATCCACTAAAGCAAAACGATATTAAATATCATCAAAATCGGTATATAACAATCTGAGATATAGCCAAAACTCCAAATTCGATGTCCCGCTAATTGCCGAATTTAAAATATTTTTTTTTTTTAATATACTTTTTTGTAAAAAAATACATTTTTTTTTGTAAAAAAAATCATTTTTTTTGAAGAAAGTTTTCTGAATTGTATATCAAATTTTAGGAAATCATTCAACGCAGAGCACTGTTGAATTTCATCGTAATCGGTATATCAACAACTCAGATATCGCTAAAGCAAAATATATCGATGTACGCAAATTGGCAATTTTAAAATTTAAAAAAAAAAACAGCATTTAAAAAAAAAAATTTTCGAATTATATGTCAGATTTTAGAAAATACTTCAACGCAGCACGCTATCAAATTTCATCAAAATCGGTCCATAAATACCAGAGATATCGACAAAATTCAAAATTCGATGAGAATTTAAAAAAATTTTTTTAAAAAATATGTAAATTTTAAAAAAATTTATTAAAATTCGTCAATTTGTACCCATCGAATTTTAGTATTTTGCCGATATCTCCGGTGTTTATGGACCGATTTTGATGAAATTTAATAGCGTACTGCGTAGGTCAATTTCCTAGAATCTGATATACAATTTATCTCGCTACACCCTCCAGGAGCTGCACAAACTTGATTTCAACAGACAGACAGACAGACGGACATGGCTAAATCGACTCTCCTGGCGATTCTGAGTCGATCGGTATAATTTTTATGGGTAATGAAAAAATTACAAACTGAATGACAAACTTATAATACCCTTTCACCTATTGGTGAAGGGTATAAAAATTATATTAAAAATTTTACGGAGTCAAATATCTCTTAATCTATAAGAGATACGGTAGTAAAGTAAGCATGTTTTTTTCTTAATTTTTTAAGAAGTTTTCGAAAACATAAAAGTCTTTTAGATCGGAAAGGTTCTATATACCCGAGGTAGGCAACGTTCTCCCACTGTAGAGCCCACTGTGCTACCGACAAATACGTTCTTAAACATTGATCTAAAAGCCTCACACCTCATCTCTTGACGTTCCAAATTTTGTCAAAATCCGTCTAGTAGTTTAGAAATTGCAGAGTTAATACCACTGTGCACCATCAACTTTATTTGCACACATTACTCTCCAATACTCAAATATTTAGCTTAAAATTGCTATGGGAGGCAAAGTTTTCAGAGCTTTTAAAGGCTATGTAATATAGCTTGATGTACGTGTTTAGTGTCATTGGATTGGGAAAGACCAGGATATTTTGTAGAAATGACATGGTTAAAGATATCACAATGAAATTTTGTAGTTATATAGATCAAAAAGATCTAAAGGCAATAGACTAAAAAAATTCCCAATTTTAACTGAAAAATTCCCCAATTCCCAACTCGGGAAAAAGGGGTTTTAAAAAATTATTTTTTTTACAAATATGGCAACACTGCCTCTATTTGCAGCGCGTTTCAGAAAAAACTGTTCTAATCAATAACAGATATGCCAGAAAATATAAACATTGTAATTTTTTTCAAATCGGTGCTTTGCCTTTTGAAAAATTTTTGTTTAAACTAAATTTTTTTTTACAAATTGGCATTTTTTGGAGAGGGCATGTGCGAGGACCAAAAGTCGAATTAACAAGAAATTTTACATTTTTATACGCATTCTCATTATGTTTTCTTTGAAAGGCTTTAAAAATCTTTTTATGTTTCTTAAGAAAATATTTTTTTATTAGTGAAAAAATATAGCTAACTTTTAGGGAAAAATTAAAAAAAAGCGAAATTTTTTTTAAGTTTCAACTTTGAATAGTTTTAACTTTCAAACGAAAGAAGATATCTATAACCGACTTGCACAAACATTTTAAAGAATTTTATTACAAATTTAACGAATATTCTTAAAAAATTGTTGGTCCTCAGATACGTCCACCAGATCAAAAAAAGCATAAAAACATAGGTAAAAAATCAACGCAAAAATTCCTTTTTACCCAAATATCTCGAAACCCAAAGGAGATAACCTACACATGTAAGCGTGTAGATCTTCTCAAGGACAACTTAAGTTTAAAATTTTTTTCAATCCATCCATAAATGGATTTTTGGCGAATTTTTAAAAAAGTCGAACACCCGAGGTGACCAACTTTGAAGGTCCATCAATCACTCTCCCGACCCCTCGTGGACCAGTGCTTTTGAAAACCAACTCGAGCTTGACTATCACAATGCCAAATTTCATTCAAATATCTCGAGTCGTTCAAAAGTTACAGAATTATTTCCAAAAAAAGCGTCCGTAAACCACTGTGTGCCAGTAATTAAGATCATCTATTTAACTGAATTCTTAAGCGAAATGGAAAACGAGAATTATGTTAACGCTCATTTCTATTTCACCTATGACCATATGATCGATTCAGTTAGACGAACTTATCCACCATAGTTTTTTCCTTTATGTTTTGTATCCCTATCCTAAAATTTATGATATGAACCTGAGCCCGGATTCGAACCCACAACCTCTTAACATAAATTCTTGGTTCAACTAAAATTAATTTCTTTCCATTAAATTGCATGGGCACCGCGATTTACATGTTTTCATTAACTGTTTCAAAATTTCTATTAACGTAAAAAGAATAAACAAAAACTTGTCAAAGACAAAAATTTGTCTTCATTACCAGCTGACAGTTGGTTAAAGTACGAAGTAAATGTAGATTAATAAAGGATAGGAAACATAAGGAAAAAACAATGGTTGATAAGTTATACACATGACCTCTGCTACCATGGACATATAGATTTTTTCTTGGGTGCAAATGGCTGTTACACCGTGATATATAGTTGAAAAAAAAGATCTAATAGGCAATTTACACTACTCTAAAATCTAGTAGATTTGATTTTAAATCTCAATAAAAATCTACACCGTTTACACTACATTTTTTGACGTGAGCTAGATTTCATAACAGAATCAGTTGACACAAATAAAACGAAGGAATTATGTATTTTCAAATAATGTTTGATTTTCAATTTATTTTTCTTTTCCATTCATGTTTTTAATTAAAATTTAGTTTAATATATTTATTTTATAATTTTTTCCGCAATAATAAGCTCACTTTTTTAATTTGTTTTGATTCCTTTTCAATTGAAATGTTATTTTGATTTACACAGCGTAGTATTTTTTAGTACTTTTGGAAAGAAAAACATGGTTGCATTAATAAGTATTACAAGATTTCAAGTATATTTTGCCAAAATCTACTTCGTAACTACATTTATTTTTGTATGAGAAATCTAGTCAAAGTCAACTAGATTTTGAACAAAATCTCGTAAGTACTAGATTTTGAGATGTAAATAAATGCCTTATAAGACAAAAAAAAAAAAAAAAACAGTTAAAGCTACAATTAAAATAAACAGGCATGAGGTTATAAAATCTTATATTGGACTGGTAACTCAATGTAGGCTACCATTTCATGTTTTAAATAGTGAATGTATGAGAAACGTTCTTAAACCTATATGTAAATAGTGCCTTGAAAAATTAAGAGAAAATGTTCACATTAAATGCGGACAATGCAAAAACACCATAAAGTCGGAACTAAGCAACAAGCTCTTTTTCATATAAATAGATAGTGCAACTAGACTAGAACGAAGCATTTTAGGTGTGAGCTTTCAATATTGTAAAAAAATAGCTCAGGAAATCTTGGCACTACTAAACAAATACGAGCTAAGTTTGCAACAAGTTATTGCTATAACTTCTGACAATGGAGCCAATACGCTTAAAACTTAAATCAATATGTCCCAATTACTATTAAAATGCGAAGAAGACAACGTTTTAAAAAATTTCGAATACAAATAAGTTTTAAAAGAGATCGAAAATGACTTTGACATAAGCGCAAGAGAAATAACAGTATGTAGATGTGCTGCAAATACTGGGCAGTTGGTAGCAATAGGCATTGTTAAGGATTCAAAAACCAAAGAGTTTACATATTATACAATGCAAAAATTTCTTAGAAGGACGTCAAATGGATTTCGATACATTTTTGATATGAACAATGTACGTGTACCACATGTTTATTGTCCGAAACGTTGGGGATCTACCTATAAAATGATAGGCGATTTATAAAATGCAAAGCCCTACACTCAGAAAAAAGACATTCACTAAATTTGAGGAAAAATAATTCCTTAAAAATAGTAACAAAATTTCCTTATTCAGAGTAAATTTTTACTCAAAACTAGGAAAAATTGTTACATTCTAGTAAAAAATACAACATTTAAATAAAAAATTTATAGTTCATATACTAAAAAATAGTTAACATTTTTCCATAGAAAAATTGGAAGAATTTTGTAAAATATTATTTATTTTAGGGAAAATTTTGTTAAAGACTAGTAAATATGTCCAAAATATTAGTTAATCACATCGTAAAACAAGGTAATATTGACTTAAGTTCAAAAAATTTGATTGAGTAAATGATTTACTCAAAAATAGTTCATAAAATTGAACTTACTTAAAATCTGGAAGTAGTTATCGTAAATTTAAGTTCATTATTTTCCTAATTACTAAAAAGTTATACTAAAATAAATAAATAAATAAATAAATTAGTTCAGATAAATTACAACATCCAATAGTATATAATTTTCTTATAATAAATAAAATTGTAATAATTTTTTAAAAGCTATATACTCATATTTAAGAAAATTTTCCTTTAAATTAGTTCAGATAAATCAAAATAAATCATGTTCAAATTTATGAAGTAATTAGGAAAATTTTTTTGTAATGAGTAAAATTGTACTAATTTCTTGAAAGTTATATACTTATATTTGAGAAAAATTTCCTAAAAATTAATTCATATATTGAAAAATAAATGTCAATAAATTATTTTCATTTATAGTTTCTTTTCAATTTAGTCCGTGCAACTTTTTTTACGTATTCGACAAAAAACGCGTTGCGTTTAAATATTTGTGTTCTAAAAAATATTTGTGCAAATAAAAAAAATTAAGTGCTACTAGAATTTGCATGAAAAAGTGTGTTTTGTGGCTTCTATCTTTGGATTCCAAAATAATGGAAGTTGGTTAATTCAAGTCATTTACTCTAACAGAAAATGTTTTTGATGAAGCACTGCATCTAAGGAGATGAACATTGTAAGCGAGAGGTATGTATAAATGAAATTAATGCAGTATATCGCAGTTTAATATTTTCTAGTAGTAAGGGTATTCGTTAGAACATTTCATTGTGTTGTGCATTTTTTTTAAGTCCGAAATAGAATTAGTATATCAGGATAATAATGTGGTCATATATATACTGAGCAGTTAAATATCATATATCTTAAAACGAGCAATAATTAAACATATATACATACATATACTATATGGAATGGCTTTCTCGATTTTAATAAAATTTTGACGGCGGTTCCATATAGATTGAATAAGAAGGAACTTTTGAAAATATTGCCGCTAAGAGGGTTAAACCGGGTAAAAAGAAAAAAAACGTTATGTCTCCTAAAGTAATAGGTGTAGAAACAAAATTTAAACAACGTTTTGAACAGCTATGAAAATAAGCGGACAGGTATTTGGTACATTTTTTTAAAGTATGCCCAATAGGGGGTAAAAAAGGTTAAAAATAAATTTTTTTTGTACTTTTCCTAACCCATTCTTATATTTTGAATAAACAAATATAGAAAAAATATTGAACACGCATTTGGAACTTTTTTGATTTCGGAGGGCAAAATGGGTAAAAAGGGCTAAAATATAACTTAACATCTCAAAAAGTAATATGATTAGAAACGAAATGTTAAACGCGTTTTAATAAATTGTACCGAATTCAATTGATACCAAAAAATTATATAGAACTTTTTTGAAATTAAAGTATTAGGTATTATTTTAAAGTATTAGGTATGAAAAAAAATTGTATTTTGATTAGCTGAAAAATTAAAAATACGAGTAAATGGTATTTTTCGGAAAAAAGGGCGAGCAGAACTAACAATGTGTGAAAAATATTTGTTATTTTTACTTTTGAACAAATGAACTTAGAAACAAAAAGTGTATCGCAATCGATTCAGAAAACGATTATATATTGATACTTCTTATTTAACTGCTCAGTACTCCACTATTAAGTGAACGAAAATGATTTCTTACTTACTTAAATGGCCTATAGTTACAACCTGTTTATTTTATAATTCCATGCGCATCTATCTTGTGGGCATATCCTTTTATCAAGTTTTGAAAGATTTTCTTCCACTTGGTCTTTCCACCGATGGACTTCTACGAGTTCCCTTAAGATCATTATCGAACACTCTTCTTGCCGGAGTATTTCGTCCATTCGCACAACATGTCCGAGCCAACGCAGCCGCTGTTGCTTAATGCGTTTCACTATTAGTATGTCAGCGTATAACTCATACAGCTCATGGTTCATTCGACGTTGAACATTATTATAGCGATGGAAAAATGTGTGCTTCCAATATATCATACTTACCATGTAAGTGATGCATAATAAATATATGTATATTTAGTACACTTTCCTCAGTTCTTATATTAGGGTGGGTCTTTTTTTAATGTTTGCCAGGAGGTTGTTTTGTATTAAATATCATAATTCAACGTCAAATTTAAAGAAAGAGGGACATAGTGACAGAGATTTAAATAACTCCAAAAGATATCTTCTAAATGTAGAGTTATTGGATTTAAGTACATTTTTTTAATATAAATTAATGGGCAAGTGGTAAATACATTTTTAGATTGAGCTTTTGCGTAATGCATTGATAAGTATCTAAAATTAAAAAAAATATTATAGGTGTTTTAAAGTAGCAGGTTATTATAGGGCTAACAGTAAGAGGCAAAACTTAACACATTTTTTATTAATACAAAATCGAAATAATTTTAGGTAAAATTTAAAAGTCATTGTTTGGTAAAATTTTGTTCCTTTAGCCAAATACTTTTATTACCTCATGTTCATTGGCCGTCGTGGTCAGATGAACGAATATAAACAGAACCGATTCAGATTGTTGGCAATGGACATGGGTTGATAAAAGTGGTTTGATTTAGGAACGAAATTTATACCAATCAACGAATTTTGACATTTAATATAATTCAATTTTTAATTTTATTTACTTGAATTTTTTCGATTTAGTAATAATAAAAATAAATAATGTAACTTATTAGTTATTAGTTAAAAAGTTTGTTTTTATATGTGTAGAACACAAACATTTTTAATTTTATGCCTCTAACTGTATGCTCTAAATAAAAGATATTTGAAAGTATATATTAAACACCTGTACCATATTTTATATTTTTTGCAAAATGAGCTTTAATTAGTTAAATTGGGAAGACTTAGGACCTTTAGTGTTCCGTAGCCAAAGATGCCGTGTTTTACAAAGAGCGTCCCTTCCATGTTATTTGATCAAAGTAAATAACAATTTGACTATGAAAAGGCTTTAATATTTTTCAATGTATTATACTGCAGTTAATTCTAAAGTACGATTTTTTTTTATTTATTTACCTTAAAAATTTGTCTTTATTAATAAATACATTAATATAAATACTTATCTATTTTCCAATAACTTAACACTATGAACCAAAATTCTTTTGTATTGAATTTTATATTGCATTTTCAAATAAATAAATTCATAAACTTGTAAAAAAAGATCAGATATTTAATGGCAAAGAATGGGTAATGAATGAACATTGAGTCATTGTCCAAAGTTATTTAAATTGGAAGAAACTTTCACAAATACGAATGTGGGGAAATTTCAAAACTACTTCATCCATTTTTAATTTCTATGACTCTTAATTTATTGTATTTTTATATAAGTTGTTATTGATTGAAATTTCGTTAAACCAAAAATTCTCCAATTTTTCCCCATAAGAACTAAATTTTACAGTTTGGTTAAATTTTTAAAAAATAAGGTGTACTTTAATTTGTATGTACATACAGTGGTGGTCACGTATTTAGCACAAATGGTACCTGTTATCTCTTATAGGAAATATTAAGTCCTAATTCAATTTTTTCACTACTTTTTTTTGTTATGTATTACACGTGATGCGAAGATGAAGTCGTATTCCTTTTATATACATATTTTTTAAAAATTATATTTATTTTTGCAATAATTTAAAACTAACCCATAAAATACATATTTTTAGCACAAATTAAAAACAATATTTATTAAAAATCAAAAACAAGTTATTAATTAAAATTTCTTGAAAAAAACCTATTATTTTGTAGGATATGTTTAGGTTCATTGTCATGCATGAAGCGCCAGCTAGGTGGCATATTTGCCTCTGCTTATGGTATAATGATATCGGCTAGAATATTTTTATAAACGTGTTGATCCATACGTGTGTCAATTTTGTGTATTGGACCAACTCCATGCCCTGAGAATGCAAGCCACACCATCGCAATTCCTCCACCATGTTTTACAGTCTTTGACGTATACTTTGAGTTGTGCTGCATGTTCGGAAGATACCATACATATCTCTTTCCATCAGATCCAAATATGCAAAACTTTGATTCGTCACTCCAAAGTATGTTTTTCCAAAAATCTTATAGCTTTTCCAAATGCTATCGGGCGAAAGAATTCGTGATTTCAAATTCTTTTTTGACACATGTGGTTTGTGTTGCACAATACAGCCACGCGAATTTTTTTCATTAAGGCGTCTTTGTATCGTTCTGTCGGAGACATCAATACCATATTTTGATGACACTTCACTATTTATTTCACTGGAGCTCTAAAAAGGGTCGGTCACTGACATTCTATGTATTAAATAATCCTCTTTTGTTATCGTTTTTCTTGGTCTAGGTGCCCGTGAACCCTTTTTAATTGTTCCGTGTGGTTTTATATGGCTCAAAGCATTATATACCATCTTTCTGGAGCAATTTAAAATACTTGCTATTTCACTTACAGGACATCCTCTGGAATTTATTTCACAAATCACCTGTCGTTGCGTATCTGTGCACCATTTATTTTTGGCCATGTCTAATAAATATTTTATTTCTGAAAAACCTTCAACTGTACACAATATGATGAAAAACTTACCAAAAATTAATTAAAAATTAAAAAAATAACAGAAATGTAAAATGTTTAATATTTGTGCTAAATTTGTGTCCAGCTCCAATTACGTATTACCAACAAATAAATTATATATGGAGCAATTGAAGAAAGGGAATAACAAAAAGAGTAACGGGACTTGTCGATCACACCATAAGCTACACATCGTGTCAAAAAAAAAGAAAATTATTACTCCAACAGAAAAATATACGGTTTTGAAAAAAACGCATAACTAGTGTGCTAAATATGTGACCACCACTGTATATATAAGTAAATGTAAAAATTGTTGTAAATTTAAATATTATTTCTTATTTAATTATGTATGTATTTATGTTATTTAAAATATTTTTGTAAAGTTATGAAAAGATATTAATAAAAATACTTTATACCATTTTGAATACTTTTATTTTATAAAGGGGATAAACATATTTTAGAAAATAATTTTACTTAATTTTAGTACTTTTTTTTGTATTGTTTAGGAAATATATAACTCAGATAAGTATATAATTTACTGAAAACTAGAAATAAGTCTTATTAATGTAGGAAATATTTTATACTCTTCTTCTTCTTAAATGGCCTATTGTAACAACCTGTTGAGGTCAAAGGCCGAGCATATTTTAGAATTCCATGCGCTTCTATCTTGTGCGCATATTCTCCAATTTCTTATGCCAAGTTTTAAAAGATTTTCTTCTACTTGGTCTTTCCATCGAAGTTTTGGGCGCCCTCTTCTACGAGTTCCCTCAGGATCATTATCAAACACTTTTCTTGCCGGAGTATTTTCATCCATTCGCACAACATGTCCTAGTCAGCGCAGCCGTTGTTGCTTAATGCGTTTTACTATGTCTATGTCAGCGTATAACTCATACAGCTCATGATTCATTCGATGTCGATACTCATTGTTGACGCAGACTGGTCCAAATATTTTTCATAGGATTTTCCTCTCAAACACTCCAAGGATAGCTTCATCTGCCTGTGCAAGTACCCATGATTCTGCACCATACAGTAACACGGGTAGTATAAGCGTTTTATAGAGCGTAATTTTAGTTCTTACGGAGAGGACTTTATTTCTTAGCTGTTTGCTTAGGCCAAAATAGCATCTATTGGCAAGTATTATTCTACGTTTAATTTCAAAGCTTATATCGTTGTTGATGTTCACAGCGGTACCAAGGTATACAAATTCTTTTACAACTTCGAAACTATAGTTTTCTACGGGCACATGTGATCCAATTCTAGTGGTCTGTCTGCCTGAAGAAACCATCAGTTTTGTTTTTGATTCATTTACAGCTAAACCCATTTTGTTTGATTCCTTCTCGATATTGGAAAAGGCGACAGTTACCTCGCGTAAAGTGCGCCCCATAATATCAATGTCATCGGCATACGCGAGTAGCATATGTTTTCTATTGAAGATTGTACCACTTGTATTAACTGCTGCATCACGTAAGATTTTCTCTAGCACAATATTGAAGAGATCACATGATAGACTATCACCTTGTCTTAAACCCCGTTTAGTTATGAAAGACTCTGATAGGTTCTTACCTATCTTAACAGATGATATTGTATTAGTTAGTGTCATCCTGCATAACTTTATTAGCTTCGTGGGGATGCCGAACTCAGACATTGCTTCAAACACCTTCTTCCGTATCGGGCTGTCAAAAGCTGCTTTGTAGTCAATAAAGAGATGATACGTGTCAATTTGTTTCTCTTGGGTCTTCTCCAGGATCTGACGTAGAGTAAAGATCTGGTCAGTGGTTGATTTACCTGGTCTAAAGCCACATTGGTACGTCCCAATTATTTCGTTAATTTTGGGCTTAAGCCTTTCGCACAGTATGGTCGATAGAATCTTATATGCAATTGAGAGGAGACTTATACTGGGAATGAATATTTTACTATTGAAATGAAGGAAAATTTTCCTTAATTAAAGCATTGCTAAATATTTATCTGAACTAAATTAAAGGAAATATTTAGTTGTTTTTAAGAAGTTTTCAGATAATATATGAACTAAATTATAGTAATTATTTCCAAGTTTTTAGTTAAATTTTATTTGATTTAAGTTAAAATTTGTTTGATAAAAGAAATTTTGTCAAAAACTTAAGGAAATTTTTTTTCCTGGAATTAAGGAATTTTTTTTACTCAATTGCTGTAAAAAACGGCTTTGGCGCCATACGACAACCATTTTTTCCTCAAATTTAGTAAATTTTCCTATATTTTAGTTAATTTTTTTTCTGAGTGTATATCGAAAAAATTTATATTGTAGTAAATGCAATAGCGGAGGATTATTTCGAGGTCAATGAGCAGTTTTGGAGCAATATAGACGACTTTTTGAAAGCTTTTGCAACCATTTACAGCATTTTAATACAATTCCAAGAACAAAGTCTGAACTTTAGCGACTTTTGTGCCTATTGGCAGAATGTTTTGAAGAACGAAGAAGATAACTTCGTAAAAATGATTGGAAATTTTGTGTTGCAAAACATGCAAATGACATCCTAATTTCATGTCTGTATTTTGGCACAAGGCTATTAAACTTTAAAAAAAGGTATTGGAAAAATATTTAGTTCTTAATAAAGAATTCCTAAACAAATCATCGGAATGTGAAAATAAATATAAGGACGATGATAACAGCATAATAACAAGACAAGACCTAACGTATGAGGGTGAAATTAATATATATATGTATATACCAAAATCGAAAAGCTCTCCCCAGTAAAAAATAGGATCTTCCAAAGAGTACTCTTGGAGCGCTCCTTTGCGAGTAATGGATTACTCCAAAACAAAATAAAAAGTTTCTATAGCTCGCTTATTACTCCAAATGGATGAACAAGTCATTACTCCTTTGTTGCTCGATTATGGATTAATCCATATATTTTTTATTGGGTCGTTACCATTTTTAAAAAGTTATATATATTGAAAATGCCATTTAAATTTTTAAAATTTAACATCAAATCATTTAAATTTGTTTCTTTTGTTCAACACATACCGTTAATGTAACTGTTTACTACAAAAAGTCGTCAATTTAACAGGCGTCAAATAAATGTTTGCGCAATGAGTAAACTTAAGCACCAGGGGCTTAAGTTCTAAATAAGTTAAGTTCTAAATAAATATGATTATGAGCTAAGAGTATCCCAAGGAGCAATCCGAAATATACTGGTAAAACAGAAGTATTCATCTACAGTGGCTAGGACAAATCTACTTCTTTCAACGTAAAATATTAAAAATTGAATTAAATTAGAATTAGTATTGGGTTGCATTATTTTCTCTTGCGATACTAAAATGATGTTGGATCCCCAAAAGTTTGGAATCCAAGTTAAGTGCCATGTTGCAAACTTAAAGATATATTTTATATTTTACGTTGCTAGCAGTATACTTTTCCTAGCCACTGTAATATAATATTTCAGTTTTGTCAGTATATTTCTAATTGCTTCATTTGATACACTTAGCCCATGATAATTTTTCACTTAGGAGTTAAGCCCCTAGTGCTTGGGTGCCACTTTTTCCAGACGGTTTTAATAATTTTACATTTAATTCGTATTGTGTATTATTTTGAGCTGCATAGTTACCCTTTAATTCCAATATTCCTTCATTTTTAGCACGGGATATGATGACTTAACCATACGGGAGAACATTTTAGCGATTTCCCTGGCGGAGTTGCCCTTATAGTGAAATTAGTTTTCCAGATATATTTTTTTTTTAATATAAGACATCTAATGCACATAATTTTTCTTTTTTTTAACAACTGAATTTTTTATTACTTAATTTTCATTGAATAACACTCATAAAACATTATAAAATCAAAACTATAACAGGTAAATATTAATACACAATGAGTGAATGATGTTACTGGATATACATAAGTATATGTATATAGTCTATCGGATATAAGAAACTTTTGTTAAAAGCGTTTTTTGCTTACATACAATTATTCTTATATTATGGTTGACCGAGCCTTGTTCAAAGTTTTATGATAAGCCTTTCAAAGAAAATTTTAAACTTTTTATATATTTTATTTTATAATTGTATATACTTGCGATACATTTTTTGTTTCCGAGTTTATTTGTATAAAAGTAAAAAACTTACCAACAATATTTTTCCAAAAGTTCCAATTACTCGTCTTCTAATTTTTTCAGGTGATCAAAACGCAATTTAAATTTTGTTTCCATACCTATTACTTTAAAAGTTACAATGTTACCAATTTTCTCTTATCCTCTTATTTCAAAGAAGCTTTATATGCATATTTGGTACTTCTTTGGTACCAATTGAACTCTTTACATTTTATTAAAACTCAGTTAACATTTAGTTTCTATTCATAATACTTTATTAGAAAAAAAGTACCAAGTAAGTGTTCAATATTTTCAAATCTATTGACTGCAGTACAAAGTTCCTTTCTATATTCATTGCTTCAAAAGATAAGAGTGGGTTAAAAAAAGTACAAGAAACTATTTTTTACCTTTTTTATCCAATATCTGACACAGTTTCATAAAGTACCAAATACCTGTCCGCTTATTTTAGCAGTTGTTCAAAACGTAATTTAAATTTTATTTCTATGTCTATTACTTTAGGAGATAATCCGTTTTCGTTTTTACCCCCCAAGAGAATTATATATACATATGTAGAGAATTAGAATTTCGAAAGTCCCTTTTTACTCGACCTATTCATCACGCCAATGTCCAATGTCCAACAGTCTTACAATTTGTGTTATGGTATCGCTTAGCTTTTACTTTTTTACAGATGGTAGAAGTTAAGAATTCAACACCATTACTTTTGTAGAAGATGAAAATGTGAATATCTTAAAGAGCTCCATGAACGTTATAAATTGAAAAGCGAAAATCCAATTCAGGCCATAGTGATCGCCAACGTTCCTGTCCATCAAATCCTCAACAGCAATCTCGGTCAAGAAACGACAAAACTGAGTCCACACAAAGAAATCGCAAATAAAAACGTCACTTTGGATTCGTCAGGCTGACCATAGTCTACCAGCAAGAAATTTATGAAGCTTAATTTTGCAGAGAAATACAAGACCGCCAGAAACCATTTAATTACCAAGTGTACGAGTCAAGCTGGGTGCACCAAATGTATGGGCAAGCACCATACCCTTCTTCATGGACCAGAAGAATACTCAAAGACCTTACCAAAGATGCCGCACCTAGTCCCACTAGAGATAAGAGCAATAGCCACAACCTCTTCCGCAGCCATAATTTAAGCGGAAATGACGAGAACCTTCGTACCCACTCTTATGGTCCAGGTTGTGATGAGCAAAGGCAAAAGGTTAGCACGGGCAATTTTGAACCCCAGCCAAACAATATCTAAAATTTCGTCTTCGTTTGTGCGCGACAGCTTGCTGAAGGCTTTTACAATTTACGATCAAGTTTACGTCAAAGCCATTATATCTCCGTATACTGAACCAAATACTCAGTTTGAGCTTTGTATGGAAGTGGTGGATTTGCCAAGAAAACCATATGCTCATGACTTGGATGAAGTCATAAAGAATAAGGTTCAGCGAATCACCTTTGCGGACCCAGATTTCACCTGCAACACACCACTACATTGCAACCCAATATTATCCACATCGATGGCGGATCTTTGATGATTCAAGATTACACATTTGGTTGGGTGGTCATGGGATCCATCACACATTAAGATTTATGCTAAGGTATTAATACATTACATTTACCCATATTACCCGTTACCTCAAAGCGAACTTATAAAAATAATTGTTTTTTCCTCATAGGTTGCCAGGCGGCGAAGGATGTTCATTCGAACAAGGAAGTTTCCCTAACCTTGAATTTATTAATGCGCCCAAAACTGTAGCCAACTTCGCTTGCGAAAAAGTGTATTCCTCTTCTCTCCCGTTTCAAATTTTTTTTGTAATCTAACCATCATCAAGTGAAGTTCAAATCTCTCCTGTGAAATAAAGTGTTAATTCAAAACATTAATTTTTAAATAAGAAGTTGAAAAACCTAAAACATAAAATATTGTGCTAAAACTTACAACTAGAAATATCGAATAAAATATTGTTTTAAAACTACCAAAAAAGTTAAAACCCTAAAGCTACGTTCAGACGATGGTCAGATCTTACAATATTGTTACATCTGGCAATGTGCTGCCAATAAACTGACAATAAAGAATTGTCAGCAAAAGGCAAATTGTGTGTTTACACGGTTGTACGAAAATTGTAAGAAAAGCTGTCAATTTCATTGTCAGAAATTGTCTGACAATTAATTAAGCTGACAATCTCAGCTTAAAATAAATTGGCAGTTCACATTGAAAATATTGTTCATTTTTGTGTTTTTGACTTGAAATTTATATTTGTTATTACAAAATATTAATCAAAATGGAAAAATCTGGCAATTGCCAAAATTTTAATAGTGTATGTTTAGAAAGCTGTGAATGTGAAGTGGAGAAAAAACGTCTCACAGTTGGAATGTGGAAAAAATCGACTCAGAGAGTCGAATTTGACATTTCCATCTGTTAAAAGAATATTATTCTTAGAATTATAAAATCTTTTTTTAAAAATGCAGTTAAAAAAATGTTTCAATTCTTATCGAATTTTGAATTTTGGCATATCTCTAGTGTTTATAAACCGATTTTAATGGAATTTAATAGCGTACTGCATTGGAAAATTTCCTAAAATCTGATATATAATTCGGATTAAATAAATACGGTTTTTTAAATTTATTTTTTTTTAATTTGCCAATTTGAGGACATCGATATATTGTGCTTTCACGATATCTCAGTTATTGATTCATCGATTTTGATGATTGTGCTGCGCTGAATTCTGTTATCCTTGACTGCCAGTGGAGCATAGGGTCTCAAGCTGCGCTGAATTATTTCCTAAAATTTGATATATAGTTAAAAAAAACTTTTTTTTTTTAAATACCTATTGTACCTATTTTGATAATATATATAATATATAATATATAATAATATAATATATAATATAATATTGTATATAATTTGTGTGGGTATACTATACGTAAATTGAGCAATTTATACAAATTAAAAAAAATACAATTTAAAAGAAAATATAAAAATTTGAATTCGGCATCGAATTTCGAATTTTTGCTATATCTCAGTTGTTAGTAGAACTACATGTTGAAATTTAATAGTGTACTTGGTAGAACACTATTAACATACAATACCTATACATGTAAGTTATGTCGGTATGCCATCTAGGAGCTCATCAAACTTGATTTCAGCATACCGAAATGTGTCTTAAATAAGTGTCTTTTGAACTTTATTCATGTTTCAGCAAATTTTAATTTCGATCCATAATTTTTTTCTTAAAAAGATATAATATATTTATAAAATTTTTTTCTAATCCAAAATCTATTAATGTTAACTCAGATAAAACAAAAATGTTGACTGTTTTTAAGTTTCTTGCTAAAAGTTTTATTTGCTTTTTTAATTCATCTTTTTATAATATTTTTATTCGAAAAACTTCTTTAGATTGATATATAATAACACTATATTCCCAATTAAAATGTATGTTCAATATAATTTTATTTTGTTATTATACCCTTCACCAATAGGTGAAAGGGTATTATCAGTTTGTGATTCCGTTTGTAATTTTTTTATTAGTGATCGTAGACCCCATAAAAATTATACCGATCGACTCAGAAGGGAGGAGAATCGATTAAGCGATGTCCGTCTGTCTGTCCGTCTGTCTGTCTGTCTGCTGAAATCAAGTTTCTGAAGCCCCTGGAGGATGGACTTACATAAATTATATATCAGATTTTAGGAAATTCTCCCGCAATGAACGCTTTAAATTTCATTAAAATCGGTTTATAAACACCGAAAATATCGAAAAAATACCAAAAATTAGACGAAAATTTTAAAATTTTAGATTGAAACACACTTTTAAATAACAAGAGAAAAAGGATACTCCTGGTGCACATGTGATAATATGTTATATATCAGATTGTAGGAAATAGTTTCCCAAAGCACTCTGTAAAATTTTATCAAAATCGGTCCATAAACAACTGAGATATCGCCAAAACACTGAATTTGATGTATCGCAAATTGCCCAAAGTTCGCATTAGAGAATGTTTGTTGAAAAAATGAAATGCAGAAATAGGAAAAACCATCCTCCTTTAGCACAGACCTACATAAACTTTATATCAGATTTTAGGAAATTCCCCCGCCAAGCACGTTATTAAATTTTATTAAAAGCGGTCCATAAACAATTGAGATATCGCCATAACACTACATTTGATGTACAGCAAATTGCCCAAAGTACGTGTCTAAGAAATTTTGTTTACATTTTGTAAGTATTGTTTTAGCGATATCTCAGGTGTTTATGGACCGATTGTGATGAAATTTGACATCGTTCTTTATGGGAGGATTTTCTAAAATCTGATATATATACTCCACAAATCTGATTATGAATACCGTTCAAATTGTACCGATCAACTCAGAATCGGCACAAGAATCGATTTCGCGACCTCCGTCCGTCCGTCTGTTTGTCTGTCTGTCCGTCCGTCTGTTTTTTTGTCCGTCCGTCTACCTGTCTGTAATTTTTTCTGTTGTAGTCAAGTTTTTGGAGCTCCTGTTTTGTCGATATCTCAGGTGTTTATTTTGATGAAATTTAATAGCGTCCTTCGCAGGGGATTACCTTAATCCTGATGCATTCGGTAATTTGTGGTAGATATAATTTAGTGTTTAAGCGATGGTGTTTTGATCGACAATGATAAAATTCAGGGTGGGACAATATCCTAAAATTTTGTGTAAAATCCAGGAGCTCCACAAATCTGATTTTAGCTGACAGACACTCTGCATTAATCTTAATTTTGTGTCTGACTTTTGAACATTATGATAACATTTGAGAATGTATTATATATCAAATTATAGGTAAACTTCCTAGGAAGTACAAAAATGCAGCTAACTACATGATATCCGTTCAAAACATACATATGTATGTAAGTATCTCACATATCAACGAAAATTTAATCCGTTCACGTTTGACAATTGATCCCGTATAACTTCGTTGTACAATATGGATATTCAGGGCGATAGCGCCTAAAATAAACTTTCTAGAGGGACAACATTTGACAAAAGTATTTCTGATCTCTTGAAAAGTTCGATATTGAAAATGGGCGAGCTCTATTCGCATTTAGTGAAATCTCCCATATAACCCCGACCGGGAATCGATTTAATGCTGATAAATTAAATCACATTAAAATTGCACAAGGAACTAGAGCAAAACTTTCCAAACATCCATCGGACAGATCGAAAGAACAATACATCCCAAATATTATTGATGAAGTGTTCATTTAAATTAATTAACTAATTTTAGATTAATAAGTAAATCTTTAATAACTTTTCCGACAAAGCTGATATCCATCCATTCAAAAGATATATATTTCACGTATGTATCTAAAACTAAGAGTGTATACCCTATAATTTTAAGGCTTATCATTGTTAAAGCTTTGACCTAAATCAGTCCGCTAACTTCAGAGTTTTACATAACTAATCAACAACTTTTACTAGTTGGATAATTCGTACGAATTAAAAAGCACAACCCTCACTGGGCACTGTGTTTTTGGGTTGCATGTCAGAATACTTAAACTTCATCAAATCGATGTGCTATTGCAAATGTAAGGGCATCTACATTTTGAAGCATCTTTTCTGCATGGTTTATCTGGTATATCGAACTTTATTAAATGTTCGTAAAATATGTGTCTATTTTATTTCGAAGCTACTGGCTGGCTTAAATATGCATTCTCTACTTGTAGTCTAGTAATCATTATCTTTCACAAAGGGACCACTTTAGAACCCAAGTGAAGCTTCCCTAGACATTAGCCACCTGCCCAACCTAACCTTTGGGTGCATAACTATTCTAGATGATGACGCCACCGAAAAGCTTTTCTTTTTCCGACTCTTAATTTTAAAGACTCTTTGCATATAATATTAGTATAACCAAGTTTTGCTAGGAATTACATTAAGTAGTGTTGCAAAACACCATTGGTGAAGGGTATCCAAGATTCGGCAAAGCCGAATATACCACTCTTACTTGTTTTTATTTATTTTTTAATTATATAAATCCTAAAAACCGTATGTTTTTAATTAAAACCAAAAATTTAAAATTGTCTGACAATGATTGCATTGTAAGATGGTGGAATTTCATGCAGCTGACAATAAAAACGAAGCTGACAATTTTTTTAAATGTTCTGCCAATTTTAAATAGAGTGTTTACACGATTGTAAGATATCTGACAATTTCATTGTAAGGTGGTTGTGTGACAATGTGCTGACAATGCTTTAGCTGACAACGTTGTCAGCAAAAAATTGTAAGTTTACACGATTGTAAGAATTTTTCTTACAATATTGTAAGATATGACCATCATGTAGACATAGCATAATTCTAAGATGGTGAAATTTGATCAAATTCAAATTCAATATCATTTAAAAATATATCAATTAACATCCCGCAATTTAATACGAAATTCATTGAAATAGAAATCGCCAACAACAACATCAGTAAAAAAATTCTTGTTGGATCTATCTACGTTCCAACCAACATTTTACGAGATGCTCTATGTGGAGGCCTTAATTCTATCCTAGAGATCTCAAACAGATTCGATGGTGTCATACTAGGAGGAGATTTTAATGCCAAAAATACGTCCTGGGGTGATTTTTCTGAAAACTTGAATGGGAAAACTTTTTACAATTGGATACTTGATAACTCACTTCAAATTACCCGTCTTTGCGACAATAATCCGTCCTTCCCCAACGGTAACTCTTTTCTAGATCATTTCCTCATAAGCGCCCACCTGGTAAACGGAGAGTCTCCAAACTTTAAAGTATCCAGTCTGCCAACGTTCTCGGACCATTTTCCCCTGAAGTTAGAAATAAGCCTAAATGACCTGGACTTCCTTATAAAATCTCCACGATTTTATACGTCGTACAAAAATACAAACTGGAGAAACTTTAGTAGAGATATGGATATTGCTTCAGAGTCACTTATGCCCTCCGTACGCAGAAATCTAGAAAATAATGAAATAGATTTACTCATTAATAGATTTAATGAAATTGTTAATTCTACCACCAACGCTCATTGCGAGAAAATTGAAATTAAACCTAACAAAGCCCCGCTACCCGACAATATTAAAAATATGTTTCGGGTAAAACATCAATGGCAAAAGCAACTTAAAAAGATATATCATCGCACTGGCAATAGGAACAGTAGTGAGTACAATATCCTATCAAAACAAATTGGACTACTAAGAACAATTTTGAAAGAGCTGGTAAACATCAACCAGGCCCAAAAATTTAAAAGCAGGCTGGAACAAATTAAACCAGGCCCCTATGCATTCAAAGAAGTTTACAGGATAATCGGGAATAGAAAATATGGCTTTTCCGAGAAAATAAATTCTAATGGTAGTATGGTCACATCCGAATCAGGCATAAGGGAAGCTTTCCGTACATATTATACTTCCGTGTACAGTGAAAACTTGCCCCAACATTCTGTAGCAGATCTCAATGAACGGATTACATCTTACATCGTTGACGTCCCCCAGCATATCTACTCATTTGACAACGACTTTAACTCCATCGAAAATGAAGATAGCTACCATTTCACAAATGTAACTGAAGTTAAAGAAATTGTTAACAACATCAACAATAAAAAGTCTAGTGGCATTGATAACATCTCTAACTTTTTAATTAAGAAATTTCCAAACAGCTCGTTTAAATTTCTGGTATGTATCTTCAACAATTGCCTAAATAACCACTATTTTCCAAAAGTATGGAAAACATCCAAGATCATACCCATAAAAAAGAAAAACGACAGCATAAACATAGAAGACTTCAGGCCAATATCACTATTATCAAATATAGGCAAAATATTTGAGCACATTCTCAAGAAAAAACTGGAGAGTGAATTCGTCTTTTCGCCTCTTTCACCATACCAATTTGGGTTCAGGAAGCACCACTCTACTCAACATGCATTGTTGAAATTCCACAATGATATCACAACCAACCTAAGGAATAAACAATGCACAGTGGCGATATCACTAGATATCCAGAAAGCTTTTGATTCGGCATGTCACAAGGGAATCTTATTTAAACTAATTGAGCTAGGAGTTGACCCATTTCTGGTTAAAACTTTTGCCAATTATTTTACCGATCGCGAATTCTGCGTAGACATTAACAATGTAACCTCTTCTTTTGGAATTGTAAATAGTGGTGTTCCCCAAGGCAGTGTTTTGGCCCCACTGCTATTTAACATGTTCCTTCATGACTTTCCCCACACTATTCAAGATTCTAAGGCGATCCTTTATGCTGATGACTGCTTGATTTATGCGCACAACGAATTCCCACTCAGAGCCTCGACTGAAGCCAATGCCCACTTAAACATTATAAACAGTTATTACGCGAAATGGGGCATCCAAATAAACGCAAATAAATCTGAGGCAATTTGTATTCGAAATGCCTCTGGGAAATGCCATCGAGATGTCGTGCCTCAAAGCAAAATTCTTACTCTCACACTTGGAGAATCTGAAATTCCGCTAAAACAATCTATAAAATATCTTGGAGTAAATTTTAACAAGCTACTGAAGTTCAATAGCCACTGCCGAAGTATGCTTTCGAAAGCCAAAAGGATTTCCGGGATGTTCTCCAAGGTGATAAACAACAAATTTTTACCACAAAAGACCAAATTGCTTATATACAAAGTTGCAATTAGGCCTATACTTACCTATGCGTGTCCGATATGGTTTACAATATCGCCCGTTGCTGCAAATGAGCTGGAAGTTTTTGAAAGATCTATATTAAGACGATGCCTGAACAAAAACTTTCAAAATCCTACTAAACGTTTCTCAAACCGTTATATATATGATAATGCCAAAATAACACCGTTATGTACTTACATTTTTATCCTACAGAAACGCTTTGTAGAAAAACTTCAACACCACGACAATCATCTGTTGAACGACATATTTAATACTGAAAGCCATACAGACTGGAACCATTCCAATTACCTGTCTTCTGTGGGCATTATTAACATTAACCTTGACACAGGCAACCCCCAAGACTTTTTCCTGAAAGCCGCACCAGGCTCCCACAGGGGCTAGATCATACTCATCTGTGATACTAGATCTAAGAAAAATTATATTATATAACTAGCCTTTAATTAGCTATTAGAAATTATAAACTACCTATCTCTCTTATATTAATCTATAATAGTGGTTAGCTAGTTTATTAAAATTTATTATTGTAAATTTTATTACAAACAATATTCACAAAAGAAATTTCAATATACATACATGAAACATATACTATTATGTACTCTTGTATGTTCTCGGTTCACATATTGTTCATCTCATGTTTAAAACATTTGCTAATTTTTCCTTCATTGCCTATATTGTTTTATAAACATATCGTTTTGTTATATAGTTTTAAGTGTTATTTTGTTTTATTTAAATTAACAGATTATGGCTCTGTTTGACAACTTAAATGCCGTGAGCAAGCGTTGATACAAACATACAATAAATATTCTTTCATGTAATAATATCCATCTCCCTCTGATAGCATGTAGCTTATACAATTAGTGTGTATTAGAACAAAACAATTACAGTTCTAAAATGTCAATTTGTAAAATATCATATGGTTAATGTTAACCTTTCGATTGTCATAAAAAAAAAGAAGAAGACTCAATAAAAATCTTTACTTACTTACTTACTAAATTTGATCAAAACCGAAAACACTCCCATTTATTCCCGTAGAAAAAAGTTTAACACTTTATGGGCGCATTTAAAAATATTAGGTATTTTTATTAAAAAAAAATATATACCCTAAACGCCCAGATTGGTTCGAATTGCTAAAAAAATAGTAAAAAAAATACAAACTGAATGACAAACTTATAATACCCTTTCACCTGTTGGTGAAGGGTATAAAAACAAAACATGATTTTTGAAACCGATCTGAGAAAAATGTATGTATAATTTTCTAATATAAGAAAAACTAAGTAAATTTGTTATTAAAAAAAACTCAGTTATTTAGTACTTACAGGCCACAGAATTGTAAATCATGTCTTACTTTGAAATTACTTTATTCTAAAGTATTAATTGAGTTATTGACAATCAAAGTAAAAATTCAGGTATTTTTAAATTTTGGGAGGGTCATGGGCACGCTTTCCCCTCATCCGATTGAGCTCAAATTTTCAAGGGATTATTTTTTACCATTTCGAACAGATCTGGGGGTTGGCGTTTAGGGTTTAAATATATATATATATATGTACGTTTTTATAATAAAAAATACCTAATATTTATAAAAAATAATAAAATAATAATTTCTTCAACAAAATTTCCCAATATAGTTTATTCCCACTCTAATATACATACATAGTTGAACAACCAATCCACACATTCACACTTCTATAGATATTAATGTTATATTGTATATTTTACATATTTTTGGTTCATGCGTATGCATAAAAATTGCATTCACGGAAAAACGCATAAAATCTGATTTTTATATTTCAAAAACATAAAATTTCTGTTGCGGCATCCTTTTTTGATATTAAAGAAATAATGTAGAAACAGACGAAGGCGAAGAAAAACTATTAAACTGAATTGAATTATACCGACAACTTCATATTAAATCTTTTCAACTCTTTATGAACATTTAATAAATCTTTTATTCATGCAACACTTTATGTCTTCATGCATATTTGCAAAGCAACAACAACATAAACTCAACATCAAATATGAATGAATGTATGTTGAAACAAGAATCAACTACATTAACTTGCTAAAGGATGTCAGAATCCATACTTGCATACGTCACTTTTAAAGTTGAATAAATTATTAAATAAGTACACTAAATAAAAAAGTATTCACACAGTTATTAGAAAATTACAAAACTATCGCCTATGACATTTGATACTCCTATTTTTGTAACTTTTTCTTAATTGATTTTTAAGCTTGCACAACAAGCTTGCACAACAAGTCAAAAGTTTTTGTACCCATTTGTATGACAAATATATTGGTGTAGTTTTAGTTTTACATAAAATTTAAACCGGAATATTGATGAGATCTAAAACAGCTTTCCTTAAAGTCATAGAATTAACAAGTAAGAGTGCTATATTCGGCTATGCCGAACCTTAAATACACTTCACCAATGGTGATACAAAAGTAAAGAGAAAGAGTTTTTGGTCAATTACAAGTATGTATGTTTCTGAAGACTGATTTAGGTGAGTCCTTCAAAAATACTAATATATCGCACTTGTACAACAAGAGGGTATTAACTCAAAATTTTTTAATTTTCATTTTTTAGAAGAAATTGATGTGTAGTAGTTTTATCTACCCACTATGAAAATCTGACATCATTTTCACTATAATTTCACCAAAAAAACTACAGTTTTACCCCTCTTCCTTATATGAAAGTAGTAGTAAAATAAAATAGTTTTTTGACTCTACTGAAAATTTAAAAATGTTGAGTTAATACCCTCTTGTTGATCAAGTGCGATATGTATATTGATTTTCTGACCTGAGAAAGTTTCAAATCTCGATAATTAACACGGCTTTTAAATGTATGTATGTATGTCCTCATACATTTAATTTTTGGGCGATATATGAATAACACTTTAATTAGTGAATAACCTTGTTTTGTATTGGGTCGAAAACATTTTGAAGGTATATTTCAGAAATTATACAACATTGTAACATTTCGCACCTTGAGAAAGGTCGTATTTAAATGGATATATCTTTAAAATTAGAGGACCAATTAAATGAGAATTTAGCGGACCTATTTAGATTACACTTCTGGCAACAACACTTACGTAAGATATGAATAAAGGCCTTCATAATGTTCAAAAGTCACTTATTTAAGATATATTTCGGTATGCTTAAATAAAATAAGATTATTTAGCGGACCTATTTAGAATAGACTTTTGGCAACAACACTTACCAAGGATATTAATAAAGGCCATCATAATGTTCAAAATTCACTTATTTAAGACATATTTCGGTATGATGAAATCAAGTTTCATGATCTTCTAGATGGCATACCGACATATGTATAGGTATTAGATGTTAATAGTGTTCTACGAAGTACACTATTAAATTGCAACATATAGTTCCACTTACAGCTGAGATATAGCCAAAACTAGAAATTCGATGCTAAATTAAAATTTTTGATTTTCTTTTCAATTGTATTTTTTTATTTTTATAAAAACAGTTTTTTGTTTAAAATTCCACAATTTGTGTATATTATACCGATATGAATTATATGTCAGATATTAGAAAATCCTCCAAGGCAAAACGATATCAAAATAGGTACATTACAATCTGAGATATTGCCAAAACTCTTAATTCGTTGTCCCGAAAATTACCGAATTTAATATTTTTTTTTTAAATACTGTGTATTAAAAAAAAACTTTTTTGAACTGTATATCAAATTTTACGAAATCTTTTAATTTCATCAAAATCGGTAGATCAATAACTGAGATATCGCCAAAGCAAATGATATCGATGTATGCAAATTAACAAATTTTAGGAAACACAATTTTAAAAAACAATATTTTTTTTAAATTTTTGAATTATGTATCAGATTTTAAAAAATACTCCAACGCAACATGCTATTAAATTTTATCAAAATCGGTCTATAAAGACCAGAGATATCGCCAAAATTCAAAATTCGATGAGAATTTAAAAAAATAAAAAATTTAAAAACAAGTAAGAGTGGTATATTCGACTTTGCCGAATCTTGGATGCCCTTCAATGTGGTCCAAAAGTTTACCTCAAATATTGGAGTCATAATATTTCAAATCTAAATTATTAAAGGTATGCCGCTAAACTCGCTGATGAAATTAAAAATATTCAAACACAAATTTTTAATTTGGTTCGAAAAGGATATTGAATATCAGCTATCGATGTGTACTTTAATTCGAGCGTGTCGTCCATATAGTAGAAGTTCTTGATTAGTTACGTAAAACTCTGAAGTTGGCGTACCGGGTTATACACACTTAGTTTTAGATACCTACTTGAGATATATAGCTTTTGAATGGATAAATACCAGGTTTACATTAGTGGCTAACCTAGCATTGATTTTTCGGAAAAGTAATTAAATATTTACTAATAAATCTGAAGTTAATTGGCTAATTTAGATGAATAGTTCATCAATAATATTTGGGATGTATTGTTCTTCCGATCTGTGCAAGTTTTAACTTCTGATGACTCTTGCATTAATTAATTAATTAATACAAGGGCAACATGTTCGTCCGATGTGCACATGCTCCTAGTAAAATATAAAGATTTTTAACCGATTTTAGGGCCAAATCACTTCTAAATTTTGGTGTCTTGGAGATATCTCAGGTGTTAATAGACCGATTTACAAAATCTGATATATAAAACTACTTTGCACAAAATTTACATTTATAAGCATTTAAATACTTTCCGTTGTGCTTAATAGTTTAATTTGGATTGTGTGAGAGTTTTG
Organism: Stomorhina lunata; assembly: GCA_933228675.1. Lineage (NCBI taxonomy): Eukaryota > Metazoa > Arthropoda > Insecta > Diptera > Rhiniidae > Stomorhina > Stomorhina lunata. Next base: position 70,370,426 of record OW121744.1, read on the forward strand.
ATCAAATGTGGATCAACTATTGCAAAATTTAAATGCTATATAATATAAGATATATAATGGACTGAAGGTTTTCGAGCTAGTAACTATAAGTCAACATCAAGCGAAATCGGATATCAATTGAATGGGAATTAGCCACGGTATGCTGACGGGAAAGTTTCGCTCTGGTTCTTTGTGCTGTTATAATGTGACTTAATTTATCATCATTAAAGTGATTCCCGGTCGGGGTCATATGGAAGCTTTCACTAAATGTGAACCCAGTTTGCCGAGTTTTTCAATGCCGACCTTTTTCAAGAGATTAGAAATACTTTTGTAAAATGTTGTCCCTCGAGAAAGTTTTTTAGGCGCTATCGCGCTCTCCTCTGACAGAAAGACGAACAGAAAGAACTATAGTCAAATAATGACCGATTATTCTTGTGCTAAATTTAGTGGTCAAAGCTAATGTAGTAAATTATTTATTCTCATTTAAGTGGCTTTTAGATGGTTTTAAGAGGTTTATATAGGAGGTATGACTAAATGTGAACCGAATTCCACAATATATTTTAAATGCTAAATAACGATTATGTACAACGTCTTTATACTAACTTTCATCATCGGATCTATTATAATTTATTAGAAAATAAGAGATTGCCTTAGGCAAAGTCAAAAGTGAACGGATTTCTCCCAATTGCAATCCCAAAATTTAGATTTTCGTTGATATGTGCGATACATATGTAGATTCTAAACGCATATCATATACTTAGCTGCATTTTATGTACTTCCTAGGATGATTACCTATAATTTGATATATAATATATACTCAAATATTACCATAATGTTCAAAAGCCAGACACAAAATTAAGATAAATGCAGTGTGTCTGTGTGCTAAAATCAGATTTGTGGAGCTGCTAAATGAATTTTACATAAAATTTTAGGATGTCATCCCAACATGAATCTCATCATTGTCTTTACATACATTAAATTATATGTACCACAAATTACCGAATGCATCAGAATATAGTAATCCCCCCGCGAAGAACGCTATTAAATTTCATCAAAATAAACATCTGAGGTATCGACAAAACAGGAGTTCCAAAAACTTGATTTCAATAGACAGACGGACAGACAGATAGACGGACGGACGGACGCTAAATCGATTCTTCTGAAAATTCTGAGATGATCCGTACAACTTTAATGGTATTCCCGATTAGATTTGTATAGTTTATGAAGGGTATATATATCATATTTTAGGAAATCCTCCCGCAGAGGACGCTGTTAAATTTCATCACAATCGGTCTATGCTCCAGGAGGATGGTTTTTCCTATTTCTGTATTTCATTTTTTCAACAAACTTTTTCTAATGCGTACTTTGGGCAATTTGCGATACATCAAATTTAGTGTTTTGGCGATATCTCAGTTGTTTACGGACCGATTTTGATAAAATTTTACAGAGCCAATAATATGTTATTACTCGCACACCAGGAGTATCTTTTTTCTCTTGTTATTTAAAAGTGTTTTTCAATCAAAAATTTTTAAATTTTCGTCTAATTTTTGGTATTTTTTCGATATTTCAGATGTTTTTAAACCGATTGAATTTTAATGAATTTTAATAGTGTTCATTGCGGGAGAATTTCCTTAAATCTGGTGTATAATTTATGTAGGTCCATCCTCCATGGGGCTTCAGAAACTTGATTTCAACAGACAGACCGACAGACGGATATCGCTTAATCGATTCTCCTCCCAATTCTGAGTCGATCGGTATAATTTTAATGGGGTCTATGATCACTAATAAAAAAATTACAAACGGATGCACAAACTTATAATACCCTTTCACCTATTGGTGAAGGGTATAATAATATATATAATAATTTATTACATATTCACTTTGACGCTTAATCAAATTTTGACTTCTATGTAAAATCGTACTTTAATTGTTTGCATTTAAAAACTACCGTTAGTAATTATAATTAAAATTTTCACCTATTGGTGAAGGGTATAATGAATAGCAAAAATATGAAAACTAGATTTCATGAGTGTATACTAAAAACAAGGATTAGCTGCAGTGATTAAATTTTAATTTTCATTTACTTTCAGAATGAAAGAAAGTTTCACTCTTAGTGCAAAAAATTTTCAAAAATGGCCCAACTTTAAGAGGTAATAAAAATGAAATTCGAGCTAACTTTTAAAAACCCTTTGGCAGTTCTTCTTTCTGTTGTCGTTGTAATTGTTGAGGATGACGGCGATGATAGTGTTATCAAAACAAATTCAGAATAGAGAAATTTGATGACATTAGCGACTATTTATTTCGCTACAATAGACATTTTTTTCTATTTTTGTCATATGGGCACAACCACTGTGCATTGTCTGGAAGATACAAATTCTAGAGCAATGCATTTCGTTTTTGAAAAATTTTAACAAGTATTTTCGCGGGTGTAATATTTTTAGAAGTGAAATCTGATATGTATGTGTCGTTTGGAAGTGGCTTTTTCTCATTCCGAGTCTCTTCGATGTTTCCATGATAAAATACGCTATGAAATTTAACGTTTTAAAGTCACTCTTGATACACTTCCAAGATAGCGAATGCTATCAGAACATTTCCCTCAACTATACTTACGTAGTGTAAAACAAATCTATTGAAGCAATTGTTTTTCTTTTATTCATATTAAACATGTAATTCCATCAGAAACATTTATTGCATTGCCTTAATAGCGAATGATACCTACTTCTTTTCAATTCAAGTTTTTTTTATATTAGACACAACTTTAACATTCAATTTATTAAAAAATTTACCCAGAGGGCTTTAATACATAAATTTAAAATTACACATATCTTTTGTTTAACAAGACAAGTTGAAAGTGGTAACAGAAAAAAGTAGCTATTGAATCGTACAAAAACATTTCAAATCCCAGTAAACATTTTTATTATTAATTAAGTTTAATGATGAAATCAAAAATGTTGGCATAATTCACACATACATATGCACGTATATCCAATTCCATTAAAATCGGAGGTAAGTCCAAAACGTAATAAGTTGGTTGGCTTTATGTGAGTATAATTTTCTTTATTAATTGGCTAATCCAAGCCGATTAAAGAAAAGAATTTGATGTTATTTTTTGATTTTTTTATAAGGTTATGAAAAATTAAAATGTATATTAGGGTGACAGGAAAACTTTTTTTCTTTGATTTCAAATATTTTTCTGCGGAATATTTTGACACTAGGTCAAAAAGTTTAGATCTGAAAATTTGAGCCAAAACGGACAACGTTTTATGGGCGCGCATCGGGTCCAAAGTTTAAGAGCCCATTTGTATGGGGAAAAATGGGTTATTTTTTTTTGTTTTTGCGAAATTTAGACCAAAAATAAATAATTTTTACAAGAAAATAATAGAGTATTAAAGAGAACTATCACAGGGTAATTTGGCAAAAAAAATTAATTTTCGCGAAATTTTTCAATTTGAAATCGCAGGTACGGCGAAACAGTTCAAGATATCGACATAATTTTTTGGGTTTTATTATCCAATTTGTCTATTTTAACACACTGGAATTCTAATTCTATATTTGTAATATTTGTTGAACAAAATTTAAAAAAAAATTAAAAAATGATTTTTGAAACCGACCTGAGAAAAAATGTACCATTTTTCAACATGAAAAAAATTAAGTAAATTTGATTATATGTAAACAAAACTGAACTATTTACTAGTAACAAGCCATTAAATAATAAATCATGTCTAACTTTGGAATTTCTTTATTTACAACAAACAATTTTTGGTGCATATCCTTAGACGCGTTTTCAAGGACATGCATTTTCGGGGGAAAACTGCAATAACATTTAAATTACCCCATGGAATTAGTTTTCTTTAATATTCTCTTATTTTTTCTTGTAAAAATGATTTAGTTTTGGTCTAAATTTCGCAAAAACAAAAAAAAAATAACCAGTTTTTCCCCATACAAATGGACTCTTAAACATTGGACCCGATGCGCGCCCGTAGAACGTTGTCCGATTTGGCTCAAATTTTCAGATCTAAACTTTTAGACCTAGTGTCACAATATTCCGTAGAAAAAGTTATCAAATTCGAAAAATCATTTTTCTTCATACAAAAAATTGTCACCCTAATGTATATGCAATAATGTTGCAGAAGTCGTAATTATAATTTCAGGGTAATACATATGGGCATTTCCACAGAAATGTCAACCACAGCCAAACAAATTAAAGTCTGTAAATGAATATTGATTTACAATATTTTTTTAGAGAATCTTTTATCTCTGTAATTTGACAACTCGGCTGTGATCGAGGGCGCTAAGTGCTGACGTCCTATGGCGTGACAGAAATTGTATTGCACTGAGCCGCGTTCAAAATAATTTTTTAAGTTTTTCTCCGCATTATTACTTTCAAATTTTCAAATTAATAATTTGAAAATTAAAAAATTAACTCAAGCCTGATAAATCGTAATTTTTCAATTAATATAATCCATGATACAAGTAAAAGGTAGTTCCAATAGTCTTACTAAATTTTTAACAAGGATTTTTGAAGTTTCATTTTTATATTTACATTTGAAAAAATATTGCCACACAGTTTTGAATGTCGAACGGCATCAAATTTGCATATCATTATAAACACATTTTTAACCTTGTAATTGTTATAATGGTTGTCTAGGAGTATTCCTCTATAATCCATTCTCTCTTAAATTCAATATTTAATATTTTTTTTTTTTGATATTTATTAATATGCTTCAAAAATATTCAATATTTACAAAATTGAAAAGAAATCCAAACATATATGGTAGCTTTATTTTTTCACAAATGTCATAATCCTTATATATGTCAGATAGTGATTTTTAAATTTAAAAGTGACAATGGAACTACCGTGTACATTAGGGCGTCTCGAAAAAATAAAGTTCGCCGTACACCATCGAATATAAAGCATTGCTATGAGGTAGTTTCGAAAAAAAAAATTTTAATTTTTTTCGTTGCACATTGGGGTCGCCAAAATACATTTTTCGTTATATCTTCGGCATTTACAGTCGGATCTCGAAGTGTGATATATCGATGTTTTTGTCTCGAGGAGGCCAACATTTTTCTTTAATAGTCATTATTCTCAGGTATCCGGTTCTAGTATTTATCTATCAGACCCCTGTTCCTACCACCCTAATATCAGAAAATTAAAGCTCTTAAAAAATCGTTAAACTTTTACAAAGGAAGTTTTTCGATTTTTCAAACCGATCTATTACAAACAAGGAATTTCTTATTTTGCCGCACATAGGGATCGCCAAAATACATTTTTCGTTATATCTTCGCCATTTACTGTCGGATCTTAAAGTGTAATATATCGATGTTTTTGTCTAACGAAGGCCAATGTTTTGCGATATTAATCATTGACCTTAAATACATTCTTCTACATAGTACCTACCAAAGATATCTTAACTCATACACAAGAATTATAAAAATTTTAAATCTTTTAATCAATTATGTTTTGAAAAGACTCAAGTTTGCTGTATTTTTGAGGGCTCTCAAGTTCTAAAAAAATGTGGCACATGCGTTGCTCACACGAAGCATTTATTGAACGTCGTCCGGCAATTGATGAACCCAAGATATATCATCTATTGGAATTGCTTGAGGTTGGATTTCACAAGAACCAGAATGGCGGATAAAATAAAAGAGGAGAGTTCGGGAGGCTGTTGTTTATTTAAATTAATTTTTAATAGTTTATAATTAAAATAGACACAAGACGATTAAATGTTATGCAGACACAGACGAAATTCAAACATTTATTTCGTGGATAAAACGAATAGCAAGACAAACTAAGAGACTGTTTGGGTATTTACACTGTGAATTTTTACATGATATTTTTTAATAATTTTAAATAAATACTAGAACGGATATCTGAGATCAATGATTATTATCAAAAAAAAAAAAGTACTGGAAGAATGTACTTGAGGTCAATGATTATAAAACTAAACTTAATTATTTTCACAGCTTATCGATGCCTTTAACAAAACACTGAACGTTTTGTTCGTGTAGTACATTAATCTGCCATGGCTGTCACTGGTGAGCAACGCATGGGCCACATTTTTTCAAAACTTGAGAGCCCTCAAAAATACAGCAAACTTGAGTCTTTTCAAAACATAATTGATTAAAAGATTTTAAATTTTTATAATTCTTGTTGTATGAGTTAAGATATCTTGGGTAGGTACTATGTAGAAGAATGTATTTAAGGTCAATGATTAATATCGCAAAACATTGGCCTTCGTTAGACAAAAACATCGATATACACTTTAAGATCCGACAGTAAATGGCGAAGATATAACGAAAAATGTATTTTGGCGATCCCTATGTGCGGCAAAATAAGAAATTCCTTGTTTGTAATAGATCGGTTTGAAAAATCGAAAAACTTCCTTAGTAAAAGTTTAACGATTTTTTAAGAGCTTTAATTTTCTGATATTAGGGTGGTACATTAGGGTGGTAGAAACAGAGGTCTGATAGATAAATACTAGAACCGGATACCTGAGAATAATGACTATTAAAGAAAATGTTGGCCTCCTCGGGACAAAAACATCGATATATCACACTTCGAGATCCGACTGTAAATGCCGAAGATATAACGAAAAATGTATTTTGGCGACCCCAATGTGCAACGAAAAAAATTAAAAAATTTTTTTTCGAAACTACCTCATAGCCATGCTTTATATTCGATGGTGTACGGCGAACTTTATTTTTTCCCCATATAAGTCGAGACGCTCTAGTGTACATATATCTTGATATAATCTATCAAACTTAACTAATGTTAACAAATTTGACATTTATTCATAACCAGTGTTGCCACGACAAAATTGTTTTTGTAACCAAATTTTCATATAAAACTAACCAAGTTGGGAAAAAAGTAACCAAAATTTTAAATGTAAGTAAAGTAAATTCAGTATGAAAATTTTCGACTTAACGCTAAAGATCTGAACAAACTGTTATATACATAGAAAAATTAGGACTTTCAATACTATTTGAAGCATTTACGTGTTTAAATAACAACGATTTAAACACGAGGCAGAAAATAAACAGCTATGTATAGGTACTTTTTTTTGATTATTTAATAATTAAAGTAGGATAATAAATTTGATCTTCTGTAACATTGTCCTTTTGGCACCGATCTGGATCCTACTAAGCACAAAATGTTCATACTAAAATAAGTTAAAAATACCAAAATTTGAAAAACCAGAACTTTTTTTAAGTTAAACATGGCTATGAAATAAAGTACAATTTTCTTTTAATAGAAAATTCTTTCTGTTTTTTTTTCAATAAATTTGTTTAAAAGTATTTAATCTAAAATAATCTAGGTAAAAAAATGCATTAAATATAAACAAAAAATTATGGTGTAAATTCTACACCACCTCTTATTAAGTGTAAACAAAAATTACCTATTAAATCTACTGTGACTCAGTTATTCTTGATTAAATTATACAAACGATCTGACTTTGTTGCAGAAATTTCATTACCTTGCAATAAAAATCGGTCGAATAGTTCAGAAGATACTTTTATAATGTAATCTTTCTATATCTCAAAAACTGTCCTCCTTTAGGCGTTCGCACCAAAATATAATAATTTCATCTTAAATTATTTTAAGTAAATTGAGAAAACATTTTTTCACTATAACTTAAATAGTCCGCATGGGAATAACTAGTACTTGAAGTCATAAGATCTGAATTATATGTTTAATTAATTCGGTTTTCTAACCGCGATTACTCAATGCTACTACAATTTGCTACTAAGTCACTAAATTCAAATTAAGTGTTTGAAAAAGTTGTATTAAAAATATGACTTTTGACCGATTTAACTCATCTATTCCGAATTTGACAAACAACCTTTTCTCGGAATTCGGGGTTCGGAAGTGTTGTTTATGTTTTGCAAAAAAAAAAAAAGAAATTGGAAATTATAACATGAATTTTGTCCACCACACACTGTGCGCCAGAATGATTTGAAAAAGTAAGAAGTTATGTTTTGGTGCTAACGATTTAAAAAGTTATGTTAAGAAAAATGTTTTATTGTTTAGTACAAAAACCGTTTTGTATATGAAAAAAATCAGAATCAAAAAATTCACGAAAAATTTAAGTTTTTAGCGATTCATTTTAATGTAACTATAAAGAATAGTATAGCATCATTAAATATAATTGTTACGTTTTAGTGCGAACGTCTAATAAGCTCTGCAGTGCGTTTTTTATCAATCTTTTTAGTTTCTTTCGACAAAAATGTCTAAAAGTGCATTCAGACAGCATTAAAATCTAGTAGATTTGAGTTGAAATCTCGATCGAAATCTTCATCGTTCACACCAACATTTTTTGACATTTATCCAGATTTCAACTTCATAACAAAAACAGCTGACTCAAATGTAAATAAAAGAAAAAATTAACCGGCAAAAATTGATACAATGGAAAATACAGCAAAATTTTATTATTTTGTGATTCCAAAGTTAAAAAAATACAAAGAGAGATAGTATTGCTGCGTATAAAAAAACGTAAACATTTGTTAAACATTAGACTTCACAAACTGATGCAAAGTTATTATACGCAATGATTAAATAATTAAAACTTTTCAGCTTAAATTTTTTTTCTTTTTTTTAGATTTGCCAACCACCTGTCAATTTTGTTTACACAGTGTTGTAATTTTTTGTCATTTTTGAAGAAAATCAGGGTTGTGTTGCGAGGTAGTAGCCGAAATCTACTAGATTTTGCCAAAATCTAGTGCCGAAGAAGATTTTGATTTGTATGGGAAATCTCGTCAAAATCTAGTAGATTTGCGATGAAATCTCGTAAGTACGAGATTTTAAATTGGTGTGAATTGGCTATAACTATACAAACATTTTCGCAAGATTTATGTATTTTTTTTTCTACATTGGTTATTAAGGTGTTAGGATGGAATAGTAATATAATCAGAAAACAAAAAATATAAATTATAAAGTAAAGATGTTCTGATAGTAATATCGATCTTGAAGAAAATCGTCGAAGTTCACTTTTATGAACTTTCCCGAAAAAAGTAACCAAAATGAAAACAAAGTACACATGTACACATTAAGTAAAAAAGTAACCAATTTTGGTTAGAAGTACACAAAACGGCAGCACTGTTCATAACACATTTTGAAATATTCGTATGTAAAACCGAACAATTGCAGAAGTTATTTTTTAAACATTTCATTTGTAAGTTTTATTTTGATCAATAATCTTAATAGAAGACATGCATTGATATTAGTTTATATGTAAAAAATATGAATAATATGTAAATGGAACGAAGCAATTGCCAATTAAGGTAAAATTTCCTTTGCAGTATATTTCGATGTAGCGTGCGTCATTGAAAAAGAACATTTTTTTTTATCATTGTGTCGAAGGTATTTGAACAATACGCATTAAACCCAAGTAACAAATAGATATTTTTATTCCAAATTGAACAAAAAAAAAATAAATAAATAAATAACAATAATTGAAAAATAATCAGCGCTGTGTTCTATTCACGTATTTGAAGTTTGTAGCGACATTGTAAGTGTAAACTTCACTGAATACTGAAAACTTTTTTCTGTATTCAGTAAATTTTATTGATTACTGAAAAAAAATTTCAGTAATCAGTAAAATTTAATGATTACTGGAAAAAATTTCAGTATTCAGTAAATTTTAGTGATTACTGAAAAAAATGTCAGTATTCAGTAAATTTTACTGATTACTGAAAAAATTTCAGTATTCAGTAAATTTTACTGATTACAGAAAAAAATCAGTAATCAGTAAATTTTACTGATTACTGCAAATAAATTACCTAGCTATAAGATAAACATCCAAAATACTGAATACGAACTACATACTCATTAGCCGTTTAAATCGTTACATTAACATGGTTATGTGATTGGAAGTAAGAACTTACCAATTGCAGACAATTAGGGAGTACATACACACATAATTTCCACGACATTTCAATTTGAACAAGGGGTACTTCTCTCAGACAATGACTTGCATCCTATTCTATTTTTAGACTCATTCAAAGGGACCTACTTTTTAACTCCGGCTTCGAACAGCAAATGCATTAGTTAGAGAAGTTTTACTTAGCCTAATTCTCAATAACCAGTGGCTAGCTGAGTTATGAGATGAACAGCTTATTTTTGAAAATTTATTTTTTAAGTGGGTCTGGTCGGGGATCGAACTTGGGACCTCTGTATGTTTGCATTATCTAGTTTATGACCTTTTTTGGTATCATTATACATACATAGTTAAGCGATATGTTTAAGTACTGAATAACTATTTGGGAAAAACTGATGACAGATTTTTAAGCCATCACGATAATATTGGGAAACTTTAGTGGGTCATAAAAAAAAAACGGTTACTAAATTGGACAATCTGAGTATAGGGTTTTACTACAATTTGATAGTAGAATAAGACCCATATAGTTACGGCCTTTCACTTTTCAAAAGATTTTCATTTGGTGTGTAGTTTAGCTCTTGGCTTTTTAATTATATAATCAAAACCTCCGGATGCTGCATTCAATAATCAGTACTGCTGATTTTTTTCCAGTATTCAGTAAAATTTACTGATTACTGATGTTATTTTCAGTAATTAGTAAAATTTACTGATTACTGATTCTGTTTTCAATAATCAGTAAAATTTATTGAATACTGAAATGTTTTTTCAGTAATCAGTAAAATTTAATGAATACTGAATTTTTTTTTCAGTAATCAGTAATATTTACTGAAAACTGAAATTTTTTTCGGTAATCAGTAAAATTTACTGAATACTGATTTTTTTTTAAGTAATCAGTAAAATTTACTGAATACTGATTTTTTCTTTCAGTTATCAGTAAAAGAAAAAAAATACTGAAAAAGTACTGGTACTGCAAAGTGACCATCTATGATAAATATAAAAACATAGTGGAAAAAATGTCGCATTCGACATGTCGCGTGCAACAGTGATAAAAAGTTAAATAAAAACAAAACTATAAAAAAAAAGAATGTAGGAATCATTTTAAAATCATTTGAGTCAAAAGCCACCTTTTCATAGACCGGGTCACATATTATTATAAATTATGTCTTTTTAAGGTTAATATATATTTTTTTAACAAAACGACTTAATGTTATTAAAAATAATATATTTTTGCATTTTGAACAAAATTTGGTAACAAATTCTTAATATTTCATGTTCTTAATATGTCATGTTCCTACAGAAAATAAAAAAAAACTTTAAATTTTGACCTTTGACCTTGGAGAAGAAAGGGTTAATATGTTCCAATATTAAAAAAATGCTGTATACATTTTATATATAGCTATTACTCTAATAAATAAAAATTTACATTTTCGCGAAATTCTACGATTTCAAATCGCAGGTACGGCAAAACGGTTCAAAATATCAACCTTTTTTTTTGTATTTTTATTTCCCATTTGTTTGTTAAATGATCCTCTAAATTTATAATTTGTAATATTTCTTGAATAAAATTTTTAAAAAATTAAAAAATGATTTTTGAGAACGGCCCACAGTGTGTTGCGTAGAACATGCTAGGTGGACAAATTTCATGTTATAATTTCCAATTTCGTTTTTTTTTTTGCAAAACATAAACAACACTTCCAAACGCCGAATTTCGAGATAAGGTTGTTTGTCAATTCGGAGAAATAGATGAGTTAAATCGGCCAGAAGTCATATTTTTAATACAACTTTTTCAAGCACTCAATTTGAATTTAGTGACTCAGTAGATAGTTGTAGTAGGATTGTTTAATATTTTCAAAATTTTTGTGATGGATATTAATATTGAGGGTAAGTACTATTTTTTAATGTATTTTTTTAATCAAAATCTATTAAGTTAAATTTTAAGCATTATTTTAAATATCCTATATATTTTAGCGTATTTTTTTATAAGAAAAATTTCAGAAATTCACCTTTGTCCGGGCTAGTTTTTTGACATTACGCAGAAATATCTTTATTGTTAGTAAAAATATACATATTGTTTAGCACACTTTAGTACAACATATATTTTTTTTTCAGAACACTCTATTTCAAGGGTATGCGTTTTTTGAGAAGTGGTTAAAATACACGGAGAATGTAATAAACTCGAGTGTATATGATTACAACACATCACAAGACTCCGATGATAGTAATAAAGTTAGGCAAATATTTTTACCTTGACTTGTAAATATTTCCCCATCAATTAAAAAGGATTTCAGTATATGCATGTATTTTAGTTTTTGAAATATATTTATCTAATTTAAACAAAATAACCAACACACAAAATTAACCAAAAACTATCAATAATAACTCAATATGACTATCACTATCTATAATCATCTTTACATAACATAAAAAAATTTGTCCACCTAGCATGTTCTACGCGACACACTGTGCGGCCTGAGAAAAAAGTATAATTTTCTAATATGACAAAATGTAAATAAATTCGGTTATATTTTAACAAAACTCAACTATTTAGTACTTACAGGTCATAAAATTGTAAATCATGTCTTACTATGAAATTTATTTATCCTTAAGTAAATATTTTAGCTGCATATTCTTAGGCGTGTCGTCAAGGACACGAATTTTCAGAGAAAAATTACAATGACTCCGAAATTATTTCATGGATTTTAATTACTTAGAATAAAGCTACGTTAGTTCCCTTTTATATTCCATTAAATATTCTATTGTTGAACAAAATTTTCAGAAAATTAAAAAATGATTTTTGAAAAAGACCTGAGAAAAAATTAAAATTTTCTAATATGAAAAAAACTAAGTTAATTTGAACATATAAGCCAAAACTTCTATATAACAAAAAGATAAAATTTGTTGGTGGTTCTATAGAATTTACCTATTCATTTTCGAAAAAAAAAATAAAACTTATGCAAGCATTAACATATATTTCTACAGATTGTATGTGATAAGAGTAATAGACAAAATGTTCAAACTTTGTTTTCAGGGGGTTACAACTACATAAATGTTAGTTTCAATCGATTCGAACGTACATAAATAGAAACATACATACATAGCAATTACTTCATTTAATCCCGGCAGATGCGCACTTTACAACCAATCAGAATTCTTGAGATAAAAGCAACGAGACGTGCTTTGAATAAAATTAATTGTGAGTACATAATGTGTTTTTTTATATAATATACATAATACATCCATACTTAAGTATGTATCTATGTATATACAGTGTGCCACAATTAATTAGCCGTATAAGATATTGGAAATTTATTAATTAACAAAAAAAAAATGTTAAGTCTTAAAATTAAGGAAAATATAAAACAATTATTTAATCTAGGTGTTTGACTTCAAAAATAGAGATGTAGGAAAATTAACAAAAAAAAACGCTATTAAGAATTAGATAGTAATCAATAGTTGTGTATTATTAAAGTTGTGATATGCGGCTAAGTTAACCGTGTAATGCATACAACGCAATACAGTGGAATCTCACAAATTAGAACTTTCACAAATTCGAACCGCCCAGAAATTAGAACATCAAAATGTATTGGTTAGGTTTTTACTTACACCAGAAAATGTTTTGTTTTTTTTATGATTTAAAAACCAAATTAAACGTTCTATAATTTTTATTTTTTTGCAAATCATTTTTTTCGCTCATTAAAGTAAAACATAAAACGTGGATTCACCGAGTTATTCGTGCAAAACCTGTGATATATTTTCCAGTAAACACATGTCGAATCTTTTAGACGTCTGCAACGATGTCGTTGCATCCAGTTTAAATAAATAAAAAAAAACAAGTATTACTGATTTTATGTTAAAACCCAAATAAATATCTATGTAATATGTAAGTACCTGGTAGACCGAGCCTTGCTCGGAGCTTTATGAGGAAAATTTTAAAGTTTTTATATATTTTATATTATAAAGTGCTAAAATAAATTTAGAGGAAAGACATTGTAGAAATATTCAGTTAATTTTGAATTATTTGATTTATTTTGTCCGACCAACACATAGTTTGCATAGTTTACAGTTTAACTCATTTTGAATAATTTTGGAAATTATTCATATCAACAGAAACCTCTGTCGACTCATGCGCAACAACTTTGCTAAAGATTATAGTCTGATCAAATGCACAGTTTACGATTTAATTCATTTTGAGTAGTTTTCTGTGGCGCCACCTGTCGGACTTTGCTTATTCCATTTCATAAACCTTCTTCGGCTTATCCGTAACAACTTTGCTGAAGATTATAGCATGATTAAATGTACAGCATACGATTAAATTGACTTTGAGTAAATTTCAGTAGCGCCACCTGTCGAAATTTCTTCATACCAACTAAGAAACCTTCGTCGGCTCATGTGCAACAACTTTGCTAAAGATTATAGCATGATTAAATGTACAGCATACGATTAAATTGACTTTGAGTAAATTTCAGTAGCGCCACCTGTCGGAAATTATTCATACCAACTAAAAAGCCTTCGTCGGCTCATGCGCTACAACTTTGCTAAAGATCATAGCATGATCAAATGTACAGTTTACGATTTAAATAATTTTTAGTAATTTTCAGTGGCGCCATCTGTCGGAAATTAGTCTTATCAACTTTAAAACCTTCGTCGGCTTATCCGCAACATCTTCGCTAAAGAGCATAACACAATCAAATTCACAGTTTACTATTCTATAAAGAACATATATACAGACAAACATTCATTTGTTTAATAGGTATAACATTACTAATTTTTCCCCCTTTTTATTCCCTAATTTCTAAAAGTTCCATATGTATATTTGGTACTTTTTTGGTGCCAATTGAATTCGGTACATTTTTTTAAAACGCATTTAACATAATGTATAATGTTCCTGTTCATATTACTTTGGAGATGTTAAGTTATCATTTTATCCCTTTTTTACCCAGTTTGGCTCCAAAATCAAAAAAGTACCAAATACGTGTTTCATGTTTTTTTTACATCTATTGATTGCAATACCAAGTTTCTTTCTATATTCTTTAGTTTAAAATATAAGAGTGGGTTAAAAAGGTGCCAAAAAAACTATTTTCACCCTTTTTTACCCCCTATCGGACATAGTTTCAAAAAAGTACCAAACACCTGTCCGCTTATTTTCAAAGCTGTTTAAAACGTAATTTTAATTTTGTTTCTATACCTATTACTTTAGACATAGCGTTTTCGATTTTTACCCGTTTTTACCCTCTTAGAGGTAAAAGTTCCAAAAGTCCCTTCTTCTTCGACCTATACATCAAAAAAGATACCTACTGTCCAAATTTTATCAAAATCGTTAAAGCCGTTTTCGAGATAGCCATTCTATATATATATATATATATATATATATACAATTATTGCTCGTTTAAGAATATAAGATAAGATAAGATTAAAAAATCTTTTTCTATGAATTTAAATGTTAATAAATAACAAGTGTTTTGTGTTAAAATAAATTCTACATAACTAGTTTTATGTTTTAGAATCATTTTCTGATAAAAAACAAAAACGTCCAGAAATTCGAACTTTTCAGAAATTAGAACTGGCCGTTGCACCGAGTAGTTCTAATTTGTGAGATTCCACTGTATATGGATTTTAAATTTTATAGAAATATACATATATGTGACAGCGCATAGAGAAAGGGACCTAAGGATATTTTGCGCGCATAAATAAAAGGACCTAAGGGTAAAAACAGTTTTGTTCAGGAGAGCCATTTTGAAGATTTAAATATTATTTTTATACCCTTCACCAATAGGTGAAAGGGTATTATAAGTTTGTGATTCCGTTTGTAATTTTTTTATTAGTGATCGTAGACCCCATAAAAATTATACCGATCGACTCACAATCGGGAGGAGAATCGATTAAGCGATGTCCGTCTGTCTGTCTGTCTGTCCGTCCGTCTGTCTGTCTGTCTGTCTGTCTGTTGAAATCAAGTTTCTGAAGCCCCTGGAGGATGGACTTACATAAATTATATATCAGATTTTAGGAAATTCTCCCGCAATGAACGCTATTAAATTTCATTAAAATCGGTTTATAAACACCGAAAATATCGAAAAAATACCAAAAATTAGACGAAAATTTGAAAATTTTTGATTGAAACACACTTTTAAATAACAAGAGAAAAAAGATACTCCTGGTGTACATGTGATAATATGTTATATATCAGATTGTAGGAAATATTTTCCCAAAGCACTCTGTAAAATTTTATCAAAATCGGTCCATAAACAACTGAGATATCGCCAAAACACTGAATTTGATGTATCGCAAATTGCCCAAAGTACACATTAGAGAATGTTTGTTGAAAAAATTAAATGCAGAAATAGGAAAAACTATCCTGCTTTAGTACGGACCTACATAAATTTTATATCAGATTTTAGGAAATTCCCCCACCAACCACGTTATTAAATTTTATCAAAAGCGGTCTATAAACAATTGAGATATCGCCATAACACTACATTTGATGTACAGCAAATTGCCCAAAGCAGTGTCTAAGAAATTTTGTTTACATTTTGTAAGTATTGTTTCAGCGATATCTCAGGTGTTTATGGACCGATTGTGATGAAATTTGACATCGTTCTTTATGGGAGGATTTTCTAAAATCTGATATATATACTCCACAAATCTGATTATGAATACCATTCAAATTGTACCGATCAACTCAGAATCGGCACAAGAATCGATTTCGCGAACTCCGTCCGTCCGTCTGTTTGTTTGCCCGTCCGTCCGTCTGTTTGTTTATCCGTCCGTCTACATGTCCGTCCGTCTACCTGTCTGTCCTTTTTTCTGTTGTAGTCAAGTTTTTGGAGCTCCTGTTTTGTCGATATCTCAGATGTTTATTTTGATGAAGTTTAATAGCGTCCTTCGCAGGGGATTATCTAAATCCTGATGCATTCTGTAATTTATGGTAGATATAATTTAGTGTTTAAGCGATGGTGTTTTGATCGACAATGTTGAAATTCAGGGTGGGACAATTCAGGAGCTCCACAAATCTGGTTTTAGCAGACAGACACACTGCATTTATCTTAATTTTGTGTCTGACTTTTGAACATTATGATAACATTTGAGAATGTATTATATATCAAATTATAGGTAATCTTCCTAGGAAGTACAAAAATGCAGCTAATTACATGATATCCGTTCAAAACCTACATATGTATGTAAGTATCTCACATATCAACAAAAATTTAAATTTTTTAATTGCAATTGGGAGAAATCCGTTCACCTTTGACAATTGATCCCGTATAACTTCGCCTAAGGCGATCTCTTAGTAGCTAATAAATGACAAATTATAATAGATACGATGATGACATTTAGTATAAAGACGTTGTACAATATTGATATTCAGGACAATAGCGCCTAAAATAAACTTTCTAGAGGAACAACATTTGACAAAAGTATTTCTGATCTCTTGAAAAGTTCGATATTGAAAATGGGCGAGCTCTATTCACATTTAGTGAAATCTCCCATATAAACCCGACCGGGAATCGATTTAATGCTGATAAATTAAATCACATTAAAATTGCACAAAGAACTAGAGCAAAACTTTCCAAACATCCATCGGACAGATCGAAAGAACTATACGTCCCAAATATTATTGATGAAGTGTTCATTTTAATTAATTAACTAACTTCAAATTAATAAGTAAACTTTTCCGACAAAGGTGATAACCATCCATTCAAAAGCTATATATTTCACGTATGTATCTAAAACTAAGAGTGTATACCCTATAATTTTAAGGCTTGTATACATTGACAATCATTGTTAAAGCTTTGACCTAAATCAGTCCGCTAACTTCAGAGTTTTACATAACTAATCAAGAACTTTTACTAGTTGGATAATTCGTACGAATTAAAGTGCACAACCCTCACTGGGCACAGCGTTTTTGGGTTGCATGTCAGAATACTTAAACTTCATCAAATCGATGTGCTATTGCAAATCTAAGGGCATCTACATTTTGAAGCATCTTTTCTGCATGGTTTATCTGGTCTATCGAACTTTATTAAATGTTCGTAAAATATGTGTCTATTTTATTTCGAAGCTACTGGCTGGGTTAAATATGCATTCTCTACTTGTAGTCTAGTAATCATTATCTTTCACAAAGGGACCACTTTAGAACCCAAGTGAAGCTTCCCTAGACATCAGCCACCTGCCCAACCTAACCTTTGGGTGCATAACTATTCTAGATGATGACGCCACCGAAAAGGTTTTCGTTTTCCGACTCTTAATTTTAAAGACTCTTTGCATATAATACTAGTATAACCAAATATTGCTACGAATTACATTAAGTACTTTTGGAACACCATTGGTGAAGGGTATCCAAGATTCGGCAAAGCCGAATATACCACTCTTACTTGTTTTTACCTTATATTTATACCCTTCACCAATAGGTGAAAGGGTATTATAAATTTGTCATTCAGTTTGTAATTTTTTAATTATTTGTCGCAGACCCACGAAATTTATACCGATCGACTCAGAATCGGCAGGAGAATCGATTAAGCGATGTCCGTCTGTCTGTCTGTCTGTTGAAATCAAGTTTTTTAAGCTGCTAGAGAGTGTATCGACATAAATTTTATGAAATTTTCCTACACAACACGCTATTAAATTTCATCAAAATCGGTTGAAAAACGCCTAAGATATCGCCAAAATACTAACATTTATGTGTGACATATACAATTTTTCATTGAAAGAAAGAAAAGAAAAACCATATTCATGATGGACTAGCCTTCATAAATTATATAATATATTATAGGAAATCCTCCCGCGAAGTTCTCTGTTAAATTTCATCGTCGGCCCATATGCATCTGAAATATCGCCAAAATGTTCCCCAAATTGCCGAAAGTGCTCATTTGTTTAAAAAATACAATTAAAAAATAAGAAAAACAATTCTTGGACGATGGACCCACATTAATTATATATCAGACTATAGGAAATTCTTTCGCGAAGCACGCCATTGAATTTCATGCATATTGGTCAATTAACACCTAAGATATGGTTAAAATAGTAAAATTGTATTGCAAATTGCCAAATTCAAAATTTTTGAGAAAACTTTATTTGATTTTTTTGCAACATTAAGTCTGGTGTTTTGACGAGTTCAAGAACATTATATATAATTTCATATCAGTACTCGCTCCAGATGCTATACAAACCAATTTCAGATGAACATGAATTTATGGTCTGACATTCGAACATTGTGAAACCATATATGTATGATATTAAAGTATTATATATCACATTGTAAAGAGTGTTCTAAAAAAATATGCATTTACTATTTTAGACAAAATTTATCCATAGTGCAAGAAATAATTTATTTTTTGATCAAGTTAGTTTCTATAGATATGTCAGATACTATTATTTTAGAAATTATTAATTTTCAATAGTTATTTCAATCAAAATGGACTGCAAAAAAAAAGTTCGTGAAAATATAATTAAAACTTTTCAAAAAAATCCGTCATGGACTTTTAAAAAAATAGCTAAAAATTTGAAAGTTGACCCTCGAACGGTTTCTAATGCCATCAGACGGTATAAGGAAAACCTGAGCATTGAAAGAAAACTTGGATCAGGGAGGAGAAAAGGTCCTACAGATATTGGTAAGGCAAAAGAAGTCGAGCGACTCTTTCGAAGAGCGCCTAACACTTCTTTAAGAAAAGCAGCTCGTACGGTGAAATGTTCTACGAATTTTGCACATAGAGTCAAAGCTTATGCTGGACTGAAGACATACAAAGTCTAAAAGGTTCCAGATCGCAATGCTATAAAGAACTTAGAAGCAAAAAAACGAGCGAAAAAATTGAAGTCTGTTTTTATAAAAAAATACACCTGTTGTGTGATGGATGATGAAACATACGTACTGGCAGACTTTTCTCAACTTCCTGGTCAAGATTTTTATGTTGCTGATAAACGGGGCAATGTTCGGCAAGAGTTTCGCACAAAAAAACAAACAAAATTTCCTAAGAAGTTTCTCGTGTGGCAAGCTATTTGCAGTTGTGGCAAAAGAAGTAAAGTATTTGTGGCATCTGGCACCATAAACACAGAAATTTATATAAAGGAGTGCCTACAAAAACGGTTGTTACCCTTTTTAAGAGAGCACAGAGTGACTACATTTTTTTGGCCCGATTTGGCATCATGCCATTATGGAAAAAAGGCACTTGAGTGGTACTCAAAGAATAATGTCATTTTTGTACCACGAGAGGCAAATCCACCTAACTCTCCAGAACTTCGGCCTGTGGAAAGGTATTGGGCTCTGGTAAAAAAGGAATTGAAGAACACAGGAAAGATTTCCAAGAACATGTCCGATTTTAAGCGCAGGTGGAGCACATGCTCCAAAAAGGTATCAGAAGCAACTGTAAAATCTTTAATGGGAGGGTTTCCGAAAAAAGTCGATAATTTTGCAAAACCCGAGTACTAAGTATACATTTTAATGCTAAATGATTTTGTATAATATGTCATTATATTTGCGTATTTTGTAGAGTTTTTATATTAAAAGGTTTGATTTTTATTTAAGAAAATCCAACTACAAATTTTATTTAGAGCACTCTTTAGGTAATTTCGCAGAACTTGCATTAAATACACCTCAGTACAGTTCTGATATAACTCATTACATTAGAACTTGTTTACATCTTATAACCTTGTTACCTAGGCTAGATAATACTTCCTAAATATTATCGCTTAAGTATTCATCTTAATTAGTCCAATAACTTTTATATCACACAAATTCAAGTATTTTTCCGATATATATATATATACTAAGTTAAGATAAAATTGCATATTTATGAACTTTTTAGAAACGCTACCGTGTTCTGATTTTAGTTTTCTTTTAATCAGAAAATATGTTTGTATGTACAGAAATTTAAGCCGCAGTATAAACCACGGTAATTCACTTAAATTAGTCTTCAGAAACATACATATTTTACCATAAACTCTTTCGATTATATGCATTACTTTTGAACACCATTGGTAAAGGGTGTCTAAGATTCGGCATAGCCGAATTTAACACTCTTACTTGTTTTTAATACACACCACTGCTGCATACTTTAACATATGTATATCAAATACAAAAATAAAAGTTTCTCCTGAAAAAGCGGGGGCCCCATTTTGATTTTAGAATTTGCCGTAGATTACGATTTTGACAACCGCTTTGTCGGAAAATTGACCTACCCTAATGTACATGTATACGGTTTATGTTGCACATGTACATTAGGGAGACACACACAACAAAAGTCATTTACTGACATTAGAGCGACTTACTTAGTATGGACGAGAAAAAAAAGTGATTTTGTTACCGCTCTAAAAATAAAGCTTAATAATGTTTTATGATGATTCCCAAAATATTTTGTTTTTAGCGTTGACCATTCGCGAGCTGAACCATTTTTAAAAAATGTTTTTTTTTTCAGTTTTTCGAATTTTTTGACATTGCTCCAAGGTGACATATATACCATTGGATGCTGCTTTAAAAACTCTTTTCGATGATACTAAATTTTATTTATGTCGCCTTGGTGAAAATGGGTTATTTTTTTATTTTTGAGAAATATTAATCAAAAATAAACAATTTTTACAAGAAAAAATAATGAAATATAAAAGAAAAGTAACACAGCTTTATTTAAAATAGATAAAAATAAATATCCATTATGTAGTTTTGGAGTTATTCCACTTTTCCCCTGAAAATTTATGTCCCTGAAAATGCGCCTAAGGATGTCCACCAAAAATTATATGTTGTAAATAAAGAAATTTCAAAGTTAGACATGATTTATCATTAAATGACTCGTTAGTATTGAATAGTTCAGTTTTGCTTAAATACAATCGAATTACTTAGTTTTTTTCATGTTGGAAAATGGTACATTTTTCTCAGGTCGGCTTCAAAATTTTTTTAAATCACAGGTACGGCAAAACTGTTCAAGATATCGACCTTTTTAAGTTTTATTCTCTCTTTATTTGTCTGTTGTAACACACTGGTGAGTAAATTCTAAAATTGTAATATATGTTGATGATTTTTGAAATCGACCTGAGAAAAATGTACCATAACGGAATAGTTCAATAGGCATGTTTTCAGGGACATGAATTTTCAGAGGAAAAATGGAATGGAACTTCAAAACTATATCATGAATTTTTTTTTGACTATTTGAAAAAGAGCTATGTTAGTTTTCTTTAATATTCCATTATTTTTTCTTTTATTTTTGTTGAAATTTTACAAAAATAAAAAATAACCCATTTTTCACCATACAAATGGGGGCTTAAACTTTGGACCCTATGCGAGCCCATAGAACGTTGTCCGATTTAGTGGGGCGTGTTTTAATTGTTTTGTTAAAAATGAATATGTTATTTCTGTGGTTCAGATGGCCTGAGCAGACCTATTGACGTATTTACAATTTACTGGTGGACAGCATTAAACTTATATGCATAATTGTCAACATCCAAGCTCCTAAAAAACTGGATTTCCACTTTAAATGATGTTCAAAGATCGAGTTTTAAACACTATATATCTGGAAAAATTATTTTTTCTCGGTTGATAATATTAAAAAAAAAAAAAATATTTGATAAAATTTTTCTTTTGTGAAGATTTTAATCGATGTACAATGTATGTTAAAGTACATACATACAACAAGAAGGAACAGATGTTTTAATACTAAAACATTTTCTACAAAATACTCTTAAACATTTTTCAATTACAACCGTTTTATAGCATTTTAATTAAATGTGAAGAGAAGGCAACAGAAAAGACACAAATAATTATTTACAAAGTTCAAACTCGGACCGGTTTCATAGATACAAACAAACACTTACAAAGATAGATGATGATAACGATGATACTGATGATAATTATGGGAATTAGCACAGGTTGAAGGTACATAAACATTTTTATTCTAATGGATCTTTAAATGCAAGTAGAAAACTTTTACATACATATATATTTTAACTTGTTGTAATTTCTGTGTACTAGTAAAACATCGAAATTACAGGCATGATAATAAGAATAGCAAATATTCAGAATTTATTAGTTAATGTACATTTATAATTGCAATTCGGACATTTTTGATTTTTAATATAATAAAGTTGTTTAAATATATGTTTGATCCTCCACGGGTAGCAAAAGCTTTTGGTCATTTGTTAAAAGAGTTAAGGATAGTTCTTCAATTCCTACTCTTTTAAAGAATGATCAAGCATTCAGCGACCCGGTTAATAAGGCCAACATTCTAGCTGAATTATTTGCAAGTAACTCACGCTTGTCGAAAAGCGATCAACCACTACCTGGACTTTAAAATAGTATAGTAACTATGCCAAAGATATTTTTTCGAGCAGGTGCAGTTAAGAGGGTTTTGTCGAATCTCAACATAAATAAATTTTCAAGGGTATTCCAGCACTGGTCTTAAAGCAGTGCTCTTCGACGTTAACTCGTATATAAGCTAACCTTATAACATGCCGGTGAATTTCCTTTGTGTTGGAAGGATGCTTATGTAATGCCAATTCCCAAAAAGGGAGAGGCTAACAACCCTAAATTTGCAATTTGTTTGGCACTTTCCAAGGTAATGGAGAGTACGGCTAAGCGCCATTTGGTTAAATATTTGGAGTCTTATAACTTACTAAGCGACCGCCTGTATGGATTTCCTAGGGTACGCTCTATGAGTGGTTTACAAGCATTTTTATCGAAAAAATGGTGCCTTTCTATTCAAATCTTTGGCGCAAGGCTCTGTTCTTTTTCCTACTCCATTTCTTATATTCATTAATGACCTATGTCAAACTTCCATTCCTATACACTCTTTTGCAGATGACAGTAACATATGCCATTCATATTCATTCAATCATAGACCTGGTCTTTAACAGATTGAGGCTATAAGAGAAAACATGAATGAATCATCAAATCGTGATCTCGAATCCGTCTCTAAATGGATCCGTGCGAATAGAGTAGACTTTAATGCACGTAAGACTCAGTGTTATATGCTCATGCATAAACGCACGGTAAATCATGTTACTTCATCTGTATTCATAGATGGTGTTATTATTTAGGAATCGGACATGAGAATTTAATGTGATGTTCGTTAGACTAAGCACATTTTTCAAGTGTCGAATAAGCAACAAGTGACTCGGTTTTTTAAAACGGTGCAAGAGATACTTCACTCTAATTGATCTTATGAATATCTACACCACCTATATCCGAACGAAAATGGAATACAACTCTCATGTGTGGGCCGGCTCTTTAAAGTCTATTTTGGAGCTTCTCGACAGCGTGCAGTGGAGAGGCCAAAAGTGTTCATCGGTGAACTAGAGTATCCAACTCTATTTATTTACTGAAGCTCCGTTGCAATGTGGGTTGTGTCTCACTTTTCTAACGGTACTACTTTAGACTCGTCCCTGAAACACGAATATTCTTGAGCAACACACGTCAATCCGTTAGATCACATCAATTCAAATCTAATGTCGGCAAACACTACTCCCTCTACCCTCCTTCCCACAAACTATTTTCCTAGTTCCAACACAACGCATACCATAAGTAGGGGTCATCTCTTAATGTTTATCCTAATTAAAAAAAAAAAGAACAAATTATGTATATCTTTTTAAGAAAACAAAATTAAGTTAAAATATAACAAATGACAATACGACTGGATACAAATTCTTGTGAATATCCGAGTAGTATATTTTTGCGTTTTGTTAACATCTTTTTATGCTATTTTTGTGCCCCTTGCTATCTCTGCGAGTGCGTCAAAACAAAAGTGTAAATTCATTTAAAGAATAATTCGACGTGCCTGCAGACTAAATAAAATGTAACTATTCATCACTTTTGTCAGAATAATGATAAATTGTTTACAAATAGTCGGCTTAATTGACATGATAACAAAAATTAAAAGGCAGTTAGTGCCAAAATGGTATCATTTCTGCCCATCTTCACTTCAAATTTACATTAAAATAGTCAACTCCTTACTACAATTATAACGAGCATACATCCGATAGTACATGGATTCATTCAGTTTAACATTTAATATCGAACAATGATTCTGCAATGTTTTATTTAATATGATTTTTGTTTGTTTGTACAGTGGAATCGCAATAGTTCTTTAATGCAGATGTTTATTTGAAAGCTACAGTGAATTGTAAAAAATTGTAAAAATATTGTATTGAAAGTAAGTCCTTTTTTGGAACAAATAAAAACAAGTAAGAGTCTTATATTCGGCTATGCCGAATCTTAAATATAATTCACCAAAAGTGTTCCAAAAGTAAAGTACAGATGCGAAAAAGTTTATGGCCAATTATGTTTACTTCTGAAGACTGATTTAGGTGAGTCCTACAAAAATACTATGATATATTCGTTTTCTGATCTTTGCAAAGTATCTAAATTTAACACAGCTTTTTAAATGTACATAGGTATACAATGCGTTTCACTTGAATAGCCCACCGTAATTCACACCCCTAAATCTTTGTAGAAAATAAAAATAGAGATTTTATTTAAGTTTGCGTTTGTAGTGCTATTTAAAGCTTTTAATAAAAAATAAAACAAACAATGACAAAAAGTGAGGCCCTATGCTCCACTGGGAGTCAAGGATAACAGTAGAAGAAAAATAAGAAAGGTTAAATAATATGGATTTCTAGTATTGCTTGTTCGGAATAACATGGTATATGGTATTATTAATTGACTTGTACAATTTTTCCAAATAGTTAAGAAAAATTTAAGTCAACCTTCGTTAAATGGCCTCAATAAGCTCGGCTTTTGTTGAAAATTGTTAGACAGACTCGTAAAATATTCTAGACAGCCATTCCCGAGCATTCGCTTTTTTTATTAAGGTTCCTTGAATATGGCGAAAAAGTCTGACATTTTTCGACTCTAACCAGGATTTGACCACACGGGCAGTATGCATTATGGTGCTGTCGTGTTGGAACAACAAGATTTTCAAACGATGATAAGGCCTATTCTAGAGCACCATGAAATGTTTTAGCGTTTATAGTATTACTTAAAAACTAGCGAGGTTGTTTTGTCCATATATACAATCCTTAAGATCTTAGGGTATATGATTTTAGTTAAAGATTAGCAAATCATTTATTTGTTTTCTATTGCCACTACAAAAGTATTCTAATTGGTGTCTTTGCGATATCTCTATGTACATATCTACAATATATATGGTCCGACATTTCAGAATTGTACTGAGTTGTATTTTGTAGGAAAGATTTTTACAAAGTTTTAAAGGCAGACTATATAATGAAATCAGGTTTGTAGAGCTCTCGGAAGGTGTACCGACATTACTAAATATATATACGCAGCGCGCTATTTAAATCGGTTCATAAACACCTAAGGTATCGCAAAAACACTGAAACTTGTTTGATTTGATTTCAATATACAGACAGACGAACGTGACTTGACTGGCTATAAAATTTTCTTACTATTTCTTACTATTCCGAAAACTGGTCAAATAGAGAATAGAGTTCGTTGAACAAATTACCTACATCGTGAGATTTCAGACTATTTTTGCAGGGTTATGTTAAAGCTCATGTCCATATAGAAAAGCTCTCGGAGGTTGACGCACTGAAAACTTTCATTTAATATACCGGCCGATATGTTTGAGAAATGAGTAGCCTCAAATTGGTTAGAACCAATGTTCTACCGACTCAAATAAATGTTTCATACATTTCTCTAATTCTGAAACCTATTAAAAAATCACCGGATATATTGGGTAAATAAATTTAATATGAAAATCAAAACTTTAAGTTTATTTTCTTTGAATTTCATAGAAATTTTCAAAATTTTCGTAAACATGATAAGTACGGTCAGGTTTGTATCAATTTCAAATCTGTCAGCTTTTTCTCACACAAACTCAAGAACTGTAAGCCAAAAATGACTGGTGTGATTAGTTCTTCAAACCGAAAGCTCCAGAAATTCGAAGAAGTATCTAGCGATTGCGAATTATCGGGACTCAAACGTATTTTAAAATTGTGGAATGTTTATTTGTTTGTAAGTTCACTTCTGCTCCTCCCTCTCACTCACTCACTCTGTATTAATGTATGCAAATACTCGTATATAGTACAAATGAGCTACACCATTAAAAATATTTCTCTCATCATCATTACGAAAGCAGCATTACCTATATTGTCATTATCGTCATCATCATCACCAGAAGGTTCATCTTCATGGATGTTTGTCATAGAACGAATGTCGTTCGGTAAGATTCGAAGTCACGTTTGAATAAAAACAATTTGTCAAAGTCAAATATTTGTACAAAGTGTTGTATTGTTGTAGATATAAACGTAAATTAAATCTGCGGTCATTACAACATTTATCACCCCTTTTTTTTGTATACTGCCCTTTTATTCGATCCGTTTCCCAATTCAATACATGATTTTTCCTCCGTCTCCGATGACATCTTTACATATTAAGGAATGTACATAAATACATATGTACATAAATACATACATATTTATTTATGTATGTGTGAATCAATTGTGACTAAAAGGCGTTAATAAAAGAGTGAATGACAATTATAAAGTAGAAAATAATAACATCATTGTCATTGAGATTGTCATGCTCATTGTCATTCAAAGCAGAACAAACACCAAAAATAAAAAGAGAAATAAATACCCACACCTTTCAACTCTCATTTATCATCTTAAAAATGTATTCAATTGTATTTTAACTCACGCAACACAACCGCTTTCAATTGAATAAATACCATTCACCTCTGCTGATATTGTCCAATCCATTTATTCATTATATTAGTCTCTAATACAAACAGACAGACAGACATGGTACATACAATCTAGATACAAATTTACTTAATATCTTCATATTTTACGAATACAATTAATAATTCTGCGTACAATTATCATTTATTTATGTATCTTTCGATACAATGCAATGCATTAATATTTATAAAAATAATGAAACAACATTTATGAAAATCTTGTGTATTTAAATACATAAATACTTATGTATGTTAAGATTTTATTATACCCTTAACCAAAAGGTAATAGGCTATTATATGATTGTCAATTAGTTTTTTAATTTTTATATTGTGCGCCCAAACCCCATACAAATTATACGAATCGAAGTCGATTTGGCCATGTCACCCTGTATATACATCCCTCTTCTGAAATCATTTTTATGGAGCTCCTGGAGGGTGGACTTAGATAAAATATATGTGTATATCGAAAATTGAAAAATCCTCATTTGAAGAACTATTGACCTTTAAAAAATAAATCCAGAAGCACCTTTAAAGTGATTTATGAGTCTGAAGGGCATCTACTTTAGGGGTCGATTGTGCCGCCGCAGTAAAAGCTAGGCTTTCAAGGTTAAAAAATTAAGCGGTTGGGCGGCTTAGAAGTTACAACTATTTTTCTTTATCAACACATACAATTTTCATACAAAATAATTGGGTTTTAATATCACTGGTCGGCAGCATTTTTGTACAAGAGCGATTCTTATTAATTATGAATTAACTATTTACCTTTACTAAAACCCTAAGATTGATATCATCAGGTGTGTTTTCTGAGATATTGATCATTTTATGTTTTTGCTAGAAACTTACCCTATAATTCATAATCAAAATATAAAGTTATAGCAAGCTTATAATTAAAATTTTCCATAAAAATTTCAAATTATATGAATTTAATAATTTTAAAATTTGTTAATGAATTAGGGGGGTTAGTTTTTTGGGATATTTTGTTGAATTGTGTGAAGTGTTGTTAGAAACTCTTCAATATTATATATATATATTTTTTTTTGAATCTTCAGAAGTTGTGTTAAAGTATAACAGCAATTTTATATCAGCATTTATGCTGTTTGGATAAAGATTCAAACACAAAATTTCAAATTTTTGAGTTTTGACAGCGTAGTTACCAGAACAGCAACTCTTTTTAATTTTTGAATTGTTAATCGTAAACTAGACACTTTATTGTTTAAAATAAGCTATTAAGATTCTAAATTCTGAAAAACAACTAATTCTAGTTTCTTGTAAAATAATTCATATTGGTTTAAATTGAACCAAAAAATACTACAATTTTTAGGCTCAAAATAGAGCTACGAAACTATCGATAGTCGCCCCACTCGATATTTTCGATGGTCGATAGTGGTCACATTCGATAGTTTCGATAGTCTGTCATAAAACTATCGATAGTATCGAATTCTAAAAGTTGCATGCAGAAACAATTGTTACACGGCATTTACACATGCAAGTGCAAGTGAAAAAAGCTCATTACATTTATAGTTTTTTACTATTACAATCACACTTCTGCAAGTTGTAGGCTCACTTGCAAGCGATTTTGATTGCCAGTGATTTTTTTACTTGCATGTCAGAAGAATACGTATACACAACTTGTAACAAGTCACCTACGTGTGTAAACGTATTGTTAACTTTAAGTACATATTTCTTGGACTTGTGATTTTCTTCAAATATTTGCTTTAAATTATATTAAAATCAGCAACAATGTATCGCATAGGTACCTCCTGGAGTAAACTGTTGTATATGGCTTGTCTTTTAATTGTTCAGCTTTGAATTTCTCATAGACAATAACAATGTTTTTAAAATAGGTGACAATATTTTTACATTTAAGCTAAATTTGTTTATACAGTCTTGACTTAAACACGGTTGCACTACAAGATTCAGAGTATAAGCGAAACATGGCAAAATGTCTTCTTTGCAATAAATCGCATGCTTTTATCATTGTACTGTTATCAGCAACAAATGATGCAACTTTTTCCGTTACACCTGACATGGTAGCCAGTTTTGACCATCTTATTCTTGAATACATCACTTAAAAAAGTTAACATTTGTTGAACTAAAGATATAATATTAGTCTTATTGACTAATTTCATATTTATTTTAAAAATATCCACCGACGACAAAATTTTTCCGAACAATCAATTTAAAATATCCCGCCAACCTATTTTTGTAGATAGTATCGCTATCGCTTGTACAATATTGTTCAGTATTGGTAGTTCTGGAACACAGCTAATGTTATATTTTTGTCGCTTACGACAATGTTAATGAAAAGTCCAGATATATGTTTTTAAGTAATATTCAGTTAGTATATATGTAATTGTAAAAATTGAAAACAATCCACCAAATTTCATTAAAATCACCCCATATATGGCCATAGCTCCCATATAAGATTTATTCTCAAATGTCTTTTAAGTTTGAGAATTGGTTTTTTCTCTATAGTAACATTTTATATCCAACAATTCAATCATTAAATAAATTGCAATTAAATTAAAAGAATGTGAAAATGTATTAGAAATTTAAAAATCATAAACATTTAAGAATATTTTTAATTATATTTGACCATTAAATAACAAGTTGATAAAATTGTATTTTTGATGGCCTTTGATCCAATAAGTTTTATTGATACTACCAGCATATTATTCGATGTGGTTTCAAAATAACGACCGAAATTGATTTAAAATCACACTCCCTCATACACAAATTTAAAATAAATTGTCTTATGTACATTTATACATATATTGATTTAAATATATTTGAAATTTGTAATTTTAATTAAAGTATTAAATATATAAGAGGGCCATTTTTAAATTGCCAAGCTTTAATTTGTGTAAAGTAAGAGAAAGAAAATTTTTATGTAATTTGTAAAAGAAATCAAAGATAACAAGTAAAAAAGTATGACTTTTCTCAAAACCTAACTTAAAAAAAATATTATTTTTTATTACTATTTTTTGAACCAACGAGTTAATTTGACCCTCATCTCTTTTAAATTTATTCAAACTTAGAAATATGTGTTAGAGTAAACGTAACAATTCTCGTTTTAAAATAATTATGTTACAGTTGCCACTCTATTCTACTTAGTGGCCTTTTATATAATAGTACCTGTTTGACAAAGCCTTGCTCGGAGTTTTATTATAAACGATTCATATATCGTCGGTGCGCCGAAGAAAACACTTATGTGTTTTCTATGAAGTGTTCAGGAGAGGAAAAAAAACGTTTTATTTTGCCAATTCGCAACATATTTTTAAAATAATTTCTTTCTTTAATTTTTCTTATCCCATTTAAAAAATATTGCGCGTTAAAAAAAATACAAAATCTTTTTTTATCTTGAAGTGGTACAAGAATTAAACAAAAAACTACACATAGCTGATTTTGTTTCGGTCTTTTTAAATGTGAATAGAACAAATATGATATACATAGGTGCTTTTGTTCTAAAATTAATTTTTAATAAATAGTAATGTGTTGTTATACCCTTCACCACCATAGGTGGCCGTCTTGACGGCTGGCTGGACCCCTATGTAAACCATGTAATCAAGGTCGCAGGTCACAGGTCGTAATTCTAAAGATAATTTATTGAAATTTGGCACAGATCATTTTTTTTTAAAGTGGGACCATAGCTTTTGAAATTCGTCAAAATTAGTCCATTAATTATGGTACCTCCTATAGGTCCCACTTCCCGGAATTGATATATAAACCACAAATATCATTATTTGTTCATGAAATTTAAAGATACTGCTTACGTAAACTTGAATCACTGTACCAAATTTGGTTGAAATCGATCCACATTTGACTACAGCTCCCATACAAACTCTTCTGTCAAAACGCACAAAATTTGTCTCATTGTAAAACGCTCGTAAATCTAAAGACAATGGGAATTTTAATACATACTTTTTGTTATAACTGTAATCAATTTGCGAAATTCGAGATAATCGGTCCACATTTGACCTTAGATCTCATATACGTCCAAATTACGGAAACAGCTTAAATATATAAGTTATTAGAAAATGTTTGTATGATTGCAAAATTTAGCAATTTTGACCTTAGTTGTGAAGGGTATCGTATGGTCGGGCTTGACTATAGCATTTTCTTACTTGTTTAAATAAAAAATTTGCAAATTTGAAACCAAAACAAGTCTTATTAAAATTTATTTCCTTAATAAGTAACAAAAAATAACAAATTAATTGTAATAGAAAAATAGTAGTACATAATATAATACCTAGTTGGTATTATAAAGAAGTTTTCTGGATGGTTTTCGTAGATCTTGAAAAATGTATATTCTAAATAATTTATTATGTATGGTTGACATGATCTAGCACTTCTCATTTGACTAACGTAATCAGCAGGTGTGTATATTGGTAGTTTAAATACTTTTTCTAAAGTAGAATGGGCGCTATCTACCTCCGTCGTAGTATGACTGTAAACTTTTTACGTTTAAATCAAAAACAGTTATGTGTATTTATAACACATAACTGTTTTTGCCGGAGATTTTCTATTATAGGTTACACATAGGAGTTTTAGCTAACTTTGAAACCATTTGAGATAAAGGCGCACCGACGATATGTTATTTTATAAAATATATACTTGCCATACACTTTTTGTTTCTAAGTAAAAAAAATGTACAAAAATATTTGTCTGCCTTTTTTCCAAAAAGTACCTATCACTTCTTACTTTTCCAGCTGATCAAAACGCAATTTAAATTTTGTTTCCATGCTTACTACTTTAATATTTTTGCCCTTTTTTTATCCCCTAATTTCAAAAAAGTTACATATGCATATTTCGTACTTTCGCAGTTAATATTTTGTTTCTATTCATATTACTTTATGAGACATTAAGTTATCATTTTATCTCTTTTTACCCATTTTGTACCACGAAATTTAAAAAGAACCAAATACATTTTCAATAATTTTCACATCTATTGATTGCTGTACAAAGTTCCTTTCTATATTCTTTGGTTCAAAAGATAAGAGTGGGCTAAAAAATGTACAAAAAACAATGTTCACCCTTTTTTACTCCCTATCATGCATATTTTCAAAAAAGTACTAAAAACCTATCCGAGTATTTTCATAGTTGTTTACCAAGAAATTTAAGTTTTGTTCCTATACCTATTACTTTAGGAGATTTCGATTTTCCCATTTTTACAACTTTCACCTTTCATATTTTATTAAAGTCGTTAGAGTTTAAAGATAAGATTAAGCAAAATTTATATTTATAATTAATAAAAAAAATTTTAATATAATAGAGTAATACCATTTAAAAGATAATAGTGTAATATAAATTGTATAAATTATCATAATCTAATTTATGTAATAAATAGAGAGTGTTACTTTCTGATCGGACTAATTTATTAAAGAAATGCTGACCAGGAATTTAAATTTGTTAAAATGGTATATTCTGTTGCGGAGTTTTTGTTTACTAACAATAAATAATAATATATTAATTCAATGTTTTGATACGGAAATTCACATTTATTCTAAACTTAAGTCAATGTGATCAATACATAATAAGTCCCCATTTGTTGTGAGTGATAATTAAAATATTTCTCGTTTGAACACATATTGAATTATTTGACTTAATTTACGTGTCAATTTTAAAAAATATATAATTATCCAAGGTAGATTATATTGAAGGTAATTTCACTTCAGGTTACTAAATTTAATTTCACTTTCTGACAATTTTAAGGGTTCTGACATTTCAATAGAAATAAAGCTACCATATTATGTTAAGTTTGCCCATTTTATTCGTCGCTGCGTCGACAATATGAGTTATGTGTAAAAATTTAAACACTTTCTTTTTTGCACAGTTAAATTTTTGTTGCATATACATCTACATATCTAACTGTTAAACCATTATCTACCTATTTGTGGAGAAATAAAGCTGATTCATATAATTCCTATTCACATATAATAAAATTTTGTTTTTATCTCTAAAAAGACACATAGCTCATGTTGTAGTCACAACGGCAATTTAAAGTATTAGAAATTAATTAAAAAATTCTAAATAAAATCGTCATTTCAAAAAGCAAAAAGGTAACAAATTAAATAAATTGTAAAATAGAAATAATATTTTATATTTTTTTGTAGAAAAAGTGGATCTCTTTTTAGCAAAACATTGTGGTCATCATCCTTTAGCACAGAACCTTAATTTAGTTGCTTATTCTCATCCTGATGAAGAGTTTGATGCTTCGTATGTAATATTGTCAGTATTTTCATTGGTTAATTTTTTGGAGGAAATGCGCTGCACTATATAAACAATCAGATGCTGAGAAAATGAATTTGTATTAAAAAATTAAAATAAATGGGGTCACTATAATGCAGAACTTCTTTTTAAAAATTCGAAATTTTTGTAAAGTTTATTTAATTAATTTTTTATTAATTTATTTAAAAATAATATATTTTTATTAAAGTAATTCATAAAGTCTGTGGAAATAATGAAAAAGTGGTTAGGGGCTGTTCTAAAATTACGTAACGCTATTTTCGCAGATTTTTACCTCCCCCTGTGTTACACATTTTAATAAAAATACGCATACGAAATTCCTCCAACGCACGGTGGCAGCCAAAAAAGATTTTTCTTAATTTTATAATTTTGATTAAATGTTGATGGTAGTATATAGCCAACACTCTAAGGTATCCAATTTCAATTTGTCTTTGACTATCTGATAACCGATTCGTTTTTTTACACTAGTTCAAAGTTTATACTTTTTTGCCTACAATTTTAAAGTTAAAAAATTTGATTTTAATATATCTCTGAATAAAAGCAGATATAATTTGTCCACTAAAGTTTTTATTCAAAATTTTTAAGCACTTTTTAAATATTGCTATTAGTGAATAATTTTGTGTGGTTTTTGCGAATTTCTGTGTTTTGGTTTCTTTGAAAATTAAAGTGAATTTGAGATAGTTAAATTAATAGTGAAAATCATAAAAATCAAAATTTTGAAAGGCCATATCTAAGCAAAAGGAGCTAAAAGAGGTTACGCATAAATTGGATCTTCTACTCTGAAGTACTAGTAGCATATATTTCAAATTTGAGCCGCATTCTCTTGCCGCCCTATTTACCAGAATCTTTTTAGTAACTTATTTTTTTACATACAGTTAAACCTCTATTAACCGGCTCGCGCGGGACCGGGACTAGCACGGATAATCGAAATACACGGTTAATAGAGATTTTATTAAAACGTATAAAATTGCATTTTTTTGAATCACTTTTAGAACCATAAAGCAAAATTGCTTCTTTCTTTTTCACTCAATCGCGCACAGTATCCTTACCAACTCCATACTGTTCATATAGTAACCTTACAGGTATGTTCTTATCGTAATCGTTAATCAAAGCAATTTTGTCTCTAATTGAAAGAACTTTTCTCGCTCTCTTTGGCAATTTGCTATTTGAAGGAGCCATCGTCCCAAAACAGGTGTTAACAGATCAAATTTCACTTACATAATGAATAAAAATAGAAGCACGTATGTAGTACAATTGTGTCCACACATTAAAAAGGGGAATCACCGGATTCAAATTAACATAATAAAAAATCATATGAATGCTGCACGGATAATAGAGGTAAAGCACGGTTAATAGAGGTAAAAAACCAAAGCACGGATAATAGAGGTAAAGCACGGATAGTAGAGGTAAAAAATCAAAAAGATCTGCATGCCGGTTAATAGATGTAGCCGGTTAATAGAGGTTTAACTGTATTTTAAACAATTTTTATTATACCAGGTTGCAATTTAGTAAGAAAAAGTTCATAAAATACTTGAAAATAACCATAAATAGTATTTATTAAATGTTTCGATCAATATTTACATTAAACGCCAACAAAGAACCAATTTACGGCAACAAATTATATAAGCAGTTCAAATAAGATAAAATGGCCTGTATATCGAAAATTTAGGTTTGGCGTTTGCATTTTTCAGCCAACTTTGTTAGCCAACACTTTTTTGAGTCAAATTTCTATGATTCGATTGAAAAAAAGTATAACAATACTTTTTTTTAAAGGAAATTCTGTAGGCAATACATTTACATTACAGTGGACAGATAAAAAATGCAGAAAGAACATGAAAATCACAGTCTTAAAAAGTTTTGAATGAATTTTCAACATTATATTGAAATGCTGAACAATTTGTTACATTTTTTATATAATACTTAACCTTAACTAATACATTTTTTTTTAGAAATTTCAACATTTTTCTGAAACTACTCATCCAAATCTTAGAAACTATAATATAGTTACTATATATCATAAGTTAGACAAAAGACTGTGTGTAGGTCTTAAAATTATTAAATATTTTTCAAAATTATTAAACACATTTTATGAATGTATCTTATATGTCCCCTTTTATCTGGCCAACCACTTTTAGTTTTACCAAAGCCTTTACACAATATAAAGAAAAGATAATACTTTGTCAGTTTAGTAAGTTTCAGTCAAAAATATGAAGAATTAAGCAAGTTATTAATTTTTGGCCGTATTTTACCACCGTGCACCGTAACAAATTTTGCTTGAGTTGTGGGTATGACTTTTGTTACGGAGCACTTTTTTCTTATTGCCATTCCCCATTTTTGTAAAATCTAAAGAATAATCTTAGTATAAAATAAAATAAAAATGGAACAAGTTGGTTTTCTTGTAGCAGCTTTCATTAGCCACCCAGTACATCATTTTTGTTATATGTAAATGCTGTTAAGATTGTTTTATAGTTACGTTTTATGCAAAGTTTAAGGTATGAGGAAATTGATAAACCTAATGTTGATGCTATGGTTGATATGATGAAACTGGAATGTTTCGGGAACAAAATTCCTGATTTAAAAGTAGTACCAATAGAACACTGTGTCACTGCCTACATTGCACAGTGTAAGATTAAGCCATTCTACGGAGACAGAATTTAATATCTCGGAAAAAAATAACTCAAAACTTATGAATTTTGGTACAAGGTCTCACTAGGCCAATATGTACCATTGTCAAAAAATGGGGCGCATTGGACCACTGCCACGCCCACCTCCATACAACTAAAAACATATATTTCTCATATTTTTCGCTTTGTAAGAGTAAGAGTGTTATATTCGGGTGTGCCGAATCTTATATACCCACCATCAAGTTATACAAGCTAATTCAAAATATTGACCAAATGTGGTATTGTTGGTAAAATATTTGGACTAAATTCGGTTGCAGTAGTATAGTTAGTATAGTTCAACATTTAAAAGTATCTTAGTGGTTTCCCTAGTATTTATCTTGCACGAAATGTTGTTTCATAACCGCGTATAGTTGTACATTGATAAGCTGTTAAATACTTTTCATAGTGCTTAGTATGTAGTTAAGATAAACATGTTGATAGTAACACGGCAGGTTCATATATTTTGTTAAGAGTTCCTAATGCATTTACCGTCTATAAATTCTGATTGATAGGTATCTAATTTCGTAGGTGCAATCTTAATACACTGAATGTACCTCCAAGTCTTTTTGATTGTAGATAAAAAGGGGAGGTTATACATATAAGAACTATAACCAAATGTTAACCGATTGTCACAAAATTTTATATACTGTTTAAAGTTTATTTGTGCAAAATTTAGTGGCCTTAGCTGTTGCAGTTTATTATTTAATAGCTTTTAACTGGCGTTTGTGGAATTTTAGTGGTTTCTTTGAGCGGTTTTCATATGAAAGCTATGGTCAAATATATAACTATTCCTATAAAATTTGACATACTGACCAAAAGTTTCATAAAACTTCTCTGTTCTAAATTTAGTTGTCATATATACTACAATTGTATTCTATTTATCAGCACCGATTTCACCCATTTTCAGTACATAACTTCTATAATATATCAAAAATTTTGTCTCTCTAGCTTTTGTAGTTAGGGAGCTATTGCGTTTTTATTTGAGGGAAAAACGGACATAAATCTCCTTTTCTTTTTGTATTTTAGTGTTTCCGTAAGTTTTTTTGTATGGGAGCTATGGTCAAATGGTGACCGATTGTAACAAAATTTTGCACACAGGCTGGCATTGACATCCTTGCACTAAATTTAATGGTTATATCAGAAATTTAGGCTGTTTCCACAAGTGTTTTGTGTGGGAGTTATGGCTTAATGTGAAACGATTTTGATGTTTGTTAGTTTGTTATTTATTAGCAAATAAGCGATTAGCCTAGGCGAGGTTATACGGGAGCTATGGTCAAATGAGCCCTTAATTATGAAAGTGGTATAAGTCAGTCATTTAAAAAAATCGACTTTATCAGCTATTTCGTATCAAATCCTAACAAAATTACATAATCTGAAGAGATTAGCAGTTTATCACGAAAATGAACTCGATATAATATGTATATTTTTTGGTTGATAAACAAAATTAAATTACTGTTCATTTTGATAGTGGTATAAGTCAGTCTATTTATAATTTTAATAATTAAAATTTTGTTTTCCTTACTTCTTAGGTGCATGGTATGTTTAGCAACTTTATATAAAATAACACTGCAGAACCTATTAACCCTCTAACTCCCCTCCATAACTGAGTTTTGTGGCCTTATTCTAACAAAATGTAAAAAACACCCCGAAAAAGGGGAAGAGTGGGGATGAAATGTTCTACAAAAATGTTGGCCATAAAATTTTACTATATGTGTCAGAAGACATCAAAACCCAAAACTTAACCATTACACAAGATCACATCACGCTTAAGATCGAAAGTATCTAAGTGCTGACTTAGATATTCAAAAAATATATGAGCCCTTGGTTTTGAAAGTGGTTTAAGTCAGTCGTTTATAAAAATCTAGTTTATTAGCTATTTTGTATAAAATCCTAATAAAATTATATAATCTTAAAATATTAGCAGTATGCCATGAAAATTAACTCGATAAATTTTGTATATTTTTTGGTTGATGAACAAAATAAAAATATTTTGTTATTGGTGTAAGTCATTCATAAAGTCATCACGTTCATTTTGAAAGAGGTATAAGTCATTTCAACCGCTCAAAAACACATTTCCTCTTAAAAATCGTTATAAATTTTACAATCATAATAAATACTTGTATGTTGGCACTGCTTTACTGTAAAAAAATCACATTCTAAATATAATATAGAAATATTTTTTAATACTTTAAAATGCAAAACTCTAAATATCTTGCAACTAAAAAAACATGACTTATACCACTTTCAAAACCAAGGGCTCAAATGTTAACTTACTAAGTTTAAGTGAGCTAGCACCTTTCATTTAGGCGT
Source organism: Stomorhina lunata (assembly GCA_933228675.1). NCBI lineage: Eukaryota > Metazoa > Arthropoda > Insecta > Diptera > Rhiniidae > Stomorhina > Stomorhina lunata. The sequence continues at coordinate 70,409,174 of OW121744.1, forward strand.
AATCGTGATTCAACAGACAGACGGACATCGCTCAATCGTCTTAGAATTTCATAAGGATTCAGAATACATATCGTTTTTGGTTTTTGAGCCAATATTAAGGAAATTACAAACAGAATGACAATCTCAATAAACCCTCCATTCTTTGTGATAGTGAGAATGTATAAAATAAATAAAAAAGAGGTAGATTTTTTTGTAATTTTAGTTTTAATTTAAATTTTTATTAATTTTAAATAAGTATTTTTCATATGTATATGTTCATTTTGTGAACCGCCGAGGTATAGCAGTTTAGCCATCCGAGGTCCCAAGTTCGATCCCCGGCCAGACCCTCTTGTAAAAATTAAATTTTCAAAAAAGCGGTTCACCTCATAATTTAGCTAGCCACTAGTTATTGAGTATTAGGCTATGTAAAACTTCTCCAACTAATGCATTTGTCGTTCGGAGCCGGCGTTAAAATGTAGATCCCTTTCAATGAGTCTTAAAGTAGAATTGAATGCTCATTATCTGAGAGAAGTACCCCTTGTTCCAATTGGAACAAGGGGTATATTTGAGGTTAGCAATATTTTTCAAGTGCAAATAAATCTGTGTCTGTAAAGGCAAATAAATCTGCGGATGTAAAGGTTTTGGTAAATGATTCAAAATAGCAAGAAAGGGTATATTAAATTTGTACTGATGTTTGTAAAGCATATTTTAATTTGTCTGGCTACACCGAGTTTTTACTTCCTTAATAACGAATTATTTTCTATAAGTATGTTCATATATAAAACCAGCACCCTCACTTACATTCGATCAGATTACATTTATATGACCTGCTATCCACAATAGTCCCCACAAGAGAGTCTTTGTATGAATTAATATGTTTATATGAATTCCAATGACATTTATTTGTTTGTAAGACAAATGTACGTACATATAGTATGTATGTATGAATGTATACTTATAACTATGAGAATAACACCTACTTGTACTTGTGAAAAAATTGGTTTTATACTAAGTCCTTAACAAGGACCCCCTCAATTCTACACAAGCAATAAATACGTTCTGGTTTCATTAAGCTTAGACGTTCGAAATTCTATTACATTCTTACTTCTACGAGTATTATTATTTTTGTTGGTTTCTGTTTGGAATTGATGGGGTGTGAGCACTTGAATGAATGTATCATATCTAGTAAATTATATCTGATTATGTATGTTTGTACTGACATAAGTAAGAATGTATTTAGTAATTATCACCTTGTTTATTTTATAAATAGTCTTTGTAAGGATTCTTCACAATTTAATATCCTTTTATATTGTTCATATCTTATATTTTTTAATATATTTTTCTTTTCCAATTGTTTGTGTTGAATGGATTACTTTTATTTTTCTTGCAAAATGTGAAGTTAGTGTGATTGATTTTCACAGATAAGTAGACCGCAATCAGAGAGTTATTCTACTTCAAGATAGAACATTCAAACATTTGTACTTGTCGTGTAATCCATACACACATTATTTTAAATACTTAGACAAATGGATAAATAAAAAGAAAGAAAGCACACTGACAGACACATTGCCTTTTATCGTACTGATAGCAAAAAATTTAAAAAAGAAATGGGATTTCTGCAATACCTTTACGTGTATGTACATTAGGGTGTCCCAATTTTTTTTTTGTCAGGGGCATAATTTGAAAGCTTATAGGGTCCAGTATTTTTGGATTTTTTTTTTATTTTTTAGGAAGTTTTTGTTAAAAATCAGGGGTTTCGGCCTTTTTTCAAACGTGACTTATAACTTTGTCAATAACCTCATTGATTTAATTTGATGACCAAATATTTCTCAATGAATTTTCCTAAACTTTATTTGCATATACAAAAACCGTAAGTTCCGGTAATATTTTTGTTCATTACGGTTCCACATATTAAGAATTTTTATAATTTTTTAACAAACTCTGTAAAAAACGATTTATTTATCCTTCATCTCAACTGCGGACACTGACCTCCTTGTGGTATCACCCGGGTAACTAAGTTAGCACCCGTTAATGTTGTTAGCTAATATGTGCCGCGAGTTCTGAAATAAGAACGATAAAAATATGGGTTAGGACGTCGGGCTAATAACCAACTCCTGGAAAAAAAAAATACTATGAAAAAGCTTTATATTAAAAGAGAACTCCCGAAACTTTGATGGAAAGACCAGGTAGAGGGAAATCTTTCAAAGTTTGGCTTGGATAATATGCGCTCAAGGTCAAAGCGCATGGATTTCTAAAATATACTCGGCCTTTGACCTAAACAGGTTCTAAATATAAGTAAGTTTTCAAATTTACATAAAAGATCTAAAAACTAGTGACGAGATTTTGAAGACGGATTAATTCTAAACAATTGAGAAAATGAAAAATGGAAGGTTGTCCTACAGTTCCCGAGTTACACTATTTTCATAGTTTGTACCTTAAAAATGGTGATACCTTTTTCGTTAGAGTTAAATATTGTATATTACCAACAATTTTTATAGTTGGGTTATTTCTGCGAATAAATAAAACGAAGTAATTTCAGTTTAATCCGCCGCTTAATTTGATTTTCCTAATATCTTCAGGGATTGAATAAATAATAGATCAGGAAGATTGCCATTAACTTCTGACGTTTATTGATCTAAATCGGTCCTAGCCAAAACATCGCAAAAATTTCAAGCAGCTACAGATTATTGCAGATTCCATTAAATAATAGTTTGGGATCTCAAATTATTATATTATATTGGAATGCAAGATAATACCCGACTTAAAGAACAAAAAGAAAATAACTGATCATCTCTTTTACTTTAACCGTAAATTCGAAGCCAAAACTTCAAGGAGTAGTACCATTTCAATCGGGAAGGGAAAAGACTAAGCTGATGTAGTGTTTAAAATGCTTAAAACTTGGAAATTAACTTAAATATCCAATATCCAACAAGTTCAAACACTGGACTCCCAATCGGTGCATATGCTTTACTTTGCCAAAAACTAAAAAACACCTTATATTTTGCCAGCATCGTATGTCTTAGCTTGTAGCTGGATCAGTCTTCAAGGAGCTTAATAAAGAAGAACAGATTGGTGAACTAACATACTGGGTATAAAACTAAAAACGGGTATAACTCAGGGGTATAAATCAACGGGTATAAATCCGGAGGCCAAAAACTCCGGATTTTTATTTAAACTCCACTGCATGACCTATTCCTTAAATTCTAAAAAAATCACAAAATTTTAGCCTATAAGCTTTTTAATTTTGATTGAGCACCTATGAAAATGAAAAAAAAAATTGGGACACCCTAAGGTGCTCCTGTCACCCTCTGAAAATAAAGAACAATTAATTTCAAAATTCATTCGGAGGTTTTTTGTCCTAAATGGCACAAATCAATGCCAAAACAATACGGGTTTCTTTTCACTTTTTTATAGAAAATAACTAAACTTCCTATTTGTACTGAAGAATGTAGATTGTAAGAAATGTTTTTTTTTAATTGATGTAAAAATTCAAATGTTTTCAACAAACATTTCTATTTTGTCCTCACCAAAACGTCAGAATTTTTGGTTTTAACGTTGGTGTCAAGAAACAAGTCTTCTATCTTAAAGTTGACCAAATTTTATTTCCAGGGGGTTATAGAAAACTATATATATTTTCTGTAAATAATTATCTACAAAACAAATACGAATACACTTACAATTACAATAGATTGTTTGAAAGAAAAAAAGACGACTTTATTTGTATTTAAAAGGATTGTGGCAGGATTTAGTATAAATTTCAAAGACCAACAAACAAACCAATAATACCAAAATGAAATAGAATTGTGGTGACCGTTCTTTTAGTCATATTAAGTTCAAATCTGATTAAAATTTCTTGTATTCCCTTTTGCTTTTTCTCTTTTTCGGTTTCGTCTTATTTTTCAATGTTATTTAATTAAGATACATTCTTATATATTTAATATTATTGTTTATTTTATTTTAGTTATACTTTTGTTATTTATCGCAATTGTTATTGTTAGAGATTTTTACACATGTCGCAATTATAATTGCATAAATCTTTGGAACAACAAATGCTTATAAAATGGTACATTGTTGCTTTAGTATAACATCCAACATTCATACTCTGGAATGGGATCTAAAAATAGGGTCAAATTGACTAATATTTAATATATCTTTATATTCAATAGATTCTATCACAAAATTTCAAATTTTTCAGCAGAGAAAAAATTGTTTGATTCACAAACGATTCAACAAGCGCAAAAAGGTTTATTCCATGAATTGATCTAGCCATTTCTATTAGCCGCTTCATGTAAAAAATGTACATGTTTTAACCGTTTTATGCTTTTTTTCAAGATAGCTCCTTTTACTCGATTAAAAACAGAAATATTTTTCAAGATAACTTGTACTGTTCAACATAATTTAACAATATTGATATATTAGCATACAAAGGCATCACAAAGGAAAGCTAGAAATTTTAAATCTTAAAGGAAAAATTGTTGTAGACTTTTCCATAGAGTCGCCTGATCATTTCAATTGAAGCTATTTAAAAGTGCCCGTTTTTTTAGACAAATCTATTATGGAAATTTATCCATCGGTCCATCGTTGGTTACAAAGTTTTTTATATCTATATGATGCAATATAAATTTCGACTAACAAAGGTATCAAAAAAAAAAAAAAAATTGGATTTAGGAGGCATAGAATAAATATATATATAATATATAATTCCCCGACAACATTCCAATTGGAACAAGGGGTACTTCTCTCAGACAATCATTGAAAGGGACCTACGTTTTTAACGCCGGCTCCGAACGGCAAATGCATTAGTTAGAGAAGTTTTACATAGGCTAATACTCAATAACCAGTGGCCAGCTGAGTTATGAGTTCAAGTGGGTCTGGCCGGGGATTGAACTGGGGATCTCTGGTATGATAGGCGGATGACTAACCTGCTATATCACGGCGGTTCACAAATAGTTCTGAAAATATAAATAAATAGTCGACGAAATGTCAAACTACACCTGGTACATGTCAAAAGTACGGATCAGTAATATGGTATCAGTAAGCCTAAAACGAGCTTTTACTTTTCTTAATGAATAGTTGCATAAAAAATTTTTCTTCAAGATTTTTTTTCGTAATTTTAAGACAAAAAAAAAAGAATGTCAAAAGAAAAAAAAATAAAAATTTGCATTTTGTAAAAAATAAAAAGTGTTTAGACATCAAAATATTGTTCAAATATTAAAAAAAATCAACATTTTATGTGTGCAATTCAAAATAAAGCGTTGTATATAAAATTTCGCGGAATTTTTCAAACAAAACATTCGAGTGCAAAAATCTTTCCGGTTTGTCAGCTTTTATTTTGAGTACGTGTGATTTAGTATAATACTAAATTTTAATGGATCAGCTGACGACCTATATATTATTTATTCTATGATTTGATATAGCTTATATCATAGACTACCACATAGACTGCGATCATATGTTCTACTTATCAAGAAACAAATAGTAAAAATAATGTAAAATTACATTTTTTATACGTTTCTTAAATGTACCTTGAAGTCTCTAAAATGTACTTTGATAATTCGTCCACAGTCGAGTTGTTGTTAATAACTTATATTTTTAAAAACAAATTTGACTTCGGAGATAACATTCTCACAAAAACTTTAATAAAACGCCTAAACGTTAGTAGTTTGCTTCGAAATTTATACCATACTTAGATCTTGTCTTGGGTCATTGCTTGACATCAAAAACTCAATTTTCCCTAAATCAATGATAGCTTCTTTTAAATATATGTAGGTGCTCGATATAATTTAACTGACATTTTTATAATTTTTGTTAAATTCGATCAGAACAGGTAGATTTCATTCTGCCATACTAAGAAAATGCTAATTTTGTGTAACTTCTAAAAGAGAAAATGACTCGGATCAGCGTAGAATGATCTTTTACAACAATTTAATTGTCTTAATATCTGGTATGTAAATACTCTAATATGATAACAAAAATTAAATTTTGCGAGAGGGTATTTGGCATTTTATCAATATTTTAACGACAGAATTAACCTATTTGAAAGAGTTTCTTAAATATTATGGTTCCGTGCAAATATTTAATACATGATTTTTCTATTATTTTTCTATAGATTGCTTTGGAACTAAAAATTGAGATAGCACTACTATTGGTAGCTGAGCTATATATATATATATAAAACGTTGGCTGGGACTAGTGAATTAAAACAGAAATAATAAAAACAAATACTGTATATTTATATGTCTAGAAATTATGATGTCAAACAAATATTTTAAACTTCAAAGAATTAATATTACATTATAAGAGAAATGGCCTAATTTCGATACACCGCTGTCAGTCAGTCAACGTCAATTTTAAATGCTCCTCCCAAAATATTTTAAACTTTCTGTTTATCGGCGGGATCTTTACAGTTTTTCGTCGCCAAAATAAATGAATCTTTTCCACGATAATGTTTTAATTATGCACTGAAAATGAAAAGAGAGAGTATTATTTAGATGATTTTGTTTCTTAAAAATCAGTTTTGTCTTGCATTAACTAAGGGCTGTTTTGGATATTCCAATTTTTCCCCATTTCATCACTTAAGACCACAAAGTCTAGGTCATTCTGAATAAAGTGTTACTTTATGTAACATGCTGCACAGGTGGAGCCGCATATTTATTTATCAAAAAATTTTGATCCCCTTTATAGCACTTTTTTTGAATCCCCTTTATAGCACTTTTGTCTTAGTCGCCAAAAAGCAACAACTAAAGTGTGGGAAATAAAGAAGAGATAAAACTGAAAAATGTTGTATGATTCTGTTCAGTTGATAATCATCGCTTTATGTTGATATTTGTTTGACACAATAATTCGTATTTATTCTGTCCCTAAAATAAGATATGTGTGGTTTTCGCTCAGTCCAGAATTAGGGATAATCCTCCTGAAGAAGATGACCTGACCAACCATCGAAACGCGTCGAGGAAAAGTTTCCCCACCGACATGTTTTTGGTTTTATCAAAAAACTATATATAGTTTACAATAAATATTGTAATAAATTGAGATCTTAGTACAATACACTGCATTAAAACTTTTTAATTAAACGTTTGATATCCAAAATTTAAAAAAAAAACCTGTTTTAATAAAATTTATCTTAACATTTTTTGTAATATAAATTAAATGATTTTAAATGACCTAAATTAAATCTAGATACAACACCGAATACAATTTAGTAGCTATAAACGTTTAAAATCACCTGGATTGGTCATGATCTAGCCTGGTGAACTACAATCGAGGCGCCGATTCCATGGCTTAATAAGCTTCATATCAGCTATATAGACCACTATGATCCTCCTCATAGTATTCTTTAAAGAGGTTAAACCGAAAGATTTTAGACCTATCAGCTGGTAAACTTTCACATAAGAAACCGAAAGCTTTGTATGGTGGCTTTTCGTTTTATAAGTCTAAATTTAAAATCTATATCTATTCTGAGAATGAACTTTAGTATTAGGATGCTTGGAAATAATTTTTAAGAGATGTATTAGGGCCAATTTGAGGTGGTCATATTAAAACAGATTTTTTGGTGGGGTTAAAGGTTACGTATGTTGGATAATGTAGGGGATGTTGGATACCAAGCAACGGTTCTGTTTGGTCTTAACTAGGTAAGCCCAGACTTATCTTGGTTATCCTTCATCTCAATGGTGGACACTGACCTCCTCGTGGTATCACCCGTTAATGTAGTTTGCTAACATGTGCCGCGAGTTCTCCCATAAGAACGATAAAAATATGGGTTACGACGTCGGGCAAGTAACCTTCTTCTGAAAAAAAAAAACAAATACTATTAAAAAGCAACATTTAGAATAAAAATGGTCCCCCTAATATTTAAAGAGGACGTCTGAAACTTTATTTTAAGATCAAATAGAAAATCTTTTAAAGACTAAATAGAAAATCTTTCAAAGCTTGGCCTACGCAATTGGAGAAAATGCGCACAGGATCGAAGTGCATGGATTTCTAAAATATGCTCGACCTTTGACCTTAACTGGTTGTAAATTTAGGCCACATAAGTTATTTTGCTCTTGCCTTGTTATATATAAGGGGACTAACTGGGTTCGTACTCCTTTGCGATTTGACTTACGTAGATATTGACATACTTATTTGCTCTTTAGTTTTTTTAGTATTATCAGAATCTGTGATAAATTGTTACTAGCTTCCGCAGTAGCACAATTAATTTTACATTTATTCTAATTAAATTCAAAATTGCAAACAAAAAAGCGATTTTTTTACCTTTTTTCCCCATGTGGCTGTCGAATGTAAAGGAAAAGGGGTAAAGAAAAAAACAAATGAAATGTTCTGGAAAATTTTGTTCGGTGTTAAAAATTATTCCTAGGAAGTTTATATGTACTACAAAGTTGGTTATTGAGATCTTAGGTATATTTTTGTAGTTGATTGTTGTCTGGAATTTCGAATGGTTTGCAGGGGAAAAATTCCCCAAATCTTTGGGAAATTGCCATGTGATAGTCCAGAATTGTTTAATTTAATATATATATATATATATATATACATATATATATAATATCCTTACTTAAAGTAATACCTGCGTAGCTCTCACAACTGGACAAAAATGTCCAGTTATGTGAGTTTTTCCTGTTCATAAGTATATAATTTGGCAAACACCTTGACAATCAGAATTAAGTACATACATTAAAGAACACCAGCAGCGCAAAGTGAATGAAAAAATACAAATACGTCTAAACATATCACAAGTAAGATTGCTAAATACGTCTATACCGAATCTTATATACTTACATACATAGCTTACAACAATTTCGAAACACTTTAAAATTGAACGCATGACCACCTCTCCTCGTGATCCACTGTATATTTTATTATTTCTTACTTCTACGAACATGTATCAATGTAAGTACATATGTTTGTACGTGTAATTATATATTGCATAGTAAAATAATATATAGTAATTGATTTTGTTTTATTAAAATCGATTAGTATTATATTTTGTTTATTTTTTTCTGTGTTCTTTCTTCATTGGCATTTATGAAACCATAAAAGTTGTATTTTCAGTATCGTTTTTATACAAAATACATTTTTAATCTTGTTTTTATAACAGAAACTATTAAAAATAAACAATTACCTAGAATAGTTCTAATATACAATGTATGTATTCATAAAAATATTCGCTACTTATTTACCAAGGTGTTTTTTTTTTCATTTTTTATGTTAAAAAAAGAATATTTTATTATCAAACAACCATGTCGTTCAGGTCCTATAGAAATATATATGAACAATTTTATTGACTTCTGTACTTATCACCAAAACAAAGTTTACTTCAATATTTTAACAATTTTTGAACATGTATATATATGGCAACCAAGTGATTAATAAACATTATAAGATTTTCAACATTCAAAACAAATTTTCTTATTAAAACTTAGCAACATCTAAAGGTGGGAGGCCGATGTATGCGGCAAGCGGCTCTGTGCAGCTGTGTTTAGTCTGTCAATTTTGAAGTAGCAATGGAAAAAAGTAGATTTTTCAACGCTGCCAGATTTCATTTTATCCTACTCAGATATTTTTATACCCTTCACCACCATAGGTGCAAAGAAATATTTATCCTTTTAGTATACCAATAGACTTAGAATCACTTTCTGAGTCGATTTAGCGATGTCAGTCCGTCCGTCTGGCTGGACGGCTGGCTGGACCCCCATGTAAACTGGCTGGACCCCATGTAAAAGGTCGCAATTCTAAAGATAATTTGATAAAATTTGGCACAGATAATTTTTTTGATAGTGGGACCATGGCTATTGAAATTGGTCAAAAGTGGTCCATTATTTATGGTACCTCCCATAGGTCCCACTTCCCGGAATTGATATATTGGCCACAAATATCAATATTTTTTCATGAAATTTAAAACAAATACTGCTTATTTAAACTAAAATCACTGTACCAAATTCGTGGAAATCGGTCCACATTTAACCATAGCTCCCATACAAACTCAAAACGTATTTAATGAGACAAAAATCACTAAAACGCTCGTGTATTACAACTGTAATCAATTTGCCAAATTTCGAGATATTCAGTCCACATTTGACCCTAGTTCTCATATAAGTCCAAATGACGAAAACAGCATAAATATATAAGTTTCGAGAAAATTTTTGTATGATGGCAAAATTTAGCAAGTATTTGTCTTTATACAGGAAAAAGAACACCTTTGACCTAAGTGGTGAAAGGTATCGTATGGTCCGGCTTGACCGACTTGTACCTTAAATCTTGTTTTTTATTGGAAATTTGTTTTACCATTATTTCAAGGGTCTGATATGGGAGTAAGGGTTAATTGTGGATCGATTGTTACCAAATTTCGGTTATTGGTTTATATTTACAAAATATTTATCTGTGCAAAGTTTTAGTAATAAAATCCATTTATTTTGTCTTGTATGGGAGGTATCGTTAAATGTGGGCCGATTCCTAAAAAATTAGGTACAATATTTATGCTGAATATTATTGAAATACATCTAAATTTGTAGCTGTTAATGTCCAAAACTTTATTCCGGGAAGGCATCAATATGACAGGTACCCGAAATAGAAATCCGATTTTGCAAAAAAAGGGATCGTCCTTGGACCAAAATATGAGCTTGTACCAAATTTCATCAAATAATCATTAAAGTTACGACCTGTACATTGATAATAAGCTTACATGGATAACCGGCTATCCAGCCGGACGGACAGATTTTTCTAAAAATAGCGTAGCGTAATTTTAGGAAATATTCTGTAGGTGTGTTTCAGTACGATAACTATTCAAACCAGTGCGAAGTTTCCTAAAACTCACTTCAGTTTTCCCATACTCAATGTTGGTTTAAGTCTAAATTGTGGAAATAATTTTGTTTCCCCTCATAGCCAAAACTACATAGACTTATTTTTTCTTTGTAACAAAATATTTGAATGAAAGACAATTGGAAATAACACAGTGCAGCACTAAAGTCTTGAATCAATTGAGACCTCCAAAATCTGAAACTTATGATAGTAGAAGAAAACCTCTAACTGAACTATTAGCTAAAGTTTCTATTTCTCGTGAACTATTCGAAATATTGCTTTTCCACTATCAGCAAACTATTACCTCTCAAAATTATTTTTGACATGAACCTTAGCTCGAGTCGAACTCACCAACACGGCCTTTAGGCGTTTCCCTACCAATCAATAGTTTGAGTATGTCCTTAGCAACAAGATAGATAGAATGAAGATTAAGCTATCACAACTGGAGTTATAATATTAAATGTTTCTTCTATGTATATATATAAAGTTAACATAGTATATTTTTTGCAGTTACCATGATGACCCTTTGACAGCAGCTCTCCTCATAAGTATCCCTCCTAATCTCTCCTAATAAGTATTCCCAAAATATAGAGGAGAAATATTAATTTCTGTAGTCCTAAAATCTTTCGGAAACATATAAGAAGGTTTAATAGCTTTGAGAATTAAGACTACTTTACACATTGTAAAGTTATATGCTAAGTCAATGGTATCAGTACATCCGTCACCATTTGTAGTTCACGAGGTGAAAAGAAGTCCGGCCTAGGTGGTTTGAAATGTTTAAAACGACTTATATAAGGCCATGTAATTGTGGATAATATTGGAATCGAGCTTCGATTACAATCAGGTTTCTTGAGCCAGAATTTTCGTCAGCCTGCCAACTTCAGAAGTGAGTCTTCCTTAGTGCACTCATTTTTTGTTTTAGGTTAGGTTTATAATTGTACGAATTTATTTATTAAAAATATATTAGTTTTGCGACCATAATTGCGGTCGTTGCTTGCCCTAGCTTGAGAAAGGTGAATTGAAAACTGTTTAAGTCGAATTTAATAAATAACATTTATTTGTTTCGTTATGTGTATTTACTCCTTAGGGCTTAAATGTATTACCCTCTTTTATCACCTTTGGACGTTTTGATGGGAAGACTTAAGTTCTAACGAGTAATCTAACGGTGTTTTATTAGTTATAGCTGTCTTCAACTATTTTTTAACTACTTGTTGAGTGACATTAAACATTTTATATCAAAGGTAAATAAAATTGAAGATTTTTATCTTTTTAAAAACCATATTTCTAACAGTAATTAAGAGCTCTAGAGGCCTGTGTGACCGACCAATCGCTCAATATTCTCTATACTTATGAAATTTGTTTAAAATACTTTTAAAAAGAAACTGATAAATGTCTCTTTATATTTCTTAAAATCATCGTTAATATATACAGCCTGTTTTTGAAACTACTATTTTTTCAAATTGTACGTCAACTGGCGAAAAAATTTTACTTTTGGTTTTTGAAATTTTTTTTTTGAGTGAAACGAGAAAAAGCTTTTAAAATGTTGGTTCGTATATAAAATGTGTAGACGAAAGTAAATGTCAAATTAGGCAATTGAATAATTCTAATCGTCTGGAAAACAAAAATACGTTTGTTTATTTTTTATTCAGGACCAGCACTCAGTTGATGACCCTACTTATGCAATGCATTGTGTTGGAGCTAGGAAAAGGTTGTGGGAGGGGGAATAGGTGGAAAAGTTTTTTGTGGACATTTGATTTGAACTTCCCTATATTATAACTGACTGGCAAAACTTCTGCGGGAAGCAATTTCCGCATACGGCTAAATAACGAATTTTCTTTGTAGTGTTGTTGTTCTGCCTACTGGCCAATCGACTACGAAGGGATGCGCTCTAGCATATGTTTTGGGTAAGAATTTCGAGTATCGGGAACGAGTTCCCTGATTTCGTTCAAAATAGTAACTATAGAGGAATAGAGTTGGATAACCTACTGTTTGCTTTCACCTGCATTCGCTTGAGAAGTCCAAAATAGACTTTGAAGCACCGGCCCATACATGAGAGTTGTATTCCATTTTCGGTCGGATATGTGTAGGTGGTGTAAATAGAACGGAGGTCAGATTAAGTAAGTATCTCTTACTTGAAAATGTGATTTGTCTAACAGACATCACATTGAATTCCCATGCCCAGAAAATCGTTTTATCATTTCCGCGACAGGCGGTTCTATGTACCGGAATGACCCGAAGTTTCCCGGCCAAGGGCTGTCAACTCAGCAACAACATATTTACAACATCGTTTTATAAAATTATTATTTAAAAACAAATTTGCATTTAATTTTGAATAAAATTTTAATTATTTTTTTTTTGTTTTTACTCAATTTGTTTTTATTTATTTTTGATTTTATTCAATTCTAGGGTTAACATCGTTTTACAAAAGTCTTAAGTTTTACAAGAAAAGCTTTCAGAAAAGTAATAAAATATATCATGGCAATACTATTATTTGATATTTCATTACGAAGCTTTTATTTCCAAACGAAAAAAGAAAATTAACTCAATTTAGAGCTTAATCGTTAGGCTAGTATTCGATTGCCTTCTAACGTATGACAGTTTTGTGAACAGGCTGATAATTCAAATGAGAAGTTTTTTTAAATAAGTTTTTCTTGTTATTTTTTAAAAGTAGACTTTAGTCGCTATTTGTAATCTAATATGGTAAGTACTTATCCAATTTCATCACCATGTCTAAATGATGACTTAAACACTCAATGTGTAACTAGTGTGTATTCCATATTAAAACTTCATATGCTAATTATTTGGTAATGAAAAGTTATACCGAGTATGGAATAGAATAATATTGTTTTACCACAAATCAATTTGCTTGCATTTTTCTTCTTTAAAAACATTAGATAGGTCATTTTTGTTTAAGGTAACGATATACATACATACGTATATATATGTATGTGTAAATATTTTCATAATTGTGTGTAAGCCCAGTAAGAAAAAGGCTTATTCTCAAATTGAGTATAATTTGAATCTAAATGTTTTTTAAGGTCAAATGTTTCATACAAAAGGGGAGTTTATTTTTAAATTGAGAAAAACCTTTATTCTCAAATCATTATAATTCGAAAAAATCTAAAGGAATGGACGAATTTCTGTATCCTTTATGTCATGACATTCCATTATTTTATATTGAACATTGAAATATTTTTGTAACATAAGGTCAATTTATTTTTAAAATAGAAAAAAATTTTAAATAACATTTGAAATCAAATTTACTTAATATAATTTTCCAAACTATTTTAAAATAATTTTGGGGGTCATTATCAAGATTTTTCAAAGGTTTATTCTCAAATAAACTTAAATTTAAAAATATATGTGAATCTCAAAGATCTGCTCAGGCTTGAAAAATATTTGAAAAAAACGTTTGATATCAAATGTAAAAGGCATCATATGTCAAATTTTTGACATAGTTCTTACTGGGAATACTTACACACACACACATACACACGTCTTCATTTACACCTTAGCCAAGACGAATTTAAAGGTATTAAAAGTCTAAAACTAAGTTTTAAATCATTTATACGATATTTGCCAACACAGTTGTCTTCCGCTTAATGCAGTTGAACACTTAACCACGAGTTTCATTAGAATGGTGATCAACAGGGTTATACCTTTTTTTTATTTTGCAAATATCAAATTATTTAACGCAAAGCCTTATAGACTATGGAAAAATACAAAGAAATTATATATTACTTCGCGATCGTTAAAAAGTTCACGCATCAAACACGATCAAGTTTTTCTTTAGAGTATAGTAACAAAACTTACAATATAAATATTTAAACAAATTTTTTATCATTTTTGTATAGTTATTTATAATACTTTTTAACTTCATGGAAGACAGGGCAAAAACATTTGACCTTTTGATTGTAATTTGTACAGTATTCACCATAAAGAAGTAAGAAAGTATTAAAGTCGGTCAAGCTTGACCATATGATACCCTACATCTAGGGTTGCCAGACACAAACCTGGAAAAAGCTGGACATAAGGCAAAAAAAAGCTTGACAACCCAAAAATTAGCTGGACATTAATAAATTTTGCAAATTCTAAGTACCAAATGAAAGTGGACAAGATGACATGTCCGAACAAATCAAAATGAGGTTAGAATTACAATAACTGAAAAGTAATAAATCTGCGGATGCCGATGGTTTGCCGGCAGAGCTTTTTAAGGCAGGAGGTGGGAGTTGATAATCATTTATGTCCCAGCTTATAAAAAACATATAGTTAGAAGAACGTATGCCGGACGATTGTAGTCTTCTTTGTTCAGTCCACAAACAAATTAGATATGTATGTGCCAATTTTAGAGGTATAAGTCTTCTTTCAATTGCATATAAAATAATATCGACCATATTGTGTGAAAGGTAAAAGGCCAAAGTTAACGCAATAATTGGAACCTAATAATGTGGCTTTAGACCGGGTAAATCTACCACTGGTCAAATCTTTACCCTACATCAAATCCTGGAAAAACACAAGAGAAACAAATTGATACATATCATCTCTTTGTTTAATGCAATGTCTGAGTTTGGCAGACATGCAGAATGACATAAACGGATACAACCTCAACAGTTAAAATAAGTAAGAGATTCTCGGAGTACTTTATAACTAAACGGGGATTCAGGCAAGACGATAGTTTGTCATGCGATCTCTTCAATATTGTGTTACCTGAAATCGTACCTCGCACAGTGCACGAGGTAGCTGCCTCCTTTTCACGTATCGAGAAGAAATCTAATAAAATGGGTCTAGTTGTCAATGAATCAAAAATAAAATTGATTGTTTCTACAAACAGAAAGTTCAGAAGAGTTGGACCACATGTGGTCGTTGACAACTAAAACTTCGAAGTTGTAAAATAATTTGTTTACCTTTGTACAGCCGCGAACATAAATAACGATATAAGTTTCGAAATCAAACGTCGAATCATGCTTGCCAACAGATGCTATTTTGGCATAAGCAGGTGGTTAAGAAATAAAGCTCTTTATGTTAGAACTAAAGTCACGCTCTATAAATCGCTAATCATGGGCACTTGCACAAGCAGATGAAACTATTCTTTAAGTTTTTGAGAGAAAGAAAAATCGAAAGAATACGAAAAATCTTTGGACCAGTTTGCACCAACAATGAATATTGACATTGAATAAACCATGAATATCAACATAGTAAAACGCATCAAACAGCAACGGCTGCGTTGGCTAGAACATGTTGTGCGAATGGATAAAAATACTCCTGCAAGAAAAGTATTCAAAAACGATCCAGAATGAACTCGTAAAAGAGGACGTACGAAAATTCGATGCAAAGGCCAAGTAGAAGTAGAGGAAAATCTTTTAAAGCTTGACCTACGAAATTGAAGAATTAGAATTCTAAAATATGCTCGACCTTTGGCTTTAACAGGTTGTAAATATAGGCCATTTAAGTTAAATAAATACAAAGGGGAAATTTGATATAGGGTAATTTTATTACAAAATTAACTTGATCAAGTAATCAATTAATCAACGAATAAATCACTTAGTAAAAAAGAGAAAAATACAAAATACGTTCGTTATCTTTAAAAATATAAAAAATTAAATTCTTCACCATTTAGCTGGACAAATTTAATTTTAGCTTGACACTGGACAAGCACTAAAAAAGCTGGACAATCCAGTCGAATCCAGCCTGACTGGAAACTCTACCTACATCACTGAGGTCAAGTTTCTTTTCAATACATGGACTTTAGAGTGGGTCAATTTATAAGAAGAAAAAAAAACTGACCAAGCTGTTGTGAAAATAGTAAACTACAACGAATTGCAAGAAGCTTTGCTTTATAATCCGCTTACTTACTTAAATGGACTATATTTACAGCCTGTTAAGGTCAAACACCGAGTTTATTTTAGAATTCCGTGCGCTTCGATCTTGTTTTAAAAGTTTTAAAATATTTTCGAAGTTTCGGACGTTCTCTTTTATGAGTTCCCTTAGATTTCGAACACTTTTCTTGCAGGAGTATTTTCGTACATTGGCACAACATGTCCTAGCCAACGCGTTTTATTATGTCGATGTCACTGTATAACTCATACAGCTCATGGTTCATGCGATGTCGATATTTACTGTTGACGCAAACTGGTCCAAAGATTTTCGTAGAATCTTTCTCTCAAAAATTTCAAGAATAGTTTCATCTGTCCATGAACACGGATAGTATAAGCGTTTTATAGAGCGTGATTTAAATTCTTACAGAGAGAGCTTTATTTCTTAGCTGCCTGCTAAGGCGAAAATAGCATCTGTTGGCAAGTATAATTTAGTCAACTCGCGAAATGTAAGTCCCATGATATCAATGTCATCGGCTGAAAATTTGTTGAAAATTTTTCCAGTTGTATTGACTACAGCATCTCGGACGATTTTCTCTAACACAATATTGAAGAGATCGCATGACAAACTATAGCCTTGTTTCTCTCCTCGTTTAGATATAAGGGCCTACGATGGACTCTTACCTATTTTAACTTACTGGGGTTAAGCTTTTCATATTGTTCACCTTTTGGTGTCTTGGCGACTCCGTGACCATTTTATCTTATCTCCTGGACACCAGTTACAAATAATTTATATTTCGAGAGCATCCATCAACTGGATCAGAACACCTCCTCCGTAAAGAGTTCGGATGTTTCAAGTGATGATCCTTAAATCATGGTCCTTTTTACATTTACCATGGACGTCAGCATTAGGGGAGGCCGTTTTTATTCTTAATTTTAGCTTTTTCATATCGAGCACTTAGATCGCAAGCGACAAGAAAAATATTGATCGTAAGCGACAAAAAAATTTAATGAAATAAAAATGCGGAATGTTTTGGTGCATAACACTTTTGTTCTTTGTTAGTTTGCTACTTTCGACAAACCAATTAAATGTTTTCCAAATGGTTTAGAAGTTATGAAGTTTTTTAGTTTTACTTCAGTACATTTGAAGCTACTGGGCGGATTGTGGAGCAATATGCAGAAATCAAGCAAAGGGTAGATAGATTTTTAGACCATTTTTAAAAAATATATATATTTTTAGCACAGTGGCCAAACACTGAGCCAAAGTTGAGTACCATTGTATGTAAAACCTATTGGTCCGTAAAACTTTATATTTAACCTATCGATTTTTAGATTTTTACACATTCGAAAACAACTTAATTAAGAAAGAAAGAAAAATATGCTTACTGTACTACGCTATCTCTAATAATTTAAGAGATATTTAACGGAATGTCGCTTACGATTATTTTAATCTAAGGGTTCGATATATTGTATTGTTTTTCAATTTGTATTAAATTTTTTTGGGTAAGTTTGGGTTATTTCATTAAAGTAAAGGGATAAACATTATTTCTCCTTTATATTTAAATGAAAGTTTAAACTTTCAAAAAAAGTTTAAACTTTCAAAAAAATATGTAAAACCCAAAATTTTAATTAATCTAACAAATATAATTCCAAGAAAAGAATAATAAAATCAATAGATGTTTACACATGTAGATATGTATGTATATATTTTATTATTTGAATCTTGAAATGATCGTCTGCCTTAAATAAATGTGGCTGGAAGATATAAAATGATCCTTTTTCCATTAAATTTGGACCAAAAGATCATTAAACTGACTGAATGCGATTTCTGGGCGCAAACACAAAAAAAAACTAAAGATTAAACTGAAATAAAAACCGATTTAAATGTTTTCAATCAACATGTCGATCAAGGTTTTTGATTGATTTCCTAAAGGCGAAATAAATAATCGTATTACACTCAAATTCGGTTTGAAACACAAACAAAATCAACCAGTTTAGTTTGTACCTTTAATATCCTAAGAATTAAAAAAAAACTGTTGATGGAATAAAATACAATATTTTTATGATTATTTAAATTATTTTTTTCCATCAGAGATCTTGAACATCAACATTCGTAAAATAGACTATTTTATTGTTGCATCCGGCTGGCTCAGCTGAGCCTCTTATATACGGCAGACTAGAATTTTACTTTTCTTTCTCCCTTCCAGGAAACACAAAGGGATGTCATCATGGACCTAAGTGGCGCGGACTTTATGGTCAGCCTAAAAAATAACGAGTTGCCAAAAATAGTGTTACCAAAAAGAAATTTGCTTGAAAATATCTAAAATAAAATTTCAAACCAATAATTTTTTTCAAATTAGATGAGCCCATACGAGTATAGTATTTTTAAGTTCGAATGAAATAAAATTACTTTTAATCTTTTAATCTAAAAGGAATAGCCGCCCTAATGTGCGTGAGTATTTTGTTGTTATTACTACAATTTTATAAGTCACCTGTCAAAACAAATTAATTGAATTCACTATTTCGCATTCGAGACTAAAAAATCTTATAAAGTGAAATAATATGAAAAGATAAAGAATATGGAAAAGTACTACGTCATATGAAATGCAAAAGGGCATAACTAAAAACTTTATCACAATGGATATAAAATTGTATGTTGTTTATTTATTTTTATAAATTATCCCACTAATTCATAAACGAATTTTAAAATTATCAATACTTTGTAGTATGAATTTTGTATGGAAAATTTGAATTTATGAATTAGGGGTCATATTAATAATTTGTTGTTATTATTTTTGTTGATTTATCAGAAATACTTAATTACAATAGGTATTACCTACTGCTGGCAGGTAATACCCACCAAATCTGGTAAGTACACCGAATCAAACAAAAAATTATATTTTCTTAATCAGTTAAAAGCAAATGAAAAATCAAGACGTTTTGCATTTTAGCTGACAATATAAATTCAGTTTTTTGTTTATTTAATAAAATAATTTGTGAAATGTTTAACAAAATAAACTAAAAAATGAAAATGTAAAGAATTGTGTATCGATTAATAAAAGCCAAGTGAAACAAAAATGATCACAAACACAAAGAAATGTTTTGTTTTATCATGAAATTTTTTTTGGTGATATAAAATGGACAGCAACAACTGCAAATGTTAAAAGCATTATTTCTTAATTTTGCTTCTAAATTTTTGATATAAAAAATTTAAATAAATTTATTATAAAAAAATATTAAAAGATATACATACATAGTATAATTTTTATAATAGATGATTTATTTTACCCCTCATTTTTTTTGATTAGAGTGTGGAAATTTATATCATTTTAGCTCCCAAGCTAATTTATTGCCAATAAAATGGTAATGTTAGTAAAAAAATAATTAAAATCTAGTTTTATGAATTCTTTGCTACTAGTTTACAAAAGTATTAGCCTTATTTTTCCCAATAACAATCAATTTAACAAAATTTGGAACACTAGTTTCGATAGTAACCGATATTAATATTTTGCTGAATTTTATTATAAATAAATTTGTGGATAAAGGCCAAAAGCTTTATTCCGGATAGGCAGCCCTATGGGAGGTACGCGAAATAATGATCCGAAAAGTATAGCGATCAAACATGTGGCAAATTTTAATAAACTATCTTCGATGTTATCATCTGTACTTTGATCACTAGCATACATACGTATGTAGATGTCCGAACGGACATAGTTTAATCGACTCAGGGTGTGATTTTGCATTACAAAATCAAATATAACCTTTCCACCTATGATGGTGAAGGGTATAATTGAATAGTGACTCCTATATTATCGCTTCAATTCTTGGAAATTCCAAAAAATTGTGGTACTGAAGTAAATTCCCAATATAATCGACCATCTAAACTTAAAATCAACTTATCATGTTAATAGTTACAAATGAAATCAGTTTGAGGTTTAAGCATAGTGTAATAACACAAGTGATATCAAGAGCCCAGCTGATGAATTCGCCTGGAAATTTAACGAACAAAAATTTGACAAAATGTAAGCAAACCTACAATAACAACATGGGGTTTCATTTTGTCATGTTGTTTTTGTTGTATTCTTGCCAGCACCTGTAATGAATTCGCCTTGGGTTTAAGTCTTCCGAAAACTGAATATTTTGTTACTGACTATGACTATAATTTCAAAGTTGTTATGTGGATCATACAATTAAGTATTTTAAATTCTCAAATGTCGGCTCCAACACAGTGCAAAATAAATATGAGATATGCAGCGTTCAGAATCTGGCGCAGTAATAACAACAGTGCAAAAAGGCGAGATATACGTGTGCCAAAGTTCTGAGCCAAAGCACTGACCCGGTGGATAGTGCCAATGTTCTGGCTCAATTATTTGATAAAAAATTTAATTTACCAGACATCGAGCAACCGATACCACAACTTCAAAGAGTATTAGTATATATGCTAAAAATATTCTTTCGAGCACCCGCCATTAAAAAGGTTGTAGTGAACCTCAACATAAATAAATCTTCTGGTCCGGACATTCCAACACTGGTTTTGAAACAGTGTTCTTCTACGCTATCACGTCTATTAGCAAAACTTTTCAGCTCATTATTCCATGCCGGTTAATTTCACATATGCTGGAAGATTGCAAATGTAACGCCAACTCCAAAAAAGGAGCACTTTTCAAAGTAGTATTACAACCTATTAAGCGATCAACACCATTAATTTCGTAGGGGACGCTCTACGGGAGACTTACTAGCTTTTTTATTCACCGTTTTGGCGAAAATAAGGTTATGGCTCTAGATATTTGATAGAGTGTTGCATGATGCACTTTTATCAAAACTTATTTCTTTTGGTGTCGGAAATAACTTATCTCGATTTATGTCGAGCTTTCTAAGAAATGGCTCTATAAGAGTTGTTATAGATGGGATATGATCCCATATCTTCTACCTTCTACGTCTAACTCCCAATCATATCTACTCTTTCGCAGATGATAGCAACATTTGCCATTCGTACTCATTTAATTATAGGCCATGTCTCTTGGAATAGAATGATACATTAAAATCGGATCTAATCAAATTTCTGAATGGGACCGTTTTAACAGGGTGAGTTTTAATGCTGGAAAAATCCAATGTTGTATATTAACACATAAACGTACAACTGACAATGTTGCTTCATCTGTAACAACTGTTGGTATAAATATTGAGGAATCCGAAGCTCTTGATGTTCTGGGCATGAAAATACAGTGCGATGTCCATTTTACTCGTGCTCATCGGTGACAGTAGAGTAGCCAGCGCTATAGATTCACTAGAGCATCGTCGCTATGTGGTATGTGTTACCAAAACACGCACATTTTTACGCAATACGAGATGTACAATAAGTAAAAATACATATAATACAATGACAAAATTACAGTATCGAGTTATCCATTTCATGGTTTCAAATGTATAAAACTGGAATTCGACATCTGTTAAACTAAGTTAAACCAATTTGTTTATTTTCAGTAAAATGTCTGACATTGACGAAAATGGATCGCTTAAGTATCACACAACGCATAAAAATGATCAAAACATACTACAAAAAGCGTGATTCTGCAACAGCCACCTATTGTGCTTTAAGAGGAGATTATGGTTTACATAATCGTCCAACTACGCAAGCAATTGGCAAAATTGTGAAGAAATTTAAAGAGATAAAAATTGTAAGGCCTGTGCATCATCGCTTCTCTCGTTCCGCTGAAAATATCGCTGCTGTAAAATTACCCCAAAAGAATCAATGCTTGCAACACTTCGCGTGGTGATCATTTAAATAATGTAGTGTTCACACATAATATCTACGTTCAAACTATAATGAAAAGAAACTATAATAAAAATATAATAAAAAAGAAATATCATGAAAACAATATTTTATATGTGTAATATTGACGTTCACTTTTGAAACCACAAAAAGGATAACCCTGTATATGGATTTTTGTGTTGCTGTTTTAGTGATTAGCAATAGCGCTAAGTAAAATTTGTTTCACAACAAAAAGATCCTATAAAAATCCCTATAAAAAAGTGCATTTCAAAAAAATAATTCAAAAATGTTTACACAAAAAAATGTGATTGATTATTGTCTCTCCTGCATGATAAGCCAGCGATATCCATATTCACTACTCCATCTATCCGCCTTCCCACAGCCTATTTTCCTAGTTCCAACGCAATGACTTTCCTATATTAAAAAATATGGACCAATTGCCAACAAATTTAAAAGTTTATCTTAATACTTAGAGACGTATCTGTGCTTAATTTTCTTTTCACAGAAAAAATTCCTCATTATTTAAGTATATTTAAGTCATTTCCAATACCGGGTCTGATATAAATGATCAACCGTTTATATCATATTTGTATCAATCTACTTTAGTAAAGATGTGTATATGTATATCATCCTTGAGTTTGCATAAAATAATTAATTTTCTTATTTTTAAATTTCTCGACAAATAATATTAAATACTCATATTTATTAAAAACTGTTTTTTGTTCCAAGTACATAGAGTAGAGAATTTTTGTATGTGTAGTTGAAATGAAAACTTGTATAGAAATTCAATAAAAATAAAATAATTTGTATATTTACATCTGACAAGCAGAAAAATAAAGAGAGTCTGGTCTTGAAAATTTTGTTTAAAATAATAAACGTCAAGGCGTGACAGCGGAAGTGTCAAGAAAATGACAAATGTATATTTTTTAAAGTTGGGCACAGAGCGCATCTCAATTATGTCAAATTGTGACAATTGCGGATTGTAAACTTTACGAGAGAAATAAAGAAAAAAAAAATACAAACAATTTTGTTAGGAATTATTTTCTCTTAAATATCTTGAATATTTTTTCTAGGGTATTGGCTATTGAATATTTAGATTTTTCTTGGATTTACTAAAAAAAAATTAATCTAAAAAAATGTCAAATTATATAGGTACTTTCTAAAAATAAATAAAAACGAGGCTATAGGCTACTATAATTGTAGACGACCGCATCAAAACCTAACAATTACATTATAATTCGTTTTTAATTGTTTGATAAGTGTTTTTGAGATTTTTTTAAGAGTTTGTGAAATATTTAGTTTGTGAATAGTAACTTAATTAAAAAAAAAAAGAATTGTAACGTTTTTGCGACATCTACAATTAAGGAAATGCGGATTGACAGCCTGTTCACAAAACTGTCATACGTTAGAAGGCAATCGAATACTAGCCTAACGATTAAGCTCTAAATTGAGTTCATTTTCTTTTTTCGTTTGGAAGTAAAAGCTTCGTAATGAAATATCAAATAATAGTATTGCCATTAAATATTTTATTACTTTTCTGAAATCTTTTCCTGTAAAACTTAAGACTTTTGTAAAATGATGTTAACCCTAAAATTAAATAAAATCAAAAATAAATAAAAACAAAAAATAAAAAAATTTAACTTTTTTTTCCAAAATTAAATTAAACATTTTTTCAATGTTCTGGGTATGAGAAAGACAAGTATTAAGTAAAAAAGTTCGGATCTTAGGAACAAGTTCCCTGATTTCGATAGACCGGATTCTAAAGTAACTAGAAAACGATAGAGCATTGTGACACTCCAGTGGCTCAATAGAGTTGCATAGCGACGAGCACGTTCACCCTTTCCTACACTCGGTTGAGTAGCTCTTACAAAGACCCTATGCTGAGACATGTATTGCGTAAGAAGATTTGAGTTTGGGAACGGGTTCCCTAATTTCGTTAGGGCACATTTCAAAGTAAAAACGATAGAAAAGTGTGACACTCCAGTGGTTCAATAGAGTTGGGTACCATGCTGTCATCAATGAGCACTTTCGCCCTCTCTTGCACTCTTACATAGACCCTATTTCGAAACATGTATTGCGTACCGGTGAAATACAACTTTCATGTATGGGCCGGTGCTTTAAAGTTTATTTTGGGACTTCTTGACCGAGTACAGGAGAGCGCAAAAGTGCTCATCGGTAACAGTAGGTTATCCAACTCTAATGTTCTATTGTTATTACTTTGGAATGTGCTCTAACGAAATTAGGAAACTCGATACACGAACTTCCTTACAAAATACACGTCTATCTGTTAGAGCTCATCCTTTCGTAGTCGATTGACCAGTAGACAGACGATACGTTAGCCGTACAGTTCGTATGTAGAATTTTTCCAACCAGTTGCAATATAGTTAAGTTTAAATCAAATGTCGACAAAGACTAACTATTCCTCCTCCCACAACCTTTTCCTAGTTTCAACACAATGCATTGTATTGTGTTTAGGTCCTAAACAAAAAAAATAAATAACCTTTTTTTTGTTTCCCAGGCGACTAGAATTTTTTAATTGCCTGATTTGACATTTACTTTCGTCTATACATTTCATTTACGAACCAAAATTTCAAAAGCTTTTTCTCATTTCACTCAAAAAAGTTTTCAAAAACCAAAAGTTCAATTTTTTCGTAAGTTGACGCACAATTTGTAAAAATTGTAGTTTCAAAAACAGGCTGTGAATAAAAGTTAAAATGCTATATAAAAAAAAAATTAGGTACTTTATTATTTTTAAATTAAAAATATTTTTTTTTATTTCTCAAAAAAGACGTCAATATTGAATAGTATATTGTAATATTGGCAAATATATCTTATATCGTGAGCCTATATAGAATACCGATTATGAGCCAACCACAATGTTTTTACGGAGAGGCAAAAAACTATTTAATATCAAAAAATTAAGTAGAAATCCATTTTAGAAGCCAATGTTCTAAAATGGATTTCTTCTCCCTAATTTTTATTAAAAGTGATGTAACTATTATAAAAAGAACAGTTTCCCAATGAAAAGTGATTTTGAAAAAATTTGGTTCATAGACGGTATTGAATATAGGCTCACGATATAAAAAATTAAATAGTTAGATACTACAATGTTTAAGATAATTTCATTACAAATTTATTGAAATTTTGTTAAATCAGGCTTGAGTTCATTATTTATTTCTAATTAATTAGAAAATTTTGAAAATAATATTTGTGGAGAATACTGAAAATTATCATTGTTGACGCAGCTCGGTGGATTGCAATTTCTGTCCCGACACAGGAAGTAATCACAACTTAGCGTACTCGACCACAGTGGAGTTGTCGAATTGTAGTGATAATCATCAATTTAACTTCATTGAGTTTGATCGAACATCACTACGTATGATTGATTGTGTATTCCCCGTTACACAAAACTTTTTTTACCATAAGGAAAAAGCCTGTTATTGAATGAAATCGTCCAAAATTTTGGGGTACATCCAAACGAATATTTTTGTTCTATTTTCGAGTATTATTTTATTTAAATAGATTTGTTTGAATTTTGATATTATTAACTTAAAGTCTGTTTTAACAAACTGGTGAGCGAATTCTCAATTTGTATTACAAAAAAAAAAAAAATTTTAGTGCATATCCTTAGCCACGTTTTAAGGGACATGAATTTTCGGGGGAAAACTGGAATAACTCAAAAACTACTTAATGGATTTTTGTTTTTGACTATTTGGAATAAAGTTGTGTTAGTTTTCTTTAATATTCAATTATTTTTTCTTTTAATAATTATTTATTTTTAGTTGAAATTTTTCAAAAACAAAAAAAAAACCCATTTTCCCCATACAAATGGGCTCTTAAACCTTGGACCCGATGCGCGCCCATAGAACGTTGTCCGATTTGGATCAAATTTTCAGAATTAAACTTTTAGACCTAATGTCATAATATTCTGTTGAAAAACATTTGAAATCAAAGAAAAATATAGTTTCAATTTCATGGGCTAAACCGGACTGGTGTAAATGTAACATATTTTCTAAAAACCCCTAATTCCTTTTCCAAACATTTCAAAAAATTATTATTATTATTTTACTCTTTATTCCAATATTTCTCATTAGGCATTTTTTGAAAGGCTCGAAATGATACCATTTTTTTGCCAGATTACTGAAAAAAGAAACAAACATTTTAAATGTTATAGAAGTTTATATCGAAAATTAATTAAAAAAATAACAAAAAAATGTTGATATCCAAAATACATCCAAAGATTAAAAAAATGTTTTTTACACAGAAATTTCCAACACTGGATAAAATGTTTGAAATTGAGTGAAGTTCTAAACCGACTTAAAAGTCACTAAAAGTCATAGTTATAAGTGAATTGTAAGTATTTTGTGCGCATAGAAAAAGGGACCGAAGGGTAGAAACGGTTTTGTTCATTAGAGCTATTTTAACGATTTAAATATTTTTTACCTTATTTTTTACCCTTATTTTATGCGCTATGACATATGGAAATTATAAGCTGCTACGTTTTCAATATATGAAATGGCTCAGTGGAATAGTAACCGCCTGGCAGTCGTAACAACAATTTGCTGTAACCGGGGATCAAACATCGGCTTAATGTGATATGTTATGCTTAGCAGTCGATGTGCTAATCAACAAAGCCCGTACTCTAAAAACGTCGTCTTCGTCATGTGTTAAATCAGCTTATTCCGGAATTTAAATACACCTTGTAGTTATCTTGAATTTAAATTGCTCCAAATGCTTTCCTGATCCAAATCATAGGTGATACATATAACTGAAATAAAAAAAATATATTTCAGAAAATATGGGCCTATGAAAACTTAAAGTTTTTATTAAATACAGGGTGGCTGATAAAGCTGCTACCTCTTGGGACAATGAAACAAGAATGGATAGTGCGCAGCTTTCTCGCTTTAAAGTCTGTAATAATAACTTTTTGATAAGGTTCGCATATGTATCACCGAGGATGGGTGCCATTTGAATTTAAAAATTTTCAAAACTTCATGAATTACTTTAATAAAAGTGTATTATTTTTCACATGAATAAAAAAAATACATAAAATTTACAAAAAGTTATTTGAGTTTTAAATGTAACAAAATTCATCAGCGACCGTATAAGAGGTGTCACAACTAGAATGCAATTTTTAAATTTTAAATAAAACACTGAGCCGCGTTCAAAAATAGTTTTTTCAGTTTTTCTCCACAATTACTTTTCAAATTTTCAAAATTAATAATTTGAAAGTTAAATGAACTCAAGCCTGATTAAACCTAATTTTTCAATCAATTCTAAAGTTCGAATAATTAATTCCCAAATTAATTCCCAAATAAAACACAGATATTTAAAAAAAAATCGTGAAACTTTATTATATCGTAAAGTAGACAGAATGAGGTTATGTATGGAACAAGATATCGTGCAGATGGCCGCCGCGGCTTTGTTGGCACACACGCGATCTTTTAATTAAATCTTCAATTATCTTTTTGCATAAAATCGTCTTCAGAGACGATGCCCATTTCGATCTTGATGGCCTTGCAATAGGAAGAATTGTCGCATTTGGGGTGAGGAAAATCCTCGACTTAACACCTATAGATTTTTTTCTTTGGGGTTTTTGATGTCGATGGTTTACGCGAATAAGCCGACGACGACTCAAGCCTTAAAAGAGGAAATTGGACGCTGCATTAATGAAATACAGCAGCATTTATGCAAAAAGGTAATTGAAGATTTCATTAAAAGATCGCGTGTGTGCCAGCAAAGCCGCGGCAGACATCTGCACGATATCTTGTTCCATACATAACCTTATTCTGTCTACTTTACGGTATAGCAAAGCTTCACGATTTTTTTTATTAAATATCTGTGTTTTATTTAAAATTTAAAAATTGCGTTCTAGTTCTGACACCCTTTAGTTATTTCTTTGAAACTTTTTAATTAGGATGATTATTAAATAAAATAAAAGCTATAATCTAAAAAAAATACTTTTTTTGTGTTTTCGTTAAATTATATATCGAAAATACATAATTGAATTTAAAATACGGATGTCACTAGATCAAAATTAAAAAAAAAGAAACAAATATTTTGTAGTACTTGGTTCCAAATCTTTTGATTTTGGATTATGACGATATTGCACCATATGAGCAATATTTTTAATATACATACATATATATATTTTTGTTAAATAAACTAATAAATTAATCAAAGTGTACGAATTTTTTTTTCCCGAAATAAGCAAATTTTTTATTTGTACTCGTACCTATATCATATAATCATACAAACAATGAATCTCATTTATAAAGAAATGGAATTTTAAACATCTTCTAAATTAAATTATAACCATCAGGCACAAAAAAATGTATTCTACCACTTGGCTAAATTGATCAATCCCACACTAAATATTTATTTATTTTGCTCTCTCACCAACAATATCATTTAAGTTTATCTGTGCATAAAAAATTCTTCTAGAGGTGAACAAGTGATCTTGTTTTCAAATATTAAGTTAAATATACAAAATTTATGTTTTGAATTGATTGAACATTATACAATAAATATCAATGAAATAAAACAAAAAGACATGGGCGATCATCAACATTTTGCCAAGACTAAAGTCACGGGCTCATCCCTAACGATCACGACTACAAAAGTAAAATGAAATAGTTTTGTATGTGCGTGAATGTACCTTAAATAGCTCATCTGAGTCCAAAAAAAGAAACGATATGTCAACTGTTGTGTGGATTAATTAATCAAGTTGTTTGTTTTTACTTTTCTTATATTGCGGGGATTTGAAAACGAATCCATCACAATTTCAATGCTATTTATCTACATTATACACACATAAACTCAAAGCTGTATAATACAGTGACGAGCAATTATGAATGTTATAAACAAAAAAGTAATAAATTAAAAAAAATTGACCCAATATCCAGTATTGTTTGTTTTGGCTTTAAACTAAGAAATGTTTATTTTTTAAGAGATTTCTGGTTTGTGAGATATAGGGTTTTAAAGTTATGAAATATAAAACCAATATATGTCAGGTATTTATTAATCGATTATAACAATATGTAAAAGTGTTCTGAAATATTTTTCGAATGAGGTAATTATATTGCATTAAGCCATTAAGAGACTTCTCGAAAAAAATTAATATTTACACTGGGGTTTTGCACAAAAATGTATATCTCTAAAAAACTGATTATTATATTGCTCTTTCATATGATATATGTAAATTATCAGCGAATATCTCTTAAGATAACAATATCAGAAAAAAGTTTGTAAACAAAAACAATTAAGAAAGTGTTATAGTCGGTCAAGCCCGACCATACGATACCTTTCAACACTAAGGTCAAAGGTGTTCTTTTTCCTGTATAAAGTTAAATATTGCTTAAATTATTCAAAAATAAAGACTATTCGCATTTGATCCCAATTTTGTTACATTTATTTATTAATGTTACAGACCAATTTATTTTCTTTTTGAAAAACTTATATATTTAAGCTGTTTCCGTCGTTTGGACTTATGTGAGAGCTAGGTCAAATGTGGATAGATTACCTCGAAATTTAGCAAATTGGTTACGGTTTTTACAAAAAATGGACTAAAAATAGACTATAAATTCTAATTATCTTCAGATTTATGAGTGTTTTAGACATTTTTGTCTCATTTAGTGCGTTTTGACATAAAAGTTTGTATGGAAGCTATAGTTAAATGTTGACCATTTTCAACAAAATTTGATACAGTGGTTTTTGTTTATATAAGCAGTATTTGTTTTAAATTTCATAACAAAATATTGATATTTGTTGCCAAAATATCAATTCCGGGAAGTGGGACCTGTGGGAGGTACCATAAATAATGGACCGATTTTGACGAATTTCACTATCAAAAAAATGATCTGTGCCAAATTTTATCAAGTTATCTTTAGAATTGTGATCTGTACCAGCCAGCCGTCTAGTCCGGACGGACAGACTGACATCGACTTAGAAAGTGATTCTAAGCCTATTGGCATACTAAAAAGACAAATATTTCTATGCGTTACATACATCAGCACAAACTTATAATATCCTTTCCACCTACGGGGGTGAAGGGTATAACAACAATTAAGCTAAAACTTAAATTACTCAGAAAAAACTTTAAAAGCAATTAGTGGTGCTATTCTGCCATTAATGCTCGCCACTGTCTTTAGTAAACCTATAGACGTATTTTATGTGTTTGTATGAGTCTCATTTAATACACGTAAATGAAACATGAACAAAAAATTTTAAAATAATATAAACAACTTAAAATATTTTATATGAAAAAATTAGATTATGTAGAATTATTTTGTGTTTTTAAAAAGAAGAAAGTGACATTGACAACTGCCAGGGTTTAGTTCCATTAAGTGTTTGTTTGCTTCTCTATAAGCAGACCCATTGTTTCCTATGGGTTCTTTTTTATTGGTATTAACTTTTTATTCAAAATTGGAACTTATTAGCTTGTCATATTGATAGTGTACCTTTTTTTGTTTATCAAATTCACCGGCACTGTAGAGAGTTTAGAAAAGTCTTAAAAGAGCATTGCTTCAAGACCAATTCTGGTATGCAATCTAACACACATTATAATAGCAATGTTGATAAAAACAAAATGTGCTTTTTAGACCATAAAGGTACTATTTTTTTTATATACAAAAATGTTTCATTTGATGGGCATCAAATTCGAAAATGGATGTTATTTGATCTATGTAGACCTTATCGAAATTATACGGTAAATCGAAATCAAATCAAACAGATACATTTTTTGTATGTTTACAACAAAAAAGTACAATTGTACCATGTATGTCATCCCTAATCTGAACCAGAAGACTGTAAAGAATCTTCTACACATAGTAACAGATACTCCTCTCTGGTAGTGGTTGACTGCTTTTCGGCAAAGGGTATTATTTGAACATTAAGAAAATTTTTACTGCTCTATGATTAATGTAAACTTTAAAAATTTTACGGAACTTTTTCGAATCAAATTATTTTTTACGCCAGATTCTAAATGCTTCATCTCTGAAATCTACTCAAACTTACCCAATTGTATAAGCCAAATTTATTTCGCCAAATTTTATTCAAATTCCCATTATACCCAAAACTAGTTATGAGTAAGATGAGTGTTTTAGAGGATAAATTTAAAATGATTATTATTTAATATTTAAAGGAAGTAATGAAACAGACCTACTATATAAATACATACTCACTTATGAAATTATACAAATTTAGTTAATCAAAAATTTTTATATAAAATATAAAAAATATATGAAATCATCATCCTCAACATGCCAAAATGATAATAAATATTGTTATTTTTTACAATCAAGAAAATCATTAAAATAAAATTCTTATTAATATGAAAATCTATCTGCATTCATAAACCCATTAATATATTCGAGTTGAAGAATTAATGATCGTAATCGTTAATCTCTGACATTTAAAAATCGCATGTGTTTATTTATGCATTTGTATTTGTATGTGCATATATATGAATGTATGTATATATGTATGTATGTATGTACGAGTTTAATTATCTTCCTCAAAAGGAACTAAGATGAACACAGAACGCAATTCTTTTTGATTAAATGCCTAAAAATAAAAAATTAAAATTTTTAATACCACAGGTAGTATATGGCAAATATTATGATGATACAAAGATTATTTTTTATTTTATGCAGACACTTTAAATCAATCAAAAATATTTTATATCCTCCTCCATTATCGTCGATTAGTGAGATTGTGGGAATTCCTATCGTATGGCACACATATTTTTATGCCCTTCACAAATAGGTGATAGGGTTTTACAAGGTTATCAATTGGTTTTAAATTTTTGCATTATTCATCTCCGACTTCATACATCCTGTTAAAACCACATGTGTGAAGAGAACGATAAATGAGCTCGCAGGTTTAGCAAAAAGAATAACGTAATCATGCTTTGATAATTTTAACTGTTGACATTCGTCGCCTTGCCTCGAGAATTTTCGAAAATAAATATTCCAACCATCTCATACGAGGATAAGGCACACAAACAGTTAAGCTGGGGCAATACAATGGTTTTTGAGTGGAAATGAGGCTTGAAGCTCCAAAAAATGTTTGCGTAAATCAGTCACTTTCTTTTAGTTCTTAAATGATTTGGATGAAACATTTTAAAATTTCATGAATAATAGCTCTTGGAAGTCCAAGTGAGGCCGCTCTGTTTTGTATTGAGTGCGCGGATTTTTACGAAAACTGCTTTTAACCAGTTCAGTCGATCTTCAAAGACTCCCGAAAACAGGGGTCTTTGAAGATCGACTGGGCCCTGGCTGTAGAACCTTACCTTTTACAATTTGTCATTTCTTAGCACCCTGTGCTATCAATGTGATCAAATGTGAACCGATTTCAATACCTTTTCTAAAATGAAATGAGAATTATTTACATATTATTACACAGTGCAGCACTAAAATCTTGAACCAATTGAGACCCTCAAAATCTGATAGCCTATGATGGTAGAAGAAAAACCCTAGCTGGGTTTTCAATTATTAGCTAATGTTTTTTTTTAATTCATTTTTGAAATTTTCGACTGGGAGGTGGATTTCAGTACAATTTTCAAATATACATGTATTGAACATTAGTCGTCGTGGCCTTTTGGGTCTGTCCATATTACTGGTGTTCCATAAGGCAGTGGGCCTGGTTTTCTATTTATCCAGTTGAATATGTAACAAAAACAACGTCTGCATACTACATCTGGTGTCCACGAAAAATGGAATAAGTCCAACTGGTCAAAATAATATAACAGGTACGCTTTTCGAAATTCAGCAGTAAAATTAGTTTTTTGCGTTTTCATTGAACGTTTGGGTACATAAATACCACAAACGTAGCAAAACAGGTTTAGCTTCCAACACTTTTCCATATCAACTTTTTCTTTCCGCAATGTATTCCGTAATATCTAAATTCCAACGTGCAATCAAAACAATGTAAATTATTTGACATTTGAAAAATGCCGTTATTTTGCGTCAAAAAATAATTCAAACGGACGGTGTTTACACTCAAAAAAAAATCAATTCGGTTCAGTACCGATAGTGGGGTAATCTCAATTTTTCTTATATAAAGTACAAAATAATGGATATTAGAATGAATTAGTTAAGCGCTAAATTAATAGCATTAAGCCTTCTGAGAATCAAAATCAATCGCAAACTGTGCTTGATTTCAGAATTTTTGGT
The DNA here is from genome assembly GCA_933228675.1 of Stomorhina lunata. NCBI lineage: Eukaryota > Metazoa > Arthropoda > Insecta > Diptera > Rhiniidae > Stomorhina > Stomorhina lunata. The sequence goes on from OW121744.1 coordinate 70,442,707, forward strand.
ATTGATCTTATATAAAAATTTTGTAAAAAATTTATCCAAACTAGGATTGATTTCAGAATTTTTCGGATTAATTTTATCTGAACCCGAAAAAGCAAGTCCAAAATTTGAATCAAAATCAGTAAATCCAAAATTTTGATCATATCAAAAATTGAACCTTTTTAGGTTGAAGTCATAATAACTTCATTTGGAATTACGCGCATAATGTTGTTGTTGATGTTTTTTTGATTTTATCTCAAGGCAAAATTTTTAGACCTAATCGAGAGGTAAAAATTTGCTGAAGAGAGAAAAGCAATATTTAGAAAAGTTCACAAGATATAGACTTACGAATCAGTACACGTTTTTTGAAAATTGTACTGAAATCCACCTCCCAGTCGAAAACTTCAAAAATGAATTAAAAAAAAACCTTAGCTAATAATTGAAAACCCAGCTAGGGTTTTTCTTCTACCATCATAGGCTATCAGATTTTGGGGGTCTCAATTGGTTCAAGATTATGAAGTTGAAAAATGCGCTACTGTGTTATCATTTATTATTCGAAAATATTTAAAAACAAGTAAGAAAGTGCTATAGTCGGTCAAGCCCGACCATACGATACCTTTCACCAATAAGGTCAAAGGTGTTATTTTTTCTGTATAAAGAAAAATATTTGCTTAATTTTGCCATCATACAAACATTTTCTCAAAACGTCTATATTTAAGCTGTTTCCGTCATTTGTACTTATATGAGAGCTGGGGTCAAATGTGGACCGATTGTCTCGAAAACTAAAAATTCTCATTATCTTTAGATCTACGAGCGTTTTAGTCTTATTTAGTGCGTTTTTAAAGATGGTCAAATATGGACCGATTTCAACGAAATTTGGTACAGTGATTTAGGTTGACATAAGCAGTATTAGTTTTTAATTCCATGAAAAAATATTGATATACCCAGCAAAACTTTGGTAATGGCAAGTACTCTGATAACTGGTTACCTTGTAATGACTACAACATACCCTCCGAATAAATAATAAGTTATTACAGAAGTACTTATTTGTAATTAAGATGGTTCAAATCCCACCAAGGGCAACAATTTTTTTTTTTAAAGAGTCTTTTTAAATGATTTTTTAATTTTTCGAACTTAAACAGTACCTTCTGTAAAAAAAAATTGGAAAACTAACTCACGGTAATGAAAAAATACCATCATGAGTAAATTTTGATTATGTAAGGGATGTTGGATACTAAACACGATTCAAATTGGTCTTAACTTAGTAAGCCCAACTTATCTGGGTCATCCTTCATTTCAACTGTGGACACATACCTCCTCGTGGTATCACCCGGGGAGCTAGTTTAACACCCATTAATATAGTGAGCTAACATATACCGAGAGTTGTCCCATAAGATCGATAAAAATGGGTTAGGATTACGGGCTAGTAACCCTCTCTTGAAAAAAAAAATGCTATGAATAGGATAAAATTAGAACTAGAATGTCCCACCACCTAATGTTAGAGAAGGATGTCCGAAACTTCGATAGAAAGACCAAGTAGAGGAACATTTTTCACAGCTTGGCCAATTAAATTGGAGAATATTCGCACAAGATCAAAATCCATGGAATTCTAAAATATGCTCGGACTTTGACCTTAACAGGTTGTAACTATAGGCCATTTAAGTAAGTAAGAGTCAATCTTATGTAAAAACTTATACAAAAAAGAAGATTTAAATTGTTTAAGTTTTAAAATAATTGAAAAAAACTTCTTTATTTTTTATTAAATGCATTAAACATTTACAAAAAAATCTTATAAAAATATTTTTCTAAAAATTACAACAAAACAAAAAAAGCAGGGAAAAACAAAGTTATTGTCAAATGATTTTGGATCTAAAAATAAAAATTGTTTATATTAATTATAAGCTGCTAAGTTTTCAACATATGAAGTAGCTCAGTGGAAGAGTCTCTGCCTAGCAGTCGGAGGGTCTGGGTTCGAGCCCCCATGGGGTAGTAAAAAAAAATTTGTATTTCGTTTCAAAATATATTTTTTTAAATACAACAACAAAAAAGTTTTTGTTGTTGTTTTCCAATTGCTTACCCAAGTCTTTACTTTTCTGCAATTGGTAATTACTTGCCTCCAATGACATCCCCATGTTAATGTAATGACTTAAACAGTGAATGAGTAAGTAGTTCGTGTTCAATAGTTTAGCTGTTTAACTCATTACTTGGTAATGAAAAGTTTTGCTGGGTATATCAATTCCGGGAAGTGGGACCTATGGGAGGTACCATAAATAGTGGACCGATTTTAATGAATTTCAATAGCCATGGTTCCATTATCAAATTTTATCAAATTATCTTTAGAATTGCGACCTGTAGTTTGATTACAAGGTTTACATGGGGGTCCAATCAGCCAGCCAGACGGACTGACGGACATCGCTAAATCGACTAGGACCCTTTCCACCTATGGTGGTGAAGGTTATAAAAATTAAGCAATATAAAAGAGAACTAAAGTAGCTTTATTCGACGTCGTGTAGGATCGTTGAAGTAGTGTTGTAGTTATTTAATTATTTACCCAAAAATTTGTGTACTTTACGAAATGCCTAGGGATGTGCATACAAAAAAGTAAGGCACTATTTTTCTTTCATCTTTCCGCACTTAATATCTGAGTTTTGTTAAAATATCATATTTACTTGTTTTTTTTTTTTTTATTAGAAAATCCCAGTAAGACTTTTCATTGCCAAGTAATGGCAAAAGCAGCTAAAATATTGAATTCAAACTACTTACACATTAGCTGTTTAAGTCATTACATTAACATGGTAATGTCATTGGAGGTAAGTACTTACCAACTGCAGAAACGTGGGGATTTAGGTAAGCAATTGAAAAACAACAACAAATTTTTTTTTCGTAAATGTTTCATGCACTTAGTGAAGTTTTCGAGTCCTATCCAGACCACCTACATATTAAGTTAAAAAAAATGCAATATTAATATTTTTAAAAATTTTAAAGCCATTTAAAATAACTTTATTAATAAACAAAATAGCCTGGACTCGCTGGGATTTTAACCCGGGCCATTCAGTTCAAATAACCATTCCAACTACATATAAGTACTTATTGTAATAACTTATAAGTAATTATAAATTTTCTGTCAAAAATCAAAAATTGAGATTTTCGCGAAATTCTACGATTTTAAATCGCAGGTACGGCAAATCGGTTCAAGATAGTTTTATTCTCCCATTTGTTTGTTTTGTGACACTGCACAGTGGTATATAAATATTTTTTTTATCAAAAACGACTGGAGAATGAATGAAATTTGGCACCGTGGCAGTCAAGGAGTATTCGAGTTGATTTTCAAAAACACTTTTCCATGAGCTGGTCACCTCTCCAAAAATCCATTTATGAATGAATTGAAAAGAAATTTTAAATTTAAGTTGTCCTTGAGAAGATCTACAAAAAATACGCTTATATATGTAGGTTATCTCCTTTGGCTTTCGAGATATTTGGGAACAAGTAATTTTTGGATGGATTTTTTACCTATTTTTTTAAGTTTTTTTTGATCTGGTGGACGAATCTGAGGACCAACAATTTTGTAGATCTTCAAGGACAACTTAAATTTAAAATTTCTTTTCAATCCATTCATAAATGGATTTTTGGCGAATTTTTAAAAAAGTCGAACACCAGAGGTGACCAACTTTGAAAGTTCATCAATCACTCTCCCGACTTCTAAGGGACCAGTGTTTTTGAATGCTCCTTGACTACCAACGTGCCAAATTTCATTCAAATATTTCCAGTCGTTCAAAAGTTACAGAATTATTTCCACCACTGTGCACTGGCAAGAAATAATTAATATGAATTATAATTTGTAACATTTCCCAGCAAAACTTTGGTAATGGCAAGTACTCTGATAACTGGTTACCTTGTAACGACTACAACATACCATCCGAATAAATAATAAGTTATTACAGAAGTACTTATTTGTAATTAAGATGGTAATTTAAACTGAATGGCCCCGGTTCAAATCCCACCAAGGGCAACATTTTTTTTTAGTTTTTTTTTTATTAAAAGAGTCTTTTTAAATGATTTTTGAATTTTAAGAACTTAAATATTATCTTCTGTAAAAAAAATTTGTAAAACTAACTCACGTTAATGAAAAAATGGCATGATGAGACAATTTTGATTATCTAGGGGATGTTGAATACCAAACACGATTCTAATTGGTCTTAACTTGGTAAGCCCAACTTATCTGGGTCATCCTTCATCTCAACTGTGGACACACACCTCATGGTATCACCCGGGGAGCTAGTTTAACACCCATTAATATTGTGAGTTAACATGTTCCGAGAGTTGTCCCATAAGATCGATAAAAATGGGTTAGGATTACGGGCTAGTAACCCTCTCTTGAAAAAAAATACAATGAAGAGGATAAAATTAGAATTAAAATGTCCCACTCACTACCTAATGTTAGAGGAGGATGTCCGAAACTTCGATAGAAAGACCAAATAGAGGAACATTTTTCAAAGCTTGGCCTATAAAATTGGAGAATATTCGCACAAGATCGAAATCCATGGAATTCTAAAATATGCTCGGACTTTGACCTTAACAGGTTGTAACATTTAAGTAAGTAAGAGTCAATCTTTTGTAAAAACTTATACAAAAAAAAAGATTTAAATTGTTTAAGTTTTAAAATGATTTTAAAAAAGTTTTAAAATAATTACAAAAAATCGTATAAAAATATTTTTCCAAAAATTACAACAAAGCAAAAAAAAGCAGGGAAAAACAAAGTTATTTTCACATGATTTTGGATCTAAAAATAAAAATTGTTTATATTAATTTTAAGCTGCTAAGTTTTCAACATATGAAGTAGCTCAGTGGAAGAGTCTCTGCCTAGCAGTCGGAGGGTCTGGGTTCGAGCCCCCCATGGGATCATAAAAAAAATTTTGTATTTCGTTTAAAAATATATGTTTTTAATAAAACAACAACAAAAAAGTTGTTGCTGTTGTTGTTGTTGTTGCTTTCAAATTGCTTACCCAAGTTATTACTTTTCTGCAATTGGTAAGTACTTGCCTCCAATGACATCCCCATGTTAATGTAATGACTTAAACAGCGAATGAGTAAGTAGTTCGTGTTCAATAGTTTAACTGTTTAACTCATTATTTGGTAATGAAAAGTTTTACTGGGTTGCTAAACAAAATTAAAAAAAATCAAAAAATTATTTTTGAAACTGACCCGAGAAAAATTTATAATTTTTAATTTGGGTAACATTGGTTTCCCGAAAATCACTTAAATACCTATTAGTTTCAATTGGAAATCATGAATGGAGAATCGTATATATATGGAGGGTTCCGAACAAGGTTCGAAAAAAACATTGTATTTTAAGGTACCGTACTCTACTTAGGCAAATTTTAGAGTACCTGTTACGAACCACTCTAAAAATATCGTACTTCGTTGAGTACTATAACGTAATTTGTTGAGTACTTTAACGAACTCTTATGAACAATGAGAAAAACAGTATTACCAAAAGTGAAATTAAATAAAAATAATGCTGTCGATAAGGTTGGAAACCCCTTGGCAAGACTTGCGTATAGAAAAATTGTGTCACCAATGCAATAACAATTGGCATAATATGCATGTAAATTTTAAGTATTTACCAGCAGTTCCAAATTTTTTGACTGTTTCCAAGTTGGTAAAATGTCTGAAGATTTTAACATGTACTTCTGTTTCGTATGGGCTGATATTCGCTTTTACCTCAACCATTAGCCAGCTCTTTGATATTCCCAAGTAATTATCTTACCAAAAAGTAAGTACATGTTCAAATCTCTTTCTTAAAAATAAATAATTTTTGTATGTGCGTTAGTTTAGTACATTATAACAAGGTACAGCTTTTTTTCGAACTTTGGTTCCGATTAAAATTTGTAGTTGTATGAAGTAAATTAAAAAATTAATTGAAATACTGTACAAATTCATCCGACATTTTAATGTTAACATATTCAGGCATGTCACAAATTCCACTCGGAATTGAAAAAATTCGTGTTTAAATTTCAAGTACCTGGTTGACCGAGCCTTGCTCGGAGCATTATGATAAGCATTTTGAGGCAAATTTTAAAGTTTTTATATATTTTATTTTATTAATATATTTTAATGGCGCCACCTGTCGAAATTTCTTCATACCAACTAAGAAACCTTCGTCGGCTCATGAGCAACCAACTAAAAAGCCTTCGCTTATGCGCTACAACTTTGCTAAAGATAATAGCATGATCAAATGTACAGTTTACGATTTAATTAATTTTTAGTCATTTTCAGTGGCTCCATCTGTCGGAAATTAGTCTAATACCTTCGTCGGCTTATCCGCAACATCTTCGCTGAAGAGCATAACATGATCAAATTCACAGTTTACTATTCTATAAAGAACATACATAGAGACAAACATTCATTTGTTTAAAAGGTATAACATTACTAATTTTTTCCGCTTTTTATCCCCTAATTTCAAAAAGTTCCATATGCATATTTGGTACTTCTTTGGTACCAATTGAATTCGGTACATTTTATTAAAACGCAGTTAGCATAATGTTCCTATTCATATTATTGTTTAGATGTTAAGTTATCATTTTATCCCTTTTTTAGCCATTTTGGCCCCAAAATTAAAAAAGTACCAAATACTTGTTTCACATCTATTGATTGCTGTACAAATTTTCTTTCTATATTCTTTAGTTTAAAATATAAGAGTGGGTTAAAAAGGTAAAAAAAACTATTTTCACCCTTTTTGACCCCCTATCGGACAAAGTTTCAAAAAAGTACCAAACACCTGTCCGCTTATTTTCATAGCTGTTTAAAACTTAATTTTAATTTTGTTTCTATACCTATTACTTTAGGATATATAACATTTTAGATTTTTTCCCCTCTTAGAGGCAAAGGTTCCAAAAGTCCCCTCTTTTTCGACCTAATCATCAAATGTCCAAATTTTATCAAAATCGTTAAAGCCGTTTTAGAGATAGCCATTCTATATATATATATATATATATATATATATATATATATATATATATATATATACATACAATTATTGCTCGTTTAAGAATATAAGATAAGATTATATTAATTAAATTAATTAAACATATTATAAAATGTCAGGTACATTAACTATAAATTTAAAAATGGACAATTACAGGCGATATATGGACTAATTATCTTATTAGAAATATAATATTAATGTAAATAAAACATTAAGTTACTGTAAATAATGTCCATCCGACTACATTGGAACAAACTTATGATATATTCCCGCTTCGTTGTAAATTTTAGAAGTTAAATAAAATTGTTTTCCCCCGCTCAAGAATCTTAATAAATAATTTGCCAGAATAAATAATGATGAATCTTAGTGTAGTTGTATTAGTAAAATGTATCTTTTTACTTGTATTTGAAAGACTAACGAAATAAAAAGAAAGATACTCGTACTACACGTTTAGAATATTTAAATATTCTCAATATCATATTCATGTTAGTTTTTAATGATTTTCTTATGATTTCCATAGTTTGTCTGTTTTTAATGGATTCCTGTCAATCATGAACATTTGTGATTGATTAAGTGACAAACAGTTGAAATTCAAAATGGATTTAAAGTAAAAATAATTCTTCAGATTGGGAGACGGGAAGTGAAAAAGTAGAACACGATCTATTCGCCCAACAAATCTTAAATAGTATCTCTGTATGAATATTTCTACATTCATCTGCATGTATGTATGTATTTACACGACTGTGTGCGTCTTTAAATGTTTACAATACTCGAATTGAAATTGGAAGTATCTCCAAAGTATTCTATTTACGTCTACAAATATTTCTTTAATTGATATGTAAAAATTTTAAATAAAAGAAGTACGTATTCAAATGTATTTACATATGAGCGGCGTTTATGACAACGATACATACTGTATGTAAATATTATTAAATTAAAAAAAAAATGGGCACGTAATAATTCTTTGATGTGTAAATTTTACTTTATGTATATTTATAATTTCATATACATACATATAAATAAACAAAGTACAAGCAATGGCATTAGTTTTCTTCAAATATTGAGGAAAAAAGATAATGAATTTTAACTTATTATATCCTTTATTATTAAAGACCCTTCGATTTGATTGTCCCATCTAGGGTTGCCAGTCAGGCTGGATTCGACTGGAATGTTAAGCTTTTTTAATGCTTGTCCAGTGTCAAGCTAAAATTAAATCTGTCCAGCTGAAAGGTCAAAAATTAAATATTTTTGAAGAAGACCTATTTTTATGAAAAAGAACGCAATAAAAACTTTTGGAAAATTGTTTTTTTTTTTCTTTTTTACTTAAGTGATTTATGCATTAATTAATTGATTGCCTGATCAAGTTCATTTTGCAATAAAATAACCCTCTATCAAATTTCCCCATTGTTGGCAATTATGATTCTATGTTTGAATTTGAAACTTATGTCGTGAATTATGTTGACGGCGGCACCAAGATAAACAAATTCTTTTATAACCTCGTAGCTATAGTTCTCAATGATCACATGTGGTCCAATTCTTAAGTTTTGTTTTGATTCATTGACAACTTGACCCATTTTATTACATTCCTTCTCGATACTTGAAAAGGCGGCAGTCGAATCGCGAAATGTGCGTCCGTCCCATGATATCAATGTCATCGACAAACGCAAGTAGAATGTGTTTTCTGTTGAAAATTGTTTCAGATGTATTAGCTGCAGCATCTCGGACGATTTCATTTTTCTCGATATCGCTGCGGTTAATTACGGTATTCGGTTTATCAAAAATTTAAAGATTCATCGAAGCAAATTATTAAAGCAAGTTTTTTATTTTTAATGTCCAGCTAATTTTTGGTTGTCAAGCTTTTTTTTCCTTATGTCCAGCTTTTTCAGGATTTGTGTCTGGCAACCCTAGTCCCATCCCATGTATCTTAAATTTTGTCGTAATCATATTTTTATGTACATTACAGCTTAATACTTAATGTGATATCTCACCGTAAATAAAAATTTTCACCCGATTTTTAAGGGACTATTTTTTTTTAGCAATTCGAACCAATCTGGTATGAGGTCGTATCTCGGCAATGTCATCGCGGTTATTAGCCTTTAAATGCTCAATATTCTTTGGTCGGCATAATGTTTGTTTTTCTTGGCGCCCTACAGAAAATAGTCCATCGGTGTCTAATAGCAGCTTATTGGCGGCCAATTGGCATCACTATTTCGGCTAATTTAACGGCCATCAAACGTTTAATGCAATAAATCAATTATGACATAAGGTGTGTGGTAAGTTGCAGAATTCTTTTGAAATCAAACATAGTTCACATTAAAGCGCATTACGTAGGGTTGCCAGTCAGGCTGGATTCGACTGGATTGTCCAGTCTTTTTAGAGCTTGTCCAGTGTCAAGCTAAATTTAAATTTGTCCAGCTGAAAGGTAAAGAATTGAAATTGTTTGAATATTTTTTAGAAAAACTATTTTTATGAAAAAGAACTTTTGCAAAAGTGTGTGTTTTTATTTTTTACTTATGTTATTTATGCGTTGATTAATTAATTGCTTGAACAAGTTAATTTTGTAATAAAATTACCTTCTATCAAAATTTCCCATTGTATTTACTTTACTTAAATGACGTATGTCAAAAACCTGTTAAGGTCAAAGGCCGAAAATATTTTAGAATTCCATGCGCTAAAATCATGTGCTCCAATTCGTAGGTCAAGCTTTGAAAGGTTTTCCTCTACTTAGCCTTTCCATCGAATTTTCGGACGTCCTCTGTTTGATGCGTTTTACTATGTCGATGTCAACATATAACTCATACAGCTGCCTGTTCATTCAATGTCGATTTTCATTGTTGATGCAAACTGGTCCAAAGATTTTTCGTAGAATCTTCCTCTCAAAAACTCCAAGAATAGCTTCCTCTGCTTGTGCAAATGCCCATGGTTCAGCACCAGAATATTTCTTATCTGCCTGCTTATGCCAAAATAGCCTCTCTTGGCAAGAATGATTCTACGTTTGATTTCGAAACATATGTCGTTATTTATGTTGACGGCTATAGTTTTCAACGATCACATATGGTCCAGTTCTTGAGGCTTGCCTGCTTGTAGCAGTTTTTTTTTGATACTTGAAAAGGCGGCAGTCAAATCGCGCAATGTGCGTCCCATGATATCAAGAAAAAATTATATTGTCCCACGATTTCATTTTTTCTCGATATCGCTGCGGCTTATTACGGTATTCGCAATTCGGCTTATCAAAAATTTAAAGATTCACCGAAGCAAATTACTAAAGCAAGTTTTTTATTATTAATGTCCAGTTAATTTTTGGGTTGTCAAGCTTTATTTTTCCTTATGTCCAGCTTTTTCATGATTTGTGTCTGGCAACCCTAGCAATAGGTGACCGTAATGGTTGAGCCTACCTCTATTTCAAATAAAAATGGCCAATTATGGATCCGCTTCACAACAGTCAATCGTTATGGGTAATCACACAATCGCCACGATGTCAAAATTTGAGTTTTTGACCAATTACCTTTGTTTTGAAATAAGTTTCCAATAAGTTCTAACGTTGCACAGAGGAATGGTGGAACAAAATAATGGAAAAAAGTCAGCATCTTCTAAACCTTTTGGCCGATTTTAAAATGATTTTATGTGTACATAGCAGAAGTTTTATTGAGCTACTAGCTTTTACTGTCATAAATCATTTTAAACGATACAAATTGACATCAGAATCATACTATATAACAAATACAAATCTACAAAAAACATAGCGACATGCATGTCCTATCCCTAACGGTTTTTGAGATATACGACTTCAAAAATTAACATTTTCACTTTTTGTCCCATACTTAAGCTTTTTTTATTAAAATCTGATCTATATATATAGCCCGATTTTTCGATTTAAAGTTTTCTAAAGAAAAGAACAAAGTCTTGAATATTTTTGAAGCAAGAAGCTTTACTATGTAAAAAGTCATAAGTGGTTAAAGTTAATATTAAAAAAAATGTTCAATATTTTTTTTTTGTAAATCCATAATTACTCCGAACGAACGCGAGCTGTAAAAATAGGCACCTAGTTTTTAATCAGTAAAAAAAAAACTAAAAACAGCCATTTTTGAAAATTTTTTAAATCTTTTTAGATCAGAACTTAGTGAAAAATCGGTACACCAAAAATTGAAAATATTAATTTTTGAAGTCGAATGTCTTCAAAACCGTAAGAGATGGGATATGTATGTCGCTATGTTTTTTGTAGATCTTGACCTAAGTATTTGTTATATAAAGGGTTTTTCAATAAGAGCGCTACAAAATTTTTTATATAAACATTTTTTAAAGAAAACAAAAACGGTTTTGGATATCAATGAAATTCTTTCTTCCTGTAAAAGCACATTTGATGCCATTATGTATGAAACCCAATTTTCGACGGGTTTCAAGCATAAATTGACCGATATAGCTGCAATTTCACCTTAATCATTCATATGAAGTTCATCAATCGTCGCTGGCTTGTTGGCATTTACCATAGACTTGACGTAGCCCCACAGGAAATAGTCTAACGGCGTCAAACCGCTCGACCGAGGCTGCCAATCGACTGGACCATTTCGTGAGATAACATGTTCTCCAAACTTGGTTTTCAATAAATTGATTGTGACATTAGCTGTGTGCACATGTCCTTCAAGTCCATATCATCCAATTGGGCCCAAAAATATTCGTTTATCATTGAACGGTAACGATTCCCATTCACTGTAACGTGCCGGTCTTGATCATTACGGAAGAAGTTCTGCCCAATAAAATATTAAATATTATTCTCACTTTACCATCCAAATGACATACTTTTGACAGCAAAAAAGGTGCTTAAATATTTATTTTAAATATGGGACGAATAAGAACATTACTGGTGATTTTTATATTTTTAGGAAGACAACCTTTTTTTAATTAAATAAAATGATGTTTAGAGTAAAAGATACTCATTAATATTTAAGAACTTCAACACAAAAAAATGTTAACAGAATTTTAATTTTACATCAAGAACTAGAAAACTAATGCCAGGGGTTGAGTAACAATTAATTAAACACCAGTTAAAACATCATTAATAATGACAGAAACACAAAAAAAAAAAAAAATAACAATTATAACAACAATTTGTCATTCTTTGTTTTTTGTAACAGAGAATTCTCGTATTAGCATTAAAATCGTTTAACAATTATTTTTTATCGATTCGTTTCTTGCTTAATTTTGGAGGTGTAACAACTATTAAAGAGATTTTAAAGAAAATTAAGGGTAAAAGAAATTTATATATCATATAAAATTTAAAAAAATCTGAAGATATTTAACAAATTTCTTAAATGTATTAACTTTACATACGTCTAGACAAGTTTAAGTCCACAAATCACCACCATAGGTGAAAAGGGTATGCTGGGCTCGTGCTGATGTATGTATTACATAGAAAGAAGTGGTTTTTGAATTTCGATGTAGTCGTATAAGCAAGAAAGATGATAAACGGACTGGTCGACCAGTTGAGTTCTTTGCATTTGAAACTATTTAAAAATTGGTTTTAGACATAGATTAAAAGTGAATTTTGTATAATCTCTTGGAAGATGGCTTTCGCACAACAATCACAACCGTTTGGCGTTGTTCTACAATATGGTAAATCGGGAAAGAAAGGGTTAAACTTTTCCAATATTTAAAAAACAATTTCGTGTACATTAGAGTGGTTCGAAAAAAAAGTTGAGTCAGTCACCCCCAAGGATTAAAGATAATGTAAAAATAATTCTAAAAAATTTTAATTTTTTTTTTACCACGCCTATAAATACCGCCCTTTTACTATGTTCTTCACTGTGTCCCCATTCTAAATCCGATCATAAAATTATGTATCGATTTTCAGGGCTCTGTAAGGGCTACATTTTTACAACCTCGTCAATTTCTAGTCATATCTTTTTAAAATTCGAGTAGTACCCACCCTAATCAAATCGAGTAAAAATCTAGTTTTTAAAAGTTATGACTATAAATTGACGTGGTAGTAAAAAACTATCAAAGAGAGAAATGTAGCCCTTACAGAGCCGCGAACACCGATATATAAATTATGATCGGATTTAAAATGGCGACACAGTGAACAAAATAGTAAAAGGGCGGTATTTGTAGGCGTGGTAAAAAAATAAAAAAATATTTTTTGGAATTGTTTTAACATTATCTTTAATCCTAGGGGGTGACTGACCTGGAAGGCGAACCGCTCTAGTGTACATTATATATAGTCTGAGGAAAAATATTCACTATTACTTTTATTAATGTTGAACATTGGCACAATGTTCTTCTATTTCAAATCGCAGGTACGGCGAAGCTGTTAAAGATATCGACCTAATTTTATTTTATTCTCCCATTTGTTTGTTTTGTGATACATGATTTGTAATATTTGTTGAACAAAATTTTCAAAAAATTAACAAATGATTTTTGAAACCTGCCCACGATGGGCCGAAATGAATATTTAATAAGAATAATTTCATAACTTTATAAATACCAAGCCGATATTTCTAAAATTTTCACCGAGTTTTATTGTATCTCCGGCGCTTAATGCTGGATATTAACTTTTCTGATATTTAAAGTGGGTGTAGCTAAACCCATATAAAACAATATATTTCATCGATTTCTCTAAAAATTTCAACGTGCTTTATTGCATCTCCGGCGCTTAATGCTGGATATGAACTTTTCTGATATTTAAAGTGCCCGCCCATATAAAAAAAATTATTTCATGGTATATCTGACCCACTATTTTAACTAATAAAATTTGCTGTGGGCATATTAACATTTAAGGTGTATAAGCACGCGAAAAATAGAGGCTAAAGAAATAGTAGGCGTGGCACCTTCCATACAAAAAAAAAATGATTTATATATTTCGAATTAGAATTCTTCTGTTATCCTTGACTCCCAGTGGAGCATAGGGCCTCAATTACCAAAATTTATTAATATGATTTAACTACAATAAATTATAGTATCTGGTAGACCGAGCCTTGCTCGGAGCTTTATGATAAGCATTTTGAGGAAAATTTTAAAGTTTTTATATATTTTATATTATAAAGTGCTAAAATAAATTTAGAGGAAAGACATTGTAGAAATATTCAGTTAATTTTGAATTATTTGATTTATTTTGTCCGACCAACACATAGTTTGCATAGTTTACTGTTTAACTCATTTTAAATAATTTTGGAAATTATTCATATCAACAGAAACCTCTGTCGACTCATGCGCAACAACTTTGCTAAAGATTATAGTCTGATCAAATGCACAGTTTACGATTTAATTCATTTTGAGTAGTTTTCTGTGGCGCCACCTGTCGAACGTTGCTTATTCCAATTCATAAACCTTCTTCGGCTTATCCGTAACAACGTTGCTGAAGATTATAGCATGATTAAATGTACAGCATACGATTAAATTGACTTTGAGTAAATTTCAGTAGCGCCACCTGTCGAAATTTCTTCATACCAACTAAGAAACCTTCGTCGGCTCATGTGCAACAACTTTGCTAAAGATTGTAGCATGATTAAATGTACAGCATACGATTAAATTGACTTTGAGTAAATTTCAGTAGCGCCACCTGTCGGAAATTATTCATACCAACTAAAAAGCCTTCGTCGGCTCATGCGCTACAACTTTGCTAAAGATCATAGCATGATCAAATGTACAGTTTACGATTTAAATAATTTTTAGTAATTTTCAGTGGCGCCATCTGTCGGAAATTAGTCTTATCAACTTTATAACCTTCGCCGGCTTATCCGCAACATCTTCGCTAAAGAGCATAACACAATCAAATTCACAGTTTACTATTCTATAAAGAACATACATACAGACAAACATTCATTTGTTTAATAGGTATAACATTACTAATTTTTCCCCCTTTTTATTCCCTAATTTCTAAAAGTTCCATATGTATATTTGGTACTTTTTTGGTGCCAATTGAATTCGGTACATTTTTTTAAAACGCATTTAACATAATGTATAATGTTCCTATTCATATTACTTTGGAGATGTTAAGTTATCATTTTATCCCTTTTTTACCCAGTTTGGCTCCAAAATCAAAAAAGTACCAAATACGTGTTTCATGTTTTTTTACATCTATTGATTGCAGTACCAAGTTTCTTTCTATATTCTTTAGTTTAAAATATAAGAGTGGGTTAAAAAGGTGCCAAAAAAACTATTTTCACCCTTTTTTACCCCCTATCGGACATAGTTTCAAAAAAGTACCAAACACCTGTCCGCTTATTTTCAAAGCTGTTTAAAACGTAATTTTAATTTTGTTTCTATACCTATTACTTTAGGAGACATAGCGTTTTCGATTTTTTCCCCTTTTTACCCGTTTTTACCCTCTTAGAGGTAAAAGTTCCAAAAGTCCCTTCTTCTTCGACCTATACATCAAAAAAGATACCCACTGTCCAAATTTTATCAAAATCGTTAGAGCCGTTTTCGAGATAGCCATTCTATATATATATATATATATATATATATATATATATATATATATATATATATATATATATATATATATATATATATATATATATATATATATATATATATATATATATATATATATATATATATATATATATATATACAATTATTGCTCGTTTAAGAATATAAGATACAAATAATTATTGATTTCACATAAAATTGGTGCGAAAGTATTAATGGTAATACGAAGACGAGAATAGATAATGATCTGACGCATTTCAAACGAGTTGCGGCACTTTTAGAACACAAAGTTTAATTTGTTCATTTTATGAAATTTTTTGCAAAATGGTTATATATACCCTGGCTTTTTGAGCGTCTAGTATTATAAACATTTAATTCCAGTGATTAACATATTCAGTTAAATTTAAACCACTTTTCAAAACCACTTCAAATAAGTAATTTCTGTAATTTTTCTGAAAGTAATATAAATGGACCTTAGGTTGCGCGCTGACTCAAATTTTTTTCTTTAGTCTCAAACATCACTAAATGGTCTATCTTTTGTAGTGGTTTGCAAAGTATGCAATCGTCTGCAATTTTTTATTTTAATCCATATATTTAAGATTTTTGTTAAAAAAAACTTCGACTTTTACACGAATTTTTTCTTATACAGATAACTTTTACTAACCAAATTTGTCAACAGGAATGATCTATATTTTGTGCGGAAAACAACGATGTATGGCAAGAACTAACTTTCAATAAGTTGTCGAAATCCCCGAAAAATTGTGAGACTATGTGTTGACAAAAAACGAAATGAAAAATTTGTTACCTTTGGCGTTGCCATACTTCTAAGATAACAACTAAAGTTATTAATTTTGTATGACATAATAAATATATACAAGCACCGGTGATTATAACTGAGTGGTTTTTCTTAATATTAACGATTTAAGAAAATTAATTTATTCGCCTTAACTTCTTCTAGCCGGCCCATCGTGCGGCCTGAGAAAAAAGTATAATTTTTTTAATATGAAAAAACTAAGTATATTCGGTTTTATTTTAACAAAACTCAACTATTTAGTCTTATAGCTCATTCACATTGAGCTCGAAAACTTGTTAAAGTAGTTTTCGCCTCAAAACAATATTGAAAACTTAAGTTTTCACATACCAAACGAAAACTCCTTCCGTATGAGTTTTCAACGAAAACTTATTTGAAAACTATTAAAACTAACTATTAAACAACACTGAGTTCATACCATTTATTACAACTCTATATTAGAAAAATGGGAAAATATCAAAAATAAATGTCAGTGTAAAATATCCTTAAGTATTTTTGTGGCTGCATATCCTTAGACTTGTCGTCAAGGATACCAATTTTCGGGGAAAGACTGCAATATCTCCGAAATTAATTTAAAGATTTTTAGTTTTGATGACTCAAAACAAAGACAACTATTTTCTTTTATATTTCATACAACTTTTTTAAATAGTTTAATTCTAATTTGTTAAAATGTAGTAAAATGTAATATAAGGTGCACCCTAATATACATACATTCATATGCATGTAAGAACTCATTAATTCAATGTGATAATTCAAAATATGACCCCAGTGGTATAGTGTATATATGAAATGAATTGTCGGGCTTTGACCAACTACAAATAATATTTTTTATTTTATTTTTATAAGAGGATCTCAAGGTATTGGTAAAATATATTTTCTAAATAATTGTTCAGAGTTTTCAATTTATTTTAAATACCGCCTCAAGTTCTTGTGAAAATATTTAAAAAATTGGATTCCCCACCATCTTAATTATGGTTTTATTTTGCACTTTTTAATCCGTTTGATGTTATTGATCTAACTTTTGTTTAACATTAAATAAATATGTAATTCAAAATAGCGTTTGATGTTAACTACAAAAAGTATCTCTAAGAAAAAGTACATACACACACATACACATATTATGCCTATTTAACTATTTATCTATGTATCTTTTTGTTTCGTTTGAAAAATTGAAACTACCCTGTAGTAAAACTGGGGTCATGTGTCTCCATGTCAACACTTTGTGTAACATCAATTCAAATGTCCCCAATTTTAGTTCAGTACTGAAATAGTGAATATATAGAGACAACTATTCTAGTATATATCTGGTGACATTGTCAACGAATGTGTCAACATATATGTATATCAATAGGCCACGATTTGATCCCAATGTCTCCATTTGGACAAAAAGAACTACAAAGTCAATACTAAGTAAATATTGGTAATGTCTACTGGTAGATTTCGTAGGAACTCTAAATGTTAAATGTCAATAGTAGATAACATTGGATGGGGCAAAATAGGCAAGTAGTACTGGAGACATTGTCAATAGCAAACCAGTATTGTTTCTCTGACGGCATTTACTGCAGGGTAACGGATGGGCTTTTATTATTTTCTACACACATACAAAAAGTAAACGTAAACTGTTTTTTATGCCCAAATATTTAAATAGATACATAAATACTTATTTGTCGGCTCAACAATAACAATTATTGTTAACAATCATTTAAATATGAATGAGGTGTGAAATTGCGATTGAACATTTTTAATATGAATAGTTTCACGAATACACACACACACACACATACACACATCTCCCATAAATAATATTGATATACCTATAATACAATAACAACAATAGTACAATATTTGACAGGAAATCCATATATTGATGACGAAATTAGAAATCGTGGGACTTTTTTTTCGGATAAAATAACAATAAGAATTAACAAAATAAATATTAAATAGTATCATTAATGTCACACATATATAAATACATACATGTTAACTCAAATCTATTCTTATACAAATCTTTACATCTGTATACGTATTAATTAATAACATTACCTAACATTTCCCATAAAAAAGTCGGCAATGACAGAAGTTGCAAGTTAATTTGAAATGCGGTAGCCATTTTATAATAGAAGGAATAAATAATTATAATTTTTGACAAAATTTTCAATATTTATTCTTAAATTTTTTTTCTTCATAAAAATTATTTGCTTAATCAGAAACCAATCAGATTTTGATGCCATCTGATTATGATCATCGCAACCATGACGTGCAAATATTGTTTGACTCACTTTGTGTGGAGTAAGTAAGAGTGCTAAATACATTCGGCTATGCGAAATTTTAACAATTGTCTACAATTTAAATACCAGCTTGGGTTGTAGGCCCTATTGACAAATTGGGCAAACAAATTTCAGAAATACGTTCAAGTTTAAGAGTTATACGCAAAAACGAGGTCCGTCAACTTATCGACCAATCGCTCAGCCAGTTTAAATCTGATTATATTTTTTTTAACAGCAAATAAAAGAAAATAGATTGCTCATAAAAAAAGCATATATTGACACATTTGTACATCAAATATATTTTTTTGTTAAGAATATCAAAAAAAATTGTCCATTTTATTTTACTTTAGAAGCTTCTTATAAAAGCTCATAAAAGTTTGTATCAACGAAACAATAGAATTTAGTTCCTAATAAATGTGGTTTTAATTTTTTAAGTCAGGCGGAAAATCTAAAAGTTATTAAGCTTTTACAAACCGACTAGGACATGTACAACGTACTAACATGGTATGCCGTATTCATTATAAAAAGTATTATGTTTGCAATCAAACTTTGGAAAAAGTTAAATAACTTTTGTAAATGTATACCGATATCAACAAGTTATATCTCATTTATTTTTGTATAAAACAGAGTAGTTATTTGTAGAAAAATGTTTAAATAAATACAAATTAGCTTGTAAGGCAAATTGTAAATTTATTAAATAGTGAATAAAATAAAAAATTTTTCCTAAAAAAAAGATTTCGAAAAAAATTAAAAACGAAACTTTTGATAAAAACTTATCTGATTTCTTAGAATATAAGCCCTATGTATACAGCTTTTAAAAGCTTGATTTTTTGACTTGGCGAATATCTCGAAACATTTCATGTGTTTCCAAAAATGTTATTTGTATGTCCTATAACCCCCACTATAATCCCCACTACGTTGATTTTCAAGTTTTAACAAAAGCTGCTCGCTCATTTGTAACGTGTTATCAACGATTTTGAATATTGATTTAGGTGTGTTCTAAAGAAATAATATGGGATATGGATTTGCTGATTTATTCAAGTTTCAGGTTAATATAACTTACATGTATACTAGGATGACCAAATAAATCCTATGTCGGAATTTTGTTCACCTGGATCCGACAAAATAATTCCCCTTTCCAGATATTGATAAGGTCGAAATTTGAACTCAATAAAACTACCGTGACGCTCGTAGATCAAAGTTTGAAAAAATGCAAATTTATGGTCAAAAAGTTAACATTTGGAGCCATAACTCCAGAAAGGTAAATAAATTATATACATAACTATTGTTAGTTTACACCAAACAGAGTTACAAGTTATTGCAGTTTTTTCATGAAAATTTGTGTCCTTTTCAAAGCCTAAGGATATGCAACAACTAAATTTAGTTTTGAATATTGAAGTCACAAAGAAAGACATAATTTGTAAATACTTAATAGTTCAATTATTTTAATAAAACAATATAATTATTCTAAAAAATAATTATTTGTATAATATTATCAAAATTCGCTACTAAATTCATAATTTTCCGTAACTTTGCCATGACAATCAAAGTTTTGATCTTTGACCCCAATGAAAAAGAGTTTAGCTTACTATTCGGTATTATTTTTATTAAAACTAAGCTTAAATAAAATTTACCATTCTTCTACTTAAATTATGTCCAACAAGTAAGAGTGCTATGTTCGGCTATGCCGAACCTTAAATGCCCTTCACCAATGGTGTTACAAAAGTAAAGTACAGAGTGGAAAGAGTTTCTGTTCAATTTCAAGTATGTATGTTTCTGAAGACTGATTTAGGTGAATCCTACGAAAATACCAATATACTCGTATGTATATTGTTTTACGAATCTGAAAAAGTTTCAAATCTCGATAATTAACACTGCTTTTAAATGTATGTATGTCCTCATACATTTAATTTTTAGGCGATATGTGAATAATACTTTAATTAGTGAACAACCTTGTTTTAAATTGGGTACATTTTTTGGAGGTAGATTGAAATATAAATAATTTCAGAAATTACACAACATTGTAACATTTCGCACCTTGAGAAGGGTCGTATTTAAATCCATATATCTTTAAAATTAGAGGACCGATTAAATGGTTGCTTTAATGAGAATATTTAGCGGACCTATTTAGATTACACACTTACGTAAGATATGAATAAAGGACATTATAATATTCAAAAGTCACTTATTTAAGACACATTTCTGTATGCTGAAATCAAGTTTGATGAGCTTCTAGATGTCATACCTACATAACTTATATGTATAGGTATTAGATGTTAATAGTGTTCTACGAAGTACACTATTAAATTGCAACATATAGCCAAAACTCGAAATTCGATGCTAAATTACAATTTTTTTTATTTCCTATAAACACCAGAGATATCGCCAAAAATCAAAATTCGATGAGAATTAAAATTTTTTTTTAATAATTGTATTTTTCAAAATAACTATGTTTTTTTGAACTGTATATCAAATTTTAGGAAATCATTCAAAGCAAGACACTATTGAATTTCATCAAAATTGTTAGATTAATAACTGAGATATCGCCAAAGCAAAATATATCGATGTACGCAAATTGGCATATTTTAGAAAAATATGCCACGACTCTCCTAGCGATTCTGATTCGATCGGTATAATTTTTATGGGGTCTAAGATGAATAATGAAAAAATTACAAACTGAATGACAATTATTGGTAAAGGGTATAAAAATTTACTTTTTCGCGAAATTCGTCGATTTAAAATTAAATTATTTGTCCATTTTAAATAATTTCAAATTTATAATATTTATATAACAAAATTTTCAAAAACACAAAAAATGAGTTGCAACCGACCTAAACAAGATGTATCTTTTTCTAGTATAAAAAACCATGTAAGTTCGATTATATTTTGACAAAATTGAACTTTTAAGCACTTACAAGTTTTAAAATAGTAAATCATGTCTTAATTTGCTATTTCTTTATTCTAAAGTAAATTTCGTTGTTGCATATCCTTAGGCATGTTGAAAAGGACACGAATTTTCATGGGAAATTGTAATAACTACTATTGCATTGATTTTTGTCTTTTATGACTCTAAGGAAAGCTGTTTAAGTTAACTCTTTATTTCTACTCTTTGTTTCAAAAATTCTTTGTTTTTTCAAAAATATCAGCAAAAATAGTATGTTTCTAGTGGTATTTTTTGTTCGAATTTTTGGGATTTTTCAACAGAATATTATGACACTAGGTATAAAAGTTTTGTTCTATTGGCGCGCATCGGATCCAAAATTTAATAGCCCATTTGTGCTGTGAAAAATTGGTTATTTTTTTTGTTTTTGAGAAATTTCAACCAAAATTAAAAAATTTTAACAAGAAAAAATAATGGAATGTTAAAGAAAACTAACACAGCTTTATTTCAAATAGTCAAAAACAAAAATTCATGAAGTAGTTTTGGAGTTATTCCATTTTGTCCCCGAAAATGTATGTCCCTGAAAATGCGCCTAGGGATATGTACCAACATTTTTTTTTGTATAAATATGAAAAACATGATTTATCATTTAATCTCTTGTTAGTTTAAATTTAATCGAATTTACTTAGTTTTTTCAAGTTGGGAAATAATACATTTTTCTTAGTTCGGTTTCAAAAATAATTTTTTAATTTTTCGAAAATTTTTTGTTTAACAAATATTACAAATTTAGAATTTGCTCACAAGTGTGTTAAAACAGACAAGTGGAAGAACAGAAAAGCTTAGGTCGATATCTTGAACCATCTCACCGTACCTTGGATTTGAAATCGTCGAATTTCGCAAAAATGATAATTTTTGGTCATAATTTCAGTAGATCCTTGGTAAATTTCACTTGGAGAGCAACATAAGCTCCCTTTTGGGATATGTTTTATTTTCTTAAACTTTGATCGACGGCAAAGGTTAACGTTGTTTAATCGAGCTCAATTTTTTTCAATATCTGGAAAGGAGAATCGTTTTGTGTGGTCCAGACGAACAAGATTCCAAAAAATGTTTCCCCCCATATAAGGTTTGATCACCCTAATGTATACATTAGATTCGTTCGTTTTTCCACTTTTACCTCTTAATGATGTTAATATAATATATTAAGATCATTATTACTTGGTAATAAAAAGTTTAGCTGACATTTTGTGGTAGCCTGATTTAAATGTGGCAAAATTTCCGCAATGTTTATATTACACTCTTATAGCTTAGCTTTTGTAGTTCAGTAAGGGTCTTAAAAATCCAAAGTCTGATCTGATTATGCCTTTGTCTGCAATTCCCTTTATTAGTGTTTTTAGTGTGATTTACCAAATTTTATAAATTAAGATATTTATGCATTAATATAAAAAAATAGATTACAAAGAAAATAAATAGATTGCAATTAAATATAATAAAAAACCATTACTCTCAAATTGTGGAATCGCAGGTAAATAAAAGATAGAATATATGCATTATAATTATATTTAATATACACTTTCGATCCTTATACTTTTTAAACCGAATAGAATTATTATTTTGGGTACCTCTCGTAAGACTTCTTTCTTGAACAGACACCACCACGTGAGAGGCCACGAGGCAATAGCTCATTAGAACCACTGCGCTATAATGATTTGAAAAAGTTCCATTTAGGTGCCATCGATTTGCAAGGTTAACTTTTTGAAATGATCAAAATGGAAAAACATTTTTCTTTTTAGTACAAAAATATGTTTGTTTCTTTACTTTCTGGGTGAGTTCGGACAAACGAGAATAATTCAGGAGTTACCCTCTCAAACAACTAAAAAATTCACGTAAAATCCAAAAAAAACTATACTAATGTACTGTTAAATAAAAATTTATGGTTAAAAATGTATCTTTTATACAAATTGTTACGTTTAAGTTTGATCGATGGTTTTTAAATCCTTTTTGTAAAGAATTAATTGGCGTGTTTAGGGATTTAATTGAATGAAGGTGTAGAGACAGTAAAATGTCATCATTAACTTTAATATAAATACTTAAAAAATATTACGTTTTGGTACGAACGTCTTCATATGTACCTTGTACATATGTACTTACATATGTATGTATATCTGTGGTACCTATGACAAAAGAACAAAAGTTGGTTTCTAATTTTTTTGGATATTATGTTAAAGTTTTTCACTCCAACATAAATTTGGAGAGGCTGCAAATTATTTCAGTTTTAGTTTATTACAAACGAACATACGAGTATACATATATACCAACACTCATACGAAATGTAAGTAAATATTTTACTACTTCAAATTAATTTAAACACAAACCGAACATTGATTAATTATTTCAAAGATAAATTACAGTTCGTTATCGATGAGAAGGGTAACGAAATTAAAACAAATGAAAGTTTAAATAACGAAAATTATATGGATCTATTTATTTCTTTATTTTTTGTACATACATACTTAAGGATATGTAAGTAATCGTAGCCACGAGTTGTTCATTAGAAATTAGTGAAATTCAATTTTTTCACCTATAATGATTGATGTCGTTTTAAAGTCATTACCAAATGGTTAGTCAATTAATTTTTTATTTATTCACTCTTTATCTAACACTATAAGCAGTTGTCCTACCGAATCAGAATCTACAGGATAGTCGAGTCCATACGAAAGCTTCTGGTCCAGAAACACCCGAGATATCAACAAATACAAAAACTTAAAATCTCAAATGTACGTATTTTAAAATAAATCTGAAATATACTGACTCTATATTAGGGTGCCAATTAAATATATGGGAAAAGGTTTTGTGAAGAAATCTGTTTCACGCCAACTACCAGATGTTTCGAATTGATAAAAAAAAATAATAACTTGAAAATTTGAGTTCAATCGGATGAGGGGAGATGGTGCCCACGACCTGCAAAATACCTGATTTTTAACTTTGTAAGAGTTACAAATCAAAATAAAAAAAAATGTGAACAAAAATTATTCTCACAATTTCTTTTTGTTCTACTATATTAAAAAGAAAAAAATAAACGAAAAACCATGAACTCAAATTTTCAAGGGATTATTAGGGTTAAAATTTGTTTAATAAAAAAATACTTAATATCTATAAAAATAAATACTTCTTTGCATTTGGATTTAAATTTCCTAATATATTTATACCCTTCACCACCATAAGTGGAAAGGGTATTATATGTTTGTGCTGATGTATGTAACGCTAGAAATATTTGTCTTAGACCCACCAATACCAATAGGCTTAAATCACTTTCTAAGTCGATTTAGCGATGTCCGTCCTTCTGGCTGGACTCCCATGTAAACCTTGTAATCAAAGTATAGGTCACAATTTTATGGTACCTCCTATAGGTCCCACTTCCCGGAATTGATATATTGGCCACAAATAGCAATATTTTTTCATGAAATTTAAAACAATTACTACTTATGTAAAGATAAATCACTGTACCAAATTTGAAATCGGTCCATATTTGACCATAGCTCCCATACAAACTTATATGTCAAAACGAACTAAATGAGCCAAAAATCACTAAAACGCTCGTTAATCTGAAGATTTTTTGCAAACAACTGTAATCAATTTGCCAAATTTCGAGACAATCGGTCCACATTTGACTAGCTCTCATATAAGTCAAAATATATAAGTTTTGAGAAAATTTTTGTATGATGGCAAAATTTAGCAAATATTTGTCTTTATACAGGAAAAAGAACACCTTTGGCCTTAGTTTCTGAAGGGTATCGTATGGTCGGGCTTGACCGACTATAGCACTTTCTTACTTGTTTTTATATAACAATGGTAATTAAGTAGAATTATTTGACAGCATTTAACAAATTGGGATAGCTATTTGATGAATTATTTTTTAATTATTATCATTGTAGATACCTTTTTATAATTTTAACCTTAGGCTATTGATTTAATAGTAAACAGTTTTTGTTTAAGTTCTTCTGACAATGAGTGAAGTTTTAAAGTTTTGTTTTGATATCTTACCCAAAGGCTGTTTACTGTAAAAATAGTTCAAATTAATTTTAAACTTAACGAAAATGAAAACATAAACACGCCCTTTAGAATATACCCAATAAGAAAATCCAAGCTTGAGAGTCAATAAACACTTTAAGAATATTGTTCAATTGGACACATTTCACATTTAATATAATTTTCATAAATTTGAAAAATCTGATTTCTGAAATTGAGAGAATGTAAAAAAAGTAAGAAAAATTCAATAAGAAAGAAATATAGAGATTTTCTGTTGCAGTGGATCTTCTTGCTCCGGAGATACTTTGTGTAACTACCCTGTTAACTCTTTCAACTAAGGAAGCATGGGTCATGTCATTCATTATTTTCCACCGAACTAGTTAACCATGTGCTAAAATTGGCCTAACTATTGCTTGATATGGCTAATAAACTTTTCAATTTGTTAAGTAACGCTAAATCTTGAAAACTAGAGCTAAGCTAAAAAACGGTAAGCACCATTGGATACTCGATTTATCTTTACCTACTAGGTGTCCCGTTTGTCGAAAGTGTCAAAATCGGGCACAGTGTAATTATCAAATTACATCTTTTGCTAGCCTTGGGCCTTAGCTATTCATTTAAGTATCTGGAAGCCCACACCACTACTATTTTCATTGCCATCCGAACTACTGGAGTAAAGAAACACAATATTTTCGTTCCGTACCTCCCCTTGTCCGGTCCATCTTGCTTCTAGCACCGAAACAAATCAATTTTATAACGGAACATTTCAAGCCTTAATTGTTCTAATTTTCCAGTTTCGCATAATGTGCGCACGTTCCATGTCGCGAACTTTCCATTTTGTCTATATTAGGTTTTATTGTCCGATAGCTTCAGATAGAATATGTTAATTTATCGGAATGATCTCGCATAGATAAGGCACCTCCAAAATCCTTGTGCCAGCTGCATCATTAGTGCTAAGCCCATGGATGACGAGCTTGAAGACAAAATCCACATATTTATAGCAAGCCGCTCGATCCGTTTACAATAACTTCAAATATGCGATGTTTTATTGAATCATAAAGTCATTTTAAATAATCTAAAGAAATATCATTCCATGAGTCCTTAATAGATTGAATTAATGATTCCTTATTATCGAGTTCTCTTCCTCCCTCATAGACCTTTCCGACAGCCAACCCTAAACATTTTCATTTTTTTTTTATTGGACCAACACTCAGGTGACCCAACACTCAGATGACCCCTACGTATGCATATGCATTGTTAAGGAACTAGGAAAAAAGGTTGTGGGAAGGAGGATAAAGGGAGTAGTGTTTTTGGATATTCGATTTGAAACTATGGATATTATAATTAGAGGGGAAGACTGATGCAGGAAGTTTATTCCACATTCGTGCTGTGCGGCTAAAAAAAACAGTTTTCTCTATAGTGCGTCGTGCGATCCACTGGAAAATCGACTACAAAGGGATGAGCCCTTGTTGAGTTGAGTGTGCTATGAATAAATGTACGGGTTTCTGGAACAAGATCCCTAATTTCGTTTGAGCACATGCCATTGTAGTAGCGATAGAACAGTGAAACGCAACCCACATTACGACGATGCCCCAATGAGGCAATAGAGTTGGCTACCCTACTGTCACCGATAAGCACCTTCGCCATCTCTTGTACACGGCCGAGAAGCTCCAAAATAGACTTTGAAGCACGGGCCCATACATGAGAGTTGTATTCCATTTTCGGTCGGATATAAGTGGTATAGATTAATTAATCTTGAACTCGTCGGACGATATCCCATCTATAACAACTCTTATAGTGCGATCTCTGAGAAAGCTCGATATAAACCGAGAGAAATTGTTACCTACACCAAAAGCAATAGGTTTTGATAGAAGCGCTCCATGCCACACTCTATCAAACGCCTTAGAAATATCAAGAGCTATAACTTTACTATCGCCAAAACGGTGAATAGAACGGCACCATTTTTCCGATAAAAAGGCTAATACATCACCTGTAGAGCGGCCCCTACGAAATCCATACTACCGGTAGTTTAGTAGGTTATTAGACTCCAAATATTTGACATACTTTCCATCACTTTGGAAAGCGCGGAACAAATTGCTATTGAGCGGTAATTTTTGGGGTTGCTAGCCTCACCTTTTTTGGGGATTGGCGTTACATTAGCAACCTTCCAACACACAGGAAACTCACCGGCATGGTATACGGTGCTAAAAAGGTTGGCTAATGGACGAGCTAACGTCGAAGAGCACTGCTTCAAGACCAGTGCTGGTATACCATCCGGCCCAGGAGACTTATTTATGTTAAGATTTTTCTCAATTCTCCAGATTTTTCTCATTTTCCTCTGTAGTTTTTCCATAGTTTTCAGTGTCTTTTAAATATTTCATCACACTTTTGTGACTTCGCCCAATTTTTCGCGCAGTAGCGCGGTAAGAATAACCTTCCGAACGATAAGCGTCAATTTTACCTCTTTCCGCTATGCTTATAATACTTTTTTACCCATTTTTACCAATGTTTACTGAAACGCAATATTTTTCTTCTATTGCGGGTATAACGTGCTAATCAAAGCCAACTAATTGCAAAAAAAAAATTTGGAATGCAAAGTGGTTCTAATCATATGAATTGATTTTTTGCCTTTTTCTGACTTTCTTGAAAAATAAGCAATTTTTACACTGTCGTAAAGGTGCTATAGGTTCCTGCAATCTCAGGAAAATTATCTTTGCTACATACAAAAATGTTTGCTGAAGATGAAACGCTTAAATAGATATGGCCTGCTAAAACCTGAAATTTAAGTGGTTCTAATCATATGATTTAGAGTGTATAATAAATTTAAGTTTTAAATATGAAAGTCAATTTTGTTTCTTTTGACGCTCACAGTGTATGTTTATAATAATAATTGGTGCTTTGCGACAATCATGTGATCCTACCTTTATATACATATGTACAATGACAATTTTTTGTATGAAAGAAAATGTTTTTTCGAATTTTAAAACTTTTTCAACGGAATATTATAACAATAGTTTTAAAAGTTTAGTTCTGAAAATTTGAGTTAAATCGGACAACGTTCTATGGGTGCGCATCGGGTCCTAAGTTTAAGAGCCCATTTGTATGGTGAAAAATTGTTAATTTTTTTAATTTTTTAGTAATTTCAACCAAAAATAAACAATTCTTACAAGAAAAAATAATGGAATATTAAAGAAAACTATCACAGCAAATAGTCAATCACCAAAAATCCATGAAATAGTTTTGGAGTTATTCCATTTTCCCCTGAAAATAAGGATATGCACCAAAAAGTTTATGTTGTAAATAAAGAAATTTCAAAGTTAGACATTATTTATTTATCATAAAATGACTTGTTAGTATTGAATAGTTCAGCTTTGTTTAGGTTAGGTTAGGTTAGGTTGAAAAGGTGATGCCAGGAGAGTGGCATCTACACTCGGAGACCTTCGGGTCCATTGTGATCCTTTCTGAAAGTAAATAAATGATAGCGGAAAGAGAAAGAGAGGAAAGAGTGAAGAAAGTGTTAAAGATAGAGAAGGAAAATCGTAGAGAAGAGAAGTGTTGACCAAAAACGCTACCCTAGGGGGAAGAGACCCGTCTAACTAAGCCATCTGAGTGCCAAACTAAACCAACAACATCAGTCAGTTTGCACTGCTGTATGTCTCCCAGTTCCTCATGGAATCTATTGCCTAGAAATTTAAGTCTCTGGTTTTGGAGCATAGGACAGTGACAGAGGATATGCTCGAGCGTTTCGGACGAGTCCGCGTCTAAGCATAGTCTGCAGATGTCCTGAATTGCTCCATCCCATCTACTACGTCTGGAATTCAGGGCGCAGTGTCCAGTTAGAACACCTATGCATTTCCTAAGACTGGTTCTGCTAAGACCCAGCAGGAACTTGGTCTTGCGTATATCTAAGTTGGGCCATAAGGTTCTAGATATCGTGCAAGTGTCCAAGTTATGCCAGTTCTTAGCTGTTTCCTCACCGATCCAAGACTTGATGGCCATAAAAAGGTGACATATAGGTGGAGCTATCTCTGTCACCGCGAGTATCAGGTCCTGACTCGAGCCAAGTCTTGTGATTTCGTCAGCAATTTCGTTGCCTTCGATGTCGCAATGACCAGGAACCCAGCAAAGTCTTACCCTATAAGAATCAGCCAGGCTGATTATAGCTGATCTACATAACTTGACTAGTTTTGAGGTAATGCTACATCCTTCTATGGCTTTAAGAACAGCCTGTCTACCAACGTAGATTGTCACCTCGCTGTCCACAGGAATATTGTGTGAGATAAGTTCGATGGCTTTCAGAATGGCGAAGATTTCTGCTTGAAAAACACTACACTCATCTCTAAGCCTGTAGCATTCCCTAATATTCTGATTTCTTAAGAAAACACCAGCGCCGGTGCCGATTTCCATTTTAGAACCATCTGTGAAGCTCGAGTTCCCCTCAAAGAGCGATTGACGATTATCCCAGCTAGTTCTATCAGGAATAACGTTCTTTGGTACAGAACTGAACAGCAGTTCCTTGACTAGATAGTCAGATGCAGTAGAACCTGACTGAAAGCAAGGAACATTCGTTCGGTTCAGTATGCTGGTATGTCCTGTCTGTCTGTGCCTAAGTATGCCTGACTCATGCAGCATTAGCAGACATCTGGTTGCTGTTCCCTTTATGAATAGATCTAAAGGGAATAGAGACAGCATCACGTCTAAGGCCGCCTGAGGAGATGCCTATACTGCTGCTCCTTTGGACTTTGTTCAAGAGGCTAAGGAAGGAGACCTTGTTTACCGCCTCCCACCATACTGCGCACCCGTATGTCAGAACTGGTCTTACAATGATTGTGTATATCCAGTATACTACCATTGGGTTTAATCCCCAGCTCTTACCTACTGAGTTCCTGCAAAAGTAGTAGGCGTTAAGTCCCTTTTTCATCCTCTCAAGCGTGTTCCTCTTCCAAAATAGCTTCCTATCTAGAATGATGCCTAGGAATTTGGCTTCAGTTTTGTTTAAATATAATCGAATTTATTTAGTTTTTTTCATGTTTGAAAATGGTATGTTTTCCTCAGGTCGCACACTGAAAAAACTCCTGTTTCTAATTTTGCGAATTTATTAACAATATGTACACCATATTAATGCTAATATGTTCAGCATTCCAGATATAGTCGCCTTTTTTATATACGGTCGATCTAATTCAAATGAAACACCGTTAAATGTACAGTATTTTTACAGTTTTTTAGAAAATTTTATTTTTTTGAAATAGGTTTGGAAAAAGGATCGCAAAACTTGTATTTTTGATTGGAATATAATTTCCTTACACATGTTTAATAATGACATGATGGTTAATTTACAGTGCGGAGAAAAACACTGTAAAAATGGTATAAAAGAAGGCAAATTTCAAATTTGTTCGAAAAATTATTAAATTCAATGGACTCGGAAAAGTAAGTAAAACAAGATCCCATTTCGTTTAATATCTAAGGATATATTTTGAAATGCTGTCTTCATTGCGCATATAAGAATAAAAACACCGTTTTATGAGTTATGCCCATTTTTTAAAATGTCTATTTTTGATTTTTTTAAACGATTTTGCTAAAGTGTATGGTAAAGTGTTGCCACCAACCAAATGTTAAATTACACATGGATCGTGCCAAAATTACACATGAAATTAGGAATTACACATGATTTTTTTTTTTGGCAAAATAACATGTTTTGAATTTAATTTAATTAATTTTTTTTGTTAAAAATTAAAAAAAAAAATGATTTGTAGTTTTTTAAATTAATGTTCATTTTTATACCCTTCACCAATAGGTGAAAGGGTATTATAAGTTTGTGATTCCGTTTGTAATTTTTTTATTAGTGATCGTAGACCCCATAAAATTATACCGATCGACTCAGAATCGGGAGGAGAATCGATTAAGCGATGTCCGTCTGTCCGTCCGTCTGTCTGTCTGTCTGTCTGTTGAAATCAAGTTTCTGAAGCCCCTGGAGAATGGACTTACATAAATTATATATCAGATTTTAGGAAATTCTCCCGCAATGAACGCTATTAAATTTCATTAAAATCGGTTTATAAACACCGAAAATATCGAAAAAATACCAAAAATTAGACGAAAATTTTAAAATTTTTGATTGAAACACACTTTTAAATAACAAGAGAAAAAAGATACTCCTGGTGTACATGTGATAATATGTTATATATCAGATTGTAGGAAATATTTTCCCAAAGCACTCTGTAAAATTTTATCAAAATCGGTCCATAAACAACTGAGATATCGCTAAAACACTGAATTTGATGTATCGCAAATTGCCCAAAGTACACATTAGAGAATGTTTGTTGAAAAAATTAAATGCAGAAATAGGAAAAACTATCCTCCTTTAGTACGGACCTACATAAATTTTATATCAGATTTTAGGAAATTCCCCCACCAAGCACGTTATTAAATTTTATCAAAAGCGGTCTATAAACAATTGAGATATCGCCATAACACTACATTTGATGTACAGCAAATTGCCCAAAGTAGGTGTCTAAGAAATTTTGTTTACATTTTGTAAGTATTGTTTCAGCGATATCTCAGGTGTTTATGGACCGATTGTGATGAAATTTGACATCATTCTTTATGGGAGGATTTTCTAAAATCTGATATATATACTCCACAAATCTGATTATGAATACCATTCAAATTGTACCGATCAACTCAGAGTCGGCACAAGAATCGATTTCGCGACCTCCGTCCGTCTGTCCGTCCGTCTGTTTGTTTGCCCGTCCGTCCGTCTGTTTGTTTGTCCGTCCGTCTACATGTCCGTCCGTCAACCTGTCTGTCCTTTTTCCTGTTGTAGTCAAGTTTTTGGAGCTCCTGTTTTGTCGATATCTCAGATGTTTATTTTGATGAAGTTTAATAGCGTCCTTCGCAGGGGATTATCTAAATCCTGATGCATTCTGTAATTTGTGGTAGATATAATTTAGCGTTTAAGCCATGGTGTTTTGATCGACAATGTTGAAATTCAGGGTGGGACAATTCAGCTCCACAAATCTGGTTTTAGCAGACAGACACACTGCATTTATCTTAATTTTGTGTCTGACTTTTGAACATTATGATAACATTTGAGAATGTATTATATATCAAATTATAGGTAATCTTCCTAGGAAGTACAAAAATGCAGCTAATTACATGATATCCGTTCAAAACCTACATATGTATGTAAGTATCTCACATATCAACAAAAATTTAAATTTTTTAATTGCAATTGGGAGAAATCCGTTCACGTTTGACAATTGATCCCGTATAACTTCGCCTAAGGCAATCTCTTAGTAGCTAATAAATGACAAATTATAATAGATACGATGATGACATTTAGTAAAAAGACGTTGTACAATATTGATATTCAGGACAATAGCGCCTAAAATAAACTTTCTAGAGGGACAACATTTGACAAAAGTATTTCTGATCTCTTGAAAAGTTCGATATTGAAAATGGGCGAGCTCTATTCACATTTAGTGAAATCTCCCATATAAACCCGACCGGGAATCGATTTAATGCTGATAAATTAAATCACATTAAAATTGCACAAAGAACTAGAGCAAAACTTTCCAAACATCCATCGGACAGATCGAAAGAACTATACATCCCAAATATTATTGATGAAGTGTTCATTTTAATTAATTAACTAACTTCAAATTAATAAGTAAACTTTTCCGACAAAGCTGATAACCATCCATTCAAAAGCTATATATTTCACGTATGTATCTAAAACTAAGAGTGTATACCCTATAATTTTAAGGCTTGTATACATTGACAATGATTGTTAAAGCTTTGACCTAAATCAGTCCGCTAACTTCAGAGTTTTACATAACTAATCAAGAACTTTTACTAGTTGGATAATTCGTACGAATTAAAGTGCACTACCCTCACTGGGCACAGCGTTTTTGGGTTGCATGTCAGAATACTTAAACTTCATCAAATCGATGTGCTATTGCAAATCTAAGGGCATCTACATTTTGAAGCATCTTTTCTGCATAGTTTATCTGGTCTATCGAACTTCATTAAATGTTCATAAAATATGTGTCTATTTTATTTCGAAGCTACTGGCTGGCTTAAATATGCATTCTCTACTTGTAGTCTAGTAATCATTATCTTTCACAAAGGGACCACTTTAGAACCCAAGTGAAGCTTCCCTAGACATCAGCCACTTGCCCAACCTAACCTTTGGGTGCATAACTATTCTAGATGATGACGCCACCGAAAAGGTTTTCGTTTTCCGACTCTTAATTTTAAAGACTCTTTGCATATAATACTAGTATAACCAAATATTGCTACGAATTACATTAAGTACTTTTGGAACACCATTGGTGAAGGGTATCCAAGATTCGGCAAAGCCGAATATACCACTCTTACTTGTTTTTATTTCATAACGCTTGAAAAGAAAACAATTAATGTATACTGTTTCAAATCAAATTCAAAAAATTAAATACTTAACGACTATATTGAAAATCTTCCACTTCTTGTTTAACATTTTTTGTGTAGGTTCAAAAATTGGTACACCATTAGTAAATGTTTGCAAAGTAGGAAACAATCTATCCCCAAGGAATTCTTTAAATCAAAAACTAATAATCTTCTGGCTCCAAAGCCCAAAAGTTTCAAAATCGAAAGGTGCATGTCAAGAGTTTGCAAATCGACATTGAAGAATGAAAATCTTTTTTTTAAACATATATGTCACCTTCTCCGAGAAAAGGGACCTAGTGTGTGAAAATAAAGTTTTGAGAAAAACTACATTTAATGTTATTTTCATTTTTATCGATTTTCCCAAGCTCGTTTTGTATGTTTTTTGGCAAATACATTTTTATCATAAATCTAACTCATTTCATCTTATTCTAAACCCTTTTAGGTACCAGAATCCACTGCTAACTCTAAACCCGTTTTTTTGACAACTAGGTTCCTTTTCTCGGAAAAGGTCACATATAATGATTGAAAAGTTTGGGCTATTTTGTGATCAACAATATCCGCAATTGAATAAATATCGTCACTTAAATTAAATATTGTTTGAATTTAACGAATATAAAATTCTCGAAAATCTGAAGTATAATTTTTTCCAGAATTAGAGATTGTGGTCAAAGATTCATGAGCAGCAATACCAATATATCATATTCTTTAATAAACATATATATTTTATTCTGAATGGTTGACTTCCCATAAGCACTGGGATTTTAAAACATACATTTTTATGTAGTTAGAATAAAAAGTTTGCATTATATGCACTATTTCGATTTCGAATGGGACGCACATAAATTTATTTTTTAAAATGCAAGTTTTGAAAACTGTTAGTACTCAAAAATGACAAAAATTGAAATTACACATGCAGCCAATTACACATCGGTTTCACATGAAAATAAAAATTACACATGATATGTGTAATTACACCTGAAGTGGCAACACTGGTATGGTATCAAGATTTATTCAAACATGGAGTCCCTTCATAAAATAATAAGGAGAAGCAGACTAGAATATAGCCGTAAAAGAAATCAGAAAAAATTTTAGCAGACTTGATGATAAAACTTTTAATTTCGTTTGAACTACTAGTAACGTTAAATAGGGAAGTAACAACATCAAACAATACGCGACTTATATTAGAAAATTAAGAAGCAGAAGAAAAATTTCGTTGATAACTATAATTTTTCTGTTTTTTTTTGTTCGTTTTTTATATTATTATATGATATGTAAATAAAACTCAGTAGGTACATGAAACAAATATGTATCTTATATAAAGCAGCACCATCTAGCGTTCTTTATAATTATAATTCTACTTTAATCCTTTATGGGCATACGGGTTTGGGCATATGGGTTTGCCCGAAATTTGATCAGAAACACTCATGAAATAATTTTTACCTAAAAAGATTTGATTTAATTCAGCACATAATGGCAACACTGGAAATATGAAAAATCCAATGTATTTATGTAATACTCACACTATTAATACGAAGTCCTCAAATTAAATAAAAAAAATTATATATTTTTAAAAGGAAAATGTTTTATGGACGATTTTTGGAAATTGTACTGATCCCTTGCGGGAAAAATATCCGGATCTTTTAAAATTTTATTTTATATTTTTTCTAACTGGGCTAAAGTCTATTCATGCTGTAAATTTCTTCCTTCTAGTTTTTCCAATTTTACTATGGACTCAAGTCACTGTGTGTCGGTTTCAAAAATTTGTTTAATTTTTCGAAAATTTTGATCAACAAATAGGTATTACCAATTTAGAATTTGCTCACTAGTGTGTTAAAACTCAAAAAAATTTAGGTCGATATCTTGAACGGTTTCACACCTACGATTTAAATTTGAAGAATTTTGAGAAAATTAAAATTTTTGGGCCAAATTCGAGTAGATGCTCGGAAAATTTTACATGTATTAAATTTTAAGAAAAAAAATTTTGTTGCTTAGTTTATGGAAAAGCTATGCTGAAAGGTTTTTTAATATTGAACGAGATTAACCCTTTCTTCACCGGTGTCAAATGTCAAAATTTGGATTTCCTTAAAATTTTCATAGCGATATTACAAAATATTAAGAAATAATTAGCGAATTTTAATAAAAAAGGAGGCAAATAATGGTACCTGTAATATAACCCTGTGCTTCGCGGTTTAAGATAAATATTTGTATAAATAGTGGTCATATGTGTAAGCCACC
The DNA here is from genome assembly GCA_933228675.1 of Stomorhina lunata. NCBI lineage: Eukaryota > Metazoa > Arthropoda > Insecta > Diptera > Rhiniidae > Stomorhina > Stomorhina lunata. Next base: position 70,478,739 of record OW121744.1, read on the forward strand.
AGTATCTTAATTTATAACAATTATTAATCATAGCAATAAACAGTTTATTGATAAAACACGTTTAGTTTTTACCAATAAACATTTTAAATGATTTAAAATGTTTTTATTTATGTAAATAATAACATTTACAATTTTATAGTGATTATTCTAATGAAAAGGGCGTTCTGTGAAATAAGTACATACATCCAATTGTATCTGTTAACATTCATACATTTTATAAATAATCAAAATAAATTAAACTGTGCAAGTATGTACATATGTATGTATATAAAACATATCTAGATACAATGTATGTACAATTTTTGAAATAAACATTCTACGTACATACATACATACATATGTATAAACCTCAATTGATTGGCACAAACGCCGACGAAATAAACGAACTGCTGCGTTCGAGGCGCATAATCGCGAGAGAATGAAATCCATTTTTTCTTTTTTATATTCATGTTCAATGCAAAGATTACAATATCCAATTTGAATTGATGAAATGGAATCAAAAGCAACCAGAAGATACAGCAGCGGAAACAACAACCAACCAACTATCGCAACCACCACCTGGCTGACAAACGAGGCAACGAACTCCGATTGGCTGCGCAACGATGAAATAAATTTTATACAACAACAACAACAAAAAAACGAAATAATGATAAACACATTCAAAATAACAACAACAAAAATTAAGGAAAAACAAAAATGAAGGAACGAAAGAGCTGACATGATACAATATGTAAGAGAGAAGAGAGCAAACAAAAATTAATTTATAACAAACAAACAAATTGTATGTGTAAAAAAAATAATAATAATAACAATAATGAAGCAACAACAACAAAACGAACGATATTAAACTGCAAAATGTTTCATTTTTTTTTTCTAAATACCAGCGGTAATCAAAAATTGAATTTTCTCTGCTCACAGTTGGTTGTTAAAAGTATAAATAAATCAGAGAAAGAACAAAAACAAATTCCCTTGCACTCACACATTCAAACGTACTCTCCGAAAAGTGAGTGATGAAACAGGGGAAATGAAACATTTTTAAATGAGAGGGAAATAAAACGAAATTTGCAAATCTTTAGCAAACGAAACAATTTGAAAACAGAACAATTTGTTATGAATAAAATATAAACAGGTTTTTCATTTAGGCTGAAAAGAGAACAAATACTTATCTGAAACAATTTTAATTTTTATTTTTTTGTTAAATTAAAATTTAATTATTTAGTACTTTATTGTGATCAGCGTTACCGCTGACAAATTTGAAAAAGTCACACACTTTTTTAATAATATTTTTAAAATGGAAAATCAACGGTTTGTCATTCCTCATAGAATAAAAACCTGTATGATGTAGATCTCTGCGTCCAATATACATATTTTGATTTCATGAAATTTTAACTGTGAGCACCCAGTAAAAATGGGGCTTAAAGCAGTAAGCGATTCCGTCCATAGATTTGAACAAATAATTTCTGCTAATCGTATGTATGTAGGACAAGTTGTTTTATTTCAGCCGCGGTAACATTTTTTTCGAAATCTGTTTTTTTTGTGGCGAATAATCCGTTAAGTATTCAGATTTTCCAAAGCTTGATAATGTTGGTAATGTGTTTTTGTTTCCACATGTCGTTAAAGATAATTTTTTTGTTTGACCAAAGGGTTGCTTACAAACAATGCGGAATGCCACTTTTATTTTCGCATAACGGTAACGCTGATTGGTTATATAGGTACATACCCATATGTACAGCGGTGGTCACATATTTAGCACACTAGTTATGCGTTGTTTATAAAACTGTATATTTTTCTGTTGGAGTAATAATTTGCTTTTTTTGCCACGATGTGTAGGTGTGATCGACAAGTCCCGTTAATTGTTTTGTTATTGCCTTCCTTAAATTGCTTCATATATAATTTATTTATTGGTAATACGTAATTGGAGCTGGACACAAATTTAGCGCAAATATGAAATATTTTACATTTCTGTTATTTTTTGAATTTTGAATTAATTTTTGTTAAGTTTTTTATAATATTGTGTACAGTTAAAGGTTTTTTAGAAATAAAATATTTATTAGACATGGCCAAAAATAAATGGAGCACAGATGCGCAATGACAGGTGATATATGAAATGAATTCGAGAGGATGCCCTGTAAGTGAAATATCAAGTATTTGAAATTGCTCCAGAAAAATGGTATATAATGCTTTGAGCCATATCAAAGCACACAGAACAATTAAAAATAGTCCACGGGCATCTTGACCAAGAAAAACGACAACAAAAGAGGATTCTTTAATATATAGAATGTCAATGGCCTACCCTTTTAAAAGCTGCAGTGAAATAAATAGTGAAGTGTCATCAAATTACGGTATTGATGTCTCCGACAGAACAAAACGAAGACGCCTTAAAGAAAAAAATTTGCGTAGCTGTATCGTGCAGCACTAGCCACATGTGTCCAAAAAGAATTTGAAGTCACGAATTTCTTTTGTCCGAGAGCAGTTGGAAAAGCCATTAAATTTTTTTAAAAACATACTTTGGAGCGACGAATCATAGTTTTGCAGATTTGGATCTGATGGAAAGAGATATGTATGGCTTCCTCTGAACATGCAGCACAACCCTAAGTATACGTCAAAGACTGTAAAACATGGTGGAGGAAATGTGATGGTGTGGCTGCATTCTAAGGTATGGAGTTGGTCCAATACACAAAATTGACACAAGTATGGATCAACACGTTTATAAAAATATCCTAGCCGATATCATGGTAGCATATACAGACGCAAAGATGCCACCTAGTTGGCGCTTCATGAATGACAATGACCCTTAACACACTTCACGTACTGTGAAGTGTTGCTTGAGTGAGAGTCAAATAGATGTTTTGAAATTGCCAGCTCAATCTCCGGATCTCAATCCTATTGAGAATCTTTGGAATAATATAGAAAAGCATATAACAAGCGTAAAGCCTAAGAACTTAAATGATTTATGGACGGAAATCCAAAAAGCATGGCACGCTATCCCAAATGAGCGTTGCCTGGCTCTTGTGAAGAATATGCATAAAATATATGCGGCAGTTATACAAAATAAAGGATATCCAACAAAATATTAGTTTTTTTTTAAGAAATTTAAATGAATAACTTGTTTTTGATTTTTAATAAATATTGTTTTTGATTTGTGATAAACATATGTCCAGTATTTTTTATGGGTTATTTTTAGATAAAAAGTAAATATAATTTAAAAAAAATATGTACATAAAAGGAAAACGACTTCATCTTCGCATCACGTATAATACATTACAAAAAAAGTAGTAAATTATTATAAGAGATAACAGGTACCATTTGTGCTAAATGCGTGACCACCACTGTATATTAGGGCGGGTACATTTTTTTCTGTACAAAGCGGTTGTCAAAATTGTAATCTACCGTAAATTCTAAGAAGGTTTGCCGAAGAAACTATGGGTCTATGTATATTATATAGACTCTATAATCAAAATCGAGCTTACGTATGTAAAAACCTTATATTTTCTAAAATCAAGAAAACCATTCTTACTGTACTACCTTATCTTTTATAGTCATTTCTGTCATTTTTATACCCACCATCAAAAAGAATGGAGGTTATATTAAGATTGTAATTCCGTTTGTAATTTCCTTAATATTGGCTCAAAAACCAAAAGGGATATATATTCTGAATCCTTATGAAATTCAAAGAGCGATGTCCATCTGTCTGTTGAGAGCACGATAACGCCTAAACGAAAAGAGCTAGGTCACTGAAACTTGTCAAAATGTTGGAATTGAAATTGGGCAAAATCGGTTCACATTTGACAAATAATAACAGCTATGATGATCCACCGTAAATACACTTAAATGCCAATAAGTGTAACTGTAACAGCCATGGAAACTAAATTTAGCACAAGGAAGTTTTATGTCAATGCCAGCCAATGTGAAACATTTTGTAACAATCGGTCACCATTTGACCATTGCTCCCATATAAAAACCCTACGGAAACGCAAAAATATAAAAAGAAAAGGGGGCTTATGTCTGCCTGTCCGTCAGATAAAAGTGCGATAGCGCCTTTGCGAAAACAACTAGAGGGACAAAATTCTACAAAAGTATTTTCGATACCTTCAGAAAGTTCCATATTCAAAATGAGCGAAATCGGTTCACATTTAGTTAGAGATATGTTTTCAAATTTTTATATAATTCGACACAGCCGAATATACATAACACTCTTACTTGTTTAATATTTTTTGGTAAGATCAAACATTTTTTAAAAAACACTGTTAGATTGCTGATAAACTTCTTAATGCCCTAGAAGGTTGTAAACGAGTTATAATTATATAGTGAAAAGGTATGAGTTTTAAAGAGGCCTGCTCAGTCACAATCCCATAGGAAATCTAAAAAATGATAGATCGCAAAATAGGTGGGCAAAACTACTCCAGAAAGAAGGATCCGAGGAATGCAGTCTTAATAGTTTGTTAAAAAATTGTATGTACAGTAGCTATGAAGCAGTGTTGCCAACTTTTTATTTCGAATAAACCTACTTATGACGAAAAATATCCCTTTTTCCCCTACATTTGAAAAACAAAATCCCCTACAATTGTACCTAAGTTCACGATGAACATTTTTTAAACTATATTCACTTTTTAAAGATTTACGGCCTAATTCATCAAGGAATAATATCAAAGCTTTATAGTAAGAAATTTGTATTGAAAATTTTAATTATAAGCTTGTCATATCATTATTAATTAGGTGGTTTGTTATGTATGAATTAAATAATTCATATTATATTTACAAATAAAATAGTGACAAGGTACTTTATTGAAATACATAACCACTTGTAGAATTTTGTTTAATACCTACTAAATATGTATTTTTTTATAAACTAAACGTTTTTTAAGAATAACTAATATCATCGCATTTTAAACTAAAAAAATGTGTAGCCAGATTGTTGATATTTATGTGTACTTTAGAAAAAGTGGTTTTGCTAAAAGTACATACATTTTGACTTAAAAGCAAATTCTGTCCCTTTCTCCTGCGCTAACTAATTTGAAAGAAAAAAAACCTATATGTAGGGATTTTCCCCTACACTTAGCAACACTGCTATGAAGAAGTGATAAAAAAATTAAGGATGCGCTACAAAAAATAGGAAATGACTCAAAATTAAAAAAATAAATTTTCTCTAACTGAAATAAAGTTTCCATTGTTTTGTCAACAGTGCAAAATATAACGAGTTTTATTCTCTAGTTAGTACATAATTTCCTTAGCTCTTTTTGTACAAACAAATAAGAGTCCATATTATTAAAAAAAATCTTTAAAATTTAAAACATATTGAATTTTTGAGAAATTAGTTTAATATAATCAAATTTTTCGAAAATTTCCATAGTTTTGTCACATACTGTAGGTAAATATGTTGTAAATAAAACAAGCTACTTACACATACATATATCATACTAAAATCGGTCAAGAACTCTTAAAAGTTAAGTAAAGTTATAACAAAAGTTACTACCGATAAAAAAAAAATATTTTTTTATATTTTTAATTTTTGTGTGTTAGTTATGCAGCAAAGATATTCAATCCTTTCGCTACTTACGGTATTATGCAAAAAAAATTAACAACGATTGGTAAACTAAAGTTAAGCAAAATTCCTTAAAGTATTATCCTAAAACGATTGTTAGCTTAACAAACCGATGTTAATCTTTTGTTAACATCAAAGAATTTAAAGTAGCTGTCTACATAATTTAAAGCTACGTTAAATATTTTACTGTTTTGACAAATAATATTTTGTGAAAACTTTTAAAGAAAATATTTAAGTTTTCAGACTTATCTAATAAAAAATAATATTTTTGCTAAATTTAGTTATCATATTTTTTCTAATTTGCTATTTTTTATCGTATAAAAGGTTTCGGGGGTGGGGAATTTATGAAATATAATTTCCATGATATTTCATACTCTATTTTACATATTTCATACTAAAACCAAACTTTTCAAAGAAATTGATAATACAAAATCTAATTTTTAACAAAAAATTCGTGTTTTCAACAAAAAACAGACATCGGTCAATGAAATTTGCAAAAAACATTATAGTGATGTATATATATTCAACATGAGTTAAAAGTACTCGATTTGTAAATAATCGGTTTAAACCCTTAGTAAAAATTTGTCTATTTATTATTTTACTGTATTATAAATGTGTTTAGTTAATGCTTTTATATAACATAAACATAATTTTACAGTAAGAAAAGAAGAAAAATGTTATTTTATATTAAAAACATACAAAACATTATTTAGAAATTCGAATACCCGGAGGAAACAATGAATAATTAATTCGTTGTTTTGTGTATTTAACTATAAAGAGACAAGAGAGAATGACGATGTTGCCAGCATTAACATGTAAAATTGACTTGACGTATTTATTAGTTAAAGAACTGTTTTTGGATACTATTTTTTAACAATCGTTTGTTAGCCTTAAAGTATTTGGTAACTAACGTGTTCTTTAAGCAATATTTAAGATTTTTTTTAACATAAGACCGTTAGTGTTTAATAAAATCAATAGTTTTGAATCGATTTTAACAGGATGTCATTGGTTTTACTTAGAGCATATCTATCTATTAGAGGTACCTCCAAATTTTTTTACATTTGACCGCAATAATCCAAATACAAAGTTTCATTCAGATCGGATATCGGGAAAGCATGACGGCTGGACGCTAAAGTTTAAACATATCAGTTAGCTAAATAAGGGGTTTCTTTAAATATTTGAAAAGCATGGCACTGAGAACTAAATGGGCTTTTCAACTTTCCTAATTATTAAGGGATTTCCAAAATTTTTTACATCCTTGAAGACTCTCCTGAGCATATAAAAAAATTTAATTTTAAAAAATGTTAATAAAGTTGCCCTCTATTACTAATTTGAGACCTCAAGATACATATTTAAATATCAATTTTTGGTACAATGGGCTAACGTTAAGTCATTTTACATAGGACGAAAAAAAGTATTTTTTGCATACCGTTTTAAAAACTCCTTTCTGGTTCTTTCAATAGTTTGTTAAACTAATTCGAAGTATCGGAGTATTAGTAAGAACATCCTGCAGATTACCAAAAGAAAAATTAGATCGATATCTCTGACTTAAAATCAAAGGGTTTCTACAAAACCCCAATTTTTAACCATAGTTACAAAAAAGCACTTGAATTGTTATACATATATTAGCTGTTTTTATAAGCAGAACTGAAATTAATTTTGCTTGTTGGGTAGAAATATATACATAAGGCCGCGGCCCCCAACCAAATTTTTCTGCCAAATATACATACCGTCACCTGAAATGCAAAAGGACAATTGATTTTTTGATTGATTACGACACAACAATCCAAAATACATATTACTACAAAATTTTGTATGCATACGAAGACCTTTTGTTTTCAGAGATTCAGCTTGGATTCAGCTTGTGGTTACTTAAGAAATCAGGAATGTCTTTGCTATTGCATTGTTGATCAAATTTAAAAATTTTGAGTTAATATTTTATTTGGTTTAAAAGTTGTGGTGTCTTCCTGCTTATCATATAAAAAATTATTATCCGAGACTAAGTTTTTTAAAAGGCTATAAGTTAGCTTTCCGACATTACATTGTTTATGTATTTTGAAACGTTTAAAATTTTTGCTCAAAATTTGTATGGTAGTTAAGCCCTTTTGGTTTCAGAAAATATTCAACTTAGTAGTTAAGCCCTTTTGTTTTTTCGCGAGTTACGCGAATATTTGTTTCCCAACCTCCTCTATTTTCTATAACGCTATATCTCGAAAACCTAAAAAACGAAGTTAACCTAAAAAACCGGTTAGAACCATTGAATTCAGCGTACTCGATTTATCTTTACCCACTTACTTTTAGAAACTAAATAATGCGTACGATACTATGGTGACCATATTTTTAAACGATGAAAAAAGGACAAATAAATTTGTTAATATTAAGTTGATTTACTCAATAAATCTGGAGCTTTTTTTCAAAATGTACTTTTTGGATTTTTTCAAATTTGTGGGAAATTGAGAATTAGTAATATCTACCCATTTAAAAGCATTATAAATCGAAAAATTGCAACGAATTTATTCCTTGTGTCAAGGTCATTTCCACCACAAAATAACACTTAAAAAATGTAGCGGACCTTTGTGATAAAATAATTTTTAAATACAAAAAAGAAAAAAAAAAATCAAAAAGCACGTTTTGAAATTATAAAAATATAGAAAATTGTTTTGAGGTGCAATTTTTTAAAAACTTTTTATTTTTATTTAAGGACATCTAAACATAAAACTAGTGAAAATAAATGCATTTTATTTAATTTAGTTAATAAATGAAAAAAATAACATTAAAAGGTACCTTTTGATATACAAATTTTTTTATGAAGTCGTTTTCTCTTAGAAGAAAAAATAAAAAAAGCTGACATAATTTTTTTCCGATGGAATTTAGCCCAACTAATCCAAAAATAACAAACAAAAAAAAATTTTTTTCAAAAAATGCAAATAAGTACGTTTTGAAAAAAACTCCAGAAATTCAATGTATAAGTTTAACACATTTCTCTAATATATCGGTCGGTATATTCAATATTGGATTTTAGTGGGTTAACTTTTGCGGTTTTCCATAAAACCTTAGAATAACCTTAGTATGTCAATTGACCGTTTTACTGGCTGCTCTTCACACCAAATACATCAACTTGGGTTTCATCATCGCTATTATCTGACAAAACAAGTAAAAAAGTTTTATTTGGCAGTTAAGCCAGGCAAGGTGAAATAGGGTCTAAATCTGACAATTATATACCCTTCATATAAGTTTGTGCTGATGTATGTAACGCAAAGAAATATTTATCCTTTTAGTATACCAATAGACTTAGAATCACTTTCTGAGTCGATTTAGCGATGTCAGTCCGTCCGTCCGCCTGGCTGGCTGGATGGACCCCAATGTAAACCATGTAATCAAAGTACAGGTCGCAATTCTAAAGATAATTTGATGAAATTTGGCACAGATCATTTTTTTGATAGTGGCTATTGAGATTCGTCAAAATAGGTCCATTATTTATGGTACCTACCATAGGTCCCACTTCCCGGAATTGATATTTTGGCCACAAATATCAATATTTTTGTTTTAAACACTGCTTATGTAAATCCAAATCACTATACTAAATTTCGTTGAAATCGGTCCACATTTGACCATAGCTCCCATACAAACTCTTCTGTCAAAACGCACTAAATGAGACAATAATCACTAAAACGTTCGTAAATCTGAAAATAATGAAAAATTTAATACATAATTTTTGTAAAAACTGTAATCAATTTGCTAAATTTCAAGATAATCGGTCCACATTTGACCATAGCCCCCATATAAGTCAAAATGACAAAAACAGCTTAAATATATTAGTTTTGAGAAAATTTTTATATGATGGTAAAATTTAGCAAATATTTGTCTTTATACAGGAAAAAGAACACCTTTGACCTTAGTAGTGAAGGGTATCGCATGGTCGGTCTTGACCCATTATAGCACTTTCTTACTTGTTTTTAATACATATGGATCGATTTCAGACAATTTTAATAGCAATGGTCGAAGTGGCAAAGCAAAAATTGACACAAGTTTCATTAAATTACTTTGACTATAAACGGATCTATCCAAAAGTGATTCTGAGTCGATGGGTATAGTATAAGTCGAGTCTCAAACCAATATTTTTATACTGGTGAATAACTAAAAGCAAACAAATAATTATATGTACCTATAACTTCTTGTAATTTTTTTTTAATTATATTATATCGATATGCAAGGACATATTTAGTTAAAAAAGGACAATTTAGTTAAAAAAGGACAATTCAAAGAAATTCAATTAAAAAAGGACAATTATTTTTATTTTATGTAAAAGGACATTGTATAAAAATAGGACCGTCCCTTAAAAAAAGGACGGATGGTCAATGTAAAAATAACTTTGCTTCTTAATATGTTTCTTAAAGAATTAAAGTAATTTAAAACCATCTCTTCCGAGTCTTCCGAATCTTATATTATTGCTAAAAGACTCGCCTGAATTGGTTGACTTTCTTCAGAAACTGACAAAATTAACTATGATGAGCTTTTTCGATTTGATGTACAATATCATTCACTCAAAAGTTTTTTATTTCTATCAAATAAAATCGTTGTGATATTTATACTGAATTAAAAAATTATATGTAAATATACAGGGTTATATATTTTACGGCTTCAAAAGTGAACGTAAATAAAACACATATAATGTTTGTTCCCGTACTCTAACGAAACTACCCAAAACAGTCCGAAGTTGTCAGAATTTACTCAAAAAACAACAATTTGTATTGGAAATTTTGTACGGGAACACGTTTGAGTAAGTTTGGGTAGTTTCGTTAGAGTACGGGAACAAACATATAAAATATTTTTTTTCATGATATATCTTTTTATTTATTTATTTATTTTCATACTTTTTGACCACTTTTTGACTCATAGTGGGCGGTATTTCAGCCATAACTTGATGAATGTTGGTTTTTAAGTGCTCTTAAGGTCTTTCGCGTAGCCCCACAAAAAAATATAATGGTGTCAAATCGCATGATCTTGGTGGCCAGTTGATATCGCCACGAAGAGAAATTACGCGGTCAGGAAATGTGTCTTGCAATAAAGCCATATTCGCTCGAGTTGTGTGGCATGTGGCACTGTCTTGCTGAAACCACATATTCTCCAAGTCGTATTCTTCAATAATGTGCCGTAAGACAGTCCTAATTCCTGAGAACGACGAAGAATAGCCACATTCAGGTCTTCGGCAACATTTTTGCTTACAGCAGCGATATTTTTAGCGGAACGAGTGAAACAATGAAGCACAGGCCTTACAATATTTGTAACCGCTCCAGTCTCTTCAAATTTCTTCAAAATTTTGCCAATTGTTTGCGTAGTTTGACGATTATGTAAACCATAATCCCCTCTTAAGGCACGATATGTGGCTTTTACAGAATCACCATTTTTGTAGAATGTTTTAAAAATTTGTATGCGTTGTGTGATAATTAAGCGATCCGTTTTCGTCAATGTCAGACTTTCAACTGAAAAGAATAAAATTGGTTTAACAACTTAGTTTGCCAGATGTCGAATTCCAGTCCTATATTTTTGAAACCACGAAATGGATAACCCGATATATTTTTTAAAGCGTTTGATTTTTTACCTTAGATTTGACATTATTTTTTGAACACTAATTATGACTTGTAATTTTCAAACCATAAGCGAGATCTTGTAAAAAGTGTTTATCAACTTTACTTCTCCGATTGTTTGATGTATTTACATATGTATGGGGATGTAAAGTTTACAAACTGTAAACTAAAACATCGGAATGCGCTGAATTGAAACGTTAACAATGCAGGCGGAAAATCTTGTTGACAGAAACGAGATTGAACAATTTCATTTACAAGAATATAAATCCAATTGGAAAAATTTTATAAACCAGTTAATATTTATCGCAGTGTAGTCTGCGCTCTTGTTTTTCCTTTTTTCTTGTTGTTGCTGTATTTTAGCCGCTTTTAGTTTTATTCAAAATTTCAGTTCATTTGTAGACATTTTTGTTTCTTTTTATGCGCTAAATCAATCGTCCGTCCGTTATCCACCATCAAAAGAAAGATAAAATCAAGAAAAACAAAACAACAACAGACCACTCACTCCTCTCACTTAGTCGCTCACTTACTCCGCACTAATACCAATCCGATTAGAAGAAGAATAAAAAAGAGTGCAAATGAATTGAGTGTGTGTGTGTTTCATTTCTCTATTTGATTCCAATTCGAATCGAATTAAATTCTTGTTTCCCCTTCTCACTTCAACCAATTGTTTTATTTTTTCTTATTATTATTTCTTTTTTTTTTGGATTTCCTCTGTATTCTGCCTCTATTTCTCATTCGGTTTGTGATCGTCGTCGTCCATGCAACGGCGTCGTTTAGTGCGGAATTGATTAAAGAAAGTGTTTTATGATATCAAATAAATTAAAACATTTTGATTAATTTAAATAGTAAATTAAAAACCAATAAAATTTTAAGAAAAAGTAAACAAAAACATGAGAACCCGTGTAAATGTGTAACAAATTAACATAAATGTACAGTCAAATTATAACAATATAACCTATAATAAAATAAAACACATAGTGATAATTGATAAAAAAATATCATTAATATTAAGCAACAGTTAACAATTAAAAAGTGATGCATCTGTACTTAAATTATAGTTTATAACTAATCAACAAAATTTAAATTAAAAAAAAAATATTTTGATCATTTCTCATTCCGACGGTATTTGGCAAAACATAAAAGAGAAAACCAAGAAAAACAAACAAAAAAGAAAACCTTTTTTGTATCTTATTTAAAATTTATTTTTAATGTGTCATCACTCTTTTTAAAAATATTATTAAAATGTCTAACGGTTTATTTTTGTTATTGCCCAAATGAAATAATTACTGATCCATCACAATAAACCTCTCTTACTCTTAGCCCCCCTCTCGCTAAATATCACTGACAGTTTATTAATTTACGATATTAGTTACGATCAGTTCAATTTAATTTGATTTGATTCCGTATTTACGACAAGGTAAATACTTGCACATAAATACATGAAAACTTTATTTTGTGACAGTGAAGTGAGAAAATTAACCGGCACAAGTTTTTTTTAAAATCTTAATCTTTGCCGTCTGACAATAAGTGAGAAATTAAACGCAAGAGTGAAGTGAAGTGACTTAAGTTTAAAAACTAAAATTTTTATTTGATTTTGCGAGTTTTTAAATAAATCTAGCAAAATTTTGCACCTAATGCAACTGAATAACATGGACTGCACCGGGCGTTCAAATATAAATGAACGTGATTCGGAACTTGGAGATGACATGGTAAGTTTTACAAAAATAAATAGTTTTTAATTAAAAATTTATTTTTACCATAATTTTAATTATCAATACAAAACATATTAAAGTGACAAACAAATGTATATTATGTAGTTACCGTCGCAAAATATAGATAAACCGGGCACATCTGTAATGCGGACAATGCTACAAACCGAAAAGTACCGAAAAGTAATCCTGACAAACAAACGAAAATCAATTTTTTTACAAAAAATAAGTAAGAGCAAATAAATACTTACCCCTAATAAAAAATATAGTTTATAATTAAAAATTCCTTCTATAAAAATTTGATAATTTTAAAATTCGTTTTTGAAAAAAAAAAATAATTTTTATTCTTCACAAAAAACTTGTTAAAATAGAGTTTATTTGCATAATGTATGCGGATTATCGAAATAGTACTGTTTGTATGTACAGTGCAACTTCGACTATCCGTACCTACATATGTTTATAGTTTTAGGCTCATCCGTATTATCGAGTTGAAAATATTGAAATAATTTAATGGAATTTAATATGTATATTAGGGTGACAATTTTTTGTATGAAGGAAAATAATTTTTCGAATTTTATAACTTTTTCTACGGAATATTGTGACACTAGGTCTAAAAGTTTAGATCTGAAAATTTGAGCCAAATCGGACAACGTTCTATGGGCACGCATCGGGTCCAAATTTTAAGAGCCCATTTGTATGGGGAACATGAATTTTCGGGGGAAAACTGCAATAACTTTTAAACTACCTCATGGATTTTCGTCTTTTATGATTTGAAATAAAGCTGTGTTAGTTCTCTTTAATATTCTATTATTTTTTATTTTTGGTCTAAATTTTGCAGAAACAAAAAATAACCCATTTTCTCCATACAAATGGGCTCTTAAACTTTGTACACGATGCGCGCTCATAGAACATTGTCCGATTTGGCTCAAATTTTCAGATCTAAATTTTTAGACCTAGTGTCACAATATTCCGTAGAAAAACATTACAGTGGCTGGTTATCCATGTAAGCTTGTTATCATTGTACAGGTCTTTACTTTAAAGATAATTTGATGAAATTTGGCACATGCTCATATACAGGGACAATCACTATAATTTTTCGGGTACCTTGCATAGGAATGCCTTGCATTGTATTTTAATAATACTATTAATATTGCTTATGATAACCTTAATCAGTGTACCTAATTTTGTAGAAATCGGCATATATTTGACCATACCTCCCATACAAGACACATTCTCAAAAGACGTTTATATACATATAAACGTTTATAACTCTAAAGATAAATGCATTTGTTACTAAAACTTTGCACAGATAAATATTTAGTAAATGTAAATCAATAAGAAAAATTTGGTAACAATCGATCCACAATTGACACTAGCTCCTATATCAGGCCCTTAGCCAAAAATGACACAAAAAATAGCACATAGTATATGTATGTACGTCTCTAACACTTAAGGAAAACTTTTTAAATTGTTGGTCCATATTTGACCTTAGTAGTGATGGGTATGATTTAGTCGGGCTTGACCGACTATAGCTGTTCTTACTTATTTTTTATTTAATTTTAAAGTGTGTTAAAAAATTTGAACCAAATCAGAAAAATTTTACTGTAGGTCAACGTTTTTGAACCCATTAGAAAAATGGAAAAATAGGAGTATTCATGGTTTAAGCGAAATATCATTCAATTAGAATTTAGTTTTACAAGAAAAACAAGTAAAAGTGTTATATTCGGCTGTGCCGAATCTTTCATACCGCCATCAAATTGTATTAAATTGGGAAACATATTTCACATATCTACGAGGGAGTGGCTAATTCAAATTATTACGCTAGTCGGTATTGTTGGTAAAATCTTTGGACTTAATTTGGTTGCAGTAGCTTCATAGTTCAACATTTTAAAGTATCTAAGTGATTGAGCCCCTATGCTCCACTGGGAGTCAAGGATAACAGAAGAAGAAGAAGAAGTGGTTTTCCTAGTACATATTTACTTTGCACAAAATTTTGTCCCATAGCCGGGTATAGTTTTACATTATAAACTGCTAAATACTTCGTTGTGCTTAAAAGTTAGCCAAACACGTTGAAAGTAATACGGCAGGTCCATATATTTTGTTAGGAGTTCCTAATGCATCCACCGTATGTATATATATAAAGTCTGGACTTAACATTGATTGATAGCTAGTAGGTGCAATCTTAATATACTGAATGTACCTCCAAATCCTTTTGATTGCGGATATAAAAAGGGGATGTTATATACTTATGTAAGAACTATAATTAAATGGTGACTGTTATATACTATATGAAAGCTATAGTCAAATATGGGCAGAATCCTACAAAATTTGTAAACTGACCAATAGTTTCATAAAACTTCTACATTATAAATTAAGCTGTCATATCTATTACAATTGAATTTAATTTTTAGCAATATGTGATTCCCTAGGCGGGGTTATATAAGAGCTCTAACTAAATGTGATCGGTTTTGCCCATTTTCAATACACAACTTTCTCAACATATCGAAAATACTTTTGCAAAATTTGGTATCTCTAGTTTTTTTACCCCCTTTCGGGTAAAAGAGTTATTTTTGTGTTTCCGTAAGTTTTTTATATGGGAGCTATAGTCAAATGGTGACCGATTGTGACAAAATTTCGCATACTGGCTGGCATTGACATAGCTTTGCGAAATTTAGTGGCCGTAGTTATTATAGTTTATAATTAATTGGCATTTAAGTTTATTTTAGGTGGAATTTAGGCTGTTTCCATAAGTGTTTTGTATGGGACCTATGGCTGAATGTGAACCGATTGAAATTTTATATGCTGCCTAGTGCTTATGTAAAACTTCTATATACCAAATTTTATTATCATAGATGCTATAATTTGTTATTTATTACCAAAAAAGCGATTAGCTTAGGCTCCTTATTTAGTTATTCTGCGAGTTAAGCCATTTAGGATCCAAGCTTTACAATTGTGCGGTTTGGCTTTAAAAATTCAAACTTTCAGAATTTTAGTTTTTGTCGCATTAATTGTAGACGTTCGCACCAAAACGCATTAATTCCATCAGAAATCATTTGGAGTAAATTGAGAAAATATTTTTTTTTAACTTTGATTTGTTAGAAAAGGTCACATTCATTTAATAGAATAGTAAGTGCTTGAAGTCAAAAGACGATGGTCTGAGTTATTTCTTTTAAATTCTTACTTACTTACAACTTAAATGGCCTATATTACAACCTGTTTAGGTCAAAGACCAAGCATATTTTCCAATTTCGTGGGCCAAGCTTTGATAAATTTTATTCTAATTCGTTTTTCCATCGAAGTTTTAGACGTCCTCTTCTACGAGTTTCCTCGCGACCATTTTCGAAAACTTTTCTTGCTGGAGTATTTTTATCCATTCGCAAAACATGTCCTAGCCAACGCAAACGCTGCTGTTTAATGAGTTTTACTATGTTAATGCCAGCGAATAACACTATGAAACACGATTTTGGAGACAGAACAATTCCCACACAAATAGAAAGTACTAAACAAACCCTCAAAGCGTTTGGACCTAGCAGGTGGAACTTTAGAGCTATTGCCATTTGAAAGTTGTAATTTTTTCTTGTATGTATGATATGTGAAATTAAGTGTTAAAAATACAGTTTGATTTTCTTTATGGATAATAGTGTTGACATCAAAATAAAAATTAAAAAAAATGGGTCAATGGGGGAATCGCGAAATAGACTCGCGAATAGACTTGTTGTAAAACAAGTCATATTATTTCAGTATTGGGCAGCTTTGTAGTCAACGAAGAGGTGGCAATTGTCTTTTTGTTTTTGTTGGGTCTTTTCCAGGATTTGACACAGTCCAAAAATTTGGTCAGTGTTGGATTTACCTGATGTAAAGTCACATTGGTAGGCTTCGTTAATTTTGCTGTTTTAGCCTTTTATCCTGTGCTCGATAAAATCGTATAAGCAATTGAAATAAGACTTATACCTCTATAATTAGCTCACCTTTTTTGTGCACTGGACAAAGAACACCAATAGTCACGCAAACGTTCTTCTAACCATATGAATTTTAAGAGTCGAAACATAGACATTATTAATTTATCACCTCCGGCCTTAAAAAGCTCTGCTGGTAATCCATCAGCACCCGAAACATTGTTATTTTTTAGTCGAGTTATTGCTGATCTTACCTCACTTGTGTTGGGTGGTGGTCAAATAATGCCGTCTTTATTGATTTTTTCAGGTATATCATGGTCACTTTCGCTTGATATGTATCAGCAATTTCCAGAAGTGCTTCTTCCGTAATTTCAGAACGCTCTCAGTATCTGTCACCAGGTTTTCTTGATTATCGTTACAGGAGAAAACACAATTGCTAAAACTTGTTTGGTGTTTGACTTTTTGGTTAAATCTTCGCACCTCATTTCGCGTCTTCATCAAAAACGCTATTCTTCATTTCTTTCTTTTTCCTTCGGAATATGCGTTTTTCTTCCATCTTTTTTCGCGATTATGTAACTATGTGCTGTAGAGTTGGCATGTAGGCTTCATTTTTTTTTGGATGTGGCATTACGGCATTCCTCATCACGCCAATAGTTTTTAGGGCGAGGGTTTGGAACCCTTAAGGCGATTTTACTGCAGTTTTTATAACGTTGGCAATATGTTCCCACGGCTCATTAATATCATGAGAAATTGTGTTGCTCTTTGCGAGAAATCGGTGGCAATTTGTTGAGATTTTAGCTTCGCGACATCGAACTTTTTCAATTTCTCAAAAATCAAAGTTGAATGCTATAAACGGCTGTTAAACAAAAACTTGTTTAAATATAGGCAGTAGTCAACTGACAAATACTTTTTCTAAAGTAGAATGGGCGCTATCTACCTCCGTCATAGTATGTCTGCAAAGTTTTTACGTTTAAATCAAAAACAGTTATGTGTACTTATAACACGTAACTGTTTTTGCCGGAGATTTTATATTATGGTTACACATAGAAGTTTTAGCTAACTTTGAAACCATTTGAGATAACTGGAAATTCTTTGAGGGATAAATGCATTACCAGATAGGCTTCCTAATGGATTAATAAAAATAAATTTAAAAATTTCACATAGGTATTTTCTTCGGCGCACCGACGATGTGTAAATTTATAGGAGCAATTTGAACTTGTCAATTAATAGGCAGGAAATTGAAAAAGTCAATGACTTTTTGGCCCAAACTCATATGTTAGACAAAATTGTAGAAATAATATAAAAATAAATGTAAGTTTAAATAGGCTTGAATTGTTTTACGTTTCTAATGATCTGTAAATGTAAAGTAATTGGAAAATGTGCGATTCTTAAGATCTTTTAAGCGTGATAGGTATATACTCTATTCGACGTTTTTAAAGTACCAATATAACAAATCATCATTTTAGTAAGCAACAATTTTAAATGCGTTTTTGTAACAATACTTTGCAGTAATTTTTATTTGAAAAAAAAAAAAATAAATTAAATATTTAAATGCTTACACATGTGTAAATTATCGGAATATGTATTGGTTTAGCATCTATTAAATTAAAAGTTTTTTTTCCAAAATTCTTTGAAGATAATGTTTTTGATTATACGTTTTTGATTATACAAATACTAAATTTACGTGAGATCTTTCAAATAAGTGGTTCACAGCAATTTCAATTTTGTATCTAATTCATTATGTAAATAACAATTGTTTATAAATCAAAATCGATTTAAAGATTCCCATACAATTAACAATAAAAAGGTATTGTTAGAAAATGTATAATAAAAAAAATAAAATAAAAATTAAAATTATCACTTAACTAAATTAGTAAACAAAATATGATTTCTGTGAAATCGATGATGGTAAATAAACTCTTTTATATTTTTTCTACTTAAGCCCCTCTCAACTTTCCATGTCCACAACAAGTTAAATCTTACAAATTCCATTTAATGTAGATATTTATTAAGAAGTTTGTATTTAGACAAACAAACAACAGGTCTCTCAATAAAATAGTGACGGTTTTAACACAAAGTAACCAACCAAAAATATTTAAACACTCTCACATCCAGTCAAATATTCAATAGTTTGCATTAAGATGAGTAGATGCTATTAGGATGGTACTGATTAGTATTCGGTATAAATTTGACAGAAAGTTTAAGCAAATATCCGACGTCTGATGTCAAGTCTGATCCCAAACCAAATTCTTAACAATTTTATTTTATTTTTGTCTTGAGTATTTTTTTAAGGTAAATGTTTCAAACAAATATTAATAGGCGTAGGTTGGTCAAATATAAGCAGGGTCGGAGCAAGGGCATTTGACCCTCCTCGGTAATAAAATAAACTTAAAAAATTCTGAGGAATTTGAGAATGAGTCTCGAACAACTGTTATTTTTTTAAGAGAATTAACACTCCGGCAAATACTGCCTACACAATAGGGTTGCCAGTCAGGCTGGATTCGACTGGATTGTACAGCTTTTTTAGTGCTTGTCCAGTGTCAAGCTAAAATTAAATTTGTCCAGCTGAAAGGTAAAGAATTGAAATTATTTGAATATTTTTTTAAGAAAAACTATTTTGATGAAAAAGAACACAATAAAAACTTTTGCATAAGTTTTTTCTTTTTTATTTAACTGATTTACATATGTGTTGATTAATTGATTGATTGATCAAGGTTATTTTGTAATAAAACTACCATCTATCAAATTTATTCATTTTACTTATTTTACTTAAATGGCCTATATTTAAAACCTGTTAAGGGCAAATTCCGAGCATATTTTAGAATTCCATGCACTTCAATCATGTGCTCATATTGTCCAATTCGTAGGTCAAGCTTTTCAAGATTTTCTTCTACTTGGCCTTTCCATCGAATTTTTGGACTACCTCTCTTACGAGTTTATTCGGGATTGTTTTCGTGCAAGTGCCGATGATTAATACCATATAATAGAAACTATGTCGTTATTTATGTTGATGGCTATAGTTCTAAACGATCACATGTCAAATTCTTGAGAACTGCATGCTTTTAGAATCCAGCAGTTTTGTTTTGATTCATTGATTCATTTTATTAGATTCCTTTTCGATACTAGAAAAGGCGACTGTTAAATCGCGCAATGTGCGTTCCATGATATCAATGTCATCGACAAACGCGAGTAGCATGTGTTTTCTGTTGAAAATTGTTTCAGATCTCGGATTTCATGTTCCCTCGATATCGCAGCGGTTAATTACGGTATTCGCAATTGGGTTTATCAAAAATTGAAAGATTCAATTATTAAAGCAAGTTTTTTTATTATTAATGTCCAACTAATTTTAGGATTGTCAAGCTTTTTTTTCCTTATGTCCAGCTTTTTCAGGATATATGTCTGGCAACCCTACTATACAATCATATATAGTGTAAATACAAATTAAGAAATCAAAAAGCTCTGCAAAATTCAGTGTTTCCGTTTTTCTTTGGACAAAAACCAAGTTGGTTCGGTGATCCAACTATAACCACGCGAAAGGCGAAAGTCTCTTCTTTAGGTTGAGTGAAAAAAAAAATTCACCAAAATTTACCGATCGTAGAACAAAGTTCAAATTTTTCTGAAAAAAGTCACGTAAATTGTTACGCAAAATTTAAGCAAAAAGTGTTGCAGTCGTTTAGGCGTAGACGATTGACGAATTTTATTAAATTCAGTTGAAAATTGTGGCTTATAAATTGTGAGGAATATAAGTGAAAAATTGGGGTCCAAAGCAGGATTTCGAAAATTTTTTAACATTCTTTATCTATATAAAACTTTATCTATATAAAACTCTTTCTATTTTTTGCACTTCGACGTATGAAGAAAAACCACTGTGCACCGCACTGGGACGCGAAGTGGATACAAAAAAATCTCATGGAGAATCTGTGGGTTAAAGTTAATCCATATTCAATAATTTTGTTTGTAAAAATTGCCGTTTAGGTGAAAATTTGCCTCGTGTGACATAAAAATCCAGTTCAAGATGTTTTTATTCTTTGTTTTTGCATTTGAATAATCTTGTTCAAAATTACAAGGGAATCGGAAAGTCTATTGAGTTCAGTTAGCTTGTTAGGGGCTGTTTACATATTACGTAACGCTACTTTCGCATACTGTATGTTAAGGTACCGTACTGTACCTAGGCAAGTTCTGTAAAGAGTCACATACGTTACAAAGTGTTCAATTTAAGTATAGGTACCTTAAAATTTTAGAGTACCTGTTAACATACACAACCTTTATAATAACGAACTTTCACGAAGTACTCTAAAAATAACGTACTTTGTTGAGTACCTTAACGTACTCTGTACCATGGCAAAAAAATTGTAAGGTATAACCGTTCTCTCTTACAAAAAAAATTTTTGAAGTAAATGCGAAATATTTGAAATATGTTTTTTGTAAACAATTATAAAAGTCGTTGCCACATTTGAGAAATGGGAATATTATTATCAGGAAATTTTGAACGTATAATGTGTAATGTGTTGTAAACATTTCGTTAAAAATAAAGTTTAGCGGACTGCACAAGGAAAAAAAGACTTGAGACAATTCAATTTTGTCATAATATTTAAAGTATTTTTGTGTAACATATTTTTTTATAATTTATGCTACAGTTTCTTCAGCTTCTTTTTGGGATTGAAAATTTTATTTTCATCAACATTTTATTTAAAAAACGTATCTTCAAATATGTTCTTATAGATAGATTTTGGTGTGATCTTTTATAGTATGAGAATTATGGGCTTTTTAAATTTCAAAAATTATACGGCATAACTTTACAAGTTTATATCCGATATAAACTGGTATATCAAACAAAAGCTACTGAAAGTATCATTCAAATGATATACATTCTTCCGATTTATAAAGATTAAGAGCTCATATACTCAAAACTTATTTTTACAACCGACTTTGTTTATAAAAATTAGCATATCTTAAAATAATATAGACATAAGTATGGTCTTTTATATAATGAATTTTATACAGGATATACTGGGCTTTTATATAACATAAACTACTTAGCTCTAGCATATGTAGCGTGTTAGTTATGACAGCGTAAAATTTCACTTTTATTGAGTTAGAGTTATATAAATATACATTTTTATATTATATATAAAATGTAAATATATTTTTTTTGTCAATATCTACAACGGTAGTCGGTAGTCGTGTGGCTATGTCGAAGCTTAAAAAAATGACTTCTATTTGAATAAATGTATTCTAATTTTAACAGGTTGTAGCCCGTAGCCTGCAGTCGTGATTGTGTTTATAGTATAATATCAAACAGAAACTGGGATTTTCAAAAGTAGTATGGTAGCATAATTTGAGAAAAGAAAATAATAATTCGATCAAACGTCAGAAAGTTAATATGGCTGACAAAAGAGAGAACGGTTATACCTTACTAATTTCTTTTATCATGCTCTGTACCATAACTTTAACGAACTCTTATGAAACTGTCAACAATGAGAATAACAGTATTGCCAAAAGTGAATATTAAAATTTGTCTAACTATTATCCGCAATAGGAAAATAATTAAGAAATCTACTTTTTTAATTATTTTTAAAGGGGACTTACGGCATATTTAAATATTTTTTGAATATATAAATTTCTAGCTTTTGTGACAGAATTTTAGAAATCGGCAACAAAGTTAATTTCTAGATTTCATTGAGTTTAGTTGTGCTACGCAATTTTAAAAAACATCCCAGATTTGACGATACTACTTTTATGTGTTTAGAAATTTGACGATAATACTTTTATGTGTTTAGAAATAGTTTTAAATAGTAGTCAAAAATATAAAATATATTTATTAATTGCAACTACATTTTATTCCATATACGTTAGTGTAAACTATAAATTTATAACGGCTATCGAACAAATAAAAATTATTATATCGTTTACGATGTAAAACCCTTACCTGGCAACACTCTTTTATATTTGGGTGTATATCATAACAAAATGTGTCACCAATCAAACATAATTGGCATGCTATGCGTGTATATGCATGTTAAGAATTTACCAGCAGTTCCAAATTGATGGACTGTTTCCCAGTTGGTAAAATGTCTGAAGATTTTAAGATAAACTTCTGATTAGAGTAGGTTAATAACCGCTTTTAATTTATATACCAAAAAGTACATTTTCAAATCGCTGCTCATTTTGTCAACATGGAACTGTTGGGTATTTTTTATGAAAATATAAGAGTTTTTTATGAATGCACAAGAACAAAACTTCGTCAAAATATTACGAACGCAGCCACAAGTGAGTTATCTAAAGATTCGTACCTTAGTACTTTAAAGTACTCTAAAGTTAACTAAAAAATTCTCAAAAATCCCAAGGAATTGTACCTTATTTTAACGTACCGTTCTTTTTTTATTGTGTCTTTGTGTACCTAACTTTGTTTCCGACTTAGTTAGGTACCTAAAAAATAAATAACTTTTGTGTGTGCGTAAGTTCAGTACAATCTAATAAGGTACTGTTTTTTCCGAACTATGCTTTAATCTAATCTAAACTAAATATAGATCTATAAAATACAAGCTCACACAGATAAAATATAGGATGCAGCTTGCAAAATATCAGTAACGGTAGTCAAGCTGGAACATTTTTTTAGTAGTTAGAATAGCTTATATAGCATAAACTTTACAATTGAGCTGAGTCGGAATATAAAGAACTACGAGCCGTTCGATAAGAAGAACCATTAAAACCATGTCAGATAAGAATAGAAGTATTTCCGATTTATAAAAATAATAATTATTTTATTTGTCGAATAAGCCATATTTCATAGAAGATTTCAAAATATTTTTGGAGCCATCCTAATGTATTTAAAAGATCAGTATAGATATATGACTATATTTCCACTTAATTTGACAAATAACGTTAAAATTAGTTGTTTTTTTATAATTGAATTAAAAAATCAAATAAACAAATATAGTATTTAGCAGATATTTTTATTTGAGAGATTTAATTAAAATCACACCATCACCAATGCCCCTAGTACCTACTAGTGAAATAGTATAGACTATTGTTGTAAAAGGTATTCCTATTGATCTGTCTACGAGTATGTAAATCTAATCATAACAATCCAAATGAATGGTTTCACTCTGTTTTTTTTTGTTCAGATGAAAAGATGGATGGATTGATGTGGTTGGAATGGTTTGATGTGAATGACTTGTATTGATGTTTGATGATGATTATGATGACGATATGACTGTGACGCCAGCAACGAAGTCTTTATACATAAATATATGTTTATATACAAAATACTTTGGTTGGGCATATGAGTGGATGGACGATCGTGTGAATGTGTGAATATGTTTAGGGGGTCCCACACCATCAATCCATCCATCGAACCATTTATTCAATTGTTAATTTGCTCTTTGATGGATCTTTAGCAATAAAAATAACTAAACAGTTGAGCCAGCATTAATTGATTTTTTTTAATTTCTTTTAACTGGTTTTTGTCGTTGTTTCGTTTTGATATTTTTGGTTTTAGCTACTTTTTCTTTCTTAGTTCGAGTTTAATATTTTTTAATTTAATAATTTTTGTTTTGTTTTTTGCTGTTGATGGTGTTCACACGTAAATAAATTGTTCAAATATTTGAATTATTTGTTAGCAACTTAAATGAATATTAAATGGGAACTGATTTTTGTTTTCTAATAAATCTCTGCGCTGTCATTGTTTATCAAATCTTATAAAAATTTAATGGCCTTTTTTATAAAAGTATTTTTATTTATTTAATTTTTGTTGAAAAACAATGTTTCCATGTTTTAATTGATGAGAAATCAACAATTTAAAAACGATATGTTTGATAGTTCATGTTTTTGTTAAAAAAATTCTGTTTGATTCGTATTTTTGTTGATGCTAAAGTTATTTTATTTATTTATAATTAAATGAAAAATAAACAAATTAAAGAAATCGTTTGCGAGATAGTACAATATATGCTAAATATATTCAAATTGGTTAAAAAATAAAGAAACTTTGGTAAATTACACTTACTAGACATTAAGAACGAAAAAAAAACTCGTAATTATAGTGAATTGAATTGTCCCCGACTTATTTCGTTAAGTTCTGATACAGTACTTGAAGTGAAGAAAGTGGCATTCTTGCACTTAAGTTCCATTTCTGTTTGCTTCGTTTTTTATAAATAGCTTAATTTTTTTTGAAATATTTCCCATTAGGGTTTTTATAACGGTTTCAGTGACCTTCTTGCTGTTCATGGACCACTTCATTCTAAAATTTAAAATGTTTTTGGCAAGTAATTTTGTGTCCTTCATTATTCTTTTTACGAGGGCCCAATATTTCTCAATTGGTCTGAGTTCTGGATAGTTAGGCGAATTTGCTTATTTTGGCACTTAAACAATTAGTGTTTTGATACCCACAAAAGGGAGACCTAGTGGGTTAAGATAAATCGAGTACGCTGAATTCAATGGTGCTAACCGTTTTTTTTTAGGTTAGCTTTTCACCATTTTCAATTGAAAATGAGAATTTACATTTGAAAATGAGAAAATTCCAATTGAAATTGAGAATTTTCATTTGAAAATGAGAAAATTCGAATTGAAATTGAGAATTTTCATTTGAAAATGAGAAAATTCGAATTGAAATTGAGAATTTTCAATTGGAAATGAGAAATTTCCAATTGATTGAGAAAATTACAATTGAAATTGAGAAATTTCCATTTGTCATTGATAAATTTTTATTTGAAATTGAGAATTTTTTATTTGTAATTGAGAAAATTTCAAATAGAAATGAGAAATTTTCACTTGTAATTGAGAAATTTGCAAATGAGTTTTTCATTTGAAATTGAGAAATGTGTAATTGAAAATGAGAAATTTCCATTTGTAATTGAGAAATTTTTATTTTAAATTGAGTTTTCCATTTGAAAATGAGAATTTTTAATTTGTAATTGAGAAATTTCCATTTCAAATTGAGAAATTTCTATATGTAATTGAGAAATTTTCATTTGAAATTTAAAAAAAAACCCAATGAAAATTTCTCAATTACAAATGGAAATTTCTCATTTTCAATTACACATTTCTTAATTTCAAATGGAATTTTCTCAATTACAAATGAAAATTTCTCATTTTCAAATGGAAAACTCAATTTCAAATAAAAATTTCTTAATTACAAATGAAAATTTCTCATTTTCAATTAAACATTTCTCATTTTCAATTAAACATTTCTCATTTTCAAATGGAAAACTCAATTTGAAATGAAAATTTCCCAATTATAAATGAAAATTTCTCATTTTCAATTATACTTTTCTCAATTACAAATGAAAAATTCTCATTTACAAACGGAAAATTCCCATTTTTAATTTAAAATTTCTCATTTTCAAATGAAATTTTTCAATTTCAATTGGAATTTTCTCAAATTCAAATGAAAATTCTCAATTTCAATTGAAACTTTCTCATTTTCAAATGAAAATTCTCAATTTCAATTGGAATTTTCTCATTTTCAAATGTAAATTCTCAATTTAAATTCAATGTAGAAATTTCTCATTTACAATTGAAAATGGTGTAGTTTTCTACATATAGCGTAATAAAAAAATGGAGGAGGTTGCGCAATAAATATTCTTATAACTTGAAAAGTGTTTTTTTGTCGAGCTTAGTAAAAAATCGAAATTGCAACAAAATTATCTTTCGGAAACACTAATTATTCTACCCTTCACCACCACAGGTGGAAAGGGTATTATAAGTTTGTGCTGATGTATGTAACGCATATAAATATTTGTCTTAGACCCACCTTTTAGTATACCAATAGGCTTAGAATCACTTTCCGAATCGGATCGAAGTCAGTCCGTCCATCTGTCTGGCTGGACCCCCATGTAAACCTTGTAATCAAACTACAGGTCGCAATTCTAAAGATAATTTGAAGAAATTTGGCACAGATAATTTTTTTGATAGTGGGACCATATGGGACCTATAGGAAAATCGTCAAAATCGGTCCATTATTTATGGTATCTCCCATAGGTCCCACTTTCCGGAATTAATATTTTGGCCACAAATATCAATATTTTTTCATGAAATTTAAAAGAAATACTGATAATGTAAACTAAAGTCACTGTACCAAATTTCTTTGAAATCGGTCCACATTTGACCAAAGCTCCCATACAAACTTTTCTGTCAAAACGCACCAAATAAGACAAAAATCACTAAAACGCTCGTATATCTGAAGATAATGAGAATTTTGAGTTTATATTTTACATACATAATTTTCGTTAATCTGTAATCAATTTGCCAAATTTCGAGATAATCTGTCCACATTTGACCCTAGCTTTCATATAAGTCCAAATGACGGAAACAGCTTAAATATATAAGTTTTGAGAAAATGTTTGTATGATGACAAAATTTAGCAAATATTTGTCTTTATACAGGAAAAAAAACACCTTTGACCTAAGTGGTGAAGGGTATCGTATGGCCGGGCTTGACCGACTAAGCACTTTCTTACTTGTTTTTATATAATCTGCATTTAAAATATGTATATCTATTAAAAATATGTATATCTTTGCATTGTTAAAAAGTCAAAAGAAAATATTTATGTACTTTTTATGAAATCTCAGTCCTTATAACTTCTATACAAAAAAAAATTATATAAACTAACTGACACTAAATATATTCCAATCGAAACATACATACATACATATCGTCACCTGAAATGCAAAAGGGCGTAACTAACACAAAAACTACAATTGACTTTTTGATTGATTATGACACAGCAACCCAAAATAGATATTGCTACAAAATTTTTTACGCGTACGGTCGAACACATCTATTTTACTCACTAAACACCAAAGGTTTATAAAGTTGCTCAAAATTTGTATTGTAGTTAAGTCCTTTTGGTTTCAGAAAATATTCAGCTTGTAGTTAAGCCGTTTAGTTTTTCCCCAATTACCTTAAAATTACTTGTTTTTTGTCATTTAAGTTTTTATAAATGTCTTTGCTGTTCCATTACTGACCAAATTTCAAAATTTGGGATTAATATTTAGTTAAAAGTTTAAATTATTATCTGAGACTAAGATTTTTGTTAGCTTCCCGACCGTACGTTGACCTGTTATCTAAAAATCAACTCAAAAGCTCCTTTATTCTAACTATATGAAATTTCATTGAAGTATCTTTAACCCTTTAAAAGTTACGGGCTTTTGTTTCGAAAATAAACTGTTGCTATTTTTATGACCCGTCTCTATATTATTGACAAAAAACTTGATACATTTTGAAAGGTTTAAATTTTTGCTCAAAATTTGTATGGTAGTTAAGCCCTTTTAGTTTAAGAAAATATTAAACTTGTATACTCAACCAAAAAACTTCGTAAATAAGGTGAAATTACATGTAGTTTTAAAGAAAAGTAGGTTATTATACAGCTAAGAAAACTTTTATTTAATTTAATGAATTTTTTTTTCAAATTAAGTAAATGTGTTGTTTTAAATAAATTTTCTTTATTTCTACTAAACATATTTGTTATTTTTTTAAGATAGTTTTTACAAAAATTTTGTTAGGCTAATGAAAAAAACTGTTCAATATACAAACAATTTTCGTTCTTCGTTCGTTCTTCAAACTAACCACAAAATGCTAAATGCTTCATATTGAAGAATTTTTATTACAATTAACTCCTAAAATTACCTACAAATTATTCATATTAAATAATGAATTCTTAAAAAAAACAATTTATTTTCGTAGTATTAAATATCTTTTATTTATATATGAGTACATTAAATATTAAATATATTATTCTAATATAAAAAATTACAATATTAAGATATATAAATGAAAAATCGGAAAAACTGCACGAACTAACAAATGTGTAGACCCTTCATTGCCTCAATACGATCTTCATATACAGTATTCCTGACCAAATTCGAAATATTCTTACGAAGATTTTTAGCTGATAGATATACATGTTTAAATCTATCTAAAAATCTGTAAATAGATAAAAAATGTTAAAAAAAATTTTTGAAAAATTTTTTATAAAAATTTTTTATAAAAATTTCCTATAAAATAGAAATTTTTGAACAATTTCCTATAAAAATAGGAAATTTTTTAAAAACTTCCTATAAAGATGGGAAACTTTTGAAAAGTTTCCTCTAAAAATAGGAAATTTTTGAAAAATTTCCTATAAAAAATTTTTTATTTTTACAGCAAAATTAAAAAAAAAAAAGTTATTTATTTTTAATTTCTTATTTTCATTGGATTTTTTATTTTATTATTTTTAACCAACTTACCTTTGTCCTAAATCCTCTTTATGTATTGCTCCTTATTTATTATCACTATCGTTTGTTTTTTATTAATCACGTCTTTAGTTTTTACTTATCTCAATAAAATTATTGCTTTTATTGAGCTTGTATGTTATTTTTTTATTTGACAAACAGTTTTATTATTTTAATTGTCAAAATAACAAATTTTTTCTTTAATATTACACCCGTTTATTTTTCTAACTAAATTAACGAAATATTATAAATGTAACAAAAATATTTTTGTTAAAAGAAACTATATTTTCTATAATTATCTTTTCGAATACACATTATTTTTTCAATTACAAAGTTAAAAATGTTTTTATCAATATTACAAAATTTTTTAGTTGAAAAAATCTATATAATCTATCGATATACTTGATTATTTAAATTAAAAAATTTTTGTTGGAAAAACAAAAATATTTTGTTAATTGAACATCTACAAGCAGGTATATTTAAATAATTTTATGTGTAGATTTTTTAATAAAAGTTACTACCCTTATAACAAAATTTCATTGTTTTAAAGGAATTTTAGCCACTTTTTAACGAAATTGTATTAAATGGAACGAAATATTTCTGTTAAATTTTACCTTAAATAAATTCTGTAGATTTGAAAATAAAATTGTTCTTCTGAATATTTTTTGGTTAGAATTGAAAAAAAATCGATTGATTTAAAAAATTTTTTTCGTTAAGTGTCTACGAATTTTTTTTGTTAATATTACTGACTTTTTTTTGGTTGAGTGTAGTTAGGCCCTTTTGTTTTTTCGCAATCAATCAAAAACTAAACGTTTTTAACCATTTTGGTTTTTAGAGTTTTCTTTGCTGATGACTTGTTGACCCAATTCCAAAATTTGGATTTAATGTTCCTTCTATTTTAAAAGTTATAAAGTTTTTTACTTCTCCTGTAAAAAAAACTAGAAATGTAGTTACGACCTTTTGCATTTTAGGTGACGATATTTATTTGATCTATGTATGTATTTTGATTTTAATCAATTTATTTTCAATTTAAAATTTCTCCCACATCTAAAAGAAATTTTAAATCAAGATCTCATGATTGAAAATCTATTTTGTTTTGTGGGAATTTTCATATCTTTGCAAAATATACGGGCTGGGCATTACAATAATAATATAATACCTAACTTAATCCCAGTCTGGGTCATTCACAAATAATTAAGCACTCAAATCAAAAATGTATGTACTTTTAAACGTGGTAATAGAGCCCTTCACAATGATAATTAAAATTTTGTGTTAATTATAAAATATTTTAAATTTTTATATTTAATCACTACCACCACAATAACAAAAAAATAATAAAATAAATATTTCCTTTGCTATATTTTGGCAAAAATTTCATAAGAATTTTCAGAAAAATACTGGCACTTAAAAAGACATAAATTTTTATGGTTGATATTTTAATTTCTTACTAAAATTATAAAATAAACACAAATATAGCGAAATAAACTGCTAGAATAAAAACACTATAATTGATGGGTTTAATCTAACCATAAAATATTTTTCAAATACCGACCGACTACAGAGATAAATAAATTGAGTATGTGCTTAATTTTTTTTATAAATATTTTGTAAATTAAATTTAAATAATTTATTATTGTATACAGCTACAGAAATACATACCTCGATCCACCAGCACTCGTTCTACACATTCATTAATACAATTCGAATTGTAATCGGTTTCTTTAGATCACTATTTAATTGTTTAATGGTCTATTTGCATTAGATATTTTTATTCCTATTTCTTCATCGTACCAATAAATTTTAAAGTCGTTAAACAAAATATAAAAACAAAAATCACATTCTAAAAAATTATTAAAATTTTCATTAGACCATTAAATCATTTGTTGACCAGGAAGAAAATCCATTTAAATTCTTTCAGAGAAAAGAAGTGTAAAAGTCAAAAAATGAATGGAAAACTCAAAAGCACAAACAAAACAAAAAAAAAATGACAAAAGAGTCAAAAACAATGATTTTATTTCGTTAAACAAAAAACATTAACACGTGCTGGGCGTCAGTGCAAACGGTTCCCACATTAAATCTTCTAAATCTTGCATGAGTTTTTAAACAAAAAATGTATCTGCATGTCGTATGTTTAAATATCTGTACTTAGAAAATACTATACACAGTCATTATCTAGAGATTTATGTACATTTATTTGAAGAATTTTGGTCTCATATGGGAGCATTTATGTTTAAGTTTACAAAACTTATCTGTTCAAGTTTTAGTGTTTGTGATTTTTGACGGTTTTGAGAAAGTTCTTTTTTACGTTGAATTTGAACCTATGGTCAAGTATGGACTGATTCCTTTCTCTATGCGCGCAAAATACCCATAGGTCCATTCCTGCGCTGTCACATATATAAAATTTTACAAAGAATTAGAAATAAAGCTAAAGAAATGGCATAAAAATATTATATATTATATTTTTCGCGATAAATTGCATAAAATCGTGAAAAAGGGGTGTCACTAAAAACTTTATACTTTTTTTAAAATGGGATGCAAAAGGATGATAAGGGATAAATGATTCAATTCAGCTTTAAATAATATTGAGCTTTAACCTCTAAAAATCTCTAAAAAAATTCGCGGTCTATTAAACATTGTATTTAATTTTTTTTTAAAATTTTTTATAGTTGTTTTAACTGCTAGAATTCTACATAAAGCATAGGTCAAAAAATATCAAAATTGACGCGGTTGATTAGCACAGAGTATCTACTTTTATATACAAAAAAGAAGAACAGGTATGTAATGGATAATGATCGTTTTCAAATCGTTCGATTTCAGATATATTTTTGAGGTAATTTTCGGTTATTTTCCTAAAAAATTCAAACCAAATGAAAAATAAAATATTTAATCCTTTTGGCTGATATTTTATATTTCATTTGGTTTGAATTTTTTGGGAAAATAACCGAAAATTACCTCAAAAATATATCTGAAATCGGACGATTTGAAAACGATAGATTTGCATCGCATACCTAGTTGAAATTGTACACGTATTCCAACATTAACACGGCATTTACACATGCAAGTGCAAGTGAAAAAAAGCTCAATACATTTATATTTTTTTTCTAATACAATCACACTTCTGCAAGTTGTAGGCTCACTTGCAAGCGATTTTGATTGCCAGTGATTTTTTTACTTGCATGTCAGAAGAATACGTATACACAACTTGTAACAAGTCACCTACGTGTGTAAACGTACTGTAAGCGAATTTGAAATGTCAGCTCAAATCTGACGTTTAAATTTATTAAACAAATTAAAAACAACTATGGGAGTTTTGGCCGTAATTTCCTAACTGTGCACAGGTGGCGTAGGGTGTGGTCGTATTATAATTAGGTCTAAAGCTATACAAAGCGAATTGAAAGCCGAAAAACGTCTTCAGCCTTGGAAGATTTTTCTGTACTGGGTCTTTGCATCGAAGTTTCGGACGTTTTTTTTTTATTATAATTTTAGCCTTTTCATAGTAATTGGTTTCTGCAGTTGGGGCTAATAGCCCGATGTCCTGATCCATATTTTTATAGTTCTTATGAGAGAACTCGCGGCACATGTTAGCTCACTACATTAAAGGGTGTAAACGTTGTTACTCGGGTGATTCCACGAGTAGGTCAGTGTCCACAGTTGAGATGAAGGAAAACCAAGATAAGTCTGGACTTACCAACATCACCCGACGACCATAGCTCCTAAAACTGAAAGCCACTTTACATTAAACGCATACAAATGTTATGTTAAAACATGTCATTACACATGACTTTTATGATGAAGTCACTACTGAGCAAAATTTAATGACAACTGGACCAATTTTGACCCCATAATTTTTGACCATACCTTCTTCCTTACTCTGGCTCAGAAATAACCGCAAAAATATTTTTAAAAGTGCTATTAATATATGATAAAATATATACAAATTTAAGATATTTTTCGAATTAGCAAACGCTTGGCGTTAGGGGAGTACCTCGTAGTAATTCCCCAATCCTATCAAACGCAGAGCAAAACTTTTCTGACAGCCAACATGTTTTGCGGCGGCTGGTTAACATTCGACTATGAGCGTTTTTATTTGGTTATCGTAACTGATTAATTTTTCATCGCTGATTAATTTTTCATCGATTCATGGATAGAAAGGTCAATCACATTTTCCTTATAGCACCCATATGTCGTGTTTCTTTTTAGATCCAAAATTATTCCAAACGCTCGAAAAATTGCTTACATGAAGATTGAATTCAACGATCTCCACAAATTAATAAGCATTTCTGACAATTGGCCTTTCGGAACATGATTATTCTTTAAGCCCAAAACTACCTGAATAGAATCGACTAAACCAAAATTTGTTGTAAAATTATTAGGTCCATAAACACAAACCCCCTTATTTATAAACGAATAATAAAATTTTCAAAGCTTTATAGTAGAAAATTTTGTATGGAAAATTTACTTTATAATCTTGTCATATCATAATTTTTCGTATATAAATTAGTTAGTAATACTTGACTCGTGAGCAAAACAAATTTAATAAAATGCGAAACTTTCAAAGAAGCATTCTTAGTTCGACATCGGCTATATAAAACATAAAGTAAACCGTACACATAGTACTTAAACCAATATTTGAGAACATAATAATAAATTTGTAACTTCTAAACCGTTGGGCGGATTTAAAAGATGTGGATATAACGGAAGTGAAAGCCTAGATAGTACTGGTGCGGCACAATCGGCCCTCAAAGTAGGACATCTCGGACTCATGAATCACTTAAAACAATATATAACCGATTTGTAAAATCATACTATATAACAAATAATAGGTCAAGATCTACAAAAAACATGCCTATTCGACAAAAAGTAAAATTTTCAATTTTGTCCCATACTGTACCTATTTTTTTATTAATATCTAATCTATATATAAACCGATTTTCTTAACGAACATATAACATATTTATAATTTTCTGAAAGAAAACTACACTTCAATATCAACAATTTTTTATGGACCAAGGTGTTTTTAATAACATTGCAAAAGCAACTAGAGCAAAAAATACCCATTTTTGGAATTTTTTAAAATCTTTTTTAGGAATTCTGAGATTTGTGTTACTAAAAATATTTTTTTTTAATTTTTGTATTTTTTTTTCCTTAAAAAGTAAATTGCATCAACTGTCAACAATTTAGACCAGAGTGAAATAATTGGGCTTGTATAAAAAAAGAGGTACCCTAATGTACTTACATACATATATTTATGTATATGTATATTCATATACACTCAATCAAGATGATTTCGAAAAATAAATGAACGAATAAAAATGCTAATTAAACGGCAAGAGTGCAAAATAAAACATAAACAAGAAAGTGAAAAATAAAAAGAAAATGTAAAAGAGGAGAAACAAGAAACAGGCGTTCAAGAAAAATCAACTACTAAAATGAAATCATTAAAAAAGTAATTATCAAAATGCTAATAAAATATACATGTAGTCATGCTCACATACATCCATACATACAAACATTCATACATACTCGTATGTACAAATGTGAATACTATATATAAACATACAGATGTAAGTAATGAGAGTATCAGACATACATACCTAACATATGCACATAAATGCATTTATATGCATAAATATGTACCTAAAGGCGTGGCTAATAAACGCATATTACGAGTTTATCATGATGGCAAATATTTTTATGGTAAAACCCTACATTAATAAAATAAACTAAAAGTTCAAGTAATAAATTATTAACTGAATAAAATATTGTTTTTTGGCATTTAATTAAAAAAATGGAGAATTTTTTTAAACATAAAGTACATACATACATCATATGGATAAAAAAAACGTGGTTGTTAGAATCATCTTTTATTAAACCGTACACCGCCATTCCTGAAAAGTGGATTAATCTTACTCAGTTTGTATGGAGATAAAAAACTAATAACCGCTGGGCCAGTATTTTACCTCCATACCAAACTGAGCCACTCTAATGCCCATACATACAAATGCATATGTATTAACCCTATGGGTTAACAGTATTTGTAAACGCTTGTCGTTTATAGGATGATCGTGGTCGCAGAATTGCAATATGGAAAAAAACAGTTTTATTTCAGTTATTTCTTTTTTGTATTTCGCGTCATATGTTTAAAAATGCTACATACAAATATATAAATAAGTACATATGTATGTATATAAATAAAGGTAGGTAAATAAATACATTTTAAGAATTCATCTATCAAAAACCTTATTTTGATGTAAAAGGTTTTTTAAGTTTTATATACATCGCACTAGTTCCTCTAAAGACAGACAACTCAAAAATGTTCAATTTTCACTTTTTGCAAGAAATTGATGTACAGCAGTAGTTTTATGCCTCTTAATATGAAAATACATAGAAGTAAAATAAAACAGTTTTCTTTGCCTCAAGTGAAAATTAAAAAATTTTGAGTTGACTCTGTTTCGAGGAACTCGTGCGATATGTTTTTTTAATTATTACTTAATGAATTTTTTTAAATTTTTAGTTTATAATACTCGAACTTCCCTTACTCGAAATTTCTCTAACTCGAACAAATTTGTTGGCAATAGCGTCAATAGAGTTAATTGCATATATTTCTTATTTCGTAACTCTAACTTCCATAACTTTAAGTTCTCCAAAACCTAATTTATAAACAAATTTTTAAAATTATTAAATTCTTATAATTTTAAATTTGTATGGAAAATTTGAGTTATAAGCTTGCTATAGCTTTATTTTTTCATTATGAATTAGGGGGTATATCTATAACTCGAAGTTTTCTACTTTTTCATTCGGAATTCATATTTTTTTATTCAGTTTTATTTGTTTGAGAAAATGTCAGTTTAGTGTGTAAAGTCGGTCGCATTTGATGTTAAAGGTGAACAAAACAAATATTAAAAATAAATTTTGTCCAAAAATTGTTTGCCATTTTTAATGTTATTTTATTATTCTTTTTCCAATAGAAAAAACGTTAAAAAAAACTCTTTAGAGCAACGTTTTTTCAGAATCGATTTCCATTGGCATAAACATGTAGTAATAAATGTAATAATCCGGACTATATAGTAAATGCATGAAGAACTCTGTTTGTATTGTGGTCCTTTTATCACCAGTTGACATCCGCATTAAAAAAATATGTGTTTACTGTTAGCTATTTTGTATATAATTAAAATGTGTTAAGACTAAGAACAACGCAATTTTACCTCGTTTAAGTATGCATCCTTCTAGTGTGACCACTGCAGGAAACCTTGCAATAATCCTGTTCCAAAAGCACTAGAGAATTTCAAATTTCAGAATTCAAAAAAATATCAAGACAATTAAAATTTTTTGACAATTTAAATGGGAAAACTATTAATTGGTTATTTAAAAATTTGGTATTTGCATAGAATTGGTATTTTTAAATTGTATAATTAATTTAATACTAGAATTTTCCAGCAAAAATTTTAAAATAAGTCCCCGATATGTGTAAATAACTTAATTACAAAAGATACATTTGGAAAATTTTCATACATTCCTAAAATATTAATATGTAAATATAATATCCTGAAAAAACTTCAGTATATAATTAGGAATAACACTCGAGATAGCTTGGTACTTTTTTAAAACTTGACGCGTCAAAATATAATATATCAAATAGTTTTAATTAACGGAACTAAAAAAATTCAAAAAATTTTTGATCGCACACAAAATATTTTTTTGGGGTTTTATTAAAAGAGTTTAGTAAATGTAAAATCCGTTCGCGTTAATGATATAACGCTATGCGCACAGAAGTTATTACGGTTAAAACAAAAATTTCTTAAAAAAATTAAAAACCATTTTATTTTTATTAGTTTTATGTTAATTTTGATATAACTTATATATTATTTTCAGCCATAACTTGACTAATGTTGGTTTTTAAGTGCTCAATAGTTAAAGGTTTATTTGCATAAACACGGTCTTTCGCGTAGCCCCACAAACAAGTCTACTAGTGAAAAATAGCATGATCTTGGTGGCCAGTTGATATAGCCACGACGAGAAATTACGCGGCCAGGAAATGTTTCTTGCAATAAAGCCATATTTGCTCGAGTTGTGTGGCATGTGGCACCGTCTTGTTGAAACCACATATTCTGCAAGTCTTATTCTTCAATAACAGGCAAAAAAGTGGATTATCATATGACCATATCGTTCGGAATTCACGGTGGCAGTCGTTTTCGAAGAAGTAAGGTCCAATCACACATTCGGACCAAAGAGCGCACCAAACAGTGACTTTTTCTGGACATAGTGGCCTCTCTTCAATTACTTGAGGATTCTCAGAGCCCCAAATACGACAGTTTTGTTTATTAACATACCCACCGAGTCAGAAATGTACTTCATCGGAGAAAATTTTGTTCGAAAAATCGCCGTCCACCGCCTGTTGTTCA
Source organism: Stomorhina lunata (assembly GCA_933228675.1). Lineage (NCBI taxonomy): Eukaryota > Metazoa > Arthropoda > Insecta > Diptera > Rhiniidae > Stomorhina > Stomorhina lunata. The sequence goes on from OW121744.1 coordinate 70,516,085, forward strand.
AGCACCCATTCCACGTATCTTCGACGTTGTGAATGGTCAGCTGGCTTCAGTTGTTGTGGACTTTATATGGATGTAGGTGTAAACATATGCTACTCGCGTATGCCGATGACATTGATGTTATGGGACGCACTTTACGCGAGGTAACTGCCGCCTTTTCCCGTATTAAGAAGGAATCAAACAAAATGGGTCTAGCTGTAAATGAATCAAAAACAAAACTGATGGTTTCTTTAGGCAGACAGACCACTAGAATTGATCACATGTGCCCGAAAAAACTATATGAAGTTATAAAAGAATTTGTATACCTTGATACCGCTGTGAACATCAACAACGATATAAGCTTTTAAATTAAACGTAGAATAATACTTGCCAATCTATGCTATTTTGTCGTAAGCAAACAGCTAAGAAATAAAGTCCTCTCCATAAGAACTAAAATGACGCTCTATAAAACGCTTATACTACCCGTGTTACTGTATGGTGCAGAATCATGGGTTCTTGCACAGGCAGATGAAGCTATCCTTGGAGTGTTTGAGAGAAAAACCCTACGAAAAATATTTGGACCAGTCTGCGTCAACAATGAGTATCGACATCAAATGAGATATGAGCTTTATGAGTTATACGCTGACATAAACATAGCAAAACGCATTAAGCAACAGCGGCTGCGCTGGCTAGGACATGTTGTGCGAGTGCACGGTGGTAAAAAGCGGCCAAAAATGATTTTTCTTAATTTTATAATTTTGATTAGATTTTGATGGTAGCTTATAGCCAACACTCTAAAGTATCCAATTTAACTTTATCTTTGACTATATGATATCGGATTCGTTTTTTATACTAGCTCAAAGTCTATACTTTTTTGCCTAAAATTTTAAAATTAAAAAATTTGATTTTGATATACTTTTGAATAAAAGCAGATATAATTTTTCCACTAAAGTTTTTGTTATAAATTTTTAAGCATTTTTTAAATATTGTTATTAGTGAATCATTTTGTGCAGTTTTTGGAAATTTCTGTGGTTTGTTTTTTTTTCAAATTGAAGTGAATTTGAGATAGTTAAATAACTAATGAAAATCATAAAAATCAAAATTTTGAAAGGCCATATCTAAGAAAAAGGAGCTAAAAGAGGTTCCATATAAATTGGATCTTCTACTGTTTAGTACTAGTAGTATATGTTTCGAATTTCAGCCTCATTCTCTTGCCGGCCTATTTACCATAATCATTTTACTAACTTCTTTTTTTTACATATTTTAAACATTTTTAATTACACCAGGGTGCAATTTAGTAAGAAAAATGTCGATAAAATACTTGAAAATAATCTAAAGCAGTATTTATGAAATGATTAGATTAAAATTAGATTAGTTATCACCAAAAAACCAATTTAGGATAACAAATTATATAATGAGTTCAAATAAGTTCAAATGACCTGCATAATGAAAATTTGAATTTTTCAGCCCTCTTTGTTAGCCAAAAAGGTTCTTGAGTTAAATTTTTTCAATAAAATTGAGAAAAATGGAAAAATACTTTATTTTTAAGGAAATTCTGTAAGCAATACATTTACACAGGTGGTGGCCACATTACAATGAACAAATAAAAAATGCAGAAAGAACATGAAAATCACAGTCTTGAACATTATTTCATGAATTTTCAACATTTTATTGAAATATTGAGCTTTTTTATGTATTTTGTTATATAATAATAAATCTTGACTAATGCACAATTTTTGTCAGAAATTTAAATATATTTCTCAAACAACTCATCCTGTACATAAATGAAAATTATTGAAAATTTTTTAAAATTATTAAACACATTTTATTAATGTATCTTATATGTCTCCTTTTATTTGGCCATCCACTTTTAATTTTTACCATATAATTTATACAATATAAAGAAAGGACCATAATATGTCAGCTCAGTAAGTTTCAGTCAAAAATATGAAGAAATAAATAAGTTATCGATTTTTGGCCGTATTTTACCACCGTGGAGTGGATGAAAATACTCCGGCAAGAAAAGTGTTTGATAATGATCCTGAGGGAAATCGTAGAAGAAATTGAAGAATAAGATAGAAGTGTATGGAATTCTAAAATATGCTCGGCCTTTGATCTAAACAGGTTGTTACTATAGGCCATTTAAGTAATAAGTAGGTGTAAATCGAAATGCAAATTACGCCATAATATGCCGTAACGGCAAGGAATCGACACATTCGGGTCTTCGGCAACATTTCCACTTACGACAGCGATATTTTCAGCGAAACGAGCGAAACAATATTTGTAATATTGCCACTTGTTTGCGTAGTTGAACGATTATGTAAACCTCTTAAAACACGATCCATTTTCGTCAATGTAAGACTTTCAACTCCAGAGTTACAAGCAGACGTGAAAATAAAAGTGAACAAAATTCTATAACAAGATTAAAGAGTTGAACACAATGGCCGAAGTAATAGGAACACTCCGTATTAAATAGGCGTGTCAGGGATATATAGTTATTCAAAAACGGCTAAAAAAAAACAAATAAAAAGTTTTACTGTAGTGTATTGCACTAAGAATCCCAATTTATTACAATTATTTATTATTGTAATAAATAGTTTTTTGATAAAACCAAAACCACTTCCCGGAATTGATATATTGGCCACAAATATAAATATTTTTCATGAAATTTGAAACAAATACTGCTTATGTGAACAAAAATCACTGTACCGAATTTCGTTGAAATCGGTCCACATTTGACGATAGCTCCCATACAAACTCTTCTTTAGAAACGCACTAAATTAGACCTTAATCGCTCGTAAATCTAAAGATAATGAGAATTTCAAGTTTATGTTTTGCACACATTGTTTTTGCAACAACTGTAATCAATTTGCCAAATTTCGAGATAATCGGTCCACATTTGACCCTTGCTCTCATATAAGTCCAAATGACGGCAACAGCTTAAATATATAAGTTTTGAGAAAATGTTTGTATGATGGCAAAATCTAGCAAATATTTATCTTTATACAGGAAAAATAACACCTTTGACCTTAGTGGTGAAGGGTATCGTATAGTCGGGCTTGACCGACTATAGCACTTTCTTACTTGTTTTTTTTTAGAAAAATTAAGTTTAAACTTCAAGATCGATTTTCTCAAAATGTATTTTTGCTTATAGAGCAACTAAACTCCCGCACGACGATATTAGGGGCATCAGTTTTACATTCCCTGAATATTAGTAAAACGAAGTTTTACTTACATACATAAGTAGATATATAAAAGAAATGCAATCGAGATATTTATGTCAAATAACAATAGTAACCTTAATAGGCGTGAAAATCCTTTTATCGTTATAATTTTTCATGGTTAGTTACCAAAGGAAAAAAAACCAACAAAGAAAGATAAAATATTTATCCCATCCCTAATCTGTTTATCACATGACTACCGCATGTCCTACAATTGAACAACACGCTCGCTACTGTCCTTCTCGGTTCGTTACTTTATTTGTACCAATGAAACTCATTGAAACTGAAAAAAAGGATCAACTTGGAATAAACTAAACACAGCATGATCAGACGCATAATCCTTACAGTTACAGCTCATGTTTTAATGTACGAATAGATATGAATTAAAGGCATTGTCACATTATTATCTTATTTAGCTACTTTAAAACACTAACACTCTCACACATAGACACATACGATCCTCGGACACAAACTACATAGATACAATAACTCAAGTAGGGAATCCTTGTACTTTCTATCGCATATTGGTTTATTAGAATTCTAAGAAATAATTTAATAAACGGCGCTGTGCACAAAATCTATAAGGACAAAAACAAATTAAACAGATTTTCAGTTTAAAGCAGATTAAATAAAAAAATATATAATGAAATTTCGAGTGGAAAAACACTTCGCAGCCATAATGACATTAAATGTGTTTTTCCCAATAATATTTTACGAGATTGCCTGTATTATCCTTATGAAAATTACTTTTTAGAAATTAATTGTACATACATACATGCATATGTTAAACATATGGAAATCTTTATTATTTACATATTGTATATTAGGGCGATAACCAAATTTTTGGCTAAGTAACACGAGGTGGCTAAGAATTTTTTGGAAGTAAAATTTTTGTTTAAAAATGTCTATAATTTTTATATTAAAAAAGAAGATTTAACTTAGATTTTTTTAAAGCTAGACCTTGAAGTCTTTATTATTTACTTGTACATTAGGGTGCACCTTATTTTAAAGTCTTACCTAAACTTCACCAGAAATGTTCTACGGAGCAAAAAATCATGTTATAAAAAATTTTAGGCAACTTGCATCCAGGGAAGGTGTGCCGCATCCGCCCAGAAACTGTAACATATTATTGTTAGTATTATAATATAATTGTTATTATTGTTAGTATTATAATGGGAGTATTTTTGGTTTTGCTCTACTAATTTTGGTTGAAATAAGTCGACTCCTTGGGGTATCTTTTCAACGTACAATCCGCAATTTTCAACAGAATTTGATGAAATTCGACACACGTCTATTAGTTGACCCAAAAAGTGCCAATGGCACCTGCCTAAATGACTGCAACACTTTTTGCTTAAATTATGCGTAATAACTTATGTGACTTTTTCAGATAATTTTGAACTTTGTTCTACGATCTGTAAATTTCAGAGATTTTTTGGTCAATCTAAAGAAGAGACATTCACCTTTTGCAAAACCGAGCCAACTTATTTTTTTCCATAGAAAAACTAAAACACTGAATTTTGTAGAGCTTTTTTGATTTCCTCATATCTCTTAAACTATATACGATATTAAGTTATTTTATTCTGCAGACTAAACCGAGGTTCTGTGTCTAAACTAAATTGAAATCAAGATTAAAACTTTGAAACTATATTCGAAATACCAGAGTGCGCCTTGAGAGTTCGCACTTCTGAACTTTAAGGTGCACCCTATTGTTCATATATGCACATTAGGGTTAAAACTTTTTGCATTTTTTGCGATTATCAAATTCTTCATCCCATAGCCGCATAGACAATGAAAAAATATTAAGAAATGACGTATTGCTTTTTAGCGATAGTTAAAAAAGTTTCCGCACCAAACGTGATAAAGTTTTGAATTTAAATTTTTTTCCTAAGTATACAGAATTGTCATTTAATATAATCATAATATAACATTTGTACGAAGAGGGCGCAAAAAAATTGCGATATTATCTAAATAAAAAACAGAAAAATTTTGAGGAGCTTTAGAAATAGCATTTGGTGCGAAACTTTTTTGGGCAAAGTGGTCTAAAAAAATTATTTTTACTATCCGTACTAAATTGCCCATCGATACCAATTACGTAACAGGAAACAGCGACACCGCTTAAGGATTAATAATATCTAAACTGGTAAATTTATGAAGTTTAGTTTAATTTTATAGATTGATGTTATTCAAAAAATAACAAAATTGTCGGGATGTTAATATTATTAAAATAGGAAAATTATTCGCACTTTATCCCTATCTATTACATTTATTTATTAATGTAATAAACAATTAATTGATAAAAGCCAAAAAATGTTAATGGGGCCAACCAATTCCTCGACGCGTTTCCGAAAGTTGGTTAGGCCATTTTCTTTAGGAGGAGTATCCCTACTTTTAGACAGATCGAAAAACTCGCATTATTGCCTATTTTTCGATCGGTCTAAAAGTTTTATATGTTTTTTATTAATTACTGTCTGGAATTTTGACTTTGTTAATATCTGCTTGACTTCACGTCAGTCGCATAGGGTTAAGTTCATATTTTTTTTATTATTTTTTTAATTTCAATACAAATAGATATGAAATATCAGGTGATTAACATATACAAATTTTGGGACTTAAAATATCAGGTATTTTTTTAAAAGCTTTTAGATTTCATTTAAATAAACAAATTCATTCTTCAGTATTAGCCTGTGTGTCAACCATTGCGGGCTTGTGTCTATAGACATGAACCTAAAAGCAGCACCTACAAAAAATAGTCTAAAGCCGGTAAATCGTATAATTTAGGCGAAAAATTGCATAAATCAAACGTAAAATAAATTTTTTACTGGGCTCGCCTCTAAATCGGGATATTGCTTCGAGTGCTTTGTGGCATGTGGCAATGTTTTTTAAACCAAGTCCTGTAATGCGATTCACTAACTTTTAAAACTTTCAAAAGGTTTTACCATTATCAACACATTTTGATGTTTGCACTAACCACTGTTTGATTCGGTAACTTATTTTTAGCCACGGTAAAGTTATGTGGCAACTTTGTCAAAATAAGAGAAAAGCACAAAGAAGAATAGAAAAAAAACAAACCAAAAAACTGACAGTAGCGATCAACATTTCTCGCCTTTGAAAAAGTAGGGTCGAATTGTGCCAGTTCATGCCTACATTTTAACATAAATAATCTTCGTCGCTGAATGCAATTTTCCGATAAATAACTCCGATAAAACTTTAAGAACAGTAACATTAACATATTTCACGAAAACAGATCAACTGCCAAAAACGAGGGTACCAAATAAGGTTGCTAAAAAATCACCTGATAATAATCCCCTTTTAAATTTGCAGCACAAAAAAAAAATCACACAATTTATTACAGAAATTAATTTTAAAAAGTCTTTTACATATTTCACATAATGAATATGCAAAAACAGACGAAGGTATGTGATCGTATTGTAGGGTACAAATGAAGCGCAACTGTGACTATGTATTGCGAATTAAGAATTTTCAATTTAAACACAACAATTGGCCGACCCAAGCACAGCATCATCATAATGTAACATAACATCAAGTACCAAACAATCGAGTACCAAAACTTCTAAAGCTTAAAACATTAATAAAAACATTAACAACATTAATGATTTTGTTCATTGTTTCGGTTTGTGAGAACTTCTAAGAAATCTTTGATGTGCTGCGATCATAAAATAAAATGAATCCTACCATCGACGAGATAACATACGAGTTTTTTTATACAATTTACTACATATTTAGTATAAGTACTTATTAATACTCATTGTTTATTTGCAACAATAGGGTCATAACTGAAAAACTTGTTTCGAGTAAATCAACAGACTTACGACTATAGTAATTCTTTGGCTTATTAACTAATTGCCATCTGCCTTTATCCAATAATTATGTGATAACAAATTTCCTTTCAATTTAAAAACCGAAATTTATAAAGTTTGCCTCGATTTTTGTGTTATGACCCTATTCTTGCAAATAAATTTCACATGGACTTACAATACCTACACAAATAAACATCACATTTAAATACAATTTATTTTATACCAGTGCTTACCCAAAAATTGTGAACGGGAAAAAAATATTTTTTATCCTAAATTTAAATGTATTTGATTATTTTTATATAATTATGTATGTATATTAGAGCGACTCACCAAAAAAAGTGCTCGATGTACCCTCCTTGGACTTTTCTAAGATGACATCTAAAATATTTCGGCTCCAGCTTTGACTTCTAGACCATTTTAAAAAAGGGTCTATTTGATTATGTTTTGTCAAATTGATAATCTGTTGCCTTACCAACATATACAAAATGGGTATCATAAGAAAGGCGTTTTTAAGGCGCGTCCAACTTTATATAAAATTTGTTTAAAGACCACCTTGTCCTTTTTTTAAGGACATTCTGCAAAAAATAACGGCTTTTGAATTTGTTTGGGGTAGTTTGTAATAAAAATGATAAATTAACATATTTGATTCTTTACTTGATTTAATTAAATACTGGTCTCAGCTTTATTTGAAATTCGCGCTAGTTTGCGTTTTGACAAAAATGCAATGGGATGGTAACCCTTCGCTTAAATAGGGTAATATAAGTATCAAATTTTTTCTTTTGCCGAGTATATCATCTTTGTATGCTAATGACTTAGATTTTTGCAACTTAGATGCATTTTACACGGTGCTCTGAAATAAATATATAAAAATGCAATTTCTTGGTAACTCTAATATGAAAGCGGATTTAATATTTTGATCATGTATAGATGAAAAAAGGACTAAAGAAATAAAAAGGAAATGATCCACATATATTTTGGCGGCAATTCGTTGCTGCAAGCAGTTGATATATTCCTCTAACGTTTTTAAAAATAGAAAAATTCATGGATTTTGTGAACCGATTTGACAATAAAATTTTCAAAAAAGTGTAAATACATTATTGTTAGCAAACTTTAAAAACATATTCAGTTTTTATTGCTGGGTGAAATCAATCTCAAGGGTACTGTTTTTTGCAGATTGTTTCTTTTTATCCGTTTTCTTCCTAAATGACAACAACATTGTTGATAGGAAAATTAAAATACTTTGAAGATATCATTTCTTTGGAATATATTAAAATTTTTTATTTAATTACACGGTGTTAAAAATGAGCAACTTTTGTAGAAAGTTGAAAGCGACCTAGTGGGAGTTATAGGCCTAGGTGAGGATATACGAAAACAATTTTCAAAAATTTCGAAACACGTGCAAAATTTCGAGATATTTGCAAAAACCTGTTATCGGGTAGGTCATAGTAATTTAGTACCTCCTACTCTAACATTTGAATTGCGATTTTAAACTTTTAAACAGTTTTGAATGGTCAAGGGATATTACAAGCTATCTATATGCATAAGGCTTATATTCTTACCCCTAATTTATAAACGAATAATAAAGCTATGTCAAGCTTATAATTCAAATTTTATATACAAAATTCCTATTATAAGAATTTGATAATTTTATAATTTGTTTATGAATTAGGGGGTAAGAAATTATCTAAGTTTTTATCAAAGTTTCGTTTTTTTTTAATTTTTTTTGTAATATGTAAAATTCAAAAGGAATTATTTTAACTTTTTCTATAAAAACCTATGTTTTATACAGATAGATAGATAGAAAAGATATTCTTTATTGACATCGGCTTACATTTACTTAACATTTTCCAAAGTTAAAATTTTTCTTTTAAAAATGTTTACATGCCGTATTATCATATTTGCTGTTAAAAAAATAAAATCGGATATCATACTGGCTGATCTGTGACTCGATAACTTGACTAACCTCATTAAAATTGTTTTTTTGCGTATCTTATATTCTTAAACGAGCAATAATTGTATGTTTTTATATATATATATATATATATATATATATATATATATATATATATATATATATATATATATATATATATATATATATATAAATTGACTATCTCGAAAACGGCTCTAACGATTTTGATAAAATTTGGACAGTGGGTATCTTTTTTGATGTATAGGTCGAAGAAGAAGGGACTTTTGGAACCTTTGCCTCTAAGAGGGTAAAAACGGGTAAAAAGAGGAAAAAATCGAAAACGCTATATCTCCTTAAGTAATAGGTATAAAAACACAATTTTAATCACGTTTTAAACAGCTATGAAAATAAACGGACAGGTGTTTGGTACTTTTTTGAAACTATGTCCGATAAGAGGTAAAAAAGGGTGAAAATAGTTTTTTGGTGCCTTTTTGACCCACTCTTATATTTTAAACTAAGGAATATAGAAAGAAACTTTGCACTGCAATCAATAGATGTGAAAGAAACTTTAAACACGTATTTGGTGCTTTTTTGGTTTTGGGGCCAAAATGGGTAAAAAAGGGATAAAATGATAACTTAACATCTCAAAAAGTAATATGAATAGAAACATTATGTTAACTGCGTTTTAATAAAATGTACCGAATTCAATTGGTACCACAGAAGTACCAAATATGCATATGGAACTTTTTTGAAATTAGGGGATAAAAAGAGGAAAAAATTAGTAATGTTATACCTTTTAAACAAATGAATGTTTGTCTGTATGTATGTTCTTTATAGAATAGTAAACGGTGCATTTGATCATGTTATGCTCTTTAGCGAAGATGTTGCGGATAAGCCGGCGAAGGTTTTAAAGTTGATAAGACTAATTTCCGATAGATGGCGTCACTGAAAATTACTAAACATTAATTAAATCGTAAACTGTACATTTGATCATGCTACAATCTTTAGCGAAGTTGTTGCACATGAGCCGACGAATATTTGAAATTTACTCAAAGTCAATTTAATCGTAAGCTGTACATTTAATCATGCTATAATCTTGATAAGCAAAGTTGTTACGCATAAGCAAACGAAGGTTTCTTAGTTGGTATGAACAACTTCAGGTGGCGCCACTGAAATCTACTTAAAATGAAATAAATCATAAACTGTGCATTTGATCAGACTATAATCTTTAGCAAAGTTGTTGCTCATGAGTCGACGGAGTTTTCTGTTGGTATGACCAATTTCCAAAATTATTAAAATGAGTTAAACTGTAAACTATGCAAACTATGTGTTGGTCGGACAAAATAAATAAAATAATTCAAAATTAACTTTATAAAATAAAATATATAAAAACTTTAAAATTTGCCTCAAAATGCTTATCATAAAGCTCCGAGCAAGGCTCGGTCAACTAGGTACTAACTCTTAAACTTGTACGTATTTCTGAATTTTTTTTGCACGATTTGTCATGTACTTAATAAGCCCTACAATCCAAACTAGGTCGTTTCCCGAGTTTTAGTGTATCAGAGTGTTATCCTTCAAAGTATTAATCTATTATTCAGTTTATTTGACGGTGTCCATCAAGCTTTAAGCACCCTCTTTTACTATATTATCCAAATTTAGCTCCGATTTCATTTTTTGTACCCGCCTTGAAGAAATGGCAAGTATCTATCTAAAGCTTAAAATATACTACGGTAAAAAATAATGTAACTTTTAGCATAAAAACCTGATTTAATTCAAAAAGTCAAGGACTTGTGTACCCCAAGTCAGTTTAGTTAGTGCTGTAAAAGTATGTATACTTAAAGTAAGCCGATCAAAGTGCATGACACAATTTGTATGACAAAATATTGAAATTTTGCACAGAAATCTATTTCCTTATTTCTATTATCTCCCATAGGTCCAACCAATCGGAATTGAAAGTCACACATGTCATTGTATATAAATTGATAATTTTGTTGGAATCGGTCAATATATTTAACCATGCTTCCCATATAAATTCTTTCAAAAAAAAAAAAAAAAAACTCAAATACCCCCAAAATATATTAAAACATCATAAGTCTGAAGTTAAATAACTTTGTTTTATCATATGTTTTGTTTTAAGATATGCAAAATTTCAAGACAACAATATATGTGAACTAGGGTCAAACGTGGACCGATTGCCCAAAGTTTTAACTTAAAACTTTATGATAGTTTTTTTAACTTTTGGATTATCTAGTTAACTTTTAAAAATCGATGTTGTATGGTCAAATATGGACAACAAAAATTTGGTAATGTAAGCAAACATTACTTAAGCTGAATTTTATTTAAATACATTTAATTTGTGTCTTTGTTAGCCGAATCAATATCGGTAATATTGATTTATACCGGTTTTGACTTTACAAGTGATCCAAAAGCCAGATTCTCAGACCCACTCTGGTGTAGGGTATAAAAATCGAAAATATAAACAGTTTAATTTTTAAATTGTAATTTAAGGTTACATGTTACTTGTTCACAACAGTAGGAATAAATACATATATTCTCGATAGCCATCTTGGCATTGAATTTTCGGATTCTGTCTTCCTGAATACGACATGAGGCCTGGATTGTCGTTAATAATTTCAGTTTACTTTTGTCTTGTATCAAAATCTTTTGATATTTTTGTAAATAAAAAATTATTTACTTAACAAATTAAAAAACACTTTTAACGAATTTGTAAATTACACTTTTTGATGTAATGACACGAGAATGAATATTTTTATACACGGACATATTTATGTATATATTTTTAATTTACGATAAAAAAACTACTAATAATATAAACTAAACTAATTATAATAAATCAATACTGTCGTCAATTTTGTATACATGTGTATATGACATGTTACACATACTACATGTGTACGAGTATGTACAATATTATTACTTAAATGTAAAAATGTTTAGATATCAGTACTCGAAAATATTGTATATTATTGCCGCTGCATTTAATTTTTTCTTTAATTATTTATTTCATTTGAAAATGTAAAACTGAATATATATATAAACTTCATTCATACATACATATGTACATTAGGGTGATAACATTTTCAGTTTTTGCAAATGCCAAAACCTATCGTTGCTGAAAAATTATAACAAACATTAAGGAAAACTCCGCACCAAGAACAAGAGTTAAAATATACATATTCAAATTTCAGTTTAAAATGTCTCCAACTTATAACCACAATAACTTATGATCTATAAAAGATTTGCCAATTTTCAGCAAAATCGAAAGAAAGTTTTTTAAAAATTGATTTACCGAATACATTTTCTCTGTTTTTTGAGAAGATTTTTTGCCGAATATGATCTGAAGACTCGATTTGTATACTTAATATACTGTAGCCTATCATGTGATAAGAGGTAGAATTTTTGTTCCTTTTTTGAATACCTCTAATGTGCATACATGCATACACATTTTTTATTGTCTTTCATTTGGATATAATGATAATTTTTAATTAAAATTATATTCTTTATTTGAAAACTTACTGAAACGTTTTACACAACTACAACTGTAATAACGTCGTTTAACTGCAGCGTTTTACAAAAGTTATATATGTATGCATATGTACATACAAACATGTAAGTTTAGATATGTAAATATGTATCTAAATGTATAATCATAAATACATATTAATGCCGCTATATTTACATACACACATTACTATTTTTCCATTAAACATACAATTACACAGATACTAACAATACATACATATGTATAGATATCTCAAACTGTGGGTTAAATTACATTAAATATACAAACATATAAGTAAATTTTTAATAAAAAAAAACTGGGTGGAATTGTGCAGGTAGTAGCGGCAATATATGCGAAAACGCATTCATCATTTGCCACCGTGAAACGAACCGAAAATACATACAACAACAAAAGTAATATCAGCGAAGCACCAATACATCAGCCACAATCTAACAAATGTCAGAGAACTTTAATTTCCGACACTTTTTAAAGGAATGAAATCATAATTCACACATTCGAACTTAACACATTCGACCACTTATAATATAAATCTTATATTACTTATATTTTAACTTATTTAGCCACAGAATATTTAAATATTTTAGACTATTTTATTCACTTATTTGAACTTAAAATTATTAAAATGCTCGTAAATCTGGAAATAATAATGGTTACACCCTAAAACTACTTTATTATTTACTTAAATGGTTATATTTGACCTGTTAAGGTCAAAGACCGAACATATTTTAGAATTCCATGAGATTCGATCTTGTGCTCATATTCTCTAATTTCGTATATTAAGCTATTAAAGCTTTTCTCCTATCGGGTTTTTAACAGGGACGATCCAAAAGTACAGCGACATGGACAGCAGACGACGCCATATTTCTTGCTGCTCTTTTGACATTTATCTTCATAAAGGTTTGCCATTTTATGATGGAAAAATATACGAGCCAACAACAAGTCGAGATTATTAAAATTTAGTACCTAAACAACCTCAACGTAAAGAGCGCGAATCATCTTTCAGCGATGGGGCTCATTTCTGGCTGAATGACTTCGTTAATTAACATAATATGCGTTACTGGTCAGGCAGCTATCCACACGTACTTCATGAGTTATCATTGCATCCCGAAAAAATTACGGTTTGCGGCGGTTTATAGGCCGGCTGCGTCATTTGGCGGTACTTCTTCCGTGATGATCAAGACCTGTACTTTACTATGAATGGGAATCGCTACCGTTCAATGATAACCGAATATTTTTGGCCTCAATTGCCTTGGAGGACATGTGGTTCCAACAGGACGGCGTCACAAGCCACATAGCGAATGTCACAATCCCGACTTTTCAGTTTCACCTTCAAACTCTTTTTCCGTAACTTAAGCTCTCAGTGTTCCTCTTATTATGGCGTGTTGGCCATAATAAACAATCACGAAAGGGCTCTTAACTTAAAAGATTATCGACTACATTAGTACCTGATAAAAATTAAAGAGAGCAAAGTTTTGACTGTTTTGTGTACAAACTTTCAAGTTTCGCCTTTAAACTCTTTAACCATATTGAGCGGGTTGGCCCTTGATACCAATTACAATGGAGCTTCTGTTGTTATTTCGATTACATTGAGCTCCAGTTTGATCTTTAAAATCTCTATTCATATCTGCCCTCAATGATCTTGGTAGAGCGGGTTGGACCTTCATGCCAATCATAACAGGGCTTAAAACTAGAAGAGAGAGAAGAAGATTCAACTGATTTGGGAGTGGTTTGGCCCAACTTTCCAGTTCACTTCACTCCGTTATTCCATAAAGTTAGGGTTGGCCATTCATACCAATCGCAACATAAAAATAAAAGAAATATTCATATAATTAAGTTTAAAAGTACATTTTCTGAGCACTTTAATATCAGTTCCAAAAGGACTATCAATTTTATAATATTTTCCGAACGCTTACAAAATTTAAAAAACTTCCTTCCATAGGACTGCTTCTCTAAGTATTAAATAATTTTTAAAATTGAAACATATTAGACTACAATGGCGTAGGAAAGCTTTAGTCTGAATTAACCAAATTTGTACTTTAGTTTTTCCAACATTTAGGAAATTCTCAAATGTTTATTTGTTACCACTGTAAGACACTTTAACAGCTCTGCATTGAATTTAATTTACTGCTGAATGCGATATGAAACATGACACCTACAGGTAGAAAACAAAAAATATTAAATTAACAAAACAACAACATTTACAACAAACTACTCGCATGCACTCAGTCACCATAAATGAAAAATAATAACAAAAACAAAAATAAGAACGAAAACACTCGTAATACAAAAGAATAAATGTTAAAATGTCCGTATGTCTGCGGCTGAGTGTTTTTCTTCAAACAAGAATACATTCATACATTCATATTTTAAACTGGAAAATGACATTAAATTGTAATTACTTTTTTTTGTGTATTACTGGAAGTTTTTTGTTTATTGATAAAAATATAATTTAGCTTAATGAGTTTTGCTTTTTTATTGCTCGCGTTGAAAATTGTTTCAAATAAATTTTAAAATTTCAGAATAACTACATACACACATACATACGTACATACTCTACACGAAAATTAATTATTTTAATTGTAAATGTAAAGCGATCAACCTTATTTTACCGTTTGTTTTAATAATATTTTATTTTGTAACAAAGGTTTTTTGTTTAATTTAGAATTATCATATTTGAGAAATTTGTAAATCCGTGATAAGAAGGATAACTGTTGTAGTTGTCATGTACTATTTTTATTAAACTCTCCACGTTTAGAGCAATAACGTCTGGTTGAAATTCATAGAAAAGACATTCTCGTACATTCATCGTTTTTTTTTACTAAGGTTAAATATGAACCAAAAACGATCAATGATCATATTTTTTTTTTAATAAAAAACACTTAATCTTGCCAAAAACTATTAATTTCATGCTTTTTATACCCACCATCAAAAAGAATGGGGGGTATATTGAGATTGTCATTCCGTTTGTAATTTCCTTAATATTGGCCCAAAAATCAAAAACGATATATATTCTGAATCCTTATGAAATTCTAAGACGATTGAGCGATGTCCGTCTGTCTGTCTGTCTGTCCGTCTGTCTGTCTGTCTGTCTGTTGAAATCACGATAACGCCTAAACGAAAGGAGCTAGCTCAATGAAACTTAGTACAAACATTCTTCATCACTGAGAAAATTTTGGTATTGAAATTGGGCAAAATCGGTTAACATTTGACCATAGCTCCCGTATAACCTCGCCTATGCTAATCGCTTATTTGCTAATAAATGACAAACTATAATAGCTATGATGATAAAATTTGGTATATAGAAGTTTTGCATAAGCCCTAGGCATCGTGTAAAATTTCATCAAAATCGGTTGACATTTAGTCATAGCTCCCATACAAAAAACATACGGAAACAGCCAAAATTTCACCTAAAATACACTTAAATGCCAATAAATCTAAAACTATAACAGATATAACCACTAAATTTAGCACGAGGAAGTCTTATGTCAATTCCAACCAGTGTGGAAAATTTTGTCACAATCGGTCACCATTTGACCATAGCTCCCATATAAAAAACTTACGGAAACACAAAAATACAAAAAGAAAAGGGGGTTTATGTCCGTCTGTCCGTCAGATAAAAGCTCGATAGCGCCTTAACGAAAAGGGCTACAGTAACAAAATTTTACAAAAGGAAGTCTTATATGAATGCCAGCCAGTGTGCAAAATTTTGTTACAATCGGCTACTATTTGACCATAGCTCCCATGTAAAAAACTTACAGAAACGCAAAAATACAATAAGAAAACACGGTCTGTGTCCGTCTTTCCGTCAGAGAAAAGCGCGATAGCTCCTTAAATACAAAAGCTAGAGAGAAAAAATTTAACAATAATATTTTCGATATATTATAGAATCTGTGTGCTAAAAATGGGTAAAATCGGTTCACATTTAGTAAGAGCTCCCATATAACCCTGCCTCGGGAATCACATTTATGCTAACAAATTTAATAAAATTCTCAAAATCTATGACTACTACATTAAGAACAGAGAAGTTTTATGCAACTTTCAGTTAGTATGTCAAATTTTATTGGAATCGGTCCACTTTTGACCATAGCTTTCATATAAAAACCGCTCCCGGTAACCACTAAAATGCCAAAAACGCCAGTTAAAAGCTATTAAATTATAAACTATGTCAGCTATGGTCACTAAATTTTGCACAAATAAACTTTATATTAATACCAGCCAGTATGTAAAATTTTGTAAATATCGGTCAACATTTGGCTATAGTTCTTATATATATAACATCCCCTTTTTATACCCACCATCAAAAAGAATGGGGGGTATATTGAGATTGTCATTCCGTTTGTAATTTCCTTAATATTGGCCCAAAAATCAAAAACGATATATATTCTGAATCCTTATGAAATTCTAAGACGATTGAGCGATGTCCGTCTGTCTGTCCGTCTGTCTGTCTGTCTGTCTGTTGAAATCACGATAACGCCTAAACGAAAGGAGCTAGCTCAATGAAACTTAGCAAAAACATTCTTAAATTAAAACATACGCTACAATACATAGCCACCATGATGGGATTGTAATCGGTATTTAATAGATTTGTTGTAAAAATTTAGTCTTGATATTATAATGTACTTATTCAATATTATTAATTTGTATATCAATTTATTTTTAAATAATTTATATTTTAAAATAATTTTATTAAGTTATATATTAAGTACATCATATGTAATTTTCTTAAGTTTGGAAGTATTACGGTATTATATATTATGTATATTATACTGATAAGATTTTTATATTTATATTATATTATAGCAACATATATTTAATATATATATTACTTATAGTGTAATCGTATAATATTATATAATATATATTAAGTATATAATATATATTAAGTATATATTAAATATAGTATAATAAATGTCTTTGTGAATAATTTAAGAAGTAAATATTATAGTATCATAAACGTAGAAATATTTATTTTACATATAGTAAAAGATTTTTCATATAAACTATGTATATTCGGAATTTTAAATAAATTATAAAAATTTTGAAAATTAAAACCAAATTCTTTTTTTTATTTCGTGTAGGAAAAAATATTAACTTATTTTACATGTTGATGGTGGGTATATAAAATTCGGCATAGCCGAATATACTTTTACTTGTTTTTATTAAAATTCACTAATTATTACTAGATATTTCGTAATATCGCTGCGAAAATTTTAAGGAAATCGAAATTTTGACTTTTGACCCCGGTAAAGAAAGGGTTAATCATGGGCGATTAAAAAACAAAACCTTTCAGCATAGGCTTTTCATAAACTAAGCAATAATATAAATTATTTTTTTTTTTTTTTAAATTTTATACAAGTAAAATTTACCGAGCATTAACTGGAATTTGACTCAAAAATTTTAATTTTCTCGAAATTCTTAAATTTTAAGTCGCATGTACGAAACTGTTCAAGATATCGACCTAATTTTTTTGCGTTTTATTCTCCCATTTGTCTGTTTTAACACACTGGAGAGTAAATTCTAAATTAGTAATATTTATTAAACAAAATTTTCGAAAAATTAAAAATTGATTTTTGAAACCGACCTGACAAATGTACCATTTTCCAATATGGAAAAAACTAAGTAAATTCGGTTTATTTAAGCAAAACTATTCAATACTAACGAGTCATTTAATGATAAATTATGTCTAATTTTCAAATTTCTTTATTTACAACATACAATTTTTGGTGCATATCTTTAGGCGTGTTTTTAAGGACATGCATTTTCAGGGGAAAATGGAATGACTCCAAAATTACTTCATGGATATTTGTTTTTTAAATACTATTTCTTTTTAATTTCGGTTATCGGTTTATATTTACGAAATATTTATCTGAGATTTTGATGCCGTTCGATAGAGAATGAGACCAACATTTATTTTTCTACAACCTGAGTTTCGAAGTATATAAAATGGTTTAATTAGAAAAACTGCTTTATCCACTCATAGAAATATTTTTGTAAGAAAAATTGCTGAATCCATAACATTGATATTTATTGTTACTAACCCCTATTAAACGGATTTTGACGAAATTTGTAACATAAGTAGAAGAGAAGCTAGGTTTTTAGAGCCATGTTTAAGGATGTTTCTCGGTAGCACAGTGGGCTCTACAGTGGACCAAAGTTGCCCACCTCGGGTATGTAAAACCTTTGAGTCCGTAAAAATGCTTATTGTACCACAGTTTGAGAGATATTTTATTCTTTGAAATTTTTTTGCGTTTTTTTGGTATGGCTAAGACGGAAATTTATAAATGAACTAGAAGAAAAAACATTTTATAACACAAAAAAAAGTCTTCAAAGTTTGTGTATCGAAGAAATCGTTTCTATATTTTTGAAAAAACTTAATTTTTTTTTAACAGATTAAAAAAGATTATGCTTCAGGAATGAGTATAAACAATATTTTTTAAAAAATATGACATGCACAATACAACCATCGGTGGTCGAAAATCAGAAATTTTTAGACAAAATTTAAGTTTTTTGTGTCTGTAAAAAATTTAAATATGGATTTCAAAACTTTTAAATTTAATTGTATTAAGTATAATGTTTTTTAGGTCTGTGCAAAAATCTAATAGGTCCCAGCTATTAATGGGGTCACGCGGCCCATTTTTCTAAAAAAAACTTAAATTTTCGAATAGCGTACACTTCTGTTTTCACAAATGTTAATTAAAATTTTGTAATTCTTTCTGAAATTTATACTTCTGAATTTCTAATAATTAGTCTATAGTGTGTCCAAAAATGGTTATAATACCTTGTTCAGTTTTAGAGATTTTTGCGAAAAAATCACAAAGTTATGTTAAAAATTACATAAATTTATTACTAAAAGATGTACTTTTCTGTATTCAAAAATGTTCATTAAAATTTCAGAACTCGTTCTAAAATTTATATTTCTAAATTTATAATTTATTGGTATATACTGTATTCAAAAATAATCATAATACCTTGTTAAGTTTTAGAGATATTTGCAAAAATAACAAAAAAAAATTATGTTAATTTATTGTTGTTGCACTCTTTTGACAAAAGTCTTAAATCAATTGATGTAAAGAGTCGGCAACAAAATTACCACATATTGAATAAATGCATAGTAATTGTTTCAATAAAAAAATCTTCTAGTAATGGATTCACGATTCATTTAAATCCCTTTTATGGAGTTAAATCTAATCTCGTCAACTTATATTTTATCTTAAAAAAACAAAAAAAATATAAGTATCGTATTGAAATAAAAAATAGCTAAGCTCTATCATTTACATATAACGATCTTGAGCTGGTAATAAAATTGAAAAAAATAAAAAATGGAACTAACAGGTGGCAAAAATGTTGTTCCTTGATTGAAAACATTTACACTAGATTTGGTATGGCATTCTTACATTTAGCTTGAGGACAAATCACACAAACACACATTAATATCCGGTTAAAGGATGTCGTTTAAATATACATATAAATAAAACTAAGATACTAATGGATTTAAAATCGATTAAGTAGAAAATTGATTACTTCTTAAATTTTATGGTTAATGAACTTTTAATTAAAATTGTGTGCGTATTTTAGCAAGATATACTTATATACATATGTGTGTGTATATAAATACGTATTTATCTCATCATCTACATACTTATAGTAGACATTTAAACCTAGAGGTCATAACATATTTTAATGGGTTAAGTTCCCAATTAAAAGTGTATATCCACAAACACTGCCCTGGAGGCTGGTATTTAAGTATACATGTATGTATGTATGTATGTAGATAATATTATTCGAGTTTAACAAATAATATTGTTAGAATAGAAACACAACTAAATTCGATTTTGACAATTCATTTATCATATTTTCATTCATAATTTAGCCAATTGAAGAGAAATATATGAATGATTAAATATCTAAATGAAAATAAAGTAACATTTAACCATACAAAATGTTTAATGAATGAAATTTGTTGTTTTCCACAAAAAAATATGCGAAAGACATAACTGATCTTCTAAATGTTTTGTTTTTAATAATCGATCATTAATGCGATCATATTAATGAATGAAACCAAACCAAAAAAATAAAGAAACATCAAAATTTTAAAAATATCAGACAACATAAGAAAAAGTTCAATAAACTGCAAATGGTTCTAGTTTATGGAAAAATTCAAATCCCTAAGAACAGGAATTATTTTTTCTTAATTATCGTTATTAGAATAAGTTTAAATTTGAATAAAAAAGTTTCTGTTTATACTAATATGTAATACCCTTATGTTAGGTCTATATTTTGGTTATGTTAAAAAACAGCAAAACACCAACTCTAATCGATACTATCGGGTGAGATTTAAAAAGTTTCCGGATTTGATTAAAACAAGTAAGACAGTGCTATAGTCGGTCAAGCCCAACCATACGATACCCTTCAACACTAAGGTCAAAGATGTTCTTTTTCCTGTATAAAGACAAATATTTGCTAAATTTTGCCTTCATACAAACATTTTTCAAAACTTATTTACATATGTAAGCTGTTTCCATCATTTGGACTTATATGAGGACCGATTATCTTTAAAGTTTGCAAACTGTTTACAGTTTTTAAATATTATGTATGCAAAAAATTAACTCAAAATTCTCATTATCTTCAGATTTACGAGCGTTTTACTAATTTTTGTCTCATTTAGTGCGTTTTGACAGAAGAGTTTGTATGGGAGCTATGGTCAAATGTGGACCGATTTCGACGTAGAGTAATTTTGGTTTACATAAACAGTATATGTATTAATATCAATTCCGGGAAGTGGGACCTATGGGAGGTATCATAAATAATAGACCGATTTTGATGAATTTCAATAGCCATGGTCTCACTATATACTAAAAAAATTATCTGCGCTAAATTTCATCAAATTATCTTTAGAATTGCGACCTGTAGTTTTATTACATGGTTTACATGGGGGTCCAGCCAATCGTCCAGTCAGACGGACGGACGGACTAACATCGCTAAATCGACTCAGAAAATGATTCTAAGTCTATTAGTATACTAAAAGGTAGGACTCAGATAAATATTTCTTTGCGTTACATACATATTGAACGTTTAATGTCGTATGGTGGGGAAGGGAATACAAATATATACAATATAGATAAATGTATGAAATCTTAAGTTAATAGAGCTATTGGATTGTCTCAGAAGTAATTGCGGATCCAACAATTACTTCTTTTGACATTAATTAGCCGTTACTTTGAGCTTTCTTTAATTCGCGCTATTTTGCCAAGAAACCATGGCGTTTTTTTAATATTGTGCCCAAAAATGAGCATTTTCGTCATATTTAACTTTGTTATTTCCTTAAAATATGGTGAGGAATTAAAAAAGCTTAATATTTAAGTATCACATGAATTAAAGAAATTTATTTAATCAAAAGAAAAATTATTCGTACCTAATCCCAGTCTATTACATTTATTTATTAATGTAATAGACGTAAACTAATGGCCGGCAGTGTATGTATGTACATTAGGGGTATAACCAATTTTTTGCGAAAATTATCTTTTCTAAGTTTTCTCGCAAAATTTACGAACTTGCTTTAACAAAAGTATTATTTTACATAATTTAAAATTAAATTATTATTAAAATTATCTATTTTAACGAGGCATTTCCTCGTTAAAATAGATTAAACATCCATTTTAGTTTAAGAAAAAATCTCCTATCATCTCGAAATATTAATAAAATTTCATATTTGAACTATTTTTGTTTTTATAAACATATTAATTATTTTCCTTAAACAAAAAGGAAAAATTTCAAAACTGAACTTTTTTTGACCGTAGCGAAAAAATAAATATAATTTTGAAAAATTGTCAAAAAGTTATATCCCTAATGTACATATAATATTTCAATTTCAATTTTCTGCTCATGGTTAGAATTTTTAATTTTGAAAAGTGTAAGAATAAATTCCTCAATGGTCTGATTATTGATATAGTTATCCGCTTAACTGCAACAAGAACAATCGTAAAAAAGTGTGATCGATTTTAAGCAAAAAGGCACGTTTTTAATTTTATTTCTGATTTCCTTAACATCTACAATAGCTGGCGTAGAAAAAAAAGTAAAGAACGCGAAATGATCTTGTACAGAACACAAACATTAAATAACAACAAACAAAATTTGTAAACGTCATGTTATCCCAGCATGTGACACACTTTGTTGGCATTTATAGCGAGAGCGATTCAAACTACAAACAGCTACGAAAAAAAAAATCACGGGGTCTGCTGCAAATATTGAAATACTTAGGCCACAAAACACAATAAAGATTTTTGTTGTCATATCGTTCAATCGATCGTTTTAGTATTGATCATTGATCGCTTTACTCTTAACATTCGCATGTCGTAAATTCAAACTTGTCTTACACTCAAAAAATGTTTATTGACATTTTTAGAAA
This sequence comes from Stomorhina lunata, assembly GCA_933228675.1. Classification (NCBI taxonomy): domain Eukaryota; kingdom Metazoa; phylum Arthropoda; class Insecta; order Diptera; family Rhiniidae; genus Stomorhina; species Stomorhina lunata. The sequence continues at coordinate 70,538,961 of OW121744.1, forward strand.
CTTAATATTTCTCACTTTTGTTTGGCACTTTTTTAAAGTTGGGCCGAATAGGGGATAAATACGGTAAAAATAATTTATAAAATCTTACTATTGGGAGATGCACATTAGGTAAGGTATGCAGCCGATGATAAGTTAACGTCACTTGGGTCCCTGAAGTAGTCCCTTTGTTGTACTTGCATGAGATAGACTGAAAAAGAAAAACACAAAGTACTTTATTCCAGACCATCAGTAAGAGTCTTATTCAAGCCTGAAGTCTTGATAAATGAGTCTATTTTACGAATGTCAATACTTGTCAGATCAGATAAATCATGCAGAAAAAGTACTCCTTAGATTTAGACCCCTCAAAATAGAAAGAGCTGGGCAGTGGCAGAGAAGATGAGTTACTGCCTCCTCCTCCTCTTCGATGTTGTGACACCTACGAGAGTAGTCATAGTGTTAAAGGTTAAGTCTTCTGGCATGCAACCCAAAAACACAAAGTTCGATATTGCAATATCTGACCATCTCATTAAGAGATGCCCGGCATTCACGAGTAAGAACAGATGTCGTATGGACATTATATAGGGATTTTATGGCAATCTGACTTGCGATACAAACTAATATCCCTGTCGTATATTCTGTGGTATCTTAACCATTTGAGTGCTTTGTATATGGTCGATATTTCGGATTGAATGATACTACAAAGATCAGGAAGCCTAAAGGAAATTTCCTTCCCTAATAACGGGATGAAGAAACCTTTCGGACTTTTCATTGACTTGGATCCATCCGTGTACACCTCCAGACATCCGTCATCGAGGGGTCTACAGAGATTGTCACAGTAGAGGATTTATCAATGAAAGGGGTGTATATGCAGTAGCCGATGTTGTCAGGGAAATTAGTAATTTTATCAGGAATAGTGGAGTGTCCTATTTGAGAGTAGGACCAGGTTCAAATAGTGCTTAGTCGGACAGCCGAGTTAAGTGCAATTAGTTCTGGGAGCCAGATAAGCATGACAAAGAGATGATTTAGTTGTTAAGGCACCGGTAATCATTAAAGCGGATGATATTAGAATCCCGTTGGTTTGACTTGGTGAGTAAAGGCCACTAAACCAACGCACCATACATTTATATAGCATTGACAACCACATCAAAGAGCCAGGCAGTGTTGGTAGGATTAAGTCCCCAAGATTTGCCTATGGGCCCCTCTACATGAGTCTACATTACGAATTAATTATTACCTTTTTTTCAGAATAATATACTATAAAATAAATTATGAGACTCAGAAGGTAATTGTGAGTTATGTGTTATAATAAAGAAGATGTCTTATCTTACCCATTACTTTATACATTACTTGAAAGTCTAAATTTTGGCTTGGTATACGATAAAGACTTCAACTAACTTTTATCCTTGAGTGTTACTTATTAAAAAAAATCATATGTATATATTTATGTAACTATGTACGACTACCATTCATTTAATAGTGAATTACTCTATTTGGTGGGACTGAGCTTCGCTCCAGTATTTGAAAATTGCTGGTGCTTAAATAGTGTTTGTGGTGCCACGTATAATGACTTTGATCGAAAGTGAGTGAGTGAGCTTCGACAATAGTACAAGTCGTAAAAGAAATGAAGACGAAATAAATGTTGGTCATAATATTTTTACTTGTTACAACAAATGTTGCAAATTAATTTCCCTTATTTTATTTATGTATAACTAAACTCCTCAATGGTTGCACACACCAACCACATTTATTGCTTTCAATATTTATGCTTATAGTTACATATTTCTTTTCATATTATTATTATTATTATTTTGTTTTTTTTTCTTTTCAGTCACATGATGATCATTCCGATGATGAAATGCGTGACTGTGATTCAGTTGATGGTGATCACATTTCTAGAGTAGGATCGCGCTTAAACACATCTATGACTAGTAATGGAGTTGGTACTGCCGGAGATATGAACGGGCCAGATCATAATAATGACATGGGCATGAGGTGAGTATACAATATTTTAGAAGTAGTGAATTCAATTGTCTTCATTTTAAAATCCATTGATTATATGATTTGTATTTTTGACAAGTCGAATAATTAAAATCGTTTTACTTTAAAGCACTTCTATGAGCAAAGGCTTTGAAAAAAAGATCACTAAATATTTCACTAGAAACGAAAGCACTTGCGCATTTTTTAAAGTACAACTTTCCAAAAGACTTTCAATTATATAGAAATATTACAAGATTTCTTTTTAGAGAATACACGCAGTTATTGTTTCCATGAAAGTCCTTTTATATTCATAGGGTATACAAAATTATTTTTTATATATATATATATACTTAATAGAGTGTTAAATAGTATCTCTTGTTTTCAGCAGCCATCATCACCAATTTCCATCGAACCACCCTTTAAATGCCTTAGGAAGTTTTATGGGTATTAGCGGTTTACATGGTATTCCCAATTTACAGCACAATGATGTATTGGAGAAACTTAAAATGCAAGTTCGTGATATGAAAGTGGGTTTAATGGTAAGTTTTATTATAGTAAATTTCGTTGTTTATACCCTACACCATCATAGAGTTGGAGAGCACAGAAGTGTTTGGCACTTTCTGAGTCGATTTTATTTTTGTTAGAATATATCAACTTTTGTTAATATCTTTTAAAATATATTTTTGCAACAAGAACAAAGCCTTTTAAAAATAAACAAAATTGTTAAAATCGTTACAAATTGGGTTTTATTCTCGGAATTAAGATTTTTGTCACAAACTTCAGTATATTTTTATGATATAATGAATAAATATTGCTTATATAAACAAAAAAAAACTGTACCAAATTTTGTTGAAATCTGTATACAGCCCTTTCTGACAAAAGCCACTTAAATGCATTGAAATTCACAAAGAAAATGCTCCTAAATCTGAAGATAATAACAATTTCATGTTTATTAATTGTAATCATAATATTTGACCCTATGACAAAATTGGCTTATATAAAAAAATTTACATTTTTACTTTATTTTTTAATCAATAGATCAGCCTTTTCAAAATTAATACTAAATTCAAAATTTGCATTAACGAAAAAAACTCGTCAAAAAACAAATTATTGTGAATAAGTTCGTCTAACTGTCATAGGTGAAAAAGTATATGAGTTTTTAGTGTCAACTTAATTGTCGTTTTCAATTTTGCATAAGAGTTCTGTTAAATACATGCTCTTAAATAGTAATACTGTGTACTGGCGAAGTCCGTAGCTGGACAGAAAATGCAGCAATCACATAGTTTTTTCAGTAATTCTACTAATTATTTATCTTAGTTCCATATGGAAGAGCAAACTTCAACCCATTCAAGGAAAAACTAATTTTTATTCAAAATATCTTCATTGGTGTTAGTCGTCAATGCTTACGAGCAAAACATAAGAAAGTGTGGTTGCTTTCCACTTGTTTTTATACAATAAACCAAAACAAAAAAAAAAAAAAAAAAAACAAGTCAAGCCCGACTATATAATACCCTTCACTACTAAGGTCAAATATGGACCAACAATTAAACAAGTTTTCCTTAAATCTTAGAGACATACATACATACATATACTATGTGATATTGTTTCAAAATTTCGAGATTTATATCTTTGGGCTAAGGGCCTGATATGGGAGCAAGGGTCAATTGTGGACCGATTGTTACCGAATTTTGATTATTGGTTTATATTTACAAAATATTTATCTGTACAAAGTTTAAGTAATCAAATGCATTTATTTTTAGAGTTATTAACGTTTTTGTGCTTCTGTGTGTATATAAATGTCTTTTGAGAATGTGTCTTGTATGGGAGGTATGGTCAAATATGGGCCGATTTCTAAAAAAATAGGAACTCTGTTTATGGTTATGATAAGCAATATTTGTGCTGAGTATTATTAAAATACAATTAAATTTGTGGCTGTAAAGGACTAGAAACTCTATTCCGGGAAGGCATCCCAATGGGAGGTACCCGAAATAGTAATCCGATTTCGGCCAAAAAGTATAGGGATCGTCCTTGGACCAAAACAAAATATCTTTAAAGTTACGACCTGTAGAGTGATAACAAGCTAACATGGATAACCGGCCAGCCAGCCAGCCAGTCGGACGGACATCGTTAAAACAACTCAGGGAGTGATTCTAAGTTGATTGGTATACTAAAAGGTAGGTCTTAGGCCAATATTTCTATGCGTTACAAACATCAGCACAAACCCAATAAACCCTTTCCACCTATGGTGGTGAAGGGTATAATAAAGTAGAAGTTGTTTGTGTATTTCGTATTGCTGGTGCTGGGCGCTGTATGTGAACATTGGAACACACATTATATAGCTAAGCGCTTTTACGCAAACAAACAAGTACCTGGCACATAGGGCTTGGGCACCCTTAATTTAGGTCTTGACCGTTATTGTTGCATATATATTAATACATATTAAGTTTTTTCAATACATATGTATATTAGAGCGTCTCGACTTATATGGAAGAAAAAAAGTTCGCCGTACACCACCAAATATAAAGTATTGTTGTAAGACAGTTTCGAAATTTTTTTTTTATTGTTTTTGCCGCACATTGGGGTCGCCAAAACACATTTGTTGTTATATCTTCGGCATTTATAGTCGAATCGATGTTTTTGCATCAAGGAGGCCAATATTTTGTTTTAATAGTCATTGGTCTCAGATATCCAGGTGTAATATTTATTCATCAGACCTCAGTTCCTACCACCCAATTGGACCACTTTAATATCACTTTAAAAAACGATATACTTTTACTAAGGAAACTTCCTTCGATAATTCTAACCGAACTATTAAAAAGAAGCAATTTTTGTTTTTGCCGCACATTGGGTCCGCAAAATACATTTTTCGTTATATCTTCGGACGACATTCAATAAATCCTTTGTCGGCCCATAAAAAATAACGCCTAATTTTTCCACCCTGAAAATATTTTGTTGTTGATGATAACAGACCAAGATCGGCTAGTATGTTCAGACGGTTATACAAAGACTCTATCAGCCAGAAATGAAGCAACGGTAGGCATTTGTGAAATTTTCTTCCCACAATTTTAGAATTTTAACAACTTCGAGAGTGACTCATATTTCGATATGATTAATTGGAAAAAAATTTAATTGACTGAGCCGCCATTCTTGCAGTTCTATATGCAAGAACAGCTAGAATCATTATAGTTTCCTAAAGAAATAATCGAAACATAAGGAAAATTCTTTCTTTTGATAGTTTTATTTGCTAAACTTGATTTTTTTACACCTTATCTATGCCATTCACAAAACACCGAGCGTTTTGTTCATATAGCACATGAATCTGCAATGGCTGTCACCGATGAGCAACGCATGGTCCACATTTTTTCTAAACACGAGAGTCGTCAAAAATATTACAAAATTAAATCGTTCCAGTGCAAACTTCTTAAATACATTTTTTTTAATTTTACATTAATTTTTTAACTCTTATTGTATGAGTTGAGGTATCATATGTAAGTACTAGAATAATGTACTTGAAGTCAATGATTATTAAAACATTGGCCTTCTGTAGACAAAAGCATCGATATATAACACTTAAAGATCCAACTGTAAATGGTGAAGATATAACGAAAAATGTATTTTGGCGACCCCAATGTGCGGCAAAAACAAACATTTCTTGTTTGTAATGGTTCGGTTAGAGTTATTGAAAAACTTCCTTAGTACAAGTTTAATGATTTTTTGAGAGCTTTAATTTTCTGATATAAGGAAGGTTCATTAGGGTTAGAAACTGAGGTCTAATTGATAAATACTAGAATCTGATATCTGAGACCAATGACTATTGAAGAAAAATATATCACACTTTAAGATCCGACTGTAAATGCCGAAGATATAATGAGAAATGTATTTTGGCGACCCCAATGTGCATCGAAAAAAAAAAATAAAAAAAAATTTCAGAACTGTCTCTAGGCGAACTAATGTATATGAAATCATTTTGAATTTTTCTTTTTTTTTGCAGGATCAAGATTATGTCGCAGCTCATGCGGCAGCATTTGGATCGAACGTATTGCCAAATCCTATGAATACAGCGTTTACATTACCTCCCACAACAATGGCATCATTTACACATGCCGCACAGACTTTAGCTGCTCAGGCTGGTAACAATATTAATTCACATTTAAACGCGAATACTTCATCCTCTTCACTGGGCGGAGGTCCATCAGTGGCCAATGGAAGTCATAACAGTTTCTCATTTACCTCTCCAACAGCGCCCAGCACAAAAGATGGTAAGTATTTGACATAAATCCTTTATTTGACAAGAAATGCAAGGTGGGAAATTTTGAGAAAGTAAGAAATTAAATTGGACTTCGAATCAAGAAATGACAAGAATTGAGCTGTCATCCTTTGATATTTATTACTTTGATAAAACAAATTTTAAGCACGTTACACTTTTTAACAAAGAATTAAGAGTTTAGAAATGAGGCCCATTTTCAATTAGGCGGTTAAACAGACCGTATGGTGCGATTTTTCGAAAGTGTGCATGGAATCGCCGTCACCATAAATACTCTAAGCTACTATACCATGATCACAGATTTTTTGCTAATGTTGACACTTGAGATTTAAGCAAGATGTCGCATTATAAATTTTCCGGTCGCTCATTTTTTTTATCGATTTGGCGATGTCAATTGACCGCCTCATTCTTGCTATTTAACGCTGCCGGATTATTTTCACTGAGCCATTTAAAAGAGCTGGTTTACGTGAACATAAACGATTTTTTAAGCCAGTTTACAACCTAACCCTAAACTTTCTCATCCTTTAAAATTGCAAGGAAAATACTTATCCCCTAATTCATAAACGAAAAGCTTATTAATCAAATTTTCCATAAAAGTGTCCTACTATAAGGCTTAAAAATTTTATAATTCGTTTATGAATTAGGACGTTAGAATCTAAGACCTTCGTAGGAATTATATGAATATATCGATTATTTGCTGCAACAAAGAAATAATTCTATTTCTTTTAACTCGAAGCATATTAGATCATGACGATGTTGTAACATTGAGCGATACGAAAAGAAAAATAAATCATTAATTTAATTTTTTACAATATTTTTGCTTTCTCACTTGTATTTTCAGTTAATCCTGCCTCAAATTCTTCAACATCTAGTGAAACATCAAATTCTTCGCAACAAAATAATGGTTGGAGTTTTGAAGAACAATATAAACAAGTTCGACAGGTAAGTTTAATGCTTAAACTTAAAGCGCTATAGCTTTAATTGGGACAAATTTGATCAATTATTATTACACAAAATTTGGTACCTCCAAATAACAATAAGAAGTATACAAATTTTCTTTAAATTGTAAGCTAAATTTTTAAAAATGTGTCATTTAGAAGAAATCACATTTTTATTAAAAAAATGTTAATTAATTTTTTAACATAAAAAGTATAATTTTGGCTCTACTCACATAGTTCGTAGTTTCTCTATTTTTTGTTATCTCTTCCGAAAAAGTGTAATTTGTCGAGGTCATCAAAATAGGCATTTTGAAAAAAAAAGAATTTTAGTAGAGTGGTCTATGCTTTCCCCAAGCTTGATTTTGTTTCTTTAACTAAAATATATGTGTAGACCAATAATTGGCTTAAAGGGACAATATTTAGTGTTTATGTATTGGAGATACTTTTTCGCACTTTTCTTTGATCTTTACTAGATTTACATCCGCTAAAATTCAAATTAATTATTTAGATTTTGTGCGAAAATAAATTTGTTTTTATCTAGTTTACTTTAGTTTTGGAAATATATTTTTTTTCGAAGAAGAGGTTTTGTACGATTAATAAAAATATTCTTTTCCCATTGTTGTATAGATAGATATCGCACTTGATCAACAAGAGGGTATTAACTCAAAATTTTAAAATTTTCAGTAGAGTCAAAAAACTATTTTATTTTACTACTACTTTTATATAAGGAAGAGGGGTAAAACTGTAGTTGTTTTTGGTGAAATTATAGTGAAAATGATGTCAGATTTTTACAGTGGGTAGATAAGACTACTAAACATCAATTTCTTTTAAAAAGTGAAAATTTAAAAATTTTGAGTTAAGACCCTCTTGTTGAACAAGTGCGATATGTTCTAAGTAAAACCAGCTACATCTTGTTAAAATCGATTAAGAACTATTGATTTTTTTTTTTTTTTAATTAAGTTACGAAAGGCTGGAATATTTTTACTGCATATCTAGTATAAATTAACCCACTAATTCATAAACAAATTTTAAAATTATTAAATTCTTAGAATTTGAAATTTGTATGAAAAATTTGAATTATAAGCTTGCTATAGCTTTATTTATACCCTTCATCACCATAGGTGGAAAGGGTATTATAAGTTTGTACTGATGTATGTAACGCATAGAAATATTTGTCTTAGACTTTTAGTATACCAACACTTTCTGAGTCGATTTAGCAATGTACGTCCGTCTGGCTGGCTGGACCCCATGTACAGGTCGCAATTCTAAAGATAATTTGATGAAATTTGACACAGATTATTTTGTTGATAATGGGCTATTGAAATTCGTCAAAATCGGTCCATTATTTATGGTACATACCATAGGTCCCACTTCCCGGAATTGATATATTGGCCACAAAATATTTTTGCATGAAATTTAAAACAGATACTGCTTATGTTAACTTAAATCACTGTACCAAATTTCGTTGAAATCGGTTCACATTTGACCATAGCTCCCATACAAACTCTTTTCTCAAAAGGCACTAAATGAGACAAAGTTCACTAAAACGGTCGTGAATCCGAAGATAATGAGAATTTTAAGTTTAATTTTTGTATACGTAATCAATTTGCCATCCACATTTGACCCTATCTCTCATATAAGTCCAAATGTCGGAAATAGCTTAAATGTATAAGTTTTGAGAATATGTTTGTATGATGGCAAAATTTTACAAATATTTGTCTTTATACAGGAAAAAGAACACCTTTGACCTTAGTGGTGAAGGGTATCGTATGGTCGGGCTTGACCGACTATAGCACTTTCTTACTTGTTTTTGATTATGAATTAGGGGGTAAAAATATACAAAAATATTTTTTTTTGTATCGGTATTAGCTGTTGTGAGGAGGACTTAAAGGTAAAGTAGTTCAAAATTTTATTGAAATAATTAAGCTCGAGACATATGTTTTATTTTAAATAATAATAGTTAAGTTCGTGTTTTTAACAAATTATTGTCACTCCTTTTTTTCCTGAAGATGTCATCCGATGGATGAGGAAATATTGAAAAATAAATAAATAAAAAATTTAAAATAAAACATATGCCTCGAGCTTAATTATTTCAATAAAATTTAAAAAATCAAAGGCAGAATAATATAATTTATCAAGTTAAAGTGGTTCTAGAATTTCGGTTTTTCTTATTCGCTTAATACTAGACTAGACGTTTTTGTGTTACATTAATAATTCTTGCAATAAACCTATTTTTTGAAGAAAATATATATCGCGACCTCTATATATTGACCGATTGTGCTCAAATTTGGACCAAACATTTTTAAGCACTATTTGAAAATTAATAAAACTTGGTTTCATAATTGATTAATAAATCAAAGTGGATTTGGCATATGTAATGGTATAAACTTATTACATACATAATAAGTTTATACCAAAAAAACAAATTTCGGAAAAATCTGCAAAAATTTGGATCCAATATTAGAAAAATTCTAGGCCTAAGTCGTTGAAAAGTTGAAATTTGTTTCGAATAGTGGATAAACCATACGTGTAGCAATATAAAAATCTTTCATATCATATCAAAAATGTGACTTTTAGATAGTTTTTAATTTTCGAAATACCCGAGGTGCCCTACTTTGAGGGCATATATCTCCCCTCCTGATAAGTCTACAGACTCCAAATTCTAAACTTAAGTTCGAAACTTCTCCTCAATAATAATTTTAATAATTTCCACGACAACATTCCAATTGGAACAAGTGGTACTTCTCTCAGACAATGAGCTGCATCCGATTCTATTTTTAGACTCATTGAAAGAGACCTACTTTTTTCTCCGGCTCCGAACGGCAAATGCATTAGTTAGAGAAGTTTTACATAGCCTAATACTCTATAACCAGTGGCTAACTGAGTTATGAGGTGAACCGCCACTTTTTTGAAAATTTATTTTTTTCAAGTGAGTCTGGTCGTGAATTGAACTTGGGACCTCTGGTATGCTTGGCGGATGACTAACCTGCTATACCACGGCGGTGTCACTTCTCCTCAATAGCCATGTTAAATTTACCTTTTAAAAGTTCTTGAATTATTTCTCTAAATTTTTTTTCAACCCATTGTGTCGTTACTTTTATAGTGTTGAGATTAGTGAGTGTTCAATAGTGGACCGATTCCACTAAAATATTGAACACCCTTGGACTAAAGAACAGACCTTTGCTAAAAGTCTATTCTTTAGTTTATGTAAAATAATTTTAGTATGTGTCAGAACAACATTTATGTTATTTTTAAACATCAAAGTTGATAAAATAATAAACCATGACAAAATCCTATAGTAAGGCCCATGAACTTACCTTAAGAGAAAAATCTGCAAAAACTAGAATATTGGAAAACAAAATTGGTATTAAGTATTTGTTGATTAAGTGCATCCTATCGACGGGTAAATTAATTATTATTTTTAAGTAAATATGTACATAAAATATTGATAAACACGTTAAGAAATCAAAACCGGTAAAATTAACTAAATAACATTTAAAGGGTTTCGTATTCTTGTTTTGTTTAGCAAAGGTGTTAATTTGTCTTGAAATGCATCTAAAGATGTCTAGACTGGTTTCTCACAGTTGCACAGCCACATAGTCGATCATTGTATGGAATCCATGATGTAGATGTTGATGTTGATGCTTATGCTGATCATCAGCATCATTACCACGTACTAAATGCAACTTAAGTTGTACTTACACTTCATGAGACATACACACATACATATGTATATATCAATGTATGAGTTTGTATTTTTGAAAGGGTTCGTACTGTTGCTCATTAAGTTGCTTACACTTCGTGTACTTAAGATTTTAATGAAGCTGCTCTATCTAAACTTGTAGCAATTAGGAAACAACTCGACTCATATCATCTTAGTTCTTAAAGTATTCATTCTCTTGCCTCTTACCACTAGTGCAATCTGAAATGTGAAATTGTTGAAAGTGAGAATTTATGAAAAGAGGGGTTGTAAATTATTTTGAAACAAAAGAGTCTTGATTTTAATTTTAATTTTCATATGCTTTTAAATATCCCAAAAATTTGATATCTTCTTCCTTAATGACTACAAAAACAATTCGCTATATTTTGAGTCAAGAAAAATTCATTGAAGTAAATATTATGTTTTCTAAAAAATAATCCTTAAATCTTGTTTTTAATAATGTTTTATTTAAGTTTGTTTTTTTTAATAATTATTTCATCGCTGTTCTAACAAGATCTTAAACATTTGAAAGTAAATTGATTTGAGGCTTTAAATATTTTTAAACTTTCAGTTTCTTATTTCTGGATATTTGAAATTTATGACTCCGTTTGTTTGCTAACAAAATAATCTTAAATACAATAGAATAATTTTGTCCATTAAAAGTAAAACGATATTTAGATTAATCGTCATGAAAATTGAACGAAAAATGTGCGTTAATTTTATAGTTATGTTTAAACGAATTTAATTAATTCGTTTAGGTTTTAATATTAATTCATGGCCATAAAACTCTTTGTAATTTACCCCTGCACAAATTCCTATTTGCTCTCGTACTTTCGGACTTGAAGTGTGAACTTAAACAGCTTACGGACATTAAAACACCGTAAAGCCTTTAAAGTACAATTGTTGCAGAAATTTACTCTTACCAAACCGAATGTTTCTACCAACGACCAATTTATTTCTTTATTTCCTCACATGTACATCATGAACTTCATATGTTTGTATACAAAGATGTTAAAGATATTTTCATTACTGTCTATGTATTGATGAGTCTACAAACGATGAAATTAAGATACGTTCAAATTATTCTTTTGCATTAGGATGGTTCTAGGTGATATTTCTACACACATATCGCCGCTGTTCTGACAAACTCGGTCATATGTTGTTGTTTTTTGTAATTTACAGAAATTGTTTGTGTCGATAGAACATTTTAGATCTTTTTAGGCCTTTGTCATAAAAGAATGTAGGCAATATCATGGTATAGGTGATTTTACAAATAAAGAGACTAAAACAATAAATTTTTTCTTGTGTATGAGTTTTGTTGATGCAAATTCTAAAAAAAGCGAAAAAGAACTTCATTCCTTGACCGCTACACGGTTTCTCAGAATCAATTTTTATTGGCCAAAACTTATATTTTTCATGAACATAGATTCTCAAAATGTTCATGCCATCAGAAAGGAAACATATCAAAACTAAGGTAGCCGTAAAATGTTGTCAAAATATTCGCAGTAGCAGGCTTGGTACACTTAATTTAGAAATAAAAAGAAAAGTGAAATATTTGTTCTCATATAAATAACAATTTCTTGAAAACTATTATTTTTGGTAGGCTGTGATTTTTTTACTATATTGGATGAACTGTTGTTTTTTACAAATGATATTTGCGCACCCTTTATAACTTGTAGTTAGAGCGTTATGTAATAAACCATATAATCGTAAAATTTGAAGTTTAATAGAGTATAACTTTTACAGTACAAAAAAGGAACAAAAATCAAATCCATCCAAGGATAGGCAAAAGTGTGTTTTTTTAGCCTATTTATACTTTTGCACCCGTCCGGACCCGTCCGTAGAACACTTTTTTTATTTTAATGAAAATACTCAAATTTTTTACATACAAAATTTTTTCAGTGATAGTAATTTTACTTTAGAAATCATTCACTATCGTAAATACAAATTGCAGATAGCAAAAATATAATGGAAATTAGTCCATAACTTATAAACCGCTGGGCGGATTTTGGCGGAAGTTGGGGAGCTTAAGTTTTGAACCTGCAAAGCCTAGATTTTACTGGGGCGTCACAATCGGCCCCCAAAGTAGGGTACCTCAGACTCATATATATATATATATATATATATATATATATATATATATATATATATATATATATATATATATATATATATATATATAATTCCCCGACAACATTCCAATTAGAACAAGGGGTACTTCTCTCAGACAATGAGTTGCATCCGATTCTATTTTTAGACTCAATGAAGAGACCTACGTTTTAACGCCGGCTCCGAACAGCAAATGCATTAGTTAGAGAAGTTTTACATAGCCTAATACTCAATAACCAGTGGCTAGCTAAGTTATGAGGTGAACCGCCGCTTTTTTTAAATTTATTTTTTCAAGTGAGTTTGGCCAGGGATCGAACTTGGGCCTCTGGTATGCTAGGCGGATGACTAACCTGCTATATCACGGCGGTTCATAAATCACTTCAAACAATTAAATATGTCATTATGCAACCGGTTTGAAAGATTATACTATATAACAAATAGATAGGTCAAGATCTATAAAAAAAACATCGCGACTATCTCTTACAGTTTTAAAGATATTTGACTTCAAAAATGAAAATTTTAAATTTTTGTCCCATACTGCGCCGATTTTTTTACTAATATCTGATTTAAATATACAAATTTGAGCCAAATCGGTTAGGAGAAAGTGTTTCAAAAATGAATTGGCACATTTGAAACGGAATTATAAACAAGTATTAAGAAAAACAGATCAAAAGTTGAATTTTAAGCTTAAATTTCTTAACAACCGTTGTACATATCTTTATAAAATCTGAACTTGATAAAATCTTAAGATGTTATCTAATTTTTTTTTAAAGAACTATTAAAAAATGTTTATTAGTTAAAAAGTTACAGAGTTTTGGTCAATGAAAAACAATTCTAAACCACTGTGCGCTGGCAAATGAGCATTTTTCGTATTTCAGTTTGTCCTTTCTGTTTGGTTCGTATTATGTATGTGAAATTTTTAAATATGATTTTTAAATATGATTTGTGACATACTGTCTATCATATGAATAAATTCTTTAATATTTGTCTCTAGTTCGGGCTTAACATGTCGCAGAATCTAGACGTGCAATCGTGGAATAATGTTTGGTGAAAAGATCTTGCCAACCAAGTCCAGCATTTTCCTTTTGAGCCGAACATGTTATCATCTTGCGGTGCACTCTCCATTCAAAGTAACCTTTTTCCAATCTTGCCAAACATTTGCATTTTTTGTGGGGCACACTCCAAATGCGGCAGTTTTGGTTGTTCACGTATCCATTTAACCAGAAATTTGAGTTGTTTCTTTGTAAGTCGATTCGTAGTTAAATTATTGACCAAACTGAGCATGTTTAAGAGTAACATGTTACACGACATTTATATAATGCTTTGTTAGCGTTATGGCGATCAAAACTGATAGAGTTAACATTTAAATAATTTGTATGTCATTTAAAAGTTTCCAGGGATAGGGGTTGTACGGGATCAATTGTTAAATATGAACTGATTGTATATATATACATATATATATATATATAGTAACATTTTGGTGATTTTCTCTAAATAGTTCCTAGCTTAGCCCATGGGTACGCAAGGGTTAATCTGTATAAAAATTTAATTAAAGTCGCCTTAGCACTATGTTTTCAATTTTCATGGAAATATAACAATAAAAACATGTAATTTCAAGTATATTTTTGAAAAAATTTAATATTTTAAAAATTTTAATTTTGACCCTGGTAATAAAGGGTTAACGACATAAAATTTCAAAATTTCTATCCATTGAAGCCTATGCAACAGTGACTTAACGTTAGCCCGTTTTAACAAAAATGGATATTTATATTTTTTTGAGGTCTCTAATAAATAACTAAATAAAACCATCCTGGCTAATATTCGTTAATTTTTAGTTTCAGGTCAGCAGAGAATCAAAAAATCATAAATTTTCTTTTTGCATGATTTTTGATTCTGCTTTATTGTATTTTTGCGTATTTTGTTGTTGGTATGTATTTTAGTTGCCATAAAGTTAAATTCGTTCTACACTTTAATAAAAATTGACCCGGATGAATCTTCTCTGTTAATTTGTTTTAACACAAACTTAAATAAAATTATGTTGTTTATGTAGTTGTAAACACTCTCACACACACACACACAAAAATATAATAAAAAAAATAAATCGAAGAAGTAATGGCGACTATTAAACTCAAGCATCGAGTTTTTAAAGATAGTTTCCTTTAAAAGTTTGCCGCTAAATTGATTTATTCTATTTGTCTGGTCGTTGTCATAAGTAATCCGGTGCAAAGTCTTAAACTTACCTTAACACCTTTTGCGGTGAAATATTGTGGTTCGTTTTGTAATAACTGCTAGTGTTTATGTATCTGCCAGTGAACGTACAAATCTCCTTTGATTTGTACGTGTCATTGGTTTATATAAATTCTATGTAACCATAAGGTCTGATTTACTTACATACATACATATATCATTATCTTGTAGTCCTATAATCTGTGTATGTAAAATATGTGTATCAGCTTTAATACTCGTATATTAATTTATTTTTGCTAATGTGGGTGTTTCTTTTGCGGCTGCGTAAATTTTTTTATTAACATACAACCAGGTAATAACGCGTACAGATGCCGATAAATAGAAGCGCGTTCAATTGAAGTCGTTGTTAATACATACAATAAATTTGTACATTTAAGTGTTCTATTAGGAAAAACCAAATGTATTTATTATCCTTATCTTTCAATTTGTTTATATATGTATGCATTGAGAAATACCAACCTAAATCTGCATGCTTCTAATAATGTTCTAGTTCATTTACCTGAAAATTTGATGATAATTATAATTTAAAGAAATGACTAATTAAGAATATGTACCTGTTTAATTTTTTTACTCATTTTTCATTTGGTGTTATTTTGTTTCAACAATCTTATATTTATTAATTAAATTCGGCTTTAACATAAAAGCGAAAGTGATAATAATTCCATCAATTAAAATGAAATTATTTAATTTTTTAAGAGCTTTTAGATTTAATAAAGAACACATAAAACAAGTAAGAAAGTACTATAGTCAATCAAGCCCGACCATAGAATACCCTTCACCACTAAAGTCAGAGGTGTTCTTTTTTCTGTATAAAGACAAATATTTGCTAAATTTTGCCATCATACAAACATTTGCTCAAAACTTATTTATTGTTAGCTGTTTCCGTTATTTGGACTTATATGAGAGCTAGGGTCAAATGTGGACCGAGTATCTCGAAACTGATTACAGTTTTTATAAAAATTATGTATGCAAAAAACAAACTCAAAATTTTCATTATCTTCAGATTAATGAGCGTTTTAGAGATTTTTGTCTCATTAATGCGTTTTGACAGAAGACCGTGGACCGATTTCAATTTGGTACAGTGATTTTTGTTTACATAAGCAGTATTTGTTTAAATTTCATGAAAAATATTGATATTTGTGGTCAAAATATCAATTCCGGGAAGTGGGACCTATAAGAGGTACCATAAATAATGGACCGATTTTGACGAATTTTAATAGCCATGGTCCCATTATGAAATTGATCTGTGCTAAATTTCATCAAATTATCTTTAGAATTGCGACCTGTATTTTGATTACATGGTTTACATGGGGGTCCAGTCAGCCAGCCATCTTGTTTGGTTGGTTATTATGCTTCATTTTAACATATAATATTATCCAGTATCTCACAAATAATTTAATATTGTCTCATTGATATACTCCACAAATAAAAAACTGTCCATATTGCCATCGGCTCATAATATATCGTACATATCAAACAATTCATGGTACGACATTTTGTCACAATAAGCCGCCTCACAAGGCAACGGATGTTATAAAAATGTTAAGAATAAAAATGCTATAAAAATGTTTGAGCATGCAAAAAATGGAGACAATACTATAGTTCATAGGTTCTCGAGGGTGGTCCGCGACCCCCTGGGGGTCCGTACGAACATTCCAGAGGGTCCGCGATGATCTCTGATAAAGTATATATTAAGTTTTTATTTTGACAACATAGTCTAGGTAGAAAGGGTATAATAAGTTTTTCTAAGACCTACATTAAAGTAACCGATCGATTTAAAGCCACTTTGTGAGTTAATCGAACGACGTCCGTCCATCTCTGATTTGTTTGCCAAAAATATGATTTTTATACCCTTCACCACCATAGGCGAAAAGAAATATTTGTCTGAGACCCACCTTTTAGTATTCCGATCGTCTCAGTATCACTCCCTGAGTTGTTTTACTGGCTGGCCGGATATCCATATAAGATTGTTATCAAAGTAACTTCAGACTCATATTTTGGTCAAAAGACCAAAAAGATACCTATACTTTTGGGGAAAAATAGGATCACTATTTCGGGTACCTCCCATAGGGATGCATTCCTTGAATAGAGTTTTACAGCTTTTTACAGCCACAAATTTGTTTATGATATCCTAAAGCAATGTACCTAATTTTGTATGAATTGGCCGCTTTTTGACCATACCTCCCATAAAAGACACATTCTCAAAAGTCTTTAAAATATACAGAAAAACACTTATAAATATAAAAGTAATTGCAGTTTATTACTAAAACCTTGCACAGAGAAATATTTTGTAAATATAAACCGATAACCGAAATTTTGTAACAATTGATCCACAATTGACCCTAGCTCCCATATCAGGCGCTTAGCCGAGAATGACATAAATCTACTTATATCACGAAATTTTGAAAAAAATAGCACATGTATGTCTCTTAATTACTTAAGGAAAACTTGTTAAATTGTTGGTCCATATTTTACCGTAGTAGTGAAGATCTCCTTAATCGTTTTTCTGACGTTTGTGTGAATTGAAAATTTTTCAATAGAAATCTATTGGCATATTTTTAAATTTTTTTTAAAGATACATATCTATTGACAAACTTCATAATTATACTTTTAAAAAATAGTAAAAATTTAGCATTTGACACGTTTTAAAACTAAACAAACAAATTTCATGTAAAATCTTATATTTTTATTAAGAACTTCAAAAGTAATATGAAAAATGAACTTATAAAAAGTATAAAATTATTGTCAAAGACATATATACCTTCACTTGAAATTCAAAGGGCGTAAAAACTAAACTACACTGTGCCAGCTTTTTTTAATTTATTTAATTTATTTGTTTATTTTCTAGAAAAGTTCGGAAAAATGAGATGATTTTAAGAATTACGCTCTTAATAATAAAATGTACCCTAGGTTAGGTTAGGTTAGGCAGTATGCAGTCCTTATGGTCCGCGTCACTTGGGTCCAAAAAGAGGTCCTTTTGTAATTCCTGCATGGGAAAGGAAAGAAAATTTCTAAACTACCAATAAATAGGAGGCTCAACTAAAGCCATCCAGTAGCACAAATAAAAGAGCATATTTTACGAATGTTTGTGTTCGAGATCTCTGATAAATCATGCAAAAAAGGGTATCCCAGATGGAGTGTCCTAATATCAGCAAGGGCTGGGCAGTGGCAAAGAAAATGGGTGATGGTTTCTTCCTCCTCCACGTTGTGGCAGCTTCTGCAGTAGTCATTGCTTTGAAGATTAAGTGTCCCAGCATAGACTTCGCACCCTTATATCAGTACTCACAGGACACTGTTTAATGTCATGCAAGTACTGAGATAAGGGTGCGAAGTCTATGACGCGGAAAGCAGACCAAAATTGCAGAACGCTTACAGTCGTAAGTTGGCCATGTAAGTCTGGAGATCGAACAGGTCGTTTCTGTGGACCAGTTGGTCTGTGCGGACCTAAAAAGAAACTGCTTAATGAGCAGTTTACATAGCGGTATACCTATAAATTGGTCGATGTACTCCTGACCTAGGAGAGCACCACCTTTTGCTAGGTTATCCGCAGTGATGTTACCTGATACATTACTGTGACTGCGTACCCAGAGAAGTTCAATGCTGGAATGTCTCGCCATCTCATTTAGGGATGCCCGGCATTCACGGATGAGAACGGATGTCGTGTAGACCGATGATAAAGAATGAATTGCGGCAAGACTATCCGTACAGAAACGAATATCGTTAGAGTATATTCGGTGGTACGTGAGCCACTATAAATAGCTGAGATTTCAGCTTGAAGAATACTCCTTTGTTTGGGGAGCTTGAATTTTACTTTTGTCCCAAAAAGTGGGATAAAGAAGCCCCCACCCACACCGCGTACCGATTTGGATCCGTCCGAGAAGATATACAGGGTCCCTTCTCTGGAGTCGATTTGAGCCCCAGAGATATCCACAGAGAAGAATTGCTCGAAATCGGGTGAGGGAACGCAGTAGTCAATATTTTCGGGGAAAATGTACCCTAAAGTACCGAAAAATAAAAAACAAAAATTTGAGTTATCAACTTATATATATCAAAAATTATTTTAAGAATTATTTTAAAACTATTAGAGACATTTTGGTTTTAGACTTTTTCTTTAAATCAGTTTGTTACCCAAACTGACTTAAAGAAAAAGTTTGAGTAGTTTTGGGTAAGAGGGGAAATAAAATTAGACTCACAATCTAGCAAAAACTTAAACCAGTATTGAGTACTTGAACACACTTGTGTGAGTTTTGGACAACTTTGGACTAGTTTCGTTATCTTACGGGAACACAACTAATAAATCAGGTATCAAGACCATCCGATATTTTTTATATTTACCATACTATGTTTTTAGTAAATGAATTTCCAATATCATATAAGTAGTGTACTAAAAATTTGAAACAAGTTAAAAATTTAATAATATTCCATTAATTCTCAATCAGTACCTATTTATTTATTAACACCCAACTAAACTGTTGTTGTTTTTTTGTCATTTATTTTAATTGTTTTTTATTTTTTGTAGTTAATTTTTTCACAAACACAACAAGTGTGTGAACTTAACTAGAGTGAACTATATCTATACAATAATATAATAAAATCATCTATAGGAAAGGCGTTACCTAATAATTAATTATAATTTTTGTTAATTTTGTTTGTATTGTTTTTCTTAAAATTATTGTTACTTTTTATATTATTGAAACAAAAACAAAAAAAAAAAAAAAAACAAAATGCTCAAGATAAATAAATATTCACACACAATTGTAAGATGAAAAATAATAAATAAAAAAATAGAAAAAATTGCTCTAAATATTAAAAAGTTTAATGATGTTTGATGTGCCCAGAGCCATTTGGGGGGTTTCATACGATTTGGTTCGAAATATATTTCTGTCTGTCTGTATGCATGTATTTGTAGTTATCTATGTGTACGTATGTACTCGTATTTGTTTGGTGTGGGTAAAGTTTTCATTTAATTTACTTGTTGTTGGTCGTCTTAAACAAATAACTTATCAATCAAAATAACAACTATTTTTAAATTAATTAATGATGGCATTTCCTGTGTAAAAATACGACAGGCTGACTAAATGACTGACTGACTAAACGAACTAACGAACGCACGAATGTCTTCTCTGTCTACATACAATTTAAGGTTGTAGTCCCGTGTGTTTGCCTTCGTAATAAGATTATGAAAATTCATTTCTACATTTCTTAATATTTTAAGCGTATTTTTTATATACATTTTTATTCGGAATTTTTTAATTTCATTAAGTTATAATCATATTTACATATACATTTCGTTAAGATCTAAAAATAGGATCAGTTGTTTTTAACTTTTTAAATGATATTTTTTCTGTACAAGTTCTAACATTACATACATTTTTTGTTAACATAAATCTGGTAACAATTGGTCCACATTTGACCCTAGCTATCAGACCCTCTGCCAAAAATTACATAAATATACTTAAATCTCTAAATTAAAAAATAGCACAAATATATCAACAATTTGTAAGGATGTACGTCCATATTTGACCTTAGTAGTAAAGAGTAGGGTGTTTTTTTTTACTTTTTTTTTGAATTTCGAGAAGTGTCGGTCAGATTATTTTGTTATTTGGTTAGAAACATTAACCCTGAAAAATTGAGCCAAATCAGAAAACGTTAACACGAGGCGTTTATGCCCAAATGTTGATGCGTTTACAAAGGGAAACAAGGTTTTTTTTGGGTTTTGCCAGATTAAAGCTATTTGAGCTAATTTTTATAAAAAAGTAAGCATTGATTTTGTAATATAAACTTAACAATTTATAAGACAACTGCTTTCTTTTGAAGCAGATGTTTTATAAATTGTTCAAACGGTTTTTGAGTTATAGCGTTTTTTCCGCGAATTTCATGTCCTTGACGACGTAAAAAGACAAATTTACCCCAAAAGTATGCTAAATTTACATTTTTTCACTATTATATTTTTTTTACTTATCTTGGACCTGTAAGTAAAAATATAAAATTTTGTTAAATTGGTTCGTATCTTCCTATTATCCTTGATGACGCAAAATTAAGATTTTTTTCATGTGATGTCCTAATGACCTTTTTATGTTTTTAAAAACTTTTGTCATGCGAATTTTGGAAATTTACAATTCGAACTCCAGTGATTTTTTGCGAATGCATTAGGTATAAAAACGTACAAATGGATTGATAGCTCATCCCGTTTTTCCACACCTGAGTCAAAGTCAAAATGTTTTGGGAAAAAAAAATTTATATTTGTTTACTTTTTTAGCAAAAATATATTTATTGATTATCCGTAACACCATGCCAGAATTGGAAATGTTTAACCATTTCATAACCAGTGTCAAAATCAATTTATATATTACTTTTTAGAGGGCTTATCTAAAAAACTATTTAGTTAATAACAAATATCACATAAACGATAAATAATAACGCTTTTCAGAATCTTCCTAACTATTTATACAACCTATACGTATACTAGTATTTTGTTGTCAATCGAATGTGTACCAGTGTTTTAATTAAATCACATAGGAAGTGACAGATTTTTTTATGTAGTACTCGTATGTCAATAATAACTCATCCGTTTGCGGCCGATTGGCAAGTAGATCGCACTTAACACTTTTAAGTTTCTAATAGTAATACCTTAATGTTTATATAACACAGTACGACAGTCAACCAGTGTACCAACCGAACATATGAGAAACGTTAACAGAATATGAAAATAGGCTTAAAATAAAGAAATACGTGTCTCGGCGTTTTGCACGTCAGAATTTTAAGAAAATCGATTTTAAAGATTCGAAGGGCCGTGGAGGTTCACTTGTAACATAATACTATTATAAAAAGTTCTATAAAAATAGAATGGGTGAACCGATTTAAATGCTTGGCCAGTTTTGAAAAGGGAATTAAATTTGGATTTGTAAAAAAAAACGCTATAGGACGTTTTAATTTTCATGTAAAATTAAAAACTATCCAAAAAATGTAATGTAATTCAATGCAGTGTAAATGTAATGTCGACCGTCATATGGTTCAAATCCCAGACGACTTGTTTTAACTTTGTCTAATTGCAGAATTGTATTTTTAATGAATTTCGTACATTTTTTTTTTTGATATTTTTTAATTTTACATGAAAATTAAAGCGTCATCTAGCGGAAAAAACTAATAAAGACAAATCCAAATTTAATTCCCTTTTCTGGTTCAAGCATTTAAATCGGTTCACACATTCTATTTTTATAGAACTTTTTATAATAAAATTACGTTACAAGTAAACCCCCACTGTCCTTCGAATCTTTAAAATTGATTTTCTTAAAATTCTGACGTGCTACAGCAAAACGCCGAGACATATATTTCTTTATTTTAAGCCTATTTTCATATTCTGTTAACATTACTCATGTGTACTCAAAGAAATTTGATTTTGTCGTACTGTGTAATACTATATTATTGGCCTGATATTGTTCTAAATTTAGCTAATGGCAAGTTACTTAGATTTTGGCATTTTGCAGTTAAAACAAAAAAATCACTATGAAATTAAATTAAAAAACAATTATGATAAAAGTAAGATAAAACTAAAAAAATTTTACTTTTGTTAAAAATATAATTCGTAGTTATTGTGTTTTGAAAATTGATAAAAATTCGTGGTTTTCGATTTGTCTAAAAATAGGTATACTCCTGACGATAATAAACAACCATCGACACGCGTCGATGAATTGGTTGTCCCCACATTTTTTTTATTAATTGTCGTTTACATGAATAAATAAATGTATTAAGTGCAAAAATACTTTCTTTCAATAAATATTTATTATCCTAACAATTTTGTAATCTTTAAGAAAAATAAATATTATGTATCGATATTTTTCATAACTTTTGATATGAAACTCAATAATGGAAACATTTTTTTTTAATATTTCGATAATATTTCTGACAGTCCTAATGCCTATATGCCGGCCAAGCTTATTATTTTTCATGATTTCATAAAATTTTTAGGTATTGGTTGGTCGATCTGAGAGCAATATTGAAAAAGATCTTCGCTGAACCAAGATCTATTATTTCAGAGGTAGCTATGTATATCTAACTTACATTAATGAATAGAATATTCGCAACAATTTTATACTTTTAGTGCTTATTGTATATACTTTGGCAAATAAGTACTCGTATACATAAAACTAAATTAGACTACTGGCTTTTTTCTTATAGGTTTTTATTTTCTGACTTTTAGTTCAGCATAATTTCCGTCTTTTCGTCTGTTTGTTTGTGTGAATATTTCCCGAATCTATGTATATTAAAATATCATTAAGTAGTAATTGCGTGTCCTCATAGCTTAATGTATAAAAAATGGATTACACAAATAATAAAAACAATATTTAATTTATACTCAATTAAAAAGAGTATTTAGTGTGAATATTAAAACATAAATACAAAAGAACACCAACACATTCAAAAACGTTTGGATGAAAGGAGTCCGTCCACAAACAAATAAGTAGGCGAGAGTATATGAATGTCTCGGTTTTTGAATGTTTTGTAGTACCTATTAAAAATTAGTCTTTCAGACTAACAAAAGTCAAATTTGGTTGATGTATCTGCGAGTATGAGAAGCATCAAAGCAAAAAGAAATGAAAATAAAAAAGATGTCGGTCTCGATATTGTACATAAGTATGTTTGTATGATATGCTCCGGTCTGGTCTGGGCTGGTACGTTTGTTCGGTTCGTTGTTAAAGTCTTCTGCTTTTGTTTGAATGGATTGCGTACAACTTGGTTCATATTCATATTTGATACATTATAGGTATTGTTGTTTTTTTTTTCTTATTTTATTATTACTTTTTTTTCTTAAAATTTTTATTTTTTAAGTTTAGTAAATTGAATTTTAAATTTCCATTTTTAATCTTAAAGGGAGAAAAATACATACTCGTTTAATCTACATCAATATATTCAACCATCCAATATGTCTACATGCTAAGTAAATGAGTATGTATTTTTTTATATATGTATATAAAAACATTTTTTTTATAAATGTATCTATCAGTGTATCTTTTTTGAATATTTAAATATTTCTTCTTTTCATTTTCAATTTCATTAATCAATGTCAATTGTGTGTAGTTTTGAGTTTGGTACTAGCACAAAATAATTATATTTATTTCTTTAATTATAGTTCAAGTTAATTTTCTATTTGAAGTAATAAATATAATTTATTTTCTTTTAAATTTAATTCAATAAATTGAAAAGTTAATATTTCTCTTTTAAATATTTAAAACACTTTCAAGTAAATTTAATTTGTGTGTTTTTATATAACTAATTTTAAAATATTTATAAACCCTGTTGTTAAACAAATTTTTCAGAATCGCAATTAGACTAAAGACAAGACTAATTTTCGTTTCATTATATAAATTTATTTTTAAATTTATTGCTTGCAAATATCTCTTTTATCTATTCAAAAAGTAGTTTCATTAACCAATTCTGACACTATTTGGAAAAGTTTTCGAACCCATTCTATATACAAAGAATTGTCAATTCCCAACCCAAAAAATTTAATATGTTAAGCTCAGTACTCGAAGTGCAAATCAACTATGCCAGGATATACTACATAATAAAGTTATTTTTCATTGAATTTCTAGTTATATAATAATTTATAACATTATCTGCTTCAAAAAGATTTCTGAAATTCTGAAGGTATTTCAGAGTTCAAAATTTAAACTAGTTAATTTTACCACATCCTATCATTTAAACATTAGAGTGGCCCATGCTTGCATGGAAAAGTAAAAGTAAAGTTCAACACTTTCTCCACTGGATTATCATTATTGTACTTGTTTATATATTGGAGATCATTTTTTCACTTTTCTTTGATCTTTACTTTATATAATTTGTTGTTGCAACACGAACTTTTTGGATAAATCTTATTTAGTAAAAATCTGCTAAAATAGCGTTACGTAATTTGTGAACACACCCTAACGATACTTAACTTTTAATAAAACAAAAAGCTCTAGACCGATTTCAGTATGATATAGCTTGTTTTATTTGGAACATATGCACCTACAACATTTTTGTTGTTTTTTATATTTTATAAAGGTAAATTTGTTCTCGAATTTCGCTAATATTCGGTACTTTTTATTTTAGGCCAGCCTAATGAGCATTAGAGTGCCAATAGCCTATATGGGGAAATATTTTTGAAGAAATACGTTTTCGACCAACCCCCAGATTTGTTCGAAAATAATCCCTTAAAAATTTGAGGTCAATCGGATGGGAGGAAAGCGTGCCCATGGCCCGCCCAAAATGTGCAGAATACCTGATTTTTTACTTTGATAGTGAATAATTCTATTAATACTTTAAAATAAAATAATTCTGAAGTAAGCCATGATTTACAAGTGGCCTGTAAGTACTAAATAGCTGAGGTTTGTCAAAATATTATCAAATTTACTTAGTTTTTTCATATTAGAAAATTTTACTTTTTTTCAGGTCGGTTTCAAAAATCATTTTTTGATTTTTTTTAAATTTTGTTCAAAAAATATTACAAATTATAAATTATCGTTTCAGGTACATAAAAGTAACAAATAAGAGAATAAAACGCAAAAAATGCCGATGTCTTCAACCGTTTTTCCATACTTACGATTTGAAATCCTTA
This sequence comes from Stomorhina lunata, assembly GCA_933228675.1. NCBI lineage: Eukaryota > Metazoa > Arthropoda > Insecta > Diptera > Rhiniidae > Stomorhina > Stomorhina lunata. The sequence goes on from OW121744.1 coordinate 70,564,772, forward strand.
AATTTCGCGAAAATTTTTTGGTCATTATTATACCCTTCACCAATAGGTGAAAGAGTATTATAAGTTTGTCATTCAGTTTGTAATTTTTTCATTATTTATCTTAGATAAATTTTCTTAAAAAATCTAGAAGCTCATCAAACTTGATTTTAGCATACCTAAATATGTCTTAAATTAGTGACTTTCGAACATTGTAACGGCCTTTATTCATATCTTACGTAAGTGTTGTTGCCAAAAGTCTAATCTAGCTAGGGCCGCTAAATATTCTTATTAAAGCAACCATTTAATCGGTCCTCTAACTTTAAAGATGTATGCATTTAAATTTTCTGAAATTGTTTGTATTTCAATCTACCTCCAAAATGTTTTGGACCCAATATAAAACAAGTAAGAAAGTGCTATAGTAGATCAAGCACGACCATACGATACCCCTCACCACTAAGGTCAAAGGTGTTCTTTTTCCTGTATAAAGACAAATATTTGCTAAATTTTGCCATCATACAAACATATTCTCAAAACTTATACATTTAAGCGAAATTTGGTAAATTGATTACAGTTATTACAAAAATTCTGTATGCAAAAAAAAAACTTAAAATTCTCATTGTCTTCGGATTTAGAAGCGTTTTAGTGAATTTTGTCTCATTTAGTGCGTTTTGAGAAAAGAGCTATGGTCAAATGTGGATCGATTTCGATTTGGTGGTGAAGGGTATTACAAGGTTATTCACTAATTAAAGTGTTATTCATATATAGCCCAAAAATTAAATGTTTGAGGACATACATACATTTAAAAGCCGTGTTAATTATAGAGATTTAAAACTTTCTCAGATCAGAAATATTCATATATGTATTAGTATAATTGTAGGACTCACCTAAATCGGTCTTCAGAAACATACATACATACTTGTAATTGACCAAAAACTCGTTCTGTACTTTACTTTTGTAACACCATTGGTGAAGGGTGTTTAAGGTTCGGCATAGCCGAATATAGCACTCTTACTTGTTTGATTATATGATTATTAAATTGTATCTAAGTTCATTTTAAATAAAGATAAGAATGAATATTTTTCTTAGCCTGTGGAGAATGTTTAACCCTTTTTTCCCGACCTCAATGTTCAACATTTTTTTTTTTAATTTTCATAGCAAAATATCGGAATATTAAACATATATTATTTCAATTTTAATTCAAACGCAAAAAGGATTTATTTTTATTATTTAAGTATTTTCTATTAAACAAAATATTTTAACCGTAAACAGAAACCGACCTAAAAAAAAGTAAAATTTTGTAATATAAAAAAAATTAAGTAAATTATTTGAGAAAACTCGGCTATTTAGTACAGGTTACATAATTGTAAACCATGTCTTACTTTGGAATTTGTGTATTCTTAAGTATTAATTAAACTATTTACAATCATAGTAAAAAATCAGGTATTTTACAACTTTGAAAAATAACTGGCACCCTAATGTGCATACATAAATATGTACACTTAATCAAAAACAAATTTTTCCTATAATAAATGTAGTAAATTAAAAACATTGTGTACAAATTTATAGCGTTATTTTTATAGTTACTTCAAAGTTACTTAATATAATATTTTCATTTCAAACTCACACACACATGTTTATATACATACACACACAAAAAAATAGGTATATAAAGATTAAAATGAAGGACATATAGAGACACATTAGGCAGAAACTAAATTTGAAAGTGTAAAATGAGATTATCCAGACATTTGGTGACAAATCTGTTTAACATATTTTATTTTATGTTTTATTCTCTTTAATTGTATATCTTGTCTTGTATGTATTAAAAATCACATAAATACATTCCAACAAGAGTAAAAGTAAAGAACTACAACAACTAAAACATTGAAGAATAATGATCGTAAAATATGAAACATATTTAAACCTCTTGAAATTATATAAAAGTGTAATTTTGAAACTCGAAAAGCAACAAAAAACAAACTGTTTTATAATCGTAAATAAAAGGAAAACAAAAAAATACCAAAAAGCCTCTTGAGAAAAGGACAAACAGATCATGTATGCAGTGCACACATATGTACTCGTATATATGTATACATGTGCATATGTATTTATTTTAACGATTTCCAATAAAAGTATAATATCTAAAACCATCTAACAGGACGCTTTTAAGGGCGTTGTAAATAAAGAATTAAAAATATTAATATCACAAAATTGTGAACCGCCATGGTACAGCAGGTTAGTCATCCGCCTAGCATACCAGAGGTCCCAAATTCGATCCCCGGCCTGACAAGGGGATCAAAATTATAGTTATCTCTAAAGTTTCCATAACACCTTATTTTTTGTGCGGATACATATTGATGAAATACACAAATCTTACCTTATTGGTGGCTTTATTTAAACGATAGACATTTAAGCAGTGAACTAACATATTTTCCAAAAACTAATAAATTTGTTATATTTAATTAAAAATTTAAACATATTGTGTGTGTATGTGCATTAGTGTATGTATAAGTAATTATTGGAAATAAAATACTGGACAAAACAGTTTGTTTTTCCAGGAATTATAATATCAAATCACAAGTACGTCAAGTACAGTGTCACATGTACGTTCTTTCAAATAATGACTAGGCGCACACAAATGTCCAATATACAAATCTACTTATAACTAAATAACATCAAAAAATAATTTTCATTGTTATTCGTTTCTACAGTAGAGAGCAAAATGTGTTTTTAAGCATTATATATTATTTCTACACAACATTTCATGAGACATGTTGTATATTTATCAAAACTGCACTTGCTACCAGTTAGGCAAATGTAATTTTGCAAATAAACCATATTTTACTGGCTTGAAAATTATTCAAAAATATGTGATATTGCAAAAAGGTGATTTTAGCCTAGTAAATATAGAGTTCTTTTTCTTATCGTAAAGAATAACACGGTGTTATAAATGAGCAACTTTTGTAAAAACTTGGAAAGCGCCCTAGTGTGGGTTATAGGTCTAGGTGAGGACTTATAAAAAGCATTTTCAAAGATTTCGAAACACGTACAAAATTTCGAGATATTATCAAAAAACTGTTTTCGGGTAGATCGTAGTACTTTAGTACCTCCAACTCTCAAATTTGAATAGTGATTTTAAAATTTAAAACAGTTTTGGAAAGTTGAGGGATCAAGCTTTTAAAAGCTGTATGCATAGGGATTATATTCTAAGAAATTAGGTAAGTTTTTCATTATTATTTTCATGGCGTATTAGCATGTTAGTACGTAGTACATGGCCTAGTCAGTTTCTAAAAAGCCTTTAGATTTTTCGTCTGATTAAAAAAATTAAAACAAGGTTTTATTAGGAACTTAATTCACTTGTTAATGGTTGTTCACACATTACGTAACGCTATTTTCACAGAATTTTATAGCCCCCCCTGTGTAACACATTTTAATAGAAATACGCATACAAAATTCCTTCATCGTAACAAAAGTCATACCCCTCCCCCCTAAGAGCGTTACGTAATATTTATGTGAACAGCCCCTTACATTGATATAAACTTTTATAAGCTTTTATGTAAGAATAAGCAACAAAAAGCTGTTAAAGTAAAAAAAAAATGGACAAATTTTGTTTTTTTAGATATTCTTAAAAAAATTATGAAACTGAAAAATGTTTGTGTTTGCTTTTGTTCAGTTGATAATCTGAGCTTTTACTTATGGTTTACAAACATAATTCGTAATGATTATGTTTTTAAAATAAGTAATAATGCGAGGTTTTCGATCTAAAAGTAGGGATACTCTTCCTGAAGAGATGGCCTAACCAACCATCGAAACGCGTTGAGGAATTGATTATCCCACAAACAGTTTTTGGCTTTTATCATTAAATTGTCTGTTACATTAATAAATAAATGTAAAATATCGAGATCAAATGCAAATAATCTTTCTTTTTGAATAATATTTACATCTGGACAATTTAGTTATTTTTTTAAATAATACTCTTTATTTAGAAATGTATCAATAATGATATCCTAAATCGGGGTTTTGGGTATAACTCTTAAACTTGTACGTATTTCTAAAATTTTTTTGCACGATTTGTCATGTACTCAATAAGGCCTACAACCCAAGCTATGTCGTTTCCCGAGTTTACAGAGTGTAATAGCTAAAAATTTAATAACGGGTTTGCTCGCCACTGTTTGCGTTCTTCTATAAATATGAAGCTCATAATCGAAAATTTAAAATACTTAATATAAAATTATTGCTAATTAGTTTTTAAAGTTATTAACAGTCGTGCTCCCCAATAAAAATAAATTGAATTTTGTGTTTTAAAAAGTTTTACAATTTGTAAAAAAAGATACAAAATAATAACTCCAAAATTTTTATTTTTGATTTATGATAAGTTTTTGATGATGAATAATTTTAATAAAAGCAAGGGTTAACAGCAAAACTTACAATTAAGAGAAACTATTTCATTATGTAATTTGGTCCCTAAGTACAAAATCTCGAGAATTATTTTTTACTTGTTTTCTAAAATCTGTTATATTTTAGTGGAATTCTAAAATATGCTCGGCTTTTGACCTTAACAGGTTGTAATATAGGCCATTAAAGTAAGCAACTTATATTTTAGTTAGTTTTCCAGATATGGATTATGATTAAATTGCCCTTTTCAATGTAAAGTTTATACGTAGTAACTCAATTTTATCGTGTGATCAATGGTTTTGAAGTTATTAAAAGAATTATTTATATTTTTTTGTTTCTGAACAATCGTTAATTATAAATATTCCAAATGACATAAGCCTTCTATTATAAACATTTTATTAAGAATTACGTAAAATATCCAATTTTAGCAAAAATAGGAGAATACACAATCAATTAAACGTAGTGATGTTCGATCAAACTCAATGAGTTAAATTGATGATTATCTCTGCAATTTGATAACTCGACTGTGGTCGAGGGCGCTAAGTGCTGATGACGTCCTGTGGCGGGACAGAAATTGCAATCCACTAGCCGCGTTCAAAAATAATTTTTTCAGTTTTTCTCCACATTATTACTTTCAAATTTTCAAATTAATAATTTGAAAATTAAAAATGAACTCAAGCCTGATTAATCCTAATTTTTCAAAAATTTGTCATGTGAAACATGGGAGCTTATATGAATGCTATAATCAGGCTTAATTTCAATAAACTTTCGAAAATTTTTATGGGTAACTAATATCTGTGCTTACTTTCATCATGATATAATTAAATTTGTGGGCTTATAGGTAAGAAAGTTGTTTAGGAGGCACCCTAAATTCTTGAAAATTTTCGTTTATTTTAACTTTAATTTAAAAAATATTTCCTACTAAGTCCATAACAAAGTATGAGGTATATTTAATTTTTTCGCTTTATTTACTTTATTGTTAATAAGAATACCATTTATTCATGAATTTTGATTTTTTTCCAATATTATTAACAATATTTATATGAATTAAAATTGTGGATTATCTCCTATTTTTCACGAATTAAATAAAAATGGAAATTTTTTAAATCGCTAAGTTTCATAGATTTTTCATTCTTGTACTTAAGATCGGCACAAGTTTATAGGTGTATGTAATTGAAAATATTTTATAAAAACATAAAATTCTGAAAAAAAAATAATCAAGAGCATAATGTTAAATTCCAATTTTCTATAAATAACACTATATTCTTCCCGATAATCTTGTGAAGGTTGTTAAATTTTGTAAATATTTTGTTATACTCGTAATTTTAACAATTTCAGATGTAAATGATTTGGATTTTAAACCTAAAAATTTTCCAAATGCATAGATTCTTATGAATTTTTAAATTTTTTCGTGAATCTCTGAAATATATATACATATGTCTTTCTAATACATAAATGCATTAGGATCAGTTACTTTAATATTTATAAAACTGTCAAAATTTGTTTGTTAAGAAACGTTATAAATTAGTATATGGATGAATATAAATAAAAGCAGTAGATACTTATAGTAAAATAATAAAACGGTTTTATATTATATATTTGTAACATACAACTACTTCATATTTTTATACACGAGTAGATATATCTACTCGTGTATAAAAATATGAAGTACTTGTGTGTTACAAATATATAATATAAAACAGTTTTATTGTATACATACAAACAAGATATAGATTACTCACTCACAAATTCTTTTTTACCCGAATGATATAAAATAAATGAAAACCTTTTTACGATCATACAAATACGACATACTACGTTTATGATTGGTCTAAATTTTCCACATTTAATATGGTTTTGTATTTTTTTATTACTCTCCTATTGTAGTAATTATACACATTAGTATGGTTTGCTATCTGTATCTACATACATGCATACACAAACATACATATGTATTCAAAGTTATTGTGTATCTGTGAGTTTATTTTATCTCATTTTATTTGAGGCAGGTTTAGCTCTTAGCTATAACAAGGGTTGATATTTTAAATAATAATAAAATAATTAATATTATCTACACAAAACACACACACGTAAATACATCCAAACATACATGTATATACACAACGATACATTTTTATTAGATTAGAGTATTTTTATCTTAAAAATAACAAATTTTCCATTTAAAAGACATACAAACCAGAGATGAGAGCATGATGTGAATTTTGACACACGTGATTGTGAGATTTTGTAATATTTTAAAAATCGTATATACACTAGATGTTAGCAATGTATTGTATTAAAGTCGGCCTAAATATATATAGGCTCATATCTTTAAGATACACCAAAAAGTCGATTTTTTTTATCGATCCAAAATTTTTGCAACAATATAGACAATTTTTTAAGAATTCTATCTGAAAATCTGAATTAGTTTGAATTAGGATGTTTTTACAACTTGTTAATATAAATAACGTATTTTTTATCTTATATTTTATTATATTATATTTTTTATATGGATAAATGTTTCTGACTTTCGATTTCATTCTAATCGAGAATGTGTACATCTTGTTCTTTAATTTTTACTTATCAGGGATGTCACAAATTCCGTTGGTAGTTAAAGCCATTCCGTAGTTAAATTCCGATCGAAATGTTTTTTTTTCCAAAAAAAATAAAATAATCATTTTACTTTTACTATAGAAGCAAAAACGAAATTTATTCCACTTCCAAACGAAATTGAGTTCTGTGGGTTATTACTTTTTCAGTGCTTATATCAAAATTTAGCCTATCCGAAAATATTATTAAAAATGCTGTCCAAAAGTTGTTGCTCCAAACGAGTTGTAAATTGTTATCAATAATTAAATATTTTTTAGAAAATTAATTTGGTTCGGAAGACTTTTTTGTCGAAATAATCCAAAAACTTGATTTTTGTATATTTAGTGTAGCCTATCATGTGATGATTAGTGAAATGTTTGGGTTTTTTATTATTGTATTGTTATTGTAGTTCTATATGTCGTCGCAAGAATGAAAGAACGCTGTAACTGACAAAAAATCGAAAATACGTTTTTTGTATAACATTTATCAGAAAAAATACTGCGTCGTTTTGCCCCGGTCCCATATTTCTATGATGAACACAAATTTATTTACGCCGTTTGCGTTTTGTAAAATAATTGTGTCTTATTTGTCGTAAGCTTAATAAAAACTAGTTTTGAGGTAAAATTTTTAAAGGCAATATATAAATCGAGAAAAAATAAGTTGTATAGTTTTTGAAATATGAGTTATATGAATTATACTTTCATACTGGTTTTTTGCCTCTGGTGAACATTTTATGTTTTGTCAGTTAATTCCTGCGTCGATATGTATTACTATCACATATAGTAAAAAAGTCCCTTTTTAATTCTATTATTTACTCCTATCAAAAAAACATTTCAATCATACTTAGATCAAAGATATATTTAGCTTAATTTTTCCTGCATATCTCGTAGCTTGTAAACCAGATAATTCCCTCAGAATGTACATGAGCATTAAAAATCAAATTTTTATATTAAATGTGGGCCATCATGAATTCCTACTTATTTAATATACATACTTTCCTTTAATTCCGCGTGATTATAACAAAATACCTTTTGATTTATAACATATTTTTCTTCCATACGCGTGCGTGATCGATAAACACTCACGCGCTCATCTCCAAAAAATAATAACAATTTATCTATGCGTGAACGAATCGTATCGTTTGATTTGAGCTCAGGTCAATAAAATTAATGAGTATTTCAACGTTTCACATGTGTTGGATTATTGTTGTTGTTATATTGAATCTGTGTGTAATATAAAATGTGAAAGTGCGTGCGAGTACGCAAATTGGATGTTTGTGAGTGTAATTGTGTGTGTGTATGCGTATGAGAGTGAGTATCTATGTGAAATTGTGTGACGTTTGGTTGATTGTGCGTATGTCTCTCTATTTTTAGTCGATTAAAGGCCTTTGATATTGTAACATCATCAAATTATTAAAAGCGGTTTAATATTAATTTACAAAAAAAAAAAATCCAGTGAAATTAAATAAAAGTCGTGATAAGTTCAAATAAAAAAAAATAATTAGAAATTCGTTAACAAACATGAGCATAAATTAAAGTTTAAACAAAGAAACCAAAATAAATGTTTTTAATATTTATACAGAAAAGTGATAAAATAAAAATTTAAAAACGCAGATACAAATATAAAAGAAAAAAAACAAAATGTTGATTTCAGAGGATCAAATTCAAGAGGTAATTAAAGCTGTGGAATTGATCAAACATTTAAAAAATAAAGTGTAAGACTTTGGACTTAAATTTCATTCAGCTGTTTTCTTCACAATTTAATGATTAAATAAATTTAAAGGCTTAAAAAAGGGAACATAACTCCACTTTATGGTCTCAGGATATTTATTTTGATTGATATCAAAATGTTACGCCTACGACACAAAAGTGCAACGGTTAATAACACACACACACAAACAAAAAAGAACTCGTGAAAACAAAAAAATGCGAAAGTTTTAAGTAAAAAAAAAAAAATAGAATGAACTCAACAAGTCATAACAACCGCCCCAACATCCATACACGTAAATATGATGCCTCACATTCATTCAGTCAGTCAGTCAGTCTTCCAGATAGATAGAAGGACAGACAAAGATAGTCCCACATACATACATACTTATAATATATAAATCCATTTAGTTTTGGTTCTTTTCTCCATCGTAGACTTTTGGTATGATATTTATTTGTTGCATACATCAAATCTGTTGATGCTCAAAATAAACAACGATTTGTGCAACAACGCGCTGCTTGGCACATATGAACGTACTCGTACATACATATGTATGTATGTATCTACTCGTGCAACATTCATCATTTCTGCAACATTCATTTTATTACAACAACAACATAAATTTATCATAAAAAAAATGAAGAAAAACAAAAGTATAAAAAGTTGGCACATTTTTTCATCTTCTTTTAATACATTTAAAAAAATTCTCAAAATTACCACAAACAAAAAAAACATAAAATAAGAGAAAATCAAGAAAATCCCCAATGTTTTAAAGAAGGAGTTAAAAATCTTTAATCATAAAAATATATAAAGGTCCATGAAATAATCTTGGTAATTTCTATTTCCCTAAATAAAAATCTGTAGACATCATCGCTAGTGTACGTCAGTGTATATTCAAAATTAATGAATATTTTCATTGTAGTTTTGCCATAAATTAACTTTAGCTGTTGATCCTGCCCCCTTCATAGATTTTTTTTATTCATATACTTAAGATCAGGACTGGTTTCGATGTGTATGTAATAGAAAATATTAATTTACAAGATCGTACATTTAGCACTAAAATCAAAAAAAAAAAAATTTTTTTAATTTCTTAAAAACAGGATCGAATTTTCATGAAATTCCTTTTTGAGACATTTGCTATTTGGGATATTTTGATGAAAAGTAGAAAAGTTGGCGATCGCCACAGTTTTCTATAGAAAAGTTAACGATCGCCATAGTTTTCTATAGAAAAGTTGTCGATCGCCATAGTTTTCTATAGAAAAGTTGGCGATCGCCATAGTTTTCTATAGAAAAGTTGGCGATCGCCATAGTTTTCTATAGAAAAGTTGGCGATCGCCATAGTTTTCTATAGAAAAGTTAGCGATCGCCATAGTTTTCTATAGAAAAGTTGGCGATCGCCATAGTTTTCTATAGAAAAGTTGGCGATCGCCATAGTTTTCTATAGAAAAGTTGGCGATCGCCATAGTTTTCTATAGAAAAGTTGGCGATCGCCATAGTTTTCTATAGAAAAGTTGGCGATCGCCATAGTTTTCTATAGGAAAGTTGGCGATCGCCGTAGTTTTCTATAGAAAAGTTGGCGACCGCCATAGTTTTCTATAGAAAAGTTGGCGATCGCCATAGTTTTCTATAGAAAAGTTGGCGATCGCCATAGTTTTCTATAGAAAAGTTGGCGATCGCCATAGTTTTCTATAGAAAAGTTGGCGATCGCCATAGTTTTCTATAGAAAAGTTGGCGATCGCCATAGTTTTCTATAGAAAAGTTGGCGATCGCCATAGTTTTCTATAGAAAAGTTGGCGATCGCCATAGTTTTCTATAGAAAAGTTGGCGATCGCCATAGTTTTCTATAGAAAAGTTGGCGATCGCCATAGTTTTCTATAGAAAAGTTGGCGATCGCCATAGTTTTCTATAGAAAAGTTGGCGATCGCCATAGTTTTCTATAGAAAAGTTGGCGATCGCCATAGTTTTCTATAGAAAAGTTGGCGATCGCCATAGTTTTCTATAGAAAAGTTGGCGATCGCCATAGTTTTCTATAGAAAAGTTGGCGATCGCCATAGTTTTATATAGAAAAGTTGGCGATCGCCATAGTTTTCTATAGAAAAGTTGGCGATCGCCATTGTTTTCTATAGAAAAGTTGGCGATCGCCATTGTTTTCTATAGAAAAGTTGGCGATCGCCATTGTTTTCTATAGAAAAGTTGGCGATCGCCATAGTTCTCTATAGGAAAGTTGGCGATCGCCGTAGTTTTCTATAGAAAAGTTGGCGACCGCCATAGTTTTCTATAGAAAAGTTGGCGATCGCCATAGTTTTCTATAGAAAAGTTGGCGATCGCCATAGTTTTCTATAGAAAAGTTGGCGATCGCCATAGTTTTCTATAGAAAAGTTGGCGATCGCCATAGTTTTCTATAGAAAAGTTGGCGATCGCCATAGTTTTCTATAGAAAAGTTGGCGATCGCCATAGTTTTCTATAGAAAAGTTGGCGATCGCCATAGTTTTCTATAGAAAAGTTGGCGATCGCCATAGTTTTCTATAGAAAAGTTGGCGATCGCCATAGTTTTCTATAGAAAAGTTGGCGATCGCCATAGTTTTCTATAGAAAAGTTGGCGATCGCCATAGTTTTCTATAGAAAAGTTGGCGATCGCCATAGTTTTCTATAGAAAAGTTGGCGATCGCCATAGTTTTCTATAGAAAAGTTGGCGATCGCCATAGTTTTCTATAGAAAAGTTGGCGATCGCCATAGTTTTCTATAGAAAAGTTGGCGATCGCCATAGTTTTCTATAGAAAAGTTGGCGATCGCCATAGTTTTCTATAGAAAAGTTGGCGATCGCCATAGTTTTCTATAGAAAAGTTGGCGATCGCCATAGTTTTCTATAGAAAAGTTGGCGATCGCCATAGTTTTCTATAGAAAACTAGATCTAAAATTAGTTTTGTTCCAAGCTCAAGTGTTGCACCTCCCAATGGCATTGTATATATATATATATATATATATATACATCATTTAAAGCACAACAATAAAATAAAGACAAAATAAAATAACTAACTGGTTGATGGTAGTTCTTGTTGTTGTTGAGTAGTCTTTTTCATATTTATTTTGTATAAGTTATGACATTTAACCTATGTCTGTTTAGTAAGTTACTATTTATTTCCCAACAGTTTCAAATGTCAGATGAATTTCCAAATCCAGATGAAATTTAAGATTATTTCCTTATTACGGATGATATTGGTGTCTACCTCATATAAGATGCCAATGTATCTCTATAACACATTAGTGTTTTTTTAGTTTTTCTTTCAATTTAGAACTTCTGGAACTATAACAAACAAAATCATTAATGAATCTATCTTCAAATACTACATACACAAATGTACGAAAATATTTGGTAAAAAACTGAAAATTAAACTTCAGTTTAAACAATAAAAAAGGCAGGAGTTAAGTTCGTAAGGTACTTAATTATATAAAATATACATACTCTCAAGAAGTTCACCGATATACATGCGCATACAAATACATATGTACATAGTTGGTGTATAATAGTATCAATTTTACCCTTTAACAATTGATTAAAATAACTTTTTTTAAACACAACCCAACGAATATCACATTGACGAGTTGAGTCCGGTGGTTAATCCATCACTAGTAAAAAAACTCAAAACCAAAAATTTAATAATGGTGATGCACGCCGCGAGCTCATAAAATTTAAATTGATTTTTGTTTTATTTGTATTCAACAAATTACCCAACAATCAATTTAGAATTTAGAAAATGTAAATGTTGTTTATTTCTTTTGCTACATATATTTATCACCAGAGATATAATTCGCTTGTTTTTGACTTGTAGATGCTAATATTCCAGTTATAGAAAAAAGAAAGTTAGAGATTATAAATTGATTTTGGCAATAAGTTTTCTTGGCAAAATTGGTCCACCCTAATGTACATAAATTTATTTAATGCTTTTACGCAGGCGTTCGTTGAGATTTATTATAACAAGACACGAGTTTACGAGTTTATTAATCATAAAAAATATATATTTTTTAATATGATCTAAAAGTTTGCTTCAGTTAATTGGATTTAGAATCTTCTTTTAATGTTCTTCTATTTATATCTTATCATAATCGTGGTTTATTTTCTTTGGTTTGTTTTAAAGAAGGAAACCAACTAGTCCATGTTATTAGGTATACAACTAAGCCAGTGATCTCCTGCGCAGCATCCTTAAGCGGTCATCTATGTATATCATTTGTATTTTGGCCCAATAGCTATTAGTTCGACTTAAAAAAAACGATTTGAAATAAATTGATCGCTTTACTATATCGCGATCCATATTTGACCACAGACAAGATTTACTATCAAAAGTTAGTTATTTAAGCCCAATTTTAAAACTCTGTGCTAAATATCCGATCAACATTTAACACTAGCTTTCATATAATGCTAGAAATGAATTTAGTCTCCCAAAATATTTAATGTGTATCTAACAATAATCAAATTTAGCAAATATATTTCTTTTAACATTAAAAAAAAATTCTAAATTTCGTTAACAATCGGTCCACATTTCACAACACGGGTGAAGGGTATCATTGGTCAGACTTGACCCACTGTAACATAATATAATTTCTATAAAGCTAAAATTTCAAGTCCCAAATTTATAAACGAAATTATAAATTTAATTTTTAAAGGAATTTAGGAATAAATTAATTGTATATGGAAAATTTGATATAAAAGTTTGTTATAACTTCATTTTGTAAGTAAGTTTTCTAACTTTAAAATAAGATGAAAAATTTTGACACAGTTTGAAAAAAAAAAATTTTAAAAGATTCAAAAATGACCGATCTTGAATTATAATGATTTTGCTGCAAATGAGCAATATTTTTTCCCCGTTGTTATGTTAGTGAATTGGGTGTCTTTTGATTACAGGGTTCATCGAAATACTTACTTACTTAGTCGCATATCAGTTAGTTTTAAATTACAGTCGTTTAAATACTTCATTCGGAAGATGATGTGCGTGCGTGTTTTGCGGCAAGCAACACTTTTTCATAACCGGTAGCTGAGCGCACGTTATGATCATAATTTGCAGTTTTAGCACATAATTGAGGCAAATTAATGATTTTTGAAATATTTTTGTCTTTTTTTTTTGCAAAATAAATAAGTATCTCTAAACTCATGCTTATACATAAAGCAAATATTTGGTAAAAGATACCCGAAAGCATTCGTTAGTTTATATAAACATATCTATATGTTACTTATGTATGTATATGAGGACTTCTACTTTTCAACCATAATCCCTTAAAAAATACTATTCTTAATTAGTCATAAAAATTGTTATATGTATATTTGGGTAATAATGTTATTATTCTTTTTGTTTCGGTACCCTTTCTTGTTGTTTTTGTTTGTGTAAAATATCACAACAAATTAAAAATCATTTATATTTCCACACCTTTTTTACGGATAATTACTAGTTACTGTCGTCTGTGTAAAAAGGTAAAAATTGTACAAAATGTTGACAGCCACCAATGATGAAACCATCTCTCTCACACACTCTTTATCAGTCTAACCACCACTTAAAACGTTTATGAAATCCATCATAACCACCACCCTGTGAGCAGTGGAACACAAACAAAAATAATACAACAAAAAGATTAAAGAACACAAACCCCTGCGCTACTGTGGTACTAAACTGTTATCGGTGAACATCAGATCATGATCTTGTCTTTTGGGCATGAAATAAATACTTTGTCGTGAAATTTTTCGAATTTTTGCTAATGCGATTGTATTGTTTGTGTGTTTTGCTAAAATAGTTTCAGATTTAGATATTCTAAAAGAAAGATCTTTGGGCTTATTATTAATATTATCATTCATTGGTTTCATTTACATCTTTACAAGTTTATTGATTTGTTGTTAAACTGACACATGCTGACACTTGAGGGTTAATAATGATAATAATAGATGGATAGATTGTATGTAATAACAACAGTTCTATTGTTCGTCTAACTATACAAATATGTTTCTATATTTTTTTTATCAATTGTACTTGTATTGGCTTATTGAGGGCCTGTCATAATATTTATCACCTTGTTATTATTCTCTATTGTATTTGCTCCTCTTATTCAATTTGATATTTATGCGTATGAATGACTATTATTACATATTTATTTGTGTTTGTCTTTAATTTGTATTTAATTTTTTTATTTCCCTTTTTTACAGTTGTACGAGATCAACGATGATCCCAAGCGTAAAGAGTTTCTTGATGATCTATTTTCATTTATGCAAAAAAGAGGTAAGTTTTTAAAACAATCACATAATTTACATATCTAATGAATTTATTAATATTGCTTTACTAAGTGAAAATAAGTAAAATCCAGAATCGGTCAAGCCCGGACTTAATATCTACCAAATTACAGTGTAATAATTTAAATTAAAGTAACTAGTTATGAATTACAAAATTTGTATGAGCACATGAGTTATTTCTAAGAAAGGTGTAATATGGGAAATAAATACATTAATTTTCGGCTATAGTCCATTCCGCTTAAAGTAAAAAAACGGATAGAAGCCACTTGCAACTTCTTATCGTATTTCAAATAAATTATTCTTTCTAAAGTCCATTTCGCTTTAAGTCCACTTTAGTTTAAAGGCCACATTTTCTGTGTATCTGTGACTGATATAATATAGAAAAAAAAAATTCGCAAGTAGTCCACTCTTATTTTAATACCCTTCACCACCATAAGTGAAAAGTTTATGCTGATGTATGTAACGCATAGAAATATTTCCTATTACCTTTTAGTATACCAATAGGCTTAGAATCACTTTCTGAGTCGATTTAGCGATATCAGTCCGTCCATCAGAACGGCTGGCTGGACCCCCATGTAAACCATATAATCAAAGTACAGGTCGCAATTCTACAGATAATTTGATGAAATTTAGCACAGATAATTTTTTTGATAGTCGGACCATGGCTATTGAATTTCGTCAAAATCGGTTAATTATTTATGGTACCTTAAATAGGTCTCACTTCCTCACTTAAAAATGTACTGTACCAAATCGGTCCACATTTGACCCTAGCTCTCATATAAGTCCAAATGAAGCAAATAGATTAAATATATAAGTTTTAAATATTTGTCTTTATACAGGAAAAAGAACACCTTTGACCTTAGTGGTGAAGGGTATCGTATGGTCGGGCTTGACCGACTATAGCACTTTTTTACTGGTTTTTTATTTTAGTTTTTTTAGTTGCCTCTAGTTTGCGAGATAAAATATTTTTTCTGAAAAAGAGGTTTTGCACGACTGATTTTAATCTAACTGACATTTTTAATCGGTAGAAGCTTTTGTTATAAATTTTAATAGATTATTATTATGTTGAAAATATATCCACTTACATAATAATTAAAAAAAAGATAAACTTTTGCTGATTTTTCTATTTTTTATTATTTTTCTAAAACGAAACAATTTTGAAAGTATTATTAATATTTCGGTGTAAATTCTATGATATCTCTAAACCGGCTACTCAGATTAAAGTATTGAGACGAAATAAAGATTAAATTGTTCTCGAATTTCGGGGTTTCTTATAAGCTCAACTATTTGCAAAAAACCTGTTTTTCGGATAAAAAATATATCTCGAAAACTAGAGCCAACTTGGAAAAAATAATGTTATTTTCGGATTTTGCATACCAAAGCCATCCAAAGGTGGATTATACCCAGGTCCATAAAGTGGCTTATAACAAAAATCAAAAATAAAAAAAACAAAAGTTGTGCAACTATAGCTGTGGCCTATAGCCGAAAATTATTGTAGTATTTCTCCATCCTGGAAAATTTATACGACACTGCAGACAGTGCACTGCTTTTGAAGATTCAAATTTTTTTAATATCTCTCAGCAAGCGATTCAGACTTGATCAGAATACTTCATGATGAATATGTAATCAGGATTTCGTTCTGATCAATATTTCGTTTCGCCCAAATCGAGAATACTCTTTTCGTCCACGTTTAGCCGTGTAGGGTATAATTAATCATTTCAATAACATCATTAGAAATTTGAGTTATCTCCAAGATATACATATTTATAATTTTTCATTGTCATTGTTTTGGTTTTCCTGCCAAAACATTGAAAGCACAAATTATGATTGAGGAAAATGTTTATTTAAAAGGCGTCTGTCTCATCATACAGAGAAACTGGCTCTTTTCCTTCTTATCCAAAATAACTTTTTATGCATTTTTATTATGAGTTATTATGACTGGCCATAAAATTATTTATAAATGCATTAAATATTACTGTTGTTTTACATTAAACAAAAACAACATTTATTCATTCCACAAAACAAACAAAATAAATAAATAAAAGAACCACATACTAAAGATCGGAGATGTATGGTACTAAATTTTAAAATTAAAATGGTACTATTTTGTGTGCAGCGGTAATATTACAAATATTATTACATTATTAATGAAATAAACAATTTATTGATAAAAACCAAAAAATGTCTGTGGGGACAACCAATTCCTTGACTCTTTTCGATGGTTGGTTAGGCCATCATCTTCAGGATTAGTAACCCTACTTTAAGACGAAACGAAAACCTCGCATTAGTTATTACCTATTTTACAAACACAATCATTTTCAGTTTCATCTTTCTTCACTTCACACATCTAACCATCGAAACGCTTCCAGAAATTGGTTGTCCCCACAAACATTTTTAGGCTTTTATCAATAAATTATCTATTAATTTAATAAATAAATGTAATATATAGGGATCAAGTGCGAATAATTTTTCTTTTTTAATTAATATCTATTAAGGATTAAGACAAAAGCTCTAAGATAAAAACCAATAAAGTTATTTTTTTATAAAAATATACAATATTTAAAAATGCCGCTTCGATATCTTTTATTTTGAGATGTATTCAAAAAGGAAGCAGTTTTAAATTTCTGTTGAATCGAAATACTTCAAGATAAATATGTAAAATGAAAATGAATTTAAAACTAAAGTTACTTTAATTTCAGCAATAGTACCTTTTTGATATAAAATTTTACAGACTATGTACAAAATGTACCTTTAATCATGATCATCAATTATGTCTACATTGGGGCTTAGCACATGCTGAGTTTTCCTTATTTTTCTGATTTTATTATTTTAATTATTGCTACTTGAGTTTTATTCTCTCTTTCTTTCTTTCTTATGTTTATAGTCTATCTAATAAACTCTCTCATACACTCTCATTACGTTGGAAGGGGGGAAATGGGATATGAACATTTTCATTAAAATCTCAAGCACATCAACGTCAACTTGATTGCTAATGACATGATCAACACTTGAACGATTCGTCACTTCTAAAGTCATTCATTTAGTTTGGCTGTATGTCTGTCTGTCTATGTTTGTATTTCAGTCAGTTTGTGGCTCTGTCCGTCTGTCATTGAATTCATTTTTATTACCCAATGTACTCAAAGTCTTATGCATTTTGTTTTTTTTATTTTTATTATAAATACGGTCGAATGATGATGCTTAAAATATTTATTTGGTGGCATTTAATAATAAAAGAATTTTCAACGTACTCATATCTTTAATGTGTTAATATTTTTGTTGTCCTTCTCTTAAGTTGCCTTTTAAATAAAATTATGTTAATTAAATGTGAATGTCTGCTACACCATACAAAACATCTATCCTAATATCAGTGATCGCATAGACAACATAATTGGTTTAACTATTGTATAAATTGAATCAGAAAGAAGGATCCGTATTTGAATAAAATCTTTATTATCCTTAAAAGTTTTCGATGTAATCAGCCTTAAAACATGTTTAGTATTAGATTAAAGAAAACATTTCAAACACACAAACACAATTTCTTTAATCAACTACAAAACTCTCTTAATAAGGTTGTTTAAGTTAAATGTGTTTCTGTTCAGATGATAATCTTCGCTTTATGTTGATATTTGTTGGACACAATAATTCGTATTTATTCTGTCTCTTAAATAAGATATAATGTGTGGTTTTTGCTCTGTCTAGAATTAGGGATAATCCTCCTGAAGAGATGGCCTAACCAACCATCGAAACGAGTCGAGGAAAGGTTTCCCCACCAACTATTTATTACAATAATAAATAATTGTAATAAATTGGCATCTTAGTGCAATACACTATAGTAAAACTTTTTTTATTAAATGTGAATAATTTGTACTGCCTTTGAAATAATCTAATGGGACATACATACATTTATATGAATAATGTTAATGGCTGTGAGTTCGAGTCGGGCTTGGGTTTAAATCATAAATTATTTTGGAAATTTAAGACTTTTTGATTAGATTAATAACACTGTGCTTGAATTTAGAACTTTTTTAGTAACAAAGACGAGATATATGCACGAATCTATTAAAAATAATTCGGACACGCTTAAATTTTTTGTTTGGGAAACCCTACCCATATTAAAATGATTGAAATTGTCTTAAATTTAGAGATAAATCAATAAAATTTGGCACATATGTATTTTTTTTCTATAAAAACAAGGTATGGAAAATGAGTTCATTATCTATCCTATATCCCATATAAAAGGTTTCCATGCATCGATTTTTTCGCAGCCTAAATGTATACTCCATAATATTGAAAAAACTGTTCTGTTCCAATAAAGGTATATGAGCCAAATTTCATTGAATTATCTCCAAATGTTCGACCATTTTAATCATTAAAATATGGTTAGGGTTTCCCAAATAAAAAATTAAAATATCTTCCTTATCTGAGTTAACATAGAAAAATTATGCCTTCATTGAAATCAGTTGCTCGAATCATCTTTGGTAGATATATATCGTATCTATTACTTTTTCACACAAGCACAGTGTAATTAGTAAGAATACTAAAAAGCTATGTGACACATAGCAGTGTGGAGTGCTGCATTTTCTGTCCCGCTACGGACTATATCAGAACATGAATTGCTTTTAAGAATTTAAAAAATAGAATTTTTTGTAATTTTTTGAAAACTAAATAAGTTTCCAAAACTGCTTTGTTTCCAAGTCCTACTTAAAGTTTCGAAGTCTTACTTAAAGATAATTTTATTACCGAATTTAGATTTTTTATTTAAGTCTACTTGTATGAGAAAAAACTGACAGAATTAAAATTGAGCAAACCTGACCGTCCCAGTAAAACTTTTCATTACCAAATAATGAGTTAAACAGTTAAACTATTGAACACGAACTACTTACTCATTCGCTGTTTAAGTCATTACATTAACATGGGGATGTCATTGGAGGCAAGTACTTACCAATTTCAGAAAAGTAATAACTTGGGTAAGCAATTTGAAAGCAACAACAACAGCAACAACTTTTTTGTTGTTGTTTTATTAAAAACATATATTTTTAAACGAAATACAAATTTTTTTTATGATCTCATGGGGGCTCGAACCCAGACCCTCCGACTGCTAGGCAGAGACTCTTCCACTGAGCTACTTCATATGTTGAAAACTTAGCAGCTTATAATTAATATAAGCAATTTTTATTTTTAGATCCAAAATCATGTGAAAATAACTTTGTTTTTCCCTGCTTTTTTTTTGCTTTGTTGTAATTTTTGGAAAAATATTTTTATACGATTTTTTGTAATTATTTTAAAACTTTTTTAAAATTATTTTAAAACTTAAACAATTTAAATCTTCTTTTTTGTATAAGTTTTTACATAAGATTGACTCTTACTTATTTAAATGTTACAACCTGTTAAGGTCAAAGTCCAAGCATATTTTAGAATTCCATGGATTTCGATCTTGTGCGAATATTCTCCAATTTTATAGGCCAAGCTTTGAAAAATGTTCCTCTACTTGGTCTTTCTATCGAAGTTTCGGACATCCTCCTCTAATATTAGGTAGTGGGACATTTCAATTCTAATTTTATCCTCCTCATTGTATTTTTTTTCAAGAGAGGGTTACTAGCCCGTAATCCTAACCCATTTTTATCGATCTTATGGGACAACTCTCGGAACATGTTAACTCACAATAATAATGGGTGTTAAACTAGCTCCCCGGGTGATACCATGAGAAGGTGTATGTCCACAGTTGAGATGAAGACCAATTAGAATCGTGTTTGGTATTCAACATCCCCTACACAATCAAAATTGACTCATGATGTTATTTTTTCATTAACGTGAGTTAGTTTTGCAAATTTTTTTTACAGAAGATAATATTTAAGTTCTTAAAATTCAAAAATCATTTAAAAAGACTCTTTTAATAAAAAAAAAAAACTAAAAAAAATTGTTGGCCTTGGTGGGATTTGAACCGGGGCCATTCAGATTAAATTACCATCTTAATTACAAATAAGTACTTCTGTAATAACTTATTATTTATTCGGATGGTATGTTGTAGTCGTTACAAGGTAACCAGTTATCAAAGTACTTGCCATTACCAAAGTTTTGCTGGGGTACTATCAAGTTTACGAAAATTTTGAAAATTTGTATGAAATTTAAAGAAAATAAAATGAAAACTGATAAAGAAAATGTTTGTGTGTGAACGTGAAGGCAGGTTCAAAAGAAATTTTAAGAAAAACAGATCAAGTAAACATGATTCGTGTAAAATTGGACAAGCCTTTTCCAGTTACTCGAACATTTATTGCGCAACCTTCTCCAATTTTTAATAACGCCATATCTCGAGAACTAGATACTATCATCAGATCCAATTTAGACCAACATTTTCCCTATTCTCTGAGATATATTTTTTAACTTATGCAGGATTGTTAAGCGTAACTTAATACATTTAAAAAAAGTTAAACTCAATGAATAGTTGGGAAAAACATTGTACTTTTGTAGGGCCCTTGGATATAGTACAGAGCTTAACAGATTTAACTTTGCCGTATATTATATTTTATTCTTTAAATTTTAAGTATTTTATAATGATGTATTTTGGACGTGACATTGCAGTGTATTTTATTTATGGCTTAAGTATAAAAATAATTTTTTATGAATCGTATATTCACATTTTATTTTTATAGCATATCTTTGTCAAAAATTAGGAAAATCATGATTTTGTTCCTGAAATGTTTGTTATATTTCGTTTAAATTTGAGTTTGTTTTTTTTTGCATATTCATACTTAAAATATACATTAGACCTCCAGAAACAGATTTAATCGACAACAATTATTATTTGCCAATTAAACCCTTTACATCTGTATGATATTTATTAGATAAATTTATTTGTAAAATTTAAGAAAGATAAACGATTCAAAGTTGTAAAAAGATCCCTGATGTTTTTAATTGTAAACCGCCATGTTATAGCAGGTTAGTCATCCGCCTAGCATACCGGAGGTCCCAAGCTCGATCCCAGGGCAGACCTAATTGAAAAAAAAGCGGCGGTTCTCCTCATATTAGTATTAGACTACATAAAACTTCTCTAACTAATAAATACATTTGCGGTTCGGAGCTGGAGTTAAAACGTAGGTCCCTTTCAATGAGTCTAAAAATAGAATAGGATGCAACTCATTGTCTGAGAGAAGTACTACTTGTTCCAATTGGAATGTTTAAACGTTTATCAAAATCGGTAAAACCGTTTAGGCGTGATTGATCCATAAACAAGCTATTAAACTTACAATATATGTATGTATATGTATTTCAGAAAATTTGATTAAGAAACTTGTAAAATTGATCGGAAATTTTAATTAATTATCTGTGTCATCATTAAAAATAGAAAAATTGGATTAATTGCCTTAGCAAAACAAGCATTTGCTATTTAAAATAATTAACATTTTATTAAGAAATTTATGGCTTAAATTAAAATATTTCTAAGTAAAACTATTTCAAGTCAAAAATGTGTTCTATTTAAATAAAATTCCTTCATTAAAATATTCAATATTGCTTTTGTCTTCAATGCATGCGACACAAAATCTTTCATCTCATAAAAATATTTTTTAAAATGTTTTCATATTAAAAATCTAATATTCTTTATGACATTTGATGTATTCGAGGAAGATTTACATCTTTTTTTAATTTAATAAAATCCACGAACACAATTTAGTTGAAGAAAAAAACAAAAATAAAATAAACATAAATAATTAAAAAGAATACAATTTTAAGTGCAACCAGAAACAGACACACAAACATTTTTATAATTTCTCTAACTAAAATTATTTTTATTCATATCAATCAAATTACAAATGCATAAATATAATGACACTTTGACAATTCATTGAATCGTAACAACCAACAATTTCTTAATAAATCCACTATTTGTATGACAGACATACAATTTTTGAGTGTATTTACATTAGGGTGGACCTTATTTCTTGCTCCTTATTAAATAGGTGACTACACTATTTTTAAGATTCACATGTAAGTTATTTTAATATTGAAATAAAAATTGTATTTGAAAATTCAAAGTAACGTAAACCTTTCGCGTTATTTGTACAGGGTGGCTGATGAATTTTGCTATATTAAAAAACTGAAATAACTTTTTTTAATTTTTTTGTTATTATTTCATAAAAAAGAACACATTTTTATTAAAGTAATTCATGTTTGTAATTCAGTAATTCAGTTTTGAAAATAACTAGATTCTAATTGCCTCCAACCTCTGTGACACTTGTGTGACATCTTATTATTACGGACTCTAAAGCGTGAAAGTGGTGCACTGTTAAAACTCTTGTTTTATTGTAATTCTCCACTTTCGTTAAATATAAAGATCAAGTCAATCTATAAAAAAAAACTTTTTTGTAGCAGCTTTTTCACAAATTTTTGATTCAATTTTTCATAATTTCAATTCAAAAACGTTAACTCCTTGTTTTTAGATACCATTGATACATTTTTTTATATATCGACCACAAATGTTTGCGATGGGTTTCCGAAACGAGTTCCGGAGTGTGTGCACTAAGTAAGTTTTATAAATTGGTCATTTTGTTTAGTAAGATTATTCGATTCGGCTGTGCCGAATCTTATATACTAGCCATCAAAATGTGTTAAATTTAGTAACATATAAAAAATTCGTATATTTAGTGGTATTTGCATAAAACTTCTTTCTGTAAGATAAAGTGGCCGTAGCTGTCATAGTTTATAATTTATTAGAGTTTAACTGGCTTTTGTGGCATTTTAGTGGTTTTCATATGAAAGCAATGGTCAGATATAAAACTTGATTATAACTTGATATTTATTTGCATTTAACTGGTTTCCGAGGAAGGATTTATTTACTGTAGCTCCCATACAGTATAGACCGATTTTCAATAAATTCAGATGCTGCCTAAAAGTTATAAAAAACTGATCTGAACTAAATTCTAGCATGACATCTGCTATAGTTTGATGTTTATTAGTTTTTAACAGATTTTCGAGGGGAAATGTAGACCGATTTTCATAAAATTTGACATACTGACCAATAATTGCATAAAACTGCTTTGTTCCAAATTAAGTTGACATATCTATTTAAATTCGATTTAATTTATTAGTATAAAGTGATTCCTGTTGCCGGGTTATATGGGAGCTAAAATCAAATGTGAACCGATTTCGCCCAATTTCGATACCAAACATTTTCCAGAAATCAGAAATACTGTTGGCAAATTTTGTTACTCTTGTTCTTTTCGAGCTTTCAACTAACTGACAGACAGAAACCTCCCATTCTTTTTAGTAGTTTTCCTGTTCCCGTAAATTGTGCTACAGTCAATTGTGAACCAATTTCGCCCAATTTTAATACCAACATTTTCTTTGGAATAAACATTCCAAATTTTGTTGGACTACCTCTTTTCGTTTAGGCGCTATCATAAATTCAATGGACAGACATCTCTCGTTCGTCTTAGAACTTAATAAGAATTCAGAATATATATCTTTTTTGAGTTAATATTTTGGGTATAAAGTTGAATAGACAATATAGAAAAAGATGCTTTTTCAATTTAGTTCAAGGATTTGAAGACAAAAAACTTAAATACTTGACATTTTTAGATAATAAATTATTTTGATAATTTTTTACTGGTCGTAACATAAAATGCGATCATCGTCATTGCTGAATATTCGGCAATCGTGTATACGTAATTTGTCAAAGAAAAGTTTTTTACAAAGCTTTCGAACTTTGTTTTCCCGTATAAACGGCTTTTCCAAATCGTTTTTACTGATCCGAACTTTTTGGAATTAAAAAGTAAACAAATAGAATTTCCATAACACCCTGAGGTGCCCTAATATTAAAACATACATAGTAGATAAATATATAAATATAATTTGTTGTATAAAGCAGTTGTTGCAGTTGTAGTTGCAGTTGTTTTTGCTTTGGTTTAATACAATTAAAATCGTAATGACTCTGGTCGGATGGATGGATGGATCATGAATTAAACACATGTTTCACATCTTGTTGACTAAATGTTGATGTGATGTTTCACAATTTTGTTGCTCCTGTTGATGGCGATTGCAGTGATGAGTACATATAGTATATATATCTTTTTTTGTTCCTGTTCAATAAAATAATGATTGAAGTGACACATTAACGTCTGAGTTAGAGTGTTTCTGTGTGAGAAAGAACGAAAAACGTAAAATTAATGTTAAATTAAAATAAAGACACCTCGTTTCTTTACAAATAAAAAAAATCCACAAATGAAAACGAAATGAATGCAAGACCCCCTTTTAGTTAAGTTTTAATTTTTAATTTATGTTATTTTGTGTATTAAATTTCAATGATTTTATTTAGTTTTTTTTATTTATTTGTTTTACTTCTTAAACAATTGGGGGACGAGACAGACAATTTTTACTTAACGAAATATTAAATGTGTGTATGTGTGTTTAGTAGTCATTGAAGGACCCCTGTGAAAAAGTCATAAAGTCATATAATATCTTATTCGTATGGTTGATTAAATATCACACTCAAAAGAACTCAAATTTTGTTAACAAATATGTCTTGTACAATAATACTCTATTAATTAAGAAATATGTAATTACTTACGAATACGTAGAAAATCAAAATGTTGAATAACCCAAAATATTGTTAAAAAATAATTGTATTATACTTAGATGGTTTGCAGCCATTCTCAATTCACACTATGTAGAAAATAGTGAAAAACTATAAGTATGGGGTGTTTTAAATATAATTTATTATAGGCTTTCTTGGCCTTGTATATTAAAAATTAAATATAAATAAAGTTTATAATTCACATTTACTTCATCTAAATATTGTATTTATTTCTTTCTGTTGTTTGCGAAATTCGAAGAAAGGTGTAAACCAGGGGTGGGCATGTATGAGGTTAATAAGAGCCATTTGAATGTCAGTAGACTCGCCGAGAGCTACACAATTTTTATTTATAGTTTTGGCAATTTGGTCAATTCGATACTTCTGTTTAGCCTGATCTGCTCGACTAAGTCCATGACTAAAATTTCCAAAAAATGTATGTGCTGATGAACTTTTTGTAAAGTAATGTTATTTATTTTTTTTATTTTATTTTATTATTTATTTATTTCACATGTGCGACATCTTTCTTATCAAAAAATTATTATTACGGACCCTAAGCGCACTATCAAAATTCTTGTTTCATTGCCCCAATTCTTCATTTTCATTACATATAAATATCATTTTATAAAATAAAAACAAGTAAGAAAGCTATAGTCGGATAAGCCCGACTATATGGTACCCCTTACTACTAAGGTCAAATATAAATCAACAATTTAACACATTTTCCTTAAGTCTTAGAGACATAATACATACTTAAATGAGATTTTTTCAAAATGTCGAGATTTAAGTCATTTCCTGCAGAGGGCCTATTACAGGAGCTAGGGTCAATTGTAGATCGATTGTTTCCAAATTTCTTATTTATTATTATTAGTTTAAGTAATAAAATGCAATTATCTTTAGATTTATACAAGTTTATACTACTTTTGAAAATGTGTCTTGATGGAAGGTATGGACAAATATAGACCGATTCCTACGAAATTAGGTCTTCTAAGTAGTAATCCAATTTTTGATTTTTTGTCCAAAAAGTATAGGTATCGTCTTTGAACCAAAATATAAGCCTGTGCGGATATCGTTAAATCAACTCTGGGAGTGATTCTCAGTTGATCGTTAAATTTAAAGGTTGGTCTCAGACCAATATATCTATGTGTTACAAACATCAGCACAAACCAAAATATACATTTTCCACCTAAAGTGGTGAAGGGTATAATGATATCCAACCAGTTACACAGAAACATAGTTATTACGACCGAATCACTAGTTTCTTAATAATACAGGAGAAGCTCGAAAAAGTTAAGTCACACAAAAGTTAGTTATATCGAAAAGATAAGCAGTTCTTATTGCCACACGTGACTCTAAAAAGTTAAGTGATTCTTGACCTTTTAGAGACAATTGTTTTTTATTTTGTTTTTCTGTTTCCAAGAACATTTTTATTTCTTTAATTTTAATCCTCAATAGATATTTATAAATGAGTTAAGGTCTATTTATTAGTTTCTATATGTAGAAATACTACCACTGAAACCAATTTCTTCTCAGATTTTTAGACAAAAATCATTATATTTTTGCCGTTTGGAGACTCTTTGGTCCAAAGTTTACTTTCGTTTAGAGTTTTTCCCGATTTTTAGTTACTTCTTTATGAATTATTCATGAATTATCTTAAATTATTACTAAAAAGCGAACCTATTCTGGTGAACGTGAGTATATATATACATGTATTTCTATTTTTACACTACCTAAAAGTTAAGATTTCGGAAAAGTTAATCACCCCCAAAACATACAAACTTTTTCGAACCTCCACTGTATTATACAAATTATACTGCCATCTCTGAACAATATGTATAACTTGTATTGTGTAACGAGGTTTTCCAGCGAATTCAATAATATTGCAGTTGTCCATCAGCGCCATCTCTTAATGATTATTACTAACTTCTTATTGTAAATTAGATTCATTTGATTTAATATTCGACTAATCTTATAGATCGTTTTGATTAATGAAATTATAACAATTCAGATTCAAATTATCTTAAACTTTAACATTAGTTTATTAACATTCATTCATCATTATATAATCATTAAAATTAAATTAATTAAAAGATATAATTGTATTTATCAATTACTGATTTTAATGAACACAATTTAACAAATTTGTTAATTGTTATTTTTTTCTGTTTCTGTATTACAAATAGCGAGTAATCATTAAAAATGCATACATATTAACAAATGGAATTTTTATATAAATATAAATTTTTATATTTTTTTGTGCAATCAACATGTCCATCAACCAGGTCTATTTCAGTTTCAGTTATTCATCATAATAAATATTTATATGAATCTTGTAGCATCTTCAAATGGACGAATGATGCACCACACAAACGTATTTAATCACTTATATTTCTTATTGATTTATTTCCATACTCACATAAAAACATTTTGATTGATACCTTTAGGGCTAAAAATTAAAACAAAACAAAAAAAAACTACACAAAACATTGCAACAAATAAACATGAGTATCTATCTATACTTTACCTTTACCGTCTGTCTGTTCGTGTGCGAGTATTATTGTTGTTCCAACTTGTGTAATTTAAGTAGATCACAACTCACTAAATGTTTTTTTGAACGATGCCAAAAAATCACTCGCACACACATTTACACCCATAAATGTTGCACCAACAACAACAACAAATAATAGCCGGAGCAACAGCAAGATCAATAATATTCTCGGTCTGCCTTTCATTTCATTTGTAAAAATCAAATTTAACAAAAAAATCGATTAAAATAAAATGCAACTAATAAAAACTTAAATAAAAAAGAGGAAAATCGTTTAACTTAATGAAACTACAAATTAATTTTTTTGTTTATTATAAATCGTTTTTGTTTTCATTTCATTAATTTATTGTTGATGTTCTTGTTCTTTTTATTGTTTATCGATTCAGTTTATTGGTATTATTATTTATTCTCGATCATTTTGTTTTTCTTGGCAATAATGTGTGAGGGTGTTTAGAGATCTACTTAAGATCATTAAATTGTTTTTTAATGTTTCCCATATAATTTATACTACTTTATTCATTTCAATGCTTTATATATAAATTAGATTGATTAATACTTATTTCTTAGATCAAATTAAATCAAACAAAGAAAAACAAATAACTAAAGGAAAACAAAAAGTCATTAATTGGAAGTATTAATTAACAATTTTATTATAGAGAGCAAAGAAAATTATTTGTATATCAATTACTATAGGTGAAAAGGGTATATTGGTTTTGTGCAGAATTATCTAACGCATAAAAATGTTATTCTAATACTCCCCCTTCAGTATACCGATCGACTCTGAACAAGTTTCAGGGTCGATTTATCTGGCTAGATTTTTACGTAAGCCTATTTTTTTTTGGATCAAATCGAATCAGTGTTTCAAGTACCTACCAAAGGACAGCCACAAATTTATTTGTTTTTTTTATCAATTTTTTTTCGGATTCGGCCTTTATTTATCATACCTCCTATACAAGACCAACTTTTAAATAGCCAGAAAATCACACAAACGCTTATAAATATCAAAATAATTAAGGGTTTTTTGCAAGAATTGTGCATAAATAAGTAAACATAAATCAATATAAGAAATTTCGTAGAAATATTCCACATTTTATTACAGCTCTTTAAACCCACTGTCGGAAATGACATAAACATACTCAAATTTTAAGAAAATGTTGCTATGATAAAAAAAATTTAGCTCAAAAATGTCTATATGAATTAAGACAAACTTTACCTCAGTGATGAAGAGTGTGAAATAGTTCTTTTATAAATGATTTTTAGAGCTGTTCGAAAGTTGAGTCAGTCTAAATTCAAAAATTTTTTTTTATTTTTTTACCACGCCTACAAATACCACCCTTTTAGTATTTTGTTAACTGTGTCGCCATCTTTAGTCCGATCACAACACTTTATCGGTGTTCACGGCTCTGTAAGGGCTACATTTCTCTCTTTGATAGTTTTTTACTACCACGTCAATTTTTAGTCACAATTTTTTAAAATTCGATTCGTACCCAGCCCAATCGAATCGAGTACAAATCTAGTTTTTTAAAGTTATGACTATAAATTGACGTGGTAGTAAAAAAATATGCTAGGTCCGGACTATATTGCGCATATGTCAAAGCTTTCCAGTCATGATCTCTCTGTTTCTGGCGGGTTATAAAGTATATTTGTGATAGGGTGTTATGATGAAAAAAACATAAAACAAACTTTATTGGTCAAATTGATTGATTAAATCTCATTAATTGTTGACAGTATCAATCGTTAGGCCAGGTTTAAAAAACATATAACAAACAAAACTTTTCCAATATCACCTGACATACATAGATCGCTACTTTTTTTTTTGCCTTTTATCTTTCATCGAAGAAAAGAAGTGAGTGCCTTTTTGATCTCAAAAATATGAGATTGAATCGTATTTTGTACTGCTTTTCTAGTAACTCCATTGTCTAGAATTTGTTTTAAATTGTTTACCTTTTATTTAATTGAAAAGAATAATACAGTGGTCGGCATATTTATTTTGACATATTATTTGTTTTTCTTCTTTTTTATTTTTGGTCCATTGCAATTAAAAATAGGTTAAATTGCAACATATATTGTTATTTATTAGAACACAAAACACTTTTCACATTTTTAACGTTTTTGTAATATTTTTATTAATTGAAACTAAAAAGTCGAAGATTCAGTATAAGGCATAAGTATTTTGACATGTTTTTGCATTGCATATCAACAAATTGGGAACTTCAAGGTCAACAAAAATTGAGAATAATTATTTGGATTATTATAAAATGTATCCACCTTTAGTATTTTATACTGTTTGGAGGCGATTTGGAACGGAATTCATCAAAGGTTGAAAAAACTTCATAGAAATCTATTTCCAAGCTTTTGTGAAAAATTACAAAAAAAAATTAAAAATGTGAAAAGTGTTTGTGTTCTAATAAATTACAACATTTGTTGCAATTTTAACTGTTTTTACTTATTTTTTTAATAACATTGCACCAGAAGTAATAAAACAAGAAAAATAAATGCTATGTCAAAATAAATATGCTCACCACTGTAGACATTCCAACAAAATTTGTCATTGCAAATAATTGTTTCTTTTGTAAGTAATTATTTTCCAACAACAATATTTTTTTAAATTTATTTCTTTATATGTATTTTTTTACAA
This sequence comes from Stomorhina lunata, assembly GCA_933228675.1. NCBI lineage: Eukaryota > Metazoa > Arthropoda > Insecta > Diptera > Rhiniidae > Stomorhina > Stomorhina lunata. The sequence continues at coordinate 70,595,460 of OW121744.1, forward strand.
TTAGTGAATGAGTTCAAATCCTACTAACGCCATGCTTATTCTTTTTAATATAATGTACAAAATCTTGAACAAAATTGAATGGCTATGACCATTCAAATTAAAAATATATTTGACCTGGTCTTTGACTCAAAAACAAAATTGGAACTCAAAAACAAAATTGGAAAAAATTAGCTAATTTTTCGAAATTTTTAGCTAATTTTTCGAAATTTTGTTTTTGAGTCATAAGCCACCTTTTCATAGACCGGATCACATATATTTAATTTAACAACAACTATTAATATTTCGGACTGTAATGGTGCAGTCATTATAAAAAATGTATAACCGAACTTTTTTGAACACACAATATTTAAGCCTAAATTTATTATTTACATTTGTTTATGAGTATAAAGTAATATTATATAGAAATTGTTTCTTTCTTTTGTGTTGTGGACATTCGCCAAATCCACCGACATTTATAAGATTTTGTAAATACATATGCATGTGTAAGTATGTATTTGTATATTTGTATTTCAACTTTAATATTATAGGTATTAATTATATAAAGTATTTTTGCTATTCATACTCGTACATACATAAATTTATTTTTATTAACTTTTTACTATTCCATATTTTCAGGCACTCCCATCAACCGTTTACCAATAATGGCTAAATCTGTATTGGATCTTTATGAACTGTATAACTTAGTTATTGCTCGAGGAGGACTCGTCGATGTTATTAACAAAAAGTTGTGGCAAGAAATCATTAAGGGTCTCCATCTGCCATCGAGCATAACAAGTGCAGCATTTACACTACGAACACAGTAAGTTTTCAAAATTTCTTTACTTATCTTTTCTATACTTCCCTTTTTCCCTTATGTTTGCACTTTTAATAGGTAAAAAATGTATTTACTTTGTAGTAAATACTTGCATATTTCTTCTGAATAAATGACAGTAAAATTTATTAAATAATGGGCAAATTTTCCACATCAAACAGTTTAAAAATTGTAGTATTTGAATAGCACAACAACGACATGAACAATAAAGAAAATAAAAAATACAAAATTTACATTTACCTTTACTTAAACAGATACAAAACGAACCATAAAATAAAAATAAAAAATATAAAATAAAAATGAACGAAAATATTCATTCTGTTACACGTTGTATTTCTTCATGTCTGAATATTAAAATAAAAGATGGCAGATTATGACAAACCACAATGAAATTAGTTTTTAAACAGACCTTTATTGTCTAACAACAATAAAAATGTAAAATAATAAAAAGGTTATAGCAACAACAGCCAAATTGTTGGCAACTAAATATTATATATACCAAATGCATCCTACAATACATTCATACATACTTACATTAGTGCATACATTGTATGAGCAGTAAAATTTAACTATAAATAAAAAAATATCTGGAGAATATTGTCATCCTTTTTCACAAGTTTTACTTACTAACTTATCACATTACAAGTACTAAATATTTAGTTTATGTTATTGTCACTTTTATTAGTGACGAATTACTTTAAAAGTACATAATGTAGTGTTTGAGTACAGTCCTTTCAATGTATTTCATCATTAAGGAGAAATCATGAGACTATATTATAGTGGCCAAAGTTGTGCACATCTTGTACTTGTTAAACTTATTAAAAAGTATAATTTTCGCAAATATATACCTATATAAAAGATTTTTACACGTTTGAAAACCACTTAAGAATGAAAGAGAAATATGCTTGCTGCACTAAGCTATCTCTAATAGTTTAAGAGATATTTAACGGAATCTAAGGGTTCGATATGTAAATTAAGCTTTTATTGTTTGGTGTATCAGATACATATGGTGCATATGTTTTTAAATGAATGTTCCCAATTTGTGAAATTATTTTTTATTAGGGTGTTCTTTTCGAGCCCTTTGTACATTTAAACAATTATATATGCGGTATTTTTTGCAAAATTTCTCTGAGAAATCGCGCAAAACCATTTTTAAAAACTTTATATTTTAAGATAAAGTGTAAAACTCTTACGACTATTCTCGTTTTAGTTTTTTTGAAAACACTTGTTTTTAATATTGGGTGAAATCAAAAATTTTCAAACGAAAAAAACCTCACCATCTCGGATTTTTATGAAATTTTGTGTATGCATTCTCAAAGCTACAATTTATAAAGTTCTTTAAAATTTTGAATTTCGCTTCGGTTTAAGGGTGGATTAGTTGAACTTAGCGTGAGGCTGCCTTAACGGAACGTCGCAATTGGTAGTTTCTATTGTATATAATACCTTAACGTCTGAATCTGTTAAAAATAGAAAATCTTTAAGTTTTTAAGTGACATTAATTAATAGTTTTGTTAATATGTTGATATGGAAATACGCTTAAATGAAAAATACATTGTAAAAACGCAAAGTATTTGTAGATCTTAAATTATACTGGAATCATAGCAGAATTTTCATGAACAAAGTTTGTAGTTAATCTTTCATGTAATATTTTCAATAAATTATCTGTTTTTAAACAATTTCATACATTTTTTAACAAAAAAGGTAATTTTATGTTTTGTATTGAGTCAAACGTTTGATAGCCGAAATGGTAATGCTAATAGTCCTGTAACAAGCTGTAATTTGACACTGTTGGTCTATTTTCTGTTCGGAGCTGTTAAAGATAAGTGTTATCACATCAACATTTGTGATGTCGTTGCTGAAATACTACCACATACACTTGAAATTTAGTCAGATCAGAAGAGTGTAAGATGAGGAACGCCGTGGCATTCATATGAATAAACTAATATTCAACTTCCAACGAGTAAAATTGTGCTTCAACACAATAAATTTTAAAAAGTTTTTGTTTTATAGAATTTTAAATTTTAAATGTTTAAATCATCCATCCTTAAATGTCCCAACCGATAAATGGAGACTTTAATATAAAATATATTTGTCTATTCGGCAGAGCCCAAAATTGCTCTATCAATGTTGTTTTTTAATAAATATAAAATTTGAAAAAGCCACGATTAAAAATATGCATTATATTTAAAATCCCTGTAACTGGTTTCTATATCTCATTATTGGCAACACCATATAATCAGCTGTTTAATGTAAACAAATCAAACAAGTCAAAAAAATAAAAAAAACAAGAAAATTTAAATAGTAAAATCTAAAAGAAATTTAATAATAGAAATATGAACGAAAAAAAAAATATAACGCCGGCTACAAATTAGCAGAATGTCAAAATCATATGGCACTCCTAAAGTTGTTAAGTTGTTCAATAACTACACTAAAGTCAAACGTTAAGTTGGACGTTAAGGTAGCCTCACGCTAAGTTCAACTAATCTACCCTTTAGATTTTATGCCGGTTCAAAGTTCCTTTCTTCAAAACCTACCTATTTTTTTATGCCCCGTCAATGTGAAGAAAAGGTTTAACTCAATTTTTACTAGTGTAAACTAAATTTTTTTATACATTGTAATATTTAGCCACAACTTTAAAATGGAACAAAGAAGGATCCTTTAATTAAACACTATTTATTGTTTCATACAGCAGAATCAATCAATCCAATTAAGAAAAATTTTATGTAAAAATTAATTTCTATTACTAAAAACAACTTAAATACTTATACTTATCTATAACAGTCAGAGATCAGAAAAAGAAGCCGAGTCCACCGTTGTTTTTGACAATGATGCAATCGTCTATCCTGCACTTTAAAAAGAGCTTTCGCATTTCGATTTTTCATATCTGACAGCACATAGAGAAAGGGACCTACTACACAAAACAAGAGGTAGGGACGACCTACGAGCGTTTTGAAGGTTGACCAACAATCTTTAAAATGGCTCTCCTGAACAAAATCCTTAGGTCCCTTTCTATTTTGCGCGTCACATATATTAAATTTCTTTTTAGCTATAAAATTTAAAATGGGAAAACTATTTAAACTATCATAAATTTTAAACTATTGAATTTCCCAGGAAAATAAAACCTTCCTTAATTTGCAGATTTTTGGTTCTACCTTAAAAACAGTTCCCTTTTATATCACGTTCCATATAACACTCATAGAAATGCTCATATTGGAAATGTATAATAAAATTTTAATTCATAATTTATAGTCTAAAGTTTAATTTTGTTGCCGTCTAAACAGCAACATTGTAAAAAGCAAAAACGACATTAAATCATTTGTGTGCGTTTGAGATTGGGCTCGTTGTTGTTTGTTGGTGTTTTATGAATTTTTTAGGTCCGCCATCAGTTTGTCAGCCAGTCAATCATATTTCAAACATGATTTTTATGCGTCTCTATGTCTCGGTCTATAAGTTAGACCAACACCCAGAAAGAAAAAAAAAAAAAGAAAAAATATTATAAAATAAAATGAAAAGAAACTTGAGTAAAAAAAGAGGAAATTCATACATATACAAATCACATATAAACTTTAGTTGCAGGTCAGCTCCATGGAATTAAAACGAGGTATATATGGTAGTAATAACTGTGTAACAATAACACCTGAAAATATCAGAGGTGGTCGATTGTTGAGTTAGAAAGATGGACATATTTAACTGACTGACTGGGTATTTCTTGACTGAACGCTTATTAGAAAAATATTTTTTTGATGGCTGAGTGTCTGGTTTTACAATGGTTTGTTTGTATAAGTCAATGACTTATCGAGGAAAATACGCCTGCAGATTTCTTTTTATTAATTTTTAAAGGTCAATTAAACTTTATAAAATCAACAAATTTTAATATATATTTTTTAACAATTCTTAAATAACAAGCACGAACATTTTGGAAAAAATATTACGATTATTGCAAAAATAATCTAAATAATTATTGTTTTTAATACCTTTAGCATTCCAGCTGACGATATGCTTGTGTCAAAAACTTTATGTATAAAGAAAGCTCAGCTAAATCTTGATAAAGAAATGAGAAATGGCGCTCATAAAATTGATTGTGTTGCTTTCAGGGAAACATTTGTTTTTATTTTTATTATTTTTCTATTCGCGCACATTTCTCGAATTAGGTTGCATTTACATTCATTGTATAAAAAAGATACTCGTGTACATGAATACAATTAAAAGAGTAAATACTATTCGTACGAGTACATTCAGTTGAATTGTACTCATTTTATTTACGAGTTACTGTAACCAGACGACCAACCACCAATAGCTGAGCTTGATTCGTTAAATAACAAGTTTATTTGTTAAATAAAATTAAATGAAAATACACTCAAAAAAACATTTAAATATTCATGTACGTTTACATGTATGTATACATATGTATGTAAATGATTACATGTACATATAAATGAATACAGTAATTCCCCGATTCTCACTATTTTGACTTAAGTCTTCATTTGTTTTCATTTTTCTTAATAGTCAAGTCCGTGGGCTATTTACTCGTTTTTTTATTAACTTATGTTCTAATATTTTTATATATAAAAAGCATAAAAAATATGCTTAATGTTATTTATTAATTGAACATTAAGCGTTTAAAATAGTTTAAAATATTATTGAATAAAAACCCGACTGAATAGCATAGTTTTAACCTCGGATTCATGATTCTGATCCTATTGGGTAAAAGTGAACGTAAATAAAACACATATTAAATATTATTATGTGTGAAACACTACATCATTTAAATGACAACCACGCAAAATGTTGGAAGTTCTAATGGTGTCAAAGCATGATCTTGGTGGCCACTTTGTATCGCCACGACGAGAATTTACGCAACCAAGAAACGTCTCTTGCAATAAAGCCATATTCACTCGATAACGATCCGAATTCACGGAATTGACACATTCGGGTCTTCAACAACACTTTCACTTACAACAGCGATATTTTCAGCTGAACGAGGAAAACGTTGATGCACGGGCCTTACAATATTTGTAACCGCTACAATCTCTTCACAATTTTGCCAATTGCTTGACTAGTTGGACGATTATGTAAACCATAATCTCCTCTTAAAGCACGACATGTGGCTGTTGCAGAATCACCATTTTTGTAGTAGGTTTTGATATTTTTATGCGTATTTTTATGGATGCTTAAGCGATCCATTTTCGTCAATGTCAGACTTTCAACTGAAAAGAAAAAAATAGTTTAACAACTTAGTTTAACATATGTTTAACAAAAGTCCTATACTTTTGAAACCACGAAATGGATAACCCTTTATTTTATACTGGAATAAAAAAAGAGAAACCTAATTTTGGTACAAAATCTAAAGTTGACTACGAAAAATAATAGTTTATTTAACATTTTAACTGACTATCAGTCAACTTACAACAAATTTTGTTTGTTTCAACTAAACATGTTACAAAACTCAACTTCATTTTTTACAGAACAAATAAATCGAGTGTTTACTGTACATATTGATTTTTATAGCATGGTATGGTATTTCAAACATATTCGTTGTAAACTTATGCATTTCTTAGATTCAAAAATGTATAAATTTAAAAAATATGAGCCTGATTTGAATTAATTAAAATTAAAAGTTCGAATTTTTTAATTTCTAAATAATTAGATTTTAAAACTTGTGTCTAATCCATGACATTTTATTTCAATGTTTAATGTTTTTATGTATTTTAAATAAATAATGGCTTGCAGACTTCATAAAGAAATTTTGCAAAAGTTTTCTTCAAATTGGCACTAAAATAGGATGATATTAGTCCACATAACCCCACAACACAAATCAGTTAAATGCTAATAAATGTCAAATTGGAAATATGGAATTTATAACAAATTTTGTAAAATCATGTGAAATCGGTCCAAATTCACCCATATGAACCCGCTCCGTAGCGCCACTTAAATACTACGTATTATATGATTTTATCCAGCGTACATTTTGTAACAATAAGTCAACATTTGTCCATAGCTTCTATACAGGAAGGCTTATTTCGAATTTGACCACATAGAAGAAGTTAGTTAACAATCAATTTTATCCTAACCTGAGAAAAAATTTGATTGTGAGTATATTAGGTTATTTCATTATTGCTTAGTTCCATTAAAATACAAATAAATTTGTGGATGTGTGAGACCCAGATCTCAATTTCAGAGGACAGTCCTATGGAAGGTCGATAGGTATAGTTTAAGGAATCGTAAATAATTATTAAATTAACAATCGTAAATGATTATTAAATTTTAATGCTTAGAGTTGAGCCAACGACAACTCTTGCAATTAAATACATTTTGAGTTTTATATCCGAAAAGTTTATAAATCCATTTTTGTCTGTTTATCTGTTAAATTGTATATGTATTACAGCAAATTATTTTTTTCTTTTGCTAAAATCATTCTAACTCCTTTCAGTTTAGTACAGTTTGAGAAATAATATATAATTCTCATATTAATTCATTTTGTAGGAAACAAAATTCAAATGAATACATACATACATACTTATATGTAAATGTAAAATTTTTAAGTTTTGTTTAAGTATCTACAGTTTTTTTAATCCTATCCTAATTGTATTATTTTTAAATTCTATTACATATAAAATTATTTGAATGTCTAGGTATCTCAGCCATTAATGTAAAGGCACTTAACTCTTTGATATTAAGCGTCGCATGCATCAAAACAAAAAGAAAAACAATTTATGTAATTATTTTCATAAGAATTTTATTTTAGTTTTTTTTTTCATTTTTATGGTAAATTAAAATGCATACATAATTTTTAATATTGTTCGTCAGACAGGCCTAAATCAACATTACAACTAAATAATATTTATAGGTATCCATAGAAGTATGTATGTTGCACGGTGGTGTTGAGTTATGCATTAACACACATACACTCACACCCTCTTCTTGATGCTTGATCTAAAGTTGTACTTGAAAATTCAAATGAATTTGATTGTATTCAAAAAACAAAGTGACACAACAAAATGCTAATAAGTCGATGATAATGATGATGACAATAAAGACAATGACGGCAATGAAGCGTTTTCTTCTGATAATCTTAGTGATGCTGTAAAATTTATAAAATATAGTTTTCGTCTAGGCAATTTTACCACAAACTATAGAAAATATATAAAAATATATTTAAACTTAAATCAACTTTATAAGGATGAATACATTTCAAATTATACAAAAAAGTTACTACTTACATATACATGCATACATATCGTCACCTAAAAGTCGAAATATCCTATCGGCAATTTTCAAAAGTTTTCAGGGGTGATAAAAAACGTTGTAAAATTGGAACTATTTGCAATATTAAAAAGAAAACTATGTATATTGATCAAAATGAAACCAGAAATATATATCGAAAATTTTAGTTTTCTAAACACACTTCGGTTATTTGGAATTGCAAAAATCTGAAACCAAATAACATATCTGCAGACTAATTAGTATGAATAAATAATTTTTTTATAGGTACATATGAATATTATATACATTCAATAATAACAGTTATAGTTTCTTTTACTGATTTGCACTATGCAACAAAATTAAACTTTTGTCGCGATTTTTGGTGATTTGGTTTTATTAACCCCTTAAGGAGAAATGACGAGTGTCGCCCGTAAACATTTTCTGTGCCAAATTCGAAATTGACGGGCTATGCCCGCCGCATATTTAAATGTTTCAAAAGCAGTAGTAGTAAATTAAAATGTTTAAATTTTGATTACGATTAGTAATTACATTACATTTTCAAAAGAATCGTAATGATTATATAATTCTCCTTTTAACAATTTCTGGTTACTAATTGACTACGATTACTAATAATTCAAAAGTAGTCTGGATTACTTTACGATTACAGAAAATAATTAAAAGTAATCAAAAACAAATATGAAAGTGCTATAGTCGGTCAAGCCCGACCATATGATACTATTCACCACTAAGGTCAAAGATGTTCTTCTTCAATACAAACATTTTCTCAAACTCAAGCTGTTTCCGTCATTAGGACTTATATGAGAGCTAGCGTCAAATGTGGACCGATTATCTCGAAATTTAGCAAATTGATTACAGTTTTTACAAAAATTATATATACAAATCATCATTATCTTCAGAAATACGAGTGTTTTAGTGATTTTTGTCTCATATAGTGAAATTTGATACAGTGATTCTGGTTTACATAAGCAGTATTTGTTTTAAATTTTGTGAAAAATATCAATATTTGTGGCCAAAATAACAATTCCGGGAAGTGGGACCTATGGGAGGTACCATAAATAATGGACCGATTTTGACGAATTTTAATGGCCATGGTCCCACTATCAAAAACATTATACATGCCAAATTTTTTCAAATTATCTTTAGAATTTCGATCTGTAATTTGATTACATGATTTACATGGGGGTCCAGCCAGCCGTCCAGCAAGACGTTCGGACTGACATCGCTAAATCGACTCAGAAAGTGATTCTAAGTCTATTGCTATAAAGGTGGGTCTAAAACAAATATTTTTATGCGTTACATACATCAGCACAAACTTATAATACCCTTTCCACCTATGATGTCTTTTCATTATTTTCGTAATATTGAAAAGGAATCAAAAGTAATCTTCAGAAGTAATCGAAATATTTTTTCATTACTTTTGATTCTTTTTGATTATTTTCTGTAATAGTAAAGTAATAGGGTTATTTTTCCATTATTAGAAATCGTAATCAAGAAATATTTCGATTACTTTTAATTCTTTTTCAATTATTTTTCAATATACGTTACGATATAGGGAATAATAATCCATAAAAGACTCAATTTTGAAATGTTTGCAGATAGGTTATTAGGTCTTGAAGATGATGACGATAAGTGAATACATTTATTATATTATACATAGGGCATTTGTATGATCTAGAGTAAATTTTTTATCGATCAAAATCATAATCTATTATAACGAATTCTGAAAAAGTTTGCTCCAGTAACTTTGGGTATAAAATCAATATCAATAAAATAAAATCTTATGGACCAGAATATTTTTATTATTAAAGTTATTAAAGTAATCTAAAATACTTTATAACGATTTTTAAACAGTTGTCATCTTTGTTTAATGTAATCGAAAAACATATGTACATCTTTTATTATTTACAAAATTTGTTAAAAAAATCAATTTAAAAAACACAAAATTTTACGTTGTCAATTTGCACATTTTTCAGACATCATTTATATATACATATGTATACATAAATGCATATATATATGTACATTTATACATTATGTATACATATATTTATACACATGTAGTATATGCTTAAAAAGTTGAATCTATGTTCGTCGTAAGTGACTTTGAGTGAATATCCGTAATCATGCCCATAATAATTAGCATCATGTCTCACATTGTTTAGTGTTAATGTAAGCAAGTTGAGGAAAAATCTTCCTTTTCGTCTGTTATGTTTACATGATAATTCACAGAAAGTGTAGTCATGAACAAACATGATTCACAAAAATGAAAAAAAAAAATTAAAGAAGAAAACAAATACGCATTCTTTGCATAACCATTCAGACACAAAGGATAATGATACAAAAGGTACAAACAGACACTAACGTAGGCATATTTGTTTGTGCTTAACTACAGGTCCATAGATGGTCACACTAACGAACGGGTGGTTCGACGGACGGACAAGATCTTAAGACTTAAATGAATCTTGATTTTTTTGTTTTACAAATAACCATTATATGGTTTTGAAGAAAATTAAATAGTTTTTTTTATATACTCAATCACCTGTACACAAAAGCATTCGTTCATTAGCTGCAATATTGTCATACTTCAAAATCGGCAGTTTCAATATAGCAATAACACCCTTTAACCAGTCTTCTATCAGAGAAAAGTAATCTAAAGTATCTTACATATCTTATTTTATGTATATACAAAAAGTTAGTAATGCATGAAACTAAACAAGTAAAAACTCGTTTTACTTGAAACCATCTTATTGAGTTATGACGTTGTTGAGGCATATTAGTGATATGTGAATATACATACAAACATACATATATATTTATTGATTGAGCTCTTAAGTGTTTATTGAATTAAATGCAAAATATTGCATGTATGCGTTGATGAATTATAAACAAAAACCAAAAGCAAAGCAAATAATAAAATATTAACAAAAAATATGAAAATTAAGACAACATCAGCTTCACATACTAACTTAAAGACTCTCAGAAATGTTAAAGAATTTAATTCACACAAAAATTAAGGTTATTCATAAAAAAATATTAGCAGACAACCAATTAAAAATTGCTCATTTACTCTAAAGTAGCATAACTCAGTTACTGCCATTGTACATGTAATTAAACTTTTTCTAATTATAGTTACATTCATTTGAAATTTGCTCTATTTTAATTACTTTTAATTAAAAATTCTTTATTTTTTTACTTATTTCTATTAATATCCATAAATCTATTAATATTCATAAATCAATTATAAAAACTTTAGTTAAATAAATTACATTTTGTATGCAATTAAAAATGAAATCTAAACACGGTCATAATTTCTTTATTGATTTAGAAGTGCCATGAGTTTATCATTGCACTATTTTAAGTGTGTGAAAAGTAGAACTACAAAGAATTTTTAAACTTGTACTCATCGATTCGTTTGTTTGTAAAAATTTGCCTTAATCTTTAACTAAAAGTGTTTGACTTTAAACGTTCTGAGGCCAAAAAAAAAAAATAGATTTTTATTTCTATTTGTAAAGAAAAAACGCTACAGGTGGTATTTTACAAGCACGCATACTTATCGCTCATTTAAATACATATATGCTTAACTCAAAATTCATCGATTTTTAGTAAGTACGAATTGTTAATTAAATAGAGTTTTTATAAATGAGCAATTGATGACATATCTAAATAAACTATTAAAAACATAGCAAATTTAATTTAAATTATCTATTACTTAATTGGTAACAAATTTGTTGTCGGAACTTCTTTCCTTAGTTTAAAATTCTTCGTTTATATTCATAAGTGCTATATTAAAAAAGTTCCAATTTTAGGATGAAAACCGGAACCTTAAATCTGGACATTTTTCATTGACATCTTATGGTTTTTTGAAAAAATTGCTTTTGTTTGCAAAACAGCAACACACAAATTATTTTTCTCTCCTTTTTCAATCATCACTCTTGTCATTAATCAATAATTATAAATTGAATAAAAAGTTAAATAAAAAATAAATAAAATATATAAAAATTTAATTTAAATTTTCGTGCTTAAAAAATACCCAATAAATTCACATACACACAATCAAACCACAACCAACCCCCTATATACATATACACCACCCAAAACACACCCAACATCAATTTTTTATTAAAAAGAAATATAACTTCATTCTCAACACAAACAACTCCGTCTTTCAATTCAAAAAAAATATATATCTCATTAAAAAACACATTCTAAAAATAAAATTTGCTCGTCCGTGTAATTTATTGATCGTGTTCGTGCTGCTTGCCAATTCCCGCTTTCATATTTTTAAGTTTAATGTATATAAAACTTCCGAAGAAATTCACAATAGAAAATTCATTTCCGTTGCTTTTGTTGGTTGGTGTCTGTGCTGCTGCTAAAAAAATTGGTTTTTCACTTAGCTAGGTCTGGCTCTTAGTTGGTTCCGGCTGACTAACCAGTTGTAAGGTCGTGGGAAAATTGGGGGAAGTAAAATTTTTGTGCAAGGACCGAAGAGGGGACTAAAAAGAAAATGGCGTCGGATCGGACGGTGGCAAATTTCATACCATAATTTTTGGTGAATTAAAACAGTTTTTTTTTCTATTTTAAGCAGCTTTGAAAATAGGCACTGAAGCAACAATTTTTCGCAACAAACATTTTAAAAAGCACTTAAAACAGTGGTTAACGAATTTAACTCACACAAAAGTTTAGGTCAGCCTTATTCAACCATTGCACTCTACTGTTGAGTACCCCTGGTTTCGGTAATTCATAAAAAATATTAGCACTCACCAATTGAATATTGCTTACTGTAGTTTTACCTTTGAAGTTTTTTCAATTATTTTACTTGTTATTGGAATTTGCTCTATTAAAATTACAATGATTGCAAATCATAATTTTTAATTACATACTGTTCTTAATCTAAACTTTTCCAGAAATTGCATTTTTAGTCTGAGTTAAAGAATACACTATCTTAAGTGTGAAAAGTGAAAGCACGAGTTTAAAGTACATATTTTCAAATTTGTACTTATCGATTAGCTTGACTGTACAAATTTGACTAAATCTTTAACAAAAATGCTTGTCTCAAAACTTTTAAGGCTAAGGCATTACATTTTTATTTGTATACGTAAGGAGGTGCTCTTTCATATACACGTAGTTATGTCACTATTTTTATTAATTAGAAAACATGATAATATAATCATATATGTATGTGTATGATAATTTGTAACAAATTGTATATGATCCTTTTTTATTTTTAGATATATGAAATATTTGTATCCATATGAATGCGAGAAGAAGAATCTGAGTACTCCAGCTGAACTACAGGCTGCTATTGATGGTAACCGACGAGAAGGTCGTCGTTCAAGTTATGGTCAATACGAGGCCATGCACAATCAAATGCAAATGGTAAGAACTCACTAGAAATTTTAAACTTTTCATAAATTGTAGCTTAACCTTGTTTATTTCTCTATTTAGCCTCAAATGGCTCGTCCTTCATTGCCAGGCGGTATGCAACAGATGTCTCCATTAGCTTTAGTTACACATGCTGCCAACAATCAACAAGCTCAGGCTGCAGCTGCCGCTGCGGCTGCGCATCACAGACTGATGGCACCCTCTTTTGGTCAAGTGCCGAATTTGGTAACACAGGAAATTGAACAACGTATGATCGAATATTTAAAACTGATTCAAGTGAAGAAGGAGCAAAGTGCAATGAGCAATGGCTCGGGTCCCATGAGTCTATCACCTCATCATCAACATCAACAGCAGCAACAACAACAGCAGCAGCAACAACAGCGTCAGAGATCCCAAAGCCCTGAGATAAACACAAGAGAGGCCCTAAATGCCTTGGAAATGTCACGTGTGGCGTTGTGGCAAATGTATCACAACAATACCAGTCCACCGGCATCAGTAAATACCTCACCACAAGGTGGTGGAAACGTTTTAAGCGGAGCCACACATGAAGTAAGCGAAGCACAACGGTAAGTTGAATTTGAAAAATTATTCTTCTATCTAGCACAGATATCAACCACAATGACTTTTACCTCACCATCAATTAATTGTTCTTTTATTCTAGTAGCGAGGCTTTAAACCTATCCGATTCACCACCAAATCTCACCTCTATAAAACGTGAGCGAGAACGTGAACCCAGTCCGGAAATAAATGACCACGAACAACACAATGATTTTCACCACCAGCCTCCGCCAGCTAAACGTGCCGGATTTCCTGCCAGTTTCTATTTACCACCCGGCATGGGTGGCATGACAACTGCTGCTGCTGCCAACTTCCACTACAAGAGTGGGCATCACGAATCGGACGCTGAAATAGATGAAGATAATGAAGATGATGAAGGCGATCACAATACAACAGCAAACTCCTCACATGATGATCCCAATGAACGCCAGCACCTAAATGGCAATTCCTTGCGAGCTCCTCGACATCATGGCAGCAGCAGTAGTGTTCATAATGACAAATCGGACGATTCGGCAATTGAAAACTCCCCATCCACCTCCGCGGCATCAGCTGGCAATGGCCATATTTCCCCATTATCTACAAAGAAAATTCACTTATCAAAGCAGGTCCAACAACAACAAAATACATCATCTGTAAGCACAACTGACATCAGATGCAGTGACAATATGACGACGAGCAAATCTAATGCGCTGAATCCGTTCGACGCCTTAAACTTACTCTCTGGAATGCAATTTCGCGTAACCCGAAATGGTATGTACTTTAAATTAAAATACCGTTTAGTCCGCAAATAGCCAGCTAAAAAAATAGAAATATATACATATGTAGTTGATTTAAAACTTTTCAATCTCCTATTGGGACAACTACCTTTATGTTCATTATATGTATCTGCATACATACATATGTATTTATGCACTTTTTAAATTTAATAAATTAATTTAATTTTTACGGTTTTAAATTGCAGGTACCAATTCAAGTGGTGAGCAGGAGCTAGTGGTTAACCTTGAATTAAATGGGATTAAATACTCTGGTGTACTTATTGCAAACACATCAAACCTTGCAACAACACAAGCGACATCGACAGAAACAACGACATCGTTAGTCGGTGACAAAGGCTTCTGTAACAAAAATGTCAACAATTCTAACAAAATGGAAAACAACATTACGAACAGCAGCAGAAAGACTGGCAGCCATAGCCCCACCAACATAATTGTTAACAATAACAATGAATCGAGCAAGGACTTAGTCGTTGCCATGGATGCATTGGAAGACTCAAGTGAATTGACAATGCGTGAAACTGAAACACCACCAAACACATCCATGACAACCACAACAACATTAACAGGAGCAGCGGCAACAGCAATAGTAAATCAAACAAATGCTGTCATAGCAAACGGTCCCAACAGTAATACTAACACACTTAAAGATGCCCTAATAACATCATAGAAATATAACACACTCCCACACACGCACACACATACAAATAGACAGACGTATAAATATCTATAATCAAGTTGTTGAATAGTGTTGAACAAAGACCTTGAATCCTGTGTTGCTGATGTAAAGAGGAAACGAAAAACGGAGCAGAAAATAAAATATAAAGTACTGTCGGATGCAAGCAAATGGAAAAAGATGGAAAAAATGTTAAGTTAAACAAAAAATATATGTAACGCAAAAAAAAGGCAGGTAAACAAGTGACTGGCAGGCATCAAATATAATTTTAAATTTGGAAATTTATTTAAACATTAGCTATAGCAACGACTTTTGAAAATGTTCAAGTAGTGCCAAGGACATAGGGAACTACAAAGGACAAAGAAATATGAACAGCAACATATACAGTCGGACATACATACAAATAATTATTTTCGATATTTACGCAAGTTTCCAAAGAGAACTTGGTATGCCCAGTGGTATTTAACCTTAATATTGCTGTCATCATATACCTATGTTTGTTGTTGCTACAAGTTGTTACATTTCAAAAGCAAAAAGAACTTGTTGCCTGCCCTAAAGTAAAAATCATACAAACTTATTAAAAGTTTGTATGTAGTTGTATGTTGATTCCAGATGGTTTTACAAATATACTGTGTGTATATACAAAAAAAAAAACGTACGTTAATATGTATGTATACATATGTATATGTGAGAAGGTCTTTATAAGTAGACACATCGACTCTACTCAAATAAATTTATACCAAAGGAAACTCAGAAAAGTAATAAAACTAAAATTCTATTAAAACCACAAAAGCAACGACAGCAGCAACAACAACATTAGCATTATATGATTTTTAATTAAAACAAAAACAACACACAAAAAAGCGAACCTGAAAGAATAAACTACAAGGGATACAATTCATCTATCCATCCATTCATCTTCCAACTCATTTCCACTCCGTTCACATGCCATGAATAAAGGACATGTCTTACAAACCCTCAAACATACACAAATTCGTTTCCATACACACACACACACTCACACTCATGTCTGACAATGCTGCGATAGTATTGTTTGAAAATAGAAATTTTGTAAATATTTGTATTTGTTTGAAGGATCAAACAAAAATTGTATTTTAGTTTTAAAAACTCTAACCTTAATCTAACATTTTCATTTACTTCCATAATTAAAATAAAATAAAGAATTTAAACAAGTTTAACAATAATAAATTAAAAAAGAGTTAAAATAAAAAAAATAAAAATAAATAAAAAAAACTTAAATCCATGCGTTTAAAAAGATATTTGTAGTAAAATTAAGTTTATATTAAATTTAAAATTTAATGTGTATTTAAATCAAATTACTTATGTATGTATGCATGAATGCATTATCTACTATGTATTAGTACTACATATTAAATACTTTACCTTTTAGTTATAAATATTATTATATATTAAAAGTATATGTAAAACGAAATAAAATTCAAAGAAAATTATGTTTGTCTTTATTATTAAAAGAAATCATTTAATCTGATAAATATTTACATATCTCTCATTTTGTGCAACATCGTCATAATTCAAATAAAATAACGGTTTTATGAAATTTTACTACTATAATCTAATTATTGTCTGTAGCTGTGAACTTTAGTTTTTACGAGTATCTTTTAATTGGGCAATTTTCTAAATATCGTAAAATATTAAAAAAAACTAAAACCTATGTATTTTGATCTTTGTACATTTTCCTCACATGAAAAGATATAGAATTCAGAAGTTGGATTTATCAGTTCTGTCAATTTTGGGTTATGACAATGTTGCCACAAATAAGATAAATCTACATGTATACAATTCAAAAAAAAAAAAAAAAAAATCAGACAATGTAGATAATATTACAATTTAGTTAAATATTGTAATTCGTTGAAATATATTGTAGACTTGTAATCAAAATGTAACTTTAAAATATTTATACGCTTTTGCTCAAATTCTATTAAAAGAAAGTTAAAAGATATTTTTTCCTCTGGAATGTTGGTTTATTTATTTAATTAAATAATATTTAAACATTGAATATAATTCATATGAAACATGTACTTGTCACATTATAAAAAATTTGTTCATAAAGTTTTAGAGCTGTTTTTACGTATCATTGCAACATCATCATAAATCAGAAAAATTGCTTTGAGAAAAACATGGTTTAAAAAAAGATTTACAAGTTTCAGGGCATGATTAAACTTTTATTAAATGACTTTAAACAAAACTTTGTTTTCTTAAAATTTTGAATTTAAATTTTTGCTAACATCAATTTCTGTCTTTAACGAAGCCCATAGAGGAACGTAGAGGTCGTGCAATATTTCAAAGTACATGTGCGTGTTGTCAAAGTAAGGATCAGTACTTGGGTATTAGTAATTTGGTAAATGCTCGTTTATATTAGTATAATAGTATAATAATGGGACGATAATTTACTTTGTGATTTTTAAAACAGTGGTTAATTTAAAATTTAATCTATTTTTCCAATAATATAAATTAATCACCAATTAATCAAAAAAAAAAAGAATTTTGAAAGAAAACAATCAAAAGTCTTTAGTTTTTAAAAACTTCTAACTCCTCGAAATAATGGGCCAATTTGTGCAATCATCTTTGTGCTAAAAAAGTATCTTCGCGAACTTTTACTAAATGATTTTTTTGGAAAAAAAATTGAAACCTTAATCGACTTAGAAATATTTATTTCTATGCGTTACAGACATCAGCTCAAACCTTATATACCCTTTGCAAATATGGTGGTAAAGGTGTAAAAATATACATTTTATTTAAAGCAGTGTTCAAAATTTCACGTAATTTATTACATTAAAATTTGTTTACACAAATTTTTTCTGTTAAAAAAAGCTCAAATTTCATATTTATTTAAATATTATCCAATGGATATCTATTCTAGCTTTCAAACTGAGTTCAAAAAATGAATTTAGGTTTCTTTAGGTTATGTCGAAAATAATTGGAATTTTGACAAACACAGTTTAAAATTTGTTGATTTTGGGTTATAAATATAGGGCAAGTACCTGATATTTGCTAAATATTTTAAAAACATTTGCTCAGTTTTTTTTTAGATTACAGTTTCGAGTAAAACTTTAAAAGTAATTTGACTTTGAAAATTTTCAAATTGTGATTTAATTGATCATATAAAAGTTTTTTAATAATGGATTCATATTCGTTTGAATTTCAGTAAAAGTTCCAGTTGGGTTTGAAGAGTTTCAAAACAAAAATTTTTGAAGTCCGAATTTATAAAATGTTAATTAAAATTCAAGATACTTCGGATATTTTTTAATATAATTGTTATAACGTACGGCAACAGTTTATTAAATGCTTAAAATGTAAAGGGCGTTAGTGACATACAAATTCGGCATTGATTTTTATATTTATTATAATACTTCAATTGAAACAACAATAAAACGTTTTATATTTTTCTGTCACTTGCTTCTTTTTGCATTTTAGGTGTGTTTTTGAAAACTGTCGGTTTTTATTAATTAAATATCTCCATTCCGAAGGGATATCGACTTTTTTTATTTTTAGTATAAAAACAAATAAAAAGACACTAAAATTAAAAATAAAACACATAAATTTTGTATTATTTATTGGGCAAACATAAATGAAGATTTTAAAATTATTTTTACTTTCTATTAACAAATTAGAAATATTAAAAGCCTTTCAATTAATGTTTATTCCTGCACTTAAACGAAACAATCCGCATTTACTCAAAAGTGTTCCCACAAAAAAATGTTCACACAATTTTTTTTTTAATAATTTCTGTCAACTTCGGATTGTTTTGGGTAGTTTCGTTAGAATACGGGAACAAACATAATAAAAGCGAATAATTGATAGGCGTATAGAAAATAGTTATGTACATTTTAATATTTTATTAAACCTAGTTTATATCTAAAACATATTTAGCATATTATAATCATAATTTTACTTAATTTTATTTAGCTTATAAGAAAAATATGTAAACAATGTAATACATACTTACATACTTACAATACTAGAGATACTGTTTATGTATTTTCCAAGAATTTAGTTTGAATTTAAATACATACATAACTTATACATATAAGCATATAATATTTAAACCTTTAGATAAGTAATTTATTTTAGAATTTATGTATGTAAAAGCACTATCTATAATTATCTTTCTTCGTGTTATATGTAAAATAGTAAATTTAATAAAAACTAAAATAGAATCAATAAAAAACTACACACAAAATAAAATGATTAATAAATATGTATGTATATTAAAATATGAAATTATCTCAAATATATATAGTTCCCACAACATTCCAATTGGAACAAGGGGTACTTCTCACACACAATGAGCTGCATCCGATTCTATCTTTTGACTCATTGCAAGGAACCTACGTCTCCGAAAGGCAAATGCATTAGTTAGAGAAGTTTTACATAGCCTAATACTCAATAACCAGTGGTTAGCTGAGTTATGAGATGAATCGCTTTTTTGAAAATTTTAATTTTTTTACCAGTGGGTCTGGCCAGTGCTCGAGCTTGGGACCTCTGGTATGCTAGGCGGATGACTAACCTGCTTTACTACGGCGGATCACTTATCTTAAATAACAATACTTAATACTTTCGAACCACCTTGAATAAAAGGACTATAGTATCAGGTGATTTTTTAAGAGCTTTCGAATTTGAAATATTGAACTCAGATACTCCTCAAATGGCTCATACGCTGAATTGTTGGCATACTCTCTTCAACATATCGTCTCATATCTCACGAATATATCCTTAATCTTCATGTGCTCGGAATTAAATAACTTAAATAAACGGTCGGATGTCTATGTTTGCTAAATAATAAATTAAAAAAAATATATAAAGTAAACAAAATATCAAAATAGTCGGGATGTAAATATTATTAAACAAATATATTTAAAAGTTCTACTGCAGTGTATTGCACTAAGATCCCAATTTATTACAATTATTTATTATTGTAATAAAAAGTTTTTTGATAAAACCAAAAAATGTTGGTGGGGAAACCTTTCCTCGACGCGTTTCGATGGTTGGTTAGGCCATCTCTTGATAAGCAATATTTGTGCTGAATATTATTTATTTATTTAAGCTAAATTAATTACAGCTTAGAGAAAAGTATACATATCGTTACTTTAATATAGAAAAGCCCTAAGTCGTTTTTCATTCAAATCGCTTTTTAAAGCTTTATCTAATATAATTTTCTTAAAATCTTTTAACTTTAAAAAACATTATTATAGTATTAAATTCTTTAGAGAATTTAGAAAAAACTGCTTTTAAAAAATTTCTGTGTCTTCAAAACTTAAGATTTTATTTAGTTTTTTCCCCTCTAATATAATGTAAGAAAAATATTAGTGAGGGCTTTTTTATATTAAAGTAACGATATATAAAAATATTATATTAACTAAAATTATTTGAATTTAGAAGTAGAAGAATATTTTTTTTAGATTCTTCTACCCTGTTTGAGAAGTCGATATAATTATAAAATTAATTCGCTTCAGAACATATTCTTCGGAAAGGATCATAATCCGCGTAGTTTGATCTCTGAAAATTTAAATGGACAGGTTCATAAGATCTAAGACGTCTGTTGGGGACATTAATCTGAATCAAGGATTGTAAATAGACAATTTTCCCTTGAAATAAGTTTAGGAAAAATTAAATATTAGAAACAGTTCTTCGGCTTACAAGTGTTGGTAAGTAAATGAGAGCTAAACGACTGCGGTACGGAGGAAGATTAACATTTAAATTCCAATTTAAACTACGAAGACAGAAAATGAGAAATTGTTTCTTCAGGAGGATTATCCGTAATTCTAGACAGAGCGAAAATCACACATTATATCTTATTTGAGGGACAGAATAACTACGAATTATTATTGTGTCCAAAAAATATCAACATAAAGCGAAGATTATCATCTGAATAGAAACACACAAACATTACTTTTCTTGTTGCTTTTTTGGCGACTAGACAAAAATGCTGGTTCAATGGGGATTCAAAAAAAGATTTAAATAAACAAAAGTTTATTTTAAAGCTTGGCACAAGTGCATGCGTATATTTATTAAAAAGGGGTTTTCAAAAATTTTGGGACGTCAAACATTTAATTAAAAAGTTTTACTGCAATGTATTGTACTAAGATCCCAATTTATTACAATTATTTATTATTGTAATAAATAGTTTTTTGATAAAACCAAAGAAAACTTATTTTTCATCATTTTTAGCAAAAATGATACAAATGTAGACATAAAGGTTAATATTAGCTTCTAGTACATGAACCTGATTATAAAAACTGCCGAAATTTATATGTATATTAGTGTGTATCTTATTTTACAAAAATTCGAAATCTCACCTTAACTTCCCCCATAGATGTTCTACATAACAAAAAAACATGCTATGAAAAATTGTATGTAGATTGAACCAGGGGAAGGCGTGTCGTGCCACATCCGCCCACACACTAAAGTTATTTGTAAGGGGAATACTTACATATTTGGCCTATGTTTACAACCTGTTAAGGTCAAAGGCCGAGCATATTTTGGAATTCCATGCGCATATTCTCCAATTTCGTAGGATTGGTTAGATTTTTTTCCGTCTTTTCATCGAAGTTTCGGACGTCCTCTTCGCAATATAGGCGTTTTAAAGAGAGTAATTTTAGTTCTTACAGAGAGAGCTTTATTTTTTATTTTTTAGCTTTATTTTTTAGCTGCCTGCTAAGGCCAAAATAGCATCGGTTGCAAGTATGATTCTACCTTTGATTTCTAAACTTATGTCGTTATATATGTTGACGGCGGTACCAAGGTAAACAAATTCTTTTACAACATCGAAGCTATTGTTCTTAGCGATCACATAAGGTCCAATGCTAGTGGAAAACCAACAGTTTTGTTTTTGATTCATTGATAACTATACCCATTTTTATATTCCATGGCGAGTAGCATGTGTTTTCTGTTGAAAATTGTTCCAGTTGTATTAACTCCAACATCTCGCAAGATGTTCTCTAACACAAATATTAAAGCCTTGTCTGAGTTTCCGTTTAGTTATGAAGGACAACCTCATCAAATGATGAGGTTGCATAAGTTAATGTAATCCTTCATAACCATATTGGCTTCGTAGGGATGCCAAACTCACACATTGCTTCAAACAACTTCGTTCGTATCGGGCTGTCAAATGTAGCTTTGTAGTCAAAGAAGAGATGATATGTGTTTATTTGTTTCTTTTGTGTCTTTTACAGGATTTAACATAGTGTAAAGAGCTGGTCAGTGGTAGATTTACCTGGTCTAAAGCCATATTGGTAGGTCCCATTTATTTCGTTAACTTTGGAATTTAGCCTTTCACACAGTATGGTCGATAGGATTATATATGCCACATACGGTTTATCACTTTTTAGTGCATACTGAGACTCCAATCGTCAAGAGTTCGTTTACTTAACCATATGGTTTATATAAGCTGGGACATATGCCTAATCAACTCATCACCTCCGGCCTTAAAAAAGTTCTACTGGCAGACCATCGGCACCCGGAGCTTTGTTGTTTTTCAGTTGAGTTATTTCAATGCTAAACTCATTTTGGTTAGGTGGTGGACATACAATGCCGTCATTATTGATTTGTTCAGGTGTATCATCTTGATAGCTCTTAGCACGCTCTCTGTATCTGTCACCAGGTTTCCTTGGTAGTCCTTACAGGAGAAGATACAACTGCCAAAATTATCCGATTGATGTAAAATTTATGCACTTAATTACGAGTCTAATACATCCCAATTTCCTCAAATATGCGTTTCTCTTTCCTCCTTTTATTTCGATATCTTTTTAAAGTTCTATTCGTAACTACTGATTGTAGAGTTGGCCTGTAGGCTGCACTGCATTGCGGCACTCCTCGTCATACCAAGAGTTTTTGGGAATAGGGTTTTGGAACCCTAATACAGATTTTGCAGCAGTTTTCATGGAGTTGGCAATATATTGCCATAGAGTGCTGATGTCGTTGGAACTAGAAATATTTTCTAATAGTAATTGAGCTCTTCGCTGCGAGTACTCGGTGGCAATTTGATGGGATTGTAGCTTGGTGATGTTTAATTTTCTTTGCGCTTCCGCCTGTACTTAAAAAATCAACTCTGAAAATGAGTGATTCCACTGATAAAACTACTATTTTTGCTTAAATCGCCCCTGATTTTGACTTTTATTTGCCTGCCATTTTAAATAAAATTTGCAAAAGATTTAATTCTTTAAAATGGAAGTCACATTAAAAGAAATATTATATTTAAGAAATTTTACCTGGGATTTAATAAAAATAGTAATGAGTATTATTGCTCAATCTATGGAAAAAATATGCTGAATGCGTTTTTGATATTGGAAAGCCTAAGCCTTTCTGCATCAGGGTCAGAGGTCAGAATTTTGATTTTTGTAATTATTGATGACAAAAGCAAGGAAAATTATTAAATTTTGTTGCAAATTGCGATAGAAATGCATAAAAGTAATTGCTTAATATCAATATTTTATTTTTATACCCTTCACCAAGGGTAATTTAAGTTTGTGCTAATGTATGTAACGCATTAAAATATTTGTCTTAGACCCACCTTTCAGTATACCAATAATTCGAAATTTAGCAAATATTTGTCTTTATACAGGAAAAATAACACCTTTGACCTTACATCGGATATCGCTAAATCGATTCAGAAATTATTCAAAGCCAATTGGCTTGCGCCAAATTAATATGTAGTGGCCGAATCGCATAAGAAATGAAGATCTACTAAACGCGACAAACCATACTATAGGGGTATGTCAACGGAAATTGCGTTTTATAGGCCACACACTTCAATAGCCGAATACCAACATTGTTCGACAAGCGCTTCGTTGAGCCGTCGTGTTGGTGCACCTGCTAGAACGTGATGAAGGTCAATTGATGCTGAGTTGCAAGCAGCAAACTATTCATGAAATGACGTATGAATAACATCTCGCAATAGAGTTCGATATAAAAGGATGGTTGAGGCCCTATGCTCCACTGGAAGTCAAGGATAACAGAAGAATAAACTGATAACTGCAACCAGATCTTTAAAAATAGCAATCACATCGAAGTTTCCATTCACAAACTTCTTCATCTTATCTATCTTAGTGGAATGTGCCAAATCTTAACTGATCGGGAGACTTACTTAAAGATTTCATAGGGGAAGAACCTCTGTATAAAGCAAAACTCAACAATGCACAAGTTATATTCATGTTTCAAATGTTATTTAATTTATTGAGAAGCAACAGTTGTCATGCGTATATATAAATACATACATATGTATATGTAAGTAAGAATAAATTGTATATGTATGAATGTTTCCAAAACCTGCAAATATGAGTATACTATATATGTATTCATATAAGGGTATTCATTCATGTAATATTCGTTTGATTATTCGAATAATTTAAAATTATAAAATTAAATAGTCTTAAAAAATTGAGTTAATTGTATTAAATAAAATCCAAAGAAACACGGATCAATTTTTTTCAAACTTTAGGTTTTTAAACGCTTAATATTTTGTTTTCAAATACCAAAAAAATCTTATATGTAATTAATTGTTATTTGTAATAAAATATAAAACATTTCCATATGAAAAAAAATATGTAAATACGATGTTATCTTAGTTCGCAATTTTCATGTTTTAAAGTAAATTTTTTATAGCATATTCATTTCCATATTTTTGCAGCCATAATGTAAGTCGTCAAAATATGCAATCTATAAATGTCACCAAATCTTCCTAACATACAGTAGGGTAGGAGGGGGACCATTTGCCATAGGGGCGCATTTGCCACCACTAGTTTTCTTGAAAACTAACTTATCTTTTTTGATGCTGTAATCGATTTTATATTCGTATATCATTGATATTCTATATCTCAAATTTTGACTGCTGTAGCTTTCATATTTAAAACATCAAGCGTGATTTATTGTTTCAGCAGATCCTGAAAAAATATTTTGCTACAAGTATTTTTGTAATATTTTCCTTAGTTTTTTGTTATCCTAAGAAATTATTCATTAGTTTAATAAACAATATAGTATTGAGAACAAATATTTTTAGTTTTTATCAATAAATCTATTTCTTATGTGAAAAATAGTTCCTTACATCTAAGGACTCTACCTGGGGCACATTTGCCATACCTATATAACAAAGCAACTCGTTGACATTTTTTTGAGTCCGACATTTGTAATATCCCTAAAAAGTATATCATATTTTGGTTGCAAGGCCTAATCCATCTTCCATCAGAACATTTTTTTTTTATTTTGATATGTCACAGTACAATGTTAACAGAGGCCCAATAGTTTAAATTTTGATCTCTGAAATTTTTACTGTTTTGTTTAATTTATCCACGTGAAATGAACTTGCATTAATTTTTTGGTTTGTTTGTTTTGTATATTAAAGCTTTATAGATGTAAAAATTTACTTTATTACAACAATTTTTTTACTTCTTTTTTGTACCCAACTTATTGGCAAATGTGCCCCATGGATGGGGCACATTGGCCACTTTTAGTTAATTTGCTATTTTTCAAATTTGATACATAAAGAAAAGCCGTAGGCAATCTGAACCAACACAGTTTAAAGCTAACATATATAGGTACCTATGAAGAACAAAAAAGTTGTGATAATTCTCACTGTAAGAAACCTGGAGCACTTTAAAAAAAAGTGGCAAATGCTCCCCCTTCTACCCTATATATAACTTTTATGTTACCGAGGCCTTGCCAAGGGCGAAATCAAATAAAAAATGCAGCTTTGAAAAAAATTAAATATATATAGCCAAATTGGCGCATTTTTGTTCGATGACCTTCTAAGTGCCTGACGCTATCCTGATAAAATACAATTGCTTTTCTATTGACCAAAGCCAATATTTATAACCTTGTGTGATCTAAGAATCCTGCATACATTTTTTGTAATACATTTTTTTAATATTTTAAAATCTCTTGTTAGTTTTAATCGAATAAGGCGAAATAATTTGGAGTCCCTATATCACTGTTATATGTATATTTATTCATGTATAAATGTGTGTTTACATAATTATAAATATTATTCGTTATCTTTCAAAATGTTTAGCAACTTTTTGGAAAAGTTGTCAGGAGCGCAAACTCAGACTTTGTCTAAATGAGAAAAGTTATATTGGCTTCTATTTTAGGCTTGAAATTTCAAGGGGATTAGAAATTTGAATACTTTTGTTTCGTTTTAAACTCACTTTAATTATATTTGATTATTTATTTCTATGTATCCATAATAAATAAATCTAAAAATTGGAGTGAGTTACAGGGATATCTTAAAAATTCTTTAATGGAAATTTCCTTTATTACTCAACTCCTTGTTTGGAATATTAATCACTTTAAAGTTGTCTTCACATCATAATCGTAAATTGATAACTTTTTTGCTTCATTAATGAATGAATTTGTGTGTCGTCTTGTGTGTTTCGAAAAACTTTGTAAAAATTAATGTTTGTAAAAATGTTTTCGATTTCAGTCGATCCTACCTAGTCATAGTGATATATTTTAAAACGTCTATCAATTGCGTTTATGTAATTAATATTGACTTTCAATCTCAATTAACTTTATAATTATATTATTAAAAATAATATTTCGAGCGCTTAGAGCAAAATGATCGTAAGCAATATCACAATCAATATTTATTGAAGGAATACATAAATTAAAATTTTTACAGACATCATCGGGCTTTTGAAATGCTTCAAACTGAAATTTTATAGACAATTTTTCGATAAAAATATTTTTCTGTCAAAATTTTAAAAAACAATAGTTTCCTATCGAAATTTTTGTTGAGAAATTTTTCGACAAAAATTTTTTTCTAAAGAATACTTTTTTTCTAAGAAGGATTTTTTTCAAAAAAATATTTTTCTATAGAAAAATTTTCTAAAAATGTGTGATAAAAAAATTTTCTATAAAATTTTTGTATCAGAACAACACATACAAAAATACCTACGTGGGGCCTTTTCTTTTAAATACTGCCTGGCTCTTTGAAATGGTTGCAAAACCCATACTCATGTATAGCGCTTTTGTTTGGTGGCCTGCTCTAAGAAAGGCTAATCAGCGAGAATCTTTTGTCAAGATCCTCAGATCCGCTGCTTTAAGTAGTACACCTTCAAAGGCACTCTTCGCTATGCTTAACTGCCTTCTGGTTGGCTCAATTCGTAGCTCTTAACTCAGCAATTAGGTTAAGAACTACTGGAGAATGGTATACTTCATCTATAGGCCATTTCACCATTTTGGATAAACCTATTAACTCCCCTGACAACATTGACTACTGCATTCCCATACCCCTCTTAGATCACTCCTTCTCTGTGGATATCTCTGGGACTCAAATCGATTCCATAGATATGACCATCTTCATTGGTGGGACCTTCTTGATTCCACTATTTGGAAGGAAAATCAATTTCAAGCTCCCAAAACACTGCAGTATTCTTCAGGCTGAAATCTCAGCTATATCAGGGCTAGCAAGTGGATAATGTACCACCGAATATATTACAGTCTCGCTGCCATTCACTCTTTATTATCGGTCTATACGACATCCGTTCTTACTTGTGAATGCCGATCATCCCTAAATGAGATGGCGAGACATTTTTATATTGAACTGTTCTAGGTAGTCACAACAATGTACCAGGTAACATCATTGCTGATAAACTAGCAAAAGGTGGTTCTCTCCAGGGTCAAGA
This sequence comes from Stomorhina lunata, assembly GCA_933228675.1. Classification (NCBI taxonomy): domain Eukaryota; kingdom Metazoa; phylum Arthropoda; class Insecta; order Diptera; family Rhiniidae; genus Stomorhina; species Stomorhina lunata. The sequence continues at coordinate 70,623,543 of OW121744.1, forward strand.
GAACATTGACCAGTTTCTCTTAAGGTTCGCGCAAATCAACTGGTCCACAGAAACGACCTGTTCAGTCTTTAGACGTACCTGGTCAATTTACGACAGTAAGCGTTCTGTAATCCTGGTCACCTCTCCGCCAAGATATAATATTAAAAAAGATCAATTCCTTGATTTTTTTGATTTATAGTGGCTGGTGATTTAAATGCGAAGCACTCGTTTTGGGGCTCACGCCTTATTACTCCTAGGGGTAGACAGCTATTGGGTGCTACCACTTCACACAAGCTGGACACCGTATCAGGAGGTCACCCAACGTATTGGCCCTCAGACTTAAATAAGATTCCCGATTTGATAGATTTTGCAGTTACAAGAGGTATATATTTAGAAAAAAACTTATCCGTCTGCTCATCACTTCACTTATTATCTGACCATTCGCCATCTATTATAACATTTTATTGTAGTCAAAATTAAATTCAAGAAGAAAGACAGAAATACAAACTGGTTAAAATATAAAGAGTATGTGAGTTCCCACCTCCCATTCAACATTCCTCTTAGGAATCCAGCTGACATCGAATTTGCAATTATTACTTTTTTTAGAAATTCTCACTAATGCAGCCTGTATAGCAACTCCAATTTTTAAACCGAAGAAAAGGGGTAGTCAGAACATTCCAGAAGATATTCAAAGCCTTGTAAATGAAAAAAAGGCTAAGAAGACTGTGGCAAGAATGTCGATGTCCTGCCTTAAAAAGCCGTTCAAACCAATGTTAAAGAAAACCTACTTAAAAAACTTAGATTCCTCTAAGAAGAAACAAATTCAATCGATCTGAAACGGTTAATGCTAGAAAAAGTTCTCACACTAAACGAAACAAACTCTGATGATATAGACGACGTCGTGCTGTCCCCATTAAAACTTCGTTTTCCCTTACTTAAATATATCAAATATTCCTAAGCTTAATCCAAAAAAGTCTCCTGGCATTGATAGAATTTCTTCGTCAATGATTATCAACCTACCCAAATATATTTATAACGCGAATCTTCGTTTGGGACATTTTCCAATGTCCTGGAAGATATCAGATTTCCAAACCAGCAAAAGATATCAGTCAAGTTCCATCTTATAGGCCTATAAGCTTACTTTCAATTCTATCGAAATTGTTTTATTTGTACTTTGGGCACATTCGTTAATTGAATGGGTGTTATTCCGGACCATCAATTCAGTACCATTGAACAAGTACACAGAACAACAAAAATGATCAGATGAGCCTTTGAAAGATAACAATACTGTTTCGCCTTATTCATCGATATTTAACAAGAATTCGATAGCGTCTGTCATGAATAATAAATCTGCTACCAGCAAATACACACAAACTCTTGAAAAGTTATTTGTCCAATAGAGCATTCCGAGTTCGATCCAAAGATGAATATTCTTCAACTAGAAAAATCGCAGCTGAAGTTCAACAGGGTAGTATATTGGGTCCGTTGCTATATATTATCTATATAGTATACAATCCCATATCCACGAGCTTGAAATATGGCTGAACAGATGCAAAATTAACATAAATCCGATAAAGTGTATTCATGTAACGTTTACTCTGAGAGGAGATAACTGTCCTGTAATCATGATAAACAACGGGACTATTCCCGAGTGTTCACACGTTAAGTACCTTGGTGTACATTAAGATTGCCGTCTCACGTGGTACCTTTATATTGACTGCAAGTTAACTCAGATTAAATTGAAATCCGCCGAACTAAACTGGCTTATTAAATTAATAATTATTAAATTAAATTAATAATTAATAATTAAACCCATATGGACGTATGGAATTCAGTTATGGGGAACGGCTTCTGCTTTAAACATTGTCAAATTACAGAGAAGAAATCAAGAACCTTACGTTTAATAACTGGCGCCCCCTGGTACATCAGAAATATTAATATCCATAGAGATTTAAATGTTCCAATCTAATCTAATGTTCACCTAAATCACCTTGCAAGGCGGCTTTTGCAATTTGAAGGTCACCAACGATTATGTTCAAGATTCAATAATAAAATACAAGCATATAAAAAAAATCTCCTCTGTTACTGCCCAGCCCTTGCTGACATTATGGCTCTACATCTAGGTTTCCCGTTTCTGCACGATCTATCAGAGATCTCAAACATCAACATTCGTAAAATAGGCTATTTTATTGTTGCATCTGGTTGGCTCTAGCTAAGCCTTTTATTTATGGTAGCTTAGAATTTATTTTTCTCTCTCCCCTGCAGATAACACAAAGGGACTACTTCCTTGGACCCAAGTGACGCAGACTCTATATTCAGCCTCCTGCAACAAAAAAATCTTAAAGAGAATTTTCGTCCCAGTATTTTTTCTGCAACTCTTTGTATTCGTTAAGTGAAATAAAAGCTCTTTTTAGGCTTACCAAATACCATATTACTAATCCGTTCTTTTGACAAGTACCAGGTGTACTTTAAATTTTAAAGTTAAATTTTTAATACTAATATATATTTTTTTTTGAATGCTTTAAATTTTGTGATCCTGTGGAAAAAAATGTTAAGTCGAAATTGGAAATTTATTACCATTTTCAGTTATTTTCGTTTACACGGATTGGGATTATTTTACAATTTCTGTTTTAATATTGCACAAAATTGTTATGTCAATGTAGATGATCTTTAAAACAATTTCCAAATAATATTATGAAAAGTTATAAATATTAAAATATGCTGTTTGTCTAAACCAAGGTATATTATAATGAAGGTAATTTCACTTTATGTTACTAAATTTAATTTCACTTTCTGACAATTCTAAGGGTTCTGACATTTTAATATAAATAAAGCTACCATATTATGTTAAGTCTTCCCTTTTTTTGTCCCTGCGCCGACAATATGAGTTTTGTGTAAAAATGTAGACACTTTTTTATTACAGAATTTAAAACTTTTTTTGCTTATGCATCTGCAAATGTAACCGTTTACCTATATTTTACCTGTTTTAGGAGAAATGAGCTGGATAGCTTTAAATATTAATAGAATTTTATTGATTTTTTATAATCTCCTGGATACTTAGAAAAAACACATAACTAAAATTGTTGTCTCAGCGGCGATTTGAAGTAATAGAAATTAATTTATTTTTCAAAATAGAATTGTTATTTCAAATCATAAAATTTTTTATATTATAAAAATACTAAAATAAAACGTTATGTTTTTATTAGAAGATTCCGGTACGAAAAGATCATTATCATATCATTCTCGTTGTCAGCGAAGAAGAGTTTGACGTTTCGGTAGAAGAAGGGAATCACGTAATTCTTTTTAATAATAATCAGGAAGAATTTATCTAAATACAAAGTCTGTTCTTATTATAGTTTTAGAAGTCTCAATGGCTAATTTAACTAAAGACTAATATATTTGTTAATCAGTTTGTCACTGTAAGTCCCTATTCTACGCTGACGGATGTTGCATGATCCTCTTATGAGAAGAAATGCGAATACTGCATTGTAACAGCACTTAAATTATTTATATTCTGTTCCTATAGTTTATGCTGTATTGCTGTCACCGTAGACTTTGGTTAATGTTGCGGTTAAAATTTATTAAGTTGATAAATTTACAAGGTTTTATCTGTATTTTTCTTTTTTGTTGTAGCCGTGAAATGGATGGGGTCACTTCCTTCCTCCTCTGACGAAGTATTTTCTCGTTTCTGTATGAGGCAAATTCTTGTAAATAATCCAATACTACTATAGTTACTATAGGAATCTGATCCGCTACCATTGGTTTGGGAGTCGGCATATATGAAGCACATACCAAGAGGCGTAAATTTCTACTTTCCAGATCATTTGAATTCATTGTTGTTAACCTATATAAAATCATAGAAACTCTCTCCATATTGTAGGTGTTGAAAAATATTATATATTCCATTTTATATTCGAGTTTTCCGGAACATATTAATGAAAGCTTTAACAGGTGCGCTTAAAAACCGTAACTAATATATGTATTGAGGATTTCAGTGGGTTTATATTTCCATAGTTTTCAGTACTGTAATTAGTTTAATATCTTGCTGAATCCTGGCTATTAACATTGCTCATGAAGGAAAGGTAGTTTGAAAACCTGAACCTGAAATAAAAGAGCATAATATGACAAAGTGGATGTACGCAAGGCTAAATATTTTTGCATTAATTGTTCAGTATTTATTTAGGAATTCACGCCAGGAGTATCTATATTACATGATCGTATATTTCCAAAATCCTATCGTATGGAAAATAAAGCAGCATGCAAATTTTAATCGTTTGAAATTTTTATTTTAGTTTTTACAATAAGAAAACAATTTTTTGTCAGTTTTTTATATGTTTATACTGCCTTTTTCAAGCTGGATGTTAATTTGGCATTTATATATAAAATGTATATACACATATTATTTAAAAATTTCCAAATTGTACTAAATAATGTGGCAACGCTATACTTCATATGTCATAAAAAATAAACTTCAAAAACCCTTATTAAAATTTAGTAAAAGCCAGTGAAACTTCCTTCATTATATCTGCCTTGGTCTAAACTACACAAAATTTTCTTAATAATATGTTGATATTGATGAGTTTTGCTCAAACTTTGCACACTGGTAAAAAATTTCAATATCCATCTCTCCGTTCCGCTTATCAATGCTTATCGCTTCGCTATAAGCTGGATATTTCTTCGTGAACTTAAACAACATACCTTTAAGTATAGAATATGTAGAAGGTTGTCAGCTGGTCCACTCAAATTTAGTATTATACTAAATTACACGTATACGAAATTTAAGCTTTTTACAGTCAAATTTTTAAATGAAGAATTCCGCGAAATTTGGATTCAAAATTTTGTTAAAACAGATAAAGTGTTATTTTTTTAATAATTTAACATTATTTTGATGTCGATACAGTTTTTATTTTTTACAAACTAAACATTTTTTATTTTGTTTTCTTTTGACATTCTTCTCTTTGTTGTTGGTTAATTTATATTGAACAAGCAGCGCAACATTTGTTGGTATCGAAAAAATAAATAAAATTTTAAATAAACAAATTTTTATACATTTTAATTTTATATAAAAATTTATAGATGGAAAAATAAGAAAAAATCGTTCTGTTTGTTTTCATTAGGAGAAGTGAAAGCTCTTTTAGGCTTTTAAATATATTTTAAATATTGAAGTTCCGAACTAGAACATCCAAACTCTTCACAGAGTAGGTGCTCTGATCTAGTAGATGGATGTACTCGGGAAATGTAAATGCGATTTGACTGCTGTTTAGAAAATAAGATGAAAAGGCCACGGCGTTGCTAAGACACAAGTTAGCAAAAGAAAGCTAAACCTAGTCTTCAGATTCACCCCATTTAACGAAAGATAGCGACAATACTTGTCAAAAATACTTCCATCTGAGTCTAATTTGTGCTTACGCTCCCACAGAGAAGAAAAATTATGATTTAAAAAAAGCCTTTTATGAACAACTCGAGGAAATTCTTGATAGCTGCCCCAAACATGACGGTAAAATAATACTAGGTGATTTTAACGCAAAGATTGAGCGGGAACGTTGCTTTGAGCCCACTGTTGGAAAATTCAGCCTCCACAACGTAACATCTGACAACGATATGAGGTCGATCTCCTTTCTGGCTTCTCGCAATATGGTAGTGAGTTGCACCAGGTTTCAGCACCTTAAAATATACAAAGCGACATGGGTGTTCCCCCGACCAAATAACAAAAATCAGATACACCATATTGTAGTTGACGGAAGGCACTCATCAAGTACGAGTATGTTCAATCTAAGAAAAAAATTCGAAATTCGGCAACAAAATTAATTGCATACTTCGCAAACCACTACAAAAGTTAGACCATTTAGTGATGTTTAAGATTAAAGAAAAAACTTTGAGTCAGAAAAATGACAGAAATTACTTATTTGAAGTTTTTTGAAAAATGGTTTAAATTTAAGCATTTAACCTAAACTGAATATGTTGAATCACTTAAATTAGATGTTTATAATACTATATGCTCAAAAAGCCAGGATATATATAACCAGTTTGCAATAAATGTGTTATAAAAGCGCCACAACTCGTTTGGAATGCAAGTTAACAATATCAGTTAATTATCTATCCTCGTCTTTGTATTACCATTCCTACTTCCGCACCAATTTTATGTGAAATCACATATATTTATTTGTAGTAAAACCATATTAATCAATTTTGATAATTCTAATTCGAAAATATATAGATAATTTTTTTTTGTATGGAAGATGCCACGCCTACTATTTCTATATCCTCCATTTTTCGCGTGCTTATACACCTTAAATGTTAAGATGCCCACAGTAAATTTGATTATCCTAGTTAAAATAGTCAGTCAGATATACCATGAAATAATTTTTTTCATATGGACGAGTCTACTCCCACTTTAAATATCAGAAAAGTTCAAATCCAGCATTAAGTACCGGAGATGCAAAAAAACATGTTGAAAATTTTAGAGAAATCGATGAAATATACATTTTTTTATATGGGTGGGGCTATTCCCACTTTAAATATCAGAAAAGTTCATATCCAGCACTAAGCGCCGGAGATGCAATAAAACACGGCGAAAATTTTAGAAATATCGGCTAGGTATAAAGTTATGAATTTATTCCTGTTAAATATTCATTTTGAGGCCCTATGCTACACTGGCAGTCAAGGATAATAGAAGAAGAAATATTCATTTCGGCCCATCGTGAGTCGTTTTGGAAATAAGTTTTTTGTTTGGAATTTTTTTTTTTTTTTTTAAATCACTAAAATTTCTATTTTCAAAAATTCAATTAATATTGCATAATCCAGCTATGCAGTTATTATTAGTATACGATAAATAATAAAATCCACCCACAACTTCTATATATCTGACAATTTGGAACATGTTTATGAGAGGATAAGGATGAATATTTAAAAAAAAATTGTTAAACTCTGATAATTTTACGCTTTTTCTACTTAAGCGCTTTTTCGAAACTGAAATTTGCGTTGAACTGGACTGGAAAAAACTTATGCGGTTCTGTTTAAATAAAAAGTATATCGTGGGCCTATATCTAAAACTGCTTATCTGCAGATTTATAAATTAAAATTTTGATAAAATACGATTCCGTACGCGCTTTACCTATCGTGTGAATTTTGTATCAAAATGTTAAATTATTTGCAACTTATTCACTTTTTTTTGTTTGGCTTATCTACATAAACAATTTTATTTCGAAGACAAAATGGTTTATCTACATTGTTTTTACTAAATATTCATAGAAGTTGTAAACTAAAAATCTGTAAAAAGGTCAAATTATTAAAACTATTTTTACTTTTTTGATAAGTGGTAATACACTGAATTCAAATGTGCTTTCAAAATTCTTCTATCTTCACAATGTTCAACAGAAAATGCAAAAAATGCAGTGTTTTTAGTGATGTTTAAAAGGACATTCACTACGCATAAATTTCCAAAAATACATTATATAACTCTTAACAATAAAAAATTATCAAATCTTTTAATTTTTATAAAAGAAAATGCATTTTGAAAAATGCACTTTTTCAAAAAATAAATTATTACCAATAAAATGAAATAAACGTCGTATATAGTAGAATTTAAATACATAAAAGGATCCCAAATCAGGAGGGAGTATTGTGTAATCGTAATTACTTAAATTTCTTAAATTATGTTATACAAATCCACTTTCATGCAAATCCATTACAAACAAAATGGTTTATCTACACATTTTAAAATTTATATAAAAATTTTCGAAGACAAAACGTCTGATCTACCGTAAAATAGCGAATATTGGTTTTTATTTAATAAATTTTATTTCAGGAAATGAGAAGGAGTCTACCAATCTAATTGTAAAAGATCGCTTTGTTAAAAACTCACTAGTAAGAGAATTAAAGAGTTTTTTGCTTCTCCTGAAAAATCTGTATTTTGCAGATAAGCCATTTTAGATATAGGCCGACGATATATTGTATAGTTTGATGTAAACGTTGTTTGAAAATAATTACTTTTTTTCAAGGTCAACATTTGAACAGATTAAGAAAAGTTAAGCAGAAGAAAAATCTGAATATGTAGCAAAAGTATGTGTACATAAGTTGTTTTGATCAATGCATTAATGATTTAAAAAACTTACGTTTACATTGGTAAAAACATAATTTTTTAAAACGGACTAAACACATTTAAGAGCCTTTGCTTCTGTAATTCACCAAACGCCTTAACTCAATTCTCTCTTGTGTCGACTTAAGCTACTCTTCCATATTGCCACAGATACATATTATCCCTTTTTACTGAGTTCAAGAAAATAAATATTTTTCGTGTTACGCGAATATTTATCGCTTTTTTTTTTTGGTTTTAGCGTTTTTTATTGACATTTTTCCTTGAGTTATTTTTGAGTGTTACATATCATGTTGATTGCACTTTTCTTATAGACTAAATATACTAACAATAAATATTTAAAAACACCACAGTAGAGATCAAGCAAACTAAGAATAACGGTATAATTCAAAGATTCTTTATACTACATTCTTTGGAATCATTGTCCCGTTCGCGATTTAAAAAAAAAATATTAAAAAAAATAATAATGAGGATAATTAAAAAAACAAAATGCTGAATAAAAGCTTTATATCTCTGCTTTAGTTAAAAAATAATCTCCATTTAATAAACTGACAAAATTCGCAGACTTTTAAAGAAAACCACACACCGAAAAAAATGACTTACATTTTTTGTCCCGTTCGCGATCGCAAGTTTATCGAAAATATTTGGAGAACGTTCATATTTTATAATTTTCTTTTTGTTCTCAAAAATTGTTCTATTAAAATGCTATTAAATATTTATAACAAGTTAAAAAATAAATTGAGTTTTCATATTTTTTTTTAAGTTGAGTGCGTACGAATGTCCCGTTCGCGATCCTGGAAATGCCCATATTACGTAACGATATTTTCGCATATTTTTACCACCCTCCCTACCCTGTGTAACACATTTTAATAGAAAAACGCATACAAAATTTCTCCACCGTAACAAAAGCCATAACCCCCTTCCCCCTAAGAGCGTTACGTAATATGTGAACAGCCGCAAAGTGCGAGTCGCAAAACAATTTAATGAAATATTGCTCAGACATATTATTTTGTGCAAGGATGATTCCTATCCGAAGCGTGTTCACTAAATTTTATTATAACACTATAACACATTTTGAGGGTGATGGTCTGGGGTAAAAAAAAATTCCAATGTCAAATGAAAGCACTAACCTTGTTTATTAAACCCCCAAAAGTGTTTGACGTTTTGAAAGTTTAAACTTTCTGTGTAGGAGCCAAATAAAGAATTTTCGAAAATGTATTTAACCACACCATCTCATACAATTTTTATGTTTCTTAAAAATGTTAATTTCGCTTTAGTTAAGATTTTATGGCGGCCCAAAGTTCATATTTTAAAGATTTTTTTTTCAAAACATACCCATTTGATATGTCCATAACTTTTGATACAAATATCAGATTTTAATAACTAGGCTCATATTTCAGCGTATGTCCTGTGGTTTTACATTCTTTTAAACATTACATCATATATTGGAGAACAAGGGAGATCAATTATGTCCTTGTTTCAAGAATATTTAAAAAAGCATGTCTTCCATTTTCTTTATCCTTCTTTCAAACATGGAATATAGTAAAAAGTAGGCCAGTGGGGAGATCGGAAAATAATAGACTTTTTGTAAAACTACTCATACTAATTCAGTACAAATTTTTATATACAATTGACCTTAGTTGTTGAGGGTATCAAATAGTCGGGCTTGACTGACAATAATATTTTCTTGATTGTTATTAATTACTAAGCAGTAACGGTCTCAAATTACCTTATTATTACTGAGCAAATCGTTTTACATATACTTAGTATGTAAGTACATCTTAGCAGCTGTTATTTTCTTTATACATACGTTCGCAATTTTTTGTTTTTTTATAGTATTTATATAAAAAGTTAAATTAAAAAAAAAACCTTTTTGAGTCTGAGCTACAAACATTAAGATTTAACCGAAACATTGTATGGGTAGATCTTTCAAAAAATATGGAATAACATACAATTTTAAGTACATTTCAGAGAATACAAACCTCGGGCAGTAAGACACATAAAACTTTGGCTGCACTTTCCTACAATTCACGTAAATTTATTGAAATTTTCTTTAACAACTTAGTTACTTAAATGATCTATATTTACAACCTGTTAAGGTCAAATTCTCAGCATGTTTTAAAAATCTATGCGCTTCGATCTTGTGCGCATATTCTCCAATTGCGTAGGCCAAGCTTTGAAAGATTTTCCTCTACTTGGACATCGAAGTTTCGGACGTCCTCTTTTAACATTCAGGGGGACCGGTTTTATTCTAAATTTAACTTTTTCATAGTAATTGTTTTTTTCTGGAGTGGGTTACTGGCCCGACGTCCTAACCCATATTCTTTATGGTTCTTATGGGAGAGCTCGCTGCTAACTAAATTAACGATTGTTAACGAATTTAATTTAACGTCAATATAAAAACGATATTACCAGTCTTTAAAAATGATACCAGTCATCCACGCTAATTTAGAATGACTATAGTGAACAGGGCAATTTCCTGTGACAAGTAAATTTTAGTTGGCAACATTTTCCAAAATAAACCCGATTAATCGGCGTTATAATCTTGATTATAAGTGCCACTTTAAATGGTTGAACGTTGAATCTCTTTTTGATATTCTGAAACCATTCGTCACACGCGTTAAAGTCAGAGTTACATATTTTCATTAATATTATAATAAAGCTCCTTGGCTTTTTCTTCTAACGTTAGTCCGACGGTCGCAATGTTTTCCTTTTTCCAGGTCCAATGAATGTATTGTTGGCGCATTTTGATATTGCATTTATATATTTTTTTAATTCTAGATACTGTGGACTTTGCCACTCCATATTTATTCGCTAAATTAGTAACACTAGCACCTTTTAGCACATTTTCCAAAATTTCATATTTTTCCTTTAAAGTTAGAAATTTATGCTTTTATGCAAGTTAACAAGTCGGGGATTCGCCTTATTTTGTTTCTTACTTATTCTTCTTTTGTTATCCTTGACTCCCTGTAGAGCATAGGGCCTTATTATGCAACTGAAATTCGTTTAAAAAAATGTTCATATATCAAAGCTTTTCATAAAGTTCATAATTTGGAGAAGTCGATGGAAAACGAAATGTAGATATTTCTGGATGTTCATTTATTAGTGTGTTAGTATTATCGCGAGTGCACTGTATTTATACCAACCAAAGATACAGAGGAATAACAGGACATTGTCGTACGATCTTCTGTGTTTTAACACAAAAAATGGTTGTTCCGGTCATCCAAAAATTGTATTAAGATAACCGTTTAACTTTATATTTATGTGTTGCCTTATAGTCGGAATCTCCGTTATACTTGGTACACAATTAAACGGTCTACAATTCGTAAAACGTCTCCTATAGAAATTCGGAACGTCGAAGAGCGCTGCTTCATGGTCAGTACTGAAGTACTATACGGAGACTTATTTTAACCTTTGCAACTGCAAGAACACGAGACAATATTTTATGTATAGTTAATGATACTTTTTTTAAGTTTAAACCGTGATTGATTACTTTCCAGTAAGTGCGAGTAGCTTGCAAATATTTTAGCCACTAAGTGAGCTTTATCAAATGGATCAACGAATATTTGATAGTTTTTCAAGAGTCAGAATTGAATTGGTTTATACTTTAATTGGTTAATACTAACCTTAACTCATTTAACAAATCACAAAAAGCTTTAACTGCATAGAAATCTGCAATAACTTCAGCACGAAGCCACTTTTCGTGTCTAGTACTTTCGGGCACAAAGATCTCGCCTGCTTATTTTGTTTATAAAGGTAGACTCTGAACCAATTGGAATGTTTGTTCCTTGGCCGGTTGTATGTATTAAATAACGAAGCCTATATATACATATAGTGGTATCCCTTACGGCGATTCGTTTTCTATAAAGAAATCCAAAGTGCAAATATTGTGACTTGATTTTGAATTTAACCCATAGCAAAATTCTGCACTGTTCGTATCCAAAAGTTGATGGCACTGGTATAAAACTTAACTGCTAATGAAAATCTCATTTAAAAGTAAAAAGTCAGTATGTAAATATATTTTTCTACCCAAAATGTGTACACATTTTCTTTAAAAAATACATAAAATGTTTTCTCGGATTTCCGAAAAGCGTACACACAAATCGATCCCCTCTAATGTAATTTTGCACATACAAATATTGTTTTGTTTTGAAAGTTTTATTATCGTGTAAGTAAATAACATCTACAAGGATGCAAATCGACATTTATCAGATACAAAACTTATATACATACATACTTGTACAACATGTTGAATGAGTGACAAGAAACAGATTTGCAACTAAAATTATGTTTACAGGGGATTCTCTCCACAATCAACCACCAAAATTTGGATTCTGTTCTGTATCCATTCTTTGAGAATCATTTAAGCAATCAACCAACCTGCTGTTGCTGCTGTTGCTGCTACTGCTGTTGTTGTTTGTCCGTCTGTCTACTTGCCATCCATCGAATTCAAGCAACAAATACTTGTGCGAAAATAATCAACATTTTTGTATTTCAGTTGCGTTCGGGCAGAATTAACAGATACACGCATGGCGCAGTGAAAAGAAAATAATAAAAAAGCAAACGAGAAAAACAAAAAATAATAAAAATATTTATAACTCTTAAACAATAACGGACGGACATTAAGACAAGGTAATACACTATCACGTACTATATCGGATAGATTGTCTCGTACAAACGTAAACAATTCGAATAGATACATCGAACCTGTGAATATACAACGAACGAATGGCTAAATAGAGAAGAAGAGCTCTTTTGGCTAACCAGTGTCGTGGCTATAGCACCGGAATATCGAAATAATTATTTACATTATTAAACACCTACAACATATTCATTTTTGTCGTACAAAATAGTTTTTGAGAGACCGTATCCAATAGTTAGTTGTACCGGATAGATGTTGGTCTTCTAGTGCAAGTGTTTTTTGTATTAAAAATTCTCTATATTAAATATTGCTACTGCGATTGTTTTTGTATACATAAATACTCGTATCTACATATTTGTTTCTTTTCTTTTTTTCGTTTTTTTTTTTTTTTGCTTTGCTGAGAATTTGTGTTAGTGTGCTTTTGATTCGATTAGCTTTTTCTTTATGTTTTATTCGATGTCTCGTCCGTGCTTTGTTCGCTTAGTTTGATCCAACCAACAAACTCTTAATTGTATGTATGTACCTATAGTAGAGTGTTTGACGCTGACTGGTGTTATAGTCGTCGTCGTAGTCGTTGTATAGTTGTATATATTGTCATTGCCAGCATCGGGGTCGGTAGTCGATTACTTTTACTTGACTGCTTTCAATATAATTATTGAGCACGGGTCGTCCGTCGGTCTCTTACGGGGCTTACACGTGAATGTGTGAGTGCATAAGGTATTCTAAGATTGTTGTGCTCTCGACGGCGGCGTTGTATTCATTAAAAACAGTTTGTGTGTTGTGTATTTAGTGTGCATCGCGCGGTTTGATTCGAAACGATAAAATGATTCTACTACTACAAACAGCTGGCATTTGAGAATCTGTTGATTCTAAAGTTTAAGTTTTAATACGCAGCGTTGAAAAGTAAATGAAAAAAAAAATAAAAAAATATTCATATAAAATACAAAATTTGAAAAAAGTTTATAAAAATAATCATTTAAAATACATAAATACATACATATGTATGTATCTATAAAAAGAAAATACTTAACAAGAAATAAAAAAGAGCTGTTAAAAAATACATAATTAAAAAATGTTTATGAAATAAAACAAGAAAAAGAAAGAAGAAAAATTAATTTATCAACCAAAATATTTGCCCACCTCACAACGATTTAACGCACAAAAAAGTTCGTATCATCACATTATTTTAATAAAATATACTTATGTATATACATGTGTATGTATTAATATAAACGTTTTTTTATAGATACTTTCGTACATATATACAGACCGAAAGACATTCATTTTGACCAACAAGTATATTTACCCATGCAAGTACATATGCATAAATATCTATACATTTCGTGCATACCTCACATACTAGATAAATAGATACTTGTGCATACAGTCTGTATATAAACTAATTGGACACATTAATTAATAATTTTAAAATGTTTTCTTCAGCTCCGTCCACATGTTTGTAAAATCAAAAAATTTAATTAGATTATGCTACATTAACGAGGTTGATAATTTCGACGACAATTGAAAAATGTGTTATAATATTTTGAAAACTAATTCGAAAAATACAGTGTTTAATGTGTTTGTGTGTTTAATATGAAGTAGAAAAAACTTTTAAAAATGTATGAAATCTTTATTTAAGTTTTATGTATTTATAATTGAATGTTTGAAAATGCGTCGCAAATTTTAACATACTGCTTTCAACAAATTAGACAGTATCACACGAATAAACTCGGGGGTATCCCTATAGACATAAGCCTTAACATTTTTTCACAGATATACATATAGGCAGGTTCCAAGCACGTATATCCAGTAATTTGATAGGTATTGCTTGCCTGCTACTCAATGTAAGCGATTGTAGTAGGTCATGTGGATTCAACTCTTGTAGGAACAATGAGTTTTGAATGGCGAATCGCCCAATTAATACGAACGGCGACGAATCGATAATTCACGGCCATCAACCACACTTGCGGAATACTTTTCTCTGTCCTCACACTACGAATGCATGTTCGTGGTAAAACGTGCAATAATTTTCCATAAGATTTCAAGATTAAGTCACAAGATTCAGAATAGCTGCCTCAGGAGGTCGCCTAAAATTCTTTATGGCAACACATGTGTTGCCATAAAGAAAATAGCTTTAAATTTACTATATTCAATATAATACTTACACAAATTCGAAAAGTTTTATTTTTGATTTAATAAAATCTGTGTGATCTGTGACAACTGCCAATTAACTGTAGTCCAATTATGTTCATCTTAAACTTAGCAATTTGTTTGTAAATAGAAATTACTATTGTTGGCATAAGTCCCCAGTTGATAATATCTACCATATTATCCATACACTTTGTAGAACTATCTAATCTAATCAAAAGTATTTAAATTAAACACAAATAACCAGTTGAATTACCTAACTCGTATATTACCAATTGTTTTCTTCAAAAAGCTTTTAAACTGCTTTTATTTTATATTTAGTACCAAAAGTTTGTTGTATTGTAGTTATACACAGGCTTGTGGTTTAGGAGATAATATTGATGCTAATGTATTTTCATTTTATTTTTATTATACTCAATATATCTTTAGTTTTTAATTTTTCAATTTACCAAAATTATACTATTTCTATAGCACATGCAAATCGGTAAATTTTCGTTCTAAAAAATCATGCATTGATATAAATATTTTGCATTAAAGCTTTAACGTTTTTATGCATTTGTAATGTCAACATAGTTTCTTAACACACTGTAACATACATATCTGATTGTACGTAGTGAAATACCCAGCGGGAAAAATGCCAGGTTATTCATCCCATTCATTCATTGTTTGTGTATTTACTCACTAGCTGCCGAAATTAAAACATTGTTTTCGAAGGACTTCGAAATAATAACCTTTCGGACGATACCAAAAATTGTGTTTATAATTTATTAATAAAAATCTGTGGCAATAAGAAAAAAGAGCTTAAGTAGACTTAAGAAAAATTTATGTTAAGGGTGGCTTTAAAATCTTCATTTTCAAAGAAGAAGTTTCAATTATTTTGTACGATCTTTAAGTTATAGCATAATTGCTTTTTGCTTATCTTTTTTCAATGTTCGAAGTAAAAGCTTAAAAAATTAAAAGTTATTTTTCCAATTAACTAATCTTCTAATTAATAAGTGATTACTCCTATATAAACACTTTAAAATTGCTCTCCTGCAAAACCAAAAAATCACCAAAAATAATAGCGAATAGTATTTTATAATACAGCTTAACAAAAATTTAGATTTCTGCTGCGGCACAAACTTTTGTACTTATTCCTGAAAAAATGATGTCTGCTGAATCCGAAAATGATTTTTTGGTTGGCTCTAGTTTTCGAGATATATTTTTCTTTTCGAAAAAGCGGTTTCAGACGACTTATATTAATATAACTGCAAAACGACATTCCCTATTTTATAAGTGAAAAAATCAAAATTCGGAGACAGTATTATAGTTGTACTAACAATATTTTTTGATCCACTCAGCAGTTGCAGAGATATTCTACAATTTAAACCAAAAACTTGTTTTTTCTCAAAAATTTTTTGTTTTTTTTTAAATAAAAAATATGAATAAAAACAAATCTTCTACTCTTTTAATACTGTTGAAGAACTATGAGTTTTATTCGAAATTAAGTAACGAAAGGATGGAATCTTTTTCTGCATTACTAATATAAATAAAAAAATAAATAATTTTTTTTTATCGGTAAAAGATGTACTGACACTTAACATTTGATAAAATAAAAAATTTTTGACCGATTTCAATACCTTCCCAGCAAAACTTTGGTAATGGCAAGTACTCTGGTAACTGGTTACCTTGTATATCTACAACATACCCTCCGAATAACTAATAAGTTATTACAGAAGTACTTATTTGTAATTAAGACGGCAATTTGAACTGAATGGCAGAGGTTCAAATCCCACCAAGACCAAAAATTTTTTTATTAAAAGAGTCCTTTAAAATGGTTTTTGAATTTTTAGAACTTAAAATTTACCTTCTGTAAAAAAATTTTGGAGAACTAACTCACGGTAATAAAAAAATTCCATCATGAGTCAATTTTGATTATATAGAGGATGTTGGATACCAAACACTGGGTCATCCTTCATCTCAATTGTGGATACTGACCTCCTCGTGGTATCGCCCGGGGAACTAGTTTAACACCCCTTAATGTAGTGAGCTAACATATACCGAGAGTTGTCCCATAAGATCGATAAAAATGGGTTAGGACGGCGGGCTAGTAACCCACTCTTGGAAAAAACCATGGAATTCTAAAATTGCTCGGACTTTGACCTTAACAGGTTGTAACTATAGGTCATTTAAGTAAGTAAGAGTCTATCTTATATAAAAACGTATACATAAAGGAAGATTTAAATTATTTTAGTTTAAAAATAATTAAAAAACTTCTTTATTGTTTATTAAATGCATTAAACATTTTCAAAAAATCGTATAGAACATTCTAGCAGTAGAGGGGTCTGAGTTCAAGTAAGTAGTTCGTGTTCAATAGTTTAGCTGTTTTACTCATTATTTGGTAATGAAAAGTTTTGCTGGGTTTATGTTAGTAGGAAAGAAATTAACTTTTGTTATTTTTTATATTTTTTATGATTTTTTTAAAACGAAAATATTTAAAAAGAAAAATTTTGTGTAATCTGAATTCTTCAATTGTAAGACTATTTAGGTATAACGTTTAGTATTAAGTTAATGTTAACTTAATTAAAGGGTATTGATATTCTGGCCATGCAAATAAAGTCACACTTTCCAAGTTTCGAAAGAAGCGTTCATCCATCATTATAATATACATCACCTATATTCGATGTAAAAATAGAATACAACTCTCAAATATAAGTCTATAAAAATTTATATTCAGACATTTTCCCTGATTGTATTTATGTATTTTAATATTATTTTAATATTTATTCGAAATAGATTTTTTAGTTAAGGTTTTGCAATTAAACTTTGAATGACACATGACCCCGCAGATTTTGCAGATTAATATAAATACACATATGCTCAGACATATTAAGACATTGCTTCTTCATTAATATACATTTCTTTATCAATTTTGAAAAAAAACAAAACATCCAACTTATTACATTTATAGAAATATATTAACAAATTTGTTTTCTTCTTTGAATTGTGATCATTTTTTATTTGGGTGTATATAAGAGAAAGGTGGGTGTTAGACATGATCATTTTTGTTTAAAATTAAACAAGCCAAAAACTTTTGTGTACCAAGTTTTTTGTTTCATACGCTACTTATTTAATGACATCCTTTTATATAGTGAACATAAATGCAAAAAGGCGTAGCAGCACTACAAGTTGTTACATGAGAAAAAGCTATGTAGATACATATATACAATTAATACTATTGAGAACATCATCATCTCCGATTCAATATTATTATCATTTTTTTTTAATCTGTTGCAACATATAGATTAGGAGAATAAATTCATATTTTTTTTTTTAATTGTGTTTGATGTTTTATTTTTTTGTTTGAGTAATCAAATAACTTGAAAATGTGGTTTTTGAATTACTCGAGTTACTCGAGTAAAATATTTATCTTAAAATTACTCGAGAAAAATTTTTCTATAAACTTTTTATATTTATATTGTTAATAAGGAGTAATACAACAAATTTTTTAATAAAATTATAGTGTTTTATTAACAAAAAAGTTTAACAATTTACAATTTATAACATAAAATAAAATTAAATAAAATATTTTTAATAAAAATTAACATTTGTACCATATATTTGTATATACCTAGTAGGAAACGAACCGCATACCTTTTATTCATTAATGATACTTTAGGTCTTGATAGTGAAAATGTTTTCTATATAAATAGGGCTATATCTGTTTTCTCTTCCGATTCATTTTAAATTTTCCGATTAATCGAGCAAACATTACTCGAGTAAACACCCTAGTTACTTTGCAACATTTGTATAAGCTTACGTTGTCTTTATTTATTTATTGGTTTATATTGTTAGTCTAGCACAACAAGATAAGATTTTATAAGATTTTTATAAATTATAGTGCTAGTGAGTTTAAACATGATAGAGTACATAAGGATAAATTAGATTTAGTCATTTATGCTGTTTTTATGATTTTTCTATAACCTTTATATATGGTACCAACCTTAAAGTATTTAAATCGACGTGGTTAAAGATAATTCAATAGTGCTAACGGTTTTTGCAAACAAAAAATTTATTTCCAAAACGACTGCTCGGATTAAAAAAGTGATTAGCGATTTATCTTTACCCACTAGGTCTGCCTTTTGTCGGTAGAAAAAAATGTCAAAATCAAGCACAGTGTTATCAATAAACTATACCTCCCACTTAACAACATTAAAAAGTCACATTAATCTAAAAACTATATTTCGTAACAAACGACCTTCATTTGATCCTACCTCACATGTTAGACTCTAACCCCCTAATTCATAAACGAATAATAAAATTATCAAAGCTTTATAGTGTAAGAATTGTGTATGGAAAATTTGAATATTATTTTCTTGAAAAAGTACCAAGTTGTTTAAACACTGTTTTTTATTTATTTTTTGATCATTACGTCCTTTGCATTTTAGGTGACGATATTAGTTTGTGACCTTGCCTCCAATGATACGCCATGTGAAATATAAATAAATTTGTAGGCCACAAACAGCATTTTTTTCCCGCTGGGTATAATTTGTTTGTTTGCATGAATGTTGCTAATCATTGTTGTATTTATTTGTTTTTGTTGTTGTGTATCTTTATTTTTTTTTTTTAATTTGTTCTTCTCAACTATCGAATGAACGAACTTAAGAACAAAACCATTCGTAGTATAAAACTCAACTTTCTTACTCACTCACTTGTTGTTCTTTATTTTATTTTTTTTTTTATTTTATTTATACTTTTATATTTATTTTGTTTTTGCTTATTTAAATATAAAAAAATACCAAGAATAATAATAAATTTTGCTTTTTTATTTATTTAATACAAATGTTGTTGCTGTTGTTCTTTTAATATAAAATTTGTTTTTGTTGCGGCTACTGTTGTTTTTATTGTTGGAGCTGCTATCGTTCCTCCGATATACAAAAAGATTTAAAGAAGAAAAAAAAAAAGAAAAGTAAAATTTCTATTAATTTAATCAAATAGAGAAAGAGAAGATTTAGAATATTGTACACATACTTACACTTATACATACATACATATTTACAAATACCATCATACATACAGAAGATTGTTCGTTTGCTCAAATAATGCCATAACTAACTAGTAATGTTTTATTATTGATAACTTTTTATACCCTTCACCGCCATAGGTTGAAAGGGTATAATAAGTTTGTGCTGTTGTATGTAACGCATACAAATATTTGTAAAAGACCCACCTTTAAGGTGACCATATTTTTAAAGAAAAAAAAAGACAATTAAATAACAAATTTTTGATATTAAGTTGATTTACTCAATATATCCAGTGAGTTTTTAAAAGCTTTCGGATTAAATGTACAAATGCAACTTTCAGAAATGTTTGACAATATGATATCTTAAACCACTTTTTAATTCACCTAAAAAGTATTTTTTTACTGTATAGGAATATATTTTATAAATATTGTCATCATGCAAACTTTTTGGAGCCTTATATATATGTGGCAGCGCATAGAGGACCTAAGGGTATTTTGCGCGCATAGAGAAATTGACCTAAGGATAAAAACGGTTTTGTTCAGAAGAGCCATTTTAAACATTTAAATATTATTTTGTTACCCATATTTTTTAAACTTAGGTCCCTTTCTGTATGTGCTGTCACATATATTTAGTTAATTTCTGTATTAAATGTACGTTAGGGGTATAACCAAAGTACCATGAGACCGAAACAAGTGTACAACAAAATTATTTAAAAATTCACGGACTTGCATTAACAAAAATATTATTTTACAAAATTTAAAATTATATAATAATTTTATACTGTGCGTTTAATTATACACTTCACCACCATAGGTGGAAAGGGTATTATAAGTTTGTGCTGATGTATGTAACGCATAAAAATATTGGTCTTAGACCCACCATTAAGTATACCAATAGACTTAGAATCACTTCCTGAGTCGATTAAACGATGTCAGCCCGTCCGTCTGGACCCCCATGTAACCCTTGTAATCAAAGTACAGTTCGTAATTCTAAAGATAATTTAATGAAATTTGGTACAGATAGTTTTTTTGATACTGGGACCATGGCTATTGAAATCGGTCCATTATTAATGTTACCTCCCATATGTCCCACTTCCCGGAATTGATATTTTGGCCGAAATATCAATATTTTTTCATAAAATACAAATCAGATACTGCATATATAAACCAAGATCACTGTAGCAAATTTGAAATCGGTCCACATTTGACCATAGCTCCCATACAAACTCGAAGAAATTAATTTTATTATTTTTTGTATTTTAAATTTAGTTAAATATTTTTTATCAAAAGTGCTTTTTTATATATAGGCAAAAATCAAACAGTTTTAATTCCTTTGAAACCGACTTTCAACTCGAATAATTTTTGTACTCTAAGGAATTTGGAAAATCTAATTACAGATTTTAAATCCCCAAGACTTCAGGTAAACTGAACTCAATATTTTAGTAGCGCAATCTAAGCTTATTTGGCATGCAAAATTTAAAAAACGTAAAAAATATATTAAAAGGTTTATCAAAATTTGGGACATCAAACATTTAATTAAAAAGTTTTACTGTAGTGTATTGCACTAAGAATCCCAATTTATTACAATTATTTATTATTGTAATAAATAGTTTTTTGATAAAACCAAAAAATGTTGGTGGGGAAACCTTTCCTCGACGCGTTTCGATGGTTGGTTAGACCATCTCATCAGGAGGATTATCCCTAATTCCAGACAGAGCATTATGTATAATTTGAGGGACTGAATAAATACGAACAGAAACACACAAACATTTTTCAGTTTTATCATTTCTTTATTTCCCACACTTTTGTTGTTGCTTTGTTGGCGACTAAGACAAAAGTGCTATAAGTCATATTTCGTTTTCTTCTTGATTTGTTTCAACATTTGGACCCAAGTCCTTGTTTTACGAAATAGACACCACACTTGGGGGATGAATCCATTACCATATAAATTTTAATTTCGTCACTTCTAATACTACTTAATGGCTGACAAAATTTGAAGTTCGTTTTCGCCACTTTTTAATTTTTTTCGCATATTTTTCGACCGCTTCAATGAATACCAAAAAAATGGATAACGATATTTCAGTTTTGCATCGTTTGATATATATCTCATTTAATGTGCTTCATATAGGCAACATACGACAGGTGAAAATGACGAAAACTTGAACGTAAATTTTTTAAAATACCGGTTTTTCGTGGAGTACAATGATATAAGCTTTGAAATTAAACGTAGAATAATACTTGCCAATCGATGCTATGTTGGCCTAAGCAAACAGCTAAGAAATAAAGTCCTCTCCGTAAGAACTAAAATTACGATCTATAAAACGCTTATACTACCTGTGTTACTGTATGGTGCAGAATCATGGGTACTTGCACAGGCAGATGAAGATATCCTTGGAGTGTTTGAGAGGAAAATCCTACGAAAAATATTTGGACCAGTCTGCGTCAACAATGAGTATCAACATCGAATGAATCATGAGCTGTATGAGTTATACGCTGACATAGACAAATACTTCGGCAAGAAAAGTGTTTGATAATGATCCTGAGGGAACTCGTAGAAGCGGGCGCCCAAAACTTCGATAGAAAGACCAAGTAGAAGAAAATCTTTCAAAACCTGGCATAAGAAATTGGAGAATATGCGCACAAGATAGAAGCGCATGGAATTCTAAAATATGCTCGGCCTTTGACCTAAACAGGTTGTTACTATAGGTCATTTAAGTAAGTAAGTACATTCGCAGAAATGTATGTAAAAGCAAAAGCGCACCAAAAAATCATTTTTTGCTTAAATTTTAGTTAGTTTTTGAAAATCGTGAATAAAAATGCATATTGCTTTTAATGGTTGAAGATAGCAAAACTGAGACAAAATCACATAAGACATGAAAGCGATGAAATAACCGATTTGAGTCAAAATTTTGTCAAAAATCTCTTTATGAGCCGAGAACGCGAAGGTTTTATCTAAAAACATTTCACTGAAGCACATCGCGAATTTAGCACAAAATTGATCAGGGATGGTCTTAAAACTATTCTTTAATAAAGCTATACCTTAGGTCTGAAGCGCACCAAAATATTATAAGGTTTAACGATTTGATGGTAATGTGTACTGCCGTGGTATAGCAGGTTAGTCATCCCCCTAGCATACCTGAAGTCCCAAGTTCGATCCCCGGCTAGAACCTCTTGAAAAAATAAAAATTAAAAAAAACGGTTCACCTTATAACTCAGCTAGCCACTGGTTATTGAGTATTAGGCTATGTAAAACTTTTCTAACTAATGTATTTGCCGTTCAAAATCAAAATCAACATAAAGGTAATAAAAATAAAATGGTTTTTAAATTAATTTAGAAATGTTTAATTTAACTGTCATAATTTCAGCGCGCATTGCGCAAAAACATTAACGGGAACGGATCTTACATCCACTTAATAAAACCCCAAAAAAAGATTTAGTGTGCGATCAAAATTTTTGTTGTTTTTTTAACTCCGAAAATTAAAACTATTTGATTTTTGCCCATATGTACCTATATAATAAATATACATATATGTATGTGTGCTTTTAAAACAACCGGAAAAGGTGTTTGTAAACAAATTGTCATTAAAAATATTTCGTTAAATTTTAAATTTATCACAAAGTTTTGAGCACATAAGTAAAATGCATTATTAACCATTTTCACAATATTTCTATAATGACACTCTATTTTTTATAAACTCAACATTTTTTTTATATTTTTTTTCAATTCATGTTTATACTTCTATTGCAAAAAGATAATTAATTAGAAAACAAAGTTTTAGTTTTTTTTATAAATGGAGCTATCCTAGAATATAAACCGATTAAAACAAAATTTAGAACAGTAAATTCTGTTTATGCATGTATGTATTTAATATCCTTTTAAATTTGATTTTCAAACATACATACATTCACTCCTGTGAGAGGTACCCAAAACAATATACGGATTTTACCTTATTTTAAATGCGTCCATTTCATAAATTCTTTTTAAGTCGCAAGGAGAAATTAATTTTATTATTTTTTTTTTATATTTAAAACTTAGCACAACATTTGTTTTTTCAAAATTGATTTTTGTATACATATGTATATATTTATTTATCTATATATAAATTAACTATGCTTCTACAACCCAAAACATTCAATGGTATATTACTTCGCTTAGGAAAAGTATAATTAGATATATATAAATATATAGACGCATTTTCTATATACTTATAGCAATAAACTTTCCAGTTTTTTACACCCGTAAAAACACATAACAGAATTTATAAATCAG
Organism: Stomorhina lunata; assembly: GCA_933228675.1. Taxonomy (NCBI): domain Eukaryota; kingdom Metazoa; phylum Arthropoda; class Insecta; order Diptera; family Rhiniidae; genus Stomorhina; species Stomorhina lunata. Next base: position 70,647,679 of record OW121744.1, read on the forward strand.
CGACATCACACCTTTTCAATAAATTTAGAAAATAATCATTACTGTCATAAAAATGTATTTGGTTTTAAAAAGAAAATACCGATTAATTAAAGCCGTAATTGGAATTATCAGTTATCGTAAATACAATTTTTCAATATATTTACACATAAAAATACTTGTTCTCGCAAATTTTAGCTGATAAAATTAATGAGATCAAATAAGTTTGTGTTAAAAAAATTAAAACTTAAGTGTAAATTTCTAACATAAGTAACAAAATCTAAAAAACAAAAAGCAAAAGTTCTACAATTATTTATAAAATTTTGGGATATTAATAGGACTAGCCAGAAAGTTTCAATCTTTTCAATGTCTTGATTTGAGAAGCATTTGGTGTTGGACTAAGAATATGATCTTCTCCAATATCTTCTCCAAATTTTGGAAAATTAAATGAAAAATCTTCTCGTAAAAGTCAACATATCTGTTTTTAATGGGTTAACATTCAGTCCGCTTTTTGTTGCAGCATTTTTATTGTTTTCTCCATTATCTCGGTAAGGGTATTTGGAAATTTAGCCTTTATTAAAAGCACCAGATCATCGGCGTATGCTACCACACCAATTAAATTATTGGTTAGTTAAAGTAAAATTTCTTTAAGTGTAAGGATCCATAATGTTGGTGAAATGACTCGTTCTTGCAGTGTGCCTTTCAGGACTGATCCTCCCAATGCCGATTGAATCTGGCGTTGAGTTAGTATTTTCATAAATCATTTGTTTCTCATACTTTTTCACTAAAAACAATCTGTAAATTGTGTCGTTTACAAGGTTTTCGAAAAACTATAGACATATTAATTTATTATTTATTAAAAAAAAAAAGTTTATCTAATTAAAAAGTTAATAAATAATTTATTTATTTATTTATTTATTAGTATTTGTATAACGCACACAACAAGATTTAAATCTTATAATTACAGTGTGCAAATTAAATTGTTAACATTATAAGGGGCTCATGTAAAAGGATAAATTAATTAATACTATATATAGAAATTATAAAAATATAGAATATAACAAAAACAATAAACAATAATATTAGAATAATAATTATTAAAAACAGTACTAAAAATAAAAAAAGAAAAAAATAAAATTTTGAAAGTTTTATTGCATAGGTATTTTTATTATTGATTTGTAAGATTAGTTTGCAAAATTTTTTTAAAATCGTTGAGGTTGTTGTTTGTTTGCAGGGAATTCGAAAGAGAGTTCCTAAGACGAATGGAGTATATAAAAAATTGGTACTCAGAGATAAGACTACGGTGCCTAGGCGGGATAACTTTATTGCCTCTATTAGATGTCGCAAAAGTCGATTGTGTAGGTACGATGGTTGCTTAGTGTATATAATTTTATGCAGCATTATTAACACTTTAATGTCCAAAAGATTTTTTAAGGATGTTCCATACAATTTATTTGAAAACGACGAAATGTGGTCATACTTTCTCAATCCATATACATATCTTATTATGTTGTTATAGGTTTTACGTAATACATTATTACTACGAGAATCACAGCTAGCAAAAAGCTCACTACCGTACAACAGTCGTGGCATTAAATATGTTTTTGCAATAAGAATTCTAATATTTATTGGTGTAAAATTCTGAGTGGGCCAGAGTCCTCGTAATAAAACATATGTTTTAGCCGCAGCTTTTCTTATGTGGGTGGACCAGTCTAAGTTGTCGTTGAAAATAACACCCAAATTCTTTGCAGATGTTACCAATTCAATTTTAGTATTATTCAACATAACGTCAAAGTTTAAGTTTACCCTGGCAGTTTTCTTATGGATAATCATACATTTCGACTTTTGTGGGTTTATTAATAGCTTGTTAGCGGTGGCCCATTTGTAGATATTATTTAAGTCATCATTAATCTTTGCTGCGTTTTCCTCTACATCCAAAATTGAATTACCCATATAGATTTGAACATCATCCGCATATAGATGTGCCTTAGTGTGTTTTAAAATTAAAGGCAGATCATTAATATTCGCCGAGAATAGAAGGGGACCCAAAATTGACCCTTGAGGTACTCCTCTAGCTATTGAAATGAAAGACGAATATGAACCATTAAGGAACACTGATTGGTATCTATTAGTTAAATACGATTGAAGTAAATTACTTGAAGATGGAGAAAAACTGAATAATCTTTGCAGTTTAATGTTTAGTATACAGTGATCGACCGTGTCGAAAGCTTTCGAGTGATCAAGTAAAACCAAAAAATTTATTTTACCATCATCTAAGTCAGCTCTTATATCTTCGCTAAGGTTAATCAAAGCTGTAACACAGCTGTGATTCGGCCGGAATCCTGATTGGACGGGAGTAAGTAATTTGAAATGTTGAAAATGTTCATTGATTTGAATATGCATGAGTTTTTCCATGACTTTAGAAATGTATGGTAATATTGCTATAGGCCTGAATTCAGAGTTTTGTTTGGGGACTGGGATTATCTTAGCACGTTTCCAACTGTTAGGATATTCACAAGTGGTGAAAATCGTATTAAAAATATGTGTTAAGAATGGTAAAAGCCTGGGTAACAAAAGTTTTATAAAACGTGGGTCCATATTATCACTGCCAATTGCATTGGATTTAATACCCATAAAACATGAAATGCTATAAAGAAAAACAAAAAGACAACATTTTATTAGTAAATTATAAAGAAATTGAATAGTACAATAAATAATACTTCAAAATTTAATTTCTTGTTGTAAAAAGAGAATTGTTAAAAAAGAGAAAATTATTTTTCGACAGTAGTTTCATCCAACTTTTTAAATATTTCATATTTTTGTTTTTTTGATACCAATAGACTTTTAATAAAAACGGAGGCAAATTTATGCCAAGATCAACATAATTTTTCCATTTTATTACATTTTAAACACTTTGTGTCAATTACTTGCGTTCACCCATTTTTATTCCAGGTCTTATGAATTGATAAAATTAATAACATTTTTTAAAGTCGTCGAAAAAACTGTGTTGTACACTCTGGCATTTTCTATTACATAAACAAAACGTGAGCCTATATTCAATACCGACTATGAACCAAGTAAAATATTTTTAAGGAGAGGCAAAAAACTGTTTAATATCCAAAATACTTTAATAGAAGCCAATATTTCCTTTACAATATATTTTAGCCAACAACTGCCTTAATAGATTTCTTCCCTTTGATTTTTATTACAACCCAGCAAAACTTTGGTAATGGCAAGTACTCTGATAACTGGTTACCTTGTAACGACTACAACATACCATCCGAATAAATAATAAGTTATTACAGAAGTACTTATTTGTAATTAAGATGGTAATTTAAACTGAATGGCCCCGGTTCAAATCCCACCAAGGACAACAATTTTTTTTAGTTTTTTTTTTATTAAAATAGTCTTTTTAAATGATTTTTGAATTTTAAGAACTTAAATATTATCTTCTGTAAAAAAAATTTGTAAAACTAACTCACGTTAATGAAAAAATACCATCATGAGTCAATTTTGATTATGTAGGGGATGTTGAATACCAAACACGATTCTAATTGGTCTTAACTTGGTAAGCCCAACTTATCTGGGTCATCCTTCATCTCAACTGTGGACACACACCTCCTCATGGTATCACCCGGGGAGCTAGTTTAACACCCATTAATATTGTGAGTTAACATGTTCCGAGAGTTGTCCCATAAGATCGATAAAAATGGGTTAGGATTACGGGCTAGTAACCCTCTCTTGAAAAAAATACAATTAAGAGGATAAAATTAGAATTGAAATGTCCCACTACCTAATGTTAGAGGAGGATGTCCGAAACTTCGATAGAAAGACCAAGTAGAGGAACATTTTTCAAAGCTTGGCCTATAAAATTAGAGAATATTCGCACAAGATCGAAATCCATGGAATTCTAAAATATGCTCGGACTTTGACCTTAACAGGTTGTAACATTTAAGTAAGTAAGAGTCAATCTTATGTAAAAACTTATACAAAAAAGAAGATTTAAATTGTTTGAGTTTTAAAAAAGTTTTAAAATAATTACAAACAACCGTATAAAAATATTTTTCCAAAAATTACAACAAAGCAAAAAAAAGCAGGGAAAAACAAAGTTATTTTCACATGATTTTGGATCTAAAAATAAAAATTGTTTATATTAATTATAAGCTGCTAAGTTTTCAACATATGAAGTAGCTCAGTGGAAGAGTCTCTGCCTAGCAGTCGGAGGGTCTGGGTTCGAGCTCCCATGGAATCATAAAAAAAAATTTGTATTTCGTTTAAAAATATATGTTTTTAATAAAACAACAACAAAAAAGTTGTTGCGGTTGTTGTTGTTGCTTTCAAATTGCTTACCTAAGTCATTACTTTTCTGCAATTGGTAAGTACTAGCCTTTAATGACATCCCGATGTTAATGTAATGACTTAAACAGCGAATGAGTAAGTAGTTCGTGTTCAATAGTTTAACTGTTTAACTCATTATTTGGTAATGAAAAATTTTACTGGAAAGAGATGTTCTTAAAAAAAATGGTTCATAGGCGGTATTGAATATAGGCTCACGAAAATCTGTTTTAAAACAAGTTTTTTATCCCTTTTACCTTTAACCTCAAAAATACATACATACATAATTCCCACGACATTCCAATTGGAACAATGAACGTTTCTACTCCGGCTCCGAACGGCAGAAACATTAATTACAGAAGTTTTACATAGCCTAATACTCAATAACCAGTGGCTAGCTGAGTTATGAGGTGAACCGCTTTTTTTTTAATTAATTTTTTCAATTGGGTCTGGCCAGGGATCGAACTTGGGACCTCTAGTATACTAGGCGGATGATTAACTTGCTACAATTTTTAAATTGTTGCTGGAATAGCTCAATTAATGCATTAAATACAAAACTCTTCATTAAAATATGTGAAAATTTTGAGATTTCGCTAGTCCTACAGAGTGTGATATTTAATTCAAAACATTAAAAGCATTTTTCTCGAAACAGCTTTTATTGAGTTATGCCTCTATTCATGTAAGTGAGCGATACGTCTTCTTCTTCTTCTTCTGTTATCCTTGACTCCCAGTGGAGCATAGGGCCTCAAGTGAGCGATATGCATTTATTCAATAAATTAAAAGAAAAGGGTTAAGGGTTTTGCATGGTCGACCATAGGCTTGATCAACTATAGTACTTTATTACTTGTTTCGTATATAAATATGGTTTAAAGTAGTTTTTATTAATTTAATTTGGAACATTTTCTCTCTAAAGTTTAGTTTTTTTTGCGCTTGAGCTTTTTATGAGGTTATGCCTCGATGTATTCAATAATCTTATAATCTTTAGGAGTTCCTATAAATGCATAATTTTGTTATAAATAACACAAACCAACAAAAATTAGATTTTAATCACATTGTAAAATTTAATTATTTTTAATTAAAAAATAATGGTATTTTAAAATGATAATATTTTTTTAACCTACACCACCATAATTTGGAAGGGTATAATAAGTTCGTGTTAACATATGTAACGCATATAAATATTGGTCAGAGATTAACCTTCGGGTCAAAATCACTTCCTTAACGATTAAAATATAATTTGATCAAAATTGGTATAGAGTCTTGTTTTGGTAGCGAGACCGTAGTGTTATTGGACCAACATTTTCTCCAGATGTGTTGTATTTACGTTCATTTCTATAAGTGATTATAAGTCAATCGGTAGAATTTTACATCTAAAAACAATCTTAGATTTTTTCGTGTTTCATAGTGTAAGTATATAAGTTATTTGAGATTTTATGGGGACATAAAACACAACCAAACATATAATATTTCTGGGTTTTTATGTACTTTTGTGAGGTTAAATACATATTTTATACACGATAATAAACGGTTTACTCCAGGGATGGTAAACGTAAAATTCTATCCTTATATGTAACAAAATATCTAGCTCGATTATATTACCATAGCTTCACAAAAATTAGTCTTAAGTTAGTAAAACGCACGATCTAGGCAGCCAATTGACCAGTTCCAAACCAAAGACGCTTTCTTAATGGGGCCATCCTTTCGAGTGCAGTTGGCCAGTAGTACTGTCTTGTTAAAACCACATATCAGCCAAGCCAGCTTTATGGACCGGCGCATTATCAACACTAAACAGTGATGTTGTGGTAGGTCGTGTGGCTATTTAATTCCTTTATAAGATTTTACATAAATTTCTCTGAAAAACTATTCCATGTAGTTGAGTAACAGATAATAAAATTGCTGCGAAAGGAGCCAAATCGAAAATTCATGGTTAAGACCGCCAGATATATCTGCGATATTATCCTCTGTTAGTGGTTTTAATGTCCAATTATGCATATTTGTGGCGAAAGTTGGTCCGAAGATTTCGTGCAAGCTCTGAAGAGGAATGGAAGAAGTGCATGATATTTGAATTTACTAACCTGCAAGCGTTATTCGTTTGTAAGTAGATTCATGTGTAAAATATTGACAAATCTAATCATATTTGACCGTAACATGTTACAAGAATACAGATGAGCTGCCAAACACAGTCTTGTAGAAAAAACTTTAAAAATATTTATATGACATATTAAATTTTTTTAAGAATTACTTGAAATTGGTGAATATTTATTTTAAAAAAATTATAAAAAAAGTTATAAAAATAAAATCTTATTATCAATGCATATGTCACAAACAGATAATTTATTGAAATTTGGCGCAGACGATTTTGAATCATATCGGGTCACTATTTCGGATACCTCGCATGAAACTATGTACCCGGATTATTGATTTTTTATTTGAATGAAGTTCTTCAAAAATATTGCTTATAGTATATAAATCTGGGTACCAAACTTTGTTGCTACCGGTCCATATTTGGCCATACATCCCATATAAAACTAACTCTAAAAAGCCATTTAAATACCACGAAAGTAAAAAACACTTATTAATTTAAACCTAGTAATTGGTCCAAATTTAGGAGGTATTTCCATAAATATACTTAATTTTTGGGAAATTGTGGATGTGGTAAAAAATTAAGGTATAATTAAAAGGTAATGTAAATATGTTGACAATTGGTCCATATTTGGCACTAGTGGTTAAGGGTATCCAATAGTCTTTCTTTTGTACATATTATACCCTTCACCAATAGGTGAAAGGGTATTATAAGTTTGACATTCAGTTTGTAATTTGTTTATTATTCATCTTAGACGAATATACCGACCGACTCAGAATCGCCAGGAGAATCGATTTATCCATGTCCGTCTGTCTGTCTATCCGTCTGTTTTTTTAATTTTGGCGATATCTCCGATGTTTATAGACCGATTTTGATAAAATTTAATAGCATTCTGGAGTATTTTCTAAAATGCTGTTTAAAAAAAATTAAATTTGTCAATTTGCGTACATCGATATCTTTTGGTTTGGTGATATCTCAGTTATTGATCTACCGATTTTGATGAAATTCAATAATGTGCTGCGTTGAAGATTTCCTAAAATTTGATATACGGTTAAAAAACGTTTTTCTTTTCGAATTTTGAATTTTGGCGATATCTCTGGCGTTTATAGACCTATTTTGATGAAATTTAATAGCATGCTGCGTTAGAGTATTTTCTGAAATCTGATGTATAATTGGAATTTTCTTTTAAATACTGTTTTTAATTTTTTTTAATTTGATGAAATTCAGTAATATTTTGATGAAATTCAGTAGTATATTGCGTTGAATGATTTCCTAAAATTTGATATACAGTTCAAAAAAGTTTTTTTTATATACACAGTTAAAAAAAATTAATTTAAATTTTCGGGACATCGACTTTAGAGTTCTGGCAATATCTCAGACTGTAATGTACCTTTTTGATCATATATTATATAATATCGTTTTGCTTTGGAGAATTTTTTAGATCTGATAATATCCGCAAATTGTAGAATTTTAAAAAAAGGCGGTTTTTATACAAATTAAAAAAATACAATTTAAAAGAAAATAAAAAAATTTTAATTTAGCATCGAATTTCGAGGTTTGGCTATATCTCAGTTGTAAGCAGAACTATATGTTGCAATTTAATAGTTAACATCTAATACCTATACATATAAGTTATGTCGGTATGCCATCTATAAGCTCACAAAACTTGATTTCAGCATACCAAAATATACCTTAAATAAGTAACTTTTGAACATTTTATCTTACGTAAATGTTGTTGCCTAAATAGGCCCGCTAAATATTCTCATTAAAGCAACCATTTAATCGGTCCTCTAACTTTAAAGATATATGCATTTAAATACGACCTTTCTCAAGGTGCAAAGTGTTACAATGTTGTATAATTTCTGAAATTGTTTGTATTTCAAACTACCTCCAAAATGTTTTAGACCCAATATAAAACAAGGTTGTTCACTAATTAAAGTATTGTTCATATATCGCTCAAAAATGAAATGTATGAGGACATACATACATTTAAAAACCGTGTTAATTGTCGAGATTTTAAACTTTCTCAAATCAGCGAATCAATATACATATATTAGTATTTTTGTAGGACTTACCTTAATCAGTCTTTAGAAACATACATGCTTGTAATTAACCAAAAACTCTTCCCATTCTGTACATTACTTTTGTAACACCATTGGTGAAGGGTATTTAAGGTTAGGCATAGCCGAATATAGCACTCCTAATTGTTTTTATTTTGACATGATACTTTAAAATAAATAAAACAGTTCAAATGCTAGCGTAACATATGTGTACTTAAATATGAACATTATTGGTTATATCTAGTTTCTTTTGGGATACTCGTATGCCATAATCTACAAATTATTTTGCTCCCCATTCACTTTGTGACCGATTTCATCAAGACGCATGATTGTCAGATCTTAGGTTCACAAGAGAAATGTTTGATCCGAAGTGATCCCCAGCATATGTGGTTTAATTCCAGTGCCGTAATCGTTCATTGTTGTTTTTCATAAGATCGCAATTTCGATATAGTGGGCCTCATGCATAAAACGTGAGCTTGAGCTCTGACTCGTTTTTTTTGAGTAAAAGGGGCTTGTCGTATGCATAATAAAATTTCATGAATTTGCTTTTACTCACTGCATACGTTTGAACTCGTCTTTCTCGGTTTGAACTAAGTTAGATGAGCATGTGCTCATTTTTATATGCATAAAAACAAGCTTTTGCTTTCTTTTGTGAGCTCTTGCTCAAATTTTGTTGAGCATTCCTTACAGTTGACTCGCATCCACTAAAAAGGAATCATGGCTGAATATTTTGTACCGCAAAGAAATACAAAATGTTATCAACAGCGTAACAAAAAATTAGCAAGTGAGGATAAAAAACTGTACAGGTTTGTATTCGTAGTTATTATTATTTTTTTTTATTTTATTAATAACAAAATGATAAATACATAGGTATGATGATAGTAGCATCTGCTGGTTGGCTAATTACTTTTTTGAGGAGTTAGAAGAAACACGTGGTGGTGCCCTCAGCAACTATGATAAAATTAAACTGTTTCTAAGATTTTGTGCCGATCCTGGATTCCAAAATGGTATAGCCACAGATATTGCAGTCCATCAATCAACTGTGTCGCGAACTATTGCGGAAGTTGCGAAACTTATATCTGCCAAAGTAAGCGAGTGGATAAAATTCCCGAAAGATGCAGATGAAATTAAAGATGCTCAAATGAAATGGCAAGCAAATTATTGCTTTCCATTTGCAATTAGAGTGATCGATTGTATGCATATAAATATTAAAAAACCCTCAAATCAAAGCGATGAATATATTTGTAGAAAAGGATTCCACTCTATAAATATGCAGGCAACTTGTGATGGAAAAGAACTTTTTACAAGCGTTGACATATCCTGGCCTGGTTCAGTTTATGACTTACGTATCGTACGAAATAGCGAGTTATGTAGAATTATGCAAAATGACACAAACGATGCATTAGAAACGTCGTCATTTTTTATTTAGTTCTACTTCACTTTCAATTGATGATATGCTTACACTTTAATAACAATTACACGTTTGAACTTCCTTTGCTCAAGTAATTGCAATTGGTTTGAACTCTTTTATATGCATACGAAATTGAACAAAAGCTGTTGCTGTTTGATAGAACTCGACTTCATGAGCAATTGCTCACCTGCTTCAACTCAGCGCTTTTACTCGTTTTTATGCATGAGACCCAGTGTTCTGGTACCCCGCACAGTTTTAAAACATGTTGCTCGTTGAGAACCCAAAGCTCTCTGCGACTATGGCTGACCACATTAGACCTAATATATATATATTTCAAAGTGCCTTGATAGTAGCTCGATTACCTATATGACACACTAGCTTTTTAATATCGGCCTCGTAGATATAATTTTTGCTGCTCCAGAAACTGCAAAGACTTCGGCTCATTTTTCACAGACACCACTACCTGTCCCAGTTTCTTTTTTGGAACCATATGTACGTCTCGATCCCTTCAATGTTTTGATTTGTGGTCTGTCAATCGAAGAACTCGCAAACGGACATGATCTCGTTTCTCCATTTCATAAAAACTTTTTGTGTAAAAATATTGCTACTATGGACAAATGTTGCCTATAAGCAACATTTTTTTTATAAAATTGCTGACATAACAATAAGAACTATTTAAAAGTTTTATCAACTTTATCTCATTTTCTTAACAATTATTTATAAAAAAGTTCACTTTTTGAAAAAACTCTGACTTTTCGTTTTTTGAATTTGTGTAAAACAACTTATTACACATTTTTTATACACGTTTTTACACCACTCCAACTAGCTTACAAATGTATACTTGTAAAGCTTTAATTTAATTTAAGTTGGGAGAAAACTGTTAGCAAAAATAACAAAAACTAAAGGAACTATGACCAAAAATGTACTATTTTACTTTAAGGAATATTTTGCAATATTTACTTGTTTTTGGATATTATATTTTTTTTTTCGTTGATTTAAGTATAACTGCATTAAACTTGAAATTTTAATTGCAAGTCTAAAACTGTTGATATGTACTCTAAAAATAAGCAACCCATTAACTCGAAAATGTGTTGTTCATATAAAACTTCAAGATTTGTTCGAAAAGTGTTATTTTCGCTAAGATTCTAATAGCTAGCGGCTAATGCAAACAAATGATTTTGTAAAATTTAAAGTTTCAATCCTTATTTGATGAAATTGAGTACCCCTGATTTAACACACATTTCAATAAAATCATTCAGACGCTATTTTGAATCTGTATACATATAAGTGTGTATATTATTCTTTTAAAAGCTAATCTCAAGTTTACATCCCTGATTTTCACACCGAAGCACACTATTTATTTTCTTTAATACATTTTTTCAATTTAAGCCAAATATTTCATTTTAAAAAGCAATTTGAATTTAATAGGATTACAATATAATTTTAATAATATTTATTTTTCCATCTTTTTATTCCAGGTAAATTGGCGGCTGTTGGCTGATTGCGAAACTTTTTTCGTCACATTTCTTACAATGCTGTAAGTCTAAAGATACGAAAATCTTTTAATACAATTAAATTTTCTGGCATTAACTTTAATCTCTTTCAACTTCTTATTTTGTAATTGATTTACTTTTTTTGTACTTATATACAAACATAAGTAAGTATGTACATTAGGGTGTTTCATTTATACCAAAGTTTTGTTTTTCATTATTATTTTTATTAAAATTAAATACAAGTAAACTTTACAAAGGATATACTAGAATTATATATTTTTTTTATTTAGTTTTATTCCTTTCATAACATTTATATTTTTACAATAATTTGATTTTTAATTAAATGAGATCAATTCATTATGAATTTTTCTACCTAATTATTTACAAAAGAAATTTCATATTTTTTTATACATAACAAATTTAGTTAGGGAAAATGTTAAAAACCCTTATGAAGATAAAAAGGTTAGAGGGTAAAATAGGATAAACATAATAACAAATTAATGCATTAATATGTGGATAGCCAGAATATCTGCAACGATTTTTAAAGTTAAGAAATTATAAATGAAAATTTATAAGCAAAAACTTACATTTTCGCGAAATTCGACAATTTCAAATTGTTGCCATAAAGTTCATGATATCGACTTCAACTTTTTTAAGTTTTGTTTGTTTTAACAAAAACAAAATTAAAAAAAATAAAAAAAACTAAAGTACGTAAATATAATCTTTTTGTAGCATATCCTTTTTCTTATATTTTAACCTCCAAATCGTAAGTCGTCGAAATGTGCAAACTCTAAATGTCTCCGATCTTCCTAAAATTCAGTATATATATAACTTTTATATTGCGGAGAATCTGGGCAAAGGCAAAATCAAAGAAAAAATAAACCTTTGGAAAAATGAAACACCCTAATGCACTAATATGTACATTGCAAAAACGCGGTAATATAATACGACTTTAAAATGTAAATATGTATTAGAGTTCAATACTTAAGGTTTATATTGTCTGGATATGTTATAAGTTTTACATAAGTATTTATAGCAAATACTTTAAATCATTTGCAAACAAAACAAGAGCATTAATGATTTGTCTTAAGACACAATTTTCAATTGAATACAATTTTTTTTGTATTTAATAGACAGGTACAAAACTATAATGGTAAAAAAATAAACTTTTTTTAGTTCCACAACAATATTCTTAGTTTTAAAACTAATATACCCAAAACTTTCATCGATCGAAAGTTCGATGTCGTAGTAAAAATGGTAGTTAGTACTAAAAAAGCTTCTTTGATAGTTTTGCTTTTAAAATTAAAATTTGTTAAGCCAATCGTCGAAAAGTGTTGATAAAATTATGGGGACTGTCTGCTATATTACCAATTTTTGGATTGCGCAGGGAAATTTTACAAAATACAAGAGTTAATACAGTCAAATCTCATATCAGACTATATTCTCTGTCTTTTGCTACCACTTTGTACAGATCAATTTTCTGAAAACATACATCAATAAAAGAAATTATCCGCTTGATAAGTTAAGTTTCGTGATCAGACTTGTTGCCGGAAATTACTTTTATATACCAAAATCTTACGCTATTTATGTATATGCATTTCTAAGTGTTAGGAAAAACTTATTTATTTGGAAGGATGATCTCTATACTTTTTGGCCAAAATCGGATTACTATTGCGGGTACCTTCCATAGCGATGCCTTCTCGGAACAGAGTTTTTGGCCCATTACAGAGACAAATTTAATTGTATTTTAATAATATTAAAAATAAGTATTGCTTTTTGTGGCCTAAATCAGTGTACCTAATTTTGTAGGAACCGACCTACCTCCCATATAAGGCACATTCTCAAAAGTCTTTTAAATACCCACAAAATTTAAAAACTCTTTTAAATCTAGAGATAATTGCATTTAAACTTTGCACAGATAAATATTTTGTAAATGTAAACAGATAAACGAAATTTGGTAATAACCGGTATACAGGTCCTCATCCGAAAATGACATAAATCTACTAAAATCTCAGAAAATAGCAAAATAGTAGTGAAGGGTATCATATAGTCGGGCTTAACCGACTAAAGCTTTACTTACTTGTTTAAATAGACGCTAGCTACAAACTAAAATAAGACTATTTTTAATTAATTCAACTTTATTTGATGAAAACAAAAACAAAAAAAAAACTGGAGTTCTCTGAATAACTTCACTGCAGTTATGATCTATTTGCAACAATTGTGCTATTGCCATGTCTTCTAGAAAATTTTTACTATGATTTCTTCATAACACTCCCATACTCACCCCAAGCTTGTTTTCATAATAGTAACAAGTTAGATTGAGCCAATGTTCGATCTTGCTTGCTATTTGGACCCGGCTTTGCCCGGGTGGATAATAAAACAACTATCAAAAAATCGTCAAACAAACGACAGTCAACCATCAAACAATTATCAAAATATTACCAATATCCATGCAGCCGTTCTCTGATTTTAAGTATATCAAAAAACAAAATATCTAGATCCGTGCAACCGTTTTTCTATTTAAAAAAAAGCGAAAAAAGGGGATTGGATTACTACGAATGTTTTGGAAAAAATTACTTATATCAATGCAGTCATTTTCTGCTCTTAGATAATTAAAAAAGTGGGCATAATGGGTGTGGTAATTTTCTCTTAATGTAGGATTTTTACATAAACTAAGACAAATAATTAAAAAAAAAAATGTCCAAATCGGACCAGCCGTTCTACCCCTTGAAGAACCGCTTGACCGATTTTGTGCAAACTTTACTTAAACCATCTACTAAATAGTCCAAACAAAGCCTAAACATTTTGTTTGGATAGGTGGACCCGTTCTTGAAATATAAAATTACAACGAAAAATGCCATTCATTTTTATATACATATTAGAAGATTACTAGTATGTATGTATGTTTCTGAAGACTGGCTTTAAGTCTTAAAGAATTAATACTATATAACGATTTGCTGATCTATATAAGTTTCAAGTCTGGGTAATAAGTGTAGGTATGCTTGGGTTTCAAGCATTCTGAAGGCACAAATTAACCACCATTCTGCGAAGGCGTGGTTAACTTAACATTAATATTTAGGCTGAAATCAGGTTTGTGAAACTCCGACATGACTTATATATCAGATTTTAGGAAAACCTTCATTAAATCGTATTTTTTACAAAAATTGTTTAAAATTCGCCAATTTGCTGTTAGTGTACCGACATGACTTACATATATAAAAAAATTCGTCAGCCTGTGCACATCGAATCTTAGTATTTTGGCGATATCTCAGGTGTTTTTAAATTTTGATAATATCTTGTATATAATTAATTTCGGTACACCCTCCAGGAGCTCTACAACCTTGATTTCAACAAACAGACGTACGTGGTTAATTCGACTCTACTGGCGATTCTGAATAGATCGATATAATAACATAAAATTAAAAAATTACTTATTGGTTAAAGGTATAGAATGATCCTGAAAATGTTTGTCCCAAAAATGAAAATTTATAATTTAATCTCTTCGATTTTGTTTATGGTGTAAGAAATAGCCTTATATTATATATAGTTTAGATTCTATGGTCACCCAAAGTTGGACGTCTCCGGTATTTTTGTTAAAAATTGACAAGGTCTGCAACTTAATAACTTTTTAACACGTTGTCATTTTAATAAACTTCACGTCGTTAGAAAGGATTTTATTTCTCCTTTTAGATTATGGAATTTTATTTTTTTATATATTTTTTAGAGTAAATGGGCAACTAAGTTGACTTTATTACGTAAAAATTTAGTTATGGGCCTGAAGTTACAGCAATTTTTTTTATTAACTCACAAAATGTTCATATCGTATAATTAAGTTTTAATATCACTGGTCGACAAAATTTTTGTACAAGAACGATACGTATCAAATATAAATCTAAAAGAAGAATTAATATCCTTTTCAAAGAAGCACAGAGGGATGGTTTAAAAATAGAATGGAAATAATTCTATTTTTAAACTATCCCACTGTGCGACGACAAATTTACTAAAATCTGACAACGAGTTAAGAAGTTATTAAGTCGTAAACAAAAATACCAAAGACTTCCAACTTTGGGGACTGTTAATATAAACTATATAAGGTAGGGAGATAATTTTAACGCCATGTATTCCGATACTAAGAGTATAATATACGACAAAAATCTTAGCAATATATAAGAAGATTACATATGGGGCAAAAAATTTAAGAATTACTCTATAATTAAGTATTGCGAATGGAAATAAACTACTTCTGTGATAGACCTTTGTTATTTTAAGTTTGGGACCATAGTTTGTATTTTACATTTGGTCAAAATAGAATAGAATTAGAACTTTAAATTCGAATTTCAAAGCATTTCATATATTGGAAACCACTAAAAGTTTTAATTTTCGAGCGTCTACTGTACTTTCTTACTTGTTTATTTTTTTACTTTTATGCTATAAAAATCTTTGACGTGTACATCTCTAGTATTAAAAGATGGAAAACTTTATCAGTTTGATATACATGCATTTTAAACAAAAAATAAAATACAAATTATTTATCTGTCAGTTAATTTTTGATTCTTTATATTGGTAATGTTGTTCTTTAAAAATTTATATGTTATTTATAGATTTATCAATGTTATTTAAAATTCTTCTTTTATTTTCTTCTTCCTTTTTTATTCTTACCTTCTTCTATTTTTAAAGGTTCGCCTCAAAAACCACAGGGAATAAAGGATATACCTAACCTAACCCTTCTTAAATTTAGATATTTATTAAACCACAATAAAAAAGCTTTTATTTCAATATAAAAACAATATTCAAACACATTTAATCATTTATGGTTGCAGTCGTTTTAAATAAATGTCAGTAAAATAGATGACACTTAAAAAAATGAGGTGTCGATTTCGGATAGCACTCTTTGAACTCGTAAGGAAAGAAGTTTCTGAGTATGACTTTCTAGCTACATATTTGGAAGAAATAATTAAAAAAAATTGTTTTTAATTATAATTTTTAAGTTTAGAATTTAAAATGACGTAGAGTGTCTAAAGTCAAAAGTGAAATGCAATCCGTATTTTGTTTCTATAGAAAAAAATTAAATTTAATTTCGGAATTAAATCACTTTCTTTTTTAAAGTGGAATTGAATTTATATGAATTTTTTTGTTTATTCAATATTTTAACAATTTCTTCTATCAGTCAGTTTTGTTCGTTGAGAAAAAGATAGAGGTACTGATTTGAAATCGTGTTTTGTAACGTTTTTTAGAATCTATGGAACCTAAAATCATTTCAATCGGAACTTAACTACGGAATGGTTTAATTCCGAACAGAATTTGTGAATAATTGTACAATTCAAAAAGTAATAACAACTGCTTTTTTATAATAGTTATATTTCTTTTAATAAAAATAAGAGAGAAGATATCTATTTTAGAACTTTTTGGCTTAAATACAAGAAAAATTTAATTTAAATATTTTAGATATTAAACAGTCGATATTGAATATTGCCTCACAATATGTTTCATGCGTTTGTCATTTTCCGTGTAGGGTGTACTTAAACTTAATTCGCTCACTGCATACTCTTTTTGACAGAATATTATGTATACATTTTTCAATCAGTTATAATTTTTTTCTATTCGCCTCAGAACACATTAAAGTTATAAGCAGAAAAAATTTTTTAATTGTTTTTAGTATTTACTTAATTATTTCTTTTAAATATTTTTTGTTCTTTTTTAATTTTTTATCTTAACACCAAAATTTATTTCCCCTTTTTCTATATACGCCACTGTGTGTAGTTTAAAAAATTGTCATTTCAATTTTTCTGGAGCACTCTAATATTTTCTTATGGGTGTATTTTCATATTTAATTAAATAAAGTTTTATTTTTGTGCAAATGGGTAAATTTCTATGATCAAAAGATACATTGAATCTATGGAGAGTTTCGTTTAAGTCAATCGATAACAATTGAAACAAAACAAAAGTAAACGGAACCACAGAAAACGTAAACAACTTTATCCAACACAAAAAAAATTAAATAAATATTAGATTTTTTTAGATAAACAAATTCATTTGCACATGTTCACAATTTAACAAATACCATAAATCAACACCGACCGAAGTACAAGTATGAACTATCAAAAATTTTTGATTAAATATCAATTTTCATTTCTTAGAAAATTCACGCCTTCGGCCCAATTGACAATTCAGCAAAGTTGTAAATTTCCAAACATCACTTGTATCAATATCGTTTCGGAAGACCATTAATAAATTTTTATCGTTTTTATTTGCACTTACAATCTATTTATAAAATCAATATTTATTGTGACAGAGATAAAAATACATTTCGATATCAATTAGGGTTTTTAATTTCTTCATCTTTATCATTTCCCGAAATATTGACATTGACTGTAAAAATCAGGGATCCTTTAAATTAAGTTTTAAATTAAGTTCCTTTTAGATAAGTTTTATTTTTTACATATTACATGCTAATGCGAATTTTCCACTAATCCGAATTTAATTTGTGAGATATAAAGGGTGGTTAAATTGTAAGGGCCGATGTTGAACCACACCTAAACGCCAAGTTTTTTTCCAAATTTTATTTGACATTTCTCTATTTCAGACTTACTCAATTTGAACCATGGAGAGATACACAATCCAACAACGTGTTAAAGTTATCCAGACTTATTATGAAAATGGGCGTTCAAATCAAAATGCATATCGTGCACTTCGTGATTTTTTTGGTCAATTTGATCGTCCAAATGTGCGTACAATCGCAAAAATCGTGGAAAAATTCGAGCAAACCGGGTCTGTAGAAGATTTGAGAACACCAGTGCATGCTCGTGCAGCTCGTACTGCAGAAAATATTGCTGCTGTTCGCGATAGTGTAGCTGAGGCCGGTCAGGCAGTTACTGTGAATGGTGTTCGCTATCGTGAGATGATAACGAACTTTTTATGGCCCAAATTGGAAGATATGGATGTGGACGATATGTGGTTTCAGCAGGACGGTGCCACTTGCCACACAGCTAACGAAACAATGGCTCTTTTGCGCAACAAATTCAATGGCCGTGTTATCTCACGTAATGGCGATGTCAATTCGCCGCCAAGATCATGTGATTTGACACCGTTGGACTTTTTTCTTTGGGGTTATTTGAAAGAAAAGGTGTACGACAATATTCCAGCAACAATTAAAGAGCTAAAGGATGAGATAATTCATCACATTAACGGCATAGAACCTCCATTATGCCTCAGGGTCATCGTAAATTTGGACCATCGGATGGAGGTGTGTTGCTGTGGTCGCGGCGCCCATTTGGCCGATATTTTGTTCCATACATAATTGAGTAATACCAATACATCATAATAAAATAAAATTACAATAATTTCTTAAATAATTTGTGTTTTATTCAAAATCAACATCGGCCCTTGAAATTTAACCACCCTATATAATCTGTTTGCATACCACGTTCCTTTGTAAAATATACTGCAGTATTCAAAGTCTGCACAGCTTCACGATTTT
The DNA here is from genome assembly GCA_933228675.1 of Stomorhina lunata. Taxonomy (NCBI): domain Eukaryota; kingdom Metazoa; phylum Arthropoda; class Insecta; order Diptera; family Rhiniidae; genus Stomorhina; species Stomorhina lunata. Next base: position 70,666,514 of record OW121744.1, read on the forward strand.
TTACGTGTTTCATAGTTGTAGCCTCTGATTCCAGAGCCTTTAACTATGAAATAACTGGATTAAAGTTAATGATCCAGTTAAGAATTTCATCTTCAGAAATTCGCAAGTCATTATTGCGGTGAAATTAGTATGTTATTATGCGAAATTCTTCTGTTTCTTCAAAACGATCCACTTAAATTTACCTGACTTTAAAATGTTGACACTCTTGTATTTTTTCGTACTTATAGATTGTTGCTTTTGTTACATTTTTTGGGGTTGTAATCCACATATTATAATGACGGAAATGTTTTGGGACACTTTTCCTGTGTTCTTCAAATACTTTTTGGTTCTCGTGGTACAAAAATGACGTTTACGTTTTCATAATTGTCTTGCATCGTGTTTCATCGGTTAGGAATACGTACCACTTTGTGCTGCCTTAAGAACGGTAAAAGTTGTTTTTGTAGGCATTGCGTCATATAATTTTTGTTTTATTAGGGCTGATGCCGCAGTTTTGCTACAACATTTTTTGTTTTTTGCAAAAACTGACAATACCAAAAAAAATCTGTTTTTCATATTTAAAATCTGCATCTTTAAAATAAAATTCAAGAAAATGTAAAAAATACATATATATTTTTATATGCCAAAGTAAAAAATTATAGAATTAAAAAAACTGTTTTTTTGAGTAAAAACCAGTTTTCCATTATTTTTATACCCATCAAAAAGAATGGGGGGTATATTGAGATTGTCATTCCGTTTGTAATTTTCTTAATATTGGCTCAAAAACCAAAAGCGAATTATGTATATTCTGAATCCTTATGAAAATCTAAGACGATTGAGCGATGTCCGTCTGTCTGTCACGATAACGCCTAACGAAAGGAGCTAGCTCACTGAAACTAAGTAAAAACGTTCTTAATTTCTGAGAAAATTTTGGTATTGAGATTGGGCAAAATCGGTTAACATTCGACCATAGCTGCCGTATAACCTCGACTAGGCTAATCATTTATTGGCTAATAAATAATAAACTATAATAGCTATGATGATAAAATTTGGTATATAGAAGTTTTACGTAAGCCCTAGGCAGCACATAAAATATCAAAATCGGTTCACATTTAGCCATAGCTCCCATACAAAACACTTATAAAAACAGCCTAAATTTTACCTAAAATACACTTAAATGTCAACATATCTTGTGTCATGTCAGCCAGTGTGCAAAATTTTGTGACAATCGGTCACCATTTGACCATAGCTCCCATATAAAAAACTTACGAAAACACAAAAATACAAAAAGAAAAAGGGGGTTTATGTCCGTCGCGCGATACATTTGTAACCACAAGGGCTAGAGAGACAAAATTTTACAAAAGTATTATTGATATGTTATAAAAGTCGTTTAGTTAGAGCTGCCATATAACCCTGCCCCGGGAATCACATTTATGCTGATAAATTAAATACAATTGTAATTTCTATGACTACTAAATTTAGAGCAGAGAAGTTTTATTCAACTTTTGGTCAGTATGTCAAATTTTATTGGAATCGGTCTATATTTGACCATAGCTTTCATAAAAAAACCGCTCCCCGAAACCATTAAAATGCCACAAACGTCAGTTAAAAGCTATTAAATTATAAACTGTGACAGCTATGGCCACTAATTTTTGCACAAATAAACTTTATAAAAAGTACATAAAATTTTCTGACAATCGGTCAACATTTGTCTATAGTTCTTATACATATATATAACATCCCCTTTTTATATCTACAATCAAAAAGATTTAAAGGTACATTCAGAATATTAAGATTGCACCTACGAAATTAGATAGCTATCAATCAATATTAAGTCCAGACTTTATATACGGTGGATGCATTAGGAACTCCTAACAAAATATATGAACCTGTCGTGTTACTATGAACATGTTTATTTTAACTACATACTAAGCTTATTAATGTAAAACTTTACGCGGTTTTGGAACAACATTTTGTGCACGGTAAATACTAGGGAAACCACTTATGTACTTTTAAATGTTGAACTATAGTGACTATACTACTGCAACCGAATTTAGTCCAAATATTTTACCTACAATACCACATTTGGTCATAATTTTGAATTAACTGCACTCTCGTACAACTTGATGGCGGGTATATAAGATTCGGCACAGCCGAATAAAACACTCTTACTTGTTCACTTTAAAAATCTACAGAAAACAGATAAATCTGCACACTTGGCAACGCTGGCTACAACTGCAAATTACTGCCACACAAGGAATTTTTTAAGGAAGTTTTTCTGTTCTTTTGTTTATTTTGTCCATTAACATTTTTTTTAATAAATTGGAAGAAAAATCTTACTAATATTGAAGAAATAGACAATCAAAAAATTAAGCTCATTTGCTGCAACTTTGTAATAATTAAAAAAATTGATTTTTAAGTAACACTTGACTTGATTTTTTTTACATTTTGTTAATTGCGCTGATTTAAAAATTAAAAGAAGACACATTTTTATTACTCAGTTCAAAATCTTTTATTTCGGATATAGATACATTTTTTTTGCTTTAATTAAAAACTTTTATAGAATATATACACAATTATTAGGAGTATTCGGAATATACACACATAGATTGTTTACCCTAGTATTGGATTTGTGTAAAAAAAGAAATCATTAAAATGTTTCTTCATAAAAATTTACGAAAATTGAAGAAAAAAATGCAATAAAATCCAATTCCAACTGTTTAAATATCTAATCCAAATTCTAAGGGATTACTTACTTAAATGGCTTTTATTTACAACCTGTAAAGGTCAAAGGCCGAGCATATTTAAGAAATCTATGCGCTTCGATCTAGTGCGCATATTCTCCAATTGCGTAGGCCAAGCTTTGAACTTTACACTAAAAATATTATGTCACTTAGACGCTTTTCTTAAATGTTCCATACTATATTATTATGACAAATTTTAGAATAATAGAAAACCATGGTACAACTTACTAGGTTAAATCACTTATTTCTCAATTTCAAATCCCTGAAGAGTCAAACAAAAGAATATAAAAAAAAATATTTTTGTCATTTTATTTTTATTGTTTGTCAAAAATAAATAAATTAAAATTATTATTATATATTCATAAATTGAATCATTTTTAACGAATTTTATCAGACATTTTTTGAACCCCTTTAATGTACAATTCTTATACGAGATGGGAAAATAAAGTAATAAAAAGTTTATATAGCAATAATAATCACGTAGTAAAATTCATTGTCTTTGGAGTCATTGGTGTTGCACGTACGGTATGTGAATTGTTTTTAAAATATTGTCATTTTCAATTTAATACCAGTCATTTATGTGCTTATGTCTGGTTACACTCGTATTCATGGTCAGAATATGTGAAAGTTCTAGCCATACCCTGTAAAACTTTTTATTACCAAATAATAAGTTAAAATGCTAAAATATTGAATAAAGATAGTTTACGTCGGTTGGCTGTTTAAGGTTTCATTGGGCGCAAATGCTTCTCTTATTGTGTTATAAGTAATGATTTAAGCAAGCAATTATTCAAATATAACCTTTATCGTATATTTTGCTAAAATAAATCTTAAAACGAAGACGAACTCGACGAGTTTTTCCTTCCAAAAGAAAAAAAAAATATGTATTTAATCGATTGCTACTTTTAAAACAGTTATTGTTTACATCTTAAATTCATGTTTTTGGTAAAAGTTATTGATTGTCAATGTTTGTTTAAAACTATTCAAATCAATGAAAGCTAAACTAAATGCTATACAATTTTTTTAAATCACACATCAAATTACATTTTTCTAAAATTTTTGCTAATTTGTTAAATTCAAAGCTTAATTGTACGACGTGAGATAAAAATCTGTAAGATTAATTATCGAATTTAATATTATTTGAATTTTAACTTTAATTACTTCTTCTAAGTTTTTCTTAAAAAATTTCGCACAGATTCGTTGTCATCTAGTCGGCTTAAAGTAGACCAGAGTTCTTGTTGGTTTTTAAGCCCTAATTATAATGATTCTTTCTTCGCAAATTGAATTCAGATACTCGAAAATAGTGGCGTCAAAATAAGTCACAACGAGTAACAATTGTTGTCAACTCCTTTTTATGAAAAGTTACAACAACAGACTGATGCAGCGAAAAAAAATTGACTGGAAATTTTTCAACACAAAATGGTTCAAAATATTTTTCATAGTTTTTTCTTTTTTTCTAAGCTGTTGGTCATAAGTTAGTATTTTATTTAATATCGAATGCACAATCAATCAAAAACTAAATAAAGTTTAAGACAAAAATGACTTCTTTTATTTTTGAAATGAAATAACTTGCAACGAGGTCCCATAACAGTTATGAGTTTTATCTTAAAAGTAAAAAAATAACAATTATTTTTTATTTATATTTTTAAAATCATTAAATCAATTAAAAATAAAAATTATTTTCTGACTTTTATTTTTAAAATCAAAAATTAATGTTATTTTTGAACTTCTTTCAAATCAGAAATAAAAGTTATGTTTTGACTTTTAATTTTAAAATCAAAAATTAATGTTATTTTTTGATATTTATTTTTTTAACCAAAAATAAAAGTTAATTGTTCACTTTTATTTTTTTAATAAAAGTTTTTTTCAGACCATATGATACCCTTCACCACCGAGATTTATTTCTGTTAAAAGAAAGTCAGGAAATAATTTTTATTTTTGATTAAAAAACTATAAGTTAAAATAACTTGTATTACTGATTGAAAGTAATGAAAGTAAAAAAAAAATAACCTACAGGTCAAAAATAACCCCTACACAATTATTAGAGCCCATATAAAAATTGAAAAAAAAAAACTAGAAGGAATAAATTTACAGAGATGAATTTGACAGCATGAATAACCCTTAGCCAGCCAAGTTAGATATTTTCCGTATATTTTGCCCGCAAGTAATCAGTATAATTTCCAAAAATCGCCCATAGTACATTTTTCTTTTATAAACATAGAAATTTTGTATTTATTTCAAGGATTTCGTATTACTAGTTTAAGTTTTACATAAATATTTTCATATTTCCAATGTTGCCATAATGTGCTGAATTAAACAAAATCCTTTTATGCAAAAATTATTTCTTAAGTGTTTCTGATTAAATTACGGGCAAACACATATGCCCAAACCCGTATGCCCATAAAGTTTTAAAGCAGGTTTATAATTATAAAGATCGCTATATAATTTTTATTATATACATATTTGTTTTATGTATATATATAATTCTAAATGGAACAAGGGGTACTTCTCTCAGACAATGAGCTGCATCCGATTATATTTTTAGTCTCATTGAAAGGGACCTACGTTTTAACGCCAACTCCGAACGGCAAATGCATTAGTTAGAGAAGTTTTACATAGCCTAATAATCAATAACCAGTGACTGGCTGAGTTATGAGGTGAACCGCCGCTTTATTGAAAATTTTATTTTTTTCAAGCGGGTCTGACTGGGGATCGAACTTGAGACCTCTGTATGCTAGGCGAATGACTAACCTGCTATACCACGGCGGTTCACCATTTTTTATTTGTTTATTTATTACTTGTTTTATGTACTGAGTTTTAATTACATAATATATAATATAAAAAAGGGAACAAAAAAAAACAGAAAAACTAAAATTATTAACGAAATTCTTCTTTCGCTTCTTCATTTTCTAATACATATGCATATGATCACGGATTTCTTGAAAATCGTAAAATGTATTGTTTGATGTTATTGCTACTCTATTGAACGTTACAAGTGGATCAGACGAAATTAGAAGTTTTGTCATCAAGTTTTGTTGCAATTTTCTCAGGTGTTTTTACGAGTATGTTCTAGTCTGCTTCTCCTAATTATTTTATGAAGGGACTCCAAAGCGTCTTCTGAAAGCATACCTTAAAAAATCAATTGTACGAAGCACATTTAATATTATCTATATGCAAGAAAAGAACTTTATAATTTCACTTCCATGTATCAACAACTTGCAAAGGTTGATGATTTTTTGCATGGCAAAAAAATTGTAAGGTATAACCGTTCTCTCTTACAAATAAAAATTTTGAAGTAAATGCGAAATATTTGAAATTTGTTTTTTGTAAACAATTATAAAAGTCGTTGCCACATGTGAGAAATGGGAATATTATTATCAGGAAATTTTGAACGTTTAATGTGTAATGTGTTGTAAACATTTCGTTAAAACTGCACAAGGAAAAAAAAGATTTGAGACAATTCAATTTTGTCATAATATATTAAAAGTATTTTTGTATAACATATTTTTTTCATAATTTATGTTACAGTTTCTTCAGCTTCTTTTTGGGATTGAACATTTTATTTTCACCAAAATTTGATTTAAAAACCGTATCTTGAAATATGTTCTTATAGATAGATAGATTTTATTTTATTTTTATTTAGATTTTATAGTATGAGAATTATGGGTTTTTTAAATTTCAAAAATTATACGGCATAACTTTAGAAGTTTATATCCGATATAAACTGGTATATCAAACAAAAGCTACTGAAAGTATCATTCAAATGATATATTATACATTCTTCTGATTTATAAAGATTAAGAGCTCATATACTCAAAACTTATTTTTACAACCGACTTTGTTTGTAAAAATGAGCATATCTTAAAATAATATAGATATAAGTATGGTCTTTTATATAATGAATTTTATACAGGATATACTGGGCTTTTATATAACATAAACTACTTAGCTCTAGCATATGTATCGTGTTAGTTATGACAGCGTAAAATTTTATTCTATTGTGTTAGAGTTATATAAATAATATTTATATTACTCTAACTCAATAGAAGTAAAATTTTATTTATTAAATATACATTTTAATATATATAAAATGTATATATTTTTTTTGTCTATATCTACAACGGTAGTCGGTAGTCGTGTGGGTATGTCGACGCTTAAAAAATGATTTCTATTTGAATGAATGTATTCTAATTTTAACAGTTTGTAGCCCGTAGCCTGCAGTCATGATTGTGTTTATTATATAATAGCAAACAGAAACTGGGATTTTCAAAAGTAGTATGGTATCATAATTTGAGAAAAGAAAATAATAATTCGATCAAACGTCAGAAAGTTAATATGGCTGACAAAAGAGAGAACGGTTATACCTTACTAATTTCTTTTATCATGATTTTTTGTATTCTTGATACCATACGCTTTAGAAAAATCATTTAAACAATTTTCTAAAATAAACATTTTTTTTAAAAGGACATAACTCATAAAACAGTGTTTTTATTCTTACTATTCTATATGCGCTATATAGACAACATTTCAAAATAAATCCTTAGTTTAAACAAAATGTGAACTTGTTCTACATACTTTTCCAAGTCCATTTAATTAAACATTTTTTCGAACAATTTTAAATTTTCTAGACTTTATAACATTTTATTCACAGTGTTTTTCTTTGTAAATATATTAACGTCGTATTATTAACCATGATGCCATTGTTAAGCTTGTGTAAGAAAATTATATTCCAATCAAAAATATAATTTTTACGTTTCTTTTTCCAAACCTCTTTAAAAAGATTTTTTTTCCACAAAATTTTAAAAATACTGTAAATTTAATAAAATACATTGAACGGTTCCCATAGTAAAACTGGAAAAAAATTGTAGGAGTTATAGTAGCTTAATGAAATTTTTGGCACATCTTTCTTGGCCTACAATTTTCAAAAATGAATTTACATTTTTATTTTTTCCGGTGCGGGGACAATTAAATGCTGAAAATTCACCATTTCAGTAATAATTATTTTCTGAATTTCAATCTTTCAATCTATCATTTCACATAAAAAATAATAAAGTGTGATGGTTTTTTTTTTATAAAATAGTATAACCAATCTCTAATTATTTACCGCCGTGGTATAGCAGGTTAGTCATCCGCCTAGCATACCAGAGGCCCAAGTTCGATCCCTGGCCAGACTCACTTGAAAAAATAAATTTTCAAAAAAGCGGCGGTTCACCTCATAACTCAGCACTGGGCCCTTACCGCGTAACTCGATTCGAAAAGTAAAATCTTTCGAAAGAAATTTCCGAATCGAAAGGTTCACCGTACTGTGTAAGTCGTTCGAAACGAACATAGTGTTGTATTCACAAACATAAGGGAAAATTTGTGGAAATGTTGGTAGCACTGCTGTTTGACACACAAATTTCCCAAAACAAAACATATTAATAGCAATTTCAAGTAATTTTTAAATAATTGTATAATATAGATTGCGTTTCCTTATGGTTCGATGATGGAAATGATACGGTGCCTGAAAGAGTCCAAAGAAAATTAATTAGAGACTCTTCAAACATAATGGATCTTTCTAATAAAATGTGAATGACCATATACACCCACAATTAAATTGGCAATTAGAACAATTTAATAAATTAGCACAATTAAATTAGAGTATATTGTTTAACAATTTCCAATTCATGGTTTAGAATAGCTTTCTTCATTTCCAATTGTTGGACCTTTCTTTTGGATTTTTCCAACTTCGTCACTTTTTTGAAATCGAATTTTTCTTTTAGTAGTTTAATTTTTCTATTTCAAGTTGAATTTTTTCTTTTTAAAGTTAAATTTCTAAATTTAATTTAGGAGTTCGAGCTTATACATGCTATGTTGTACATCATAACTTCGTCTTAAATATTTTTGGAGCCCTTCATTAAATTCTTTCAAAACAGTTATTGAACTCTCTTGGTATGCTATTTATACCCTTCACCACCATAGGTGGAAAGGGTAGTATAAGTTTGTGCTGATAGAAATATTTGTCTTAGACCCACCTTTTAGTATACCAATAGGCTTAGAATCACTTTCTGAATCGATTTAGCGATGTCCGTCCGTCCGTCTGGCTGGCTGGACCCCCATGTAAACCTTGTAATCAAACTACAGGTCGCAATTCTAAAGATAATTTAATGAAATTTGGCACAGATCATTTTTTGATAATGGGACCATGGCTATTGAAATTAGTCAAAATCAGTCCATTATTTATGGTACTTCCCATAGGCCCCACTTCCCGGAATTGACATATTGGCCACAAATATCAATATTTTTCATGAAATTTAAAACAAATACTGCTTATATAAACTAAAATCACTGTACCAAATTTCGCTCCCATACAAACTCTTCTTTAAAAACGCACTAAATGAGACAAAAAAATCACTAATACGCTTGTAAATCTAAAGATAATGAACATTTTGAGTTTATTTTTTGCATACATAATTTTTGTAACAACTGTTATCAATTTGCCAAATTTCGAGATAATCGGTCCACATTTGACCCTAGCTCTCATTTAAGTCCAAATGACGGAAACATTTGAAGTGGAGGAATTGAAATTTTCATTTAAATTATTTTCAAGACTACATCTTCGTATTAATGTTGGCACATTGTGTGATTAGCTTTTTGATCCAAACTCTTATAGCTTCATCTATCGAAAGAAAATTGGACGTTTGCTGTTCTAATCTGCTTGGTCCACCTCCAGTCCCAGAAATGCTGCTACGGCTCCTATGACATTTGCTTTTACGTTATTTTTGTAGAAAGCCCAAACCTAAAAATAAATTACTTTTTTCCAGCCCTTGACATCACGATCAGGCGTGAAATCACTGCAACTTTTTCCACATATGACTTAATTTGTTTTTGGCATCAAGGACATTTAAATGTCCCTTTGCCAATCCATGATGCCTTGTCATATATTCCACCATATTGTTTTTTGTTTGTGTAAATATATTTTTTCGGAATATTCCTTAAAAATGTTAACAATACAAATCTATTATTTGAATCACTTTATAAAAATGGATTTTTATTTAAAAAAGTATAATTTCTATAAATACTTACATTTTTCTCAACTGTCACTACCTAAATAGCTTTCGAACAATTTCCTATCATTTTAAACGACAAAAATGTCCGTTTTCGTAATACACAGTTGCATTTACGAAAGGGAAATTTATTTGTCGAAAGCGAAAAAAACTTGTCCGCACTTTCGAAACAAAACATACGAAGATCGTATTAGACAGTACCATTTGTACGAACTCGAAAATTTTCCGTTTCGAATCGAGTTACGCGGTAACCCCCCTGGTTATTGAGTATTAGGCTATGTAAAACTTCTCTAACTAATGCATTTGCCGTTCGGAGCCGGCGTTAAAACGTAGGTCCCTTTCAATGAGTCTAAAAATAGAAACGGATGCAGCTCATTGTCTGAGAGAAGTACCCCATGTTCCAATTGGAATGTTGTCGGGGAATTATATATATATAATTATTTAGGGTTGACATGTACCTATTTAGAATATTACATTATTTTAAACATTTTAGTATTGTGTGCCGAAATTTTTGGGGTCCATCGAAGTATATATTTTAGCTAAAAACTTCACAATTTTTTTTACAGTGTTCTTATAAATATTTGACTTTTAGGACTTTTTCATTGTTTCTGCTTTATTGAAAAATCAATTTTTGATATTTATTTTTCCAAAGACACTTTTTGTTACTTAAAAATTATAAAAAAATTATCAAAATAGTTCGACTTTAAAACTGTGTAGGTGTAACTCACATGAAAAACCCAAACCACCCCTGGAATCGTGGAAGTCTCAGCTTTCATTCCATATGTATTTTTTGATAACATTTTTTGATTTTTTTCTACTAGGCAATTTACTGTGCGACGTTTCATTTAACGTAGACCGATCGGATAAAAAGAGGCGACCATATCTGGAAAATCGTTACGTAATTTGTAAACAGCTCCAAAGCCAATGTTATAATATCTATTTATATAATTTTAATAATTGATTACAGTTATTACTATTTTATCATACTAAATAAAAGAATTTATGATTAATACTAAAATTTCTCTGTGTATTTAAAATAGGGTTGCTAGTCAGGCTGGATTCGACTGGATTGTCCAGCTTTTTTAGTGCTTGTCCAGTGTCAAGATAAAATTAAATTAGTCCAGCTGAAAGGTGAAGAATTGAAGTTTTTTTTATATTTTTAAAGAAAAACTATTTTTATGAAAAATAACGCAATAGAAACTTTTGCAAAAGTGTATTTTTTTCTTGTTTACTTAAGCAATTTATGCGTTGATTAATTGATTACTTGATCAAGTTAATTTTGTAATTAAAAATACCCTCTATCAAATTTCCCCATTATACTTACTTTACTTAAATGACCTATATCAAAAACCTGTTAAGGTCAACATGCTCGGCCATATTTTAGAATTCCATGCTCTTCAATCATCCGTAGGTCAAGCTTTGAAAGATTTTCCTCTACTTGGCCTTTCCATCTAATTTTCGGACATCATCTTTTAATAGTTCATTCGGGATCGTTTTCGAATACTTTTGTTGCTGGAGTATTTTCATACATTCGCACATGTCCTAGACAACACAGCCGGTGCTGTTTGATGCGTTTTACTATGTCGATGCCAACGTATAAATCATACAGCTTATTGTGCATTCAATGACAATATTCATTGTTGACGCAGACTGGTCCAAAGATTTTTCGTAGAATCTTCCTCTCAAAAACCAAGAACAGCTTCCTCTGCCTGTGCAAGTGCCCATGATTCAACACCATATAATAGTACGGGTAGTATAAGCGTTTTGTAGAGCGCAGTTTAAGTTCTAACAGAAAGAGCTTTATTTCTTATCTGCCTGATTATACCAAAATTGCATCTGTTGGCAGGTATAATTCTACGTTTGATTTCAAAGCTTATATCGTTATTTATGTTGTCGGCAATACCAAGGTAGCTATAGCTATAGTTCTTAACGATCACATGTGGTAAAATTTTTGGGGATTGCCTGCTTGTAGAAACCAGCGGTTTTGTTTTGATTCATTGGTAACTAGACTCACTTTATTAGATTCCCTCTCGATACTTGAAAAGGCGGCAATGTGCTTCCCATGATATCGCAAACGCGAGTAGCAAGTGTTTTCTGTTAAAAATAGTTTCAGATGTATAAGTCTGCACCATCTCGGACGATTTCATTTTCTCTCGATATCGCTGTGGTTAATTACGGTATTCGCAATTCCGTTTATCAAAAATTGAAAGATTCATCGAAACAAATTATTAAAGCAAGTTTTTTATAATTAATGTCCAGCTAATTGTTGGGTTGTCAAGCTTGTTATACCCTTTACTACCATAGGTGGAAAGTGTATTATAACTTTGTGCAGATGTATGTAACGCATAGAAATATGAAATCGGTCCACATTTGACCATAGCTCCCATACAAACTCTTTTATCAAAACGCGCTAAATGAGACAAAAATCACTAAAACACTCGTAAATCTAAAGATAATGAGAATTTCAAGTGTATTTTTGGCACACATAATTTTTGTAACAACTGTAATCATCAATTGCCAAATTTCGCGATAATCGGTCCACATTGTATGATGGCAAAATTTAGCAAATAAATAACACCTTTGACCTTAGTGGTGAAGGGTATCGTATGGTCGGGTTTGACCGACTATAGCACTTTCTTACTTGTTTTTCCCTTATGTCCAGCTTCTTCAGGATTTATGTCTGGCAACTCTAATTTAAAAGCAAAATACTTTCCACTTTATTGTTAAAATTACTATTACGCTATATGTGTACTTCGGAGTCACTAAACTATTTTTTTAAATGTTTTTTTTTATTGGTATTAACACTTTATTCACTTAATTTTTTTTTAATTTATATATATTTGTCATTTCCCTGCCATTCTAGATATAAAATTATACAGAAGGAAGACATTAACCTTAAAAACTGTTTTATAATTCGGTTAAATGTTAGAATTAGAATGTATACCTACGATCGTTTAGAAGGTTTTCTTTGAAATATTAAAGTTACCTTCTTGAATTACTAAAATCTACGAAAAAAAACTTTAATTTCACAAATTTAAATTAACCGATAATCTCAAAATCAACTATATACACACATACATACACATTTGCAAACTTATTTATGTACTCAGTTTCTTTATACTGTAGATAAGGAATTTGCACCACATTATCATCCTAGGTAAATCTTACAATAGAATACTACTGGTATCTGACATTACAACATTCCGCATGCGTCACATTACTCACGTTATACATTTTCTTAAACGTCTCTTTTGGTGTCAGATATGAGAAAAGTACTTTTTATCATACAAAGAGGAATGTGTGTAAAGGGCCTTTTTATTTTTAAGGCACGTGGTATTGCTGTGAACTAAAAGATTTAAAGGACTGGGTGAAGTTCATCGATGCTTCAAGTAAAATATTGATTTTTAAATACTTTTATTTTTACTCATATTCTCATTTTTCAATGACGAAATATCGCTTTACTTCAAACATTTTCCAATTATTATATAGACGATTTTGTAAGAAAATATTTTTTAAGATATTTTTTGTATGTATGTATTTAAAGTCTGATGATGTATATGTTTATTAAACTTTTAATGAACAATTATTAAAATACAAAGCTAATTTGTTATCCCTCTTTATGCAACACTTTTTATGTTTTATAATTTCTTTTCAAATTAAAATTTTTCTAATAAAGAAAACAAGAGAAAAGCTAAAACGAACAATGAATAAAAAAAAGTAATTTTAAATGAGATAATATGCAAATTGATTCCGATTTATTATTCTGTAAACAAATTATCATTAATGTGGTTACATTAAAAAATAAAACTATAATTAAGAGACAAGACGTTTCTTCTACATACAATATAAGAACGAAGTAATTAAATTATAAAACTTAAAAGCACTTTCATTAGGGTGGATCCTAAAAAACAATACAAAGTTACTTCCATAAATTTACATACTGATCAACCTTTACTTTAGAGATTTTTTCACGATTTGACGAAATGTTATAACATATCTTTACCACCAAGTGATGGAAACAGTTTAGGGGTTTTTTATGATGTTTGTAACAGATACAGATTTTAGCCAGGAATTGAGATTTTAACCTCAAATTTCAGTTTATGAAATTAAAATGAAACAAAAATCACTGTACCAAAATTTGTAGAAATCGTTTCATAACTGAACATAGCACCCATTATAATCCATCTGTCACAAAAATGCTCTTAAATCTAAAAATAATGACAATTTTATGTTTGTATAAACTGTAATCAAATTGATAAATTTCAAACAAATCGGTTCACATTTGACACTAGCTAACATATAAGGCGTAATGATAGAAATGGATCAAATATATACATAAGACACGAGAAAATGTTTATTTTACGTTTGTTGAGGGTCAATTGGTCATTTAGATTGTACAATAGAGTGGTTCAAAAAAAGTTGTATCTTTCTAGAAAAAACTTAAATTTTTAAACATAACTTCTTAAAACTCCATTCGTATACACTCTAGTACCGGGTAAGAACCAAATTTAATAAGTTATGTCTAATAATTGACGTGAATTGTTTTTACATTTTTTAGCCCCAGGGAGTGGCTGGGACAACTTATTTTTGTATGGAAGGCGAAAAGCTCTATTATACAATTTAACGCCTTCGGACTTTTTTATGGGGCTATGTCAGGGTTCATTTGAAGTTTAGCCTTTGATACATATGTACATCATTCTACCAACTCAAATAATTATTTCATTTAATTTAACATAAGGTTAAGAAATGTATGTAAATTTTATACCTAAAATGAACTAGGAGGCAATACAATGACTGGTAAACGACTATAGGTTTTATAAAAAAAGGGTAATACCATACTCGAAAATGTACAAAATGTTGCCGATCTCTGGAACATTGCAAAGAATCTGGGTACCAGTCTAAAAATAAAATAAAAATATTTGTCAGATCTAATTATATCAAGAGGAGTTTACAACATTACATAACATTATAAATAACTAAATGACAATTTAATGTAATATTTTCAAACTCTTCTTGACGAAATACATATTACATATATTTTTTGGAATAAAAATATATATATATATATTTATGCATACATAATGTATTTATATTTGTTATAAATACATATATATATATTTGTCTTTTATTAAGGTATGCAAGAAGGATTTATACTTACGTACAAAGAAATTTAAGTCAATAAATATTGGAGTACTGATTAATTTATATGTATAAAGAATTTATATAACAAAAATCCAGCCACATGGCCAATGATTACAAAGTCATATTGTACGTGAATTTCAGTTTTCAAGTTCATTACGCACGTACCGACACAAATGTTCGCCCCCAAAAATACGAAATAATAAAAAAGTCATTTATGAGGTGAAAACAATGAGTCTTTGCAAAAATGTACATATCGTCACCTCAAATACAAAAGCTGGTAATAACACCTAACCATTTAGTGAAGAAACAAAGTAAAGAAATGATTTTTCCTACCGAAAATATATTTATATGTCTTAAATTTTTATTTAAAATTGTGAGTGCGACCATGTGAAAATAAAAATTTTACCTAGTGCCTAGTGCTACCAAAAATGGCCCCACAAAAATCTTATTAAAGTTAGGTTAGTTATCAGACAAACTTATATTATAAAAGCTCTGAAGTTGGCCAATATTTATCCAGTCAGCAAGAAAGCTTAGGTTTCCAAAGAAATAAATACCAGTTTTCGTATCGACAAGGCAGATCAAATGCAGATAAGATGTTGCAACCTTTATCATAACCGAATGCCTTCTAATAAGTCAGTATCCTGTTCTGAAGGACATACATGTCTTCATAGTAATAGTAGCCTAGTCAAAAAGACGCGGAATAAATATTTTCTCGAACGGGGTACAACCTATATTTGCTTAATTACAGACGTTCTCTGACAGTAGGAGTCTGCAAGTGGCTAGAGGAATGTCAAAGGCATCTAGTTTAGTTTTACTAACCTGTCGACTCCACAGTTCCCTTGTATGATTTGCCTTTTTTTAGTAACTTATATTATTTATGGAAGCTTTCTTTTCAAAGAAATTCACAATAAGTTTTTAAAATCTTAACCTAAATTTGTGGCTCAGATTCTCATAAGATATGTACGGAACTACCGACCCAGGTCATTGAGTGATCTGCTGCAATCTAAGTCTGATGTTAAATTGCGAAAGACCGAAGCCTTCGTGCGGTATTTAGATGTACCTCTTAAAAGTGTACCTCTTAAAAGTGAACGCAAATCTTAAATTTAATTTCAAATCTACGCTGAAACTTTGATAAGTCTTCTGTGAGCGAAATTTTGTGATAATTTGTTCAAATTTGAACCAAGCTCCCATATAAACTGTCCTCGTTCTCACGGCAGTCGGTTCTTCGTACGGTACGACTCGGAAATCTTAGGATTCCGACAAAGGACTGCCACTTCTACGATACTAACAACAATATCGCAGTTACAATAACAACATAAACTGTTTTGCCCAAATCACATAAATGGACCTAGTTCTCGATAAATTGTGGCTGTGATTAAAAAATAAAGCAGATACTTATATGTCACCAAGAATTCAAAAATCTTGTAAATGAGTTGACATTTGATTTACTGTAAAAAGTCAGTGGTTTTTATTTTGGGTTTTATGCCCTTTTGCATTTCAGTTGATGTTATATTAAGTTTGATGTAGATGAATGAATATGTTGAAAAATACATAAAACATTCAGCCAAGGAAAATTGTTATTACCTTTAGTTTTATGAAGTCTTACCCTGGTATGTTTATATATTTAAATTGTGTTTATTTATTGTAAATTTGTATTAATGGCAAAATTAAACTTATTAAAATTCATTAACTAAAATAGTACAGTCGAATACGATTAAAACGATTTGCGCGAGATCCAACAATTTATTTCTTAAATTTTCATTCGATAAATTTGAAAAAAGCAATAAATATTTATGTATATGTATATATTATATATATTATGTATGTATATTTATGAAAAAATAGTTTTTTTTTGTTTTACTGTATTTTTAAACATGAGGGTTATAACTTTTTGCACTTTTTAATTTTAATGCTCTAAAGTTTTTCTTTTTCCAATTTTTTCTTAATTTGGGTTATCTCAAATATCCCGTTATAGCAGTTCCATAAAGTACTCTTAAGTTCACCATTTCGATCAGGCCTGTTCTGAAAATCACATTTTGTGAAAGTGATTTAAAATCACATAAAAGGTGTTCTGCAAACAAAAATCATAAAAGTTTTGTGATTTCAAACCGGTTAGCTAAGACACTATCGATTTGAAACCACTTGTCTGTTTTACAAGAAATTTTATTTTTATTTCTATTACTAATTGAATAGATTAAAAGCCTAATATGATTTTTATAATTTTGTCTAATAAAATTTGCAATTTTAATTAAAAGTTCAAAGAAAAATATGAAAAAACGGACACACTCATTTCAAGCTACACTTTTTGTGATTTTTCTTAATGTCGATCAATTAGCAAAATTTACTTTGTCAACGTTAAAAGCTTTAAATTTTTGTATAAATACTAAAAAATCAATCAAAATTTATTAATGATGTTAAATATTATTAAAAATAGTGCATTTGTACTAGTTTATACAAATTTCCTTGTGTTTTGAGAATTTTAAATCACACAAAAAAACGTAAAAAATTGTGATTTACAGAACAGGAACAAATCACATTTGTGATTTCAAAACGGCATGTGATTAAAAATCACGTGATTTGCAGAACAGGCCTGTATATTGGAACAATTCTTCGAAATTTCTTAAAAAAACCAAGTAAGAAAAGCTATAATCGGTCAAGCCTGACTATATAATACCCTTCAGTGCTATGGTCAAATATGGACAAATTTAACAAAAAGGGAAACTTTTTTAAATTTTGAGATTTAAGTAGTTTTATGTTATTTTCGGCGGAGGGTATGATATTGGAGTTAGGGTCAATTGTGGATCGATTGCAGTTATCGCTTTATATTTACAAAATATTTATCTGTGAAGTTTTAGTAATAAAATGCAATTGCCTTTAGATTAATAAGCGTTTTTGTGCTTTTCTGGGTATTTAAAAGACTTTTGAGAATGTGTCTTGTATAGGAGGTATGATCAAATATGGGCCGTTTCAAACAGAATTAGGTTCACTGATTTCGGCCATCATAATAATATTTGTGCTAATTATTATTAAAATAAACTGAAATTTGTGTTCCGGGAAATCATCCCTATGGGAGGTAATCGAAAAAGTAATCCGATTTTGACCAAAAAGAATAGGGATCATCCTTGGACCAAAGTATGAATATGTTCCAAATTTAAATTAATTATTAAATCAAATCATGTGATTCTGAGTCCATACTACGGTATACTAAAAGGTGGGTCTCAAACTTTTACTTTTTCTAAATTTTGGTAATTGTGTCATATATATCACTATAAAAATTCAATAAAGTAGCCCATAGACCACCATATTTACATTGTGATATATTGGAACAATTCATTTATCTTATAGCTCATTCACATTGAGCTCGAAAACTAGTTAAAGTAGTTTTCGCCTTAAAACAATATTGAAAACTTAAGTTTTCACATACAAAACGAAAACTCCTTCTATATGAGTTTTCAACAATTTAATAATTCTAAAGTATTTGGTGTTCGGTTTTTAAATTTAAACGCGATTGATAAAACAAATTTTACCGAAAACTCATGAAGTGTCAAATTTTCATAATGTGAATGGTAAAGTTTTCGATTGTGTTTTCATATCCGAAAATACCTAAAAACTTATGGTGTGAATGGGCTTTTAAGAAATCCTCTTCAGAATTTCTTCAAAAAATCAATTTTTAAATTATTTATGTTTTGCTTACTCTGATATGGGTGACCATTTGTAGTTTAGATTTATATTATTTTTAATTTGAAAATATTTTCCTATCATTTGGTTTTTTGTTCAATTCTAATCTAGAAAAAAAAGATGCGGAAGCAGTTCGAAGCCAAATGATTGCTCTTTTAATTAACTTTGTTTCGTTTTCCACGCTTTGGTCGGTTCATCACGTGCCGTCTACTCCATTGTCACTACTCATGTTGCCTTGTTTAGACTGGTGCTGAGTTGGATTAATGTTTATCAAGTCATGTTTATTCTATATATTTTTGTCCTTCTTTTTTAAGCTTACAAAAGCTGCTTTTAAATATAATATCAAATAGTACTCTCACTGAACTCCTTAAGAAGCAGCAATTTTTGTTAAAATTCGCGTAAAATAGAATAACCTTTACAACTGGCTTTAATTTTACATTTAAAATATTTTTCTAAATATTTGAGAAGAGATTAGATATTGCTAAAAATGTAAACAAATATACATTTTTTTTCTAAAAAAAAGCTACTTTTCCCGTAATCCTTTGACTTCAAGTCACAGGTGCGGGAATACTGGATAAGCCATCGACCCATTTTTTTGTTTTTATGCATTCTTAATAAATCACTGGAGTTCAAATTGCAAATTTCCAAAAATGCATTTTTCAACTTTAGGGCCTGGGCGCCTCGTGATAGCATTGTCCGATTTGACTTAAATTTTCAGGGTTAATGTTTCTCACCAAATGACACAAGAATCCGACCGGCAGTCATCAAATTTAAAAATAAAATTAAAAAACTCCTTAATATACTGCATAGATGATCATTTATTCCTATGAACGGTGGTAAAATACGGCCAAAAATCAATAACTGTTTATTTCTTCATATTTTTGACTTAAACTGATAAATTATGATCCTTTCTTTATATTGTATAAATTATATGGTGAAATTAAAAGTGTTTGGCCAAATAAAAGTGGACATATTCAAAAATTTTCATTTATATACAGGCCTTTTGTCTACCATATTACATATAATTTGTAAAATTTGGATGAATAGTTTTAGAGATATATGTAAATTTCTGAGAAAAATTGTGTATTAGTCAAAATTTAGTATTATATAAAAAAAAACATAACATGTAATGTTTTTTTATATTATACTAAATCTTAACTAATGCTCTATAAAAAGCTCAATATTTCAATAAAATGTTGAAAATTTATGAGAAAATTTTCAAGAATGATTTTCATGTTCTCTCTGCATTTTTGATTTGTTCATTGTAATATGGCCACTATCTGTGTAAATGTATTGCTAACAGAATTTTCTTCAAAAAGAAGAGTTACATTTATTTATTAATGTAACCGACCAATTTATTGATAAAAAGCCAAAAAATGTTTGCGGAGAAACCAAAGTCCTCGACGCGTTTCGATGGTTGGTTAAGCCATCTCTTCAGGGGGATTATCCCCAATTTAGACAGATCGAAAACCTTGCATTATTACTATATTTACAAACACAACTTTTCAGAATTATGTTCATAAACCATAAGTAAAAGCGTAGATCATCGACTGAACAAAAACAAACATTTTTCAGTTTTCATCTACCTTCACTTCCCACATTCTTGCTGCAGCCGTCGTTTTATCAAAAAATAACAAAATAGTCGGGATGTAAATATTATTCAAAAAGAGTGATTTCTTTCATATCCTATACGAAAGAAAATTGTTTTTCGTTTCACATTTTTTTTATGCGAAAGATAATTCGAAAAACAAGTCGAAAGAAAACGTAAGTATTTTCATACAAATTTCTGTTCCACTATTTCGAAAAAGTTACCAGCAATGCAAAAGCAAAGGTCAAGATGAGTCTCTTGATATTTTGCTTTCGAATAGAAACGAACGAAATGTTTCGAAATAGTGGAACCAAAATTATTTGGAATTCGAGTTACTCATTTTCTTTTGCGTAGATTTTCTTTCGAACTACAAGCATTTGATAAATACTGCTTTAGGTTATTTTCAAAGCATTTTATGAACCTTTTTCTTACTAAATTGCACCTTGGTATAATTAAAAATGTTTAAAATATGTAAAATCGATGAAGTTAAGAAAAAGATTCTGGTAAATAGGCTGGCAAGAGAATGCGGCTGAAATTTGAAATATATACTACTAGTGCTTTAGAGAAGAAGATCCAATTTATGTGTAACCTCTTTTAGCTATTTTTACTTAGATATGGCCTTTCACAATTTTGATTTTTATGATTTTCACTAATTATTTAACTATCCTAAATTCACTTCAATTAAAAGAAAACCAAACCACAGAAATTCGCAAAAACCACACAAAATGATTCACTAATAATAAGACTTAAAAATAAAAAACAAAAACTTTAGTGGACAAATTATATCTGCTTTTATTCAAAGGTATATAAAAATCAAATTTTTAAACTTTTAAATTGTAGCCAAACAAGTATAAACTTTGACCTAGTACAAAAAACGAATTGGTTGTCCTATAGTCAGAGATAAAATTAAATTGGATACTTTAGAGTATTGGCTTAAATTAGGAAAAATCATTTTTGACCGCTTTTTACCACCGTCTACGGTTCATTTTGATACATTCTGTGCTATTATGTTCCAGGTATTTCCCAAGTCTTATTTACTGAGTGAAATTATACCCCTTAAAATAATTTTATTCCAAATTTGATACATTTTTTATAGAGAAGTAACACTCAGAAAAATGTCGCCTACGCAATAATTGTATACTCGTATATAGTGCATATACGAATTGGTCTACCTTCTTTGGATAGGGGATAATGTAGATGTGAAAGGTGGTAAACAGAAGATATATTGTTTAATTCTTTCAGAGTCCAAAGATCTCATTCAGAGTCTAAAGACCTCAGAAAATTGAGATGTAACTTATTGAAAAAGTTAAAAATTATTAAAATTAAAGAAAATGTGATCAATCACAAGCTTACAAATCCATTTATTGAAATTACAATACAAGGTCTTAAAACAAAATTTGTTTTATAATATTTCCAATGCTAATTAAATTTTATTTAATAAATTATATATTTTAATATTGAAATTAAATATTTTTTGTTTCAGAAAGTCAAATGTTTATTTAATTGGATGTTGAATCACATAAGCTACTTTTACAGTTTGTCATACATGTAAAGATATACTGACCAATGCAACAAATGAGAAGGAGGATGAATGCTAGTCATTGTTATTAAATGCCAATATTACAAGGACTTATGGTTTCATTTATGTCAGAAAGTTCAGAAAATAAATCTCAAAAAAATCTCAATTTCATATTTTTTAAAATAGAATGATAGAATACTACAACAACAGCAAAAGAAAAATAAAACCAAAATATTTTAGTTTAGAGGACATTAAGTAATTATTAGAAAATATTCTCATCAAAAATGGGCTGTTCTCCTAGTTCAATGGCGAGAACATCGGCTCCCGATTCTGGAGATACAACTGCTACAGCTGGTTCTGTGGCTACAACAAATGAAAAAGATGGAACTTTATTATTTTGCATAAAACTAAGAAGGACACGCCTACGACGATGTAGTCAACAAAATTGTGCTGACGGAAGTGGTAGTGGAACTGGAAGCGGAAGTGCAGTAGCAAATGGGGATGATATGTGCAATCAAGCACTGTTAAATCCACTACAAATGAAAAGTGAAGCAGACTATGAAAAGGTGAGTTCTTATACTATTATCAAATCTATTATAAATTAAACCTGTGAATGCTTTTAAACAAGTATATCGAGCCATAACCGCCAAAAGGGCATAAGCGACATGATGTACGATTTTCATTTTATTATTAAAACTTATTATTTATGATCATCTGCATATCCCAAAAAATACCAGGGCAGTAGAATTTACCGTTATGATTTTACAGCAAAAACAATGAATGCTTAAGTACAATTCACTCTCCAAAGATATTTAAAAAAAATGCTTCTCTTGTAAATTTTAGTTTTCGGCGCTTGGGTCTTTTTGGCGGTTAGGGCTCGATATATTTATATACTGTTTATAAATGTTTTCATTAAGAACTAAATCCACCTATCCGCGTTGCTAAAATTAAATAAAACAATATCATCTTAATTAATTGTCAAAATATTATTTTAAAAAAAGAACAAAACTCGTGTCAATTTCATATTTCCAACTTCAGCCATTTAGCCTGGGCAATGAATTAATCAGTAATGCTACAATTTTATATAACCCAGACAAAATTTATTCAATTAAGGTTACAATCAGAAATTTTAACACGCATTGTCTTGTAACCAGTTGCAGTTATTATTCTCTTCAGCTACACCTACAACTCGTTACAAGTATAGAATAAGCCAAGAACAGTCATCTTTGGTGGCGAAATAAGTTTTCTTTTAAATCTACTTATTCTAGAAGTTTTAATGACCTAAATTTAAAGCAGTGATTTTTATCACAATAACAAATTACATGCCTTGCAGCAACATCTTTTACCACTTATAGGTCATCGATGATGGGTATCGTTGATTTAAAGCATTGCTTTATAAATTTTATTTTATTTTGTCAATTTTAATTAAATATAAATAACTAAATTTAAGTTTTCGTCTTTACAGATGAGCTGCGGAAAAAAGGATTCTATTGTTACAGTTGCAGCATTAGGAAATTTTACACATACAGTGGTACGACGTGCTACAGGAAGTAAGTATTAAATGCAAATATAGTTATATATTATATACATACATTGGACTGTCTTACGCTTTTTACTTGTATTCCGATTAATTAAAATATGAGATATTATATTAATTAATAACATTTACTCGTGCTTTGAAGTAAACGTCAGCATGAATGACATGAAACTTAGGTTATATTCAGGGCAATTCCATGATAGCCGGTGTTACACTTAAACGGCTTTGAATCTTCAATATATAATTTAAGTAGTCACATCCAAAAGTCGTAAGAGAGACTTGTCATAGTCATTAAAAAAGTAAAATAACTTTAAAAAACCTATTAAAAAACCTATTTTTCAGATGTTTATTTTTGTTTGTGGATTCTGCAAAATTCAAAAAAAAATCGTCAGAAAAATTTAAGTTTTTTCGTAATGTATTTATATTGATTTTACCATATTTTTGTTATTACAAAGTGGAAAATTTAGTGGTCTTAACAGTGGGCAAAGTGGTATGATGTGAAAGCTCTTTTAAAAGCGAAATTAAGTAACAACGGAGCTTCACAAACACTGATGACCACTTTCCTCTTTTACATTTTCAATGTCGCTATTTTTAGGCTAAATACAGAAATCGCATTTCCAATAATTAAATAAAAAAAATATGGTTTGACAATGTTCCGCAACTTTGTTCAGAAGTATTTGGTCTATATTTTTTTCAGAATGTACCAACATCGAAAAAGATTTAAATAATGATACATGATACATTTATAAGAAACATAATTTTTGTGTCAGTTACGCCCTTTAGTATTTCAGGTGACGATATCCAGTATTTTTTAATTAGTATTTTTCAACCCGTTAGTTTTCTTTCAAAACTCTGTTTTTTGCATGGCAAAATTCCCCAATTTATTTATTATTTTTTTTTTTTTTTTTTGAAGAATAAAAAATACAACATTTTTTTTATAAAATTATGTTTTATTTTGCAATTTATTTATTTAAAATAAATCTTTGGCTACATGTCCTTAGACATATCGTCAAGAATGATGATTTAATCGGCAGAAAATTGCAATAATTTTAAAAATAGTCCATAGATTTTTTTATTTATTACAACAGTTCTGTTTTGCATTCCATAATTTTTTTAATTTGTCTGTCACCCAATGTGCATATAACTGAAGGTTTTCAAAAATTTTATTGGGTTTTATAATTAACTAAGAGATTCAATAAGTGAAATCTGTTAATCGTATACAGTTAACGAGACAATTATCTGGTTTCATGAAAACTATTGTTATTTTTTTTTTTTTTGTATTTTAATGCAAATTTGTAATACTCAATTTAAAATTTGAATAAAAATTACAAACAAATGAATCATTCTACTTTCTAGTAGTAACATGATTTAATGCTCATACAATTGTTGGATTTTGCTAATACCTCGCGATTTGACAAAAAGGTTTTAACGACCAACATATTTGAAATGTTCCAATCATTCCAAATAATAATCCGAAGGCACTGTATCCAGTTGTGGCAGTGTATCCAGTTTAAACAGTAAAATTACTAAATTTGTATGATGTCTCGCATTATCTTGGTGTAGTAAAGACTTACACTATTTTTTCTGTTGATTAATTCCGGCATTTTCTGTTAAAGTACATCATTTATTTTGTCCAGTTAAAGACAGTTCTTTTTCTTCTTTAAATTATTTGTTGCTGTGTTTCCGATAAAATATTGAAACCATTTTTAGATGGATATTGGATCAATTTGCTTTTTGTACATAATCTCTTGCCTTTGACATTGGCTTACAAAACATTTTTCGTCGTTAGTAATGAAGCGCACATTTTTTTCTTCATGAGAATATAGGGAACCCATGTGACACCATAACTCAGAGACCTTATATGTCCAATGTGTCAATACATCGGTTAATATTTTTTTAGCTTGAAAGGCATTATTATACTTTCAAAATAAAAAAAAAATAATAAAATATGACGAAATTACTCCTTTTTGCACTACATATTTAAAAATTACTGCGTAGAATAAATTTAATTTTTTCACACATAAGCCTTGCATGCACATTAGTTTGATAATTTTTTAATTTTTTGCAAATATCACTTCTGCCAAAGAAAAATCGAATAGGGCATCGAAAAATATTAAGAACTGCATTTTTAGTTTTTCGCGATCGTTAAAAAGTACACAACAAACGCCATGAAGTTTTTAATCAAAACGATTGTGTTTTTGCAGAAATTACATAATTTTTATGTGAGAATGCTTTGCTTTTCATGTCATTTTGTCACAAAATTTGCAGTTAAATTTACAAAAGGTTGGTAGTCATAATTAACTATAAGATATGTATGTACCCCATGAAGAATTAAAAAATTATTTAAAAATATTGAATAAAAAATATAAAATAAGTTTTAGAAATAGCTTTTGAAGCGTGTACCTTTTTCACCAAAATAACACGAAATGTAATATAGGACCTTGGGAGATTGACGCCCAAAAAATGTTATTAGCTTAATGTTCATATATCAGCTCTCAAAGAATATATTTCTGAAGGTAGTTTCTAAAAGTAGTTACAATCATAGTACAACTACACTACGTACAATCACTAGGGAGAGTTGTCAATTTTTTAGACCCTGTTATGTCAAAAAAGCAAAATGAAACTCAAAAGAAGATATAGATAAATGTATTTAAGATTTGCACCATCTCTCCATAGTGTAATCTTATTTCCCGGACATTTTATAAATTTCGCGTATTTTTGATGCTAGAATGCGTTATAAATGCTTAACTTTATAAACATTTAAAAATGAATTTAATTGATTGACAAACAATAAAAATACAAAAGAAAAACTATTTTTTTATTTTTTTTTATTTTGTTTGACTTTTTAGGGATTTGAAATTGAGAACGAAGTGTGTAGTGATTTTTTTCTTTTTTAATTGAACATTTTTTTTATATTTTTTTATACGACCCCTTAGGTCTTTTATTTTAAGGTAGTTTTGGTCGCTTAGTGGGATGCGAATATTTGAACATGTAAAAATCACAATATGTTAATCCCAGGAATGAAATCACTTTTTTTATGGAAATGTCAACATATTGACAACAACATTTTGATTACATTTTTTGATGACCATTAGCTTAAATTGTGATAAAAATCGTAAATCATAATTTTCCCAAATTTTAACCAAATACAATTTGATGGTGGGTATATCACATTCGGTACTGCCGAATACGACACTCTTACTTGTTAAAATGTAATTTGACTAAAATACATACATATGTAATAGTTTTTCCTCATATTTAGTTTTAAACGGATTTTGTTAATTCTTAAAAGAAGTTTAGTATTTACAATTTTCGTACTTTTAATCTGTCTTCGAGACAGGTTCTAATTGACCGATTCATTTCAAATTTTGGGTATATTAGCTTTAGACTCTAACGAACCAAATAAGACCCATATAAGAACAATTTTTTTTTATTTGAGAGATGGTCTAATATACACTTATGAATCTCTGAGATTTATTTTATTTTTGTTGCTGTATTACTTTTTAAGACTCGATCTGTTTTGACAGTTGTGCTCTCAGTTCAGTTACTTTACGCTGTTTAACTCATGCGGTTCGTTTGTTCGTTCATTCGCTTAGATTATTTCTGTTACTTATTGCACTTGTGCGTATGAAAAGAAGAAAAAAATAATAATAATAAAAATTAAATCTAGTGTAATAGGTAGAATTTAGCTTTATATTAGATACAACAAGTACGACTACTCTAAATCAGATTAAAATAAAACCGAAATTATATAAAAATTCATATGCGTGAGTGTGAGTGAATGTGTTATTTAACTACATAATAAAAAAATAAATAAATGATTAAATTAAATGTGCTAAGAGTAAATTAATGTTAACTAAAGTAATCTGTGCTTCAATTTACCCACGAAATGTACATACATGTGTTACATACATATGTATATGTATGTACATTCATACAACATAAGCATATGTACAATAATATAAATAAATATCTAAACTTACATACATAGATATGTATGTATATGTACATGCTTACATACATAAGAGCACAATTATTCAAGATCGTTTAATGGCCTAAACAGTAGGGTATCCACTTGTGTATTATTTAATCGATTAATCGCAAAATTAAGTAATATATTTCCAAAACATTAACTATTTCATTTAATTAATTTTCAAGTTAATTAAAGCTTTACGTACAAAATTTAATAGTTTAAAACTGCCAAATTAGAATTGTTTGCTCGATTATATGAAGAATGCTCGAATATTTAAAGAGATATGTAAATCTGGCAACATTGACCATAAGAGCTTTCAAAGCAGTTTACCACAAATGCAAATATTATTGAATGTGTTTTTGGACAGGTCTGGCTTAAAGGATACTTTCATATACACATATTATTTTTAAAAGTGTAACAAAATTTCGCCTGCTCCTATCCTGGTAATTGAACTTATCTCATTAGAATGTAAGAAGGCTTTTCAAAACTTGAATACTATAACTTTTTTATCTCACATCATAGCTATGTTATTTCTTAGTGTGAACTTTCCTGCTCCCGCTTTTTTCGTATCGAGGGTTTATATTCAAATAGTGCTATCTACAAATTCACAATTTTACAGGAGAGCGAAAAAATTGTTTTTGTCATTAACCATAATTGTAATAAACAAACTTTGTTTTACAATACCATACAAATTGGGGCTAAGATTTTGTACAAATTAAGTTTTTTAACTAACTCCTGCGCTTCTATAGTAGTTAGCATTTTTTACGAGTTAAAATTGGATCGTTTCAAGTACTAAAGCAAGTAGATGGCATTATTTTAACAACAAAAAAATAAAATATAATGAAAATTTAGACTCTTATCAAAATATCACGAATTTTAATTAAAATAATAAGTTTTTTAAATAAAACAAGATTTATTTCATTTAATTAATTTTCAAGTTAATTAAAGCTTTACGTACAAAATTTAATAGTTTAAAACTGCCAAATTAGAATTGTTTGCTCGATTATATGAAGAATGCTCGAATATTTAAAGAGATATGTAAATCTGGCAACATTGACCATAAGAGCTTTCAAAGCAGTTTACCACAAATGCAAATATTATTGAATGTGTTTTTGGACAGGTCTGGCTTAAAGGATACTTTCATATACACATATTATTTTTAAAAGTGTAACAAAATTTCGCCTGCTCCTATCCTGGTAATTGAACTTATCTCATTAGAATATAAGAAGGCTTTTCAAAACTTGAATACTATAACTTTTTTATCTCACATCATAGCTATGTTATTTCTTAGTGTGAACTTTCCTGCTCCCGCTTTTTTCGTATCGAGGGTTTATATTCAAATAGTGCTATCTACAAATTCACAATTTTACAGGAGAGCGAAAAAATTGTTTTTGTCATTAACCATAATTGTAATAAACAAACTTTGTTTTACAATACCATACAAATTGGGGCTAAGATTTTGTACAAATTAAGTTTTTTAACTAACTCCTGCGCTTCTATAGTAGTTAGCATTTTTTACGAGTTAAAATTGGATCGTTTCAAGTACTAAAGCAAGTAGATGGCATTATTTTAACAACAAAAAAATAAAATATAATGAAAATTTAGACTCTTATCAAAATATCACGAATTTTAATTAAAATAATAAGTTTTTTAAATAAAACAAGATTTATTTCATTTAATTAATTTTCAAGTTAATTAAAGCTTTACGTACAAAATTTAATAGTTTAAAACTGCCAAATTAGAATTGTTTGCTCGATTATATGAAGAATGCTCGAATATTTAAAGAGATATGTAAATCTGGCAACATTGACCATAAGAGCTTTCAAAGCAGTTTACCACAAATGCAAATATTATTGAATGTGTTTTTGGACAGGTCTGGCTTAAAGGATACTTTCATATACACATATTATTTTTAAAAGTGTAACAAAATTTCGCCTGCTCCTATCCTGGTAATTGAACTTATCTCATTAGAATGTAAGAAGGCTTTTCAAAACTTGAATACTATAACTTTTTTATCTCACATCATAGCTATGTTATTTCTTAGTGTGAACTTTCCTGCTCCCGCTTTTTTCGTATCGAGGGTTTATATTCAAATAGTGCTATCTACAAATTCACAATTTTACAGGAGAGCGAAAAAATTGTTTTTGTCATTAACCATAATTGTAATAAACAAACTTTGTTTTACAATACCATACAAATTGGGGCTAAGATTTTGTACAAATTAAGTTTTTTAACTAACTCCTGCGCTTCTATAGTAGTTAGCATTTTTTACGAGTTAAAATTGGATCGTTTCAAGTACTAAAGCAAGTAGATGGCATTATTTTAACAACAAAAAAATAAAATATAATGAAAATTTAGACTCTTATCAAAATATCACGAATTTTAATTAAAATAATAAGTTTTTTAAATAAAACAAGATTTATTCAAATTATATTAATAAAATTCAAGGTATTCTCTTTATATGACCTTTATTTACAATCTGTTAAGGTCAAAGGTTAAGCATATTTTAGAAATCCATGATTACAGTACGTTGTAGGGAAATGTGGTCCATTTTTTGTTTTATCACTAATAACAATGTATATTTTCTAACAATTGTTATTATTTCGACAAATATTTGTTATGTAGATAGCACTATTTTTTGATTATGAGTAGATAGCACAAACACAATTTATAAAAAAAAAATGTTTTAGAATTATTTTTCTTTCTTAAAATTTATATGGCATATGACAGATAAGCCAAGGAACACGTTTCTATAAAAAACCATTTTGGTCGAAAATGTAGATAGCACTTTTTGAATATAAAGCGTCGGTATGTTTTTTTGGTAACTTTAAATATAACTTTTCTGAAGCTTACTGGCTTAGTATATTACATACTCAATGATGTATGTATATTAAAAACTGCCCCATTCGACCCCCATTTTTAGCAATGAAAATTTTGAAAAAAGCTTTCATATGAGACCCATAATTAAATATAGATCGATTGTAAACTCATTTAGCACTATGATCTACACTTATATATATGTAATTAAATTGATCATTAGATCTTTTAAAAATTGTGTTTTATTTATTACAAAAGTATTAATCGAAAAACTCGATTTCGAGTACGTATTTAATTACTCAAAGAATATAAAAGTCAAATAAAATGAATACACTACTAAACAGTTTAGATTGTAAATATTTAATCACATATCTACATAGATTTTTATGTACATATTTGTGTCTGTACATTAGGTCTATAATTTATACCACTTTTTGAAAAAAAAAATCGTCTAATACATAAAAACTACGAAATTGTTGTTTGAGTTCATGCGGCTAAATAAATTTATGTGTGTACAGTGAAAACCCTCATTAAAAGAGGTACACTATGTTTGGTTATTGGAGGTGTCCGGTTATGGGAGGTGTTCGTTAGGAGTGTTTTTATTGTTATTCTAAATTTTATTATTTGAAATTAATAAAACTCAAATAAAATTTTGGAAAAAAATATTAAAAACATGTAAACAAATGCAGTAAAAACTCTCCTAACGGGCAACTCTCATAACCGCATAAACCATACAGAACCGTGATTTTCAACATTTTTGGCGAAAAGTTATCTAGTTCTTATATAATGCATCAATTATCCTAGATAATTTATTTTAACAAATATAGACATCTTGTTTTTTATTCCAAATACAAGTACTGCAGTTTGCCAACATCTCGATTACACAATTTATTGATGTTATTGAAGCTTTATACTTCATTAAGTCCTTTCGGGATAAAGCTCTAGATAACCTTCCTGATTTTGATGCCGATTATGATAGTTTTTAAAAATATATGAAAACGTCTTCACTAAAAATGATTGTATTGAATTATTAAATCCAAGCGCTGTTGTGGAGATAAGTCGGTCTCGAAACTCTGAATATGAGGTACATGTAGAGATACCCAATTCTATAAACTCTTATGATGAAGCATTAAAACAAATTGTTCGTTTAAAGCATTTATCAAGAGACGAATTTCATTGAAATTTTTTGAAGTTTTTTTGAAACTCAACAGTTTAAGTTAAACCGGTCTTAAATAAAAGCAAACAAATCTGAATCAAATTTTCCAACCCTAATAGAGTAGTATGTCATTGATTTAATAAAATGTACCATTTTCAAATACATATTTATAATAATAAGTGTGTACCTCTTTTGAGCGGACATATTTTATAACCAGTTATGCGAGTTTTCACTGTATTTCACTAGGTCAAACCCAACCTACAGGATTTAGAATAAATGTGACTCAATTATTAAAAAATATAATAATTTTCTTTACGCTTTTGATCAAACGTGAACCAGTAAATTCAACTCTTTCATAATCATCAAGTGACCTGAATTTTCATGAAACACTGTTATGGATATAAAAAATATATGGTACTTAAAATATTTCAGTGTGTTAAAAACTCAATATACCCTTGTCACCTTTTATTA
Organism: Stomorhina lunata; assembly: GCA_933228675.1. Lineage (NCBI taxonomy): Eukaryota > Metazoa > Arthropoda > Insecta > Diptera > Rhiniidae > Stomorhina > Stomorhina lunata. Next base: position 70,698,158 of record OW121744.1, read on the forward strand.
GGAATAACTATCATACCATAAATTTGGTTATAGTCCTACTAAATGTACTTATACTTATACACAGAAACACATTCATGCACTTTACTTTTAAGTTAAAAATGTATGAACACCTTTTATACACGTCTTACAGACTCAAGTTAATCAAAGTAAAAAATTAATTAATGAATTTTTATTTAGTTAAAAAGTCTATATCATGCTTACCAAAATGAATCGCTAGCTCGCAGCAATTTTGACACAATAAAAAAAATAGTTTTGACTAAAAACTGAAAATGCAATTTGATTATACAAAACGTATGCCAGATTTATATTAAAGCTTTTGAAATAAATTTGAAAAAAAAACTCAAATGATATAGATATTTTTCAATTTTCAGTTCCAATTTACTGTAAATTTTATAAAACGGATAGCACTGAATTTTAAAAAATTAAAATTTTGTATTATTTTGCTATTGCAGCAACTGAGCGATGTATAAGTGTGCCCAAAAAACTGAAAATCGCTAGATCTAAAGAAATCTTGCAAATATTCAAAAATTTATAAATTTGCACGGTAAAAATGTCATACATATAAATAACATTTATCAAAAATGTTAAGAACATGAAAATTTAAAAAAAAACGTAAGAAACAAATTTTACTTTCTCTTCTAGCCTGCCAGTGAAAGCTTATATAAAGAACTATAAAATTTATCCCACATTAATATTTAGAGGTAAATGTGGCTATTGCTTTTTCGAGCCGGTCTAATGAACATGCATACATAAGGATTTACATATGTACGTATGTATGTGTCTATTTAGAGTTTTAGAAAAAGTGCGTTTGAGCTCAAAATCCAAAACAATTTGTTTAATTAATAGTATATTAGATTTTCTATTATCGACGTTTATGCAAGTATGTATAGCTAAGTTTTCATGTCGTTGAAGTTAAACTAAAACTTATATTTGATTAGCTTAAAATAAAATTACACCGGTTAAGTCCTAGGACATTTTTCAAAAAAAAAAAAAAAAAAAAACAATACTTAACACAATTAAGGATAACAACTTTTCAATAGCTATAGTTAAGATTTAAATTGTTTTTTCGTTATTTTATATATATACAGCTATGGACATATAGATAGCACATTTTACCAAGACTTCTGTTTTCTGCTATAATATCGTGGAAATTATTAACAAACTAAAATTTTTGATATAAACTAAAACTCATTCATAAAAAAAGAAAAAGTCATCAATAACTAAAAACACCACTGAAATGAGCTGGACATTGCAATAAGTTGCGCACCAAAGCCAGCAATCGCTAGGCACGCATGATAACGAATTTAACTCTCTCTGGGCTTAGTCCAGAATCAGCGCGCATCTTTTGCATTTGGGGTTTCTTTACAGAAGCTTAAACGCGGAGAGGGATACAACGCTATCTGTCTTCGATGCCCTTTTCGATTCGATTTCGAAGATCCTCAAGAGTTTCCCGAACAGTGAAACTGTTATTGTTTCACAACTCGTCCTGGCTTCGCCATTCTAGCCACACAACTTCTAAAGGCCAATATGTTGAGCGATTCGCCGAGCACAATCAGCGCAACTAGTGAATGAACCAACGCATACTCCATGTGTTAAAGGGCACCAACAAAACACCCTTGAGCTTTTCCTAACTTCACACTCTGACAAGTATAAAGTCAAGGTTCTTGCACCTCTTGGAAACTCCGATCATTATACCCTTTCAGTCTCTGTTCTCCGCACTTCGTAATGTTTCACAAACAGCTACGAAGCCTTTAACTTTCTTTTACGAAAAAGGTCGTTGGGCTGAGCTCAACGAATTTTATAGGCTGTTCAACTGGAAACTTTGTTTTCTCGACAATAATGCCTGAGTCTCGACGGAAATGGTGTCTAATGTTATTAAGCTGGGAATGAAAACATTCATCCCAGTGAAAAATATTTCGGTTAAACCTAAGTGAGATTTCTTTCAGTAACTGACGTAATAACAAAAACCCGGTTACTGATTTGCCACGCCAACAATCAAGGCGTACGTATGCCAAAGTATTATTTATCAGCAACGCCTTCGTACTTCGTCAAGAATAATGATTGTTCTACAATTTCTTCTCTTTTTAATTATGGTCAAACATTCACAGACTCAGTTGATAAAGCTAACCTTTTAGCCAGTATGGGTTCCGTTGGGGACGCTCTACAGGAGACCTGCTAGTCTTCCTATTGGAAGGCTATAACAACTCGCACTATACGAGTTGTTATAGATGGGGTCTCTTTAAACGAGTTAAAGATTAATTCAGAGATACCACAAGGCTCTGTTCTTTTTTCTACTCTATTTCTTATCTTTATAAATGAGCTTTTACGTCAAACTTCCGATAGTAACTACTCTTTTGCAGATGACAGTAATATTTGCCATTCATATTCATTCAATTTTAGGCCAAACCTTCTTGAGTCAAAACATGAATGAATCATTAAACCGCGATTTAGAAACAATTTCAGTTGAATTTAATGCGCGGAAACACACGACAAACTATGTTACTTCATCTGTGTTAATAAGTGGTGTACATATTGAGGAATCAGATGTTCTTGATGTTCAAGTGTCTCCATCTGATCTCCTTGCTATATACACCTCTTACATCCGACCGAAAATGGAAATCATGTATGGCCCGGTGCTTCAAAGTCTATTTTGCAGCTTTTCGACCGAGTGCAGAAGAGGGTGAAAGTGCTCATCGGTGACAGTAGGGTATTCAACTCTATTGAAATCAGGGAACTCGTTAGCGAAACTAGGACTTTTTTACGCAATACACGTCGTTCTGTTAGAGCTCATTACTTTGTGGTCGATTGGCCGGAAGACCGAACAACACACTACAGAGAAAATTCGTTCTTCAGCCGTACAGTTCATATATGGAATTCACTCCCCTCAGCAGTTTTCCCTGCCAGTTGCAATATAGATAAATTCAAAACACTACTCCATCAATCTTCCCTTCCATAACCTATTTTCCTATCCCCTGAGTATTTAGTGTTATAGCCTTTATATCGAATCATGGCTTCGCATCTGTGACCCACACTTTCCACGAGTTTTTGGCATTTAGCTTCCTGTGCTGCCGTCTACAGGTCATCTTTATTTTTGTAATTTTGGTTTGCGATTTCAGCCTTGACTTCCTTCCAAAGGTACTCTATTGGATTAAAGTCAGGGCACTGTGCTGGCCAAAAATAAAACTTTACAGTGTCACCCGCCTGGGAATTCTGAAGATTCCCCGAAAATTTCATCAAAATTGGCCCATCCTATTTTATAGATATAGAAGATAGATAAATTTACATATATCTGAATTTTTATACACACATAAACAATTGATTAACATACATACATATAAAAAAATTTAATTCATATTGTATATGATTAAATTTTGAAGTATATACATAAAAAAAATAAAAAAAATAATGTCCTGCTGAAATATATAGTCTCGTTTATGTGCAAGAATAAAAGTTTAAAAATTGTATCACTGTGTAGTCAACAACAATTTAAGTTTTCTATAATTTTAGATAAAGCTTTGCTTTAACTCTCCTTATGAGTCAATGTTAAGTTAAAATACCTGTAAAACCAAAATATCGGTCCTCGATTAAATAATGCAACACTGTGGTCATTTTTTTGAAGGCGAATCTTCAAGGTTCCTAAAAAATTTTAAAAATTTATAAAATTTACAAATATTTTTGCAGAAAGTGCTAATTTGTGTTTAGATAAAAATATAGTTAAAGTGGAAAATCCAAATTAGTTTTGTGAAAAACTCACATATAAAGTACCTTAGAAAAGAAGACTATACAAATTAATAAATACAAAAAATAATAATTAAAAAACATAAAAAGGGAATAAGTAGAAAATCAACTTAAGGTTAAACAAAAACATATACATTAATATCATAAAATAAATGAAATCTTACAAATACAACAAATTACTTCATAAAAAATACATTTTCCAATGGCATTAATACGTAAAATAGAGTTACCAACTTAACGTTTTCAAAATCTAAAACCAAAAAAAGTGAATTTTAAAAAAGATCATTGTCATTGCTGCTACACTACTATCCATCGCCAAATTATTGTATGTATATCAAAATTGTCGATAGCTGTCTTCCAAACCAAAAATTTAATTTAGCACAAATCGTCGACGTCATCTTAAGAAAATGCTGACGGCGGAGGGACCCGTTAAAATTCCAAGTAAATAAACACTGTATAATTTATTTTTATTTGTTATTGTTATAATTGTTTCAGCATAACAACATTTTCACACGGCAACCCTAATTTCACACCTAATCTCTAATGTTCTCATTATTTGAAAGTACATGCAAGAATATAAATTGTTAATAATAAATATTTTACTTAAGAATTAGCTACAGGGTGGCTAAGGAATGTGGCTACAAAAATGCTTTATCTTGTTTGTATGTGTAACAAATAGAAATTAATATAATTTTTAGGCATTAAAAAGTGAAGTTTTTTGTTCGATTTTTACTGAAAAGTAGAATTTTAAATTTATTAGGTGTAGATAAATAAATTTATTACATTTGTTAGTAATAAAAATCTTTATTTAAAACATAAGTATATAAAATTCCCCTATACATGTCAAAGTTTGTTTAATTATTCTTCCTGACATATTAAAGGTAATTTTATTACACCATTTTCACCTGATACTTATGATCAAAAAACTTGTATCAACTGATTTCCAAAAACCTCTCTTAAAGCAAATAATAATAACTTCCTTAACTTACTCCCTGACTTTAGAAAAGTAACTGCCAACGTGTGTTGCCCGGCGTTATCCTGATAAAAACAGCACACGATCGAATTCAAAGTTTGGCCGTAAAGTGTAGCTTATAGATGATTCCGCTTCAATCCCTCCAAACACTATCGGAACGGAGTCGACGAAATTAACGTGAGCACGGTTAGCTGCTACCATAAAGACAGTTCACATTTTAAGCCACCTGACTTTGACTTTCGCCTTTATCGAAGAAAAATAGTAAAATTTTTGATATTTCTCTTGCGGTGGATCATTTTTGACACATGCTTTTTTGGTAATAACTAACATATTTATAACGTCATCAGCTGCAAATATTTATGTAGTAAACCGCCGTGGCATAGCAGCTTGGCCATCCGCCTAGCATACCAGAGGTCCCAAGTTCGATCCCCGGCCAGACCCATTTGAAAAAAAAAATCCCACCAAAAAAAAAAAGCGGCTCGCCTCATAACTCAGTTAGCCTCTGGTTATTGAGTATTAGGCTATGTATTGACTTACATCGGTTGTAAATCAGTGAAGTAAAAACTATGGAAGATACAGACATTGAAAAAACAATAGAAAACATCTACCCGAAAAAGTGAGATCGATGATCTTACATCACTGGGACAAATGTATATCGATTGTTAATTAATTTTTAAGTGCATTTTAAGTGCAGGTTTGCCTTATGTAGACCGCCGTGGTATAGCAGGTTAGTCATCCGCCCAGCATACCAGAGGTCCCAAATTCGATCCCTGGCCAGACCCACTTGAAAAAAAATAAATTTTCAAAAAAACGGCTGTTCACCTCATAACTCAGCTAGCCACTGGTTATTGAGTATTAGACTATGTAAAACTTCTCTAACTAATCCATTTGCCGTTCGGAGCCAGAGTTAAAACGTAGGTCCCTTTCAATGAGTCTAAAAATAGAATCGGATGCAGCTCATTGTCTGAGAGAAGTACCACTTGTTCCAATTGGGATGTTGTCGTGGAAATTATTATTATTATTATTAGGTTTGCCTAAGAAACTATAGGTCTAAAATCAAAATTGAGCTTCCCATTTTTAACATGGAAATTGTACTTCATTATTTGTTGCTTTATAATTTTGACAAGTTTTGTAAAAGACTCATTTAAGATTTACCTCCTTATTCATAAACGATTTATAATATTATAAAAGGCTTTTTGTATAAATTTTGTATGAAAATTTTTATTTGTAAACATATCACCACCATCGATGGAAAAGGTATTATAAGTTTGTGCTGATGTATGTAACACACAGATAACCAACATATAACCCACCTTTTAGTATACCAATAGACTTAGAATCACTTTCTGAGTTGATTAAGCGATGTCAGTCTGTCCGTCCGTGGATCCCCATGTAAACCATGTAATCAAAGTACAGGTCGTAATTCTAAAGATAATTTGATGAAATTTGGCGCAGATAATTATTGATAGTGGGAAAAAGGCTATTTAAACTCGTTTAAAACAAATACTGCTTATGTAAACCAAAATCACTGTGCCAAATTTCGGTCCACATTTGACCGTAGCTCCCATACAAACTCTTCTATCAAAATGTAATAAATTAGACAATTATCACTAAAAAGCTCATAAATCTGAAGATAATGACAATTTCATGTTTATTTTTGCATACATAATTTTTGGAAAAACTGTAATCAATTTGCTAAATTTTAAGATAATCGGTCCACATTTGACTCTAGGCCTCATATAAGTCGAAATTTTTGAAAATCTTAAATATATAAGTCTTGAGAAAATGTTTGTATGATGACAAAATTTAACAAATATTTGTCTTTATACACGAAAAAAAACACCTTTGACCTTAGTGGTGAAGGGTAGTATGGTTGGGCTTGACCGACTATAGCACTTTCTTACTTGTTCGTACTAAAATATTGTGAATTAATCATATACTCTTATATATTTGCATATACTTTCCGATTGTATTTACACACATCGACTTTTAGAACCGTGCGAGAAAAATCAGATGTCGAACGTAAACAATATAAAAGCATAAATATTACAGTTTAATACAATAAATACATTTACATTCATTCATATACCCAGTCAACATATGCTAAGAAATACAAAATTTATTTTAAAACTTAATAAAAAGCCAAAGGCTAGATTTAATTAAAAAACCCCAACATTCAAGGAAATTTTGACTACATTCCAAATATGTTAAAAATATACTATTACCACGCATTTTTAAAATATTTTTGTTGCTTAGGATATAGAGTAAGTAGTATTTACTTATAATATCCTACAAACATGGACTAATTTTTTCCAGTCGATTTCTTAATGTAGTCAATTTATTAAAGCATTTAGGATGATCGTATAAAAGTGAAAAGGACTATAAGACTGCCATATTCGGCTAGGCCGTCCCTCAATAGGATGAAATCGGCATTTTTAGTACAAATTTTTAAATTTGAATAGAACATACTCTGAAATATGAGCCCAGTTTTATAAAAATCTGATAACCGTATTAAAAACAGAATTATTCGTTAATGTGCTTTATGAATTGCACATCCCTTTGCATCCCACTTAAGAATTATAAAAAACAACAAAATGTTGAATTTTGATAAATCCATATAAGACTTTTCCGATAAAAGGGTCCCAAAAAACTGGTTTGGATGGTACCTAAAAGGGTGTATTTATTTACCTCAAAAAAAGGTACAAAACGAACTTGGGAAAATCGATACAAATGAGAAAGACATTTGTATCACGCACTAGGTCCTTTTTCTCGGAAGACACATAATTGTGGACACAATTTAAATTGAAAAAGCAACATTTTTTTTATTATTCAAGAACTCGTAATATTTTTATACAAATGTTGGATGTTTAGAGTTTTTCTGTAGATTTGTTACAAGCAAACAAAGTATGTTATGATAAATCATATCGTAGGATAGGTATTCTTTTCACAAATTGTCCTAATAAACTAAATAATGTTTGTGCCATTACAATAAAAATTTTTTGCCAGCAAAGATTTTTCGGCATGTGTAGTAGTCCATTTTTAAGTGACCGCACCTTTATATTTTCTTTAAAAAACAATTTCAATTCAACTAAAGGTATATTTATTATATATCTATTAAGAAAAAAGTAATGAAATAACCAAGTTATTTCATAACCAAGTATATTGAGTTTTGGCCGTATTTTCTACAGAATAGAAATATGTAATGGGTGTTTTTTTTAGAGGTATAGAACTTCGAATTGAAATAAAACACAAGAAAATCGTTTTAATGTCCATCAATTTGGCTTTATTGGAAGGATAATTTTATGCCATTAATGTTTAAATATGATTTCGGGCATGTGGCCGCCGCGGCTGGCTCGAATAAAGCCAATTCTACAGGTCCAATTTTCAACAACTTTTTCGAGCATATGGGGCCGTATGTTGGCAATAACGCCACGAATGTTGGCTTCCAAGTCCCCTAACGTTTCTGGTTTGTTGGCGTAGACGAGCGACTTCACATATCCCCAAAGAAAATAATCCAGTGGTGTCAAATCGCACGATCTTGGTGGCCAATTGACCAATTTGCGATGAAAATCAGCATCGAGATCAATCTCATTTTCGGCCCATACACCAAAATCACGACGCATTGCATGGTCTCGCGGCTTTAATTCTTGCACAAGCTGGATCTTGTAAGGTCGTAAGCCAAGATCTTTGCCCAAAATCTTCCATAAAGTTGATGGACAAAGCTCCAATTGCTGTGCACGGTGGCGAATCGATTCATTCGGGTCCTCTTCAACACTTTGCTCTACAGCGGCAATTGTTTCTTCGGTGCGCACTGTTCGACGTCGCTGCGGATGCGTATTATCACATAGAGTAAACGTAGTGCGAAAACGATCCATGGTTAACCTAATTAATTGCTCTGATGGACGATTATGTCGACCATAAAATGGACGGAGCTTGCGGTAAACTTCGCGAACTGAACCATTATTTTCGAAATAAATTTGCACGATTTGCAAGCGTTGTTCTTTTGTCAACCTGTTCATGATGAAATGGCAAACCAAACTAAATATTAATCACTTGACAGCTGACAAAATGGCCGCTAGTTAAAAAAGTGATGCCAACTTAAAGTTCTATACCTCAATAAAAAACACCCGATAGTTTATATTAAAATTTACACGTGACAGCGTAGAGAAAGGGACCTACTATACAAAACAAAAACTACACAAAACAAGAGATAGGGACGACCTTCGCGCATTTTCCAGGTTGACCGACACGTTCCTGACATCATGAGATGTGTCGCTTTCAAATGAGACTAATACCAATACACTCAGTGATGGTACACCAAAGATGCACGTATTTACATATATCTTTAACATGGCTCTACTGAACAAAATCCTTAGGTCCCTTTCTATTTTGCGCGTCACATATGTTTCTAAAGATTGATTTAGGTAAGTCCTACAGATTTCATATGCTATATTGATAATTATCGCTGAAGATTTTAGGTCGTTGTAGTTAATACGGTCTGTCAGTGTAGGTATTTTTACATATAATGAGGTAATGTTATGTTTTAAGTTGGAAAGTTTTTGAGGTAAACGCAGGTAGTTTTAGATAAATATATAAAACATATATATTTAATCGACACAGGGCTTCTTCAGAAAAGTTTAAGTATATATCTGTAGGTCTGTGCCGATCGTGTTAATTCTATGACAACCGCTTTTAAATAACATACATTTAAAAGGGAGTTACAAACTTTATTGTATAGGGATTTTTAACGTTTAACTGGGAAGATTACCGTTTAGTCACTAAACTTTAGTATCTCACTACTAAATGTTAGCTAGGTAAGCAGTTGGACACATACACATTCACAATGCTAATTGGAATTATTATAGTATTAACATATCGTTTACATTAATAGTGGTGTAACTCAATTTTTAGTTCCAATCACTCATTTTATACTACACAACAAACAATTTTTTTTTTAATTATTTGAATACTTTTTTTTCCTATAAATGCTGTTTTTCCATTTACAAGTATCTTCACAGTTTTTATACTAACAAACGAAAATTAAAGCTCAATTTCCATTAACAAAATTTTGATATCCAAAGCTATCGAACGACTTTGGTTGAGGAAAATCAATTTCAAAAGAGGTTTGCGAAAATCAGTGAGTTATATCGAAACTACCTTTTAAATATAGTCTTCAATTTTATATATTATACATAGGGGCAAAAATTAAATATGTTGTTTTAATTTTCAGAGTTAAAAAAAATGAAAAAAATTTTTGTCGCATACTAAATATTTTTTGGGGTTTTATTAAGGGAGCTTAGTGAATGTGAAATCCGTTCGCAGTTATGATTTTCCGCAATGCGCGCAGATTTTATGACGGTTAAAACAAAAAATTCTAAAAATATTTTTAAAACCCATTTTATTTACCCAGCAAAACTTTGGTAATGGCAAGTACTCTGGTAACTGGTTACCTTGTAATGACTACAACATACCCTCCGAATAACTAATAAGTTATTGTAGAAGTACTTATTTGTAATTGAGATGGTTATTTAAACTGAATGGCCCCGGTTCAAATCCCACCAAGACCAGCAATTTTTTTTATTTTTTTTTTTATTAAAAGAGTCTTTTTAAATGATTTTTGAATTTTAAGAACTTAAATATTACCTTCTGTAAAAAAAATGTTGGTAATAACGGTAATGAAAAAATACCATCATGAGTCAATTTTGATTATGTAGTTACCCTTCATCTCAACTGTGGACAGTGACCTCCTCGTGGTATCACCCGGGGAACTTGGGAGACCAAGTAGAGGAACATTTTTCAAAGGTTGGCCTATAAAATGGAAGAATATTCGCACAAGATCGAAGTTCATGGAATTCTAAAATATGCTCAGACTTTGACCTTAACCGGTTTGTAAATATGGGCCATTTAAGTATGTAAGAGTCAATGTTATATAAAAACTTATACAAAAAGAAAGATTTAAATTGTTAAAGTTTTAAAATAATTAAAAAAAAACTTCTTTATTGTTTATTAAATGCATTAAACATTTACAAAAAATCGTATAGAAATATTTTTCAAAAAATTACAACAAAGCAAAAAAGCAGGGAAAAACAAAGTTATTGTCACATGATTTTGGATCTAAAAATGAAAATTTTATATTTTAATATATGAAGTAGCTCAGTGGAAGAGTCTCCGCCTAGCAGGCGTAGGGGCCTGGGTTCAAGCCCCCTAGGGTCATAAAAAAAATTGTATTTCGTTTCAAAATATATATTTTTTAAAATAAAACAACAACAAACATAGTTTCTGTTGTTGTTTTCCAATTGCTTACCCAAGTCATTACTTTTCTACATATATTTTTTTAGGGGTTTTTAGGGGTCATTTAATGATATTATGGGAGTTTATACATACCTTAACACAAAGAAAGATTTATATCTTTTTAAGATAAGAATTATTTGGTCCACCAAATTAATCCTTATAATATTTTGGTGCGCTTCAGATGTAAGGTAAAGCTTTTTTAAAAAATAGTTTTAAGACCATTCCTGATCAATTTTGAACTAAACTCTCAATGTGCTTCAGTGAAATGTTTTTAGATAAAACCATCGAGTTCTCAGCTAGTAAAGAGATTTTTGACAAACTTTTGATGCAAATCGGTTAAAAATAACATCGCTTTCATGACTTATGTAATTTTCACTGTTTGCTTTCAAAAAACATTAAAGCAATATGCTCTTTTTTGCACGATTTTCAAAATCTTCATAAAATTTTAGGTGTTATATGGCAAAAAAAAACTTGGTTTACGCGGTAGTTTGGAAATTGTGCCGCCCCAGTAAAATCTTTACAGGTTCAAAATTTAAGCTCCCCAACACTTCTGCTAGATACACATAAAATTATTTTAAAATTGGTCCAACGGCTTAGAAGTTGCGGACTTATTTTCATTATATCCCACTGTGCTTATATATTTTTAAAATTCCTTAAGGCGGCCGAAAAATATTCGAAAAGTATTAAAAAGTGGCTCAAACGTTCTTCAAATTTTGGCAACCTACTTAATGGTTGCCAAAATTATTGTATTAGAGGTGACGAAATTACAATTAAGAGGGCAATGGAACCATTCCACAACGACTTGGGTCCAAATGTTAAAACGAATGAAGAAGGCAAAATATGAAAAAAAAAATGTAAATGCTTCAATCGATTACGCTATGAAGTGCAAACTTGCGCTACCAAAAGGCCTGAAGTCTTAAGAGTTAAATTCTGTAATTAGATTTTCCGAAATCTAAAGAGTAAAACTGTTTGATTTTTTCCCATTTATGTAACATGTGTTTTAGTAACATACGATATAGCAATCATTTTGTATTTATGTGCAGCAGAAGCATGCGATTCAGCATTTGTTCAAAAACACGGAAATTTATTACATTGATTTCTGAAAAAGTGTTTGTCATAAGAATATTATTTTTTTTAGATTAACAATATGTTAAAAATAAATAAGTAAATGTGTTCCCGTATAAAATTTTCAACACAATTTTTTGTTTTTTGAGTAATTTCTGACAACTGTGGACTATTTTGGGTAGTTTCGTTAAAGTACGCGAACAAACATAATATTGCTTATCGTACATATTTTGACTCTTCAAGGTTCAATTTAGAAACAAAATTTGAATTAACGCACAAACTACATTTTACTCGAAACACAATATCTCGAGATACACTATTATTCATGTAAATGCGAGTTATGAAAGTATTTGAAGAATATTTTGATCCTTCATTTAGTTTTAATATAAAAAAATCAGCCAATATGATGATAATTGGTTATCAAAATTGTACATAAAATGAGATATCGTAAATATTTTAGTTTTAATATTTTTTGTGAAGAGAACAGTTGGTAGTTGCGGTATTTAAACAATTTTAGCTAAAATTATGCGATAAAGTTTAGAAGCTACGGCATTCTCGTGTTTTGCTGGTTTTACAATTTTTATTATCTACATACATATAATTTAAATTATTAAAAAAAATTACTTAAATAATATTGAAAATTAGCTGACAAATGAACAGACTGTTGATGATTAAACTAAATAAATTATTCTTAAAGTCCTTAACAATTTAATCAAGTAATGTATTGGAAGAAGTTCAGTAAGTATCAAGTACTTTTCAATAACTTAAAACAAAATCTAATTACTACTAATAGTTACTTGTAAAGTGTGCATGAAGTTGCACAGATTAGTAGGAGGTAAACAAATATTAGAATTAACCTTCTGATTGCCTTTGATTACCAAAATTATAATTTGTGGTATTTTACATTTTTTTAGGGAAAAATTGTAAGGTCTATAATTATTATAAGTTTGAAATGTATTTGGACAACAAAATCAAATGTGTAGATTGTACTCAAAATCTTATTGGTGGAATCCGACAAATTTCATGAATCATTAGGCAACAAGATCACGGCAGCATATGGGCATTTCCTGGAAAAGGTCAACCGCTACCAAAATATTAAAGTTGAAGAAAAAAGACTTTTCTGAGAAAATTTAGTTAGTTAATGCATTGGATTTTTAGAATATATCTAATTAAATACATATTACCATTTGTAATTTAAGAAAAGTGGTCAGCAAAGAGCATCTTTGCTTTTTTTTTTGGTTCTGGCGTTTTTTATTGACATTTTTCCTTGAGTTATTTCTGAGTGTTACATATCATGTCGATTGCACTTTTCTTATAGACTAAATATACCAACAATAAATATTTAAAAACACCACAGTAGAGATCAAGCAAACTCCGAATAACGGTATAATTCAAAGATTCTTTATACTATATTCTTTGGAATCATTGTCCCGTTCGCGATGTCCCGTTCGCGATTTAAAAAAAAATATTTAAAAAAAATAATAATAAGGATAATTAAAAAAACAAAATGCTAAATAAAAGCTTTATATGTCTGCTTTAGTTAAAAAATAATCTCTATTTAATAAACTGACAAAATTCGCAGACTTTTAAAGAAAACCACACACCGAAAAAAATGACTTACAATTTTTGTCCCGTTCGCGATCGCAAGTTTATCGAAAATATTTGGAGAACGTTCAAATCTTATAATTTTCTTTTTGTTCTCAAAAATTGTTTTACTAAAATGCTATTAAATATTTATAAAAAGTTTAAAAAAAAATTGAGTTTTCATATTTTTTTTTTTTCAAGTTGAGTGCGTACGAATGTCCCGTTCGCGATCCTGGAAATGCCCATATGTCAAAGACAGTTTTATTTGTAATGAAATGTGTGTTCCGAATAAAATTTGTTGTTATTTCAAGTTAAATTAAACTTAAACCGTGTAATATAAAAATTCCTAAAATTCAAGAAATTTATTGAAATGTTTTAGAAATTCATCTGACATCAAAATGTAAAAATATTATTTAGTATTTATAAATATTTCGAAGATTTTCTAAAATCTTTCGATTGAAAATTTTTAAAGTTGCTTTGTTTTGTTGCGCCTAAAATCGGACATGTTCAGGAACACCTTTTCTGTATTTTTCAATTCCTTTTACATGATTTTAATACATTTACACAGGCAGAAGTTCTGGGCAGTTGAATGATTATTATTTTGACTATCACTCAAGTGTCTCTTTGTAGGCACTCTGTGCTGTCTCACATATGGTAAAATAACTTTTTAGGCATTCAGTAATATCAATTTTAATGTATCTGTAGTGCGATTCACTAACTTTTGAAACTTTCAAACATTTTAATGTTTGCACTAACTACTATTATTTTTACTTATTTTTGGCCACGGTAAAATTTTTTTTTTTTTCTATATTCAAATTAAAATTACTGATGGCTTAAATGTTTGACTTCTTTTGCCACAACTTAAAATTACTTACTATAGACTTTTTGATTCACAAGATAGAAAATTGCTTCCCAGTTAGAAAAAAGGTTTATTCTCCAATTGAGGATGATTTGAAAATAATTTTTTTTTTTCAAAGGTCAAACGTTTTATACTGAGTTGAGAATAATAGCGTTATCAACACAAAGGGGACTTTATTCTCAAATTGAGAAATACATAATTTTTTTTCTTAATTTTGAAAAAACATTCAAATATGGCTTGATATCAAATTTGCATAACACCATTTTTCAAATTATTCTCAAATCATCTTAGGGTTTGATAATGATTTGAGAGTAACCATCATTCTCAATTTAAGAAACTATCAATTTTCAAACGTTTATTCTCAAATAAACCCTCATTTGAAAATGAATGTGAATCTCAAACATCTCTTCAGGTTTGAAAAAAGTTTGAAAAAAACGTTTGATATCAAATGTAAAAGTCATCATATTTCAAACGTTTGTTCTTACTTTTAGTTTTATATACTATCTATTTATTATATAATTAAAAATTATAAGTGAGGAAACAATTTTTACTTTTATTACTGCACAAATGTATACCGTGTTCCTGTTTTGCATAGGTGGCATCAACCTTTTTCTCCCCATATAACCCAATTGCCGAAATGTAAATCTCTTATATCCAAAGATTCTCTTGTCGATTCTAATGTGGATAAGTCTATATTTTCTAAAAATTAAAGTTCTAAGGTATTTGGGTATTCATCAATAAGTTCCTCAATATCTATCAAGTTTTCTTTCAAAGACTCATCCCCATTTTTATCTTACTCATCATAAAAAGAATCGTCCCATTTAACTCCTGTGTAACTTGTATATCAACTTCGCAAATTCTTTTACTTGCTTCCACCATTTAAATGTTTTGCGTCGAACGTGGACCAAAGTTGCTTATAAGCAACTTGAGAAAACAAAAAAATTTAATTTTTATTAATTTTAATTTGTTGTCTTATCTATAAATATTTTTTTTTTTCAAAAAGGCACACTAGTAAAATTTAGCCGACTTTACTCTAACTAATGAGCTATAACTTTGTTAGTAAAAAATCGATCTATTTATTTTTTGTTGTTTTTAGATCTTGGGAGATGTACTTATCGAAATATGTATTTTTTTAAATTTTCAGTTTCCTTATTTTTCTAAAAAAGTGTGGCCAAATATCAATGTTGCTTGTATGCAACTATGGGGGCGAAAGGGTTAAAATGCTATAATATACATATATCAAAGAAATTGTATGATCATAAAAAATTTCATGAAAATTGCAGATGATGCGGTCCGAATTTTGAATTGAATTGTTTTTATGAGAAATGTGAACTTTTTGGAAATGATTTATAGTAAGAAAATTTTATACTTCATACAAATTTTTCCAAGTTATTCGTTTTTATTTATATATATTGACAAATTTTGCTTGCAATACATAATGTACCAAATCTATCGACTTTTTGTTATTTAACTGAATAGTTTTTATCTTATCTCAAGTACATACATACATATTTATATGCTATATAACGTAAATATGGTTAACAAGTGAAGAGCAAAAATCAATAAATTATGTACAGAAATCATTGGAATTCAACAGTTATTTTTCTGCATAAAAATGTTAGTGTATCTAACATTTTTAATTTTACCTTTTCTGTTCGAATTAAGACATTTTAGTCATACTAACTGTTTTGCAGTTAGTATGGTTTGGTGATACATACAAATAAATCGAACAAGTTCCTCTAAAGAAAGACAACTTCCAAAATTTTTAGTTTTCAATTGTTTGCTAATAAAAACAAAATCGATGTGCAATGTCATATCCACCCACTGTAAAAATCTTACTACAATTTTCTAGAAAAATTTTGAGAAAAAAAATACAGTTTTATAACTATTCTTAATATGAAAGTAATAACAAAACAGTTTTGAAAATTTAAAAATTTTGAGTTAAGTCACTTTCGAGAAACTAGTGTAAAAAATTACCTTAAAAGGAGAATATTGTAAGAATACAATTCAATTTGTATCTGTGAGGTGTCAATATCCTAATTCCGAGAAGTCTGTCTATGGGAAGACCCAACAAATGGTTGACTAATTTCAATAGTGATAACCCCAATGAAACAAATGTATATGCCAAATTTCACCAATTTATTTTTAAAATTGATTACAAGCTTTACACGTAGTTAAATTAACACAAAAGTTATTCGAAAGAACTGTCAAAAAAGCCTTGCTCTCGTCCGACTAAAATATGTCTCCATTGAACTGCAATTAGCTTCATTCGTTCATGCCATAAAGATAAAAAGTTCTATCGGCGAGGAGTTACCAATAGTTTAAATAAACTACATATTAAACATTATTAAAAATAATTAAAAATTTTGTTTAGATGAACCCCTTATTTTGAAAGTGGATTAAGTCAATTTTTTTAAAAATTGAGATCTAAAGGGTTTTGCGTTATAGTGTTTTTAAAAATATAGGTGACCAATTTTAGTAAATTAAATCTTAAGTTGTGATCGGAACCTATCAAATTTATTCTTTCATAAAAATAAATTTATAAAAACCATTTGGAAATGCGTTTTTTAGAGGGTTGAATGGACCACTTTAAAAACAAATATTTTTAAATATTCATTTTTTAAATTGAAAAATGTGTAGGACTGTTTTTAAAAGAAATAAAATTTAAATTTTTGGTTTTGTATAAAAAAAATGTTTACTTTTGAATTGAAAAATATATGGGACTTAATCAAAATATGTTGCCATATATGTAAATTTTGGAAAAAAATCCTATAAAACGCAAATTACCTATAAAAAGTTAATTTTTGAAAAATTTTCTGTAAAAAGTAAATTTCTGAAAAATTTCCTAAAAAGTAAATTTTTGAAAAATTTCCTATAAAAAGTAAATTTTTGAAAAATTTCCTATAAAAAGTAAATTTTTGAAAAATTTCCTATAAAAAGTAAATTTTTGAAAAATTTCCTATAAAAAGTAAATTTTTGAAAAATTTCCTATAAAAAGTAAATTTTTGAAAAATTTCCTATAAAAAGTAAATTTTTGAAAAATTTCCTATAAAAAGTAAATTTTTGAAAAATTTCCTATAAAAAGTAAATTTTTGAAAAATTTCCTATAAAAAGTAAATTTTTGAAAAATTTCCTATAAGAAGTAAATTTTTGAAAAATTTCCTATAAAAAGTAAATTTTTGAAAAATTTCCTATAAAAAGTAAATTTTTGAAAAATTTCCTATAAAAAGTAAATTTTTGAAAAATTTCCTATAAAAAGTAAATTTTTGATAAATTTCCTATAAAAAGTAAATTTTTGAAAAATTTCCTATAAAAAGTAAATTTTTGAAAAATTTCCTATAAGAAGTAAATTTTTGAAAAATTTCCTATAAGAAGTAAATTTTCGAAAAATTTCCTATAAGAAGTAAATTTTTGAAAAATTTCCTATAAATAGTAAATTTTTAAAAAATTTCCTATAAAAAGTAAATTTTTGAAAAAATTAAAAATGCATTGGACTTAACCCACTTTCAAAAAAAAATATTATTATTTTGTTAAAAGAAACATTTCCGTTTGAAATTAAAAATGTATTTGACTTTATCCACTTTCAAAACAAATAAATTTGAAATTTTTATTTTGTTTCAATATTTTTTTTTTTAAATTGAAAAATATATGGGACTTAAACCACTTTCAAAATAAAAGCTTGCATCGTTAACTACAAAATCTTTGACTGTCAATCTTTTAGTAGGTTTTGTAAATTTCAAATTAATTGTTTTTCGCATAGTAAGATCCACAATTGCAGAACCTTTCCCCATCATTAACCTATTTTTTTTGGAATGTGGACTTATTCCACTTTCAAAATAAAGTCTTTATATATTTATTTGTATTCTTCAAACTCTTAAAAATGCTTATTGGTTTCAAAATTAAAAGTTTTATATTATCTTTTTGTATTGCAGGTACGGGGACATCCGGAACAAGTTCATCTGGAGGTGGCAGACCAGGGCATAGAAAGTCATCGCTCGCATTGACGCCTGAGGACGAGTCTACAGATCAACAACAGGTAAATTAATAAACTATTTATATTAATTGAATGTACCTTATAAAATAAAAACTCAAACTAATAGTCAATGGTAGCACAAATAAAAAGAAATGACCATAAACGACCAAAAATTTCGTTGTATTTGAATGAAGTTTATCAGAAAATTGCTTATGACAGCAGAAACTAGTATGTGATTACGATAGAACTTCTGAAAATAATATTCAGAATCATCATTTCGTTAATGTTATTTCGTGAGGTTTCTTTACTTTACTCAAAATAAGCTAAATAATACTATCTTTTAAAGTTTAGGGCTAATTATAAATCAAATCTGTGGATAAGTCTACAAACTTTTCAGCCCATCTATTATAAAGCAGGTTTAAAAATAGGGCCTTTAAAAGTTCTTTTTAATTTCACTAGAACTTTAAAATAAATATTAGGGAGTATTATAAACTTAGATTCATACATATTTTAAGTGGGGCAAGAAAATCACTTTTATTCTCTGATGGATACTTTAAAATTGTTTTGTCTGATAAGATGTCTTATCGCTGTCAATCAAAGGTAAAAATTTCAATGAAAAAGTGCGAGAATAGAAATAAACAAGTAAATAGAATCAGAGAGGAGGTGAGAGCAACTAAATTAATAATTGAAGCCAAATTAATTTCATTTAAAATAATTTTAAAAATAGAAGCCAAAGAAGAAGCCACGGACAGTGAGAATATTATTTTTTCTTAGATGGATATAATTTGAAGATGGATAAAATATAATATAAATAATAATAATAATAATAATACTTATGCGTAGAAAAAGTAAAGAAAAACCTTCTCTCCCACTAGCCATCTCTTGAACAATACAAAGCTGTCAATTCACTGTTGTATTTGTTGGTATAGTATGTTAAAAAAATAGTCGCACGTTAAATAATTTACTTTAGTTCTTATTGTTTGTACGATAACTACATATCGTTTTTGTTTAAAGTAATATATCGCCAAATTCACTGATTTTGAATACACGCTATTTGAAAAAAATCAAGCTCAATACTATTGTTAGATAGAGAGGTTATAGTAACATTATACGTGTGCAGGATACAATGGGTCAAAACCCGGGTCAATAATGCTACACAGTGTTTTTGTCTGGTAAAGGGCTTTTCATCTATCTGAGGATGTGTTTAGATTTGAAACGTTCTTACAGATTAATGTCACGAATGATATATCCTCAATTGTGTTCTTCATGACAGGACACTGTCTGATTAGAAAGCACTTGGTTACACTGAAGGCGGAGGGAAGTCACTGCTCTGGCGGACGTAGATATTAACCGACTAAAGACAGCCGCACTAACCTTACCTATAACAAAACGAAAGCCGATAACATTTCGATTATTTCGCAGGTTAAATATTGTTTACAATCTACTAAAAATAATAATTCTACACTGCCTCACTATAGGTGGGCATTATAAGTTTATGCTAATGTAAATATTGGTCTGAGACCCACATTTAAATATACTGATCTACTGAGAATAACTTTCTGACTTGATAACAGACTGTCAGTCTGTCCATGTAATCAAAGTGCTGTTTCGATTTTAAAAAAGCTTTTTAAAGTTAAGGTGAAGAGGGGAATGTTGGATTCCAAACAACGGTTCTCATTGATCTTGACTTGGTAAGCCCAGACTTATCATGGCTATAATTTGTCTCAACTGTGGACACTGACCTCCTAGTAGTATTACCCGGGTAAATACGTTAACACCCTTTAATGTAGTTAGCTAACATGTGCCGCGAGTTCTCCCATAGGAACGATGAAAATATGAAAAAGCTAAATTTTTAACAAAAACGCTCTATGGTATAGCAGGATAGTCATCCGCCTAGCATACCAGAGGTGCCAAGTTCGTTCCCTGGACAGACCCTCTAAAAAATAAATTTTCAAAAAAGCGGCGGTTCACCTCACAGCTCAGCTAGCCACTGGTTATTGAGTATTAGGCTATGTAAAACTTCTCTAACTAATGCATTTGCCGTTTGAAGCCGGAGTTAAAAACGTAGGTCCCTTTTAATTAGTCTAAAAATAGAATCGGATGCAGCTCATTGTCTGAGAGAAGTACCACTTGTTCCAATTGGAATGTTGTCGTGGAAATTGTTTTTATTAATGTTTTGAATTGACGGTTCTTTGTACATCTAACAATTGTAAGATTAAGGGAGGTTTAATTATTCCGATAAAACAAGCAACAATTTCCTTCGAAGTGCTTCAAAACCATAAGTTGTTGGGAACTGCTATATTTACGGTTTGTCACGATGTCATATACGTGTTTAAAATTTTTCTTGCAACTAACGAACGTTTATTATTTTTAATATATTTTCAAATTTAGTACTTATATGGTATCCAACGCAGACAAATGAATGTACAGTGGTTCTTCTTATATTTAAGGTTATTCCAAACTCACGAAAAGTTTCATGACGATCTTGCAGTTAAGTTCATGTTTTTCGCTTTTGAGCAAACCATGGCATGCATTAATCTAGTAAACTATCAATAAATACTGGACTTGGTGGTGCTTTATCACCAAAAATCGATTTGAGTTTACTGACGTTCTGTTGTTGAAAAAAGTAAAAAAATCTCACGAAAATGTTCAAGATGTCCATATTTTTGTCGACATAAATTTTCCAAGTTTCTGCAAACTGCACCAAGATCATCCGTTAGACAAAATTTTCTGAGTACATGCATATATTGTCAAAATAGTCAAACTTTACTATATAAAAGCGGGTTTGCATATCTCGAAACATAAAATGCAACCTTCGTACAAATTATTGTCATTACTTTAATTCGTTGACTTTTAGAATAGTTTTATTTCATATCGCCGATATTTGTTTACATGTTTTTAGACCAGTGGTGGGCACTTCAAAACATAATCAAATTTGCGATTGTACTAGTAGCAATTTTATAATTTTTTTCAGGTTTTAGGATTTTGATGCATTATGTAATTTTGAACTTTGTAAAAAATAATGTTTAGATGAATAACAAAGTGAAATTGCTTATATTGTTAGAACAAAATCCATTTATTTAAATAATTCTATACCTTGTAATCTAATATCTTATAAGCTAACATGTATTGAATATAGAGTTGCCAGTCAGGCTGGATTCGACTGGATTGTCCAGCTTTTTTAGTGTTTGTCCAGTGTCAAGCTAAAATTAAATTTGTCCAGCTGAAAGGTGAAGAATTGATTTTTTTTGAATATATTTAAAAAAAAATCATATGTTATGAAAAAGAACTTAAGTGATTTATGCGTTAATTAATTGATCAAGCGATCAAGTTAATTTTGTAATAAAATTACCATCTATAAAATTTCCCCTGTTAAGATCAAGAGCCGAGCATTTTATTTTTTAGAATTCCATGCGCTTCAGTCATGTGCGCATATTCTCTAATTCTCAGGTCAAGCTTTGAAAGATTTTACTTTACTTGGCCTTTCCGTCCTCTTTTACGAGTTCACTCCGGATCGTTTTTCAAAATTTTTGTTGCTGGAGTGTTTTCATACATTCGCACAACACCTCTCAGCCAACGAAGCCGGTGCTGTTTGATGCGTTTTACTATGTCGATGTCAACGTATAACTTATAGAGCTCATTGTTCATTCAATGTCGATATTGATTGTTCATGCAAACTGGTCCAAAGATTTTTCGTAGGATCTTCCTCTCAAAAACTCCAAGAATAGTTTATTCTGCCTGTGCAAGTGCCCATGATTCAACACCATATAATAACACGAGAAAGAGAAAGCTTTATTTCTTATCCACCTACTTATGCCAAAATAGCATCTGATGGCAAGTATGATTCTAGGTTTGATTTCGAAACATATATATGTCGTTATTTATGTTTACGGCGGTACCAAGGTAAACAAATTCTTTTACAACCTCGAAGCTATAGTTTTCAACGATCACATTGTAGAAAACAAGCAGTTTTGTTTTGATTCATTGACAACTAGACCCATTTTATTAGATTCCTTTTCGATACTTGAAAAGGCGACAGTCAAATCGCGCAATGTGCGTCCTATGATATCAATATTATCGACAATCGCGAGTAGCAAGTGTTTTCTGTTGAAAATTGTTTCAGATGTACGGTTTATCAAAAATTCAAAGATTCATCGAAGAATATTATTAAAGAAAGTTTTTTATTATTATTGTCCAGCTAATTTTTAGGTTGTCAAACTTTTTTTTTTCCTTATGTCCAGCTTTTTCAGGATTTGTGTCTGGCAACCCTAATTGAATACCATAATGAATTTTTAATATAAAGGTCTCTCGACACACTCTTACAGATAATAACCTTTATTTGCAGGATTGCATAGTACTCAATTTTAATAGTTTCAAGGATACGTTTTATTTTGGGGTCGAAATTCCCCCTGCTCCTATCCTACTTAACCTTATCCAAACTAACCTAAGAAGTAACATCAAAATTATTATATTCTTTGTATGATAGGAGGAATTCCCGCTATAAAAATTAAAAAAATGTTGATTGCACTAAGTTCAGTGACTCTTTCTCTTATTTTTCTAAAGGTACGCTATTATAAGTTTCTTTCATCTGTGGGGGTACAACAACCCCTCCTACAATTCTACTTATATTTGAACAATCTACGCTTATTAAAAGTTAAAGATTGTTGTACAAAATTTAATTAAGACTTTGACTATAAAAGTTCTGAGCATAAAAGCTGATTACAAAGTTTCCCTGAGCCGATACTCGCCAAGGTACATCTAACAACTTTGTGATCAAAATCGGCTAAAGAAAGTTTGAAAGTTATATTTTATTTAAAAGATACATAACAAGGTTTTTCTGCTCCGATACTATTTTTTTTTTTGTTTTTTAAGTATTTTTATTTATTAAAAATTGGACTATGTTCCTAACTTAAAAAAATAATAAAAAATGTTCCATTATTTATAATGGAATTCTAACATAGAAGTTTAGTTAATTTTATTCTATTTAAACACTTGATAAATTTATTCAATACGTCTTCACTTTTTTGCTGTACTGTAAATTAAAAAAACACTTGTTTATTCCTATATAATTGGCAGTACAATTAAAAAAATATATATTGAGAACCAAACTGAATTGTTTTATTATTAAACATTCTAACTTTTTATTATTTATTTTATTTTTTTACTTCTCAAGACTTTTCATTACTAGTAAATTTTTGTGATCGAACCGATTAGTAAGAAATCGAGAGAGTTGAGTAAAAGTCATACAAAATATTAAATCGTGCGCCTATTTAAACTAACTCAAAGTTTTGTTTTTTTTACCTATTTGAAATTACAAATAAAATAAATACTTAGAAATTGTTACGATTACAAGTTACGCTAATTATAATAAAATATAATGTTTAGTCGGTGGAGAAATGCAAAATGAACATGGAAAATTTAATGAAATTTTTTAAGAAGTGCGATTATAAAGAACAATTATTTCGTGAATACGGGAATAAAATAAATTTGAATGCAGAAACATTATATAATTTTAATAACACAAATCTTTAAAGCAAGAGAGAAAATAAAAAGATAAATTGAATTATTTGCAAATAACTATTTTTTTTTTGTTTTTTGTGTACGTGCATATTAGATAGTCCACAAAAATATTTATACCATTCACCACCATAAAGGCAAAGGGTGTTATAAGTTCGTTCAGACGTATGTAACGCATAGAAATATCTGAGACCCGTCTTTAAGTATACCGATAGACTCAGAGTCACTTCCTGAGTCGATTTAATGATAACAGTCTGTCCGTCATATAAATTTGTTATCAATGTACAGGTCGCATCTTTTAACATCATTTTATAAAATTTGACACAGACATTTGTTTTGCAATTGAGACTGGGTCATTGGTAAAGCTCTTTTTTACCTGTTTTTTTAATAATCTCATATAGGATATTTTGAAGTTTTTACCAATTAAGATCTGAATCATTTGTTTTGATCTAAGCTTACTCAAGTACAATATATTTTTCTATGGTACGTTTGATGTTAATCAAAATGTTTAAATTTGTTATACCCCTATTACGGTTTACTAAACTCAGTTGAGTTGAAATTAAAACAACTTTAAAACAACTAAACTATCTTTAGGTAATAGGAACTGCAACTTTTTCCAGTTGTAATCGTATTGATGTTGCACATTTTTCCATAAATCATAATAGAGATATAACTCCTAATTTTGAACTGAGTACTTAAAATATAATTATTTTTATCAAAGTCGAATAATGAACGAAATGTGCATCTTTAATGGTTTTCGATCTAATGGAAATTGAAAAATATATATTGATATATTAGTCATTCTAGTTCGAACGTATGAGTTTTGATCATAAAGCTTTCCTTTGTAAGACAATTCATGGCTAAATTTTAGACTGAAGTGAGCATATATTACAGTATTTGGCAGTAACATGTTACAGCGAAAGCAACTGAACTGCCAAAAAGAAAGTTTAAATTACTTTTCGAACAACGCAACACTGAATTGAAACTTACCCTCTTATTCACAAACGAAAAATTATGTTATGACAAGCTTATACATAAATCAAATTTTTCATACAAAATTCATACAACAAGTCCTTGATAATTTTATTAATCTTTTATGAATTTGGGGGTTAAATGTGAGCTTTTAGTATAAAATTTTCGAACCGAACTTTATCAAAATACAAATTGATATAAAATTTATTTTTGACAAATCTATGTCAATATTTAAATTAGAAAGATGCAACAGAAGTAACTGCAATATAATGATGTGGCTACAAATGAACGTTTGGCAAAATATAAAATGAAAATATATACGAATATTTATATTTAAGACTTTTTGGAATAATGCAAGAGATTTTACTTAAAACATTCTTTGTGTTATCTTATCTATTTAACCGTGATATGCGCAATAAATGTTACACAAAATGTGTTCGGTTCTGTAAAAGTTCAAAATTATAAGTATATAGAAACAAATAATAGTATGTATTATAAAAAATAAATAAAAATAAAAATAATACAAATGATAAATAAGTGAGAGGATATAATATAAAATAGGGAGAATAAAAATTTAAAATAATAACGCACCAACAACAACCTAAAATGAAATATAAACAATTTTCTAATAATTAATATCTAACGAAAAGAAGTGCAGAACTTCTAACAAATACCCTATAAAATCATACATGAACGTAGAAATAAAAAATAAAAGTAAAAAAATATATTCGTTAATCTACTGTACAAACTTACTTTATTGTCGCAAAGTGTTAGAAAGATGCGCAACTGTTTAACCAAAATCACAAACGTATTTCGTAAAAAACCAATACAACAAAATGAACATGAGCAGAATCGTCTAAAAGGAGATGATTTTGGGCCACCACCCGATAATGAAAATTGTGAGGGCGATGAGAGTGACAAAAGAAAATCAAGAACCACAGAACAAACGGCAGCAAAAATACCATGTGTTATAGTAAATGAATATTCGGAAACGAACGATTTCGATAAGCAGCCGGGTAATAAAAACTACAATAATTACTACAATGATGAAGATAATAAAAACGATAACGAAAAAGGCGATAAACGAAAAAACGTAATTGAACATCAAAAGATAAGCGTTATTGTATCAGATAAACAGAAGGCTGTGAAAGCGACAAGCCAAACGACGCCAAGTCTAGGAGGCAATGCTAGCACTAACAACACCAACAACAACGATAAGCCATACATTTCTACTTCAAAAAATAACAAAAATATTTACAATGATACTCCAACTAAGACTTTTGTAGATAAAACCTCCCAGAACGCGTTGCAGCATAAGAACTACCAAGAAGAACAGGTTGCAAGTACAAACAGTAAATCGGAAACCGAGAGACTTCTACCACAAACTGAAACTGTAATAAACAAAACAATATCAA
The DNA here is from genome assembly GCA_933228675.1 of Stomorhina lunata. Classification (NCBI taxonomy): domain Eukaryota; kingdom Metazoa; phylum Arthropoda; class Insecta; order Diptera; family Rhiniidae; genus Stomorhina; species Stomorhina lunata. Next base: position 70,724,545 of record OW121744.1, read on the forward strand.
TAGCAGCTGAAGATAATCGCCACAAGATTTCACAAATAACTTCGACTGCTAAAGCAAAAGGGAATAATTTTTCCAGTGAAAGTAATGAGCAAAACACTCATACCTCTTACATACACGAATACAAATCATTTGTCAAAGACAATAGAAGAAGTCTTATAAATAGTCCATTGCCTCTCACCTTATCTCTGCCCAGAGACATTGATTTGTTCTCAGGCGAAGAATTAGTCAAGCAACCGTCGACAGCTTCGGCAAACGATATCAAGCAACGAAATTCAATCGAAAGGTCAAAGGATTTGTCCCTATCACCTTCTTCTCCCAATAGCTATGAAATTCACAACACATCAGTTCTGCAAAACATCGAAATTGCTGATGATAAGACTCCTGAGGAAATTGAATATGATGCCAAAGTGGCTGCCGAAAGGGAAGATGTTATGACACCCTTACCAAATGGTGCCCAAACAAAAAATCAAACCTCATTTGCTATTGGTCGCAACGTACAATCCGAACTAGTAGAAGTTATAAAAAATCTTGATGCCAAAACATTGCAAATAAACAATCTAACACTCGATGACAAATTCGAGTTCTTGCGGCGCTATGAAGGTAAACATCAACATCGCAGACACAGTCGTGGAAATAGTCATGTCCGTTTGACGAAAACAGAATCAAAGCTTAATCTAATGTCTCAACATCATCGGGATGACAGCTCTTCAGATTCAGATATCAGTGGTGTTGTTCTACGTAGAAAATGCCAAAGTTCAATAAAAATAAGTCATTCTAAATCTAGCTTATATGAGCGACGTCTCCCAAAAACCCCAAAGCTGAAATTAGTTATGGACAACAAAAAATCAAATTCAAATACATTTGGTAAAAAATCTTATACTGAACTTGAGGTACGTACGACCAGCTGAAAATTTTATCAAAAATTCTAAAATAAACATTGCTAAAATACCAATAAAGCTAGAATATTTAATAAACTTTACCGCTAAGCTACAACACGGTTAAATAATCAAAAAATTACAAAACTTTCTTAATATCTATACTTAATTTTCTTATCTTAAGAGTAATTGCTTCTTTTGGAATTATTTCGTTAGTTTTAGAAAAATTAAACCTATAATAAAATATATTGATCATCCTGTTCCAACCCTTTTCATCTCTTTCTGGTAGTGTTATAAACTCTTCGTAATCAATTGAATGGTAAACAGAAGAACCCATTACAGAGAACATACGTTCTTTTGCTGAATAATAAATCAATTTAAAAAATACACTTGGTCCCATCGACTTTTGAATTTTAAGATTCCCAACTCTATTACTTCCGATATTATGCTCTTTAAAAATGTACATTAGAGTGCTAATAGCCTAAGAAATAAGTTTCACGCCAACCCACACTGTGACTTTTTCAACTTTTAGCTGGCCAAAATTAATAATTCTGGTGTTAAAAGAGGTATTGGAAGAGGTATGGAAATTTGATACATATATTGCCGACACATAAGAGGTGCTATGTGCAAAAAAGGGGCGAGATCCGCCCACTTTTGCTTGTGTGAGAAATATAACTAAAAAACGGCTTGTTCTATTTAATTACTAAAAAAAAATATTTTTTAATTCACTCAGCAGTTATAGAGATATTACACAAAATTAAATTTTTTTTTTAAATTTGTTGTTTTTTAAATATAAATAAAATCAAGAACTACAGGTTTTACTAAAAATTAAGTAACAAAAGGATGGAATATAATGATTTTTTTTATAAACGAAAATATTTTGAATGAAACATTTTTTCGGTGTAAATTCTATGATATCTCTAAAGTGACAAAGCGGATAAAGAAAAATTTGAAGACGACTTGAAGACAAAACTGTTTTCGAATTTCGGCTTTTATTAATATCTCAATATAACCAGCCGTTTTGAAGTTATATTAACATTATTTGCAAAAACATGTATTTTGGAAAAAAAATATATCTCGAAAATTAGAGCCAAACTAATTTCACTTTCGGATTTAGCAGATCAAAGTCACAGGTCACAAAATTTTGTTGACCTGTGTTATCTATCTATATATTTTTATCTACCTCAAAAACCGAAAATAGCAAGTTATAGCAGCTAATATTTGTTTGTTTTGAATTGAAGTACCTCAATTGTTGTTCTCAGTAAGAAACTTAGCTGCACCTTGCCGGACAATTTTTATGCACGCTTTTAAATTGTTTGCGTATTATTTTTATTCTTCACTTTTTATAGATTTTTTTTAACTTTTTTACCAATTATATATCGTATTGTATTAAAACTAAACAATATTATTAAAAACACATGTAGTATCAAGAATTTATAATTAGATGATATATTATTTCCACACAAAAACTTTTACAACAGCAACAATTTCACTAAAATTGCAAATCTGCAAAACATATTATTTCGAATTTTCTTATACTAAACTTTGCGAACCGTTTTATTCATTGTTATTGTTTTTGTCAACATATTTTTAGAGTATAGCGCGCCGTGGTATAGCAGGTTAGTCATCCGCCTAGCATACCAGAGGTCCCAAGTTCAATCCCCGGCCAACCCACTTGAAAAAAAAATCAAAAAGCGGCGTTTCACCTCATAACTTAGTAGCCACTGGTTATTGAGTATTAGACTATGTAAAACTTCTCTAACTAATGCATTTGCCGTTCGGAGCCGGTGCGTTAAAACGTGGGTAGGTCCCTTGTTCCAATTGAAATGTTGTGGGGGAATTATATATATATACTCTTGACTACCACGTACTGAAAAATCATCAAGATCTGCGAACTTTACTTTTTCTAATTTTGGCCACCTAAAAGTTCAAAAAGTCACAGTATGCAATCCCTAGATTTATTCGAAATTTGCAAATTACCTGATTTTTTACTTTGATTGTCAATAACTTCATTAACTAAGATAAATAAATTTCATATTTTGACAAAACTCAGCCATTTAATTGTAAATCATGTTTTACTTTGGAATTTCTTTATTATATAATATTATTATAAAGTGTTAATGAAGTTATTGAAAATCAAAGTGAAAAATCAGGTATTTTGGGCAGGTCAGGGGCACGCTTTCTCCTTATGAGATTGATCTCGAATTTATAAGGGACTAATCAATTCTCCATTTTTGTAAAATCTGAAGATCAATCTATAAAATAAAAAAGCAACAGTTCAGTAATACAGAAAAGAAGTTTTTTTTTTAGTATCAGCTTTCATCAGCCACCCTGTAAAATGCTTAGTTAAGAACGGTGAAAAAATCAATTTAAGCATGTACGACAGAAAGTTGAATGCGATAGCTTTCAAATGTAAGCCCACATCGTTCTTATTTTGAAAACAAACTGTTTTTATGTTGATACCTTAGAAATATAAGTTGTCGGTGCAGTGTAAATATACCATTCGAAAATATACATTATCAAAAACTACGTATGTGTTTTTAATTGACACCGAATGGTTACATTTAAAACACAAATGTGTTCAATATTTCTCTATGTGCAGTGTCGTTAAAAACCTTATAAAAAAGTAAGTTTTACAAAAATGCTGACTTAAAATCCATACAAGTAATATTAATCAAATAAAAGGTATAAAATTACATTTTTTTCTAAAACCATGAAAAACTGAATTTTTAATTCTCTTGTGCCCTTCTGCATTTTAATTGACTATATGTTTTAAGTCATTTTGTATATTTTTAATAACCAAATAAATCAAATTTTTTTTAATTGTTTTCCTTTTTAGCGAAATGTCTTAGAAGTAAAATACCCGACTGTATTACCACCGAATCCTAATCTCAAGGTATGTGTCCATACGTATCACAGCTCTATTTATGATTTGATTTAATCCATAAATAAGCCAAGTTTAAATTTTATAATTCTTATGCTCTTTACAAAACAAACAAAAATGTGCAAAAAAGGCCCTTTTGATCTTTCACAAAGCTGACAATATTTGCGAGGTGATGCAACAGACATGCAGTCGTCAACACCTGGAAGTTACATTAGTAAAATCAAAAGAAAGTGCCATGGAAAGTCTGAGCAGTGCTACGGAATGTTTTCACATCATCATAGTCGATGCCCGTTCAGCAAAGCATTTAGATGCTGAACATATCGCCAGGTGAATTATATTTATTAAATAGAGTTATTCAAATTAGTGGTTGGTGTACAAAAAAGGTACACTTTTATTATTTCACACATTTCATTCCAATTATTTTAATGCGAAATATTTACTATTGTGATCGCATATTGAAATATCTTGAAAAATAAGCATGAAAAAATATTTATCAATTCAATAAAAACTTTAGTTTTTGGGGACCTTTTTACGTCATTGAAGAAAATATCGTTACTTTAATATAGAAAGGCCCTAAGTCGTTTTTCATTCAAATGGCTTCTAAAAACTTTTTCTAATATAATTTTGTAAAAATTATACATTTTTAAAAAACATTGTTATAGCATAAAGTTCTTTAGAGAATTTAGTAAAAAAAACTTCGTTTAGAAAATTTTTATATATTCAAAACTTAAGATTTTCAGGTATGTGATGGAAAACGATCGTTTTCAAATCGATCGATTTCAGATATATTTTTGAGATATATTTTTGAGATTTTCGGTTATTTCCCCAAGAAACTCAAACCAAATGAAAGATAAAATATCAATCAAAAGGATTAAAGCCAAAATTTTCATTATTTTTGGTGGAAATAACCGAAAATTAGCTAAAAAATATGTCTGAAATCGATCGATTTCAAAACGAAAATGTCCATCACATACCTGTTTGTTTAGTTTTTTTTCCTCTCCTGTAATGGAAGAAAAATATTAGTTAGGGCTTTTCTATATTAAAGTAGCGATATATTTTTTACTGGACCAAATTAAGCAAACACAGATAATTACACAAAAATGTCTAAAAACGTAAAATTTGAGCATTTTATAAAAATAGGGTTTCCGGTATGTATAAATTATCAATCAATTTGTAATTTCATCAAAAACGTCTCCCATTTGTTTGTTTTATGATCCTGGCAAGCAAATATATTCTTTATAATATTTGTTGAACAAAATTAAAAAAAAAAAAAATAAAAAAAAATATTTTTTAAATCGACCTGAGAAAAAAGTATAATTTTCTAATATGAAAAAACCTGAGTAAATTCAGTTATATTTTAACGAAACTCAATTATTTTGTACTTACAGGTCATAGAATTGTAAATCATGTCCCACTTTGAAATTAACATATCCTTGAGTATTTTTTTTTTAATCTTGATGACGTAAAATTAAGCTACTTTAGTTTTCTTTTAAATTCCAGTTTAATTCTAAGTTGTTAAAATTTGAGCAAACCCAAAAATACTCCCAATTTTTCCCATACAAAAAAGTTTAACACTTTGAGGGCGAATGCGGTACGTGTTCCACTTATGCAAATTTGAAAAAAATTTGCACAGCATATTTGTATGTTACATAGAACATTTCTAGGGAGAGTTATTGGTTAATTTCACATTGTCGTAATATAAGGTGCACCCTAATATACACATATTTCCATTAAAATAACATTAACTGATGCGAATTTCATGGATTTTTTTACCAATCAAAATTTTGTAATAAAGTTGCTGTTTTCTTTTGACATAAGAAATTCCGTTGACTTTCAAGGTTTTTGAGATTGTTATTCCGTTTGTAATTTCCTTAATATTGACTTGAAAATCAAAAACGATACATACAGGCATGTCACGAATTCCGTTCGGAATTGAAACCATTCCGTAGTTGAATTCCGATCGAAATGGTTTTAGGTTCTATAGATTCCGAAAAATTTTAAATGTCCAAAATCAGTACAAAATAAGATTTTTTAATTGAAATTTTCAACTCTATCTTTGTTTTAACAAAAAACACTGATTAATTGAGGAAATTGTTCAAATATTGAATAAACAACTAAAAACAAATGAATTCAATTCCACTTTGAAAATAGAAAGTGGTTTCATTCCGAAAAATTTTTTCGTTTTACTTTTTCAATAGAAGCAAAGTGCGGAATTCATTCCACTTCCGAACGGAATTGAGTTCTGTGACATGGCTGATATTCTGAATCCTTATGAAATTCTAAGACGATTGAGCAATGTCCGTCTGTCTGTTGAAATCACGATAACGCCTAACACATTTAGTCATAGCTCCCATACAAAAAACTTACGGAAACAGCTAAAATTTCACCTAAAATACACTTAAATGCCAATAAATCTAAAACTATAACAGATATAACCACTAAATTTAGCACGAGGAGGTCTTATGTCAATGCCAACGGTCACCATTTGACAATAGCTCCCATATAAAAAACGCACGGAAACACAAAAATACTAAAAGAAAAGGGGGTTTATGTCCATCAGATAAAAGCGCGATAGCGCCTTAACGAAAAGGGCTACAGCAACAATTTTACAAAAGGAACTTTTATGTGAATGCCAGCCAGTGTGAAAAATTTTGTTACAATCGGTTATTATTTGACCATAGCTCCCATATAAAAAACTTACGGAAACACAAAAAATAAATAAAAAATAAAAATAAAGAAAATACGATTTATGTCCGTCTTTCCGTCAGAGAAAAGCGCGATAGTTCCTTAACTACAAGAGCTAGAGAGACAAAATTTAGCAAAAGTATTTCCGACATGTCATAGAAATTGTGTGCTGTGAAAATGGGTAAAATCGGTTCACATTTAGTTAGAGCTCCCATATAACCCTGCATAGGGAATCACATTTATACTGATAAATTGAATAAAATTGTAAAATCTATGACTACTAAATTTATAACAGAGAAGTTTTATGCAACTTTCAGTCAGAATGTCAAATTATATAGGAATCGGTCCATTTTTGACCATAGCTTTCATATAAAAACCGCTCCCGGTAACTACTGGCCACTAAATTTTGTACAAATAAACTTTATATTAATACCAGTCAGTATATTAAATTTTGTAACAATCGGTCAACATTTGGCTATAGTTCTTATATATATAATATCCCCTTTTTATATCTACAATCAAAAATATTTAGAGGTACATTCAGTATATTAAGATTGTTTCTACGAAATTAGATAGCTATCAACCAATGTTAGGTCAAGACTTTATACACGTTAGATGCATTAGGAACTCCTAACAAAATATATGAACCCGCCGTGTAACTATCAACATGTTTATGGCACAACGAAGCAGCTTATTAATGTAAAACTATATTCGGTTATGGAATAGCATTTTGTCCAAGGTAAATACTTGGGAAACCACTTAGATACTTTTAAATGTTGAACTATAGTGACTATACTACTGCAACCGAATTTAGTCCAAATATATTACCAACAATACCACATTTGGTCAACATTTTGAATTAGCTTCACTCTCGTACAACTTGATGGTGGGTATACAAGATTAGGCACAGCCGAATATAACACTCTTATTTGTTTATAAAAAGGTTTTTAAAATACTAAGAAAAATTTCTGGCCATTTAATTAGGAACGCGTGGAGTTATTTTTTTGCAAATTTTGTCAAAAAGTTAACATTTCATGATTTGTTATCAAAAATAAATTTAATATTGAGGTAACTAGACTTCCGTTTTATACTAATATTATCAATACATGGGTAGAGCGCAACATTGTACATTGGAGGAAAGAAGACTTATTTGAAAAATTCTAGAACAAAAAATATAAATTTGTAGCTGATGCACTTGGGCGGCTTAAAAATTTCATTTTTAATGCTCTCAAGCCTCAAAAAGTCATAAAAAAGCGCGGTGCAGTGAGGAAATCTAATGCTTTTTACAAGTTACACGCGATGCTAACTAAGCATATCTTCTAAACTGTAAGTCTAATTACATCAGTATGTATGAAAGAAATGTTAAGGAGGACCAAGCTTTCTAAATTTTCGATTTATGGTTACTCTGTGTTTACACAAGGTAGACCGCCTCAATAGCAAAAATGCTTTTTAACCGTGTAGCTCTTTCAATTATTATCAAATATTGCTGATTTTTTACATTTTATAATTAGAAGAAGTTTTTTATTTAAGTTATTGTTTTATTACATATTCGTAGAGAATGGGGTTCTATGATGATTTTAAACCAAAATTTAAGTCAGTTCGATATTCCCTCGACGCACAGCATTGACAGAACTATGTCTAATTTTTAAGAAAATTTTTGTGTTTTTTCGCAATTTTCTAAAATGCATTTATATAGTCCCATATATCGAGCCTTTAGATTAAAATGATCGACAGCAAAAATATTGATCGTAAGCGACAAAAAATCGTTATTTAATAAAGTGGAGCAAAGTTTTGGTGCATAACATTTTTGTTCATTATTAGTTTGCTACTTTCGACAAACTAATTAAAGTTTTTACAGATTGTTTAGAAGTTATGGTGCAAAGTATTGTATGTGAAGTTTTTTAGTTTTACTTCAATAACTTTAAAACTACTGGGCGGATTGTGAAGCAATATACAGAAATCGGCCAATGGGTAGATGGAGTTTTAGACCAATTTTTAAAAACATGTGTATTTTTAGCATGGTGGCCTCTACAGTGGGCCAAAGTTAAGCACCATTGTATGTAAAACCTATTGGTCCGCATACCTTTCGCAAATATAAACGATTTACGATTATTTAAATCTAAGGGCTCGATATGTATAATAACAGCAACTCAATATTGACTCAAAATAACATATTCGAGATTTAGAAAAATTTATCTTGCAAAAAGAAGTACCTAACTTTATTTTCATATTAGTAATATAACGGTTGTTTTTTAGCAAAAAAATAATCGATTCAAAAAATACATTTTTTGTTGTAAAATCTTTAGTTAATTGTTTATTTTAATACACAAAATGTAGCTCAGACTCCATTATCTTTAAAATTATTAAAAAATATTTTTCGATTTTTTAGAAAAAAGTTTTTCTTGATACTTTACCCATCGTTAGTAATAAATACAATTATAGAAATTTAAAAATGTTTGTGATAAATAGGTTCGTGCTTTTCGAGATCTTATTTAACATAACTTTTATTTTAAAAAATGGAATGTTACATTTTCACATAACTGAATTTATCAGAACAGCGTTAGCGATATGCTAACGCTCTTTGAGAAGCTATAAAATTTTAAGAACAGATTTTGTAAATATTATATCTTATGTTATAATTAATTTTTTTATAAGTTTCATTGCATTGTTCAGTCGTTTTATTGTTACATATGTACTTAAATTCCACATTTTATTTTAATTTCAGATCTATCCGACATATGAGTGGCCATCATTTTACGACAATAATAGCTGTGGTTAAAAAGAGGTATTTTAAAATTGTTTTAAACATATTTTTCTGAGTGAAATTGAAAATCAAGAGGAATATTAGACTTATGAATAACTAAATAACTGTGACAGATCGTAGAGAAAGTCACCTAAGGGACCTAAGGGTAAAAAATAATATTTAAATCTTTAAAATGAACAAAACCGTTTTTATCCTTAGGCCCCTTTCTTTATGCTCGCAAAATACCCTTAGGTTCCTTTCTGTATGCGATGTCACATACACAAAAATGTTCGATTTATAAAAACAAACTAGTAATTGCAAATCTCGAATCAAGGTCTAAAAAAGATCGCATCTGCTATTGCCACATATAATTATATTCAAATTGTTAAATGTATTTTAATTTATGTGTATCAAAAAATCTTAAATGTTAAATTTTAAAGTATGAGATTAAAAGTTAATTTTTAAGCTTCTTTTTATGTTCTAATGTTTTTAAGAACAAAAAACTCCTGGCAAATTTACAATAACACGGGAAGTCTTCATCTATTACGACATTAACAAATTAGTTAGAAAAATTATTTAGTTCTCATTTTTTTTTCAATAGTTTCTCTTTTTATTCTTCTTCTTCTGTTATCCTTGACTCCCAGTGGAGCCCTCTTGTTTCTCTTGTTATAGTACTTATTTATTAGTTATTATCAGGAAAACCGTAAATATGCAATTGCATATAGGCCTAGATAAAATATTTATCCATTTTAGCAAAAACTAAGCCTAATAGACTCGTTAGTGGATATTTTTGCCTTAATATCATTTTTTGTATGTTTTGGCAATAACAGCATATTTTCCTTTTTAGAGCATATTTGTTTTAACATATTTTCGCTTTTCAAATATTAAATGAATTAGGAATTTAAGACCTAGAAGAGACGTTTAGGAGATGAATTCCCAATAAATTTAACATGTAAAATATCACCTTTCTTGTTTTTTAGAGCATATTTCTTAGGTTTCAACAGCATATTTTTCAGTTTTTGGAGCATATTTCATGCGCATAAAACATTTTTTTAAATCATATTTCTGTTTTCCCTGGTTATTATTCATTTTTATATTTTTAAATAAAATTTTGTTTTTTTTCAGTATTTCGGAAAGAGACGATGTACTGAATGCATTATTAGACGCTGGCGTTAATAGAGTAAGTATTTAACCACATACACATGTATTTTTCACATGACTTCGCCTATCCTTCAAGTCTCGGCAATATAAAAGATATATATAAACAATTTTAGGAAGATTGGATAACGTTTAGAGGTTGCGCATTTGAGGTTACGCAACAACAAAAATTACTATAGAAAAATATAATTGCCAAGAAGACATTTTAATACTTTTAAATTCCCTAAATCGTAAACAAAATTTTCCAAACTTAATATTCAATTATGACCAAAAACTAACATTTTCGCGAAAATCGACTATTTTAAATCGCAGGTACGGCAAAACGGTTTGAAATTTTATTTTTGTAAAGCAAATTTTTTGTTTCATATCCTTTTTTATCTTTTTCAGTTAAAAAAACGTAAGTTCTCAAAATGCGCAACCCTTAAATGTCATCCAATTTTTCTGAATTTGCTATAGATAACTTTTATATTACCGAGACTAGGGGCTTAGTCCAAGTCATATAAAAAACACATCATTGGTAAAATGAAACAGCCTAATGTATATATAAGTGTATATTATATTACACTTAAATATATACATTAGGGTTTATAATAAATATCATAATTTATAATATCAATTATTTGCTCATTCCAGTGCATGGCTGAAAGCACAAATTTATCGATGTGCACAATGGAGTTAAAGCAAACTCTTCACTCTATAGTGCGACCTCATAATGTCATATCAACACAACAGGTTAGAGTACCAACTAATTTTAACTTTTTTGTTTTTAGTATATATATTTACCAAAAACAAAAAAGTTTTCAACAAAAATTATTTAATAGAATCGTATATCGTGAGCCTATATTCAATGTCGCCTATGAACCAATTTTTTTTAAAACACTTTTTGTTCGAAAACTGCTTTTTTACAAAAGAATATATTTATAATGAAAATCTGAGGGAAGAAACATATTAAGGCAGTCATTGGCTTAAATATATTGCGGAGGAAATATTGACTTCTATTAAAGTATTTAAGATATTAAACACTTTTTTGCCTCTCCTTAAAAATATTTTATATGGTTCATAGTCAGTATTGAATATAGGCTCACGATATTTTATTTTAATAATTTAATAAAATGTTTAATGAAAATCTAATAAGGAGAAAAATTCTAATTACAAAATAAGACAACATCGATTTGTTGCCCCATATTAATCATATAATATTTGCATTAGCCGAGAAGATCTATCGATTAGCAAATCACTTAAGTGTTCTAAAATAAGCATTTTAATTTTTCTTAATATATTTTTACAGTCTTATACATTTTTTAAATTCTACAAATAAAATTGTGCTTCATTTTGAAAAGATTGTAAAAAAAAATTGTGCGGGTAATATGGTATACAAGATCAACAACTCCTGAACTTCTACTTACTAAAGATATTTATAATTCTGAGAAAAGCATACTATTACTCATATTTTCGTTATTCTTATATTGTCAGTTTAAGAGAAAAGTTATTATACCACATTACTCGCACTAGATATAAATCTAAAAAACCTTTATTTACCACATTATTTTTTTACAGGCTCTTTATACAGCGTTGCATAGACTGAAAGAAGTTCTTATTATAACCGATGATCTCTTGAGGATTCAGTATGCTAATAAATCTGCTGAAAGGTTGCTCAATATGCGTTTGGTAAGCATTATTTCAGTTAACACTTCGCACAGTGAAGATTTTTGAATTTAGGGTAGGAGGGGGACCATTTGCCATAGGGGCGCATTTGCCACCACTAGTTTTCTTGAAAACTAACTTATCTTTTTTGATGCTGTAATCGATTTTATATTCGTTTATCACTGATATTCTATATCTCAAATACTGCTGTAGCTTTCATATTTAAAACATCAAGCGTGATTTATTGTTTCAGCAGATCCTGAAAAAATATCTTGCTACAAGTACTTTTGTAATATTTTCCTTAGTTTTTTGTTATCCTAAGAAATTATTCATTAGTTTAATAAACAATATAGTATTGAGAACAAATATTTTTAGTTTTTATCAATAAATCTATTTCTTATAAGAAAAATAGTTCCTTACATCTAAGGACTCTACCTGGGGCACATTTGCCATACCTATATAACAAAGCAACTCGTCGACATTTTTTTGAGTCCGACATTTGTAATATCCCTAAAAAGGATATCGTATTTTGGTTGCAAGGCCTAATCCATCTTCCATTACAACATTTTTTTTTATTTTGATATGTGACAGTATAATGTTAACAGAGGCCCAATAGTTTAAATTTTGATCTCTAAAATTTTTACTGTTTTTTTTTTTTATTTATCCACGTGAAATGAACTTGAATTAATTTTTTGGTTTGTTTGTTTTGTATATTAAAGCTTTATAGATGTAAAAATTTACTTTATTACAACAATTTTTTTACTTCTTTTTTGTAGCCAACTTATTGGCAAATGTGCCCCATTGATGGGGCACATTTGCCCCAAACTAAAGCCGTAGGCAATCTGAACCAACACAGTTTAAAGCTAACATATATAGGTACCTATGAAGAACAAAAAAGTTGTGATAACTCTCACTGTAAGAAACCTGGAGCACTTTAAAAAAAAGTAGCAAATGCTCCCCCTTCTACCCTACATTTGTCAGATTTTTATATATTTGAGTTTGATTTTTATAATTGAATGGTTTATTTTTAAAACATGATAAACATCAAAAAAATGTTTATGTTTTATGGTCGATTAATGCTGTATGAAAGTAAATACATCATTTAGTGAAAACAAATTTAAAAAATTTTCCTCAGTGATGGTAAGACAATGCTATATCTCGAAAATTAGGCACAACTAAAAAACGGTTAGCCAAACCGGATTCAGTGTACTTGAAATAACTTTACCCACTTGTCGTTTTTTTTAAACTTGCACAGTAATATCAATCAGAAAATGAAATTTGAATTTTTTTTTGTTACGCCCTTTTGCATTTTAAGTGACCAGTTGCTAGCTAAGTTATGAGGTGAAGCGCTTGTTTTTTTTTTTAATTTGTTTTGGCTGGGGATCGAACTTGGGACCTCTGGTATGCTAGGAGAATGACTAACGTGGTTCATTATATATATATATATATATATATATATATATATATATATATATATGTATATATATATATATATATATATATATGTCTACCCAATTTTAAAAAAGAAAATCTGTTAACATTTTCCATAGTATGGATAATTTTATTCCATATAAACAAATCAAAAAATTACTGTTTTGCGAAATTTGCCGAATTCGACCACAAGGTACGCGGAATTCGTTTAACATATCGGCCTAATTTTTTGAGTTTTATTGTATTATTTATCTATTTTAACACACCGATGAGAAAAATTTAAATTTGTAATATTTGTTTATCAATTCTTTCAAAAAATTAAAAAATGAGTTTTGAAGCCCTCCTGAGAAAAATTACCAATTTTCGAATATAAAAAAATAAGTAAATATTCTTATATTTTAACAAAATTTAACTATGAAGTACCCACTTACAAGTCTTGAAATAATAAATTATGTCTTACTTTTCCTGTTTTTGTCTCACGTATTTTTTTTGGCGGTTTATCCTTAGGCGTGTTGTCAAGGACACGAATTTTAGGGGAGAAATCGCAATAACTCCATAACTGTTTTATAGATTTCATCTAAAATCTAAATCTAAAAGTGCATTAGTTCACTTTTAGATTCCATTGTCTTTTCTTTTACAAATAAATCCTAAATGGATGAAATGTAGCAAAAACTACAAATTCTCTAATTTTTCTTCATACAAATGGCTCAGAAACTTTGGGCCCGTTGCTCGGGCTCGTATCCTAAAAATAAATCAATTATATTTCATTATTTTTTTAAAGTATATTGTAATACAAAATTATTTATGTATACCAAAAAATTCCAAATGTTAATAACTTTCACATAAAAAAATATAAGATATTTTTATTTAATATCAAGTTTGCTAGGAAGTTTTCTTTGATTTACTCAAAACTACGGAAATGTTGTTCAACACGTTTTAAAAATAAAGCATTCAATTGGTGTCAACAAATTAAAATTTAAATGAAGTTTATTTAATTATTGTTAATAACTAAATACCTAAATCATAAGCAAATTTTAAAATTATCAAAGGCTTATTGCAGTATTTTTGTATGGACAATTTTAAATATAAGTTTTCATAACATTATTTTCCATTTATGAATAAGGCGATAAGTTTACAAAATTAAATATTATATATTTTATATATTCAGATTTAAAAACTATATATAACATAATATGCATATTTGATAATCGATAGGATGAAATAATAAACAAGCCGCTGGCCGAAATATTTGTCTCTGATGTTTCATCAATTAACCACAACACCGGGAAAGGAATACGAGAATTTGATGGTATCCTGACGGTGAAAAGAAAAAATCAAGATGGGATACCAATGCATGTGCGGGTAGTACCTGTTGCGTGTATTGGCAGGTAAGTACATAATCCAATATATTATCGGATAAAATGTTTTATTTATTTCGCTTGATAGGTCTCCAACACATTTTGTTTTTAATTTTGATGTACCTGGTGGACAAACTGATTTCATAGCAACCCTGCCACAACCAAAGGAAGCTCCACGTGGTTCTCTTCATTCTATACGTCGGGGAAGTTTTGACGTTCGATCAATTGCATCTGATGGACTTAGACGTACAAGTTTAGCTAAGCTAACATCACTACCTTTAGAGGCCCCTATAACAAAGGTAATATACAATAGATTATTTAGTAACATGCAATGCTACTAAAATACGCCACACATTATTTTAAGGACGTGTTAAGTATTTTGGATCTGGGAATTTTTTAGTAAATTTGAAAACTTGTTTATGACCTCTTAACTTTCGCGCCATTAAGTTTTAACCTAATTTGAATATTTTGCACTTTTATTAAGAGATTGACCAAACACAAAGCGATTTGCTCGAACTGATTGCCATTTGACAACGACCATTTTTGCTTGATGTTGTCATAAGTGATTTATTTTGAATCCCATGATATCACCCGCTTCAAAAATTTTTTGATTTTATTGATGTTTACAGAAACAAAATCTGAAAATTGAAATGTGTCAACACGTGTGGCACATGAAGTTTTTATACCCTTCAAAATCATAGGTGGAAAGGGTATTATAAGTTTGTGCTGATGTATGGAACGCATAGAAATATTGGTCTTAGCAAACCTTTAAAATCACTTTCTGAGTCGATTAAGTGATGTCAGTCCGTCAATTTTAGATGTTCAGGTCGCAATTTTAAAGGTAATTTGATGAAATTTAGCACAGATAATTAATAGGGGGACCATGCCTAATGAAATTCGTCAAAATCTGTCTATTATTTATGGTACCTCCCACAGGTCCCACCTCCCGGAATTGATATTTTGGCCACAAATATAAATATTTTCCCATGAAATTTAAAACAAATACTGCTTTTGTAAACCAAAATCACTGTACCAAATTTCGTTGAAATCGGTCGACATTTGACCATTGCTCCCATACAAACTTTTCTATCAACAAGAGACAAAAATCTCTAATAATGACAATTTTAAGTTTGTTTTTCGCATACATAATTTTTGTAAAAACTGTTACCAATTTGCTAAATTTCGAGATAATCGGTCCAAATTTTACCCTATTTCTTATATAAGTCTAAATGACGGAAACAACTTAAATATATAAATCTCGAGAAAATGTATGATGACAAAATTTACTTATATATACGAAAAAGAACACCTTTTGACCTTAGTGGTAAAGGGTATGATATCGTCGGGCTTGACCGACCATAGCTCTTTCTTACTTGTTTTTTTATAAAATGGCCCAAAACGATTGTACAATGTATAGCATTGTAATGGAAACCATGCCAACCTGCTTCAAAGATTTTCATAATTTTTAACCCATGATTGTCTTTTACAGTATCACTACCTTAACCAATTTTTAAATTTCCTGCTTATTGGCTTACATTTTCGCCTTTTACAAGATTTTCTTTTTTCAAAGTGCTTAAACGGAAATTTATCAAATTACTGTTATTCTTACAACGATATCGGTAGTAAATCAATGAATCAAAATCTAAGCCATCTCTTGAGAAAATAATTGATAACTTTCTCTACATCTTATATAAATTAGATGAAAGAGACAATGTTTTCAGAAAAGATAATTTGGAAACAGCAAAATTAAAATCTTTTTTTGATAATTTAAATTGTTTTCGAAACTTGAAATATATAATAAATGTTTCATTTGGTGTTTCGATTTGATTCCTCTTACTAAAAGTCTGATAATGCCAAATTGTCGCTTTTAATTCACAGAGTTTGTTTAAATGCAAAAATCGTATTTATTGAAATAAATGAAGCATACATTTTCTTTAAAATTTTATTTACGTTTAATTATTTTAACTATTTTTTCCTTTTTAATTTACATATTTTTTTATTTAACAATTTTTATCTTAAATTTGTACAAATCATATATTTTGGTTCTGTAACATAACAAAAAAATCATTTCTTGTAAATTTCGGTTCTGTAGCTAATGAGTTATAGGAAACGTCACAAACTTTTTTCTCTTAACCTTGACTCCCAGTGGAGCATGTCTGAACCAAAAAAAAAAATCATCTTAATATTAAGATCATAACCTATATAAGCCAGCAATCCATAGAAAATTAGATTTAAAAATTGGCGTAATCCATATACATATTTAATTTGATTGTTTTCTGTTTGTTTTATGTATTTTTGATATACTTTGATTTACTAATTTTGATTTTATTTTTATTTATTTATTGCATTGCGTTCGTAAATTGTTAACAATATTGCCTCTTACTGATCTGCGTTCCACTTGTTTTGTTATTCGTTCAATTTGTCGTTTGTTCGAAAACTAAAATTAAAAAAAAAAACGCTCGTTAATTCCTAAAAACTCAACAAAACATTCAATAACAAAATTATCTGCACTGAAGATAATAAATTTACTCTCACAAGTACAGGAGAATTGTTCAGCGGATGAGGCACGGCTAATTGATAAGGTAATGGAATTTTTAAAACGAGAGGGATTATACAGCCCACAAATGAAAGAAATTCGACCTGATGATCCAATAGCTACCGATCTAATAGGTGCCCTTTTAACAGTGAGTACTTTGCTACACAAAATAAAACAATTTGTGTAAAAATGTTTCTAAGTCAATATATATCTTTTGTATTGTAGGGTCCGAATGTTTATTCCTCGCGACGAAGCTCAAATGACTCAATTGTCAAGTCTGGTCGTACCTGCAACAGTACAAACACTCCTGGAATAATGCCAGCAAAAATGAAGGTAAATAAGAAGCATAAATTAAAAATGTTTATTTTTCTTTTCAACTCTTTTTAAATAGGCCACGCCTCTCATTATGGAAATACTAGAAGAATCTCTAAACTGGGAATTTAACATGTTTAAACTAGAAGAAGTTACCGAGAAACATCCTCTTTTGTATTTGGGTATGGAAATATTCAGACGCTTCGATGTCTTTGCTACCCTTGGAGTTGATGAATCCGTTTGTAAGAACTGGTTAGCTCTTATGGAAAGCCATTATCATGCAGATAACTCATATCACAACAGCACACACGCGGCAGACGTTATGCAGGTGTGTATTAAATTAAACGTATTTAGGGGTTTAATGTAATTTGTGTAAGTTTACCAGATCTACACAGTTTAAGGAATATATTGGGTGATTTTTTAGCAACTTTCTTTTCGGCAACACTGTTTATGCCAACTCAGCTGTTTTCGTGTTACATGTTACTGTCAAACAAAGGTATTCAGTTTAGTCCATAGATTATAAATAGATAGGAAAGCATCAGCTGTTCCATATGACAACTCACACGTATAGGTTGTGTGTAACTACCGCCATATTGAAGAATGAAAAATCAAAACAAATATAAATATTTTATTTACCTTTAAATTACACAAAATCAATTGCTCAGTTGCAAAAATTTTCCAAAAACAAGATTCTTATCATTTTTTTAAACATTTTGGTCATATTTTATTAACTGAAATATAATTTGTTTGCTTTAAAACAAATAATTTTTTTTTCCATTTTTAACGTTTTTTTATTAAGAAATGAAAATAAACTGAGTTGCTTTTTTTAGTTTCAAAAATATAATACTTTTTTTTAGATCGTACAACTAAACGTACCTCGCAGTTTGGAAATTTAAATAGTGAAGTTTCTAGCATGTTACTATTAATTTTAGAAATTACAAATAATAATTTTCCTACTAATTTTTAGTACATTTTGAAAAATTATGCTATAAAAATAAAAAAAAATTTTAAAATTATCCTAAAAAATAGTAAAATTTTTGAAAAATGTCCTATAAAAGTACTCATTTTTTGAAAAATTTTCTATAAATATACTAAATTCTTGAAAATTTTTCTATAAAAATAGAAAATTTTCCTATAAATATAGTAAATTTTTGAAAAATTTTCTATATAAAAAGTAAATTTTTGAAAATTTTCCTTTAAAAATAGTATTGTTTTGTAATTTCCTATAAAAGTAGTAATTTAAAAAAAAATCCTATAAAAAAAGGAAATTTTAAAAAAATTTTCTATAAAAATAGTAAATCTTTGAAAAATTTCATTTAAAAATAGTAAATTTTTTAAAAATTTCCTATAAAAATAGTAAATTAAAAAAAAAACTATAAAAGTAGCAATTTCTTTTATAAAAATTTCCTATATAAAAAGTAAATTTTTGAAAATTTTCCTATAAAAATAAAAAATTGTTGAGAAATTTCCTATAAAAATAGTAAATTAAAAAACCCTATAAAAATAGTAATTTCTTTTAAAAATTTCCTATATAAAAAGTAAATTAAAAAATTTTTTGAGTAAAAAGTAAATTTTTTAAAATTTTCCTATAAAAATAATAAATTTTTGAAAAATTTCCTATAAAAATGGTAAATTTTTTTTAAAATTTCCTATAAAAATAGAAAATTTTTGAAAATTTTCCTATAAAAATAGTAAAAATCCTATAAAAATAGTAAATTTTTGGAAAATTTCCTATAAAAATAGTATTTTTTTAATTTTTTATATAAAAAATAGTTAACTTTTTTTAAAATAAATTTTCAAAAACTTTGGTTTTTAAGCTACTACTACTGTTTAAAACTATGTTTAAAACTATTGAAATATTAATTATATCTTCAAATTAATATACAAATATATCATTAAAAGTACATATTTATTCCAGAACTTTTAATACAACTGTGCTTAAAAACCAACTGTGTGGATTTCATTTTTCACTAACACTACTAAAAAAAATTTTCAAACACAATGATAGATTTAGGTTTTTTTGACAGCTAATTCAGGTTTATTTGACAGGTTTTCCCTTCTATGATTTTCTATGGTTTAGTCTATAATTTAAAAAAGAATAGACTTATAAACATTTAACGCTTGGAGATTATCGAATTTTATGATCAAAATTGATGCATATTTATCGATCAAGATCATTTCTGGTAACGAAAGCGAAGAAAAATTACTGTGAGCGATACAGTGCAATAGCTTTTTTTGCTTAAAATGGAACAGCTGGGTATGGCTGATATGTTGTCCGAATTGCGAGGCGAGTTTGTGAACAGTTTATTTCTCGTTTTAGACCGCGTTTTAACACGTATGCCTGCGTTAAGGCTTATGTCTATTAGAACAAGCCTACAAAAGTTGAAGCAGTGGATGCCAATATTGAAGAATTTATTCGTGATATACTGGTAAACATGTTAGAGAGTCGTCTTTAAACATTTAATTATACATATAGATCTATCGGTACAAAGATTTCATAAACTTGTCTAAAATGTATGTGTAGATTTTATAGAAATAAAAAAGCTCTTAAAAAATCACCCTATACAAGTTTTTTATAACATTTTATGATAATCTTTATATTTTATTTTCATGCAACTTCTAAATTTCTTATGTCCTTCAGGCTACTGGTGTATTTATATCACAACTGGCTGCAAAAGACCTAGTTATGGATCGCTTAGAAGAAGCTTCAGCACTTATTGCTGCCGTTGCCCATGATGTTGATCATCCTGGACGTTCATCAGCTTTTCTCTGCAATTCAAATAGCCCCCTGGCCATAATGTATAACGACTTAACCGTTCTCGAATCACATCATGCATCAACTACTTTTAGATTGGCTCTAGGTAATTTCCTTTTGTGTTTATAATCACGGGTGTCATAAAGTCTAAGTCGGTTTTAAAGTTTTGCGTTTTAAAATAAAACCAATATTAAAATAAGAATGTTTACACCCAGTAAAAAATAGGATCATCCAAAGAGTAATCTTGGAGCGCTCCTTTGCGAGTAACGGATTACTCCTTAAAACTCCGGAACTCATTGGTTTTTTAACACAGCATGTCCGCAGAAACGAGTACTCCTTTTATGCTCCTAATGGAGTACTCCCTTTAATCTTAAAATGACGACAGAGGGAGTAATCGTTTTTGTCTAATAAAGGAGCATAAAGGGAGTAAACATTCATATAAAATACAAATTTGATTATTTTTTACAAAAACAAAAAAATATTGATTTATTTATTTTTTTTTTAATTTTTTCAAAAATTTTATTTTTTTTGATTCCGCGAGTTTTTGACGAGTAGGTCTGTATGTAAACAGTTGCCTTACATTTACGAAATGCCAGCTTGAAAGATTTTTTATATTCGGGTATATTGGAAACGTGTCTTTAAGTGCTTCTGCAAGAAAAGACAACGCGTAATATATTATTTAAAACATGAAATTTAAAATTCACCAATTACCGAAAAAAAGTAAAAAAAATATATTTGTTTATTTTTTGATCCATTCCATTTTAATTTGAGCAAAATATTTTATGTTATGTCAAAGAAAAAAAGAACTGATGCATCCCTTGTTGATCCATTTGGAGTATTAAGCGAGTCATAAACAACAAAACAAAATAAAAAGTTTCGATAGCTCGTTTATTACTCCAAATGGATGAACAAGTCATTACTCCTCTGTTGCTCGATTATGGATTAATCCATATATTTTATACTGGGCAATTCAAAACATACATACAATTTTTTTATGAAGTGTCAAATAAAATGCTTTATATGGACTATTACGATTAAAGAAAGGACATTGAAGAAAATTGTGTACTTTTATGTAATTGTGGTAGTATTGAGGTTAAAAGGAAAATGACAGCCATCCCTGAACATTCACTATTAAATACACTGGCATCTTTTTCTAGAGCATCCATGTTGTTCTATAAAAGGATTTTCCACCATTTGAAAATCCTGCTGGTCCATTGCCATTGCCTTTCCAACATGATAACACCCCAATACAAACTGCCCGTTTGATCAAAGTCAATTTTCAGGAAATTTTTTTGTGCATATGCGGTAGGTCTGAGAATCTGTCAACATCTATTTATTATACCGCTAAATGTTAAGGGTGACCCACCAAAAGGTATAATTTATGACTCACCTAAATAACGTACCGACTTTGAAAAAATTTTAAACTAAGATACTTGCTGCTGCAGAGTTTGAAAACCATCAGATTTGTTTGTTTATGCAAAAGATGGTCAAACTATTAAAATTATTTATGATTTAGCGTTATAAAAAAATCAAAATACAGTTATTTAAATGAAATATAACAAAAAAAAAAATGCTTTGGCAAAACAACATTTACCGGGTACAGCTAGAAATTTTATAATTTTATTGATATCTTTCACAATAAATCTGTTAATGGAGAAGATAATATGGAAAAGTCTTTCAAAGAAAATTCAAAAACAAATTTTGAAATTTTTGCACCAATTTTCCAAAATGCGTAACAACTTTGAGAACTAATTTCAATTGGTTCTGCTTGTTTCTGTTATATTAATTGCATTCTTATTGATCTTTTCAATTCATTTAAAAATTAAAAATTATGAAGCTTTCGATTAAGCTTTATTTTTATGAGGTGATACAAAAGACAATTTTTATTCGTAAGTGAATTAAGCCCCAATTGTACATATATACATATCATTAATCGAATGTTTGCTAGCTTGTACTACTTTTAATATCATTCGCAATTATGTATATAAATCGATTGTAAAAAAATGTACTAAACATTAAAAATCATTTTCTCTTACAGCTGATGAAAACGTGAACATTTTCAAGAATCTAGACAAAGATACTTATAAATTGGCACGAAGTACTATTATCGACATGATTTTGGCCACTGAAATGACACGTCATTTTGAGCATTTGGCAAAATTTGTTAGCGTGTTTGGTGCTGAAGTTGAACCCAGAGATGTAAGTATAACAAATTAACGAGCAAAATAGTATTAAAAGTTCTTTTCGCAAGTTTTTGATTTTTTTTTGTTTCATTTAATTTAATTATTATTAGATCGTACAAAATGAAGAAGAAAGTTCAATACTAATGCGCCGTATGCTTATAAAAGTCGCCGATGTTAGCAATCCAGCCAGACCAATGATTTGTTGCATTGAATGGGCACGGCGTATTGCCGAAGAATATTTCACACAAACTGACGAAGAGAAAGCAAAGAATTTACCGATCGTAATGCCAATGTTTGATCGTGCTACATGCAGCATACCAAAAAGTCAAATTGGTTTCATTGAATATATCATTCAGGACATGATGCATGCTTGGGATAGTAAGTGCAACATCACAAACAATATGAAAATAAAATTAAATATTCACAATTATTCATTAATATTTAAAAAATTTAAGGTTTTATCGATATGCCCGAATTGATAACATATATGCAGATCAACTACTCGCAATGGAAAAAATTCGAAGAGCAGGGTATCCACACGCTCGCCGAAGTAAAGGCTAAACAAATGTCTCTAATGAATAAGAAATCAGCTCTCAAATAGCACATGGCTTTTAAGAGACTTTTCTCAGGACTGCTGAAGCCCCAACCGCTACAATTACAATGTGCATTTTCGATTGGTGAAAATGAAATAGAAGAATATGTTCAAAAATAATTAGCATATAAATTCCACGTGTAAACGCAAAACAATATAATGCTACACAGGATGTTACAGAAGTCAACTAACACAAAAATAATTCATTTCATGGATGGAAACAATTCAATCTCTGTTCAGCATAAAAGCATATCTTTATGTTTCTATTCTATTTATTGGTATATTTTCATCATGAATTTCAATTACATATAGACAAATATGCCCCTCTGTGATGCTGCTACCTTAAGAATGAATTTGCCTTTACCAAATACCTACTCAACATAAAGAAGTCACAAAATATATACACATGTATTTATATCAATCAACTATAATAAGCAAAGTAATGCATTATGTAAACTCTCCTAAACAAAATACATACTTACATATTTCAACGATTTATATGTGCTATTTATTTTTCGCTCTAATGTTCATATAAAATATCATTTGGGAATTCTGAAACTTTATTACTTATTCTTCCTTTAATTTCAATCCATCGCAGTTGTCGTCAGCATCTCTTTAAGGAACTAAACAATCTTCTTTCATAGTTTATAAAGTCAGTGTTCTTATTAAATAGTATCACTAATAAATAGTTATTCAGTAATATCACAATTTATATATACAAACATATTTGTTAAATTAAATTAAAAATATATATATATATATATACAAATCTTCATTAAGATCATTGTGAAAATTAAAAATAACAAATAGATATAGTCATGTATATAGAAAATCAAAAACAAGAAAAAAAACTTTGTTTCCATGAATTAAAATATTTAGATAAATGACTTACAAGTCTTGAAGATTTTTTCTTATTTATGGGCTGGACTCAACTTTGAACTTTAACTTGCACACAAAACTATTTTGTAACTTATGATTGTGTGTCTAAGACTTAAATGTATTAAGTAATTTGTATCTAAAATAAATCTAAGAAAATGTAATTGTTTTGTTATTATTGACATGCATATCTAAATTTGTACATACTTACATAGAAAAATACTATGAAGTGCACTAGTACATATTGGAAATAACTATAAACCTACATACAAACATATAATAAAGACTTAAATAAACCAACCCAACGGATAAATGCAGCCAACAAAATTACTTTAAATAAAATCATATACATACGTATGATATTTTGAATCCCTTTTTAAATTTTTTTTATTTTACTTTTTATTTCAAGACGAGAAAAATACAGAAATTTTCTTTTTTTTGCTTTTAAGTTTACTCAAGAAAAAATAAATGTATACTATAGCAGAAGGGCTAGAACAAGTTGCTGGAAAATATAAACCATGATTAAAGAAATTAGTAAGGTATAACCGTTCTCTCTTTTGTCAGCCATATTAACTTTCTGACGTTTGATCGAATTATTATTTTCTTTTCTCAAATTATGCTACCATACTACTTTTAAAAATCCCAGTTTCGGTTTGCTATTATACTATAAACACAATCACGACTGCAGGCTACGGGCTACAACCTGTTAATATTAGAATACATTCATTCAAATAGAAGTCATTTTTTTAAGCTTCGACATAGCCACACGACTACCGACTACCGTTGTAGATATTGACAAAAAAAATATATTTACATTTTATATATAATATAAAAATGTATATTTATGTAACTCTAACTCAATAAAAGTGAAATTTTACGCTGTCATAACTAACACGCTACATATGCTAGAGCTAAGTAGTTTATGTTATATAAAAGCCCAGTATATCCTGTATAAAATTCATTATATAAAAGACCATACTTATGTCTATATTATTTTAAGATATGCTAATTTTTATAAACAAAGTCGGTTGTAAAAATAAGTTTTGAGTATATGAGCTCTTAATCCTTATAAATCGGAAGAATGTATATCATTTGAATGATACTTTCAGTAGCTTTTGTTTGATATACCAGTTTATATCGGATATAAACTTCTAAGGTTATGCCGTATAATTTTTGAAATTTAAAAAGCCCATAATTCTCATACTATAAAAGATCACACCAAAATCTATCTATAAGAACATATTTGAAGATACGTTTTTTAAATAAAATGTTGGTGAAAATAAAATTTTCAATCCCAAAAAGAAGCTGAAGAAACTGTAGCATAAATTATAAAAAAATATGTTACACAAAAATACTTTAAATATTAGGTCTATTCGTTTACTTTCCAGTAAAAGTCCAGTAAGCTGAGTATTTACTGAGTAAATGAACGAATTTACTCTCACCAAATCATTTGTACAAGAAAAGTAAACGAACAGAAAATTTGTAAAAATCCAGTAAGAAAATCAAAACAATAAGAAAAAAACAATACAAAAGGCAATAAATAAATAAAAAATGACCTAAGCTTTTAATTTTTAATTAGTTATATACTTTTTAACTTTAATTTAGTTAATTTTATTTCTTTTACTTCAAATTTTTAACTTAATAAAAATTGCGGCAAATTTTCAACTGCCTGTTTTTCTTTTGTTTACGTTTTTTATTCATGTTGTTGTTGTTACTGAACTTTTACAAGCAAAAATTTTCCCCGTAACATTTTGCAAATACTCAGCAAAGAAACTGTCACTTTTTCTCAAAAATTCTCTCTGTTTACATTTCCCCTCTTACTGAGTTTTGGGTAAACGAACGACTTTCCGTAATATTTTGTAATATTTTGTAATAATTTGTACAAATTTTAACGTAAACGAATGAATCTATTATGACAAAATTGAATTGTCTCAAGTCTTTTTTTTCCTTGTGCAGTCCGCTAAACTTTATTTTTAACGAAATGTTTACAACACATTACACATTATACGTTCAAAATTTCCTGATAATAATATTCCCATTTCTCAAATGTGGCAACGACTTTTATAATTGTTTACAAAAAACATATTTCAAATATTTCGCATTTACTTCAAAAATTTTTTTTGTAAGAGAGAACGGTTATACCATGATACAAGTACAAGGTAGTTCCAATAGTCTAACTAAATTTTTAATAAGGATTTTTGAAGTTTCATTTTTATATTTACATTTGAACAAATATTGCCACACAGTTTTGAATGTCGAACGGCATCAAATTTGCATATCATTATAAACACATTTTTAACCTTGTAATTGTTATAATGGTTGTCTAGGAGTATTCCTCTATAATCCATTTACTCTTAAATTCAATATTTAATATTTTTTTTTTTTGATATTTATTAATATGCTTCAAAAATATTCAATATTTACAAAATTGAAAACAAATCCAAACATATATGGTAGCTTTATTTCTTCACAAATGTCATAATCCTTATATATGTCAGATAGTGATTTTTAAATTTAAAAGTGACAATGGAACTACCGTGTACATATATCTTGGGTTATACCTTACAATTTTTTTGCCATGATATAAACTAGCATTTACTATATACTAGGGTATTCAATAAATTGATTTTTTGGTTTATTCGATTAACAGTGCGAATAATTTTTCGGTGCTCAAACTTGATCGATTAATAATCGGATAATAAATTATTTATTTATATACATATTAAAGTACAAAATAATTATAATAATAATAATAATTTCCACGAAAACATTCCAATTGGAACAAGTGGTACTTCTCTCAGACAATGAGCTGCATCCGATTCTATTTTTAGACTCATTGAAAGGGACCTACGTTTTAACTCCGGCTCCGAACGGCAAATGCATTAGTTAGAGAAGTTTTTCATAGCCTAATACTTAATAACCAGTGGCTAGCTGAGTTATGAGGTGAACCGCCGCTTTTTTAAAAATTCATTTTTTCATTGGCGAGGAATCGAACTTGGGACTTTTGGTATGCTACGCCGATGACTAACCTGCTATACCACGGCGGTTCACAAAATAATTAATAAAAAAATAAAAGAATAACAATTTAATGTTCTTAAATAACAAAAGGTGAACAAAAGTTTATTAAATCAAGTCTTGTATACAAAAATTTTATGACTTTTAATATTTAACTTTTCTAAAGTAGTATTTTAAAAATAGTATACAATTTAAATGGTTTGCTTTTAAACGATTTTTCTTTTGTTTTTATAAAGCCGGATTGGGAAAAAACTCTTTCACTCTGTATAGTCCTTTTTGACTTTTTTCCGAAGCAACTACCTTATCAACATAGTCAGCTGAATGTAATAAAACGGTAATACTATTGAAATTTAAAGACTTATGTATCGAAGATATTTCGACTTGAAAAATGTAGGTATCAATTTTATTTAAATCTAAAATTTTGAGATCTAAGTTATCTCGGTTTACCTCCGTATAATGAAATGAAAAGCTAAAGGCTTTTCCTTCGAATTAGCTAAAAAAATTCACAAACTTTTGTCAATTTAAAAAAAAAAATCAAAATTTAGTAAAAAAAAGTCACTAGTATTGCTTATAATAAAAAAGCATTGCATACCTTCAGGCTTAACTTTTTTAATCAAATTGCAGTTATTAATCCTAACAACAACAATTTGTATATAAGTTATTGATAGCTATTTCGAAAAATTGCATAAGTAATTAAAAAAACAAAACCATATGATTTAATATAATATAAAAACAACGCTGCAGAGAGTTAGGGCTTATAGATTGAAAATAAAAATACATGAAGAAATGGTGATCTAAGGCAGGTACCCCTATCAGTCGACGGATTTAAATAAAAATTAGTAGAGTTCTTTCTTGAATCAAATAATAGAAGTGAGCCGAATTTCATGAAATTATGTGGAAAATTACGGGTTATACATTGAGAACAAAAATAATTGAAAAAATGGGGGTCCAGGCGAAGTATCCCAAGGAGCGACTTAATTCAAGGTTTTTTTTGAATTTTTCTTATCTATGTAAAACGAAACAAGTATGCCAACCTTCATCGTTGTGGGACCACTCCTTCTATTTTTGCAGTTAAATGTATGAAGAATATCACTGTGTAGCGCCTTAACGGTTTATATTTAGTTACGAGTAGAGCTCTAATATAACCCCACCCCGGGAATCATATTAATGCTGATTAATTTAATACAATTGTAATAAATATGGAAACTTAAATTAGAACAGAAAAGTTTTATGCAACTATTGGTCAGTATATCAAATTTTATTGGAATCGGTATATATTTGACTTTCATATAAAAAACACTCCCTGAAAAACTAAAATGGCCACTAAATTTCACAAAAAAAAAAACGTTTTTTATTAATACCAGACAGTGTATTAAATTTTTTGACAATCGGTCACCATTTAACTATAGTTCTTACATATAAACATCCTCTTTTTATATATACAGTCGAAGAGATTTGGAGGTATATTCAGTATATTAACATTGCACCTACGAATTTGGATAGCTATTAATCTATGTTAAGTCCAGAATTTATCTACGTTGGATGTATTAGGAACTCCTAACAAAATAAATAGACCTGCCGTATTACTTTCAATGTGTTTGGCCTAACTAGCGTTACGTAATATATGAACAGCCCCTAACAGCTTATTAATGTAAATCTATACCCGGTTATGAGACCAAATTTTGTGCAAAATAAATACTAGGGAAACCAATTAGATACTTTTAAATGGGTTAGCTTTTTTTTTTTTTGCTATATTTCTTATATTCATTAAACCCCTTTTGAATCAAAATTAAAATTATTTCTATTATTTTGAAGATGATAGTAACATTTCCAACAAATATTCAAAGTTTATTTTTTTTTTTTTTGTTTCTGGCCTAAGAAGTGCTTTTAATTTCTTTTTCTGGCACTTGTGCTACAAAAGTTACCAGATAATGAAAATTCCGGGAAAGTTTCTCATACATTTTATTCTTTAATTAGTTTTCTTTTTTCCAAATGTTTGTGTTTTCATGAATAATTTTTTTTTTAGCTGTTTCCTAAAAGCGAGTTTTTATTATGGTAGATGTTTTGTTATCCGATAATTACTGTATGTATATGTTTGCTGTAGTATGTATGTACAATATATCCTATTTGTATTTATTAATTATTAATAATTGTTAAAAGAAAAATAAAAACATTTTGAACGAAGCACAAATGTTTCAAATCAATTTAGCCAAAAACATATACTTTTATTAATGTATTTATATGTTTATAAAACAAAAACTGAAATCAGTTAAAATAATACATCATATTAAATTAATACAAACATACAATTACATCCATTTACTTCATACTGGATTTATGAATTATTTCTCTTATTTTTTTAAAGTTTTAAAAATATGTATCTTTTTTTGGAAAAATTCTGCGAAAATAGCGTTACGTAATATGTGAACAGCCCTTAAACAACAAAACAGGTGTTGGCAAATATAAGCCATGGAAATGATGTCCGGTAGTCTACCACGCCATGGCGCGCCGTTAGAAATGTGAGAACTATCCCACTTCAATTTAATAAATTTAATAAATTACTGAGCTTCACAAGCTTTAATCCTTGGACATAGTATGTATGTAAATTAGAGTGCCATAGCCCCAATCGGTAAATGGAATACTTAATATGTATAAAAATAAATAAAATAAACTTTTTTATAATATATTTTTAATATTGCGCAATTTTGCTATGAAAAATTAAAAAAATGATCTTTGACCCCGGGAAAAAAAGTGTTAAACTTTTATGTATCACTGCATACATTTTCCATAGACTGCGCAAAAATATTCATTATTACTTTTATTTAAATTGAACTAAGGTGCAATGCAGATTACTACGAAGAAAGAACTAGATCGATATCTCTAACGGATTAGCCGTACATACAACTTAAAATTAAAGGATTTGCCAAAAACGCAATTTTTCACCAAAATTTTACACCAAAGTTATAAAAAAAGCACGTGAATTGCTATATATTAGCAGTTTTTATAAACAGAACTGTAATTATTATTGTTTCAATAGGTGGAAATATATATTAAAACTTTGGTTGAAATCAGATGTCATTAACCCCTTTATTACCAGGGTCAAAACTAAAATTTTTTTAATATTCAATTTTTTCCAAAAAGGTACTAAAAATTACATGTTTTTATTGTTTTATTAAAAAAATCATTCAAAGAAGCCTTTGATTACATTTTTATACAAATTTATCCTTGCACGCTTATTATACATATTTAAGTAGTTATTTGTCAGTTTAAAACTAGAACCATTTTGAGCCCATGGGTACGCAAGGGTTAATTTGTATAAAAATGTCATTAAAGGCTTATTTGAACGATTTGTTGAATTTTTATTCAAATATAACAATAAAATATGTAATTTTTAGTACCTTTTTTGAAAAAAAGTTAATATTTAAAAAATTTTACTTTTGTCTTTGGTAATTAAGGCGGTTAATGACATTCAATTTCAACAAAAATTCTAATATATATTTCTATTCGTTAAAGCAAAAGTAATTTCAAATTTTTTTATAAAAACTGCTAATATATAACAATAAACGTGTGCTTTTTTATAACTTTGGTGTAAAATTGAGTTTTTCGTCGAAATCCTTTGATTTTAAGTCGCAGGCTAAGCCTTTAGAGATATTGATCTAAGTTTTTCTTTGTGATAATCTGCAGGATGTTTTTACTAACACTCTGGATATTTTAATATCTTGAAGTCTTAAAAAAGTATAACTAGTCAAACTTTTTAAAATTTGTTAAAAATAATAAATGTTTAATTGCATATGCTGAGGAGAGTCTTCAAGGGCATAAAATATTTTGGGAAACCCTTAATAATTAGGAAACCTTTCAACCGACATATCTCGTTTGAAAGCACATTTAGTTATCTGCAGCATGCTTTTTAAAATATATTTAAAAATTTATTCTAAGTAGAAGCATTTTTAAGAAATCTGAAGAAATCCCTCATTTTTCCATTATAACTGGGATGTCCAAACTCTGGCGTCAAGTCGGCATGCTTTCCCGATATCTGATATCTAAATTAAGCTTTGTATTTAGATTATTAGGATCAAATGTAAAATATTTGGGGTACGTCTTTCTTTCTTCTTTTTGGGACACTCTAATCAATAGCTTCTTAGAGCAAACCATAGTTTCTTAGAGCCTTCACAATATTGAAAATTTATTTATTAAAAGCAAATTTAGTTCATACATCGAATTTGGTGTTTTGGCGATATCACAGGTGCTTCAATTCACTTCTTATTTATCTAAAATGAATGAAGTGCGCAATTGAAGTAGGTACAAAAAACCCAGTATGAAATAAAAGGGTGTAACTAAACTTTCTATTGACAGTATTTGTTGAAACCGTTCTAATAAGTGTTATATATTATACAATGACGAGCAAATCCGCTTATATGTTTACTGTTACTTTCAAATATGAAATTAAAAATAAATCTAAAATCTCTAAAATAAAAATAGTATTCGTAGGGATTAGCAAATCTTGAACAATTATTGCTAAAAACTTCATAAAAATACCCCTACTCTATAGCACTTTAAGCTAAAATGAACCGAACATGTACCAGCTTTGCTCGCCAGTGTACACACATACATACATATGAATGTATGAATATTTGTTAAGTAAAAAATAAATGTTATTTTACATTTAAGACAATCCTTTTAAACAAAAATAAAAATTCACATGAAACTTTACAAAAAAAAAACAAATTAAGAAAAATATTTTTAGTAAAAATAAACTGAAAAACTAACAAACTAATATTATACAAATCGTTAAACAAATTTATATAACTTTTCTAAAACTTGATTTTAAAGCAACAAACTTTTACAATAAAAACAGTGTAAACAAATAAAATCTTAAAATATGTTTTACTACTTTTACTATGTACTTATGTTTTTAAAATTGCATAAGTATGAACTCGTACATACATTTGAATTGTATTTAATTAAGATTTGTATGTATGTACTTACAAATGTCTGAATTCTTATCACCAAAATATGACTGAACCAATAAAAAAAAAACTATTTATCAGATATATTTCTATATTATTTTTCTAAATTTGATTCAATGAAATCCATCGATTTACATCACATACCTGATTAATCAATTATGATTGGTACGTTTTGTTTCGAACGTATCATCCATATAAGAAAAATTCTTGATTAGTTACGTAAAACTCGGACCGATTTAAATCTTATGACTACATACGTAAAATATATAGATTACACTGTGCTCGATTTTAACAACTTTTTTACCGACAAGAACAAGTGGATAAAGATAAATCTAGTACGCTTTTTAGGTTAGCTCCAGTTTTCAAGATATAGTGAAATGATGGAAGTTTCGCAATAAATATTCGCGTTACTTAAAAACTGTTTATTTTTTGAACTAAGTAAATTCGACAACAAAATTGTCTTTCGGAAACACAAATTATTAAGATGCCACTGTACTACAGATAGATACATTTCTCTAAACGCCTAGCTCTTCTTCTACTGATGTTTCAAATTTCATCAAAATCTGTCCAGGGTGTTCAACTTTGGCGCAGAGGGCAATGTGCTAAAAATAGACATATACAAATTGTTCTAAAACTCCAACTACCCATTTGACGATTTTTGCACATTGCGCCATAATCCGCAGAGAAGTTTAAAAGTTATTGAATTAAAACTAAAAAACTATACATACAATACTTTGCACCATAACTTCTAAACAATTTGTAAAAAATTTAATAGTTTGTCGCAAGAAGCAAGCTTACAAAGAATAAAAATGTTATGAACCAAAACATTGCCCGTTTTTGTTTAATTAAGATTTTTGTCGCTAACGATCAATATTTTTGCTGTCGTTTACGATCATTTTAATCTAAGGGCTCGATGTATCAGCACCTAAAGTGGTGTAGAGTATAGGAGCAGAAGATCAATATACATATACTTGATTGGTTTGGTGGTTTGTGGAACACATTTTTTATTTAGCCATAACTTATCTTTTAGGAGAAATACAATACTGTAATACATATGTATGTATGTAGTAATACATATCTACTGCTTTCTCCATCCCTGCTTCGAAAAATGTATCCCAAGTTCATTCGTACAACCTAAATAATTTCGAATATTGAGTTTTACTACAACGATTATTCAGTAAACAACCGTCAAAGTGTTAAGTGCTAACGAAAGTGATTAAAAAAAGTGAAATTGTTTATTTTTTTTATATACTCATATAGTAAATAAATATAATATTTTTTGACCAAATTTTCAATCTTAATTAAAAAAGTTTTTGTGATTTTTAACGGTATGTTTGCAAAAAATATTTAAATGTATCGATCATTTTCTTGAAAAGTGATTTAACTCAAAAACGTAGTTTAAAAAATTGTAGTTTTATGTGAAATGTTTAAACAATTTTCTTAATAAACATTTTTGTTTTATTATTTTTCTAAAGTTTCAAATGCTTTAAATATTATTCATTAAATACGCTTTAAATATCATGCATTTAATATGTAAAATGGTACATAAGAAGTTTTCGTTTTATAAGTAAAAACTTTAGTTTTTAAAAGCACAAAAATACAAAAACGATATTTCGAGGTAAATAAAAAGAAAATTAAAGATAAACTTAAATAATGGATGTAGCCAAGTTAATAAAAATTTATCTTATACATATCGGATGTTCTAATAAGAAGTTTAATTTTTCACGCTATGAACGATGCTATCGTAACTTGTATGACACGTAGCGCTGTCTTTTGGAAGATAAACGTAATATTCGTTGTGCGGGAGTGTATGTGCTCTATACGTCAAAAATGCATTTTGAGAAAATCGATCTTGAAGTTTTAAGTTAATTTTTCTAAAAAACTATACGATAGAATTTTGAGAATTTTACACCATATATTTTGCGTATTTTGCACAGAAAAATCTGTTTTGATATAGAACATAACAGAAACTATTTATCTCAGAAACTAGACGAGATAGCCGATTTGAAAAATTTAGGGTCGAAAACCTAAAGCGGCATCATTAACTCAAAATGTTTAAAATGGCGGATATAGCCACATAAACTTCCACACGACGATATGTGACAATTTTCAATTTGACATAAATCCAAAGGAAGACAAAAAAGGCAGTTTTGATAAATTTTAAAGCAATTTCAACCCAAAACTACTTTAGATAGGAAAATAGCTTTGGAATAAGGCCTGGGAAGTGTATATATAAATGGAGGTCATTTGGATGGTACTGTTTTAAATAATTAATTTTATTGTCTACTTTGCTATAAAAGTAGTATTAAGAAATTAAAATATACCATATCGTTATCTGAAGTACTAAGGGCAAAGTGTCATACAAGTTAGTTTATAATCTATGTACAATATTAATGTTACTTACTCCCTTTTACATTTCTAATATCTCTCTCTTTCTTGATAAATATTATTAAATTTATAATAAAGACTAAGCTCTGTACAGCTGCAATTAAATATTGAGCGATTAACAACAAAATTGAAAATTTCTTTCTCAACCACCGTACAATAATTACAAAATCTTTTATATATTTTGTGAAGCTACGTCATTTTTTTTTTTTTTTTTTTTTTGCAAATAGAAGAAACAATAAATTTTATAAACTAAACTCCTGGATATGGTATTATTTTATCTTGTGTCAAGTCGCATATGCCAACTCTTCAATTTTAAAAGTTCAATGGATATTAAAGTGACGGTTTAAAGGACTAAGTGTAATGCCTATAGGGATAACCCTCAACGGGTTTGTGTTTTTAAAAAAGTTTTATTTTTTAAATGCTCAAACAAAATAAAATTAATTATCGGTTTTAATATTAACTCATATATTTAGGGTTACAACAATTATTTAAAGAAACAGTCTTTTACTGCTCTGTTTCACAGTACAATTGTGGAAATAAAAACACAAAATCAAATTAAATAAAAAAAGAAAAAAATCAGATTCAAGAGAAAGTTTATGGACCCTCTTTTATTTAATATTAACAAATATTAAGTAATCTCCAAAATGTTGTACAATGACTTTTACAGATGCAGCTTTGACCTACTCAAACAGAAACAGAAAACAAAAGAAATTAATGAACACAAAAACGCTAAAAAAAAATCAAAATAAATAAAAACATAAAATGTACTAAAATATGTAGAAATACTCGTATTTAGATTAACAAAAGTTTTGTTATCTTAACAACTGTTACATAATAATCAACAAAGTCATTAATGAATTGAAATTTTAAATTCCTAATATTATGTTCATGAATACATAAAAATCTTTCATTTGCAAGAATAGAGTCATAATCTGACATTGACAGTTTTTTAACTAAGTACCTCGCAACATTTGACTTTATATACATTTATTAGAGTGTCCCACCTTCGTACGGAGTAAATTAAACTTTGTAATACAGAAGGACGTAAGCCCAAAAATTTTTAAATTTGACCCCAGTAATTCAAATACAAAGTTTCATTTCGATCGGATATCGGGAAAGCGTTTGGACATTAGGGTGGGTCGTTTTTTGACTTTTGTCTCTGATCGACTTCTAATAGTGAAATTATGTGGCCAAATTATGTCAATTAGAAGTGTGCAAAATATTATTGATTTATTTTTAGGATACGAGCCCGCGCAACGGGTCCAAAGTTTTTGAGCTCATTTGTACGGGGAAAACTGAGAGTATTTGCAGTTTTTTCTACATTTCGTCCATTTACAATTCATTTTTAAGAGAAATGATAATGGAATCTGAAAATGAACTAATGCAGCTTTAATTGTAGTCATCAATATTTCAAATCCATTAAACAGTTTTTGATAATACGCCTAAGGATACACACTAGAAAAAACTATTTTGAACAAAAACTCGGAAATTAAGACATGATTTATCATTTTAAGTTTTGTATGTACTTCATAGTTTAATTTTGTTAAAATATAACAATATTTACTTAGTTTTTTTCATAATCGAAAATGGGTGATTTTTCTCAGGTGGGTTTCAAAACGCATTTTTAAATTTTTTGAAAATTTTGTTAAACAAATATGACAAATTTGAAAATAGATAAAAAAACAATAAAACTCAAAAAAATTGAGGTCGATATCTCAAACCATTTTCCCGTGCCTTGTGTTCGAATTCGACGAATTTCGCAAAAAAGTAATTTTTTTCTTATAATTTGAGTAAATGCTTCATAAATCTGTGTTCAATTTTAATAATGTTTATATGGAATAAAATTATCCATACTATGGAAAATATAAACATGTTCTTTGTTTTTAAAATTGGGTAAACTTAACCCTTTTTTTCCGGAGTCAAAGATGAAAAATTTGATTTTTTTTATTTTTTTTTTATATTTTAAATACGTTATATTATTAATTTATTACTGATATAAAAAATAAATATACTTAAAAGTAATTATTTTACACTAAGATAAAGTTTTTTTATAAAAAAAAAACTTATTTTAACCCTTTTTATGCATGGGGTTAAAAATGACCCAAGTGTTTTTTTTTTTGCACTTTTTCCAGCAAATTTTTATTAAAAACCATTAATGTTATTATTTGACACCAAGATTAAGTTTTTTTATTATAAAAATTATTTTAACGCTTTAAAGACATGAAGACATGAAAGACATGGGAGCAAAAATTAAAAATTTAAGGGGACAACATTGTCCCCATAAATTTTAAGGATTAATATTTTTAATAAATAAACTTACTCTTTGTATAAAATATTTACTTAATGCCTTTTTTATCAAAAGTTGCTGGAAAAAGTGGCAAAACAATTTGTGGATAATTTTTGCTCCCATGTCTTTGAAGGGTTAAAATATTTTTATAATAAAAAAACATAATCTTAGTGTCAAATAATAATATTAATGGTTTTTAATCAAACTTCTCTAACTAATGCATTTGCCGTTCGGAGCCGGAGTTAAAACGTAGGTCCCTTTCAATGAGTCTAAAAATAGAATCGGATGCAGCTCATTGTCTGAAAGAAGTACCACTTGTTCCAATTGGAATGTTGTCGTGGAAATTATTATTATTATTATTATTAATAAACAAATTTATAATAATTTAGGTTAAGATTTTAAAAAACTTATTGTGAATTTCTAAAAAGAAAGCTTCAATAAATAATATAAGTAACAAAAAAAAAAATATATTTTATTTTTAAGAATTGTCTTTTATGTTTTAGTATATTAATTGAAAATCCCCATTAATTCGTATTTATTTTATTTTAACCCCGTTAAATCGAAAACCACTACAATTCGTAAGAAATGACCGGTCCCTTGTGATTACGAATTATCGGGTGTTCACTATATATATCTCTATGCATAACGCATAGAATTACCTTTAAGTATACCAATCGACTCAGAATCACTCCCTAAGCTGATTTAACGATGTTCATCCAGCTGGTTGGCTATCCATGTAAGCTCTTTACCAATGTACAGGTCGTAACTTCAAAGATAATTTGGCACAGGTTGGTCGAAGAATGATCCCTAAGCCTTGTGGACCAAATCGGATTACTATTTCGGGTATCTCCTATAGGGATGTCTTCCTGAAATAGAGTTTTTGGCCCTTTACGGCCATAATAATATTCAGCATAAATAGCGCTTATGGTAACCTTAATGTACCTAATTTTGTTGGAATCGGTCCATATTTGACCATACCTCCTATACAAAACACATTCTCAAAAGTCGTTTAAATGCCCATAAAAGCACAAAAACCCTTATAAACCTAAAGATAAATGCATTTTATTACTAAAACTTTTCACAGATAAATATTTTGTAAATAGAAACTTATAACCGAAATTTGTTAACAATCGATCTACAATTGATCTAGCTCCCATATTAGACCCTTAGCCGGAAATGTCATTAATCTACTTAAATCTTTTGAAAAAAAATAGCACATAGTATATGTATGTATATCTCTAAGACTTAAAGAAACCTTATTAAATTTTGGTCCATAAGTGACCTTACTAATGAAGGGTATCATGTAGTCGGGCTTGACCGACTATAGATTTTTTTATTTTTTTTTTTTTAATTTCGAGATTTAAGCAGATTTATATCATTTTCGGCTAAGGGCTTAAAATGGGAGCTAGGGTCTATTGGATCGATATATTTACAAAACATTTATCTATGCAAAGTAAAAGTACAAAAATGCATTTATCTTTAGATTTATAAACTTTGTTGGGATTTTGAACGTGTCTCGTATGGGAGGTATGGCCACATATGGGCCGATTCCTACAAAATTAGGTACACTGATTTGTTACCGTTTAGACATTAAAATGCAGTTCAAGATGTATTTATAGAATAACCCAAGGTATATTATAATGAAGGTAATTTCACTTTACGTTACTAAATTTAATTTCACTTTCTGACAATTCTAAGGGTTCTGACATTTCAATAGAAATAAAGCTACCATATTATGTTAAGTCTTCCTTTTTTTTTGTCCCTGTGCCGACAATATGAATTATGTGTTAAAATTTAAAGACTCTTTTATTGCAGAGTTTAAAACTTTTTTTGCTTATGCAACTGCAAACATAACCGTTTACCTATATTTTACTTGTTCTAGGAGAAAAGAGCTGGATAGCTTTAAACATATAATAGAATTTATTGATTTTTTTGATTTCCTGAATACTTAGAAAAAACACATAACTAAAATTGTTGTCTCAGCGGCGATTTGAAGTAATAGCAATTAATTTATTTTTCAAAATAGAAAAATTATAAAAATACTAAAATAAAACGTTATGTTTTTGTTAGAAGATCATTGTCATATCATTCTCGTTGTCAGCGAACTAGAGTTTGACGTTTCGGTAGAAGAAGAGAATCACGTAATTCTTTTTAATCATAATCAGGAAGAATTTATCTTAATCTAAAGTCTGTTCTTATTATAGTTTCAGAAGTCTCAATGGCTAATTTAACTAACGGCTAATATATTTGTTAATCAGTTTGTCACTGTAAGTCCCTATTCTACACTGACGGATGTTGCATGATCCTCTTATGAGAGGAAATGCTCCTATAGTTGATGCTGTATTGCTGTCACCGTAGACTTTGGTTAATGTTGCTGATAATATTTATTAAGTTGATAAATTTACAATGTTTTATCTGTACTTTTCTTTTTTATTGTAGCCGTGAAATGGATGGGGTCACTTCCTTCCTCCTCCGACGAAGTATTTTCTAGTTTCTGTATGAAGCAAATTCTTGTAAATAATCCAATACTACTATGGTTACTATTGGAATCTGATCCGCTACCATTGTTTTGGGAATTTCTACTTTCCAGATCATTTGAATTCTTTGATGTTAACTTATATAAAATCATTGAAACTCTATCCATATTATAGGTGTTGAAAAATATTATATATTCCATTTTATATTCCAGTTTTCTGGAACATATTAAAGAAAGCTCTAACAGGTGCGCTTAAAAACCGTAACTAATATATGTATTGATGATTTCAGTGGGTTTATATTTCCATAGTTTTCAGTACTGTAGTTAGTTTAATATCCCTGCTATTTACATTGCTCATGAAGGAAAGGTACTTTAAAAACCTGAACCTGAAATAAAAGAGCATAATATGCCAAAGTGGATGTACGCAAGGCTAAATATTTTTGCATTAATTATTCAGTATTTAGGAATTCACGCCAGGAGTATCTATATTACATGGTCGTATATTTCTAAAATCCTATCGTATGGAAAATAAAGCAGCATGCAAATTAAATTGTTTGAAATTTTTATTTTAGTTTTGAATTTTTTTGTTTTTTACATGTTTATACCGCCTTTTTCAAGCTGGATGTTAATTTGGCTTTTATATATAAAATATATATTACACATATTATTTAAGAATTTCCAAATTGTACTAAATAATGTGGCAACGCTATACTTCGTATGCCATAAAAAATAAACTTCAAAAACCCTTATTAAAATTTAGTAAAAGCCAGTGAAACTACCTTCATTATATCTGCCTTGGAATAACCTACAAGCATTCTCGATTCAAGATTAACTTATAGCCCAAACTGAACATGTTTGAAAGTAACATATCACATGAAAGCAGCTGAGCTGCCAAAAACAGTTAGTATTAGTGAAAAAGTTAAAGTGTTCGCAATATAATTTTGTTCCGCAGTATAATTGGTCAAACTTGGCTATCTGTAATAGATAAAAAGTTTATAATAAATATCTAAATTTTTACATTTATTTCAGATGCCGAATTGCAATTTCCACGCAGAAAGTATTCCTTTTAATGAAATTGACAAGCTAGCCATTTCTGGAGGATACTCGGCAATTTTTCCAGCAGCAAAACCAACTGTTCCGGTAGTTGGAAATTGGAGATATCGTTATTGTTCATTGGCTGACACTTTTAAGCCAGTTCTTGATCGTGTCTACAACTTCGAAGTACGTGAAGATGATGTTTTTATAGTGACCAGCACAAAATGTGGTACAACATGGGCCCAAGAGATGACCTGGCTTATTATGAATGATTTCGACTTTGAAAGAGCAAAAAAAGATGATTTAACATTACGATCACCATTTTTGGAGTAAGTTTTTAAAAAGCATTCACTTTCTGGTGAAGAAGAAAATATTTTTATATCATATTGATCAATAAATTGCCAAGTAATTTGCTGACAATTTATTGTGACAGAAATTGCCTTTCTTCACAAAAAATCACAAAGAAATAATAATATATTATCTTTAATTAGATTTAATGGTATTGTTCCAAATGTACCTCACGACACGATTGAAACTGCAAACAGCCTAAGATCACCGCGTCTCTTAAAATCGCATCTGCCAGCTATGCTATTGCCGCAACAAATTTGGAGTAAAAACTCAAAGGTATTTAAATTACACAGAAATTAGTTTACATCGTCGATGCTTTGACCAAATCAGTTATGTGCCTTTTTTATACCCACCATCAAAAAGAATGGGGGGTATATTGAGATTGTCATTCCGTTTGTAATTTGCTTAATATTAGCTCAACAATAAAAAACGATATATATTCTGAATCCTTATGAAATTCTCAGACGATTGAGCGATGTCCGTCTGTCTGTCTGTCTGTCTGCCTGTCTGTCCGTCTGTCTGTTGAAATCAAGATAACGCCTAAACGAAAGGAACTAGCTCACTGAAACTTAGTAAAAACATTTTTTATTTCTGAGAAAATTTTAGTATTGAAATTGGGCAAAATCAGTTAACATTTGACCATAGCTCCCGTATAACCTCGCCTACGCTAATCGATTATTTGCTAATAAATAACAAACTATAATAGCTATGATAATAAAATTTTGTATATAGAAGTTTTGCATAAGCCCAGGCAGCATATAAAATTTCACCAACATCGCTTCACATTTAGGCATAGCTCCCAT
Source organism: Stomorhina lunata (assembly GCA_933228675.1). Lineage (NCBI taxonomy): Eukaryota > Metazoa > Arthropoda > Insecta > Diptera > Rhiniidae > Stomorhina > Stomorhina lunata. The sequence continues at coordinate 70,765,896 of OW121744.1, forward strand.
ACAAAAAACTTACGGAAACAGCCAAAATTTCACCAAAAATACACTTAAATGCCAATAAATCTAAAACTATAACAGATATAACCACTAAATTTAACACGAGGAGGTCTTATGTCAATGCCAACCAGTGTGCAATTTTTTCACAATCGGTCACCATTTGACCATAGCTCCCATATAAAAAACTTACGGAAACACAAAAATACAAAAAGAAAAGGGGGTTTATGTCCGTCTGTCCGTCAGATAAAAGCGCAATAGCGCCTTAACGAAAAGGGCTACAGCAACAAAATTGTACAAAAGGAAGTCTTATGTGAATGCCAGCCAGTGTGCAAAAGTTTGTTACAATCGTTTACTATTTGACCATAGCTCCCATATAAAAAACTTACGGAAACAGCGAAAATTCAAAAAGAAAATACGGTTTATGTCCGTCTTTCCGTCCGAGAAAAGCGCGATAGCTCCTTAACTACAAGAGCTAGAGATACAAAATTGTACAAAAGTATTTTCGATATGTTATAGAAATTGTGTGCTAAAAATGGGTAAAATCGGTTCACATTTAGGTTCACATTAGAGCGCCCATATAACCCTGCCCCGGGAATCACATTTATGCTGATAAATTGAATAAAATTGTAAAATCTATGACAACTAAATTTAGAACAAAGGAGTTTTATGCAACTTTCAGTCAGTATGTCAAATTTTATAGCAATCGGCCCATTTTTAATAATATAAGAATCGCTCCTGGTAACCACTAAAAAATGCCTTTGTAAAAGCTTAAAATGTTCATAAACAAATTTTTAAAAATATTTTTTGTACATTTTTGAATTTTATACAAACTTTTAAAAAAGCTGACGCACCGTTGAACGCTTGTTAAAGTGCGTTACCAAATTTTTAATTCGGTAAGCTTCGAAAATAATAATTTTCAATATTCTACACAAATATTGCTTTGAAAATTTGTAATTAATAATTATAAATAATTTATGAATTGAAGCTTTATATAAAGCTGTAGCAACCGATTTTGCCGACGAATGAAAAGGCTTGTTCCGCCGATGCTGACGAAGCTGATATCCCGAAATATAAATTTGCTAGTTTTGCAATATTAGGATGAACCTAAAAATGGAGAACACAAATATATTTATTTATTTATGGAAAATGACTCAAGTTCATTTTGAGTCATTGATTAGCTTTTTCAATTTGTGTTGGCAGTAGATTTTCTAAAACCTTTCCATACATTTTCATCAAAACAATTTTTCCTTCAATATCTGCATTAACCAAGATATATGTATTTATTAACATTTATGTCATCATCAAAATCTGATGAAATTATTTGGTTTTTCGAATTTTTCGTAAAATATTTGTTTAAAATTGTTTGTGCCATTTTTACAAAATCAAACACTATAGATACATGAAAAATATAACAGGATATTTTTTGGTGTTGCCAAATTAACGAAAATAGTATCAGGTGTTGCGAGGTTTAACTAAAAAATTAAGTAGATTATACTTTTATTTATCTTCTGATTTAATATAGAAACCAACTATTAATAACACTCTGATACAGTGAAAATACACTCGGAACGAAACCAAGCTCAACCAGTAGAACTCGGTTAGAAAATCATTTTACCATTTTTAAAATTTTCGATATACCCTCAAAATCGAAAGTTATCGATAAAAAACGATTTTTTTGGACTTAGCGGAGAAAAGAAGGCTTAACTGAGTCATTTTCACATAGATTTTAAATTTTAAAATGTGTTTCGACAGAAAACAAAATAAGCTTTCACTTCGTAAAGACCTTTCTTTAACATGACCAATTTATCATAAAAATATTTTCCGCTGAAGTTAAATTTTTTTTTTTTCGATTTTTTCAACTTCGGAAGCTTTTTTTTCGTAAAATTTATCAGAAGACCTAATATATTTTGACTTAAAAAAAAAATCATGGTTACCATTTTGTAAAACAAGAGTACTTTAATTAAAATCGGAAACATAATAACAGAGATATAACAATTTTAGTAAAAAAGGTGAATTCAGTATATTTGTATATTAGAAAATTTTCTACACAATACTACGTTAGAGTGTTTTTTCAACTTTTTTCGAAAGTAGAGAAATGGCGGTCGGTTTATTATGGCATTCGGTGAGAAACTTCAAATAACAAAATTTAAGCCAAATCGGACTACGTTATCACGTGGCGCCCAGGCCATGAAGTTGAAAATTGCGTTTATAAGAAAAAATATGGCCAATTTTTTAGTTCTTGCAATATTTAACTTTTTTAGTAAACATTTTAACAAAGTGTAAATATTAATTCATAATGTAGACTCAATTAGCTTTCTATCTACGTAAGTAGCGTATAAATCGGCTAAGGATTTTTGAGTTATCAGAAATTTTCATAGAAATTTTGAGTCCTTGAAGACATCTATTTGATTTTATGATATTTGTTGATGGAAAGCTAATTGGGTCTAAATAACAAATTAACATTCAGATTTTGTCAAAAAGTTAAGCTTATAGGTCAAAATTTGCAAAAGCCGAAAAATTGCACATTTTTCTGGCCGGCACTCCTTGAAATTCGAAAAAAGTGACTTAAGAAGTTAACTAAAAATGCTTCTTTTGTCTTTTACGGCTATATACACTGTCACTCGTTTCACGTTTGAGTGACCAGCAATAATTTGCTAGCATTTTTATTGGGCTTTTCCCCTGGTATATAGTACGTTAATTAAACTGGCCCTTTTACAAAAAAAACTTATATTTTTTTTAATTCGCTGTTAATTTAAATTTAAATAATCTAGGTTCACAAAATATTTAGTGCACTTTTCAAGTAAATATAAAAAAGTTTGGCATTCCTAACAAAATACTGCGGAAAACGGCGTCCCAATGTGAAAAAAATCGAAAAAAAAATAAAAATTTAAATTTGTTTGAAAATATTTTTGTGATAATTTGATGAAATAAAAAATCTTTTTTAACAAGAAGAAGCCTGATGTCTTGTCTGTCTCAAACCGTGTTAAAATTTCAAATCGATAAATAAATGACTTAGCTAGGCATATTTTTGTTCGAGAAGACCAAAAAAATCGTTTTTTTTATCGATAACTTTCGATTTTGAGGGTATATCGAAATTTCTATAAATGACAAATTGATACACTCAATAAGGCCTATCGTTTGATATAGGTTTCCTTAAAAGTGTATTTCTTTTTCCTCAAAATGTATCAGTGTGTAATCAATTAAGAAATAAAAAATATATTCATATAAAAATTAAAATAGTATGTACTTCGGCTAGAAATATGAGCCTATCCTTTTAGCGGCGGCTGGTATAATAAAAAAATGTATTCGGCGGCTGCTGCTATGTGTTCCAATTAACGATTCATCATATCTTTCCTTAAACTTTTGACTACTTATTTAGTATTATTTGTTATTAATCTATTTCTTATTGTTTTGTTTTCAGATCATTTATGTATTTCGCAACCCAAAGGATGCTGCTGTCTCATACTTCCATCATTGGCGCGGCATGGTTGGTTATAAAGGATCTAAGGAAAATTTTGTGCAATCTTACATAGATGGTCATGTCAACTTCAACCCCTTCTGGCCTCATGTCTTGGACTTTTGGCAAATGCGTAATAGTACTCAAATATTTTTTACAAGCTACGAACGTATGAAACGAAATTTATCGGGTGTAATTAAAGATGTATGTCATTTTTTAGATAAGAGCATTACCGACGATCAGCTTTTGCAGTTAATCGATCATTTGTCATTTGATAACATGAAAAATAATCCAGCTTGTAATCATGTCAAAGAATTCGAAAGTATGAAAGCTGCTGCCGGTCGGGAAGTTGATGAATTTAGGTTTGTTCGTCGAGGTATTGTTGGCAGTCATAAAGATGAACTTTCGCCAAATGTTGTACAAGAGTTGGATGATTGGAGTTACGAAAATTTAAAAAATTATAACCTATCTATTGAAGACTTTACCGGATATTCTAAATATCAAAATTAGTTAAGTTAAAATTAAAAAACATAAATATATATATATATATTTTTACATAGTTTTCGCATAAACTAAATATATTAAGCATATTTACTATTTAAGAGATCATAATTCAATGGGAAATAATTGAAACAAATTCTATTAATAATTTTAAAAACATTTAAATACTTTTATTGGAAGCCTATATTATAAGGGGTAGAGAAGAATAAACTAATTTTAAAAACAAAATTTTATTGTATCTTTGTGAATATTGACATTGTTAATTTTGATTGGTGGACAAATTTAGAGAAATGTCTACATCTATATAATTCAATATAATAAGATTCAACGTTATGGTAAACGTTTTATAATTTGAGATACATTTTGGATTAAAGAATATTTATACATACAAATTTAAGCATTTTTAACAAATAGAAAATCTTTTGATCACTCAAGTTTCTATATGTTCTCAATTGCACAGATAAAATGTTTTATTACACCATTTACCACTTTAGGTGGAAAGGGTATTAGAAGTTTGTGCTGTTTGTACTGCTTCTATCTAACGCATAGAAATATATATATTAGACCCACGTTTAAGTACACCAATATAATCACTTTCTGAGTCGATTTAACGATGTCAGTCCGTCTGGCTAGCTGGACCCTCCTGTAATCAAAGTACAGGTCGCAATTTTAACGATAATTTGATAAAATTTGGCACAGACAACTTTTGAAATTCCTCAAAATCGGTCCATTATTGATAGTACCTCTTATAGGTTTCACATCCCGGAATTGATTTTTTGGCCACAAACATGGCACAACTACACTAGATAAAATCACTAAGGAGAGTTGTCTATTTCTTAGACCCAGTTATGTCAAGAAAGCAAAATGAAACTCGAAGAAAAAGAAAATATTGAATAAATATTGATACCTAGTTTTTATTGTACTATGGCCACAAATATATTTGTATATATATATATTTGATATATCAATATTTTTCATAAAATTTAAAACAAATAATGCTTATGTAAACAATAATCACTGTACCAAATTTCTTCGAAATCAGTCCATATTTGACCATACAAACTCTTCTATTAAAAATCACTAAATGAGATGAAAATCACAAAAATACTTCTAAAAGTAAAGATGACAATTTTGTGTTTATTTAATGCATATACAATTTTTTGTAAAAACTGTAATCAAATTTCTAATAGATAATCCACATTTGACCCTAGCTCTCATATAAGTTCAAATTCCGGAAGTAGCTTGAGAAAATGTTTGTATGACGACAAAATTTAACAAATTTTTGTCTTTATACACGAAAAATAACAGACCTTTGAGCTTAGTAGTGAAGGGTATCATATGGTCGGGCTTGACCGACTTGTTTTTAAATTTAAATCATTATTTTTGTATAAGTTTTTTATATAAAATTGATAACCATAAGCCACTTTTCTTAATTTTTTTTTCTACAAAAGGTAGTTATTAAAATATAGTAAAATATCGCAGGGACCGAAAATAACTGTTATTTTTGAATTTTTGATTAAAAAAAGCAACCGCAAGGAAATGTCGGAGAATAAAACCAAGTATACCATTTTGATAGTCTTGGACGAAATTTTCATAAAATGCGATGATTTTTAAAAATCTGATTTTTATTTTTTAGAAAAAAAATAACAGTTATTTTTTGATTTTTATTTTTTTGAGCAAAAATAAAAGTTATTTTTTAACTTTTATTTTTTCTAGCAAAAATAACAGTTATTTTTGACTTTTATTATTTCGATCATGAATAAAAGTTATTTTATAACTTTTATTTTTTCGAGCAAAAATAAAAGTTATTTTTTTACTTTTATTTTTTCGAGCAGAAATAAAAGTTATTTTTGTGTATTCAACCCTAATTATGATTGCGAAACTCAACTCCATTAATTTTTGAGCGTATGCAAATTATTTTCACTGAAAAATTATCTTTGTTTGACAAAATTTTTCAATAAATTTATCATGAATTTAAACAAAAGTAACTTTTATTTCTGCTCGAAAAAATAAAAGTCAAAAAATAACTTTTATTTCTGCTCGAAAAAATGAGAGTCAAAAAAATAACTTTTATTCGTGCTCGAAATAATAAAAGTCAAAAATAATTATTATTTTTGCTCGAAAAAATAAAAGTTAAAAAATAACTTTTATTTTTGCTTGAAAAAATAAAAGTCAAAAATAACTGTTATTTTTTATCGAAAAAATAAAAGTAAAAAAATTACTTGTTTTTTCTGACTTTTACGATAAAAGTAATAACAGTTACGGTCCCTGAAATATCGGAGTACATTCCGATTTTAAAACCGTTAGAAATTTTTATTTATTTCTTTTTTTTTCTAAAATCTTTGCTTCTGGATTTTCAAAATATTTGTTCGAACTTGGTTAATTTTATCAATTAGATAAAAGCAGATGAATACCGAATCATTGTTTCTTGTACCAACCACCATCTGCTTTTACTTATCAGTATTGCAAGAATATCCGTATAACTTTAATAATTTTATCCGAATATCTGCATATGACTATATCAGCAAAACAAAAGCGAAGAATATTTTTTGAAAATTTTTTTACAATTTAAAAAAATACGAAATTTAAATGGAGATTGTAGTAGAATAAAAAATTATATTTCTTTTCGTTGTATTTATTCCCTTTACCCACCATAGGTGGAAGCGAATATTTGGTTTGTTCTGATGTTTGTAACGCATAGATATATTGGTCTGAGACCAACCTTTTAATATACCGATCGACTCAACCCCCTGAGTTGATTCATCCCACTACTTTATGGGCAATATCGGATTTAAATTTCGGATACCTCATTTAAAGCAATCAATGTACCTAATTTTGTAGGAATCGGTTCATTGAAATGCGTAGAAAAGCACAAAAACGCTTATTAAAAGATAATTGCATTTTATTACTAAACTTACACAGATAAATATTTTGTAAATAAAAAACGATACCCAAAAATTGGTAACAATTGATTCACAATTGATCCTAGCTCCCATATCAGGCCCTCAACCGGAAATGATATAAATCTCAAAATTAAAAAAAAAAAAAAATACCACATATAACTCTTAAGAAAGAACTTAAGGAAAACTTGTTAAACTGTTAGTACATATTTGACTTTAGTAGTGAAGGGTATCATATAGTCGGGCTTGACCGCCTACAGCTAATACAGTTCCAATTCCTCTCGGATACAGTTCCAATTCCTCTGTCCTCACTTAACTACGTATGCATGTTAAATGCACAAAATAAGTCGCAAGACTCCGAATAGCCTTCTCAGAAAACATCCAAAATCGAGTTAAAATGTACTGTTGATATTTTTACATTTTTTGAACAATTTTATTTCAGTAAAAATTTAAAAAAGCAGTAAAAAAATATTGTAGTTACATGTAAGTATGTAAGAAATTAGGTACAAAATGTTTTGTTATAAAATGAATTAATAAGATTATTGACTAGACATTGTGTAAAAAGCAGTCTGATATCAATTTTAGTTTAATACGAATAGTTTCTTTTCGAATTTTAGGCTGTTGTGGTTTCTACTTTTTTATCCTTTTCCTCTTTAGATGAGGGGCCAGTCTTGGAAATGGGAACCACACGCTCTGTATTAGGTGGAGGCAATTTTTTCATGGGTGCGGTAACTGTTAAGAGTCCATCGGATGAAAGCGACGAAGAAACACTGTCTGGGTTAATGTCACCTAAAGGAATATAATTAAATAAATGTGTAAAAAAAATAATATACATATGTATTTTTTTAATTAATACATATGTACAATAAAAAAATCTTACTTGGCAATTGATAGCGTCTTGTGAATTGACGGGATACGTAACCATGCTCGTCTTGCTTTTCTTCGTGTTTAGCTTCAACAATGACGAATTTGTCAGTAACTTTGACACTTATCTCATTGGGGGTAAACTGTTGGACGTCCAAAATAACTTCGAATTTTTCCTCGTTTATATTTAAGGTGGATCCCGAATCTTGCTTTTGCAAGCCAGTTGTGCGTTGCCATGGACGTAGATATCCAGAACGCAACATTGTTGGCCGAGAGTTCCAAACGGAGGACATCAAATCATCACGTCTAAATTAATATTAAAGTCATATTAGATCATACTCTGTATTTAACAAATTAACAAACTAAGCAGAAATTATATTTACCTTAAACCGGTACCGAAATGTTGATCCAAGAGGCGCGAAGTGCGCGTTGGAAATTCAAGTTCATCCCACCAATCACGGAACATTAAAGGCACTACTGACATCTACAAATGGAAGAAAATAAAAATTTAATACAAATTTATGATATTCAACATTTGTACAAAGAGTAAAATATCTCGTAATGATATATCAACCTACAAAAATAATTTACACTGAAAAAGTTTACTTTACTCGAGCAGTTCGAACATTTAAAATTCAATTGAATTACTTTCGTTTGAAAACAAAATCAATCTATGCCTAGAAAAAATTTGGAGATATTCAATCTCTGAAAAGGCGAAACATTTTGCGTTGTTGTGTATGGGAGTGTATACCAACTTTTTAGGAAAATCTTATTTTGTTCATTCATATAACAAAATATTTCATCAGATTTCATAATTAAAAAAAAAACACTAAAAATTAACTTTAATATGTAGTATAGAATACCCGTGATCACAAATATTGGTTGGATATATTGCAGTTTAAGTTTTCAAGAAACCCGAATGTTTTATTTTTATATGAATATTAAAAAATATTTACTCTATCTGTTGTAGTTTTCAAGAGAAATCTTCTTTTGTATTTTCCTTAAAAATTAAAAAAAAAATATAATTTGAAAAGATACTTTTATATTTTCATATCACAATTTTAAAAAATTTGAGTATCACGTCATGTACACTTTATTTTTTATAGTTAGAATTTGAACACTTTTTCATTTTCTTATAAAATATTCAAGAAATCGATTTATTTGGTATTTATAAATTTATAGTTATAAATTAGTCCAGATACGTTAATTATTTCAGCTAACACCAGAGTAATTTCTAGATGTTTTAATATTTTAAGTATAAAAATAGTTTTTTTTTTTTTTAATTTTCAAATCAATTGTATGTATTTTATGCACTCGCACCTTTTTATAATCTATATATAATTTTTCACCTGAGATGTTTAAACCTCCGATATTCTTTAACTATTAATACGATTTTCTGATTTTCCAACAGTTTATATATTTATAATTTTCCTATTCTTTGATTCATCATCATTTTCACAATCATCATTCTATAAACAAAGTGAATGATATTCTTGTATATATACACACACATACATATATGTATGCATTAGGAAGGTGCTATTTTATTAAAAAATATATGGATTTTAAAACATTTTAAAATTAAGAGAAATTTATGAAATATTTATTGAAGTCGGTAGAACGATTTATATACTTCAATGTTTAAAAATTAATAATGCAAATGTTGACTGCATGGCTAGGTGTAATTTGAGACATACTATAACTTATTAGACGGCATCTAATAAATAAATTCTTTAAAAATGGCTTCCAGTGCATAAACCGTTGCTTGTCCCTTTAGACATGTCACAAAACATAGCCCCTTAAAAAAATTCTAAATGCGTTAAATTGCATTATCTAAACGAAAATTGAAAAAATAAACAGTTTATCGAACACGCTTCTCAGCTGAACCATGATTTTAGTTAAGTCCAGCTCTTCCATCTAGTTTATTTAAAAATAAATTTTTGATCATCGCAAGCAAATTTGTCATTTATAGAAATGTTAATGTATTTGTCGTCTTTGAATGAGTATGGTCCAATGATGCCTCGGGCCCATAATGCACACCAAATAGTGCAACATTCTAGATTCTTTGAAGTCCTAGCAATGCTCCTCTTTTTACCAAATAAGCGCATTTTTCTCGTTCACGCATTCAACCAGAAAAATCTTCGTCACTGAGCACAATTTTGCGATAAAAAATATGAATTTTAATAATTAAATTTAACAATCTGCAAGTATTGTTTGTTTGTAAGTCTACTTTTACATTAGATAGGTTTGACTTATCAAGTCTTGATTTTGTATGAGAAAAAACTGACCGAATTAAAATTGAGCAAACCTGACCGTACTACTCGTATCAAGTTTACGAAAAGTTTGAAAATTTGTATGAAATTTAAGGGAAATAAGAAAATGTTTGTGTGTGAACGTGAATGCAGGTTCAAAAGAAATTTAAAGAAAAACTGAAAAACGAGACTAAGTCCCGTTTCACACAAATCAGGTTTACTTGATCAGTTTTTCTTTAAATTTCTTTTGAACCTGCATTCACGTTCACACATGTTCATTAGTTTTCATTTTATTTTCCTTAAATTTCATACAAATTTTCAAAATTTTCGTAAACTTGATAGTACGGTCTGGTTAGCTCAATTTTAATTCCGTCAGTTTTTTCTCATATAAATTCAGGACTTGATAAGCCAAACCTGACTAATGTAAAAGTAGACTAAGTATGTATATACACACTGCGACAAATAAAATAAAGTTAAAGTTTTTGGAGTAGTATACCATTATTCTGGTAGGTACTATCAAGTGGAACAACACTTTGTTTTTGGAATTTTCAAAACACCCCCAAAATCTTGAGTTACGGGTAAAAATCGGGTTTTCTTACCCTTATGCACTTATCACCCTATAACTTAGACAAATACCAATTGTTTTAGCAGATATTAAAAAAAGAAGCTTAGCCAACGATATATAGTTCCTTAAAATATACTTTAGTTTCATGTGGTTATTTCTATACCAAATATATTTTTTTTCGTTTTTTTCTCATTTTTCTATTTTCGGGACGTTATGACAATATTTTTGTATGGGAACAGCGATGCCAACGCTACCACTTTTGTAGTAGATCTACTACTTTTGGGTAACTTTCTACACTCTACTACTTTTTAAACAGAATCTACCACTTTTTTAAGCTTTTTAAACATTGTGTTAAATCATTTCTTTCCTTACCAAAAACTCAACATTGAACCACTGTTAAAAAGAAATATATATACAGTCGAACTTCTATAAATTGAATCACTATTATCCCGTAAAAAGCTTCAACCTACAGAGACTTTAACTTTGGGAATCAAATTTTGAAACGTTTCCAATAGTAAGGAAAACAATTAAAACGGAATATGCCTCAACTTGTGATAAATTCAAGTAATAGAAGTTCAAATTAGAGAAGTTCTACTGTGTATTTTTGTAACATGTTCTGGTAGATCTACCACTTTTTCAAATTGAATTCTGTGGAATCTACTACTTTTTAATATAGAATATAGAAAATTTTTGGTTGGCATCACTGATGGGAACAGTCAAAAATATTAATAGCCAATAAAACGGGAGTTCATGTTTAAAAATTCAAGTCAAAAGAAAAACAATTTTTTTAAAAATAAGTAATTTTAAACGATTCCGATCAAAAATTCATTGAGATAAATAAAATGAAGTAAACGTTTCTGGGATGTTATACCATTTGACTACTAGGTATTGTCGGAATTTTCAAAACACCCCCGAAATCCTTATTTACAGATAAAATCCCGATTTTCAAACCAGTATGCACTTATCACCCTATAACTTAAACAAATACCAACCGATTTCAATTTTTTTTTTTTGCCAGATATTGAAAGATAAATCTTAAACCTATTCAACGGAATATTGAGTTAAATTTCGAAGGAAAATTGGGTCAAATTGACCTAAGGGCTAAAATATGCTTTTGATACATTTGTGTATTTTTACACTAAATGTAGAAAAAATACACACATGTATCTAAAATACATTTTAAGAAAATGTATACCATTGAAAAGACCTAAGCTTCCTCTTTTAATTTCTGTCAAAAAAATTTAATCGGTTGGTGTTTGTCTGAGTTATAGGGTGATAAGTGCATACGGGTATGAAAAACCGGGTTTTTACCCAAAAACTTTATTTTATTTGTCACACTGAACATTTAATCGAAATCGTTAAAAATTATTTATTTTAATACTTTTTTTTTTTTGTAATATTTTAAATATATCGAGGGTTTATATTCAAATAGTGCTATCTGCAAATTCACAATTTTACTTTGTTCTACAATATCATTTAAAAAGGGGGCTTAAATTTTAAACAAAATAAGTTTTTATTAATTCCTTATATTCGCGCTTCTATGTTAGATAGCACTATTTACAATTAAAAATATTGTCGTTTCAAATATTAAAGAAAGCAGATAGCATTATTTGAACAAAAAAAATCCGATATTATGGAAACTAATTGAGGCTTTTATTAAAATATCATGAATTTTTATTGAAATAATAAGTTTTTTGAACAAAACAAGATTTATTATAATTAAATTACATAAAAAAAAGAATAAACAACTACTTTTTTACACATATTTTAAATTTTCATAAAAAGCATGATATTTTTGGGGAATAACAGTCTTTAGCGCTTGTAAATGCTTCCACTTACTTTGTTGAATTGGACGGGGACCAGATTGTAAGGGTTTTGCCTCTATATGACCGCCGTATACTTTAATTCTAGTCGGAAGGCTATTATACTCGTCATCAAAATTAACTTTATATTTTACATCACCACTAGGTAGGTAGATAAGAGATTTTAATTGTGAAACAGTTGGATCGTTTTTATCCCGACCAGGTCTTATAGATGTGAACCGAATAAGTTTTTTGTCGGTATAGTCTTTAAAAAAATCATAGTTTAGGTAAATAGCATCAAAAGGCATTTTGACTATTTTGCCATCTATTTTCACGGTCTTTCTGGCTTCTTTTGTTACTCTTATGTAATCGTTCGGCACATAAATTGTTTGCTTTTTTAGTTTCATCTCAATCTTGGCATGTGCACTGTCGCACTCCATTGAGCACGTTCTTTTTTTAAAATATGTGTCTTATATTCATGCAATTCAACTTGTTTAGCTCTAAATCCAACACGTGTGTCACATTCGTCTTTACGGGGCTTATATAGAACTATATTTTGCTGTTTAAAAAAATTGTAAAACGTAAAAGAGGATACGGGACGGACCTTATTACTCAAACACTTAGATTTATAGTGCCTATAAACATCGGCTTTAGTTTTAAATGTTGTGGCTATGTATATCTTAGTACTGTCCTTGCGGCAGTAATGACTTTCCATTTTGTCCAGTTTTTCAAAATATTGTTTTAAAAATGTTTGGCAGCCATCCTAAATATTGCAGCCCCTTCATACGCTTTTTTACATTTTGTAGTCTTTTTTCTGAACCAGAAAAATTTACCTTTTTTCTTCTACGATAAGAGGCTATATTATGATTGATTTGTTCATTTTCAGAATCTACAGAAGAGTTTTGATTACAATAATAACTGGTACAAATTTTGTACAACAAACCTGTTATAAGATCGTCCTCATCTTCGTTGGATGACATATAATCTATGGCAATACGTTGTAGGGAATTATGGTCCATTTCGTTGGTTTCACAAATTACAATGTATATTTTATAACAGTTTTTATTATTTTCACAAATATTTTTAATGCAGACAGCAGTATTTTTTTTATTAAATAGAAAATGATTGTAGATAGCAAAAACACAATTTATAAAAAAAAATTGTTTTAGAAAAATTTATTATTTCAAAATTAATATGGCATGTGACTTTTAAGTCAAGGAACACGTTTCTACAAAAAACCATTTTGGTCAAAAGTGCAGATAGCACTATTTGAATATAAACCCTCGATATATTTTATATATATTTTAAACATGAATTATTGATAGCCAATACTACTAGAGGTATTGGCTATCAATAATTTTCTTACCACCCTAATATTTTTCAAATAATCTGAAAATTTTCTGTATAGATCAAAAAAGTGTACAAAATGTAAACAAAATATTTGGCGTATATCTGTATAAATTTGTATATTTCAATTTCTCACATTCTAATTTTAGATGGACGTCATTTTCATAATATTATAATTATTCAGCGTATTTCTATTTTTATTTATTCTGAGCGTTTATTAGACTCATTTTCTTGACGCGAACGTGGGAAAATTATTTGTTTGTTAATTTTTTATTTTTATTTATTTCTTCAACACAAAAAATGTTTGCATTTTTTAAAAATCCAACAAATTTTTAACAATTTTTAATTGCATGAGTTTTGCGCTAAATTTAAAATTTTTAATTAACAATTGGGCGCTAAACAACAAAACAATAATTTTAATATCTATTTAAAATTTATTAAAACTGAGCTTCGAATATTTAAAAATTTGAATTAAAAACTGACTTTGTTATTAAAAAAATTTGTTTGTTAAATTCTCCGAGACAGTCGTCATATATTGTATATCAACAATATTTTTTGTGACCACGCGAATGTTAGTTTGGCTGCATATTTAGCCCTGTAGTTCTTTATATCTGACTTATTTAATAAAGTAATCATTAAATATTTATGAATACTTATTATTAAAAAAAAAAACCAAAATTTTCGGGATGTACATTTTATTCAAAAAGAAAGAGTATTCGCATTTGATCCCAAATCTGGAGAAACCAAAATTTCTCGACGCGTTTCGATGGTTGGTTAGGCCATCTCTTCAGGAGGATTATCCCCTTCTTCACAGCATTCTGCTTAGTAGCCAATCTAGTAGCCAATGGCTGCAGCAAGAATGAAAAATGTTTGTGTTTTGTTCAGTCGATAATCTACGCTTTACTTATGTGTTATGAACATAATTCTGAAAGAGTTTGTTTGTAAAATAAGTAATAATGCGAGGTTTTCGATCTGTCTAAATTGGGGATAATCCTCCTAGAGAGATGACCTAACCAACCATCGAAACGCGTCGAGGAATTTTGGTTTCTCCGCAAACATTTTTTTGGCTTTTTATCAATAAATTGGTCTTTTACATTAATAAATAAATGTAACAGATTTGGGATCAAATGCGAATACTCTTTTTTTTTTTTTTTGAATACTTATTATTTTTATATTTTCTGACGTTCGACGGAGCACCAGTCATTACTCTTAAAAGTTTCAATCTGTAAAACCTAGTCAAGCTACAATCTAGGTGAACACCATTTAACAACCATTTTTTTAATTCAGCAAATCCTTATGAAGATACGTGAGTTATCTAACTTGTATGTATATAGAAGAGGTCCCAATATACAATCCTGTGGTATACCAGCACAAATTTTTTAATTGATGCAAACACGTCTTTCGATTTGATTCAGAGAATCTATTTGTAATATAAAATTATAACGCCTTTTTTATTTATTTAAATATTGAACTATAGATTTTATAAATCCTAATATTTCTTTTTACAAAATGTGTATGATTAGATATGTACATACATATATTATATTGTAATTACCCTGTTGTAAAACTAGAACCATGTGTCTCTATGCCAACACTTGTTGAAACATCAGTATAAATGTCCTTAATTTTAGTTCAGTACTTAAATACATATGGGTACTTCCATGGTTATGTACGTGACATTTGTACACGTTTTATTGTCTTTGAATATTGTGGAAATAAAAATGGATTGGAATTTTTGAATGAATTTTAGAATCGTACATTATATGTGATGAGTTCTTTCTAAAAAGTATATATATTAAAAAATTGAGCACTGAGTACCCAAATTCCATGCATTCAAAGTTGACTTACGCACGTGACAAAAAAAGTAAGTGCCTTTTAGAGCCGTAAGGAATATTGTAAAAGTAAGCGAATTATAGGAGATTTTTTTTCGGAAAAAATGTTTTTATAAAGGCTATTAATGGACCTGTATAATCATGTTTTGTTCAAAAACAAGTATGCATTGGTTGGCTAAGAAAAAACAAATTTGTTCATTACGCAAATTTGTTCATTACGCATTACGCACGTGACACTTTTTACCTTCATACATATTTTAGTAATTTAACATATATTTTCAGAAGTTTTTAAGAAAAAATTTGGCACAGATCATTGTTTTGATATTGGGACCATGGCTATTGAAATCGGTCCATTATTTATGGTACCTCCCATAGGTCCCACTTCCCGGAATTGATATTTTGGCCACAAATATCAATATTTTTCCATGAAATTTTAAGCAAATACTCCTTATGTAAAACTGAATCACTGTACAAAATTTCGTTGAAATCGGTCCACATTTGACCATAGCTCCCATACAAACTCTTCTGTCAAAACGCACTAAATGAAGCAAAAATCACTAAAACACTCGTAAATCTGAAGATAATGAGAATTCTGAGTTCATTTTTTGCATACATAATTTTTGTAAAAGGCGTAATTTTCTAAGTTTCAAGGTAATCGGTCCATATTTGACCCTAGGCCCCATGTAAGCCAAACTGACAAAAACAGCTTAAATGTATAAGTTTTGAGAAAATGTTTCTATGATGGCAAAATTTAGCAAATATTAGCCTTTATACAGGAAGAAGAACACCTTTGACGTTAGTGGTGAAGGGTATCGCATGGTCGGACTTGACCGACTATAGCACTTTCTTACTTGTCTTAAATTAAAATAAAATTTATCAAATGGACATAAATGAACAGCATTGAATTTTTCGTACTTACTATTACGCACGTGACAAAGTTCAAAAATCCAAAAAAAAATTACTTTTTGTAGAAGGCTATTAAAAAAAAAATATATATATATATATATATATATATATATATATATATATATATATATATACATATATATATATATATAATTTTTCATGACAATCGCCCTTTTATTATAATGTAATCTACCTTTAGATAGTTTTTCATGTTTTGAAGTGCATTCTAGTATCGGGTGGTTAAATTTCAAGGGCCGATGTTGATTTTGAATAAAACACAAACTGTTTAGGAAATTATTGTAATTTTATTTTATTACGATATATTGGTATTACTCAATTATGTATGGAATAAAATATCGACCAAATGGGCGCCGCGACCACGGCGGCACACCTCCATCCGATGCTCCAAATTTTCGATGACTCTGAGGCATAATGGAGGTTCTATGCCGTTAATGTTCCGAATTATCTCATCCTTTAGCTCTTGAATTGTTGCTGGCTTATTGACGTACACCTTTTCTTTCAAATGACTCCAAAGAAAAAAGTCCAACGATGTCAAATCACATGATCTTGGCGGCCAATTGACATCGCCATTACGTGAGATAACACGGCCATTGAATTTGTTGCTCAAAAGAGCCATTGTTTCGTTAGCTGTGTGGCAAGTGGCACCGTCCTGCTGAAACCACATATCGTCCACATCCATATCTGCCAATTCGGGCCATAAAAAGTTCGTTATCATCTCACGATAGCGAACACTATTCACAGTAACTGCCTGACCGGCCTCATTTTGGAAAATATACGGCCCGATGATGCCGCCAGCCCATAAACCGCACCAAACAGTCACTATTTGTGGGTGCATTGATTTTTCGACAATCACTCTTGGATTCTCATTCGCCCAAATGCGGCAATTCTGTTTATTGACGAATCCACTGAAGCGAAAATGTGCTTCATCACTGATGGTGATTTTCTTCGAAAATTGATCATCCACTGTTGCCATTTCTTGCCACCATTCTGCCCATTCACGACATTTGGAATGGTCAAGAGGCTTTAGTTCTTGACCCAATTGCACTTTGTAAGCGTGTAAATGCATAATGTTCATCAACGACGAGCGTAAGAGGTGCAATTGTTGGGCACGACGATGAGTTGAGGTGGACGGCTCTTCAGCCACACTATCGCGAACAGCAGCAATATTTTCTGCAGTACGAGC
Organism: Stomorhina lunata; assembly: GCA_933228675.1. Classification (NCBI taxonomy): domain Eukaryota; kingdom Metazoa; phylum Arthropoda; class Insecta; order Diptera; family Rhiniidae; genus Stomorhina; species Stomorhina lunata. The sequence goes on from OW121744.1 coordinate 70,783,520, forward strand.
TGTACGAGCATGCACTGGTGTTCTTACATCTTCTACAGACCCGGTTTGCTCGAATTTTTCCACGATTTTTGCGATTGTACGCACATTTGGACGATCAAATTGACAAAAAAAATCACGAAGTGCACGATATGTATTTTGTTTTAAACGCCCATTTTCATAATAAGTCTGGATAACTTTAACACGTTGTTGGATTGTGTATCTCTCCATGTTTCAAATTGAGTAAGTCTGAAATAGAGAAATGTCGAATAAAATTCGGAAAAAAACTTGGCGTTTAGGTGTTGTTCACATTCAACATCGGCCCTTACAATTTAACCACCCTTTATATAAATCCGAAATTAAATTTACATAAAATTTGTTTTAGAAAGAGCTTGGGTGGTTTACACCCACGATAGTAATAGCGTTTAACTTTTTTTGGGTGTTTTATACCCATCGATAGTAACCTTGTACATTACATTTTGTGTGATCGCTAGTATAAATAAAAGCACTTGTTTTTTTTGCGGATAATCGCAGCTGTTGTTATTACAAATAGATACACCGTTATTCCATGTGCATCATATACATAAATTTATGAACCGTTTATTTTTTTCGTACAAAACGTCAATATAACTTATATTATCAGTATAAAAGTGCATCGCCGAGTGGAAAAGTAAAAAATGAGTTCTTACGAAAGAGATCAGAAGCGATTGATGTCGCTTTTATCAGATATTAATGAGGAAGAAGTTATAGGAGGAGAAAGTAGTGATGAAAGTGACCAAGAAATAGTGAGCAATCATGAGTCAGATTCTGAGCAGGAGCTTGAAGATGACGAAGGAAATCATGAAATTCAATACATTGGAAAAGATGGTACTACCTGGCGAAAAGATCCATTTCCAAGAACGCGAACACCGGCTGAAAATATATGTGCAAATACAGCAAAGTTAACAGCTGCTTCAGAAAAAGTTACAACGCCATTTGAAAGTTGGGAACTCTTTTTCAACTTCTTGGATCTAATTGTGAAAAATACAAACATATATATTTTAAAGCAGCAAGTAAAATACAGAGATTTAAGAAATGCACGTTTCACAGACAAGGATGAAATAAATGCTTTACTTGGTTTATTGTATATCACTGGTTTGCATAAGTCATCTCATGTTAACGTACGAGATATATGGGCTTCAGATGGCACTGGACTGGAAATATTTGCAGCAACAATGTTCTATAATCGGTTCCTATTTTTATTGAGATGCATTCGTTTTGACAATGTGGATACCCATCAGGAGCGTCGAGAATTCGATAAACTTGCGCCAATACGTGAACTTTTTGAAACTTTCAATAAAAATTGTGAAAAAAATTTTGTTTGTGGCAGTTACATCACGGTTGATGAAAAGTTGGAAAGCTTTCGCGGACGATGCAGTTTTCGCCAGTATATTCCCAACAAGCCAGCAAAGTATGGTATTAAAATCTTTTCTGCAGTAGATTCTACCACATTTTATACTTCTAAACTGGAAGTCTATTATGGTCAACAACCGCCTGGACCATATAATTTGTCAAATAAACCAGAGGAAGTTTTAAAAGAATAACTAAACACCTTCAACATGCTGGTCGGAATATAACAACTGACAACTGGTTTACGTCTTACGGTCTAGCCGAGTATTTATTAGAAAAAAAGACGACATTAGTGGGAACCATAAGAAAGAATAAAAGAGTTTTACCACCGTCGTTCTCACAAGCTAAAAATCGTTCAATTTATTCGACAATTTTTGGATTTAGAAAGAAAAGTACGATTTTATCATACGTTCAAAAAAAAAAGTGTGTTTTGTTGCTCTCTACCATGCATAGAGATGGTAAGATTCTAGATGCTCCAAAGTGTTTACCAGCCAAAACACCTACACAGAGTCGTTGTCAGATATGCGGTAATAAAAAGGATCGCAAAACAAAAACAACATGCTGCAAATGCGAAATTTTCATTTGCAAAAGTCACAACCACCCATTATGTTCTAATTGCTATCAATCCACAAACTCAGAACTGGAAACAAATTACGAAAATCGTGATGATATGTTTGATGGATTTAATGAGTAACCGAAATTTTCATGGTATTTAGCTAAATTTTTACGCAAAATTTTACTCTATTTAAAAAAATATTATTAAGTAACTTTTTTTTCTACATCCTTTCAGCTTTAAAAATCAGTTACCCATAGAGGATTGGCTTAATAATTTTCGTAGTTATCACTAGATTTACATAATACATTTGATAAAATTTGTCATTGTTTTTTTTTTTTAATAGAATGTAAATAAACAACATATAATTTGAAATAAATAACAGATATACGTATGAATAACACCAAATTTGTTCGATATTTTAGTGCTCATTATTTTAGAAAATCACATTATCAGTGTATTTGAATTTAAGAGTTAAAAAAACGCAGGCACTTAAAAGGGGTGGATTACACCCAATGATAGTAATGAAGTAAGTTAAATATACGATAGTAACGGAGGGTTAATTCAATGTGGAAATTTCTCATTTACAATTGAAAATGGTGTAGAGATTTTCATCAAAAATTAAAAAACAACTTTTTATTTTAACACAGAATTTTCATTGTAGACAACTACTTAGTAAGTAATGGTCAACGAATGTGTCAACATACATACACATATGTATCTCAATAGGCCCCGATTTGATCCCAATGTCTATATTTGAACCAAAAGAACTACTAAGTCAATACTAAGTAATTAGTGGTGAAGACTACTGGTAGTCGTAGGAACTTTAATGTTAAATGACAATAGTAGATTACATTGGATGGGTCAAAATAGGAAAGTAGTACTTGAGACATTGCCAATAGCAAAACAGTATTTTTTTCTTTCGATATTTACTGCAGGAAATTATTAAAATTTTTGCAAATACTTCGCAAAGTTTGAAATTCACCTGTTGTTCTTATTGGAAAATAAAAATTAATTAGAAAAGTTGGAACTGCTAATTAACATCACCACGAATTATTCTAAAAAGAAATTAAATACCTAACTGACTGGCAACCCTACACACAACATAGTTCAATGTACACTCACTTCAAATAGAATAGGTGCACCTTTTTAGTAGGTAATTAATTAAAGCTTGCTGCTCTTAAGATAACTCATGAAAGGCTGAATAGTTAAGGAGAAGAGTGTAAATATTGACCTGTTTTTTGTGTCGCTTGAATAGGTTCACTAAATTAATTTCAGTTTTGTGGTCATTTGTGCAAATTTTGACCACAAAATAGCTAAGCATTTACTAAAAAAGAACACTTTAAGATTTTTCATCGGTTTTAATTAAATTTAATTCATTGTAATTCATAGAATATGAAAGAGAAGACAAACATTGCCAGGCCTCTTCTTTTTATTTATTTCTTTATTTAAGCTTAATTTAATTACATCTTAGACATTAATAATACATTAAGTAAAAGTATATACACCTGTGCTTCGGTTTACGCTATAGATACGTTAATGACAAAACCGCGTAAATCAAATCAAACATTTTTATATGGAAAAACTGCGTAAAGTAAATCCGACTAGAAATAACCTTTTTAAAAATATTCATTGAACACAAAATATAACTTTACATTCATAATAAGATATAAAAGTGTCATTTTATCTATTTTTATGTTTTTATTACTTATATAATAAAAAAACATAGAAATAGATAAAACATGTACCTACTTTATTATAATATAATAAAGTAAAAATTTGAAAAAAGTTTGATAAATAAGACTTAATAGCTACCAGTTTTAACGAATAGCATAATATCTGACTCTTCATCAATACAACCATCTCATTAGATTTTGCTTCTACAATTGTTGCATTGGTTTTAGTGATAGTTGAGGAGATCTTTCATTAAGAAAATATTCTGAAATAAGCTTTTGTAATTATGCTATTTATTTATTGTTATGTGCTATTTTTATTAGGCATATCTTTGTAGACTTCTTAATATTGTTTTAACATAAACATAAATATCATCTCGTTTTAAATTGAAAAATTTGTACCGAAATAATACGATTTTTATTTACAAAGGCTCTATTATTTCGCTATCTACACATGGGCCCAATTTTTTGGTTTCTATTTTCTATTGTTGGTACTATTTATGTATAATCCTTATTTAAGAGTTTTATTCAAATAGCATGAGTAACACTTGTTATTTTTCAAATTGAAAAGAGATATGGTTAAATGCAGATTAATATTTGATGAATGATTTATATTCATTGGAAACATTTTACTATTAGCATATCATAATCTGCACCATAAGTACCATAATTCAGACATCAGTACGATAACCATACGTACTCTATTATACAGAACTGTATTTGAGAGGTTTGTTCCATGATATAAGTATAAGGTTATTCCAATTGCCTTATTAAATTTTTAATAAGGATTTTTGAAGTTTATATATTTGAAAAATTGTTGCCACATTTTTACAAATGATTTTTCATATGATTAGTTTTTTTTTTATAAAGTGTAAAGGTATTATTCAAGGGTCTAATATTTTATTATGGTCAATTAAAATAAAATGGTTTTTATAAACCACAGAATACTATATCATCGCATAAACTAAAACAAACCTATCTAATTTATTTTATTTTTTTTATTTTTAACCCTTATTCTGTATTTAATGGGTCAAAATTGCCCAAACAGTTTAATTTGCTCATTATTTTTTTAAATACATTGATATTTTTAAATTTTGTGCGATTATTGTTAGGAATTACTACTACAATTTAAATTCTTATTTTTGTAGACCTTTTCACAAGTCGTTTTAAAAAAACTTAAGCAATTGGTACATTTAGGTTAAAATATTTGAGTATTTAAAATTGGGCAAAATTGACCCACAAATGTCATATGCGTTATACTTTTTGAATACAGGGTAAGGATTAAAGCAATGACATTTAAATAGTTTTTAATTAAAATATAAAATAAGTTTATTGGGCCCATGATGAAGGTGTTTTCATTCCACTGTATCGTTATACAATTCAAAAAAAGTTTTAACTCGAGAAATCTGTAAAAAGATCTTCAACTGCTGACGTTGCGTTTATTTCAGCCTTAATTTCACTTCCATTACTTTTCTTCTTCCATTCTAACCAATTATTATTTAGGAAAAAGTGTAAAAATGTTCTGTATTTTTTCAGTGTTCTGTGTTTGCACTAACTATATTTGCATGTCTCAAAGTTTAAAAAAGAAGTTTTAGTATTAAAATATTTGAAACTACTTAAAGCTCCTAAATGTAATGAGGTTGGATCCAGTTGTGTTTACATTATGGACAACCGAAACGTGCTAAATATAAATAACACCGAAAAATTTGACGAATTAGTTCTTGTTCCACTACTCAGAACAATTGAAGAAACTGAATAAGGACAAAAAATTTGCTTACGAACGTTGGGTAGAAATTTTTAAACATATAAAGGAAAGAGATATTTGCGTTACAAACATTTTGAGAGTTATCGAATTTGGTTAAAAATATATTTTTGTTCTGTATTTTGGTTAAAAAAAAATATTATCATGGAGTAATATTACAATTTTATCTACAAATATTGTCAAGCAATACAAATTGCTCTCAAAACTTTTTTGAAAAAGAGATACAGTGCAGCGCACGCTTGTGGTTAGGTATATTTTCCAAAAAATATTTTAAAAATAAGTTTTCAATCAGTTAAGAAAACTAGGCTTAGGTTACATTATAATTTATTTCCAGATTGATGGATAATATGTATCCCATACGAAATATGGAATTAAAAATAACACAGCACAACAAAATAAAAAAAAATGTCATGTGCTTTTAAAACCACTATACAATTTTGATGCATCATGACCACCTTTGTACAAAAATGGTAAAATTTTTAAATTCTATGGATAGATTTTTTTTTAATTTTTTTTAATTGCAATTTTTTTAGACGTTTCTTCAAATAATTAGATAACTCAAAAACTACTAGTCCGATATTATTAAAATAAAATCATAAAAATTAAGATTTACATAGTATCGGAGTTTACAACAGTATCGGAGTTATAATAAAAAAACTTAAGAAAAAAATATATTACGTAAAAATGGCAAAAATTTTCGTTTAAAAAAATCATGAAAAATCGAAAACGGCAAAAAACTACCAGATTTATTATTTTATCGCATAGCAACAAAATGAGATATCGATCATAAAAATCGATTGATTTTTTTCGAATTTATTCACAATTTAGTGAATTCGCTCAATTTCACAAAATTTTAGTTTTTTGCTTGATTTCAAGCAAAAATGTATGGGAAAAATAAATTTTTCAATTTCAGGGGGTGCATGTCAGATTATTGTGAGATTTGGTGGGAAACTTCCACCCACAAAATTTTAGTCGAATTGGACAACGTTCACACGTAGCGCATAGGCCCCAAATCTGAAAAATAGCGTTTAAATCGAAAAAAATTGACAAATTTAAAATTAAAGCTATTTATTCCCCCTTTTTCAAAAAAGTGGATTCTGGTTCTTAGTGCAAACGCAATGATTTTTCCAATAAGCTACATGTCTTTAAAATCGGTTAAAAAGTTTTCGAGTTATTACAATTTTTACTGCAATAAAGGAAAAGTTTTTTTAATTTTTACTACATATTTCAGTAGAAATCTGATAAACGATGAAATGCTCTTTTTCTGTTGGCTACCTCAAGGACATGTAATGGCCAGTGCAAATTGTAGTAACTCGAAAACTGTTTAACCGATTTTAAAGATATGTAGCTTATTGGAAATCTCATTGTGTTTGCCCTAAGGACCACTAAGGATCCACTTTTTTGCAAAAGGGGGATCCACTTTTTTGAAAAAGGGGGAATAAATAGCGTTAATTTTGCAAAAACTTAAAAATTATAAAATTTTTCCGATATAAACTTGATTTGTCAGCTTTAGGACCTGGGCGACACGTGTTAGCGTTGTCCAATTTGGCTAAAATTTTGTTGGTGAAAGTTCCTCACCAAATCTCACAATAATCCGACCGGCACTCCTTGAAATTCTACAATCTATTTTTTGTGAAAATGAGTGAATTCACTTAATTGCGAATAAATTCGAAAAAATCAATCGATTTTTATGGTCGATATCTCATTTTGTTGCTATTATATGTCGCTATGCGATAAAATAATAAATCTGGAAGTTTTTGCCGTTTTAAATTTTTCATGATTTTTTAAAACGAAAATTTTTGCCATTTTTATGTAAAAAATATATTTTGTTCTTAAATTTTTTATTATAACTCTGATACTATTGATCCGATTGATCCGCGATATATAGACGAATCAAAGGCTATGTAAATCTTAATTTTTCTGATTTTATTTTAATAATATTATTATTAGTTTCTGAGTTATCATTAATTATGTGAAAATGTGTCTAAAAAAATTGCAATTTTACAAAAAAATTAAAAAAAAACCTATCCATAGAATTTAAAAATTTTACCGTTTTTGTACTAAGGTAGCCATGATACATCAAATGTATATAGTGGTTGCTCGAGCATATTTTTGCTGTTGCCCTGTGTAATTATAATGAATCTTAGAGCTGAGTTGGGTAAAAAACTAATCACTGTGGTTGTAATTTTATCATTACCAGGAGTCATTTAATCGCAGTTTTCACTGCAGAAAGCCATAAACTAAGCGAACACCATTTCACCAATATTATATATATTAATGTTGGAACTTGTATTATTTGGAGTACAGTCACATTTAAAGGGATTAGCACATGCCTCAACTTTCTCAGTTGTATTCTTAGTTCATTTTGGAGATTTTTTGCATACATTTCCATAAGTGTAATTAAGTTTCTTAAGCTACGGTCACATTGATTAAACATTTAATCGAAATTATCAAATATTTGATCCTCGTAGTCTGACCACAAAATATTTTTGAGGTTCAAACAAGAAACATGTTGATTTGAACAAAACAAAGTCATTTGCCAGCAAATAAAAATTTTCCTAATGTGACCACGCAAGAGCAAATATTTTATTAAATTTTGATCAAATAATTATTTAATCTTACAAAATTTTTGTAACATCAAACAGGGGCAAATAACAGCTGAGCATTTGTATTGTTTACTATTCAAACAGAAACAACAACATCAAATTTGAGAAACAACAACATCAAATTTGAGAAACAAGAACATCAAATTTGAGAAACAACAACATCAAATATGAGAAACAAATTGCTAGATACACAATTTTGTTTTGAAAAAATTTGATCAAATATTTTTTGGGAAAATATTTAATCTTCAGTGTGACCATAAATTAAACCTGTTTTTTGTTTATACTTTGAACGTATTTTTTCTGTATTTTGTCAAATAAAAATCGTCAAATAAATGTGCAAGTGTGACCACAAATTTTTTACTATATTGTTTTGACAATATTTTACTCAAAATATTTGATTTAAATGTTTAATGAGTCTGACCGTACCTTAAGTTACTTGTATGTAAAAAATTCCTAAGGTTGAACACTTTTTTTTGAGTTGCATTTTGAGGGTAGTTTTCTTTTTCCCCTTATCAAAGTACAGGGTCGACCGAAACTTTGATGGAAGGACCAAGTAGAAGAATATCTTTTAAAACTTGGCCTATGAAATTGGAAAATATGCGTACAAGATCGAAGCGAATGTAATTCTAAAATATGCTCGGCCTTTGATCTAAACAGGTTGTAATATTAGTCATTTAAGTATGTAAGTACTTGAATTATTATCACTGGCAACTTAGAAACTAATTAAAAACATAATGGGAATTTTCTTAGATTTTAATTATTATATACGATTGTAGACAACCTTATTTTTGTCTATGGAATGTTTATGGGTATGTATTTACAGTTTTAGAAATTTTGAACTTTTTATTGTATATTTTTATTGTATATGCAATATTTTCGTTGATCAGAAATGTTTGTAAATACAAAACTTTAACAAACATAAACAAACTTTAAAACTAGAACGATGCAATAAAAAGAATGTCCCTCCCTATAGTATATTGCAAATATACATACATACATATATTGTATGTATATTTATATGTTTGAAAGTACTAAGATATGTACGTAACATATCACAACCTAAAATGTAATCGGGCTTTACCAAAACTGACTGTTTATGACACAGAAAATTTTTACTTCGTTCTAAAATATTAATATTTATGAGTTAAAATAAAAAAGTGGTATATTAGTTTAGTCATCCGCCTAACATACCAGAGGTCAGATCCCCGGCCAGACCCACTTGGAAAAAATAAATTTTCAAAAAACTATGTAAAACTTCTCTAACTAATGCAATTGCCGTTCGGAGCCGGAGTTAAAAACGTAGGTCTCTTTCAATGAGCCTAAAAATAATAATAATTTTAATTTATTTTCTCAAAATTGGTCTCTAATTGGAAAATTAATATTAAGTTTAGGCTTCAAATACATAATAATGTAAGAAAAAAACTGATTTTAACCAGGGCTGAAAATAACGGGTATTTTTGAATTTTTAAATCAAAAAAGCAAACATTAAAATTTATCTGTAAAACTGGTAATTTTTGAAAATTTCCCATAAAAATGGTAAATTTTGAAAAATTACGAAAAAATCGTAAATTTTGAAAATTTCGCAAAAAAATGGTAAATTTTGAAAATTTCTTATAAAAATGGTAAGTTTTGAAAATTTCCTATAAAAATGGGAAATTTGGAAAATTTCCAATAAAAATGGGAAATTTTCAATTATATGGGATATTTTGAAAATTTCCCATAAAAATGGGAACTTTTGAATATTTCCCGTAAAAATGGTAAATTTTGAAAATTTCCCATAAAAAGGGAAATTTTTAAAATTTCCCATAAAAACAAAAAATTTTGAAAATTTCCCATAAAAATGGGAAATTTTGAAAATTTTTAAGGGAAGGAAATTTTCAAAATTTCTTATTTTTAGGGGAAATTTTTAAATTTTCCCATTTTTATGGGAAATTTTCAAAATTTCCCATTTTTATGGGAAATTTTCTAAGATTTACAATTTTTTTTGATAAATTTTCAAAATTTACCATTTTTATGGGAAATTTTCAAAATTTACCATTTTTATGGGAAATTTTCAAAATTTACCATTTTTATGGGAAATTTTCAAAATTTACCATTTTTATGAGAAATTTTCAAAATTAACCATTTTTATTGGATATTTTCAAAATTTACCATTTTTATGGAAAATTTTCCAAATTTCCCTTTTGATGGGAAAGTTTTAAATTTTCCTATTTTTATGGAAAATTTTGAAAATTTCCGATTTTTATAAAAAAAAATCAAATTCCTGCTCTAAAAAATCAATTTTAAAAGATATCGCTCAGAAATTGCTTAAAAAAATTAAATCACAAAATAAAAAGCAGTCATTGCTTGATATAATATTATATCAGAATAACCGTCACATATTGAGCGATATAATAAAAATCAAACTTACCGGTATGAATTGAGCGATTAAATATAAGTAAAAAATACCCGGTATAATTTGAGCGATAAAATATAAAGCAAAAATAACTGTTATTTTTGCCTAAAATATTAAAAGGCACAAAATAACTTTTATTTCTGATCAGAAAAATAAAAATCAAAAAGTAACCGTTACAGTCCCTGATTTTAACCAATTAAAGATAGAAATTGTACTCATTTCAAAAACTTTAGATTCAAAATTAAACCTAAACATATTTTTTTTTTGTAACACTGTTTTGGCAGAGCTCATTTCTGATTAAATGGATACTTGAACAAGTGAAAAGTGTAAAAAGCAGCTAGAAGCACTGTTTCTTTAAATCGTGTAATTTGGACTACATTTATGGGGCTATGTTAAGGCTCATATCTATATAGGCAAGTGCGCAACGTACTGAAAGTCAATATAGAATAATTTATTTATGAAATACTGGACAATGTTTAAGAGAGAATATGCCAAAATTGGACTTAAAGTAGGAAACATTTGGTAGTGGTCATCTTTAAACATTAATTTATATAGATCATTCTATCGATTCAAAAAATTTAAATTAAATCCGAAACATTGGATTTGTCCAGCTGTTTGTAACGTATAATTTGTCTTATACCTTTAATTATACATACATAAATTCTTTAAATTATTTTCTGAGTCGATTTTTCTTGGTACAAAAATGCTTGTAGATTGCAATACAAAAATTTCTTATCCTCCCATAGGATTGCCCAGAAATTTATACGAACTATTACTTATACTAAGGCCTTATGCTCCACTGGGACTCAAGGATAGCAGAAAAAGAAAAATTACTTATAGAATCAGAAGTCATTAAACCAAATTTTAAAATAAATATATCTGTGACCATACTATGTATGTATTTAAAAATAAAGAAAACCTTGTACATTAATTGACGATATGTCCATACTTTACCTTAGTATTAAAGGATATCAAATAGTCGGACTTGACTGATATGTTTTTTTTTATTGAACATTACAGTTAGGCCTTTAGTCTTTTTTGTATCGATATGTAAATAAATATTTAGTACTTAAGCTACGTTCACATTGATTAAACATTTAATCGAAATTATCAAATATTTGATCCTCGTAGTCTGACCACAAAATATTTTTGAGGTTCAAACAAGAAACATGTTGATTTGAACAAAACAAAATCATTTGCCAGCAAATAAAAATTTTCCTAATGTGACCACGCAAGAGCAAATATTTTATTAAATTTTGATCAAATAATTATTTAATCTTACAAAATTTTTGTAACATCAAACAGGGGCAAATAACAGCTGAGCATTTGTATTGTTTACTATTCAAACAGAAACAACAACATCAAATTTGAGAAACAACAACATCAATTTTGAGAAACAACAACATCAAATTTGAGAAACAACAACTCAAATATGAGAAACAAATTGCTAGATACACAATTTTGTTTTGAAAAAATTTGATCAAATATTTTTTGGGAAAATATTTAATCTTCAGTGTGACCATAAATAAAACCTATTTTTTGTTTATACTTTGAACATATTTTTTCTGTATTTTATCAAATAAAAATCGTCAAATAAATGTGCAAGTGTGACCACAATTTTTTTATTATATTGTTTTGACAATATTTTACTCAAAATATTTGATTTAAATGTTTAATGAGTCTGACCGTACCTTTAGTAAAGGAGGTAGGAAAACACGCAATAAATTAAAAAAAATAGTAAACTGAACAAAATAAGCATCATTGCTTATTATAAATGGTTATTTAATAAATTTAATAAAACTCATAAAAGTGCAATAACAATTCATTTTCATATTTGAAGGTTCCAATTTTGATTACAACATACGCCATTGTGCTTCATGCAATGGCAACGTCAGGTCACATTGTGAAAAGAAGTTACTCCGACCAAAGTGTTCATGGTTATATGACAGAGGTGAGTAGTAAAAAGAATTGACATATAAGAATTGACAAATTGTACGTATTTCTTTCCACAACAAGCGAACCTGCTGGTGGAATGAAGTCTGCAAAGAGGAATTCCAAAATCAATTTCGTTGCAAGTGTCCACAGTTTTCTTATTGCCGGTAAAAGGATATTCATGTTTGCATTTTATATTATTATATTATATAATACACATTTTTATGTTTTTAATGGTACAGTTCTCCTGGACGTTACTATAATGCTTACTGCTCCATGACAGACACTGGTTACATATGGACGCAACCATCATGGGATTGGGGACCTCAGCCTTTTCCAAATATTTAATTCCCTTATCTAGAAAATTTTGCTAAAACTTCGCACACATACAATTTAAGTATATTATCAATAAAATTGATTCCCTTAAATCTGTTATCCAATCGACTTAAATTTAAACGATTCCGAACGAAATTTACAAATTTATATTCATACATAAATGTGTCTTATTGTTATTCAATGGTTTAATTAATAAAATGTTTATAAAAAATATTGTCTAAATTTAATATTTATTTACGATTTGTTTTGCAAATGCAAAAATACACTCAAAACATAATACAATATTTTTGCACAAACATACTTACATATGTCATATACAATACATACATACATATGTACTTACAATCCTATTGTACATACATATATGCTTACCCACGACGCAATTTGAGCATATACATATTACAACGACTTATTCGCGCCTAATCATCACCAAATTGTTTTGTGCTGATGTTTGTAACTTATAGGCATATTAGTCTTACACCCTTCTTTAAGTTTAAGATTTATCGATGTTCTTCCGGCTAAGCTGGAGTCCATTTAAGCTCGTTATCAACGTACAGATTTAAACTTTAAAGATAATTTAGTGAAATTAGTTGCAGTCCTTTTTTTTGGTACAAAGATGCACTATAAACTTGTTGGACCAAATTGGATCATTATTTTATATACCTCACATAAAACTTTCCAGAAACAGAGTTTTTGACTCTTTGCAACTACAAATTTATTGGTGTTTAATCAATATTTAGGACAAATATTGCTAAGACAACCGAAATTATAGCACCAAACTGCAGACAAACTCTCAAAATTAATTTAAATACCCAAAAAATCCTGAAAATGTTAATAAATCTAGCGATAATTGATGTTTTTTCTAAAACATAAACATAAACCGACCGTCAAAATTTGTTTACACTTGACACACATTTGATCCTACCTTCCATATTAGTAACTCATCCAAAAATAACAAAAATGCACTTAAATCTCGAAATTAAAAAATAAAAACACGTTTTTTGCTATAGATATTTAAACCAAATTTGGGATTCTTTGGGCTACCTAAAATGGTCATTAGGTACTCTCATTTAACCGTTGTCAGATATACTCGTATATGTGACAGCGCTTAAATAAAGGGAAGGTATTTTTTATGCATAGAGAAAGGGACCTAAGGATAGAAACGGTTTTGTTCAGGTGAGCCATTTTAAGAATTTAACTATTATTTTTTTAACTTATTTTTTACCCTTAGCTCACTTTTTCTATGCGCTGTAACATATGAAGATATTAACGATTTCAATTTTTCAACTCATTTCGAATTAAACGCCAAAGTTTTTTAATAATCAAAATCCAATTGTTTTAAATTTTGGAATAGTTATCTTTTATTAAAGATAAAACATTATTTATTACACTGACAAAAAAGAAATACCAAACGAATTATGTGAACATTTAAAAATTTCGAATTTTATATTTCAAGTGTTTGTAACTTCAATTATAAAGTTTGTAACTCCAGTATCTAAGATTCTTCTGTTCCGCTTGACGATAAAATTGGAAAAGTCTAAAAAAAAACTTGTATTTTTTCAGATTTTTTTATTTTTGCTTTTTATATCTGAGAAACTAAGCATTGCATTGAGAAGCGGAACAAAGGAAATTTTGATATATTAGTTTTTCACTTTCATTGTGCAAAGTTTCAAGTAAAACTCTTCAGCCGTTTTTCGTGCCATTAAAAAAACAAGCAAACTTATTTGTATCATTGTTCATTTATTCAAACTAATAAGTCACACTGATGTATGATAGCAAAGTCAAACTGATGTATGAAGCAAAAATAATACGTGATCTTTTTTAGAACAATGATTACCTTTACCAGCTTAAAGTGTGCGGGCAGTCTGCATTGAACCTCTTAAACACATGAGGAGTAACGAGACAACAGTGGCTTCGGATCATCTTATGTTCAAGGACACTAAAAATTTAATATTAAGTAAAATAAACGAAAATGTATGTATTAAATACCTCTTTGAGCGATTCGTTCTAATTAAAGCAGAGATATATAATGAAAGGATGTCAGAAACAAATTAACATATTGAGTAACCAATAACATCCGCGGCGAAAAAATCTTGCTAACAAAATCTTTTGATATGGAGTCTGAAAAATGTAAAAAACTAGCTTTTTATACGATATTTTAAATTTTGTTTTTCTAACAACAAAACATTTAATTCTAATTTTGCTAACAGTGACTAATTTTTCATCCAAAATTTAAAAAATAATCATTTAAAAACGTAACAGATTCGGCGTAATGTTAACTACTTTTGCCTCTAGATTCCTTACTTCGTAATTTCATCAAATGTAACTCTATTGAAAGATTTCGAGTTCATCTATTTTTCTGCTTAAATTTCTTAAATTTATGGCGATAGCGCCATCTTGTAACATAGTTAAGAAAAGAAGTCATAGAACTAAAATAGTTTCCATATGTAAGTTTCTATAAAAAATTACACACATCGTAATTAAGGAACATGCCAATCTAAATTAGAGTTAGTTTTAAGGCAATAAACTGTATATCAAAATCTTTAAGTAACATTACTTAAATGAGCGTTAAAATTGTTATTGGATGATTTTTAAGCAAATATTTTTATCAGAAACTTGTGCTCAGATACGAAGGATATTCTTGACTGAACGGAAACGTGAACAAGCAAGATTAGAAAGAAGCTGAAATCAATCGAAACACAGAATACCAAAATTGTCAAACGGATAAAATTTCGATTCGATTCGAAACGGCGAATACTGAATAATTTTTTCGTGAGAAACCGGACGAGATATTGGAGAACGTGTGCCAATATGTAATTTTTTGGTCATTATTTGAATAGATGCTTGTTAAATACTACTTCTGTTAATTAAAATTATTGCTCAGTAGATGGATAATGTCTACTGAGTATTTTTTGTTTTCATAATTTTTCCACATGTCAAAGATCATAATTTGGATTTTTATTTTTATAGCAAAATCACAAAATTTTATAATTTTGGAGCGAAATTCGATAGAATGTTAAACCCTCTGTGACTGACATGATATATGTATGAACTTACTAATTTTAGCTTTTTCGTAGTGATACATATATGTATGTAGTTCTCACAATTCTAATGACGTGGTAGACTATTATTAGCGTTGTCCACACAGAGCTTTTGGCACTGTTTTTACTGGTTTTCTAATTTTTATATCAAAAAATTTTAGCTTCAGTGCTCAGTGCTTTTTTATGTTTTTAGGAAATTGACTGAACTAGAATCTCAGTTTGGGCATTTTATCGAAATGCATGGCATTTATACATCCTGTTCTTCACACCAAATCGAAAATACGTTTTTTGTATCATTGTTATGAGAAGAAATAGTGCGTCGATTGGTTATGGTGCCATATTTGTATGATGAAAAAAAAAATTCACTTACTTCGTCTGCGTTTTGAAAAAACTAGTATTTTTTACATTTGTTGTCTTACGACACTTTTGCATCAGCAAATTTTGTAACTTTTTTTTTCTAAAAAGAAAACAAATATGCCACCGATACTTCGAAATTTTGGCGCTTTTAAAAATTTGAAAGCTGACAACACAATTTACATAACTTGTATTTTTCGAGATCCGTTTTGAAAAACTACTAAAACCACTTTTGGTAATTGTTTATGAGCTTAAATTGTTATTTTTATTGATATTTTTGAAATTAATCTTAAATTAACATATGCACTAAAAAGGCCCAGAAATTTTTTTGTTAAAA
This sequence comes from Stomorhina lunata, assembly GCA_933228675.1. Taxonomy (NCBI): domain Eukaryota; kingdom Metazoa; phylum Arthropoda; class Insecta; order Diptera; family Rhiniidae; genus Stomorhina; species Stomorhina lunata. The sequence goes on from OW121744.1 coordinate 70,799,874, forward strand.
TTTGGACTCCAAGGATTAAAATTTATTTATTTTCGAAATTCGCTAATAAATTTATAAGTTTTTGAAATTTTCCTTTAAAAAAACAAACAAATCTTATATAATTAAAAAAAATCAGCATACATTCTTCATAGACTGGGTAAAAATACTCATTAACTGTTTCGATAAATTTGAACACAAGTAAAATTTAACAGGCAATTAGCCGAATTTATAAATATATATATTTTATACAACACTGCACAACAGAAAAAAAAAGTGCAAGCTCTTGACTATAAAGATCCTATTCTACTATGAAATTGTAGTAAACCCCTATACTCCGTTTGGCCAATTAAGTGACCGTTTTATTTTTATTGGCCTCAAAAGTTTCCCAATATTAGCATGACTCCTAAAAAGGTGTCATCAGTTTTTCTCAAATAGCTAATCAGTACTTAAAAATATCGCTTAACTATGTTCGACAAGAGCATGGCGAATATTTCTTGCTAAAATCTTATGACAAAAATGTATTTTTAAAAAAGTTGAAGAAATTTTTTTTGTTAATTTTTTGGCCATAACTTTTTGTAAATCCTGATTTTTATATTTGGAAAAATTATAGCCACGGTAAAGCTTAACAACTTTTGTGAACACAGCAATATAATCAAAAATAGGTCTTAAAGTCTCCCTTGTGCTAACATATTTAAATTTTAAACTCAAATAATTAGCAATATCTTAAAAACGGCTTTTTGCGCAAAATAACTTTTTTGTTGTGGAAAATAAATCTCTTGGGTTATAAAAATAATGTTTGTTCTACGACTTCTTTGTTTCTGAATCCTGTTTAAAGATGACGCAATTTTTAGGTTACATACGGAAATCGCATTTTTAATAAGAAAAACTAAAAAAATGGTTTAACAATGTTCCGCCACTTTGTTCAGGAGTAATTGGTCTAATTGGTCCAAACAAAATGTATTTGATACATTTGTAAGAAACATGTCCATACATCCACCTTGTAGCAATTTTTGCAACAATTTTAGATACGTCAAATACTTTCAAAAGGATGTCTGTGATGAAATTTCGACAAAAAATAAGGAATAAGGCAAAAGTTGTTAACAGTACAAAGAGTCTGACGATTTCATTAAAATTTCAATATGTTAAGTGCATTTAAAACATTTGGAGTTCACATGTGATTAAAATTTCATCTCTTACACCACTTGCAATATTTTAACCGTCGAAAGATTCTTTTTTATATCTAGACACGTTCAAATTACACTACGCGCGTTTGTTGTGTAGTGTAATTTATAATAATTGTAGAACAAAATTTATAAAAAAAAATATTTTAAACCTGTCCTTAGAAAAATGTTTCATATGAAAGAAATCAGATAAATTAAATTATATATGGGTATTTCCTGCGGATGGTCAACCATAATCAAAAAATAATATGTTAATAATCACCATATTTTATTGATTGTAAAAAAGTGTTGTTTTTATAACAGAATATTTTATATTTTCTTTTTAAGCTACTTTTAAGTTGAGGATTAAGTTTTTGTTAAGTAAATTTTAAGATATCTGTGGAAATTCATGATAATAATGTGACCGGAACTCAAGCCAATTAAAAAACCAATAGAGATGTTTTGTTGCCTAAGTACTGGATAAAGCCTTACATTAATACACTTTTAAAATAATAAATCACACTTGAATATTCCATTCCATTTCGAAGATTTTTAGGTTTTACTACTGTCGGCTAAAGTTGACTTCTATTTTCTATCTAAACTCAATGAAATGGATCTTTTGCACTAAACATAGAACTACAAAATGCTATCGAATCGCAGAAAAATGCTAGGAAAAGTTTTGTTCATGATCACTGGAAATGCCCTTATGAACAAATTAAATTAATTACATAAATATATGTGGAGCCGCGGAGCAAAAGGTTCTTTTTGCATCATTCAAAATTTTTGGGAAATTAAGTTTTTTGTTATTTCGCACTTTAAAAAATCAATGAGCCGCGAAATATATTTAAGTTAGCTACTTACCAGTAGGTGAATCTTTGTGCTCTAAATCACCACATTAAACCTTAAAAGTCTCCTTAAAAAAGCACTTTTATTTTGGAAAAAGAACCTTTTGTTAAAAAAAAGTGAAAAAGTACCTTTTGATACAAACAAAATTAAAAATATGAAAAAATAATTTTTGTTATGCAACGAAATTAAACCATAGCTCCCCCCAGAAGTAATCTACGTAACATAAAAACATGCAGTATTTTATATTTTTGCATTTTGAACAAAATTTGGTAATAAATTCTTAATATTCTGTCATTTTTCAATTGAAAATGAAAAAACTCTATATTATGACATTTGACCCCGGGAAAGAAAGTATTCAACTTTTACAATAATAAAATTACAATGCCGTTTACATTATAAATAGTCTGAGGAAAAATATTCACTATTACTTTTATTAATGTTGAACATTAGTACAGTTTTCGCGGAACTCTTCGATTTGAAATCACAGGTACGGCAAAACGGTTAATTATACGGACCTCATTTTTTTGATTTTTATTCTGCCATTTGTTTTTTTTTTTTTTTGTGATACTGAGAAGAAAATGTATTATTTGTTATATTTTTTAAACAAAATTTTCAAAAAAAAAAATATAAACTGATTTAAATAATTTTTTTATTGATGACCTAAAATAAAGCTTCTTGAGTTCCCTTTTATATTCCAGTAAAAAATTTTAATTTAATCAAAACCGAAAATACTCCCTTTTTTCCTATTCCAAAAAGTTTACCACTTTGTGGGCGGAAAAAATTTGTGTAGCATGTTTCTGTATTACTTAGAACATTTCTAGGGGGAGCAAGGGTTCAATTACGCACTTTCATAAAATAAGGTGCACCCTAAACTACACGAATAAGGGAAAAAATATGTAACTTACTTACTACAAAAAAAGTAGAAAATAACCTTTTGTTTAGTAAAACTTTTTTAATGTCCATTTAATTACTAAATGAAAAAAAATTATTATGGTTTCTCAATTGTATTTGAAAGATTTCAACCTAAATATTACAAAAAAACAAAATGTAAAAAGTATGCAAAAAGAATTTTTTGTTCCGCGGCTCCACATATATAGTGAAATCAAAATTTTTTTTATATGTTTGTACTTTATTATTGAATCTTTCTAAAAAGAAAATAACAATAAGTAATCAAAACTTAATCTAAAATTATATTATATAGAGTTTGCCAGTGTAACTCTATTTAAGATTTATATCGAATTTGAAGAAAATTAGTGAGTGGCTAGGTCCAAGGTATCCATCCTTCTTAATCGTTGGTGGCCTTCAAATTGCAAAAGCTGTCTTGCAAGAATATTTGGGTGAACATGCAGCTTGGAAATATATTTTGTACAGAACCTTCTAATCCTCCTCTTGGACTAGTGGAACATTTAAATCTCTATGGATATTAATATTTCTGATGTACCAGGGAGCACCAGTTATTAAAATTTTTGAAACGACAAATACGAATTTTGTTCTTTATCCTTCCCTAAAAAATGTAAAATAGTGTTGACATAAAAAAAAATAAAAACCAAAAAAGGAGGCCCATGGTTGGAATCGAAAAATAGCAATAAGTTGGTGCGACTAATTTTCGCCAGATGGCACCACTGAAAATGAATTATTAATCATCGGACAAAATCAATAAAGTGATTCAAAATTAATTTGATGTTTGTACAATGCCTTTCCTTCAAATTTATTTAAGTTTATAGGGGCAGCAACGAGTGCTTCGTACAGCTAGTTACTTATAATTACATTTTAATATATAATACCTATATGCTATAAGAAAGTCTGGTATATACAGTATGTTTTTGAAAAAACTGTATTTGAAAAAACTTTAATTCTCAAATTTGCGGTTCATCACATTTGGTGTTTTCTAATTTCTGATATATGATCCGTGGTGATACATATTTTAAGAAGATACACAAAGACAATTTCAACATACGGTCAGGGCTAAATCGACTTTTCTGTGGATTGTAAGTCGTGAGTATATGAGAGATAAGTAGTAAAAATTACAAACTGTTAGTGAAGGTTTAATATTGATCCCAAAGTTCTTAAGTAAAATAATAAATAACCAAACTAAGGGACTAAATCTTAAAAACAAATTTTTTTAAATAAGTCTATTGTGAAAAACGGATGAATTCTTTCATGTTATCAAAATCCGTTTGTTTAGAAATATATAAAGACCTTATTTTGAAAGTGTGTAGACTTAATCTCTTATTGAGTTTATGATGGAAAAAGGTAAAGCAATTAAGGATCTTACTATTTTGTATTCATAAAAATTTTATTTTCAAAGTGGTATAGATCCATTCTGTTTATTAAAATTATATGTAAAAAAATATTAGCTGACTTAAAGAACATTGACAAATATTTGTTATATAACATTTAGTGCGTTTTGACAAACAAAATTTGGTACAGTGATTTTGGTTTACATAAGCAGTATTTGTTTTAAATATTTGTGGCCAAAATATCAATTCCGGGAAGTGATACCTATGGGAAGTACCATAAATAATAGACCGATTTTACCGAGTTTCAATACCCAGAAAAATATTTCTGTGCGTTACAGACATCTCCACAAACTTATAATACCCTTTCCACCTATGGTTGTGAAGTGTATAAAAATGGACGAAATTAATGATTCAAATGACTACCATGAAATATATTTACTAAAATTTTTTGAAAACAAAAAAAGTCTCATACATTTTTTACCACAAAAGTAAAAATTTTTCAAACAAAATCTAAATTTTAAATTAATTTATTTTGAAAACGTTTTATGTCTCATTTTTTAATTCAAAAATTTAATGTGGGGTTTATATAACTCAAGCGGCTGACGATTGAGTGAAATTTACATGTATTTTGTTTTTGTTACAATAACAAAACACATGCAAGCTTTACTCAATCGTCAGCCGCTTGAGTTATATAAACCCCACATAAATTTTAAAATTACATTTCCGAATGGTTTTTATAATTTTATGTTTATGAAACAAAAAATTTTTAAAACATTTTTAAAAATACAAAACCCTAATACCACTTTAAAATATGGTCTCCAAATAATTATTTTCAGTTTAGACAAGAATTTTGAATGAGCCGTGATAACTACCGAAATATTGACTATTTTATATATGAAGAATGCGAAAAAACTATTTTCGTAGAATTGAGCGGTTGTTATTTCAAAGAAATATAAGTAGAACATGTTTAAGTGGCATAGGAAAAAATGTTTGCCACCTAATCCGAAACCAAATATTTTCGTGATGGTGGATCGAAATAAAACAAATTTAATTTCTTTAACGAACACATTTTATTGGACCTTGTAGCATTTGGAGAATTATTTTTTTAAAAATTGAAATAGGTTAGATTTAAAAGACTCTCTCATGGAAGTCGTGGTTAGATCAGAATAGCAGCGCGTATATGATTATTTTAATCGAGCAATGCATGGAAAATGTTTAAATATGATAAAAATATTCAAAAAATGCTAGCTGGGTATATATAAATTATTAGTAGCGCTTGTGTAAGTACTGCACAACATATGTAGATATCTTAACTGATTTTTAACGTATGGTAGAATATGTATCCAGAATAATACACATTCTGTACAAGCATTACAATTTAATATACCTCAATAAAAATGTGTATATACATATATACCTATAAGTATTTATGTATGTATATTATCATGTAATGCAAAAGACTTAAACCTAACCTAATATGTACTATAAATAACACAAGTTTTATTACATTTCGAATACTTCTAACATTTTCTAAAATCTTATTTTTCGATAAGGTGATAACTCGAAATGTGTTAATATTCTGCGATTTCGTCTGCAAAAGGCTTTACAAAATGCTGACAGTACATAAATATGTACTTATGGGTAAAGAGTTCTTTTTTTATTTTTTACATTATTAGAATTCTGTATCTAAAACTTTTTTGACGTCACCGAAACTGAGAAAAATCGATATAAGTTACAGTGGTTTCTGTAGCATACCTACTGAAAATATTTATACTACCTAAATACCTACATGTTTATATACATTTTTTCATGAGTAGAGATTTGTTGTGTAAGGAGTTGTCAAAACTTATAAAAATAATAGACATTTCTTACTCAGATGATATACTAGAAATATAGTGTACCTAAGAGATACAAGTAAGAAAATGCTATAGTCGTCAAGCCCGATTATATAACAATCTTTACACCAGAGGTCGAATTGTCGTCAATGCTTCTGTTCTCATTGTCTTAAATTTCTAATCGTATCAACATTTAAGTATATTTATGTAATTTTCAGTAGTAGGTCTGATATGTGGACCGATTGTCACAAAATTTCACATATCGATTTATGTTTACACATCTGTTTTGTACCGTTTTGTTATTTTTGATGACATTAAATTTATATTTCCTATGGAAGGTACACATTGTCCGTCTGGCTAGGAAAAAATAAATAATAATAATATCTATGTCCGTCGGACATACATATTTAAATCCACTCGAAATGTGATTCTGAGACGATTAGTATGTCAGATCAAAAATTCTATGCCCAATATACCCCCTCCAATGGTGTTGAGTATATTATATTTAGTCCTTTAATTCCTGGTGGAACAAATGTTTTCCATCGGTAGTCATCATTTTTATCTCTTCCCATGATACACCAAACTCCCTCAGTTCGTTCTCCTTGAGGAACCTTGAGGTTTATATTCGACAGCTTGTCGAGAAACATCAATGTGTGTCCTAGCCAACCATATTTTCTAGTGCGTATACTTGTTTCGTGCGGTTCTTGAGCGGTGCGCAACTATAGATCTGGATTAGAGATTGTACAGGGCCAGAAAATTTTGAGTATTCATCTAATGCACAGGTTAGCAAAGGCTTGTAGACTGTTTATCTAACGGCTCGAGATATTCCAAGTCTCACAGCCGTATAAAAGCACGGATTTGACATAGGTGTTAAAAACTTTAATTTTGATGGTGGTATTTTGAAATCACCAGAATTTGTTTAGAATTCCAAAAGCTTGCTTTGCTTTGCATAACTTGTTTTTTATATCTTCTTTGCTGCCTCCGCTTTTTGAAATAATACTCCCAAGGTAGCAGAAAGTTTCGACTTCATCAATTGGTTGCCCAGCAAGATAACATTTTATGTCATTTAGTGAGTTTATTCGCATTGACTTAGGTTTTTTGATGTTAATCTGAGAGGCAAAGGTTTGAAATTTGGATTGCATGTTAGAGAATCGGTGAGAGAACAGACATACGTCGTCGGCGTAATCAATCTAGTCTGTCGTGAAGACCCCAGGAGATACCATGTTGCCCAAACATCGAGTTATTCAATACAACATCAAGAACTATATTAAACAGCAATGGGGACAGCACACATCCTTGACGGACTCCTACCCTCACACTAATTGGTTGGCTTTGACAACCTTCATGGAAAATACAGCAGAAGGCGTTATTGTAGAGCTCTTTGATGAGTCGTATATTCTTTTCAGGCACTCCTTTGCATCTTAAAGCTTCCCAAATAGCGCTGTGCTCTAATGTATCAAATGCACGTTCAAAATCAAGTGAGATACGACGTTAGAAAGATCATTAATAAATAGTGTAAAATTTAAAGGACCAGCACTTAGGTGATGACCCCTACTTATGCGGTGCATTGTGTTGAAACTAGGAAAATAGGTTATGGGAGGGAGGATAGATGAAGTAGTGTTTTTGGACATTTGATTTGAATTTGCTTATATTGCAACTGGAAAGGAAAACTTCTGCTGGGAGCGAATTCCACATACGATCTGTACGGCTTAAGAACGAATTTTATTTGTTGTGTGTTTTTTCGCTCTAACGGCCAATCGACCACGAAGGAATGGGAGTTTCGGGAACGAGTTCCCTGATTTCGTTAGAGCACATTCCAAAGCAGTAACTATAGAAAAGTGTGACACAACCCACATTGCGACGGTGCTCCAGTGAATCAATAGAGTTGGATACCTACTGTCACCGATAGGCACTTTCGCCCTCTCCTTCACTCTGTCGAGAAGCTCCAAAATAGACTTTAAAGCACCGGCCCATGAAAGTTGTATTCCATTTTCGGTCGGATGTAGGTGGTGTAAACAGTAAGGAGATCAAATGGAGTGAAGTATATCTTGCACCGTTTTAGAAAACCGAGACACTTGAATCCTTCTATCGACACTTGTGGTTTGTCTAACGGACATCACATTGAATTCTCATGCCCACAACATCAAGAACATCTGATTCCTCAATATGTACGCCATCCATTAATGCAGATGAAATAACATTGTTTGCCGTGAGTTTATGCGTAAGCATACAACATTAAGTTTTCCGCGCATTAAAATCAACTCTATTAACACGGCTTATATTCATATTTTGTCTCATATCGCCAACCTCAAGAAGGCTTGGCCTACGATTGAATGAATATGAATGTCAAATATTACCATCATCTGCAAAAGAGTAGATAGGATTGGAAGTTTGACGAAGAATGTCATTTATTAAGATACAAAAAAGAGTAGGAGAAAGAACAGAATTTAACTTCAGCGGTACCCCTGAATTAATCTAGAAGATGTTTGAAGAGAACCTATCTATAACAACTCGTATAGTGCGATCTCTAAGGAAGCTCGATATAAACCAAGAGAAGTTGTTACCAACACCAAAGGAGGAACCAAATTTAAAAAGCTTTGGATAGCCAGAAGCTCGACGTTTAGAGTTTATGAATACATAAAACAATTCCGGTTAGATTTAAACTTTGATTTCATGCGGTGCATATAGTTAGTATAAGCAAGCGTATTGGTAATTTTATATTCAGAACGTGCAATGGAGCGATTTTTAAAATCAATTGTGGAAGTGGACCTTTGAAACTTCTTGTAAAATTTGTTTTTTATCTATTGATAAATAGTATAACAAATGTGGATTAATTAGGTTGAAAAATGTTCAAGTTAACCCAATTTTAGCTGTCTGCAGGCCTACCCTAGTAGATATAATTTTTCCAATTTGATCTTAACATATTTATTCTTCTTAACATTTTAACCGATAGAGACATTCATGATATTTCAGAACAAGATGTACACATAAAAAATGCATATATGTACTATGTATATTTTTTCGTAAATTTAAATATCGTTTATTTCAAAATGAACCACTGTATGTAATGTGGGGTTGTTAAGCGCATGCGCCAAATTATATAAATTTTGTTTTTGTTAATCAACTTTTGATAACAACAGGAGTATCTATTAAATTCTAACACTATATAATATTACTTTCATTCGAAATATTGTAGCAAACTATAGACATATGTATCAAGAATAGCACGAAGTATCCCAGTATGATAAAGTAGTGCGTACATAATTAACAAAAATAAATCACAACCTGAAAACTAATAACAAACAAAGGATGTAAGTAAAATTTTTTTATATACTCTTATCCTGAAATGTAAATCAATTATTATCATAAAAAATAAATTTATTTTTTTGCAAAGGAACCTTGAGATTGAAAAAATCTTAAATGTTTTGGGCATTTTCGGAATTTTGACAACGTTAACACTCTCAAGAGTGGCGGCTAATCATTTGCCCACTCATCATGTGGTTGATTTTCCCGAAGAGACACTTACCCTTAATGAAAGATTTTTTAACGATGTACGGGCTCTCATTAAAAGACGTTTAAATGAAAACTCTGCGGTAATTTTAATACAAAGTTATACTGATAATGTATTTACATATGTGAACTTATGTTTTATTTCCTTTTTTTTTTGCAGATAAAAAAGTTACATTTGGAAAGTGATAAGAATTTGTTAATTGATAAAGAAGGTTCTTCCACTTCGACTTTTGATGCAGCCCCAACTACTTCTTCGTATGTCCCTACTCCAGTATTGGTTGAAAACTGGCCTGCAAAAAGTCACAATTTTGGCCAAGTAACAGCTGTTTCTATAGATCCTCAAGGAAATCCTGTAATTTTTCACCGAGCTGATCGTTATTGGGATGCTAAGTAAGTAAACAGCTGGTATATTCTAACATACATACTTTTGCTCTAAGAGATTCCTAGATCAATATTTAAAATTTTTAAATTCCGGAAACATATAAATTTTAAAGCGAAATAGCTTTTATTAAAGATGTCCGTTTAAATTGTTTCGATATGCCAAAAACAAATCGGTGAATTTAAATATCTAAATTGAAATTTGTTGAGTTATAATCAGTTTGTAAAAAAAGCTCCATATGTGACAGCGCATAGAGAAAGGGACCCAAGGGTAAAAAATGAGGTAAAAAATAATATTTAAATCTTTAAAATGGCCAACCTGAACAAAATCCTTTTTACCCTTAGGTCCCTTTCTATTTTGCGCGTCACATATGTTAATATTCTCACAAACATATGCAATATGGTGAGTCAAAAGTCAGTTTTTGGCCAAATTTACTTTAACAAGTGAAATTGTACTTTTCTGATACACCAATCGCTTATAAAATATGTTCTAAATTATTTTTTAGGTTAGTACTAAAGTTTATATTACAATTTTAAAAATAGTTTGACGTCCAGACAGTAATACCAAACTGTTTCACAGAGACATGAGTACATCTAGGAAATTGTTGGTAGCAAACGTTGGTTCAATAAGTGAATAACCCCCCTGTTTATGTCCGAAACTGCCCAGATTTCACATAATTGTGCCAAGCATTTCACATAATTGTGCCATATTTATTGAAGTGAATTCCATGATTATTTTTTTATTTAATTCAACCAATAGACAAAAATAACACTTGTAGTTTAGGAGAATATCAGCATTACTATTTTTTACAGTGCGATTTTTCAATCAATTTAAAAATGTTAATCAATTCATACATTTTTTCAGTTTAACAACAGAACTTTTAAAGTCGATTTTAAACTGAAAAAGAGACCAACGTCAAAATAAAATTGAGTTTTTATGTAATATTAATAGAAAATTGAAATTGCAAAATGATCTCAATCCCGTATTAATGAAATTAACTTTAGAATGACTGAAAATTTTCAAAAATTTTCAATTTTGGCTTAACATTTTTTTCCAAAAGATTACAAATTTTAAATATTTAAAAGGAAAAAAGTTAATTTCAGTATTTAAAATGAAACATTACAATTCAATTTAAAGTTTATTTTACGGAACGATTTTCAAAACAAAGTCGACTATTTCGGTTTAAAATAGACTTTTAAACTAGGCGGTACATTTTTTATTTTTTCATAATATGATTAAAAAATTGTTCAAAAGAGAAAAAAGCTCATTTTAGTTTTTAAAATAAAGTTTTAAAATTTAGTTTAAAATTTGATGGTACGATTATAATAAAATAAATTAAAACATAAAGTCGACTTTTTCAGTTTAAAATCGACTTTGAATGTTCTGTGGCTAGGCTTTTAAGATTTTAGACCCAGGGTTTCTTAGGTAAACCTTCGTAGATTATGATTTTGAAAACTACTTGATTGAGAACAAAAAGTCCCACTCTTAAAACGTTGAAACAATTATTTTTCTGTCAGTGCAAAGATGATAATTAAGTGGAACGTAAAAGTTTGTAGTGTTTGAAAAAAGGAAACCTTTGTATTTTAAAAGATCTTTGTAAATATTTAATAATGATGTATCATCAAAAATTTTTTACGTATAAGTTAAGGAAAGCGTGATCACACCTGTTGTATATATGTATATAATAATCTATTTGTTATATATATACATAACTACTATTTAACACTTACAGTAATTTTTAAATTAAATTAGAGTCACACTTTATCGAAAACACAGGTAATCCGAGATGTGATCGAAACCGATCGTTTTCAAATCGTTCGTTTTCTGATATATATTTTTTTTATATAATTTTCGGTTATTTTCCCAAAAAAAAATGAAAATTTGGGCTTAATCCTTTCGAATGATATCTTATCTTTCATTTGGTTTGAATTTTTGTGTGGAAATGGGAAAATTTTTCTCAAAAACAAATCTGAAATTGATCGATTTCCATCATATACCGGAATGCCGTTAAACAATGCGGATGGCGGATGTTAGATGTTTGCAGTGGACAGTTTTCATCAAACAGTTTTCATTAAAAAATAAAGCTATAGAGATGTTGTATTATTTACAATATTAAGATTACTTCCGTATTTTCTTCCTATTTTCAAAAAGTTCATTTAATGAGAGCAACGTATATTATATGATTCAAAACGGACCAATACAGGAGAAGACTATTTATGTACTAGATCCGAAAACAGGGGCAATTAAATCAGGATGGGGCGATGATCTATTTTATATGCCACACGGTATGACAATCGATGTACATGGGAATTATTGGATTACGGATGTTGCAATGCATCAAGCTTTCAAGGTAAGTCAGACGATACTAATAGTGTAATTGTAAATAGTCACGTTATTAATTCAACGATTTTTGTTTTTTTTATATTTCATAGTGTGATTGTTGATAGAGATGTTATTAATTTAATTTAATTTTCTTTTTGATATTTAATAACATTTTCAATTCCATGGTACAACTAAGCTAGGTAAAAACACTACACACCATGGCAAAAAAATTGTAAGGTATAACCGTTCTCTCTTACAAAAAAAATTTTTGAAGTAAATGCGAAATATTTGAAATATGTTTTTTGTAAACAATTATAAAAGTCGTTGCCACATGTGAGAAATGGGAATATTATTATCAGGAAATTTTGAACGTATAATGTGTAATATGTTGTAAACATTTCGTTAAAACTTATTTTATAAAGTTTAGCGGATCCTGCACAAGGAAAAAAAAGAATCGAGACAATTTAATTTTGTCATAATATATTTAAAGTATTTTTATGTTTGTTCCCGTACTCTAACGAAACTACCCAAAACAGTCCGAAGTTGTCAGAAATTACTCAAAAAACAACAATTTGTATTGAAAATTTTTTTCGGGAATACGTTTGAGTAAGTTTGGGTCGTTTCGTTAAAGTACGAGAACAAACATTTTGTGTAACATATTTTTTTATAATTTATGTTACAGTTTCTTCAGCTTCTTTTTGGGATTGAAAATTTTATTTTCACCAACATTTTATTTAAAAAACGTATCTTCAAATATATTCTTATAGATAGATTTTGATGTGATCTTTTATAGTATGAGAATTATGGGCTTTTTAAATTTCAAAAATTATACGGCATAACTTTAGAAGTTTATATGCGATATAAACTGGTATATCAAACAAAAGCTACTGAAAGTATCATTCAAATGATATATTATACATTCTTCCGATTTATAAAGATTAAGAGCTCATATACTCAAAACTTTTTTTTACCACCGACTTTGTTTATAAAAATGAGCATATCTTAAAATAATATAGATATATGGTCTTTTATATAATGAATTTTATACAGGATATACTGGGCTTTTATATAACATAAACTACTTAGCTCTAGCATATGTAGCGTGTTAGTTATGACAGCGTAAAATTTTACTTTTATTGAGTTAGAGTTATATAAATATACATTTTTATATTATATATAAAATGTATATATTTTTTTGTCTACATCTACAACGGAAGTCGTTAGTCGTGTGGCTATGTCGACGCTTAAAAAAAATTATTTCTATTTGAATGAATGCATTCTAATTTTAACAGGTTGTAGCCCGTAGCCTGCAGTCGTGATTGTGTTTATAGTATAATAGCAAACAGAAACTGGGATTTTTAAAAGTAGTATGGTAGCATAATTTGAGAAAAGAAAATAATAATTCGATCAAACGTCAGAAAGTTAATATGGCTGACAAAAGAGAGAACGGTTATACCATGGCAAAAAAATTGTAAGGTATAACCGTTCTCTCTTACAAAAAAAATTTTTGAAGTAAATGCGAAATATTTGAAATTTGTTTTTTGTAAACAATTATAAAAGTCGTTGCCACATGTGAGAAATGGGAATATTATTATCAGGAAATTTTGAATATATAATGTGTAATGTGTTGTAAACATTTCGTTAAAACTTATTTTATAAAGTTTAGCGGATCCTGCAAAAGGAAAAAAAAAGAATCGAGACAATTCAATTTTGTCATAATATATTTAAAGTATTTTTATGTTTGTTCCAGTACTCTAACGAAACTACCCAAAACAGTCCGAAGTTGTCAGAAATTACTCAAAAAACAACAATTTGTATTGAAAAATTTTTACGGGAATGCGTTTGAGTAAGTACGGGAACAAACATTTTGTGTAACATATTTTTTATAATTTATGTTCCAGTTTCTTCAGCTTCTTTTTGGGATTGAAAATTTTATTTTCACCAAAATTTTATTTAAAAAACGTATCTTCAAATATGTTCTTATAGATAGATTTTGGTGTGATCTTTTATAGTATGAGAATTATGGGCTTTTTAAATTTTTTTATCCGATATAAACTGGTATATCAAACAAAAGCTACTGGAAGTATCATTCAAATGATATATTATACATTCTTCCGATTTATAGAGATTAGGAGCTCATATACTCAAAACTTATTTTTACAACCGACTTTGTTTATAAAAATGAGCATATCTTAAAATAATATAGATATAAGTATGGTCTTTTATATAATGAATTCTATATAGGATATACTGGGCTTTTATATAACATAAACTACTTAGCTCTAGCATATGTAGCGAGTTAGTTATGACAGCGTAAAATTTTACTTCTATTGAGTTAGAGTTATATAAATAATATTTATGTAATTCTAACTCAATAGAAGTAAAATTTTATTTATTAAACGTACATTTTTATATTACATATAAAATGTATATATTTTTTTGTCTATATCTGCAACGGTAGTCGTTAGTCGTGTGGCTATGTCGACGCTTAAAAAATTATTTCTATTTGAATGAATGTATTCTAATTTTAACAGGTTGTAGCCCGTAGCCTGCAGTCGTGATTGTGTTTATAGTATAATAGCAAACCGAAACTGGGATTTTTAAAAGTAATATGGTAGCATTATTTGAGAAAAGAAAATAATAATTCGATCAAACGTCAGAAAGTTAATATGGCTGACAAAAGAGAGAACGGTTATACCTTACTAATTTCTTTTATCATGCTACACACTTCGTTCTCAGGTTAAAATCCCTAAAAAGTCAAACAAAAGAAAATTAAACATAAATTTAAATAATTCTTAAATGTTCATAAAGTGAAGCTTTTGCAATGCTTTTTATAAATGATGTTTATAAAATGTCCGGAAAGTAAGATTAAACCATGGAATGATGCAAATCTTGAACTCATGTCATTCTATACTTTAAAAGTGACGACTTTCCCTAGTGATTTTACCTAGTTTAGTTGTACCATGTTCAATTCCTTATTTTTCCCATGAAATAATAATAACAAGGAAGTTTCATTCTCTCTCTTCAAAATTATTTTGAAGTATATTGGGTTTTTAAAGTTTGATATTTGAAAACAATTAAAAGAAAAATGTTGCCACAATAAGAAAAAGGGTACGTAATACATTGGGATTAGTTATCAAAAATGTGTAATTTTGATGTTAAGCATATAATAAAGACTTCAATATCAAAGAAATATAGTTGGAACAAATTGTATGATTATTTATTGAAGCTTTTTCGTAAATATTCGTAAGTTTTTTATGCATAAATTTACATAAATTTTGTCATCATAAAATATTAGAAAAGTGGGATTGTATGCAAAAATATGGTAGCACAAACTTTTACTATCCTAACAAACGTCAGAAAGTTATCATGGCGACAAAAAGAGAGAATGGAACAACTTTCAGAATTATTAAGTCATGATTTTTCCCATGAAATAATAATACAAGGAAGTTTCATTCTCTCTCTTGAAAATTATTTTGAAGTATATTAGGTTTTTGAAGTTTGATATTTGAAAACAATTGAAAGAAAAACGTTGCCACATTAGGAAAAGTGATACATTGGGATTAATTATCAAAAATGTGTAATTTTGAAGTAAAGCAGATAATGAAGACATTCAATATAAAAGGAATTCTGTTGAAACAAATTATCTGATTATTGAACATTTTTAATAAATATTTATAAGTTTTTTATGCATAAAGACATTCATATATGTATACATAAATAAATTTTGTCATTATACAAGCATTTTCTAAAAACTTATATGTATATTTAAACCATTTCCGTCATTGGACATTATACCAATGTCCAAATTTCATCCAATTATCTTATATAGTGCGATCTGCACTTTGATTTTAAGTTTACACGGACAGCACGCCGTTCAGACGTACATCATTAAGTCGGATTAGGGATTGATTCTGAGATGGGTCTTATTTATACGCGTTACATACATCAGCACAAATTTGTTTACTAGGATAATAAAGGGCATACAAATTACTAAACACCTGTATTTTTTAGCAATAAAGTTCTTACCGCATGGTCGTACGGTCAATAAGGATTACCGCCTGCAAGAAGCAATACGAAGAAAATTTCGAATGTTTTATATTGCTTTTGCATTACGATAATGCACCTGATTGTTTGTAATTTGTTGTCCAAAAGCAACACCGTAATCATTAATCAGTCATCATTGCCGCGACAGTCGGTTCTACGTACCGGAATGACCCGATAGTTGCTTCAAGTAAAGCTTGTAATCAAAATGCATAGACATTTGTTTTGGCAATCAGACCATTGCCAAAACGTTTTATTTTCGGTTTTGATTTTTTGCTACAACATATTTTTTTTTTAAATCTTATCAAAAATATTGCTTATTATCACAAAAATCGCGGACACTTTGCGCTTCAACAACTAAACTTTTTGAAATCCTTTTAAATGGGTTGCCTACTCAATAAATCGCGATGTTTAAGTGCCACATGACTTAAAGATCATAAAGATCTGCAAAACGTCGGTAAATTGAAAAAAATTTAAACATTTCCTGTCTGCAAAACTTCCTAAATGTAAAAAAGTGGTCAAAAAAGTTAATTAACAAAATCATGATGACGATTGTTTTAGACAAATCCTCGCTTATAAAATTAAAAATAATTTCCCGATACTATGAAAAAAAAACAATATTTTTTTATTTGAAATTTGAAATTTTATAATTTTTTTGAAATTGAAATTTATTATTTGAAATTTCAAAAATTATACTAACAACAATATTAGAAAAGTGGGAAATACGGTAGCACAAACTTTTACTATCCTTACAAACGTCAGAAAGTTATCATGGCGGCAAAAAGAGAGAATGGAACAACCTTCAGTATTATTAAATCATGATTTTTCCTAAAAATAAAAAGTTATTTTTTTTAAATAATACATAAGGCTTTACATGAGAATTTTTTTCGTAATTTTGATTTGGTTCGCCATAAGTAGAAACAGCTAGTTATCACTTGGTTCTAAGTCCCACTGCTTTTTAGCGAGTAACAATCCACATGTTTGGCCTTAAGTGATTCTACTGAAAAATAAATTCTATCCTATTGGCCAAAGATAGCCACTTAGAATCTGGTAAACATATTAAAAATTGTTTTAAATCAACTTAAACTTTAAGTTAACTTAAAACAATTTATATATTAATTATATAATGTTATTCCTACGATAAGCCTTTGATAATTTTTCAATTTGTTTATGAATAAGTGAGTAAATGTTAAAGATAATTATATCGAGCCCTTAGATTTAAATAGAATTTTTAGAATTTTCTTTAGCTAATGCTTTGTTGACTCAATTCCAAAATTTGGAATCAATGTTTCTTGTAGTTTAAAAGTTATAATGTTTTTTTACTTTTCCTGTAAAAAACTAAAAGTGTAGTTACGCCCTTTCGCATTTCAGGTGAAATTCAGAAGCTGAATTTTGCCCAATATTTGTATGTACATATAGAAAATTCATTGTAAATTTAGCCACAAGTCCTAACTATTATTGAACGAAAATAAAAAAATATATATTTTTTTCAGTTCAAGCCGCACGAAACGCAGCCATTATTAATTATCGGAAAACGCTTTCAACCAGGATCATCTACAACTCATTTATGTAAACCAACATCAGTTGCTGTATCCACAACAGGAGAAGTAAGTAAAAAGAACTTCCTGCTTTGGTTTTGTACATATTTTTAAAATCTTACATTTATTTATTTTTATTGCCTTTTAGGAGTTTAAGGCTTTTTGTTTTTTGATAGCCTAATTTTCATTTCATATTATATTTGTTCCCGTACTCTAACGAAACTATCCAAAACAGTCCGAAGTTGTCAGAAATTACTCAAAAAACAACAATTTGTATTAAAAATTTTGTACGGGAACACGTTTGAGTAAGTTTGGGTTGTTTCGTTAAAGTACGGGAACAAACATTTTATTGAAACGTTTTGTTTTTTTTTTGTGTTGCGGATATACAATTTATTTAAAAAGTAAGTTTTATGTCTCTTTGTGGGAAATAAATTACAAAACACTATATCAAAAATTGACTAATTTCTTTACAAATGAAAATTATTTTCTAAAATTTTTACAGTAAAAAAGACAAAATTTAGAATTAACACGGCTATAAAAAATTAAAATGAAACTTAGATAATCGAAGCATTATATATGTATGTATGTTAGTGTCTTCCATCCTTGTATGGAGGAAATTAAACTTTGTAATGCAGAAAGACGTACACCGCAAATTTGTTACATTTGACCCCAATAATCCAAATACAAAGTTTTATTCAGATCAGATAACGGGAAAGCGTGCCGACTTGACGCCAAAGTTTGGACATCCCAATTATATGGAAAAATAAGGAGTTTCTTCAGATTTCTTCAAAATGTTTCTACTTAGAATATATGTATTTTTTAATACATTTTTAAAAGCAATAACAAAATGAGATTTTCAACGAGATATTAAACCATAATATCGGTTGAAAGGTTTCCCAATTATTAAGCATTTCCCAATTATTAAGCATTTCCCAAAATTATGTACGTCCTTAAATACGCTCCTGACATATCAATAAGAAAATTTATTCATTTTAACAAATTTTAAAAAGTTTTACTGGTTTTTCTTTTTTGAGACCTCAAGTTAAGTCACTTTTGCACGTTAAGTCACTTTTGTATAGGACGAAAATAAATATTTTTTTTCATACCGTTTTCAAAACTGCTTTTTTGGTTTCTTCAATAGTTTGTTTAATGAATTCGAAGAACTAAAAAAAAGTTCCAGAGTGTTAGAAAAAAACACCCTACATTAGCAAATTTTGGGTTAAATTTGTCTTTGTAAGTAGCCAAGGATATAAAATTCGCGGAAAAAACGCTGTAACTCTAAAACCGTTTGAGCAATATACTTCAAAAGAAAACCAAGTCTTGGCTTCAAAAATATTTTTTCTCCAAAAAGCAAAGTTTGTTTTAACGTGCGAAATTCCTTTTTATCCATTTTCATTTTTTTGTTTTTTTTTTTTCAAACTAATAAATTTATTTGCATCGATTTCGTATTCTACAAAAACAATTATTCTTTTAGTTTTTTATAGCAGACGGATATTGCAACCAACGAATATTGAAATTTAATGCCGCAGGACGACTTTTGCGGGTTATACCTCAACCTCCTGGTAAGTGAAAACTGGTCAACAAGAAAAATTACTTTGAAGTCTAACTATTTATTTTCGATGTACTATGGCCCCCTAACCACAAAAACACACAAAATTCTATGGATACGATTATTATACCCCTCACCACCATAGGTGGAAAGGGTATAAGTTTGTGCTGATGTATGTAACGCATAGAAATATTTGTCTTAGACGCACCTTTTAGTATACCAATAGGTTAAGAATCACTTTCTGTGTCGATTTAGCGATATCAGTTCGTACATCCGTCCGTCTGGACGGGTGGTTGGCTGAACCCACATGTAAACCATGTAATCAAAGTACAGGTCGCAATTCTAAAGATAATTTAATGAAATTTGGCACAGATAATTTTTTTTTATAGTGGGACCATGGCTATTGAAATTCGAAATCAATTCCGAAATTGATATATTGACATACCAATATTTTTTCATGAAATTTAAAACAATTACTGCTTATGTAAACTAAAATCACTGTACCAAATCCCATACAAACTCTTCTGTCAAAACTCACTAAATGAGACAAAAATCACTAAAACGCTCGTAAATCTGAAGATAATTAGAATTTTGAGTTTATTTTTTGCCACATAATACTTGTAAAAACTGTAATCATTTTGCCAAATTTCGAGATAATCGGTCCACATTTGATTCTAGCTCTCATATAAGTCCAAATAACGGAAACAGCTTAAATATATAAGTTTTGAGAAAATGTTTGCATGATGACAAATATTTGTCTTTATACAGTAAAAAGAACACCTTTGACCTCAGTGAGAAGGGTATCGTGTAGCACTTTCTTACTATAAATGTTATAAATAACCGAAGCCTTATTTCGTGAAAATACATTAATAAATGAGGTTTATTTTGTTTGAAACATTCACAGTTTTGTGGCAATGTAATGATTTTTAAAAAATAAAAAAAACTGAAATTAAAAAAAAAAATACAATGAAGTGCAAAGAACTATCAAAAAATGTTCTTAAAAGTACTTAAAGATATTTGTATTTGTTATTCTATTCTGCAATTTCCAACAAAACCGAACAATACGTTTTAAAGAGATGATAAAATTAATGGATCAGCCTCTTGAAAAATAGCAAATTATATAAAACAAGTAAAAAAGCCCTATAGTCGCTCAAGCCCGACCATACGATACCCTTCACCACTAAGGTCAAAGGTGTCATTTTTCCTGTATAAAGACAAATATTTGCTAAATTTTGCCATCATACAAACATTTTCTCAAAACGTATATATTTAACCTGTTTCCGTCATTTGGACTTATATGAGAGCTAGGGTCAAATGTGGACCGATTATCTCGAAATTTGGCAAATTGATTACAGTTGTTACAAAAATTATGTGTGCAAAAAATAAACTTAAAATTTTCAATATTTTTAGATTAACGAGCGTTTTAGTGATTTTTTTTTTGTCTCATTTAGTGCGTTTTTAAAGAAGAGTTTGTATGGGAGCTATGGTCAAATGTGGACCGATTTCAACAAAATTTGGTACAGTAATTTTAGTTTATATAAGCAGTATTTGTTTTAAATTTCATGAAAAAATATTGATACTTGTGGCCAATATGTCAATTCCGGGAAGTGGGACCTATGGGAGGTACCATAAATAATGGACCGATTTTGACCAATTTCAATATCATTATCAAAAACAATGATTTGTACCAAATTTCATCAAATTATCTTTAGAATTGCGACCTGTAGTTTGATTACAAGGTTTACATGGGGGTCCAGCCAGCCAGCCAGCCAGCCGGCCAGGCAGCCAGCCAGCCAGACGGACGGACATCGCTAAATCGACTCAGAAAGTGATTCTAAGACTATTGGTATACTAAAAGGTGGGTCTAAGACAAATATTTCTATGCGTTACATACATCAGCACAAACTTATAATACCCTTTCCACCTATGGTGGTGAAGGGTATAAAAATGTAAAAAAGTAATGTATCCATAGAATTTTAAATCTCGTCCGTTTTTAGAATTAGGAGACCCCAACAAATAAAAAAAATATTGTGGTGGTTAATTGTAACGCAAAAAGTTTCATTTTGTGGAGTAGTGCTATTTTAGTATAAAATTTTTTAAAAGAGCTATAAAATGTTGATGTTAATGTAACATATACAAATATTCGACGCATAAGATTCCTCTGATCGCTTCTATTTTCCTGCAGACAAATAGTTATATGTGAACGCTATTTTAAAGAATTAAATATTATTGTTTACCTTATTTTTTAACCTTAGGTCCCTTTCTCTATGCGCTGTCAAATATGTATTTTTAATTTTGTGTTCATCGTTTTATGCCCAAGGTTAAATAAACTTATCCGTTAATATATTGTATCACCTGGAATATCGAGGGTTTATATTAAAAAAATTAAGATTATGCATTTTTTAAATTACATTAATGAGTAATTTTCTTGAAACAAAGCTTTTTAAGTTATGATCCTAGCAGTGGGTCAATATAAATGTATTGAAAAAATCGATTTTTACGAATTATGTATATTTTAATTAATTAAAAAAAAACTCGTACTAAAAAATGTATAATTTATCTATTTATCTATAATTGTTATCTCTTCAATTTTGTTTAAATTTATTCTTAATTTTATAAGTACATATTGATCACAAAATATTTTGTTTTTCAGAATTTCTTTCGTTGCAAGTTCCACACGCCATCACCTTACTAGAGCACTTGGATCTGTTATGCATTGCTGATAGGGAAAATATGAGAGTTGTCTGTCCAAAGTATGTCCAAAGTTTTTAATTAGTATTTTATTAACACATACATATGTTTATGGGCATTTCTCCAATGTCGAACTGCGACATTCGTACGCATTCGAAGGGGAAAACCATACTTTTAGAGATCATTTTATTTTGATAAAAGGCGAAACCTTTAGCTCTTGACTAGCACTATACTTGGTGCTAAGGTTAATTTTTGGCAATTTTTGGTTTTCAAGAAAATTACAAAAAAACGAAGAAATTCGCATGCGACAAAAACAGAAGTTACTTTTAAAGCAAATCAATCAAACACTTAATTCAGCAAAACTTGAAGTAATATTTGAATGCAATTTATTATAAATATAAAGCACTAATTTATCTTTAATTTAGTTTTTATTTATCTTTTATCACTGTCGTACGCGACATGTCGAATGCGAATTTTTTTTTTTCATTATTCATTTTTTTTACTATTTGCAATAAAATATTGGTCTTAGACCCACCTTTAAGTATATGGATTGACTTAGAATCACTTTTTGAGTGGGTTTGACGATGTCCGTCCGTCCGTCTGGCTGGAAGCTTGAAATCAACAATTTTGATGAAATTTGGCACAGACATATCTTTCCACAGTGCGACCATTGCTATTAAAAATTGCTGAAATCGGTTCATTATTTTTGGTACCTCCCATAGGTCTAGTTTCCCGGAATTAAGATTTTGGCCTCAAATTTCAGTATATTTTCATGAAATTTAAAAGGAATACTGCTTATATAAACAAAAACCTTTTTACCAAATTTCCTTAAAATCGGTCCATAATTTACCATAGCTCCGCACACGCTATTTTTCGAAGTCACTAAAATGCTTGTAAATCCAAAGATAATTATTTTTCAGTTATTTTTTCCTGCTCAATTTGGAATAAAAATATCTAATTGTAACTTAAGTTTGATGCGTATTGTTCAAATACCTTCGACTGAATGATAAAAAATGTTATTTTTCATGCTACATCGAAAAATACTGTAAATCAAAGAAAAAATATACTTATTGGGAATAGCTTCGTTTCTTTTACATATTATTCATATTCTTTACATATAAACTGAGATTTACAAAAGCTAATGTCAATGTATAATGTCTTCTTTCAATATCACTGATCAAAACAAAACTTGCAAAAGAAATGTTTAAAAAATAACTCTTGCAATTGTTCGACTTTAAATACGAATATTTAAAAATGCGTTTTGTAAAATTTTTTTCCATTAGTTATATTTTGTTGCTTTAGGTTAACTGTTTTATACCCACCATCAAAAATAATTTGGGGTATATTGAGTTTGTCATTCCGTTTGCAATTTCCTTAATATTGGCTCAAAAATCAAAATCTAAGACGATTGAGCGATGTCCGTCTTTCTGTCTGTTGAAATCACGATGACGCCTAAACGAAAGGAGCTAGCTCACTGAAACTTAGTAAACACATTCTTCATCTATGACAAAATGTTGGTATTGAAATTGGGCAACATCGGTTAACATTTGACCATAGCTCCCGTATAACCTCGTCTAGACTAATCGCTTATTTGCTAATAAATGACAAATTATAACAGCTTTGATACAAAATTTGGTATCTAGAAGTTTTACATAAGCACTAGGCAGCATATCAAATTTCATCGAAATCGGTTCACATTTAACCATAGCTCCCATATAAAAAAACTTACGGAAACAGCCTAAATTCCACCAGAAATTCACTTAAATGCTAATAAATTTAGCACAAAAGAGGTCTTATGTGAATGCGAGCCAGTGTGCAAAATTGTGTCACAATCGGTCACCATTTGACCATAGCTCCCATATAAAAAACTTACGGAAACACAAAAATACAAAAAGAAAAGGGGTTTATGTCCGTCTGTCCTTAGATAAAAGCGCGATAGCGCCTTAACGAAAAAGGCTACAGTAACAAAATTTTACAGAAGGAAGTCCTATATAAATGCCAGCCACTGCAAAATTTTGTTACAATCGGTTACTATTTGACCATAGCTCCCATGTAAAAAACTTACAGAAACGCAAAAATACAATAAGAAAACACGGTTTATGTCCGTCTTTCCGTCAGAGAAAAGCGCGATAGCTCCTTAACTACAAGAGCTAGAGAGACAAAATTTAACAATAATATTTTCGATATAATATAAAAATTGTATGCTAAAAATGGGTAAGATCGGTTCACATTTAGTTAGAGCTCCCATATAACCCTGCCCCGGGAATCACATTTATGATGATAAATTGAATAAAATTGTAAAATCTATGGCTACTAAATTTAGAACAGAGAAGTTTTATGCAACTTTCAGTCAGTATGTCAAATTTTTTAGGAATCGGTCCATTTTTGACCATAGCTTTCATATAAAAACCGCTCCCGGTAACCACTAAAATGCCAAAAACGCCAGTTAAAAGCTATTAAATTATAAACTATGTCAGCTATGGCCACTAAATTTTGCACAAATAAACTTTATATTAATACCAGCCAGTATGTAAAATTTTGTAACAATCGGTCAACATTTGGCTATAGTTCTTATATATATAACATCCCCTTTTTATATCTACAATCAAAAAGATTTGGAGGTATATTCAGTACATTAAGATTGCGTCTGCGAAATTAGATAGCTATCAATCAATGTTAGGTCCAGACTTTATACACGGTAGATGCAGTAGGAACTCCTTACAAAATATATGAACCGGCCGTGTTGCTATAAACATGTTTATGGCACAATGAAACAACTTATTAATGTAAAACTATATTCGGTTATGGAACAGCATTTTGTCCAAGGTAAATTCTAAGGAAACCACTTTAATACTTTTTAATGTTGAACTATAGTAACTATACCACTGCAACCGAATTTAGTCCAAATATATTACCAGCAATTCCACATTTGGTCAACATTTTGAATTAGCTGCACTCTCGTACAACTTGATGGTGGGTATACAAGATTCGGCACAGCCGAATATAACACTCTTACTTGTTTAATTTATGTCCGTAAAATCGGTAAATATTTTGCAGATTTTTGTTCCGTGGATAGTTTTTTTAATTTTCGAAAAAAAGGAATTTCTATCCGAGTAGCTTATTTGCACCGTTCACAATAACTGATTAAACACAACAAGTAGAAAATAACTTTTTGTTGATCATTGCTTCTGCTTATTGATAAAATATTATAACGGTAAATCTTGTACAATTGTTTTTGTGTTTTCTGTCATTTAAAAATATGTATAAGAAATAACGAAGTTGAAACTTTAAAAATGACCCAGTGGTAAAAATTTACATCATTGATCTAATCAATACTAAGCAGATCACAGTGGTGTTTGTTCCTACATATAAGTGCAAAAAATCAATTTTTGTACACATGTTCAGGTATATAGAAAAGAAAAATACAAATCTACCTCTGACATACATTTTCCAAGCATTTTTGTACTCAACGTACAGGTCGAAATATTTTATTAATTGTTTGATCTAATGAAGAGTTCTTTCTTCCATTTATATTTATACCCTTCACCACCATAGGTGGAAAGGGTATTATAAGTTTGTGCTGATGTATGTAACACATAGAAATATTTGTCTTAGACCCACCTTTCAGTATACCAATAGGCTTAGAATCACTTTCTGAGTCGATTTAGCGATGTCAGTCCGTCCGTCTGGACGGCTGGCTGGCTGGACCCCCATGTAAACCATGTAATCAAACTACAGGTCGCAATTCTAAAGATAATTTGATGAAATTTGACACATATTACTTTTATGATAGTGGGACCATGGCTATTGAAATTCGTCAAAATCGGTCCATTATTTATGGTACCTCCCATAGGTCCCACTTCCCGGAATTGATATATTGGCCACAAATATCAATATTTTTTCATTAAATTCACAACAAATACTGCTTATGTAAACTTAAATCAGTGTACAAAATGTCGTTGAATTCGGTCCACATTTGAGAGATAAGTACAAATGACGGAAACAGCTTAAATATAAAAGTTTTTAGAAAATGTTTGTATGATGGCAAAATTTAGCAAATATTGGTCTTTATACAGGAAATAGAACAATTTTTACCTTAGTAGTGAAGGGTATCGTATGGTCGGGCTTGACCGACTATAGCACTTTCTTACTTGTTTTTTTATATAGTAATTATTTTTGTAAACAGGCATTCATTTGTTTTGTTTTATTATTTATTTTGTCATGCATTTACAGTGAACTCGCGAAAACGTGAATACCCGGAAGCACGAACGACTCGTACACTCGAAATCTTTTATTTTTGCATTTGCAGCAAAAAAAGTAATTCGATTGTCCTAAAACGTTGCAGATATTGTATTTGTAAAAATAATAAATGAAGACATTTCCAACTTTAAATATAACAATATGTATGTATATATGTATGTATATATGTATGTATGTATATTTTTAAAGAAAATGTGATTTTGTAAAGCGCTTACGAAGTTTTCGAAGATACTAATTTGAGAGCCTATCGCCAAAAGTGCTCAGATTTGCCTGAAATTTTCATTATATTCTCTTTATCTTGATATTTCTAACCCTTAATATAAAGAAATTATATTTTCAGTGCAAATGTCATTTTGTGTGGAGCTTACAAAGTTTTCGAAATGGTCTTAAATTTTTTTTTCTCATAAAAAGCATTCAAGATGAGAATGTAGGCAGATGTAGGCAGATGCCGAAAAAGTCAATCTGGAAAAAATGGCTTATGTGGTTTGAATTACTTTTTTTCATATTTATATAAATACCAAAATGTCAAAATTACCATAAAGTGTAAATAAAAGTTATTAAAATTATTTTTAAAAAATTTTCCAATTTGGTTTTGCTAAAATGAATATTTTTGTTCAAAAATCTTCGCCATAGGAAACGTGAACAAGTTTGAAAATCTGAACTTCCTTGGTAAAAATTAGTTCACGTTTGCGCGAGTTCACTGTATTTGCAGTTGCTGTCAATTATATGTACATACATATGTTCATAATTGCTATTATACATAATTCTTTCAAATCTAAAGCCTAAACGTATACAACACTTTTTAAAATCTGTGTAAGAATTAATGCGACTTTTTTCAGAAAATGTTTAACTTTGTTCTACGATCGGTAAATTTTGGTGAATTTTTTCTCTTGATCCAACAAAGTGGCTTTCTCGTGGTTGTGGTAAGAGCACCGAGATAAACCGAGCCAACTTAGTTTTTCTCCGAAGATAATCGAAAACACTTAATTATTTTTTGATTCCTTGATATCTGCTAAACTATGTACGAAATTAAGCTATTTTCTTCTGCAAATTTAAAAGCAAGGTTTCTTAATGTATCTTAAGAAACCTAAACTATGCCCAATATGGCAAATTTGGACCACGTAGAGCTCACTTTGTTACCGATAGACACATCCTTAAACACTGCTCTACTGATGTTCTAAAAATCCGTCCAGTATTTTATAACTGGAATAAAATCTCATACGCACCACTGTGGGTTGTTTCATAAATGATAACCAAAAAAAAATTTTTTTTGGTCATAATGGTTATTTCTAACCAAAAAAAGTTTTTGGTTGAAATAATGGTTATTCTTCACCATAATATTTTTTGGTTAATATAATTGGTTACTAATAACCAATAAAAAAATTTATCATTGTAATTGGTTAAGGTAACCAAAATATTATAAATGTGACCATAATGGTTAAAAATTCCCAAATGAAGATAAAGGGAATTTTTGCATAACCTTTTTGATCTGAAAAAAAATAACAATTATTTCGGGTCCCTGGTTTTAACACACGATTTCTTAATTTAATAATGATTTTTGAAACCGACATGAGAAAAAAGTACCATTTTCAAACATGAAAAAACTAAGTACACTCGATCATATTTTAACAAAACTGAACTATTTAGTACTTACAAGCCATTAAATGATAAATAATGTCTAACTTTAGAATTTCTTTGTTTACAAAAAAATGTTTGGTGCATATCCATAGGGATGGTGCATATCAGGGACATACATTTTCGGGAGAAAATTGGAATAACTCCAAAACTATTTTGTAGATGTTTGTCTTTGACTATAAATAATAAATAAAGCTGTGTTAGTGCTCTTTGATATTCTTTTATATTTTATAAAAATTAATTATTTTCGTTGATATTGTAAAAAAAATAACCCATTTTCCCCGTACAAATGGGCCTTTAAACTTTGGACCCGATGGGGGTTGCAAATTTTCAGAACTGAACTTTTAGACCTATTGTTCTTACATACCATAGCCATTGTCACCCTAATGTACACAGCAAAACAAAATACATGTTTAGGGTATTCACAAAGTCTCTTATCTAGTTATATTATCTAATTTCAAAAAAGTTCAGTTTTACATTTTAAATCAAAAATGTTGTAAAATGGAAGAAAAATCGTATTTTTTATATTTTTTTTTAATTTCGAAACAAAAACCTTAAAACCATTTTTAAATTACGACTTTTAACAATACAACTAATTAAGACCCCTTTTCAATACCCTAGTCTATTTTTGTTTAATGTGCCATTCAGTGGCAAAGAGAAAGAGGATTTTGATGAAACCAGAAAATCCACATGCAGATAAAAATAAAGATTTTTTAAATTGAAGGTATTGGTTCCTGTTTTTGATCTGATGTACCTAAAGTAAATATGGGCAAAAATCAAATAGTTTTAATTTTCGGAAATAAAAATAAATACAAAATTTTTTTGTTCGCACACTAAATATTTTTTTGGGCTATATTGAGGAAGGGAGTGTGCTCAAAGAAAACCCGGTATTTTGAAAAATTTTTAAATTTGCAATTACGCTAGGAAGTGCCAACTTGCTCTTCCAAGATTTTATGTAATAAGATTTTCCGAACTCCTAAGAGTACAAAAATTATTCGAGCTTGCCCATATTTTTTGCTAACGCGTTCAATTGAATTCGAAAAGGTCACATCTCCAATTTTTTAAAATATACGCTGTTTGATACCAATGAGTTCCAAATGCCCCATGCATCTACTGTATTAAGAATGGAATATTTCTAGCATTCCTTCCTTCCCATGGCATGTGTAGAAACAATTTCAAAAAGGTCACATCTCCAAGATTAAATTTAATAAAAAAATAATTTGGCCCCCTCTAACTCAAAAACTGTTCTACCGATCTAGCTGAAAATTTGTTTTTAAACTACTTAGTGTGAATTTCATCCAAATTGGAAGACAATGATTTCAAAAGTTTGGTCACTTGACGTGAACTCCCCCATATGTTAAATAAATACATATGTATATGTGTAATAATATATTAGTAGAGAAATATTTTAGTTACTTTGTTTTCTAAAGAAAATTGTTAATAAAAGTTTATAAATAAATATGGTTTTTCTTTAAAATTTGTATATGATATATGCAATAATGAAATCAATTTCGAAAAGGTCAAATCTTCTTGACTTAAACTATATAAAAAAATATATATAATAACGGTAATATCAAAATATTTTTGCACCTTTTGATTTCATACTTGCCCTAAAGCAAGCTTCTTAAAATTTATTTTTTAGATATTTTACTTCATTAGAAAATAATTAGTTTTTTCATTTCCTGGTGTTGTGACCTTTTTGAATTTGATCATTCAATTATTATTTTGAAAAGTTTCATAAAAATACATTTACTGTTTACTATTTTATGACACTAGGGCAAAAACGTACTGAACAATTAATCGATTCTGCTCGCTAGTGTATTTATGTATTTATATTTATACTAACTCTACCAATTTTACAGGGCTGGCTTAAAATCATCCCAAGGTGAAGGACAACCTGCCGCAACAATACAAGAACCTGATTTAGGAAGAGTATTCGGTGTAGCAGCTTATGGAGACATCGTTTTTGCTGTTAATGGCCCAACATCGATGTTGCCAGTACGCGGTTTTACTATAGATCCCCGGTCTGAAACAATTATAGGACATTGGGGAGAATTTAAAAATCCCCATTCCATTACTGTATGTGTAAACGGCTCAGCGTTATATGTCACTGAAATTGGAACGAACTATCAAACAAATCGCATTTGGAAATACGTTTTAGTTTAGACTTGGCTCTGATCTAAAACATTTTTTCGATATACAAAATATAACAATATAACAACATACATATAACAACTTTTAAATTGTCGAAAAAAAATCTATCAGAAAATAAACAGATTTTTATGTTAAACTTAAATACATTTTAAAGTAGAGATGGTTAAGCTTCAATTTTCCTCTAAAGTAAATAAATATCTTGTTAAAACACTTACATCTCTTACACAATTTCAGATGAGCAGGAATAATGTATAATAAATATAATAATTATTAAACAAAATCTTAACATATATAAACATGTACTTATACAGTGTTTTAATCTAATTTCTTTCATTATAACTATCAAGTTAAATAATTTATTTATCACCATCATAGTATTTATTTTTACCACAGATGTTTTTACCACTTGACTTCGCCCATGCCCCGAGTCTCTCTAATATAAAAGTATTTTATACTAAATTTCAGAAACATTGAATCACGTTTAGAGGTTGCACATTTCAACGACTAACATTTGTTTTTAATTTTTTGATCATAACTTTCTGTAAATCCTGATTTTTCACACATTATGTGTGATGTGATGGAAATCGATCGTTTTTAAATCGTTCGATTTCAGATATATTTTGAGGTCACTTTCGATTATTTTTCAAAAAAATTCAAGCCAAATGAAAGATAAAATATTTAATCCTTTCGACTGACATTTTATCTTTCATTTGGTTTGAATTTTTTGGAAAAATAACCGAAAATGACATCAAAATATATCTGAAATCGAACGATTTGAAAACGATCGATTTCCATCACATATGTACCTGTATATTTCGAAAAAAATTGTCGCCACGGTAAAGTTAAACGTCTTTTATGAACCCACAAATATAATTTACACATAAAAAAGGTCATAAAGACTCCCTTGTGCCAACAAATTTAAATTTTTAAAATGCTGTCTGATGGAATCGTTCGTCGGTTTTAAGTGGTATAAGAGATGCATTTTAAATCACATATGAACTTCAATTACTTCAAATGTACTAAACATATTAAAATTTGTATAAAATCATGTAAAAAAAGTGTAGGTTCGGCGTACTTTTAACTACTTCTGTCTCTAGATTCCTTATTTTTTTGTCGAAATTTTATCACAGACATCTCTTTTGAAAGTGTATATTTTTGCGTTTCTAAAAATGTTAAAAACAATTGCCGCAAGGTGGCGGTATTGACATGTTTCTTACAAATGTATCAAATACATTTTTTTATCTTTTTCAAAGTTGGTACAATAAACCACAACTAGACTGTGGACGGAACTGTAATGTACATTTAAGAGACGTCAAGGTACATTTAAAAGAGGTCATCTTCATATAAAAAATGTCATTACACATTTTTTTTTTTTTGTTATTTTTTTGTTGCTTAGTAGAACATATGATCGCACTCTATATGGTAGTCTATGGTTGTTACATTCAGAAAAAAATTGGACCAAATACTCCTGAGCAAAGTTGCGGAACATTGTCAAACCATATTTTTTAGCTTTAATTACTAAAACAACGATTTTCGTATGTAACCCGAAAATAGCTCCAGAAGCAAAAAAGTCGTAGAACAAAAATTATTTTTATAATCCCAGACCAGCGATGCCAACCAAAAATTTTACTTTGTGGGAGATTCATCATTAAAAAGTAATATATTTCACAAAATTTATTTTCAAAAAGTAGTAGATCTACCACTTTTATTATTCAAGCTTTTAAAGAATTTTAAAATTTGAATATTTACGCTTTTATTCAATGTTTTGTTTAAAAATAGTGTTGAGTATGTATCAATAAATATACATACATATTGAATGCAATTTGAAAAATAAACAAGAGCTTATAAACAAGTGCTAATAAAAGCTTTTACACTCCCTGAAGAATGTTAGCAGAAAGTTTATTCCTATTAGAATTTTTAAGCAAATTAACTGCCGAAATAGCTATACTATGTGGGAGCACAAGCAATTTTTGTATCAAAATGAACATTTGTTCGTTGTCACCTTTATTATTCTAGAAACATGATGCCAGAAATTTTCAACTCGTATGTATATTTTCTTCTAGAGAGAAATGAAATGTTATATTTCTTAGAAGCCTCCATTCCTAATACAATTCACTGCGGTCTTATGGGCATAAATCTAAAAAGAAGAACATGTTACAAAAAATATATATATTTTTTTTTTTTTTTTTTGAAACAGGAGTTCAATGTTGCATTTTTGGTAACGAAAAATTGATTTAACACAATTTTGAAACAACATAAAAAAGTAGTAGATTCTACTTAAAAAGTGGTAGAGTGTAGAAAGATATCCAAAAGTAGTAGATCTACTACAAAAGTGGTAGAGTTGTCATTACTGTCCTAGACATTTATTTTCCACAACAAAAAAGTTCTTTTTCCCAAAAAGCCGTTTTTAAGATATTGCTAATTATAAAAATTTTAATATCTAGATACGTTCAGATTACATTGGTGTGTTCACAATTCTCAAAAATATAGTGTAGGAAAAATCAGGGTTTCCAAAAAGATATGATCAAAAAATTTAAAACAAAAAATATTTGTTTAACTTTTAAAACAAAAGTCTAAGATAAATACATTTTTATCATAAGATTTTTGCAAGAAATATTCGCAATACTCTAGGCTATATTTTTGACGAATATAGTAAAGCGATATTTTTAAGTGCTGATTTGCTATTTGGTAAAAACTGATGACACCTATTTTAGGCATCATGATAATTTTGGGAAACTTAAATTGGCTTAAGTGAGTATATGATTTTACTACAGTTTGATAGTAGAATAGGACACATTAGCCACGACTTTTTTCGCTGTTGTGCAGTTGTCTATATCCACATATTGAATTTAAGGTATTAGGTGTTAAAAAATACAGACGGGCAAATTTGACGCTTTTGAAAAAAAATATTTTTGGGACACTCTAAAAGCTAGCCGCTGCGATCTTGGGATGTAAAATAAGATGTAAGGAGTATGTAAAGTAGTGTGAAATTAAATATACATATAAATGGGCATTTCCTCCGCATGGTCGTAGATCGAAAAATAAAATGTTGGCAATCATCTTGTTTTAATGCTTACTAGTGTATCCTGCGGTCGACACAATCGACCGCCATCTAATTTATTGTGAATACAAATTCCACGTGAAATTTCGTTTTTGTTCTTAATTTTCTTATACATATTGTTAAACCTTTAAAAAATTATGGAATAAACTTTTGAACAGAATTTTTATTCACAATATTTAGGAGCTACTATAAATATGTTTACGCAAAGTAAAATTTATTATATTTATATTTATTGTACTATTTAACTTTGTATTTTAAATTCAAAGAAATTGTTTACGTACCCATTTATACTTAGAGAAATCATGTGATTAAAAAGCATTATTGAAAATTTTATATTTTAGTTATTTTCTTAATTTTTGATTTGAGAAATAATAAAATCAGTAAGAAAAGTTTAATTTAAGGAAAAAAAGTTCTTTGTAGAGAATATTATGCCACCGTTTGATAGAATTTGGGATTGCGTTGTTTTTCTACTATGGGACTGTTCACAAGTTATGTAGCCAGTCATGGAAACACGGCGAGGCATCTTGTCCAAAGGATATATATTTATACGCAAGCACCCATTTTTAAAAACATCAAATTAACTCGAATTTTATTTATTAAATTTAACTAAAAGATAATTACATACCAATTTTATTTAAGACTACCACCAAAATATTATTATTTATTTAAATTTTAACACAATATTACAACGATGGGTAAATTCGGCTCTTTGTTACGTAAACTGCGACTCATTGAAAATTTTATTCTTTTCATTTTTTCCACTAAATTCTAGTCTTAAGGCTGGAGTTAAAGATATATATTTACTGAAAATTATTCTTAAGCTGATCTTAAAAAGTATAAAAAACAGGCAAACGGAAAATAAGGCTTGTCAGGAACAATGGATATAATAACTCATCCACTCAATTTAAAATGGTAAGAAACTTATCTCATTAAAATCAGAGCTTTAAGGCAAAAATGACTCTTGCCTACCTTTAGTTTAGCAATGTTTTGATATTGCTTGGACTAAACGGATATGTGGAAAAAATGACCACACTGATTTTTATGTGACTCCGTAAAACTGAGCGTCGTATTGGTCAAATTGACAAAACCATTATTAAAAATTGTGTAGCTCTCGGAGAGTTTACTGATTCAGGATATTCCATAATTAACCATGTTTGCATCTTCAGAAGTGAATGAGAAGAAAAAAGTGTTAGACTTAGTAGCTCTTATCATAACAACTTGCGGTATCGATGTCAAAACATCGTTCTGTGAAGTCATGAACAGATAAACTTGTAAGCGTTGCTAACTCCTATCACAATGAAGGGGGGAAATCAAGGTCTTATTGAACTTTTTAATAATTATCCTAATATTTCAAATTTATTAGCATTTTACTGCATAAATATCCGCTAGAATCACAGAACAAATTACTTGAAGTCTGTAGAAGCTTACACTGTCCTATCGGAATGTAATAACGGAATTAAAACCGTTTGGAATGCATGATTTGCCTTTTAATGTTCCTTACTGATATTATAGCATTTTCTAAACATTTTTGTAGTAGTATATGATGTAGTCGGTTACTTTAATTGTAGTCGCAGGTACCCGTTACAATATTTCTTAATGTGTGATCAATAATAGCTATGTAATTGTATATATTTATAACGGTATTGTATTCTAGAACTTTCAATGTAAATATATTTATCTCTTTCATTCTTGTATAATTATAAGTAATACTTCTCATGTAAAGTTAAGCCTGTATTTCTTTGAAAAAGAAATTAATAAAATAGAAGCCAACCAGAACACTTGTTAAACTTATTTGCCTACAAATCTTCAGAAGTGGGATTTGTAATATAAAAAGTGTTGAACAAAATTAACAGCTAAAGGAATTTTTTTAACGAGGCTGTAAAAATTGCATTGGAATAGAAGAGCATGGAGGATGTCAATGGTACAAATTATACGGTTACGCAGTTACGCCGCTGGCTACAACATCTTGGTCTTCCACCATCAGGTTCCAAAAGTGAGTTATTAATAAGAATTAATAATGTGCCAATAAGAGGTGTGTGTCCAACTTTGGAAGCGGGCAATCAGAATTCCAACATAATTAATTTATCCGAAAATGTCATTTAATATTTTAAAAGACATGATTCCAGAGTATGATGGAGGAGTATTACCTGAGGTATGGTTGGCTCAATTTAAAAGTATAAACGAGTTGTATTGGTCAGACGAAAATACCAAGAAAACACTTTTGATGTGTAAGTTTAAAGGTAGAGCCCAAGCATGGTTATACTCAAAGTCAAATTTTATATTTGAAAGTTCAGACAAAATATTGAGCGAAATGAAGGAGATTTTCTGTTCTAAGGAAAATAAGAAAAATAAGAGAAAATAAGAGGACGAACTTATCGAAGAAATTATCGACGGCATTCCTGATTTACAACTTCAGACTCAGGCAAAATTGCAATGTTATGTTGAAAAAGGGTAACTGCTTCGAGCCTTCTCTGGAATACGATTAAAGCAACCGGAACGACTTCAAAAAAGAGAGGAAATCGTCAAAGCAGCAGAAAATAAAATCCGGTGTTACAACTGCAATTCATTTGGACATTTTGCCTCGCAGTGCCAAAAACCGAAACGTCAAATGGGGGCTTGCTACGGATGTGGAAGCATGGATCATCGTGTGGCTACCTGCCCGGAAAGAAAAGCAGCTATACACCTTATAAACGATGAGTATGTTAAGTATTGTAAATTTTCTATAGATTTTAAGTTTAAAACTAATTTTTCTTTAGAGTGTCTATTGGACTCGGGGAGTAGGATCAGTTTCGTAAGAAGATCAGATATATTGAAGTACATTGACTTGAATAGATTTTTATGTTTTTGTGATGAAAATGAATTTTTTGGAATAAATTTTTCTCGTTTAGTTGTATATGGAAAAGTAAAACTTTTTATTAATATTAATAATAGGAAAGTTTGTTTGGATATGTTAGTCGTGTCTGACGAGACAACTTCCTATCAATGTGTGTTGGGAAGAGATTTTCTTGAAAAGGCTGGGTTTAGATTAGTTTGTGAAATAGGAGAGAGATTCGTGAATGGCGAGGATTTTTGTAAACAGATTTTGTCTATTGATTTGAGTGGTGATGGGGAATTTGATTTTATTGTTGGGGATTGTATTAAGTATGACGATAAATGTAAGCTAAGAAAATTATTTAACGAATATTATGTGAAACCGGATCGTCCTTCTAAACCAAAGGTTTTCAGTGAGATAAAGCTTAGACTGAGTGACAATAAACCATTTAGTTGTAGTCCCAGAAGGTTGTCATACGCGGAAAAGGGCGAATTACAGAAATTGTTAGATGAATATTTAGATAAAGGATACATCAGACCGAGTGAGTCAGAGTTTGCGTCACCAATAGTTTTGGTTAGAAAGAAGACTGGAGACTTGCGAATGTGTGTGGACTATAGGAATTTGAACAAGGTCACGTTGAGGGATTGTTATCCTATACCTTTGATTGATGACTTGTTGGATAGGCTTTCAGGGAAACAGTTTTTTACCAAACTGGATTTGAAGAATGGATTCTTCCATGTGTTTGTTGAGCCTGATTCTTTGAAGTATACATCGTTTGTGACCATGATGGGCCAATTTGAATTTACAAGGATGCCTTTTGGCTTGAAAAATGCCCCGTCTGTCTTCCAGAGGTTTGTGAATAAAATTTTTTCTGACATGGTTAAGGACGATAAGATTACAATTTATTTGGATGATATAATGATTGCCACTGAGGGTATAGACGAGCATTTTGAGATTCTCAGGGAGGTTTTTATCCGATTGGTTGAGAACAAGTTAGAACTAAGAATCGATAAGTGCGAGTTTTTACAAACATCAGTTAAGTATTTAGGATACAACATTGATGGTAATGGTATAAGAGCAGATGAAAAGGGGTTGCAGGCGATCAGGGATTTCCCGGTACCGGAAAAGCAACTATCAGTTCAGAGTTTTTTGGGTTTATGCTCATATTTTCGAAGATTTGTGAAGGATTTTTCATTAATTGCTAAGCCATTATACGAATTGACTAAGAGAGATAAGAAGTTTGTGTTTGGTGAGGCCGAACTTAAAGCATTTGAATTGTTAAAAAAAAGATTAATGGAATCGCCAGTTTTGCACTCTATGACCCTAAGGATGAAACTGAACTTCACTGTGATGCGAGTTCCAACGGGTTTGGTGCTGTTTTGCTCCAAAAGAAAGATGACGGTAAATTTCACCCTATATTTTATTTTTCTAAAAGAACGACCCACACTGAGTCTAAGTACCATAGCTTTGAACTTGAGACGTTAGCCATAATTTATGCTTTGAAGCGCTTTCATATATATTTGCAGGGGAATAAGTTCAAAATCGTTACCGACTGTAATTCTCTGACTATGACACTAAGTAAAAGGGAACTTAATCCAAGAATAGCGCGTTGGGCTTTGGATCTACAAAACTACGACTATGTATTGGAACATCGATCGGGTGAAAGGATGCAGCATGTCGATGCACTAAGTAGGAGTACGAATGTTATGGTTATAGAGTCGAACACATTTGAAGAGAATTTAGTTATATGTCAGAACAGGGATCGAAAATTAAATGATTTGAGGGAATTATTACAGAAAGGAGAGCACGCTATGTACGAGATGAAAAATGGCGTATTGTATAGGAAGACTAATGATGGTAACCTTAAATTCTACGTCCCTGAGGACATGGAGAATCACATTCTATACAAGTACCATAATGAGATGGGACATCTAGGAGTTGATAAAGTGACAGAGCTAATTTCAAAGAGCTATTGGTTCCCAAAAATGAGGTCAAAGGCTGCTGATCACATAGCAAATTGTATAAACTGCATTGTGTATTCCGGAAATCACGGAAAAGAAGAAGGTTTTCTTCACAGTATACCAAAATCGAGTCAACCATTTGATGTTATTCACGCTTTTAGCGTTGAAGAATTATTTTATAGATGTGTGATAAGTGTTTTACATCTACAGATTTTAAGGATTTTCTGAAGGAGAATGATATTTCCCACATTTTGATCGCCACTGGTTCGCCTCAGGCGAATGGCCAGGTCGAACGCGTTAATAGATCAATAGGTCCGATGGTGGCAAAATTAGTGGATCCGCAGAAAGGTATTTTTTGGGACAATGTTGTAGAGCATGTTGAGTATTGTCTAAATAATACTGTTCATAGGTCGATTGGTGAACACCCAAGTGTTATGTTATTTGGATCGGCTCAGAAGGGAAGGGTGATTGAATCACTTAGGGAATGTTTACTTGATGCGACTGATGATGTACGAGAGGATCACAATGTAATTAGATCTAGAGCGTACGAGAGGCAAAAGAAGTTACAGGAGTACAATGAAAAGTATTTTAACAGGAAAAGAAGACATCCGACAGAATATATGGTAGGGGATTATGTTATGGTGAAAAATTTTGACTCCTCGACTGGTGTATCACGTAAACTGATTCCAAAATATAGAGGCCCGTACAGAATATCGAGGGTCTTACGAAATGATCGCTATGTTTTGGAAGATGTTGAGGGGTTTCAACAATCCCGAAAACCATATAATGGTGGTCGGTTTCCAATATGCGCCCGTGGTTTAGGGGACGTGAAGGGACATCTATGTAATGTGAGATCAGGGGATCTCATGGTCAGGATGGCCGAGTTGTAGTAGTATATGATGTAGTCGGTTACTTTAATTGTAGTCGCAGGTACCCGTTACAATATTTCTTAATGTGTGATCAATAATAGCTATGTAATTGTATATATTTATAACGGTATTGTATTCTAGAACTTTAAATGTAAATATATTTATCTCTTTCATTCTTGTATAATTATAAGTAATACTTCTCATGTAAAGTTAAGCCTGTATTTCTTTGAAAAAGAAAAAACGTGATCATTAATAAAATAGAAGCCAACCAGAACACTTGTTAAACTTATTTGCCTACATTTTCTAAACAATACATTTTTATAATAATTTTTCAATTTACATTTGATTCAGACCGATCATTTACTCCCTTTTCTTGATTATAATTTGTAATTATTATAAACATTCCTTCAAAAGGCTCTTTTTTAGTCATTAACATCCAGTGTTGCCACTTCAGGTGTAATTACACATATCATGTGTAATTTTTATTTTCATATGTAGCCGATGTGTAATTGGCTGCATGTGTAATTTAAATTTTTGTCATTTTTGAGTACTAACAGTTTTCAAAACTTGCATTTTAAAAAATAAATTTATGTGCGTCCCATAATGCAAACTTTTTATTCTAACTACATAAAAATGTATGTTTTAAAATCCCAGTGTTTATGGGAAATCAACTATTCAGATTAAAATATATATGTTTATTAAATAATATGATATATTGGTATTGCTGCTCATGAATCTTTGACCACAATCTCTAATTCGGGGAAAAAAATTATACTTCATGATTTTCGAGAATTTTATATTCGTCAAATTAAAACAATATTTAATTTAAGTGACGATATTTTTTCAATTACGGATATTGTTGACCCCAAGATTGCCCAAACTTTTCAACTTCAATCATTATATGTGACCTTTTCCGAGAAAAGGAACCATGTGTGTCAAAAAACGGGTTTAGAGTTAGCAGTGGATTCTGGAACCTAAAAGGGCTTAGAATAAGATGAAATGAGTTAGATTTCTGATAAAAATGTATTTGCCATAAAAACGTACAAAATGAACTCGGGAAAATCGATAAACATTAAAATTTTATTTTTTTAGTTTTCCTCAAAACTTTATTTTCATACACTAGGTCCCTTTTCTCGGAGAAGGTGACATATATGTTTAAAAAAAAGATTTTCATTCTTCAATGTCGATTTGCAAACTTTTGAAACTTTTGGGCTTTGGAGCAAGAAGATTATTGGATAAAAGTTTTTGATTTAAAGAATTCCTTTGAGGTAGATTGCTTCCTACTTTGCAAAAATTTATTAATGGTGGACCAATTTTTGTACCTACACAAAAAATGTTAAACATGAGGTGGAAGATTTTCAATATAGTCGTTATGTATTTCATTTTTGTTTATTTTTAAGTGCTAAGTAACGATTTAAAATAGTATACATTTATTGATTTCTTTTCAAGCTTCATAACGATGAATATTAATTTAAAAAACTACAAATCATTTTTTTTTATTTTTTACAAAAAAAAAATAATTACATTCAAAAAAAAAATAACATGTATTTTGCAAAAAAAAAAATCATGTGTAATTCCTAATTTCATGTGTAATTTTGGCACGATCCATGTGTAATTTGGTTGGTGGCAACACTGGTAACATCCTATATATGCCACTGTCAAATGGCTCTTTTTGACCTCATGCGTACCCACTCCTGTAATATTATTTAATTTTTAACAAAATATTTATCACTCGAAGTAATAAATTCTATCCCAATAAATCAACCCAAAAAAATTCATTAAACCAACAAAATTCCATGAAAATGCATCTTGAAATAATTAAAATTTAAAAGGTTTAATTTTTTTTTGCCATATCTTCCAAAATATTAATTTTGTCTTTCACTCCATCACCACAAATAATAAAAACAATACCAATAATTGTTGTTGCTATTATTTTAAAAACAAAAACATTTATTTAATTGTAATTAAATACTCTTTATTTTTGTCTTTGTCTACCACTATCTCCCCACAAATCTTCTCTCTAATTTGCATCACCTTCTCACCAAAAATAATAAAAACAAAAGAAAACATGTTTGCATCAGTTTTGCCACCAACCAAATGTGAAATTACACATGGATCATGCCAAAATTACACATGAAATTAGGAATTACACATGCTTTTTTTTTGGCAACAAAATTTGTTTTGTATGGAATTCAGTATTAACTATAAGCATTTTTTTTATTAAAAATTAACAATTTTTGTTAAAACAATGATTTGAAGTTTTAAATTAACGATTAATCGTTTTTTTATTTCATAAAAATAACGCTTTAGAACAAAACAAAAAATATACGTACTATTTCTTAACGTTACTTAAAACTTTAAAATAAAGAAAACAACATACATACATACATAACAATTATATTGAAATAATTTTTTTTTACCAGAAGCTTAAAGCTTCCATTTCTTGTGTAACATTTTTTGAGTAGGTTCAAAATTTGGTCCACCATTTCTGTGTACACCTCCTTTAGTAAATATAATCGATGAAATAGTATCAGATGCCAATTTGTTTCTTAAATCTGTCTTACAATTGTTTAAATGGCTAAATATTCTTTCTGCAGCAGCGTTCGAAAACGGTAAAATAAAAATATAGTTAATAACTTTTTGCAAAGTAGGAAACAATCTGTCCCCCAAAGAATTCTTTAAATCAAAAACCTTTATCCAAAAATCTTCTGGCTCCAAATTGCTATGAAGCCCAAGAGTTTGAAAATCTAAGAGTGCATGTTGTCGCCACTCATTATCAAGTGTTTGCAAATCGACATTGAAGGATGGAAATCTTTTTTTAAACAAATGTAATGACTTAGGTCGAAAGGATTGGGCAATTTTGGGATCAACAATATCCAAAATTGTATAAATATCGTCACTAAAATTAAATCTTGTTTTAATTTGACGAATTGCCTCGATATAAAACTCTCGACAGTCTTGAAGTAATTTTTTTTTCGAATTAGAGATTGTTGTCAACGATTCATGAGCAGCAACACCAATGTATATATCATATTCGTTAAGATATATATTTTCATCTGAATGGTTGATTTCCCATAAGCATTGGGATTTTAACACATCAAATTTTATGTAGTTAGAATAAAAAGTTTGCATTATATGCATTACTTCAGATTTCATTTTATACAATACTGGCTTTTCTGATTGAAAAAGAGTATTAAATGAAGTTAAAATATCTAAGGCGTACGATAAAAATTCCAAATAAATTTTCGTTTTTTCATCATCTAATGCCAGCAGCATCGATTCTGTAGTTTTAGAGGGATCTTCAAAAACTTGTAGTCTTAAAAAACTTCTTAAAGCTTCATACTGCTCTAAAACACGATTAACACATGAATGTAATGAGAGCCATCTTGTAATGACAGGGGACAATATTTTATGAACACCAGTTTGAAAATATTCCTGGAATTCCTTAAGTTTTTTCTGGCGAACATAACTCCTGTTAAAATAGGATCCAAGATTCCGAAGTAAATCTTCCAAATATGTCGGAAGCTTTAGACAGGCCTTCGACGCAATCAAATGTATTAGGTGACACGAGCATTTTATTAAAACAATATCTGGCTTTTCCTCTTTTAACATCTTAGCTACAGAATTATACTCTCCAAACATTATACAGGGTGGCCCAGAAAGACCGAAGTGGTGTGAATTGCCTATAACTTTTTATTTAAGAGATATTTTTTTATTTTTTTAAATACATTAAATTTATGGGGAATATTTTTGGATTAGTTATTAAAAATGATATCCCGCAAGTGGTGGCCATATTCTGCTTCGCACAAATGTGCTCTTTCCAACACATTTTCCATGACCTTTCGCAAAACTTCCGGTGGTATGTTGTTAATTTCTTCTCGAATATTGGTTTTTAACTCCTCAATAGTCCTAGGCTTATTAACATAAACTTTTCCTTTTAAATAGCCCCAAAGAAAACAGTCTGGAGCGGTTAAATCCGGGGACCGCGGAGGCCAATTAAAATTGCTGTTACGAGAAATTATTCTTTCACCAAAGATGTCGCGTAAAAGAGTCATTGTGGCCCTCGCAGTGTGCGCTGTGGCTCCATCCTGTTGGAACTATATTTGCGGATGGTTTTCCACGGCTGGCCTTACAAAATTTTGCAACATGGCCCGATATCGATCACCATTGACGGAAATGGCGACACCTTGTTCATTTTCAAAAAAAATGGGCCAATGATCCTTTCTGAAGAAACACCGCACCAAACGGTACACTTAACTGGGTGCATTTGTCGTTGATGAAGTACTCTCGGGTTTTCCGTAGCCCATATCCTACAGTTTTGCTTGTTAACGAACCCATTTAATTGAAAATGGGCTTCGTCACTCATTATTAAGTTATGAATAAAATTTGGATTCTCTTGTGCTTTTTGCTGGAAATAAATTGCATAGTCAAGTCGTTGCTGGTAATCTGTTGGTTTCAATTCTTGGACAAGTTGAATTTTGTATGGAAACAATCCTATGATGTGCAAAATTCGCTGCAGCGACGTTCTTGAGAGGCCCAGTTGTGACGAACGTCTCCTGGTTGATGTTTCTGGATCCTCCCGAATACTCTCCTGTACAACTTGAATATTGTCAGCCGTGTGGACAGTTCGGTGTCTGCCGGGACCAGGAAGGTTCCTTACTGCTCCTTGTTCTCGAAAATTTGCAACCAGACGGTTTATTGTTGACTGAGAGGGTGCAACCCGCACATTAAATTGACGACGGTATGCACGCTGAGTCAACAAAATGGACCGTTGATTTGAAAAGTAAATTTCAACAATTTGGGCACGTTGTTCAATTGTGTATTGCTCCATTATAAATTATCCAAGTCTTCTTTACAAAATACTGAAAAGAAAAGAAAAAAAAATTATAATAAAAAAGTTATAAGGATGCAAATCCAACTAGATTTTCAAAAGGAATACCTTTTTATGTAATTGTGGTTTTACGATGCTCGAAAATTTCTTTTGCTGTTGATGATCCACTCTCTTTAAAATCAAAAAAAGAGTAACTTACCCGCGATGTTTCGGCGTTATAATAAATTGTGGTAAAAGCTATCTGCTTCGTTGTGCTAACGTCTGTTGTTTCATCTATTATTATGGAAAACACGGTTTTTTGCAATTTATTATAAAGCTCCTCGAAAAAACTAAAACATTTTTCACCAAAGCTGCTGCTTTTGTTCTATGGACGTTTACATCTTTAAGTATAAAGGAGTCTGGCAAACTTGACTTCAATACTGGAATAAGATCATCTACTAATCTAAATGCCAAATGGTTACTAGCTAGGCTTTTGTAATGTTGGTTGTGGATTTAATTGCAGAAGCAGCAGTCTGGTGGGAATTTGTTTGCATGTGTCTTGAAAGAACTGGCTTGTGGCACTTTAGTTTTTTATTACACAGCTTACAGAATGCGGCGTCTTTTCCATTGTCAACCTTTGAAATCAGTCAAAAGTAGCCATTCACTTTGGAATCTAAATATATTATTTTTAGACATATCTGCAATACAAAAAATATATTTATATGGTGAATATGTAGATTTTTTATATAACTTACCAGTTATTCAAAAATCAACTTAAATTTTTTGGTTTTGCCACGAATATTAAACCTTTTTATTTTTTGCAACAAAAACCAGTGAAAAACATTCAAATTTTATGATCTTGGATTCTTTTTTATTCCTCTTTGTGACGCATGTACCGTAATTATTTGTGATATGTTTGCAAAATATTTCTTAGTCAATATTCTTATGTTATAGAAAGGGACGTACATACATTTATTTTTTAAAATGCAAGTAAGTGTTGATAACTGTTGAAAAAAAAAATATTGCAAGTGTTTAAAAACGACAAAAAATTAAATTACACATGATTTACACATGCAACAAATTACACATCGGCTACACATGAAAATAAAAATTACACATGATATGTGT
Source organism: Stomorhina lunata (assembly GCA_933228675.1). NCBI lineage: Eukaryota > Metazoa > Arthropoda > Insecta > Diptera > Rhiniidae > Stomorhina > Stomorhina lunata. Next base: position 70,844,657 of record OW121744.1, read on the forward strand.
AATTACACCTAAGGTGGCAACACTGGTTTGCATACATTTTTTTGTTTGATTCCTTATTATGGATTTCCTATGCATGTGAGTTTTCTTTAATGTGTTAGTATGATTTTTAAATCCTGAACCGATTCTTTAAAACTGAACCGATTTTAATATAATATAGATTCATCTGATCTACGGAAAAATACCTTTCAAATGGTATAACATTTTCCAGAATAGACTATATAATTTAAACGTATAAGGGGATAATAAATGGGTGCTTGCGTATTAATATTATAGAAGATACCCAGCAAAACTTTTCATTACCAAATAATGAGTTAAACAGTTAAACTATTGAACACGAACTACTTACTCATTCGCTGTTTAAGTCATTACATTAACATGGGGATGTCATTGGAGGCAAGTAATTTCCAATTGCAGAAAAGTAATGACTTGGGTAAGCAATTTGAAAGCAACAACAACAACAGCAACAACTTTTTTGTTACTTTTGTTATTTTTAAACGAAATACAAAATTTTTTTTATGCTCCCATGGGGGCTCGAACCCAGACCCTCCGACCGCTAGGCAGAGACTCTTCCACTCAGCTACTTCATATGTTGAAAACTTAGCAGCTTATAATTAATATAAACAATTTTTATTTTTAGATCCAAAATCATGTGAAAATAACTTTGTTTTTCCCTATTTTTTTTTTCCTTTGTTGTAATTTTTGAAAAAATTTTTGATATTTTTATACGATTTTTTGTAATTATTTTAAAACTTTTTTAAAATTATTTTAAAACTTAAAAAATTTAAATCTTCTTTTTTGTATAAGTTTTTACATAAGATTGACTCTTACTTACTTAAATGTTACAACCTGTTAAGGTCAAAGTCCGAGCATATTTTAGAATTCCATGGATTTCGATCTTGTGCGAATATTCTCCAATTTTATAGGCCAAGCTTTGAAAAATGTTCCTCTACTTGGTCTTTCTACCAAAGTTTCGGACATCCTCCTCTAACATTAGATAGTGGGACATTTCAATTCTAATTTTATCCTCTTGATTGTATTTTTTTCAAGAGAGGGTTACTAGCCCGTAATCCTAACCCATTTTTATCGATCTTATGGGACAACTCTCGGAACATGTTAACCTACAATATTAATGGGTGTTAAACTAGCTCCCCGGGAGATACCATGAGGAGGTGTGTGTCCACAGTTGAGATGAAGGATGACCCAGATAAGTTGGGCTTACCAAGTTAAGACCAATTAGAATCGTGTTTGGTATTTAACATCCCCTACATAATCAAAATTTACTCATGATGGTATTTTTTCATTAACGTGAGTTAGTTTTACAATTTTTTTTACAGAAGATAATATTTATGTTCTTAAAATTTAAAAAGACTCTTTTAATAAAAAAAAAAAAACTAAAAAAAAATGTTGCCCTTGGTGGGATTTGAACCGGGACCATTCAGTTTAAATTACCATCTTAATTACAAATAAGTACTTCTGTAATAACTTATTATTTATTCGGATGGTATGTTGTAGTCGTTACAAGGTAACCAGTTATCAGAGTACTTGCCATTACCAAAGTTTTGCTGGGTAATTATAAAAAAGTATATTTTTTTGTAATATGAATCATATATATATATATATATATATTATATACAGGCATGTCACGAATTCCGTTCGGAATTGAAACCATTCCGTAGTTGAATTCCGATCGAAATGGTTTTAGGTTCTATAGATTCCGAAAAATTTGAAATGTCCAAAATCAGTACAAAATAAGATTTTTTTAATTGAAATTTTCAACTCTATCTTTGTTTTAACAAAAAACACTGATTAATTGAGGAAATTGTTCAAATATTGAATAAACAACCAAAAACATATGAATTCAATTCCACTTTGAAAATAGAAAGTGGTTTCATTCCGAAAAATTTTTTCGTTTTGCTTTTTCAATAGAAGCAAAGTGCGGAATTCATTCCACTTCCGAACGGAATTGAGTTCTGTGACATGGCTGATAATATGGTTTCATATCATATTTCAGCAGTTGTATTAAAAAAAATTGAACTAGAAACTGGAAAACTTCAAATTTTCTTTTTAAGCTACTTCAAAAGCCATTTTAATATGTAATTTTATAGATTACTTTATATGATAAAAAATATCTAATTTCTTGTTATTATTTTCAATTGTTGCTACACACTATAAATTAAGTATTAAGTTTTTTGTTAAGGAAATTTTGAGATATTTAGCATTACCGCGACCGAAACTTAAGCCAATTAAACAAAAACTAAAAGTGTTATTTAATTGTCTAAATACTGGACAGAGAACTACATTAATACACTTTTACAATAAATTAATCACTCTTGAATATTCCGTTCGATTTTGCAGATTTCACTACTGTCAGCCAAAGTTGACTTATATTTTGCGTACTTTCGGAACCACATATTTATAACTATTATGTTGAAAACTTTTACTCGATTAAATTCATCTTTTACACTAAATATAGAGCTACCAAAATGCTTTCGAATCGAATCGAAAAAAAAATGATAGGAACAGTTTTGTTTTCTACCCAGGACCCCAGGAAATGCCCATGTTTAACTGTTTCGGTAAAATATTAAATTGTGCCCAAAAATCGTATTTTTAACTACGAACATAAAGATGTAATTCTGGAATAAGTGACATCATTTTTTCACTGAAATATTAATTTATCCTAGGGCTAATGAAAGAACTTCTATATACCAAAGTTTTTATAATTTTGTATTGATTTTTGCTAAAAAAAAAAAATAGCAAAGTTGTTAAATTTTGCGACATACTTACTTACATAAATGTCCTATATAACAACATGTTTAGGTCAAAGGCCGAGCATATTTTAGAATTTCATGCGTTTCGATCTTGTGGTCATATTCTCCAATTTCAAAAGCCAAGCTTGGATAGATTTTCTTCTACTTGGTCTTTCCATCGCAGTTTCGGTCGTCCTCGTCCACGAGTTCCCTCGGGATCATATTCGAACACTTTTCTTGCTGGAGTATTTTCATCCATTCGCACAACAACGCAAACGCTGCTGTTTACTATGCCCATGTCAGTAAATAACTTATACAACTCATGATTAAATCGATGCCGAAATTCATTGCTGATGCTGATTGGACCATAGATTTTTCGTAGGATCTTCCTCTCAAGTCTCGAAGAACAGCTTCATCGGCTTGTGCAAGTGCCCATGATTCAGCACCATTAATAACACTAACACTATAAGCGTTTTATAGAGCGTAATATTAGTTCTTGTTGAGAGAATTTTATTCCTAAGCTGCCTGCTTAGGCCGAAATAGCATCTTTTGGCAAGTATGATTCTTCTTTTAATTTCGATACTTATGTCATTATTTAGATTTACTGCTGTACCAAGGTAGACAAATTCTTTAACAACCTCGAAGCTATAGTTGTCCACGGTCACGTGTGGTCCAATTCTAGTAGACTGCTTGTTAGTAGAGACCATCAGTTTTGTTTTGGATTCGTTGACTACTAGACCCATTTTCATTGATTCCTTCTTAATATTTTAAAATGCGTGAGGTGACACGCAATGCGCGCCCCATAATATAAATGTCATCGGCAAAAGCGAGTAACATGTGCTTTCTGCTAAAAATTTTGCCAGTTGTATTAACTGCAGCACCACGCAAAACTTTCTCGAACAAAATGTTAAAGAGATCACATGATAAAAAAAAACATTAGTTAAAAAAGGTTCTAAAAGGTTTTTACCTATGTTAACTGACTTTATTAACTTCGTAGGAATGCCAAATTCTGACATTGCTTTAAATAGCTTTGTTCGTATTGGGCTGTCAAAAGCAGCTTTGTAGTCAACGAAGAGGTGGTGTCTATTTGCTTTTCTTGGGTCTTTTGCAGAATTTGGTCAGTGGTGGGTTTACCTGGTCTAAAGCCACATTGGTGGGCCCCTATTATTTCGTTCATTTTGGGTTTTAGCCTTTCACACAGGGTGCTCGATAAAATCTTATAAGCAATTTAGAGGATACAGATTTATCACCGTTTTGTGCACTGGACAAAGAACACCGAGGTTCCAATTGTCAGGCATACGTTCTTTTAACCATATGGATTTTTAGAGTTGAAACATGTACGTTATTATCTTAAAAAGCTCTGCTGGTAATCCATCAGCACCCGAAGCTTTGTTACTTTTAAGACGAGATATTGCTGTTCTTACCTCACTTATGTTGGGTGGTGGGCATATAATGCCGTCATCATTGATTTGTTCAGACATGTCATGGCTCCTAAGCCAGGTAAAGATCACACAAAAGTAGAGTCATATAGACCTATAAGTCTTCTATCTAATATGTCAAAGCTAATTGAAAAGCTGTTGGTTACCAAATTAACGCAAATTTTGGATGAAATCGGATACATTCCCAATCATCAGTTCGGATTTAGAAGAAAGCATGGTACAATTGAACAAACACATAGACTTTTGAAGAAAAGAAATATTGCTCTGGCTGGCTAAGAATTTACAGAACCACATATTTTAAATAGAAAAATGGCTAAACCAATGGAAAATAAAAGTGAACGAACAAAAATGCATTCATATCATCTTTACACTGCGTAGAGACTCGTGCCCTCCAGGTAAAATTAATAACCAATCTATCCCCAAAATAAACATTTAAGAATAATTACTGGTGCCCCGTGGTACGACAACATTCCAATTGGAACAAGGGGTACTTCTCTCAGACAATGAGCTGCATCCGATTCTATTTTTAGACTCATTGAAAGGGACCTACGTTTTTAACGCCGGCCCCGAACGGCAAATGCATTAGTTAGAGAAGTTTTACATAGCCTAATACTCAATAACCAGTGGCTAGCTGAGTTATGAGGTGAACCGCCGCTTTTTTGAAAATTTATTTTTTCAAGTGAGTCTGGCCAGGGATCGAACTTGGGCCTCTGGTATGCTGGGCGGATGACTAACCTGCTATACCACGGCGGTTCACTAAAAAACTTTCACAACGACAATGAAATTCCGTTGGTTAAAAAAGAAATGGCGAAGCGTGTTGTTAATTATGTCAATAAATTGGCATGTCACCCAAATCCACTAGCTCGAAATATAATAAATGGTCGCGGCCATATCCGGGATGTAAATGGGATGCAGTTGCTACCTGGGTTTCCGGCTAACAGGTAATAACTGTATTCAATTCCTACTCACATCTCCTCGTGGTACATCCTGGAAACCTGAGCAACCTAGTTGAAGATGCGGTAAACAATCCGAGTGGGATTCTAGGTCAGGGCTAACGTGAGGGGGAGTTATCTTGGAGCCATTCCGACGTAATTGGTCTAAGGGTCTAAGATAATTGTTCAAAACTGTAGCGTCTGTTCAACATGTTAGTTGCGGCTGCAAGCGGGCGTCTGTCTCGGATCGACCGGCTCGTTTTACAAACGTGGCTCTTGTCTTTGGACTCATCATCCATCGACTTAGCACTTACGATGTTTTAAGCATGGAAATAAACAACTTTATAGAATGTACTACTCCAAGGGGTAATCTAGCGAGAAATCCCCCCTGCTACGGAAGCTGGCACAAGGATTTTGGAGGTGCCTAATCTATGCAAGAACATCCTGATGAATGAAACCAATTCTATCCAAAGAAATCGAACTATAAAAACTAATATAGGCATGAAAGAAAGTTTAAAGTTTGCGACATGGAACGTACGCACTCTATACGAAACTGGGAAACTAGAACTAAGGCGTGAAATGTTGGGTTACAAAATTGATTTGCTGGCGGTGCAAGAAGCACGATGGACAGGACAAGGGGAGATACGGAATGAAAATACTGTGTTTCTTTACTCGGGTCGCCCGGAAGGCGATGAGCATAGTAGAGGTGTGGGATTCCTAATATCAAAAAAAAATAGTTAAGTCCATGATAGCGTGGTATCCTATCAGTGAGAGGCTCATGGCAATAAAGATCAAAACTAAAGTTCGCAATTTGATAATTATCAATGTCTACGCTCCGACTGAAATCCAATCTGAAAATGATAAGGATGAATTTTATGATGTACTTAGCAGTTGGATGAACAGTAATGTACATAATTGTGATATTACTATGATACTGGGCGACTTTAACGCCAAAGTTGGCTCAAACAACAATGGTTTGGAACACTACATTGGTAAGCACGGTGTCGGAGTAAGAAACGACAACGGAGAAAGATTAATCGAACTATGCTGTGAAAGGAAACTAGTTGTAGGTGGCACAATTTTTCCTCATAAGCTCCACCATAAAATAACTTGGATATCGCCGAACAGTGTCACCAAGAACCAAATTGATCACATTTTGATCAACTCAAAGTGGCGATCATCTTTACTTGATGTACGCTCGAGGCGAGGAGCAGATATAAACAGCGACCACCACTTAGTTATATCTAAAGTTCGACTGAAAGTAGCGGCTCTGGGTTTGAAACGGCAATAGCCGATCGGAAAATTGATGTTGGAAAACTGGAATCAGAGCGACATCGAAATGCCTTTATTATAGCCATAAGGAATCGTCTTCCAGATGTTGTAAACAACAACAACGCTAGTGTAAACGAAATTGCAAGGTGTGTCACTCAGACGTACAATGAGTTTGGTCAGCAAACGTTAGGTTTTAAAGACCATAAAAGGAAAGTCTGGCTCACCCAAGCAACATGGGACCTGGTTGAACATCGTAAAATCATAAAAAATACAATTTTAAATTCAAACGTGGATGTTGAGGAGCTTAGTACAATGTGCCGTGACCTATCCAACAGAATAAAAAGTTCTGCAAGGAGGGACAAGAGAATGTGGGTAGATGAACAAGCAAGCCAAGCTGAGTCAGCTGCAAATTAAGGCGACATGAGGACCTTATACAATATATCAAGGGCATTGTGTGACAAACCTACCTACACCAATAGTCCCATTCTGAGTAGTAGCGGTACACTTCTCTCAACCCCGGATGAACAATTAATACGATGGATGGAACACTTCCAGTCAACATTAAACAATCCCATTGGATTAGAAGCGCTGACGGAAGTGCAAAATGAAACCAACCATGACTGTTTATTCAATGGAATTTCAGACAGCCCACCAACGATACTAGAAGTAAAGAATGCCATTAAAAGCCTCAAGCGCAACAAGGCCCCGGGAAATGACAATATATCAGCAGAGATGCTTTTATGTGACGTTGAAGGATCGGCGAGACTGTGGCACCCATTTGTACGTAAAATATGGGAGGAGGAAGCTCTGCCAGCCTCCTGGAATGAAGGTATACTAGTCAAAATACCAAAAAAAAGGTGACTCCAAAGACTGCAATAACTACAGCAAAATACTAAGTCGAGTAATTTTGAATAGAACTCCGCGAAAATCAGTTTGGGTTCCGAGAGAATAGATCTTGTGTTGATCTAATCAACACAGTAAGAATAGTACTGGAGCAATGTAATGAATTCCGCACCCCCATTTACCTAGCGTTTATCGACTTTATGAAGGCCTTCGACAGTGTCAATAGGAGCTATCTATGGAGAATTTTAGAAAACCATAACATGCCAACGAAAATTCTGAACTTAATTCAGGCAATGTACGTGGACTTTAAATGTCGGGTTCTACATAAAGGTAAATTGTCTAATTCGTTCGAAGTTACTACTGGAGTAAGACAAGGATGTATCTTATCACCCATACTTTTTATCCTTGTCATCGACAATATAATGCGCGCGGCACTGAATGGTAGACGTGGTATCCAATGGACACCCTTTAAACAACTCGAGGACTTGGAATACGCCGATGATGTATGTCTTCTAAGCCAAAGCTCAGGCCACCTTCAAGAAAACACTAGCGCTATTACTGTTGAATCTCGGGCAGCTGGGCTGGAAATCAATATTTCCAAGACAAAGATTATGCCTGGAGGCTGTGGCGCAAACCCGTCGCCACACATCAATGTGGATAACGAGGTCATTGGATGTGTAGGTACCATTAATTATCTTGGTAGTTTGGTATCTACAAAAGGTGGCGCCGACGAGGATATTGAATCGCGTATTAATAAGGCAAAATCTGCATTCGGCATTCTCCGAGCTATTTGGAAATCTCGGCAAATATCAACAACAACTAAGTTACGAATATATAACTCGAATGTCAAGTCCATCCTGTATTACGGCTGGGAAACTTTGAAACGCACAAATGTCATCGATAAGCGCCTACAAACCTTTGCAAACAAATGCTTTCGGCAAATCCTTAATATATGGTGGACAAATCGCATAAGAAATGAAGATCTACTAAACGCTACAAACCAAATCCCTTCTTCTATAGAGGTATGTCAACAAAAATGGCGGTGGATAGGCCACACACTACGGAGGCCAAATACCAACATTGCTCGACAAGCACTTCGTTGGAATCCACAAGGAAGCGGCTCGTGTTGGTGCACCAGCTAGAACGTGGAGAAGGTCAATTGATGCGGAGTTACAAGCAGCAAACTATTCATGGAATGATGTATGCCTAACATCTCGCAATAGAGTTCGATATAAAAGGATGGTTGAGGCCCTATGCTCATCTGGGAGTCAAGGATAACAGAATATCCGGCTCAGAAGGAGGGATACTAGCGACCTGCACAGCAGCTAAAGAAGATGGATTGATAATGTAAAAAATCCTACTCACGCAAAGAATTATGAAGTTGCAAATGGATTTTCATAATTAAGAATTTTAGATTTTAAGATTTGACTACTTATTGTTAGTTCATGGTAAATGAAGATTCAATAAATAAAAAAAACATGAAAAAAAAGACATGTCATGGTCACTTTCGCTTGATACCAGCAATTTGCAGAATAGCTCATTCCAGAACGATTCCAGTATCTGTCACCAGGTTTCATTGATTGTCCTTACATGTGAAAACACAATTGCTAAAACCTTCAGATGTGGTTTTGACTTTTTGATAAAATTTTCGCATCTCATTTCGGGTCTTATACATCTCAATTTCATCAAAAACGCGATTCTACATTTCTTTCTTTTTCCTTCTGAATATGCGTTTTTCTTCCCTCTTTTTTCGCGGTACCTTTCCAAAGTTCCTCGTGTAACTACATTCTGTAGAGTTGCAGTAGGCTGCATTTTTGTCGACGGTATTCCAGGAGTTTTTAGGGCGAGGGGTTTGGAACCCTAGTGCCGATTTTGCAGCAGTTTTTAAAGCGTTGGCAATATGTTGCCACTGCTCGTTTATATTATTGTAACTGGAAGTATTTTCTCTGAGAAATTGAGTTGCAATATGTTGGGATTTTAGCTTCGCGACATCAAACTTTTTTTGCTCTTCCGATTGTATGTTTCGAGACACACTCAAGCGTGTTCTGACCTTGGCTGCGACTTGATAATGATCGGAGTAAATACTAGCTCCACGTATAGAACGCACATCCATTACACTTGATGAGTGTCTCGCGTCAACTTAAATATGGTCAATCTGATTTTTCGTTTTTTGGTCTGGTGACAACCATGTTGCCTTGTGATTGTCAAGGAGCTTAAACCTGGTGCTGCTCACTATCATATTTCGGGCCGCTACAAAGGAGATTAGTGGGGGTGGTTTTAATTCTTAAAATTTGCTTTTTCATAGTAGCTGATTTTTCCAGGAGTGGGTTACTAGACACAAACACATGTTTTTATAGTTCTTATGGGAGAACACGCGGCACTTGTTAGCTCACTACTTGAACGGGTGTTAAGGTATCCTCCACGGGGAGGTAAGTGACCACAGTTGAGATGAAGGATATACCAAGATTAGCCTGGGTTTACCAAGTTAAACCAGTCAGAACCGTTACTTGGAATCAAACATCCCCTACATCACCTAATTGAGACTAGCACAGTGTAGTTAATAAAAAATTAAGAATTTGCATTTCCGACCAACATACATCGCAAAGATATGTACATATGTATAATAAACAATACTTTTGAGCCTCTTAAAGTTTTTATTGGTAATTTATTTTTCATCCACGGTACCAACAAGATCTAAAATGTATCAAAAAATGTACAATTGTATCATCTTTGCCACCCCTGGTTTGAATACACTAGTCTAATGTTTTCATTTGGCATAGGAATTTTTTTGACCCCAGACCATCACCCTAAAAATGTGTCATAGTGTTATTTTTTAATAATCTTGTTAGGGTTCTCTCATCTAGTCGTATTGTAATAAGACGTGATTGAAAAACAATTAAACAGTGTTGTTTGCCATAGAGTTTCGTTTTTATTGATCGCTTTAGATTAATTTTAACTTAAATTATGACAAAAACTTTTACTAAACAATAACAATAAAAAATAAATATGATATAAAAATGACATAGAGAAAATAGAAGGCTAAATTAAATTTAATTTATTATTGGTTTTAACCTAAAATTGGCTAAAAAGTAATAATCTAAAGCTTTTAATGTTTTATTCTGTAAAGTAAAAATATGGAATAAAAATTAATTTTTCTTTAAATATAAGAAATTTTTGTTCACTCTTGATGGGCAAAGTCTCTCTGATTCTACTAACCCTAGGGTTAACAAAATACAAAATCAGAGAGAATCAGAAAAAAAATTGCCATAGCCCAGAGAGACTTTGCGCAACATCAATATCTAGTATCCTAAACAAATCGGCAAACCTTTAATCTTGCCCATATAACTGGTATGTCCAAATTTTGGCGTAAAGACTGCAACTTTTATACATATTTTATAGCAATAATATCTCATATTTTAATTATGCTAAAAATTAGAGAGTATTTTTTTCAAAAAACACTTTCTGGAAGACTTTATGTATGTGTAGTTGTAATTAATTTAAGGGAATTAATTACAGCCATGTGAGAATAAAATCTAACACAGTATTCAGTTCCTTTAACCAGTTTTCTAAATCGTCTTGTGTTTCAGCTGCAAAGAATACCGTTGCTGTGGAAACATCTTCGTCAGATTTACGTACTTTACACTGTAAACAAAACGAACGAGGACGTGCACATAACTCTCTAGGTGAACATTTCAAGGGGCTGTTTGAATTGCATTTTGTATCTCTCAAATCAAGTTTTAGTAGGGGTGATTTATTCAAAATGTTTTCATCCTGCCATACAAAAAGAAAAATGCCGTCTATGGTACACCAACGACGATTCCAATTATGTTGGGCATATGGATCTTCGACATTTAAAAAACCGCCATGTGAAAGTTTTGGAAAACGCACCTCAGCTCGACCTTTCAGGTTTATTTTCCCAGACAAATTCGTAGATTTTGTTTTAGGTTTTATGGGTATTGTACACAAGCAAGAGGAACGTATACAAATCCGATCTGAGTTGTTTGTTTCTTGAGGTACATATTCGTAAGGCACAAAATCACAAGCGTCTAATGTGAAAGATGCGTGTAAACGAAATCTGGAAACGATTTCAGTAGATGAAGACGACGATGATGACTTTGTCGAAATTGTTGTTGACGATCGATTTTGGTACAAAGCCCCTATTGTCTTCTGTAAATAAATTAATATACATATTTAAATACTTATATTAAAGAAATTATTAAAAATAATGACATTTCTTATTTATTTCTTAAATAGTTTTATGAGAAAAATGTATTATTTTATTTTTATTTATTGATAACGTAATAAAAACAGTCATATGTTCAAAGAATACATGTTTGTTACCATATTTTAAAAACTTTGTTTAAAGTAGTAACATTTCAGAAAGAAACGAAACAGATTTTTACATAGAACTTAAATTTATCTTCATAAATTCGCAAAGACATATCGCTTAATATTTTGTTGGATAGCAATTTTTACTTTGTATTAAACGTTGTCATGCATTATTGTACCAACATATTTTATTTTTCATTATTTCTAGGGTTTTTGTCCCTCAAATCTCTTTAAACAATTCTCCATATATTTCCAATTGGGTTGAGATCAAAACATTGGTGCGGCTAACACATAACGTCAATATTTGAGCCCGATAGCCAACACTTTAACCTTAACCTTAAAACTTTGAGTCATTGTAATGATGAAAAATGTAAGGGTCGGGCATATTTTCATTCATTGATATTAATCCACTCTATCATTTATTACTCAGGTCGGCAAGATTTCAGCACGAGACTTGTTGACAAAATGTGAACACATTTCGTGGGATTGACTTTAAATTAAGAAATTATCGCCTATTTCCATAAAATACTCTCACTTTTTGCTTAACACCTTTCATTAAGTTTTGTACACTTCTTTCATTTACTGTAGCATACGATTTTCGCCACATATTTTAAAACTCTCTTTCGTTTTTGCACACCCGTTTAGTATTCTTTAAGGATCTTTTCATTAATGCCCAATATTTTTTAATTGTACGAAGTTTTGGACAGTTAGGGGGTTACAGTCTTTAGGAACATGATTTATATTATTTGCTGTTTTTATTCTACAGTTTTTTTTGAATAGTGGCTGGTGACTAGATCTGGCCAAAATAGTACAGGCATGTTGTACTGTTGTATTATTTAAAAAATAAGTTACTAATTTCAATTCAAAAAATTTTGTTGGTTAATTTATATTGAACAAGTAGTACAGCATTTTTTATATTTAAAAAATAAAGTTGGTCTCACATTTTTTCTGTTGCATAAAATCAACTTAAATTAATAATACATTTTTATAGATTAATCTCATGGAACATTTCTTCAAATTAAGGGAAAATTCTTAAAGAAAATTTTCGTCCCACTATATCATACTATTTTGATCAACTGTTTGTGTTTATAACGAGAAGTAAAAGCTAACCAATGCAATATTACTGATCCGTACCAAGCTTTAACTTTGTTTTTTTCCTCTATCGTCTGAGGCTGGTATACTTAAGTATGTATTTAAAAATCAAAATTTAAATAAAAATCTAAAAATTATACTTACAATTTTGTTGGGCTCGACAGAAATGGTAGATATTTTGCGTAGTCTCAACATAAAGATATTGCATTTGACCGCACTCTGCTTATTCAAACATTTACCCGGTGCATTTGATATGAATTCAATGCCACAGTCTTGAAAAACTGCTATCCCATTTACACACTCTGCTGACTGTGTTGACTTGATAACACCTCCACATTCAAAAGTTACTATATAAAAATAATTAAAAAATATGTCCTTATTAACATCGGGGATCACAGGCAAAAACATATCATCTATAAAGAAACACATTTTAGGCATTTGGTTCATTGTTTGACTTCTTGTTGCCACTAACGAGGAGGTCCATTGATTTTTACGTCGTAATGCAGAAAATAATAGAAGTCGTTCAGCTTCAACCATTTCCGTCGATATTTCGACATCAGGCAACTTACGGCAAATAGTTACTGCTTCTGCTATTTGTTCACTTATGGACGCAGTTTCAGTTAGTGAAAATAGGGTCTCCATATTAGGAGTAGAATCCATGATCGACTGTTTACCCCGTGCCAAAGTCGGGCTTGGTGTTGCATTATTTATCGAAAAGTTCAAAGATGTAGACAAACGTTTTCCTTCTGTCCTAATAAAAGTTTTACTTTTTCTAAAGGATTTCTGCAATACGTTTTTAAAGCTTTTGTATTTTCCAAATGCATTCATTGACTTTAAACTTGAATTTTTTACAGCCTCATATTCAGATACCAAATTTGTATTAGGAAAACCGAATGTAGAATGTCGTTGGTCGACATGGGGAATATCGTCTTGTTTATACGGTGTATTTGGACAACTGCTACTTAAATGATCACTGATTTCCATCGAACCTACGTTAACAATCAATTCATCCGGTTTTGACTTATCCTACATTAAGGAAAATAAGATTATAAATATTTATATAAAGATAAAAAATTTGAAAGGATGTTGCTAAACAAAGAAGACTAGGAATTCTTGAATTTTGATTGAATTGGAAAAATATTTTTGTTTAAAAAATTAAAAAAAAAATTATAAAAACACTTAAGTAAATATTATGAGAAAAGTATCAATTTATCTAGTAAAAATATTACCTTATATAGTGCTATGGAAGCAAACGTAAGGTTGAGAAAGCCTGATTTACCTTTCTTAACCACTCTTTATAAATGTGTTTTTTTTTTCTTTGCCAAAATTTTAAATCAAACTTTTTTAGAGGCATATACAAACAGATTCACCTCAAAAAATGTAAATCAATCAATATGTAAACAAAATATTTAACTTTATTTCCAAATGTACATTATTAAGTTATTAATATAAGTTAATAAGTGAATGAATCTATAAATTGTGTTAGTAATAAATCATTAATGTGTGTATGCACTTCCACGTTAAAAGTTTTTCCTATGATTATTATAGTTAAATTGATATAAGAAAGTATCAATAGTTGTTAATTGAAGCAATGAAATTTTATACAAGAAGTTTACACAATTTAACCTTAATAAGAATCGATAAAAAATTCTACCTTGGTCGTAAAAGATTTCTTCTTAGGAGTACTCTGGTTGTGAGATGACGGTGGTACAATTGTACTTAAACCCAAATTACTGCCAGCAGTAGTAGAGTTATCTATATCAATAGACTCTGCAAAATCATTATTATCTTCATCATTGGGAATTTCATAAGACACTGTATCAGGATCATTGTGAGGCTGAGCTTCTTCACTTCCAAAAGACAAATTTGAAACATCATCAGGGGATGGGTGGAACATTGCGATATACGATGTATTTGTTGCATTTTTTTTGTCCTAGTAAAATAAATATTAAAATTATTATACCATTATTATTAAAACTGAAAAATTATTTTATCTCTGAAAATATAGACTTGTATGTATGTTTACCAAAATATTTTGGTTCTAGTGTTTTTGAAAATTGTTAAGATAAACTTTTTTACATACACTGCAACAAATGAAGACATTTGGAATACACAAAGTTCTTGATAGTATATGTTCGAGTCGACTATCGAATGGATGACGCTACAGTAAGTTTTGACGAATTTGTGCCCCAAAGATTTTGAAAATTAGCTCATTACTACTTTTTACTTTATATACTTGGTAATAATGTAAAAAAGTTTCTGCAGAATTAACCTATCTAACACTTATCAAAATTGGCAGTTTTTAAATTTTTAAAATTTTGTGTCAACTATGCAAATAAATTCTGTGAATTTTAAAAATTGATTTGCAAAACGCAAATAATTGTCTTCATAAATATTTCAGTATTTTGCATTAGGAAAAAATTGGCCCGCTAATGTCATTTGCGATTAATTTTTGAAGTACAGGATAAATTTTACTGTGTTATGCAAAACCAAAAATTGACATGAAGTTAGCATAGAGTTTAACCATAACTAGCAAACAAACTCTAAATAAAACAAGAAAGTGCTATAGTCGGTCAAACCCGACCATACGATACCCTTCACTACTAAGGTCAAAGGTGTCCTTTTTGCTTTATATAGACAAATATTTTCTAAATTTTGCTATCATACAAACATTTTCTAAAAAAATATATATTTAAAAGGGTGTGAAGATAAATTCGTCAGTTAAATACGTCCCACACCTATGTTAAATACGTTCCACACACTGTTAAGCTGATTTTGAAAAAAGACATATTTTTTACAAAAAATAGCAACAAAAAATAAATTTTTGTAAAAATTTTATTATTTTTCAATCAAAAACATTTTAAACTAAAATCTAACAAAAACAAAAAAAGATTTACAAATTATTTTCATATAAAAAAATGTAATCTATAACAAGAATATTCGTGACGATATTTCCGATATTTAGAGAAAACATGAATCGGGGTAGCGAAAGACAGGAAGTAGCCCAGGACTAGTAAAAGGTATGACCATATCGGATATGTCAAGTTTTGGGCCGATATCGGAGATATACATTTTTGAAAATTTTAATTTTTCATATATTTCATATGAAAAAATAGAAATTTTCAAGTCGATATATTTCATACTTAGAGGAAACATGAATCGGGGTAGCGAAAGACAGGAAGTAGCCCAGGACTAGCAGAAGGTATGACCATATCGGATATGTCAAGTTTTGGGCCGATATCGGAGATATAAATTTTTGAAAATTTTAATTTTTCATATATTTCATATGAAAAAATTGAAATTTTCAAGTCGATATATTTCATATTTAGAGAAAACATGAATCGGGGTAGCGAAAGACAGGGAGTAGCCTAGGACTAGTAGAAGCTATGACCATATTGGATATGTCAAGTTTTGGGCCGATATCGGAGATATAAATTTTAAAAAATTTTCACTTTTCATATATTTTATATGAAAAAATTGAAATTTTCAAGTCGATATATTTCATATTTAGAGAAAACATGAATCAGGGTAGCGAAAGACAGGGAGTAGCCTAGGACTAGTAGAAGCTATGACCATATCGGATATGTCAAGTTTTGGGCCAAAAATTTATGATATATATGAAAAATTAAAATTTTCAAAAATGTATATCTCCGATATCGGCCCAAAACTTGACATATCCGATATGGTCATAGCTTCTACTAGTCCTAGGCTAGTTTCTGTCTTTCGCTACCCCGATTCATGTTTTCTCTAAATATGAAATATATCGACTTAAAAATTTCAATTTTTTCATATAAAATATATGAAAAGTGAAAATTTTCGAAAATTTATATCTCCGATATCGGCCCAAAACTTGACATATCCAATATGGTCATACTTTCTACTAGCCCTGGGCTACTTCCGGTTTTTCGCTGCCCCGATTCATGTTTTCTCTAAATATGAAATATATCGACTTGAAAATTTCTATTTTTTCATGTAAAATATATGAAAAATGAAAATTTTCAAAAATGTATATCTCCGATATCGGCCCAAAACTTGACATATCCGATATGGTCATACTTTCTACTAGTCCTGGGCTACTTCCTGTCTTTCGCTGCCCCGATTCATGTTTTCTCTAAGTATGAAATATATCGACTTGAAAATTTCTATTTTTTCATGTAAAATATATAAAAAATGAAAATTTTCAAAAATGTATATCTCCGATATCGGCCCAAAACTTGACATATCCAATATGGTCATAGCTTCTACTAGTCCTAGGCTACTTTCTGTCTTTCGCTACCCCGATTCATATTTTCTCTAAATATCGATTGGATCGACTTAAATATACTCTATTTTTGCATATGAATTATATGAAAAATTAAAATTTTCAAAAATGTATATCTCCGATATCGGCCCAAAACTTGACATATCCGATATGGTCATAGCTTCTACTAGTCCTAGGCTAATTCCTGTCTTTCGCTACCCCGATTCATGTTTTCTCTAAATATGAAATATATCGACTTGAAAATTTCTATTTTTTCATGTAAAATATATGAAAAATGAAAATTTTCAAAAATGTATATTTATTTATTTATTTATTTATTTAATATATAGGAACCAACTGAGCCAATGAGGCCTTATATAGTTGGTGGTCTTACAAAAATTGATTTATATTTACAACTTCTATGTACATGTGTAAAAAAATTAATAACAATTATAAAATAAAGTTACTATACAAAAGCATAAAAGATAACATACGTATATACATGATAACATGATATGCGCAAAATAGTTAAATAAAATTTAACGGTAATCAAAGCAGCCACAAGAAAAACAGTACTTAAATATTATTGACAAATGCATGTTCTATAAGTTTTTTTTTAAATGTATGTGGGGAGAAAGTAAAATTTCTAAGAGGTCTTGGCAAAGCGTTCCAACATTTGGCAACTCGCACATGAAAAGATCGTTCATTAATTGGGTGGTGTCTCACGGTATATCTCCGATATCGGCCCAAAACTTGACATATCCGATATGGTCATACTTTCTACTAGTCCTGGGCTACTTCCTGCCTTTCGCTGCCCCGATTCATGTTTTCTCTAAGTATGAAATATATCGACTTGAAAATTTCTATTTTTTCATGTAAAATATATAAAAAATGAAAATTTTCAAAAATGTATATCTCCGATATCGGCCCAAAACTTGACATATCCAATATGGTCATAGCTTCTACTAGTCCTAGGCTACTTTCTGTCTTTCGCTACCCCGATTCATATTTTCTCTAAATATCGATTGGATCGACTTAAATATACTCTATTTTTGCATATGAATTATATGAAAAATTAAAATTTTCAAAAATGTATATCTCCGATATCGGCCCAAAACTTGACATATCCGATATGGTCATAGCTTCTACTAGTCCTAGGCTACTCCCTGTCTTTCGCTACCCCGATTCATGTTTTCTCTAAATATGAAATATATCGACTTGAAAATTTCAATTTTTTCATATAAAATATATGAAAAGTGAAAATTTTCAAAAATTTATATCTCCGATATCGGCCCAAAACTTGACATATCCAATATGGTCGTAGCTTCTACTAGTCCTAGGCTACTTCCTGTCTTTCGCTACCCCGATTCATGTTTTCTCTAAATATCGATTGGATCGACTTAAATATACTCTATTTTTGCATATGAAATATATAAAAAATGAAAATTTTCAAAAATTTATATCTCCGATATCGGCCCAAAACTAGACATATCCGATATGGTCATAGCTTCTACTAGTCCTAGGCTACGTCCTGTCTTTCGCTACCCCGATTCATGTTTTCTCTAAGTATGAAATATATCGACTTGAAAATTTCTATTTTTTTATATGAAATATATGAAAAATTAAAATTTTCAAAAATGTATATCTCCGATATCGGCCCAAAACTTGACATATCCGATATGGTCATACCTTTTACTAGTCCTGGGCTACTTCCTGTCTTTCGCTACCCCGATTCATGTTTTCTCTAAATATCGGAAATATCGTCACGAATATTCTTGTTATAGATTACATTTTTTTATATGAAAATAATTTGCAAATCTTTTTTTGTTTTTGTTAGATTTTAGTTTAAAATGTTTTTGATTGAAAAATAATAAAATTTTTACAAAAATTTATTTTTTGTTGCTATTTTTTGTAAAAAAATAAATATGTCTTTTTTCAAAATCAGCTTAACAGTGTGTGGAACGTATTTAACATAGGTGTGGGACGTATTTAACTGACGAATTTATCTTCACACCCTTTGCAAAAATAGAGTATATTTAAGTCGATCCAATCGATATTTAGAGAAAATATGAATCGGGGTAGCGAAAGACAGAAAGTAGCCTAGGACTAGTAGAAGCTATGACCATATTGGATATGTCAAGTTTTGGGCCGATATCGGAGATATACATTTTTGAAAATTTTCATTTTTTATATATTTTACATGAAAAAATAGAAATTTTCAAGTCGATATATTTCATACTTAGAGAAAACATGAATCGGGGCAGCGAAAGACAGGAAGTAGCCCAGGACTAGTAGAAAGTATGACCATATCGGATATGTCAAGTTTTGGGCCGATATCGGAGATATACATTTTTGAAAATTTTCATTTTTCATATATTTTACATGAAAAAATAGAAATTTTCAAGTCGATATATTTCATATTTAGAGAAAACATGAATCGGGGCAGCGAAAAACCGGAAGTAGCCCAGGGCTAGTAGAAAGTATGACCATATTGGATATGTCAAGTTTTGGGCCGATATCGGAGATATAAATTTTCGAAAATTTTCACTTTTCATATATTTTATATGAAAAAATTGAAATTTTTAAGTCGATATATTTCATATTTAGAGAAAACATGAATCGGGGTAGCGAAAGACAGAAACTAGCCTAGGACTAGTAGAAGCTATGACCATATCGGATATGTCAAGTTTTGGGCCGATATCGGAGATATACATTTTTGAAAATTTTAATTTTTCATATATATCATAAATTTTTGGCCCAAAACTTGACATATCCAATATGGTCATAGCTTCTACTAGTCCTAGGCTACTCCCTGTCTTTCGCTACCCCGATTCATGTTTTCTCTAAATATGAAATATATCGACTTGAAAATTTCTATTTTTTCATATGAAATATATGAAAAATTAAAACTTTCAAAAATTTATACCTCTGATATCGGCCCAAAACTTGACATATCCGATATGGTCATACTTTCTACTAGTCCTGGGCTACTTCCTGTCTTTCGCTGCCCCGATTCATGTTTTCTCTAAGTATGAAATATATCGACTTGAAAATTTCTATTTTTTCATGTAAAATATATGAAAAATTAAAATTTTCAAAAATTTATATCTCCGATATCGGCCCAAAACTTGACATGTCCGATATGGTCATACCTTCTACTAGTCCTGGGCTACTTCCTGTCTTTCGCTACCCCGATTCATGTTTTCTCTAAATATGAAATATATCGACTTGAAAATTTTTATTTTTTCATATGAAATATACGAAAAATGAAAATTTTCAAATATGTATATCTCAGATATCGGCCCAAAACTTGACATATCCAATATGGTCATAGCTTCTACTAGTCCTAGGCTACTTCCTGTCTTTCGCTACCCCTATTCATGTTTTCTCTAAATATCGATTGGATCGACTTAAATATACTCTATTTTTGCATATGAATTATATGAAAAATTAAAATTTTCAAAAATTTATATCTTCGATATCGGCCCAAAACTTGACATATCCGATATGGTCATAGCTTCTACTAGTCCTAGGCTACTTCCTGTCTTTCGCTACCCCGATTCATGTTTTCTCTAAATATCGATTGGATCGACTTAAATATACTCTATTTTTGCATATGAATTATATGAAAAATGAAAATTTTCAAATATGTATATCTCCGACATCGGCCCAAAACTTGACATATCCAATATGGTCATAGCTTCTACTAGTCCTAGGCTAGTTCCTGTCTTTCGCTACCCCGATTCATGTTTTCCCTAAATATCAATTGGATCGACTTAAATATACTCTATTTTTGCATATGAATTATATGAAAAATGAAAATTTTCAAAAATTTATATCTTCGATATCGGCCCAAAACTTGACATATCCGATATGGTCATAGCTTCTACTAGTCCTAGGCTACTTCCTGTCTTTCGCTACCCCGATTCATGTTTTCTCTAAATATCGATTGGATCGACTTAAATATACTCTATTTTTGCATATAAAATATTTGAAAAATTAAAATTTTCAAAAATTTATATCTCCGATATCGGCCCAAAACTTGACATATCCGATATGGTCATAGCTTCTACTAGTCCTAGGCTACTCCCTGTCTTTCGCTACCCTGATTCATGTTTTCTCTAAATATGAAATATATCGACTTGAAAATTTCAATTTTTTCATATAAAATATATGAAAAGTGAAAATTTTTTAAAATTTATATCTCCGATATCGGCCCAAAACTTGACATATCCAATATGGTCATAGCTTCTACTAGTCCTAGGCTACTCCCTGTCTTTCGCTACCCCGATTCATGTTTTCTCTAAATATGAAATATATCGACTTGAAAATTTCAATTTTTTCATATAAAATATATGAAAAGTGAAAATTTTCAAAAATTTATATCTCCGATATCGGCCCAAAACTTGACATATCCAATATGGTCGTAGCTTCTACTAGTCCTAGGCTACTCCCTGTCTTTCGCTACCCCGATTCATGTTTTCTCTAAATATGAAAAATATCGACTTGAAAATTTCAATTTTTTCATATAAAATATATGTAAAGTGAAAATTTTCAAAAATGTATTTCTCCGATATCGGCCCAAAACTTGACATATCCAATATGGTCATAGCTTCTACTAGTCCTAGGCTACGTCCTGTCTTTCGCTACCCCGATTCATGTTTTCTCTAAATATGAAATATATCGACTTGAAAATTTCTATTTTTTCATATGAAATATATGAAAAATTAAAATTTTAAAAAATTTATATCTCCGATATCGGCCCAAAACTTGACATATCCGATATGGTCATTCCTTCTACTAGTCGTGGGCTACTTCCTGTCTTTCGCTACCCCGATTCATGTTTTCTCTAAGTATGAAATATATCGACTTGAAAATTTCTATTTTTTCATATGAAATATATGAAAAATTAAAATTTTCAAAAATTTATATCTCCGATATCGGCCCAAAACTTGACATATCCGATATGGTCATACCTTCTGCTAGTCCTGGGCTACTTCCTGTCTTTCGCTACCCCGATTCATGTTTCCTCTAAGTATGAAATATATCGACTTGAAAATTTCTATTTTTTCATATGAAATATATGAAAAATTAAAATTTTCAAAAATGTATATCTCCGATATCGGCCCAAAACTTGACATATCCGATATGGTCATACCTTTTACTAGTCCTGGGCTACTTCCTGTCTTTCGCTACCCCGATTCATGTTTTCTCTAAATATCGGAAATATCGTCACGAATATTCTTGTTATAGATTACATTTTTTTATATGAAAATAATTTGTAAATCTTTTTTTGTTTTTGTTAGATTTTAGTTTAAAATGTTTTTGATTGAAAAATAATAAAATTTTTACAAAAATTTATTTTTTGTTGCTATTTTTTGTAAAAAATATGTCTTTTTTCAAAATCAGCTTAACAGTGTGTGGAACGTATTTAACATAGGTGTGGGACGTATTTAACTGACGAATTTATCTTCACACCCTTATTTTTGCATATGAATTATATGAAAAATTAAAATTTTCAAAAATGTATATCTCCGATATCGGCCCAAAACTTGACATATCCGATATGGTCATAGCTTCTACTAGTCCTAGGCTAATTCCTGTCTTTCGCTACCCCGATTCATGTTTTCTCTAAATATGAAATATATCGACTTGAAAATTTCTATTTTTTCATGTAAAATATATGAAAAATGAAAATTTTCAAAAATGTATATTTATTTATTTATTTATTTATTTAATATATAGGAACCAACTGAGCCAATGAGGCCTTATATAGTTGGTGGTCTTACAAAAATTGATTTATATTTACAACTTCTATGTACATGTGTAAAAAAATTAATAACAATTATAAAATAAAGTTACTATACAAAAGCATAAAAGATAACATACGTATATACATGATAACATGATATGCGCAAAATAGTTAAATAAAATTTAACGGTAATCAAAGCAGCCACAAGAAAAACAGTACTTAAATATTATTGACAAATGCATGTTCTATAAGTTTTTTTTTAAATGTATGTGGGGAGAAAGTAAAATTTCTAAGAGGTCTTGGCAAAGCGTTCCAACATTTGGCAACTCGCACATGAAAAGATCGTTCATTAATTGGGTGGTGTCTCACGGTATATCTCCGATATCGGCCCAAAACTTGACATATCCGATATGGTCATACTTTCTACTAGTCCTGGGCTACTTCCTGCCTTTCGCTGCCCCGATTCATGTTTTCTCTAAGTATGAAATATATCGACTTGAAAATTTCTATTTTTTCATGTAAAATATATAAAAAATGAAAATTTTCAAAAATGTATATCTCCGATATCGGCCCAAAACTTGACATATCCAATATGGTCATAGCTTCTACTAGTCCTAGGCTACTTTCTGTCTTTCGCTACCCCGATTCATATTTTCTCTAAATATCGATTGGATCGACTTAAATATACTCTATTTTTGCATATGAATTATATGAAAAATTAAAATTTTCAAAAATGTATATCTCCGATATCGGCCCAAAACTTGACATATCCGATATGGTCATAGCTTCTACTAGTCCTAGGCTACTCCCTGTCTTTCGCTACCCCGATTCATGTTTTCTCTAAATATGAAATATATCGACTTGAAAATTTCAATTTTTTCATATAAAATATATGAAAAGTGAAAATTTTCAAAAATTTATATCTCCGATATCGGCCCAAAACTTGACATATCCAATATGGTCGTAGCTTCTACTAGTCCTAGGCTACTTCCTGTCTTTCGCTACCCCGATTCATGTTTTCTCTAAATATCGATTGGATCGACTTAAATATACTCTATTTTTGCATATGAAATATATAAAAAATGAAAATTTTCAAAAATTTATATCTCCGATATCGGCCCAAAACTTGACATATCCGATATGGTCATAGCTTCTACTAGTCCTAGGCTACGTCCTGTCTTTCGCTACCCCGATTCATGTTTTCTCTAAGTATGAAATATATCGACTTGAAAATTTCTATTTTTTTATATGAAATATATGAAAAATTAAAATTTTCAAAAATGTATATCTCCGATATCGGCCCAAAACTTGACATATCCGATATGGTCATACCTTTTACTAGTCCTGGGCTACTTCCTGTCTTTCGCTACCCCGATTCATGTTTTCTCTAAATATCGGAAATATCGTCACGAATATTCTTGTTATAGATTACATTTTTTTATATGAAAATAATTTGCAAATCTTTTTTTGTTTTTGTTAGATTTTAGTTTAAAATGTTTTTGATTGAAAAATAATAAAATTTTTACAAAAATTTATTTTTTGTTGCTATTTTTTGTAAAAAAATAAATATGTCTTTTTTCAAAATCAGCTTAACAGTGTGTGGAACGTATTTAACATAGGTGTGGGACGTATTTAACTGACGAATTTATCTTCACACCCTTTATATTTAAGCTATTTTTTTGGGAGTTTTTTTTTAGTTGCATCTTATAGCACTACTCTTCCTCTTTAATTTAAGAGTCGCAGAGTTCAATTACGATTTTTCTACACCAAGTTACGTCAATTTGAAATTACGAGATATGTCCTATTAATTGCATGACCATTTGCATTGAATACGTTGAGGCAGACATTTGTCTACTGGGTATTTTCTCTTCAAAATTTTTACTTGGGGATTTTTGGGGTTACTGATTACGAATATGAAGTTGAGATATTAAAATTATCAAATTCAAGATGGCGGATTCAAAATGGCGTATAAAAATTTTGAATCCGCCATCTTGAATTTGATAATTTTAATATCTCAACTTCATATTCGTAATCAGTAACCCCAAAAATCCCCAAGTAAAAATTTTGAAGAGAAAATACCCAGTAGACAAATGTCTGCCTCAACGTATTCAATGCAAATGGTCATGCAATTAATAGGACATATCTCGTAATTTCAAATTGACGTAACTTGGTGTAGAAAAATCGTAATTGAACTCTGCGACTCTTAAATTAAAGAGGAAGAGTAGTGCTATAAGATGCAACTAAAAAAAAACTCCCAAAAAATTTTGTCTCTTCTGTACATAACCTCAAAAGTAGCCAAAAACGCCATTTTTTGGGTAAAAAACCTCAAATATCTCAAAATCCTGACGTGATAGAGCAATTCGGACCCCGGATTCGGATTCTACGGAAAAAATTACTTCGGAAATGACCCTTCATTTTCCAACAACTTCCATGACCCCAATATTTGTAGGCCTGTGTAATCAATCAAAAACTCGATTTTGATTTTTTGGTGATACGCAGTTTTGGATTTTCAACGACGATATACACTTTTGAGTTTAATAAAGTTTAATAAATAAAAAAAAAACACTGACCAAATCTTTACTCTACGTCAAATCCTGGAGAAGACCCAAGTGAAACACATAGATACGTATCATCTCTTTGATGACTACAAAGCAGCTTTTGACAGCCCAATACGGAAGAAGGTGTTTAAAGCAACGTCTGAGTTCGGCATCCCTACGCTAATAAAGTTATGCAGGATGATACTAACTAATACAACATCATCTGTTAAGATAAGAACCTATCAGAGTCTTTCATAACTAAACGGGGATTCAGGCAAGGTGACCTTGTGACCTCTTCAATATTGTGTTCGAGAAAATCTTGCGAGATGCAGCAGTTAATACAACAGGTAAATTTTTAATAGAAAGCATATGCTACTCGCGTTTGCCAATGACATTGATATTCTGCGACGCACTTCGCTCAAGGTAACTGCCGCCTTTTCCAGTGTCGAGAAGGAATCAAAAAAAATATGGGTCTAGCTATCAATGAATCAAAAACAAAACTGATGGTTAGTACAGGCAGACAGACCACTAGAATTGGATCACATCTGTCAGTTGAGAACTATAGCTTCGAGGTTGTAAAAGAATTTGTATACCTTGGTACCGCTGTGAACATCAACAACAATATAGATGCTATTTTGAAGTAAGTAAATAGCTAAGAAATAAAGTCCTCTCCGTAAGAACTAAAATTACGCTCTATAAAACGCCTATACTATCCGTGTTATTGTATAGTTCTGTATCATGGACAATTGCACAGGCAGATGAAGCCATCCATCGACATCGAATGAACCATGAGCTGTATGAATTATACGCTGACATTGACATAGTGAAACGCTTTAAGCAACAGCGGTTGCGTTGGCTAGGTCATGTTGTGCGAAAGGATGAAAATACTCCGGCAAGAAAAGTGTTCGATAATGATCCTGAGGGAACCCGTAGAGGAGGGAGGCCAAAATTTCGATGGAAAGACCAAGTAGAAGAAAATCTATTAAAACTTGGCCTACGAAATTAGAGAATATGCGCACAAGATTTGACCTATACATGTTGTAACTATTTACCATTTAAGTACATTCAAATCATGCTACCTGACTCTAAATAAAACATTTTTTTTTTTTTTTGCATTAAGTTTTATTTTTTATATATTCTTTGGAATCTAAAATTTTTATTACTTTTTCACCTTTTTCAGACAAAATATCTTCAATATTTCTTTTACCATTTAAATCACTAAACCAATTCAAATTGTCAGCTATTAAGTGATTGTTTGAGCAACCATCACATTTAACAATAACCACACCACTTTGATACGCCACTTTAGAGATTGTTTTTATATTCCGTTTGGAACAAATTTTGCACGTGTATAACAATTGTAGCTTTTTGTTAACTTTGGTGGAAGCTTCCCGAGAATCTTCAAGACTTTTTACCAGCAAACTATCTACATTATTTTCTTTTTTAGGTTTATCAACGAAGTGCCTCAAATTATATAATTTTATACCACTTTTTTGGGGAAATAAAATATTATATATTTTTGCATTTCCAACTTTGAGTACTCTGACAGAAAATAGCTTGCAAATTATAGACATTTCAACCAAAATTTGAACAGCAGCAGATGCAAAATGATAAGTGGAAGCTAAAATAGGAAGCGATTAAAATAATAAATATAAACATTTCAACCGCTGGCAACAATATTACAACAATGAACAGAGGAGTACGGTTATAACGAACACTAGTAATAACGAATTAACTTTTATTACTAACAACTTCTCCGGTCCCAACAGTTTTGCTAAAGTATTTCATGCAAATTGCAACGTTTATAACGAACTCCGGATATAGAAAATTTATACGCTTATAAAGAACAAAACAAATCACAAAATTTTAAAACTTTTTTATTCGTTGAAATGTTTATTTTTTATTTCCAAAACAATAACACAGGTGTACATCAAAAAACTGCATGGGATCACATAAAGAATTATAGGATATATATTACGACTTCCTAAATTCAAAAATTGAGTTTTCTGCGCATGTTGGACAAATGACGTCACGAAACAGTGGGACATTTTTTATTGGAACAGAACAAAAGACACGACTAAAGCAAGATTAATTTAAAAATAAACATAAAATTGATTTTATTCAGAATTTCACTAGATTTTAATTTTTTTTATCGTTTTGCATGATTTTGCTCACTGCTCACTTACACATGTTAACAATTTGCTTCAAAATTTCAATCGAGTTTGTTTTGCACTTAAAGCTTTTTGGCACACTTCTCTCATGGTTTTTATAATAATAATAATTTTTTTGCACTATTTTTTATAAATTTAAAAACAAAATTTTTGGTTTACAACGAAATTCAATAAATTTGTTTTTTGAGAACTATCAAATTGTTTTTTACTATAGGATTGCCAAATTTTACATTTAATATAAACTTTTCGGACGAAATTGTGAGTTAATCTATAATATATTGACTTCTTGACCGATAATGATAATTAGTTCCCAAATAATTCTTTCCAATATATCTACATATATAGTTCTTTCAATACACTATAGATTATATAATTTATATTATCTTCAAAATGTAGAATATTGTCATTTTGGATCATAAATAACATTCTACCTTTAATAATTTTAAATTATATAAAATTGGTAACCCTTGCATGGGTTAAACTACGTCATCATATTGAAACTCATGCGCATGACGTAATCTATTTTTTATAATTCTTGGGATCACATAATTAATATACTATTGTTAGACCACCAACTATATAAGGCCTTAAAGGCTCAGTTGGTTCATTTATAATAATAAATAAATAAATAAATAATGTTTTATTATGTAATTAAAAACACTCTATCACATCCGCACCCACCCACAAAGTGTTAACATTTTTTGTATTGGAAAAAATGGGAGTATTTTTTGTATTGTCAAAATTTTAACCACGAAGAATTGAATTATTTAAAAAACTTAAATATAAAAATTTCCTTTATTTTAAGTTTTCAAAATTAAAAATTCATGAAGCAATTTTGGAGTTATTGTTTGTTCCCGAAAATTCACGTTCTTGACGACATGCCTAAGGATATGCAGGAAAAATTTACTTAAGAATAAATAAACTTCAAAGTACGTAATGACTTATAATCCTATGACCTGAAAGTACCAAATAGTTGACTTGTTTGCAAAATATAAAAGAATTTGCTTAGTTTTTTGATTTAAGAAAGTTATACCCATTTCTCACGTTGGTTTCAAAAATAATTTTTTAATTGTTTGAAAATTTTGTTTAACAAATATTATGTGTGTTCCTTTACCTTACCGAAACAACCCAAACTTACTCAAACGTGTTCCCGTACAAAACATTCAATACAAATTGTTGTTTTTTGAGTAATATCTGACAACTTCGGACTGTTTTCGGTAGTTTCGTTACAGTACGGGAACAAACATATTAAAAATTATAAATTTTATAGCGAGTGTCATAAAATAAACTAAAGGAAAAATAAAAATCCAAAAAATTGTGTTTGATATCTTGAACTATTACGCCGTGTTTGCAATTTTAAATCGTAGTTTTTCGCGAAAATTTAAATTTATAGTAAAAACAGAAAAAATATATTCAAAGCATTCTACTACACATGAAATAATAATAACAAGGAAGTTTCATTCTCTCTCTTCAAAATTATTTTGAAGTATATTGGGTTTTTGAAGTTTGATATTTGAAAACAATTAAAAGAAAAATGTTGCCACATTAAGAAAAGGGGTACGTAATACATTGGGATTAGTTATCAAAAATGTGTAATTTTGAAGTTAATCATATAATAAAGACTTCAATATCAAAGAAATATAGTTGGAACATATTGTATGATTATTTATTGAAGCTTTTTCGTAAATATTCGTAAGTTTTTTATGCATAAATGTACATAAATTTTGTCATCATAAAATATTAGAAAAGTGGGATTGTCGGCAAAAATATGGTAGCACAAACTTTTAC
Organism: Stomorhina lunata; assembly: GCA_933228675.1. NCBI lineage: Eukaryota > Metazoa > Arthropoda > Insecta > Diptera > Rhiniidae > Stomorhina > Stomorhina lunata. The sequence goes on from OW121744.1 coordinate 70,873,799, forward strand.
TATCCTAACAAACGTCAGAAAGTTATCATGGCGACAAAAAGAGAGAATGGAACAACCTTCAAAATTATTAAGTCATGATTTTTCCCATGAAATAATAATAACAAGGAAGTTTCATTCTCTCTCTTCAAAATTATTTTGAAGTATATTGGGTTTTTAAAGTTTGATATTTGAAAACAATTAAAAGAAAAATGTTGCCACATTAAGAAAAGGGGTACGTAATACATTGGGATTAGTTATCAAAAATGTGTAATTTTGATGTTAAGCATATAATAAAGACTTCAATATCAAAGAAATATAGTTGGAACAAATTGTATGATTATTTATTGAAGCTTTTTCGTAAATATTCGTAAGTTTTTTATGCATAAATTTACATAAATTTTGTATCATAAAATATTAGAAAAGTGGGATTGTATGCAAAAATATGGTAGCACAAACTTTTACTATCCTAACAAACGTCAGAAAGTTATCATGGCGACAAAAAGAGAGAATGGAACAACTTTCAGAATTATTAAGTCATGATTTTTCCCATGAAATAATAATACAAGGAAGTTTCATTCTCTCTCTTGAAAATTATTTTGAAGTATATTAGGTTTTTGAAGTTTGATATTTGAAAACAATTGAAAGAAAAACGTTGCCACATTAGGAAAAGTGATACATTGGGATTAATTATCAAAAATGTGTAATTTTGAAGTAAAGCAGATAATGAAGACATTCAATATAAAAGGAATTCTGTTGAAACAAATTATCTGATTATTGAACATTTTTAATAAATATTTATAAGTTTTTTATGCATAAAGACATTCATATATGTATACATAAATAAATTTTGTCATTATACAAGCATTTTCTAAAAACTTATATGTATATTTAAACCATTTCCGTCATTGGACATTATACCAATGTCCAAATTTCATCCAATTATCTTATATAGTGCGATCTGCACTTTGATTTTAAGTTTACACGGACAGCACGCCGTTCAGACGTACATCATTAAGTCGGATTAGGGATTGATTCTGAGATGGGTCTTATTTATACGCGTTACATACATCAGCACAAATTTGTTTACTAGGATAATAAAGGGCATACAAATTACTAAACACCTGTATTTTTTAGCAATAAAGTTCTTACCACATGGTCGTACGGTCAATAAGGATTACCGCCTGCAAGAAGCAATACGAAGAAAATTTCGAATGTTTTATATTGCTTTTGCATTACGATAATGCACCTGATTGTTTGTAATTTGTTGTCCAAAAGCAACACCGTAATCATTAATCAGTCATCATTGCCGCGACAGTCGGTTCTACGTACCGGAATGACCCGATAGTTGCTTCAAGTAAAGCTTGTAATCAAAATGCATAGACATTTGTTTTGGCAATCAGACCATTGCCAAAACGTTTTATTTTCGGTTTTGATTTTTTGCTACAACATATTTTTTTTTTTAAATCTTATCAAAAATATTGCTTATTATCACAAAAATCGCGGACACTTTGCGCTTCAACAACTAAACTTTTTGAAATCCTTTTAAATGGGTTGCCTACTCAATAAATCGCGATGTTTAAGTGCCACATGACTTAAAGATCATAAAGATCTGCAAAACGTCGGTAAATTGAAAAAAATTTAAACATTTCCTGTCTGCAAAACTTCCTAAATGTAAAAAAGTGGTCAAAAAAGTTAATTAACAAAATCGTCATCATCTTTACACTTACGATTGTTTTAGACAAATCCTCGCTTATAAAATTAAAAATAATTTCCCGATACTATGAAAAAAAAAACAATATTTTTTTATTTGAAATTTGAAATTTTATAATTTTTTTGAAATTGAAATTTATTATTTGAAATTTCAAAAATTATACTAACAACAATATTAGAAAAGTGGGAAATACGGTAGCACAAACTTTTACTATCCTTACAAACGTCAGAAAGTTATCATGGCGGCAAAAAGAGAGAATGGAACAACCTTCAGTATTATTAAATCATGCTACTACATAGGTTTTTTATATATATAAAAATTCTAAGGGGTAGCATAGTTATATTATCTTTATCTATAATATTTGTTAGTTGTTAACAATACCACACAAAATATAATTTCAAATTATAATTTGAGGAAACATGTGTTTTTCAATCAATTGTATTTGAATTTGCAAAAAATCATCATCAGCATTTTACCCTGCAGCCACACGATCAACTTATATGTTGAATCATTTTGGACATGTACCGTGACAAAACTTGAGTTTTTGTGACTGATTTCAAAACTTTGTTAATTAAATTATATAAAGCGTAATGTTCGTAATGGCCGGGCCCTATAAGATTTTTGCACAGACCTTACGAACATTACACTTTATATAATTAAAAAAAGTTCAGAAATCCAAAAAATTAATAGTTTTCGACCACCGCTGGTTGTAGGGTGTATGTCTAAAATGATTCAAAATATAATGTACACGCATCCCTGAAGCCTAATCTTTTAGAAAACGGTAACAAAATTGTCTTTTGAAAAAATTTTCGAAAATATAGAAGAAATAAAGTTACTTTTTTTGAAAAAAAATTAAAAAAACAAACTTTTAAGAATTTTTCTGTGTTAAAAACTTTACATAATTTAAATTATTTTTCTTCTAAATCATTTAGAAATTTATCAGCAAACTCACAGTATTTAAAAAAAATCTGTCTTTCCACAAATGATTAATGAGCCAAAAAAGGAAAGAAGTCATGTCAAAAATGCAAAAAAAAAGTTTGGAGTCAAAAATCTCATAAACTATAAAAGATAATGTAGTACAGTATGCATGTGATTTCTTAAGTTTTCCAAGAAGTTTTTTGCCATATCGGGATTCAAAATTAAATTAATGTGAAATAAGATAATTATTATACTTACGTTTTCAATCTTTCCTAATTTTTCTGGTTCGATGTTATTTACATCCAAAATCAACTCACTTCTGCATAAATTTTCCAAGAATATTTCACTGCGATTTAGTGATAAATTTGACTTGCTGAGATTTCGTTGTCTCTTAGGAGTTGAATTGTGCTCCTTTACTCTAATATTATTTAATGACTGGCAATGTGTTAATGAAACCGGCACTGACATAGGAGATGAATATGAAACACTTTCGCTTTCAAGAGGTTCTGGTAGGGGCGGTAATGGAGTAATATTTGTTATAATTTTTTTACTTTTCAATGAATCCAACATGATTTTAGCTAATGGAATTTGCGATTTTGGTTCCTTTAACGGCGAATTATGTGCATTAAATACTTTTTTATTGCACTTGTTAACTTTAGCGTACAATATTTCAGGATTTTCTGCAGTGCTAATATGATGTAGACCAGTGTGATTATCAATGTTTGCACTCTCTGCTATATGAACACTATCATCCTCAATTTCAGAATATATTGGATCATTAACAAAGTTTTTCTCATAATGTGAGGGATGAATAATTTCATGTATTTTGGGTAGTTCCTCAATCCGTTTCCGATTATGGGCATCTGGACAGTCAAATCCAGTCGTGCGATTATCGCTAGTAAATTCGGTTTCCTGATAAACAAAATAATAAAAGTTATACAATATAAAAAGCGCTTCAAATTACATCATTCATGAATGAATATGAATTTAATACTTAATAAAAATTATCGATGAAAAATTATAATTTTTATATACAAAACATTTTTGTTATTTTAAATAAAATTTAAATTTAAGTAAATTTTAAGCCTTTGAATGGATATCAGGTCTGTATTGAAAAAAATTATGGTTGGTAACGGAAAAATTCTTGAATATTTACTTATACATATATTTAAAGTTAGTGGACTAATTAAGATGAATACTTCATCAAAAATATTTGGGAAGTATTCTTCTTCCGATCTGTACAAGTTTTAACTTCTTATGACTCTTGAATAAATATTTATTGATACCAGAGCTACATATTCTTACACTTCATATATGAATCTAGTTAATAGCCCATTCACACTATAAGTTTTAGGTGTTTTCGGATATGAAAACACCATCGAAAACTTTACCATTCACATTATGAAAATTTGGCACTCTTCGGTAAATTTTTTTTTATTAATCCCGCTTAATTTTAGAATTATTAAATTGCAGTAAAAAACGATAAAATAATAACATATTCGTCACATTCACAATGTTTTTTTCAGAAATTTTTAATATTAAAATTATTGTTTTTTTTATATTTTATTTTCAACTGACATTTATTTTTAATATTTTCCCATTTTCCAACTTAGAGTTGTAATAAATGGTATGAACTCAGTGTTGTATCGGTATTTTAATAGTTTTCAAATAAGTTTTCGTTGAAAACTTGTATGTGAAAACTTAAGTTTTCAATATTGTTTTGAGGCGAAAACTACTTTAACTAGTTTTCGGGCTCAATGTGCTATAAGATACATAGTAAAATATATAGATTTAAAAAATTTAATGGTCAACCATGGAAATCTCTCAAGATTTTTCTAAAATCTGAGCACCAGAAATTTGATTTTAACAGACTGTCAGATATTCTTAGAAGCATAAACTTATAATACCTTGCATCTATTGGTGAAGGGTATAATAATAATTTCTATCTATCAGTACAACTGGGGTTAACATATCGTTACTTTAACATAGAAAAACTAAATAAACTCTTAAGTTTTGAAGATACAGAAATTTCTTAAACGTAGTTTTTTACTAATTTCTCTAAAGAATTTAATACTATAATAATGTTTTTTTTTTTTAAATTAAAAGATTTTTATAAAATATGTTAAAAGCGATTTAAATGAAAAACGACTTTCTATATTAAAGTAACGATATGTAGGTTTTGGGGTTTACATATGTGGGTTTTGAACCCATTTCATGTACTGAGCTACATTTTTGTTCTCCCTGAAAATAATACCTATAATTTGATATATAATACTTAAATATGATCAACAAATGCCTTCACAATGTTCAAAAGTTAGACATAAATTTAAGACATGAGCAGTGTGTCCGTCTGCTCAAATTTTGTGGGGCTCCTCGGAGGTGTACCGAATTTTATATACAATTTTAGGAAATCCTCCTAGCACGCTATCAAATTACCTAAGATATCGCCAACACACTTAACCAAAGACTCTACAATATAACGATATTGCACTCCATACATTTGTTTCCCCAAAAGTGAAACTAAAGTGGACAACGAACATGAAATGCACGAACAAACATACATACTTTAGCCATCTCTTATTGGATACTCGTCTCCATTAGTTGTTTCTGATTTAGAGTGAAAGCTGTATACTTTCTTTTTTTTTTTGACTTATCGAAAGGACCATACGGCAAATCAATGTATGGAAGTGCAAAATCTTCCTATTATAGAGTACCTCAAATTGACGAATGTACGTATTTTAGAAATTTTTTTTAAAAAAACAACAAAGAAAAAACTATGCTACTGGAGCATAGGCCTACATAAATTATGTATCAGAATTTAGCCAACCTGTCCGCGAATTTCGTCAAAATCGATAAAATAGGAGCTCCAGAAAATTGTATAATTTTAAAGATATCTACGATTATATTTGTTGAATTCCTGGAGGGTGTATCAATCAGTTATATATCAGATTTCTGAGTAGGATATAATTAAATCTGGCAGCACTAAAAAAATCTGCCGAACAGAGCCGCTTGCCGCGTACATTGGCCTCCAACCTTTAGGTTTGCCACTTTAGCGTTAACGCCAGGCATAAAATATTCATTAGATATTTGTGTACAATATCCAAGTTGCATAAGATTTCTTTCCTTTTCTAAACAATAACTGTTGATTTAGAAAATACGTTTTGTCGAATGTCCTCTGATATTTATATTGTTTTGGTAGAAACCCAATACTATCAACATAATTTTTTTTTATATGCATACATATAAATAAATCTATTTTAATGCAAAACATTTTTGTTTTATCATAAGTATTATTTTTTGCTAATGTAAGCATTGGGTAATATAACAATTTTTATATTTCTCTTATAGACCCAGTGTGCAGTGTGTGTGATATTGTACAGTGTAGTGCGTCGTTAAAAATAGTTTTACCATTTTTATGAAACACCCGTTTCCTTTGCAGACCAGTTGCTTAATTCAGTAGAAATGTGTTCGAAAACAACAACATGCTTTGTAAATAATATATTTTCTATTTGTTTTCTTTGAAATGTTAAAATTTTACAATTTTTTTAAAAAAATAAATGGTTTAAAAACTATACAGAGTGGTGTTAGAGCAAATACAATTAAGTACTTCCAAACGACTGCATTGGAAAGTCATAAAGGCCGAGAAAAAAGAAAAATCGCAATGTATCGGTATTGGCAACAGATCACTTATAAATTGGATAAAAATGATTACATTAAAAGCCTTAAGTCTTATAAATTGATGTCATACAATATCTTAGCTCAAGATTTGCTAGTAGAACATTTACAGCTCTACTATAACATTGACCCTAAAATGTTACGATGGGAAATTCGTTTAAGTAAACTAAAGGAGGAAATCGCTTCACTTGGGCCAGACATATTGTGCTTACAGGAGATGCAATATGACCACCTTAAAGAGTTTGTGAATGAATTAAATTTTTTAATGCAAGATAAAAAATTAGAATATGTTTTTAAGAAAAAGACAGGAACACGAACTGACGGCTGTGCTGTTATTTATGATAAAAATAAGTTTAAATTATTATCTGAACAAAGTTTAGAATATTATACGCATGGAATATTTACACTTAACCGCGAAAATATTGCCATTATGTGCAAGTTCCAGCCTCGTGATGATGACACTTCTACATTTATAGTAGCGACAACACATTTGCTATATAATCCCAAACGGGAAGATGTACGGATTTCCCAAGTAAAAAAATTAATACGCGCAATAATCGACTTTTCTTGTACATCTGATTCAATAGTAAAGAATAACCATCATCCTGTTATATTGACAGGTGATTTTAATTTTACACCTGATACTCATGCATATAAAATTCTAACTGGCAAATACAAAAAACAGTCTGCAAATAAAGGAGATGACCAGAACGAAGAGTTCTTTCAAATGGATTCTATTGACAGTGGAATGGCCAATGGGGCTTCAACAAATCAAGTTAAATGGATAATAGTAGATCATATATTGAAATCAATATCAAGCAAAGACACGAAATCAGTCCATGTCAATAGTATATATAAGCTCCCATCTGTACAGCAATGTTGGGAAAATGGTAAAATACCAAATAAATTTTTCGGATCGGACCATTTCTCATTAGCAATTAACTTTTCTATATTTTAACAAATGGAAATAAATTATAAAACTCTATTACGTTTTTTATTCATTGTATTGCGAGCCCTTAGATAAAAATGATCGCAAGCGACAGGAAAAATATTGATCGTAAGCGACAAAAAATCTTAATTAAACAAAAACGGGAAATGTTTTGGTGCATAACATTTTTGCTCTTTGTTAGTTTGCTACTTTCGACAAACTAATTAAATTTTTTCCAAATGGATTAGAAGTTGTTATGTATGTGAAGTTTTTTAGTTCGGTCAATGGATAGTTGGAGTTTCAACCAGTTTTAAAAAACATGTTTTGTTTTAGCCAGTGGCTTCTACACTGAGCCAAAGAGGAGCACCATTGTATGTAAAACCTATTGGTCCGTATAACTTTCGTAAATATAAACCTATCGAACAGACTTTTACAGATTCGGAAACAACATAAGAAAGAAAGAAAAATATGCTTACTATACTACGCTATCTCTAATAGTTTAAGAGATATTTAACGGAATGTCGCTTACGATTATTTAAATATACGCTATCTCTAATAGTTTGAGATATTTAACGGAATGTCGCTTACGATTATTTAAATCTAAGGGCTTGATTGGACGCCAACTTTTTTGTGGGAATGATTTGACTTTTAAAGAGGTTTGTTTTTAAATCATTCTATTTTTTTTTTTTTTTTTAATTAGATTTTTTTTATCAAATAGCTTTTATCTAGTTTTTCTACCATAACTGTATCGGTTCAAATTGGTTCAAAATAGCAAATTAACTAACCATGGGCACATTTCCCAATAGGTTAGGTACAATCGACAAAAGAGGGAAGAATTTGTTGTAATAAAGTAAATTTTTATTTCTATAAAGCTAAGGAGTGTGCATGAAAAAAATTGACCTATTACGCTTATAACTTTTATCATTATTGAAAATAATGAAAACCGTTACACTGTTTTTGTTAATCATCTATTTCAAAAGCCACGTGCCAAACGGCATCTCAACGAAATTCGTTTTTTTGAAAATGGGCTCCGATCAAGAATGTCGTAAAAAATAATTTAAATTTTTATTAAAAATTTGCGCAGCCTGTAAAAAACGATTGCTAGGCTCACAGGTATTAACAAAAAAAAAAAAAAAACAGTTTTCAAATTTATTAAATAATATAAAGCATCTTTGAGCATTAAAAGAAAGCAAGAAAGTAAAAGAAAAAAGGATTTGAAGTCTAAAAGGGGGCCAAAATTCTGCAGGAAGACTTTCTGGTCAAGAAATTTATGTTTTTAGAGGAAACGTTGAAGAATAATTTCGTGTGCAAAAAAAAACAAAGTTCCCAAAGAATGTTTTGGTATGGCAAGCAATTTGCACATGTGGTAAAAGAAGCACTTCATTCATTACTAGCGGCTCTTTAAACTCTGAAATAAACATCAGCGAGTGTCTCCAGAAATGATTGCTTTCATTTTAAAATAGCCATATCCACATTTTTGGCCGGATCTTGCAACTTGTCACTATAGCACAAAAGCTATTGAGTGGTACCATACCAATAATGTTGATTTTTTGCCAAAACAAGCTAATCCACCAAATTACCCAGAACTCCGCCCTATTGAGAGGTATTGGGCGTTAGTAAAAATAAATTTAAAGTACACAAAGGGCTTAGCAAAAAATTAAAGACTTGCAGAAAATGCAAATGTGCTAGCAAAATGTTAAAAAGGGTAAGATGGCATGCCAGCACTGGTCTTGAAGCAGTGCTCTTCGACGTTAGCTCGTCCAATACCCAACCTTTTTTAGCACCTTATATCATGCCGGCGAGTTTCCTATGTGTTGGAAGTTTGCTAATGTAATGCCAATCCCCAAAAAAGGTGAGGCTAGCAACCCCGAAAATTACCGCCCAATAGCAATTTGTTCCGCGTTTTGATGGAGTGTGTCATGGAGCACTTCTATCAAAACTTACTGCTTTTGGTGTAGGTAACAATTTCTTTCGGTTTATATCGAGCTTTCTCAGAGATCGCACTATAAGAGTTGTTATAGATGGGATATCGTCCGACGAGTTCAAGATTAATTCGGGGGTACCACAAGGCTCCGTTCTTTCTTCTACTCTATTTCTTATTTTTCTTAATGACCTTCTATGTCAAACTTCCAATCCTATCTACTTTTGCAGATGATAGCAACATCTGTCATTCGTATTCATTCAACTAAAGACCAAGCATGTTGGATTATCAATTCCAAGAGGCAAACAATGAATGATACGCTAAATTCCTACCTTTCTACAATATCCAATTGGGGTCGTTCTAATAGGGTCGATTTCAACGCTCGAAAGACCCAATGTTGTGTGTTAACACATAAACGTGTTATGAACAATGTTGCATCATCTGTAATTATAGGTGGTATAAATATTGAGGAATCAGAAATTCTTGATGTTCTAGGCATGAAAATTCAGTGTGATATCCGTTGGACTAATCACGTTTTTCAAGTGTCGAAAGAAGCATTCAAGTGTCTCGGCTTTCTTAAGCGGTCACTCCAACTGATCTCCTTAATATCTATACCACTTATATCCGACCGATAATGGAATATAACTCTCATGTATGGCCGGTGATTAAAATCTATTTTAGAGCTTATCGACCGTGTCAAGAGAGGGCGAAGGTGCTTTTCGGTGACAGTAGGGTAGCCAATTCTATTGCCTCATTGGAGCATCGTCGTAATGTGGGTTGCGTTTCACTGTTCTATCGCTGCTGTTTTATAGCCGTACAGCACGAATGTGGAATAAACTTCCTGCATCAGTCTTCCCCTCCAATTATGATATCCAAAGCTTAAAATCGAATATCAACAAACACTACTTCCTCTATCTTCCTTCCTACAACCTTTTTTTCTAGTTCCATTACAATACATATGCATACGTAGGGGCCATTGACTGAGTGTTGGTCTAATAAAAAATGAAACTATTAGGCCTCTGTTGAAATTGTGACATATCAACATTAAATAAATATTTGGTTAAAGATGGCTTGGGCCTGGCAAACACAAAACGATATCTTTTTAGTGACATTTCAAATATCGGGCTCAAAAAATATCTACGAGTTGTTTTGTTACCTTGTTGTATTCAGAAATATAATTTTGACGACATAAAACAATTCAATCTAACCACAGAATCTAATTAATAGTAACAAGATTTGTTCCTTAATGTAAGACTTTGTAATGATATCAATCTATAATGATGTATTCCTCTCACCGCAGGCAGAATGTCAAACTCTCAATATGCTTATGATTTAAATACATGTAGCCATTTTAAGTGCACCGAATTTTGTTGGAATTGGATTATTTAACCCCCCAGACAACATCTCTCTAAAGTCAATTAAAAACACCAAAAATGAAATCTACGCCAAAATGCTGAACACAGAGATAAACAGCCCTCATTAGATTCCATATACATATTAAAAAAATGTATACATACATATGTATGCCCATAAAGCTCGCGAAAACATTCGTAACAAAACTGAACACAGATATCTTTTTCGGCGTTAATAAATGAAGCATAGCCGCGAATAACGTTGTAAGCGACAAAATTGAAATTGTTCACAATTCGTAAAAACGTTTTTAAAGTAGCAGGCAATATATTGATATTTTTTTTAATTGTATTTTGTAGCGATAAGGTGCATAATTTTGGCTGATTTGGTGATTGAGCAATGTAAAAGAGTCAAGTTAAATATAATCTGCAAAAACACAGGTTTTGTAAAAATCGGCTTTTAAAACGTTATTCGCGGCTATGCTTCAAATGTCAAACTTGTTGATAACATCAAATTACACTTTTTGCATTAAAACATTTTTATACCCTTTTACCTGGTTATATTGGGTTTGTGCTGATTATTGTAACGCATAGAAATATTAGTATGCACCCATCTATAACTATACTAATAGACTCAGAATCGCTGAGTCGATATAACGATGTCCGTCTTAGTGGCTGGAATCAATGTAATATTGCAGCTACTTTGATACAAGGTAAGCTGTATATATTTTGGAGCAAATCGTTCATTATTTTTTGTACGTCACAGGGAAGTGCCTTCCCGGAAAAGAATTTTTGGCCCTTAACAAATGTATCTTATTCTTTAAATACGCAAAATTACAAAATTTTAAAATAAAAAAGAAAAATATTAATTTGAAAAAAATAAACTAGCAAGTGGTAAATTTGATAATAGTTAGCAAAGTCCTTGACAATTATACATTTGTCCGGTTCAAATAGGGTTATTTGAAGTTCCCAGATTACTTATTCCATCCATTAATATACTAACACTTCAGCAAACAGAGTTTCACAAAATACGTAAGCGTATTAATGCGTATCTAAGAGATCCCTCCGAAATTAAAACAAAATTGTTTTTATACCCACCATCAAAAAGGAACATATATTCTGAAACGTTATGAAATTCTAAGACTATTGAGCGATGTCCGTCTGTTGAGAAAATTTTGGTATTGAAATTGGTTCACATGTAACCATAGCTCCCGTATAAATTATAACAGTTATGGTGATAAAATTTGGTACATAGAAGTTTTTCAAAAGCGCATTAACGAAAAGAGATAGAGGGACAAAATTATTGTCGATATCTTGAGAAAGTTGTGTATTGAAAATGGGCGAAATTCGCTCAAATTTAGTTAGAGCTCTCATATAGCCCTGCCCCGTAAATCACATTAATGCTTGTAAATTGAATACAACTATGACGACTAAATTTAGAATAGAGAAGTTTTATGCAACTATTGATCAGTATCAGAGAACTTCAAAATCACGGGATTTCTTGATTTCATTCAGCACAAAAATGTTTGTTCATTTGAAAGAATAAAGAAAAATTCAACGTGATTAAAAATCATATTCATTCTACTGTACACATCAAATTCTGATTTTGTGTATAATTAACAAAAGCATTTTATGAATAAGTTCGCACAGGTAAGAGAAGGGCTTGCAGTAAATTCATCGTGTCCAAACGCTCTTATTCTCATTAACACACACAACATGTTTGAACCGAACGTCTATATGAATAGAGCAATATAATATGCCAACAATACAAACAACATGTACAATTCAACATTGATAAGTGAGCTTATTTGAATTTTTTCATCATTTTGAATTTGTTTATCAAAGGCAAAATTAGAAGGAATACGCATTGGAAAATGCACAGTGGTTTATAAGATTTTTTTTATTAGTTTGGTAACTTTTTAATTGACGTAGTAGAGAAAAATGTGTATGTATAATTATTCCACGTCACCTCAAGTTTTACGGAAAATTACGGTTATAGGGATATAACATTCTAATTGTATAATTGAATAGAGCAATAAGAGTTATTCAGAAAAATATATATATACACAGTGAGATTGAATGTATAGAAAAATTATTTTTATGCTAAACATTCAATCGTTTTTATAGTAATACGTTTATTTCTTTATAGAAATACGTTTATTTCTTTATAGAAAAATAAACTTAAATTTTTTTGTGTTCAATATACCTGAAGTCCTTGGGAGTACAAAACTGTAATTAGATTTTTCGAACTTCTAAGAGTACAATAATTATTAAAGTCGGTTTCAAAGGAACTAAAACTGTTTCGATTTTTGTCCATATGTATCTTAGTATTAATGAAAACTTGTAAAGTTGAATTTCATTTATGATGGGTATCAAATAGTCGTCTTGGCGGACTTGTTTTCAATTATTCGTTTTAATTTAAAAAAGTTATTTTACAAAAATATGTGGGATATACCATGAAATCAATACAAATAAAAAAACAGTACTTACCAAAAAAGTGCGCACTGCCCGTTCATCAGTTGCCTCCAGTTTTGCACGAATATTACTGAGAATATAACTTATTTTTGATATTGATACATCTTGTTCTAATTCTGAATTAAATGAACGATAAGTTTCCTTGTTATTTTCAGTGTCCTTTCTCTGTTTTATTTGAACATTGTCTTCCTTACTTGTAAGAGTGCAATTAAGTGGGAAATTTAATTTTCGTTGACTAGATCGAGGAGCTTTTTTAGGTGGAGAGTGTACGGTTCGTGAGAAATCGAAATGTTTTATAGACTCAACACCAATGGGTGTAGTATTTTGCGATTGTGTTGATGTCGAAGGCTGAATGTGAGAGGATTGTATAGGTGAATGATAACTACCAGGTGGGGATTGTGGACTAGAGCTTTTTTCATAAGGATTACGAATGTTAAGATGGAAAAGTTCGTCACATGAAGTCTGAACAGCAACATTGCGATGAGGTGTTTTGCGTATCTTAATATTTCTTCGATCTTTATTTTCTTTTTTAGGGGACACCAGTTTTAAAATTTTCTTTTTAGAAGATTTAAGAAAAGCTTTTGAAGTGGAACGCAGATTAGATTTATTATTGGCAACAATATCATTATTGTTTTTATTTGACCAAGGCGATAATTGCCGAAGCTGTTCAGACCAAATAAATCGTTCAGTTCGTGAGTTGTCTTTAGCTTTTGTTGATGATTCCATTAGTTTTGCTTTTACGGGCGTATTTTTATCTTCTAAATTTGAAATGAAGTTATGGCATACGATGCCATCTACTGTGTCTAGATTTATTTTTTGCGGCATTTTCCATCCAATTGGATTTTCATTGCCTACAACATCACAACTTGCACGTTGTTGAGGTTCTGCTTGCATATCTGTGAAATTAAACTCTTTTCGTTTTGTATTTGAATCATAGTTAAGCATATCATTAATCTTATCCTCATTCCAACCAATGACTTTTGTTGTACAATTAGCACCTGGTTTAATATTTATACCATATTGAGCTGGAGTTTTTAATTCGATAGATTCTTCTACATTACTTAAAGATGGATACGTTGAAAAAAGATTTTTTGTTTGATTTCTTATATCTTTTGGTGCTAGAAAAATATTTATAAATTCAGGTATTTGAAAATACTTTTATTTTAAAGCTTCAATTAAAACAATAATATAAGTTAATAATAATATATTTATTACCAGAGTTTGTTCATTCATTAATTTTGTAATTATGTATTTTTATAAATAATTTCTACAAACTACATTTTCTTCAATGTTACTACTAATCATTCACAAATGTTATAACCTTAATGTCACCAAATTCAATTTTCTACTCATGCTTAGTAATTACAATTATTTATTTAATATAACTTACTCATTGGATATGACCTCCTTTTAGTAGACTCAGTCTTTCCTGCATTTTTAACTGTTTCATGGTTTTTAGTGGATTTTACATTCTTCGTAGTAGAACTATTAGATAATACATTAAAACCTCTTTTATTTAAGAAATCATCTAACACACGTTCAGCTTCGCGCACTGACGGAGAAGTTGAAGACAAAGAGCCACTATATTTATCGTCACAATGAATAGAAATTCTTGGAGGTTTTGGTGGCGCCTGTTTAATATTTCTTGGTTTATAGTTAAACGTAGAATTTGATAATCTTTTATGTAATAGCTGACCTCCTGCACTTCTATGATGTTCACAGTTATTTGATTTTGCATTCTCTTTAAATCGCGATGACTTATTGTTATCTTTAATATCAAATTCTGAAATATTTTCTAGAGTTGGTGCAGTTGGTGAATGGTGTTCAGGCCTACATCTGATAAACGAGTTTTTATTTAGGTTGACTTTATCTGGTGCAGTGTGATCAAATAAATGTGTTTTTTTCTGAGATATTTGTACTTTTTTCTCCTTTTCTCCTTTATGTAGCTGCATTTTATGTTTATTTACTTTTACTTTTGATATGACACAATTATCACGAAGTTCTTGTATGATATGTATAAGGGGAGCTTCTCTTTTGCTAGTTTCAAGGATACTTATAGCATTTAGTTGATTCCCTGCAATAGTCGTGCCCTTAACACAGCTACCAGTTATTTTTTTCTCTGGAGTTTTCTTAGCTTGCGTAAAATTATCCTTTTCTTTTGATTTTTCCACATTTGGCTTCAGTTTAAAAGAAGCCTCTTTTGCAAACTAAAAACAAAAATATAATTTTATTAATTTCGAAAAAAAAATAGTTACAAACTTATCGCATTGGTTCCTCCAAACAGCCAACTCAAAATTTACAAATTTTCAGTAGAGTAAAAAAAATGTAATACCTACTTCGAGTTCATGGAAAAAGTGAAAATTGCAAAATTTTGTGTTGACACTCTTTAGAGAAACCATACTATATACATTTGCAAAACAATATTTATTTGCACACCTCACTAAAATCAGGTTTTCTATTGCGCCGAGAGTTCCTTGCCGGTTTATTTCTTGACTTATTGCAGCCACTTAAATTAATCCCGCCATCTCCGCTATCACTGGTGAAGCAATAACAGAATCCATTTTGACATGGTTTACATTTACGTTCTTGCTCTTTATTGCACAGATTTTGATTTATTAAATCCATTTCAGTTGATTCCTGAAAATCTTTACCTCCTCCTCCAAATGTGCGCTTATCACTGTCTTGTAGGTATTGTGTTAATGATGACCGTCTAAAGCGTCGAGCACGAAATTCATTCATGCACTCCTGCAAACTAAATGACGTACTAGTGTCCCCATCATTATCAACTTCGTCACCATCTACATCTTCGGATTCATCAATATCGCTATATTTGATATTTTGGTTTCTACCAAAACATTCAACATTGTCACGTTTAACTCTATAATTATCATCTGCTTCATGAGCCGAGCTACAAGTTTCACCAATGTTTAAATCTGTTTTGCGATCAAGGGCATCTTTACGAGTTCCACCAGCTTTATTTGTCTTTGAGTTTGTCATATCTGTCGGTGTTGTTCTGTACCCACGTCTCCAATGAAAGATTCACCAGTGGTAGCTGTAGGTATGTGCATGAAAATTCTTTGAATTTACAAATAATTTTATATTTAGAATAATTAGAGGTTCTTACTTGGCAATATAAATATCTGCGGCTTTCTTATCAATATAAACAGAAATTTATTTTTTAAGTTTCTTAAAATCTTCCGCATTCAAAATTTGTATTCAATGATGACAACTGGTTCAAAACAAACGTGAGAGAAGTACAAACGAATAACTTCGCTTTATTTAGCGTCTACATCTTACATAAATATTTTTTTGCCTAATAGATGACAAATATTTTGCGATAAGTTGCTTGAAATATTGTAAATTCGTCAGGCAAATTATATTTAACATGAAAGCATTGTTACTGTATGTAATAGAAGGTAATTCAATACGATCTCTGCTTTATTACTGCACAGCACTATTATTTGATGATTGGACGAAAAAATTGTTGTGTTAATGCTTGTAATTAAGAACATATTAAGTTTTATTAATATAATTTAATATAGCATCACAAGATGAATTTTTGTCGCTTTAATTTAATATGAAAAGAGTTTATATTAAAATAATTCGTAGGGCTTACAAATATTAGCAATCTTGATGTAAGAATATCAGATCAAGACACAATATTTAATAAAACTTTAATCATAGACTACAACATAGACTGCGGTCATATGTTCTACTAAGCAATAAAAAATAGCAAAAAATGTATAATGACATTTCTTATATGCATATGACGTTTCTTAAATGCACCTTGACGTCTCTAAAATGTACTTTGACAACCACAATTAGACTGAGGACGAACAGTCTACTTGTGGTTTATGACTTTAACACAAAGTTACGCAAACATTTATTTGCCTATAGCTAGCGATACACAGTGGCATGGTTATAGTCAAGGAGTATTCGAGTTGGTTTCCAAAAGCACTGGTCCACGAGGGGTCGGGAGAGTGATTGATGAACCTTCAAATTTGGTCACCTCGGGTGTTCGACTTTTTTAAAAATTCGCCAAAAATCTATTTATGGATGGATTGAAAAGAAATTTTAAACTTAAGTTGTCCTTGAGAAGATCTACAAAAAATACGCTTACATGTGTAGGTTATCTCCTTTGGGTTTCGAGATATTTGGGTAAAAAGGAATTTTTGGGTTGATTTTTTACCTACTTTTTTAAGCTTTTTTTGATCTGGTGGACGCATCTGAGGACCAAAAATTCTTTAAGAATATTCGTTAAATTTGTAATAAAATTCTATATAATTTTTGTGCAAGTCGGTTATAGATATCTTATTTCCTTTAAAAGTCAAAAATATTCAAAGTTGAAACATAAAAAAAATTTCGCTTTTTTTTTAATTTTTCCCTAAAAGATAGCTATATTTTTTCACTAATAAAAAAATATTTTCTTAAGAATCATAAAAAGATTTTTAAAGTTTTTCAAAGAAAACATAATGAGAATGCATATAAAATAAATTTCTTGCTAATTGGACTTTTGGTCCTTGCACTCCAAAAAATGCCAATTTGTAAAAAAAAATTTAGTTTAACAAAAATTTCTCAAAAGGCAAAGAACCGATTTGAAAAAAATTATAATGTTTATATTTTCTGATATATCTGTTATTGATTAGAAAAGTTTTTTCTGAAACGCGCTGCAAATAGAGACAGTGTTGCCATATTTGTAAAAGAACTAATTTTTTAAAACCCTATTTAAAATTTCTTTTCAATCCATCAATAAATGGATTTTTGGCGAATTTTTAAAAAAGTCGAACACCCGAGGTGACCAACTTTGAAGGTCTATCAATCACTCTCCCGACTCCTCGTGGACCAGTGCTTTTGGAAACCAACAAATACTCCTTGACTATCACCATGCCAAATTTCATTGAAATATCTTCAGTCGTTTAAAAGTTACAGAATTATTTCCAAAAAAAGCGTCCGTGAACCACTGTGCGATAGGAAAAGAAAACTTGCTTACGCAGCCCATTCTCTTGTTGAAACATGTATACTGTAAACAACAATTGTTTCTCTTGCGCTCTTTGAGTTTCTTCAAACGAATTATAAGTAGCATGAATGGATAACTTATGTATATTTTTTGTTTATGTTAGCTGTGCCTAGTTTCTGTAACTCTTGCATCGATAAATTATTCGAGTAGAACAATGAAAATTAAGAAGAAACTAGTTGAATTGAAACAAAATGTAATTTTTTTCATCCAAGTGATTCTGTAATTTATTTTTGTGAGAACTATCTGTCATTCGACAACTTACGTCAAATTTATTGGAAATGTGCTAGTAAAACTGTTTCTGTAAGCGAGTGATGCGAAAAGTTTTTCATTTTATCTGTCAAAACAATTCGCACATATTAAAGGCGCCGAAAAAGAAACATTTGAACTAAAAAGTAAAAACAAATACATAATTAAAACATATAATTAAATAAAATGTAATCAATTGCTTCATTTTATTTATTGAAACATTTTCCATTTTAATTAGTTTCAGAAAATTTAAAGAATATCAAAAATATTTCGGCGATCGTTTTGTTCGTCAACTAACAACACCACACTAAACATTTAAAATAATACATACATATATATATGTCTATATATATATTTTTTTCTTCTTTTTAATTAATTTTTTTATATCTTTTTACTAAAATTTTTTTGCACCAACTTTTTTTTTGATGATAAAATTTTACTTTTTCTACCAGCTGTTTTCTTTTTGACAGATGTATTGGAAGTTTCCAATAAAAACGTAATCAGTGTTGCTAGTTATCACTTTGAGTTACAGAAACACTTTTTTCTTTCAGGTCGAGAAACGGTGGAATTTTTTGTTTCATACTTTTCGCTGTGAAAACTTATCACTTTGAGTTACAGAAACGACCTACTGGACTAAGAAAATGAAAAGTAAACTGTATAGACTTTCCCAACGTTGTTTAGTAAAATGAAGTTGTTTCGCTGCTTCAAATACATTGCATATTTGTTTATGTAGTTGTGCGTAACTCTGCCCAGCTAGCAATTTGGTGATTGTTGACGATAATATCAGCAAAACGATTTTGGTATTCATATAGATGACTAAAAACTGATTAATCAGCATGGTGATCTAAAAATGAATCCAAAAAGACTCCTTAAAACATTTAGAAAACGATTAGTTTACAAAAGCACAAACAATTCTTGCGGAATGTGTGGAGTCAAAATCTTATCGTGCATACGATCCTAATACGACTGTTTTTTATGTTATTTCAATCAAATACCACAAAAAGACTCAGAAAATACCCTGAAAGCGACTATTTGAATGAAAAATGTGTGCAATCAGTTTGGTGATCAACAAAGTGTACAAAAAGACTCATATACGCTCAGCAAGCGACTAGTACAAAAATTTGTGTAAAATGTGCGCAATATAACTATTTTTAGGTGATAAAAAATGCCACAAAAAGACTCGTACCTCATTATGGGTGATTTGGCTTAGTTGATTAGCACGTCGACTACTAGGCATAACATATCATATTCAGCAGCCTAGGTTCGATCTACGGTCTCGGCAACATCAATTTCTGTAATTATTAACGCAACTTCACTGTTCTAAAAATAGATATGACCTGTTCTATAAATATACTGTGTTAAGTAATAAAAAGCTTTATTCTTTTCTTTTTTTAAACAAATTTGTGTGCAGTCATATTCTAAGAGTCACATAAAGGGTACAATTTTCTCACACAAACAGATCATTTTTGATATCATAAATGATCATTTTGATCATGCAGTAAGGTCAAAAAAGACTAATATTTGATTAAAATTTTCCAAAAATGCTAGCTGGGTGCTTAAACATATTCAGCCTAACCACAGAACATTTAAAGTCGACTTTAAGCTGAAAAACTCGACTTTATTTCGAAAATTTTACCACAAAATAAATTTTAAATAAAATTTATAAGTCCTGTTTCACACGAATTAGGTTTGCTTGATCAGTTTTTCTTTAAATTTCTTTTGAACCTGCATTCACGTTCACACACAAACATTTTTTTCATCAGTTTTCATTTTATTTTCCTTAAATTTCATACAAAATTTCAAAATTTTCGTAAACTTGATAGTACGGTCAGGTTTGATCAATTTTAATTCTGTCAGTTTTTTCTCATACAAATTCAAGACTTGATAAGCCAAACCTGACTATTGTAAAAGTAGACTAAACTTAATTTTAAAAACTAAAAAAAGCTTTTTTTCTTTTGAATGTTTTTCATTTTGTGATCCGTTGGAAAAAAATGTTAAGTCGAAATTGGAAATTTTTCACAATTGTCAGTCATTAGATACATTTTAAAGTTAATTTCTTTAAAACGGAGTGGGGTCATATAACTATTGTTGTTTTCGTTATTTTTTCACAAAAAAATTATTTTTTTTGTAAAAATTTATGATAATTTTAATAATTTTTAATCATATTATGAAAAAATTAAAAACATTAACACACAATTTTCTTAATATTATGTTTTTGGAATTTTTTGAAATTTTATTTCCTTATATTTATTGAAGAAAGCTTTTGTAATATCGAACAGCCGTGGTTTAGCAGGTTAGTTATCCGCCTAGTATACCAGAGGCCCAAGTTCGATCCCTGGCCAGACTTATTTGAAAATAAGCGGCGGTTCACCTCATAACTTAGCTAGCCACTGGTTATTGAGTAGTAGGCTATGAAATACTTCTCTAACTAATGCATTTGCCGTTCGGAGCCGGCGTAAAAACGTAGGTCAATGAGTTTAAAAATAGGATGCAGCTCATTGTCTAAGAGAAGTACCCCTTGTTCCAATGTCGGGGAATTATATATATATATATATATATATATATATATATATATATATATATATATATATATATATATATATATATAGAATTCCCCGACATTGGAACAATGTCGGGCTTATATTTCTTGTGGTTCAAAAAATTACAAAAGTCGACTTTAAAATAAAGTCGACTTTACATAAAATCGACTTTAAAATTTGTTTACTGGTTTTTTTTCCATTAGTGTAACATTTTTGTTAGAAAATAAATCACCATTAATTAACAAAATACAGCCGGTATTTTTTCTAGTTATTGCCATCTTGCTAAAAACTATTTAGTGTGCACATGGTTTAAATATAGTCGGCGACAATTTTTTGATCGCCTTCGTAGTGTGAATTAAACAGCTGATCGGCTATTATTTTTTTTAATATATGGACTGTGTTCGAACAACTGTCAAAACTTATATTATTCTTGTACTTAGAATTGTCATTTTTTGCTTTTGGAAAATTAATAACACTACCTTAAAGCGGATACCCCTTGCTTTAGAGGTTATTTTTCTTACGAAGCTAATATTTGATTGGGATTATTAATATTATTAAGCATTGGGAGCTAACAAAATGTCCAACAGTCACTTATTTTTGAAATCCGGATTTCCTCGTGCACCTTTACAGAATGGATTGGGTCGTTATGTGTGTCAACTTCAAAGAGTTACTTTAAAGTTTTGTAAAAATAATGGATCCAGCAAAGGCATACGGTAAATAGTATTATAAAATCATCTATATGTGAAACTCGGTGTCCATCAGAACATTACGCAAAATTAGCAAATATTTTGTTGTAACTTAAGAATAATTGTGTTCAATTATAGTTAAATAGCCATGTGTTGTTTATTAACATTAATGGTCCTGCAGTGATAAATATTTTTAGTCACTAAGTTTGGCTTGATTGGTTTTTACTCATAGGCTTTTCAGTTGTTAATGACTGATATAACCGTATATTCTCTGGGCGATACGACCAAGAAATAGCGTTCCTACGGCGGTCGGTTCTTCGTACCGGAACGAATTGGAAATCTCAGGATACCGAACAACTACATCGATATAACCAATAATATCGCAGTTACAACAAAATACTCATATATTTGCATGGAGTTGAATACTATGTATCCAAGTTGGTAGTATTGAAACCTTAATAAAAATCTTAGTACTAAAGGTTTGAACATCAATTAAAACAATTCTAGTGTAGTGCATTCTTAGATTAGATCAAAAAAAAAAAAAAATGGCCAACAGAACAGTAGGAAAGATACGGAAGTGTTTGTTAATATTATAAAATAAGTATAAATCAAAATACGGTTTCTCGGGTTGTTAAGAAGTACATGTGTTTTCTAGAGAAAAATCATAAATTGTCCAACAGAAAAGCGGTATATAAAGCAAATTGTTCGAAATTTTTTGTCAGAAAAGTTAAGAAAAGTGAAGTCGTAGAAAGTACAAAAAGTACCGGATAGAAATTCCATAAAGAATAAGGAAGCGAAACAGCGAGCAAAAAAAAAAAAATGCATTGCAATTTCTTAACAAAACAGAATTGCTGTTGAATTGTTGAAACTTCCGGGACAGACTTTTTACGTTCCCTATGCAAGGAGAAATGCAGAAAAAATTCCGAACCCAAAAGAAAACAAAATTTATTAAAAATTGTTCGGTTCGGCAAAAAAGCAGTCCCTTCATAACAACTGGAAATATTAACAGTGATATTTATATCAAATAATGGCAACGTGATCAAATCAATTTATATCAAATAATGACAACTTTTTTTGGCCTGATTTTGCTTCCTAACAAAACAAGTATATCGTTTAGTGCTACAAGAAGCAAATCCGCCTAAATAATAATCAAGAAAACAAAAGGACTCGCCAAGGACAATTAAAATTTTAGAATATGTTGGTCCATGAAGAGCAAGAAGGTTACTGGAACCACTATAAAAACCTTAATAGGAAATATTTCGAAAAAAAATGATTTATTTATAAAAAACTAATTGTTTTTATATTTCATTAATAAAATATTAATTTATACAAAATTTAGCATTACGAACCTTTTTTTTCTATTAAGATTGGTTGACTCCAGTGTGGCCATTTTGGCATTTTTGCGGCTAGATTTAGCATTTTTATTTTTAATTTAGCTGCAAATTTTTCATTTTGCAGTTAGCATTTTTTTTAGCATTTTCAATTATATTTTTAGCATTTTTTAGCATTCTTTTTTTTATTCAAAATATTTATTTACTCAAATAAATAATCTTAATTTCAAAATCTACCACAATTTTTTGTTGATTACAAATTTAAATATGTAACCCTGTCACTAAACTGAATGGAAATGGCATCACATTGTTTATGTGTCAGAAAAAAAAATTAACTTATACAACTGCCGAAGAGTACATTATAAAGGGCCCCACAGACATAGTTATTTTTGCACAGTTTTAACAGTACGGTGCTGATGTATGTAACGCAAAAAAATATTTGTGTTAGATCCAAAAGACTTAGAACCACTTCCTGAGTCGATTTAAAGATGTCTGTCAGTCTAGACGGCTAGCTGAACACCAATGCAAACCATATAATCAAAGTACAGGTGCAATTCTAAAGATATTTTGATACAAAAAATATTTTGGTCGTGGGACCATGGCTGTTAAAATTTGTCAAAATCGGTCAATTATTTATTCCTCACTTCCCAGAATTTGTATTTTTCCAGAAATAGCAGAATATTTTCATGAAATTTAAAACAAATATTGACTATGTACATAGAAATCACTTTACCAAATTTCATTAAAATCGGTTCATATTTTTACATAGCTCCCATACAAACTATTTTGTTAAATCTCATTAAATGAGACGAAAATCACGTAAATGCTCTGAAGATAATGACAATTTTTAGTTTATTTGTTGCATACGCAATTTCTACAATAACTGGGCCCTTACCGCGTAACTCGATTCGAAAAGTAAAATCTTTCGAAAGAAATTTCCGAATCGAAAGGTTAACCGTACTGTGTAAATCGTTCGAAACGAACACAGTGTTGTATGTAGAAACAAAATACTTTGTTTATGATTTAACTTGTTTTAAATTTGTAATTTATACTTATAAGCTTTGAATATTTTGCGAAGAAAAGAAGAAAATTTTCGAAATAAAAAATATAATTAAATAAATTAAGTTTTTTCTAAAAATCTTTAAATCTGAAACAATATTTACAATAGGTTATGGGCCATTGTTGTTTCATAAAGACGGTTTAAAGATAAAGGAATAAGTGCATCAAGATAATCAGTTATTCAAGAAAGAAAGCTCAAGAAAGGTAAATTTCAAGACTCAAGAAAGAAAATATTAAAGACCTCAAGATTTAAGATGAGCGAAAATAGATTTTATAGAATAGAAAAGCTCAATCAAGACAACTATTACAACTGGAAATTCAAGATGAAGATGTTCCTCATTAAAGAAGATCTGTGGTATGTATTTCAAGATCCTGTTCAAGACACAGATTCGTGGAGGAAGAAAAATATGGAAGCCTTTGCTGTCTTAAGTTTATGTGTTGAAGATTCTCAACTCATTCATATACGCAATGAAAGATTAGCTAAGGATGCATGGCAAAACCTACAGAAACAGCATGAACGTGTCACATTAAGTTCAAAAGTGCACCTAATGCGAAAAATATGTAGCATGCAATTAGACGAAGGTGAGAATATGGAATTGCACATAAATTCAATGATGGAACTGTTCGATAAATTAAAAGCAATTGGAAATCAAGATTTTTCAGAAGATTGGCAAGTTTCCATGATTTTAAGCAGCCTTCCATCTAGCTATGATAGTTTAATTACTGCTCTTGAGGTAAGACCAGATAAAGATTTGACAATGGAAATGGTTAAAGCAAAATTATTGGAAGAATATTTCAAAAGAACATCCCGAAATGATTCTTCTAACGTTTCCGCTTTAAAATCAAAAACAGTGAAGAAATTTGAAGGCAAAACTTGTTTTTTTTGTAAGAAGAGTGGTCACCTCAAGAAGGATTGTTATAAATACATAAACTGGTGCAAGAAAAATCAGAAAACAGCAAATATTATTGAACAAGTTGAAGATAATGAAGATAAATACGTGCTGATGACTCAATTTTCTGGTGAAACTCAAGGTACATGGATAGTAGATTCGGGTGCAAGTTGCCATATTGCCCATGACAAGAAGCTTTTTAGTGAAATCAATTATAATGAATGCGGTCAATCAATTAGTGTTGCAAATGGAAACAGTTCTCAAGCTAAGGGTAAAGGAGTTTGTAAAATCAAGACCAGAGGTGTAACTTTAACTATTGGTGATGTATATTATGTTCCAGATTTTAACTCAAACTTATTATCGGTTAGGAAAATTACAGAAAAGGGTTTTATTGTTAAATTTGTTAAATTTGTTAAAAATGAATGTATTTTAGAAAGAAATGATAAGATTATTTGTAAGGCTTATCTTAAGAATAGTTTGTACACTTTTAATGCAATTTCTGAAAAAGCTTTTACGGTTCATAATTGTAATAAAGGTTGTATTCACTATTGGCATCGTGTTCTTGGTCATCATAATGAGGATGGTATTAAGAAGCTGATACAAAATGACTTAGCAAAAGATATAAAGATAATTGAGTGTAAAGACCATAGCAATATTTGTAAAATCTGTTTACAAGGCAAACTTGCAAGAAGTCCGTTCCCTAAAGAAAGTTTATCAAGGTCGGAAAACTGTTTTGATTTAATTCACTCTGACGTTTGCGGCCCTATATCTCCTTTGACTTGCAGTGGTTATAAATATTTTGTTACATTCATTGATGATCATAGCAGATATTGTGCAGTTTATCTATTAAAGACAAAAGGTGAAGTTTATGGCAAAATAGTTGAATTCTGGAATTTAGTAAAAAATCAGGTGGGATGTTATCCAAAGACAATTAGATCAGATAGAGGTGGGGAATATATAGCCGAAAATGTTAAACAGTTTCTATCAAGATGTGGAACTAAAATTCAGTATAGCGTACCATACAGCCCACAACAAAATGGAGTCGCTGAAAGAAAGAATCGTACTTTGATGGAGATGGTTAAATGTATGTTGATTGATTCAAATTTAGATAAAAGTTATTGGGGTGAAGCTTTGATGTTCGCGAATTATGTTCAAAATCGCTTACCATCAAGAAGTATTTCAAAGACGCCTTATGAAATAAGATATGGTATGAAACCTTCATTAAAAGATATTCATACATTTGGGTCTTTATGTTATGTTCATGTTCCAAAAGAAAAAAGGAAGAAACTTGATTTGAAGGCAATTCAGAAAATTTTTATTGGTGTTGATTTTAACTCAAAGGGTTTAAGAGTTTGTGATCCAACAACAAATAAAGTCCAGATTTCACGTGATGTTGTTTTTATAGATCAAAAAGAAACCATTAAAGAAATTCCACAAAATAGTAAAGATGTAGTATATTTTCCTATGAGTAGTCCTAAGGTTAACGAAGTACCTTCAGTGAATGTAGAAGTTCCTGCAGTTAATGTAGAAGACATTGAAAGTGAAACAGAAAATCAGGATGTTAGACATATAGATGAAAGCGAAGGTGAATCTGATTCTACTGTTGTAAGCGTTAGCAGTACTACGTCTCGTAATCAAGTTTCGGATTCTGAATGGTCAGGTACTAGTGAAAATTTTGAAGATGCTATACAAAGTCCTGTTCCAGTTCAACGTGTGTCTACAAGAGTGAATAAAGGTGTGCGTCCAAGTCGGTATCAGATAAATTCGGCAATCATGACCCCAGATCCAAGTAATTTCAATGAAGCTATTTCAATTAAGGAGGAGAAATCTCAGTGGATTGGTGCCATGCAGGAGGAGCTTAAATCTATTAAAGAAAACCATACTTGGGACCTTGTTGATCTTCCCCCCGGCCGTAAGGCAATTGGCTGCAAATGGGTTTATAAAAAAAAGTTAAATGAAAAAGGAGAAATAGATCGATTTAAGGCACGACTTGTAGCACAAGGATACAATCAAAAATATGGTATAGATTATGATGCAGTATTTGCACCAGTTGTTAAGCAGACTACAACAAGAATTTTATTTTCAATTGCTGGTAAACAAAAAATGAAGATATTTCATTTTGATGTTAAGACTGCATTTTTAAATGGAGATTTGGAAGAAACAATTTATATGAAACAGCCTCCAGGATTTATTTCAGAACAAAATCCCAATAAAGTGTGTTTACTCAAGAAGAGTTTATATGGGTTAAAGCAAGCGGCTCGTTCGTGGAATCAATGTATTCATAAAGCGTTAATTGAATTTAAATTTAAGCAAAGTATATTAGATCCTTGTTTGTATACCAGGAAATCCAAAGAAGGTATGGATTATATTTTAGTATATGTTGATGATATGATTATTGCAAGTAAGGATATAAAATTTATTGAAGAAATTTTTAAGATGTTAAACTCAAAATTCGTCATGTCAAATTTAGGACCAATTAAACACTATTTGGGAATGGAAGTTACTCAAGATAAAGATGGAAATTTTTTATTAAGTCAAGAACAGTATATCAGGAAAATTGTAAATGAATTTAGTCTTCAAGAATCTAAAACTTCAGATATACCATTAATTCCTTCATATAACAAAACTTTGGATTCAGAAAGATTATTAGATAATAAAATTTACCAGAAAGCTATTGGATCACTTTTATATTTATCTGTAAATACAAGACCAGATATAACAGCCAGTGTAGCAATACTAGCACAGAAAATTCAAGCACCATCTAAAGAAGATTGGAATGAAGTAAAGAGAGTTATAAAATACTTAAAAGGATCAGCTAATTTATCACTCAAGTTAAGTAGTTCAACTGAAAATAATAATTTATTTGGATATGTAGATGCAGATTGGGGTGAAAACAAAACTGATAGAAAATCTCACAGTGGTTATGTATTTTATTTAAATGGAGGTGTTGTGAACTGGTCGTGTCGAAAGCAAAGTTGTGTCTCACTATCAACAGCAGAAGCAGAATTTATAGCACTATCAGAAGCTTGTAAAGAAGTAAAGTGGATACATGGTCTTCTACAAGAAATGGGCCATATAGTGGATACACCAATTACAATAATGGAAGACAATCAGAGTTGCATTAAGATGGTATTAAATGAAAAATTAAATGCTAGGTCAAAACATATTGATATAAAGTATCATTTTGTAAAAGATTTTTGTATACAAAATTTTGTAAATCTTAAATATTGTCCTACAGATAAAATGATAGCAGATGTTTTGACAAAACCACTTCCTAAGCCACGATTGTTAATGTTAAGAACACTTTTAGGATTATCATAATTATAAACAAAGAGGAGGAGTGTAGAAACAAAATACTTTGTTTATGATTTAACTTGTTTTAAATTTGTAATTTATACTTATAAGCTTTGAATATTTTGTGAAGAAAAGAAGAAAATTTTCGAAATAAAAAATATAATTAAATAAATTAAGTTTTTTCTAAAAATCTTTAAATCTGAAACAATATTTACAATATTGTATTCACAAACATAAGGGAAAATTTGTGGAAATGTTGGTAGCACTGCTGTTTGACACACAAATTTCCCAAAACAAAACATATTAATAGCAATTTCAAGTAATTTTTAAATAATTGTATAATATAGATTGCGTTTCCTTATGGTTCGATGATGGAAATGATACGGTGCCTGAAAGAGTCCAAAGAAAATTAATTAGAGACTCTTCAAACATAATGGATCTTTCTAATAAAATGTGAATGACCATGTACACCCACAATTAAATTGTCAATTAACAACAATTTAACAATTTCCAATTCATGGTTTAGAATAGCTTTCTTCATTTCCAATTGTTGAACCTTTCTTTTGGATTTTTCCAACTTCGTCACTTTTTTGAAATCGAATTTTTCTTTTAGTAGTTTAATTTTTCTATATCAAGTTGAATTTTTTCTTTTTAAAGTTAAATTTCTAAATTTAATTTAGGAGTTCGAGCTTATACATGCTATGTTGTACATCATAACTTCGTCTTAAATATTTTTGGAGCCCTTCATTAAATTCTTTCAAAACAGTTATTGAACTCTCTTGGTATGCTATTTATACCCTTCACCACCATAGGTGGAAAGGGTATTATAAGTTTGTGCTGATAGAAATATTTGTCTTAGACCCACCTTTTAGTATACCAATAGGCTTAGAATCACTTTCTGAGTCGATTTAGCGATGTCCGTCCGTCCGTCTGGCTGGCTGGACCCCCATGTAAACCTTGTTATCAAACTACAGGTCGCAATTCTAAAGATAATTTAATGAAATTTGGCACAGATCATTTTTTGATAATGGGACCATGGCTATTGAAATTAGTCAAAATCAGTCCATTATTTATGGTATATTGGCCACAAATATCAATATTTTTTCATGAAATTTAAAACAAATACTGCTTATATAAACTAAAATCACTGTACCAAATTTCGTTGAAATCGGTCCACATTTGACCATAGCTCCCATACAAACTCTTCTTTAAAAACGCACTAAATGAGACAAAAAAATCACTAATACGCATGTAAATCTAAAGATAATGAACATTTTGAGTTTATTTTTTGCATACATAATTTTTGTAACAACTGTTATCAATTTGCCAAATTTCGAGATAATCGGTCCACATTTGACCCTAGCTCTCATATAAGTCCAAATGACGGAAACATTTGAAGTGGAGGAATTGAAATTTTCATTTAAATTATTTTCAAGACTACATCTTCGTATTAATGTTGGCACATTGTGTGATTAGCTTTTTGATCCAAACTCTTATAGCTTCTTCTATCGAAAGAAAATTGGACGTTTGCTGTTCTAATCTGCTTGGTCCACCTCCAGTCCCAGAAATGCTGCTACGGCTCCTATGACATTTGCTTTTACGTTATTTTTGTAGAAAGCCCAAACCTAAAAATAAATTACTTTTTTCCAGCCCTTGACATCACAATCAGGCGTGAAATCACTGCAACTTTTTCCACATATGACTTAATTTGTTTTTGGCATCAAGGACATTTAAATGTCCCTTTGCCAAGCCATGATGCCTTGTCATATATTCCACCATTTCCTCATATTGTTTTTTGTTTGTGTAAATATATTTTTTCGGAATATTCCTTAAAAATGTTAACAATACAAATCTATTATTTGAATCACTTTATAAAAATGGATTTTTATTTAAAAAAGTATAATTTCTATAAATACTTACATTTTTCTCAACTGTCACTACCTAAATAGCTTTCGAACAATTTCCTATCATTTTAAACGACAAAAATGTCCGTTTTCGTAATACACAGTTGCATTTACGAAAGGGAAATTTATTTGTCGAAAGCGAAAAAACTTGTCCGCACTTTCGAAACAAAACACACGAAGATCGTATTAGACAGTACCATTTGTACGAACTCGAAAATTTTCCGTTTCGAATCGAGTTACGCGGTAACCCCCCTGGTATCAAATGGCAAAATTTCGTACATAAATGTATATAAATTAGTAATTACATGTATACTTTAATTACGTGCTCTATCCGCCATTTTACACATTTTGAGTTAATGATGCCACTTTAGTTTTTCGACCCTAAATTTTTAAAATCTGCAATCCGTTTTCAGCTATCTCGTCTAGTTTTTGAGACAAATAGTGTCTGTTTTGTTCTATATCCTGCTGTTTTGCTCTATACGCCAAATATATGGTGTAAAATCTCAAAATTCTATTGTATAATTTTGTAAAAAAAAAATAAGTTACAACTTCAAGATCGATTTTCTCAAAATGCATTTTGGCGTATAGAGCACATAAACTTCCGCACGTCAATATGTGTCAATCAATTCATATCCCGTTACTTTTTAATCAGTTTGTTTCAATAAAATAATGTGGAATTAGCGTTTATAGGAAAGAACTATGAAAAAAGCCATTTATAAAGATATATTAATCAAAGTAACAAAAAATAATACAATTAAAATTTTAGCATTATTTTTTGGCAGTATAGAATTTTGTTTAGCATTTTCTAGCATTATTTTAAAGCCGATTTAGCTGTAAAATATTTTTGGATATGGCCACACTGGTTGACTCTATTAAAAGATATAGTAATTTGTTCGTGCACTATTTAACTTAAAGCAATATTCAGTACAGTCTGGATAACTATGTATGAGCCAGTTAAGACATAAAAATTAACAAAAGTTTAAAATGTTTTACATGCTTCATGGTTGAAGGAATAATTAGTTTTATTATGTGTTGTAACTCAAATGATGTCATTTAACCTGGGGCCAAATTACCGCATTCGATATCGATCGAAAACTCAGGGGCCAAATTACCGCATTTGATATCGATCGAAAACTCAGACTTTTAAGCAAATATTGTGAAGTATACTTTAGGGATGTTCAAAGTTACTTCTATGCAAAAAGTTTATTGAAATTTGGTATCCATTTTGATTTGTTTTTAAGAACATATAGTCCAATTAAAATTCTTTTACTATTGTTAATCTTTTGGGAAATAACTTAAAAAATATAGTAAACTGTGCTTCTTTTAAATAATTTTAATTATCGATCGATATCGAATGCTGTAATTTGGTCCCTGATAATAGAATGGCTTATGACTTGAAATACTGTTACAAATTCTGGTTTTTGAGCAAGTCTATTGAAGTTGTTTTCAGAGACCGAACATTAGTACTTTTAGAGCAAAATTTCCATACCTTAATTCATAAAAAAAAAATTTAGCTGTGTTTTTTAGAAGTTTATATAAACTTCGAGTATAAAATTAAGCAGATATAAATTCCATAAGTTATATCTTATATTTATAGCTGCTTAAAAATTAAGCAGGAATAAAAATGCTGCCAAGTTCGATACTTTTAAAATTTTTTCTATTTAGGTATAACTCTAAAAAATGTCTTTAAATTAAAAAATTTTTGATTATGTGAAATTATTTTTTTTTAAATTGTATTCAACAAAAATAAATATACATTATTTTCTTTAAAATTTTGCCATAAATGAGTAAAAATAAAATATGTTCAAGTTATCCTAAAGTTTATACTGTGTGCTAATAGAACAGTTTATAGCCTCTAATTTTATCTTATGTTGCTACTAATTGGTCAATAACAAACAGAGACCGAATACTGTTTTATTTTTTAAATCAATCAAGTATAAATATCATTGCCGATGAAAATTTATTTTCATTTCAATCGATGAGTAAAAAGGAGGGATTTATATTTGAAATATAAATATCTCTCATGTTGAAAATTTTAAATATCTTTAACGATAAATATCTTTTTAGAAAGATTCAATAATAAAGTACAAACATATAAAAAAAAACGATAAATATCCGAACAGAAAAATATTTTATTGATTGTTTTATTTTTGAACTTTTGTTTTGACTTTAAAGAAATAAAATATTTCTAAAATTTAAAAATTGATTGAAAAACGATACAAAATTTTTTGAATAAATAAAAATCATTAGGGATTTTTATTATTTTTTGAACTTCAATGATTGTTTTTGTATGGATTAAAATATGAAAATATTGTTTTAAAAGTATTAATATTCGGTCTCTGATTACAAATACAGACTCTAGAGGATGGCTAATAGCTCATTCACATTATGAATTTTTATGTGTTTTCGGCAAAAATTAATTTTTTCACTCGAGATTTTCTTAAAAAACGACCATTGACGATTATTGAACTAAAATAATATTTTTTTAGCGCACGTGTAGTATTATTTTTGATTTTTTTTAATTAATTGTTTGTTTTTTATTTTTTCGTTTTACTTATTTTTGTAATTTTCTTATTTTCCTTCATTAGAGTTGTAATAAATGGTATCAACTCAGTGTTGTATCGGTATTTAAAACGTTTTTAAATAAGTCTACTCTTACAATAGTCAGGTTTCGCTTATCGAGTCTTGAATTTGTATGAGAAAAAACTGACAGAACTAAAATTGAGCAAACCTGACCGTACTATCAAGTTTACGAAAATTTTGAAAATTTGTATGAAATTTAAGGAAAATAAAATGAAAACTGACAAAAAAATGTTTGTGAATGCACGCTCAAAAGAAATTTAAAGAAAAACTGAATAAGTAAACCTGATTCGTGTGAAACGGGACTAAGTTTTCGTTGAAAACTCACACACAAGAAGTTTTCATTTTGTATGTGACAACTTAAGTTTTCAATATTATTTTAAGCCGAAAACTACTTTGACGAGTTTTCGAGCTCAGTGTGAATGAGCTATAAGTATCGGTAGATTGCATATCGTTTAGTTTTGTATCTTAGGGATCTGGATCATAGTATAAATATAAATACAGATATTAAAGTTCAAAAATAATAAAACTTCCTCTTGATTTATATTTGTTAGAAAAAATTTGTATCGTTTTTCAATCCAATGAAAATAAAATATAAAAAAAATTCTTTGGATATTTATCAGTACAGTTCAAAATAATGTTAATCTTTTTTTATCTGATGAAAAAAAAAATTGATAGAAGAAATTCAAATTTTATTTATATATTTTAAATATACATAAATACTCTTTGTTTTTCGATCGAAATAAAAATAAATTTTCATCAGCAATGATATTTATACTTGATGGATTTAAAAAATAAAACGATATTCGGTCTCGGAGTTTTTTAATATGGATTAAAAAATTTGAATTAAAGACTTTAAATGCAGGGACCGTAACTGTTATAACTTTTATCATAGAATTCAGAAAAGCAGAAATAAAAGTTATTTTTTGACTTTTATTTTTTCGATACAAAATAACAGTTACTTTTCAAAATATTTTTTAAGCAAAAATAAAAGTTATTTTTTTACTTTTATTTTTTTGAGCAAAAATAACAGTTATTTTTGACATATTTTTTCAAGCAGAAATAAAAGTTATTTTTGTTTAAATTCATGATAAATTTATTATATTTATTAAACAATTTTTTCAAATATAAAATATAATTTTTCAGTAAAAATAATTTGCATATGCTCAAAATTAATGGAGTTGAGTTTTGCAATCATAATTAGCTCCAAATTTTCTTCCGATAAATTGTATCTCAAGTCTACCAAAATCAGCCTTAATGCCGAAAACCACCTTTCTACACTAACTTGCGTAGCTGGCACCGAAAACACAAAAATAACTTTTATTTCTGCCCGGAAAAATAAATGTAAAAAAATTCTGCTCGAAAAAATAAAAGTTAAAAAATAACGTTTATTTTTGCTAGAGAAAATAAAAGTTAAAAATAACTGATATTTTTGCTCAAAAAATAAAAATAAAAAAATAACTGTTTATTTTTTTTCTAAAAAATAAAAATCAGATTTTTAAAAAGCATCGCATTTTATAAAAATCTGGTCCAAGACTATCAAAATGGTAAATGGTTGGTTTGTTATTTTTATTCTCCGATATTTCCTTGAGGTTGCTTTTTTTTAATCAAAAATTCAAAAATAACAGTTATTTTCGGTCCCTGTTTAAATGAAATAATTTGTTTGTATTAATTTAATTAGGCATTTTTTCTTGATCTCCGATATTTCACAAATGCTCGTGTTAGAGTAATATCGTAAAGGAACAACTGGAAATTTGTATGTGCAACATATTCTGTAATCACATTTCCATTGCACATTAATGTGCAATCATCAAAACACATTTCAGTTACATTAAAAAGATTTTTTGTTTTATTCATAAAATACTATGTTGTTGTTGTAACTGCGATATTATTGGTAAGTAAATTTTCACACAAGACGTTTGAAACATCTTCCTCTTTGATGAGGGTACATTAAATAAGAATTGTTGTCCTTCCTGAAGTGACTCAAATTAGTGCAACCAAGTGTTTACACGTTTTTTTTTTATCGAAATAGTCGAAGATATATATAAATTTTTAAAGCTAACGAATAAAATTAAAAGAAAATTTTAATTATTTTTTTTTTCAAAAAGAAATTAAATTATAAAAAAAGTTAAAAAACACAAAATATAAATTTATTATGTTTTATTTTTCATTCAACACATTTATTGTCCCTTGTTGCAGAATTCGCCATTGCGACTACCTAGTACATTTAATGCAACTGGAGTATAGGTTGTGCTTTTAAGGCCATCAGAGTACTTCTAACGGTTCTGTTATCCAACCATAAACTTAACTTAAACATATTGTATGACGATAGATGCACATTTTTACTGCTATTGTTTACCTCTACTTCATAACTTAGTATTTCCTTACGACTAGGCAGAATAAGTTTGATCCAGAATGATCCTCAGAAGTAGGATCATTCAGAATCTTTATTAAAGAACTAATTTCTGAAGAAATAAAAGTTATATCTCAAAAACTAGAGCCAATACATCAGAAAACGTATCTTACTTTCTTGTGCCATACATATAACATTATAAATTGAATTGATAAGAAACTGTATTATTAATTTAAATTTTTAAATCATTGTAGAGAATTCATCGAAAACCATTTAATCGATTTTGCAAAGGAAAATCCTGGTATCGTAGTCTATGTCAAACCCAGACGACACCGTACCCCAGTATTAGTGGGAGAATATCGTAAGTACTAAAATATTTTTCTTATCATTTAATCACAGAAAA
Source organism: Stomorhina lunata (assembly GCA_933228675.1). Classification (NCBI taxonomy): domain Eukaryota; kingdom Metazoa; phylum Arthropoda; class Insecta; order Diptera; family Rhiniidae; genus Stomorhina; species Stomorhina lunata. The sequence continues at coordinate 70,909,058 of OW121744.1, forward strand.
ATCTGTCACTTTATGGATTTTCCTAATTTCTGTAACGCTCACACAATTTTATAAAATATGTATTTCTAATAATAAGGCTACAACCTGTTACAGTCAAAGACCGCAATTCCATGCGCTTCGATCTTGTGTGGAGAATATCCAATTTGGTAGGCCAAGCTTTGAAAGATTTTCCTCTACTTGGTCGTAATTTTAGTCCTTACAGAGAGAGCTTCATTTCTTAGCTGCCTAATAGGCCAAACATCTGTTGGCAAGTATGATTCTACGTTTGATTTAAAAACTTATATCGTTATTTATGTAAACAGCAAATTATTGTACAATCTCGAAATTATAGTTCTCAACGATCACATGTGGTCGAACTCTTGTGGACTGTCTTCATTGACAACTAGACCCATTTTATTAGATTCCTTCTCGATATTTGAAAAGGCGGCAGTAGTATGAGTTTTCGTTGAAAATTGTTGCAGATATATTAACTGCCACATCTCGGATGACAAACTATCGCCTTGCCTAAATTCCCGTTTAGTTATGAAGGACTCCGATAGCACACATGGGCATACTGCATTACTTTTTTACTGCAGTAAGCGTTTCAGTAATCAGTAAATGTTTACTGATTACTGAAAAAAATCAGTATTCAGTAAATTTTACTGATTACTGAAAAAAAATGTCAGTAAATTTTACTGATTCCTGAAAAAAATTTTCAGTATTCAGTAAATTTTACTGATGACTGAAAAAAATTCAGTAATCAGTAAATTTTACTGATTGCTGCAAATAAATTCAGTAATCAGTATATTTTACTGCATAATGATTAGATTGCAGTATTTAGAGTTTTCCAGCAAAAATAAAAAAAAACTTTTTTATTTTAACACAGAAATGTCATTGTGGACAAGTACTTAGTAAGTAATGTTACTTCAAAAAGCTCATCTATGGTACTTGCCTTATTTAATAACAAATAGGGAGTAAAACTTTTGATTACCAAGTTATAAGATAAGCAGCTAAAATACAGAATACGAACTACTTACTTATTAGCTATTTAAATCGTTACATTAACATGGTGATGTCATTGGAGGTAAGAAAATTAGGGACTTGAGTACTTACATACAAAATTCCCACGATATTCCAATTGGAACAAGGGGTAGTTCTCTCAGACAATGAGCTGCATCCGAACGGCAAATGCATTAGTTAGAGAAGTTTTACATAGCATAATGCTTAATAACCAGTAGCTATCGCACTTGGGAACTCTGGTATGTTAGGCGGATGACTAACCTACAATTAGTGTTTGATAATATTTATTTAAATCCTTATAAAATATTAAACTACAGTGGTCGGCATATTTATTTTGACATACCAGTTGTTTTCCTTCATTTTTATTTCTGGTCTAATGCAATTAAAAATAGTTTAAATAGCAACAAATATTGTTATTTATTAGAACACAAAACACTTTTCACATTTTTAATGTTTTTGTAATGCGTCGAAAGAAGGTTATTCACACCAATATTTTATGTTTTTATTATAATAATAAATAATCGCAATAATAAAAATTGCATATTGTTGGTACAGGAAATAAATGAACAATCTTATAAATCAAAATTTCCATACAAAATTTCTACATTTTGATAAATCGTTTATGAATTATTTATAAAAATAAATTGCTCATCTTTGGATGAATGACTTAAAAGAATTTTATATAGTTTTGTAGTTAATATGACGTATTAATAAATTTTAATTTAACATATTTTTTAGTTAATGGAGAACGGGAGTGGTTGAACTGTCGAAACTCATCAAAAGAAGATGTACTCAAGTGGATTGAACTTTTAAAAACTCAAAATGGATCCTCCAGTGCAATGCGCTTACGAAAAATGTGGCATACTGATGTACCATCAATTCAGGGTCCTTGGTGTCCATTTATGTTACGTGGTCCAGATAGCAGTTTAGAGACTTATCCCAGCATACCATTGTCTCGCCCGTTGGATGTTGAACCCTCAGCAACAGAAAAATTAATTGAATTATTCAGAGAGCAACAAGTAATTTCTGATAAAAACACTGTTAACGAAATTTTGTCTTCAAAGCGCGCTGAATAAACGTATTAAAAATAATATAAATGTATTTGTAAGTTTTTTTATGTGCTCAACACGTCTTGCACAATATTTATTTAAAATTTGGGACACACATAGATGAACTAAAACAGAGTCTTCACACACGAGACTATTATCAAAACACGTAAATAAACATAAAAAGTACCGGAGCAGGTGAAGTTTCACATCAACACAATGATAATAACACGATGCAAGTGCTATAATTGAGAATCAAATCTTTACTTAATTTTCTTATCACAGAAACAATTTATGGAGATTAAAGTGCAAAATGTATGTATATGTCAATTTCGACATTGCGTCTGAAGTGGAAGGGTCAAATGAGGTCACTGATCGACATCCAAATTTATATTTTATTTATATGTACAAAAACATCCAACATTTTATATTTATTTATCGATTTTTTAAATTTAGGATTTTTGAAGAGGTTGTCCTAGTTATTAGGTCCATTCGTTTACTTTCCAGTAAAAGTCCTGTAAGCTGAGTATTTACTGAGTAAATGAACGAATTTACTCTCACGAAATCATTTGTACAAGAAAAGTAAACGAACAGAAAATTTGCAAAAATTCAGTAAGTTAATCAAGACAATAAAAAAACAATACAATAGGCAATAAATAAAAAATTACCTAAGTTTTTAATTTTTAATTAGTTATATACTTTTTAACTTTAATTTAGTCAATTTTATTTCTTTTACATCAAATTGTTCGTTAAAAATCTGTCTGCTTTTTTTTTTACTTTTTTTTTTTATTTATATGTTGTTGTTACTAAACTTTTACGGGTAAAAATTTTGCAAATAACATTTTACAAATACTCAATAATTCTTTCTGTTTTTTTTTTTTAAGAGAAGTAACACTCAGGTAAATACTGCCTATACAATTGTATATGGAGTATATACGAATTGGGTTACCTTCTTTGGAAAGGGGATAGTATAGAAGCGAAAGGTGCTGAAAGGGAGAGGTAAAGCTTTATATTATTCAACACTGTAATTGCACATCATATCTATTTTTAGAACAGTGAAGTTGAGCCATTTGTTGTTATTTAGACGCATTTGTTTAAGCTTTTTTGTTCTACAGTCAATTTTATTTCTTTATCGTCGACGGCGTGTTATTGCTGTAGGCTTACCGCCGACGGAAAAAATTTTAATAGAAATTAATAATTACAGAAATTGATGTTGCCGAGACCAGGGATTGAACCCAGGCTCAATGTGATATTATGCTTAGTAGTCGACGTGCGTTACATACATCAACACAAACTTATAATACCATTTCCATTTATGGTGGCGATATAATAATTGGTCGGGAATCCAGAGATATGTTTACACTGTATTTTGTCAAAAATATTAGCTCATATTGGAGAGATTTGAAAACAAATTCAGTTCGTGACTAGATTATAAATAAATGTATTCTCCTCGGATTTAATACGATTACTAAATTTCGTTTCTATTTACATACATATTTCATTATATTTTAAATGGCGGAATTCATACGGATTTTTTAATAATTTTATATATGTAGTTTCGTTCCACGGTTTTTTGTTAAATTTTGAAGGATATTAAAAGTATATTAAACGTGTCCACAAATAAAATTGGACTAGAAACTTCCGAGATATAACCATTTCTTACTTAAAAATGTATGGAAGGTAGGCGTGGCACTTGTGAAATTTTCATAAAAATTTGCTCAAATATTTATTTTTATTAACAGACAGTGTGTACAAAATTTCGCTTTTTTGGACCATTAATTTTCGAAAATTACGAGATATTACCATTAGTTTTTTAAAAATGTATGGAATATTTATTTTTATTAACAAACAGTGTGTACAAAATTTAGCTTTTTTAGACTATAAATTCCCGAGTTATTCCAATTTGTTGCTTCTGATTGTATGGTTGGTAGGCGTCTTTTTACGAAAAAATCTGTACTGAATTTCATATTTCTGCTACAACTTATTAAAAGGCTACACTGTGTGTCGTTGGAACTAGAAATATTTTCTCCGAGTAATTGAGCTGTTTGTTGCGAGTAATTGGTGGAAATTTGATGGGATTGCAGCTTGATGATGTTAAATTTTCTTTGCGTTTCCTTCTGTAATAATGATCGGATCTGAGTCCCAGAATTGTACACACATCCAATACATCTGATGAGTGCCTTTCGTTACCTACAATACTGAATTTACCAACAGCGGGCTCAAAGCAACTTTTCCGTCCAATCTTTGAGTTAAAATCACCCAGTATTATAGAGTAGAATAAATTAAACTCAAATGGAAGTATTTTGCTTTGACACGTATTGTCGCTAATGTTTCGTTAACTGGGGTGAATCTGGAGACGAGGTTTATCATTCTTTTGCTAACTATAAATCAGCAACCAAATTCATGCGTACTCATGGCAGCTGTAATACAGGTCACCTTTTGGTATCTTGGCGACGCCGTGGCCATTCCATCTTACTTCCTGGACGGCATTTGTTTTCGAGAACATCCATCAACTGTATTAGAACACCTTCTTTGTAAAAAGTTCGGATGCTCCAGGTGCTGATCCTTAAACCATGGTCCTTTTTATACCCATCATCAAAAAGAATGGCGGGTATATTGAAATTGTCATCCCGTTTGTAATTTTCTTAATATTGGCTCAAAACCAAAAGTGATTTTTATTCTGAATCCTTATGAAATTCTAAGACGATTGAGCCTTAACGAAAGAAGCTAGATAACTGCAACTTGGCAAAAATATTCTTCATTTTGGTATTAAAATTGGTCAAAATCGGTTCACATTTGACCATAGTCCCCGTATAACCTCGCCTAGGCTGATCGTTTATTTGCTAATAAATGACAAATTCTAACATGATGATGATAAAATTTAGCACAGAGGTTCAAGTGATCATTATGCAGCTTATAAAACTTCATCGAAATCGGTTCACATTTAGCCATAGCTCCTATATTAACACGTTCACGCCGGCACTGCAATTCATGTTTCGCGCCCATAGGCAGTTGCGCTGAAAGCTTTTTGTACCATCGGATGGGGCCGAACTAAATGTTTCAACGAAAGATTATCGCACGGGAAAACGGTCTCCATGGGTCTGCATTTTTCTTTCGATGCTATTGTGGTTATGTTATTTGGTGATGCACACTGATTGGTAGTACAATCATATGCGAGCCACCGGTGGTACGCGCCGCCCGATGAGACAATTCTGTGCGAGCCACCGGTGGTACGCGCCGCCCGATCAGGCAGACATGTGCGAGCCACCGGTGGTACACGCCGGCGTGAACATGTTAAACACTTACGAAAACTGCCTAAATTTTAAATAAAATACACTTAAATGCGAATAAATGATAAACTCTACTAGCTAAGGCCACTAAATTTAGTACAAGGAAGTACTGTCAATGCTAGCTAATGTGCAAAATTTTTTTCACAATCGGTCACCATTTCACTATAGCTCTCCTATAAAAACATACGGAAACACAAAAATATCAAAAAGATAGGGTTTGTGTCAGTCTGTCCGTCAAATGATCGTGCTCTCATTTGACGCCTTAAAAAAGAGAGCTAGAGGGACAAAATAACCCCGCCCCGGGATTCACATTAAATTGAATACAAATGTACTAGCTATGACGACTAAATTTAGAACACAGAAGTTTTATGCAACTATTGGTATATCAAAGTACATATATCAAATTTTAAAGGTCTCGGTCTCTATTTGAAAATAGCTTTTATATAAATACCACTAACGGGAACCCCTAAAATGACTCAACGGCAAGTTAAAAGCTATTGAATTATAGACTATGGGAGCTATGGCCACCAAATTTTGCATAAATAAGCTTTATATAAATACCAGCCAGTGTATAACATTTTTTTTTATAAAGATTGAACCTACGAAATTGTATAGCTATTAGTAAATGCTAAGTCCACAGTTTTTATACGGTGGATGCATTAGAAAGTCCTAACAAAATATATGGACCTGCCGTATTGCTATCAACGTGTTTGCCCTAATTAGGCACAACGAAAAGTATTTAATAGGTTATTAATGTAAAACTATACCCGGTTTTGAGACTAAATTTTGTACAAAATAAATACTAGGGAAACCACTTAGATACTTTTAAATGTTGAACTATAAAGCTACTGCAACCGAATGGTCCACATTTAGATATGTTTTTAAATTTAACACAACTTGATGATGTGTATAAAAAATTAAATATAACACTTTTACTTGTTTAGTTTGCCATAGTCGTCAATATTAGGGGCCGTTTTTAAGTGAAGGATAGACCAAGATAGGTCTGGGCTTACCAAGTTAATACCAATCAGAACCGTCGCTTGGTATCCTACATCCCCTACATCACCCAAACAAAACATTTACTTTTGATATAAAACTTCTTAGTAAAAAGTAAAAATTAAAAAAGAAATTTTTAAGTTATTTTTGAAATGAAATAACTTAAAAGTCATGACAGTTATTATAGTGAAGTAAGCATCATATACTATAACTAGACTGAGGGCGAACTGTCAAGGTAAATTTTAGAAGGTTAGGTTCCTTAGTAGACCGTATGTTCTATGACTAGTTATCAAGCTTATTACAAAATGTAAAGTGTCAACCATGTTACACAATAATTGATAGAGCTATACGGTTCAAAAGCTTTTTTACTTATGAGGTAGTCTACTTTGACGCCTAATAATTCACCCTTTGTAAGCACAGGGTTACCCAAATTCGGAAAGCTTGGCTCCTCCCAAACAATACTTCTCTTATACATACTTATGTAATCAGACTTACAGTTTATAAGACAGGTTTATTGCCACTTTTTTCAAACAACTGTGCGTTGTCTTTATAGACATATCCCTTAACATAGCCTCACTAAATATAGTCTGAAAGTTTAAATCGTTCTAGTCTGACCATAATTATCAATAAACAGTGCATTATTTGGGATTTATTAACAATTTTAGTAATGTTCCAGCCAGGTCTTCACATCAAATATGGAATTTTTTTTAATGCAATTTCTGCACAAGCTCCATGTTTGTTTTTTATATAAAAATATATAATTTTACTTAAATTTTAGGTGCATTAAATATACAAATGTCTCATCAATTTCGACCGAAACTAATTGTGAGAAAGGCGAAATTCTAAAGGTTAGGAATTCCAGAATTCCATCTTTAATAATGAAAGACCGCTCAAATATGGAATATGTATCTAATACTCGGTATAATAATCTATGGGTTTTGAGAGAACGGGAAAAAGCGCAATATATAAATTAGATTTGATAACTCTGTAGAACATCAAAATATAACAATACTCAACAAAATTCCTAAAAGAACAACCCAATAACTCACCACCAACTCTGAAACATGAGTCCGAATATTTACCCTATGAATATAACGAACAATAAAATTCACAATACGATAGATCTTTGACACATTATACCAAAAAGTTCAGCAACAAACTTCCGAGCCATATAACCCGAGCGAAATTAAAAGTGGGTGTGCAATCATAGATCGATAACGTTTAGATCAATGTGGAAATCAACTAAATCAACCCTAGATCTTCTTCTGTTATCCTTGACTCCCAGTATAGGGCCTCAAGATAATTCATCATTGCCAAAAATAAAGTGACAAATAATTATCTATCGTAAAGTTCAAAAATCTTTTAATGGCATAGTCAAAATTAGTGTTGGTAATAGTGATGTTTGTCAACACGAGCCGGGGAATGTTTTGGTGCATAACATTTGTGTTCTTTGTTAGTTTGCTACTTTCGAACAAACTAATTAAATGTTTTCCAAATTGTTTAGAAGTTATGGTGCAAAGTATTATGTGTGAAGTTTTTTAGTTTTACTTCAATTACTTTTAACCTACTGGGCGGATTGTGGAGCAATATGCAGAAATCGGCCAATGGGTAGGTGGAGTTTATGACCAATTTTTAAGAACATGTCTATTTTTAGCATAGTGACCTCTACAGTAGGCCAAATTTGAGCACCATTGTATGTAAAACCTATTGGTCCGTATAACTTTGGCAAATATAAACCTATCGAAAAGGCTTTTAAACGTTCGAAAACTACTTAAGAATAACAGAAAAATATGCTTACTGTACTACGCTTATTTAAATCTAAGGGCTCGATATCATCTTCAGCAAAAGAATAGGAACCCTGCGTACCTAAATTATGAACAAACTGGAACCTATAAAATATAATATAATAATAAAATACGACAAAATTAGTTTACAAGTCGATCTCAAAAACCCAAATAAATTTCTCAACTTCCTAACCAAATTATTAAATTAACGGATTTTAACTTTGTTGTAGAAACTAACATCGAATTTTTATGTGTTAAGATGAATGGGAATTAATTATTCGAACTTTAAATTGAATTAATTGAAAAATTAGGATTTATCGGGCTTGAGTTCATTTTTAATTTTCAAATTATTAATTTGATAATTTGAAAGTAATAATTTCTACCCCGCCACGGGACGTCATCAGCACTTAGCGCCCTCGACCACAGTCGAGTTATCAAATTGCAGAGATAATCATCAATTTAACTCACATGCCAACGGCAAGTGAAAAGATCGAGCAAAACAAGTAATAGGAGAATACACAATCAATTAAACGTAGTGTAATCGATCAAACTCAATGAGTTAAATTGATGATTATCTCTGCAATTTGATAACTCGACTGTGGTCGAGGGCGCTAAGTGCTGATGACGTCCTGTGGCGGGACAGAAATTGCAATCCACTAGCCGCGTTCAAAAATATTTTTTTCAGTTTTTCTCCACATTATTTATTACTTTCAAATTTTTAAATTAATAATTTGAAAATTAAAAATGAACTCAAGCCTGATAAATCCTAATTTTTCTGTTAAGATGAATTTAAAAAATAAGGCAGTACTTGTTACTTGATCGTATATACCTCCAAAATCTGACTAGTCTGCTTATTATAGCCATCTTCATGCTATAAAGCCAGTCGTACAATATTCAACTGATACTGATTCTATTTTCCTTCTCGGAGATTTTAACCTTCCTTCTGTTGTTTGGAACTCTCATCCTGAATTATCAAATCTTTTTATATGGACTTTCGGATCTTTGTTTGTATCAAATAAATAACGTTAAAAATGAATTTGGGAAGCTGTTGGATTTAGTTTTCGTGAATAATCCGATGGATTGTTACGTTAGTCAATCGTTACCTTTAAGTCAACCCGAAGATAGTTACCACCCTACTATTAAAATAAATAATTATATTATAATTTCTCTTGGATTGGTCAAAAAACGTAATCAAATAACGAAGATTTACAACTTTAAAAAAGCAAATTTTGAATATATAACAAGCATTGATTGGTCTACTGTTCTGGCTGGTTCTTGACGAAGAACACAAGAATTTCATTCAGTCATGTAATATGATAACGTTGAATCTGCTGATGACTTTGAAATAAGAAATTTGTTCGCAGATTTTTTTTCTACCACTTACTCAAATTCTAATTTCGATTGTACTAATAAATATCCGTATGACATACAAAGAAACATTTCAATTTCATTTCCGCTTCTAAAGACCTGCGAAGTCTTTCATGGTTGAATTCGTTTAAAGTCATCTTATGTTCCTGGTCCAGATTGCATATTTTTAATCAAATGTGCTAAACGCTTATCTACGCCTTTGACAGAAATCTTTAACACTTCAATTCAAAGTGGTTATTTTCCTAAAATGTGGGGAGAGTCTTTTTTTATTCCCTTGTTTAAATCAGGAAATAAATGCAGCATCCCAAATTATAGAGGAATAGCAAAACTTAGTATAATGCTTAAGTTTTTTGAGAAAATTATCTCGGATTATTTATGTCATCATGTCTATTCTATTCTGATACCGTTTCAACATGGATTTCGGAAGAAATGCTCAACTGTGGCAAATCTTTTACATTTTACAACTGCAATTAATCGTGGCTTCATTAAAGGAGAGCAAACAGATGCTCTTTACACTGATTTCAGTAAGGCCATTGATAAAGTCAACCAAAAACTTCTGATAGCAAAATTAAACTTGTTGGGGTTCTCTCCAAATAACATCAAACGATATCAAAGAGTGCGTTTCAAGAATACTACCTTCAAATGCATTGTGATTCCTTCTGGTGTACCTCAGGGTAGTCATTTAGGACCTATCCTATTTTCTTTATTCATCAACGACTTACCTAACTTTATTAAATATGCTAAAATTTTGCTCCAAGCTGATGATATAAAAGTTTTCTTTAGCTATAAACACCCTTCATGTGCTTCAGAATTTCAAACTGATTTAAATAATTTTCATTTAAAAAAAAAATACAAAAAAATCAAATTTTTCAGTTTTGCCTAAGGGAAAAAGGGTTAAGTTTACCCAATTTTAAAAACAAAGAACCTGCTTACATTTTCCATAGTACGAATAATTTTATTCCATATAAACATTATTAATATTAAACATAAATTAGATTTATGAAGCATTTACTCAAATTATGAGCAAAAAAATTACTTTTTTGCGAAATCCGTCGAATTCGAACACAAGGTACGGGAAAATGGTTTGAGATATCGACCTCAATTTTTTCGAGTTTTATTGTCGTTTTTATCTGTTTTAACACACCGATGAGAGAAATTCAAATTTGTGATATTTGTTTAACAAAATTTTCAAAAAATTAAAAAATGCGTTTTGAAACCCACTGAGAAAAATTACTCATTTTCGATTATGAAAAAAACTTAGTAAATATTGTTATATTTTAACAAGATTAAACTATAAAGTACTTACAAGTCTTAAAATGATAAATCATGTCTTGCTTTGCAAGCTTTTGTCCAAAGTAGTTTTTTCTAGCGGTGTATCCTTAAGCGTATTGTCAAGGACACGAATTTTTGGGGAAAAATCAAAATAACTTCAAAACTGTTTTATGGATTTCAAATATTGATGACTTCAATTAAAGCTGCATTAGTTCAATTTTAGTTTCCATTATCTTTTTTCTTAAAAATAAATTGTAAATGGACGAAATGTAGCAAAAACTGTAAATACTCTCGCGGGCTCGTATCCTAAAAATAAATCAATAATATTTTGCACACTTCCGATTGACATAATTTGGCCATATAATTTCACTATTAGAAGTCGATCAGAGACAAAAGTAAGTATTATATAATCTTATTGATTTCTCATTATCTACAAAAACTATCAAACAAAGAATTATAGCATATTAAAATACCTAATTAAGATTTAAATTTATATTGCTCATTCAAATGTAATTTGATGTAATAGTATGTAAGGATTTTTTCCATAGACTTTAATAATAAAACTTTAAATTTAAAAATAAACAAGTAAGAGTGGTATATTCGGCTTTGCCGAATCTTGGATACCCTTCACCAATGGTGTTCCAAAAGTACTTAATGTAATTCGTAGCAATATTTGGTTATACTAGTATTATATGCAAAGAGTCTTTAAAATTAAGAGTCGGAAAACGAAAACCTTTTCGGTGGCGTCATCATCTAGAAAAGTCATGGACCCAAAGGTTAGGTTGGGCAGGTGGCTGATGTCTAGGGAAGCTTCACTTGGGTTCTAAAGTGGTCTCTTTGTGAAAGATAATGATTACTAGACTACAAGTAGAGAATGCATATTTAAGCCAGCCAGTAGCTTCGAAATAAAATAGACACATATTTTATGAACATTTAATGAAGTTCGATAGACCAGATAAACTATGCAGAAAAGATGCTTCAAAATGTAGATGCCCTTAGATTTGCAATAGCACATCGATTTGATGAAGTTTAAGTATTCTGACATGCAACCCAAAAACGCTGTGCCCAGTGAGGGTAGTGCACTTTAATTCGTACGAATTATCCAACTGGTAAAAGTTCTTGATTAGTTATGTAAAACTCTGAAGTTAGCGGACTGATTTAGGTCAAAGCTTTAACAATCATTGTCAATGTATACAAGCCTTAAAATTATAGGGTATACACTCTTAGTTTTAGATACATACGTGAAATATATAGCTTTTGAATGGATGGTTATCAGCTTTGTCGGAAAAGTTTACTTATTAATTTGAAGTTAGTTAATTAATTAAAATGAACACATCATCAATAATATTTGGGATGTATAGTTCTTTCGATCTGTCCGATGGATGTTTGGAAAGTTTTGCTCTAGTTCTTTGTGCAATTTTAATGTGATTTAATTTATCAGCATTAAATCGATTCCCGGTCGGGTTTATATGGGAGATTTCACTAAATGTGAATAGAGCTCGCCCATTTTCAATATCGAACTTTTCAAGAGATCAGAAATACTTTTGTCAAATGTTGTCCCTCTAGAAAGTTTATTTTAGGCGCTATTGTCCTGAATATCAATATTGTACAACGTCTTTTTACTAAATGTCATCATCGTATCTATTATAATTTGTCATTTATTAGCTACTAAGAGATTGCCTTAGGCGAAGTTATACGGGATCAATTGTCAAACGTGAACGGATTTCTCCCAATTGCAATTAAAAAATTTAAATTTTTGTTGATATGTGAGATACTTACATACATATGTAGGTTTTGAACGGATATCATGTAATTAGCTGCATTTTTGTACTTCCTAGGAAGATTACCTATAATTTGATATATAATACATTCTCAAATGTTATCATAATGTTCAAAAGTCAGACACAAAATTAAGATAAATGCAGTGTGTCTGTCTGCTAAAACCAGATTTGTGGAGCTGAATTGTCCCACCCTGAATTTCAACATTGTCGATCAAAACACCATCGCTTAAACGCTAAATTATATCTACCACAAATTACAGAATGCATCAGGATTTAGATAATCCCCTGCGAAGGACGCTATTAAACTTCATCAAAATAAACATCTGAGATATCGACAAAACAGGAGCTCCAAAAACTTGACTACAACAGAAAAAAGGACAGACAGGTTGACGGACGGACATGTAGACGGACGGACAAACAAACAGACGGACGGACGGGCAAACAAACAGACGGACGGACGGACGGACGGAGGTCGCGAAATCGATTCTTGTGCCGATTCTGAGTTGATCGGTACAATTTGAATGGTATTCATAATCAGATTTGTGGAGTATACATATATATCAGATTTTAGAAAATCCTCCCATAAAGAATGATGTCAAATTTCATCACAATCGGTCCATAAACACCTGAGATATCGCTGAAACAATACTTACAAAATGTAAACAAAATTTCTTAGACACCTACTTTGGGCAATTTGCTGTACATCAAATGTAGTGTTATGGCGATATCTCAATTGTTTATAGACCGCTTTTGATAAAATTTAATAACGTGCTTGGTGGGGGAATTTCCTAAAATCTGATATAAAATTTATGTAGGTCCGTACTAAAGGAGGATAGTTTTTCCTATTTCTGCATTTAATTTTTTCAACAAACATTCTCTAATGTGTACTTTGGGCAATTTGCGATACATCAAATTCAGTGTTTTAGCGATATCTCAGTTGTTTATGGACCGATTTTGATAAAATTTTACAGAGTGCTTTGGGAAAATATTTCCTACAATCTGATATATAACATATTATCACATGTACACCAGGAGTATCTTTTTTCTCTTGTTATTTAAAAGTGTGTTTCAATCAAAAATTTTAAAATTTTCGTCTAATTTTTGGTATTTTTTCGATATTTTCGGTGTTTATAAACCGATTTTAATGAAATTTAATAGCGTTCATTGCGGGAGAATTTCCTACAATCTGATATATAATTTATGTAAGTCCATTCTCCAGGGGCTTCAGAAACTTGATTTCAACAGACAGACAGACAGACGGACGGACAGACAGACAGACAGACAGACAGACGGACATCGCTTAATCGATTCTCCTCCCGATTCTGAGTCGATCGGTATAATTTTTATGGGGTCTACGATCACTAATAAAAAAATTACAAACGGAATCACAAACTTATAATACCCTTTCACCTATTGGTGAAGGGTATAAAAAGGACAGACAGGTAGACGGACGGACATGTAGACGGACGGACAAACAAACAGACGGACGGATGGGCAAACAAACAGACGGACGGATGGGCAAACAAACAGACGGACGGACAGACGGACGGAGGTCGCGAAATCGATTCTTGTGCCGATTCTGAGTTGATCGGTACAATTTGAATGGTATTCATAATCAGATTTGTGGAGTATATATATCAGATTTTAGAAAATCCTCCTATAAAGAACGATGTGAAATTTCATCACAATCGGTCCATAAACACCTGAGATATCGCTGAAACAATACTTACAAAATGTAAACAAAATTTCTTAGACACGTACTTTGGGCAATTTGCTGTACATCAAATGTAGTGTTATGGCGATATCTCAATTGTTTATAGACCGCTTTTGATAAAATTTAATAACGTGCTTGGTGGGGGAATTTCCTAAAATCTGATATAAAATTTATTTAGGTCCGTACTAAAGGAGGATAGTTTTTCCTATTTCTGCATTTAATTTTTTCAACAAACATTCTCTAATGTATACTTTGGGCAATTTGCGATACATCAAATTCAGTGTTTTGGCGATATCTCAGTTGTTTATGGACCGATTTTGATAAAATTTTACAGAGTGCTTTGGGAAAATATTTCCTACAATCTGATATATAACATATTATCACATGTACACCAGGAGTATCTTTTTTTTCTTGTTATTTAAAAGTGTGTTTCAATCAAAAATTTTAAAATTTTCGTCTAATTTTTGGTATTTTTTTGATATTTTCGGTGTTTATAAACCGATTTTAATGAAATTTAATAGCGTTCATTGCGGGAGAATTTCCTAAAATCTGATATATAATTTATGTAAGTCCATCCTCCAGGGGCTTCAGAAACTTGATTTCAACAGACAGACAGACAGACGGACGGACAGACAGACAGACAGACAGACAGACGGACATCGCTTAATCGATTCTCCTCCCGATTCTGAGTCGATCGGTATAATTTTTATGGGGTCTACGATCACTAATAAAAAAATTACAAACGGAATCACAAACTTATAATACCCTTTCACCTATTGGTGAAGGGTATAAAAAATAAGTAAATAAATACAAAAAGTGCCTTAGCTAGGTCCATGGACACCATAGCTACTAAATTATAACACTCAAGCCAGAAGGAATATTGTCAGTCTAATTAAGTAAAGGTAAGGTAGTTGACCTCATAGCTCAGCTAGCCACTGGTTATTGAGTATTAGCCTATGTAAAACTTCTCTAACTTAATTTGATCCTTTATTAGGTGCTCAAGAACTTTAGATAGTGAGGTAAGGATTGAAATAGGTATTAAGTCATGTACATCCCTAACAATCTTAGATTTAGATATAGGTACAACTCGAGCAGTTCTCCACATACATACAAGGGTAAGAAGAAGTAAGGATAAAGTTAATAAATAATACTATGAGAAATGTGATGATAAATAATTTTCAGAAAAAGTATGGGGATACCATCAACAGCAACATACGGTTTTACACACAAATTCGAGGTGTAGTAATAGAAATAGTTTAGAGAAGCGATAATTCATAGTTGCTAAAATATCACCCAATACAGACACATTAGGCTTGCTAGGTCCGTTTTACGAAAAAAGCTTGACATTGTGGAAAAAATCTTGATTTCCAAAAAAATCTTGAGACTATTGAAAATAAAAAAATATTTTGAATACAAAAATAAAATTCCAGGTTTTTTGATGGTCCGGTTTCTCGTCGCATCGTGGTTTGAAAGAAAAAAAAATAAACCCAATTGTCATTTTTTGCAATTCAAATTATGTAGTATGGAAATTTGAAATTTTTTATAAAATCCTTTCCATAAAAATTCGACAAATTTCGGTCAATGTTGGACTGACTTAAAATTTGGGCCAAAATCATCAATATATAATAAAACATTAACTTTTAATAAGAAACTTCTTAATAAAATGTGAAAAACTTATAGCATATTTTAGAAAAGAAGATATTATTATTAAAATATTTGACTTTGGAATTTTCTCAATACAAAACAGTTGAAAATATTTATTCAAAGTTTGATTTTCTAAACTGTTGGCTATATATCAGTTTTTTTTTTGACTGGTAATTGTTTTAATTTGAGTTTATATTAAGAATTAAGAAGAATTATAGCATAAAGGGCTTATCTATAAAATTTTAAAACTGCTCCCGCAAAATGTACACAAATTATTAGTTAATAGTTATATAACTGATAAATTAAATTTAAAGGCTTGATCTCGTCACGATTAACAATCTCCTCAGGTGTTCAACAAGGTAGTATATTAGGTACCCTTCTATATATACTATATACTGCAGATATGCCAACATCTACATTAACCCAGACCTCAACATTTGCTAACGATACAGCATTTATCGGTATACACAAAGATCCTGTTGTAGCATCAAAGCACCTGCAAACTCAAATACGTGAATAAGAAAATTAGCTATACAAATGGAAGATTAAAGTAAATCATTGATGGACAAAAAGAAAATGTGATTGTATTTGTGAGCGAAAGAGAGGATACACTGGCAGAAGCACGAATCGATATAAATTTGGTTGTTTATTTTTGTTTTATTTCAGTTACCGCCGAACCAGCGAGGAATGAACATGAGGAGGAGTATTGTACTTTTTTCTTGTTATTTTTAGTAAACAAATATTAATTATTTGTTTTCTATAGAAAAAAGTATCTTTCTTATATTATTATAAGAAAATATACTATTTCTTATAAATAAAAAATTACTTTTTCTATAGAAAAAATTACTTTGTATATAAAAAAAATTCTTTTTCTATAAAAAACATTATTTTGTGTGTGAAAAAACTAATTTTAATATAGAAAAAATTACTTTTATTATAGAAAAAAATACTTTTTCTATAGAAAAAAATACTTTTTCTATAGAAAAAAATGATTTTTCTATAAAAAAAATTGATTTTTCTATAGAAAAAATTGATTTTTCTATAGAAAAAATTGATTTTTCTATAGAAAAAATTGATTTTTCTATAGAAAAAATTGATTTTTCTATAGAAAAAATTGATTTTTCTATAGAAAAAATTGATTTTTCTATAGAAAAAATTGATTTTTCTATAGAAAAAATTGATTTTTCTATAGAAAAAATTGATTTTTCTATAGAAAAAATTAATTTTTCTATAGAAAAAATTGATTTTTCTATAGAAAAAATTGATTTTTCTATAGAAAAAATTGATTTTTCTATAGAAAAAATTGATTTTTCTATAGAAAAAATTGATTTTTCTATAAAAAAATTGATTTTTCTATAGAAAAAATTGATTTTTCTATAGAAAAAATTGATTTTTCTATAGAAAAAATTGATTTTTCTATAGAAAAAATTGATTTTTCTATAGAAAAAATTGATTTTTCTATAGAAAAAATTGATTTTTCTATAGAAAAAATTGATTTTTCTATAGAAAAAATTGATTTTTCTATAAAAAAAATTGATTTTTCTATAGAAAAAATTGATTTTTCTATAAAAAAAATTGATTTTTCTATAGAAAAAATTGATTTTTCTATAGAAAAAATTGATTTTTCTATAGAAAAAATTGATTTTTCTATAGAAAAAATTGATTTTTCTATAGAAAAAATTGATTTTTCTATAGAAAAAATTGATTTTTCTATAGAAAAAATTGATTTTTCTATAGAAAAAATTGATTTTTCTATAGAAAAAATTAATTTTTCTATAGAAAAAATTGATTTTTCTATAGAAAAAATTGATTTTTCTACAGAAAAAATTGATTTTTCTATAGAAAAAATTGATTTTTCTATAGAAAAAATTGATTTTTCTATAGAAAAAATTGATTTTTCTATTGAAAAAATTGATTTTTCTATAGAAAAAAATTACTTTTTCTATAGAAAAAATTACTTTTTCTATAAAAAAATAAAATTACTATTACTTCTATAGAAAATTTTTTTTTTATAGAAAACTTATCTTTTCTACAGAAAAACTTATTCTTTCTATAGAAAAACTAAACAATAAGTTTTTCTATAGAAAAAATAAGAACAAGTTTTTTTCCATAGAAAAACTGATTTTTTTTTATTGAAAAACTGGTTTTTTTATATAAAAACTGAATTAAATATTTAGCATTAAAATAATCTCATATAACATCACAACATCTCGCAGTGTATCTGGAAGAAAAAACAACAAAATTTGATCAAAATAACGGCTTATCTAAAGAGCATAAGAAAAAGGAGGCGTTGCTTACAAACAATTGTTTGATGAAATGTCCATCAATGAAGTAAATCATTCAAAATGTACTCACATTACATTCACATTAAAAAACGAACTTGTCCAACAGTTCAAATAAACAATATAAATTTTCCGGAGCAGACAAAAGTTAAGTATCTTGGCATTCATTTGGATCGTCGCCTAACCTGGGTCCATCATATTGATTTTAAAATAAAACAAATAAAATTAAGAAATATTCAGATCTACTGGTTAATCAATCCACGGTCGTCTCTGGACCTTGAGTACAAGGTTCTTTTGTAAAAGGCAATTATAAAACCTTTTTGGCTATACGGCATTCAGCTATGGGGTACCGCTTCCTCATCTAATATTAATAAAGTACAAAGAACACAGTCAAAGTTCCTTAGAACTATAACTTGCGCTCCATGGTACATAAAAAACTGCAACATTCACAAAGATTTATTAATTCCCACTGTAAGCGATGAAATAAAAAATTACATCACCAGATACCCAGCTAAATTGGCAGTACACCCAAACCCCCTTGCAAGAGGCTAGTTATTAACTGAGGGTCATAGACGCTTGAGAAGAATGGGCACACTGGACCTTATCGCATAATTGAAATTATTTAAAAACTTTTTATTGTTTTATTTTTGCATTGGCAATAAACAAATGTATAATACTTTAGGTTAAGATTTTAAAAAACTTATTGTGAATTTCTAAAAAGAAAGCTTCAATAAACATAAGTTACTAAAAAAAATCTTGACTTAAGAAGCCCTAAATAATTTTGAGAATCAAGCTCATATGGCAAGCCTTAGATACATACATTTAGTGTTTAACATGACTTAATAATTCTGAAGGTTGTTCCATTCTTTCTTTTTGTCTCCATGATAACTTTCTGACGTTTGTTAGGATAGTAAAAGTTTGTGCTACCATATTTTTGCCAACAATCCCACTTTTCTAATATTTTATGATGACAAAATTTATGTAAATTTATACATAAAAAACTTACGAATATTTACGAAAAAGCTTCAATAAATAATCATACAATTTGTTCCAACTATATTTCTTTGATATTGAATGTCTTCATTATATGCTTAACTTCAAAATAACACATTTTTGATAACTAATCCCAATGCATTACGTACCCCTTTTCTTAATGTGGCAACATTTTTCTTTCAATTGTTTTCAAATAACAAACTGCAAAAACCCAATATACTTCAAAATAATTTTGAAGAGAGAGATGAAACTTCCTTGTTATTATTATTTTATGGTGTTTAATAGGATTTTCAAAATTTTGTTATCTGGGTGTTCGAGTTACAAAACCAAGATTAAGGTCAATTGGAAGAACGAATTATATAAAAAAAAATAAATGCACAGGATTTTAGTTGTTTTTCCAATAATTTTTATTTTCTTTTCAATGGTTATTATTACAATACGATTTCATGTGTTGTTGTTTCTGTTTTGTTTTAATTAGTATTTTTATTTTTTTATAATTACTATTATCAACTTTGTTTTCATTATTTAGTTGTTTGTTTGTTCCTTAATATTTAGTATTTCTTAAATTATGTTCTAAATTGCATTTTATTTAATTTAATTTTTAGTCACACTTTTCTTATTTTCTTTTTTTTAATATTAACAAAATCATTTTAAACATTTCTATTTATTCGTATCCTAATTGATCAAAATTTAATTTTTTAAGTATTATTTATTAAATTTTTTTATTTTCCTAACTTTATTTTTTATTTTATTTTTTAATTTTATATAATGACAGATTTATTTAATGCAATAGAAGACATTTATTATTTATTAATTTATTTTTTATTTCAATGGATTGTTAGTCATTATTTTAATATTTTTTATTTGTGTTTTTTTTTTTTTTATTTTTGTATATATCCGAAATTAGATCGGTCCAAAAAGTATTAAGTCGATCTTAGACAGGTTTTAAATGAGTCAGTTAATTGGAATGTTTGTTTGGAAATAGAACAAAAATGTTTTTTTACCCAGTTTTGGAAATTTCAATAGATTTTTGGGACGATTTACTTAGACGATATTTAGCACATTTGTACTTAGAAAGAAAATTTATCCAGATCAACTCAAAACTTCTGAAACAGTCTAATGTACATGAAAAACGAAATTAATTGTTTATTATGAAGAAGTGGGGTACATATTTGTTTTATTTCACTTTTAATTAATTACTCGCCTATAGAACATTTCTCCAGCAGATTGTAATCTAAGAAATATTTGTGAAGTTGCATTAAAAAACATACAAATTAATTAGAATAGCCTTTAAATAAATAATTAAATGTTGGATCACACATATCTAATGGAGCTACATACATAAGTATTTTAGTTTGTAATGGACCTTATGATACCTTTTGTATTGAACATACCACATGGGCCTTATATATAGTCGTGATTATCAACTTTTAAAAACTTATCAATAATGTCCAACAAAATAAAAATCTTCAATTACAATTTACTTTTAGTAGTGATGTCGACATCACAAATATTTTTAAATCACTGAATCCGTTACATTCCGAATTCTTCTCCATATTGTCTGTAGGGGGCGTATTTTGTTTTCATTACAAAGCGTAGAAAGTTATTTCTTTGCACAAACAAAGTGGGACTATACAACCCATCTTTATTAATATCCTACACCTCCAAAGTTACGGGTGATATTTTGAATTTGTGATGATGTTAGTAAACTACAGAAATGTTGTCCTTAGAATTTCTTCAAGATTTGATTTAACGATGCCTGTCTGTCAGGTCAAATAATAGGAAGTCCTTGTAATCACTGTTTCTAAAGTTTTAGGTAGAAATTGAAAGATAATTTAATAAGTTGTTCGATTAATCGAAATTTACCAAAATTACTCATAAGTATCTATTACATATTTTAGATAAAACTATTTAATAAAAAGGGAGGCCAGTTCAGAAAACCTTTTAGTGTCTTTACAATTTATGTTTTGTAACATAAGATCTTAAAATTTTTGTATAATAAAAGAAACAAAAGTAAATAAAAAGAAAATATACATATCGTTACATTAATATAGAAAAGCCCTAACTAATATTTTTCTTGCATTACAGGAGAAGGAAAATAAACTAAATAAAATCTTAAGTTTTGAAGATACAGAAATTTTGTAAACGCAGTTTTTTGAAGAATTTAATGCCATAAAAATGTTTTTTGAAAACAAAATATTTTTATAAAATTACAAAGATAAAGTTTTAAAAAGCAATTTGAATGTAAAACGACTTAGGGCCTTTATATATTATAGTAACGATATGTATTTATGTATGCTTTAGTAATAAAATTGTAACAAAGTTAAAAATAAGATAATGTTCAATAACTCTTTGCATTTAAAACTAGTCAAGTGATTAGTAATTTTAACTTATACTTGACACTTGGAGATAGCAGGGCTCTAAAAAAATAAATAAAAAGTAAGAAAATTTAGATATGCACTATGTGTTTCTTTGCATTGTATTAAAGAATTAAGATATCCATACATTTTTGGAAATTTTAATTATTGTATATAAAAAATTAATAATTATATTTATATGCATATTTATTTTTTTTTAATGGCCCTGCTAAGCGATAATAGCCATAAGGTAAATATTCAAATTTATTTTGAAAAACATTAGAAACTTTTATTTTTGGTATTTACACCTGTTTACAAATGTTCAATCAATCCACTTAAATGTATGTAAATAGATTTACACGCGCATTGACAAATGTGTAGTTAATATCTTACAAAGTATTAAGTTTCTACATATATATATATTTTTTCTTTTGCTATACATTTTTCGAAATCTCAACATCACTTGATCAGCGTCCCAATTCGCTAAATATATATATATATATATATATATATATGTATATATTTTTTCAGATCTGAGTTTAATTAGATTTTTTCTGATATTTTCTAGACGAATTTGTTTGTTTCATAAGACCGACCATACTAAACGGATTGATCCTAAGTGATATAAATAAAAGAGACATGAGTGTACCATTTAAATAACAAAGTACCTGGGTTACCGAGCCTTGCACGGAGCCTTATGATAAGCATTTGAGTTTTCATATATTTGAATGTAAAAAGTACTAACCAATTAAAATAAATCTAGAATAAAGACATTACACAAATATCCAATTAATTTTGAATCATTTTATTAATTTTTTCCCATCAACATATGATCAAATGCGTAGTTTACAGTTCAATTGATTTTGAATAATTTTGGAAATTGGTCATATCAACTTGGAAACCTCCGTCGACTCTTGCGCAAGAACTTTGCTAAAGATCATAGCCTGATCAAATGCAGAGTTTACGATTTAATTCATTTTGAGTTATTTTCGGTGGCGTCACCTGTCGGAAATTGGTCATACCAACTAAGAAACTTTCGTCGGCTCATGCGTAAAAATTTTTCTAAAGATTATATCATGATAAAATGCACAGCTTACGATTTAATTCATTTTAAGTAATTTTCAGTGGCGCCACCTGTTGGAAATTGGTCGTACCGACTAAGAAACCTTTGCCGGCTCATGCGCAACAACTTTGCTTAAGATTATAGCATAATACAATGCATAGTTTACGATTTAATTCATTTTGAGTAATTTTCAGTGGCGCCACCTGTCGCCACCATGCGCAACTACCTTGCTAAAGAGCATAACATGATCAAATACATAGTTTACTATTCTATAAAAGATATTCAAACATTTATTTGTTAAAAAGAAAAAACATTACCAAATTTTTCCCTTTTATTCCCAAACTTCAAAAAACTTCCATATGCATATTTGGTACCAACTGAATTCGGTACATTTTATAAAAATGCAGTTAACATATTGTTTCTATTCAATTTACTTCATGATGTTTTAAGTTATCCTACTATGTATATTTGAATATGGAAGGAAGAATAGGAATTTTTTCAATACAAGCTTGACAGGATCGCTGGCTGACAGCATCATCCCAATCCACGCTAATGTTAGTGAAAATGAAATTGATTCGATGAACAGCACAGAGAAGCCTATATGAGCGTGAGTACTGGATCTAATTTGTTAGTGACAAAACCTAATGACAAGAACTATTAGAGCAGAAGGTGTGTCCGATGACACTTAAAAAACTGAACTGTTTGCTGAGATACACCAGGGTGCACAAGGACCAAACCTGGATCCATTTTCAGTAAGAGAGGAAGTGTCTACTTTAGACATCCACGCACCATTAGTGGCATTTGGTCAATTGGTAAAAGCTGATGGATATTTATGAATCAATTATTGGCGATGCCTTAAAAGAGTCAACAAAAAATCTATTGGGGTAGATGGAATACAAGATATTGTGCTAAAAATAATCATCAGGAACACATGGAGATACAAAGCGATCTTGTATAACCATTGCCTTAACATAGGATATTTTCTCAAACTATGGAAAAAGGCACTTATCGTCCCGTTCTGAAGTCAACTCAGAAAGCTAGTTGTCGGCCAATATTAATCTCATCTCCGGTTGGCAAACTTTTTTAATATTTCATCCTATCCAGGATCAATGAAAAAATATCTGAGAGCGAGACCTGAAATTTGGCTTTAAGAGCGAACACCTGACATGCCATGCACTGGCTGTTTTTTCGGGATACGTGTCCAAAAATCTGAACAAAAGATACCCGACAATTGCTGTCAGTCTAGATATTGCTAAGGCTTTTGGCTTTGAGCTTGGCAAGACGGTCTTTTATATAATGATAAATATGCGATTTGACAGCAATATTTGCACTTACCCTTTATGTCCTTACTAAACGGACATTAAAGGTAAGTGTTGGTGAAAGCAGATCCAATGAAAGGACTGTACTGACTGAAGTTTCTCAAAGTTCCTTGCTTATATCATAGAAGAATATATAGAAGGTCGTCAGCTGATCCACTAAAATTTAGTATTCTACTAAATCACACGTACACGAAATGAAAGCTTTTTTGACAAACAGAAAAGCTTTTTGTACTCAAAATTTTGTTTGAAAAATTACGCGTTATTTTGAATGAAACGCACTGTTCTAAATTGGACACATAAAATGTTATTTTTTTTTAAATATTTTAACATTATTTTGATGTCGAAACACTTTTTATTTTTTACAAACTGAAAATTTTTTATTTTGTTTTCTTTCGACATTCTTTTTTTTGTTTTTGCTTAATTTGTATTGAACAAGTAGGGCTGCAATTTTTGGTATTAAAAAAAATAATGAAATTTAGAATAAAAAATTGTTTATAGATTTTAATTATCCTAAAATCAAGTAAAACTCATTCTATACCTAAAAATATGGATTTCTCAAGAAAATTTCTTAAAATTACGGAGAAAATCTTGAAGAAAATTTTCGTCCCATCATATCATACTTTTTTGTGCAACTGTTTGTATTCATTAAGAAAAGTAAAAGCTCTTTTTAGGCTTACCAATACACTATTACTGATCCGTACTATTGACAGGTCCCAGGTGTACTTTGACGTTTCGTTGACTTTCTAGGTATTTATTTATTCTATGGCTTATATGTCTTATATAATATTTTCATCAGTGACATTTCTATACCTTCTGATGGAAATTTAATTATTTTGTACGCTGACGACATAATGTTGGCATTTACAAGTCCTTGTGCTAGGAATATCAACAGCCTTATGAGGGTATGGGAAAGGAGGATAGTGATAGCATGTCTGGGTCTGAAGTATCGCCTCGGCCTTGACGGCAGCTACCGTAGACCACTCAATGTAATGAGGCGATCGAATAGCAGAATAGATGTATCTAGATGGATATGGGTGTTAAATTCCAAGAAATGCTCGTTCTCTAGAAAACAGCTTGGTACAGGAATGTTTTGAAAGGGCTAGTGGCCTGGAGCTGAAGAGTTCAGGTCTCCTAGGTGATGGTGCAAACTAAATGACGTAGTATACATCACTGTTCAGTAGGCCTTAAGCCATTACTTTTGTACATATCCCCTCTTTTTCCATTCTTTTGTAAATATTTCTTCCTGTAGTATTAAGAAATTAGTTTTAGAAAACAAAAGTGCCTCCCATTTTTAATCAAATTTTTATTGAATATAAAAGCTAGTTTATAAGAAAATATAAATATATTAGTTGCAAGATATGAAAAGTCCAAAAAAATACTTAGTATGCAAGGAAAAATTAGAATAAAATTGCAGTTTAAAAAACATTTAAACAAAATTATTAAAATAAAATTGAATTGGAATCAAAAAAAAAAAAATAATAATAATAATTTAATATGAAGGAAAGAATGTAAAATTTAATTTAAATTAAAGATGCATTTAAATTTTCTGAAAATAAATAAATAATAGAAAAAGGAACTACATATGTTCTTAAATTGTTCGATTAGATTGTTCCTAAAATTTGATTATATTTTTTTTTTTTTTTTTTTTGAGATTCAACTTAAATGTATAAAATTTCCTAGAAAATGACCTGAATGTCAGTATTAATGACAACTTACTTTGAGGCGAAATTGCAAACGAGAATTAAGTTAATACTCATAATTCACTATGATCATGTGATAGGCTCAGTAATATTTTTTTGTCTTTTGTATTCCTATTTACTTACTGATCTATTTTTACTATGTACTTACTTTATTCTGTACTACTACTGTCAGCTAGTAATGATCTCGAATTCACAACCTTTAAAGTCAACAAAAATTAATAATAATTATTAAAATTAATCAAAAATAATAATTAAATAATAAATTCTCCTTTAGCATTTAAAACGATTTGGTGGAGGTTCGGAACAGAATCCACCAAGAACTGCAGAAACTCCATTGAAATCTCTTTCCAAGCATTTACGACCTCAATAACCATTTTATCATTTGTTCTTGTCAAATCCGCAGATCTGTTTTGCTTCCTGTATGACTACACATTTTCTATAACATAAAAAACTAGACTTTGGGGAAGCCAATCCAGAGTTTTGAACACCAGCCTCTGTTACAAATTTTGTGATCATCTTGCTCTTATGACATGGAGCGTTATCCTGTTGGAAAATTAATGCTTCTCCGATCAATTTATCGCCGGAAGGAAATGCATATTCATTCAATACTCTTAAATATTGATGATGGCTTTATGAACCGTCAAAAGGAACCATGTTTCCTACTCCACTACATTAGTGTATCCCCAGAATATAACACTTCCATTTCCATGGCTTACTTTCTGGCATATAGGTGCAACATTTTATTGGATTTTTTTTATTTAATTTGACAAAAACTACTTTATGTGATGAGAGTGCACCTGTAGGCCAGAAAGTATGATATGGAGGTGATAACGCATTCACCTCCATATCATACTTTCTGGCCTGGGGATATATTCATATAGTGTAGTAGGGAACATGGTTCCTGTTGACGATTCCATAAGCCATCATCAATATTTAAGAGTATTGAATGAATATTCATTTCATTCCGGCGATAAATTTATTGGAGAAGAATTAATTTTCCAACAGGATAACGCTCCATGTCATAAGAGCAAGATGATCACAAAATTTGTAACAGAGGCTAGTGTTCAAAACTCTGGATTGGCTTCCCCAAAGTCCAGTTTTTTTATGTTATAGAAAATGTGTAGTCATGCAGAAAGCAAAACAAATCTGCGGATTTGACAAGAACAAATGATAAAATGGTTATTGAGGTCGTAAATGCTTGGAAAGAGATTTCAATGGATTTTCTGCAGTTCTTGGTGGATTCTGTTCCGAACCTCCACCAAATCGTTTTAAATGCTAAAGGAGAATATATTTTTGATTAATTTAAATAATTATTATTAATTTTTGTTGACCTTGAAGCTCGCAATTTTTTTAAATACGCTCTGTAAAAATATGTCAAAATACTTATGACACATCCTAAAATTTCTTTGTTTAGTTTCAATTAAAAAAAAATATACAATAATTAGAATTAATTAAAAAATTTTCAATATTTTTAATTTATTTGTTTAATTGCATAGGACCGGAAATGTAAAAAGAAGAAAAACATCTGGTATGTCAAAATAATTCTGCCGACTAGTGTATACTACATCTCAAAAACAATCAATACCCAATATATCTTATGAAAATTTATTAATATTTGCAATATATTTTTGTATTTAGCCTTAAATACTTATACATCTATGGCTTCCCCCAAATTTTTAAACATTTCTTCTCTGATAAATCGAAAAAATTTGCTGTGGGTTTTGAAGATTTTAGTGGGTTTTTATTGTACATACATTTTTATGGAATTCTTTTTTTTTTTACAATAGATTTTATATTTTAAAGAAAGACGCCCTTTTATATTTCCATACAAAAACTTCGAATAAAGATAAATTTTCGAATGAAATATAAGTGAACACATTTATAATTTTATTAAAATCCGTTTTGAAGTCATATTTGTGGTATAAAATATTTACTTGTATGTGTAACGCCCACTTGAGATTCCAAACAATTTTCTGTCCTGTTTTAACCACCAATACCCTATAACTATTATGCAAATATTAAGAATATAAGTATGTATGTAGATCAGTGTTACGCAAACATTTATTTGCCTAAAAGAAGCCCATTCTTTCGTTGAAACATGTACTCGTATATGTGCAAAAATCAAATAGTTTTAATTTTCGGAGTTAAAAAAAAAACAAAAAAAATTTTGATCGCACACTAAATTTTTTGGGGTTTTATTAAGGGAGCTTAGTGGATGTAAAATCCGTTCGCATTAAAGATTTTACGCGATGCGCGCAGAGATTATGACGGTTAAAATAAACATTTAAAAAATTAATTAAAAAAATATTTTAATTTTATTAGTTTAATGTTGATTTAGACACAACTTATAAATTTTTAGGTGTTCTGTCGTTTCATGGTATTATGTTAATTTATATATGCCTTAACACGAAGAAATAATGCAATTATGCAAGTGAAAAAAAACAATATTTTTTATTTTTTTAACCGCGATTTTCGCGAAATTTGACAAAATGTTAGTCTTAGTGAAATTCTGCTGGACAAATTTAATTTAAAAGAATTTTTTATTTAAATATAAGTTTAATAAAACACTTATTTGTTCAATCAAATCGTTAATCCTTATAATATTTTGGTGCGCTTCAGATCTAAGGTAAAGCTTTATTAAAGAATGGCTTTAAAACCATTCCTGATCAATTTTGAGCTATATTCGCAATGTGTTTCATTGAAATGTTTTTAGATAAAACCTTCGCGTTCTCAGCTGATAAAGAGGTTTTTGACAAACTTTTGATGTGAATAGGTTACAAATGATATCGCTTTCATGCCTTATGTGATTTTATCTCAGATTGCTATCTAAAACCAGTAAAAGCAATATGCACTTTTTTCACCATTTTCAAAATCTTCATAAAATTTTAGCAAACATTTTAGCTTTTAGGTTCTAAATGGCAAAAAACTCGGTTTACGCAGTAGTTTTTAAATTTTCATACATTTTTCCGAGTGTGCTCCACGAAAAACCGGTATTTTGAAAAATTTACCTTCAAGTTTTCGTTACACTTGTCGTATGTTGTACCTTTGTGAAGCACATTAACGAGATGTGTATCAAACGATGCGAAACTGAAAGATCTACAAATCCTTATCTATTTTTTTTAAATTAAAAAGTGTCGAAAACGAGCTTCAAAGTTTCAAGTGACGAAATTAAAATTTAGAGGAAAGTGGATTCAACCCCTAAGTGTTGTCTCTATTTCGTAGAACAACGACTTGGGTCCAAATGTTAAAACGAATGCGGAAGAAGACGAAATATGAAGAAAAACTTAAATGTTTCAATCGATTTTTTAAAGTTTTTATAAATTTGCATGCCAATTACGCTTAGAAGCGCAAGCTTGTGCTACTAAGATATTATATTCATTAAACTTCAGGTATAGCGAGTTCAAAATCTCTAATTAGATTTTCCGAACTCTCAAGGGTACAAAAATTATTCGAGTTGAAAGTCGGTTTCAAATGAATAAAAACATATATACTGTAAACAACAAATTGTGAACCCAGGACCTTATAGTCCACACAAAATCTTTAGCATTCCGATATAAAAGGATAATTGAACAGAAGAAGAAATATTAGAAGTTAATATTTTTTTTTCGTCGAATACAATTTTTAAATTAGTTTATTCTAAACTGAGAACAATCTTGATATTAAAATGGGATTTTTTAAGAAAATAATTATTTTAGGTAACTCCGATGGAACTAACTGCACGGAAATGATTTTGTCTCCAATATGTTTCAATAACATTCAGCAGATAAATTCTATAAAGAATTTCCTATACCTTATTTAGTTAAAAACTATGCACATTTCAGAATAAATCTCCTTTTATCATAATAAACAAAATATAATTAAAGAAATAGGGCTACAAATGTTTGGGTAGGATGATGAAAATTAAAACTTTTGACCTTTAGTCAATTTTTTTTTTAATTTTTTCTTAACCGCCTGAATCATAAAAATAAACTTACGTGTTACGTTTACCTGAATTAAGTTTATTAGTTAATTCAGTTTATTCAATAAACTGAATTAACTATGTACATAATTTAGGAAGTTGAAATATTTTTTTTTTTTTATTACTTTGGGACTAAGAGTTTTGTATTTTTGTTGTTATTGCAAATGATGTTTTCAACAAAAGCTTTCAAAAACATATGTATGTATGTCATTATTCTGAACACGTGGGTATTTCGGTAGAAATACATTTATAGCTATAGTCACCGGCATGTAGACCGGGGATGATAAATGACCATTTTGTACTTAGTTCTTAAGGATAAGCGATGAAAATACTTTCGATTTGAATACAAATTCGAACAGTTTTATTTTCGAATCGAGGTACGCCGTAACCCTTCTGTTTACAAAGAGTTGTTTACAAACTAACAGCTGTCAGCTAATGCAATATTTGAATTATCATTACTGAGCTGTCTTTGCACATTAACGCCCTCGTATGACAAAGACAAATAAAAAAAATGCCAATGTGCTAACTTTTGACTTTTTTATATGAAAAATAATGAAATATGTATTTAAAAACTGATTTAAATAAGTTTGTTTGAAAACTTTCATTTGTTTTTAAATATTTTGGAAATAATATGGTAATATAATACGAGATGATCTGAAGTTCTTAGAAAAACTTTGAATATATATTTACAGGTTAATTTAAAAGATAAAACAATGCGTATGCCATGAAAGGTACGACTTATGTGCAACCTTGAGTTGCTTAGAATATTTTAAGTAAACGTATGCGTTTACGAAGTGTTAACATCATAAATAAACATTGCTACTTGCATTTTGGAAGTCGGCCATAGTAAAACTTCTTTTAAATCAATAAAAAATTTATCGCAGATGAGCACATAAAAACGCTTATTAACCCGGCAAATATCAACAACAACAACTAAGTTACGAATATATAACTCGAATGTCAAGTTCATCCTGTATTACGGTTGCGAAACTTAGAAACGCACAAATGCCATGGATATGAGCCTGAAAATCTTTGCAAACAAATGCTTACGGCAAATCCTTAATATTTTGTGGCCGAATCGCATAAGAAATGAAGAAATACTAAACTCGAAAAACCAAATTCCTGCTTCTATAGATTTCAGCGAAAATGCTGGTGGATGGGCCACACACTTTGAAGGGCAAATATCAATATTGCTCGACAGGCGCTTTTTTTGATAAAAGAGGATTTCTGCCGGTGTAATTCTTTTCTATTTGTTCAAAAACTTTGAATAATGTAAAAGGAAGATATAATTGAAACAATTAGAAACAAAGTTCATTTGAACTTTTTGTTTTCAAAAATAACATAAAATGATAACTCATAGCCCTTTCACACTATAAGTTTTTAGGTGTTTTCGGAAATAAAAACACCATCGAAATCTTTATGAAAATTTGGCACTTCATGAGTTTTCGGTAGAAATTTATTTATTAATCGCGTTTAATTTTAAAAATCGAACACCAAAGACTTTAGAATTATTAAATTGCATTTAAAAACAATAAAATAATAAATTTTTCGTCTTATTCATTATGTTTTTTAAAAAAATTTAATATTTAACTTAATGTTTTTTTAATATTTTATTTTCAACTGACATTTATTTTTAATATTTTCGCACTTTTCCAACTTAGAGTTGTAATAAATGGTATGACCTCAGTGTTGTATCGGTATTTTAATAGATTTCAAATAAGTTTTCGTTGAAAACTCATACAGAAGGAGTTTCGATTTGTATGTGAAAACTTAAGTTTTCAATATTTTTTTGAGGTGAAAACTACTTTAACTAGTTTTCGAACTCAATGTGAATGAACGTTTCT
The DNA here is from genome assembly GCA_933228675.1 of Stomorhina lunata. Lineage (NCBI taxonomy): Eukaryota > Metazoa > Arthropoda > Insecta > Diptera > Rhiniidae > Stomorhina > Stomorhina lunata. The sequence continues at coordinate 70,940,468 of OW121744.1, forward strand.
AGTTATGGAAAAATTAATCCATTACAACAAACCGAAGCGCAAATTGGCTGAACAGCCAAAAACCTTGGATTATTAGGTTATTAAAATCTGGTCAGATGAGTAAAGTGGAACTCTACTATTTTAACATTAACTGATAGCACATTTCAATAAAAAATATTTAAAAATCTTACTAAATTTGTGATAGGAATACTGTCGTAATTCTTAAGTTTGAATTGCTTTGGAAGAAGTACAACTGTATATATCATCCCTGATATAGACTTTCATGTTTACAAATTTGCGTATTATATTTTTTGTACATTTTGCTTGAAATAAATAGACTTACTTATATTGACTAAATGCAAATTATATGGCATATTTTTACCACAACTTTCTAATATTTTTACTTCACTGTACGCTAACATACAGTGGAGCAAAATAAAATTAAATACATCTGTAGATTTCAATAATTTATCTTAAAGATAATTTTCATTTACACTAAAAACTGATATTTGAAATTAAAATAACTTTATTAATTAAATGATCATTAACTACTCGTATGCTCCCTTATATTAATTTTTCACCAGGAAAATTTTCACAATTTAAAATGATATTCACAAAAGCGCTTGATTACGAGATTTAGTATATCATTTAAGTGCAGAATTATTCAAACATTCTGTGATTCTCAATAATTTCTATGTGATACTGTGTGTAGTTTTATGGAGATTACAATAATGAAATGTCACTTATACCAAGAAATATATTGATTTGTTTTTATGTATTTAATTGTCATATTCACTACTACTATTCATTTTTTATATATTACAAAAATTATGCGTGTTTTGTTGCTAATTATTAATTACTAATTTAATTTTTTTTTGTTTTTCTGAATAATGGCAGTTTTGTTTCAATTTTAAAAAATATAAATTTTACATAAAAAAGTGAGATACAAACATACATGCATACATATGTACATATAAATACATAGGTAAATCAGTTGATTTTATTTTGGCAATTTTTAATTTACCTAAATTCAAATCCCTATTCAATTTTACTACTTTCTAATCCCATAGTTGAGAAGGGTGTTATAGAACTATTGAAGTATACTAATATGGTATAGGTATTCATTTTAAGTTCATCTTTCGCTGTTTAAATTTAACCCTTATATTTGTTTAATCATTTAATGATTATAGTGTTTAATTTAATTGAATTTGTCTTTTAAGAACCTTTCTAAACAAAAATTTAGTTTAGATCTAGTTTTTTTTTCAATTTACTTTCGGTCAATTTCAGATTAAATTGGTTAAACTTTTATTCTATGAAAATTAAACTGTCTACTTTTATTTTTAAGCAAAATTTAACTGAACTGACTGATTTTTGCATGGTAGCTTTATTTTTCGAGATAAATTGTTCCAAGTGGGCGAATTGTTTCAGAACAATCTAAAATTGCTTCAGAACAAGAATTTTGTTCAAATACTCACTCATTAAGTATTTATAGGTCTTAAAAAAGCTTAATTTATCTTCAGTTTGGAGCCTGAAGAATCTTAAAAAGAAAAATTGTAAAATCTGGTTCGCAACTTTAACATTCCACATTTTATTCCATCGATATTAATGCATACTAAGTAATATTTTGTTATATTTTTTTTTAAACGTTAGAAAGATTCCGTTATGACCCACATTTTCCGGGTCCGGTATACATCAAAAGCATTCTATTTAATGTTTGCGGAAAAATTCCCTATAAATAGTTAATTATTTACAATCCAAAGAATATACAAATAAAAATGTGTGTCCGAAGTAATAGAGAAGAATAGAAATTTTGCAAAAGTCATAAGCTAAGACGCGAACAAGCGGCTTAGTTTTTTTTTTGTGAAACAGTCGGTTATTATCGAAACCAGAAAAAAAGATTTTTAGAGTAGGGTGCTAAGCAAAGCAAGCTTTTGGAATTCTAAAAAGTCACAATTTCAAAACAAGAATTGTGGTTGCGCACCGCTCAAGCGGCATACGAATAAAATGGTCAACAATGGTCCTTTTAATCATCAATATAATTAAAAGCACCTGCGCCCTTTCCTGAGAAGCACCTTCCCATACATGAGAGTTGTATTCCATTTTTGATCGCATAACACTGCGTTACAGTGGTTCTTGCACCTTAACACAACTATATACACATAAAACAAGAGGTGGTGGTGGTGCATACTAAGTTTTTTAGCAGGACATAATTTTTCCTTTTTAAATGACTTCAAAATTTTAATGTAATACTATTTTAATTAAATTATTTTAAATACTATTTTAATCTCTTCATTAGCAATATGAATATCAAATAAAAGAGAACACTCCAACTTATTTATGTAACTTTCTTGCCAACAATCCAGAGACCGAATATTGTTTTATTTTTTAAATCAATCAAGTATAAATATCATTGCCGATGAAAATTTATTTTCATTTCGATCGATGAATAAAAAAGAGGGATTTATATTTGAAATATAAATATCCCTCATGATGAGTATTTTAAATATCTTTAACGATAAATATCCGAACAGAAAAATATATCATTGATTGTTTTATTTTTGAACTTCTGTTTTGACTTTGAAAAAATAAAATATTTTTGAAAGTTTAAAATTTTCAACAATGAATGTATAAATATGTTTCCAATTAATTGGAATGTTTTAGGACATCGAAGTTAAACCTAATAATCCTAATGGAACTAATGGTGGTTTCTTCAATTCGCAAAACCATTTCAACGTAAAATTTGCAACAATAATAGAATTTATTGTTATTTAAACGTTCTAAAGACTTTTTATACCAGGACAAATCTTCTTCTTCTGTCATCCTTGACTCCCAGTAGATCATAGGGCATGGGAGGATGCAACAGTTGCCTAGCGTCTCCAGTTACCAGGTAAGAACTGTGTCCAATTCCCACTCTAACCTCCTCGTGGTACATCTTGGAAACCTGAACAAAATAGTTTTAGATGCGGTAAACAACCCGTGTAGGATTCTAGGTCAGGGCTAATATAAGAGGGAGTTATCTTAGAGCCATTCCAGCCTATTTGGTCTAAGGGTCTAAGATAATTGTACTTGGTAAAGTACGAAAATGCAGGGTCTGTTAAAAATATTAGTTGCAGCTGCAAACGAGTGTCTGTCTCGGATCGAGCGGATCGCTATACAAACGAGTCTTGTTTCTTTGGACCCATCACCCATCGACTTAAGTTTTAAGCATGGATAGAAACAACATTACAGAATATACTACTCCAAGGGGTAATCATCAAGGATTTTAGAATTGCCTAATCTATGCATTAACATAAACATTATGATGAATGAAACCAGGAAAATTTTTCCTGGAAATAACAGAAATAAAATTTGAATATTTTCTATCAAATTTTTTTTTCATCGGATGAAAAAAGATGCAAATTATTTTGAACTGAAAATATCCCAAACGATTTTTTTATTTTTATACCCTTCACCAATAGGTGAAAGGGTATTATAAGTTTGTGATTCCGTTTGTAATTTTTTTATTAGTGATCGTAGACCCCATAAAAATTATAGCGATCGACTCAGAATCGGGAGGAGAATCGATTAAGCGATGTCCGTCTGTCTGTCTGTCTGTCCGTCCGTCTGTCTGTCTGTCTGTTGAAATCAAGTTTCTGAACCCCTGGAGGATGGACTTACATAAATTATATATCAGATTTTAGGAAATTCTCCCGCAATGAACGCTATTAAATTTCATTAAAATCGGTTTATAAACACCGAAAATATCGAAAAAATACCAAAAATTAGACGAAAATTTTAAAATTTTTGATTGAAACACACTTTTAAATAACAAGAGAAAAAAGATACTCCTGGTGTACATGTGATAATATGTTATATATCAGATTGTAGGAAATATTTTCCCAAAGCACTCTGTAAAATTTTATCAAAATCGGTCCATAAACAACTGAGATATCGCTAAAACACTGAATTTGATGTATCGCAAATTGTCCAAAGTACACATTAGAGAATGTTTGTTGAAAAAATTAAATGCAGAAATAGGAAAAACTATCCTCCTTTAGTACGGACCTACATAAATTTTATATTAGATTTTAGGAAATTCCCCCACCAAGCAAGTACAAAAATGCAGCTAATTACATGATATCCGTTCAAAACCTACATATGTATGTAAGTATCTCACATATCAACAAAAATTTAAATTTTTTAATTGCAATTGGGAGAAATCCGTTCACGTTTGACAATTGATCCCGTATAACTTCGCCTAATGCAATCCCTTAGTAGCTAATAAATGACAAATTATAATAGATACGATGATGACATTTAGTATAAAGACGTTGTACAATATTGATATTCAGGACAATAGCGCCTAAAATAAACTTTCTAGAGGGACAACATTTGACAAAAGTATTTCTGATCTCTTGAAAAGTTCGATATTGAAAATGGGCGAGCTCTATTCACATTTAGTGAAATCTCCAATATAAACCCGACCGGGAATCGATTTAATGCTGATAAATTAAATCACATTAAAATTGCACAAAGAACTAGAGCAAAACTTTCCAAACATCCATCGGACAGATCGAAAGAACTATACATCCCAAATATTATTGATGAAGTGTTCATTTTAATTAATTAACTAACTTCAAATTAATAAGTAAACTTTTCCGACAAAGCTGATAACCATCCATTCAAAAGCTATATATTTCACGTATGTATCTAAAACTAAGAGTGTATACCCTTTAATTTTAAGGCTTGTATACATTGACAATCATTGTTAAAGCTTTGACCTAAATCAGTCCGCTAACTTCAGAGTTTTACATAACTAATCAAGAACTTTTACTAGTTGGATAATTCGTACGAATTAAAGTGCACAACCCTCACTGGGCACAGCGTTTTTGGGTTGCATGTCAGAATACTTAAACTTCATCAAATCGATGTGCTATTGCAAATGTAAGGGCATCTACATTTTGAAGCATCTTTTCTGCATGGTTTATCTGGTCTATCGAACTTTATTAAATGTTCGTAAAATATGTGTCTATTTTATTTCGAAGCTACTGGCTGGCTTAAATATGCATTCTCTACTTGTAGTCTAGTAATCATTATCTTTCACAAAGGGACCACTTTAGAACCCAAGTGAAGCTTCCCTAGACATCAGCCACCTGCCCAACCTAACCTTTGGGTGCACCGAAAAGGTTTTCGTTTTCCGACTCTTAATTTTAAAGACTCTTTGCATATAATACTAGTATAACCAAATATTGCTACGAGTTACATTAAGTACTTTTGGAACACCATTGGTGAAGGGTATCCAAGATTCGGCAAAGCCGAATATACCACTCTTACTTGTTTATTTTCATCGGATTGAAAAACGATACAAAATTTTTCGAACAATTAAAAATCATTAGGGATTTTTATTATTTTTTAAACTTCAATGATTGTTTTTGTATGGATTAAAATATGAAAATATTGTCTTAAAAATATTAATATTCGGTCTCCGCAACAATCAGGACAAACATACAACAAAATTTAATTTTTAAAATTTTTGTATTAAATGTACCTTTTGATAGATTTCTTTAGTCTGTTAAAATTGGAATATATTGTTTTGTTAAACTACAGAATATCACCTTAATAATACCGGTCAACTGAAAACATTAAATTCAAGTAAAACTATTTTGTATGTGTCATGGTCCCCTATTTTTTTCAATTGATGTTTTTTTTCAAAAATTTGGAATTTTACCGTATCTTGAAATCGTCTTGTCAAATTTTTTAAAAACATCAATGGATGAGGAATACAATTGCCCTTAAGACGTGCTAACAGAAGGTTTTTGTGTGATCAATAGTTTTGGAGTTATTCATATCGCAATATAAAAACTTATTTTGTATGTGCTAAAGTATGAAACACAATTGGAACGAACGACCAATTTTTCGGAATGAATAATCGTCGTTAGAAATAGAACATATGGATTTATATGAGTGTATTCACAACTGATGACGAAATTCGTCGTACGCAACATCGAACAGTGCGATAGGTTTATTTCTTTATTTCATAAGCAGACGAACGATGACTAAACTGGATTGGAGTGGCTGTATTTGTATTTCTGTTGTAAAATATTCGAAATTATATGTGTTCTTGTTAAATATGGTCACCTTATCAAATGTAAACAAAAAAAATATATATTTCGCACCCTAAATACAAATGGGGCACAGCTCAAAATTTTTCAAAACAGACTTTTCTCCATAAATTAATTCAGAGTACACATCTCTAACTGCTGGAAAAATTTCTTTCACATCACTATCATCTTTAACTGGAAAAATACAGTCATGTCTATTTTTATGTTAAGTGTGTGTTAAGTGATTCTGCACGATGAACTAAAGAGAATTATTTGTAGTTGCATTACTGTGCTCAAGAACATCTGATTACTTTTTTACACATTAAGAGTTTTATTTTGAGTTCAGCCTCTATAACTGTAAAAAGTGAGTTCAATCAACAATATTATTTATTAATGTGCCTTTTTTGATGAAAAAATTGTAATCGTCGTAATTTTTATAAATTAAATAAAGTCATAAGTCAAAATTTCGTTTTATTTTCGCAAAAAATAATATAAAGTTGAAAAAAATATAGCAGAACTTTCTTCAATATTGCATATTTTTATAATGGAACAATATTTTCTTTAAATATTGCAATCATTTTTACATAAACAATTTTTTGTCTCTCATGAAAATTTTAATATTTTGAGTTGTGCTCCTTTTGTATTTAGGGTGCGATTTATTTCAAATAAAATTATTTAAATACAATTCTCTTGTGAAATAATAAAGAATAAAATAAAAAAATGTGAGTGCGCGATATGTCCGAAAGTGTAATTAATTTGTGCAAATAAAGAATCAACAAAAAATGGCGTTAACAGCGTTTATTCGTCCCAAATGTGTTCAATGGACGAATTTACAAGACGAATTTTTAAAGTCAAATTCGTCGTGCTGGACGAAATTAGTCATTCGTCCCAATTGTGTTTCTAGTACAAATCCAAAAAATTTTATTATTATAAAATTTTACAGGTCTCACTTCTAAATATTGTTGAAATCGGTCCATATTCGACAATAGCTGTCAAACAAAATCTTCTGACAAAAGCCGTTTAAATGCTTCGAAATTCATAAGAGTACACCTAAATCTGATAATAATAACAATTTTACATTTTTTGTTACATACATTATTCTTCTTCTGTTATCCTTAACTCCCAGTGGAGCATAGGGCCTCAAATACATAATTTATGTAAAAACTGTCATTTTTTATACATTTTTAAAACATTATTTTTATTCGCTATTATATTCTATAACCTTCAATATAATATTGTGACGAATTTTAAACTTATCCGTCCCATTGTGCTTATAATTCTTCCCCTCGCTTTCTAGATGTTTCTGTTGGTGTTGTTGTTATTCTGTTTATGTCAAATAAGCATAGCAACATGTTTCTCTTTTATCTACATTCTCTCTCTCTCTCTGTTACTGTTAACTTCAGATAATCTGTTTGTACAACGTATGTGTGAGTGTGTTCTTGATCATGTGAGAATGTAGTGGAACACACATGAACTTTCGTAAGCCACATTGTTAGCGTAATCAACTACAGCTGCTCTTTGTTTACGTCTGCAGAAATTGCTAGAAACTCTCTTCTCTACTATATAAGGCCGATGGGCGAGTATTGTGGGAACAGTTTTAATTAAGACGCGTATAAAGAGAATAGTGTGACTAAGAGTATTTGTAAAGCAGTTTTGTGAAGTTTGTTTACAGCAGCCTTGCTCAGCCTTTGCACTCAGGAGCCGAGTACTAATCGACTTTTTAACATATATTCACAGACATAACACGAACTGTAATCAAATTCCAATAAGTGACAAAGGAAAACAATATTTTACTTAGTCTCTTTGCTGCTTTCAATGAAGGAGGTTGATGTCGCTCAGATTTCTTAAATACAACAACAAACACAGATGAAATTATTCAGCCTGCATTGCCAATGCTAAAATTTCTGTGTATTCATATCATTGTTTTACTTTTAACGCATTTTTTGTTTTATTTACATATCATCTGTAACGCTGCACAAGGTTATTTTTACACTAACACATGTAAAACCACAAACACATAAGTATTTTAAGATGTTCTCCCGTTGAGTACCCCTGGTTTACAGTATTTGTAAAAGTGTGTTTTAAGTGATTAACTCTAAAGTTAATAAAAGTATTGCTTTGTAAAACTACATACTACAAGTGTTTTAATTTGATTACGGTTGTTTGCAAAAAGAATTACATCCACGTTTTTAAAGGAAAAACGTAACAATATGATAAAATCAATTGATCAGCCTTTTTAAAAATGGCAAATTTTAAATAAAAAGTAAATATTGTGGTGATCAGATGTAACGCAAAAAGTTGAATTTTATGAACTAGCGTAAATTATTTTACTATTTTATTTCATTGGGTTAAGTTTTTGAATGTTTTCAAAGTTCAATTTAAAAAAATGGTACGTAAAATATAAAAATTTGATTTAAAAATGTCAACTTTAAAAAAACGACATAATTACATACATATGTATAAATTTATTTTGTAGTAAGGCCATTTGTAAATATTTGTTTATGTACTTAGACATAGATGAGATGATATGACATGGTTTTAACTTTCGTCCCTTATGAGAATGCGTGAAAACCTTTGACATAAAAGGCTACCACTCTAGTTCATATAGTAATTTCTACTTGCCAAAATAACTTCTACTATATTTATGTAACATATGTAAATAGTATGTATGTATGTATATGTTTTATATAATTGCCATTAACGACGAAATAAAAGTAGAAATTTAGTAAATTCCATCATTTTGGATTAACGAAAAATATTTAAAGGTGATATTTCCAAAGTGATGTTATTTACAAAATATAACTAGCTTTTAAAAAATTCAATATCTAACTAAGAGACAACATAAATATGTATTGTGTATTTATGTTAAATTAAAATTAACTGATTCCTTTGGAAAATAATGAGTGATATGAATAAAAAATAGTATTTGGTATTAAAAACTTTTTAGACGATGAAAATTCAATAAAAAATACGTTAGTCGAGTTCATAATTCGTTGATTCTACGATGCATCATAGCAAATTGGTATAGCAAATGACAAATTGTTTACATTATTTCTATAGAAAAGTTTTACATTAAGCCGATATACATATGTACTTAGATATTTTGCCCTACAGCCAGCGTTACCGTTGTGCAGATTTATCTGTTTTTTGCAGATTTTACAAATGTTTTTTTTTATATTTTCTTGAAGATGCAGATTTAAGATATGGAAAACAGATTTATTTGGAATTGATAGTTTTTGTAAAAAAATAATGCAACATTGCCTACCCAAGGTACTTGGAAATCTTAAGATTCTAAGGTCTGCTAGTTCTGCGATATTACCAATAAAATTGCAGTTACAACAATAGCAGCTACAAATAAAATTGAAAGAAGTTTAGCAACAGTATCCTAAATCAGTGTGCCAAATTTTATTGGAATCGCCTCATATTAGACCAGACCAACTCTCAAATAACTTAAAATGAGCGAAAATCACAAAAACGCTTTTTAATCTAATGAAGACAATTGAAGGCTTTTAATAGATAATTTAAATTTCGAGAAATTGTTTTTTATACATGAAAATTAAGAAAATCTTGTGTATTTTTTCAATTAGTCAATATTTGAGCTTATTAGTGAAGGATTTTATATCCGAAAGCTATAGTCGAGCTTAACCGACTATTGTCGAAAAACTGTCCGTCCATTTTTTTTCGTGCTGAGACCAAAACATTGTGAAAACATTACAATGAGTTTTCATTCAGTTTCTAATTATATGGCTTAAAAATATATGTTGAAGCAAAAAGTTATTATTTCATAAGCTCATTTTAGGGTAATTTTAGTCTCTACGACTGTTTAGGGTTAATATTTATTTTTTTATAAAAAGTCTTAATGTTAGATTGTTGGTAACAAAATAGATCTTAAACAAATGGAGCTAGGATAACGAAATTTTTCAAAAGTACCATAGGTGCTAGTAAATGTTATGTGTGTAACAAGACAGTTATAAATGCTGACACTTTAAACATTTAAATTATTGTTGATATAATGATACAATTTAGTACAAAAAGGTTTATTGTGAATTGTACCCGACTACCGAATTGTACCCAACTACCGCAAATCTCTAAAATATCACGAAAACTACAAAAATGCTTAAAAATTTCAAATTATCGTAGGTACGAAAATCAAATTGTATTACATTGCTCAACAAAATTTTTTCGCTAAATTTGAATATGAAGTCAAAATGCAAATTTAGAGATATTGCAAACTATGATTTGCGTTTTTTTTTTAAATTATTTTGGAAAATAATCTACGGATTTCTTATTTCTTTTTTTTTTGTTCAAAGATACAGAAACAACCACAGATCGTTTGTAAATTGTAGTCGAAAAATAACTGAGTTACAGAGGACTAAAGTTAAGATTGCCGAAAAATTTTAGTGCTTTTTCTAAGTTTTTGTCTTATTCTTATTCTTAAAACAAATCAATAATATTTTTTTAATTTTTATGACTTGGCACGTAAGTCTATTTTAATGAAAATATTATGCTCAATGGAAATCGGTGCAAAAATAACTATGTTAAAGAGGAACAATTGAATTATTTTACTTATTTTATAAAATTAAGAAACGATAACCGAAAACAAGAAAATATTCAAAGCTTTAGTAACAACAAATATTAAGAATTGCTAACCTAACTTAAAAATGTACAATAGGATAGATGTTTAATTCACTTAATTTTCTGCCGTTTTCTTATTTTTGAACCAATCTGGGTCTTGGTCAATGTGTTAGTATTGAAATACACTTGTGTCCTGTGTAATAAAACACAAACATTTTTAAGTCTAATTTCAACTAAACATTTTTTTCTAAAACTTGAACTTTTGCCCACTGTAACTTAGTCAGTTTTTTACTTACCTTCGATAACGATCCATAGTTCTTTTAGGAATTTGTTTTAAACTAAAAAACACAAATACATAATCTGACAAATATTTCAGAAGATATCTACATTCATCTTTTTTTAAAAACACAAAAAAGGTTATTTTGTAATATCTCGAAAACTGTTCTACTTTTGAACAATTTGGATAAACTGTTACGTAGTATTTTTAGCCCGTATTAAGAAACAAATGTTCTACATTGAATATAGCTCTCATACAACTACCATTTCTGAAAACTTCTTACATTATACAAAAATCACTTGAATGATTAAAAATCTTTAATTATAACTGCTTTGACAGCTCAAATACGATTAAGTGTAAAGAGTTGTATGCAATCACTAGTTTAACGAATTTTGGTCTTCGTCCCGGTACAAAGAACCGACCGAACCCAGTCGTGAGAACGGTTTTTAAGAGTACAATTTGATGGGGGTATATAAGATTCGTCACAGCCGAATATAATTGTCTTTAACTAAAAATGTGTTATTTTCACTATTTTAAAGTTTCGAAAAACGTTTGTCTCAAATTTATTTCTCATTTGTTGTTAAGTGGTCTTGATCCTGAAACACTCACATTTTAACATTTAACTCGGACTTTAGTTGTCGTCGATTGGTCAGTAGATCACATAAAACACTGCATGGAAATACCGTATTTTTGTCAAACTGTTTTTACATTAGATACAAACAATGCAGAATCTGTAGTTTTTAAAAAGAGAAGAATAGTTCTTGTTGTTTCTTTTATATTTTTGGTAATATTATAAAAGTGTAGCCTTGGGTCGAAGTCCAAAGATTTACGAAAGTCGTCTCAGAAATCTGCCCAAGAGCAGTAGGTGCCTTTATAAATTCATACAGCTTATTCGTTATATTTTCCCTTCTTATACAGGGTGGCCCAGAAAGACCGAAGTGGTGTGAATTCCTTATAACTTTTTTATTATAATTTTTTTTCTTTTCTTTTCAGTATTTTGTAAAGAAGACTTGGATAATTTATAATGGAGCAATACACAATTGAACAACGTGCCCAAATTGTTGAAATTTACTTTTCAAATCAACGGTCCATTGTGTTGACTCAGCGTGTTTAATGTGCGGGTTGCACCCTCTCAGTCAACAATAAACCGTCTGGTTGCAAATTTTCGAGAACAAGGAGCAGTAAGAAACCTTCCTGGTCCCGGCAGACACCGAACTGTCCACACGGCTGACAATATTCAAGTGGTACAGGAGAGTATTCGGGAGGATCCAGAAACATCAACCAGGAGACGTTCGTCACAACTGGGCCTCTCAAGAACGTCGCTGCAGCGAATTTTGCACACCATAGGATTGTTTCCATACAAAATTCAACTTGTCCAAGAATTGAAACCAACAGATTACCAGCAACGACTTGAAAAAGCACAAGAGAATCCAAATTTTATTCATAACTTAATAATGAGTGACGAAGCCCATTTTCAAATAAATGGGTTCGTTAACAAGCAAAACTGTAGGATATGGGCTACGGAAAACCCGAGAGTACTTCATCAACGACAATTGCACCCAGTTAAGTGTACCGTTTGGTGCGGTGTTTCTTCAGAAAGGATCATTGGCCCATTTTTTTTTGAAAATGAACAAGGTGTCGCCATTTCCGTCAATGGTGATCGATATCGGGCCATGCTGCAAAATTTTGTAAGGCCAGCCGTGGAAAACCATCCGCAAATATGGTTCCAACAGGATGGAGCCACAGCGCACACTGCGAGGGCCACAATGACTCTTTTACGCGACATCTTTGGTGAAAGAATAATTTCTCGTAACAGCAATTTTAATTGGCCTCCGCGGTCCCCGGATTTAACCGCTCCAGACTGTTTTCTTTGGGGCTATTTAAAAGGAAAAGTTTATGTTAATAAGCCTAGGACTATTGAGGAGTTAAAAACCAATATTCGAGAAGAAATTAACAACATACCACCGGAAGTTTTGCGAAAGGTCATAGAAAATGTGTTGGAAAGAGCACATTTGTGCGAAGCAGAATATGGCCACCACTTGCGGGATATCATTTTTAATAACTAATCCAAAAATATTCCCCATAAATTTAATGTATTTAAAAAAAAAAAAAAAATAAAAAAATATCTCTTAAATAAAAAGTTATAAGCAATTCACACCACTTCGGTCTTTCTGGGCCACCCTGTATAAATATATTTATAAAAATGGGAATTTCACCGAAAAATCTAACGGGTAAAAAAAGATACGCCAATAGATCAAGAAACAATGCAATTCAGAGATGTCTATGATACAAAAGTCAACAAATGTTTTAACTTCTACCAATCGGTGTTAAAAATGAAAGTAATATTAATAGATTTTAAAATAAATCGATGGGAATTCAGTCGTCGTTAGCTAGTTGGACGGTTTTGTTCTTGGTTTAGTGGGATTGGAATGAAATAACCCATTTCCCTACGTTTTGTTATGACACGTTGCTTTGGTCATAACAAAACTGATCTAAATTCATTGCTACTATAAATTAATATTTATTCGCATTAAACTGGTTTTCGAGGGTAGATTAATATGAGAGCTATGTATGGTCACATGACCAATAGTTGCTTAAAAATTATCTGCTCCAAATAAAGTTGTCATTGCTATCATAATTTGATTAAATTATTCAGTATTAAAGTGATTCCCGGGGCGGTGTTATATGAAATGTGAACTGATTTCGTCTAATGTCAATACCAGACTTTTCTAAAAAAATAGGAAACATAACATATAGGAAACATATATCGTGCTTATAACTAACGGAAAGACAGACAGAAACCCTCTTTTTCGATTTTAGCTGCTTCCGCAACTAATTTATATGAGAGCTATGATCAAATGTAAGCCGATTTTATCCAATTTTAATACCAAACTTTCTAAGTAATGAGGAATATTCTTGCTTTAGCTCCTTCCGTTTAGGCCCTACAGACGGACAGACGCTAAATCTTCTTAGAATTTCATAAGGATCCAGGATTTATATCCTTTTTGGTTTTAAGCCAATATTGACAAAATTACAAAGGGAATGACAATCTCAATTAATTTAATGGTGGGTATAAAAAGGTGATATCTGTTTAGTGGAGTTTGAAGAAAAATAATTTTCTGAGCTTTCACCGGATAACACAACAATTATTTCTGAAATCTACTACCAGCTGGACAAAATTAATGATGCACTTTAACAGAAAAAGTGTTTAAAAAAAAATGCTATGCCCACTATATTCACCAGATCTGGCGCCTTTGAATTATTATTTATTCGCGTCATAAGAAAATTGTTTGTACGTCAAAACTTGTATGTACTTCAAATGAAAAGGTTATGATTAGTTATTTACTAGCAAAGAAAAATATATAGATTCTAGATTACTTTGCAATGACTACATATATGGAGTTATGAATCACTTTTCTTCAAAATTGGTACAAAAGGTAACAATAAAATATATATGTAGATATTTTCTTAGAACTAGGTCTTTGAAAATCAAAATTTATGAATATTTGAAAAATTGTTTCAATAAGATTAGGATTACCCTGTTTATAGTGCAAATTTTAACATATGTATAAAGCCTATTTTCTTAAAAAGGTCATATTATTAGCACATCTGATAGCATTTTAATATAAAGTTACACTGCCGGTCATCAATTTACGACAAATAAGTGAAACTTTATTTTTCCTTTTGTAGGCTATTTTATATGTTTGTATAATGAAGAAGTACTAAAAATTAGGACAGTAAAATTGCTCTTACTTATATTCTTTAACATACATATGAACATCATATATAAAATGCGGTTTGAAATGCCACTTTTGCAGTAATACCACCTAATATGTATGTAGAGATCGACATTTTTGGCTTCTGAGATTTTCAAGTGTTTACAATAATTGAAAGTTGTTAGCTTTTTTGTACAATATTTTAATCAACATAACTTACTAGATTTTTTTGATCAGGTTTTTTAATCACGTGTTCGTCTTAGTTTCCACCCTGGATATAAAGCCTCTATCTGTCCGTTTAATTCTCAAATAGGATCCGTTTAAAATATCTTACAGTTTTAAATCAAACTTGGTCCACCGGCTATAAAGATATATTATAGGACCGTCTTAAAATGCACAAATATGTATGTATGTATGTAAATACTAATTGTTATTCATATCACAAATGAATGCATCGAATGAGTGAGTGAATGTATGAATGAGTAGAGTTCATAATGTTTTATTATTCCGCAGTAATAATAATAATGATAATAAGGATTTATTTAAGTTATTTGATTGGATTTCAGTTCTACTGTACACATTCTAGGACTTTTAGTTTCAATACAATTTTTTTATTTTTTGTATTTAAATGTATTTATGTATGTACGACGAACATGTTTTTTTTATATTAAATATACGTTTCTATCATATTCTTGATTTGTTGATGTTTACAAATGTTTAAATGTGTTAAAGTTGTTAAAATTATTGAATATAATAAATTCAATTGTTATAATCACAATTTATATCCGATCTTCCTCATCTTCTTCCTCTACTTCTTCGCCATTTTCTTCGACTTCTTCTTTATAGCCGGGGTGTTCCGAGATGGCGTAGTAGTTGCCATTGTAAATAACACCTAGTTCACGTAAAGCATCACCACGTATTGTCGCTTTTATCGTCCAATTATAACAGTCATCCGACTCTGACTCTCTATCTAGTCGTTCGACATCGAGAATTTTCGAATTTAAGCGTTCTAATATGATACCAATATCTTTAATGCTGAGATGACGCTTTTGGTCAACAGACAGTTGATCAATTAGAAGTAAGAACTTTTCCGTTGTCACCTTTTCATCTTCCATGATTGTGTTTTCTGTTTCGCTTTCGGAACTGTCGCGTTCCGGTGCAATATCCAGGAACCGTACATGACCTTTTGTCCCCGAGGAGCGGCGTTGCATGCTGCCACCCATCATAGGATCCACAACCGACGACATGCCCAACGAAGCCTGTTGTTGAGGTTGTGGGCTTGTGGTACCATCTTGAATGGGAGAGGTCGCCACACTTTTGTGTACGGCTATTTTACGACCCTCCTCGTGCAAGGCACAGCAATGAAAGTCGCACTCCGTGGTACTAGGACTGCCCGCTCGACTGGGTGTATGAGCGTGATGAGCACATTCAGGTGTGTGAACGTGAACTGCTCCCACAGCACTGTCAAATGAACCACCCTGCTTTGAAAGTCTTCTATTGGTACCAGGTATCACAATACCTGGTGGTAGAATTACACCTCCTGGATGATATACGCTTGCGGGTCCTTCATCACTTATGACCGTTATTTGGGGACTTGTATACCGTTGTTGTGACGATTGTGATGAAACGGATTTGTTGTCCAATGAACTTTGTGCAGAAAGTCCTTTTTTTGATGGTGAATATTTTTCTGAGGATATAAGACCATTACTGCTACCACCACTATTCGGTACACTTTGACTTCCTGTGGCTCCGCCACCTTGACGTTGGTCCCAGTGAAGAACCACCGTGACTCGACCCTTGTTGTCCATAATTTTCCAAGAAGGCGTCTCATCATGCAACTCTAATGCATGAATCGTCTCGCAGACGATTTTTGGTATAGCTGATATTGCTGAAAATACAATGAGAAAATAAAATTAATCAAATGAATAGAAAATTGTAGATATGAATGGGTAATACAATTCTAACAAAATATATATTCGGAACGAAAATTTAGTGTAGGTACTTAACGTATTAGATTGGCATGTACAGAACAAAATTAAATTTTTTTAAAACGTAAGACCGGTTTTGTTTAATTTCAACAAAATATGTCCTTAACGCCAGAACACCAAAAACGATGCACACCAATTTTATATACATACATATTTTTAAATATTTTTCGAAATATTGAGTACTTTTATTTCTCTTCCGGAAAAACATTAACAACAATTTAGTACAACACGTAAACGTAGGAAACTGCAACAAATTTCGTCAGCAAAAGTAATCAAACGTGTAATCAAAGTGTCAAAAGTAATCGATTGAAGTTTACAAAAGATTAATCTGTGCGAATTTTAAAATGTCAATTATTTTAAGATTAAAGTCACTTTTGAGCGTTGTTTTTGCTACATTTTTGTAAAATTTTATTTAATGGATGCTTGAAATTAAACCATATAACAGTTTTTAAAATGATTAAATTTGGCACAGAAATTCGTATAAATCGGACCACAATTTCGGGCACCTTCCATGAGACCGATCTCCCTATCTTTGCAATATATTTAATTATATTTCTTACTAACAGAAGAATGAATTTGTCGTTGGTCCCGGCAATGTTTAATACCATGTGTAAAAATTGGGACGAACCAAAACAGTTAAGTTAAATAAAAATAACAGAGGCAGGAAAATTACTCCCCCAATACACATTTAATTTTTGTCTAGCAACTCGTACATGCTCAGAAGTTACTATTGTAAAAGACATCTGATTGTTTGCGTTGGTCCTGTATGATCACCCTAAGAATTACTCCTTAAGGTAGAAATAATTGATATTATATAACTTGTACTTACCAGCTTTTATGACGTCAACACCAGTTGGATACCAACGTTCCCCCTGCCTCAGCAGCAGAAGTATTGTATTATTTGCCAGAGTACGAAAATATTCTCCATCTTCAATTTGGGTTCCATCGCTCTCGAGAACAAGTCGTACCGGTTCTGAGGCAGGAACCCCTAGTTTATCTTTGCCTTTAAATATCAATATATAAAATAAATGTTTAGTATAAATAAATTTAGGTAATATGTCAAATCTATTCACAGATTTGAATTTGAAAAAAATTTGTAATTCAAAGGAAAAAATACAATATATAAATACAAATATGTATATTGTATTTTACTTTTCTATACTATTATTTTTACCAAAAATTTTAGGCTATGTTACTAAGTAACCTTTCTAAAAGTCAATCGTAATGAATTATATTTTATAACGATTTATATAACATAAAAATCTAACATTATTGAAGCATAAAATTCAGCTGACTGATATTCAGAAGTTCCGGAAGTTAGTTGCACCATGTAAAAACTACAGGCACATATTGTGAACGAGTTCACAGGTGAAAAATTTTCTATAAGAGAGGTATAATAAATAAACCTTCTAAACAACAGAGAGTTATAGGACAAAATGGAGAGTTTTAGACTTAGGTCGGTTCATTCTATAAGGACAAAAATCAAATAGTTTTAATTTTCGAAGTTAAAAAAAAAACAAATTATTGATCACACACTAAATTTCTTTAGGGTTCTATTAATGGAGCGTAATGGAAATTTGACAAAATGTGAGTCTTAGTGAAATTCTGCTGCCTTAACTTATAGACAAATTTAATTTAAAATATTTTTTTATTTAAATATACATATCTTTTTAAGATATAAAATTCTTCTTCTTTGGTCCATCAAATCGTTAATCCTTAATATTTTGGTGCGCTTCAGATCTAAGGTAAAGCTTTATTAAAGAATAGTTTTTAAACTATTCCTGATCAATTTTATGTTAAATTGACGATGTGCTTCAGTAAAATGTTTTAGATAAAACCTTCGCGATCTCAACTAATAAAGAGATGTTTGATAAACTATTGATGCAAATCGGTTATAAATATCATCGCTTTCATGCCTTATGTGAGTTTACTTTCTAAAACCATTAAAAGCGCAAAACTTGCGCTACTAAGATGTAGCCTTCAGTATGCCTGAAGTCTTGGAAGTTCAAAATCTGTAATAAGATTTTCCGAATTCCTTAGAGTACAAAAATTTTTCGTGTTGAGAGTCGGTTTCAAAGGATTTTATATTAGTAACCAAATATAGGTCTTATAACAATTCAGAAGTTTTATATCTCACTTATTCCGTATACCCTAAGATTCTAAGGCTTGTATAGATTGACAAAACAAACACTCCCAAATATTGTTAGCAAAGGTTCGCTAACCTTAGAGTTTTAGATAATTAACCAAGAACTTTTTTAATATCCATAATACGTAAGCCATAACGGCCTACTAAGTTTAGATAGAAGTGCATATTTATGAACTTTTTAGAACCGTGAACGTTTTCTGATTTTTAATTTTCTTTTAATCACAAAATATGTATTTCTTATATAATTACTTTTGTCTCTGATCGACTTTTAATAGTGAAATTATGTGGCCAAATTATGTCAATCGGAAGTGTGCAAAATATTATTGATTTATTTTTAGGATACGAGCCCGCGCAACGGGCCCAAAGTTTTTGAGCCCATTTGTATGGGGAAAACTGAGAGTATTTGCAGTTGTCCTTTTAAATTTTATTTTTAAGAGAAAAAATAATGGAATCTAAAAGTGAATTAATGCAGAAGTCAAAATTATTTGAAATCCATGAAATACTTTTGATGTTATTGCGATTTTCCCCCAAAAATTCGTGTCCTTGACAATACGCCTAAGGATATACCGCTAGAAAAAACTACTTTGGACAAAAACTCGTAAAGTAAGACAGGATTTATCATTTAAAGACTTGTAAGTACCAAGGCAGATATAATGAAGGTAGTTTCACTGGCTTTTACTAAATTTTAATAAGGGTTTTTGAAGTTTATTTTTTATGGCATACGAAGTATAGCGTTGCCACATTATTTAGTACAAATTGGAAATTCTTAAATAATATGTGTAATATATATTTTATATATAAAAGCCAAATTAACATCCAGCTTGAAAAAGGCGGTATAAACATGTAAAAAACAAAAAAATTCAAAACTAAAATAAAAATTTCAAACAATTTAATTTGCATGCTGCTTTATTTTCCATACGATAGGATTTTAGAAATATACGACCATGTAATATAGATACTCCTGGCGTGAATTCCTAAATACTGAATAATTAATGCAAAAATATTTAGCCTTGCGTACATCCACTTTGGCATATTATGCTCTTTTATTTCAGGTTCAGGTTTTTAAAGTACCTTTCCTTCATGAGCAATGTAAATAGCAGGGATATTAAACTAACTACAGTACTGAAAACTATGGAAATATAAACCCACTGAAATCATCAATACATATATTAGTTACGGTTTTTAAGCGCACCTGTTAGAGCTTTCTTTAATATGTTCCAGAAAACTGGAATATAAAATGGAATATATAATATTTTTCAACACCTATAATATGGATAGAGTTTCAATGATTTTATATAAGTTAACATCAAAGAATTCAAATGATCTGGAAAGTAGAAATTCCCAAAACAATGGTAGCGGATCAGATTCCAATAGTAACCATAGTAGTATTGGATTATTTACAAGAATTTGCTTCATACAGAAACTAGAAAATACTTCGTCGGAGGAGGAAGGAAGTGACCCCATCCATTTCACGGCTACAATAAAAAAGAAAAGTACAGATAAAACATTGTAAATTTATCAACTTAATAAATATTATCAGCAACATTAACCAAAGTCTACGGTGACAGCAATACAGCATCAACTATAGGAGCATTTCCTCTCATAAGAGGATCATGCAACATCCGTCAGTGTAGAATAGGGACTTACAGTGACAAACTGATTAACAAATATATTAGCCGTTAGTTAAATTAGCCATTGAGACTTCTGAAACTATAATAAGAACAGACTTTAGATTAAGATAAATTCTTCCTGATTATGATTAAAAAGAATTACGTGATTCTCTTCTTCTACCGAAACGTCAAACTCTAGTTCGCTGACAACGAGAATGATATGACAATGATCTTCTAACAAAAACATAACGTTTTATTTTAGTATTTTTATAATTTTTCTATTTTGAAAAATAAATTAATTGCTATTACTTCAAATCGCCGCTGAGACAACAATTTTAGTTATGTGTTTTTTCTAAGTATTCAGGAAATCAAAAAAATCAATAAATTCTATTATATGTTTAAAGCTATCCAGCTCTTTTCTCCTAGAACAAGTAAAATATAGGTAAACGGTTATGTTTGCAGTTGCATAAGCAAAAAAAGTTTTAAACTCTGCAATAAAAGAGTCTTTAAATTTTAACACATAATTCATATTGTCGGCACAGGGACACAAAAAAAGGAAGACTTAACATAATATGGTAGCTTTATTTCTATTGAAATGTCAGAACCCTTAGAATTGTCAGAAAGTGAAATTAAATTTAGTAACGTAAAGTGAAATTACCTTCATTATAATATACCTTGATTAAAATTGAACATAAGTAAGATTTATTAAGCATTTACTCAAATTATGTGCAAAAAAATACTTTTTTGCGAAATTCGTCGAATTCGAACACAAGGTACGGGAAAATGGTTTGAGATATGGACCTCAGTTTTTTTTGAGTTTTATTGTCTTTTTTATCTATTTTAACGCACCGATGAGAGAAATTCAAATTTGTAATATTTGTTTAACAAAATTTTCAAAAAATTAAAAAATGCGTTTTGAAACCCACCTGAGAAAAATGACAGATTTTCGATTATGAAAAAAACTAAGTAAATATTATTATATTCAAGCAAAATTAAACTATGAAGTACTTACCAAGGTATATTATAATGAAGGTAATTTCACTTTACGTTACTAAATTTAATTTCACTTTCTGACAATTCTAAGGGTTCTGACATTTCAATAGAAATAAAGCTACCATATTATGTTAAGTCTTCCTTTTTTTTTGTCCCTGTGCCGACAATATGAATTATGTGTTAAAATTTAAAGACTCTTTTATTGCAGAGTTTAAAACTTTTTTTGCTTATGCAACTGCAAACATAACCGTTTACCTATATTTTACTTGTTCTAGGAGAAAAGAGCTGGATAGCTTTAAACATATAATAGAATTTATTGATTTTTTTGATTTCCTGAATACTTAGAAAAAACACATAACTAAAATTGTTGTCTCAGCGGCGATTTGAAGTAATAGCAATTAATTTATTTTTCAAAATAGAAAAATTATAAAAATACTAAAATAAAACGTTATGTTTTTGTTAGAAGATTCCTGTACGAAAAGATCATTGTCATATCATTCTCGTTGTCAGCGAACTAGAGTTTGACGTTTCGGTAGAAGAAGAGAATCACGTAATTCTTTTTAATCATAATCAGGAAGAATTTATCTTAATCTAAAGTCTGTTCTTATTATAGTTTCAGAAGTCTCAATGGCTAATTTAACTAACGGCTAATATATTTGTTAATCAGTTTGTCACTGTAAGTCCCTATTCTACACTGACGGATGTTGCATGATCCTCTTATGAGAGGAAATGCTCCTATAGTTGATGCTGTATTGCTGTCACCGTAGACTTTGGTTAATGTTGCTGATAATATTTATTAAGTTGATAAATTTACAATGTTTTATCTGTACTTTTCTTTTTTATTGTAGCCGTGAAATGGATGGGGTCACTTCCTTCCTCCTCCGACGAAGTATTTTCTAGTTTCTGTATGAAGCAAATTCTTGTAAATAATCCAATACTACTATGGTTACTATTGGAATCTGATCCGCTACCATTGGTTTGGGAATTGGCAAATATGAAACACATACCAAGAGGCGTAAATTTCTACTTTCCAGATCATTTGAATTCTTTGATGTTAACTTATATAAAATCATTGAAACTCTATCCATATTATAGGTGTTGAAAAATATTATATATTCCATTTTATATTCCAGTTTTCTGGAACATATTAAAGAAAGCTCTAACAGGTGCGCTTAAAAACCGTAACTAATATATGTATTGATGATTTCAGTGGGTTTATATTTCCATAGTTTTCAGTACTGTAGTTAGTTTAATATCCCTGCTATTTACATTGCTCATGAAGGAAAGGTACTTTAAAAACCTGAACCTGAAATAAAAGAGCATAATATGCCAAAGTGGATGTACGCAAGGCTAAATATTTTTGCATTAATTATTCAGTATTTAGGAATTCACGCCAGGAGTATCTATATTACATGATCGTATATTTCTAAAATCCTATCGTATGGAAAATAAAGCAGCATGCAAATTAAATTGTTTGAAATTTTTATTTTAGTTTTGAATTTTTTTGTTTTTTACATGTTTATACCGCCTTTTTCAAGCTGGATGTTAATTTGGCTTTTATATATAAAATATATATTACACATATTATTTAAGAATTTCCAAATTGTACTAAATAATGTGGCAACGCTATACTTCGTATGCCATAAAAAATAAATTTCAAAAACCCTTATTAAAATTTAGTAAAAGCCAGTGAAACTACCTTCATTATATCTGCCTTGATTTTAATAATGTTTATATGGAATAAAATTATCCATATCGAAAATATAAACAGGTTTTTTGTTTTTAAAATTATGTAAACTTAACCCTTTTTTCCTGGATGAAAAGTTGAAAATTTTGATTTTTTGAATTTTTTTAATACGTAATATTATTAATTTATTGCTGAATTTTAATAAATATACTTAAAAGTTATTGTTTTACACTAAGATGAAGTTTTTTTTTTATTTAAAAAAAATTATTTTAACCCTTTTTAGACATGGGGTCGCAAATGGCCCAAGTTTTTTTTTTTACACTGTTTTCAGCAAATTTTGATTAAAAACCATTAATGCTATTTTTTTACACCAAGATTATTTATTTTTATTATAAAAAATATTTTAACCCTTAAAAGATATGGGAGCAAAAATTATCTACAAATTGTTTTGTCACTTTTTCCAGCTACTTTTGATAAAAAGGCATTAAGTAAATATATTTTACACTAAGATTAAGTTTATTTATTAAAAAATATTAATCCTAAAAATTTATGGGGACAATATTGTCCCCATAAATTTTTAATTTTTGCTCCCATATCTTAAAATGGTTAAAATACTTTTTATAATAAAAAAAAAATAATCTTGGTTTCAAATAAAAACATTAATGGTTTTTAATCAAAATTTGCTGAAAAAAGTGCAAGAAAAAAAACTTGGGACATTTTTGACCCCATGTCTAAAAAGGGTTAAAATATATATATATTTTTTTTAATAAAAAAGACTTTGTCTTAGTGTAAAATAATTACTTTTAAGTGTATTTATTAAAATTCAGTAATAAATTAATAATATTACGTATTAAAAAAAATAAAAAAAAAATTAAAAAAGCTAATTTTTCATATTTGACTCCCGAAAATAGGGTTAAGTGTACCCAATTTTAAAAATATAGAACCTCTTTATATTTTTGATAGTACGGATAATTTTGTTCCATATAAACATTATTAAAATTTAACATAAGTAAGATTTATGAAGCATTCACTCAAATTATGATCAAAAAATTACTTTTTTGCGAAATTCTTCGAATTCGAACACAAGGTACGGCAAAATGGTTTGAGATATCGACCTCAATTTTTTTAAGTTGTATTGTCTTTTTTATCTATTTTAATACACCAATGAGAGAAATTTAAATTTCTAATATTTGTTTAACAAAATTTTCAAAAAATTAAAAATGCGTTTTGAAACCCACCTGAGAAAAATGACCTATTTTTGATTATAAAAAAAAACTAAGTAAATATTGTTATATTAAAAAAAAAAACTAAACTATGAAGTACTTACAAGTCTTTAAATGATAAATTCGAAGGACACGAATTTTTGGGGAAAAATCGCAATAACTTCAAAGCTGTTTTATGGATTTTAAATATTGATGACTTCAATTAAAGCTGCATTAGTTCACTTTTAGATTCCATTTTTTTTCTCTTAAAAATAAATTTTAAATGGACGAAATGTAGCAAAAACTGCAAATGCTCTCAGTTTTCCCCATGCAAATGGGCTCAAAAACTTTCGGCCCGTTGCGCGGGCTCGTATCCTAAAAATAAATCAATAATATTTTGCACACTTCCGATTGACATAATTTCACTAACGACCCAAACGACGACAAACGACTCAACCTAATATACATACATATGTATAGAAATTTAAGCCGCAGTATAAATCAAGGTAAGCCAATTTCTATAGGATTTACTTAAATTAATCTTCAGAAACATACATATTTTACCATAAACTCTTTCGATTATCTACTTTACTTTTGAAACACCATTGGTGAAGGGTATCTAAGATTCGGCATAGCCAAATATATCACTCTTATTTGTTTTTGTTTCAAATCACTGTGCAACGGCTGACCACATCAGACCTAATATTCCTATTACAAAGTGCCTTAATAGTAGCTTGATTAGACCAGTTAAAGTAGAATATTTTTTTGTGATTGAAATTAATGCTTTCATTATGTCTCAGACTCATTGGTCGCTCTGATTATCAAGAGCGCAAATTATAATGAAAAATAATTTATATGTGTTTACCGCACTCTATGCGGTACTCTATGGCATGAAGTAAGTGCGAAATTAAACCGTAACTCATCCTACAAGATTTCAAGCCACAGGTACGGCGAAACGGTTTAAGATATCGTTTTTTATTGTATTTTATTCTCACATTTGTTTTATGATACTGGAACGCAAATTTATTATTTGTAAATAATATTTGTTGAACAAAATGTTCAAAAAATGAAAAAATGATTTTTGAAACAGTCCCACAGTAAACTGCCTAGTGGAAAAAATTAATAAAATACATATGGATTGAATGCCGAGACCATAGAAGAATATATAGAAGGTCGTCAGCTGATCCACTAAAATTTAGTATTCTACTAAATCACACGTACACGAAATGAAAGCTTTTTTGACAAACAGAAAAGCTTTTTGTACTCAAAATTTTGTTTGAAAAATTACGCGTTATTTTGAATGAAACGCACTGTTCTAAATTGCACACATAAAATGTTATTTTTTTTTAAATATTTTAACATTATTTTGATGTCGAAACACTTTTTATTTTTTACAAACTGAAAATTTTTTATTTTGTTTTCTTTCGACATTCTTTTTTTTTGTTTTTGCTTAATTTGTATTGAACAAGTAGGGCTGCAATTTTTGGTATTAAAAAAAATAATGAAATTTAGAATAAAAAATTGTTTATAGATTTTAATTATCCTAAAATCAAGTACAACTCATTCTATGCCTTAAAATATGGATTTCTCAAGAAAATTTCTTAAAATTACGGAGAAAATCTTGAAGAAAATTTTCGTCCCATCATATCATACTTTTTTGTGCAACTGTTTGTATTCATTAAGAAAAGTAAAAGCTCTTTTTAGGCTTACCAATACACTATTACTGATCCGTACTATTGACAGGTCCCAGGTGTACTTTGACGTTTCGTTGACTTTCTAGGTATTTATTTATTCTATGGCCGAGACTCCCACAACTTTTGAAGTATAATGATTTTAAAAATCATCCATATTTGATATCAAAATTATCAGTTGATATTTTTAATATTTGAAAATGTATGATAATAGAAGGTAATTGTTATAATTATTTTCAATAATATGAAAAAAGCTGAGTAAATTCATTCATATTTGACCGAAACTCAACTATTTAGTACTTATAGGTCATAGAATTGTAAATCATATCTTACTTTAAAATGTATTTATCCTTAAGCAAATTTTTTGGATACATGTCCTTGGACGTGTCATCAAGGGCACGAATTTTCGTGGAAAACTAATAACTCCGAAACTATGTACTCCATTGATGATGACTTAAAATAAAGCTACTTCAGTTATCTTTTATATTTCAGTAAATTTTGTAAATAATTTAATTCTAAATTCTCCCCATTTTTCTCATACAAAAAAGTTTAACGCTTTGGTGGCGGATGCGACACGTGTTCCACTTATCCGACTTGTTTTATTACATATGTTACATAGAGCATTTCTAGGGGGAGTTACGGCTGAATTTCGCACTTTCGTAATATAAGGTGCACCCTAATGTATATATATGCATTAACGATTTGCATCGGATATGGATGTGGTAACTTAAAAACCTACATTCAAAAAACCTTGGTTTTATCTTTATAATAGTTCGGAATAGGACAAAATCTATGGTAATCTGATGGTACTAAATCGAGTCTGTTTACACATAAAACTAAGAAAAATATTTATATTTATTTGCGACTAAATACAGAACGATCAATATAATTAAATGTTTTTTTATATATTTCAAATAACATATTTACAAGGTGAGATTTCATTAGGTTTAGTTTTTGTCTAAGGTCTGAAGTTTTACGTACATGCAGATATACATATAAATATATATGCAAATTGATTTTTTCATAGATATGTAAATAAAAATATAGGAAATTATAACAGGATGTTATATAAGTGTATTTAATTAGAAACAAACCTCTAACTAATAATTCTTCAAATGTGCCAACAACAACTCCTTTCCGTACATTTCGCCAGCTGTCCCAGATTTTTAGCGGTCTCTTTCCACGAGACTCCTGCAATTTAAAAAGACAAAATAAAAATTATATTTAAATACATCCACCTTTAAATAAATATAAGAAAGAAAGTATAGCCCGGTCTAAAGATACCCTACTCTATTTTAGTTCATTTGAATCTTCAACATTTTATTTTATAAATATAAAACTAAACGTTTATTGATCTGAATTAAGCAGATCAACGAATAAACAGATAAAATATTTTTTATGCAACATTACATTAAATTGAATTTTTTTCTAATAATTTTGAACATTACATATTTTGTCACCTATTTACCCAGTGACTCAAATAAAATCCCGGATATTATTGATTTCGGAGAAACAAAAAGTATTCGTAGAGAAATTATACAAGTTGATTCTTCTTTACAAATGTCCTAAGACCATTCACCATCTATTATAACATTACCTCCCCGGCAACATAAAACATTACCCACCAGGCAACATGATACTTCATCCCCGGCAACATACCACTTCTTCCCACATATAACATTATAAATTACACCCGGAAACATGCTACATTATCCCCCAGACAACATGCTACAAAAAAATATGTTCTTTTCACTGATGCATTTGATAAAATATGGCATGCAGGTTTAATTCATAAATTAAAACAAATTTTTGAATAGCCATCTGTCCCATTGCAACTTTTGACTAAAAAATTATACTTTGACTAAAAAATGATACCTCTTCTATGAAGCTGGAGTACCCCAAGATAGTATATTAGGCCCAATCTTATATTATATACACATCTGATATTTATATAAATACAAACACATTCTAATTATAAATGAAAGCCCATTTAAAGCATTCCGGCATTAACAGAAGCACATCTTTCAATTAGAAAAATGGCTAAAACAATGGAAGATGGAAGTTAATGAACAAAAATGCAATCATGGCCCCCAGTTAAAATAAATAATCCAATTATTCCCCAACAATCCAATTATTCCCCAATATCTACCTTGGCATTCACTTACTCAATGTCTTACATGAAAGAGTCATATAGATGCCAAACTGACCCCAACAAAACTAAAATTAGCCCAAATAAACTGGCTCATTGATAAAAACTCTAAACTTAGCTTAGATTGCAAAATATTCCTCTCTCTGCAACTCAATAATTATGGTGTTATAAAATTAAATTTAGTGACCCACTGCCTCAGAGACAAATATTAAGAAAATTCAAAGGTGGCAAAATAAACCTTAATGAAATTTGTAAATATCTTGTGAAATATCTTCTTGTAAAATACCACTATGTTTTTGAAGAACTCAAAATTGAATATGATAATCTTCTTCTTCTATATATATAAAACTCTAACGTGACTGACTGACTGACTGACTGATTGACTGACTCATCATCGTACAGCCCAAACGGCTAAAGCTAGAGAGCTGAAATTTTGACAGCGGGTACCTTCTTCAAAGTATAGATCCACTAAGACGGGATTTTTGGAAATTCGGCCTCTAAGGGGGTAAAAAGGGGTAAAAAAGGGAAAAATTAGTAATGCTGTATCTCCGGAAGTAAACGTCATAGGCCCAAAATTGAAATTGCGTTGGGATAAGCTGCAAAAATAAGTAGACACGTGTTTGGTACTTTTTAGCAGATGGGACAAATAGGGGGTAAAAAGGGTAAAAATGAAATGTTGGTACTTTTTTAAACCCATGTGTATCTTTTGAACCAATCAACAGAGTAACAAAATTCAAAACGGAGCCGGTAAACAAGAAAAAAATATTAGACACGTGTTTGGTACTTTTTTGATTCAGGGTTCAAAAAGGGGGAAAAGCGGGGAAAAAAATTTAGGGTAGGTCCATTTTTCTTTTTCTTTGTATTTGACTTGAACCAATAAAGCTACCAATAAAATTTATAGGGAGGTCGATTGCCCAGTACAAAATATTAAATACGTGTTTGGTACTTTTTTCAATTAAAAGGGTAAAAAAGGGAAAAATCGGTAATATTATATCTCCTTAACCAACAGCGATAGAAACGAAAATTAAATTGGCTTGAGATTAGCTCTAAAAATTAAGGGACACGTGTTCGGTACTTTTTTGAAAATCGGCCGTCTAGCGGGCAAAACAGGGTAGAAAAGGGAGAAATTAGTAACATCATATCTCCGAAACCAACATAGACAGAAACAAAGTTGAAATTGGATTTGAATCGCCTACAAAAATAAGGGGACACGTGTTTGGTACTTTTTTGAAAATGGCACTAATAAGGATAAAAAAGGGTAAAAACTATATTTTGGTACTTTTTTAACCCATATGTATCTTTTGAACTAATAAACATAGAAACACATTTTATATCGCAACCGATAGATATTAAAAAAAAAACTAAATATGTATTTGGTACTTTTGCGATTAATGGGGTACAAAAGGGTAAAATAAGGGAAAATATTCAAGGATAGGTTTTTTGGTTTTTAGCCATGGATATCTTTAAGGCTAATGAAGCCAGAAGTATAATTTATTGACTGGTCGATGGACATTGAAAAAAATAAACTACGAGTTTGGTACTTTTTTTTAATTTTGGGGGTAAAAATCTGTAAAGTATATCTTCTAAACCAAAAGTGATAGAAACAAAAACTAAATTGGTCTGAGATCGGCACTTAAAACCAAGGGACACGTGTTCGGTACTTTTATGAAATTCAACCTCCTAGAAGGTAAAACAGGGTAGAAAAGGGAGAAATCAGTAACATCATATCTCCGAAACCAATACAGATAGAAACAAAGTTAGAAATTGGATTTAAATCGGCTAGAAAAATAAGGGGACACGTGTTTAGTACTTTTTTGAAAATGGCACCAATAAGGATAAAAAAGGGTAAAAACTATATTTTGGTACTTTTTTTAACCCATATGTATCTTTTGAACTAATAAACATAGAAACATATTTTATATCGCAACCGACAGATATTAAAAAAGAACTAAATACGTATTTGGTACTTTTGCGATTAATGGGGTACAAAAGGGTAAAAAAAGGGAATATATTCAAGGATAGGTTTTTTGCTTTTTAGCCATGGATATCTTTTAGGCTAATGAAGTAAGAAGTATAATTTATTGACTGGTAGATTTACATTGAAAAGAAATAAGCTACGTGTTTGGTACTTTTTTTTTAATTTTGGGGGTAAAAATCGGTAAAGTATATCTTCTAAACCAAAAGTGATAGAAACAAAAACTAAATTGGTCTGAGATTGCCACTTAAAATTAAGGAACACATGTTCAGTACTTTTTTGAAGTTCAACCTCTTAGAAGGTAAAACAGGGTAGAAAAGGGAGAAATTAGTAACATCATATCTCCGAAACCAACATCGATGCAAACAAAGTTGAAATTGGATTTGAATCGGCTAGGAAAATAAGGAGACACGTGCTTGGTACTTTTTTTGGAAATGGCATTAATAAGGATAAAAAAGGGTAAAAACTATTTTTTGGTACTTTTTTCAACTAATATGTATCTTTTGAACTAATAAACATAGAAACATAATTTATATCGCAACAGATAGATATTAAAAAACAATTAAATACGTATTTGGTACTTTTGCGATTAATGGGGTACAAAAGGGTAAAAAAGGGAAAATATTTAAGGGTAGGTTTTTTGTTTTTAGCTATGGATATCTTTTAGGCTAATGAAGCCAGAAGTATAATTTATTGACTGGTCGATTGACAAAGAAAAAATAAAATACATTTTTGGTACTTTTTTTAATTTTGGGGGTAAAAAAATATATCTTCTAAATCAAAAGTGATAGAAACAAAAACTAAATTAGTCTGAGATCAGCACTAAAAATTAAGGGACACGTGTTCGGTACTTTTTTGAAATTCGACCTTTTAAAGGGTAAAACATGGTAGAAAAGGGAGAAATTAGTAACATCATATCTCCGAAACTAACACCGATGCAAACGAAGTTTAAATTGGATTTGAATCGGATAAAAAAATAAATGGCCACGTATTTGGTACTATTTCAAAAATGGTACTAATAAGAATAAAAAAGGGTAAAAACTATATTTTGGTACTTTTTTAACCCATATATATCTTTTGAACTAATAAACATAGAAACATAATTTATATCGCAACTGATAGGCATTAAAAAACTATTAAACACGTATTTGGTACTTTTGCGATTAATGTGGGACGAAAGGGTAAAAAAAAGGGAAAATATTCAAGAGTAGGTTTTTTGCTTTTTAGCTAAGAATATCTTTTCGGCTAATGAAGCCAGAAGCATAATTTATTGGCAGGTAAATTGACACTGAAAAAAGTAAAATAAGTGTCTGGTACTTTTTTAATTTTGGGGGTAAAAATCGGTAAAAATATATCTTCTTAGCCAAAAGTGATAGAAACAACAACTAAATCGGTCTAAAATCGGCACTTTAAATTAAGGGACATGTATTCGGTACTTTTTTCTTTAATTCGGCCGTTTTGGGGTTAAAACAGGGAAAAAATGGGAAATATTAGTAACGTCTTATCTCCGAAATTCAAAACGATAGGAATAGAGTTGAAATTTGCTTCGGATGGGCTGAAAAAAAACGAGAAATGTATTTGGTACTTTTTTGAATATGGTACTAATAAGGGTAAAAAAGGGCAAAAACTATATTTTGGTACTTTTTTTGAACCCATACGTATCTTTTGAAATAACAAACATAGAGAAACAGTAAACGTCACAATTGATAAGTAACAAAGAATTATTAGACACGTATTTGGTACTTTTACGATAATTGAGGTAAAAAAGATAAAAACTGGGAAATATTCAAGGGTAGGTTTTTAACTAATGAAGCCAGAACTATAATTTACAGACGGGTGGATTCATATTGAAAAAGTAAATTGAAAAAAATTGAAATAGAAAATGGATAAATTAGTAACATCATATCTCCGAAATTTACATTGTTGGAAACAAAGTTGAAATTGGATTTGGATCATCTTGCAAAAAAAGGGGACACGAGTTTGGTACTTTTTTGGAAATGGAACTAATAAGGGAGAAAAAGGGAAAAAACTATATTTTGGTACTTTATTAACCCTATAAGTATCTCTTGAACTAATAAACATAAATACTCTATTTACATCACAATTGATAAGGACTAACAAAAATTAAGGTGCTTCGCGCTTTTACGATAAATGAGACACAAAAGTGTAAAAACTATGAATATCTTTTAAACAAATAAAGCCAGAAGTATAATTTACAGACAGGTCTATTCACATGGCAGAAGTATAAGACACGCGATTGATTCCTTTTTTTAATTTTTGGAGTAAAAAGGGGGAAAATCGGTAACGTAATATCTCATAAATCAAAAGTGATAGAAACAAAGATTAAATTGGTCTACGATCAGCATTAAAAATTAAAGGACACGGGTTCGGTATTTTTTTTTTTAATTTGACCGCTTATGGTTAAAACAGGCTAGAAAATGAATAAATCATATAATCGGCTAGAAAATGAAAGGGACATGTGTTCTGTACTTTTTTTGGAAATGGCACTAATAAGGCAAAAAGGGTAAAAACTATATTTTTGTACTTTTTTTTAACCCATGCGTATCTTTTGAACTTATAAACATAAAGACTCACTTTATGCCACAATCAATAAGTATTAACAAAATATTAAACATGTGCTTGGTACTTTTACGATAAATGGGGTTCCAAAAGGTGAAAACGGGAAAATATTCATTTAAGCTAATGAAGTCAGAAGTATAAATTAGAGATGTGTCAATCAAAGGGGTAAAAAAGGGAAAAATCGATGACATTATATCTTCTAAACCTAATGGATGGAAACAAACACTAAAATGGTCTAAGATCAGCCCTAAAAATTAAGGGACTTTTCAGTACTTTTTGCAAACTAAGCAGTTTTGGGGTTAAAATAGGGTAGAAAATAAAAACATTAGTAAAGTTATATCTCTGATACTAATATCGACAGAAAAAAAAATTAAATTGGATTTAGATCGAATAGAAAAATAAAAAGTCATGTTTTTAGTAGGTACTTTTCGTAAATGAGCTAAAAATAGGGAATAAAAAGGATAAAAACTAAATTTTGGTACTTTTTTGACCCATATATAATTTTTGAATCAATTATTATAGAAACAAAATTTATACCGCAATCGAAAATAACAAAAACGGGTCAAATAAAACAAAAAATAAATCAATGATTTATGGACTGTTCTATTGACATTGAAGAAATATGTGACAGGTGTTTGGTAAACAACGGGTAAAAAAAGGAAACTTTTGTAAAATATTCAAAATCAAAAGCGACAAGAACAAGATTTAAATTGGGTTAGCAATCAAAATTGGGTCAGCTACAAAAATAAGGGAGGCGTGTGTAGTACTTTTTTGTCCTATATGTATCTTAAGAACCAATAAGTATTTAATTTAATTTATATCGGAATTGATAAATAAGTGAAAAATTATTTTGGTAAATTTTGTAACTTTGTCAATTCAAATGGTGCCGCTAACGAAGTAGCGGGTTATAAAGCTAGTATTGTATAAAGGATAAAGTATTGAATAATTTTAGGACGGGCTACTGGTGAAACATTAAAAAAAAATAAAATTTAACCCCTATTTTAGTCATGATCTAAATTTGAATCATTTCATGGTGATGGGATATCCGTCGATATGCCACGATTAAACACTTAATATTGGATTCCAGTCAACAGTTGCAGTCTTGTACCTATTAATATGGAACGAATTCAGAAATGCATATTCTGCAGGTTTTTTTTTCTTTTGAACCCAATAATTAAAATATGAAATATTATTTTGATCTGATAACATTTACCCGTTCAAGATAAACTTTTTTTAGATTTTGTCGGACTATGCATGGGATCGGCTTTAAAACACGGTGCAATATTCTTAGACTGGCACTGACTCCACTTTTTATACCCTTCACCAATAGGTAAAAAGGTATTATAAGTTTGTCATTCAGTTTGTAATTTTTTTATTTTTCGTCTTAGACCGATCGACTCAGAAACGCCAGGAGAGTCGATTTAGCCATGTCCGCCCAAACGAATTATAGACCAGGTTTTAGGAAATTTAAGCAGCACGCTACTTAATTCCATTAAAATCGGTCCATAAACACCCGAGATATCGCTAAAATAAAAATTAAAAAAAAAAAATAAATTAAATTTTTTTTTTAAATATAGTTTTTTTTTAATTTTTTTTTAAATTCTCATCGAATTTTGAATTTTGGCGATATATTTGGTGCTTATAGACCGATTTTGATAAATTTAATAGAATGTTGCCTTGGAGTATTTTCTAAAATTTAATATATAATTAAAGAAATAAAAAAAAAATACTGTTTTTTAAAATTTGTCAATTTGTGTACATCGATATCTTTTGCTTTGGCGATATATCGGTTATTGATCTACCGGATCAAATTCAATATTGTGCTGCGTTGAATGATTTCCTAAAATTTGATATACAGTTAAAAAACTTGTTCAAAAAAAATACCGTTTTTTGACGAAATTTAAATTTTTTTTTGAAAAATACGGTTTTAAAAAAATTTATAGACAGATTCTGATGAAATTTAATAGTATGCTGAGTTGGAGTATTTTCTAAAATCTGATATATAATTTGAAATTAAAAAAAAAATAGTTTTTTAAGAATTTGTTTTTCTAAAATTTGCCAACATCGATACCTTTTGCTTTGGCGATATCTCAGTTATTGATCTACCGATTTTGATGAAATTTAGTAGTGTGTTGCGTTCAATGATTTCCTAAAATTTGATATACAGTTCGAAAAAGTTCTTTTTAAAAATACAGTATTTTAAAAAAATTTAAATTCGAGTTTAAGCAATATCTCAGATTGTAATGTACCTATTTTGATCATATATAATATTGTGCTGCTTTGGATGATTTTCTAAGATCTGATATCTAATTCATGTCGGTATAATATCCACAAATTGTGGAATTTTAAACAAAAATACGGTTTTTATACAAATTAAAAAAAATACAACTTAAAAGAAAATAAAAAAAATTTTAATTTAGCATCGAATTTCGGGTTTTGGCTATATCTCAGTTGTAAGTAGAACTATATGTTGCAATTTAATAGTGTACTTCATAGAACACTATAGTGTACTTCGTAGAACACTATCTAATACTTATACATTTAAGTTATGTCGGTATGCGAAATATGTCTTAAATAAGTGACTTTTGAACATGATGATGACCTTTATTCATATCTTACGTAAGAGTTGTTGCCAAAAATCTAATATGTCCGATAAGTATTCTCATTAAAACAACCATTTAATCGGTCCTCCAACTTTAAAGATATATGCATTTGAATACGACCTCTCTTAAGGTATGAAATGTTACAATGTTGTGTAATTTCTGAAATTGTCTGTATTTCAATCTTTGTAACTTTCTGAAATCAGAAAATCAATAAACATATATTAGTATTTTTGTAGGACTCACCTAAATCAGTCTTCAGAAACATACATACTTGTAATTGACCAAAAATTATTTCCATTCTGTACTTAACTTTTGTAACACCATTGGTGAAGGGTATTTAGGGTTCGGCATAGCTGAATATAGCACTTTGACTTGTTTTACGTATTTTTGATACAGACATAGAAGAATCTGATGCAATTCTAAGAATTTTTCGTCTTTCTATTGGAGTTGTTGGCATTTTTTCCGCCCATTCTTATATGGTGACTCTTGAAGACTAGCCGCAAAAGTAAACATAATGAAGTAAATGCAAATAACACTGCACAACAGTGAAAAAAGTGAAAGGTCGTGACTAAATGGGTCCTATTCTGCTATCAAAATGTAATAAAACCCTATACTCAGCTTGTCAAAGTTAGTGACCGTTTTATTTTTATGGGCCTCCAAAGTTTCCTAATATTATCATGATGCCTAAAAAAGGTGTCATCAGTTTCTACCAAATAGCTAATCAACACTTAAAAATATTGCGTTAAGCCACTTTTATTATAATAAAAGAGGCTTAACGCATCGAAAATATAACCATATATATAATCTAATATAATCTAGGAGATAATTTAATAAATATGTGATTTCTTTTTCAAGTGGCAAGCAATGTACTTTTTTGGCAAATTTAATCATTTACCGGACTTAGATATTTAAGAAATTTCCGTCATTGGGTGGTATGTGTCAAATCTGGGCCGATAATCTCGAAATTCGATATTCATTTATACAAAAGTTATATGTGCAAAAAATAAATATAAAATTGACAATATTTTTAGATATACGAGTAATTCTATGATTTTTGTTACATTAAAATGGCGATTTCAACAAAATTTGGTACAGTGATTTTTGCTTGTAGAAACAATGGCATATATTCATAAATCGTAACTAAAGTCGAAATTAGTTAAGCTGATAGTTAACAGATAGTTACTGGTTCTATTAACAAATTAACGTAGGAACGGCTGTCAGCTGATAAAGCAAATGCAACCATGTACAATGGCTGTAGAGAAAATAAAATGTCGATAATACTGTGATCGATATAAACTGCAATTAAACAAAAAACTTTTTAAACTATCTAAAAGCAGTTTTTGACATCTAAAAAACCAATTTAAAAAAAGTTTTATACAAATAAAATTATTCAATAAATTGGTATCGCCCGAAAACACATCTCTTGTTTATTTTATTCTGTTTAGATGTTTTTTAGACACAAAAAATGGAAGAGAAGTTCAAAGATAATTGCAGTGTTTGCTATACATCATTACTTTTCTCATTATGTTTTCGTCTAATAATATTTGTAAATCTCTAAAAATTCTTTCCGTTTCTTTACGAGTATTTTCCTAAATGATTTTCTTTTCAAATAATTGAAATCAGCTGTTGTTTGAATGTATAAGTTAGTATAAACTTTCGTATTCGTCTGTGAATAACTTAAATAGGCATTTAAAAAAGTTAGCATTTGCGCATATTCACAAATCGTTACTAATATTTGTGAATATGCGCAAATATTTCCTCCAAATTTCGAAAAAAATATCGTAAAACTTATGGCTTGATTCTGGCCTATTGGTGGTATCCGAAATAATGTAACGATTTCGACCAATTTCAATGCCAATGGCCCGTCTACCAAAACAAATGTCTAAACTAAATATCATCAATATTTTCTCTAAATTTCATAAAAATAAACTGAAATTTTTGACCCGAATCCGGGAAGATTTATGGGATGTATTCCAAATAATAGGTAATTTCAATAGGTCCTATTACCAAAACAAATTATCAAATTATCTAAACTTTGATAACAATTTGACAGCCATGTCAATATATAATTTATTTTTGTCATCAAAAACATGAAAAAAGTTCAGTGCTTTTTTGTGAAAATTAAGCGCTTTTTTCTTACTTTTAGTGCCTTTCAAATTTTGAAAGTTGACAACGCTGCAAAGTATTTAGCAAAACTTTTAATTACAAATAAATTTATAATAATAAGCATCTCTTTCAAACGTTTTAACTGCTTAGGAACAAATGAAGTTTTTGATATATAACCCTGGTTGTGTAATTCATAACTAATCCGGTATGTGATGGAAATCGATCGTTTTCAAATCGTTCGGTTTCTGATATATTTTTGAGATCATTTTCGGTTATTTTCCCCAAAATATTTAAATTTGGTCTTGAATCCTTTTGACTGATATCTTATTTTTCATTTGGTTTGATTTTTTTTTTGTGAAAATGGGGAAAATTATCCAAATAATATATGTGAAATCGATCGATTTGGAAACGATCGATTTCCATCACATACCAGAATGTGCCACTTTTTTGGAGTGGTTTTACTCAAAATAAAAATGTTTTTTTCAATTCAATTGTCAATGTCAAAAAGCGACGAGTGCAAAAATAAAATCGTTTGAAAATAAATAAAATTTTGTGAAAAATAAAATTATTTTTTAACTTTTTTCTACAAAATTTTATTTTCAATTTATCAATTGGAAATAAATAATAAATGGTAAGTATTTTTAAAATACAATATTAGCTCTGTTTTTTTCGAAGTTTATATAAACTTCCAGTACAAAATTAAGCATATATAAATTTCATTAGTTATATTTATAGCTCCTTGAAAATTAAGCAGGAATGAAAATGCAGCCAAGTTTGAAATTTTTCATATATTTTCAATTTACAACACTAAAAAATGTCTGAAAATATTTAATTATTTGAAATTATTATTTTTTTAATTTTTTACGGAACAAAAATGAAATATATATTAATTTCGTACAGATTCTGCCGTATATGAGTAAAACTGAATTAAAGATGGTCAGATAGTGCTAAAAATTGTTATTTTATGCCAATAGAGCAGCTTTAAGCTCCTAGTTTCATCTTAGGTCGCTACCTCTGGATAAATACGATAAAAAAATGCTTATTCTAAAGGGAGGTAAAGTTTCAGTAAATTGCATATCATTAAATTTTGTACTTTTTTACGTATTAGCTTAGGGTTTAAGTTCTTGATCTTTTGAAATCGTCATGGATTTAAGATCTATAAAAATTTTTAATTTTTCCACACAAAACTTTTCTTAATTTTTAATTATTTTTTTTTTTTTTTGACATAAAATAAGTAAAATATATAGTGTTACCAAGTTTAGAAAGGTAAGTAGCAATACCGTTTTATTCGAAATCTTTATAGATGTAGATATAAACTTCGAAAAAAACACAGCTATTGATTATTTTAACTAATTTATTTATATATTATATTTATTTGTAGCCTTAAAAAGACAACATTTTCCCAGTTTAAAAAACTGGTGGAAATGATGGAGGAATACGCCCAGTTCGCAACCTGTAACACATCGTTTGGGTGCAATCGAGCTTCTCTGGAAAAGACGTGGGAAATCGTAGTGAAAAAGGTTTATGCCCTTGGACCACCAATAAGAAACCGACAGGAATGGAAAAAAACAATCGTTATACTACTTTCATAATTGTATGTGCCTATTTGTCTTTCTGGCTGAATAGCTGTAGTCCTTTGCAAGATTTGTTTAGGTCAATGTAATAAAATTTGCCTATGTTCTTGATTTACTAACATCAGCACAAAACCAAAATTGCTCCTATGGTGGTGAGGGGTAAAATGACTGCACAAAATTTCGGTAAAATCGACCCACATTTGACCGTAGCACACAAATACTATAAATAACTTTTACTTTTTTAAATATGGCAGTATCAAAAAAGTGTTAAACATTTTCAAGACTGAGTCATACGTACACCATCAAAAAGGCTGACAAAATTAACACAAAATAATAGGAAAAGAAAATGTACTGATTCGGACACACATCGTGACTCAGACAAAACCAAGATTATAAAGCAACATAAATAATTGATAAGCAAATGCAGGCTTCCAAAATGCAGAGGCTGCATATATTCAAGCTGAGGCGGCTTCTAAAGTACAGGCTGAAGCATTTATAGCTCAAACTGATTGTTTTAAACAAATTGCATATTCTCTAAAATTGATGTCAAAATCATTGAAAGAATTGATAGATCCATGAAATAAATACTAAAGGAAGTGCCACTTGAAAATTTTTAACTATAAAGAATATCTTTGAAGTTTGCATATTTTGTCAATATTACACAGATCGTTGCCAATTCTTCTTCTGTTATCCTTGACTTCCAGTAGAGCATAGGGCCTCGACCATCCTTTTATATCGAACTCTATTGCGAGATGTTAGGCATACATCATTCCATGAATAGTTTGTTGC
This sequence comes from Stomorhina lunata, assembly GCA_933228675.1. Classification (NCBI taxonomy): domain Eukaryota; kingdom Metazoa; phylum Arthropoda; class Insecta; order Diptera; family Rhiniidae; genus Stomorhina; species Stomorhina lunata. Next base: position 70,980,188 of record OW121744.1, read on the forward strand.
TTGCAACTCCGCATCAATTGACCTTCTCCACGTTCTAGCTGGTGCACCAACACGACGGCCGCTTCCTTGTGGATTCTTTAAACTTTTCTTTAAAAACGCACTAAATGAGACAAAAATCACTAAAACGCTCGTAAATCTGAAGATAATGAGAATTTTAAGTTTATTTTTTGCATACATAATTTTTGTAACATCTGTAATAAATTTGAAATTTCGAGATTCGACCCTAGCTCTCATACATATAAGTCCAAATGTCGGAAGCAGCTTAAATATATAAGTTTTGAGAAAATGTTTGTATGATGGCAAAATTTAGCAAATATTTGTCTTTATACAGGAAAAATAACACTTTTGACCTTAGTGGTGAAGGGTATCGTATGGTCGGGCTTGACCGACTTTCTTTACTTGTTAATTCCAAAATCATGTGACAATAACATTGTTTTTCCCTGCTTTTTTGCTTTGTTGTAATTTTTGGAAAAATATTTCTATACGATTTCTTGTAAATATTTCATGCATTTAATCATAGCTGTACATTTCGATTATTTTTGTATAAAATATTGAACAAAATTTAATTATTTTGTTATTTAGTTTACTTACAAGGAATATAATTAGGTTAGAATTATTTAAGATTGTTTAAAATAAAATAACAATTTGCATGTGGTTTTCTGGATTTATTATATTAAGTTATTATTTAAAACCATTACGTTTCAAATGCAAATTTTTTTGTAAAAATTGAAATAATTTAAATTTGTATTCCTTTAAAAGAAATAAAATATTTCTTTATTTCATTTTATTGATTTAAATTAAAATAAAATTTCTTCAAAATTTTTAGAAAATTTAGCTTGAATAATTTTATTCACAACAAAATTTTTTGAATAATTTTAATTCAAACAAATTTTTTTGATTATTTCAAAATTTTCTGTGAACAGTAAAAATTATATATTTAGAGAATTTATTTCAAACAAGATTTTTAATTTACAAATTAATTTTAATTTACAAATATTTTAATCTTAGCGATTTAAGTGTAGAAATAATTTTATCCTTCGTCTGCATGGGTGGAAAGGGTATATTGGGTTTGCGCTGCATTTCTAACGCAATAAAATATTAGTCTTACATCCATCTTTAAGTACACCAGTCAACTCAGAATCACATTCTAAGTGAATTTAGCGATGTTCGTCCGGCCTGCTGACTGAATATCCAAGTAAATTTATTATAGTTATGGTGACCATATTTTCCAACGACCAAAAAAATACATTTTTTCGATATTATTTAAGTTAAGATATTCATTATATAATTTTGAATAGAGAGTGTATCTTTAGTATTGCATTTTAGGGTGCCAACCTTTTTGGTCTTAGGTATGAGCCTTAATTTTGATTCAATTTAAATTAAGGTTCATCGCTGATCACAGTTTTCTGATAAAACAAGTAATAACAACAATTGCCAATCAAGACCGACCTAAGGTGAAATAAGATCCAAGTTAACAAATTTGTATGAACTTTTTATATATTTTTTATTGCGCAATTGGTCAACAGGTCGATCACCGATTGCAACGAAATTTGGTGCAATGATTTTTATTTGTATAATAAATATTTCTTGAAATTAAATACAAAATACAAAAATTTGAAAACTTAGCAGCTTATAATTTATATATACAATATTTATTTTTAAATCCAAAATCATGTGACAATAACTTTGTTTTTCCCTTTTTTTTGCTTTGTTGTAATTTTTGGAAAAATATTTCTATAGGATTTTTTGTAAATGTTTTATGCATTTAATAAACAATAAAGCAGTTTTTTTTAATTATTTTTAAATTTAAACAATTTAAATCTTCATGTTATAAAACATTGACTCTGTTAAGGCAAAGTCCGAGCATATTTTAGAATTCCATTGACCTCGATCTTGTGCAAATATTCTCAAATTTTATAGACCAAGCTTTGAACAATTTTCCTCTACTTGATCTTTTCAATTTTATCGTTCTTATTGGACAACTCTCGGTACATGTTAGCTCACTACATTAAGGAGTGCTAATGTAGTTCCTTGGGTGATATCACGAGAAGGTCAGTGTCTACAGTTGAGATAAAGGATAAATAAGATAAGTCTGGGCTGACCAAGTTAAGACCAATCAGATGGTATTTTTTTATTACCGTGAGTTATTTTTCCAAATCTTTTTTTACAGAAGGTAATATTTAAGTTCTTAAAATTCAAAAATCATTTAAAAAGACTTTTTTAATAAAAAAAAATTAAAAAAAATTTTTGGTCTTGGTGGGATTTGAACATGGGCCATTCAGTTCAAATTACCATTTTAATTACAAATAAGTACTTCTGTAATAACTTATTAGTAATTCGGAGGGTATGTTGTAGTCATTACAAGGTAACCAGTTACCAGAGTACTTGATACTAACAAAGTTTTGCAGGGTATGTATATACAAGTTAATTGTAGGAGGCTTTCAGAATCTTTCGTAATAATACAAACCCGTTTACTGATTCGACACGCAAAAAGCTGAGTTTTTGTTTGCCAAAGTTCTAACTGCTAGGGACAGTAAAAACTTCTAGTCATTTGTTAAAAGGGGTAAGGATAATGCTAGTTCTTATTTCCTTCTCTTTTAAAAAATGAACAATCATTCTATAACTCGATTAATAAAGCAAACCTTTGGGCTGAATTATTTGTAAGAATTTAAAAATTTAAGCAATGCTTTTCAAGGTTAGCTCATCCATTGGCCCACCTAAGTACTGGAAGGTGGGTAATGAAATGTCGTTATCAAACAAATGTGAGTCTAATAACCTTGAATATTACCGCACAATAGCATTTTGTTTTGCACTTTTCAAAGTAATGGAAAGAATGGTTAACTATTTTTTGGTCAAATATCTGGAGTATTACAACTTACTAAGCGATCGGCAGTATGGACTTATCTTTTGTACTTTAGATATACAATTAATTACGAAAAAGTTGTAGTTTTTAATATAAATTTGATAAGAAAACAGCTTAAGCCAAGAATTATGAATGTAATATTGTGTACTGCGGGAGTACGTTCTTAAATCTGATTTATAAATAATGTTGATATATTTCCTAGCAGCTTCACAAACCTAATTTCAGCAGATGGAGATACTTTATATTCTAATATCACCAAAACCCTTATATCGATGAACCATAAATTGCCGTCTTTTTAACTATTTTAACTTATTTGGTGTTTTGGCGATACCTCAGGTACTTATGGACCGATTTTTATTAAATAGCGTGCTAAGCAGAGAAATTTCTAAAATTGATTTTATGTTCATGAAGCTTAGGAAAATTTCCTAAAATGCGGTATATTATTCTGAATATATTTTTTCAAAACATACAGTTTTCGGCAATTTGCGGAACAGTAAGTCGGGTGTTTTAGCGATATTTTCGGTGTTTATGGACCGATTTTTTTTAAGTTTTAAAACATGATAGATAATTCATTACTCTCTCCAGGAGCACCACAAACCATGTGCAAACTACATATGACATGAATTTGTGGTCTGACATTCGAACATTGTGAAACCATAATGTGTTAATTATTAAAGTATTATACATATGTAGGTAATATTTCAGCATATGCATATGTGAAATATGCATCTTCAACTAGAACTTGTTTAAATCGTATATTGCGAATATATGAACAATACGTCCCAAATATTATCGCTTAAGTATCTTAAGTATACCTCTTAAAAAGTCCATTAACTTTCAAATTATAATTATTCATGTACTTTTTCGATATAGATATAGTACCTTAGTAACCATAAGTTTTTTTAAAATAGGTCTGATATCCATTTAAAAGTTTTAAATCTCTCTATTTCCGTATACCCTAAGATTTTAAGGCTTGTATAGATTGAGGCCCTATGCTCCACTGGGAGTCAAGGATAACAGAAGAAGAAGAATATATTGACAAAACAATCACTCACTAATGGTGATTTCTTTTCTAACAAAAATGTTACACCAATGCAACACTCCAAAATTATTCGTGCTCTTTTGAAAAAAACGTGCAACTTTTTTAAAATTCATCATGTTCTTTTCATAATATGTTGCATCAAAAATAGCGAAAATGTAATATTTTATGCACTCACTCGATGAGTACTTGCAAAAAATACAAAATATTTTATTTTGTGTATACATATTGCTTTACTTGGGGAACGACGATCATGTTTTGCCTTTCAACTTTTAATACGTTCACACTTTTTTAACAATACACTCATACTTTTAATAATTGAAACTTGTTTTCAATATTTCTTTCAAGAAAGTATTTCAATTTACGTTCAAGAAAACAGCTGATCACAATACTTTGAACTACTTTTGCAGCAGCGGTATGAACTGGAAGCAGTGTTTCCGAATATTTTGAGATATTTACAGGTGTCAAACAAGGATGTCTTCTATCTCCAACACTATTCACTTTATATTTAAGAGATCTCCATGCAAATTTAGGAGGTGGCTTGATGATAGATGATATAAATGTTCGCTTACTCGTGTAAGCCGATGACATTGTTTTATTTTCAGAAGATATAGATACAATAAAAGAAATAGTTCAACGTCTAGAAAGTTACTGTGAAATGTGGAATTAAATATGCTTACATCAGAACTAATGACCTTTAAAACTGGAGGGAAACTAAAAAAATGTTATTTTTCAAAGGCGATCCTACACAAATAGTTAATGAATACAACTATTTAGTGTTACCATGACTCCAAGACTGAGTTGTAAGAAACATTTAGAAAAAAACCTTTTATCCAAAAACTGTATTAACTCTACTTGGAAAAGCTTTTTAAATAAACCAGATATAAATATAAAATCAAAAAAGAAATTATTTCAATCGGTTTATTGATCCATTCAATCGTACTCGGCAGAAGTTTGGGGGTTTGGGTTATTTGATGAGATGATGTGAAATTAGGATACTGAAACTTCCTAATTTCACACCAAACCAATGCCTCACTCTTAGAAACTGGAGCAGAGTGCAGTTTTTTGACACACTCAATCTACATCTAAACTATATTTATAAAACTCTTTTTTAATATCCACAAAACACATAAGCCACATAAATTATCAAAAATTGCCTTAAAATACAAAATTTTTTGGGTTAAGAACCTAAATGATATAGAAGTTGCTTTGGAAGATAAAAATATATCGGCACTCGATTTTTGGCAATATGGAGCTACGTTGCAAAAATAAAAAATAATTCTACAAATCAATTACCTGACAAAAAATATAAGATCCAGATTTTATAAAAACTTAGACGTGGGTCAAATTTACATAAACAATGCAACTCAAATAGCAACAATATTTAAAACTAGATGTGACTTGCTGCCCTTAAATGCAAATAATTTTTCAATATGAAATACAGGCGAAGATGAAAACTTGTACCACTACATGTCAAAATGTCCAATCTTTAAACAATATAGAAAAAGATATTTTGGTAAAGATTATTTAACTGAAAATGAGCTTAAAACTATATTAGACGGACAAACAGTTAATACTTGGAAAATATTGTAATGGGTGTTTTTTTTTAGAGGTATAGAACTTCGAATTGAAATAAAACACAAGAAAATCGTTTTAATGTCCATCAATTTGGCTTTATTGGAAGGATAATGCCATTAATGTTTAAATATGATTTCGAGCATGTGGCAGCCTCGGCTGGCTCGAATAAAGCCAATTCTACAGGTCCAATTTTCAACTACTTTTTCGAGCATATGGGGCCGTATGTTGGCAATAACGCCACGAATGTTGGCTTCCAAGTCCCCTAACGTTTCTGGTTTGTTGGCGTAGACGAGCGACTTCACATATCCCCAAAGAAAATAATCCACGATCTTGGTGGCCAATTGACAGGTCCATTCCGCTAAATTATACGCTCATCGAATGTTTCCTTCAATAAATCAATTGTGACGTGCGCTGTGTGGCATGTAGCGCCGTCTTGTTAGAACCACAACTCATCCACATTCATGCCATCCAATTGGGGAACAAAATAGTCGGTTATCATGGCTCTATACCGGTCTCCATTTATGGTAACTGACTCTCCAGCATTATTTTGGAAGAAGTATGGGCCAATGACTCCACCAGCCCATAGAGCACACCAAACAGTCAGTTTTTGTGAATGTAATGGCGTCTCAAGGGTCTCATGTGGATTCTCTTCACTCCAAATGCGGCAATTTTGCTTGTTGACGTAGCCATTCAACCAAAAATGAGCCTCATCACTGAACAAAATTTTGCGATGAAAATCAGCATCGAGATCAATCTCATTTTCGGCCCATACACCAAAATCACGACGCATTGCATGGTCTCGCGGCTTTAATTCTTGCACAAGCTGGATCTTGTAAGGTCGCAAGCCATGATCTTTGCGCAAAATCTTCCACAAAGTTGATGGACAAAGCTCCAATTGCTGTGCACGGTGGCGAATCGATTCATTCGGGTCCTCCCCTTTCCTCTACAGCGGCAATTGTTTCTTCGGTGCGCACTGTTCGACGTCGCTGCGGATGCGTATTATCACATAGAGTAAACGTAGTGCGAAAACGATCCATGGTTAACCGAATTAATTGCTCTGATGGAAGATTATGTCGACCATAAAATGGACGGAGCTTGCGGTAAACTTCGCGAACTGAACCATTATTTTCGAAATGAATTTGCACGATTTGCAAGCGTTGTTCTTTTGTCAACCTGTTCATGATGAAATGGCAAACCAAACTAAATATTAATCACTTGACAGCTGACAAAATGGCCGCCAGTTAAAAAAGTGATGCCAACTTAAAGTTCTATACCTCAATAAAAAACACCCGATACAATTACGTAAATTAGGCCTTAAAATGTCGCAACTTGATAATTCAGGAATACATTTAGCTACCTAGGCCAAAGACTTTTCAACTCATCTACACTTGTATTTATTTTTTTAATAACAGATGACTGTATGTCATTGTTAAATTTTGTAAAACTAAAACAAAAAAGTATAAATAAAGAATTACTAATACTACTACTACTTATAAAAAATTAAATAGAATGTTAACAAACACATTGCAGAGCAATGCCTAAATAGAAGTCATTCCCTGAGTGTCTTGGCAGAAAATTTATCGGTTTTAGTTTCTAAAAATGGTAAGACTTTTTTGAAAACAGCGAAAAGTTTCTTAATACTTTTGCAAAGTTATTTTTAAGAAATTCAAATATCATGTTTATTTACCCCTGAAGTGTTGCTGGATGCTGTTGGACCTGTTGTTATGGTAGCTCCCTGGGTTGCTGCTGCGGCCGCTGCAGCTGCAGCCACTTGCCTAATGCTGAGGCAATTGCAAATTGGTTTTGTGACGCCCAATGTGCATAAAGCATTGGACCACATCGTTTCGCCTTTGCTATCCACGTTTGTAGATTTTTCACTTTCGTTTATAAGTATAAAAATATTTCCTTCGATACTCAGCACTTGTCAAGGATGTACGAATGTAAGCGTTTCGTCTATGTTCGAGTATTTAGTACTAATGGAAGTCGGGCATTGAAGTAGTTTAGTTGATTTGAAAATTGAGTTTCACATTCACTTTTGTGATCTATACGTATCCGTAGATTATATTCAAACGTTGCTTAATAAATACGTATGTATACAAGTGGTAGGAAAATAGGAACAAAATACATATGTATGTATATTATATATTTTGTATTCAAAGATAAAATAAATCTCCTATATTTACATTTATAAAAATAATTACATTTATTCGCGTTTGTGTATTATGTTTTAAGATGCAAATTTTTCTTTAGCGTTGCTCCTTTTTTAACGACGTTAGATCAATTTACATAATTTCCAGGAAACTATGTTTTTACTTTGTTAAAAAGATACATGCACGTTATTTAAATTTTATTAATAATTACAAATTCGTTATAATTTCAGTAAATGCAAAATGGTAGTAAATGCAAACGGTCTGTCACTTTTCTTTAATTTTTGAAACCATATGATTTTCACTTAACATATGACGTTCACTCAACACATGCACTGAACACAGTTCACATTCAGTTAACAAAAAATATAAAATAATGCACAATTGTCGTTTTATAACTTTGCTTCGTTTATTCCAGGAAGAACGCAGTATTATTGAATACTTTTTGGCATAGACTTGTTGTTATTTAATTTTTTATAATAAGAGCTCTCAAAAGTACATTTTATAAGTACTTAATTATACATATGTAAGTACATGTGCATATGAAGGTTCGTATGTACCTATAGGGATGCGGGTTTTGTGCAAACTAACCTCTGATTAACTCAATCACATACACAGATATCAGAAGAGCTTTTACTTGAGCTCAAGCAATTTTTAAATCTGTTCTTAACGCAACTTGGACTGAAGGTTTTTTGTATTATAATGCCTTTATTAACATCATCATCATCATCATCACCATTAACATCATAATTATTTAAGTTTTTATCATCATGTGCTGATGAAAACTAAAGTCAACAAACAATGGAAACGAGTACATAAATCACATGTGTTCAATAGCAAAAGAGAATGACGATGGTTTATTTGCTGAAGAGCGAACAGATACCACCACGTATTGAGAGAACTTCTCTTTTATTTAGTATTGTTACTTTATGTTATAGTTGGTTTATACATACATGTTTATACAATCTATAAATGTTTGCGTTTTTATTCACTTTTTTCCTGTTAAAACTATTTTTAGTTATTGTTATTATTGTATTTTGTTATCCTTCTACCACTTTTTTTGTATCATAGTTTGCTCTCAGTGTTAACTTAACACTGATGTTATTTAACATACGGGTGGAGTGTGTGCATGTGTGTATGTGACAGGAACTGAGAAAATCAGTGAATACGAGGACATCAGGAGAGAACAATTACAAGGAGTATATTGTGTAGCCCTCTTAAGCTTCTGCTGCTGATGATGTCGTTATTAGTTGGCCTACATACGAAGGATGTAATTGGGACACGAAGATATCATTGCACTAACACACATTAAAATTGCAAAAAAAACTAATGAACTCGTACATAATTTAAATAAACAAGGCACATACATACACACATATTTAAAAAAATATAGGTTGTTGGCATGTTGTTGTAACTAAATGTTTTGTTGATAGTGCAAGTTCTATTTTATTTAAAATACTACCACCACTACTGCTGCTTATGGTGTGAAGGATGTTGTAGAAGGTTGGTTGCCTTTGCCGTTTTTTTTTTTTTTTTGTTTTATTTTTTAGTTTTGTTATTGCGTGTAACAATTTTACTGCTGTTATTTTTGTTGTTTACTTCAATGTAGAACAGCTGCACTAATGATTTTTATTTGGGTTCATTATTGTATCTATTGCACATACTGACTGACATACGACTACAATGTGAATAAATCGACAATTATATACGAAGAAGATACGTTCATAATTGTCCATTCAAAAAAGTTTTGATTTGATTATGTCCATGTTTTATATTTGGGCAACTCCGGATACAAAACTGTGGGTGACATTTTTTTGGTAACTTGGTTAGAAGACAATAATGGTTTTGTTATTTTCACTCGTGTAATGGGCAAAATGATTGCTGCTGAATCTATACTGCTTGCTGGTGAATAAATGGAGCCAGATGACAAACAGGACGAAGATGATGAAGACAACGAAGAGTTTATTTTCGATGACGATGTGCGTTTTCTTACAGAAACGGGAATAGTTGTAACGACATTTTTGTTCCCTGAAGCATCTTTTCTTTTTTCAGTGCACAGCATGCAAATAACGAACATGCACATTTTTAGAACAATAAATTAAAGTCTTAACTAATTTTCGACAAATCTTAATTTTACTTTCTACGACTATTCGGCCATATACTAGGTATGTATTGCTAATAGTAGAAGGCGAGGCTTCAACACTTCTTTGTATAAATAATCGGGTAATCACATAACATAATTTCTTTTGATATTTTACATCGTGATTTCAGTTTAAATATTATAAAATCAAATATGTAAATTGTAATATAAGTTATAACGTATTTTAATTAATTGAAAACTGTATACACGAATGTTCACTTATAAATCACACAACAGGGCGTTCTACAAAATGTTTGAATATATTTTCTTGCATCTATTCTTATTTTTTATATAATTTTATTTTAGTATGTCACATACATATATCAATACTAGTATCTTGTATATTTAAATGTGAGGTCATACATAGTTTCACACATTTTGTTCACACGAAAGTAATTCCTTTTTTAACATTAATTATTTTAGTTTTTATTAACTATTTTATTTATTTATTTTTTTTTTGTTGATGACTTATGAAAGGGATGTGTTTAGATATTTATTTTGTAAGATATTTTATAATTATTTTTTATCTAGTGTAATGAGAGCGCGATGCAGCAGTACACGTTCTACTCCTTTCAAAGAAACTAACAAAGTGCACTGCCCTCATAGCCGAAAGATGAATCGGAACTGAAATGGTCCAGCGCTAGTTTTAACATAAACTCAATGCATACATCTTACAACAAAACGCAATCTGTTAAAAAAATGTTAACTTACATTTGACCCAGTTTTCAATGTCTGTTCATTATGTTATAAGAACTCGCACACACCGACAATAACACATAGTTATCGCAAAAGAAAAAACTGCATACAATCACAGTTGCCAGATTTCAAGATTTCTAGTTTTTTTTTTATTTGTGCCTGTTTTTTTCATGGGGCGTTATAAACTCACGAACAACACATACCTATAATATGTTAGAAACCTTTTTAAAATAACGATTAATTAAATAAAGCTAATAACATTAATTGTAGACATCCACATGAAAACCTAATAGATCCATTATAAACTGTTTAATGTGTTAAAATAATTTAAGGGTTAAGATTAAGATTTAACCAATGATCACAGAAACATAATAATTGATTCTTTATACATAATTCACTTTATTAAGTATAAAAGTTTTAACAAGTAATAGAGCTATATCCTGCTACCTTAAATAGCCTTCTCCAATAATTTTCCAAAAGTCAAACAACAGACTCGAAAATGTTTTTGGTTAGTTATGATTCCAACAGAAATAATATAAGATATTGATCAGTGCAAGTTTCAGGTCGCCATAATTAACAATAAATTTATTTGTAGATATGTTCACATATAAGTTTCAAATTTCAAGGTTGTCTTTTCAAAACTTTGATATTTTAAATGATTTGATGTTGTTCAAAAGACGTGTATAAAATCATTGATATCTGAGCCGGAAATAAAACAGAAATAAGTGTGCTTCTTCCAAGACGAGCTAAATTTAGCAAATGGTCGCCTGTTTCTTTGACCGAATGGGTTATATGGTCACAAAAGTTCGTGAGTAATCACGATTATCCGAATTTAGTCTACCGATTTTTATGGTTTCCCATGTAATACGAATTTTGTTTGTAAGCCATAAGTAAAAGCTTTTTTAGTTTCATCTTTCTTCACTTCCCATTTTTTCTTATGGTTTATAAACATAATTCGTAATGATTGTGTTTGTTAAATAAGTAATAATGCGAGGTTTTCGATCTGTCTAAAAGTAGGGATACTCCTCCTGAAGAGATGGCCTAACCAACAATCGAAACTCGTCGAGGAATTGGTTATTCCACAAACATTTTTTGGCTTCTATCAAATAAATTGTAAGATTAATAAATAAATGTAACAGATCAAGATCAAATGCAAATAATCTTTCTTTTTGAATTTCAAAGTAATGTTAAAAAATTACATAAAGTGTACTTTTTTTATTCAAAAATGTTCATCAAAATTTCAGAAGTCGTTCAAAACTTAATATTTTTGAATTTCTAATATATTTTTCTATACCAAGGGTTTTTGATTAAGTAGATTAAGCACTTGGAAAAAATTGGTGTCATTTTTAAATTTAAAACTTTTTTTTTTTATATTCTTTACAAAATGGATTTGAAAAATAAATGGGAAAATATTTGTATATCTTTCACCAATAGGTGAAAAGGTATTATAAGTTTGTCATTCAGTTTGTTATTTTTCATTATTCGTCTTAGACCCCATAAAAATTATACCGATCGACTCAGAATCGGAGAGTCGTTTTAGCCATGTCCTTTTGAATGTACCAAATTACGAATTATACAGGAAATTTCCCTATCCAGCACGCTACACAGTGGTTTACGGACGTTTTTTTTTGGAAATAATTCTGTAACCTTTGAACGACTGGAGATATTTGAATGAAATTTGGCATGGTGATAGTTAAGGAGTATTCGAGTTGGTTTTCAAAAGCACTGGTCCACTAGGGGTCGGGAGAGTGATTGATGGACCTTCAAAGTTGGTCACCTCGGGTGTTCGACTTTTTTAAAAATTCGCCAAAAATCCATTTATTAATAGATTGAAAAATTTTAAACTTAAGTTGTCCTTGAGAAGATCTACAAAAAATACGCTTACAAGTGTAGGTTTTCTCCCTTGGGTTTTGAGATATTTGGGTAAAAAGGAATTTTTAGGTTGATTTTTTACCTATGTTTTTAAGCTTTTTTTGATCTGGTGAACGCATCTGAGGACCAACAATTTTTTAAGAATATTCGTTAAATTTGTAATAAAATTCTATAAAATTTTTGTGCAAGTCGGTTATAGATATCTTCTTTCGTTTGAAAGTTAAAAATATTCAAATTTGAAACTTAAAAAAAATTTCGCTTTTTTTTTAATTTTTCCCTAAAAGTTAGCTATATTTTTTCACTAATAAAAAAATATTTTCTTAAGAAACATAAAAAGATTTTTAAAGCTTTTCAAAGAAAACATAATGAGAATGCGTATAAAACAAATTTCTTGCTAATTCGACTTTTGTTCCTCGCACATGCCCTCTCCAAAAAATTCCAATTTGTAAAAAAAAATTAGTTTAAACAAAAATTTCTCAAAAGGCAAATCATCGATTTGAAAAAAATTATAATGTTTATATTTTCTGACATATCTGTTATTGATTAGAAAAGTTTTTTCTGAAACGCGCTGCAAATAGAGGATTCAAATATCTCTTAAACTATAAAAGATAAGGTAGTAAAGTAAGCATGTTTTTTTCTTAATTTTTTAAGAAGTTTTCGAAAACATAAAAGTCTTTTAGATCGGACCCAATTGGCGAAAGTTATACGGACCCAAAGGTTCTATATACCCGAGGTAGGCAACTTTCTCCCACTGTAGAGTCCACTGTGCTACCGACAAATACGTTCTTAAACATTGATCTAAAAGCCTCACACCCCATATCTTGACGTTCCAAATTTTGTCAAAATCCGTCTAGTAGTTTAGAAATTGCAGAGTTAATACCACTGTGCACCATTAACTTTATTTGCACACATTACTCTCCAATACTCCAATATTGATTGGATGTACGTGTTTAGTATCATTGGATCGGGAAAGACCAGGAGATGAACAGTATGTAAAAATCTTTTTGAGGTGAGTTAATCTTTTTACACTTTGTTTCGTAAAACAAAAAAATATTATTTTTTTACTTTTTTAAGGAAAATAATTTCAATATTTGATATTTTGTAAAAATGACATGGATAAAGATATCACAATGAAATTTTGTAGTTATGTAGATCGAAAAGATCTAAAAGCAATAGACTAAAAGAAATTTCCAATTTTAACTGAAAAAATCCCCAATTCCCAACTCGGGAAAAAGGGGTTTTAAAAAATGAGTTTTTTTACAAATATGGCAACACTGCCTCTACTTGCAGCGCGTTTCAGAAAAAACTTTTCTAATCAATAACAGATATGTCAGAAAATATAAGCATTATAATTTTTTTCAAATCGGTGCTTTGCCTTTTGAGAAATTTTTGTTTAAACTAAATTTTTTTTACAAACTGGCATTTTTTGGAGAGGCATGTGCGAGGACCAAAAGTCGAATTAGCAAGAAATTTGTTTTATACGCATTCTCATTATGTTTTCTTTGAAAAGCTTTAAAAATCTTTTTATGTTTCTTAAGAAAATATTTTTTTATTAGTGAAAAAATATAGCTAACTTTTAGGGAAAAATTCAAAAAAAGCGAAATTTTTTTTAAGTTTCAACTTTGAATATTTTTAACTTTCAAACGAAGATATCTTTAACCGAGTTGCACAAAGATTTTATAGAATTTTATTACAAATTTAACGAATATTCTTAATTTTTGGTCCTCAGATGCGTCCACCAGATCAAAAAAAGCTTAAAAACATAGGTAAAAAATCAACCCAAAAATTCCTTTTTACCCAAATATCTCGAAACCCAAAGGAGATAACCTACACATGTAAGCGTAGATCTTCTCAAGGACAACTTAAGTTTAAAATTTCTTTTCAATGTATCCATAAATGGATTTTTGGCGAATTTTTAAAAAAGTCAAACACCCGAGGTGACCAACTTTGAAGGTCCATCAATCACTCTCCCGACCCCTCGTGGACCAATGCTTTTGAAAACCAACTCGAATACTCCTTGACTATCACCATGCTAAATTTCATTAAAATATCTCGAGTCGTTCAAAAGTTACAGAATTATTTCAAAAAAAAAGCGTCCGTAAACCACTGTGCGCTATTTAATTTCATTAAAATCGGTCCATAAACACCGGAGATATGCTAAATACCAAACTTCGATGACGAATTTTAATTTTTTTTTTTAAATACAGTTTAAAACAAAATTTAAATTCTCATCGAATTTTGAATTTTGGCGATATCTCTGGTGTTTATAGACCGATTTCGATAAAATTTAATAGGAGTATTTTCTAAAATCTGATAAATAATTCAAAAAAAAAATTTAAAAAAATACTGCTTTTTTTAATTTTTTTTAATGTGTCAATTTGTGTACATCGATATCTTTTGCTTTGGCGAAATCTCGGTTTTTGATCTACCGATTTTGATGAAATTCAATAGTGTATACAGTTCGAAAAAGTTCTTTTTAAAAATACAGCTTTAAAAAAACAAAAAAAAATTAATTCGGTAATTTTCGGGACATCGAATTTAGAGTTTTGGCAATATCTCAGATTGTAATGCACCTATTTTGATCATATATAATATCGTTTATCATATATAATATCGTTTTGCTTTGAAGGATTTTCTAGGATCTGATATCTTATTCATGTCGGTATAATATCCGCAAATTGTGGAATTTTAAACAAAAAGACAAATTAAAAAAATACAATTTAAAAGAAAATAAAAAAATGTTAATTTATCATCGAATTTCGGGTTTCGGCTATATCTCAGTTGTAAGTAGAACTATATGTTGCAATTTAATAGTGTATTTCGTAGAACACTATTAACATCTAATACCTACACATATAAGTTATGTCGGTATGCCATCTAGAAGCTCATCAAACTTGATTTCAGCATAACGAAATATGTCTTAAATAAGTGACTTTTGAACATGATGATGGCCGTTATTTATATCTTTCATAAGTGTTGTTGCCAAAAGTCTAATCTAAATAGGTCCGCTAAAAATTCTCATTAAAACAACCATTTAATCGGTCCTCCAACTTAAAAGATATATGCATTTAAAAACGACCTTTCTCAAGGTGCGAAATGTTACAATGATGTGTAATTTCTGAAATTGTCTGTATTTCAATTTTTGTAACTTTCTGAGATCAGAAAATCAATAAACATATATTAGTTAGTATTTTTGTAGGACTCACCTAAATCAGTCTTCAGAAACATACGTACTTGTAATTGTCTAAAAACTCTTTCCATTCTGTACTTAACTTTTGTAACACCATTGGTGAAGAGCATTTAAGGTTCGGCATAGCCGAATTAGCCCTCTTACTTGTTTTTTTTTTTTTGCTTATTTGAAAAATAAATGAAAAAATATTTTTTTTACTTATAATTTTAAGTAGAGTTTGCAAAAAACCGTGAAAATAAGAAACCGCGGTTTCGGTTTTAAAACACCAAAAACCGGCCGGTTTTTTGAATAAATCTATTTTGATTTAAATTTGTAGTGAAATTTAGATAATTTTATTAAAACAAAGTAAAGGTATATTTATTAAAGCTCATATTTATAATTTAATACCAAAATTCATTAAAATAATTCACGTTTTCTAAATATGAGGGATTTCTTGTTTCTTTTAGAGAAACTGCAGAGCCCCTTTAGCTTGTATAATATTTGCATCGGAGCGACAAATTGCTTCAACAGTCATTTTTACGAACAGCAACGAATCTTTAAAAGTATTTACAATTTCAAAGTCGATAGAAGCAAATCTTAGCTTTTCTAAACACTCATGAATACTTTGTTTTAGAAGCAGAAATCTAAGAGTAAACTTAATTCACGATTATGATGCTTTTTAACGCTTGTTTGTAAAATATTATTACGAACTAACGAATTATTAAAATACCGTACAGTTTTTCTTAAAATTTATGTGGGCAATTGGTTTTAAATGATTCAAAGTTTTTCTTCGTTGCCATCTTCAAAATTTCGTCGGTTTGAAATTCATTCACATCTGGATTTATAAGAAATTGTTCATAAAAAACATCAGTGACTGCAAGATGAATTCCGTGTGCCAACCATTACTAAAGCAGTGTTTGATTTTCAGATCCAAATTTGATTTTGACTGCTGCTCCATCTATAGTACATGCTACGATGTTTGTATCAAGTGAAATATTAAGCTCCATTAGCTTATAATTTTGAGGCACAATCTTTAATATGCTTTTAAATAATTCAAACTTATACTAAAAGGCATTTTAAGAGATTTCATTCAAAATACGTTACCAATAATATAGCAGATGGATCAAGAGAACAATTAGTTGCGGACTTAAAGAAGTTTTTTTTTTAATTCAGGATGCGTTCCAAATATTGGAGTATATCGAAAGTTATGGTGATTAAATAAACATTCAACGTCTTAATTTCAGTCAAATGATTCCTTTACTGGACCTCTAAAAGTAAAAATGTAAACGAGAAAATTTTTTCACTGATTCCATTCAATCGAAAGGTATTGACAATTTTAATGAAGTAAACGAAAGGTCAGAAATAAAAACCGAATCTGTACAGATGGTGCTCCCGCCATGCTTGGCAAAAAGGAAGGCTTTATTGGGCAGTTAAATTAAAACGATATAAAAGTTTCTTCATTCCACTGTGTCGTTGTGTGCCACATGGAAAAATTGTGTTCACACAATGAGCGTTGTGGTAAAAATAGCGAACTAAATTAGATGTGGACAAAATTCGTTGACTCATCGCAAGTTTAAGACATTTCTTTAGGAATGCGAAAATCAGTATAGAGATCTACTTATGTTTACCGAGGTAAGATGACTAAGTAGAGGAAAATGCCTTGAACGTTTTTTCAAAGTCCAAAAAGAAGTTGCTTAGTTTATTAAATTGGAATTTAAAAATTTTGAGTTTTTAGACGAAATTAAATCTTAAGCGTTTAATATAGACGTAATTACGTCCGTTAAAAATGCTAAGTCAATATTACGCGTAACAAGTCACCTACCTTAATGTGTCCCTTCAAGGCAAAAACAAATATGTTTTTGACTTGGTTGACTTAATCGAATTTACATAAAAATAATGAAAAAATAGATATTTTTATGTAAATATGGATACAATTTTTCGCTTCCCATGCTTAAAAACCATCTTAAAAGATGAGTACAACATTTTTAATATAGATTTTTTTTAAATATTAAAGTCGCTTAGCCGATTTGAAAACAAACTTTAAAAAAAGATTTAAAGATTTTGACCGCATTTCCCATTTTTTTTACTCCAATGACATGTAGCAATTACAATCAAAAGCCAGATCTACAAACGGAACTTTGTGATATTCAATGCGATTCTGAACTTAAGACAAATATTTGCTAAATTTTTCCATCATACAAACATTTTTGCAAAACTTATATATTTAAGCTGTTTCCGTCATTTAAACTTATATGAGAACTTGCAAATGTAGACCGATTATCTCGAAATGCAAAACCCAAAATTCTCTTTATCTTAAGATTTACGATTGTTTTTTCACTTTTGTCTCACTTAGTGAGTTTTGACAGAAGAGTTTGTATGGGAGCTATGATCAAATGTGGACCGATTTCAACGAAATTTGGTAAAGTGATTTTAGTATACATAAACAAAATTTTGTTTTAAATTTCATAAAAATATTGATATTTGTGGCATATCAATTCCGGGAAGTGGGACCTATAGAAGGTACCATAAATAATGGATCAATTTTGACGAATTTCAATAGCCATGGTCCCACTATAAATATATATGGTTTGATTATATGGTTTACATGGGGTCCAGACAGCCAGACGGACGGACTGATATCGCTAAATCGATTCAGAAAGTGATTCTAAGGATATTGGTATACTAAAAGGTGGGTCTAAGACAATTATTACTATGTGCTACATACATCAGCACAAACTTATAATGGTGGTAAAGGGTATAATTTATATATTTTTATTAAAAATTAGTTTTTGTTTGTTCTTCCATAAGGGACTTTTGGGCATCCCTGGTCTATACTGTTTCAAAAAATTATCCTAATACCTTGTTTAGTTTCAAAACAAAAAAAGAATTGAAAAAAGAAAAGAAGAAGAAAAAATATAGAAAAAAACACTCTTGAGTGAATTATCTCTTAAACTATAAAATATAAGATAGTTCGGTAAGTATGTTTTTTCATAATTATTTGTAAACCTTTCGGATCGGGCAAAATTGTCAAAAGTTATATGGACCCAAAAGTTTAACATAACTGAGGTGAGCACATTTGGTCCACTCTAGAGCCCACTGTACAACTGATAGATACGTCCTTTAAAAGCCTAGCTCCTCTTCTACCTATGTTTAAAATTTCGTCAAAATCCGTTTACAAATTGTTGAGTTAATACCAAAAAAAAAACAAAAATTCATTCAGAAGTGGGAGTGATTAAGGATATGGCTGCTTGTCGATAAACGTTTTTATAAATATAATTTGTTAAAAATTTGTAATTTCATTTGACGTTTTGTTTTTCAATTTGCTTAATTTGTTTATTGATCAATTTCTTTAATATTTGTTAAACAAAATTTTCCAAAAAATCAAAACATGATTTTTGAAACCAACCTGAGAAAAAAGTATAATATTCTAATATGAAAAAAATTAAGAAAATTTGACACTATTTTGACAAAACTCAGTTACTTAGTACTTACAGGTCATAGAATTGTAAATGATGTCTTACTTTGGAATATCTTTATTTTAAAGTTTTAATAAAGTTATTGACATTCAAAGTGAAAAATCTGGTACTTTTTAATTTTTGGCGGCTCACGGGCACAATCTCCCCTTATGCGATTGAGCTTAAATGTTCAAGGAACTTTTTTTCGAACCAATCTGGGGGTTGGCCTTAAACAAACTCCAACTTTGAAAAATAATGTACATTAGGGTGACAGGAAAATTGTTTTTCTTTCATTTCAAATGTTTTTTAACGGAATATTATGACACTAGGTCTAAATGTTTAGTTGTAACAATTTGAGCCAAATCGGACAAAGTTCTACGGGCGCGCATCGGGTCCAAAGCTTAAGAGCCCACTTGTATGGCGAAAAATGGGTTATTTTTTATTTTTGAGAAATTTCAACCAAAAATAAACAATTTTTACAAGAAAAAATAATGGAATATTAAAGAAAACTAACACAGCTTGATTTCAAAAAGTCAAAAACCATGAAATATTTTTGGAGTTATTCCATTTTTCCCCTGAAAATTCATGTCTTTGAAAACGCGCCTAAGGATATGCTCCTAAAATTTTATGTTGTAAATAAAGAAATTTAAAAATGAGACATAATTTATCATTAAATGACTCGTTAGTATTGAATAGTTCAGTTTTGCTTAAATATGTATAATCGAATTTACTTATTTTTCCATGTTGGAAAATGGTACATTTTTCTCAGGTCGGTTTCAAACATCATTTTTTAATATTTCGAAAATTTTGTTCAACAATTCTTTTATAATATTTGTTGCACAAAATTTTCAAAAAATCAAAAAATTATTTTTAAAACCCTCCTGAGAAAAAAGCAAAATTTTATAATATGAAAAAAACTAAGTAAATTTGATATTTTGATAAAACTTAGCTATTTAGTATTGACAGGCCATAGAATTGTAAATCATGTCTTACTTTGGAATTTTTTTTAATCTAAAGTATTAATTAAGTTATTTAAAATCAAAGTTAGAAATTAGGTATTTTGCAAATTTTCGGCGGGTCATAGGCACATGTACATCTGCTTTCTCAGATGATACAGCGTTTATTAGCATTCATTCCGATCCCAAAATTGCATCTGCATTATTGCAGTCCCATGGCAAGTGTGTTCATGTAACGTTTACTCTAAAAGAGACAACTGCCCCGCAATCAAGGTAAACAACGTGACAATACCCGTGAGTTCTCACGTTAAGTATCTTGGTGTACTTTTTACATGGTCCCATCACATTGACAGCAAGATAACTAAGATAAAACTGAAATCCGCTGAACTAAACTGGCTTATTGGCCCACAATCTGCTCTGGAGTTAGATTACAAGGTTTTTTTTATACAAAACAATAATTAAACCAATATGGACCTAGGGTATTCACTTATAGGGAACGGCTTCCATCTCAAACATTGCCAAATTACAGATAAGACAATTCAAGCTCATACGTTTAATAACTTGCGCTCCTTGGTTCATAAGAAATAACAACATTCACAGAGATAGCTTTTGCAATTTGAATAATAAAATATATAAAAAAATATACACTCAGAATATTATGTAAGTAAAGTTAACTTTAAATGTAATTTGAAATAAATGAAAATTTATTTAAAAGCCGGTCAGCTGATTTTTCATTAAAATTCTGTAAATATGTTTGTTCCCGTACTCTAACGAAACTACCCAAAACAGTCCGAAGTTGTCAGAAATTACTCAAAAACAACAATTTCTATTGAAAATTTTGTACGGAAACACATTTGAGTAAGTTTGCGTTGTTTCGTTAAAGTAAAGGAACAAACATAATCCCTGTAGAAATTTGAGTTAACTAAAAATTGACTCTAAGTTAACCAATGATGAGTCACAAGTGATTCAAAAACTAACTCAATTTCTTCATGAGAACCTATTCAGTTTTTCAACGTATTGTCCTCTGAGTGAGTCAGTACTGACTTACTGCAGATAATTATTAGTTATCTTTGAGTTAGCTGTTAAAACAGTACTCTGAGTTAACTCCTAGATGACTAACTAATTATTTGTATTGAATAATTATCCTATTATCTACCTTTAATTAATAAAACACTAATTTTCATCTTTTTTCGGTTTATTAAAACATGTATTATTAAACATGTATTATTCCAAAAAGTAAAAATTACATGAATTTAATATTACAGTGCAATTTGTTAAAAATTGGTTTAATGACAAAATTCTTGAATAGTTGTATTCAAAAGGGCTTGCTTTTTCTTTTCAACGCAAATTTCAGGATTTTCTTCGCCAATGCCAAGATTTGCATCCTATAGAAAAATTAAAATATAGATTTGAAATTAAAAAACATTATTTACAGATTAAGTTATTAAATAGCATTTTGAAGCTTTTTAGCGATATACATACAATGCCATCAATATTCAAAGAAAGTATGAGTTCTACAGAACAAAATTTCCTGAAGAGATTGTGAAGTTGCCCTTTAAGTAAGAATGATATACACCTTGTCTGAAAGGATTGAATTTGATTTCATATAAATTCATTATTAATAACTAATAGGTACTCACAAAAATTGCACGATTTACTCCGCCTCTATTGTTGTTGAAGCTTTCTAATTGTTATTTGCTTATTACACCTTTTATATTATTTTTTTTTATTTTGTTAAAATTTCGTTAAAATTTTTTATTTGATTTAATTTTCTTTTACAAATTGTGAATTTTTTTTATTAGCATAACAAATTTTTCAAAGCTAACTGACAGAAAAGAAAAATATTTGTTATATTATTTCTGAATCATTTTTGAGTTCATTTTAAATGAGTTTAAATGAGTTTTCCTTAGGCTTACTTGATTTCTAACTAGTTTAGTTAATTCCGATAGGGATATTTCATTCAAATTTAACTGACAAATATTCAAACTACATTTACAGTTTTAACAAGTGAGAGTGGTATATTCGGCTTTGCCGAATCTTGGATACCCTTCACCAATGGTGTTCCAAAAGTGAAGTACAAAATCGTAAAAATATATAATTATATAGTTTCTGATTACTGACTTAGTTGAGCTCCAGCTAAATGCTTGATATCTATATTAATTTTCTTTTGTTCATGCTTAATGTAATTCCTAGCAACCCAGCAAAACTTTGGTAACGGATAGTACTCTGGTAACTGGTTACCTTGTAATGACTACAACATACCCTCCGAATAACTAATAAGTTATTACATAAGTACTTATTTGTAATTAAAATGGTAAGTTGAACTGAATGGCCCGGGTTCAAATCCCACCAAGAACAACAATTTTTTTAATTTTTTTTATTAAAAATGTATTTTTAAATGATTTTTGAATTTTGAAAACATAAATATTACCTTCTGTAAAAAAAAATTTGGAAAACTAACTCACGGTAATGAAAAAATACTATCATGAGTCAATTTTGATTATGTAGGCTACATACCTATTGGATACCAAGCAACGGTTCTGCTTGGTCTTAACTTGGTAAACCAAAACATTTGTATTAGTAAG
This sequence comes from Stomorhina lunata, assembly GCA_933228675.1. Classification (NCBI taxonomy): domain Eukaryota; kingdom Metazoa; phylum Arthropoda; class Insecta; order Diptera; family Rhiniidae; genus Stomorhina; species Stomorhina lunata. The sequence continues at coordinate 71,002,688 of OW121744.1, forward strand.
TGTTAGTTGCATTGGTGAGAAATATTTTACACACTCGAAAAAATATTTTAATAAAATTATGGTATTTTCAATCAGATCTATTAGTCTTATTTACGTGTTAAGTTATTTTAACCAAGATAAGTCTATGCCATAGACTTATCTTGGTTATTCTTTATTTCAACTGTGGACACTGACCTCCTAGTGACATCACCCAAAGAACTACGTTACGTAGTGAGCTAACATGTAGCGCGAGTTGTCCAATAAGAACGATAAAAAATGGGATGGAAAGACCAAGTAGAGGAAAATTTTTCACAACTTGACCTATAAAATTGAAGAATATTCGCACAAGATGGAAGAAAATAGGCTGTATCTATAGGCCATTTAAGTAATATTATAAAAAAGCTTATGCAAAAGGGAAGATTTAAATTGTTTAAGTTTTAAAATAATTAAAAAAAAACTTCTCTTTTGTTTATTAAATGCATTAAACATTTACAAAAAATCGTATAGAAATATGTTTCCAAAAATTACAACAAAGCAAAAAAAGCAGGGAAAAACAAAGTTATTGTCACATAATTTTGGATCTAAAAATAAAAATTGCATATATTAATTTTAAGCTGCTAATTTTTTAACATATGAAGTAGCTCAGTGGAAGAGTATCCGCCTAGCAAACGTAGGGGTCTGCGTTCAAGCCCCCATGGGATCATAAAAAAAATTTGTAATTCGTTTAAAAATATATTTTTTTAAATAAAATATCCAATTGCTTACCCAAGTCATTACTTTTCTGTAATTGGTAAGTACTTGCCTCCAATGACATCCCCATGTTAATGTAATGACTTAAACAGTGAATGAGTAAGTAGTTCGTGTTCAATAGTTTAGCTGTTTAACCTATTATTTGGTAATGAAAAGTTTTGATGGGTATATTTGGTTATACTAGTATTATATGAAAAGAGTCTTTAAAATTAAGAGTCGGAAAACGAAAAGCTTTTCGGTGGCGTCATCATCTGGAATAGTTATGGACCCAAAGATTAGGTTGCTGATGTCTAGCTTCGACAGACACATAGACACATATTTTACGAACATTTAATAAAGTTCGATAGACCAGATAAACCATGCAGAAAAGATGCTTCAAAATGTATATGCCCTTAGATTTGCAAAAGCACATTGATTTGATGAAGATTAAGTATTCTGGCATGTAACCCAAAAACGCAGTGCCCAGTGAGGGTTGTGTACTTTAATTCGTACGAATTATCCAACTTGTAAAAATTTTTGATTAGTTATATAAGACTCTGAAGTTATCGGACTGATTTAGGTCAAAGCTTTAACAATGATTGTCAATATATACAAGCCTTAAAATTATAGGGTATACACTCTTAGTTTTAGATACATACGTGAAATATATAGCTTTTGAATGGACGGATATCAGCTTTGTCGGAAAAGTTATTGAAGATTTTCTTATTAATCTGAATTTAGTTAACTAATTAAGATGAATACTTCATCAATAATATTTGGGATGTATTGTTCTTTCGATCTGTCCGATGGATGTTTGGAAAGTTTTGCTCTAGTTCTTTGTGCAATTATAATGTGATTTAATTTATCAGCATTAAAGTGATTCCCGGTCGGGGTTATATGGGAGATTTCACTAAATGTGAACCGAGCTTTCCCATTTTCAATACCGAACTTTTCAAGAGATCAGAAATACTTTTGTCAAATGTTGTCCCTCTAAAAAGTATATTTTAGGCGCTATCGCCCTGAATAACGATATTGTAAAACGTCTTTATACTAAATGTCATCATCGTATCTATTATAATTTGTCATTTATTAGCTACTAAGAAATTGCCTTTGGCGAAGTTATACGGGAGCAATTGTCAAACGTGAACGGATTTCTCCCAATTGCAATAACAAAACTTTAATTTTCGTTGATATGTGAGATATATACATATATATGTAGGTTTTGAAGGGATATCATATACTTAGCTGCATGATTGTACTTCCTAGGAAGATTACCTATAATTTGATACATAATACATTCTCGAATGTTATCGAATCTGCTAAAATAAGATTTGTGGAGCTCCTAAAAGGTATACCCATATGCATTTCACACAAAATTTTAGGATATCGTCCCACCCTGAATTTCATCATTGTCGATCAAAACACCTGAAATATCGCTTAAACACTAAATTATATCTACCACAAATTAACAAATGGATCAGAATTTAGGTAATTCCGATCGATTCTCCTGCCGATTCTGAGTCGATCGGTACAATTTGAATAGTATTCATAATCAGATTTGTGGAGTTTATATATCAGATTTTAGAAAATCCTCCCGCAAAGAACGCTGTCAAATTTCATCACAAAATGTAAACGAAATTTCTTAGGCACGTAGTTTGGGCAATTTGCTGTACATAACAAGTAGTGTTAATATGTCAGATCTTAGGAAATCCACTAAAGCAAAACAATATTAAATATCATCAAAATCGGTATATAACAATCTGAGATATAGCCAAAACTTCAAATTCGATGTCCCGCAAATTGCCGAATTTAAAATATTTTTTTGTAAAAAAATATTTTCAAAAAATTAAAAAAATGAATTTTGAAACCGACCTTAGAAAAATGTACCATTTTCCAACATAAAAAAACTAAGTAAATTTGATTATATTTAAACAAAACTGAACTATTTACTAGTAACAATCCATTAAGTGATAAATCATGTCTAACTTTGGAATTTCTTTATTTACAACATACAATTTTTGGTGCATATCCTTAGGCGCGTTTTCAAGGACATGCATTTTCGGGGCAAAACTGCAATAACTTTTAAACTACCTCATGGATTTTCGTCTTTCACAATTTGAAATAAAGCTGTGTTAGTTCTCTTTAATATTCTTTTTTGGTCTAAATTTCGCAAAAACAAAAAATAAACCATTTTCCCCATTCAAATTGGCTCTTAAACTTTGGACTCGATGCTCGCCATAAAACGTTGTCCGATTTGGCTCAAATTTTCAGAACTATGGGCCTTTTCAAAAATGCAACATTGCGCTGCTCAACATATTCAAAATTGCAACAGCTGGCAACACTGCAAACGTCAGATGTTCAAAAAATAAACAATCAAACATATGTTGCGCAAACACATCGAAATCGTGCAACATAAAAATGGCTAATGCGGAGAACGAGTAAGTATTTTTTTTTTTTATTTATTTATTTATGTCTTATGTTAATTTAATAATTTTAAAGGATCGAGGTGGGCTTAAATGTAGTTTATTCAAGTCGCAGATATTGAGCCCAAACTCCTAGGGCTAATAGAACTTATTATTGCGAATCGAAGAATAAAAAAAATTTTGGTCGGTGTGACCTGGTTTCCGAGATATAGGCCTCGAAAGTTTGAACATAAAATGCGTTTTTTTGCCGACATTTCTTGACTGATTTCAATGATCTTAGTGTCATTGGAAAGGTAATAAAAATGTCTTTTTGATAGCATCAAAATTTGATCCCAACAAAATTCAAATCAAAAATATTTTTATTATATAGTAATTTTGTGTCTTAAAAAGCAAGATGGCAACCCTATATTATGATTTTCAATCATTTTATTGCAATATAGTAATATTTCTGAAATATGGTAACACTGTTTTGTGACTCCATTTTGATTGGTTTATTTAAAAAAATTCCATGCCATATCTGCACACTTATGTATGTGATGGAAGACTTATTTTACACAAAAAATTAAAAATTATTTTCAAAAAATTAAAAATTATTTTCAAAAAATCGCGCGATTTTTTGAAAATAATTTTTCGCCTGCGGCGCTTGATTTAATTCAAACTTACCACATTTCACCCAAAATTAAAAATTATTTTCAAAAAATCGCGCGATTTTTTGAAAATAATTTTTCGCCTGCGGCGCTTGATTTAATTCCAACTTTCCACGTTTTATCCAAAATTAAAAATTATTTTCAAAAAATCGCGCGATTTTTTGAAAATAATTTTTCGCCTGCGGCGCTTGATTTAATTCCAACTTTCCACATTTTACCCAAAATTAAAAATTATTTTCAAAAAATCGCGCGATTTTTTAAAATAATTTTTCGCCTGCGGCGCTTGATTTAATTCCAACTTTACACATTTTACCCAAAATTAAAAATTATTTTCAAAAAATCGCGCGATACATATTGCCATATTGCACAAAAATGCAACAAGTGCAAACAGTGTTACCATATTACCAACTTTTTATATATACAATTTTGGAGGTCCATAACTCGGAAACTAGGGCTTGTAACCAAATTTTTCATTTAAAATTTTTTGTTCAAAATCATCAATTCTACCTTCTTATTTTTTTTTAGACCAGCTACATACGTTGAAAACATTTAAATATAACTTAAATCTTGAAAACTTTACAGGTTCATAACTCGAAAACTAGGCCTCGCCCACAATTTTTTTATTTTACTTTTTTTGCTCAAAATCACCCATTCTACCCCCTAAATTTTTTTTTTTTTTTTTAGACCGACTTGAATAAACTGCATTTGTTCCTCGAGGTGGATGCCAAATGCGCAAAATTAATAATAAGAGAACGGCTAGATATGGAAGAGGACTTTGTAGCCGGAAGAAAGAAGAAGTCGGTTCTGTGGGCAAAAGTGATCAAAAAAAGTCTTTTGGAATTCTACGTTTCTTTCTGCAAACTTCTTGCAGTAATAAATTTCTTTTTTTATGCTTTAAAAACTTTTTTTTTTTAACTTAACTCCTTCGACTGGCATGGAGTATCATCTAATTCACAAATTAAATTTATTATATACTTTTTCATTTTTACAATGTTTTCACGTTCAAAATTGCAAACAAAATGACCAACAAACAAGCAGCTGCAACAGCTGATCTGCAACAACAGCGTCAACAAATCAGAGCTTCGCAACATTTGCAGCGCAATGTTGCATTTTTGAAAAGGCCCTATACTTTTAGACCTAGTGTCATAAAATTCCGTTGAAAAACATCACCCATGTACATACTCGTATGTAATGTTTTTTTAATATTATATTTTTTTGCCTGTGTCAAAGGTCAACAATTTTTTTTTAATTTTCAATAGCAAAATAGCGGAATAATAAGAATATATCATAAAATTTTAATTTAAACGCAAAGAAGTTTTTGTTTTCATAAATATTAAGTATTTTTTTATTTAAAAAAAATAAATTTTTTATTGTAATAATTGAAATCTAATATCAAAGAATTCAAAGAAAGAAAAGTTTTCCAGTTTCCGGCTCAATTTTTTCAAGTACAACAGCTGAGATATGATATGAATCTAGGGTTGCCAACCGTTCTCTTTTCCCCGGACACCGTTTTGAATTTGTCTATATTACAACTGGCAGGGAAAACTTCTGCGGGGAGCGAATTCCACATACGAACTGTACGGCTAAAGAACGAATTTTCCCTACCTACCAATCGACCACGTAGGAATGAGCTCTAACAGAATGACGTGTATTGCGTAAAAAAGTCCGAGTTTCGGGAATAAGTTCCCTGATTTCGTTAGAGCACATTCCAAAGTAGTAACGATAGAACAGTGAGACACAACCCACATTGCGACGGTGCTCTAGTGAATCAATAGAGTTGGATACCCCTAGAAGTTCCCATACATGAGAATTGTATTCCATTTTCGGTCGAATATAGGTGGTGTAAATAGTAAGGAGATCAGATGAAGTGAAGTATCTCTTGCACCGTTTTAGAAAACCGAGGCTTTGTTCAACGAACATCACATTGAATTCTCATGCCCAGAACATCAAGAGCATCTGATTCCTCAATGTATACACCACCCATTAATACAGATGAAGTAACATTGTTTGCCGTGCTTTTATGCGTAAGCATGCAACATTGCAACATTAAAAAAAAATATTTTAAATGTTTAAAAACACAACGCCAAAAATAATTTACAAATAAAACATATTTTGTGCGAACCAATTATCGTTAAAAATAAGCAATATAAGCGAATATTGTGAAGTATACTTTAGGGAAGTTCAAAGTTACTTCGATGCAAAAAGTTTATTGGAATTTGGTATTCATTTTGATTCCTTTTTAAAAATATATGGTTCAATTAAAACTCTTTTACTATTGTTCATCTTTTGGCAAATAACTTCTAAAAAATATAGTAAACTGTGCACCTTTTAAATAATTTTGATTATCCTTAAAGTATGCTATACAAATGTTTTGAAAATAGCTGAGATTTCGATGAAGTGAAAAATATTTTAAAGGTAATAACGGAAAATTTAAATGAAAGAATAGAAAATAATTTTATTCCAATAAAAGTTAAGGAAATTATTAAAAAGGATTACATAGAATCATGGACCCTTCCTCTCAAGGATGTGGAGATATTCGACGGGTTATGCTTCTGTTGGTAACACTACTTCACAAGATTTCAACAAAGTCGTGACCAAATGAATCTGACACTTGATCTGTATGTAAAATTGCTCACTGAATCCGAATATGAAATCAAAATGGTCAAAAGTAGAACAGTTTTCGAGATATTGCGTAATAACAGTTTTTTGCGTTTTCTAAAAAGGTTATGTCACTATAGTGAACGTACCTTCAAAACAGCTTGGCGGATTTTGAAAGTCTTTTTTGCCGTTGAAAGACAATAAAATTATCAAAACAATCACGGGACGCTTGCAAAAATTGGATAAGAATTTAGAGTTTTACAGTTGACCAAAGCTTGAACTTCACGAAAATTTTAATGATTTTTTGAAATTTTGCTGTTTTCAACTTCTTTTTTTTAAACCAAACAATAACTTTTTCTTTAGTTTCATCACTTACGAGATTAATTTATTTCAATACAAATATTACGGGTCCAATAAGAATCAGATCGGTGCAAAAATCACAGAGTTGTAGAAGATTAATTAAATTATCCCATTTTTAGATTTTTATAAAATTAAAAAAATGCATGTAGGTATAAATTGCATTATTAATAATAAATATTAAAAATGACTTAGAACTGTTGAATTGCTTTGCCTATTGTAATTATTTTCTGCCTCTCGCACAAGGAACCAACAATAGTCGCCCAGCATCACCTCATCATACACCCCTTGGTATCGACGTTCCATTTCTTGTATTTGTTGGTGAAAACGCTCACCATGTTCGTCACTTTCATCGCCGAGGTTATTTGGGAAGAAATTTAAGTGCGAATGCAGAAGGTGTATTTTTAAAGACATATTAACTCCTTTTTAAGTAAGATATAAAAATGAGTGTTAAGTAAAATTCTTCAATGAAAAAACGATTTAAAAACCTACCAATTTTCTCATAGTTTTTTAACAAATCACGAATGATGTCTTCATAGTTTGGATCCCTGAAATTGCCCAAAAAGCCTGATACAACCAAACCAAATGATCTCCATGCCTTTAACTCATCTTCAGACAAAATCGAATCAAATTTTGAATCCTTGAGTAGCTTTGTAATTTGTGGTCCCACAAAAATCCCTTCTTTAATTTTGGCATCTGACAAGTTGGGAAAAACGGTTTTCAGGTATTTAAATGCGACACTGTTTCCTCTTTTTACCAAAGCTTTTACAAAATTTTTGATTAAGCCAAGTTTTATATGTAACGGTGGCAAAATAATTTTTTCCTTTTTCACGAGAGCTTTATATTTGACATTGTCTTGACCAAGCGTAAAATTTGTTCTATCCGGCCAATCTTTTCGGGAATAGTGTTCCTGATGCGCTCGGCTATCCCATTTGCACAAAAAACAACAATATTTTGTGTACCCTTGTTGCAAACCAGTCACCATGGCAACAACTTTTAAATCGGCACAGATTTTCCAGTTATGGACTTCATAATTTACAAGATCGAGCATTTGAGATATGGACTCATAAGATTCTTTTACCTTTACAGCATGTGCCACTGGAACTGAAGGCTTTTTATTACCTTTGTGTAACAGAACAGCTTTTAAGCTTAACTTGCTGCTGTCAATAAATAATCGCCAATCGTCTGGATTGTGTGTCTCCCCGAATTGACTGAACAAGCCATTAATATCATGGCAATAGCAAATACCATCTTTTTTCGAAAAGTAACTAGAAAAACTTTCATGTCGGCTCCTGTAATGCGAAATTCTCACGTCAGGTGTCACAAAGCCACGTTCTTTCATTCTTGATGCTAACAACTCTGCCTTTTTCTTCGGTAACTCCAAATCTCTAACCCAGTCATTGAGTTCAGCTTGTGTGAGGGGCATTACTGTTTCCTTATTTTCAATTAAGTCACTGTCGTCACTTGAATCATATGAATCGGAGTCATGCTTCCGCTTTGGACAAAGGGGATATTGAGCTTCAGGCATATGAGGAATTGGTTTTATAAAGGAGTTAACATCTGCATATTCAACAGACTTATGACGTCCATTTTGCTTTACATTGGCTAAGCAAAAATAACAGTCGATTTCGTGGTTTTTGGGTTCATGCCAAATGGCGGGAACATCAAATGGCATATACCGACTACAGTATAGTAAATTAGCTTAAGATTCTGAAGACATATTTTCTAAGAACAAAATTAAAAAACGCATACTCACTCTGCACCCGACATCCACATAGTTAAACGAGTTTTGCATGAATTACACAAAGTATTCGGGGTCCAAGATTTCAATATGTTTTCCGTATTGACTTTGAAATACATCCGAAATGCTTTTTGCAATTGGTTTGAAAAATTTGACGGCTGTGCAAAACTGTACACTCCACAAGCATAGCAAAACTTGTTTGGATTGTTCTTGCAAATAAATGCCCGTTTTGCCTTACGCATTTCGTTCTTGTTAACAAATTTCACGCTTTCTTAATTTCTTTTTTTCCCAAAATTAAAATTTTTTAATATTTAAAATGTTTGTTTTTCCTTTGGGCACTTGATTTAAAAATAGCGAAAAGTGGCTAAATTCACTTAATCTTCTGTAGCTTTGTCACTTCTGTACCAATCTGGATCATGTTGGACGCAAAATATTCCCACTTAATATACTAATACGCTATGTAAAAATACATACAAATTTTTAATTGTTCGGTTTAAAAGAGATTGATTGAAAAGGGCGAAATTGCTAAAAATTAACAAATTTTTCATGGAATCTGAAGTTTTTTCCACTATTACTCTGTCATTTCATGACCGATCTTAACAAACAACCAATGGTTATTTTAGTAATTTTATTGTCTTTCATTGGAAAGAAAGAAATGTCCGAACCGACGGACATTTTTGAAAATATTTTATTTTAAGTGCCTTCATCTTTTTTAAAAACACAAAAAACGGTTATTTTGCAATATCTCGAAAACTGTTCTACTTTTGACCATTCTGACTTCATATTTGGATTCAGCGGACAATTTTACATATAGATTAGGTGTCAAATGCGTTTGGTCAAAAAACTGTTCTCTAGTGTAATTGGGCTGAATTTTTAAAATTATGATGATGAAATTTTATTTAATGAATTTATTGTCCTAATGAATTTATTTTCCTTAAATTCAATTGACCTGACTGATAACCAGTTTTGGTGCAATTTTTTGTTAAAAACAAAGTTTGCTCTGAAATTAAAAAAATTGTCGAATTTATGTGTAAGCACATAATGCCAATGTTGAAATTATATTTTCTTTAATAAAGGCTCAGTGGCAGCCGGAAAGAAATATATTAAGTCCAGAAACTATTTCAGATATTAAAAGAGTAAAATATCGTTTTGATATGAATTTTCAAGAGTTTTATGAACATTTAAAGAAATGCGACAGTAACACACTAACTCAAATTGGAAGTGTTGAAAAATATTCCTGAAACTCTGAAATTATTATAACGACATTATAGAAATGTACAATTCCGAAAATTTGTGAATTAATTTGTTCGCTTTTTTATTTATTAAATTAATTTTACATTACGAATGATTTTGAAGTTTATTTTTAATTTTTTATATTAATTTATGATTTTGTAATGAGTTGTCAAGCACTTTGTGAATATTTCAAAGAATGTGATTTAAATGTATTGAAATTAATATACATTTAAAAAAAATAAGCAATTTTGTATATTTTATTGAATTTTAGGCAAAAAAAGTCCTCTTTTTTGAGCAAATGTCCTCCTTTTTTAAGCTCTTTGTCCTCCTTTTCTATAAATGGCAAAGGCAACTCTATATGAAACCATATACTATTATAAAAAAATATACTTTTTTAAATCTATAAGCAATTAAAAATGATGGTTATCAAGATTTTATTTTTCGATCCTGGTTGACCATCTGGAGGAAATGCCCATATGTATACGATACACATATTTTTGGCCTGCAAAAACAGACAGAACCTGGTGGGGAAAGCTCTGCGATAACGGAATTATAATGCTACCCGAAAAATAAAAGATCATTAATAATAATGAACAAAATGTTCTTAAATAAAATAAAAAAGCAGAATTTATTTTTAGAGTATTAGAATTTATTAAATCTTATAATTTTTATTGATTTAAGATCGACTCGACTTGTGTGCTAATATTTAGTTAAATGTTCACTATATCGGCCTTATTGGCCTTGATAGATCATATTTTGTAATTAAGTTTTTAAAACGATTGTACCCTAAATTAAAATAAATTGATTAATCTGAAGATCGATCAAGTAGATAATTTTAGGTCTCCCCTTATTTCTTCATGGTTCTATGTCAATTAATATTAACATAAAACTGAATTGTAATTTTAGCATAAAACAGTTATTATCTATAGATTTTCAGTGAGGATTTGTATGAAGGGATTAATCTAAATTTCGGGAGTTTAGTCCTATGTACAAACAGATTTCTACTTTTATTACGAGATTAACATGAATAGCCATATGCGCATGGACATTTTGATTCTGAGTTGATCAGTACATAAACAAAAATCTGAGTTTCAAAATAATATTTCAGCAAAAAAAAACAAATATAAGTATATACATTAAGGTGCACCTTATTTTACGAAAGTGGGAAATTGAAGCGTAAATCCCCCAGAAATGTTCTACGTAACATAAAAACATACTGAGCAATTTTTTTTATTTCATAAGGAGCACATGTGCCACATCCACAAAGTGTTTAACTTTTTTTAAGGAAAAAAAATGGAAGCATTTTCGGTTTTGCCTAAATTTGAACCTCTAATAGCTTATTCACGTTAAGCTTGAAAACTCAATAAAGTAGTTTTCGGCTTAAAACAATATTTAAAACTTAAGTTTTCACATGCAAAATGAAAACTTTTTGTGTATGAGTTTTCAACGAAAACCCTGTAGTACATTCAGTTAACTTTAAATTAACTTAAAGCTAACTATTTCGGAATTAGGGTTGGTTGACACTTGGATTGCTATTATATGGAATTTACCAACTATTTTAATGTTGCGATGTCCTAGGAAGTAGTCAATTGACCGACTCTGCATTACTTTTAAATAACTTAAAGTTAGTTATCTAGCCGTTAACTTAGTGTTAACTGTAGTGTAGTTAGCTATATTTCAAATTAGCTTTTAGAGTGTGCCACTGCATATGTTGAAAACCTAGCAGCTTATAACGTATTTATACAATTCCTATTTTTAAATCGAAATCATGTGACAATAACTTTGTTTTTTCCTGTTTTTTTTTGCTTTGTTGTAATTTTTTTAGAAAAATATTTCTACTAACAGAAATATTTCTGTTTGTATACACTTTGGTTAATCTAAATTTAGCATTGCATTCTAGTTGACTTAACGTTAGTCGATACATGCTAACTTAAAAGTTAGTTTTTTTGTGGTTGACTACTCATTTTACGGCAGGGAACCTATTTGAAAACGTTTTTAATACCGATACAAAACTGAGTTGATCCCATTTTGTAATGACGTACTGAAATAAAAAATAACAAAATTAAATGTCGGTTTAAAATAAAATATATAAAAACAAACATTTTATTTTTCAAAATTTTCAAAAATAATTTTATAATTGTGATAAAAAATGTATTTTTTTAATGGAATTACTAATAATTATATAATTATAAGCAATAAGCGGCAAATTTGCAAAATATGAACGGTAGAGTTTTCGTTGGTGTTTTTATCGAAAACTTATAAAAATTTATAACGTGAATGGGCTAATAGAATTAAATTATTTAAAAACATTTAATGGAATATAAAAGAGAACTAATGTAGCTTTATTTTAAGTCATAAAAATTAATCCATATCCATAATGCAATTTGTCCCCAAAAATTAGTGTCCTCGATGACACGCCTACGGATGTACAGCCAAAAAATTCACTTAAGGGTAAATAAATTTCAAAGTAAGACATGATTTACAATACTATGACCTGTAAGTACTAAATAGTTGAGTTTTGTTAAAATATAACTGATTTTTCTTATTATTTTATAATAGAAAATTATACTTTTTTCTCAGTCCAGTTTCAAAAATAATTTTTTAATTTTTTGAAAATTTTGTTCGACAAATATTACAAATAATGAAATTGCTTTCCAGTACCAGTAAACAAACAAACGTAAGAATATTATACAAAAAACCAGGTCGATATCTATAACCGTTTCGCTGTACCTGTGATTTGAAAACGTCGAAGATTTAAATTTTTTGTAATAATTTGAACATATTTTTTTTTATCTTGTCTTTTCTTTATTGAATATTAGCTTACTATAACTAATAAAAGCTAGCGATACAGGTCGATCCAAGGACCTATATCGAATCACAAAGGCAATGTCGAATCACAAAGGCAATGTCTGCAATTCAAAGTCAGTGATGAATGAGCAGGGCGACTTGATCTACGCCAAAGATCAACAGTTGGAATTGTGGGAAGGCTACAACAATCCGGCTGAGTGCTGTAAAATATGTGATTGCGATCCTGAGCATCACACAAATAACGAGTTTGATATATCAACACCAACATCTCCAGAAATAACTGCTGCAATTAAACGCCTTAAGTCTGGAAAATCTGCAGGCACGGACGGAATACCACCTGAATTATTAAAAACTGACACAATATTATCCACAAAGCTTTTAAAGCCGTTAATATCAAAATACTGGTCTGGTAATTATAAAAATCCCAAAAAAAGGAAATTTGCTTGACTGTTCAAACTGGAGGGGCATCACTCTTCTTAACATGGTCAATAAAATCATAGCCCATATTCTGCCCAGTCGCATTGCATCCATTGTCGAACCACAGCTAAGACGCGAACAAGCTTTAGACCAAATAAATAAATAATAATAAATAAAGGAGTGCCTAAGAAGATTACACTACTCATCAAAGAGCTCTACAATAACGCGTTCTGCTGTATTCTCCATGTAGGTTGTCAGTGCCAACCAATCAGTGTGAGGGTAGGAGTCCATCAAGGATGTGTGCTGTCCCCATTGCTACTTAACATAGTTCTTGATGTTGTATTGAATAAGTCGATGTCTGGGCAACATGGTATCTCCGGGGGTCTTCACGACAGACTAGACGACATTGATTACGCTGACAACGTATGTCTATTCTCTCACCGTTTCTCTAGCATTCAATCTAAACTTTAAACCTTTGCCTTCCGTGCTGCTCTAGCTGATCTTCAGATTAACATCAAAAAACTAAATCAATGCGAATAAACTCACTAAATGACTAAATTTGATCTTGCTGGGCAACCCATTATTGAAGTCGAAAGTTTCTGCTACCTTGGGAGTATTAATTCAAAAAGCGGAGGCAGCAAATAAGATATCCAAAACAGTTTATGCAAAGCAAGCTTTTGGAATTCTAAACAAATTCTGGAGATCTGAAAATTAAAGTTTTTAACACCTATGTCAAAGCCGTGCTTTTATACGGCTGTGAGACTTCGGTGCCTTAGACGTATACTCAAAATTTTCTGGCCCTGTACAATCTTTAATGAAGACCTATGGTTGCGCACCTCTCAAGAACCGCTTCAAACAAGTATACGCACTAGAAAATATGGTCGGCTAGGACAGCAACCATTGATATTACTCGGCAAGCTCTCGAATATAATCCTCAAGGTTCCAGGAAGTCTGGTAGACCCGCAAATACATGGAGATGACAAACTGAGAACGAGCTGAGGGAGTTTAGTGAATCATGGAGCGAGATGAAAAATGCTGAATACCGATAAACATTCATGGAAAACATTTGTTTAGGCCCTATGTTACACCAGGAATTAAAGGACTAATATATATATATATATATATATATATATATATATATATATATATATATATATATGTATGAACTAACAATAAGTAATAAAATTTTAAAAACTAAAATGCTTAATTATATCCATTTACAACTTCATAATTTTATGCGTAAGCAGGATTTTTTTAATTATTAAATCCATCTTTTTTAGCTACTGTACAGGTCGCTAGTATCCCTCCGTTTGAGACGGATATGGACGCGACTGTTTAGTATATTTCGAGCTAGTGGATTGTGGAGTACTTAAGAAGTCTTCTTCTTTATTAATAAGTTTACGATGTGGAAAATTTGCTTCAATTTGAAAATTAAACCTTCATTCATACTTTGTCAAATGTTTGTGATACATCAATAAAGAGAGCAAAGCAATATTTTTTTTTCAAAAGCTTTTCGATTTACAGTTACAAGTCTATGTGTTTGTTCAATTGTACCATGCTTTCTTCTAAATCCGAACTGATGATTGGAAAGTACTTGATTTCATCGAAAATTTGCGTTAATTTGGCAGCCAACAGTTTTCAAATAGTTTTGACATATTAGATAGAAGACTAATAGGTCTATGGGACTCTACTTTTAAGTGATCATTACATGGCTTAGGAATCATAGTGATTAATGAAACCTTCCATTCTGGAGGATAATATTTTAGATGTGAGATTGCATTTAAAATAAATGTTATCATTCTTACTGATTAGCTCTTTTAACATTTTATTGCTCACTTTGTCAAATTCAGGTGATTTTTTCGAGGTTTAAGTCAAAAATAGATTTTATAATCTCCCGAGTCTCAAACCTAGTCGTTATACTACGTTGCTGTACAACAGGGGGTAAATTCATTTTGTCATTTGATAAGTTGGGGGTAAATATATTTTTCAAGTGGTTTACAAACAGATTATCTTTCTCTGAGTCATTTCTTGCTCAGCCTCCACTCATAGTTCTCAAAGGTGGTTTACGAATGACAGGACTTTTATAGCTTTTAGCAGCTCGCCATAATGGGATTCAGCTCTTTGACATTTTAGTAATTTAATAAGTGATTTTATGCAATTTCAGAATATGTTTTTAGATTATGAATTTTCGATTCTCTTCGAGCTCTTTCTTTCAGTCAAAAGCCGTTCGACATCGGCTGAGTATATTCCATTACACCTGACTTGTCGGGAGGGAAATACAGCATGTTATGAGGGAGCTTATGCAGCATATTATCTTGTGGGTTACATGTTGCGAAGGATTAGCAAAGCTCGTTGTGGGGGTGTTATGTGGCATATTGTCACGTTAAAGCGGAGTTTCGTATGGGGGATGGTGTGACATGTTGCCAGGGTGTAGCAACATGTCACACATGTAGGTAGTAGTGTATCTTGTTCACAGTTGGTACTGCAGATTGTTGTAAGGTTGTAATGAAGCATGTGATATTGGGGGTTGTGTGGCAAGTTCTCGGGAATTGGATATTAGGTATTATTGTGAGTGAGTGGGGGATATGATATGTTAACTGCATCCAATTTAAGATTAGCATCCAATTTAAGATTATTTTCAAGATGTCTAATAGAGATCTATATATTCCGGTGTATGTATCGGTATATTTTCTGTGCAATGAGTGCTGAGATATATCTTATATTTATTACATAAGCTCATTTTAGGGTCATTTAGTCCCCATGTCTGTTTTAATAAAAAGACTAAGTGTTAATAAAAATCTTCCTGATGAGATGGTCTAACCAACCATGAAACGCGTCGAGGAAAGGTTTCCAACATTTTTTGGTTTTATCATAAAACTATTTATTACAATAATAAATAATTGTAATGAATTGGGATCTTAGTGCAATACACTACAGTAAAACTTTTTAATTAAATGTTTGATGTCCCAAAATTTTTGATTAATCTTTTAATAAATATACGGCTGCACATGTGCCAAGTTTTAAAATAAAGTTTTGTTTATTTAAATCTTTCTTTGAACCCCCTATAAGCACTTTTGTCATAGTCGCCAACAAAGCAACAACAAAAGTGTGGGAAATAAAGAAATGAAAAATGTTTGTGTGTTTCTGTTCAGATGATAATCTTCGCTTTATGTTGATATTTTTTGGACACAATAATAATTCTTATTTATTCTGTCCTTCTAAATAAGATATAATGTGTAGTTTTCGCTCTGTCTAGAATTAGGGATAATTCTCTTGATGAGATGGCCTAACCATACATCAAAACGCGTCAAGGAAATGTTTCCCCACTAAAATTTTTTTATTTTATCAAAAAACTATTTATTACAATAATAAATAATTGTATCTTAGTGCAATACACTACAGTAAAACTTTTTAATTAAATGTTTGATGTCCCAAATTTTTGATTTACCTTTTAAAAATTAATATATTTTAGCATTTTGAACAAAATTTGTTAATTTTAGGAAAATGTATATTTTCTTACTATGAGAAAAACAAAGTAAATTCGGTAATTTTTAACCAAAAATAAACTATTAGAACTTATAGGTCAAAGAATTGTAAATCATGTCTTGCTTTGAAATTTATTTATTCTTAATTAAATTTTTTTTGGTGCATATTCTTAGGTGCGTCATCAAGGATACGAATTTTCGGGGAGAAATTGCAACAACTCCGAAACAATTTAATGGATTTTTAATGTTGATGACTTAAAATAAATCTACTTAAGTTCTGATTTGTAATTTATTATTTTTTTTAATATTTTAATTCTAACTGGTTAAAATTTAGGCAAAACCGAAAATACTCCAATTTTTCCCCATATAAAAAAGTTTTACATTTTGTGGGCGGATGTGGCACGTGTTTTCCTTATGCAATTTTGAAAAAAAAAAATGCACAGCATGTTTTTATGTTACGTAGAACATTTCTGGGGGGAGTTACTGTTCAATTTCGCACTTTCGTAAAATAAGGTGCACCCTAATGTACATGTAATGTCTTCTAAATGTTAGGTCTTTAATATACTTATGTATAGGTTTTTAAAATACTTATGTATGTATATAATTTATTTTTGCTAGAACAACTGCAGAAAGAGTTCTTCCAGCTTTTTGTGCAAACTTATTTAAGTTATCAATTAATATTAATTTACCTCTCTTGCCATTGCGACATGTCTCAACAGAACCCACTAAAAGGGTCTGCCATTTGATATTTGCACGTCGTGGATTGCGATCAGCAAATGTCCCAATAAATTGTAACGACCACAAAATTTATCATATTATAAGGATCTAAATAAGTCTCGTAAGCACCTTTCCTTTGCTGGCTTTGTGTTGAGTGTTTTGTATTATTGCTTTTATTTAGTCATTTCTGTCTGTGATTATTTTTCTTTTATTATCGACTATTACGTTTATTTGTTTACATACATATATTTTGGTTAAGAATTTTTATAATTTATATAAAGGAAGACATTTTCTCTAATTCATATTTGTTCGATAGTCGTATGTATACCTACATTCCTATACATTTTCTACGTATGTTTTAATGTTTTTTTTACACATTCAAATATTAGATACTCGTAGTTATTATTATTATTAGAATCTAGTTAAATTTAATCTTGAGTTAATGTTATTATTTATTATTTAAATATTTGGCAGTCATTTAAAACGATCATAAATACTTGAGGTTAATAATTATATCTACATATTTGTTTTAACTTTTATGTGTGTTTTTTTCTTTTCTTTTTTGAATTTTCATTTCGATTTTATACTCGCTGGTGTATATTTCACTCGACCGTCTTCCGTTTCCTTTTCTTCACATCATTCACTCGTTCGTTCGTTCGTTCGTTAGCTAAAGTTCATTCATATGTATGAAACAATACATTTACTCGCAGTTTTTGTTTGTCGGTTGTAATTCGTACATACTCGTACATATGTATGTATGTATGTATGTATGTGTGTATATGTTGTGTACGAATATAAGAACGATTACCCACTAGTCCAAATATAATAACAGTTTTTTCACATTTACTTATATACTTGTTCTCCTTTTTCGTTGTAAGGATGTGTGACTTTGAGTATTTTGTGTGGACTTGTGAGTATTTACTGACGGATGCTGAGTGAGAAACGAGATATTATACAAACATGTTAATGTGTTTGTGTGTATGTATGTATGTATGTACGTATATATGCATATATGCTTTTGTGTGTACGCATAGGTATGTGAATGATGTGCGTAACGTGACGGCAACAAAAAAGGCGTGAAGTTAGCCGCTGATGTTTTTATTACGTTTTCTCATTTTCATTCATTGGATTTGTTTCTTTTCTATTTTTCTTTTCTGTGTACATATGTAAGAATTTTCTTTTAAATCTAAACGAAAAATATTACGAATTTCATTTATTATTATTTATGAGGATTTAGTTTATACATGTATATGAACATTTTATTAAAACGATTTTATAAATTTTTTTAACATTTCTGGTCCATGGAGCAGAAAAACACACGCTTATACAAGTATTAAAACATACATGTACTAAGTAAACATTCCGAAATTGTGAAGGAAACGAATCTATTTCGTATTGATTTTTTTTAGATTCATATACGTACGCAGCATCTATTTAAATATGTTCACTTTAAAATTTTTACTCTATATATTTAACCATGCTTTTTTATCATATAAATATTGCAAAATTCTATTCAATTTGTTATTTAATTTAATTATTTATCACTTCCACAACCACAAATAAATGTTTCGTACTACTTTTAATTTGTCTAAATGAATTTTGTTGGATTTGACTTTCAGGTTGCAAATTTTCAACCTCTATATTAAAACCTTTAAAATATTAACGAGTAGAAAAGATTTTCTTCAAAGGAAAAACACCCTTTAATATTTTTTCCATCAATATGATTTTTCATTGCGAATGGACCACAAAAGATAAATGAAAAAGGGATGATATTTGGAAGTGGTTGAAAGGAAATAATGAACGTGGGATTTTTTCTACAGTAACTGTCTTTAGTAATAGATCCAGTTTACAATTTTCGAACGTCAAACGAATTTTGTTTTTTCTTTATATTTCTATGTACGATATACATTTTCGTATACTTATTTTTTGTACTATTTAAGAAAACTTCTAAAATAATATGAAAAAAATTATTCGGGCTTTTCAAAATTTAAGAAAACTTTTCGTACTTAATTCCTTTTTACAAAATTAATTTACAATAAATTTATTTGTTTTGTGAATTGTTTTTTTTTATTTCATGAATAAAGAAAGCAATTTTAACTGAATTATGTACATTAGGGTGACAGGAAATTTTTTTCTTTGATTTCAAATGTTTTTCTACGGAATATTGTGACACTAGGTCTAAAAGTTTAGATCTGAAAATTTGAGCCAAATCGGACAACGTTCTATGGATGCGCATCGGGTCCAAAATTTAAGAGCCCATTTGTATGGGAAAAAATTGGTTATTTTTTTGTTTTTGCGAAATTTAGACCAAAAATAAATAATTTTTACAAGAAAAAATAATAGAATATTAAAAAGAACTAATACAGCTTTATTTCAAATCGTGAAAATCCATGAGATAGTTTAAAAGTTATTGCAGTTTTCCCCTGAAAATTCAAGGACTTGAAAACGAAATTCCAAAGTTAGACATGATTTATCATTTAATGGCTTGTTACTAGTAAATAGTTCAGTTTTGTTAAAATATAATTAAATTTACTTAGTTTTTTATGTTGGAAAATGGTACATTTTTCTCAGGTCGGTTTCAAAAATCATTTTTTAATTTTTTGAAAATTTTGTTCAACAAATATTACAAATTTAGAATTTGTTCTCCAGGTCGTAAAACAGACAAATGGGAGAATAAAACCCAAAAATTTACATTTTCGCAAAATTCTTCAATTTGAAATCGCAGGTACTGCGAAACGGTTCAAGATATTGACCTAATTTTTTGGTTTTATTCTCACATTTGTTGTCTGTTTTAACACACTGGAGAACAAATTCTAAATTTGTAATATTTGATGAACAAAATCTTCAAAAAATTAAAAAATGATTTTTGAAACCGGCCTAAGAAAAATGTACCATTTTCCAATATGAAAAAAACTAAGTAAATTTAATTATATTTAAACAAAACCGAACTATTTACTAGTAACAAGCCATTAAATGATAAATCATGTCTAACTTAGGAATTTCTTTATTTACAACATACAATTTTTGGTGTATATCCTTAGGCGCGTTTTCAAGGACAGGAATTTTCGAGGGAAAACTGCAATAACTTTTAAACTGCCTCATGGATTTTCGTCTTTCACGATTTGAAATAAAGCTGTGTTAGTTTTCTTTAATATTCTATTATTTTTTTGACTTACAATTTTTTAGAATTCAAAAATATGTTTGTTCCATTACTTTTACGAACAAATGTGTTCCCGTACAAAATTTTCAATACAAAATGTTTATTTTTGTGTAATTTGCAATCCACACACAAAAAACCAAAATTACACATTCATAAAAAAAATTACACATGGATATATTTTGATCTTATATTTAAACTTTCATAGCAAAAAACAAACAAAAAATACCTTATGTGCAATAATTCATTGTATCGTTTGTTGAAATACATAACAACGTAACTAAAATTTAAAATTCATAAATTAGCATATAAATTTTCCCAAGGAGCTTTTTGAACTAAAAACTTTAGGCCATAAGATCTCGGGTTTCTTATTTTTATATCAAATTAAAATTTCCCATAATCCAAAAAAGCATGTTAACGCCACTTATTATCTAGAAGTTGCAAATCAACATTAAATAGGGGAATCTTTGTTTAAACAAATATATTGAGCTATTTTATGATTGAAAATATTTAGAATAATATATATTTATATTATCACTAAAGTCAAATCTAGATTTAATCTGATGTATTGTTTCCATAAAAAGTTGTCTATAATGTTGAAGTTTAATTGTTTTTCTGAGATGAGTGCACTGCGATAAGAGTTTATATAAAATTCTAAATTACACATGGAGCTCAATACACATGGGCTACAAACACATGCAAATATAAATTTTACCCAATATGTGTAATTGGGTGAAGTAAGGGAAGTTGGATACCAAGCAACGGCTCTGATGGGTCTTAACTTGGTAAGCCCAGACTTATCTTGGTATTGCAATATGGATCTGTCATTTAGGATCCGGACGCATGTTGTAAATATAAATATGATTGAATCTGTCCAGAAATAATTTCTCCTCTTTTGTTTTCGTAATTCCACTTGGAATCGTGAAATTATTCTCCCACACTATATTTCAAGGCTTTCAATAGTAAAGTTACCAACCTTGGAAAGCAATGTCTATTCTGACTTCTTGGTTAGCAAGAAGCCATTTTATTCCAATATATCTGCAAGTTTTCCATACCAATTATGCCAATGCTGATTCATTATTATGTAGAGTTAATAATTAATTATATTTTCTTATTGATTTCTCTCTTGATGTTAATGTTATAAAACGTAATATTATTTTAACCTAAATTGTAATCAATAATCAAGTCTGTAAGGATTTTTATCCGTAGACTTTTTAAATAATTAAAAAAAGCGAGCTATATTACAGCTGACATGAGAGTGAATTTAGTTGCGGATTTATAGTTAGCAAAAAGTTAACGTTAACGAAAGATTAGCAACAATACTTGTATAAGCAAAATACGTCCACAGAGGAGAAAGAAGTTTACGATAGCTACCCTACACAAAGATTGGTCGGGAAAGTTGCTTTATGTCCACAGTTGGTAAATTCAGCCCCCACAATGTGACATCTGACAATGGTATAAGGTTGATCTCATTTGCGGCAGCTCGAAATATGGTAATGAGTAGCACCAAGATTCACATGGGTGTCTCCCAATCAAATAAAAAATCAAATAAACCATATTGTGGTTGACGGAAGGCACTCATCAAATGTATTGGTGATGTTAAAAGAAAATTTAACATAACTAAGTTGTAATAAAAATGATTGCAATCACACGACTTCATGTTAATGATTGCTATAATTTTGATTGTATTTAAAACTGTAAATTGATTTCATGATTTAAAATTGAAATCATTTCGATAAAAATTATTGAATTAATTTTTTGAAATCATTTTATTATATAAACTAATTGCAATTAAATTTAATTGAAATTAATTTGCTTGAAATTCATTGCAATCAAATCTTGTAATTGAAATCAAAATTTTGTACGATCTGTACGTCTTATTGAGAAAAATTTTATTTCGCTTATATGTATGTACTTTTGTTTGATGAATTGACTTCAGAACGTTTTTTTCGGAAAGGCTCATAAACTGCGAAATTTTAAATGGACAGGTTCATAAGATCCGAGAAGTCTCATAGTGGGATGGTGGATAAAATAATGGGAATAAGTCTGCAAATAGCAGAAGTGTTGGAGAGCTTACATTTTGGACCTGGAAAGCCTAAATTTTACTAAGGCGGTCACCTCAGACTCATAAATCACTTAAAACGATATATAATTGTCATTTTCCAACCGATTTGAAGAAATTCTTAGGTCAAATACTTAGGTCAAGATCTACAAAAAACATAGCGACATGCGTATCCTATCTCTTACGGATTTGAAGATATATAATTGATTTTACTTTCCTTTAATAAATTTTAAATATTTTTTTCACTTTTCTAGGGTTAATAAATTTTAAATAATTTTTTCACTTTAAAGTTATCATATTCACCCTCAATGACATCATTTTTGGAATTTGGTTCAATTGACTAGTAGATTTACGGCATACGAGACGTAAATGACCCTTTTTTTACAAAACTTACAAATAGCGTCTTTATGACTACAACTCCCTCAATAGAACCCCAAAAAAATTTACTGTGCGATCAACATTTTTCTTTTTTTTTAACTCCAAAAATGTAGACTATTTGATTTTTGCCTATATAATGGGTGTTTTTTTTAGAGGTATAGAACTTCGAATTGAAATAAAACACAAGAAAATCGTTTTAATGTCCATCAATTTGGCTTTATTGGAAGGATAATTTTATGCCATTAATGTTTAAATTTGATTTCGGGCATGTGGCCGCCGCGGCTGGCTCGAATAAAGCCAATTCTACAGGTCCAATTTTCAACAACTTTTTCGAGCATATGGGGCCGTATGTTGGCAATAACGCCACGAATGTTGGCTTCCAAGTCCCCTAACGTTTCTGGTTTGTTGGCGTAGACGAGCGACTTCACATATCCCCAAAGAAAATAATCCAGTGGTGTCAAATCGCATGATCTTGGTGGCCAATTGACAGGTCCATTCCGCGAAATTATACGCTCATCGAATGTTTCCTTCAATAAATCAATTGTGACGTGCGCTGTGTGGCATGTAGCGCCGTCTTGTTGGAACCACAACTCATCCACATTCATGCCATCCAATTGGGGAACAAAATAGTCGGTTATCATGGCTCTATACCGGTCTCCATTTATGGTAACTGACTCTCCAGCATTATTTCGGAAGAAGTATGGCCCAATGACTCCACCAGCCCATAGAGCACACCAAACAGTCAGTTTTTGTGGATGTAATGGCGTCTCAAGGGTCTCATGTGGATTCTCTTCACTCCAAATGCGGCAATTTTGCTTGTTGACGTAGCCATTCAACCAAAAATGAGCCTCATTACTGAACAAAATTTTGCGATGAAAATCAGCATCGAGATCAGTCTCATTTTCGGCCCATACACCAGAATCACGACGCATTGCATGGTCTCGCGGCTTTAATTCTTGCACAAGCTGGATCTTGTAAGGTCGCAAGCCAAGATCTTTGCGCAAAATCTTCCATAAAGTTGATGGACAAAGCTCCAACTGCTGTGCACGGTGGCGAATCGATTCATTCGGGTCCTCTTCAACACTTTGCTCTACAGCGGCAATTGTTTCTTCGGTGCGCACTGTTCGACGTCGCTGCGGATGCGTATTATCACATAGAGTAAACGTAGTGCGAAAACGATCCATGGTTAACCAAATTAATTGCTCTGATGGACGATTATGTCGACCATAAAATGGACGGAGCTTGCGATAAACTTCGCGAACTGAACCATTATTTTCGAAATAAATTTGCACGATTTGCAAGCGTTGTTCTTTTGTCAACCTGTTCATGATGAAATGGCAAACCAAACTAAATATTAATCACTTGACAGCTGACAAAATGGCCGCCAGTTAAAAAAGTAATGCCAACTTAAAGTTCTATGCCTCAATAAAAAACACCCGATATTTACAAATAAAAGTTTTCCAAATTGAAAAAAAAATCTTTACTACAAAAAATTGTCCCAAAATATTTATTTTCTTTAGCTTCTATATCTTGTGTCTATTGATCCCAAACTGACTCTACCCCCAGATTATATCACATTAAAATTAAAGCCTCAGCTTTAATTTATTATAAATTCAGCTTTTCGTTGTCGCTCGTAATCAATTCTGTAGGTCGTTTCTATAACTCAAAGCGATAAGTTTTCACAACGAAAAGTATGAAACAAAAAATTCCATCGTTTCCGACCTGGAAGAAAAAAATGTTTCTGTAAATTAAAGTGGGAACTAGCAGCACTGATTGCGATTTTATTGGAAATTTCCAATACATCTGTCAAAAATTAAGTCGCTGACAGAAAAAGGAAAAATTTATCATCGCAAGAAAAAAAAGAAGTTATATTCAAAAAAATATAAGTAAAAGATATAAAAAAATAATAAAAAATAGATATAAATATGTATACAATGTACACTTATTTCCACTTGAATTGGTGCACTTTTTTATAATAAATTTTACTTGCTGCTCTTAACATACTTCATGAAATAGTGATGTACATTTTCTGAAAGGCTGAACAGTTTAGAAAAAGAGTGTTGACAAAGAAAGCTCGAAAAAGATTTGATAGTTGAAATATGGGCCTCTTTTTTAAATTGGAGCAGAAAAATTTTTATTATTTTTGCATCACTTGAATAGGACTAACTAAATTAATTTCAGTTATGTCGTGATTTGTGGACATTTTGACCACAAAATAGCTTAGCATTTACTAAAATAGACGACTTGAAGAATATTCCATCGGTTTTTATTAAATTCGATTCATGGTAATTCATAGGATTTGGAAGAGAAGGCAAACATTGATGCTAGGGGAGATTAAGGTCTCTACTTCTGTGAAATTTCTACAAAAATTAAAAAAGTGATAGCGTTGTAATGATTCACTTAAGAAGTAGAAAAAAATGAGGGAAAAACTCTAAGCGAAGTAAAACTTTGGCCCCAAGAGCAATCAAACGTTCTTGTGTTGATCTAATCAACACAGTAAGAATAGTATTTGAGCAATGTTATGAATTCCGCACCACCGTTTACCCTGCGTTTATCGACTTTATAAAGGCCTTTGACGCGGTATCCAATGGACACGCTTTAAACAACTAGAGGACTTGGAATATGCTGATGACGTATGTCTTCTAAGTCAAAGCTTAGGACACCTACAAGAAAATACTAACACTATCACTGTTGAATCTCGGGCAGCTGGACTAGAAATCATTATTTCAAAGACAAATAATTATGCCTGGAGGCTATGGCGCAAATCCGTCAACACACATCAATGTTGGTAATGAGGTTATGTACAAAAGGTGGCGCCGACGAGAATATTGAATCGCGTATAAACTATGCAAAATCTGCATTCGGTATCTCCGATCTATTTGGAAATCTCGGCAAATAACAACAACCAAGTTACGAATATACAACTCGAATGTCAAATCCATCCTGTATTACGGCTGCGAAACTTGAAAACGCACAAATGCCATCGATAGGCGCCTGCAAACCTTTACAAACAAATGTTTACGGCATATCCTTAATAAATTGTGGTCGAACCGCATAGGAAATGAGGATATACTTAACGCGACAAATTAAATGCCTACTTCTATAGAAGTATGTCAACGGAAATGGCGCTGGATAGGCCACACACTTAGAATGCCAAATACCAACATTGCTCGACAAGCGCTTCGTTGGAATAAACAAGGAAGAGGCCGTCGTGTTGGTGCAGCTGCTAGAACGTGGAGAAGGTCAATTGATGCGGAGCTGCGAGCTATTATTGGAATAATGTATGCCTAACATCTCGTAACAGAATCCGATATAGAAGGTGTTTATACAGACAATATGTGAGATAATCTTAATTTTTATTTGTAGCTTTACAGAATATTTCCATATTAATAAGGATGCATTTTCTTGGATTTTCCAAGAAATTATAAATGATTTAAAATCGTCCATCCCTTTATGCAAACAGCTGCCACTTTACGATTTTTCACAGAAGATAGTTTCCAGCGTTCTGTTGGAAATGATTCAACAATTGTTGCTTCTCTTGGAGAGAAAAATTTGTAAGAAATGGGTAACTCTTTAAAGGGATGCAAATAAAATACAAAATTCAAAACGACACTTCTCAAATAAGTTTGGTATTCCTGGTGTTGTGGGATGCATTGACTACACCCATGTCGAGATTGTAAAACCTAGAGGTCAAGACTATTTATTTTACAATCGAAAAGGCTTCTATAGTATTAATGCCACAATAGTAAGTACCAATGTCGCAATAGAAAGTACCAACACAACTTTTTTTAATTAATTAATGTAAATTTTTAAGTACAATTTGTGATTACAAGATGCAAATTATGGGTGTTGATGTAGAAATTCAAGTAATATTTTATTGTATCGATTTAAAATATGTTTTTGTAGTTGAAAATTTTATGAAAATTTTCATTCTATTTCAAACAGTGAATAAATAAAGACCTAAATTGTTTTTCTTAAAATACCTAAGTTATAGGTTATGGTCGAAAATAAGGAATTGGCGAACGGTATTCCACAATTTAATGGTTGTGGATACGATAATTGGCAGTTTAGGGTTAAGATACATTTGGATTCCCTAAATGTTTTGGACGTTCTAACCGACGATCCACCAACAGATGCGGCATCAAGAGCTGATTTTATGAAAAGGGATAAGAAGGCTAAAGATCGTTTGGTAAGCTATATTCATGCTGACTGTTTAAGCTATGTAAGGATAAGCTTGGAGACGACTTTTGCTTTAATTTCAATTTGGTAAAGGAACGTTTAATTGCTGAAGAAATAAAATTCATTGACCCTATGGATACTGAAGCTGTAGAAAAGACAGCATTCTCTGGCAAGAAAACTTTTAAAAAGAAATTCAATGGTAAGTGATATAAATGTAACAAGTTCGGCTATCAAGCAAAGGACTGCAGAAGCCGAGAAGCTCATGCTGCTGACAAAAAGTTTTGTTTCATGGTTGATAACAAAACTATGAAAGAATCAAGAGGCTCAAAGGTAACTTTTATTTTGGATTCTGGAGCTAGCGATCATCTTGCAAATGAGAAGTGGTATATTTCAAAACTAAATGAATTAGAAACACCTATAGAAATCAATGTTGCAAAAGACAATTTATCAGTGCCGGTTAAATCAGTTGGTGAAATTCATTTCAAAACTAATTCGGGATATGAAGTGACAATGAAGGATGTCCTATATGCACCCGATCTGCGGGATAATCTCATGTCTGTTAGTAAGTTAACAAAAGCTGGTGCTGAGGTAAAGTTTGTTCATAATGGTGAGTTAATAATGAAAGAGAAAGAAGTGATTGGAACTGCTTACTTGCGTGGTAACCTTTACGAAATGGAGGTATTTATAAAAAATCCTGTAGTATGCGTGGAAGCGAAACATTCTAGTAATCCATTTGTTGGTAATCGAAGAAAAGCCACGAGAATACTAGAGCGAATACACACCGATGTATGTGGCCCCATTGATCCAGTAGCTGCAGATGGTTCACATTATTTTGTCTCATTTATTGACGATTACAGTCACTTTGCTATGATAGACGTACTGGAGAAGAAATCACAAGTGTTCGACGCATTTAAAAATTATGAAGCAATGGTAACTGCTATGTTTGACTCTAAAATTTCAAAAGTTACATCGGATCAAGGTGGTGAATATTTTTCAAGAGTGCAATGAAAATGAGCCTCAAGGTGATGAATCAAGAAGCTGTGAAGAAAGTTCTATTGCATTTGAACCAAATTCGAGCCTTTTAACAGACGACGATGATGAAGTTTTGGAAATTGAAGGAGCCACTGCGCTCCCTCCGAAGCAATAAAACAGATGTGAACCTGTTAGGCGTAGCGGTAGGGAGCGCTGACTTCCAAGTAAGTTATTTGATTTTATTACTGGTTTGCAAGTAGATACTGCTGTTAATATTTCAAAAGTAGTCCCGGAAAACTATAAAGACATTTTTGGGAGAGCAGATGTTGATAAATGGAAAGCTGCAATATCAGATTAACTTAAATCAATGAATGTAAATAACGTCTGGGCTCTTGTGAAACAGCCACCTAATATAAAATTGCTTAAATCAAAATGGGTTTTCCGTATTAAAGAAGATGTAAATGGTAAACCTCCAAGGTATAAAGCTCGTCTTGTAGCAAAAGGTTTTTTACAAAAGCAAGGTGTCGACTATAATGAGACATAAACTCCTGTGGCCAAATTAACAACAACGAAGTTCTTATTATTGTTTTATATGTTGATGACTTATTGATTGCTGGAAACCAAGAACAATCTATTGCGAAACTTAAAAATGAATTTTCAAATAAATTTGAAATGAGTGACTGTGGAACTTTAAAATGCTTTCTTGGAATAAAAATTTAACGTTTTGGTGATGAAATAAAACTATCCCAAGAATCTGGTATTGAAAAGATTTTGGTAAAATTTGAAATGAATGAGTGCAGTGAAGACTCCTATGGAAAAAGGACTCAAACTTCTGCCAACTAATCAACAAAATGAGAAACTTGCGGAACCATATCGTGAATTGGTTGGAAGTTTAATGTACACAATGCTTAGTTGTAGGCCCGATATTTGTTTTTGTGTGGCTTATATGGGGCGATTTCAACAAAATCCAGACCATAATCATTGGCAACATTTAAAAAGAATTGTTCGTTATCTGAAGGGTACAAAGAACATGAAGCTAGTTTATTCAAGAAACAATAGTCCTCCAATTGTAGGATTTGCTGACGCGGATTGGGCTTATGATCAAGGTGATCGAAAATCTGTTAGCGGCTGTTGTGTCTCATGATCGTCAAAGAAACAACAAACAGTGGCTACATCTTCAAGTGAAGCAGAATACACAGCATTGAGCTCTGCAGTTTCTGAGGCTTTATGGCTACGGGGTTTAATGCAAGATTTACAAGAACTCAATAACGAAAGTGTTACCATATATGAAGACAATAGAGGTTGGTATGGCAAATACTACAGAGAGCAAACGAGCCAAACATATAGATGTTAAGCATCACTTCATTCGCGATAACATTTCTAAGGGATTTATAAAAATTGAGCCAATTGGATCCAAGGATCAAGAAGCCGATTTATTTACAAAGTCTTTGGATATTAAAAGGTTTAACATATTACGGTGTAAACTAGGAGTTAACGATTGAGAGAGGGTGTAGAAATTCAAGTAATATTTTATTGTAGCAATCGTTTTAAAATATGTTTTTGTAATTGAAAATTTTAATAGTTGATGCCAGCAGACCTGGAGCTAGCCACGATTCCTTTAATTGGGGATTAAGTACCTTAAAAAATTTTATGAATCTAAGTATGATGGTTTAGCATGCGGTTTTTGATTTCTTGGGGATTCAGGCCATCCCTTTGAGGAATTTCTAATGACACCATATAGGGATCCGCATGCAGGTTTAATTTATAACAAATTCAATCAGCAACATACATCAGCACGCAACATTGTAGAGCGTACCATGCCTGCAACGCACATTATGGTATAAGCCAGAAAAAGTGGCAAAAATTTTAAACGTATGTTGTGCACTTCATAATATGTGCTTGTTTTTTAAAGGTTGAAGCAGATCTACTAAATGATCTACCAATTGATGAGTCTGATCCTGGTGAAATTGTCACTGATGTCATATTAAATACTAATGCATCTAGAATCAGAGATAATATAGCCGAAAGTATGGTTTTTAGTTAACTATTTGATTTTAAATAAAAAGATTCAATAGAAATCTTGTTTTTGCTTTGTTTTATTAAAAGATAATGTTTTTAAACTACAGACGACTGTTTATTGGGTGATATTTACATGTGTTTTGTTAAGTTCCAAAAATAAAACTCATTTCAATATTCTTCAGCCGTCATTATCTAAAAATATATACGTTTACAATATAGATTACATCTAAATTATTTTAAATACATCTAATTTATTTTTTTGGTATTTCAAATATTTGCTTTTTAAGTTTTTTTTTTTTTAATTTAGGACCAGCACTCAGGGGATGACCCCTACTTATGCAATGCATTGTATTGGAACTAGGAAAATAGGTTATGGGAAGGAGGATATATGGAGTAGTGTTTGTGGACATTTGATTTGAATTTACCTATATTGCAACTGGCAGGGAAAATTTCTGCGGGAAGCGAATTCCACATACGAACTGTACGGCTAAAGAACGAATTTTCCCTGTAGTGTTTTGTTCTGTCTACCGGCCAATCGAACACGAAGGAATGAGCTTTAGCAGAATGACGTGTATTGCGTAAATGTTGGTTTTCCTTGGTTTGATCTACAATAGCTCGTGTTTGATTCTTAATAGCTAGTGACTGTTTAACAATTCCATTTCCAATTTTATCCAACGATATATAAACAGTTTTAATAGTTGATTCCAAATTCTTGCTTATTTCTATGCTTGCTTTTAGAAAATTGCTAAGTTCTAATCAATTTTTTGATATTTCTTTACTAGTATTTTCTTCGTTGATCATAAATTTTTTTAATTTTCTTGAAGGGATGTAATTTTTGTTTTTCTTGATTGATCGATAACACTGGACTATCCTGAGATTCATTTTCCGTTTCTGAAAAAATAGTTTCAGATTCAGTAGCAGCTGGAGGTCCTAGAGGTTCACAACCCTCAATGCCTTCTACGGAAAAGAAGAGTCCGCATATTCGAGATACAATTTCATCTCTACTTGAGATGAATATCTGGTTGTTAGGACCGCCGCCAGTAGCTCGAGATTCCTTTTTCTTGGTTGCAAGTTTTTTCTTGACGTTGGATTTTCTCTCACTCCAAACCTAAAAACTACAAAAAGTTTATAAGTGAAAACGAAATAAAACCGCGAAAAAATACCTTTTACCAACAACTAGAATCCTTTTTGGGGGGGCCAACGCTATTCAAATTTTCAGAAAGAGTTTGTCAAAGTTTTTCAATCTATACTCGATCTCCTTTGAGAAAGCCTTTAGCTAATTGTGTATTCTTCTCCATGATTCTTCTCCTGTTGTAGGTTCATATGTTTTTCCCTGAAATTAATATACACAATTTAATTTGTGTACAAATTTGCTGCAAATACTTACGTTTTTAGTTATTTTTAAAAAATAGCATACAAAATTTAATAAGAAAAAAAAAACTGATTTAAACCGCAAAGCGAATACATTACGTTTTGAAACCCAGAAAATTTTTCAAAACTCTTTTATCATCACACCATTTATTGTTGTTATTTTCAAAGAACAAAATGAAAATGGATTAAAAAAATGTCTCTAAATGAAAACGAATATAAATCAAAACGAAAATGTCTATCACATCTATTTTTGATTTCGAAATACAAATCGTTTTCCACCACATACCTGATAAAAAAAATTAATTAAAGACAAGAAAAATATATATGGGCAAAAATCAAACAGTTTTAATTCCTTTGAAACCGACTTTTAACTCGAATAATTTTTGTACACTTAGGAATTCGGAAAATCTAATTACAGATTTTTAACTCCCAATACTTCAGGTAACACAAGTTTGCGTAATTGGCATGCAAATTAAAAAAACGTAAAAAAAATCGATTAAAGCTTTCACTTTTTTTTATATTTTGTCTTCTTCTCCGTTCTACGAAAACGACACCAAACTTGGGGGATGAATCCATTCTATTTAGTTAAGGAGGATTTAGCGAATGTAGTTTTAAGATATTGGTGAAAAATTGCAATGTAAACTATAGATGCTTTAATAGAGGCAATGCGTACATATTTGTACAAACAAATATGGATCAATATTAGTAAAAAATAAAAAACTTTAAAATACGAGTATATATGTATATATATGGACAAAAATCAAATAGTTTTAATTTTCGGAATTAAAAAAATTCACAAAATTTTTTGATCGCACACTAAATGTTTGTTGTGGTTCTATTAAGGGAGCTAAGTGAATGTAAAATCCGTTCGCGTTAATGTTATGACGCGATGAGCGCAGAAGTTATGACGGTTAAAACAAACATTTCTAAAAAAAAAAATTAAAAACTATTTTATTTTTATTAGTTTTATATTGATTTTGACACAACTTATATATTTTCAGGTGTTCTGACGTTTCATGGTATTATGGTAATTTATATATGCCTTAACACGAAGAAATAATGCAATTTTGCAAGTGAAAAAATCCAATTTTTTTTATTTTTTTAACGCGATTTTCGCGAAATTTGACAAAATGTGAGTCTTAGTGAAAATCTGCTGCCTTGATTTATGGACAAATTTAATTTAAAAAAATTTTAGATTTAAATGTAATTTTTAATATAGATATAAAATTCTTATTTGGCCCGTCAAATCGTTAATCCTTATAATACAAAAAATATGCAAAAAAAATTAAAACGTGGCGAAAATGAGCATAAAATTTTGGCAGCCAGTAGAGGGAAGTGGATTTATCCCCAAAGTGTGGTGTCTGTTTTGTGTACATTTTTACCATATTTTAAGGGCGATTTTACTAAAAAAAAAACAATGTACGTAACAAAGTAATTTTTTACCTTTATCTACAAAACAAATGTTTGTCTTTCGCTTAAAATTTTATGTAATGTTTAAAAGAAAACGTTTAATTCTTAAAGACAAATTAAACATTATTGACGATTATTAATGTGCACAATTTTGAAATCAAAACGTAAACTTTTAAATAAGAGAATAAAAGGATCAAAGAATAGAAGGGCCTTAAAACCGGTGAGTTTCCAAGAATGGAAACAGAATTGTTTAATTGGTTCTAAAATAAGAGGAACAGTCCAATTAGTGATCCTATATTCAAAGAAAAAGCCCTAGATCTACACAAAAAATTTTACGGTTTACAATTTAATGCCAGCCTTGGCTGGTTCTGTCGATTTAAAAAAAGGTTTGGAATTCGAAGTGGTGACAAACTTGCCCAGCAAAACTTATCCGCGATGCTGGCACGATGATAGCGCGTCCTTTGAATCTGTAATAGAAACAAGTCTATCAAAATGCTGGAATAAAATATTTCCTACAGATGACGATTTTGATGAGAACGATAACATTCTGCTGTCAAGATTATTACAGATTGACAAAGATGTCGAACAGTCTGAAATGGGATGCTACTACTTGATCAAATTTTTCCTAATGTAAGTGAAAACCTTTATGTGTTTACCTTTAATAAATTTGTCGAGATACTTTTGAAATTTTTAGTTTTATTTAACACCAGACGATCTAAGCGAATCTGTCAATGAAAATCATGATGATTCTCTAAGCGATGTAGGTGCTGAAAGTGATGAAAATGAAGAAAACGAGCTTCATCTAGAAATTAAAATGAAAGTTAAACATTCGTACGCAATAAAGCATTTTGAGCAGTGCATAAAATGGGGGGATGATAACAATATCGAAACGTATAAAAAAATCGTGCTAAGAGAGCTCCAGGAAGAAGCAGTTTAATGCTCGATTAAAGCACTTCGAAAACAGACAAATATAAAGGATTATTTTAAATACATAACTTGAATATGTTTCACACTTTTTAAGTTAATTGTTTTTAGTTTTTTCTCCACTATGTACTAATTTAAATGAAAATGATTTGAAGTATTTATTTTTCGTAAATGGAAATAAATTTTTTTGTTTATTTAAATATTATTTAGCCAATTCACTATGTCTACTAAAGTGCTAAATCTTAAAGTGCTATTTAGGGTCAAATAGCACTACTGTGAACACCTGTCGTATATTAACCATTGTATATTTTGATAGACGTCATACTACTACACAGAAAAAGAAAAACAACAAGAACTTACCACATTGTCAGATTCCATTTCCAAATTTGTATTATGTATTTGATTTCGATTTTTTGTTAAAAAAAATTCGTAATTGTTTTTGTTTTAATTTTGGTGCGAAATTATCTGTCAACAGAAAAAATTTGATAAGATCAATCACGCCAATTTTTTTAAACAAAAAACGCTGAAATATGAGCGTGGCATCACTGAATTGAATAGCACGGTGAGTAAACATAGGTTTCAAAGTGATATTGTCATATAATATTTTTTAATGGGAAATACCAACAAAATTTTTATGACAGTCATAAATATTTATGACAATAGCACACAATAGCAGAGACTGTGAATTGGCTAATTGTTTTACATATTTATAAAAATGTATTAAAAAAAACTTGGATTTAACGAACTTTTCGATATAACGAAAGGGCCTGACAATATATAATTCGTTAAACCGGGATACCACTGTATTAGAAAAAATGTAAATGATTAATTTTCTCTTACAGTACGTTTACACACGTAGGTGACTTGTTACAAGTTGTGTATACGTATTCTTCTGACATGCAAGTAAAAAAATCACTGGCAATCAAAATCGCTTGCAAGTGAGCCTACAACTTGCAGAAGTGTGATTGTGTTAGTAAAAAAATATAAATGTATTGAGCTTTTTTCACTTGTAAATGCCGTGCAAATGCCGTGTTACTGGGTATGATTCGCTGCATCCAGTGTGGCCATATCCAAAAATATTTTACAGCTAAATCGGTTTTAAAATAATGCTAGAAAATGCTAAATAAAAACTTAAACTGCCAAAAAATAATGCTAACATTTTAATTGTATTATTTTTTGTTACTTTCTTTATAAATGGTTTATTTTTCATTTTAATGAAACAAACTGATTAAAAAGTAACAAAATTGTTATTGAAGTATATATATGTACCTACATAATTATATACATTTATGTACGAAATTTTGCCATTTGCTACCAGTTTTTAGAGAAATCGCGTATGCAAATAAACTCAAAATTGATTTCGGTATTCATAATCTGTATTTGATTTAAATTTCATTAAAATATTCCGATATTTTTGGCCAGGATATAAATTCCGGGAAGTGAGACCTATGGGAGGTACCCTAAATAAGAATTGTTTGTGTCAGATTATAAGGTTTTCGTGGGTGTTCAGTAGGGATATAACCAAATTTTTGGCATAGTACCAAGGGGTGGCCAAAAACGTTGTAGCAATGAAAACACCTTGCTCCGGCTATTTGCGAAAAAAATGCTCTTGAAAGACGAAGTTATTTTATTAGTTCAGCCAAACAACAAAATTTAACAATATACAAATGCTTTCTTATTAAAATAAAAGTTTTCAAAACAAAAAGTTTTACATTTTTCCCTTATTTTATGATTTTTTAGATCCTTTATTTTTGCATGAATTCTGTTTGGAAATGGTGTATTTTTAAAGCTCTTTTAATAGCTAATAAATGAAGCATTTCGTAAAGGTGAAACCTGTTTTAATCGAATTATTAATTATGTTGTTATATCGCTTTAAACCAATGTTGGGCAAAGTCTCTCTGATTTTTAATTTTGCTAACCCTAGGGGTAGGCAAAATACAAAGTAAGAGAGAATTAGAGAGACTTTGAAATCTAAAATAGTCCGTAGATTCGCAAACATCATTTAAGTGATACGCATATGGATATATACAAATATCAGGTGTATATTTCTTTAAATTTCCGTGAGATAAAAATGGATGTTTTCAAACTTTATCCCTTTTGAACTTTTTAATGACCCGAAAAATATTAATATAATATTTAATATTTTATTTTTAATATAATATTTTTTCTTAATAACTTTTAATGCTCTACACGTTTTTGCCGTTTTTAATATTCACAAAAAGTGAGAAAAAGTTATAGCCCTAGTTTTCAGCCAACCGTCCGGACGAAAAGTCATCTTAAAATCGACTGAGGAAGTGAATCTAAGTCTTTTGGATCTAAGTCTAATATTTCTATGCTTTACATACATCGACACCGTACGGTTAAAACTTTGCAAAAATAATGATGTCTGTAGAGCCCTTTGTACTCTTCGGCAGTTGTAGCAAGTTATTATTATTTTTTTTTTCTGATACGTAAACAATGTGATGCCATATCCATTCACTTTATTGCCGGGGTTACATATTTAAATGTGTAATCAACAAAAAATTGTATGGGTTTTGAAATCAAGATTACTTATTTCAGGCAATAAATATTTTCAACATAAAAAATGCTAAATATATAATTTAAAAATGCTAAAAATAATGCTAACTGCAAAATGGAAAATTTGCAGCTAAATTAAAAATAAAAATGCTAAATCTAGCCTCAAAAATGCCAAAATGGCCACACTGGCTGCATCGAATGTCGATCTGCTACTTTAAACCAGGGGTACTCAACGGGAGAACATCTTAAAATAATTATGTGTTTGTGGTAAAAATAACCTTATGCAGCGTTACCGATGAAATGTAAATCGAACAAAAAATGCGTTAAAAGTAAAACAATGATATGAATATACAGAAATGTTAGCATTGGCAATGCAGGCTGAATAATTTCATGTGTGTTTGTTGTTGTATTTAAGAAATCTGAGCGACATCAACCTCCTTTGTTAAAAGCAGCAAAGAGACTAAGTAAAATATTGTTGTTTTCCTTTCTCACTTATTAGAATTTGATTACAGTTCGTGTTATGTCTGTGAATATATGATAAAAAGCCGATTAGTACTCGGCTCCTGAGTGCATGTAATTTCGATGTTTCTTTTGTTTTATATTTTCTTTCGTGTAGAGGTTTTTACGTTCGTTTTCTTTTCTTTTACTATTCATATAGTTTTTATACCCACCATCAAAAATAATGGGGGGTATATTGAGATTGTCATTCCGTTTGTAATTTCCTTAATATTGGCTCAAAAACGACATATATTCTAAATCCTTATGAAATTCTAAGACGAGCGATGTCTGTCTGTTGAAATCACGATAACGCATAAACGAAAGGAGCTAGCTCACTGAAACTTAGTGAAAATATTCTTCATCTCTGAGAAAATTTTGGTATTGAAATTGGGCAAAATCGGTTCACACTTGACCATAGCTCCCGTATAACATCGTCTAGGCTAATCGCTCATTTGTTAATAAATGACAAATTATAGCAGCTATGCTGGTATATAGATGTTTTGCAATAACTCCAGGCAGCGTATAAAATTTCATAAAAATCGGTTCATATTTAGCCATAGCTCCCATACAAAAAACTTACGAAAACAGCCTAAATTTCACCTAAAATACACTTAAATGCCAATAAATCTAAAAGTATAACAGATATAACCACTAAATTTTGCACAAGAAAGTCTTATATCAATGCCAGCCAGTGTCGGTCACCATTTGACCTAGCTCCCATATAAAAAACTTACGAAAACACAAAAATTCAAAAAGAAAAGGGGATTTATGTCCGTCTGCCCGTCAGATAAAATATAATAAAATATAATTCTTATATATATAACATTCCATTTTTATATCTGCAATCAAAAAGATTTGGAGGAACACTAAGAGAAAAATGATCTGATTTCAAGAAAAAAAATCTACAATATACATAAGATTGCGAAATCTTGAATTTTCAATCTTGAAAATATAGCCAGTAAGATTTATATTCTTAAATTTAAGAATAAATTCTTAGTTATGAGAATACAATCTAAAAATAAACATGTAATTTGTTTGCTTTTAAGATTTTAATCTTATTATAAGATTTTAAATCTTAATTTTAGATCGTATTCTTTATTTCAAGATTGTGATCTTGATTTCAAGATTTTATTCTTATTTTGAAGATTGTAAGTTCTTGATTTTGTAGATTTGTGTGCTTGTTTAAGGGAAATTTCTCAGTATTTTCTCATAAATTGTAATCCGCCGACCAAAGTAGTTGCGAAAAAGTGAAAAACTAATTTTTTGATAAAAAAATATAAATTTAATAAGAAATATAAATGGAAAACCTTAATCCGGATGAAGTGATCCTTTTAAATATTCCAATAGAAGGCAATTTAGTTCCGGTATGTGATGGGGAGTATGAATTGAACTGCCCTTCACAAGAAATTTCATCAGATTTCTCGGACGATGACGCGTTGCTGAAAAATTTTTTGAAAGAATTCGATTTCCAAGATATATTGACAGAAATATGCACACTTTTTCCAACGGAAGATGAAGTCAAGTTATTTTTAGAATAACATTTTTTACTAACTACCTATAATCTAAAATAAATTTTAAAATATATTAATACTATTACATTCAAAAATGTGTTTTATTTTATCTTTAAATACGAATATTATAATAAGAAAAAACGTGCTGATAATAAGATTTTCTGCTTGAAATCGAAACTTTTTCTGCTTGAAAGTAGAGTAAATGCGAAAAATATTATTTTAAGAATAAAATCTTATTTTTCAAAATTGTTTGTAAGATCGCAATCCTGAAAAAGTTCTAAGAACAAGATCGATAATTAAGAATGCGTTCTTATTATTTAAGATTATGTTCTTATTAATTAAGAGTGCATTCTTAAAAATTAAGAATTTAATCTTAATTAATAAGAACACATTCTTAGTTATCGATCCTGTGCTTAGATTTTTTTAAGATTGCGATCTTACAAAGAATCTTAAAAAATTAAGATTTTATTCTCAAAATAAGATTTTTCGTATTTACTCTACTTTCAAGCAGAAAAAGTTTCGATTTCAAGCAGAAAATCTTATTATCAGCACGTTTTTTCCCTGAGTGTACATTCATTACATTAAGATTGCACCTATGAAATTAGATAGGCATCAATCAATGTTCAGCCCAGACTTTATGTATGAAGAATGCATTAGGATCCCCTAACGAAATATTTGGACCTGCCGTATTACTATTAACGTGTTTAGCCTAACTACATATTAAGCACAACGAAAAGTATTTAACAACTTATTAATGTAAAACTATACCCGGTTATGAGACCGAATTTTGATCAAAGTAAATACTGGGCAACCGAATTTAGTCCAAAGGTTTTACCAACAATACCAATTAGCTTAGCGATTTTTTCAGTTTTGGTCCAGATTTTGAATTAGCTGCACCCTTGTAGATATATGAGATATGTTTCTAAATTTAACACAACTTGATAGTGGGTATATAAGATTCGACACAGCCGAATATAACACTCTTGTTTCGATGTTTTCTTCTCTTTACATTTTTATTAATTCTTTTTTATTTTCATTCATATGAAATTTTTTTCTCAAGTTTTTTTCAGTTTTTTAGTGAATGAAATGATAAACGAATTAAATATTTTAGTATAAAATTTATTTGTAGTTTTTAATAAAGTTTTGTGCGATTTGTAACAGTACTCGTAATTCTATGAAGTTTTTTGTTTTTATTAATATTTTGTTCACATAAACAATTGAAAATTTCTTGAACTTCTTATTTTGCTTAAATTAAAACAATAGTATTATTCGTGTTTAGCCTAACTACAAAATCGCATTTAAATATTTTAAATAATTAACCAAATATTTGATTTTTTCTTTTCAAAATATTAATTAAGAGCCACTTTTTGACTTTGAGATCAAAATTAAATTTATTCTCTAATTAACTAATCTAATGCCTGCCATACACGCTGCGACTGTTTGTACAATTTTAATTGTAATCGGGTTGTTCTCTTTGCTTACAAACAATACAACTTCAGTACAATCTCAATATACAATTTTATTTTAAAAGGTGAAGGTGTTAGTAAAGATGGCTGTTTGTGCTCTAATTGATGAGGTTTTTTAAAGAGAGTAGATGATCACTTCTCCGCTGTCAGTATGAAAATGAAGAACAAAACTGAATAATATTGCACAAACTTGTTCACAAACGTTTCAATTCTGTTGTACAACTTGTAAAAAAATCAAAATTTTTTGATCTTTTGTACAACCAACCCCAACTTACACACAACGACCACACGAACTTTACAATCAGCTTTACAACAGTGTAAAGTTTGACCAACTATCGCAACGTGTGTGGCTTGCATAAAAGTGTATATTATTTGCATTTGATTTTTTTTGAGTGGCGGTTTAAACTTCATGGTGTTGACATATCAATCAACAAGAAATGGTTACCCTTTTTTTTTGCAAATCTAAAATGTGTTGTCAAAATGACATAACTTTTTTTTATAGAAGAGGAAGACATTGCGCGAATTTTATAGTTTACAAATAAAATTAAAATTTGATTTATTGATACTTAAAAGGTTTGGCCGTGTTCTAATAGTTCTTGGCTTTCTTATAATTGTTTTATTTAAATTTTCATAAATTTCGGAGTCGCTAAAATCGTCATCTGCTCTAGAAGAATCCATTTTTGTCGGCTTCCAAAAAAAATGTCTATAAATTTCTGTTTATTTACGTACTTTTATGCATGTGTGTTTTGAGAGTTCTCACTGAAGATTAAACCACCAACATTGACCGCTTAAACTAGAGAACAAAATAAGATAATCGACCACTCAAAAACAAAATTTGGCGATTAACATTAATTTAATCTCTGATCTCGAAGTCAAAAAGTGGCTCTAAGTCAGGGATGTCAGCGTCATACACAATTGTGCAAACCAAACTCACATGTACACTTACGCTCTTTTATTTTGCGAGCGTAAAATATGATTTTTTACTCTCATTCAGCGGGAAATATCGCAAGGCCTGTTTTGAGGCCTCTAAATTTAAATAATATATTTATATCAATAAATATACAACAAATATAAAAAGGCTGGTTGAAATAAGCTGCAGCCCTTGTATGTAGTAGATGCATCTTTTCGAAAATTTCTTAATGTAGGCTTTTTGCAAAAATTGTTTCGTTTTGTATTTAAACTATCCAAATGTTCAGGTAAAAACTGGAGAAATATTTTTAAATTAAATATTTTTTTTATACATAAAATTAGCTGTGAGCCAATGTATTGCAAAGTTCATTTAGACAATAACGGTAAAGTCAAGTTTATTTAATAATCGTGAAGACTACGATGTTTTTACATAAAAAAATAAAATAAAAATAAATACTTTAGAATTAAATACTTTGTTTATTCAAATCTACAAATGTTTGATTTTATGATTTTGTATATTTGAAATATGTGAAAATATTTTGTTATACTGAAAATAAACTTTGTATTAAACACGTGGAATATCATATAAACAAATTCTTTTACAACCTCGAAGTTATAGTTCTCAATGATCACACGTGGTCCAACTCTTGTGGACTGTCTGTTTGTAGAAACCAGGCAGTCTCATGATATCAATGTCATCGGCAAACGCGAGTAGCACGTGTTTTCTGTTGAAAATTGTTCCAGTTGTATTAAATCCCCGT
Organism: Stomorhina lunata; assembly: GCA_933228675.1. Lineage (NCBI taxonomy): Eukaryota > Metazoa > Arthropoda > Insecta > Diptera > Rhiniidae > Stomorhina > Stomorhina lunata. The sequence goes on from OW121744.1 coordinate 71,043,956, forward strand.
TTAGTTATAAAGGACTCCGATACGCTTACCTATTTTTACTGTTGAGGTTGTATCAGTTAATGTCAACTTCGTAGGGATTGCAAACTCAAACATTACATTAAACACCTTCGCTCGTATCGGGCTGTCAAAAGCAGTTTACTAGTCAACAAAGAGATGATATGTACCAATTTGTTTCTCCAGGATTTGACGTAGCGTGAAGATCTGGTCAGTGGTAGATTTACCTGGTCTAAAATCACATTGGTAGGTCCCAATTATTTTATTTACTTGGGCTTTAGCCTTTCACACAGTATGGTCGATAGAATTTTATATGCAATTCAAAGGAGGCTTATGCCTCTATAATTTGAACATACAGTTGTATATCCTTTTTTGAGAACTGGACATGAACACCGAGACTCTAATCACAAGGCATAAGTTCTTCTAACCATGTGGTTTTTATAAGCTGGAACATACACCTAATCAACTCATCACCTCCGGTCTTGAAAAGGTGGCTGGCAAACCATTGGCATCCGCAGCTTTGTTATTTTTTAATCGAGTTACCTCATTTTCTTTGGGTGGTGGACATATAACGCCGTCATCATTGATTTGTTTAGGCATGCCGTCTTGGTCGCATTTTATACCAGCAATTTGCAAAAGGCTCATTCCATTTAATAAGCATGTAATCAAATTATGACCGAAAAATTACCTTTTCGCGAAACGGTTGAAGATACAAAAAATCAAAAAATAATTTTTGAAACCGACCTAAGGAAAAAGTATAATTTTCTAATAAAAAAAAACTATGTCTGATTTGATATTTTGACTAAACTCATTTTTTAGTACTTGTCATAGTGTAATTATGAAAGTGATATCAAGAGCCCAGCTGATGAATTCGCCTGGAAATTTAACATACAAAAATTTGACAAAATGTAAGCAAACCTACAAAAACAACATGGGGTTTCATTTTGTCATGTTGTATTTGTTGTATTCTTACCACCACCTGTAATGAATTCGCCTTGGTACTTGTAATTGTAAATCATGTCTTACTTTGGTATTTCTTTATTTTAAAGTTATAATGAAATTATTAACAAAGTAAAAAATCAAGTACTTTTTTAATTTTTTGCGGGTCATGGGCATAATTTCCCCTCATACGATTGACCTCAAATTTTCAAGGGACTATTTTTTTTAGCAATTCTACATGCCACAGCTTTTATCAGTCCAAAAATAGCAAAAACTATCATTTGGTATAGTAGCGTTATAGATAGTTAAATTGTTTGCATGCAAAAAACAAAATGTGAGGTCTTTTTTGCTTCACATACTTGGGTGTTTTGGACATAGAATAATTTGTTTTGATAAGATAACTGCAAAAATATTAATTTTTTTTTTTACAAAGCACAACATGTGACTATTGGAGCACTGCAGAATTTTGTCATCATACAGACATTTTCTCAAAACTTATTTGAAGATTTAAAATATTTGAGTATAGACAATAGTTTTTGTAAATAAAAAAAAAACAAAAAATAACTTTATTTCTGTTAAGAAATAACTTTTATTTCTGATTCAAAAATAAGTTTTATTCTTGATTGAAAAAAGTAAAAAAAAATAACTTTGATTTTTGATTATAAAAATAAAAGTCAGAAAATAACTTTTATTTTTAATTTTGATTGAAATAAAAAAGTTAAAAATTAACTTATTTTTGAGCAAAAAATTAAAATATATGAAAAGTATCGCAATTTATAAAGATTTTGACTAAGACCATCCAAACGGTATATTTGTATCAGAGAAAAGATTGAATGGCGGTTTTCTTGCTTTGAATGTATTCACACAAAAATGAAAACTTGTCGTCAATTTACAATATTTAATTGAGACGAAACAATGCATATTCACAAAATACGAGTATAATGATATATATTGCATGCATTGCTTGTGTTTATAACTGCAATCAAATACACTAGGAAAACATTCAAACATTAATTTTATAATAGCGAATGCGTGAGTGTTTACGAAATATTATGAATGATTTCAGTTGCGTTACAAGACAAGTTGTGCACAAGACAAAATTATAGTTGTATAGGAGGGCAAAGACCAAAAGAAAGAAACAAGTTGCCAGATGAAATGGATGCAAAATCGTTAAATTTATAGTAAAAAGTCTTCAAACACTGGGATGGCGGAAAAAGAAATTAACTGTTGCGCGTTAGTGTTGGAGACATCAAGTTTTGAACTTGCAAAACATATGTTTTACTGGGGCGGCACAATCGGACCTCAAAATAGGGCACCTTAGATTTAAAAATCGGTTTTTGTATGTAGTTCGTTTTAACATAATTATAAAAAAAATTATATAATACATTTTTTTATCAAAAACTTTTTGTATAATTTTTTTTTTATTAAAAAAATCTTTAAATACAAAAATATTTTCTATACAAAAATATTTTCTATAGAAAATTATTTTTTTCAAAAATCTTTCTATAGAAAAATATTTTTATCAAAAATTTTTCAAAAGAAATATATATTTTTATCCAAAAATTTTCTATAGAAAAATATTTTTATTGAAAATTTTTACTATAAAAAACTATTTTTATCGAAAATTTGTCTATTGAAAAATATTTTTATTTAAAATTGTTCTATAGAAAATATTTTATTGAAAATGTTTCTATAGAAAAACATTTTATCGAAAATTTTTTTTAACAAAATATTTCTTAGAAAAATATTTTTATCAAAAATTGTTCTATAGAAAAAATATTTTTCTATAAAAAAAAATTTTTTAATAAAAAAATTTTGGCCCAATGATTCAGCATGAAAGCGTAGAAAAACATATGGCAGCACTGATAACAACGCAGACATATTATACGAATACTTTGCGAATAGAACGAAAAATGAGAGAGTCGTATGAATTTTTTCTAACTTAAAGTGTGACATCAAACTATTTCGTTGATTAACGTGCAGAGCAATAATAAAATAGTGTGTGCCTTTGTAGGCAATGCAAAAGCAATATGCATACGTTGCTATCAACATTAGTGAATGTATTCAGTCTCTTCTCTGATTTGTATAACTTTATTTCTGTTAAGAAATAACTTTTATTTCTGATTCAAAAATAACTTTTATTCTTGATTGAAGAAAAGTAAAAAAAAAATAACTTTTATTTTTGATTATAAAAATAAAAGTCAGAAAATAACTTTTATTTTTAATTTTGATTGAAATAAAAAAGTTAAAAATTAACTTATTTTTGAGCAAAAAATTAAAATATATGAAAAGTATCGCAATTTATAAAGATTTTGACTAAGACCATCCAAACGGTATATTTGGGTTTGTTCTACAATAACTCCTGATTAATTTTTTAATAAAAAATTTAAAAAATAACTGTTATCTTCGGTCCCTGATAATACAAAAATTATTCATATTTAAAGTTGATTTCAAAGCTTGCTATTGTTTTTACAAAAGCCCTTATGTATTTTTGCTTAAACATAGTTTAAAAAGTTGAAAAAGAAATACTTTACCAATTGACTTAACAATATCATTTATTTTTTTTTTTTTAAGATAAATAGAACGTAAATTTGGCTGACCTTCATTCTATAAATGTTAAAGAAATTTTTAAATAAATTAAAATTATTCATGTTTATTTATTACGGTATGAATCACAGAATTTAAACCGGATACAATATACATATTATATTTACTAAGTACAAGTATATGGTTTTATTAAATTCTCTGAAAACTTTTTTATATTTTCCGCCCCACGAACTTCCTTTTCCAGTAACGGAAGTTTTGTTACATGGAAATCTTCGTACAAATCGTCTATTTGGTCCAAATACTTCTCTTGTATCTAATTATATAAAGATATACACAATACAAAAAAGTCTTTTTGTTTTGATCAAAATTATCACTTACCTTATATCGAGAAGCACACATACCACAGGGCTGTTGATCTTTCTTCATAAATAACAACTGATTTACAACAATGTTATGTGTATCAATGCCACATTTTGTCAGTTCTTGAACTAAACGTTCTGTTTCATATAATGAAAGAAATTCAGCGATGCATACACAAACAAAAGTTGTTTGATCCTGTTACATAAAAATTTAATACTATTTACATATTTAAAGTAGGGAGTTAATCACTTACAGGATCTCGAAATTGCTCGTTTACTTGACGAATGATTTTCGACATTTCATCCAGTTTTTGAGTCAAAGAATCAGCATCGACTGGCATACCCAGAAGGCTTTCAAATTGATTGATTAAAGGTGTAATCTTTAATTTTAAACGTAATAACTTTCCTAGTCCTTTTTCCACAACCTGTGGGAATGATAATAGACGAAGCGTATGGCCAGTAGGAGCCGTATCAAAAATAACAACCGAAAAGTTCATCGCTTTTACAAGTCTATAAACAAATAAATAGATAGCTAAAAGTAAAGCATCTGAAATATTACTTACTTCATAACTTCAGCATAACTCATTGCCTCATCAATGCCCGGCAATGCACCTACAAATTCATGCAACATTCCTTTGCTTAGACGTAACGCTTCATTATCACCCTCGAAATATTCATCCGGAAGTTCGTTGAGCCCAGCATTGGGATCTATTTCCATAGCAAATAAATTTGCAAAACCGTTAACCTAGAAGTAAATCAAGACACAATGTTCAAAATTTTATAACACAAAATTTATTTGTTAATATTCTGGGTGGTCACGGAAACCAGTGACGAAAACGTCAAGCAAAAATACCAGAATCCACTCTTAAGTTCAAACCTGTTTTTGAGACACTAGGTGTCTTTTCTAGGAGAAGGTCACATATAGTTGAGTTCCGTTAAAATATAACCGAATTATAAAATTATACTTTTTCTCAGGCTGGTTTCAAAAATCATTTTTTAATTTTTTTTAAATTTACTTACCATCAGTAGAGGTAAAAAGAAACCCCCTGGTGGTCCTCTAACATCGCGACACTCAGAAAAAAATGTCGCCGACTGTTCAACGAGGCCAAAAGGACCGCTGACTGGACACCCTACAAAGCCTCCGTTAACAAATTCAGAAGAACTTTTGAGGAACTTTTGTAGACAACGTCGTCTTCGGTAGCTGCCTATATTTAAAGGGACTTAAGTTACTTTTAGAAACTGTCTTAGAGTCTTTCGACCCGTAAAAAGCTACGGGTCCTGATGGTATTATTCCAGCTGATCTGCAACATAATACTGATCTCTTAATGCCTTTGCTAATTCTGTTATACGACGGTTGTCTTACGATATCTCATATACCAGAAACCTGGACCAGGTGCAACGTCGTCTTTATCCAAAAAGCAGGTAAAGCTACACATACGTAATAAAAATTTAAGATCGTCCCCTCTAATGATTACCAGTGCCTTAAGAACTACACCATCTAAGGCACTCTTCGCTATACTAAACTGGCTTCCAGTCCAACAAATGGCACAACAAATTGAAACCTGGTCCCACTAACAAACCGGGCACTCCACTATTTTGGATGAAATTATTAACATCCCTGACCACATAGACTACTGCATATATACACCTTTCTTTGATAAATCCTTTACTGTGGCAGCCGTCGCACGGTGGTTCAGAATCAAATTTCATTGGCCAAAACCAATATTTTTTGTTGACATAGATTTTAAAAATTTTTATACTATCTGTTAGAGCGCAGTCCTTTTAGTTATTATAAAATAATCACGACTTCTGAACGATTTAAAAGTTTATTCATAAGTATAGAAAAATTTTCAATAGATTGACAAATAAAACAAAGTATATATATGAGACACAAAAAACTAAGTTATAAATATTCACATTGTAAACGGAGTTTTATTAAGTTATGACTTTTCAACACTCCTCCTCAATGTCAATATTTAAATAATTTACAAAAACTTAAAATAATATTACATTACTAAACCCAATAGTTTTGTAAAACGTTCGTGGCTAACCTTCTGCAGATTTTTAGTTAAAACATCTGCAATCATATCTTTAGTATTGCAATATATTAAATTGATCAGCTTCTTTTCGTACAGGTCTCTAACATGATGATATTTTATATCAATATGCTTACTGCGAGCATGATACATAGGATTTTGAACGAGTTGTAATGCTCCCATATTGTCGCCTTGAATTGTAATAACATCATGATTATGTAATTCGATTTCACCTAATAATTTGCTTATGTATGTTGCTTCTTTGGCTGCAGAAGATAACGACATGTACTCAGCCTCAGTACTCGATAAGGCCACTGACTGTTGCTTTCGACTTTCCCATGAAAAAGCAGCACCTGCTAAAAGGAAAGTGTATCCTGTATAGGATTTTCTGTTAGTAGCATCTCCACCCCAGTCTGCATCAACATAACATAGAATGGGATGTCCAGTTTAATAAAACTTCAACTGCATATCTCTTGTTTTACTTAGATATTTCAGAATTCTTTTTAATGCGGTAAAATGCTCGAAATGTGGATCGCTGTTCTTTTGAGATAGTTTTGAAATAGAATGCATAATATCAGGTCTGGTACATAAGGCTATGGCAATTATCGTCATCACATGCAATTTGAAAATTTGGCTCCAAAGGTGTTGCTACTGACCGACAGTTATCCATATCATATCGCTTCAACAGCCGTTCAATGTTTGCCTTTTGACTTATTGCAATTGAACCTGTTGGTCCATCTCTTTCCATTTCTATATTCAAAAAATGACTCACTGGCCCTTTGTCTACTACCTCAAGTCTCTTAGAAATTGCTCTCTTTATAGATTTTATATCATTAACGTCTGAACAAGCAATTAATATGTCATCAACATATACGGCAATTAAATTAATCTTATCTTCAACTTTTTTTACATACAAGCATGGTTCACTTTCACATGCATAAAAGTTTATTTCATTTAAAATAGTGTTTAACTTACGATTCCACTGACGGCCAGATTGTTTAAGACCGTATAAAGCTTTTTTCAACTTTAATACGTGATTTGGTCGTCTCTCATCAATAAATCTTTCGGGCTGGGAAATATAAACGTCATCTTCCAGTTCACTGTTTAAGTATGCTGTCTTAACATCCATCTGGTGTACGTGTAACTCGTATTCAGCAGCTAAAGCAAGCACCATTCTAATGGTCTCATATCTCACAACGGGAGAAAACGTTTCTTCAAAATTAACTCCATACACCTGTGCATACCCTTTTGCCACTAATCTGGCTTTAAATCTCTCGACATTACCTTGTTTGTCCTTTTTAAGGGCGTATACCCAACGACATCCAATAGCTATTTGATTTTGAGGAAGTTCAACCAGTTCCCAAGTTTGATTTTTTAAAAGCGCGTTATATTCGTTCTCCATCGCATTCCACCAAAAACTCGAATACTTATTTGATAAAGCTTCATTTGTGGTTTCGGGAATTTTTATGTCCTCAGAACACATTAAATTTAGAGTATTAAGTATTTTCTTGGGTCTTCCTGGTGCACCCGTGCGGCTAATTTTTGGTCTTCCAAGCTTCTTTCTTTCAGGAGGTTCTTCAAAACCGTAAAACTCATCTGCTGATTCATAGTCACTTTCTTTTCCTCCTTCAGCTTTTTCATCAACATGATTTTTAGGACGAGAGAACGAGAACAAACAGACGTAATATAAAGTGGCTCCGAATTTTTTTAAATTTTAAAATATTTAAAAAGTTGTTATAAAATAAAATTAATACTAAAATACGGAATAGAAAATTCTTTTTCATCCGGAACTTAAAAATAAACAATCCATAATTTCTTAAGGAAGATATTTACAAATTAAAATTGTTCTAACTAAAGTAAAATACAATAATCCAATAACTTCAAAAACTTCAAAACAAACAAAAACTAAAAAAAAACATCAACATAAATATAACCACAAAAGCATAAAAAAGAAAATAAAATAACAACAAATATGGAAACGAGAAGCGAATCATCTGCTAAAAGGACAAGAGAAGCAAATCAAGACTCTTTGGTAGAAAATTATTGTAAAGTGCCGCGTTTTTCTAGTTCTGATAAAGCTTTTCTCAGAGATTTAATAAAAGAGAGCGAAAGCATTACATTGAAAAAAATTAAAGACTCTATAAGAGATAGCGAAAACATTACATCAGCTGTTATAAAAAATTCTATAAGAGAAAGTGAAGGAAAACACTTTGAATATATTAAATCATTAATTAGAGAAAGTGAAGAGAGAATTTTGTCTGTTATTGAAAATAAAATAAGTGATCTTACAAATCAATTAAATTCGGTTGTTGTAAGAGTTGAACAGCTTGAAATAAAGAGTACCAAAACAAATGAGACAGAAAAGGAAATAATAGAATTAAAACGAAAAATTAATAAACAAGAAAACTCAACCGTCGCAAGTAGTATTCGAATAAATGGTATACCCTACTATGAAAATGAAAACCTACAAACTATTTTTAACAACATATGTAATAATTTAAAAATCCCAGCACCTAGAATAGAAAACATTTATAGACTCAAAAAAATTTACATTAATAATAAACCCTATAACCCAAAAGAAGATACTATAGTTGCCAAGCTAAGCTCTCCTTTCGAAAAAAACTTTCTCTTGAAATCTATTTCTAAATATCGTAGGGAAAATCAAACCAATCTAAAATTAAATGATGCTGGTTTTGAAAGTAATCAATTTATTTATATAAACGAGGACTTAACCCCTCATAATCACAAAATCTTCAAAGCTGCCTTAGACATGAAAAAAAGAAATAATAACATCATTAAATCTACTTTTACTCTTCGTGGACTAGTGTATATTAAAAAGACTGACTCTGATGACCCTATTCTGGTCGAATTCTTGGAAGACCTGGAAAAGCTTTTTCGTTAATAATAAGTTTATAATTGTTATATTAAAATTTTATGTAATATTAGTAATTTTTATTTTTCTGAACTTAAAATTTCCGTATTTTTATTGCGTTGTAGTGAATTTTATAGTAGATTGTGTGTATGACGAACACATTATTTAGTCAAATTGATTCCAGAGAAAGTAACTTTAGTATGGTCAGAATTTTGGCAAATCGTTATCAATCCTTCAGTATATTTCATATTAATGCCCAAAGTTTACTTCCTAAAATTGACGAATTCCGTTACATATTTGAGAATTCTGGTATTGATGCAATTTGTGTCTCTGAAACTTGGTTCAATAAGGAAGTAGATGATGGTATTTATTGTGTGGAAGGCTATCACCTTTTTAGATCTGATAGATCTGGGAATGGAGGCGGGGTGGCTATATACATTAAGAACAATATTTTTAGTAAACTTGTTGCTTGTTATTGTGAAAAAAATGAAACTGAATATATTTTTATAGAAGTTAACTCTCGCTGTAGGAAAATGTTATTAGGATGTGCTTATAGGCCAAATAGAAATATTAATTTTGACAATTTCCTTGAAAAATTAGAGGAATTGTCTGTAGCATATCCAGATGTTATTATTGCAGGAGACTTTAATAGTAATATACTTGTAACAAATGAGCTAACCACGGCCATGTCAACTTTTGGGCTCTCATCAGTTAATACCTGTAGACCAACTCACTTCACAAATACATCTGCGACTTTGTTAGATTTGTACTTTGTGAATAATACCGCTAATGTATTACATTATGAGCAGTTGTCTTTAACGTCCTTCTCCAAGCATGATGCTATTTTTATTTCTTATGATTTCCTGACTGAGGAATTGGATCAAACCTTAAGCTATCGTAATTTTAATAAGATTGATTATCACTCCTTATGCTATGATATTGCAAATGCCGAATGGGATACAATTTACCATATACAAAATTTAGATGATAAAATTAACTTATTGAATGATATGATAGTAAATTTATATAATAATAGTGTACCCATAACAACAAAAAGACATCAAAAAGTTATAAGACCTTGGTTTAGTAATGAAGCCAAAAAATTGATAGATCAGCGAGATCGGCTATATAACTTATGGAAACGTTATAAAACACCTGAGTTTTTTTCAGCATTTCGTCTTGCCAAAAAAGCTGTTGTGAGGAAGATAAAACGTGACAAAGCCTCATACTATCAAACTAAATTTAATACAGCTACAGATAATAAAAAAACTTGGAAATATATAAAAGACATTGGTATTGGCAAATCAACCCATCGACCAATAGATGTTGATGTTAATGTTTTAAACGAAAATTTTACAAATATACCACAACCAAATGTTCAACCCCAGTTTTATAATCAAAATGCAAATTTTCCTGACTTGGGTGTCCGTTTTGATTTCCAAGCTATAAATGTACTTGATGTAGTTGAGGCATTTCATAATGTGAAATCAAACTCGATTGGGTTAGATGGCATTGACCCGAGGTTCGTAAAGATTATTTTGCCATGGATTGTTCAGTATATAACACATTTATTTAACAGTGTTATTACGAGCTGTACATATCCGAGCATATGGAAACATGCCAAAATCGTTCCAGTACCTAAATCTGGAAATGAGTACCGTCCCATTGCCATACTACCATACTTTTCTAAGGTATTTGAACGTTTACTGCACAAAATGATTTTCAACCACGTAAATGAAAATAATCTACTGACCAGTCGACAATCTGGCTTCAGACCTCTACGCAGTTGTATAACGACACTCGTTGATGTAGTGGAAGAGATCAGAGGTAACTTGGACGAGGGAAACTTTTCATTTTTAGTACTGTTAGACCATTCAAAAGCTTTCGATACAGTTCATCATTTGATGCTCTGTATGAAATTGACTAATCAGTTTGGTTTTTCTTCTTTGGCTACGAAACTAATTTTGTCATATCTTAGTGATAGAACTCAACGTGTTGTACATAATGATTGCATTTCTCGGTCTTTACCTGTCACTAGAGGGGTACCGCAAGGTTCCATTATTGGACCATTACTTTATTCCTTATACGCAAATGATCTGCCGAAACAAATTCATTTCTCTAATATACAGATGTATGCTGATGACGTTCAGCTGTATCTTTCTAGTACCTATGACTCAATCGCGTCAAAAACACAAGAACTAAATTCTGACTTAGATCGTATTTTTGTCTGGGCTTCTGCCAATGGTTTAAGGATCAATCCTAAAAAGTCAGTTTTTCTTTTAATATCTAAAAAATGCACTTTGGATGTAAACGATATTAATCTTTATATTGGTGGTTCTAAAATCGAACGTGTAAACACTGCTAAAAATTTGGGTGTAACATTCAACGCAAAACTTACCTGGTCTGATCATATCAGTCAAGCCTGTGGTAGAGTGTATAGCATGTTGAGAAATTTATGGGCTACGCAGCAGTTCACTCCCTTGAATATAAGAACTTTGTTAGCAAAAGCTTATCTCTTACCAACTTTGTTATATGGCGCGGAGATTTTCTTTGGTTGTTCTTCCCGCGATATGAGAAAACTAACTACAACGTATAATAACATTATCCGTTATATATATGGCCTAAAAAGATTTGATAGTATATCACTTTTCTCAATGCGTTTCATGAAATTATCTTTTAAAAACTTTTTAAATATGAGAGGCTTAATTTTTCTACACAAAATCATTGTTACGAAAGAACCTGAATATTTGTACAATCGTCTTAGATTTACAAGATCTCAAAGGGGTAGAAGAATTATTCAACTACATTATCGCTACCATGCTTCAGAATGCCAATTTTTCATAAAAAGTATACGTCTCTGGAATCAACTTCCCACTTATCTACAAAACATCAACAACGCAATAAATCTTAGGAAATGTTTAATTGAACACTTTAGTGATTAAGACAATACCTTTATTTTTTTTCTTTTCTTTTATTTAATATCTTGCTTGAAGACTATTAACTTTGTCTTCTCATTATTGTAATTAATAATTCTAATTTTGTCAAATCATGTATTATTATTATTATTATTTTTATTATTATTATTATTTTTTTTTTTTATTATTATTAAACTTTTGTCAATTGATATTATAATGTTACTGATGATTTTTAATTTTAACTAATTGTATTTATTCAACATTTTAAAATTGACTTGGCTGATTCTAATACTATAATTTCTAAGATAGCTAATCTTGTTGTATTAGAAAATCTTTATAAATAAATAAATAAATAAATAAAATTCAATATTAACAAATTCTTTCTGCTCTGACTCTATAAAACAAACGTCTCTGCTTACAATTACTTTTCCGGTAGATTTTTCATATAGCCGGTAAGCTTTTGCGGTATTTGAGTATCCAACCATAATGTACTCCTTACCTTTAGGTTTAAACTTATTGTGTTGTTTTTTGTCTAGAGCAAAAGCAATGGATCCAAACTCTTTAAGATGTTTGACTACCGGTTTACGTCCAAACCAAACTTCATGGGGTGTTGCATCACTTAAAGCTTTTGTAGGGCAACGATTGCGTAAGTAAGCAGCAGTATTAACTGCTTCAGCCCAAAGATTTTCACTTACACCTCCATCAACTAGCATGCATCTCTCCATCTCTACCAAAGTGCGGTTAAATCTTTCCGCTACACCGTTCTGTTGGGGCGTATAGGGTACAGTCAACTGACGAATAATACCATTCTCCTTTAAATAATTATCAAAAGCTCCATTCACAAATTCAGTACCGTTGTCACTGCGTAAAACTTTAATTTTTTTATCCACTTGCAGCTCAACCATAGACTTAAACTCCTTAAATTTTTCGAATACTTCAGATTTATTTTTAAGGAAATAAACGAAAACATAGCGACTCTTGTCATCAATAAATGTCAGCATGTATCTTGCACCACCACAGGATGTTGTATTCATTGGTCCGCACACATCACTGTGTATAACTTCTAGCAGATCATTAGCTCTACTATCCGAATGTTGAAATGGTTTAACACTGCACTTACATTGCATACAAACATTACATTTAATGTTATCAGGAAACTTCGCATTTATACCAAAAACCATATCTTTATTAATAAGTTTTCGCAAACTTGCAAAATTCATGTGACCAAAACGTTTATGCCATTTTAAAGCAATTTCAGAGCCCTCACATGAAAAGAAACATTCGTTATTATTTGCTCCATATAAAAATAAACCACCAACTCTTTTAGCTGTAAACCAAGCTCTGCCGTTTTTTCTTATAACAGCCTCTTTTTCATTAAAAACTACAGAACAACCATTACTTACAGCTTTACCAACAGAGATAAAATTACACTGCAAACACGGAATATAAAGAACATCTTTCAATGTAAGATTAAACTCCTCTATAAAAACTTCGCCTTTTCCTTCAGTTTGAATACGGTTACTACCAGCAAGAATTATTTCTTCTTTATGATCTTGAAAGTTTTTAAACATGTCGCGGTTGCAACATAAATGAGCTGAAGCTCCGCTATCAACGCACCAAATATTCTGCTGCAATACACTTCCATTTGTTGCAGCAAAAGCACGATGAATTTGCTCGGTTTTATGGTCTTCTTTAGAACTCTTTTCTCTGCATTGCGCTGCGTAATGACCGTTTTTTCCGCAATTGAAACATTTAAAATTTGATTTTTTTTCTATAAGTGTTGTTACCATTGTTTTTGTTGTAACCATTTTGTTGAGTTTTCTTCTTCTCATTATTGTTCCGTGCCATGAAAACTTGAACGCTATTATCTGTACCTGTTGCTTCATTGTTGACTTTTCTGCGTTGCCCCTCTTCCACTAACTTCATCTTTAGCGTAGATAACTTTGGAAGTTCATCTCTGGCCTCTAAGGCCACTACAAGATTTTCATATGATTTCGGTAGGCTAGCTAATAGCATAATAACATACAACTCCTCCTGAAGAGCTACTCCAGTTTCAGCCAATTTGTCAACAATCGAACCAAAATTACAAATGTACTGCTGAACGCACTCATCTTCTGACATATGTTTTTGAAGAAGCTGCTTAAACAACGTTACCTTACGTACGGGTCCTTTTGGCCGATGCACCTCCTTCAGTGCTTTCCAGGCATCACTGGACGTCTTACAATTTTTTATATGGGCTATTTGCATAGGGGTTGAACACAATATTATTGTAGCGGTTGCCTTCTCATCTTTAGCAATCCATTCTGCTGCCGCTGCAGCATTTGCTCCACTTGATTCAGGCTTTATCAAGCTTCCTGATACAACCGACCATAGATCTTGGTGTATAAGAACACTTTTCACTTGAAGACTCCAAGAGTCATAGTTCGTCTCATCCAATTTTTGGATATTAAACATAGAGGCCATTTTTTAGTTATTTAATTTTTTTATTTAAACTATTTTATTCACAATGCCTCTGGGCCCATAACCTGTTAGAGCGCAGTCCTTTTAGTTATTATAAAATAATCACGACTTCTGAACGATTTAAAAGTTTATTCATAAGTATAGAAAAATTTTCAATAGATTGACAAATAAAACAAAGTATATATATGAGACACAAAAAACTAAGTTATAAATATTCACATTGTAAACGGAGTTTTATTAAGTTATGACTTTTCAACACTATCAGACATAAGACATATCAAAACTAAGGTGGCCAAAAAAATTGGTCAAAATATTCGCTGTAGTGGGCGTGACATGCATGGAATTTTAGTTAATTTAGAAATGAAAGAAAAATTGTAATTTTTGATCTCATATTAATTACGATTTCTTGAAAACTATTAATACTAATGGGCTACGGTTTTTTTTTTTTTGTTATGTTGGGTGGACTGTTGGTTTTAACAAATATTATTTGCGCATCCTGTATAATTTGTAGTTAAGGTGTTATGTAATAAATTTAAAATCATTATATACTCATAAAATTTAAAATTTAGTAGTGTATAACTTTTAAAGGGAATAATGGAAGCAAAAATCGAAACCACCCAAAGAGTGTTCCCTTTAAGCCTATATATAATTTTGCATCCGCCCGGACCCGCCCGGAGAAAACTTTTTTTATTTTAATGTAAATACTTAACATTTTTACAAGCAAAATTCTATCAAAATTGCTAGTAAATTTACTTTAGAAATCATTCACTGTCATAAATACAAATTACAGATAGTTATTTCAATATGAGGAAAGTTATTAGTGATTTAAATTTTTATTCAAATGGTTGGTATCTTAAAAAAAAACTTCCCTGAATTCTCTCTACTCTGCTTGATCATACAGCTGAAAGGTTGCTGCAATCACTTAAAGGAAGTGATTTAAAAAAAAACATGGAAACTGCAATTTAACTCTTTTTTTGTAAATGGGGATGCGATGGGTCTTCAGGACAAAAACAATATAAACAATTTGTATGTGAAGATATTTCAGACACAGATATGTTCATAGTGTCATTTGTGCCATTGCGATAATAAAGAACTTAGAAGACTCGGAACCTTCATCCAGCACAATGCAAACAAATTTTATTTGGAAAAATCATACTCCATCGAAGTACTGCAGACCAATAAAATTTGAATTTAAAAAGGAAACTCATGATACCATTAAGAATGAAATAAGTGACATCAGAGCTCAAATTTCAACACTAAAGCTATTAGAGTTAGAAATAGATGAACATACTATTAAATTGAATTATCAATTAATACTTTCAATGATAGACGGAAAAGCTGCCCAGGCTTTGACTGATACAAAAGCTTCATCCAGCTGTATTATATGTAAAGCAATATCATGTCAGTTAAACCAAGAACCTACAAAGTCACTAGATAGTATTGATGCATTTGAATTTGGATTTTCACCGCTACATACGAGAATAAGATTTATGGAATATATACTGAAAATTAGCTATGATTTGGACTTCGGATCTTCAGGATCAGTAAGAAATAATGACACCAACAAAGAGAAAAGAAAATTAAAAAAGAAACAAGTTCATGATGCATTTCTCAAACACGGGTTAATTATAGATCAACCAAAACAAGGATCAGGCAATACAAACGATGGCAATACCGCAAGAGTATTATTTTTGGATCCCGAAACTACATCTGATATAACAGGTGTTGATATAGATCTTATTTCAAGATTTAAAACAATTACTCAAGTACTTGCGTGCAATGAACAAATTAATGCTAAAAAATTTGGTGATTATGCCAAGGAAACTGTTGCTATATATACATCCAAATACAATTATAGAAATATGCCAGCAACAGTGCACAAAGTTCTTTATCATGGAGAAGATGTTATTAAGCACCATTTATTACCAATTGGAGATTTATCAGAGGAAGCCCAGGAAAAAAGAAATAAGGATTACAGATTTTACAGATTTTACAGAGAACATAATACCAGAAAAGCGTCACGAAGTTCTACAAATGAAGACTTATTTCACATATTATTAGCAACGTCAGATCCATTCATCTCTAGCACTCGAAGTCAATGGAAAGTAAATCCTTCGGACCTAAGTGCCGAAGTTAAAGCACTGCTACAGGACAGCAGTAATACAGAGCAGAATATAAAATATTTACAAGAAATATTCCAGCCAAATAAACAATAATTATAATTTGCATTTAACATTTGAGTGCAATAAAGTATGCAAATATTAATATTAAATATTATTTTATTTATCTACAATCTATTTATGACTACAAATAAATATATATTTAAAGAAAAATTAAGTTACACTCTTTTATTTAAAAAAGAAAACTAGGTAATATTAGTATTATTAAGCATAAATTAAAATTTGGGCCACCCTAATAAAAATTCTGTAAATACCTCAACGAGAAAGGGGGCACCTTAAGTATAACAAAATATTGAATTGCTATCCAAGGTCGACTTGTGGCCCAAATTTGAGCCAAATTGATTAAGAGGAAGTGGGTCAAAAATGAGTTGGCAGATTTGAAAAAAAATAAAAAATAAAAACATCGAAAATTGATTTTCAAGCTTAAATTTCTTAAGAACCACTGTACCGAACTTAATATATACCTATACTTGAAAAAGCTGTTATCTATTGATTAAAAAAAGAACTACTAAAAAATCTTTAATAGTTAAAAAGTTACAGAGTTTTGGCCAATGAAAAACGATTCTGAACCACTGTGCGTCGTCCCCTTATCACTCGACGACGGCTGCCTTGAGGTATACACGGAATGATCGAAGTCAAAGATAGGCGTAGGGGGAGGCTTCTTCATCCCACTTTTAGGGAAGGAAATTTGCTTTTGGGAGCCTAAAGCAAATTTCCTTCATTGTAGTATTCTCCAATCCGAGACATCGGCAATACATTAAGCAGTCAAATGGTGGACTTACCGCTACCGGCCTGCAAATCAATAAGTAGGCAATTTCTTTATGCGTCAACACAGAACAATTGGTCATTGGAAACCACTTGTTCAATAACCAGGCAAACATGGCCCACTTACAACATTAAATGTTTAAAATGCTTGCTATCTCCCCGCCACAAACTCCGCAATCTTAATCTCAACCTTAACAGGTCACTGTGTTTTTGGGCTGCATGCCAAAAGACTAAACCTTCAATTCTATGACTACTGTTGCAGTTTTCATAACAAAGAAGTGGAGGAGATAGCAACTCATCTTCTTTGCCACTGCCCCGCGCTTTCAATTTTAAGGGCTCTTTATTTGGCGGCGCATTTCTGCTTAATTTACCAGATCTAGCGAGTATTCCCATTTGTAAAAAAAACTCATTTATTAGGAATACAGGCTGGCTTGATAAGATTCTCACCGATAAACGATGGGCCGGCTAGAAGAAGTTAAGGCGAATAAATTAATTTTCTTAAATTGTTTAGTATTAACAAAAACCACTCAGTTATAATCACCGGTACTTGTGCTATATTATGTCATAAAAAAATTAATAACTTTGATTGTTATCTTAGAAGTACGCCAAAGGTAACAAATTTTTCGTTTCGTTTCGTTTTTTTTTTTTCAACACATAGTCTTACAATTTTTCGGGGATTTCAACAACTTATTGAAAGCAGTGTTTGTACGGCTACTCCAAAAGTAGCTGTAGCGACGAAAAAAAGCTTACTTTTTAAGATACAAAATTGTTGAAAAATAGAAGCCAATACCCATCTACATCTACTGCTACATTCATACGGCTACAGCTCCAACTTTTTCAAGTAGAAGTAGCAGTAGACGCTGTATTATTCCGAAGTATTTATATTTTTAAGCTACTGCTATTTTTCAAAAAACAAAAGTGGCAAGTAGAAGTAGCTCTTTGCTATTTCAACTAAAAATATTGGTAGGGGTAGAAAACAGCTAAAATATTATATTCAATTTTTGCTTCAATTTGAAGAGTAGCCAAAATCGAAAATATTTTTTCTGGCTACTTTCTGGCTATTTTGCAGATACTTCCTGGCTACTTTACATGAATGACTTATTCTTGGAGCTGTGCAATACAAAAATTTACTTCTGGCTACACACCGACAATAAGAAGAACAAAGAAAGAACGTATGATATTTTATTTCGTTTTTTCTTTTGTCGAGTATGTGAAACAAATTACAAAAGAGAAAAAAAAAACGAAGCAAAGTAACACACAATCTTTCTTCGTTGTTATTATTGTCGATAAGTAGCCAGAAGAAAATATTTGTGTTGCGTATCTTAAAGCATAAATTATTTATATAAAATAGCCAAAAATTGCTGCAAAATAGCCGAGAAGTAGCTGCAGAAAAGCCAGAAAGTAGACAGGAAAATATTTTCGATTTTGGCTACTCTTCAAATTGAAGTAAAAATTAAATAGAATATTTTTGCCAATATTTTTTAATACCAATATTTTTAGTTGAAGTAGCAAAGAGCTACTTCTACTTGCCGCTTTTGTTTTTTGAAAAATAGCAGTAGCTTAAAAATATAAGTGCTTCGGAATAATACAGCGTCTACCCCTACTTATACTTGCAGCTTTTGTTTTTTAAAAAGTAACAGTAGCTTAAAAATATAAATGCTTCGAAATTACACAGCGTCTACTGCTACATCTACTTCAAAAAGTTGGAGCTGTAGCCGTAGCGGTAATTAAAAAAGTGGTAGCTAAAGTAGGAATTCAAACACTGATTGAAAGCTAATTTTACATTGCCATACATCGTTGTTTTCCGCACAAAATATAGACCATTCCTGTTACAAATTTGGTTAGTAAATGGTTTTTGTATAAGAAAAAATTCGTGTAAAATTTGAAGATTTTTTAACGAAAATCTTAAATATATGGAGGTAAATAAAAAATCGCAGACGATTGCATACTTTGCAAACCACTACAAAAGTTAGATCATTTAGTGATGTTTAAGATTAAAGAAAAAAATTAGAGTCAGCGCGCAACCTAAGGTCCATTTATACTACTTTTCAGAAAAATTACAGAAATTACTTGTTTTAAGTTTTTTGAAAATGGTTTAAATTTAAGCATTTAACCTAGACTGAATATGTTGAATCACTGGAATTAGATTTTTACAATACTAGACGCTCAAAAAGCCAGGACATATAACCAGTTTGCAAAAAATGACAAAAAATAAAAAAAAATTAAACTTTGTGTTCTAAAAGCGCCACAACTCGATTGAAATGCAAGTGAACAATATCAGTTCATTATCTATCCTCGTCTTTGTATTACCATTCCTACTTCCGCACCAATTTTATGTGAAATCACATTTAATTATTTATAGTGAAACAATATTAATAAATTTTAGTAATTCTAATTCGAAAATATATAGATAATTTTTTTTGTATGGAAGGTGCCACGCCTACTGTTTCTATAGCCTCCATTTTTCGCGTGCTTATACACATATGCCCACAGTAAATTTGATTATCCTAGTTAAAATAGTGGGTCAGATAAACCATAAAATAATTTCTTTCATATGGGCGGGGCTACTCCCACTTTAAATATCAGAAAAGTTCATATCCAGCATAAAGCCCCGGAGATGCAATAAAACACGTTGAAAATTTTAGAGAAGTCGATGAAATATATTTTTTTATAAGGGCGGGGCTACTCCCACTTTAAATATCAGAAAAGTTCATATCCAGCATTAAGCGCATGAGATGCAATTAAACAAGGCGAAAATTTTAAAAATATCGGCTAGGTATTTATAAAGTTTTGAATTTATTCATGTTAAATATTCATTTCGGCCCATCACGATGCATCGTGCGATAGCCTGGGATAATTATCTTTGTTCTTTTTTTCCAGTCTATCCCTTGCATGTACAACAATTGCACCGCTTTTTAGGACCCAAGTGACGATGACTTAACCTAACCTTCCTTAGCCTTTCGTTACTGGGCCAGAAAAAAGTTACCCTAAGGCCGTTTAGGTATTGTACAAAAAGCATAGCAATGTTTGACCTTTTTTTCTAATTTTCGTCGCATTTAAGCAATAATTAATGATTATTGCATTTAAACAATAATCATAAAGGTGGGTCTCACTATGTCTATGCGTCATATATGTACATTAGTACAAATATGAATACCGTTCCCAATCTTACTAAACATTTTATTAATGAATTGAATACCTTTGTTGGAACCTTCGTAAACTTTTGGTTGAAGGCATCTGATATATTATGTGCCGGGTCAGTAGATATTATTAATACAGATTCTCGTACTTTTGCCATTTGCACGGCTAAACTACAACTGCAATGAAAGGAAATGGTTATTATCAGAAACATTTAGAGCTTCGCAGCAAATACCTGCATGTTGTTTTACCAACACCACCTTTCCCACCGACAAAAATCCATTTAAGTGATGTTTGATCAATAACATTTTTCAAACTCGGTTCCATCTTTTCAAATTCGTCACCCATTTTGATGTAGTAATCAATTAAAAAATATTTTTATTAAAATCAAAAAGTTCTATCTCAAAAAAATTACAATGACATGCAGTCAGAAAAAATAACAATCAACACCTTGACAATTACCACAAATGCTAATAGTTGGTAAGTCATTACTAGTGCAAACTTGATTTCTTACGAGAGGTCTACACCGGAGAAGTGATTTCAATAACAAATTTTATTTATTTTATGAAAATTTATCGATTTCAGATATATGTATTTAAACTAAATGAAAAATATGATATCAGTCAAAAGGATTATAGTCCAAATTTTATTTTTTTATATATCAGAAACCGATCACTTTGAAAACTATTGATTCGTTCCCACTTCAGTTGATTCTCTTCATACCGGAACGACTCGGAAATCTTAGGATTTCGACCAAGGACTGCCACTTACAATAACAACAGCAAAACTATTGATTTCCATCACATACCGTATATTGTTAAAAGGTGGATTCACCCATCATGTTCGAACAAAATTTTTTTATATGTAGTTCTACAGCTCTCTTCAAAAGAAAGAAAAATAACTTTGTTCGAACAACTCCCAGCTTGAATTGGTTTAAATTTATATTTTGTCCGAACAAACTTGAACTGAGATGCCAATAGGCTAAATATTTTCTTACAAAATTAAATCAAGCTAGTTATTTTTTTTTAATTTGTCATTGCCATTAACAAAATATTAAAAAAAATTATGTAATTAATGTTTAAAAAACAAACTTTTATATGATTACATTGATTTAGGATCGAAAGAAAAACAACCGAAATATTCACAAAGCCATATGGCAGCTTTGATTTTCTGGACAAATTGTTTGAAATGGGTGAATCGTGCTTCAGAAAACTCTCAGTACAATTTATTTTGTCCGGACAAAAATTTAGTTCGAATAATGCAGACCTTAAGTCTGCATTTTACACCGGTCAGATTGGGCTCATTAGGTCTTGAGTTTGTATAATACAAACCTGACCTAAGTTTATGAAAATTATTAAAATTTATTTCATAAAAATTTTAAAAGGAAAATAAAATGAAAACTGATAAAGAATGTGAAAAGCAATGTTAGTTGAAACGATAGTTGGAAACACACATTAATTTTTTAAGAATTTCACTGTACGATGCACTATGGGCTCTTCGACTAGTTTCGGAGGCAAAAAGTCCTTTTTTGTACATAAGAATTTTCAAAAAGTAACGATGGTATTTTATAGCTAATATACTGGGAAACTTAAGTGCAAAAAATTGGAAATATGTGGCAAAGTCAAATTTTTTAGTAAGTTTGTTTTCATATATTTTTCACTTGAAAAGTAAACGAAGAGATGGAATAAATAAGCAATATTTATCAAACTGGATAAACTTTATAAAATGGAAAATATAAGTTAAGGTATTGGAATTTAGATTAAAAAATTTGTAAAAAAGTAT
The DNA here is from genome assembly GCA_933228675.1 of Stomorhina lunata. Taxonomy (NCBI): domain Eukaryota; kingdom Metazoa; phylum Arthropoda; class Insecta; order Diptera; family Rhiniidae; genus Stomorhina; species Stomorhina lunata. The sequence goes on from OW121744.1 coordinate 71,065,943, forward strand.
TGTTGGGTTACTACCTTTCTCTTTCCCTATCTTCATTCTTTCTTTCTTCATTCTTTCTTTTCTCCCTCTCTGTTAAAGGATCACAATGGACCCCTGGGGTCTCCGAGTGTAGGTGTCTTTGACACCTCCTTTATTACCTAACCTAACTTAAATTGTGCCGTTAAACTGTGATGTCTTTTTTGTGTAGTTTTGGTAAGAGTTTTTACATTTTTTGGAGTAGAAGCATGTTTATTGGAACGTATTGTGAAAATCATTCATGCTGAATGAAGGGCGTTCATGGCTAGTTTATGTGTTCAAAAAATTGACTGCGACCGTCTGCAATCTTCTAAGACATTAATCTTTTTAGATTGCCTTTTCGTCTGGCCGGCTTTTATATATTTGTATTTGAAGAACCGTTGTTCATAAAAAGCTGCTTTTTATAAGGAAGTGATCTTTTAAAGGTGACAGTATAGTTGCTCCTGAATGTGTGTTTCAGTCTACATCAAATACCATCGAAAATGATCATGACTCTGATTCTGAAGAACATCTTATTTAAAAATAATTTAGACTTAAAAGATGATGAAAAATTGGAAGATTAATCAATTTTAATTTTGCTGTACTCTATATATTTTTTTGCTATTTGAAACACAGAATAAATATTGTACATATATATAATGATTTTTTTTTTTAAATTTAATTACTTTTTCTTAATAAATATTAAAGTTACATTGTTAAAAAAAATATTAATTTGGTCTGGCGAAAAATGTGCCATATCGTTAATTAGTGAATTCAAAATATCACAAATTTATTTTTTTACTTAATATATAAATTATTTTAAAAATTAATCACACTTTACAGCTGGTCGCATGCATTATATTGAAAATGGCCTACAACTTGTAGATTTATAAATCGGGCGTAGTAATCAGATCGATATCAAATTTTTATCCGAAAATTTAAAGTCAAACTAATAATTAAACTAAACTCAATTTCAAGTCATAATTTTTTCTAGACATACAATTTTTATCTACGAAGAAGTGGGCGTGGCATCGCCCAATCGACTTAAAATGTTTACTAATGACTTAAATGGGCTCAGGTCTACCAAATTTTAAGCTTCTGGCTCTTTCCAGTGATTTATTGCCTCAAAAGCTGGTCACTGAGCCTACTGTGCGATGCGAAAAATACAGAAACTAGGCACAGGCTCAAAAGAATTTTTTTTAGCGCTAACTTGGGATTTACACTATCTAGTTTTGCCTTTCAATTTTTAATAAAGGGTTATCCACTTCGTGGTTTTAAAAGTATGGGACTGGAAAAATGTATTTTGGCGACCCCAATGTGCGGTAAAAACAAAAGTTTAACTATTTTTTAAGAGCTTTCATTTTCTGATATTAGGGAGGTACATTAGAGTGGTAGGAACTGAGATCTGATGGATAAAGGCTAAAACTGGATATCTGAGATTAATGACTATTAAAGCAAAATATTGGTCTCCTCTAGACAATAACATCGATATATCACACTTTAAGATCCGACTGTAAATGCCGAAGATATAACGAAAAATGTATTTTGCCAACCCCAATGTGCGGCGAAAAAAATTTAAAAAAAATTTTCGAAACTGTCTTACAACAATACTTTATGTTCGGTGGCGTACCGCGAACTTTTTTTTCGAGACGCTCTGGTGCTATTACTCCTATTATCATGTTAATTTTATTATGAAAGAAATCGCCATTTTGTCTTGTTGAAAATTAAATATTTTAAGGTGAAAAAACAAACAAATTTCTTTTCCTTTTTTTTTTTTTGAAATTAACACGATTCAAACTATTTTCTCATATGAAAGTAATTTTGGTTTGTCACAGTTGGTATTTGATATGGACAGTTTAATAAAATACTAAATCGAAGCACCATATTTCCACTGTTAAATACTCATTAATATTTCCGTTAGAACTTATATATATGGGATATTCCTGTATAGGAAAAACTGAAATCTTTATAAAGCCAATTTTCACGAGCGGACATGTCCCCTGAAACATTTGGACGTTTTCTTTTGGTGTCCCTTCGTGTTTCAAATTCGTTTGCATTGACCTTTTTTGTTGAAACAGTTTCGGGAAAGTTTGACGTTTAATTGTCTATTGCAGTGTTACCAGATGAAGAGATTTCTTACCAACAAGCGGATCTGTTCGCTAAAGTGGGGATAGAAAATTTTTGTTAAGAATTCACTAATGAATAATATTTGATAAATTCTTATTTGTAATTTTTTATAGAATATTATTTTACTATAATGATGTGGAATTTACCACATGTTTTAAAAAAGAAAAATATTGTATGAAATTTAAATAACAGATAAGCCTGAACTATTGCTTATTACTTGCTCATATGCCCCAATTTGAATTTAAAAGAGATAATACCAGAAAAAAAAACGTAAAAATGTCAGATGTAAATAATGATGAATATATTGAAGAAATTTTGGGATGTAATTGAAGTGGCTATAGATGTATTGGATTTGGACAATGATGAAGATCTGGAAATAATTTTAGAATCACTATTAGTTCCTATGAAGAGGCAACTAATATCTCAAATAAAAAAAAAATTAAAAAGGAATGGGCCAAGCCCATGGTTAGAGTGAGAGCAACGAGGGACATTCTCGTTTTTGATAAATGAGCTATCTTCAGACTTTTTGCCTTTTTTAAATTATTAAAAAATATAAGCAGATACCTTTCATTACATTCTAAAGGGAATTGCAAAAGATATTAATTACATAATTGTTTATAAATGACATGATTACGAAAGAGAGGAAATTAAAACTCGTTTCATGCGCCTCTGCTACCTCCGGAGGCATCGCTTTTCCCTTTACCAAGAAGCTCTTGTTTCATGAAGCATTTTCAAGGGAAATGTCCTACCGTGAAAATGAGCTAATAAATTATCTAAATAAGTGCTGTTTCACACACATCAGGATTACTCGATCAATTTTTCTTTACATTTTATTCTTTATCAGTTTTTATTTTTTCCTTAAATTCTATACAAACTTTAAAAATTTTAGTAAACTGATAATAATGTCAATTTCAGTTCTGTCAGTATTTTTCATACAAATTCAAAACTTGATGAGCCATACCTGCTGGTGTGAAAGTAGACTAATTAAATGATATATTGCTAATTGGTTGTAAGAAAAATATATAAATAAAAAGAAACCTGACCGGGATTGTATCAATTTTAATTCAGTAAGCTTTTTCTCATACAAACTCAAATCTCGATGAGCCAAACCTCACTGGTGTAAAAGTAGACTTTGTAGTTGGTCTCAAGGTATATTATAATGAAGGTAATTTCACTTTACGTTACTAAATTTAATTTCACTTTCTGACAATTCTAAGGGTACTGACATCTTAATAGAAATAAAGCTACCCTATAATGTTAAGTCTTCCCTTTTTTTGTCCCTGCGCCGACAATATGAGTTATGTGTTAAAATGTAAACACTTTTTTATTACAGAATTTAAAACTTTTTTTTGTTTATGCATCTGCAAACGTAACAGTTTGCCTATATTTTACTTGTTCTAGGAGAAAAGAGCTGGATAGCTTTAAATATATAATAGAATTTTATTGATTTTTTATAATTTCCTGGATAATTAGAAAAAACACATAACTAAAATTGTTGTCTCAGTGGCGATTTGAAGTAATAGAAATTAATTTATTTTTCAAAATAGAATTCTCATTTCAAATCATAAATTTTTTTAAATTATAAAAATACTTAATAAAACCTTGTTTTTATTAGAAGATTCCGGTAAGAAAAGATCATTATCATATCATTCTCGTTGTCAGCGAAGGAGAGTTTGATGTTTCGGTAGAAGAAGGGAATCACGTAATTCGTTTAATCATAATCAGGAAGAATTTATCTAAATACAAAGTCAGTTCTTATTATAGTTTCAGAACTCTCAATGGCTAATTTAATTAAAGGTAGAAGGCCAATGCACGCTGCGGGCGGTAATCATCTGTTTTTTGATTTGTCAAATTTCAAGCGGCAATGGAAAAAGTAGAACTTTGTTCTACTTCTCCGCGCGGCAGATTTCTTCAGTGCTGCCAGATTTAATTACTCAAATATTTTTTTATATAAACATTTTTGTAAACAAGCACACATTTTATGTTCTGGCAATACTACGACCGCCCGCAGCCGCATTCCGCGTGTATTGGCCCTGTACCTTAACGGCTAATATATTTGGTAATCAGTTTGTCACTGTAAGTCCCTATTCTACGCTGACGGATGTTGCATGATCGTCTTATGAGAAGAAATGCGAATACTGCATTGTAACAGCACTTAAAAATACAGCCGATTATTTATATTGCTGTTCCTATAGTTTATGCTGTATTGCTGCCACCGTAGACTTTGATTAATGTTGCTGATAAAATTTATTAAGTTGATAAATTTACAAGGTTTTATCTGTATTTTTCTTTTTTGTTGTAGCCGTGAAATGGATGGGGTCACTTCCTTCCTTCTCCGACGAAGTATTTTCTCGTTTCTGTATGAGACAAATTCTTGTAAATAATCCAATACTACTATGGTTACTATAGGAATCTGATCCGCTACCATTGGTTTGGGAGTCGGCAAATATGAAATACATACCAAGAGGCGTAAATTTATACTTTCCAGATCATTTGAATTCATTGATGTTAACCTATATAAAATCATAGAAACTCTTTCCATATTGTTGGTGTTGAAAAATATTATATATTCCATTTTATATTCGAGTTTTCTGGAATATATTAATGAAAGCTTTAACAGGTGCGCTTAAAAACCGTAACTAATATATGTATTGAGGATTTCAGTGGGTTTATATTTCCATAGTTTTCAGTACTGTAATTAGTTTAATATCCTTGCTGAATCCTGGCTATTAACATTGCTCATAAGAGAAATGTACTTTGAAAACCTGAACCTGAAATAAAAGAGCATAATATGCCAAAGTGGATGTACGCAAGGCTAAATATTTTTGCATTAATTGTTCAGTCTTTAGGAATTCACGCCAGGAGTATCTATATTACATGATCGTATATTTCCAAAATCCTATCGTATGGAAAATAAAGCAGCATGCAAATTTTAATCGTTTGAATTTTTTTTTTAGTTTTTACAATAAGAAAACAATTTTTTGTCAGTTTTTTACATGTTTATACTGCCTTTTTTAAGCTGGATGTTAATTTGGCATTTATATATAAAATATATATTACACATATTATTTAAACATTTCCAAATTGTACTAAATAATATGGCAACGCTATACTTCATATGCCATAAAAAATAAACTTCAAAAACCCTTATTAAAATTTAGTAAAAGCCAGTGATACTACCTTCATTAAATATATGCCTTGGTTGGTCTGACAAAATTACATTAGACATCATGATTACAATAATCAGATCAAGCCACTATGTATTTTCATGTTTTATTTAGATTTACATACGTGTTTACGAGTCGTGTAAACTACCTTTAAGTAGCGGAATTTAGTGTATTTTTTATTTATCTTTCTGTTGAAATTTGTTTGTGCGCTTGTGTTTACAGTCAGCTGTCAAAGATAATGTTAAGTAGAAATAGAAGCGCGTCAACGAATATAATATGCAAATGAAAACAAGTTGAAATTATAACACATGACAAATACGTAAAAATTCATCCAACTTCAAAAAGTGACTTACATACATATGCAGATAAATTAAAACATCAATATATCAACAATAAATTGCAAATAAAGTGTCTTACTCCACTACAATTAAAACAAATTTTACTACATCTAAATAAAATGTGTTCTTTGGTCTAGAAATTGTTAAAGACAAACAAATTCTATTCATAAAAGATAAATTTCTACAGAAACAAAAAAAGAAAACAATAGAAGGTAATTAAATGTAAAATCAATAGAATAACTTAATTCAAGTTTATAACAACATAAACATTTACATTTGTATAGATATGTGTATATAAGTATGTATGTATGTATGTACATACACTGGTGATCAAAACAGAAATTACATATTTATTATATTTTTATTTAATGTGTCATTAAGTGGAAAAGAGTAAAGGAAATATTTGTAAAACTGTTAAACCATAATTTATTTTCGAAGCAGCAGATCAAAAACAGAAACCACAAATCAAAACCAATTTTCTCCGTTTTGCACATTTGAAATATGAGATATCACAATAGGGAGTGGTTTACTGATAAATTCAAGATAAAGGTTTTTGTTTATTAGACCGGTCCCTAGAAAAAATTTATCCTGGCCACCTCCAAAAACTGAAGTTTTAATGGACCTTGTTGCCATAATAATTACTACCACTATATATTTAGCTATGATGAGTGGAAAATCTCTTCTTTACATTTTATTCAATATTTTGTTTGTTATATTAACTTAATTAATTTTTGTCTGATTTTTCTTAATTCTTATGAATATAACTATCAAGCCTTTTAAGAAATTATTAAATGGCATTTTCAGTGCCTGCAAAAAGGGCTCTACGGTGGAATTGGAATTTTTGGTGAAAAATATTTATATTTTTGTCTAAAATATCAATTTCGGGAAGTGGTAACACAATGAGAGGTAACACAAATACTGCACCTATTTTCATGAATTTCTCACTATCAAAAAAATTATTTGTGCTAAAATCCGTCAAATTATCTTTAGAATTGCGACCTGTACTTCGATTACAATGTTTACATGGGAATCCAGCCAGCCGTTTAATCGACTCAGGAAGTGATTCTATATCTATTGGTATACTTATAGGTGGGTCTAAGACCAATATTTCCATACATCAGCAGAAACTTATAATACCCTTTACATCTATGGAGGTGAAGGGTATAAATATACTTACTGCACTGTCTATCTTTTATAGTTTAGCACACTGGTTCCCAAATGGTGGTCCGCGGCCCCCTGGGGGTCCATACGTACATTCTAGGGCGGCTGCGAAAAAACTCGATAAAATTGTTGCTACTTTTTATTGTTTTGTTTTTTAATGAATATATAGTTTCAGATTAAAAATAGCTTTATTTAGCTTTAATTTACGTCTTTAAATAAAAATAATGAGTTGTTACTGTGGTGTGATTTGTTTTAAAATAATTTCCAACGAATGCATGAAGCCATTAAAAATAGAAAGACATATCTTTTTTAGAATTGTTAGGTGAAAATGAAATTCAAAATACAAAAGTATATTAATTTTAAATTAGAATTGTTAGGTGAAAATTAAATTCAAAATACAAAAGTATATTAACTTTAATTTCGCACTTTCGTAATATGTATACATATGTATTTGTCGGAATAATTTAGTTGGTCCGTGGCTTTTTGGAAATATCTCAAGGGGCCGCGAAGCAATAGCTCGTGGGATCCACTGGTTTAGAATATATTTGACATTAAAAAAATTAAGCCTTTTTAAGTATTATTTAACCATTAAAAATATGATCAAATTTAATTTCTTGTGATTTATATCTGTGGCTTGGTGCAAGAGAAAATTTGATTTAAAGTTTTTATTTTATTTATTTCTTACATTTTATAATAACAGTTATGAGTTTTAAGTTATTTCATTTCAAAAATAAAAAAAGAAAATAATTTTTCTCTTCGACTTTTTTTTTAGTTTTTGAGCCATTGTACATTCGATATGATATACAGCCAAAAGCTCAAGAACAAAATAACATATGTATATATCGTCGGCCTATATCTAAGTATCTCATAACAAAATATATGGACCTGCCGTATTCTTCTTCTCCTGTTATCCTTGAATCCAGTGGAGCATTGGGCCTGCCGTATTACTTTCAACGAATTTGGTCTAACTATTAAGCACAACGAAAAGTATTTAACAGCTTACGAGTATAATGTGGAAACCACTTAGATACTTTTTAATGTTGAACTATAAAGCTACTGCAATCGAATTTAGTCCAAAGATTTCACTAACAATATTAACTAGCATATATTTTTTTCGAATTTGGTCCACATTTTGAATTAGCTGCACCCTCGTATATATGTGAGATATGTTTCTAAATTTAACACGTTTTAAGTAGTTTTCCTGTTTCCGTAAGTTGTTTATATGGGTGCTATAGTCAAATTTAACCCAATTTTGTTTAAATTTCAATACCAACATTTTCCAAGAAATGAGGAATATTCTTGTAAAATTTGTTGACGTAGCTTCTTCATTCAGGCCCTATCGTGCCTTCGACAGACAGAGATCCAAACAGACAAACATACGGACATCGCTCGTTCGTCTTAGAATTTCTAAAGGATTCAGAATTTACATATGCCCTTTTTATGTTTTTTGAGCCAATATTATGGAATTACAAACGGACAATACGTCAAATCTTTCTATTCTATTACGTCGTATTTTTAAATGATTTTGGTTGCTGAGAACATAGATTAGGTCGATTTTTTGACAAAAAATCGTAGGTTGAAAATTAGTTTGCGAAGAATTCTGAGCAATTTCACCAATGAAACCATCGGTCTAAAATGGATTTCAAGCCTCCATTACACTATCTAGGCCAGTTGAGACCAGTGGTGAACCCTACAAATGGATTTCAAGCCTCCGAAATTTTGCTAGTATTACTTTATGAATTTCGGTATTTTTGGTTTTCATTTAAATTTTAAAATCGAATTAAATGTTGCATTTTGTAGTAGGCTGGAGTCGAAACAGCAAACATTAAGTACACATAGACTGAGCGCTCAAAATATATTTTAGAGACGTCAAAGTACATTATAGATACGTCATGTACATTAGAGGTATAACCAATTTTTATGGCATAGTACCATGAGGTCAAGCATGTCCTAGGAACCACAAAAATCATAATCTGTTGTAATTTTCAAAAAAGTTTACGCACCAACTGAGTTTTCTAAACAGGTGTGTAAAAATTGTTTTTAACATTTACGGACTTGAAGTAACAAAAATTTCATTTTACTTAATTTAAAATTATTTTGAGGGTGAAGGATAGTACACTATCTAGGCCAGTTGAGACCAGTGGTGAACCCTACAATATCATGCAGATGTTTGAGTCTTTGATTTTGCAGCCTTGGACAGTGACAGAGAATGTGTTCTACTGACTCGGACGAATCCTCATCTAGACATAGTCTGCAGTTGATCGAAATACTACTATCCCACCTATGAAGCCTCGAATTTAATGCATTTAAGGAACCCTATACATCTTCTTAAGCTTGACCTGTTCAGACCTAATAGAATTTTGGTTCCATTAATGTCCGGCATATGCCATAAAGCTCTAGATGTCCTACACGTAACCATGTTTCCCCATGTCCTTGTGGTTTCTTGCTTATCTAAGACTTAATTTTTTGACTAGTTTGGAGGTAATAGTATATCCCCGCAGCGCTTTGAGCGCGGCCTGGCTATCGACGTATATTGTCACCTCACTATTTACAGCTATATGACCCTGAATGAAGCTCTGTAGCCTTCCAAATGGCAAAAATCTCTGCCTGAAAGACACTGCACTCGTCCGCGAGTCTAAAGGATTTCCTAACATTTTGATCCATCAGGAAAACACCAGAACCAGTCTGGTGCTGAGCTAAACAGTAGCTCCTTGACTAAATAGTCAGATCGTGGTAAACCTGACTCCAAGCCCAAGGAGCCTGTTAACCTCAGAATACTGGAGTGTCCCATATGCATATATCTAAGTATACCCGACTCGTACAGCCTTACTAGACTTCTCATTGCCATTCTCTTTATGAAAATATCAAGAGGGTACAATGACAACATGACATCTATGGCTGCTTGAGGTGTGCTTTTAAGGGCACCGGTTATACCAATACTAGCACAACGTTGTACCTTGTTGAGAGAAGACAGAAATTAACCCTTGCTAACTGCTTCACACCATATGTTAAAACGGGCCTTACAATTGTTGTGTAAATCCAATACACAACTATCGGTCTTAAGCCCCATGCAGAAGTAGTAAGCGTTTAGCTCTTTTTTCATCCTTTCCTGTGTGTTTCTCTTCCAAGATAACTTACTGTCCAAGTTAATCCCTAGAAATTTGGCTTCTTACGACAGTCTTAACTCTAAACCATTCAGAACAGAAAGTTTGAAGCTTTCAACCTTATACCTTCTGGTGAGGAGCACCAACTCCGTCTTGTCGGGGTTCATCCCCAGTCCTATATTACTGGCCCAGGAGGAATGTTCTACTAGAACCGATTGCATAATACCACTTATTGTATCTGGTGATAGAACCCCTCCTTGTGGAGTGCCCCCAGTTACTTTTTTTACGTAAACTACAGTCATCTAGATTCGAGTTGATGATCCTACTATTAAGCATGTTCACAATCCAATCTATTAAAAAGCCCTGTATATTTATGTCCTCCAGTGAACCTCCAACCACCCTCGATATCGAGTTAAATTTTTATTTTTTTTTTCTTAAAAAATTTTAAAGATACGTTTTGATATGCGGAAAAATCTTTTACCATTTCTAAATATTAATGAAATTTCATATTTAAGCTATTTTTTGTTTTAAATACTTTGGTGAGACTCCAATAGTTCTGCAACAATGTATTATACACTAATAAGGCATTTACATTACCTCGAAATCTAGTATTTACGAGATTTTGTTCAAAATCTAGTTGATTTTGACTAGATTTCCCATACAAAAATAAATCTAGTTATGAAGTAGATTTTGGCAAAATGATGCAGCCATGTTTTTCTTCTAAAAAGTACTAAAAAATACCACGCTGTGTAAATTAAAATGACATTTTAATTGAAAAAAATTCAAAACAAAAGAAAAAAATGCGGCAAAATTAATAAAATAAATTAAATTTTGAATTAAATTTGAATAAAAAATGTAAAAAATAAATGAGGAAGGAAAATTAATTAAGATTGAAAAATTTTGTTTTCGTTTTATATCATTAAACTAATTCTGTTATGAAAATAAAATCTAGCAAACATAAAAAATTGAGTGTAAACGATCTAGTTTTTGATTGAGGTTTAAAATGAAAATGAAATTTCCGTATAATACAAATTAAAATAAATTCACTAATAGTATTGAATAGTTAGGTTTTTCATTTGCTATGGACACAATCCGTTGCAAATAGTCTAGCATCGTAGCATTTGCAAATCAGTTTGTCAAATGAAAAATTTTCCATATTATTTATACAGAATTTTTTTTGCTATACCGATTTGCTACGATACTAGACTATTTGCAAGGGATTGTGAACTGGGCTATTATAATTTTCAGAAAAAAAGAGTTTCATATTGCAAAATCGAATAAGGTTTCCAAAAGTTTAAGATTTTTGGTTTCTGTTTTTGAATTTTTACCTAAAACAACAATAGTATGACTTAAATAATTACGGCTAACTGTTTGATAAATATTTCTTTACTTCTTTCCACTTAATAAAAAATCTATCATATATTTAAATCATTTCGAAGCTTTTAAATTCTTTTAGTATACCCTACACCATAATAGGTATCCTTTGCATTGATGTTTATAAACACCATAAAAAATATAAAAATCAAATGCCTATGATGAATACTTCTGTAAAAAACTAACATTAAAATACAAACGTCTCATAACCGCAAAAAAAGCTAGTGCCATATTACAAACTTTACAGGAGAAGGTTTTTTTTAATTAATTGTTTCATTAATGCAGTTTTTTCTTTAAAATTGTAAATGTATGTATTATTTGGTTTATCAAATGTTAAGTAATAAGTTGTCACTAAGAAATATAAACAAATAATCAATCAATTGTAAATCCGCACTGGCTATTAATTTTGATAAAAAACGACAATTCGAAAATCATGCTGCTTAAGCTTTTTTTGCGGTTATTCGGTATTTAATTACAGATAAGTCCTGTGTAACCATAAGTCGATTTCCAAAAATTGGTAATAATAGGCTCTTGTTGGTTCATATTTGACCTATTTTAGCTTTATTATTGTTCTTATATTTTGCTACCCAAGTGTTCAATATATAATTTTAGGCATATGATTATATAATATTTTACCAAATATTTTCATAAATTTCTGAGTTAGTCTGCTGCTTTTCCCAATAAAGAGGCGGAAAATGCAAACTTATTGACCCACGCTCTTAATATTCAAATTATTTTGAATGTATTCATCAATTTAAGTAAGTCTACTTTCAGACCAGTCAGGTTTGGCTCATCAAGTTTTGGGTTTTTATGAGAAAAAGCTGACAGAATTTAAATTGATACAAACCTGACCATACTATCAAGTTTACGAAAATTTTGTATGAAATTTAAGGAAAACAAAATGAAAAATGATAAAAAAAATGTTCGTGTGTGAACAAAATTTAAAGAAAAACTGATCAAGTAAACATTTTGTGTGTGAAACAACACTAAATAATAACTATATGATGACTATGCAATTATTATCCATAAGAAAGTGGAATAATTCAACTAAACAAGGAAATGGCCAAATGCCCAACCTTTGTAGAAGACCATTATCATATACAGATCTAACCGTATAACGGTTCGGAAGAAATAAAGCTTGGTAAAATGTATTTCTCATGTACACTTTTACATCTTTTTGCTCTCATAAAAAATTTCAAAAAACATTTAACTGATATTATTGGCACAGCGAAAAAAATTACAGGTTTAAAAGAATTTTAAATAAAAACTGATCAAGTAAACCTGACATATGTGAAATAGCTCTATTAAAGCTTAATATTCCGTGTAAACCATAAGAACCTATGGCTTGCACAGATCTACATAACATTAACTTCCAAATATTATGCTCGGACGACTCATCTAAATTGGTCTACTAACATCAGATATACGTGATTGACTATAAAAATTTTCCAATATACCGATTGAAAACTTTATATTTAACATATTTATTGACAATACAAGAAGAACTTCCTGAATTTGTCAAAGATTTTTTGTTATATTTTTTATTTTTTGCTAACAAAGGTAGTCATAATCTAGAGATTTGTACCTAGTAAAAGAGTAAAGTTTTGTTATACATTAAAATAGCTTTTTAACACTTTTACTTTTCTGAAAAGATTTCAACTTTACTCTTAGTTAAAAAATATTTAAAAGTCATGTAAGTTATTTCATTTCAAAATAAAATTTATATTTTTAAACAAAAAATTAATAAAGAAGACTGTTGAGGATAAAAACCGACAAACTATCATCAGGAAATGGATAGCCAATAAATATAATCTATCGTTTCAAAAAATTGATTACATCAAAGGTAAAAGTAATTCGAAAATGTGCTCTTTAGTTACAATACTCTTTTACTCTTGTACTAGGGTAAGAACTTGACATCGTGAATTAGCTGTTTTTATTCAATGCCGATTATTAATATTAACAGTTAGAGATTATAGGTCATATAATATTTTGAAATTAATATGAATAACTAGTGGTGTAGGGTATCATTATCATACCCTCGAATTTGGTGGATTATAATGATTTTTTTAATTTTAAGTCGGTTTTCTGATTTGACGTTTCTCATGAATGAACGTTTCTCATCATTTGTCAGGTTAATCTTCAGTTGTGTTGAAAACCATTATATATATATTAATTGTTTCTAATTTCCTAATATGATACAAATTTAATGTAGTCATACCGATCAGATTCTTGTGACACTTGGTGAGAAACTTTCACTTTGAAAATTTGGCCAAATCGGACAAAGTTTAACCTTGACAATGAAAGTGTTTTTTGTTTCTTTTTTGTTTTTATTACGCTCCTCGATTTCGAAATAATATTTTTTTATATACCAATTAATCATTCATGTTGTATGTATTTATAATACATAAAATTCATATACTTGTTATTGTCTTTTTTAATGCATTCAATAAAAAGAAATATCGTTATGGCTGCCGATGGAATACGTCAATGTTTACTACTTTGGAGTGTTGATTATTGGAACTTAGAAGGTAAAGAAGAAAAGTTTATTTATCGCGTGTTAAAAATATTTCATTAATCGCCCTATAGAATATGCTCTCAAATTTTTTTGTTTCGTTTTTGAGAGGAATACAAAAAGTCTGTATAAACAAAATGTAATTTAACTATGTCAGGTTTGGCTTATCAAGTATTGAATTTGTATGAGAAAAAACTGACATGATTAAAATTGAGCAAACCTGACCGTACTATCAAGTTTACGAAAATTTTGAAAATTTGTATGAAATTTAAGGAAAACAAAATGAAAACTGATGAAGAAAATTTTTTGTGTGAACGTGAATGCAGGTTTAAAAGAAATTTAAAGAAAAACTAATCAAGTAAACCTGATTCGTGTGAATCGGGACTATAAATTATAAATAAAGAAAATTGACTACTAGTTCCAGCAGTGTGGAACTTTTATAGATAAAGTTCGCCCACGATGGGACAGATACCATCTGAAAACGCATATTTTTAGCATATTTATTATTTTAAATTTATATTTTATTTATATATTGGTTCATGCAGTGCATTGACATTGTGAGCCGATTTTACTCTTCGACATACCAAATAAAATCTAACATCGGAGCCTTGGTTATGAACCTTCTGATACCTTCTGTAAAACAAAAAATTAAATAATGTTCACTATGAAGTTTTTCTTATTACCACCTTAAATTCTAAAATATTGATTCCACTACCTGTTGGGGTGTATGTTAAAAAAATTTAATATTATTTATATGCATAAGTAGATTTTTTGTTTCATAAAAGTTATTCACCTAACATTAAAAAATTACTGAAAATTACTATTCACCTAACATTACAAAAATTACTGCACTGATTTTAAAAACAAAATAAACAAACTCAAAAACATAGAATAAACAAATACCTAGAAAGTCAACGAAATGTCAAAGTACACATGGGACATGTCAAAAGTACGGATCAGTAATATGGTATCGGTAAGCTTAAAAAGAGCTTTTACTTTTCTTAATGAATACAAACAGTTGCACAAAAAAGTATGATATGATGGGACGCAAATTTTCTTCAAGATTTTTTCAGTAATTTTAGGATATATTCTTAAGAAATTCATCTTTTAAGGTATAGAATGAGTTTTACTTGATTTTAGGATAATTAAAATGTATAAACAATCTTTTATTTTAAATTTCATTCATTTTTTTAATACCAAAAATTGCAGCCCTACTTGCTCAATATAAATTAAGCAAAACAAAAAATAGAATGTCGAAAGAAAACAAAATACAAAAATTTTCAGTTTGTAAAAAATAAAAAGTGTGTGCAATTTACAACAGTGCGTTTCATTCAAAATTTCGCGGAATTATTCAAACAAAATTTTGAGTGCAAAAAGCTTTTCTGTTTGTTAAAAAAGCTTTTATTTCGTGTACGTGTGATTTAGTAGAATACTAAATTTTAGTGGATCAGCTGACGACCTTCTATATATTCTTCTATGCTCAAAAACATCAAAAATAAAATATGTTCCACATGTATATGATATCTACATTTGAAAACTGTTGAATATAAGGCTTGATAATGATTTGAGAATAAAGGCATTTCTCAATTTGAGAATCAAGTCCCCTTTTTGTTAAGAACGCTATAATTCTTAAATCCGTATCAAATGTTTAACCTTTGAAAAATAAATTATTTTCAAATCATCCTCAATTTGAGAATTAAGCTTTTTTCTTACTAGGTAGTTATTTCAGCATTTGAAGGACGATATCCTTAAAAAAAACGGCACTTTAAAAGAGGAAGATAAATCATGCAAACTACGGTAAAATTGAGTGGATTTTCTTTGAATTGCTTCCGTATTCTCCAGATCTTGTCCCTACTCATTTTCTTAGTCATAAAGTATGCACACTGGAAAGCAATTTAGCTCCGATGAAGTGGCTATCGCCGAATCTGAGTCCCATTTTGATGCAGGTGAATACATTTTTTTAACTACTGACATTGGTTACACGGTGTGCTGACAAACTCCGTAGGATGAAAAAAGGCAATATTAGGTTAGGGCTGATTTTTAAACGCATAGAAATATCGGTCTGAGACCCACATTTTCGGTATGCTACGACTCATAATCACTGTCTAAGTCGATTTAAGGGTTTTTGGCCCTTTAAGAGCCACTTTTTGAGTTTGAGATCAAAATTAAATTTATTCTCTAATTAACTGAACCGAACCGCCGTGGTATAGCAGGTTAGTCATCCGCCTAGCATACCAGAGGCCCAAGTTCGATCCCTGACCAGACTCACTTGAAAAAATAAATTTTCAAAAAAGCGGCGGTTCACCTCATAACTCAGCTAGCCACTGGTTATTGAGTATTAGGCCATGTAAAACTTCTCTAACTAATGCATTTGCCGTTCGGAGCCGGCGTTAAAACGTAGGTCCCTTTCAATGAGTCTAAAAATAGAATCGGATGCAGCTCATTGTCTGAGAGAAGTACCCCTTGTTCCAATTGGAATGTTGTCGGGGAATTATATATATATATATATATATATATATATATATATATATATATATATATATATATATATATAATATTATATATATATATATAATTAACTGATCTAAAAGTGCATATTATTTGCATTTGATTTTTTTTGAGTGGTGGTTTAAACTTCATGGTGTTGCCATATCGATCAACAAGAAATGGCAACCTTTTTTTGCAAATGTCAAATGTGTTGTCAAAATGACATAACTTTTTTGTAGAAGAAGAAGACATTGCGCGAATTTCATAGTTATTATACAAATAAAAATGATTTGGCCGTGTTCTAATAGTTCTTAACTTTCTTATAATTGTTTTATTTAAATTTTCATAAATTTTGGAGTCGATAAAATCTTCATCTGCACTTCCAAAAAATACCTATAAATTTCTGTTTGTTTACGTATTTTTAACAGCTGTTTATCATGCATGTGTGTTTTGAGAGTTCTCATTGAAGATTAAACCACCAACATTGACCGCTTAAACTAGAGAACAAAATAAGATAATCGACCACTCAAAAACAAAATTTGGCGATTAACATTAATTTAATCTCCGATCTCGAACTCAAAAAGTGGCTCTAAGTCACAAACATAACTGTATTTTAATAATAATCTGTATAAATATAGCTTATGGTAACAGAAATCAGTATGCCAAATTTTGTAGGAATCGGTTTATATTTGACCATACCTCCCATACAGGACACAATCTCAAAAGTATTAAAATACCCAGAAAAGCACAAAAAACGCTTTAAATCTAAAGATAGTTGCATTTTTTACTAAAACTTTGCACAGAGAAGAAAAAATAAACCGAGAATCATATACTAGTATGTGTCTAAGGCTAATATTAAAAAACTTGTAAAGTTGATGGTCCATATTTGATCTTAGTAGTGAAGGGTATCATTTAGTCATACTTGGCCGACTATAGCTTTATCTTAATTGCTTTTTTTAGTATTTCTAACAATTATTATAACTAAATGAAAATAAAGAAATTGGTCATACAGAGAGCATTATCGTCTAAACAGAAAAAATTACACAGACAACATTTTTCTCG
Organism: Stomorhina lunata; assembly: GCA_933228675.1. Lineage (NCBI taxonomy): Eukaryota > Metazoa > Arthropoda > Insecta > Diptera > Rhiniidae > Stomorhina > Stomorhina lunata. Next base: position 71,083,269 of record OW121744.1, read on the forward strand.
TTTTCTTTTTTTTTACTTTCCACACTTTTGTTGTTGTTTTGTACAAAAAAAGAAAGAATCAATTTTACTTTAAATCTTGGTACCCCGGCAATCCGGATGCGACCGAGGTTCAAAAAAATGCTTTCTCAAAACTATGTGATATCAAACATATCGAGTCCTTAGATTTTAATAATCGTAAGCGACATTCCGTTAAATATCTCTTAATCTATTGGAAATATCGTAGTACAGTAAGCATATTTTTCTTTCTTTCCCAAGTAGTTTTCGAACGTGTAAAAATGTTTTTGAACCGCCGTGGTAAGTCATCCGCCTAGCATACCAGAGGTCCCAAGTTCAATCCACGGCCAGAACAATTAAAAAAAAATAATTTTCAAAAAAGCGCCGGTTTACCTCATAACTCAGCTAGCCACAGGTTATTGAGTATTAGGATATGTAAAACTTCTCTAACTAATTCATTTGCCGTTCGGAGCCGGAGTTAAAACGGGACGTAAGTTTTTTTTTAGTCTGAGAGAAGCAGTATGTTTTTGATAGTATGTTTTTGATTAGATTTATATTTAGTAAACTTATACGGACCAATTGGTATTACTTACAATGGTGGCCCACTGTAGATGACACTGTGCTAAAAATAGACATGTTTTAAAAAAAGTTTATACATCAAAACATTGCCCGTTTTTGTTAAATTAAGATTTTTTTTGTCGTTTACGATCAATATTTTTGGCGTCGTTTGCGATCATTTTAATTTAAGGGTTCTATATTATAAAAAAGTTTTACAGTTTTAGCAAAGAATCTATAGTATCGGGTGGTTAAATTTCAAGGGCCGATGTTGATCTTGAATAAAACACAAACTATTCAGGAAATTATTGTAATTTTATTTTATTATGATATATTGGTATTACTCAATTATGTATGGAACAAAATATCGGCCAAATGGGCGCCGCGATCACGGCGACACACTTCCATCCGATGGTCCAAATTTTCGATGACCCTGAGGCATAATGGAGGTTCTATGCCGTTAATGTGCCGAATTATCTCATCTTTTAGCTCTTGAATTGTTGCTGGCTTATCGACGTACACCTTTTCTTTCAAAAAACCCCAAAGAAAAAAGTCCAACGGTGTCAAATTACATGATCTTGGCGGCCAATTGAAATCGCCATTACCTAAGATAACACGGCCATTGAATTTGTTGCGCAGAAGAGCCATTGTTTCGTAAGCTGTGTGGCAAGTGGCACCGTCCTACTGAAACCACATATCGTCCACATCCATATCTTCCAATTCGGGCCATAAAAAGTTCGTTATCATCTCACGATAGCGAACACCATTCACAGTAACTGCTTGACCGGCCTCATTTTCGAAAAAATACGGCCCGATGATGCCGCCAGCCCATAAACCGCTCCAAACAGTCACTCTTTGTGGGTGCATTGGTTTTTCGATAATCACACTTGAATTCTCATTCGCCCAAATGCGGCAATTCTGTTTATTGACGAATCCACTGAGGTGAAAATGTGCCTCATCACTGAAGATGATTTTCTTCGAAAATTGATCATCCACTGTTGCCATTTCTTGCCACCATTCTTCCCATTCACGACGTTTGGAATACAGTGATTTAAAATCACATAAAAGGTGTTCTGAAAACAAAAATCACAAAAGTTTTGTGATTTCAAACCTGCCAGCTAAGACACTAACGATTTGAAATCACTTGTCTGTTTTACAAGTAATTTTACTTTTATTTCTATTACTTATTAAATAGATTAAAAGTCTAATATGATTTTTATAAAGTTTTGTAATAAAATTTGCAATTTTAATTAAAAGTTCATAGAAAAATACGAAAAAACGGACAAACTCATTTTAAGCTACACTTTTTGTGATTTTTCTTAAAACCGACCAAGTAGCAAAATTTACTTTGTCAACGTTAAAACTGTTAAATTTTTGTAAAAATACTAATAAAATCAGTCAAATTTTATTAATGACGTTGAATATTATTAAAAATAGTGCATTAGCACTAGTTTATACAAATTTCCTTGTGTTTTGAGAAGTTTAAATCACATAAAAAAACGCAAAAAATTGTGATTTACAGAACAGGCACAAATCACATTTGTGATTTCAAAACGGAATGTGATTTCAAATCACGTGATTAGCAGAACAGGCCTGATTGTTGCTGTTCGCGATAGTGTGGCTGAAGAGCCGTCCACCTCAACTCGTCGTCGTGCCCAACAATTGCACCTCTCACGCTCGTTGATGAACATTATGCATTTACACGCTTATAGGGTGCAATTGGCTCAAGAACTAAAGCCTCTTGACTATCAGGCCTGTTCTGCTAATCACGTGATTTGAAATCACATTCCGTTTTGAAATCACAAATGTGATTTGTGCCTGTTCTGTAAATCACAATTTTTTGCGTTTTTTTGTGTGATTTAAACTTCTCAAAACACAAGGAAATTTGTATAAACTAGTGCTAATGCACTATTTTTAATAATATTCAACGTCATTAATAAAATTTGACTGATTTTATTAGTATTTTAACAAAAATTTAACAGTTTTAACGTTGACAAAGTAAATTTTGCTACTTGGTCGGTTTTAAGAAAAATCACAAAAAGTGTAGCTTAAAATGAGTTTGTCCGTTTTTTCGTATTTTTCTATGAACTTTTAATTAAAATTGCAAATTTTATTACAAAAAGTTATAAAAATCATATTAGACTTTTAATCTATTTAATAAGTAATAGAAATAAAAATAAAATTACTTGTAAAACAGACAAGTGATTTCAAATCGATAGTGTCTTAGCTGGCAGGTTTGAAATCACAAAACTTTTGTGATTTTTGTTTTCAGAACACCTTTTATGTGATTTTAAGTCACTTTCTCAAAATGTGATTTTAAGAACAGGCCTGTATTTTTGGTTCCTCCCATAGGTCTGGTTTCCTGGAATTGAAATTTTGGTCTCAAATTTCAGTATATTTTTATGGAACTTAAAAGGAATACTGCTTATATAAACAAAAACCTTTGTACCACATTTCGTTAAAATCGGTCCATATTTGACCATAGCTCTCGTACAAACTATTTTATTCTATAAAATATAATTCAAATATGTGTATAGAACAAAGCGTATTGTTCAAATAACTTCTACTCAATGATAAAAAATGTTCTTTTTCAATCTCGAACTCTACATCAAAATATACTGTAAAGCATAAAATAAAAATTGAATTGGTAAACTGAAATTTACACAAGCTAATGCCAATGCATAATGTCTCTTATTAGGAATGTAGAAACAAAATACTTTCAGCGCTATGTGTAACCAAAAGTTAGGAACTGTTTATAAACTGTAGCCAAGTAGCTGCCAACTAGAATACAGATTTGCCTTAGCAGCTTCTTGGCATAATGTTTATTTATAACGATTTATAACTGTCTGCTAACTTTGAAAAAATCAACTATGAAAATTAATGATGCCACTACTAAAACTACTGTCTTTTCTTGTATCAACCCTGATTTTGACGTTTGATAATATGTTTTTTCCCTCTATATTAAAAAAAAATAACAAATTAAAAAAATTGTTTAAAATGGAAGAAGAATTAAATAAAAAAATGGAAAAATTAACAAAAAGATCAGTGAATTGGCAACAGGAGGAAAAGGTAAGTTATTAATGTTATTATTGACAATATTAAATAAAATCAAATGTCTTTTTAGGATTTGCTTTCTCAGATCGCTCTGGACAAATTGGACGTTATAGAAGATGCCAGAATAGACACAAACACAAATAGGAAAAAGAAGGATGCCTGGAACAATATACATGCCCTATTCCACAAGTTTTTATTTTTTTAATTTAAGGCACAATTCAATTTATATTTTTCCTTTGTTTTCAAAAAATTTACAATAAACAGGTGTTTGACAGAAGATAGCAAGTATTTGGCAACTTGCTAACAAGTGTTTAGCAGTTTGTTATCAGTAGTTTGTTTGCCAATTATAGTTAAACTGTATGCTAACTTAATGCTAATTTTTAGTTATACATAACGCTGTTTGTTTATATAAGCTTATTTTGTGAAGAAAAGAAGAAAATTTTTTGAAATAAAAAAAAAAATTTCATTAATAAAATTAAATAAATTAAGTTTTCTAAAAATCTTTAAATCTGAAACAATATTTACAATAGGTTATGGGCCATTATTGTTTCATAAAGACGGTTTAAAGATAAAGTTAATAAAGATAAGCAGTTATTCAAGAATTTAAAAAAAAGGTAAATTTTTCAAGATTCAAGAAAGAAAATATAAAGACATCAAGATTCAAGATGAGCGAAAACAGATTTTATGGTATAGAGAAGCTCAATCAAGACAATTATTATAACTGGAAATTCAAGATGAAGATGTTCCTCATTAAAGAAGATCTGTGGTATGTATTTGAAGATCCTATTCAAGACACAGATTCGTGGAGGAAGAAAAATATGGAAGCCTTTGCTGTCTTGAGTTTATGTGTTGAAGATTCTCAACTCATTCATATTCGCAATGAAAGATTAGCTAAGGATGCATGGCAAAACCTACAGAAACAGCATGAACGTGTCACATTAAGTTCAAAAGTGCACCTAATGCGAAAAATATGCAGCATGCAATTAGGCGAAGGTGAGAATATGGAACTGTTCGATAAATTAAAAGGAATTGGAAATCAAGATTTTTCAGAAGATTTGCAAGTTTCCATGATTTTAAGCAGCCTTCCATCTAGCTATGATAGTTTAATTACTGCTCTTGAGGTAAGACCAGATAAAGATTTGACAATGGAAATGGTTAAAGCAAAATTATTGGAAGAATATTTCAAAAGAGCATCCCGAAATGATTCTTTTAACGTTTCCGCTTTAAAGTCAAAAACAGTGAAGAAATTTGAAGGCAAAACTTGTTTCTTTTGTAAGAAGAGTGGTCACCTCAAGAAAGATTGCTATAAATACATAAACTGGTGCAAGAAAAATCAGAAAACAGGAAATATTATTGAAAAAATTGAAGATAATGAAGATAAATACGTGCTGATGACTCAATTTTCTGGTGGAACTCAAGGTACATGGATAGTAGATTCGGGTGCAAGTTGCCATATTGCCCATGACAAGAAGCTTTTTAGTGAAATCAATTATAATGAATGCGGTCAATCAATTAGTGTTGCAAATGGAAACAGTTCTCAAGCTAAGGGTAAAGGAGTTTGTAAAATCAAGACCAGAGGTGTAACTTTAACTATTGGTGATGTATGTTATGTTCCAGATTTTAATTCAAACTTATTATCGCTTAGGAAAATTACAGAAAAGGGTTTTATTGTTAAATTTGTTAAAAATGAATGTATTTTAGAAAGAAATGATAAGATTATTTGTAAGGCTTATCTTAAGAATAGTTTGTACACTCTTAATGCAATTTCTGAAAAAGCTTTTACGGTTCATAATTGTAATAAAGGTTGTATTCACTATTGGCATCGTGTTCTTGGTCATCATAATGAGGATGGTATTAAGAAGCTGATACAAAATGACTTAGCAAAAGATATAAAGATAATTGAGTGTAAAGACCATAGCAATATTTGTGAAATTTGTTTACAAGGCAAACTTGCAAGAAGTCCGTTCCCTAAAGAAAGTTTATCAAGGTCGGAAAACTGTTTTGATTTAATTCACTCTGACGTTTGCGGTCCTATATCTCCTTTGACTTGCAGTGGTTATAAATATTTTGTTACATTCATTGATGATCATAGCAGATATTGTGCAGTTTATCTATTAAAGATAAACTGCACAATTTTCTAAATTGCCTTCAAATCAAGTTTCTTCCTTTTTTCTTTTGGAACATGAACATAACATAAAGACCCAAATGTATGAATATCTTTTAATGAAGGTTTCATACCATATCTTATTTCATAAGGCGTCTTTGAAATACTTCTTGATGGTAAGCGATTTTGAACGTAATTCGCGAACATCAAAGCTTCACCCCAATAACTTTTATCTAAATTTGAATCAATCAACATACATTTAACCATGTCCATCAAAGTACGATTCTTTCTTTCAGCGACTCCATTTTGTTGTGGGTTGTATGGTACGCTATACTGAATTTTAGTTCCACATCTTGATAGAAACTGTTTAACATTTTCGGCTATATATTCCCCACCTCTATCTGATCTAATTGTCTTTGGATAACATCCCACCTGATTTTTTACTAAATTCCAGAATTCAACTATTTTGCCAAAATAGTAAAGATGTAGTATATTTTCCTATGAGTAGTCCTAAGGTTAACGAAGTACCTTCAGCGAATGTAGAATTTCCTGCAGTTAATGTAGAAGACATTGAAAGTGAAACAGAAAATCAGGATGTGAGTCATATAGATGAAAGCGAAGGTGAATCTGATTCTACTGTTGTAAGCGTTAGCAGTACTACGTCTCGCAATCAAGTTTCGGATTCTGAATTGTCAGGTACTAGTGAAAATTTTGAAGATGCTATACAAAGTCCTGTTCCAGTTCAACGTGTGTCTACAAGAGTGAATAAAGGTGTGCGTCCAAGTCGGTATCAGATAAATTCGGCAATCATGACCCCAGATCCAAGTAATTTCAATGAAGCTATTTCAATTAAGGAGGAGAAATCTCAGTGGATTGGTGCCATGCAGGAGGAGCTTAAATCTATTAAAGAAAACCATACTTGGGACCTTGTTGATCTTGATCTTAAATGAAAAAGGAGAAATAGATCGATTTAAGGCACGACTTGTAGCACAAGGATACAATCAAAAATATGGTATAGATTATGATGCAGTATTCGCACCAGTTGTTAAGCAGACTACAACAAGAATTTTATTTTCAATTGCTGGTAAACAAAAAATGAAGGTATTTCATTTTGATGTTAAGACTGCATTTTTAAATGGAGATTTGGAAGAAACAATTTATATGAAACAGCCTCCAGGATTTATTTCAGAACAAAATCCCAATAAAGTGTGTTTACTCAAGAAGAGTTTATATGGGTTAAAGCAAGCGGCCCGTTCGTGGAATCAATGTATTCATAAAGCGTTAATTGAATTTAAATTTAAGCAAAGTATATTAGATCCTTGTTTGTATACCAGGAAATCCAAAGAAGATATGGACTATATTTTAGTATATGTTGATGATATGATTATTGCAAGTAATAATATAAAATTTATTGAAGAAATTTTTAAGATGTTAAACTCAAAATTCGTCATGTCAAATTTAGGACCAATTAAACACTATTTGGGAATGGAAGTTACTCAAGATAAAGATGGAAATTTTTTATTAAGTCAAGAACAGTATATCAAGAAAATTGTAAATGAATTTGGTATTCAAGAATCTAAAACTTCAGATATACCATTAATTCCTTCATATAACAAAACTTTGGATTCAGAAAGATTATTAGATAATAAAATTTACCAGAAAGCTATTGGATCTCTTTTATATTTATCTGTAAATACAAGACCAGATATAACAGCCAGTATAGCAAAATTCAAGCACCATCTAAAGAAGATTGGAATGAAGTAAAGAGTGTTATAAAATGCTTAAAAGGATCAGCTAATTTATCACTCAAGTTAAGTAGTTCAATTGAAAATAATAATTTATTTGGATATGTAGATGCAGATTGGGGTGAAAACAAAACTGATAGAAAATCTCACAGTGGTTATGTATTTTATTTAAATGGAGGTGTTGTGAACTGGTCGTGTCGAAAGCAAAGTTTTGTCTCACTATCAACAGCAGAAGCAGAATTTATAGCACTATCAGAAGCTTGTAAAGAAGTAAAGTGGATACATGGTCTTATACAAGAAATGGGCCATATAGTGGATACACCAATTACAATCAGGGGTGTCATGAAAACGATAAAAAAATTAAATTGGTGTCATGAATTCCAATATTAATGTTCGAGCTACATTTTCTATTGGTTTTATGTGTCACAGAAAATATTATTATTGGTTTAGTATTGGAAATAAACCAAGCAACTTACAGTTAACAGATTTTATTTCAAAATTGGTCTATCAATTTAAAACAAAGGCGTTACTGGCCAACTGGTGCCTTTTTCGATTTAAAGATCCACTAAGAACAGATTTTTGAAAATTTGGCCCTGTGGGGGATAAAAAAGGGAAAATTCAATAACGCTATAATTCCCAAACTAAAAACAATAGAACCAAAATTGAAATCGAGTTTGGATCAGTTACAAAAATAATAAAAAATAACGGTACAAGTGGTAAGTACTTTTCTAAAAAAAAGGGGAGAAAAAATATTTTTGGTACTTTTTAGCTTCAACTTTCAAATAAAAAGAGATGGGTGAAAAGTTTGCATAGCATTTTTTATCATGTAATAGATAAAAACAAGTTTTGGTACTTTTGTCTTTGGAATCAAACATAAAAAATATCAAAAATGGGAAAAATTGTAAGGGTAGAATATTCTTTGTGTGGAGGTACTGGCGAAGCAAATGCATATCAACATATTTGTTTGCAATTTAATGAATATCGCATGTAAGTGACAATCGTCCTTTGATTGGCTTTGGTTTGTTTCTTGGTGTAGGCAGATTAAATTTTTTCCAGTCCGCAATTCGGTCATTTCATGATGTTGAGGTATACAAGCTTCATTTGTCCAAATAGCAGCGTTTTCTTTATACCTATACCACAAACATCACAAAAAACTGAAAGTTTTTCTTCAAATAATTTTCTTTAATAATTTTTATTTTATTTGATTTTTGATGTTTCAAAAAAATTTCAAATGAAATAATAAACAATTGATTCGAACATTTTGTTTGATTTAAAACCAATAATAACAAAACACCAAATATAACTAGTATTGGTTTTCAAAACCGAGAAATTTAAAAACTGACTTGGTTTCTATGACACCCCTGAATAATGGAAGACAATCAGAGTTGCATTAAGATGGTATTAAATGAAAAATTCAATGCTAGGTCAAAACATATTGATATAAAGTATCATTTTGTAAAAGATTTTTGTATACAAAATTTTGTAAATCTTAAATATTGTCCTACAGATAAAATGATAGCAGATGTTTTGACAAAACCACTTCCTAAGCCACGATTATTAATGTTAAGAACACTTTTAGGATTATCATAATTATAAACAAAGAGGAGGAGTGTAGAAACAAAATACTTTGTTTATAATTTAACTTGTTTTAAATTTGTAATTTATACATATACAGGCATGTGATGGAAAACGATCGTTTTCAAATCGATCGATTTCAGATATATTTTTAAGATAATTTTTGGTTATTTCCACCCAAAAAATCAAAATTTGGTCTTTAATCCTTTTGACTGATATATTATCTTTCATTTGGTTTGAACTTTTTGGGGAAATAACTGGTAATTAGCTTAAAAATATATCTGAAATCGATCGATTTGAAAACGATCGTTTTCCATCACATGCCTGATAAGCTTTGAATTATTTTGTGAAGAAAAAAAGAAAATTTTTTGAAATAAAAAAAAAATTTTCATTAATAAAATTAAATAAATTAAGTTTTCTAAAAATCTTTAAATCTGAAACAATATTTACAATAAGGAAATGTTTAAAAAAAACTTTTGCAATTATTCGGCTTAACATACGAATATTTCAAAATGTGTTATATGTTAATTCATATTCTAATATTTTTTTAAATATAGATTGTTATTGCAGTCAAAATGGAATGTGAAAAAAGTATATAAAACTAAAATTTAAACTTTTCAAAAACATTCAGTACCAACTTAAAAAAATAGCAAAAAACAGAAGTTTGATCCTCGCACATTGTGCTATTAAATGGTCTTCCAGGCCGAGATTTTTATATCGCTAATAAACTAAGCAATGTTCATAAAGACTACAAGCAGATAAATAAATAAATAAATAAACAGTTAAGTCTCTAAGAATTTGTATTTAATATTTGGCCTTAGTAGTGAATGGTATTTTTTTTTGTTTTTTTTTTACAAATTTGATTTCATGTTTTATTCATAATATTTTTTATGTTTTAAGTTATTGGTTTGATGTCTCTTAATATTTCCTGATTAATCGGAAAGATACAAATTATTATCACTTATATATTATTTAAAATAAGCAAAAAAGTACTCTTTGTTATTCAAATAATCATTAAGAAATTCTGGACTCATGATTTATTTACCATTTAGTCATGGCTGATGGAGTTTTTAAATCACGGGACATTGGATTACGTGCTCAAAAAAAGATTCTTTCCCGTATGGCTACAAAAAATATTGCAAAGACATTTATAGATGGAACAACTGCATCGTTATTGGATAATTTGTACCGGCTTTGTAAACTTCATGTAAGTAAAAATAATACATAATCCAAACAAAAATATGTAGAAATTAGTCAGATATGCACCGGACTTACAGCACTTAAAAATATATTTTTCTTTATATATACCCAGCAAAACATTGGTAATGGGATGTATTCTGGTAACTTATTACCATGTTAATGACTACAACATACCCTCCGAATTAAAGACTGTCTCGATTGAAATTGATACTTAAATTAAAACGCTCAGTTTAATTTTCCAATTCTTAAAATATTGATATTAAGAAATTATCGCCTATTTCCATAAAATACTCTCACTTTTCGCTAAACACCTTTCATTAAGTTTTGTACACTTCTTTCATTTATTGTATCATACGATTTTCGCCACATATTTTGAAACTCTCTTTCGTTTTTGCACACAAGTTTAGTATTCTTTAAGGATCTTTCCATTAATGCCCAATATTTTTCAATTTGCAGTATACCATTCTACGGTTTTTCTGGAATAGTGGCTAGATATGGCCAAAATAGTACAGGCATGTTGTCTTCTTCTGTTATCCTTGACTCCCAGTGGATCATAGGGCCTCGGCATGTTGTACTGTTGTATTATTTCCTTTAACGGCCCTTCAAAAGATTTTTCAATGTAAGTGTTTGAATTTATAGTTCCTTTAATGACGATTTCTTTGCTTATGCAACCGCATGTACAAATGGCCTGCCAAACCGTGTATTGCTTGGGAAATTTACTATACTTGGTTTAAGTAAATTTAGCACTGACACCCCTTTTCTTGAATGCTGTATAAAATTCCTTACCAGGTAACTGATGAATGTTTGCTTTGCAGTAAGTCTCATCATCCATTACGACACATTAAAATTTTGTTAAATATTGCAAGTAAAGTTTTTTTGCTCTTCGTTTGGCCACTTTTTCTTCAAAATTGGATCGATCAGGCACTTTTTGGACTTTGTAAGACTTTATGTTATAAAAGATTTTAAAGCACCAGTTTTTCTGGCCATATCTCTAATGGAAGTGGTAGGGTTTCGAACCAAATTAAGTTGTATGGTTTTTGTCAATTTTTTATTTCGCGGACCTGATTTTCCACCACTTCCGGGCTTTTTTTTTTGGATTCTTAACCCTTTCTTGTAGCGACCTATTAGCCTTTTGACAGTGATTTCTGACGTTCCTACTTCTCGTGCTATTTTGCTATACGTTGCTGAAGGATTGTATAGAGTTGTGTACTGAATTATTTTTCTAACAATCTTCTTTAGTGGTCATTTTTTTTTACTTGAAAATTTTTCGTTTAACCTTTGTGCGCATGTTTTTTACATGTGTCTAGAAAATTTTTAATTATTTTTTTAATTTCTAATATCAAGGGTTGCTGAATTATTTGCAAAAACGAAAGTATCAATTTTAATCGAGACAGTCTTTACATTATGTACTTATTTGTAACTCGAATGGTAATTTAGAGTAAATGTCCCAGGCTTAAATCCCACCAAGACCAGACTGTATTTTTTTTAACTTTTTTTGAAAGAATTGTTGAATCTAAAAATAAAAATTGTATACTCGTAAGTTATGGGCTGCCAAGTTTTCAACATATGAAGTGGCTCTGTGGATGTGGACTTAAAAAATAAATTTTGCATTTCATTTAATAATAATTTTTATAAATAAATCAACAAAAAAAGATTTTCTTGGTATTTTCAAATTGCATACCCAAATCTCTACATTTCTGCAAGTGGTAAGTACTTACCTCCAATGACATATAACCATATTAATGTAATGACTTAAATAGTTAATGAGTAAGTAGTTTAGCTGTTTATTTCAATGGAAATGTTAGTAGAACTCTGGTAGGTTTTATTCGCTCAATTTTGGACAAAATTAAATAAAAACAAGTAAGAAAGTGCTACGATACCCTTCACGACTAAGGACAAAGGTGTTCTTTTTCCTTTATAAAGACAAATATTTGCTAAATTTTGGCATCATACAAACATTTTCTAAAAACTTATACACTCTAAATCATATGATTAGATTTTATCAGGCCAGATCTTTTAAGCGTATTATCTTTAGCAAAAATTTTTGTATCGTAGTAAAGATAATTTTCCTGAGATTGCAGGACATATAGGGCCTGTACTAGAATTTTCCACGACAGTGTAAAAATGACCTAAAAAAGTCAGATAAAGGCCAAAAAAAATCAATTAATATGATTAGAACCACTGCATTTTTTTTTTTTTTTTTTTTGCAATAGCACGTTAGCACGTTAACCTGTAATAAATGAAAAATATTGTGTTTTAGTGAACATTGGTGAAAATGGGTAAAAAAAAGTATTTTAAGCGTAGCGGAAAGAGGCAAAATTGACGATTCGACCGATTTTAATGAAATTTTGAAATTAGATAGAATTATCCCTTAAGGTTATAGGATATATTTTATTTAGGATACAAAATGGTGCAAAATTTAATATTTATCATTGAATTTGATAAACTATAAAAGTTAGAAACTTCAAACTTAATAAAAGTAAATTCATTACCAATGGCCGTACTTCAGAAAAAAATCATAAGGATCGGAGGAGGGGATGGCCCCTTCCCCGTTACAAATACAATACATATAACGGGGTAAATTGATTTTGGTGATTTTTGAAATGTAGATAAAGTTATACTAACAATCAATCGTCTACATCTCATTTTAAAACTTAGTCCGAGAAGGGGTCCAAATAGAGAATCGAAAATGGTTATTTCTATACATCTATATATCTATCTATATCTATATATTATTAAATCTATAAAAAAATGTTCGCGTCTGTTTGTCTATTTTTATATTGTTTATTGTGAAGGATTTCCGAAACTAGCGGTTAGCCGATTTTTGTGAAACTTTGACAGTGTGTTATGGTGTGACCGGTGGTTAAAGTAGGCTAGGTTTTTTTTGAAATCTCATATGCGCGTGACCCCTCCCATATAACTTATATTAAAAATGACAAATATGGGTGACCGAGAGGCTCGATATTTCAGAAATTTTGACAGTATGTTAAGGTGTGACCGGTGGTTAAAATAGGTTTCTAAAGTGGGCGTGAGCCCTTCCATATAACTCATATATTAAAAATTACAAATATAGATGACCGAGCGGACCGATTATTCTGAAATTTTGACAGTATGTTAAGGTGTAACCGGTGGGTAAAGTAGGTCATGTTTTTTTTTTTTTTTTGAAATCTCAAGTATGCGTTAACCCTCCCATATAAGTCAAATATTTAAAATAACAAATATGTATGACCGAACTAACTGATTTTTCTGAAATTTTGACAATATATTAAGGCTTTCAAATGTGTTATTTTTTTTAAATTTTAAGTGGGCGTGACCCCTCTCATACAAGTCAAATATTAAAAATTACAAACATGGATTACCCTGAGGAGGTGTGACAGGCGGGTAAAATAGTCCAGTTTTTTTTAAATCTCAAGTGGGCGTAACCCCTCCCATATAAGTAAAATATTAAAAATGACAAATAAGGAGTTACCGTTGGGTAAAAGAGGCTACGTTTTTTTTGGAAATCTCAAATGGACGTAAATATGGATGACCGATTTTTCTGAAATTTTGATTGTATATGTGTGAACGGTGGGTAAAACAGGCTTGTTTTTTTTTAATCTCCAGGGGGCGTGAACCCTCCCATATAAGTCAAATATTAAAATGACATATATATATATATATATATATATATATATATATATATATAATATATTATAAGATGGAAACGATTTAACCTAATTAATTAAAGTTTTAAATGTGGATATTTTCATACTATAGGATAGTATTTCGATTTTGAAAATGGACCAACGAGGACCTGGAAATTGAAAAATGGGGATAAAAATCCCCTTTTCTTTAAAATTGCATATCATGGAAACGGCTGGACCAATCAATACATTTTTTTCTAAATGTTTTTTTGTTAGTCCAAGTTTGGATTCTACATTAAGAAAAATTTACCATGCCCACTTTTACGCACTCTTTTTTTATTTATCAAAAATAGAAAAACGGATGAACGGATATTGGTAATATGATTGGCGTTTGATAATAGTTAGATGGTTCTTTGACGATTGTTTGATGATTGATTGACTGATGACTGTTGAAGATTTTTAATAATTGTTTGATAATTGTTTCGCGATTAACTGGCGATTTCATGACAGTAGTTTGATGATTTTTTAACGATTGATTGTTGGTGGTTTGATGATTGACTGACGACTGTTCAATGATTGTTCGATAGTTGTTTCACGATTGACTGACGATTGTTTGATTATTATTTGACGATTGTCTGATAGTTTTTTGATAATCTATAAATATAAAAAAATGTTCGAGTCTGTTTGTCTATATGTTGTTTAATATTTATGGGCCCGCCCATTTGCTTTCGAAAACGTTTAAAGCACACATTAATGAGGAGTATTGCCATTCACAAAAGTCAATTAAATATATATGCAAATACATTAATAAAGGATTCAATTAAAAAATGAATAAAGGTATTTCATAATTGTTAATTTTTAAAGAAAGTGTTAACACAGTAATAAGTTAAAATCTTTAACTACCAACCCGGGCAACGCCGGGTAAAATTAGCTAGTATACATATGAATTTATATTGAAACTAGAACAGCAGTTAGTTCACCAGTGGGTGGATTTTCATTTATTATTTATAACTTATTGTTAGTTCATTATTTTAAATGAAGATTTAATAAATACAAATAAGTCGAAAAAAATCTGCATAACAGATATACTAAAAACATATAAATTATCAAAACTTTAAAACTTTTTCTTTATTTTGCAGAGTGGTAATAAAGTGAAGGCGGAGAAAATTATTAAAAACATAATAAAGATCGTTATAAAAATTGGCGTTCTACATCGCAATAATCAATTTAATTCCGAAGAAGAGACTCAAGCTGAAATATTTAAAAGAAAATTTCAGGTATATATGTACATTACTATTTTTATATATGCCTTTACACATACATATGGGCAAAAATCAAACAGTTTTTATTCCTTTGAAACCGACTTTCAACTCGAATAATTTGTGTATCCTTAGGAGTTCGGAAGATCTTGAACTCGCAAAAACTTTTGTATACTGAACACAATATCTTAGTTGCGCAAATTTGCGCTTCATACAAATTAAAAAAACATTAAAAAATCGATTGAAGCATTCAAGTTTTCCTTCATATTTCGTCTTCTTCTGCATTTGTTTTAACATTTGGACCCAAGTTGTTGTTCTACGAAATAGACACCACACTTAGGGTAAAATCCACTTCCCTCTAAATTTTAATTTTGTCACTTCTAATACTACTTAATGGCTGCCGAAATTTGAAGCTCGTTTTCGCCACTTTTTAATTTTTTTCGCATATTTTTTGGCCGCCTCAAAGAATTTAAACAAAATAGATTAGGATTTGTAGATCTTTCAATTTCGCATCGTTTGATATATATCTCGTTAATGTTCTCTATATAGGTATAATATACGACAGGTGTAAATGAGGAGTTTTTGAGCGTAAATTTTTCAAAATACCAGTTTTACTCGCAAATATGAATGAAAATTTCCAAACTACCGCGTAAACCAAATTTTTTGCCATTTAGCACCTTGAAGCAAAACCGCACCAAAAAATCATTGTTTGCTAAAATTTTATGAAGATTTTGAAATCGTGCAAAAATGTGCATATTGGTTTAAATGGTTTTATAATGCAAACTGAGACAAAATCACATAAGGCATGAAAGCGATGTCATTTATAACCGATTTGCATAAAAAGTTTGTCAAAAATCTCTTTATTAACTAAGAACGCGAAGGTTTTATCTAAAAACATTTCAATGAAGCACATCGCGAATTTAGCTTCAAAATTGATCAAAAATGGTCTTAAAACTATTCTTTAATAAAGCTTTACCTTAGATTTGAAAAAAAATTATAAGGATTAACGATTTTATGGACCAAATAAGAATTTTATATCTTAGAAAAATATGCACCTGTTAAAACTTATATTTAAATAAAAAATTCTTTTAAATTAAATTTGTCCATAAGTCAAGGCAGCAGAATTTCACTAAGACTCACATTTTGTCAAATTTCGCGAAAATCGCGGTTAAAAAAATCAAAAAATATTGTTAAAAAATATTTTTTTTTTCACATGCATAATTGCATTATTTCTTAGTGTTAAGGCATATATAAGCTACCATAATACCATGAAACGACAAAACACCTGAAAATATATACATAAGTTGTGTCAAAATCGAAATAAAACTAATAAAAATAAAATAGCTTTTAATTTTTTTTTAGAAATTATTGTTTTAACCGTCACACTTTGGGGCGAAAGCCTTCAATAATGGCGATTTATTCAAAAGATGAACTTTAACTTTCACAACCATATTTGGTACCATATGAAAGTAGATAAAATTCTACAACACTAACTGCAAAAATAAAACTTCTTGGTAGTTTATTTTATTTACAGTGTGTGTTCAAAGTTCAATAATTTTTGTTATTTTTGCGCGAATTGATTAAAAGAAAAAAATTTGATATTTCAAGTGATTATAATTTTTGTTAAAACTTTTATAAGTAAAAGTTTTATAATGGAACCGTTAACTCCAGGTATATGAGCATTTAAAAAGATATTTTTTATTTAGATAAATATTTTAAAAATATTTAGAAAATAAAAAAATAAATTGCTCTAAAAATGTGGTAATTTTAATATATACATTAAGTTTCAACAACTATGCGGAAGAGTGCAGGAAAAAATGATTTTATGGCCTTAAAATATAATATTTAAGCCAATTAATCCCAAAATATTTTGTTGCGCATTAGTGCGATTTTTGAGTTATGGAAGTTTTTGTGAAAGAATTCTAGTTGCCGATAGGTCGGTTTCAAAACTCATTTTTTATATTTTCAAAAATTTGGCTTAGAAAATATAAGAATATAAAACTTATTTCACTGGTAATTTAAAATATACAACTAGGAAAATAGAATTAATGAAAAACGGAGGGCAATTCTTTAACAGTTTTGCCGTAACAGCGATTTAAATTCGCCGATTTTCGGCGAAAATTTTAATTTTTTGGTCTTTATTTTACAAGTGCTAATTAAATTTATTTTTGTTCAATTTTGATAAAACTGTTAATCAATATTATAGCTCAGTATATACAAAATGTATAGTGAGTCCTTTTTTTAATTGGATGATTTTAACCCTTTCTTTCCCGGGGTAAAGCTCAAATTTTTAATTTTTTATTTTTCATGGTAATATCATAACAATAATCAAATAATTATTTTTATGAAATTAATGATACAAATAATTATTTTTATAAGATTTTCCGAAATTCACTAATAAATTCTTAAGTTTTCCTAATTTTGTCATAAAAAACTAAAAAATCCGAATTTTTACTTTTAAGCCCGGGAAAGAAAGGATTAATGTCATACAATTCCAAAAAAAAAAAATCCAGCATACATTCTCTATATACTAGACAATAATATGCATTAAGATATTGTTAAATTTGAACATAAGTAAAATTTACCAAGCGCCTCCTCAAATTATGACCAAAAAATTACATTTTCGCGAAATTTTAAAAGTATGATGATTATGTAGTATTGCTTTTATACATAACTAAATGAAGAAAATAAAGAGGCTTTATATTTTTTTAATGTTTATTTTCTGAAATGTTTGTTTTCTGTTTACAAATATTTGTAAATAAAAATTAATAAAATTTTCTATGTGACTTTTTTGAGTAAAATCTTTGGAGTTCTGAATTTTTGAAAAAAAACGTGTTTTTTGTTAATACTAAACATAAACAAATATTTAATATTTATTTAAACAAAAAAAATATTTTTTCTAAAGGCACATAACATATGCTCTAATATACAATCTAATTTATCAATTTATCGTTTTTAATTCCAAAGTTACAGCAAAAATAGTCAAATAAGACCATTTTATTCAAAATAGAAAAAAGCCCATAAAAGGTTAACAACTTATGTTTTTTCAAAATTTTTTCTTTTAAATATTGGGCTTTTATGTATTTATTAATATTTATCAATAAAAAATAACAATATTTTCATATTACGACTTTTATGAATTAATCGCCACTTTCTATACCATTCACCCCACTGTGCGTCATAACGAACGGATTTTACATTCCCTATGCTCCCTTAATAGAACCCCGAAAAAAAAAAATTGTGTGCGATCAAACAATTTTTTGAATTTTTTTATATCTGAAAATTAAAACCATGGCAAAAAAATTGTAAGGTATAACCGTTCTCTCTTACAAAAAAAATGTTTGAAGTAAATGCGAAATATTTGAAATTTGTTTTCGTAAACAATTATAAAAGTCGTTGCCACATGTGAGAAATGGGAATATTATTATCAGGAAATTTTGAACGTATAATGTGTAATGTGTTGTAAACATTTCGTTAAAACTTATTTTATAAAGTTTAGCGGATCCTGCACAAGGAAAAAAAAGACTTGAGACAATTCAATTTTATCATAATATATTTAAAGTATTTTTGTGTAACATATTTTTTTATAATTTATGTTACAGTTTCTTCAGCTTCTTTTTGGGATTGAAAATTTTATTTTCACCAAAATTTTATTTAAAAAACGTATCTTCAAATATGTTCTTATAGATAGATTTTGGTGTGATCTTTTATAGTATGAGAATTACGGGCTTTTTAAATTTCAAAAATTATACGGCATAACTTTAGAAGATTAATCCGATATAAACTGGTATATCAAACAAAAGCTACTGAAAGTATCATTCAAATGATATATTATACATTCTTCCGATTTATAAAGATTAAGAGCTCATATACTCAAAATTTATTTTTACAACCGACTTTGTTTATAAAAATGAGCATATCTTAAAATAACATAGATATAAGTATGGTCTTTTATATAATGAATTTTATACAGGATATACTGGGCTTTTATATAACATAAACTACTTAGCTCTAGCATATGTAGCGAGTTAGTTATGACAGCGTAAAATTTTACTTCTATTGAGTTAGAGTTATATAAATAATATTTATGTAACTCTAACTCAATAGAAGTAAAATTTTATTTATTAAATATACATTTTTATATTATACATAAAATGTATATATTTTTTGTCTATATCTGCAACTTCTGTCGACGCTTAAAAAAATGATTTCTATTTGAATGAATGTATTCTAATTTTAACAGGTTGTAGCCTGCAGTCGTGATTGTGTTTATAATATAATAGCAAACCGAAACTGGGACTTTTAAAAGTAGTATGGTAGCTTAATTTGAGAAAAGAAAATAATAATTCGATCAAACGTCAAGAAAGTTAATATGGCTGACAAAAGAGAGAACGGTTATACCTTACTAATTTCTTTTATCATGATTAAAACTATTTGATTTTTGTCCATATGTACATATATACATTTATTTTAATATTTTATTTATTTTAGAATACTCAATTATCAGTGATATCTTTCTATGAAGTTGACTACAGTTTTGACCTGCCATATTTACAAAAATCTATAGCTGAATCTCACTCTACTTTAAAAAGTGTTGTTCGAAGACATTTGACAGAAAAGTCATTAAATCGTATCGATGAAGTATTTGACTTTTTCGGTGATCCAACACTTTTGGAAACTGCATTTAAACCTAATTCACCATATCGAGAAGTGATGGGTAAAATAGTAACTGATATTAATACTGCCATGGATACAGGAGATATATGAATAAAACAAAAATGACCAAAGAAATGTCTAAATCAAATTACATATACAATTTACTCTACAAAATAACATATCACTAAATCTGATGTGTAGAGTTTGAGTTTAAAACATAATTTTAAACTGCAATACCAAAAAAACTAACAACCACTAAATTACTCCTACACTTTTAATATAAGTGCTTGTAAACAATATATTTATTTTTTGCATTATTATGTATTTTTTACAAATAACTAGTACATTATTATACATATAATATATTTTACTTTAAATAGCAAATATTTAGTAAAACAAACAATATTTACATGATATGCGGAATTAGTTTGTTATTTAAAAATGTACATATGTACATATTATTTTGTAACATTCCACATTCCTGAACAGTACTTACCGAATTGTGTATCCATCTCCAAATATATACATATACATTTCACTTTTTGTGATAATAGAGTCATTACTTAAAAAAACATTTTTTAAGTAAATTATTATATTTGTCTAGTTTATTAAATGTTTTACATGTGTTTGTTTCTTTGTGAATTTGTGTTATTTTTATTTAATTTTTATATAATCATTTATTATGAACATTAAGATATCATGGCAGAACTACACTAGGTAAAATCACTAGGGAGAGTTGTCAATTTCTTAGACCCTGTAATGTCAAGAAAGCAGAATGAAAGTCGAAGTAGAAGAAAATATTGAATAACTTGAATTTGAAATTTGCACCGTGCACGTCACTCCATTGCTTAATCTTACTTTTTGGACCTTTTTTAAACTTCACGAGTTTTTTTTTATGATAAAATGCGTTACAAATGCTTCTCTTAATGAACTTTTTAAAAATATTTTAATATATTTATTTTAGACAAATAAAAAAAAAATACAATGAAAAAAATATTTTCTTATTATTTTCTTTTGCTTGACTTTTCAGGGATTTGAAATTGAGAACGAAGTGTGTAGTGATTTTACCTAGTTTTTATTGTACTATGTAAGATATCATAAAATTAAAAGCAGAGACCCGAAAACGTTTTGTTTTTTAAAACCATTAGATATAAAAATCATTTTCGATGAAAATATTTTCATAAATTTCATAAATATCCTACATTTTGAATATCATTTAATATCCAAACGAAAAAAAATATTCAGAATAACTACCAAAGAAAGTAGATTTTTGTAGAATCGACTTTATTTTAAAATCTGGTTCGTACTACAAGAAATTTATTTTTTGGTTATTTTCAAGCAATTTAATTGTTTTCTTTAATGCATAGAAATATTAAATATAAATTTAAAAAATTACATGAATCAATCTTTAGGGAAATTGTGTGATCTTTTGACAAAAATGTGTATTTCAATATTTAATTTAATTTTTTCACAATAGAATTAAAAAAATTGTTTAAAAGGTCAATATTTACCTAGAAGCATAATACAATAAAAACTAGGTAAAATCATTACACACTCAATTTCAAATCCCTGAAAAGTCAAGCAAAAGAAAATTAAAAAAATATATATATTTTTTTCATTGTATTTTCTTTATTTGTCAAAAATAAATAAATTAAAATATTTTTTAAAAGTTCATAAAGAGAAGCATTTGTAACGCATTTTATCATCAAAAACTCGTGAAGTTTATAAAGGACCAAAAAGTAAGATTTAACTATGGAGTGATGCGTGCGGTGCAAGTTTTAAATTGAAGTTATTCAAAATTTTCTTTTACTTCGACTTTCATTCTGCTTTCTTGACATAACAGGGTCTAAAAAATTGACAACTCTCCCTAGTGATTTTATCTATTGTAGTTGTGCCATGCCTAGAAGTATATATTCTGCATTTTGTTATATTAAAAATTTTTCGAATAAACATTTTCTGTCAAGGGTCCTTAAGTCTATAATACAGATGTTTCCTAAATCATTTTATAGTTTTCAGTCTAAAATCATGGAATTTCAAGTTATGACCCTATTACAACAAATAAGTAGAATTCTAATTTTCTTTTAAGATAAATGAAACGACATATCTTATTTTAATAGTATGGCTTAAAATGTCTGAAGCATAAGATGTTTCATAAGTATTGTGTGGGAATTTTTTATCTTTTTTATTTTAACGTTTTAACTTATATTTTTAAACCTAAACTAATATAATAAAAGTGAAATTTATTGATGTAATAAAGATAGTTAAACGCGTTGTGATGGATGCTTTGATTATAATTATACTGCTATACAAAAATTGAGCTTTTGGGATAATTCTTATGGCCCGTTTTTATAAATAGTTTGGTGATAGGCGATTCAGAATAAAAAGGAATTCATATTAAATATTCGTCCAGCTTACGTTAAGTACGTAACGTTAAGTAACTCTACATGTTGCCACCATATTGAAATAGCATGTTTTGTTTACTTTGTTCATACATTTTTTTTACCGAGAAGTGGTAACCCTTAACAAAACAAAAGTTGAGTGTTATTTTTTCTGCTCATTGTTTATTGATAATTTATTTAGTTGCCGCTCAATCAGCGAGGATTTTTTATAAAAAATATATTTTTCTATAGAAACAAATTTTTCTAATGCAAAAAACATATTTTTTCAATACAAATATTTTATTTTTTGTTACTTTTTGCTTTAAAGGGTATTTTTATAATAATTAAATTAAAGAAAGATTTTATATTTTTAATAAATTTTTGTATCCAAAAAAAATCTTTAATTTCATTGTAAAAATAGGAAACGATTACCTTTTTCTGATCATTTGTTTTTGTCTATATATATATGTGAAATTCAATTACAAAAATTTATGCAAAGATTTAATTTCTTACGTATTTCACTCAAGGAGAACTGGCATTTGTTTTATATGATCCAAATCCAATTTTTTTTCACTCATATGTAGAACGTATCTATGTGAAACCAATTTTGTCTGCTGAATCCGAAAATGATTTTGTTTTTTTTTAGTTTGCTCTAGTTTTCGATAACTAAAAAACGGCTTGCTCTATTTTATGAGCAAACAAATTCAAAAATTTTATTTCGAAAACTAGAGCCAACTCTGAAAAATGTCACATTCGAATATAGCAGACCAAATCTCGTGCCGCAAAATCTTGCTGAACTGTGTTATCAAAGTCTACTTACACACCAGTCAGGTTTAGCTCATCAAATCTTGAGTTTGTATGACAAAAAGCTGACAGAATTGAAATTGATACATACCTGACCGTACAATCAAGGTTACGAAAATTTTGAAAATTTGTAAAAAATTGTAGGAAAATAAAATGAAAACGGGACAAACATATTCAATAAATGAATCGAAAAATCTGATTCATTCTAATATATTGGGAATGAGCTTTATTTTATTTCAATGGTGCACAATTTTTTTTCACAGTTTACTGGGAAAGCCAATTTGGTAAAAATTGCGATTTCTATACAAAAGTAAAATTTTGTGTTTGCTGCTGTTCAATTTATGAATGTACAGTTTGTCAAGTAATTGTTTGCATTAAACAATAATAGTGAAAATGCAATTTAAATTTCGAAAATGAAACATCAAATCATTTAAATTTGCTTATTTTGTTTAACACATACCGTTAATGTAACTGTTTACTACAAAAAGTCGTAAAAAAATTGAAATAAATACATGCATTGCAACAAAAACAATACAAAAAGAAATATACCAAATTAAAAAGGCGTTAAATAAATGTTTGCACAATGAGTAAAAATAACACCAAATGTTCTTATTTACCGTTATATTTATTATTTTATAAAACATCATGAGTGTTATCCAATAAAATTAAATTTATAAAAAGTATTGTAAAAAAATGTGTGCATTAGTTGTCCTATATTTAAAAAAAAATGCCGGCAAAATTTTATAGTTATAGAATTAACATATTTCCATCACTATAAGGGCAAATCCGCCAGGGAAATCGCTAAAATGTCCTCAAATATAGTTAGGACATCATATCCCGCGCTAAAAGTGAAGGAATATTGGAATTAAAAGGATAACAATGCAGTCCAAAATATAAAACAATACAATTTTAAAGTAAAAAATATTAAAATCTTCTAGGAAAAGCGGCACTCCAGCACTAGGGGCTTAAGTCCGAAGTGAAAAATGGTCATGGGCTAAGTGTATGTTTTCTCTGTGTTTGGTGTGATTGACTTTCTACGGCCAAACTCTTAATTCGATCGTACACTTCACAATTAGACGGTCTAAAGGAAGCTATAGCTCAGAAGTGGCCGAATTTGGCAAATAGAAATTGAGTTGTCTTTCATAAGAATTAAGCCACATATGTCAATAGTAACTCATCAGAAGTTCCGTGAGTTCAGTTGGGAGATTATGCATCCTGTCAATGGCGAAAAATTGACAAAAGATTTCAAGAGAGTTTTGTAAATAATGACCACTTTAAAAATTTTGAAAATATATCGAACAAAATTCCAAATATTTGACATAGATCGGATCATTCTATATTAACTAAATAAAGCCTTTAATTTCATACAAAAGGTTGTATAATTAAACAATATATATTGTCCCTAAAATGCCCGAAGACGTAATTCACATTATTATAACTTTACAGAGGAAGTATATATATATATATATATATATAATTCCCCGACAACATTCCAATTGGAACAAGGGGTACTTCTCTCAGACAATGGGCTGCATCCGATTCTATTTTTAAACTCATTGAAAGGGACCTACGTTTTAACGCCGGCTCCGAACGGCGAATGCATTAGTTAGAGAAGTTTTTCATAGCCTAATACTCAATAACCAGTGGCTAGCTGAGTTATGAGGTGAACCGCCGCTTTTTTGAAAATTAATTTTTTTCAAGTGAATCTGGCCGGGGATTGAACTTGGGCCTCTGGTATGCTAGGCGGATGTCTTACCTGCTATACCACGGCGGTTCACTTACAGAGGAAGTAAAAATCTTTTAAAACAAAAAGGATTAAATTAAAAAAAATCGTGATTTTTTCATATGGGCATTTCCTCCGGATAGTCAACCAGTATAGAAATCATGTTTACTGCGACCCTCTATAAATTGAGTATAAGTTTTTTGTTAAGAAAACTTTAAGATATTTATGGGAAAATGCATGGTAAAAATAATTAAAACAACATATCGTTACTTTAATATAGAAAGGCCCTAAGTCGTTTTTCATTCAAATTGCTTTATAAAAATATTTTAATTTCAAAAAACATGTTTATGGCATTAAATTCTTCTGTAATTGAAGAAAAATATTAGTTAGGGCTTTTCTATATCAAAGTAACGATATGGAATAATCATACGTTCGCGATCCGTACGTGCACGACCGGAACTTAAGCCAATTAAACAAAAACCAATAGAGATATTTTATTGTCTAAACACTGGCTAGAGTCCTACATTAATACACTTTTAAAACAAATTAATCACTTTTGAATATTTCGTTCCATTTCGCAGATTTTTATGTTTCACTATTGTCAGCCGAAGTTGACTTATATTTTGCGTACGTTCGGAATCACATATTTCTTACTATTATTATGAAAACTTAAACTCGATTAAATTCATCTTTTACACTAAATATAGATCTACCGAAATGCTATCGAATCGCAAAAAGAGATACCAGGAAAAGTTTTGTTTTCTATATTTTTTGTATATCAAAGAGTACGAACGTACTCGTTCAGGACCCTAGGAAATGCCTATATACATACATTATCATTTCATATACATATTATCTTGTTGTTATTAAATTTAACGATTTTCTTATTAAAAGTTTTATAAAAGAATCTTTAAGAAACTTTTCTGTTATTTTATAAATTTACATGTTTGTTTTTTAATTAACGCAAGTTTTCTCCTAAGTGTATACCTTCTGCTGCAGACATTTTTATTAGTTCACTATAAACAAGCTATTGTGCCCGTTTTAGTGTCCTAATAAACCTAATAATTGTAAAAACACTACAAAAATGTTTAAAAAAAATAAAAAATTACATTTAAATTAAATGTTTCTTTTCTGGAAGCAAAATTAGAAAAAAATAATGAATGTTAACATTTTGGAACTGTGGGAGGATAAATGTTGTGGGAATTTTCCACAATACCCAAATGTGTACATATGTATGTATATATAATGATGTGATATGCATAAACGTAACCAATGATATAAATCAATACAAAAATTACTTATACTAAAAATTAATAATAATAATAATTATATTATAACTTAAATTTGTACTTTTTTACAACTCCATAAAAATCACACATATCGTCGTTGCTTAGGCAAAATGTAGATGAGATTAGACTTCAAAGAAAACGTTTCTTTTTTACATATTCCTAATTATTGAATAACAAAGTTAAATTAATGCAAGTTACAAGTGTAAATGCGTAGAAATCAAATTTCTCTTTTTGTAAAGTTTTATCTAAAAATACAAAGTTGTAACATTGTATTCTATGCTGGAATTAAAAATATACGATATTTTTAAGATGTATTAAAAATAATCATTCATAGATTTCGTTTCAAAACAATATTGAAAACAAAAGATTTACCATAATATTAAAAGTTAGTTGGAAACTATTAAAATATTACTCTTAACAGACTCGCTTTTTAAGTACAAAATATTTTCGTAATTAAATTTTTCCTCAATAATGAAAAAATAAGATATTTTTAAACAAAATTTCTTAGTTATTGTACAATTTTACAAAATTAAATAAAATTCTGTCTACTTTATATGAGGAGATCCATAACAAAATGTAATAAAATGTATTTTAAGTAAGTAGAGCATTATTTATTTAAAAAATTGAAGTGTTATTGTCTAAAAAAATAATAATCACAAATCATTTATTTTATCTGACAATTCATATTTAAGTTATTTAAAGTACAAATTTGGAATTTTTGCGTTTTGGTCCGAATTATAGTAATTATTTCGTGTTGCTTTGAACTGTATAAAAATATTGCACTTTGATCTGAAAAATTGAAGGAATTTAAGTTTTTTTTGCAATTTATTTAAAAAATACAAGAAGTTATTATGTTACACTTTCATTTCAACTTCATTCTCCAAACAGTCACATAAAGTTGAATTCACTTCAATATAGCCTCTATTTCCTTGCTGATTTGAAAATATATTTGCATAGTACTCTCTACGTCGGAATGGCTCCAAGATAACTTCCTCTCACGTTAGCCCTGACCTAGAATCCCACTCGGGTTATTTACCGCATCTTCAACTAGGTTGCTCAGGTTTCCAGGGTGTACCACTAGGAGGTGTGAGTAGGAATTGAATACAGTTGTTACCTGTTAGCAGGAAACCCAGGCAACAACTGCATCCTATTTACATTACTGGCCATAATGTTGTTCTATTAGTTTAAGAACATCTGCTTTCTTTTCCAAACTGATTGCAACACCTCTAAAACATTATTTATAAAGTTTGCTTTTTTAAAATTTCTTGTAGCGATTTATTACAAATATTGCTCTGAAGCATTATATGTATTTTATATTAAATTACAGTGTAGTTACTGAGATTTGGAATGCTTTATAATAAAGGAAATATAGATTTCAATGTGTAGAAAAATAAAAAAACTTGAAAAATGTAATAATTGCGTTTTGTTATAGACCTCCTCATACAGGGTGGCCCAGAAAGACCGAAGTGGTGTGAATTGCTTATAACTTTTTATTTAAGAGATATTTTTTTAATTTTTTTTTTTAATACATTAAATTTATGGGGAATATTTTTGGATTAGTTATTAAAAATGATATCCCGCAAGTGGTGGCCATATTCTGCTTCGCACAAATGTGCTCTTTCCAACACATTTTCCATGACCTTTCGCAAAACTTCCGGTGGTATGTTGTTAATTTCTTCTCGAATATTGGTTTTTAACTCCTCAATAGTCCTAGGCTTATTAACATAAACTTTTCCTTTTAAATAGCCCCAAAGAAAACAGTCTGGAGCGGTTAAATCCGGGGACCGCGGAGGCCAATTAAAATTGCTGTTACGAGAAATTATTCTTTCACCAAAGATGTCGCGTAAAAGAGTCATTGTGGCCCTCGCAGTGTGCGCTGTGGCTCCATCCTGTTGGAACCATATTTGCGGATGGTTTTCCACGGCTGGCCTTACAAAATTTTGCAACATGGCCCGATATCGATCACCATTGACGGAAATGGCGACACCTTGTTCATTTTCAAAAAAAATGGGCCAATGATCCTTTCTGAAGAAACACCGCACCAAACGGTACACTTAACTGGGTGCAATTGTCGTTGATGAAGTACTCTCGGGTTTTCCGTAGCCCATATCCTACAGTTTTGCTTGTTAACGAACCCATTTAATTGAAAATGGGCTTCGTCACTCATTATTAAGTTATGAATAAAATTTGGATTCTCTTGTGCTTTTTGCTGGAAATAAATTGCATAGTCAAGTCGTTGCTGGTAATCTGTTGGTTTCAATTCTTGGACAAGTTGAATTTTGTATGGAAACAATCCTATGGTGTGCAAAATTCGCTGCAGCGACGTTCTTCAGAGGCCCAGTTGTGACGAACGTCTCCTGGTTGATGTTTCTGGATCCTCCCGAATACTCTCCTGTACCACTTGAATATTGTCAGCCGTGTGGACAGTTCGGTGTCTGCCGGGACCAGGAAGGTTCCTTACTGCTCCTTGTTCTCGAAAATTTGCAACCAGACGGTTTATTGTCGACTGAGAGGGTGCAACCCGCACATTAAATTGACGACGGTATGCACGCTGAGTCAACACAATGGACCGTTGATTTGAAAAGTAAATTTCAACAATTTGGGCACGTTGTTCAATTGTGCATTGCTCCATTATAAATTATCCAAGTCTTCTTTACAAAATACTGAAAAGAAAAGAAAAAAAAATTATAATAAAAAAGTTATAAGGAATTCACACCACTTCGGTCTTTCTGGGCCACCCTGTATAACTGTACTATGCAGCAAATAACAAGTCATCGGCGTCATTCTCAACAATTTAAATGGCAAATGAAAGTAGACTTTTTAGTAACCAGAACTGCTAACTTTCAAAAGTTAGCTCGAATTTCATTTTTATGGTCCCTTGACCATTTTTTGCACTAAGAGTGAAACTTGAAATCTTTCAGAAAGTTAGTGAAAATTAAAATTTACTCCAGCTAATCCTTGTTTATTGTTTACACGCATTATATCTCGTTTTAATATTTTTGCTATTTATTTTGTATTAAAATTTAAATTGGTTTTTACAAAACATTAATGAAAGTTTTGACTTTGTTAAGTTTGACTTTAGTTAATTTAATTTAAAATAAATACAGGTATGGAAATCGGTCGTTTTCAAATCGTAATTTTCGGTTATTTTTCCAAAAAAAAAAAATCAAACCAAATGAAAGATAAAATATCAGCCGAAAGGATTAAATATTTTATCTTTTATTTGGTTTGAATTTTTTGGAAAAATAACCGAAAATTACCTCAAAAATATATCTGAAATCGAACGATTTGAAAACGATCGATATCCATCACATACCTGATAATTTGATTTTCTACGCTGAAAAAATCCATGTCTAATATAAACGGAAACTGAAGTAGGAAATATATTAGAAGAACGATGTAAAACGTTAAAAAGGAGATGAATTTTACATGTGATATCAAATGTGTTTCTTAAATTTATTCAAATGTAGTCCAATATTTGAAATTACAGTTATTTTGAAATTTTAAGAAAAAATCTTTGAAAAATTATATTTTGTCGATGTAACGACGATATATAACCTTTTTATATGCATAAGTAACAAAATTCACTGAGTACTTAGCTTAGTTATAGATATAAATAAATATGTATACATTTAAATGATTGTTAAAATACTTTATATTATTCACAAATTTCCATGTAAACGGAAATGTGCATGTGTATAAAAGGTATTTCCATATGGATGTAGATTAAGATTTACATATTGATATTTACCACAAAGCACCAAACTTTTGGATATTTTCCAATAACAAATTTCTTAATAAAACAAATTAAGTATTTAGAAATTGTTTTTTCTAATATTTGGAATAACCGATTTAAAGACAATCAGTAAAGTAAGTATATATATGTCTTGTTTGAGTTGTAAGCAAAATTAACAACAAAAAGTAAAGCATATGCAAAAAAAAAAAAAGTAAAATATGTACATGTAATTTTTAAACATGTTAAAGTGTTTTTGACAAATAATCACGCCTTCACCAACACGCCGTAAAAGCCCAAGATTTTTGAACCATGAAAATTCTTCCACCACTATGTCTTCTGCGTTGCTAACAAATTCTAATCAACAAAATCGTAACAATGGTAACGATAATGAAGTTCTCACTGATGGTTCTATCCAGTCCTCTGGATTAAATAACGTTATCTCTGCACCAATTATTTCGCATACGCCAGTAAATTTTCCTAAAAATGTTTCGAATACAAAACTCTCAAATGAGTTAATATCTGATCCTGTAAATACTGGACGTTTAATCAATCTTGATCATAGTTCGAAAAAATACTCTAAAATACTGTATTTTAAGGTACCGTACTGTACCTAGGCAAGTTCGGTACAAAGTCACATACGTAACAAAGTGTTCAATTTAAGTATAGGTACCTTAAAATTTTAGAGAACCTGTTAAAATACACAACCTTTATCATAACGATCTTTCACGAAGTACTCTAAAAATAACGTACTTTGTTGAGTACCTTAACGTACTCCGTACCTTAACTTTAACGAACTCTTATGAGGCTGTCAACAATTAGAATAACAGTATTGCCAAAAGTGAATATTAAATTTTGTCTAACTGCTTTTTTAATTATTTTTAAAGGCGGTTTACGGGATATTTAAATAGTTTATGAATATATTAATTTCTAACTTTTGCTACAAAATTGGAGAAATCGGCAACAAAGTTGATTTCTAGATTTCATTGAGTTTAGTTGTGTTACGCAATTTCAAAAACATCCCATATTTGACGATACTACTTTTATGTGTTTAAAAATTGTTTTTAATAGTAGTAAAAACATAAAATATATTTATTAATTGCAACATGTGTGTGAAGATAAATATACCGAGTTAAATATGTCTTTGGTATAGTTATAAAAAATATCGCATGCGATAAAAAAGTTTTCAGTATTTTTAATATGGATATTTTTACAGAAATTTTCAACATTTTAATAAATTTATATTATAAAATTGCAGTTATATTAAAAAATATCATCGAATTTACCTGTATATACAACAAAAGGCAAATTTAAATAGTTTTTGTCACATATTTAATATAAAAAGTTCTTAGTAAAAAAATGAGGCACATGAGTTTTCTGACAGATTTGGCCACTGTGGCCAAACGCTAAGATGTCAACGAATTGAAGCTAGTGGAGAATAAAGTCAAGGAATACTACTATTAAACTACGTTAATGGTTTTTCCGAATTGTATTTGAGAGAAATTTTATACTTTGTTGAAAATATGACTTAGTCAAAAAAATGTCATATGAGTTCTCTGAGGGATTTGGCCACTGTGGCCAAACGCTAAGATGTCAATCAATGGGAGCTAGTGGAGAATAAAGGCAAGGAGTACTACTATTTAACTACGTTAATGGTTTTTCCGAATTGTATTTGAGAGAAATTTTATACTTTGTTGAAAATATGACTTAGTCAAAAAATGTCGTATGAGTTCTCTGAGTAATTTGACCACTGTGGCCAAACGCTAAGATGTCAATGAATGGGAGCTAGTTGAGAATAAAGGCAAGGAATAATACTATTAAACAACGTTAATGGGTTTTCCGAATTGTATTTGAGAGAAATTTTATACTTTGTTGAAAATATGACTTAGTCAAAAAAATTACATATGAGTTCTCTGAAGGATTTGGCCACTGTGGCCAAACACTAAGATGTCAATAAATGGGAGATAGTGGAGAATAAAGGCAAGGAATAATACTATTAAACTACGTTAATGGTTTTTCCGAATTGTATTTGAGAGAAATTTTATACTTTGTTGAAAATATGGCTTAGTCAAAAAAATGTCATATGAGTTCTCTGAGGGATTTGGCCACTGTGGCCAAACGCTAAGATGTCAATAAATGGGAGATAGTGGAGAATAAAGGCAAGGAATAATACTATTAAACTGCGTTAATGGTTTTTCTGAATTGTATTTGAGAGCAATTTTATACTTTGTTGAAAATATGACTTAGTCAAAAAAATTACATATGAGTTCTCTGAAGGATTTGGCCACTGTGGCCAAACGCTAAGATGTCAATCAATGGGAGCTAGTGGAGAATAAAGGCAAGGAATACTACTATTTAACTACGTTAATGGTTTTTCTGAATTGTATTTGAGAGAAATTTTATACTTTGTTGAAAATATGACTTAGTCAAAAAAATTACATATGAGTTCTCTGAAGGATTTGGCCACTGTGGCCAAACGCTAAGATGTCAATAAATGGGAGATAGTGGAGAATAAAGGCAAGGAATAATACTATTAAACTACGTTAATGGTTTTTCCGAATTGTATTTGAGAGAAATTTTATACTTTGTTGAAAATATGGCTTAGTCAAAAAAATGTCATATGAGTTCTCTGAGGGATTTGGCCACTGTGGCCAAACGCTAAGATGTCAATAAATGGGAGATAGTGGAGAATAAAGGCAAGGAATAATACTATTAAACTGCGTTAATGGTTTTTCTGAATTGTATTTGAGAGCAATTTTATACTTTGTTGAAAATATGACTTAGTCAAAAAAATTACATATGAGTTCTCTGAGGGATTTGGCCACTGTGGCCAAACGCTAAGATGTCAATAAATGGGAGATAGTGGAGAATAAAGGCAAGGAATAATACTATTAAACTGCGTTAATGGTTTTTCTGAATTGTATTTGAGAGCAATTTTATACTTTGTTGAAAATATGACTTAGTCAAAAAAATTACATATGAGTTCTCTGAAGGATTTGGCTACTGTGGCCAAACGCTAAGATGTCAATCAATGGGAGCTAGTGGAGAATAAAGGCAAGGAATACCACTATTTAACTACGTTAATGGTTTTTCCGAATTGTATTTGAGAGAAATTTTATACTTTGTTGAAAATATGACTTAGTCAAAAAAATTACATATGAGTTCTCTGAAGGATTTGGCCACTGTGGCCAAACGCTAAGATGTCAATAAATGGGAGATAGTGGAGAATAAAGGCAAGGAATAATACTATTAAACTACGTTAATGGTTTTTCCGAATTGTATTTGAGAGAAATTTTATACTTTGTTGAAAATATGGCTTAGTCAAAAAAATGTCATATGAGTTCTCTGAGGGATTTGGCCACTGTGGCCAAACGCTAAGATGTCAATAAATGGGATCTAGTGGAGAATAAAGGCAAGGAATACTACTATTTAACTACGTTAATGGTTTTTCTGAATTGTATTTGAGATAAATTTTATACTTTGTTAAAAATATGACTTAGTCAAAAAAATTACATATGAGTTCTCTGAAGGATTTGGCCACTGTGGCCAAACGCTAAGATGTCAATGAATAGGAGCTAGTGGAGAATAAAGGCAAGGAATACTACTATTAAACTATGTTAATGGTTTTTCCGAATTGTATTTGAGAGAAATTTTATACTTTGTTGAAAATATAACTTAGTCAAAAAAATTACATATGAGTTCTCTGAAGGATTTGGCCACTGTGGCCAAACGCTAAGATGTCAATCAATGGGAGCTAGTGGAGAATAAAGGCAAGGAATACTACTATTTAACTACGTTAATGGTTTTTCCGAATTGTATTTGAGAGAAATTTTATACTTTGTTGAAAATATGACTTAGTCAAAAAAATTACATATGAGTTCTCTGAGGGATTTGGCCACTGTGGCCAAACGCTAAGATGTCAATGAATAGGAGCTAGTGGAGAATAAAGGCAAGGAATACTACTATTAAACTATGTTAATGGTTTTTCCGAATTGTATTTGAGAGCAATTTTATATTTTGTTGAAAATATAACTTAGTCAAAAAAATTACATATGAGTTCTCTGAAGGATTTGGCTACTGTGGCCAAACGCTAAGATGTCAATGAATAGGAGCTAGTGGAGAATAAAGGCAAGGAATACTACTATTTAACTACGTTAATGGTTTTTCCGAATTGTATTTGAGAGAAATTTTATACTTTGTTGAAAATATGACTTAGTCAAAAAAATTACATATGAGTTCTCTGAGGGATTTGGCCACTGTGGCCAAACGCTAAGATGTCAATAAATGGGAGATAGTGGAGAATAAAGGCAAGGAATAATACTATTAAACTGCGTTAATGGTTTTTCTGAATTGTATTTGAGAGCAATTTTATACTTTGTTGAAAATATGACTTAGTCAAAAAAATTACATATGAGTTCTCTGAAGGATTTGGCCACTGTGGCCAAACGCTAAGATGTCAATCAATTTGAGCTAGTGGAGAATAAAGGCAAGGAATACTACTATTTAACTACGTTAATGGTTTTTCCGAATTGTATTTGAGAGAAATTTTATACTTTGTTGAAAATATGACTTAGTCAAAAAAATTACATATGAGTTCTCTGAGGGATTTGGCCACTGTGGCCAAACGCTAAGATGTCAATGAATAGGAGCTAGTGGAGAATAAAGGCAAGGAATACTACTATTAAACTATGTTAATGGTTTTTCCGAATTGTATTTGAGAGCAATTTTATATTTTGTTGAAAATATAACTTAGTCAAAAAAATTACATATGAGTTCTCTGAAGGATTTGGCTACTGTGGCCAAACGCTAAGATGTCAACGAATTGAAGCTAGTGGAGAATAAAGTCAAGGAATACTACTATTAAACTACGTTAATGGTTTTTCCGAATTGTATTTGAGAGAAATTTTATACTTTGTTGAAAATATGACTTAGTCAAAAAAATGTCATATGAGTTCTCTGAGGGATTTGGCCACTGTGGCCAAACGCTAAGATGTCAATCAATGGGAGCTAGTGGAGAATAAAGGCAAGGAGTACTACTATTTAACTACGTTAATGGTTTTTCCGAATTGTATTTGAGAGAAATTTTATACTTTGTTGAAAATATGACTTAGTCAAAAAATGTCGTATGAGTTCTCTGAGTAATTTGACCACTGTGGCCAAACGCTAAGATGTCAATGAATGGGAGCTAGTTGAGAATAAAGGCAAGGAATAATACTATTAAACAACGTTAATGGGTTTTCCGAATTGTATTTGAGAGAAATTTTATACTTTGTTGAAAATATGACTTAGTCAAAAAAATTACATATGAGTTCTCTGAAGGATTTGGCCACTGTGGCCAAACGCTAAGATGTCAATAAATGGGAGATAGTGGAGAATAAAGGCAAGGAATAATACTATTAAACTACGTTAATGGTTTTTCCGAATTGTATTTGAGAGAAATTTTATACTTTGTTGAAAATATGGCTTAGTCAAAAAAATGTCATATGAGTTCTCTGAGGGATTTGGCCACTGTGGCCAAACGCTAAGATGTCAATAAATGGGAGATAGTGGAGAATAAAGGCAAGGAATAATACTATTAAACTGCGTTAATGGTTTTTCTGAATTGTATTTGAGAGCAATTTTATACTTTGTTGAAAATATGACTTAGTCAAAAAAATGTCATATGAGTTCTCTGAAGGATTTGGCCACTGTGGCCAAACGCTAAGATGTCAATCAATGGGAGCTAGTGGAGAATAAAGGCAAGGAATACTACTATTTAACTACGTTAATGGTTTTTCTGAATTGTATTTGAGAGAAATTTTATACTTTGTTGAAAATATGACTTAGTCAAAAAATGTCGTATGAGTTCTCTGAGTAATTTGACCACTGTGGCCAAACGCTAAGATGTCAATGAATGGGAGCTAGTTGAGAATAAAGGCAAGGAATAATACTATTAAACAACGTTAATGGGTTTTCCGAATTGTATTTGAGAGAAATTTTATACTTTGTTGAAAATATGACTTAGTCAAAAAAATTACATATGAGTTCTCTGAAGGATTTGGCCACTGTGGCCAAACGCTAAGATGTCAATAAATGGGAGATAGTGGAGAATAAAGGCAAGGAATAATACTATTAAACTACGTTAATGGTTTTTCCGAATTGTATTTGAGAGAAATTTTATACTTTGTTGAAAATATGGCTTAGTCAAAAAAATGTCATATGAGTTCTCTGAGGGATTTGGCCACTGTGGCCAAACGCTAAGATGTCAATAAATGGGAGCTAGTGGAGAATAAAGGCAAGGAATACTACTATTAAACTACGTTAATGGTTTTTCTGAATTGAATTTGAGATAAAATTTCTCTCAAATACAATTCAGAAAAACCATTAACGTAGTTAAATAGTAGTATTCCTTGCCTTTATTCTCCACTAGCTCCTATTCATTGACATCTTAGCGTTTGGCCACAGTGGCCAAATCCTTCAGAGAACTCATATGTAATTTTTTTGACTAAGTCATATTTTTAACAAAGTATAAAATTTCTCTCAAATACAATTCAGAAAAACCATTAACGTAGTTAAATAGTAGTATTCCTTGCCTTTATTCTCCACTAGCTCCTATTCATTGACATCTTAGCGTTTGGCCACAGTGGCCAAATCCTTCAGAGAACTCATATGTAATTTTTTTGACTAAGTCATATATTCAACAAAGTATAAAATTTCTCTCAAATACAATTCGGAAAAACCATTAACGTAGTTAAATAGTAGTATTCCTTGCCTTTACTCTCCACTAGCTCCCATTGATTGACATCTTAGCGTTTGGCCACAGTGGCCAAATCCTTCAGAGAACTCATATGTAATTTTTTTGACTAAGGCATATTTTCAACAAAGTATAAAATTGCTCTCAAATACAATTCAGAAAAACCATTAACGCAGTTTAATAGTATTATTCCTTGCCTTTATTGTCCACTATCTCCCATTTATTGACATCTTAGCGTTTGGCCACAGTGGCCAAATCCCTCAGAGAACTCATATGTAATTTTTTTGACTAAGTCATATTTTCAACAAAGTATAAAATTTCTCTCAAATACAATTCGGAAAAACCATTAACGTAGTTAAATAGTAGTATTCCTTGCCTTTATTCTCCACTAGCTCCTATTCATTGACATCTTAGCGTTTGGCCACAGTAGCCAAATCCTTCAGAGAACTCATATGTAATTTTTTTGACTAAGTTATATTTTCAACAAAATATAAAATTGCTCTCAAATACAATTCGGAAAAACCATTAACATAGTTTAATAGTAGTATTCCTTGCCTTTATTCTCCACTAGCTCCTATTCATTGACATCTTAGCGTTTGGCCACAGTGGCCAAATCCCTCAGAGAACTCATATGTAATTTTTTTGACTAAGTCATATTTTCAACAAAGTATAAAATTTCTCTCAAATACAATTCGGAAAAACCATTAACGTAGTTTAATAGTATTATTCCTTGCCTTTATTCTCCACTATCTCCCATTTATTGACATCTTAGCGTTTGGCCACAGTGGCCAAATCCTTCAGAGAACTCATATGTAATTTTTTTGACTAAGTCATATTTTCAACAAAGTATAAAATTTCTCTCAAATACAATTCGGAAAAACCATTAACGTAGTTTAATAGTATTATTCCTTGCCTTTATTCTCCACTATCTCCCATTTATTGACATCTTAGCGTTTGGCCACAGTGGCCAAATCCTTCAGAGAACTCATATGTAATTTTTTTGACTAAGTCATATTTTCAACAAAGTATAAAATTTCTCTCAAATACAATTCGGAAAAACCATTAACATAGTTTAATAGTAGTATTCCTTGCCTTTATTCTCCACTAGCTCCTATTCATTGACATCTTAGCGTTTGGCCACAGTGGCCAAATCCTTCAGAGAACTCATATGTAATTTTTTTGACTAAGTCATATTTTCAACAAAGTATAAAATTTCTCTCAAATACAATTCGGAAAAACCATTAACGTAGTTTAATAGTAGTATTCCTTGACTTTATTCTCCACTAGCTTCAATTCGTTGACATCTTAGTGTTTGGCCACAGTGGCCAAATCTGTCAGAAAACTCATATGCCTCATTTTTTTACTAAGAACTTTTTATATTAAATATGTGACGAAAACTATTTAAATTTGCCTTTTGTTGTATATACAGGTAAATTCGATGATATTTTTTAATATAACTGCAATTTTATAATATAAATTTATTAAAATGTTGAAAATTTCTGTAAAAATATCCATATTAAAAATACTGAAAACTTTTTTATCGCATGCGATATTTTTTATAACTATACCAAAGACATATTTAACTCGGTATATTTATCTTCACACACATAATTGCAACTACATTTTACTCCATATACGTTAGTGTAAACTATAAATTTATAACGCTATCGAACAAATAAAAATTATTCTATCGTTTAGGATGTAAAACCCTAACCTGGCAACACTTTCTTATATTTGTGTGTATATCATAAAAAATTGTGTCACCAATACAAACACAATTGACATGCTATGCGTGTATATGCATGTTTAAGAATTTCCCAACAGTTCCAAATTGATGGACTGTTTCCCAGTTGGTAAAATGTCTGAAGATTTCAAGATAAACTTCTGATTAGAGTAGGTTAATAATCGCTTTTACCTCAGCAATGAGCCAGCACTTCCATATTACGAAGTAATTTATTAACCAAAAAGTACATTTTTAAATCGCTGCTCATTTTGTCATCATGGAACTGTTGGGTATTTTTTACTAAAATATACGAGTTATTTATGAATGCACAAGAACAAAACTTCGTCAAAATATTACGAAAGCAGCTACAAGTGAGTTATCTAAAGATTCGTAACTTAGTACTTTAAAGTACTCTAAAGTTAACTAAAAAATACTCTAAAATCTTAAAGAGCGGTACCTTATTTTAACGTACCGTTCTTTTTTTATTGTGTCTTTGTGTACCTAACTTTGTTTCCGACTTAGTTAGGTACCTAAAAAATAAATAACTTTTGTGTGTGCGTAAGTAATAAGGTACTGTTTTTTTTCGAACTATGATCTTGATGCTATTTCTCCGATTCCTTCTACTTCTACCGCTTTAAATCATCAAAATATTTCTACTGGGGATGTTTTAAACAATAAAATTATTTCTACTGAGGTTCACCCAAGAGAATTGCGTACTATTTCACCGAAAAAAACTATATTTGCTACCCGTTTCGCAGTCGATACGACAGTCGAGGATATGAAACTATATATTCATTCCAAAATTAAAATCTGTAGCTCAGATGAAATCCTTATCTTCAAAATTAATTCCAGAAACAGAGCTTCATTTAAAATAATAGTTCCTGAAAATATATTTCAGCCAATTATTAATCCTGAGTTTTGGCCTAAAAACGCTTTTATTCGCGAATTTATATACAATGAAAATAATAATGCTCGTCTCCCTAATCCTGCAGATCCTAATCCAAAAAACTAATTTCGATAGTTTATCAACATGTCAGAGGTATAAATTTAAAGTTAGCATCAATTTACCGTAATAGTTTTGGCTTTAACAGTCAAATAGTAATATTCACTGAAACATGGCTCAGTAAAAAAAATAATAACTCTGAGATTTTCTGTTCTAAATATCAGATTTTTAGAAAAGACAGAGAAAGTTGTGGAAAATACAATCTTAACACTAAAAAAAACTGGAGGTGGAGTTCTAATTGCTATTTCAAATGAATTCTCGTGCGAGGAAGTTATTCTCAATGAATTTCTACACCTTGAACTACTATGTGTATTATCAAAAATTCGTAAACAATCATTATATATTGTATGCTGTTATATTTCTCCACATTCACCTGTTTCAGTTTATGAAGAACATCTTAATGCGATTGAGACTCTTTTAAAAAAAGTAAAAACAACAGATCTTGTACTTTTAATAGGAGACTTTAACATGCCACAGACATCTTGGGAAGCTGTTCCTGACTCAAACTATTTAATCCTTTCTCAGTCATCAGAATCCTGTACAAAAATCGTGAACTACTTACTTGAGAATAGTCTTTTTCAAATTAATTCTATTCCGAATGTGTCAGAGAAAATGCTGGACCTTATTTTTGTTAATGAACCATCGGAATTTTTAATTATGCGACATACACCCATCTCTAATCCTGAAAATAAATATAATCCAACTATTGAAGAGGCCCTGTGCTCCTGAGGCCCTATGCTCCACTGGGAGTCAAGGATAACAGAAGAAGATTGAAATAACATTGTTTCATCAGCCCTCTTTTCAAGTTAAAAATTCAACTCATCAAGAAAAATTTTTTTATTTTAAATCAACAAATCACAGCAAACTACATATCCTGCTGTCTCAAATTGACTGGCTAAATGAATTATCTAGTTATGGCGATCAACTGGACCAGTGTGTTATGAAGTTCTATCAACTACTTCATAAATGTTTTCAAGCTTCTGTACCAAAAATGTTACCTAAATCTCAACATGGACCGTCTTGGAATACAAAATATCTTACAAGACTTAAAAACAAAAAAAATAAAGTATACAAAATCTTCAAAAGAAGTGGAACTTTAATAAACTATTCTAAACACTCTTTAGCTAGATCAGAATACACCATTGCAAATCAAATAGCCTACAATGTATAATTAAATAAGGTGAAAAACAACTTAAAAAATGATCCAAAATCATTTTATAATTTTGTCAATACGAAACGTCGAGCAACAGATTTTCCATCAGTGATGAAGTTTGGCAGTAATGAGTCTTCTGATGATAAAACCATAAGTAACCTGTTTGCTGATTTCTTTGCATCTACCTACTCATCTTCTAGCTTCAATAAAAATGATGAACAACTATTTGCCTTCCCTGAAGTTAAAAACATCAATGTATCATTGATTGATCATCAAACTGTCTTAAAATACATGAATGATCTTAAATTGTCATATGTTGCTGGTCCTGATGGTGTTCCTAGAAATATTTTAAAGTATCATTCCCAATTATTGAGCATTCCACTAACATTCATGTTTAATAAATCGCTTGCACTGGGTTATTTTTCTTCAATTTGGAAACAATCTTTTATAATTCCACTGTTTAAATCTGGTTCTAAATGTGACATTTCAAATTATAGAGGAATTGCTAAACTTAGCGTTATACCAAAGCTCTTTGAAAAACTTCTATGTGATATTTACAATATCATTTCAATCATCACCCATTATATCTCCAAGTCAACACGGTTTCTGTAAATCAAAATCTTCTGTAACAAATCTCCTTGAATTCACAACATTGGTAAATGAAAGATTTATTTCTGGTAAACAAACTGATACATTGACTTCTGTAAAGCGTTTGATAAAGTAAATCATAACTTGCTCATTTACAAACTTGATCAACTTGGATTCTGCACTCATTTACTTAAATGGATAAAATCGTATTTGACAAACAGGAAGCAATGTGTCAAGTTCCGGAATACTTTTTCTAAACATATTGATGTATTATCAGGTGTACCTCAAGGAAGTCATCTTGGGCCACTTTTATTTGCTCTATTTATAAACGATCTTCCTACTGCTATAAAGTATTCTAACATTCTGATGTATGCAGATGATGTCAAAATATTTTCTTCGTTTAATAGAGTTGAAAACCAAGTACTTTTACAGGATGATATTAATTATCTAACAACCT
Organism: Stomorhina lunata; assembly: GCA_933228675.1. Lineage (NCBI taxonomy): Eukaryota > Metazoa > Arthropoda > Insecta > Diptera > Rhiniidae > Stomorhina > Stomorhina lunata. The sequence goes on from OW121744.1 coordinate 71,124,618, forward strand.
GGTGTAATGATAATTTAATGGAACTGAATGCAAAAAAATGCAAATATATGATTTTTTCCAGAACATCTCCAACAAATGGTCTTTTCACTATGAATGGTACTATTCTCCATAGAGTTGATACCTTCAGTGATCTGGGAATAATTTTAGACAGCAAGCTAGATTTCCGAAACCATATACTAGCAGTTACTAATAAAGCCTCAGGAATTTTGGGATTCATTAAACGATGGGCAAAAGAATTCTCTGATCCTTATGTCACCAAACATTTGTTTACAACTCTTGTTCGTCCAATTCTTGAATATGGATCTGTTGTATGGGACCCTCAATATTCGGTGCACTCTATCAAAATTGAATCAATTCAAGTTCAGTTTTTACTTTTTTGTCTTCGTGGATTGGGATGGAACCCTAATACAAGGTTACCGTCTTACGAAAATCGCCTAGCGCTCATAAAGTTGCCAACTTTAAAAAGTCGCCGACAAATGCTAAATGCGGTTTTTTTTACTAAAGCTTATTAAAGGTAACATCCACTCTAAATTTCTTCTTGGAAAAGTCACCATTAGTGTACCCTCTCGCCCTACAAGATACTACAATTTCTTGAGCATTAAATATTATACCGCAAACTACGCTAATTTCGATCCATTTCGTAGAATCTGTAATGATTTTAATAAATTGTATTGCCATATTGACTTTAACAAAAGTTTTGATATTATAAAAAATAATATAATCGTTTATCTTAACACATTAAATTAATTAATTTTTAATGCCATTTATTGTTTGTTTGATTTTTATATACTCAATGTAATAGTCTGTAAGGATTTTCCATAGACTTAAATAAATAAATAAAAAAATATGTGTTGTGATTTTCTGTGTATTTAAATAACTTTTGATACATAGTTTGTCGTGTATGGGAGATATGGTCAAATATGTACCGACTCCAACAAAATTGGTATACTAATTTTGGTTACCAGTTTATGCAGAAAATTATTAAAATAAAAATATATTCGTGGCTTTAAAGAGAAAAAAAAACACTGTTTCGGAAAGGCAGTTCTATGGGAGGTAACCGAAATAATTATCCAATACAGTGATGCCAACCAAAAATTTTACTTTGTGGCAGATTCGACATTAAAAAGTAGTAGATTCCACAAAATTTATTTTCAAAAAGTGGTAAATCTACCACTTTTATTATTCAAGCTTTTAAAAATTTTAAAGTTAGAATATTTATTTAATGTTTTGTTTAAAAAATAGTGTTTAATATGTATCAATAAATATACATACATATTAAATGTAATTTGAAAAATAAACAAGAGCTTATAAAAGATAATTCTTTATTCTAATCCTTACTAAACAATTTAAAATGTTCATCTGTTGGTGTAAGAATTTACTCTCCCTAAAGAGTGGCAGTAGAAAGTTTATTCCTATTAGAATTTTAAGTAAATTAACTGCCGAAACAGCATTTTAACATTGGCACTACTATGTGGAAGCACAAGCCATTTTTGTGTCAAGGGGAGCATTTGTTCATTCTTGAAACATGATGACAGAAATTTTCAACACGTTTGTATATTTTCTTCTAGAGAGAAATGAAATGCTATATTTCTTAAAAGCTTCCATTCCTAATATAATTCGCTGGGGTCTTAGGGATATAAATATAAAAAGAAGAACATGTTACGAAAAATATATATATTTTTTGAAACAGGTGTTCAATGCTGCATTTTTGGTAACACAATTTTGAAAAAAGTAGTAGATTCTACTTAAAAAGTGGTAGAGTGTAGAAAGATACCCAAAAGTAGTAGATCTACTACATAAGTGGTTGAGCTGGCATCGCTGATCCAATATTAAAAGTTGCGACCTGGACGTTGAAAACAAGTTTATATGGACAGCCTGAGGCTCATAAATTAAAAGATAATACACATTTTTTTTTGATAAAACTTCGATAAGTAAGTCTTTTCTTTTTAAATAACGACAACCGAAATTTGGTAACAATCGGTTTACATCTGACTCTCTGTCGGAAATTATTTATTTGTCTTGGATACAATGCTTTTAATTTTTTTTTAGCAAAAAAAAAAAAAAAAAAAACAATTACACTGTAATACACCACAATTATTCAGGGGTTCTGATGTACCAAGTTCTTTTTTGTTGGAGCCCATAGAAAACGAAAATACCTTTGGTTCTTTAGGTCTCTTCGAAAAGTGATTTTATAGCGGTAAATGCAATTACGGTTTTTTTTTTTTAATTTTCAACTTTAAAAAATCATTTGTTCCTCAACGCGTTTCGTTAAAGGAATTGAATATTATTTTTCAAACAAGTCATACTTTTTGTAAATCGGCTAGCAAATGACTAAGCTATAGCGCTTGAGGAAAAAAAACAATGTATATATTTATTCTTGTGAAAAAAATGGGTTATTACAATAAATTCGGATAAAAAATAAATGACTTATGCACTTTCTTGTTTTAACGTTAACGTACGTATAAGCAATAATGCATCAAGTATACGACAGCGAAGTTTGTAAAAGACAAACTTGCATAAGTCATTTATTTTTTAGCCGATTTTATTGCAATTACGCATTTTGGAAACCTTTTTCCACAAGGATAAAAATATACATTGTTTCGTATCTCATAAACGACTTAGAGCGTGAGGAATTTTTTTTAAATGCATATTTTTTTAGACCTCAAGTGCTATAACATAGCAATTTGTTAATTGTTTTACGAAAAGTACATCTTGTTTGAAGAATAATATTCAATCCTGTTAAAAATTTACAAATATTATTTTTATACAAAAAGATATTTATTAATAAAAACTTATTTCATGTATGAAAATTTCTGACAAACTAATATGAAAAAATATTTTCATATTAAACAAATTATTCAAACTAATTTGATATTGAATTTACATTGAAATTCAAAGTAGAAAACATTAAAGTGTTTCTCATGGCATATATACTGAAGGTAATTTCACTTGTATTCATTAAATTTTAATAAGGGTTTTTGAAGTTTGCTTTTCTACGTCATATCAAATATAACGTTGCCACATCATAAAAAAGTATTTTCTTGTTTTTTTGGAAATTTTTAAATGAAATGTGTAATGTGTACAATATAAATTGTAGATGAACAAAATCTACTAAAAGAAAAATACAAGCGCATATTTTTTCCTAAAGAATCTCAAACTCGAAATTGCTCGATTTAGCCAATAAAGTACTAGATGCAACTGAAATAAGCAAATAAAAACAACAATGCATCTGATACAAACTGAATCAAAGTGGAAAAACGTTGCCAAGCAGACTCATAAGATAAAACCTTTTAGCAGTGAATTTACTATGCAAAGCTATTTATTTGGAAGCTAAAAACTTAATTCTATGTATTTAAAATGCGTATATAAGTAATAATAGGTGAAAGGGTTTTATAAGTTTGTCATTCAGTTTGTAATTTTTTCATTACTCGTCTTAGACCCCATAAAACTTATACCGATCGACTCAGAATCGCCAGGAGAGTCGATTTAGCCACGTCCGTCAAGTTTGTGGAGCTCCTGGTGGGTGTACCCAGACGAGTTATACCCCAGATTTTAGGAAATTTCCCTACGCAGCACGCTATTGAATTTCATTGGTCCATAAACAACTGAGATATCGCTAAAATACTAAACTTCGATGACGAATTTTAATTTTTTTTTGTAAAAAATGCAGTTAAAAAAATTAAATTCTCATCAAATTTTGAATTTTGGCGATATCTCTGGTGTTTATAGACCGATCGAGGTTAGTGGTGTGCCAATTTCGGCAGCGTACCACTCGAAAAACCTAAAAAAATAAAAAAAAACGGATCTACGCTCCGGAACGACCCGATTACAACTAAGCCAAAGATTGTCAACCCAGCGAATGCTAAACATAACATCAGTGCCATGTAATGGTTGCAAGAATTGGTGTCATATGAGGCGATGCACAAATTATTTGCACAGGGACTTGAGTTCCAGTTTTTTAGCTCCCTGTGGTATAAATAACCCCCAAGCAACAGTTTCCAATCCAAGTAATAGAATGCAATCAATACCAATGCGTAACGCAATGCGAGATCACAACAACAAATAATCCCGGCAATTAGCCTTCAACAAAACCCGGCAAATTTCCAACAAAAGCCCCCGGCTAACAGCCCTTAGTTAAACATTATCACAGCCGATCGATTGCCAAGACGCCCCTCACAGCGACTAGTATCACCTACTGATTTCCAAATATATCTTCAGGACATGTAACTAAAAGCATCCCAATTGCCGCTGTCCAAGAAACGAAGCTCATCTACTTTTCTGTAAATATATAAAATATTTTTTATATGTTTTCAATTTTTATAATTTTTTACCTTTTTATTTATAAAATTATATATCTATTTTGAAAATTTTAAAATAATTTATAAAACATCAAATGCTCCCTGCGACTACAATATTAGCTATGTGTTTTTTCTAAATACCTAGAACATCAACATAGCTAATCAAAATTGTACTTAATGTTTATAGTAATTATATACTATCCTGCTTTATTTCTCTATTAACTAGTAAAATATAGTTAAACTGTTAGATAAGAAGATACACATGCGATAAAATGTATTTAAATTTTTACAGATAACTCATATTGTCGTCGCAGCGACTGGAAAAAGGGAAAACTTAGCATAATATGGTAGCTTTATTTGTATTAAAATGTCAGAACCCTTAAAATTGTCAGAAAGTGATATTAAAATTTAGTAACCTAAAGTGAAATTACCTTCATTATAATATACCTTGGCTATAATTTTGTTTTGTTTGTATTCTCATAGTTGTAAAATACAGTATATTACAGTGTCGTATGTGAAATATATGGGGTTTCCAAAGAGTTTTCATTGAAAAGTCGTACATAGGAAGTTTTCGTTTTCTATGTAAAAACTTGAGTTTTTGATATTGTTTGGGTCGAACACTACTTAAACGAGTTTTCGAGCTTAATGTGAATAGGCTATAACTCTAATTATTATATTCAATTTTAATAAATAACAAAGCATAAAATTAAAGAAATGGCAACAATAAGGTTTCGCAAACTTTGACAACTTTGTTGTTTTAATGTGTTGTTGTTTTGTTTATCAAAATAAATTTGTTTGCGCTCCATGTTTGAAGTTTAATTTTTCATAATGTATTTTTTACGAATAAATTTTTAAAGAATATTGCATTTAAAGGTTTGTATCTTAGGGACAACATAAGAATGGCGATTAAGTGGAATTTTTTGTGAATTTTATGGAGAAGCATAAAGACCTAGCGAAAGGATTTGTAAAGGGTTTCCGGGTCTATATAGAGCAGTTGTGGGAAGAACTTTTAAACCAATTAAATGCTTCTGGGCCACCAACGAAGTTCCAGCATAGAAAAAGGTATTTACAATAAATTTAAGTGATTTTATATTATTTATGAAAATATTATTTTAAGGTGTGGATTGAAATAAAGCTGGGTATAAAGCAACGGTTGGCTCACAACAATTTTTAATGCAGTAAAACGGGTGGTGGACGTTTCAACAAATATATATTGTACCCAATTGATGAGCAGATTGCAGTTACCTGCGGTCTGTACACTTCAGTGGATGGAGTCCCAAATGCGAAAAGTTTTGGTATACCTAGGAATGAAAAAGCATACGACTTTAGTAGCTGCTGCAAAAGATAATGAAAATTTTCCTGAACGTGATGATCTCAGTACGTACACTCCCGACTCACCCTCAACGTCTCCTTGATATTGGAGACGTGATTGTAATAAAAATCGAGCAGTTTTCGAAAATTTCAAAAAAATATAGATGAAGTCAAAAAAGAAAATAGAATTTACTTAAGAGAAATATCAAAAAATATAAGAGAAATAAAAATGCTAAAGGAAAATGAACTAGAAGAGGTGAAAAGGCATAATTTCGTTGTGGAAAAAAACTTGCACACTAAAAATGAACTTAAATTCAAATTTTTGAACTTAAAATTGGCGTAAGGCCCTCACCGTCTCCGGCACCGTCCCATTATTGTTTTTTCTTATTAAATCAAATAATCTCTTAAAGCAAGGCTGACCAATTAATTTTAATTTTTTAATGAATTGTATTGATTTTAATTTTTAACTGAATATTATTATTTTTTGTTACTGCCATTAAAACTGAAATGTGTTTTTTAAATACATACATACAGCGTTTTAATTTAGGGAGTGGGCAATGTTATTTTTTATGGTTACTGCTATATTATCGTGTTCATCTAATTCTGTCGTTTCAATCTCTTCCTCGTTCTGTCTTATAATAATCTGCTCTTCAAGAGGTACTGAATTTTGTGCACATATGTTGTGTAGTGCGCTACATACATTGACAGTTGAGACCACTTTAGATGGAACATATGGAAGAACATTTTGAAGGCATCTGAAGCGATTTTTAAATACACCTATAGTTCTTTCCACTATGTTCCTGGCAGATGTTTGTCTTTGATTAAATTTATGCTGTGCAGCTCCGTAGCGAGGGGTTTTGTAGGGTACCATCAACTATGGCTTTAAGGGATACTCGGAGTCTCCTAAGAGCCAAAAATTTCGGGAATCTTCTATATACATATTGGAGTAGTATCTTTTGGCATCTGTCATGTTCCAAACAAAAGAATCATGACATGAGCCGGGCCGGCAGGCATCTACAGTCATATGCATATATATTAGGCTTCGTATGAGAGAAATTTTTCCCTTTTGATTTTTCGATATCATACGAGATAAAAGCAATGGCGTAATTTTTTTCCCCGAATTCCAACTCATTCCCCTGTCTTTTTGAAGGCAAAAACGCTGTTTTTAAGCATCATTTACTACTACGCGGAAATAGCTTAAAATAGTTGATATTTTTTCTCATAATTAAATTCTACGGAAAATTTTAGAGAGATTGATCCTCGCGACATCGCGGAAAATTCACTTTTTTGATTTTTTTTATATCTTATATTAATGTATACCGTCTGGAAATACATTCTTTACTAAATTTCTTTAAAATGCAATGCCATTCAATTTAAATATCTTAAACATAAATCAATTTTTTTAAAGTTTTCAAAAAAAAAATTAAATAAGGTTTGATATCAAATTTAAATAACACCACTTTTCAAATTATTCACAAATAATCCTAGAGTTTGATAGTGATTTGAGAATAACCTTTATTATCAATTTGAAAAACTATAACTTTTCAGACGTTTATTCTCAAACCAACCTTCATTTGAAAATAAATGCGAATCTCAAACAAATGTTCAAGTTTGAAAAAAACGTTTGATATCAAAGGTAAAAGTCATCTTTTTTCAAACGTTTGATACTGTTTTTACTGGGTTACCTTCCGCCAACTTGAGACCTCAGGCACCTCACTGCTTGAGCAGAGTTTTAAAGTTTACTTTTGGCCATGTCGGGATGTTATTTTAGTTTCCCATTTACCTTATTTGTTTTAGTTCCGGAAGCGGTTTTCTCATTATTTATTTGTTTGTCCATTATTTTTCTTGACCCTATGTTAAATTTCTCTAAAAACAATTGAAATTATATTTTTAAACAAATTTTTAGAAAAATTTAAGTAAGTAATATTAGTTTCCTCTTTAATTTGAAGGGAAAGTTCTTTAAGTTCAATCACTTTATTCAACTTTTGCCCAATATCACTTTGTCAGTCTTTTAAATGAACTACATTTTCTTGAATTAGTTCTAACTTTGTATTTTGTTTGTACTTATTGTTTTGTTTGAGACGATGAGCACTAGAGCACATCAATGTCTGAAGATTATAATTCGAATATTGCTTCATTTTCAATATTGTTATTTGCATCACTAGGTACATCCATATTTAAGGCTCTTGTTTGGATCTTTTTACTACCAGAACATTTTACATTAACCAGCCTAGATACTCCCACAGTTAGCCTAGCTGCTTCCACAATTTGTTCCGTTGCAGTATTTAACAATATTTCATCAAAGGGACCTCCTCTTTTCTTTTTCGAAACTTTTCTGAGGACAGCTTTTGATCCGCATAAGCCCTATAATTTTAGAAAATAATCATTGACTATTTGAATTTTTCAAATTGTACAACTTACCTTCCATATTTGATTGGATGGCCACAGGCATTTAGTTTGTCAGTTACCGCCATAAATTTTGAGATTTCACTGTCACTTGAGAGATGTTTTGAAGCTTACTTTTGGCCAAGTCAGGATGTTCTATTATAAATTGTACCAGTACCTCTTTTTGTTTCCGATTTACCTTGTTCTTTAAGCGTTTTTCTTATTGTTTATGTGTTTATCTTTCTATTCTCAACCTTGATGCTTGTGATCCACTAAATTTCGATAATGAAGTACTCGATTTCGAATGCGGTGATTTGGCCACAGAAAAAATTTTAAGTGATATTTAAAATATTTCTGCTCAAGCACTGACATCTCGATGAAAAAAGTGGTGGATAATATTTTTTTTTCATTTTTAAGTCCTATGTTCATCCATACCACAAAATTAAATTTCTATATATTTTAGAGTACCGCGTAAAATGCATATAATTTACAAAAATCTAAATTATTTACATACAAATATACCTATGTTGTCCTATTTAACGCGAACTAGCGCAAATTTCCAAAAAATGCTGAGACCCGTATTTAATTGAAACGACCAAAGATTGATGTTAATTTGGAATTTTTATTACAAACAACTCCAAACAAAAAATTCAAAACCCGTTCTTTTTTTACAGGATGTCAAATTTTATATACAGTTGGACGCGACTTATAAAACCATTCTATGATACCCATATTGTATATGTTGGTAAGGAAACAGATTTTCAAATTAACAAAACCTGCAAAAATATACCTTTTTTCAAAATAGTCCATCTCACGAGAGGTCAAAGCTGGAGCCGAAATATTTTAAATGTCATCTTAAAAAAGTCCGAGGTTCATATCTAGGAGGGTGAGGGTGGTGAGTCGCTCTATTGTATAGTGCTTTATGTAATTTCAGAACTTCACTCAAAAGTCAGCAAATTGCGGTATATGGAATTTGGTGTTTAGGCAATATCTCGTCTGTTTCTGAACCCTACAGAAGCTTATAATTAAATTCAAATGTTGGCGGTAATTTTTTTACTAATTATGATTACAATTTTTTCTCACTTCTTCAAAAGTCAAATATACATAAAACAATACATTCAAAAATTTACTAATCTTATGAAACTGTAAAATTTAGAAATTTTGTAACGTCCTTTAATAATTTAAAAACAAAAATAATATAAAAATAAAGTCTTTTATTGAATATAACAGTTAAAGTAAACAAGATATATTTAATTATAAACATTTTAAAACGAAATAAACTTTGTAAAGAAGTGATCAACAAAATATAACAATCTAAGTTGAAGCATAATGATTACACTCTCATGCAATTTAAAATATCCAATTACGTTTAAATTTTAAACAAATAATGTAAATTACTGCTTAAAAGATAAAGCACTGGAGTTGAATTCTTTATGTAATCATTAATTTTTAAGCCCATTTAGTCCACCGCTTTTAATTGTAAATGATCTTTTAGACTTCCTGTAGCTTAGAGTTGCTGCGACTAAAAACCTTTTTAAGAATTTTACTGGGCCATTTTCTTTTCTTTTTAGTTTCACTGCACACTGATGACGTAGATAAGTCAGACATGCTGGTCGCATTCTTGCTTTGGTGTGATGTATTCAATTGTCCCATAGAGTGAGCATTTCGTAGCATGCCATCATTTAGGGAAACCTTGTTCTTATTACTTCGCATTGTCATAGTCTTATTTTTGTAACTTTCCTTTTTCTTAGGTTTTTCGTTGTCATCGGGTGGTATAATAGTAATGCTGGGAATTTCGGTAGGTGGGCTTGGTAAATTGTTTAATTGATATTCCAATACATTCGATGGCATTTTATTTTTAATTACATCTCTAAGTGAAAAAAAAAAAATATATATATTTAGACAGTGGCTTAGTTATCTTTAGAAGTTTGAATATATAAGTGGATACAAATATAATCTTTCCCTAAAAATCTGTGTCCTAAACGACATACATTTGTACATACAGGATATACAGATAGCGCACAGTGTGATTTTGCTGGCAAAAAATACATTTTTCGGGTATAAAATATCAAAAATGTAATGAAGCAGTTTAATAGAGAGTTAAGGGAAATATAATAAATATAACATAATTTTTTATTGCGATATATGTTTACTGTAAGCATTTTTCGAAACTGTAGTACTTCTACATAAATTAAAAAAATATATATTGGAAATATATATGTATATGATAATAGTTTACAAGATATATTGGAAATATATATGTATATGATAATAGTTTACAAGATATTCATGTTTTAATGATGGCATTTTAAAATGCAGTGTTTTGAGTTTTCCTTCAAAAAAGTTAGCTTTGTCTATCTTTGTGCCCTGGTTACAATCAAATGAAAGTATATTTTTTCGATTTAAAAAATAAAATTCTTATAGTAACTGTCACACGAAATTTCACTTAAATATTTTAAAGAGACATCATACATAAAAAGTACTTCTAGACTTAATTATTTTCATGTAATTAATAATAGCAACAATTTGTTAAGGATTATTTAACAGGTATTTAAATAAGAAAAGCAAAACAAAATTTTCAAATCGGACTCCTACACCGAATCTTAAATACCCTTCACCATTCATTATCAACATTTGGAAATGATAATTATATATCGTTTTAAGTGATTTTTGAGTCTGAGTTGCCCTACTTTGGGGGCCATTTGTGCCACCCCAGTAAAAGTCAGGCTTTCCATGTTCCACAACACTTCTGCTATATGCACCTAAAATTATTTTAAAATCGGCCCAAGGGTTTAGAAGTTTCGTTATTTTCATTATATTTTTCCACCGTCCCATTGTGCGCTTTCCCCTAATAAAAATTTTATAAATACTAAAATGAGCTTAAGTATTACCTGTTTGTATAATTTTTATGAACCGCGATTGGTAATGATGTGATATCTGCTGCTATATTGACACTTCTAATCGAATTGGCTAGCTTGGACCAAAAGTTAAATAACGTTGCTGTACCCGGATTGTAACGTAGATGCGTATATATTTTTAAAGTCCTTGGAATATCCACAGACTCTTCATAAAGCAATGGCACAATCTTGCGAGTTTTGTGTTCTGGAAAAGAGGGGTTTATACACATAATCATTAAAAACGTACTTATATGGTATATTTGAGCAAAATCCGAAAGATTTCGTCTTTTTACACAATTTTCCTGGGCTGTCGTCCAGGAAAACCACAGTTTACTCATAATTTTTTCATATGTATCATATCCATAAACAAGTAAGAAATACTATATTATATCCTTTACTACTAAGAACAAATATGGACCACCAATTTAACAAGTTTTCCCTTTCTAAGACATATTTATGTGTTATTTTTTTTTCTTAGTAAAATTGCAATTATCTTTAGATTTATAAGCGTTTTTGTACTTTAAGACTTTTAAGAATGTGTCTTGTTTGAGAGGTGTGGTCAAATAATGACCAATTCCTACAAAATTAGGTACTTATTTCCGATACCATAAGCAATATTTATGCAGAATTTTATTAAAATAGAATTAAATTTGTGGCTGTAAAGTGCCAAAACCTCTACTACGGCATCCCTATACTTTTAGGATCAAAATAAGGGTCTGTGCTAAATTTCATTAACTTATCTTTGAAGTAACTACCTGTACTACAATAACGAGTTTACATGGGTATCCGCCCAGCCGGACCAACATCGTTAAATGACAGGGAGTGATTCTGAGCCGATCGTTATACTTAAAAGTGGGTCAGACCAATAGTTGTTTTTATTTACAAACATCAGCACAAACCCAATATACCATTTACACTTATCGTGTTAAAGGGTAAAAAACATACTACTAAAACTAAGCATTGAGAATTTTCATTTGAATTTGAGAAAATTCCAATTGAAATTGAAAAATTTCATTTGAAAATGAAAAATTTTAAATTGAAAATGGGAATTTTCCATTTGTAAATGAGAATTTTTCATTTGTAATTGAGAAAAGTATAATTGAAAATGAGAAATATTCATTTGTAATTAAGAAATTTTAATTTCAAATTGAGTTTTCCATTTGAAAATGAGAAATGTTTAATTGAAAATGAGAAATTTCCATTTATTTATTTTATTATACCCTTCACCACCATAGGTGGAAAGGGTATTATAAGTTTGTGCTGATGTTTGTAACGCATAGAAATATTTGTCTTAGACCCACCTTTTAGTATACCAATAGGCTTAGAATCACTTTCTGAGTTGATTTAGCGATGTCCGTCCGTCCGTCCGTCCGTCTGGCTGGCTGGACCCCCATGTAAACCTTGTAATCAAACTACAGGTCGCAATTCTAAAGATAATTTGATGAAATTTGGCACAGATAATTTTTTTGATAATGGGACCATGGCTATTGAAATTGGTCAAAATCGGTCCATTATTTATGGTACCTCCCATAGGTCCCACTTCCCGGAATTGCTATATTCAATATTTTTTCATGAAATTTAAAACAAATACTGCTTATATCAACTAAAATCACTGTACCAAATTTTGTTGAAATCGGTCCATATTTGACCATAGCTCCCATACAAACTCTTCTTTAAAAACGCACTAAATGAGACAAAAAATCACTAAAACGCTCGTAAATCTAAAGATAATGGAAATTTTGAGTCTATTTTTTGCATACATAATTTTTTTAACAACTGTAATCAATCTGCCAAATTTCGATAATCGGTCCACATTTGACCTTAGCTCTCATATAAGTCCAAATGACGGAAACAGGTTGAATATATAAGTTTTGAGAAAATGTTTGTATGATGACAAAATTTAGCAATTATTTGTCTTTACACAGGAAAAATAACACCTTTGACCTTAGTGGTGAAGGGTATCGTATGGTCGGCTTGACCGACTATAGCGCTTTCTTACTTGTTTTTTTTATTTATTTATTTGATAGCCTGCACAACAAAACTAAAAGTTTTATAAATTACAGTGCAGGATTATTAAAAGTGAAACGGTTCGTAGTATACAATACTAAAGTATCATAGTTATCACATATAACATCATATAAAAAAAATTTCAAAGATTAAAATTAATTTAAGCGATTAAAATAAAAATAAATATTTAAAAATTGAGAAAAAAAAACTAAACATTAAACATTAAATAAATAAAAAAAAAAAAAGAGAAGGACAATATTTAATAATAATTCTAAAATAAAAATTTTAGTAAAAAAATTTATAATAGTAAAAATTTTGGATATTTGAAAATTTTAATTAAAATAATAAATTTTAAAAAATTTTAAGTTTAAAAAATTATATATTAAAGAAAAAAAGTTAAAAATTTTAAAATTTTAATAATAAAAAGCATTTTTTTAAATATTGAAATTAGAATTACATTTAACAATTATATGGTAAAAATGTATGTACTATAACCGAGCAAAACTTTTCATTACCAAATAATGAGTTAAACAGCTAAACTATTGAACACGAACTACTTACTCATTCACTGTTTAAGTCATTACCAATTGCAGAAAAGTAATGAATTGGGAAAGCAATTGGAAAACAACAACAAAAACTTTCGTTGTTGTTGTTGTTTTATTTAAAAAAAACATATTTTTAAACGATATACAATTTTTTTTTTGTATGCCCCCATGGGGGCTCGAACCCAGACCCCTACGACTGCTAGGTGGAGACTCTTCCACTGAGCTACTTCATATGTTGAAAACTTAGCAGCTTATAATCAATATATACAATTTTTACTTTTAGATCCAAAATCGTGTGGAAATAACTTTGTTTTCCCTGATTTTTTGGTTTGTTGTAATTTTTTGAAAAATATTTCTATATGATTTTTTGTAAACGTTTAATAATAGTAAACAATAAAGAAGTTTTTTTTTATTATTTTAAAACTTTGTATAAGTTTTTAAATAACATTGACTCTTACTTACTTTAATTGCCTATAGCTACAACCTGATAAGGTCAAAGTTCGACCATATTTTAGACTTCCGTGGACTTTGATCTTGTGCAAATATTCTACAATTTTTTCGGCCAAGCTTTGAAAAATGTTCCTCTTCTTGGTCTTTTCATTGAAGTTTCCGACGTCTCCTTCTAAGATTAGTTGGTGGGACATTTTTATTCTAATTTTATTCTCTTTATAGTAATTGTTTTTTCCAAGAGTGGGTTAAACATTTTTATCGATCTTATGGAACAACTCTCGGTACATGTTAGCTGACTACATTAAGGGGCGTTAAACTATTTCCCGGGTGATAACACGAGGAGGTCAGTGTCCATAGTTGAGATAAAGGATGACCAAGATATGTCTGGGCTTACCAAGTTAAGACCAATCATAACCGTGTTTGGTATCCAACATCACCTACATAATAAAAATTGACTCATGATGGTAATTTTTCATTACCGTGTGTTAGTTTTCAATTTTTTTTGCAGAAGGTAATATTTAAGTTCTTAAAACTCAAAAATCATTTAAAAAGAATTTTTTTAATAAAAAAAAAATTAAAAAAAATTGTTGGTCTTGGTGGGATTCGAACCCGGGCAATTCAGTTCAAATTACCATTTTAATTACAAATAAGTACTTCTGTAATAACTTATTAGTTATTCGGAGTATATGTTGTAGTCATTACAAGGTAACCAGTTACCAGAGCACTTGCTATTACCAAAGTTTTGCTGGGAATAATTGTAAATTGATTTCCTAAATTCCGTTGCATTGCTCAAAAATTGTATTCTTGGTGGTAGCGAGTTCCAAAGACGAATAGCATGGATGAAGTATTGGTGTTCTGACACTAATCTTTTATGACGCATTTGAATTAGGTTATTATTTCTCCTAGACCGAGTAAAAGTAATCCTATTAAAAAGATAGGATGGTTCGTTTGTAAATATACGGTCCAATTTATAAAAATTTTATATTTTGGTTTATAAGCTTACAATATTTATCATACACTTATTGTTTAATAAGCCATTAATAAAAATTTGATTTTATAAACATGTTATGAACATATTATAACAATTACACACTTTTATAGTTTTTGTGCTTTTATGTTGGTAATGCCACGTTTCAAATTGTCATTTTGTGCTGTTCAAATAAAAATTATATAAGTAAATTACAATTTGAAAAAATTTCGGTATATGAAGTAGCTCAGTGGGTAGTGTCTCTGCTTAGCAGTCGTAAGTCGTGAGTTCAAATCTCAGTGAAGAATTGAGCAAGAAAATTTTTTTTTTAAATTTATTTCTTTAATTACATTAAAAAATGTATCTTTATTGACGCTAGTGTTTAAATCGGACCAGGTCATTTTCACTTTTTTAATTTTTCTTATTAAACATTATTTTTTAATTAAAAAACATTTTGAAGAAAATTTACTCCAATCTGGTTACTTTTTTCAAGATTTTGGAAAATCGTGCCGCTAAGCAATCTACTGATTTAATATAAGATATACTGTGAAAGTATACATATGTATGTATTTATGGTAAGGCGTTACCTTAGGTAGAATCAACTTATTTTTGAATAAGGAGAAATGAATTATCGATTTGTTGTAAGGATCAATGAAAAATGCATTCATAAAGTCTTTTTTCTTTAATCGCAGATAAATAGTATTAAATAATATAAAAATCTTATTCCTTTTTTTCAAATAATGTATTAAAATTTATATAAAAAATCATTTTTTTTGCCACCAAATGTGTTAAAAATAAATAAAAAAGTCGCAATTATCATATTTTTAAGCAACCAAACTTTTTATTGTATGCTTATAGTTGGGTAGAGGCCACAATAAAAATTTCAAATTTTATGATAGGTTACAACAGTTTAATAAAATATTATTCCTTTTATAAATTCAATTTTTCCCATTTTAACTTATAGTAGCTTTAAAACCTATTATAGTTTGTTTATAAATTAGGCTGATAATCTTTTGCAGTAACATTAGAGATTTTATTTTAAGAAGGTCGCAAAAGCGTACTCCATAAAATTTCTTTTCAAATGGCGTGATATGGGATGATCGTCTTAAGTTATATACATATCTTAAAATTGAATTGTAAGCTGAAATAAGTTTTCTTGTGCTTATGTAATCACAGCTGAGAAATAACTCACATCCGTACAATAGGGTTGGTATTAAAAAAGTTTTAGCAAGCATTATGCGTATTGAAAGTGGTGTTAGGTGCTGGGTCTTCCATAACGCACGCAAAATTGAGAAAGTTTTTCCGGTACAATTGATAATGTGATCAGACCAGGTGAGTGTTGAATTGAAAATTATTCCAAGGTTTTTAGTTTTGTTAACGATTTCAATAGCCAGATCATTTAGAAATATATTTGGCATATTAATAGTTTGTACTGAAAAACGAGAAATTATTAAACATTTTGATTTTACGGGGTTAAGCGAAAGGCCATTAGAAAGTGCCCAGGATTGAATTTTAGAGAGGTCTGAATTCAGTTTGGCCACGTGTTCATTTATTTGGCTGGCGTTGCAACATAAGTATAGCTGAACGTCATCAGCATACATTTGAATTGAGCAATGAGATAGCTGTTGTGGTAGATCGTTTATATAAGCTGAGAAAAGAAGTGGCCCAAGAATTGATCCTTGTGGTACGCCTTTTGTTACTGGTGATAGTCGGGAACTTTTATTGTTTGCACAAACATATTGATATCTATTATCAAGATACGATGATATAAGCTCTGTAGCAGAGGAGCTAAAATTCAAAAAGTTACTTAACTTTAAGCAAAGCAAGTTATGATTGACCATATCAAACGCTTTTTAATGATCTAACAGCGTTAAAAACGTAATATTACCCTCATCAATGTAGCCGCGAATTTCTTCGGATACGTCGATAAGAGCAGTAATACAGCTATGTTTCGGACGAAAACCAGACTGTCTATTTGTAAGCAGATTTTTTGTATTCAAGTATTCACATATTTGCTCATTTAGTATTCTTTCGAGTATCTTGGATAGAAATGGAAGTATTGCTATGGGTCTGTAATCATTTTTATTTTTCGGGATTGGAACGATTTTGGCGTACTTCCAATGTTGCGGGAAAACACTTTTTGTTATTATTGTGTTGAAAATATGTGTAATATGTGGTAATAGAATAGGAATAATAACTCTAATAAACTTTGATGAATGTTATCAGGACCAATTGCATTTGATTTGACTTTACTACAAGAAATTAACACATCATTCTGCGTAATACAATTAAAAGAAAACGAATTTCCAAGCATGCGCGGATTATTATTATCAAATGAGTATAAATCAGAGTTAACATTTAAATTTTGAGTTTTTAAGAAAGTCTCATTTAAGGAATCAACATCAATGCTTGAGAAATTTGAGTCTTGTGTTTTTTTAACACCTATATTACGAATAATTTGCCAAGTTTTTTTAGTGCTTGAGGCGGACGAGAATAAGCTTGTATAATATGTTGACTTTGAGCTCTTAATTAGTTTATTAACGTCTTTCCTTGCCTTAGAAAATTGTTTGTAAAGTTCTGAAGTTTTATGACGTTTCCAACATTTAAAGGCGTTGTCACGCAGTTTTATGTGGGATTTAATATTATTATTAAACCAAGGTTTATTAGTGTTACGAGAGACTTTCTTTAGAGGTACAGATTTATGGAAAATATCTGACACATTTGACTCAAAGAAGTTAACTTGACTATCAACATCGCACATGTAATAAATATTACTCCAATCAACATTAGCTAATTCGTTATTGATTACATTAAAATCCATACACTTAAAATCATAATTACGAAATTTTTATTTGAAATTGAGTTTTCCATTTGAAAATAAGAAATTTTCATTTGTAATTGAGAAAATTCCATTTGAAATTGAGAAATGTGTAATTGAAAATAAGAAATTTCCATTTGTAATTGAGAAATTTTCATTGGGTTTTTCTGAATTTTAAATGAAAATTTCTCAAATTTCTGGGAAAACAAACTGATGTCATTTACACCGACTTTAGCAAGGCATTTGATAAAGTAAACCATAAACTCCTTATTAGAAAACTGCACTCGATGGGATTCTCAAAACTCTTAAAAAAAATAGAAATTTCTCATTTACAATTACAAATTTCTCAATTTCAAATGGAAATTTCTCAATTACAAATCAAAAATGGAAAACTCAATTTAAAATAAAAATTTCTCAATTGCAAATGGAAATTTCTCATTTTCAATTACACATTTCTCAATTTCAAATGAAAAACTCATTTTCAAATGCAAATTTCTCAATTACAAGTGAAAATTTCTCATTTCTATTTGAAATTTTCTCAATTACAAGTAAAAAATTCTCAATTTCAAATAAAAATTTCTCAATTATAAATGGAAATTTCTCAATTTCAATTGTAATTTTGTCAAATTCAAATGAAAATTCTCAATTTCAATTGGAAATTTCTTATTTCCAAATGGAAGTTCTCAATTTCAATTCGAATTTTCTTATTTTTAAAAGAAAATTCTTAATTTCAATTGTAATTTTCTCATTTTCAAATGTAAATTCTCATTTTCAACTGGAATTTTCTCATTTACAATTGAAAGTGGTGTAGCACATAACATAAGAAAACTGGAGCACTTTAAAACAAAAGTGGCAAATGCTCAAGTATTCACATATTTGCTCATTTAGTATTCTTTCGAGTATCTTGGATAGAAATGGAAGTATTGCTATGGGTCTGTAATCATTTTTATTTTTCGGGATTGGAACGATTTTGGCGTACTTCCAATGTTGCGGGAAAACACTTTTTGTTATTATTGTGTTGAAAATATGTGTAATATGTGGTAATAGAATAGGAATAATAACTCTAATAAACTTTGATGAATGTTATCAGGACCAATTGCATTTGATTTGACTTTACTACAAGAAATTAACACATCATTCTGCGTAATACAATTAAAAGAAAACGAATTTCCAAGCATGCGCGGATTATTATTATCAAATGAGTATAAATCAGAGTTAACATTTAAATTTTGAGTTTTTAAGAAAGTCTCATTTAAGGAATCAACATCAATGCTTGAGAAATTTGAGTCTTGTGTTTTTTTAACACCTATATTACGAATAATTTGCCAAGTTTTTTTAGTGCTTGAGGCGGACGAGAATAAGCTTGTATAATATGTTGACTTTGAGCTCTTAATTAGTTTATTAACGTCTTTCCTTGCCTTAGAAAATTGTTTGTAAAGTTCTGAAGTTTTATGACGTTTCCAACATTTAAAGGCGTTGTCACGCAGTTTTATGTGGGATTTAATATTATTATTAAACCAAGGTTTATTAGTGTTACGAGAGACTTTCTTTAGAGGTACAGATTTATGGAAAATATCTGACACATTTGACTCAAAGAAGTTAACTTGACTATCAACATCGCACATGTAATAAATATTACTCCAATCAACATTAGCTAACTCGTTATTGATTACATTAAAATCCATACACTTAAAATCATAATTACGAAATTTTTATTTGAAATTGAGTTTTCCATTTGAAAATAAGAAATTTTCATTTGTAATTGAGAAAATTCCATTTGAAATTGAGAAATGTGTAATTGAAAATAAGAAATTTCCATTTGTAATTGAGAAATTTTCATTGGGTTTTTCTGAATTTTAAATGAAAATTTCTCAATTTCAAATAGAAATTTCTCATTTACAATTACAAATTTCTCAATTTCAAATGGAAATTTCTCAATTACAAATCAAAAATGGAAAACTCAATTTAAAATAAAAATTTCTCAATTGCAAATGGAAATTTCTCATTTTCAATTACACATTTCTCAATTTCAAATGAAAAACTCATTTTCAAATGCAAATTTCTCAATTACAAGTGAAAATTTCTCATTTCTATTTGAAATTTTCTCAATTACAAGTAAAAAATTCTCAATTTCAAATAAAAATTTCTCAATTATAAATGGAAATTTCTCAATTTCAATTGTAATTTTGTCAAATTCAAATGAAAATTCTCAATTTCAATTGGAAATTTCTTATTTCCAAATGGAAGTTCTCAATTTCAATTCGAATTTTCTTATTTTTAAAAGAAAATTCTTAATTTCAATTGTAATTTTCTCATTTTCAAATGTAAATTCTCATTTTCAACTGGAATTTTCTCATTTACAATTGAAAGTGGTGTAGCACATAACATAAGAAAACTGGAGCACTTTAAAACAAAAGTGGCAAATGCTCCCCCTTCTACCCTATACTGTTTTTTTTTTAATTTAATCAAACGTCAACGTTTGGAGCTAGGTTCAAAAGTGGACCGGTTGTCATTAATCTTTAGATTAATAAGCGTTTTTGTGATTTTCGGGGCATTTAAAAGGCTTTTGAAATTATGTTCCGATCTGTACTTACATGGAAAACCAGTCTGCAGCAATAAATACAGACGTGATTTGGTATGAGTTAGTTAAAATTTAAGCGCTATGTATACATATGTATAATTACTATTTATATAGGTAATTCATTAAAATTTAGGCTTTAAGTGGATTTTTAATTTCTAGATAACTTATCTCTTTTTCTTTTAAATATGGAAAATATCTTTCAAATTCTCAGTTTAATATTTTCAAATTATTTTCTATTAAACTCGTTATAAAGTAATGGATATAGCGATGGGTACGATGGGAATTTATACAAGGCAAAAATGTTAAACACGAAAGTTTTCTGTGTATGTATGATTTAAGCTAAAATTATAATATCTATTTCAAATTCAATACAACATGACAAAAAAACGCCAAAAATATTACTATATATTTATTGAAAAACAATAAAAAGTAGCAACACTTTGCTAGAGTTCTTCGAGGCCCCCTAGAATGTTACAGACAAAGTTACGTAACCATCAAAAAATCTATTTTAGTTTTTTGATACATATTCATAATTTCAAAAACAATAAATTTATGCAAAAAAAATAGAAAAAAAACTTATGATAGTTTCTTTTCTATTGTTATAAAAAATTATTTAAAAAAGAGCAAACTGTATTTTTAACGAAGGACTTTAATTTTAATATTAAAGCGTTTTAATTTCATAAGGTTTTTTGCTTCCCCTGAAAAATTATAAAAATGTGGGTTACGCATTTGAGCACTTAAGGTGACGATATGAACATTTTTATAACATAACAAAAAAAAAAAAGATCTTAAAAAACGTACTTTGAAAATCTGAATCACCTTGTATAATTATTGGATTAGCTAATTAGAATCTCATTTAAGAGTTACATAAGGTCTGTTCGTTTACTCTATATTTTGTAAAAAATTTCACTGGACATCGTTCGTTTACACAAAACTCTATATAAAAAAAAAATAATTCTCAAAAATTTGTACTGCCCAGTAACTCCAGTAAGAAAACGATCTTAGTACATAACGACATACATACATAACATTTTAACATGTATGTATGTAGTATATTGTATATCCCAGCTAGCAATTGGGAGATTGTTGACGATAACATCAGCAAAATGAGTCTTTTGGGATTCATATAGATGATCAAAAAGTAGATTAATCAGCTTGGTGATAAAAAAGTGTACAAAAAGACTCATAGACGCTTAGCAAGCGACTACTTAAAACTGCACACATTTTGCTAGATTTGTTAAAGAAAAAGAGATAAAGATTTTTATTACTCAACACTGTATATCGTCGGCCTATATATAAAATGGCTTATCTGCAAATTTTGGAAATTGAAATTCGTATGATGCGCTTTACCTATAGTGTGAATTTTTTTTTATCAAAATGTGTTTTTAGTCATGTTTAATGCATAAACATTCAAAAATACATTCTATGACTTTGAACAATAAAAAGATATCTTTTTTCAAATAGGAGAGATGAAAAATCTTAAAATCTTTTAATTTTATAAAAGAAAATGTATTTTAAAACACGCACTTTTACAAAAAAATTAATTATTACAAACAAAATGTAATAAGAGTCGTATATAAAAGGATCCCAAATTATGAGGGAGTGTTGTTTAATGGGAATTACCAAAATTTGTTAAATTACGTTATGCAAACTCACTTTCCAACAAATTTACTGCGAATAAAATATAAAAAATTTTGAAGACAAAACGGCTTGGGGGTAACCGCGTAACTCGATTCGAAAATAAAACTGTTCGAATTTGTATGCTTAAAGCATTGTGTTTCGAAAATAATTTCTTTCGAATCGAGTTACGCGGTAACCCCCCTTATCTACCGTAAAATCGCGAATATTGGGATTTATTTAATAATTTTTATTTCAAGATATGAGATATCATATTGTAAAAATTTGTTAAAAACTAACTAATAAGAGAATTAAAGAGTTTTTCATTTTTTCTCCTGAAAAATCAGTATTTTGCAGATAAGCCATTTAGATATAGGCCGACGATATCTATTTTTAGAACACGCCATATCTATTTTTAGAACAGTGAAGTTACGTTAATAATTACAGAAATTGATGTTGCTCAGACCGAGGATCGAACCTAGGCTGCCGAATATGATATGTTATGCTTAGTAGTTGACGGGCAAACCAACTAAACCACATCACCCATAATGAGATACGAGTCTTCTTGTGG
This sequence comes from Stomorhina lunata, assembly GCA_933228675.1. Classification (NCBI taxonomy): domain Eukaryota; kingdom Metazoa; phylum Arthropoda; class Insecta; order Diptera; family Rhiniidae; genus Stomorhina; species Stomorhina lunata. The sequence continues at coordinate 71,147,065 of OW121744.1, forward strand.
CATTTCTTTTATCACCTAAAAATAGTTATATTACGCACATTTTACAAGATTTGTTTGTGCTATTTTTAACTAGTCGCTTGCTATGAGTCTTTTTGTACACTTTTTTATCATCAAGCTGATTAAGCTACTTTTTGATCATCTATACGAATCCCAAAAGAGTCATTTTGCTGATATTATCATCAAAAATCTCATAATTGCTAGCTGGATACTTATAGTGCTAGCAGTAAAGTATATTAAGCTTTATAAAACTTACGTATTTGTAATGCTTGTGTATAGTTTACTAAAAACTTATTTTCAGGACTCTTTAGAAATTCCTCTGTTAAAATAACAATTAGATGTTTGCATCTTTCTTCGATAAGTTGGGTTAGTGCAACATGCTCGAACTGTACTCCGCCTAATAAATCACGATCCTTCATGCAAAGCTATAAAAAACAAAAACAAAACAAATACAAAAATCACAACAACAATAAACAATGAAATGGGTGAAGATAAAGATGCTGAGTTTAATAAGTATGTACATAAGGGTAATAATTATAGAGTAATAATTTTTTTAACTCAATAAAGTACACGCATTAACGGCGATTTCTAAAGGGTATTTAATATTTTTTATTCAATATTTTCATTTAATTAAAAAGTTTTACTGTAGTGTATTGCACTAAGATCCCAATTCATTACAATTATTATTATTTTTGATAAAACCAAAAAATGTTGGTGGGGAAACCTTTCCTCGACGCGTTTCGATGATTGGTTAGACCATCTCATCAGGAGGATTATCCCTAATTCTAGACGGAGCGAAAAACACACATTATATATTATTTTGAGGGACTGAATGTCCAACACATATCAACATAAAGCGAAGATTATCATCTGAACAGAAACACACAAACATTTTTCAGTTTTATCATTTCTTTATTTCCCACACCTTTGTTTTTGCTTTGTTGGCGACTAAGACAAAAGTGCTATAAAGGGGATTCAAAGAAAGATTTAAATAAACAAAAGTTTATTTTAAAACTTGGCACAGGTTTTAACCGTATATTTATTAAAAGGTTTCTCAAAATTTTAGAACATCAAACATTTACTTAAAAAGTTTTACTCTAGTATTTGCACTATGATCCCAATATATTACAATTATTTAATTTTGCATGGGGTTTGCACATTAGAGCTCCAATAATTTTGAAGTATTTTTAAATAATTAAATAATATTTAAATGAAAAATCGATAAATTTGTATAACATCTAAACAAAAATCGTTCGTTTTTATTTTTCGATTTAGTTTGAAAACTAATCGGTTTTCATCGAATTCCTGAATATTTGTTTGAATTCATTCTGAAATCACATTGTTTGTGTTGTATGAAAAGAAAAAAAAAATGAAATAAAATCAAGGCAAAAAATAAAGCTGCGAGTATTTTTGCCAACACAAAAATTTGCTGCAAGAGGATACTGTACCTGTAGAAGAATAATTTGATATTTTAAACAAAAATAATTATGTACTTGTTTTAACCTCAGATGTCACGTAATGCAGGACCCATGAAATTTCAACATATCTTTAAGCGAAAAGGGACATGGAAAGATTTGACTAAATAATTAAATTCCATCATGAAACCTCAGGTTGGAAAAAATATCTATTCAAATATAAAATATATGTGTTTTTTAATCAGGACATATTTTTTCTCTCTAGGTAGTTCAATATTTTTGATAACGATTTGGACGGTGCATTGCAATATGCAATTATAAAGGACATTTCGAAAACTTAAATGTTTAGAATTATTGTACACAGGGTTGTATTTTGTTCAGAGTTGTATGGAAAATGAAACCGATCGAAGCATATCACATAGTTATCGGATTTCAATATTCGATATATACTTAAATTTTGTACGTGCATTTTTGTAGCATATACTATACATATGTGTTAAACAAAATATATAAATCTAAAAGATTTGTTGTTAAATTTCCGAAATTTTGATGTTTTAAATATTTTTCAACTTTGCAAAGAATTACTTGACAAACTGTATATAAATTCACAAAAAATTTTTGATAGCTATTCGTTTAAATAATATCTGTTGGTCTTTTCAGAAAACTTTGTATTAAACGTTACCATGTTTGCACAAATATGTTTGCCAACTTTGTTGCACGAACTGAAACAATTTATCATTATTTGTCGGGTCTTTGATCTCTCATTTAACAATTGTTCAAACATTTTCAATTGGTTGAAAATCAAGATTTTGATGTAGCTAGTCAAAAACTTCAATATTTTAGCTCAAAAGCCAAAACTTTACTGACCTTAAAATGTACTTTGTCATGCTGAAAATGTAATAAACTGCCATATTCTTAATGGAATATGAATCAAAGTTTTAAAAATTACAGTTACAAACATGCATGTTGCTAAGTCGTTTCTTATTATAAGGCCACCCCCGACACACATAAAAATAAAGTAAACCATGAAATGTATTTTATAAATGCGTATAGTTTTAATATAATGACATTTTACACATGCAATTTAGATAGACTACTTTGTTTGAATATACCAGAATGGTCAAAAGTAGAACAGTTTTCGAGATGTAGCAAAATAACTGTTAATGGAACGGATACACATAAAAAACGTGTAAAAGAAGTGTGTACAATAAAAGCGAAGAAGCAATGGTAATTATTTATTAAAATTTGCGAAAAGCAATAAAAAAACATTTTTGAATATAACAAAGAAAAATAAATCGTAATTTTTTTATATACTACTTTTTTTCTTAATCTTTTATAACCAATGTACTTTTACTTAATAAAAAAAGGTGGGAACCCTATATGTATGTATAGTTATGCAAAAAAATAACACCGAAATTTACTTATTTTTTGTCTTTTCTTCATTTTTTATTTTTTTTTTAATTATTTGGTATTACAATAACATTAATTTCAGGAAAGTAATTGTAAAGTTGAGATATGGGAGAACTAAAGTTTAATTAAACCTTCGGTAATCTTTTATAAGAAGTACTGTCAAATCTAAACCGACTTCAAAAAATTATACAGTAATTGATATATGTGTAAAACTTCACTCAAATAGAGGTAGTAGTGTTCTATGTAATGTATCCGAAATTATGAACCGATTGTGACAAATTTTGGTAGCAATCGTCTGCACCAAGAATTAAGAAGTACTGTCAAATCTAAACTGACTTCAACAAAAATTATACAGTAATTTTTATATGTGCAAAATAGAGGTAGTAGTGTTTTATGCAATGTACCCGAAATTATGAACCGATTGTGACCAATTTTGGCAGCAATCGTCTGTACCAAAATGTTTCACTTTATCTTGGTGTTCTTCTGAAATTCTTGCTATTTTTACTGAGAACTTTTTCTAATATTTTTATTTCTATTTAGACTTTGCTTACCGTTGCATAAATACAATAAAAAACAACATATGAGTATTATTTTATTTTTTGGTAAACGACGCGTTTTTAATTATACATACTGGCATTCTACATCAAAATCTCAATTTCGATAAAAACTGGACTTAGAACATTTGGCGATTAAGATAGCGATATGTATGTTTAACATTCAAATTATTTTGTTTTTTAAATTAAATTTTATATTTTTAGATAATACAACGAGTACATTTTATTGTGTGAAATATAAGAACAAATCTGTTTTTTTCGTTATTTAGCATTATTTTTATGTCCGTCTGTCCGCCTGGTGGGTGTACCCAGACGAATTATACACCAGATTTTAGGAAATTTCCCTACGCAGCACGCTATTTAATTTCATTAAAATCGGTCCATAAGCACCTGAGATATCGCTAAAATACTAAACTCAAATTCGATATTAGATGAATCAACAACAACACACAACAAGTAAGAGTGCTATGTTCGGCTATGCCGAACCTTAAATACCCTTCACCAATGGTGTTACAAAAGTAAAGTGCAGAGTGGAAAGAGTTTTTGGTCAATTACAAGTAACAAGTCAATTACAAGTAAGGAGTACGAAGTGTATAAGGTAAAATGGAAAAAGCAACCCTTAGTAAGACTAAGTAAAACTAGCATAAGGTAAAGTGTTCCCACTATCCTTAATAAATCATATAAGTCGACTCGTAGGTTAGCGTTTTAACCTCACTGCCTGTACAGTGGCCTCCACGTGGTGCTCGCTGGGTCCATCTCATTTGAGGTGGAGCGAATTCGAGCGAATTCGGGAAGTAGGCGCTCGCGCTAAGGTTGCTACTGACTATTTTTTCAAGCCAGGCTGGTGGCTTAGCTGGCAGCCCCAGTACCAGCCTAGGGGAGCAATAGACCAATCACCTATTCTCTTCGAAAATCTAAAAGATTAATGAAACCAAAACAAATGTAAATATAAATAACAACCACAATCCCCTGATGACGACTATTGGAATGAAAAAAAGATTACGAATTGGATTTTGGAACGTGCGTAGTATGCAAGAGTCAACAAAGCTTGTTCAAATTGAGAAAGAGTTGATTACTTATAATATGCTTTTATTGGGTTTGAGTGAGGTACGCTGGCCAGATAGTGGTGAACATCAAACATCAAATGGTTTAACCCTCGTATATGCTGGTAGAGCAGCAGACCAACCTAGATCAAGCGGGGTTGGATTTCTTTTATCTAAGGAGGCAAAAAACGCTCTTATCGAATGGCAACCACACACAGACAGAATAATTGTTGCAAGATTTAAAACACGAGCCAGGAATTTATCCATCATTCAATGTTATGCTCCAACCGAGGCTGCCGAAGACGCAGAAAAAGACGGTTTCTATGAAAGACTTGAGGCCCTATGCTCCACTGGGAGTCAAGGATAACAGAAGAAGAAGAATGAAAGACTAACCCAAATAATTAACAACATAAGTCATGGCGACATTAAAATATTAATGGGCGACTTCAATGCACAAGTAGGCTTTGACAATACCAGTAGGGAGAGCGTGATGGGAACGCATGGCACGGGTCGCATGACTGACAATGGTGAAAGACTTGTAGAGTTATGTGACAATTTTAATATAGTGCTGGGTGGAACTATATTCCCTCACAAAAAAATACATAAATGTACATGGGTGTCCCCGAAACACAAAACCGAGAACCAGATCGACCACCTAGCAATAAGTAGGATGTGGAGGGACTTATTGCTAGATGTGAGGAACAAGAGGGGTGCAGATGCTGGCATCGATCATCATTTGATTATAACCGAAGATCGGCTGAAGCTAAGAGTGGTGGCACCTAAACCAAGTACCAGCAGGAGAAGGCTTGATGTTAAAAAACTGAAATCACCAGAAGTTGCTATGAGGTTCTCTAACGCGTTGAGAAATAGAACAGATCTTAACAATATCGCTGACCCCCGAATGTAGACACCTACTGGAATGATATTAATACATCCTTCATTAAAACTGCTGCTACCGAAATGGGGTATCAAATAAAGTCAAATAAGCCTTGGATCTCCAGTAAAATGTAGCAGCTGATTGAAGACAGAAGACTAGTTAAAGGTAAATTAAATGACGCCAAAACCTTGAAGATCAAACAACAATGACTGCGCGAGTATCAACTTTTAAATCATGACGTCAAACGAAGCGCAAGGATGGATAAGCGGAAATGGGCTGAAATCTTAGCCAAAGAAGCCCAATAGCTAGCGATACAGGTCGATCCAAGGACCTATATCGAATCACAAAGGCAATTGCTGGCCATAATTATTGCAATTCAAAGCCACTGATGAATGAGCAGGGCGACTTGAGCTACGCCAAAGATCAACAGCTGGAATTGTGGGAAGGCTACTACAAAAAGCTACAATCAGTCAATCCGGCTGAGTGCTGTAAAATATGTGATTGCGATCCTGAGCATCACACAAATAACGAGTTTGATACATCAACACCAACATCTCTAGAAATAACTGCCACAATTAAACGCCTTAAGTCTGGAAAATCTACAGGTATGGACGGAATACCACCCGAATTATTAAAAGCTGACATAATGCTATCCACAAAGCTTTTAAAGCCGTTAATAACAAAATACTGGTCTGGCAAAAGACTCCCAAATGTCATAAGAGAAGGTCTAATTATAAAAATCCCAAAAAAAAGGAAATTTGCATGACTGCTCGAACTGGAGGGGCATCACTCTTCTTAACATGGTCAATAAAGTCATAGCCCATATTCTGCACAGTCGCATAGCATCCATTGTCGAACCACAGTTAAGACGGGAACAAGCTGGCTTTAGACCAAATAAATCATGCATTGATCACATCAATAGCCTAAGGGTTAACGTGCATTTGATACATTAGATCACAGCGCTATATGGGAAGCTTTAAGATGCAAAGGAGTACCTGACAAGATTATACGACTCATCAAAGAGCTCTACAATAACGCGTTCTGCTTTATTCTTCATGAAGGTTGTCAGCATAGATAAAACACATAGATTGAGAACATATGTTCTACTAAGGCACCAAAAAAATGTGGTGAATAAATTAACTAAGGTGGTGAACTCACATACAGGTACTGTGAATTCAACATAGTCATTTTGACAACTGTCAAATGAAAATGTAAACAAACAAAAATTATTTGTAATTGAAAAGGGTAAGTAAAGAAATTTTGTTTGTTTTTTTTTAATAATATTAAATAAATATATTCAGGTATGTGATGGACATTTTTCGTTTTTAAATCGATCGATTTCAGACATATTTTTTAGCTAATTTTTGGTTATTTCCCCCAAATTTCCTTTTTAAAATGTGAAATTTTGAAAATTTCCTATATAAATGGGAAATTATAAAAATTTTCTGTAAAAATGGGAAATTTTGAAAATTTCCCATAAAAAAGGGAAATTTTGAAAATTTCCTATAAAAAAGGGAAATTTTGAAAATTTCCCATAAAAAAGGAAAATTTTGATAATTTCCCATAAAAAAGGGAAATTTTTTAAATTTCCCATAAAAATGGAAAATTTTGAAAATATCACCTAATAACGGGAAATTTTCAAAATTTCCCTTTTTTATGGGAAATTTTCAAAATTTCCCTTTTTTATGGAAAATTTTGAAAATTTCCCATTTTTATGGGAAATTTTCAAAATTTCCCTTTTTTATGGGAAATTTTCAAAATTTCCCTTTTTTATGGGAAATTTTCAAAATTTCCCTTTTTTATGGGAAATTTTCAAAATTTCCCTTTTTTATGGGAAATTTTCAAAATTTCCCTTTTTTATGGGAAATTTTCAAAATTTCCCTTCTTTATGGGAAATTTTCAAAATTTCCCTTTTTTATGGGAAATTTTCAAAATTTCCCTTTTTTAGGTGAAATTTTCAAAATTTCCCTTTTTTATGGGAAATTTTCAAAATTTCCCTTTTTTAGGTGAAATTTTCAAAATTTCCCATTTTTACAGAAAATTTTTATAATTTCCCATTTATATAGGAAATTTTCAAAATTTCACATTTTAAAAAGGAATATTCAAAATTTCCCCTTTTTACAAGAAATTTTTAAAATTTCCCATTTGTATGGGAAAATTTCAAATACTACGTTTTTATGGGAAATTTTCAAAATTTTCATTTTTATTGAAAATTTTTAAAATTTACCATTATTATGGGAAATATTTAAATTCTGTATTGATTTTTTCATTTTTGCGTTTTTTATTTGACAAATATTTTTGGCAAAAAAAAAAATTTAAATCAGAATAACAATTATTTCTGTTTAAAATAAATAAAAATCAGATCTTGACAAATATTTTTGCCAAAAAAAAATATTTGTCAGATCTTGACAAATATTTTTGACAAATAAAATAAAAATCAATTTTTGACAAATATTTTTGCCAAAAAAAAATATTTGTCAGAATTTGACAAATATATTTGACAAAAAAAAATAAAAATCGTAAAATAAAAATTATATTTGAGAAAAATAATAAAAATCAAAAATTTAAACAGCATGTCATTTTCTGAAAATATAGTGGAAAACATGAAAAATTATGTTTTCAAATTAGTTCTGCGATATTTCCTTATGATTGCTTTTTTTCTTTGAAAATTCAAGAATAATTATTATTTTCGGTCCCTGGTTTATTTTATAAACAAATAATTTATTGACATTTTATTGTTGAGTTTCTTTTTCTTGTGGGGAATTAAAAATCATTCAAACCAGTGTTGCATTTCTAGTGCAAATTCAAAAATAAAAATTTTAAAATCAACAATACCAAGCAACTCTGCTTTAGTATGTGGTGGATATTTTAGTATGCACTAATACCACTTAAACATAATTTTACCAATACAGTAATACTTATTACAATATGGCGCCTCTAAAATGTACCATGACGTCTCTTAAATGTACTTGACAGTTGCGTCCTCAGTCTATGTTGTTAGTTTATGGTTGTCAGAGCCAACCAATCAGTGTGAGTGTAGGAGTCCGTCAAGGGTGTGTGTTGTCCCCATTGCTATTTAATATAGTTTTTGATGTTGTATTGAATAACTCCATGTCTGGGTAACATGGTATTTCCTGGGGTCTTCACGACAGACTAGACGACATTGATTACGCTGACGTTTGTCTGTTCGCTCACCGATTTTCTAGCATGCAATCCAAACTTCAAACTTTTGCCTCTCGTGCTGCTCTATCTGGTCTTAAGATTAACATCAAAAAAACTAAGTCAATGCGAATAAACTCACTAAATGACATCAAATTTTATCTTGCTGGGCAACCCATTGATGAAGTCGAAACTTTCTGCTACCTTGGGAGTATTATTTCAAAAAGCGGAGGCAGCAAAGAAGATATCCAAAACAGGCTATGCAAAGCAAAGCAAGCTTTTGGAATTCTAAACAAATTCTGGAGATCACAAAATATCTCAACCACCACCAAAATTAACCAATGCCAAAGCCGTGCTCTTATACGGCTGTGAGACTTGGAATATCTTGAGCCGTGAGATAAACAGTCTACAAGCCTTTTTTAATCGGTGCCTTAGACGTATACTCAAAATTTTCTGGCCCTGCACAATCTCTAATCAAGACCTATGGTTGTGCACAGCTCAAGAACCTCTTCACACAAGTATACGCACTAGAAAATATAGTTGGCTAGGACACACACTGAGAAAAGCAGCCACTGATATTACTCGGCAAGCTGTCGAATATAATCCTCAAAGTTCCAGGAGGTCTGGTAGACCTGCAAATACATGGAGACGACAAACTGAGAACGAGCTGAGGGAGTTTGGTGTATCATGGAGCGAGATAAAAATGCTGACTACAGATAAACCTTCATGGAAAACATTTGTTAAGGCCCTATGTTCCACAAGGAATTAAAGGACTACATATACATATAAGGAATACATATACAAGTATGTATGTTTCTGAAGACTGATTTAGGTGAATCCTACAAAAATATTAATATACATATGTATATTGATTTTCGAATCTGAAAAAGTTTCAAATCTTGATATTTAACACGCCTCATACATTTACGGTCTTATGCAAAAAAATTTAACAACGATTGGTAAACTAAAGTTAAGCAAAATTCCTTAAAGTATTATCCTAAAACGATTGTAAGCTTAACAAACCGATGTTAATCTCTTGTTAACATCAAATAATTTAAAGTAGCTGTCTACATAATTTAAAGCTACGTTAAATATTTTACTGTTTTGACAAATAATATTTTGTGAAAACTTTTAAAGAAAATATTTAAGTTTAAAAATAATGTTTTTGCTAAATTTCGTTATCATATTTTTTGTAATTTGCTATTTTTTTATCATATAAAAGATTTCAGGGGGTGGTTAATTTATAAAATCTAATTTCCATTATATTTCATATTCTATTTTATATATGTATTTCATACTGAAATCAAACTTTTCAAAGAAATTGATAATACAAATTCTAATTTTTAACAAAAAATTCGTGTTTTCAACAAAAAACAGACATCGGTCAATGAAATTTACAGAAAACATAGTAATGTATAAGCACTCAACATGAGTTAAAAGTACTCGTTTTTTAAATAATCGATTTAAAAATTTGTCTATTTATTATTTTACTGTATTATAAATGTGTTTAGTTTATGCTTTTGTGTAACATGAACATTATTTTACATTAAGAAAAGAAGAAAAATGTTATTTTATATTAAAAACATACAAAACATTATTTAGAAATTCGACTACCCGGAGGAAACAATGAATAATTAATTCGTTGTTTTGTATATTTAACTATAAAGCAACGTTGGGCAAAGTCTCTCTGATTTTTGTATTTTTTTTTAGGAAAATGCAAAATAAGAGAGAATCAGAGAGACTTTGCGCAACATTGCTATAAAGAGACAAGAGAGAATGACGATGTTGCCAGCATTAACATGTAAATTCGTATTCATTAGTTAAAGAACTGTTTTTGGATACTATTTTTTAACAATCGTTTGTTAGCCTTAAAGTATTTGGTAACTAACGTGTTCTTTAAGCAATATTTAAGATTTTTTTTTAACATAAGACCGTTAATTTTTAGGCGATATATGAATAATACTTTAATTAGTGAATAACCTTGTTTTATATTGGGTCTACACAACATTGTAACATTTCGCACCTTGAAAGAGGTCGTACTTAAATGCATATATTTTTAAAATTAGAGACCGATTAAATGGTTGCTTTTATGAGAATATTTAGCGGACCTATTTAGATTAGACTTTTGGCAAAAACAGTTACGTAAGATAGATGGCATACTGACATAACTTATATGTATAGGTATTAGATGTTAATAGTGTTCTACGAAGTACAATATTAAATTTCAAAAAATAGTTCTACTTACAACTGAGATAGCCAAAACCCGAAATTCGATGATGAATAAATTTTTTTTTTATTTTCTATAAACACCAGGGATATCGCCAAATTCAAAATTCGATGAGAATTAAAATTTTTTAATAACTGTATTTTTCAAAATAACAATGTTTTTTCAAAATAACTATGTTTTTTCAAAATAACTATGTTTATTAAAAAAACCATGTTTTCTTAAAAAAAAATTTTTGAACTGTATATCAAATTTTAAGAAATCATTCAACGCAACACACTATTGAATTTCATCAAAATCGGTAGATCAGTAACTGAAATATCGCCAAAGCAAAATATGTCGATGTACACACATTTGGAATATTTTAGAAAAATTTTACATTTTAATCTTTTTTTGTAAGCAGTATTTAAAAAAAATGTTGAATTATATATCAGATTTTAGAAAATACTCCAACGCAACATATTATTAAATTTTATTAAAATCGGTCTATAAGCACCAGGGATATCGTCAAAATTCAAAATTCGATGAGAATTTACAATTTTTTTTTAACTGTATTTTTCAAAAAAAAAAAAAAACATTTAATTTCGTCAAAAAATTGTGTTTTTTTAAAAAAGTTTTTTGAACTGTATATTAAATTTTAGGAAATCATTCAACGCAGCACACTATTGAATTTCATCAAAATCGCCAGATTAATAACTGAGATATCGCCAAAGCAAAAGTTATCGATGTACGCAAATTGACAAATTTAAAAATTAAAAAAAAACGGTATTTAAAAAAAAACAAATTGAATTAGATATCAGATTTTAGAAAATACTCCAACACAACATGCTATTAAATTTTATCAAAATCGGTCTATTATTAGAGATATCGCCAAAATTCAAAACTCGATGAGATTTTAAACAATTTGTTTTTAAAAACCTGTGTTTTTCAAAAAAAGTTTTGAATTTCGAAAAAAAAATGTGTTTTTTTTAAGTTTTTTGAACTGTATATTAAATTTTAGGAAATCATTCAACGCAGCACACTATTGAATTTCATCAAAATCGGTAAATCAATAACCGAGATATCTCCGAAGCAAAAGTTATCGATGTAAGCAAATTGACAAATTTAAAAAAAAAAACTTTTTTAAAAAAACACAATTTTTTGACGAAATTATTTTTTTTTTAAATAGAGTTTAAAAAAAATTGTAAATTCTCATCGAATTTTGAATAAAATTTAATAATATGTTGCGTTGGAGTATTTTCTAAAATCTGATATATAATTCAAATTTTTTTTTAAATACTACTTAAAAAAAAATATTAAAATGTAAATTTGCGTACATCGATATATTTTGCTTTGGCGATATCTGGCTTATTGATCAACCGATTTTGATGAAATTTAATAGTGTGCTGCGTTGAATGATTTCCTAAAATTTGATGTACAGTTCAATTTAAAAAAACACAGTTTTTTTTGACGAAATTAAAATTTTTTTATGAAAAATACAGTTTTTTAAACAAAATTTTTTTAAATTCTACTCGAGTTTTGAATTCTGGAGTTTATAGACCGATTTTGATGAAATTTAATAGCATGCTGCAATGGAGTATTTTCTAAAATTTGATATATATAATTCGATTTTTTTTAAATATTGTTTTTAAAAATTTTTTTTCTAAAATATGCCAAATGTGTGTACATCGACATATTTTGCTTTGGTGATATCTCAGTTACTGATCTACCGATTTTGATGAAATTCAATAGTGTGTTGCGTTGAATGATTCCTTAAAATTTGATATACAGTTCAAAAAACTTTTTTTAAGAAAACATAGTTTTTTGAAAAAACATATGTAGTTATTTCTAAAATTTGATATATATAATTCGATTTTTTTTAAATATTGTTTTTAAAAATTTTTTTTCTAAAATATGCCAAATGTGTGTACATCGACATATTTTGCTTTGGTGATATCTCAGTTACTGATCTACCGATTTTGATGAAATTCAATAGTGTGTTGCGTTGAATGATTCCTTAAAATTTGATATACAGTTCAAAAAACTTTTTTTAAGAAAACATAGTTTTTTGAAAAAACATATGTAGTTATTTTAAAAAATACAGTTATTAAAAAAATTTTATTTCTTATAGAATTTTGAATTTGGCGATATCCCTGGTGTTTATAGAAAATAAAAAAAAATGTAATTTAGCATCGAATTTCGAGTTTTGGCTATATCTCAGTTGTAAGTAGAACTATATGTTGAAATTTAATAGTGTACTTCGTAGAACACTATTAACATCTAATACCTATACATATAAGTTATGTCAGTATGCCATCTATCTTACGTAACTGTTTTTGCCAAAAATCTAATCTAAATAGGTCCGCTAAATATTCTCATAAAAGCAACCATTTAATCGGTCCTCTAATTTTAAAGATATATGCATTTAAGTACGACCTCTCTCAAGGTGCGAAATATTACAATGTTGTGTAGACCCAATATAAAACAAGGTTATTCACTAATTAAAGTATTATTCATATATCGCCTAAAAATTAAATGTATGAGGCGTGTTAATTATCAAGATTTGAAACTTTTTCAGATTCGAAAATCAATATACATATGTATATTAATATTTTTGTAGGATTCACCTAAATCAGTCTTCAGAAACATAAATACTTGTAATTGACCAAAAACTCTTTCCACTCTGTACTTTACTTTTTTTACACCATTGGTGAAGGGTATTTAAGGTTCTTCATAGCCGAACATAGCACTCTTACTTGTTATGTGTTGTCGTTGATTCATCTAATATCGAATTTGAGTTTGAAATGTTAACGTTAAAATTATTGTCATTGTTAACTGTTGTGTTATCTTTGATGTTGTCTTTTGTGTTTATTTCGCTGTTGAGATGAGTATTGGTTTATTTTGTTGTTGTATCAAGTTTGGGTTGGTTTTGTATGATTGAATTTGAACAAGTGAAATTGTATTTGGGAGAATAATATGAAAGTTTTTGTCGAGCAGGTTGTGTTTTGATTTTTATTTTAATTTGTTGTTGCGGATTCTGTTTCTGACTGATTTTTGTTGTTTTTTGTATTTGTTGATGATAGCATGTTTTATTATACCCTTCACCACCATAGGTGGAAAGGGTTTGTAACGCATAGAAATATTTGTCTTAGACCCACCTTTTAGTATACCAATAGACTTAGAACCACTTTCTGAGTCGATTTAACGATGTCCGTCCGTCCGTTCGTCTGGCTGGCTGAACCCCCATGTAAACCTTGTAATCAAACTACAGGTCGCAATTCTAAAGATAATTTGATGAAATTTGGCACAGATAATTTTTTTGATAATGGGACCATGGCTATTGAAATTGGTCAAAATCGGTCGATTATTTATGGTACCTCCCATAGGTCCCACTTCCCGGAATTGCTATATTGGCCACAAATATCAATATTTTTTCATGAAATTTAAAACAGATACTGCTTATGTAAACTTAAACCACTGTACCAAATTTCGTTGAAATCGGTCCACATTTGACCATAGCTCCCATACAAACTCTTCTTCAAAAACGCACTAAATGAGATAAAAAATCACTAAAACGCTCGTAAATCCAATAATTATAACAATTTTGAGTTTATTTTTTGCATACATAATTTTTGTAACAACTGTAATCAATTTGCCAAATTTCGAAATAATCGGTCCACATTTGACCCTAGCTCTCATATAAGTCCAAATGACGGAAACAGGTTGAATATATACGTTTTGAGAAAATGTTTGTATGATGGCAAAATTTAGCAAATATTTGTCTTTATACAGGAAAAATAACACCTTTGACCTTAGTGGTGAAGGGTATCGTATGGTCGGCTTGACCGACTATAGCGCTTTCTTACTTGTTTTTTTTAATTTTTGTTTGTGGTGGATCAATTAGTACTTTTTCATATCGAGGGTTTATATTCAAAATGTGCTATCTACAAATTCACAATTTTACAGGAGAGCGAAAAAACTGTTTTTGTCATTAACTATATAAAATATAATGAAAATTTGGGCTTTTATCAAAATATCATGAATTTTAGTTAAAAAAATAAGATTTTTGAATAAAACAAGATTTATTATAATTATATTAATATTTTATTTACAATCTGTTAAGGTCAAAGGCCGAGAATATTTTAGAAATCCATGATTACAGTACGTTGTAGGGAAATGTGATCCATTTTGTTAGTTTATCCCAAATGACAATGTATCTATATATGTATGTATATAAAATTCAATAATGTCTGTATGTTTGCTTGTTATTGATGGACTCTTAAACAGCCAGCCGATTTTTTTGAAATTTCTACTATATATTACAAGTGGTCTTGGGGGTAAAATAGGCTTATTTTATTTTTGATATCTAAAGTGGGTGTGGCGCACAGTGGGATTTATTCATACATTTCGTAGTATTTCATGGAAAAGAGTATAATGAGAACTCATAGAATCTTAACATTTGGCACAAATTCTTCAATCAACTTTGTCAAAAAAATTAAAATTTTATCAAAACCGACCACGCCCATCGCCTTCGCCCATATAACCCAAAAATTATTTTTGGACCCGATTTTCGATTTCTTTATAAAAAATTACGAAACTTGGCAAAAGTTATCAGTGTTATTGAGTTTAAAAATTTCGAAAGTTTCATGGAAATCTACCACGCCCCGCCCATATATCTATTTATGTCTGCATGTTTGTTTGTATGTTTGTTTGTTATTGATGGACTCTTAAACTAGCCAGCCGATTTTTTTTAAATTTTTACTGTATATTACAAGTGGTCTTGGGGGTAAAATAGGCTAATTTTATTTTTTATATCTCAAGTGGGTGTGGCGCACTGTGGGATTTATTCATACATTTCGTAGTATTTCATGGAAAAGAGTATAATGAGAACTCATAGAATCTTAACATTTGGCACAAATTCTTCCATCAACTCTGTCAAAAAAATTTAAAATTTTATCAGAATCGCCCATATAATCCGAAAATTATTTTTCGACCCGATTTTCGATTTCTTTATCAAAAATTAAGAAACTTGGCAAAAGTTATCAGTGTTATTGAGTTAAAAAATTTGGAAAATTTCATGGAAATCTGCCACGCCCCGCCCATATAATCATAAAATATTTTTTAGTACCAAATTTTTGTTCCTTCACCAAAAATTCGGAAAGGCCGTTATAATACCAGCAACGTTTATAGGAAGCCCACGACATATGCAGGAGTACACACAGGATGCAATGACATATATAAGATTATATGGAAGACCAGATTTATTTATTACATTCACATGTAATACAAATTGGGAGGAAATCACATCCGCATTGTATCCCGGTCAAAAGCCAATGCATCGACATGACATAACAGCACGGGTATTTCGGCAAAAAATAAAATCTTTGAAGTGTTTGGAAGTAGAATGGCAGAAACGTGGATTGCCTCATGCGCATATATTGATTTGGTTAGTGGAAAAAATTACACCTGACCAGATTGATGACATATTTTCTGCCGAAATACCTGACATAAACATTGATCCAATTTTGCACGAGGTCGTTATCAAAAATATAGTACATGGTCCGTGCGGAATTATCAACCCTAATTCACCATGCATGACGGAAAGGAAATGGACAAAGAAATACCCGAGACAACTACTTCAAGAGACAGTATCTGGTATTGATGGTTATCCACTTTATCGCAGAAGAAGCACAGGTAATGGCGGACGATCTGTTACTAGAAAAGTACGCAATAAAGATATTGAGGTGGACAATCGGTGGATAGTTCCTTTCTGTTCATTGCTTACAAAAACTTTTAAGGCACATATTAATGTCGAATATTGCAATTCGGTAAAGTCCATTAAATACATATGCAAATATGTTAACAAAGGATCGGATATGGCTGTGATCTCTTTGCAAAATCCTAGCGATGAAATTACTCAATACCAAATGGCACGCTACATCAGCAGTAATGAAGCTGTGTGGAGAATTTTAGGATTTCCAATTCATAAGCGTTTTCCTGCAGTTATACATCTATCTGTACACTTAGAAAATGGGCAACGAGTATAATTTACAGAAATGATGAGATGGCGACACAGTTAACAAAATACAAAAAGGGCGGTATTTGTAGGCGTGGTAAAAAAAAAAAAATTTAGAATTATTTTAACATTATCTTTAATGATTCAACTTTTTTTTCGAACTACTCTACTGTCCATCCACAAAATGCTGAATGCCTTTACTTGCGAATGCTCCTTACCAATGTTCGCGGACCTACATCATTCGAAAATTTGCGTACAGTCAATGGACAAATATGTCAGACTTATCGAGAAGCAAGTCTGAAGTTAAATTTACTTGAAAGCGATGAACATTGGGAAATAACTCTTTCAGATGCATCAATCAGCTGTTATCCAAACCAGATTAGAACTTTATTTGCAATAATTTTGGTATCTTGCTCTCCATCTAATCCTAAGGAACTTTGGGATAAATTTAAGGAACATATGACTGAGGACATTTTGCATAGGGAAAGAGCTTCCACTAACAACGAAACACTTGAATTTTCGGAAGCAATGTATAATGAAGCTTTGATATTATTAAAACACTCAGTGAAGTTGGAATGATTGCTCCAATTCGGTCTACAGAAGATACATCCGATAGGGATTTTCAGAGACAAATGGAATATAATACGCAAGTTTTGGAAACGTATTTAACAGAGAGTCTACCGTTATTACAGCCGGAACAAAGGAATGCTTGTATTGAGATTATTGAAGCTATGGAAAATCGATATGGTGGACTGTATTTCTTGGACGCTCCTGGAGGGACTGGAAAAACGTTTCTAATATCGTTAATTTTGGCAAAAGTTCGATCCGAAGGTAATATTGCATTGGCAATGGCTTCATCCGGTATTGCAGCAACTCTCTTGGATGGTGGAAGAACTGCACACTCCGCTCTTAAATTGCCAGTGAATCGACATTTCTCAGACGAAATCACATGCAATATTAGGAAAAATTCTTCTATGGGTAAAGTGTTGCAATCATGTAGGATTATAGTATGGGATGAATGCACAATGGCAAATAAGAAATCATTGGAAGCCCTAGACCGTGTTCTGCAGGATTTCAGAAGCAATACCCTATTATTTCGAGGAGCGCTCATATTACTAGCTGGAGATTTCCGCCAAACTCTTCCAGTGATTCCAGGTTCTACCCCGGCAGATGAATTAAATGCGTGCTTGAAATCATCAAATCTTTGGCACCATGTCAAATCTCTAAAATTAGTAACAAACATGCGTGTACAAATACAACGGGATTCATCAGCCTCACGATTTTCCAAACAACTGATGGATTTAGGTGATGGAAAAATACCAATTGAGCAAACTACAAAGTGCATTGTATTTCCGCCAGATTTTTGTAAAATCACACAATCTACTGAGGAGGAGCTAATTAGTTGCGTCTTTCCCAATATAGAAGACAACTACAAAAACACGCAATGGTTATGTGAACGTGCATTACTTGCTCCTAAAAATATTGATGTTAATTCCATTAACAGCAATATTTTAAGTAGAATTCAAGGAAGTGAAAGAACGTACAAATCTATTGATACAATGACCAGTGAGGAGGATGTTGTCAATTATCCTGTTGAATTCTTGAACTCGCTAGATTTGGCAGGGTTTCAACCTCACGAACTGCATTTAAAAGCTGGGGTACCTATCATTTTATTACGAAATTGGCCCATCTAGATTATGCAACGGAACTCGCCTAATAGTAAAAAAAATTATGAACAATTTAATCGAAGCAACAATCATTACCGGAAAGTACAAAGGAACAGATGTTTTGATACCACGCATTCCATTAAAATCTGCCGAAATGCCTTTCGAGTTTAAGAGGCTGCAATTTCCAATTCGGTTAGCTTTTGCAATGACAATAAATAAATCTCAGGGTCAGTCTTTGCAAGTTTGTGGAATAAATTTAACAAGTCCATGCTTTTCCCATGGACAGCTATATGTCGCTTGCTCGCGTGTGGGAAAACCAACTGATTTATTTATTTACGCGCCCGAAGGAGGAACCAAAAATATTGCGTATCCTAAAGAGAGTAATTCTTTAGTTTATAATAATAACTTTGTTAAAGAATTTAATAATGATGTCAATAAAACAAAAAGTATTTAAAAATTTTATTTTTTTAGCAATCGAATTCAAATTACAAAGTCCAATCGTTGACCAACCCGAGCAACGCCGGGTGCAATCAGCTAGTATTTTATAACAATTGTTATTATTTTCACAAATATTTTTAATGTAGATAGCACTATTTTTTGATTATGAAGACTCATATGTAGATAGCACAAACACAATTTATAAAAAAAAATGTTTTAGAATTATTTTTCTTTCTTAAAATTTATATGACATATGACAGATAAGCCAAGAAACACATTTCCATTAAAAAAACATTTTTTTCGAAAATGTAGATAGCACTTTTTGAATATAAAGCGTCGATATGTTGTAGTATTTTTTTCCTTTTTAGGATGTGGGTTGTATATTTTTCAGGAATCATCTTTTTTCTTAACGGACTTAATTTTCTAAAATGCTGGCAAATTAGATCATTCGAAGTGTGAGTTTCCAGTTGGTAGTTTGCCCAACTAACGGGTAGATACATGGGTTTTGTCTACGATGTTCCCCACTCTTTTCATATTTGGTTTTAACAATTCTGGCGTTTCATTGGGTTTGGGACGTAATCTTCTACGGACACTCTTTTCCAACACAATTTAGTTGTGTTCAGTTGGTAATTTAAGTTGAATGTTACTATAGCCGCACCTGTTCCAACTAGGGTTCAAACCTTTTTTTATTAAATAAAAGTACATTGGTATATATAAAGAAATTTAAAGAAAAACTGATCAAGTAAACCTGATGTGTGTGAAACAGCACTAAGTTTTTTTATAACATACAGTTTGTCAAATAATTTTTTGCATGGTACATTAATATTGAAAACGTAACTTAAATTTCAAAAATTAAACAGATTTGTTTCATTTATTTAACATTATTGTAAGGGTAAAAAAATTTAAATAAATACACGCATTACAACAACAAAAATACAAAAAGAAATACATCCAATATAAAAGGTGTCAAATAAATGTTTGCACAATGAGTCAAAACAACACCATATGCCCTTATTAGTAAAGTTAAAGTTATAAAAAGTTAAGTAGTTAAAAAATGTTTGTGTTAATTAGTTGTCCTATATTAATAAAAAATGCCTGTAAAACGAATTTCGAAAGGCATTGTAGAATTAGTGTATTTCCATCACTATAAGGGGCAACTCGGCCAGGGAAATTGTTGAAAAGTTTTATCGTATGGTTAGGACGTAATATCCCGTGTTGTAAACGAAGGAATGTTGGCATTTAGCCCAAAGTAAAAAAACTTAAAGAATTGAAAGTAAAATTAATAAAGCCGTCTAGGAAAAGTGGAACTTGGGCACTAGGGGCTTAACTCCTAAGTAAAAAAGTGAAAAAATATGGGCTTAGTATATCCCATGAATAAATCCGAGGTACCGTAAAAAGAACATTAATGAATTAGTTACTAGTAAAAATGTGTAGTGAATGAATAAATGATTTACAAAATCTAAACCTTTATATTTACCTTAAAATTATATTCCGGATTGTCTTCCAATTTTGTTAGCATTTCAGTGGCGTAGTTTAAGTCTGCATCAGCATAAAGAACAAATGCATCATACATTTGAGGTGGTAGACCCTTCTGAGCACGTATTACATCACATGATGTTAAAATATTTGGGTCTGAGCCATGTCCAAAATCATCATAATTTTTATCGAGATTATCTATGGAATTTAAATCCAAAGATTGTTTCAGTTTTGTAAGATATAGCTTCGTGTCTTCCACTGAAAATTAAAAAAATTAAAATATATTGAAAGACAATACATACATATTAGCAAAATAGCTGATCAAAAGTGGGATTGGTATCAAAATCGATTTATGCTTAAAACGTTTTTAAAAATGATTGATATTTTTTTAATATTAATCAATTGCGGTTTAAATTTCGTTTTTATATCTAATGAACCAAAATATACATTTTGGTAAAAAAAAACACACAAATAGCCCGAATGGTCCCAGTTTCTAAAAAGTATCAAAGATGGGAAAAAGTTTTCTTAGAAATTAGTCGGATTATTTTTTTTATTACTTTTGATTCCTTTTGATTATTTTCTGTTAATCTAAAATAATCCTGATTACGATTATTAGTAATCGTAATCAATTTCTTTTTAAAATGTAATGTTATTGATAACTGTTCGTAATCGAAATGTAACAGCTCTCTAGTGCGATTCACTACGCTTTATTATCCACAATCGTTTCTTTAAAAAATTCTTAACAACAAAATTAACCACACTGCTATTCACCAACACTTAAACGATTTCTGTTGACGTTTAAAGTCAGCTGTTATTAATAAAGAAATAAATTGTTGTTTATTAACGCCAACATTTTTGGTGCTGTTATGTTAAAGAAAAGTGTATTAGAAAAGCTGGCACCGTAAAAAAATGTTTTTTAATATTTTTGATTAAAAAAATCAACCAGAGGGAGTTATCGTAAAACCAAACCAAAAATACCGTTTGGATGCTCTTGGTCAGAATATTTTTAAACTAAAATACTTTTTATTTAACTTTTATTTTAAAAATCAAAAATAAAAGTTATTTTTTAACTTTTATTTTAAAAATCAAAAATTAAAGTTATTAAAATTAAAGTTATATAACTTCTGTTTTAAAAATCAAAAATAAAAGTTCTCTTATAACTTTTATTTTTTAAATCAAAAATAAAAGTTATGTTTTGACTTTTATTTTTAAAATCAGAAATAAAAGTTATTTTTTAACTTTTATTTTATGAATCAGAAATAAAAGCTTTTTCTTCACTTTTTTAACAGAAATAAAGTTCTTTTTATAGGAAATTTTCTCAAAATTTCCTATTTTTATAGGAAATTTTCTTAAAACTTCCTATTTTTATCGCAAATTTTTTCAGGTGTTTACAAACCGTCCGTGCAATAGAAGAATAGTTTTTTTATTCCTTTAGAGCATTTCTAAACAAAATTTATAAAACACATACTTTCGACAATTTGCGGTGCATCAATATTAGTGTTTTGGCGATATCTCAGTTGTTTATAAGATTAAGATTAAAATTTACTTTAATTACCACCAAAAAACAAATTTAGGATAACAATCATATAATGAGTTCAAATAAGATTAAATGACCTGTATAAAGACAATTTGACCTGCATAAAGAAAATTTCTTTTAAGTTTTAGAAAATTGTGTTAAAAGTATTTAAAATCTTTCAGATCGGACCAAATTGGGGAAAGTTATACGGACCCAAAGGTTTTACATACCCGAGAAGGGCAACTTTGGCCCACTGTAGAGCCCATTGTGCTACCGACAGACACGTTCTTAAACATTGATCTAAAAGCCTAACAGAATCTTCTGACGTTCGTCAAAATCCGTCCAGTAGTTTAGAAATTGCAGAGTAAATACCACTGTGCACTATTAACTTTATATGCACACATTACTCTCCAATATTCCAATATTCATCGTAAAAATGCTATGGGAGGCAAAGTTTTCAGAGCTTTTCAAGACTATGTATTAAAGCTTGATATATGCATTTAGTATCATTGGGAAAGACCAGGTGATTAACATTAAGTAAAAATGTTTTTTAAGTGCGTTAATCTTTTTACACTTTGTATCGTAAAACAAAAAAATTTATTTTTCTACTTGTTTAAGGAAAAATAAATTCAATTTGTGATATTCTGTAGAAATGGCATGGATAAAGGTATCACAATAAAATTTTGTAGTTATGTAGACCAATAAGATCTTAAAAGGGTTTGAAAAAATTAGTTTTTTTTTACAAAAAATGGCAACACTGACTCTATTTGCAGCGCGTTTCAGAAAATTTTTTTCTAATTAAAAACAGATATGTTGGAAAATATAAACAAATCGGTGCTTTGCCTTTTGATAATTTTTTGTTTAAAGTACCTTAAATGTTTTTTTACAAATTGGCATTTTTTGGAGAGGCCATTTGCGAGGACCAAAAACCCAATTGACAAGAAATTTATTTTATACGCATTCTCATTATGTTTTCTTTTAAAAACTTTAAAAATTTGTTTATGTTTCTTAGAAAATATTTCTTTATTAGTGAAAAAATATAGCTTACTTTTAGAGAAAAAACTCAAAAAAAAACTCAAAAAATATTGATATTTTTTTAATGTTTCAACTTTAAATATTTTTAACTTTTAAACGAAAGAAGATATCTATAGCTAACTTGCACAAACATTATTTAGAATTATATTAAGAATTAAAGGAATATTCTTAAAAAATTCTCAGATGCGTCCACCAGATCAAAAAAAGCTTAAAAATAGGTAAAAAATCAACCCAAAAATTCTTTTTACCCAAATATCTCGCCAAAGGAGATAACCTACACATGTAGATCTTTTCGAGGACAACTTAAGTTTAAAATTTCTTTTCAATCCATTCAGAAATGGATTTTTGGCGAATTTTTAAAAAAGTCGAACACCCGAGGTGACCAACCTTGAGGTCCATCAATCACTCTCCCGACCCCTCATGGACACGTGTTTTTGAAAATGAATGCTCCTTGACTACCACCGCACAGTACTTTGTTCCATAGACAAAAATAAAAAAAAATAAAAAGTCGCCTATGTATATGAAACCTATATTTTTGTGTTCACTACAAAATTATCTACTCCGTAAAAAAAAATCATTTCAATATAACCATATTTGTCGGCGATAGAGGTCGCTAAATTAAGAAAATATTTTACATAATTCATATAAAAATTTCTTTCTATATTGCTGAAACTTATAAAAAATTCAATTAAAATTTTATTTTAACAGATATTAGAAAATTTTGTTCCGTGTGTTATTAACAACATCTTATGCTATTAGAAATAATATAAAAATCAGTTACTTTGTATAACATGTACTCCTCAGACTGCTTTAAAATTATATGAAAAAATTTGTTATTAAACAAATTTTTTTTTTATTTCAATGGATGATTTCTAAAAAGTGAGTTAAACATTTTTTATAAGTCTTCGCCAGCAGGAAGCCATAGTCTAGGTTTATCAATTAATATAAAAATATATACCCTTTTTTGCAATATCTTCCGAGATAGGAGTGTCTCAAATGTCATATGTTTACAACCTAGAAAATAGGGCGTTCGAAATATAGGCTATATTTTTTTGGTTTTATGTCAAGTCTTAATTTTTTTTTTAATTTGAATAAGAACCTTTTTGTAATTATGCCTGAAAAATAAAAGATGTCTATTTGTTATTGGTTTTTCATTTATAAAAATCAGAACTCGAGCTTATTTTTTAAAAAAGTTTAAAAATTGTATGTATTTAATTTCGATTTTTTAAAAAGTGCGTTAGTGGATTTTTAAATTTAAACTTTTTTTGAAGACTTTAAGATGGTCTAATTCTAAAATTCTTATTTAAGATGGTGTAAAAATAATTACCCTTTTGGGGCGTAATTTTTTTTTATCTTTGAATTACTGAAAGTATTTTGTTTTTACTTTTTTGTAATTAAAAGCTATTAGATGTTTGTACATTAGGGCTATAACTTTTTCACACTTTGTGCGAATATTAAAACGACATTAAAAGTAATTAAGAAAAATATGATATTTTTTTCGGATCGTTAAAAAAGGTCACGCAGGGATCGGATTGAAGTTTGAAAACATCCATTTTTATTTCACTGAAATTTAAAAATCTATACACCTGATATTTATATATAATCCTATGCGTATCACTTAAAAGCTATTTTCGAATCTACAGACTATTTTAGATTTCAAAATTTTTCTGCGGTTGACAATTTATCGCTGTTAAAAGTTCGTTATTTTTAAAAACCTAAATAATATATGTTATTTTAAAGATCTTGATCACTGAACTTTTGCTGTCAGTAAATTCTTGCTCAATAAAAGTGAAAACATAATTTAATGTAATAACTGATTTAGAAAATGTATTGTGTGTTAAAAAATAAAGATTTAATAAACTGCTGGTTATCAGCATCCAAGAGGAATAAAAAATCAGCAGTTAAATCATTTGTTATATCAAAAATTGGAAACGAAAATTTTAACAACTTTAATTTGGACCAAAAAATACAAATTTTTGATGGAAAAATGAAAAGTTTTTGGAAAACCTCTAAATATTTTCGTCAAGGGTTTGAAAAAAGATACCGCAATTGGTTGAGCTGGATATTTGTTGATACAGAAAATGTAAGTTATTTAATAAGTGTCATTTTAGCCCCTTAATCATAACATTTAAAAAAAAGGTTCCAAGTACAAGTCAAACATGTGGAAACGATGTAGTAGCAATAGCCCAAAATGAAATAAAAGTAGAATTAATGCAAATGGAAAGCGAAAATCCACTTGATGTAGAAACAATGCAAATAGAAAGCGAAAATCCACTTGAGATTTCAAAAAAAAGAGGTAGACCAAAAAAAAATTTCCAGGAAGCTTCAGCAAAAGTAAAACATCGAAGAGTCACCGAAATCATAAAAAGATATTCCATTAATGAATTAGAGTATGCATTGGAAAAAATGAAAGGGGTTAAGTCTAAGAAAAATAAAAAGTGCTTATCGACGAAAAAGACAATGGTGATGTATATGGACTTGGATCTTTCTGAAAAAAAAATATTTAATACTTCGCCAAACAATAAATGACATATATCCAAACTGTTTGCCAACATTATATAAAATTCAAAAAGAAAAGAAAAAAATTGTACCAATGGTAACAGCAAATGAATCGTCTGCAAAAGTGGAATTAAAAGAAATAGTGCAAAAAACTGCAGAAGGAATTGTATATCTCAGTGAGGAGCAAGAAGAAAACTCGGAGTTGAAACTTATCTGTAAGTGGGGGATGGACGGAAGCTCTGGTCACAGCGCTTATAAGCAAAGATTTTCCGACAACAGCCAAACGGATGAATTTTTGTTTTTCTGTGCATTTGTGCATCTTAGGTAATTATATATGTTTTATGTGCTTTTCGTTATTATATACAACTTTATTTCTAACCGCGATCAAACCTTTACATTTGATTCAAATTTAAAAACATTTTAGAATGATAAACACAACAACTCAAAAGGAAATTTGGTCTAATAAAACCACTTCATCCACACTTTATTGTAGACCAATAAAATTAATTTTTGCAAAAGAAAATGCAGAATTAGTTCGCAAAGAATATAACGAATTAACCAAAGAAATTGAAGATCTCGGAACAGATATTTTAACATATAACAATAAGAATTTTAGAATTAGTTATCAGTTGCATTGCACAATGATTAACGGATCCATAAAAAATATTCTTAGTGGTACAAATGCTGCCAGCAGGTGTTTTATTTGTAAATGTTCTCCAACGCAAATGAATAACATTAATATTGAAAGGACTATAGATGACGATACCTTAAAATTTGGCCTTTCGACTTTACATTGTTGGATTAGATGTTTAGAATGTGTTCTACACATATCCTATAGGCTCAAGTTCCGAAAATGGCGTGTTAACGAAGAAAATAAAATTGAATATTTAAGAACAAAATCTTCAATTCAAGAAAAATTTAAGGACGAATTGGGTCTTATTATAGACAAGGTAAAATGCGGATCCGGTACATCAAATGATGGTAACACCGCTCGAAGATTTTTCGCTAATAGCACAGTATCTGCCAAAATAACCGGAGTAGACAAAGACCTTATTAAAAATTTGAATATTATATTAAGGGTATTATCCTGTGGAATAACAATAAATACCCAAACTTTTGGAGATCTTCTACGTAAAACAAGAGACATATACTTATTACACTACAAATGGTTTTATATGCCAAGTACATTGCATAAAATATTAATTCATGGATGTGATGTTATCAAATTCTTTGATATACCAATAGGTAAATATATACTTAATTATATTTATAGTAGCTATTGGCTAAATTGTATATTTTTGTAAATATTTTGCTTACACCTAGTTGTGAGATTTAGTTTATCGTAAGAGACATTTCGTCACATATCTATTAAATAATATCTATTAAATTATAAGATATTATTTTCAACTAAATATTAAGAGTGTAAAATTCTTTCTCATCGGACTTTATCGGTAAAAGTTATACTGTCCAATAAGTTTTACCCAAGATGGTAAACTGCGGCCCACTATATGTAGTTTATACATATAATGGACATATCTTTAAACATTCTAAAAGCATAACTTTTCTTTTGCGGATTTTTTTAAACTTCGTCAAAATCCGTTCACTGGCTGTTATTGAATTAAAACTGAGAAAACTCCTAAAGTAACACTTTACTCCGCAACTTCTAAACGATCTGGAAAGATTGTAATTAATATATCGATAGTAGCAAATTAGAGAAAAACAAAAATGTTGCAGCAAAATTTTGCACATTTTTTGAAAATAATGATTTGTCACTTTAAAATTTTTGTTGTCACTTGTGATAAAGTAAATCTAACGACTCTATATTATGTTGATATTAAAAGATTTTATTTATTAGGAAGTTTATCGGAAGAAGCGCTAGAAGCAAGCCACAAAATTATTCGAAAGGCTCGACTTTCCCATACCAGAAAAAATTCAAGAATAAATACTAATCAAGATTTAATGACTCACTTATTGCTATCATCTGATCCTGTGTTATCTTCAAATAGAAAAATTTTTCTAAAAAAAAAATAGTTCTTTTGAAGATATTTCCCATTACATTCTATATGAAAATAATGAACCCAGTTATATGCCTGACTCTTATTTTGAAGGATCTAGTACTGAATAATTTCCATTTAGTTTTGATTTTTTCTTCGTTAACACTATATGGGTACTTCCATGGTTATGTACGTGACATTTGTACACGTTTTATTGTGTTTGAATATTGTGGAAATAAAAATGGATTGGTATTTTTGAATGAATTTTAGAATCGTACATTATATGTGATGAGTTCTTTCTAAAAAGTATATATATTAAAAAATTGAGCACTGAGTACCCAAGTTCTATGCATTCAAAGTTGACTTACGCACGTGACAAAAAAAAGTAAGTGCCTTTTAGAGCCGTAAGGAATATTGTAAAAGTAAGCGAATTATAGGAGATTTTTTTTTCGGAAAAAATGTTTTTATAAAGGCTATTAATGGACCTTTATAATCATGTTTTGTTCAAAAACAAGTATGCATTGGTTGGCTAAGAAAAAACAAATTTGTTCATTACGCACGTGACACTTTTCACCTTCATACATATTTTAGTAATTTAACATATATTTTCAGAAGTTTTTAAGTAAAAATTTGGCACAGATCATTGTTTTGATATTGGGATCATGGCTATTGAAATAGGTCCATTATTTATGGTACCTCCCACAGGTCCTACTTCCCGGAATTGATATTTTGGCCACAAATATCAATATTTTTTCCATGAAATTTGAAGCAAATACTCCTTATGTAAAACTGAATCACTGTACAAAATTTCGTTGAAATCGGTCCACATTTGACCATAGCTCCCATACAAACTTTTCTGTCAAAACGCACTAAATGAAGCAAAAATCACTAAAACACTCGTAAATCTGAAGATAATGAGAATTCTGAGTTCATTTTTTGCATACATAATTTTTGTAAAAGCCGTAATCAATTTTATAAATTTCAAGGTAATCGGTCCATATTAGGCCCCATGTAAGCCAAACTGACAAAAACAGCTTAAATATACAATTTCAATAATTTATTTAAGCAAACAAAAAACTTGCTTTAGAAACTAAACAACAAGACACTTCAACTGATAATGAGCAACTAGTGGCATTATGTGGTTCTTTTGCCTTACGCACGTGACAAAGGAATGTTGCGGAAAAAAACATTTAAATATTCCGTTATTGATGCACAGTTTGCTCTCATCTCACATTTTTATATTCATTTGTTGTTGTATCAGTTACTTACATACCAAACTGCAATATTACATATATTTTATTTTCTTCAGCAGCAATGACAAATAATGGATGTTAAAGCTTTTAAATTGAATTAAAGAGCCTTTCGTTTTACATACCATTTTTTTTGCATTTAAGATTATGATAAGCTGAAAATTTGTTTACATAGTAAAATCTTAATAGTTTCTTTTCAATTTTTTGTTCTTAAAAATATTATGCGAGCGTTTTGATTTTTTAACTAACGGTGGACCATTTCATGGAAATGCCCATATGTATTTGAACATATGTGTATATGTAATGTATGAATATACTTAGATAAACAATTCTGAAAAAATAAATTTGTTAATTTTTACATAAATAAAAAAATTATGAAATTATTATTTTATAACAATATTATTATTTCATCACAATATTATATTTTTTAAAACAGGATATATGGCAATTATTTAAGTCCTTGCTGAAATTACCATGGAAATTGACACACGAACTCAGGATGTAAATTTAATAATATTGACATAAATCTGAGACATTATGGCTAGAACTTTGCATTTTAATAAATATTTTCAAAAATGGATATATGGCGGGTATGCGAGTCCTTGCTGGGATTGGCATGAGATTTAACAAATAAGTTTTTGATTACTTGCGATTGGCAATCACTAAGTTTGAAGACCTTAGAGCAAAATCTGCAGATTTTATCACGTATTTTCAAAACAGGATATATGGCAGCTATCAGAGTCCTTGAACCAAAATTTCCAAAAAGTACTTTTTTTTTAATTTGACTCACTTAGAGCTGTATGCCAAATTTTATCTTTGTAGAACAACTCCTTCTATTTTTGTCCCTTCGTTCTATGAAATCAAAGTACTGTGCACCGTGCCAAATTTCATTCAAATATCTCTAGTCGTTCAAAACTTACAGAATTATTAAAAAAAAGCGTCCGTAAACCACTGTGCTAATGATCTTATAGATTTTATAACAGGACTCAGGTGGCTTAGATAAAAATCTATTGATTCTATCTTTTCCTAGACTCTTACAGCGCTATGTATAAACAAAAGTTAGAAACTGTTTATAAACTGTAGCCAAGTAGCTGCCAACTAGAATACAGATTTGCCCTAGCAGCTTCTTGGAATAATGTTTATTTATAACCATAGTTCGAAAAAATACTCTAAAATACTGTATTTTAAGGTACCGTACTGTACCTAGGCAAGTTCGGTACAAAGTCACATACGTAACAAAGTGTTCAATTTAAGTATAGGTACCTTAAAATTTTAGAGAACCTGTTAAAATACACAACCTTTATCATAACGAACTTTCACGAAGTACTCTAAAAATAACGTACTTTGTTGAGTACCTTAACGTACTCCGTACCTTAACTTTAACGAACTCTTATGAGGCTGTCAACAATTAGAATAACAGTATTGCCAAAAGTGAATATTAAATTTTGTCTAACTGCTTTTTTAATTATTTTTAAAGGCGGTTTACGGGATATTTAAATATTTTATGAATATATTAATTTCTAACTTTTGCTACAAAATTGGAGAAATCGGCAACAAAGTTGATTTCTAGATTTCATTGAGTTTAGTTGTGTTACGCAATTTCAAAAACATCCCATATTTGACGATACTACTTTTATGTGTTTAAAAATTGTTTTTAATAGTAGTAAAAACATAAAATATATTTATTAATTGCAACTACATTTTACTCCATATACGTTAGTGTAAACTATAAATTTATAACGCTATCGAACAAATAAAAATTATTCTATCGTTTAGGAAGTAAAACCCTAACCTGGCAACACTTTCTTATATTTGTGTGTATATCATAAAAAATTGTGTCACCAATACAAACACAATTGACATGCTATGCGTGTATATGCATGTTTAAGAATTTCCCAACAGTTCCAAATTGATGGACTGTTTCCCAGTTGGTAAAATGTCTGAAGATTTCAAGATAAACTTCTGATTAGAGTAGGTTAATAATCGCTTTTACCTCAGCAATGAGCCAGCACTTCCATATTACGAAGTAATTTATTAACCAAAAAGTACATTTTTAAATCGCTGCTCATTTTGTCATCATGGAACTGTTGGGTATTTTTTACTAAAATATACAAGTTATTTATGAATGCACAAGAACAAAACTTCGTCAAAATATTACGAAAGCAGCTACAAGTGAGTTATCTAAAGATTCGTAACTTAGTACTTTAAAGTACTCTAAAGTTAACTAAAAAATACTCTAAAATCTTAAAGAGCGGTACCTTATTTTAACGTACCGTTCTTTTTTTATTGTGTCTTTGTGTACCTAACTTTGTTTCCGACTTAGTTAGGTACCTAAAAAATAAATAACTTTTGTGTGTGCGTAAGTTCAGTACAATCTAATAAGGTACTGTTTTTTTTCGAACTATGTTTATAACGATTTATAACTGTCTGCTAACTTTGAAAAAATCAACTCTGAAAATTAATGATGTCACTACTAAAACTACTGTTTTCTTGTATCAACCCTGATTTTGACGTTTGATATATTATATATTTGATATATTATATATTAAAACAAAAAGAACAAATTAAAAAAAATTGTTTAAAATGGAAGAAAAATTAAATAAAAAATGGAAAAATTAACAAAAAGATCGGTGAATTGGCAACAGCTTTTCCTCCTGTTGCCAATTCACCGATCTTTTTGTTAATTTTTAAGTTATTAATGTTATTATTGACAATATTAAATAAAATCAAATGTCTTTTTAGGATTTGCTTTCTCAGATCGCTCTGGACAAATTGGACGTTATAGAAGATGCCAGAATAGACACAAACACAAATAGGAAAAAAAGGATGCCTGGAACAATATACATGCCCTATTCCACAAGTTTTTATTTTTTTAATTTATGTTTTTCCTTTGTTTTCAAAAAATTTACAATAAACAGCTGTTTGACAGAAGATAGCAAGTATTTGGCAACTTGCTAACAAATGTTTAGCAGTTTGTTACCAGTAGTTTGTTTGCCAATTATAGTTAAACTGTATGCTAACTTAATGCTAATTTTTAGTTATACATAACGCTGTTAGTCTCCTTTTATTTTCGCTCCTATCTATTTTTAAAGGATTACAAAGGACCCCATAGCACAATGCTACCATCAGTGGATATAAATCAAAAAAATCATTGCCGCAAATTGTATTAAATGCAGAGACCGAATATTGTTTTATTTTTTGAATCAATCAAGTATAAATATCATTGCCGATAAAAATTTATTTTCATTTCGATCGATGAATAAAAAAGAGGGATTTATATTTGAAATATAAATATGCCTCATGATGAAAATTGTATATACAGTGCACGGTGGTAAAATACGGAAAAAAATCAATAACTTGTTTATTTCTTCATATTTTTCACTGAAACATACTGAGCTGACAAATTATGGTCCTTTCTTTATATTGTATAAATTATATGGTAAAATAGGGTTTGCAGTTCGGTTTTAACCGAAACCGAAAATTCGGTTTTTTATGCCTCAAAACCGAAAACCGTAGAAAAAACCGCGGTTTCAGCTATTTATTTTTCATAGCTTATCATTAATTTGCACGTAATTTGTCTATTTAATGAAGCAGAAGAATGAAACAAGCAAAAGATGTTTACAATGGACGAATGGACAGATGTAAGAGGAAGACGGTATATGAACGTAAATATTCACGATTCTCATGGTAAATTTTATAACCTGGGCCATATTTTAGGAACGTGTTATTTCAAGACAAAGGCTAATGGAGTTAAATATTTCACTTCATACAAACATCGTAGCATGTACTATAGATGGAGCAGCAGCCAATATCAAATTTGTATCTGAAAATCAATTTTGAAGACGGCGACGATGAAACCCTGACTCATTTAAAACCGATTGTCCATGAAAATTTTAATCTAGAGGCTGTAAGAAAAACTGTTCGGTATTTCACAAATTCGTTATAATATTTTACAAACAAGCGCTAAAAACCATCATAATCGTGATTTAAGTTTACTCTTAGATTTCTGCTTCTAAAACAAAGTATTCATGAGAGTTTAGAAATGCTGTCGATCTTAGATTTGCTTCATTCTATCGACTTTGAAAATGTAAATTCTTTGTTCACGCTAAAGGGGCTCTGCAGTTTCTCCAAAAGAAACAAGATTTATTTAAGAAATCCCTCATATTTAAAAAACCTGAATTATTTTCCTGGATTTTAGTATTAAATTATAATATGTGTTAACGAAGTTATCTAAAGTTTCCTACAAATTTAAACTCAAATAGTTTTATTTAAAAAACCGAACCGAAACCGGCCGGTTTTGGGTGTTTTGAAACCGAAACCGCGGTTTCTCATTTTCACGGTTTTTTGCAAACCCTATGGTAATATTAAAAGTGGTTGGCCAAATAAAAGGAGACATATAAGATACATTAATAAAATGTGTTTAATAATTTTGAAAATATTTAATAATTTTAATTTATGAACATGCCTTTTGTCTACCTTTTTATATATAATTTGTAAAATTTGGATAAGTAGTTTGAGAGATATATTTAAATTTCTGAAAAAAAATTGTTCATTAGTCAAGATTTATTATTATTATTTAAAAAAACATAACAAAAAGCTCAATATTTCAATAAAATGCTGAAAATTCATGAGAAAATGTTCAAAATTGTGATTTTCATGTTCTTTCTGCATTTTTGATTTGTTCTTTATAATGTGGCCACCACCTGTGTAAATGTATTTCTTACAGAATTTCCTTAAAAACTAAGTATTGCTCCATTTTTCTCAATCCTATTGTAAAAATTTAACTCAAGAACGTGTTGGCTAACAAAGAGGGCTGAAAATTCAACGCCACGCCCAAATTTTCATTATATAGGTCATTTAAACTTATTCGAACTCATTATATAATTTGTTATCCTAAATTAATTTTTTGGTGGTAACTAAAGTAAATTTTAATCTAATCATAATAAATACAACTTTAGATTATTTTCAAGTATTTTATTTACCTTTTTCTTACTAAATTGCACCCTGGTGTAATTAAAAATGTTTAAAATGTCTAAAAAGATGAAGTTAGTAAAATGATTCTGGTAAATAGGCCGGCAAGAGAATGAGGATGAAATTCGAAATATATACTACTAGTACTTAACAGGGAGGGTCTGCAATGGTTTGGCGCTGTATGTCAAGTGCTGGTGTTGGAAAAATGGACAAGTTTGTCCATTTAGATATTTTAAAGCAAAATATTAAGCAGAGCGCAGAAAAACTTGGAATTTTTAACAAGTTTACTTTCTACCAAGGCAATGACCCTAAGCACACATCGTCTGTTGCGAAGCTCTGGCTGATTCACCACTACCTTAAGCTGTTGAGTCCTCCCCCACAATCCCCAAACTTAAATGTTATAGAGCATTTATGGGATGAGTGTATAAAACAGTTACAACAATATAAATGAACATAAATCAGCGTTGCTACATGAGTGGAACAATATTCCGTCGGAAGTGTGCGCCAATTTGGTCAATTCGATGCAAAACAGTCTCAGAAAAGTTATTAAATCCAAAGGATATGCCATGAAATATTAATTATTTTTTTTTTTCTAAGTTGTTGAAAAGTCTGTATTGATTATTGTGTCCGATTATTCGTTTGATCTTAAAATATGAATTATTTTTGTTATTTTATGAAATAAATTTTTGTTTTTTTTGGTTTTATAGAATAAAATAATTTTTATAGCGAAATAAATCAAAAAGAATTTTCTTATTAAAAAATATCTGCACTTAAGCTATATAACCGATGTCCGATTATACGTTTGAACCACTGTATCTTCAATTATAAATATCCGAACAGAAAAATATTTTATTGTTTGTTTTATTTTTGAACTTCTGTTTTGTCTTTGAAAAAAATTTCCAACAATGAATGTATAAATATGTTTTAAAAGTTAAACCTAATATTCCTAATGGAACTATTGATAGTTTCTTTAATTCGCATCACTTTGGAGGGATATTTAAAAAAAAGTTTAAACGTTTCAAACGCATCTAGAAAACGACCATTTGTTGCAGAAAACCATTTCCATATAAAATTTGCAACAATAATTGAATTTATAGTTATTAAAACGTCCTAAAGACGCTTTATACCAGGACAAGTCTTCTTCTGTTATCCTTATCTCCCAGTGGAGCATAGGGCCTTTGCAGCTGTTGCCTGGCGCCACCAGCTACCAGGTAAGAACTGTATCCAATTCCAACTCTAATCTTCTCGTGGTACATCCTGGAAACCTGAGCAACCTATTTGATGATGCGAAAAACAACCCGAGTGGGATTCTAGGTCGGGGCTAATATGAGAGGGTGTTATCTTAGTATTTGGTCTAAGGGTCTAAGATAATTGTACTTGGTAAAGTACGAAAATGTAGCGTCTGTTCAACATGCTAGTTGCGGCTGCAATTGAGCGTCTGTCTCGGATCGAGCGGCTGTCTATACAAAAGTGGCTTGTGTCTTTGGACCCATCACCCATTGACTTAGCACTTACGATGTTTTAAGCATAGAAAGAAACAACATTACAGAACATACAACTCCAAGGGATTAATTATGCGAGAAGTCCCCCTGCTATGGCAGCTAATACAAGGATTTTGGAGCCGCCTAATAAAACATTATGATGAATGAAACCAGGACAAAAAAAATATATATAAATATATATATATATATATGTATATATAAATATATAAATATATATATATATATATATATATATATATATATATATATATATATATATATATATATATATATATATATATATATATATATATAATATATATATATATATATATATATATATAGAAATAGGGTATATAGGGTAAATAGTGAACCAAATGGCCGTACTTCAGGAAAAATTAAAAGGATCGGAGGATCGAAGGGATGGCCCCTTCCCCGTTACAAATACAATACCTATAACTGGCTAAATTGATTCTGATGATTTTCAAAATGTATATAAAGTTAAACTAATATTCCTGAAATTTTGACAGTGGTTAAAATAGGCTAGGTTTTTTGAAATCTCAAGTGGGCGTCTCTCCTCCCATATAACTCATATATTAAAAATGGCAAATATAGGTGACTGAGTGTCCCGATTTTTCTGAAATTTTGACAGTATGTTAAGGTGTGACCGATGGATAAAATAGGCCAGATCTTTTTTGAAACCTCAAGTGGGCGTGACCCCTCCCATATAAGTCAAATATTGAAAATGACAAATATGGATGACCGAGCTGCCCGATTTTTTTGACATTTAGACAATACGGTAAGGTGTAACCGGTGGTTAAATACGCTAGGTTTTTTTTGAAATCTCAAGTGGGATTGGCCCCTCCCATATAAGTCAAATATTAAAAAATATGAATGACCCTGCAGACCGATTTGTGGATATTTTCATACTATAATATAGTTTTTCGTTTTTTTAATTTTTTGAAAATGGACCTGGGAATTAAAAAATGGGGATAAAATTTCCCTTTTTTCAATTGCATCACTTCAGAACGGCTGGACCGATCAGGACTTTTTTTCTACATGTTTTTTAGTCCAAGTTAGGATTCTACGTAAAGAAAATTTTACAATGCCCACTTTTACGCCCTCTTTTTTTAATTTATCTAAAATCGGAAAACGGCTGCACGGATATTGGAAATATGATTGGTGTTTGATAAAAGCATTACTGACGATTGTTTGAAGATTTTCATGATTATTTGATGGTTGTTTGACAGTTGTTTGATGATTGATTGACTGATAACTGTTTGAAGATTTGTAATAATTGTTTGATAATTGTTTCACGATTAACTGGCGATTTTATGACGGTAGTTTGATAATTTTTTGTCGATTGTTTGATGGTTGATTGACTGACGACTGTTCAATGATTTTTTATGATTGTTCGATAATTGTTTCACGATTAACTGACGATTGTTTGACGGTTATTTGATTACTATTTGACTTTTGTTTGATAATCTATAAATATAAAACAATATTTGCGTCTGTTGTTCGAAAATGTTTAAAGCACACATTAATGTGGAGTACTGCCAATCACTAAAGTCAATTAAATACATATGCAAATACATTAATAAAGGATTCAATTAAAAATTTATAAAAACATATATCATAATTGTTAATTTTTAAAGAAATGGTTAACACAGCAATAAGTAAAAATCGTTTACTATCAACCCGGGCAACGCCGGGTACAAACAGCTAGTACAGAAATAAAATTTTTTTCTATCAAAATTTTTTTTCATCGGATGAAAAAAGATGAAAATTATTTTGAACTGATAAATATCCCCAGAAATTTTTTACATTTTATTTTCATCGGATTGAAAAACGATGCAAAATTTTTCGAACAAATAAAAATCATAACAAGAATTATAGAATATAGATTACGACTTCCCAAATACAAAACTTGAGTTTTCTGCGCATGTTGGACAAATGACGTCACGGAACAGTGGAACATTTTTAATTTGTTTCTTTAAAATTCTTCTAGTTCAAAATTTAATGACCAATTTTGTTTTCTAACTTCATTATTTTATTTGGAACAGAACAAAAGGACACGGCAAAAGTAAGATTAATTAAGAAACAAACACAATATTTGTTTTTTGCACACTTTCGGACTTGATTTTGGTTTTTTAATTTTCTATAATCTTTTTCGAAAGAAATTAATTTTTAGTTGAACCATGAATTTATGTTAAGAGGTTGTGGGTTCGAATCCGGGCTCAGGTTCATATCATATAAATTTTTATTTTTTAATTTTTAATAATTTTTATGATTTTTAAATTAGATTAATAATTTTTTAAGAATACTGAAAAAACTATGTGACACTTAGCAGTGTGGAATGCTGCATTTTCTGTCCCGCTACGGACTTCATCAGCACACTGTGTCACCAACTGTTAGATGCCAGTAGTTAAGATCATCTATTTAACTGAATTCTTAAGCGAAATTGAAAACGAGAATTATGTTAACACTCATTTTTATTTCACCTATGACCATATGATCGATTCAGTTAGACGAACTTATCCACCATAGTTTTTTCTTAGCATTCCACACTGCTAAGTGTCACATAGTTTTTTCAGTATTCTTAAAAAATTATTAATCTAATTTAAAAATCATAAAAATTATTAAAAATTAAAAAATAAAAATTTATATGATATGAACCTGAGCCCGGATTCGAACCCACAACCTCTTAACATAAATTCATGGTTCAACTAAAAATTAATTTCTTTCAATTAAATTTCATGGGCACCGCGATTTACATGTTTTCACTAACTCTTTCAAGTTGATACTAAATTCAAATTTGCATTAACGTAAAAGAATAAACAGAAACTTGTCAAAACAAAAATCTTTGTCTTCATTACCAGCTGACAGTTGGTTAAAGTACAAAGTAAATGTAGATTAATAAAGGATAGGAATACAAAACATAAAGGAAAAAACTATGGTGGATAAGTTCGTCTAACTGAATCGATCATATGGTCATAGGTGAAATAAAAATAAGTGTTAACATAATTCTCGTTTTCAATTTCGCTTAAGAATTCAGTTAAATAGATGATCTTAACTACTGGCATCTAACAGTTGGTGACACAGTGTGCTGATGAAGTCCGTAGCGGGACAGAAAATGCAGCATTCCACACTGCTAAGTGTCACATAGTTTTTTTCAGTATTCTTAAAAAATTATTAATCTAATTTAAAAATCATAAAAATTATTAAAAATTAAAAAAAAAAATTTATATGATATGAACCTGAGCCCGGATTCGAACCCACAACCTCTTAACACAAATTCATGGTTCAACTAAAAATTAATTTCTTTCAATTAAATTGCATGGGCACCGCGATTTACATGTTTTCACTAACTCTTTCAAGTTGATACTAAATTCAAATTTGCATTAACGTAAAAGAATAAACAGAAACTTGTCAAAACAAAAATCTTTGTCTTCATTACCAGCTGACAGTTGGTTAAAGTACAAAGTAAATGTAGATTAATAAAGGATAGGAATACAAAACATAAAGGAAAAAACTATGGTGGATAAGTTCGTCTAACTGAATCGATCATATGGTCATAGGTGAAATAAAAATAAGTGTTAACATAATTCTCGTTTTCAATTTCGCTTAAGAATTCAGTTAAATAGATGATCTTAACTACTGGCATCTAACAGTTGGTGACACAGTGTGCTGATGAAGTCCGTAGCGGGACAGAAAATGCAGCATTCCACACTGCTAAGTGTCACATAGTTTTTTCAGTATTCTTAAAAAATTATTAATCTAATTTAAAAATCATAAAAATTATTAAAAATTAAAAAATAAAAATTTATATGATATGAACCTGAGCCCGGATTCGAACCCACAACCTCTTAACATAAATTCATGGTTCAACTAAAAATTAATTTCTTTCAATTAAATTGCATGGGCACCGCGATTTACATGTTTTCACTAACTCTTTCAAGTTGATACTAAATTCAAATTTGCATTAACGTAAAAGAATAAACAGAAACTTGTCAAAACAAAAATCTTTGTCTTCATTACCAGCTGACAGTTGGTTAAAGTACAAAGTAAATGTAGATTAATAAAGGATAGGAATACAAAACATAAAGGAAAAAACTATGGTGGATAAGTTCGTCTAACTGAATCGATCATATGGTCATAGGTGAAATAAAAATAAGTGTTAACATAATTCTCGTTTTCAATTTCGCTTAAGAATTCAGTTAAATAGATGATCTTAACTACTGGCATCTAACAGTTGGTGACACAGTGTGCTGATGAAGTCCGTAGCGGGACAGAAAATGCAGCATTCCACACTGCTAAGTGTCACATAGTTTTTTTCAGTATTCTTAAAAAATTATTAATCTAATTTAAAAATCATAAAAATTATTAAAAATTAAAAAATAAAAATTTATATGATATGAACCTGAGCCCGGATTCGAACCCACAACCTCTTAACACAAATTCATGGTTCAACTAAAAATTAATTTCTTTCAATTAAATTGCATGGGCACCGCGATTTACATGTTTTCACTAACTCTTTCAAGTTGATACTAAATTCAAATTTGCATTAATGTAAAAGAATAAACAGAAACTTGTCAAAACAAAAATCTTTGTCTTCATTACCAGCTGACAGTTGGTTAAAGTACAAAGTAAATGTAGATTAATAAAGGATAGGAATACAAAACATAAAGGAAAAAACTATGGTGGATAAGTTCGTCTAACTGAATCGATCATATGGTCATAGGTGAAATAAAAATAAGTGTTAACATAATTCTCGTTTTCAATTTCGCTTAAGAATTCAGTTAAATAGATGATCTTAACTACTGGCATCTAACAGTTGGTGACACAGTGTGCTGATGAAGTCCGTAGCGGGACAGAAAATGCAGCATTCCACACTGCTAAGTGTCACATAGTTTTTTCAGTATTCTTAAAAAATTATTAATCTAATTTAAAAATCATAAAAATTATTAAAAATTAAAAAATAAAAATTTATATGATATGAACCTGAGCCCGGATTCGAACCCACAACCTCTTAATATAATCTTTTTCTTGAATTTGCCACACATGTTTAATTTGTACACATGTTTACAATTTGCTTAAAATTTTTTAAACAATATTTTTTAGCACTTAAAGCTTTAAGGTTCACGGTTTTTATAATGATAATTATTTTTTTACAGGGACTGAAAATAACGGGTATTTTTGAATTTTTAAATCAAAAAAGCAAGCATTAAGTATGAAACACAATTGGAACGAACGACCAATTTTTCGGAACGAATATTCGTCGTTAGAAATAGAACATATGGATTTATATGAAAGTGCTCACAATAGATGCGTACGACGAAATTCGTCTTGCGTATCGAATAGTGCGATAGGTTTATTTCTATTTCATACGCAGACGAACGACGAATAAACTGGTTTAGAGTGACTGTATTTCTATTTCTGTTGTAAAATATTATAAATTATATGTGTTCTTGTAATATATGGTCACCTTATAAATTGTAAACAAAAAAGTAATTATTTTAAATTAATTAAATATATTCTTCAAAGGAATAAAATAAAAAAAAAAGTGTTGTGAGTGTGCGATATGTACGAAAGTGTGAGTAATTTGTGCAAATGAAAATCAACAAAAATGTCGTCAACAACGTTTATTCGTCCCTAATGTGTTTAATGGACGAATGTAGAAGACGAATTGTTAAAGACGAATTCGTCGTGCTGGACGAAATTGGCCGTTCGTCCCAATTGTGTTTCTACCTTTAAAATTTATCTGTTCTGAAATTCAATAACACAGTTTTGATTCGTTTGACCTAAATTTTAATTTTATCGTAAGCCTTTTATTTTTTTTGATTTTTATTTTTTTGATTAGAAATAACAGTTATTTTGTGACTTTTATTATTTTGCTTTATATTTTATCGCTCAAATTATACCGGGTATTTTTGATTTATATTATATCGCTCAAGTTATACCGGGTATTCAAATTATACCTGGTATTTTTGATTTATATTATATCGCTCAATTACAATGGGTATTTCTGATTTAAATTATATCGCTCGAATTATACCGGGTATTTTTGATTTATATTATATCGCTCAAATTATACCGGGTATTTTTTATTTATATTTTATCGCTCAATTCATACCGGGTAAGCTTGATTTGGGAAATTTTGAAAATTTCCCATAGAAATGGGGAAATTTAAAAATTGTCCATAAAAATAAGACATTTTAAAAATTTTCCATATTTATGAAAAATTTTTAAAATTTCCCATTTTTAGGGAAAAATTTTCAAAATTTCCCGTTTTTATGGAAAATTTTCCTTTTTATTGGAAATTTTCAAAATTTACCATTTTTAATGGAAATTTTCAAAATTTCCCAGTTTTATGGGAAATTTTCAAAATTTACTATTTTTATGGGAAATTTTCAAAATTTACCATTTTTATGGGAAATTTTCAAAATTTACCATTTTTATGGGAAATTTTCAAAATTTACCATTTTTATGGGAAATTTTCAAAATTTACCATTTTTATGGGAAATTTTCAAAATTTACCATTTTTATGGGAAATTTTCAAAATTTACCATTTTTATGGGAAATTTTCAAAATTTACCATTTTTATGGGAAATTTTCAAAATTTACCATTTTTATGGGAAATTTTCAAAATTTACCATTTTTATGGGAAATTTTCAAATTTTCCGATTTTTCTATAAAAAAAATCAAGTTCCTGCTCTAAAAAATCAATTTTAAAAGATATCGCTCAGAAATTGCTTAAAAAATGTAAATCACAAGATAAAAAGCAGTCATTGCTTGATATAATATTATATCAAAATAACCGTCACATATTGAGCGATATAATAAAAATTAAACTTACCCGATATGAATTGAGCTATATAATATAAATCAAAAATAATCGGTATAATTTGAGCGATAAAATATAAATCAAAAATACCCGGTATAATTTAAGCGATATAATATAAATCAAAAATTTCCGGTATAATTTGAGCGATATAATATAAATCAAAAATACCCGGTATAATTTGAGCGATATAATATAAATCAAACATACTCGGTATAAATTGAGCAAAAAAATATAAATCAAAAATACCCGGTACAATTTGAGCGATAAAATATAAAGCAGAAATAACTGTTATTTTTGCCTGAAATAATAAAAGGCACAAAATAACTATTATTTCTGATCAAAAAAATAGAAATCAAAAAGTAACCGTTATTTTCTGAGTTTTATTATAAAAGTCATAACTGTTGCAGTCCCTGTTTTTTATACTATATTTTACAAATTTGAAAACAAAATTCTTCGTTATTAACGAAATCCAATAAATATTTTTTTTGAGAACTGTCAAATTGGTTTTATATAAACTTTTTCGGACAAAATTAGGAATTAGTCTAAAATATACTGAAAATATTCCTGGACTTTCCATATGCATATATGTATATAACAATGATTAGTTCTAAATTAACCCCTTGACGTATTTCCACGAGTCTGACTCGTGGTACAATTTCTGTGCCTAACATGATTATCACGAGTCCGACTCGTGGTACTATTTATGTGCCTAACATTATTATCACGAGTCTGACTCGTTGTGCGACTGTTCTTAAGCATCAAAACCGGTTTGTTTAGTGCAACTTGTGTGCGAACAGTTGGAAGCGAACTTCGTTGCGCAGATTGATACGTCAAGGGGTTAATACTTCCTATTATTTCGACATATGAACATAGTTCCATCAACACACTATAAAAATATATTTTTTGAATTTCAATGATTGTTTTTGTATGGATTAAAATATAAAAATATTGTTTTAAAAGTATTAATATTCGGTCTCTGATTAAGTGTAGTTGATTTCGATAGATAACAATAAAACTAAAATAAATCTGGAAAAAAAAAATTATTTTGTCCTTTTTTGTTGCCGTCAGGTGGCGCCAAAGATGAGCAAAATTATGAAAAAATTAGTTGTTCAAAAACATTTTTTGGTGGCTTCACAAAAAAGGTCGCCAAAAATCCATTTTTTCGAAGATTCCAAAGATTTTTGATTTTTTTTGTTACATAAGCGTATTTAAAAAATAGAAAAATTTAGATTTCAAATTCAGTTTTAATTTAGTAATGTTTTGTAGAATAGAATTTTGACATTTTTTATTTTTATATATTTGCAGAATTTTAATGGAAAATTAAAAAATACATCAAAATCATATTTTTTTTTCTAAAAGATACAAAAAAAAATCTAAACCACTTCGGTCCACCTTTACAAGATATATGGATTTATAAAAGTGGCTAAAATGATAAATTCTGCATCAAGTTACGCAAAAAAATTCATTTATATACGGCACTGCTTTCAGATATATTTTTCATAATGTGATTTTTTCGATTCTTGCATATTTAAGGATTTGTGAATCCTAGGCATATCCTTAAGCCAATTCTATATTAAATCATGTGCCAAATTTTATTTGTGTACAGTAACTCACATATGAGATATCTTTAATATTAATAATTCTATTTATTTTTTAATATTGATAAATATATCGACCGATTTTCGGCATCACGTTATACAACAAATTTCATTTATATACGACAACTGCTTTCAGATATATGTATTTTTCATTTTGTGTTTTTTTGTCGACTCTAGGAGAGGATCTGTGCATCCTTAGGACAATTTTGTCAAAATTTTGCAAACAATTTAACCAAATTTTTATTAAATCATGCACCAAATTTTATTTGTCAAACCTTAATCATATAGGAGATATTTTTAGTTTTGTCAATTCCATTTATTTTTCAATTTTAAGAAATATGTGGGCGGTAGGCGTGTCCTTCGACCAACTTTGTTAACATTTCGAATACGATCATGCTGAATCCATATCAAGTCACATACCAAATTTTATTGATCTAAGACAACTTTTTCGATTTTTGTCCATTGGTTGTATGGGAACACGGTTACGTGTAGGACATCAAGAGCTCTATGGCCTAAACCGGACATAAGTGGAACCAAAATTCTACTAGGTCTAAATAGGTCAAGCTTAAGAAGATGTATAGGGTTCTTAACGGGACACTGTGCCTTAAATTCAAGATTAAATAGCTGGGATGGTAGCATTCTGGACCTCTGCAGACTATGTCTAGATGAGGATTCGTCCGAGTCGGTAGAACACATTCTCTGTCACTGTCCAAGGCTACAAAATCAAAGGCTCAGATATCTAGGCTGCAGATTCTTTGCTGAACTGCAGGATCTGCAAGATATTGTAGGGTTCACCACTGGTCTCAACTAGCTTAAATAGGTTACTCTCCTTCTCCCTCTATACTATTCTTTTCTCTTCCTCTATCTTCTCTTTTCTCCTCTTTTAGTGAAGGATCACTAGGGACCCCTGGGGTCTCCGAGTGAAGGTGTCGTTTTGACACCGCCTTTCTAACATAACCTAATAAAGTACTATAGTCGGTCAAGACCGACCATATGATACCCTACACCACTATGGTCAAGTGTCCTTTTTTTAACATTTATATGCGTTACATACATTAGCACAAACTTATTACACCCTTCCCACCTATGGTGATGTAGAGCAGAGAAGAGATTGAATGGCGGTTTTCTTGCTTTGAATGTATTCACACAAAAATGAAAACTTGTCGTCAATTTACAATATTTAATTGAGACGAAACAATGCATATTCACAAAATAAGAGTATAATGAAATATATTGCATGCATTGCTTGTATTTATAACTGCAA
The DNA here is from genome assembly GCA_933228675.1 of Stomorhina lunata. NCBI lineage: Eukaryota > Metazoa > Arthropoda > Insecta > Diptera > Rhiniidae > Stomorhina > Stomorhina lunata. The sequence goes on from OW121744.1 coordinate 71,191,775, forward strand.
TCAAATACACTAGGAAAACATTCAAACATTCATTTTATAATAGCGAATGCGTGAATGTTTACGAAATATTATGAATGATTTCAGTTGCGTTACAAGACAAGTTGTGCACAAGACAAAACTATAGTTGTATAGGTGGGCAAAGACAAAAAGAAAGAAACAAGTTGCCAGATGAAATGGATGCAAAATCGTTAAATTTATAGAAAAAAGTCGTCAAACACTGGGATGGCAGATGGAGAGATCAACTTTTGAACTTGCAAAACTTATGTTTTACTGGGGCGGCACAATCGGACCTCAAAATAGGGCACCTTAGATTTAAAAATCGGTTTTTGTATGTAGTTCGTTTTAACATAATTATAAAAAAATTATATAATACATTTTTTTATCAAAAAATTTTTGTATAAATTTTTTTTATTAAAAAAATCTTTCTATACAAAAATATTTTATATACAAAGATACTTTCTATAGAAAAATATTTTTTTCAAAAATCTTTCTATAGAAAAATATTTTTATCAAAAACTTTTCAATAGAAATATATATTTTTATCCAAAAATTTTCTATAGAAAAATATTTTTATTGAAAATTTTTACTATAGAAAACTATTTTTATCGAAAATTTGTCTATTGGAAAATATTTTTATTGAAAATTGTTCTATAGAAAAATATTTTATTGAAAATGTTTCTATAGAAAAACATTTTATTGAAAGTTTTTTTAACAAAATATTTCTTAGAAAAATATTTTAATCAAAAATTTTTCTATAGAAAAATATTTTTATCAAAAAATTTTTTTAATAAAAAAATTTTGGCCCAATGATTCAGCATGAAAGCGTAGAAAAACATATGGCAGCACTGATAACAACGCAGACATATTATACGAATACTTTGCGAATAGAACGAAACATGAGAGAGTCGTACGAATTTTTTCTAACTTAAAGTGTGACATCAAACTATTTCGTTGATTAACGTGCAGTGCAATAATAAAATAGTGTGTAAAAAGACAATCAACGAAAATGTGTGAATGAATGAAGGCATCTTCATAAAAAGTTATTGCCTTTGTAGGCAATGCAAAAGCAATATGCACACGTTGCTGTCAACATTTGTGAATGTATTCAGTCTCTTCTCTGATGTAGAGTAACTGTAATAGATAAGTAATGGATTATTCGATCACCCTAGAAAATGGCGAAAGTAATTATTTTTAACTTGTAAACTTACCTAAGTTTTCATAAATGTCATCAGTAACATCCCACCGATCAATTATTCCAAGAAATTGTTCCAAATATGCAAATGTTGCAGTTTTTGGATTATTAGTACACCATAGTTGAATTACTTTCGTCATCGGATCATTTCCAGTGATTGTATTTTCATCACAAAGACACTTTTGTTTTGACAAAGAGGCCAATCCTCGCCAATCCCGTTCATAACCCTCTTCTGATCGTAAAATCTTCTTTGAATTTAATAAATGCGACAGCTTCTTATGAGTCAATTTACCAAGGGCAGTCAAAGGTATTTCTTGAAATGCTAGTACATCGCTTTTCGTGGTAGAATCATCTATGACTACATTAGAATTTGCACTTATATTGCTCCGATTCAAGTTTTCCATTTTAAATGCAATATTTTGAACCATTATAGCTTGAAAAAAAAAGAATAAAAAAACTAAAGAGTGTTCTAAAAAAAATATGCATTTACTATTTTAGACAAAATTTATCCATAGTGCAAGAAATAATTTATTTTTTGATCAAGTTAGTTTCTATAGATATGTCAGATACTATTATTTTAGAAATTATTAATTTTCAATAGTTATTTCAATCAAAATGGACTGCGAAAAAAAGTTTGTGAAAATATAATTAAAACTTTTCAAAAAAATCCGTCATAGACTAAAAAATAGCTAAAAATTTGAAAGTTGACCCTCGAACGGTTTCTAATGCCATCAGACGGTATAAGGAAAACCTGAGCATTGAAAGAAAACGTGGATCAGGGGGAAAAAAGGTCCTACAGATATTGGTAAGGCAAAATAAGTCGAGCGACTCTTTCGAAGAGAGCCTAACACTTCTTTAAGAAAAGCAGCTCGTACGGTGAAATGTTCTACGAATTTTGCACATAGAGTCAAAGCTTATGCTGGACTGAAGACATACAAAGTCCAAAAGGTTCCAGATCGCAATGCTATAAAGAACTTAGAAGCACAAAAACGAGCGAAAAAATTGAAGTCTGATTTTATAAAAAAATACACCTGTTGTGTGATGGATGATGAAACATACGTACTGGCAAACTTTTCTCAACTTCCTGGTCAAGATTTTTATGTTGCTGATAAACGGGGCAATGTTCGGCAAGAGTTTCGCACAAAAAAACAAACAAAATTCCCTAAGAAGTTTCTCGTGTGGCAAGCTATTTGCAGTTGTGGCAAAAGAAGTAAAGTATTTGTGGCATCTGGCACAATAAACACAGAAATTTATATAAAGGAGTGCCTACAAAAACGGTTGTTACCCTTTTTAAGAGAGCACAGAGTGACTACATTTTTTTGGCCCTATTTGGCATCATGCTATTATGGAAAAAAGGCACTTGAGTGGTACTCAAAGAATAATGTCATTTTTGTACTACGAGAGGCAAATCCACCTAACTGTCCAGAACTTCGGCCTGTGGAAAGGTATTGGGCTCTGGTAAAAATGGAATTGAAGAACACAGGAAAGATTTCCAAGAACATGTCCGATTTTAAGCGCAGGTGGAACACATGCTCCAAAAAGGTATCAGAAGCAACTGTAAAATCTTTAATGGGAGGGTTTCCGAAAAAAGTCGATAATTTTGCAAAACCCGAGTACTAAGTAAACATTTTAATGATAAATGATTTTGTATAATATGTCATTATATTTGCGTATTTTGTAGAGTTTTGATATTAAAAGGTTTGATTTTTATTTAAGAAAATCCAACTACAAATTTTATTTAGAGCACTCTTTATCAGCCTAACCACAGAACATTTAAAGTCGATTTTAAACAGAAAAAATCGACTTTATTTTAAAAATCGTACTATAAAACAAATTTAATATTCAATTTTAAAACTTCATTTTTAATACTAAAATGATCTGTTGAATGTTTTTAATTTTGTGATCTTTTGGAAAAAACTTTCGGAATTTTTACAACTTTCAGTCATTAGCTATATTTTAACGTTAATTCCTTTTTTTACGGATTATGACCATTTTACATTGTTGTTTTTTATTATTATTGCACAAAAATTAAATTTTATATTGACGTGGATGATCTTTCAAACAATTTTTATAAATTAAAATACTCAAAATTTTATTAATTATTAAGTCTTATTATAAAATTTCTTATAGTACGAAAAATTTAAAAAGTCGACTTTAAAATAAAGCCGATTTTATATAAATGTTGTATATCAAATCCTTGAGATTTTGCACGTAATATTAAATGATTCTCGAAGAAGTTTTATTGTTGTGGACCAAGACCAAATCCGTATCGATTCGCAAAAAAAAGTTTAATTAATACATTTAAGTTCTAATTTTGATTATAGGCAACTCGATGGATATTGAGAATTGCAGAAGTTTGCTGCGAACGTCTGGAAATCAACTACAATGTCGAAAAACATTCCAAGCCTTTGATATTTTTTTTACTTATATCAAAGACTCAGACATGATAAATTTTAACGTAAGAAGAACAATAAAAGAGCAATTTTGTAAAGATACGGTTAAGCATGAGGAAGGCTCAATCATGGCGTTAGGCTATTTTTCTTACTCTGGCATTGGACTAATTTGTAAAAAAAAAAAATGGACAGATTCGCATACAAAAATATACTCGAAACCATAGTGTAATAATAACAAGTGACTGCAACTGTTTTTCAATATTTGTTCTAGTTCAAAATTTGTTTTAGTTTTCTAATGTTAAATTATTGTTATTATTCAGAATTTTAGAATTGTTCTTTTAAATTTTGGCATTAAAAAACTGTTTATCCAACAACAAAATCTATGTTGTTTTTGGCCATGAAATTGTTGTAGCCATGGTTAACGCAAGGCTCATATATTATATATTTTCCGAAGAATATTGCAACATTGCGGCCATATTCTTCGGAAAACATGCTAAATGATTGGCATGTCAGGGATTGGCTAACAGGGTAAGGAAATATTCACGAATGTGCAGCTCATTTGTCTAAATTCAGCACTTTCTCAAGAGTTGTGAGTAGTGTTTTTATTTGTTTTGTTACACACAATTGTAAGTAAAGACTTAACTCATAAAACTCTCTCACATGAAGAATGAATAAAAAATAAAAATCATTTCCTCACGTACACGAGTAAACTGAGTTTGAACATAAGCATGCACATGAGCATACACATTTGTCATTCATACATTATTAACTTAGTGAAGTCAATTGCGATTGAGTCTCTTACATTTCCAGCAGGACGGTTGCTAGGCCTAGATATTTTCACTGTGAAAAAATTGCAGAATAATAAAAAAAAGTAATATTTTTTATTTATTAATGCTGTTTTTGATAAATAAAAAACAGATTAATTAATCTTTTTCTTAATTATAATAATAAAAATATTAAATTACCTATGTATATGTATTTATATGCATTTTCCTGCTGTGTTTCTCATTAAACCTAAGCCAACATTTTTTTTAATTTTCGTAAATATCACAATCATTCAATAAACTCGTAAAAATGAGCACCAAAAACATTAAATTGGGAAACAAAAACAAGAAACGAAATCGAAATTTCAAATAAATGTAACCGGATTGGAAATATTTTTTGAAGCAAGAAATACTATAAAATAATTTATTTTAAAATTTGAAGCATCATTTTCATAGAAATATTGCTAAACTAGAAAGAAAAAACTTTTTTTCTACAGAATAAATAATTTTATCTACAGAAAAATTTATTTTTTCTTCAGAAAATGTAATTTCTTCTATAGAAAAGCCTGTTTTTCTATAAAAAAAATAAATTTTTTTAGAAAGCCTATTTTTTCTATAAAAAAATGATTTTTTTTATTTCTCTGTTCTCTCGAACCACATATTTTTTGCTATAAATTTTTGTTTTTGTCTTTTCTTTAACAAAGCAGCACCAACCGACTTTGTTTACATCCAAATCTCAACTGAATGGTTTTGATACCTATTTTTACGAGTTACATTAATAATCAACTCAATATTTCTGCTAATGTGCAACTCATAGGCAAGTCTTGTGCTAGGTTAGGTTAGGTTGAAAAGGTAATGCCAGGAAAGTGGCATCTTCACTCGGAGACCTTTGTGTCCATTGTGATCCTTTCTGAAAGTAAATAACGATAGCGGGAAGAGAATGAGAGAGAATAGTGAAGGGAGAAGTTTCTAGAAATTGTTAGATATTGAGAAAGGGAGTCGTAGGGAAGAGAAGTGTTGTCCAAAAAACGCTAACTAAGCCATCTTAGTCCCAGTTTAAAACCTAAAACGTCAGTCAGTTTGCACTGCTGTATGTCACTCAGTTCCTCATGGAATCTATTACCTAGAAATTTAAGTTTCTGGTTTTGGAGCATAGGACAGTGGCAGAGGATGTGATGATGACCGTTTCGGACGAGTCCGCGTCTAAGCATAGTCTGCAAATGTTCTGAATTGCTCCATCCCATTTACTACGTCTGGAATTCAGGGCGCAGTGTCCAGTTAGTAAACCTATCCATTTCCTTAGACTGGTTCTGCTAAGACCTAACAAGAGCTTGGTCTTGCGTATATTTAAGTCGGGCCATGAGGTCCTAGATATTGTGCAAGTCTGTCACCGCGAGCATCAGTTCCTGACTCGAGCCAAGTCTTGCGATTTCGTCAGCAGTTTCGTTGCCTTCGATGTCGCCAGGAACCCAGTAAAGTCTTACCCTATATGTATCAGCCAAGCTGATGATAGCTAATCTTCATGACTTGACTAGTTTTGAGGTGATACTACATCCTTCAACGTAGATTGTCACCTCGCTGTCTACAGGAATATTGTATAAGATAAGTTCAGTAGCTTTCAGAATGGCAAAGATTTCTGTCTGTAATACACTATACTCATCTCTAAGCCGGTAGGATTTCCTAATGTTCTGATTCTTTAAGAAGACACCAGCACCAGTGCCGATTTCCATTTTAGAACCATCTGTGAAGATCGAGTTCCCCTCAAGAAGCGATTGACGATTGAGTAAGAGATGAATGTTCAAGAAAAATTTGTTAATACTCATGACTGTGTGCGAGATTTTTATAAATAGGAATTTTTGCCCATGAGTAAATGTGTGAAATGAGTGTTCAAATCCTTACCCTGTTGGATAACTTGAGTCAACAATTATGTTCATCGATGGCAAGCACAATCTCCGGATTAAATCCAATTGTGACCGCCAAATTAAGAGAGATGTGAAACAAATAAGCACATCTTCGAACGCCTGAAGGATGCATGGAACAGTATTTCGAAGGCTCAAATTGAGCGTCTAATAGACTCCATGCCTCGAAGATGCGCATTAAGGATTGCTATAGCTCTGTAATTTACAGCATCATTGCGGCTACAGGATTTATAAAGCCGAATAATAAAAGATCCAACAATCAGGGAACAGTCCAAACTTTAGAGAGCAATTATAAAGGTATGAAATTGAAAAGGCCGAAATTTCAATTTGAAAATGATCGTTTTCCATCACATACCGGATTATAATTCAAACTAAAAATTTGTCACCAAATTTAACAATTTGCTCTACATATAATCAACCACAAAATCCTGTTGCTGAATTTGAAGGCAAGATGACAAAATTGGTTGCTTTTCTTGAAACTTTTGATAATGTTCCCTTATGTGGGGACTTTAATGCTAGATTGATTCAATGGGGTGATGTAGTTCGTTTCTCTAGAGGTAATAAATTTACTGAACTTATTGATTTATAGGATTTTTGTTGTATTGATAATGGATCTTCCACTTTCAGGAGAGATTTAAGCTCACTACAACATTTCTTATGTAAATTGGTTGGTGGTCACTCTTTTTTTCTTGCTAAAAAAAATACATACTTACATCTTTGAATAAAGTAGGGTATTCCTCTTCTCCCTCCTCAACTTCTTTTATCTTTTCTCTTTCTCTATCTTCAACCTTTTGCTTTCTACTCTTCTAGTAAAGGATCACAATGGACCCCTGGGGACTCCGAGTGTTGGTGTCGGTTGACACCTACTTTATTACCTAACTTAACCTTTGAATAAAGTGGAACTTGACGCTGATATTGAAATGATTGAGAAAACCTTTAGTAATGAAAACGCAGTGCTACTTACAAGGTGAATCCTAAAAGAAACCCTACAGCTTGGTGGTTTCCAGAGCTTACCAAAATTTTTAGACTATATATTGCTGCTAATAAAAAATGTAATAAATATGCCTCTCCTGGAAATTGCAGAAATGTGTTAGTGGCTAAAAATGATTGGAAAGAAGCAGTTAAAAATGCAAAAAAAGCATTCAATAAAAAGATTAGTAATTTAAACTCCTGTCCTAATTCAAAAGATGCGTGGCGTTTTGTTCACAATGTTGGTGGTAGGTCGAAATATTCTGATATGTCTTCTTGAAATGAAAATTATAATATTGGAATGAAAATTATAATATTGCAAAAATAAAATCATTCAATAGCCAGATTAATATTTTAAACTCCTGTCCTAATTCAAAAGATGCGTGGCTTTTTGTTCGCAATGTTGGTGGTAGGTCAAAATATTCTGATATGTCTTTTAAAATGAAAATTAAATTATTTTGTATCTTTAATTTCTCAAGGTTCATGTACCCAGTTATTCTAGCAATAATAATTTTGAATTTTCTACGTATACAAAAAGATGAAAATGCGGATTATTTAATTTTCTCAATTGATGACTTCGATGTCATATTTAATGACCATTCATCAGTTATTACATAAACCAGAATAAAAAGGGGAATCAATTTAGTTTTTGTCTATAAACATATATAATCATTTTCCTTAAATCTTCTCTAGTTGCACATAGAAAATAAAGGATGAACCTTAATCCAAAAAAGTGCTCAGCTTTGCTTTATTTATCCGCCTATGGGAGATGTTTCTGGAAAAACAAGTCTGCGTCCGTCCAAAGGAGAGTCCGCCCAAGGGAGGTAAATTTGATCTATAAATAAGACCTAATTCACGGGACTTAGAAAATCGTCCGTCTAAAGGAGATGTCGGTCTACAAGAGGTGTCAGCCAGTGGAGGTTTCACTGTATTTCTTAATTGTCTTCTTGTGTTAAGGAGCATAAGCTGTAAATATTATCTCAAACGGCTTCGCAATTTTTCGTAAATTGTTATTCAGTAACACACATCAAATATTTTTTCTAATTTAAAGATATAAATGAGATTTTATGTGTTTTAGCATTTACAATTTCATTAGGCTATTTATTGAAAATATAAGTTAATTTAAGCTTTATTTTTTTCAAACTGCACATTTAGTTTACAAATTTCTGTAAAATAGTCCACGAGTGTGCAACAATTGGTATAATATTGGCAAAATATACAAACTTGAAAAATATTCTTTATAGTAAAATAATTATTATATGGTAGGATCTACGACTTTTTTACCTACGTTTACAATGGGATCTTTATCTGGACTATAGTTGGATCTACGATAACATTTGGGTCCTTTAACTATACTAGTACCTACGAATACATTGGAAACTTCATCTGGACTATAGTAGGTTTTACGATTATTAATGGTTCCTTCAACTGGATTATAACAGGAGCTGTGATTACATTTGGACCATTGAATTAACAATAGTAAGAATTATACATTGGATTCCAAAACTAGGCTATCTATTAATATTAAAACCCACGATATTTCATTAAATGGTAGAACCATCAATTTATTGCTTAAAATGAACCCTAAAACGGAAGATAATTCATTAAATGGTCTACATTTGAACCCCTGATTATTGCATAAAATGGAATATATCATTAGTAATGTTAGTAATTAGTAAAAAATTATGGGCAGCAGATACTTTCTAACCAACATTGGTCATTATTGCGTGGCAGGGGATGACAACAACTTACATTAAGCAAGAAAACTTTTTATTTACTCTTTCTCAAAAAACACAAACAAAAATGTATACTAAACTAACAAAACATACAGCAAATACAATCTTAGATCACATTCTCATTTTATAAAAACATTCATGTAAAAATGCTCTCCATTTGGTCAATGTTGTTTCAAATAAACTAAGCAGTTTAGGAATATACTGAGACAAATTTTAGTTCTTTTTTATTAATACTTAAAAAAATACTTACAATATTATTGAAATGTTTTTACTCGAATAACTCGGTTACTCGTGGAAAATTATTCAAATACATTTTTATTTGAAATTAGCCATTTTAATTTACTTGAGCCATTAATCGATTTTATTTTTCCAATTAATCGAGCAAACATAACTCGAGTAAATACCCTAGTGACATATGAAATTATTCGAGCTCCAATTGGAATTTTAATTGACACTAAAAAGTCGATTAAAGTCAGTATAAGGCATAAGTATTTTGACATATTTTTGCATAGCATATTAAAAAATTGCGAACTTTAAGGTCAACAAAAATTAATAATAATTTTTGGATTAAAATTAAATGTATCCACTTTAGTATTTAAAACTCATCAATGATTGAAAAAACTCTATAGAAATCTCTTTCTTAGCTTTTGTGAACAATTACAAAAAAAAAAATTAAAAATGTGAAGTGTTTGTCTTCTAATAAATTACAACATTTGTTGTTTCAACTTTTTTACTTATTTTTTTTTTTTTTTAACATTTTACTAGAAGTCAAAAAGGTAGAAAAATAACTGATATGTCAAAATAAATATGCCGACTACTGTAATATTAAAGATTCTTGACGAATCGTCAAAATCATTCCTATCACAGTACATACCATAGATAAAACACATAGATTGAGAACATATGTTCTACTAAGGCACCAAAAAAATGTGGTGAATAAATTAACTAAGGTGGTGAACTCACATACAGGTACTGTGAATTCAACATAGTCATTTTGACAACTGTCAAATGAAAATGTAAACCATAAACTAACAACATAGACTGAGGACGCAACTGTCAAGTACATTTAAGAGACGTCATGGTACATTTTAGAGGCGCCATATTGTAATAAGTATTACTGTATTGGTAAAATTATGTTTAAGTGGTATTAGTGCATACTAAAATATCCACCACATACTAAAGCAGAGTTGCTTGGTATTGTTGATTTTTAAATTTTTATTTTTGAATTTGCACTAGAAATGCAACACTGGTTTGAATGATTTTTAATTCCCCACAAGAAAAAGAAACTCAACAATAAAATGTCAATAAATTATTTGTTTATAAAATAAACCAGGGACCGAAAATAATAATTATTCTTGAATTTTCAAAGAAAAAAAGCAATCATATGGAAATATCGCAGAACTAATTTGAAAACATCATTTTGCATGTTTTCCAGTATATTTTCAGAAAATGACATGCTTTTTAAATTTTTGATTTTTATTTTTTTTGGCAAAAATATTTGTCAAAAATTGATTTTTATTTTATTTGTCAAAAATATTTGTCAAGGTCTGACAAATATTTTTTTTGGCAAAAATAAAAACGTAGTATTTGAAATTTTCCCATAAAAATGGGAAATTTTAAAAATTTCTTGTAAAAAGGGGAAATTTTGAATATTCCTTTTTAAGATGTGAAATTTTGAAAATTTCCTAAATAAATGGGAAATTATAAAAATTTTCTGTAAAAATGGGAAATTTTGAAAATTTCACCTAAAAAAGGGAAATTTTGAAAATTTCCCATAAAAAAGGGAAATTTTGAAAATTTCCCATAAAAAAGGGAAATTTTGAAAATTTCCCATAAAAAAGGGAAATTTTGAAAATTTCCCATAAAAAGGGAAATTTTGAAAATTTCCCATAAAAAAGGGAAATTTTGAACATTACCCATAAAAAAGGGAAATTTTGAATATTTCCCATAAAAAAGGGAAATTTTGAAAATTTCTCATAAAAAAGTCATATTTTGAAAATTTCCCATAAAAAAGGGACATTTTGAAAATTTCCCATAAAAAAGGGAAATTTTGAACATTACCCATAAAAAAGGGAAATTTTGAAAATTTCCCATAAAAAAGGGAAATTTTGAAAATTTCTCATAAAAAAGTCATATTTTGAAAATTTCCCATAAAAAAGGGAAATTTTTAAAATTTCCCATAAAAAAGGGAAATTTTGAAAATTTCCCATAAAAAAGGGAAGTTTTGAAAATTTCCATAAAAAAGGGAAATTTTGAAAATTTCCCATAAAAATGGGAAATTTTCAAAATTTTCCATAAAGAAGGGAAATTTTGAAAATTTCCCATAAAAAAGGGAAATTTTGAAAATTTCCCGTTATTAGGTGAAATTTTCAAAATGTCCCTTTTTTATGGGAAATTTTCAAAATTTCCCTTTTTTAGGTGAAATTTTCAAAATTTCCCATTTTTACAGAAAATTTTTATAATTTCCCATTTATATAGGAAATTTTCAAAATTTCACATTTTAAAAAGGAAATTTGGGGGAAATAACCAAAATTAGCTAAAAAATATGTCTGAAATCGATCGATTTGAAAACGAAAAATGTCCATCACATACCTGAATATATTTATTTAATATTATTAAAAAAACAAACAAAATTTCTTTACTTACCCTTTTCAATTACAAATAATTTTTGTTTGTTTACATCATAGATAAAACACATAGATTGAGAACATATGTTCTACTAAGGCACCAAAAAAATGTGGTGAATAAATTAACTAAGGTGGTGAACTCACATACAGGTACTGTGAATTCAACATAGTCATTTTGACAACTGTCAAATGAAAATGTAAACAAACAAAAATTATTTGTAATTGAAAAGGGTAAGTAAAGAAATTTTGTTTGTTTTTTTAATAATATTAAATAAATATATTCAGGTATGTGATGGACATTTTTCGTTTTCAAATCGATCGATTTCAGACATATTTTTTAGCTAATTTTGGTTATTTCCCCCAAATTTCCTTTTTAAAATGTGAAATTTTGAAAATTTCCTATATAAATGGGAAATTATAAAAATTTTCTGTAAAAATGGGAAATTTTGAAAATTTCACCTAAAAAAGGGAAATTTTGAAAATTTCCCATAAAAAAGGGACATTTTGAAAATTTCACCTAATAACGGGAAATTTTCAAAATTTCCCTTTTTTATGGGAAATTTTCAAAATTTCCCTTCTTTATGGAAAATTTTGAAAATTTCCCATTTTTATGGGAAATTTTCAAAATTTCCCTTTTTTATGGAAATTTTCAAAACTTCCCTTTTTTATGGGAAATTTTAAAAATTTCCCTTTTTTATGGGAAATTTTAAAAATTTCCCTTTTTTATGGGAAATTTTCAAAATATGACTTTTTTATGAGAAATTTTCAAAATTTCCCTTTTTTATGGGAAATTTTCAAAATTTCCCTTTTTTATGGGTAATGTTCAAAATTTCCCTTTTTTATGGGAAATTTTCAAAATGTCCCTTTTTTATGGGAAATTTTCAAAATATGACTTTTTTATGAGAAATTTTCAAAATTTCCCTTTTTTATGGGAAATATTCAAAATTTCCCTTTTTTATGGGTAATGTTCAAAATTTCCCTTTTTTATGGGAAATTTTCAAAATTTCCCTTTTTATGGGAAATTTTCAAAATTTCCCTTTTTTATGGGAAATTTTCAAAATTTCCCTTTTTTATGGGAAATTTTCAAAATTTCCCTTTTTTATGGGAAATTTTCAAAATTTCCCTTTTTTAGGTGAAATTTTCAAAATTTCCCATTTTTACAGAAAATTTTTATAATTTCCCATTTATTTAGGAAATTTTCAAAATTTCACATCTTAAAAAGGAATATTCAAAATTTCCCCTTTTTACAAGAAATTTTTAAAATTTCCCATTTTTATGGGAAAATTTCAAATACTACGTTTTTATTTTTGCCAAAAAAAATATTTGTCAGACCTTGACAAATATTTTTGACAAATAAAATAAAAATCAATTTTTGACAAATATTTTTGCCAAAAAAAATAAAAATCAAAAATTTAAAAAGCATGTCATTTTCTGAAAATATACTGGAAAACATGCAAAATGATGTTTTCAAATTAGTTCTGCGATATTTCCATATGATTGCTTTTTTTCTTTGAAAATTCAAGAATAATTATTATTTTCGGTCCCTGGTTTATTTTATAAACAAATAATTTATTGACATTTTATTGTTGAGTTTCTTTTTCTTGTGGGGAATTAAAAATCATTCAAACCAGTGTTGCATTTCTAGTGCAAATTCAAAAATAAAAATTTAAAAATCAACAATACCAAGCAACTCTGCTTTAGTATGTGGTGGATATTTTAGTATGCACTAATACCACTTAAACATAATTTTACCAATACAGTAATACTTATTACAATATGGCGCCTCTAAAATGTACCATGACGTCTCTTAAATGTACTTGACAGTTGCGTCCTCAGTCTATGTTGTTAGTTTATGGTACATACCAATAAAAAAAGAAAGAAAGCTGAATTATATTGTCAAAACAGCATTCTCCCAGTAAATTCATTTCGTCGTGCGGGAGTTTATGTGCTCTGTACGCCAAAAACGCATTTTGAGAAAATCGATCTTGAAGTTTTAACTTAATTTTTCTAAAAAACTATACTATAGAATTTTTAAATTTTCAACCATACAGTTTGAGGCCCTATGCTCCACTTGGAGTCAAGGATAACAGAATATTCGGCATATAGAGCAAAACAGCACAAAAAATTTAAGGATATAAAACAAAACAGACACTATTTATCTTAGAAACTAGGCGAGATAGCTGAAAACGGATTGCAGCTTTGAACAAGTTAGTGTCGAAAAACTCAAAATATGTAAAATGGCGGATAGATCACATAAACTCCCGCACGACGATTTGTGTCCAGAAAAAACAAATCAGCTGATACATGTTTAAATTAAATACTTTTTACTATTGCATCCTTAAAGAGTAATGAGTCCAAAGTTATCGTTATTGCACTTGATATCAACAATGCGTATAACTAACTGTATTAGTAATGACATTGAAACAAAAAATTTTACAATTAAAATCTTCCTATGTATACATTGGATTCATAAATTTCTTGCTAAACGTATTCTTAAACTATAGAAAAAGTGGACGTCAGAAAGTTTTTCTATAGAAAAAGTGGACGTCAGAAAGATTTTCTATAGAAAAAGTGGACGTCAGAAAGATTTTCTATAGAAAAAGTGGACGTCAGAAAGTTTTTCTATAGAAAAAGTGGACGTCAGAAAGTTTTTCTATAGAAAAAGTGGACGTCAGAAAGTTTTTCTATAGAAAAAGTGGACGTCAGAAAGTTTTTCTATAGAAAAAGTGGACGTCAGAAAGTTTTTCTATAGAAAAAGTGGACGTCAGAAAAATTTTCTATAGAAAAAGTTGACGTCAGAAAGTTTTTCTATAGAAAAAGTGGACGTCAGAAAGTTTTTCTATAGAAAAGGTGGACGTCAGAAAGTTTTTCTATAGAAAAAGTGGACGTCAGAAAGTTTTTCTGAAAAAGTGGACGTCAGAAAGATTTTCTATAGAAAAAGTGGACGTCAGAAAGTTTTTCTATAGAAAAAGTGGACGTCAGAAAGTTTTTCTATAGAAAAAGTGGACGTCGCGCGGTGGCTCAAAATCAATTTTCATTGGCCAAAACCTATATTTTTTATACCCACCATCAAAATGAATGGGGGGTATATTGATATTGTTATTCCGTTTGTAGTTTCCTCAAATTGGCTTAAAAACCAAAAGCGATATATATTCTGAATCCCCATGAAATTCTAAGATGATTAAGCGATGTCCGTCTGTCTGTCTGTCTGTTCACTGAAACTTATTAAATACATTCTGCATTTCAAAGAAAATTTGGGAAAATCGGTTAACATTTGACCATAGCTCCCGTATAACCTCGACTAGGCTAATTGCTTATTTGCTAATAAATAACAAATTATAATAGCTATGATGATAAAATTTGGTTAATAGAAGTTTTATATAAGCCTAGGTAGCATATCAAATTTCATCACTCGGTTCACATTTAGCCATAGCTCCTATACAAAACACTTATGAAAACAGCCTAAATTTCAACTATTTAATTTAGCACAAGGAAGTCTTAAGTCAGTGCCATCCAGTGTTCAAAATTTTGTCACAATCGGTCACCATTTGACCATAGCTTCCGCGGCTTGTGGATTGCAATTTATTTATTCAAAATAATATAAAAAGCCTTTCATAGGCCAATAAATATATATTAAACTTGGTAATGAAAAAATTGTCAGTGATGGTGCTCAAGGAAGTTATTTATATCTACTGCTTTTTAATATATACACAAAATCACTATATATTGGTGGAATAATACTGACTTTTTTATTTGTTAATGATTTTTTTTTTTTTTTTTTTGCTCACATTTGACAAAGATTTCGAGACTGCTGTACATAAAATGAATCACTTGGTCAAATCGTTCTCTAATGCAACTTTTAATCTTAAAAAAAACTAAATCTATGTACCTATATTGGAAAGGGAAACGCTAACGAAGTAAAAATCTCTCTTAGTAACTCCCCTATTACTCAATCAACTAATATAAAATTTCTTGGTACAACACTCAATATGTCAGATTGAATAGTTCTAAACTTATCTTAAATGAAAATATGCTGATATTTGCGGCCAAAATACCAATTCCGGGAAGTGAGACCTAGTGGAGGTACCCTAAATTATGGACAAATTTGGACGAATTTCATGGTCACACTACCAAAAGAATTGACTGTGTCAAATTTGCAATACTTTGATTGCAAAGTTCACATAGGGGACCAGCCAGCCGTCCAGACGGACGGACTGACATCGTTAAATCGACTCAGGAAGTGATTTTAAGTTTATTGGTATACTTAAAAATTTAAGACCAAAATTTCTACGCGCTATTTACATCAGCACAAATTTATAATACCCTTTCCACTTATGATGGTGAAGGGTACAAAAATATTTGTTTTTAGATATTGCATTTGGTATGGAAGGTTTATTGCCGAATTGATCGGAAAACTCGTGTTTTGTTCTTAATATAAATACATATGTTCTTGATATGTTCATTATTTAGAGATATACAATTTTATTTACTTTATTTACGAGTAATTAACTTTAAAATGTTAGGCAAAATAAATATGCTAATAAAAATATGTAAAATAAAATGTTATTTTTATACAGGTCAAAAAACTTAAATTAACATCAATAATAATTATAAATACATATGTATATTAAATTAATATATATGTATAAATAAACTCAAATCCCCTCTGCTATTTATTTACCTTTAACTGTGTCGTCTGTGGTTCATTACTTCAATGTCGCTCGATGTTTTTGATCTTTGTTGTTTTATTTTTTGCTTATTTTCTAGTATTAATGATGTTTGCTTCCAACAACCAAATGTCGCAGTTTAATTAGAACACGTTTATACAATTTTATATATAATATTAATAAGTTCTTTAATGTTATTTATAATTTTTTTCTTTTTTTCTAGTATCTTCTAAATAAGACAAATTAAATGAAAAAAAAAACAAATCATATTTCATTTATGACAAATAGACTTTTACTAATGATACGATCGTTTTCATGTTTAAACTGAAGTTGTAGTCGATTGAATTCATAATATACAATAACACAATTTCGATAAAAACAATTGTACATTTGCTATATCAGTTGTTTTAAAAACAAAAACTTTATTCTACACAATATAAAAGAAAACAAATTAATTAATGTTAATATTGAAAACAAATAAAAACTTAACAATACCCAAGGCGAATTCAGATCAGGCGACTACTTTTAAATTCGCTTTCAGCTTAATTGTCAATTTTGCATATCTTTATAATAAGTTTTAGTCTGTCAAACTGTTTAATAAAAAAAAAACAGCTAATTATTCTCGGCCACCTTCACTAAATTTGCTTTTTATGGAATTTACACTAGGAGACAGATTTGAACAGACAGTTGAATAGAACACTAATTTTTATATGATTGGCAGTGTTGCCACTACAAAATAATTATTGTGACCAAATTTTCAAATAAAAATAAATAAAATGCTAAAAAAGTAACCAAATTTTGAAATGTCGATATCTTTAAAGTAAATTAAGTGTACAACCTGTTGTGTGAGAAGCGGCAAAGAAAAGTACGTTTGCTTCCATTATTAATGTTACAACATTTCAAATTTGATTCAAGCAAATTTTCCGACTTAGCGCAAAAGATTCGACCAAACAGTTATATTTGAAGCATTGAACCACTTGTGTCAACGATAACACTATGTTAAATTGACTTCATATTTTAAGTCAGAATGACCAAAAGTGGAATAGTTTCTGATATATATATTCAAATAATGACCAAAAGTGGAATAGTTTCTGATATATATATTCAAAAATTCTAGTTATTTACGTTTTTCAAAAAAATGACATTACTAACATAAATTGTTTAATTCCTTTTTAGTGGAAGATAATCAAAATAACAATGGATCGCTTTGTCATTAGTCAAAAAAGACATAGTTAAAGAGTAAAGTTTTGCATATGAGTTCTTTTTTGGTATAACTCAGCAATTTCGAAACAACTGAACTTTTAGAGCAATATTTAAGAACGTTTATATTAGTAGCACAGTGGGCTCTACAGTAGAACAAAGTTTCCCACCTTGGCTATGTATAACTTTTGGGTGCTTATAACTTTCGCCAATTTGGTCCGATCCAAAATATTTTTACATTTTCGAAAACTTCTTAAACAAATTAAGAATGAACATGCATACTTTACTTCATTATTTATTTTATAGTTTAAGTTTTCGAATATGTAAATATAATTAAAGAAGTTTTCGTTTACGAAATTATTGCTTAATAATTTAAAAGTGGAATAATTTAATTGTTTTTCTGTAATATTGTCCTTCCTGTACCAAACCGAGCCCATTGAGCACAAAATGTTCATAAAAACTAAAAAACAGTAATTTTGCTATATTTCAAAACTGTTCTACTTTTGACCATTCTTACTTCACATTCGAATTTCACATAAAAGTGAAGTGTGAGGTTCATTTGATAATGACTTTTAAATAAGTTTATATGGTGAAACTTTATCTTTGTCTTTTTGTTGCAGTGTAACGTAAGACGGATAAGCTTTATAGAATAATAAGCTCTCAAACAGCGCTAACTTATTTGGTAGGGACTTTCTCCCTACCAATAAACCTTAACCAATTAAATCAATGCCCGCAATTCAGCACCCACTACTACTGGGTGCTACACTACTCACATCACCAGTAGGTCGTTTCTGTAACTCAAAGTGATAAGTTTTCACAGCGAAAAGTATGAAACAAAAAATTCCACCGTTTCTCGACCTGGAGGAAAAAAGTATTTCTGTAACTCAAAGTAAGAACTAGCAACACTAATTACGTTTTTATTGGAAATCTCCAATACATCTGTCAAAAAGAAAACAGCTGGTAGAAAAAGTAAAAATTTATCATCAAAAAAAAGTTGTTGCAAAAAAATTTAGTAAAAAGATAGGTATAAAAAAAAATTAATTAAAAATAAGAAAAAATAGATATATATATATATAGACATATATATTTATATATTATTTTATGTGTTTAGTGTGCTGTTGTTAGTTGCCGAACAAAACGATCGCCGAAATATTTTTGATATTCTTTCAATTTTCTGAAATTAACAAAAAGGAAAAATATTTGAATAAATAAACTGAAGCAATTGATTATATTTTATTTAATTATATGTTTTAATTATGTATTTGTTTTTACTTTTTAGTTCAAATGTTTCTTTTTCGGCGCCTTAATTACGTGAGAATTGTTTTGACAGATAAAATGAAACAGTTTTACTCGCACATTTCCAATAAATTTGACATAAGTTGTTGAATGACAGATAGTTCTCACAAAAATAAATTACAGAAACACTTAAGTGAAAAATATTACATTTTGTTTCAATTCAACTAATTTCTTCTTCATTTTGTTTGTTCCAGTCGAATAATTTATCGATGAGAGAGTTACAGAAACTAGGCACAGAGCTAACAATACCATTGCTAATAATAACAGGCGCTTCTAACCCTACATTACCCAACTCACCGTTAGTTACAATATAATTCATTGTCTTATCCATACCATCCAAATTATTACTTTCTGTTAGACCACTTCCCGTGTAAGTGTGAGATATTTTAAACATTTTATAAATAATTAAATAATTTATCTGAATTGCCATCAAAAATTTAATATTTTTTTAAAAGGTTTGCTGTGGGGTGTGGAACCTCCTAATGTCAAGTTTTTTAAAAAGTGACAATCATATTTTCCTATGACTGTGCTCTATTCAAAACCAGTTTCAAAGATAACGCTTAACGAAGCGTTAAGATTTTCTAACGATTAAAATTTTCCACATAGCTAGGGGTGACCCCCTAGTCACCAGTTTTTTGAAAGGTGACAGTCTTTTTTTTCCTATTCCTATGATCGCCCTCTATTTAGAACTAGCGTTAAGATTTTATTAACAAATTTTAATTTTTTCCATATATTTTATTTTTTGTAATGTTAATAAAATTTAGCTTTTGAGGTGTTATTCTATTGCTTACAATAAAAAAAACATTTAAAATTATTATTATAAATTATTCTTTTATTAATATCAGAAATGTACACTTTTTTGTAATTTATTGCTTACGATGCATTCGTAATTCCAAGTACACGTGCAAACAAACGTAAACAAAAATGTAAACAAAAATACTACCTTTTTGCAACCCTGCTGATGTGGGGGTTGTCATTAGTGTCCTGAAGGACAATCCTGGCCCCCCACCAAACTGCAGCGACGCTGGCTGGTTTCAAGGTCGGGTTAAGTTGATGGCTTGCCATAATGAGCGCTCTGCTATTCTTCTTAAGAAAGCAGTTCAGCTCATTGAGGGCATCTGGGAAGGAGCTAGGCTTGACGTGGTCCCCAAAGAAGAGATACCACGCAGACCTAGGTCCACTGCCCTTGTGCCCGATGGTAAGTCCTCCGCTAAGGAGATACTGGAGCTCCTTCAGATAAGTAATCCAAGCTTACCTGTCCATGACTGGAAGGTAGCTAAGATTTCTGAACCTGAAGGAGCTCTCAGAAGGATAACTGTTATCCTTACGCAGGAAACCTTAGCTCCACTCCGTGAGATGCGCGGGAAGATCTTCTACGGTTTCGAGGAGATCTCCCTTCACGTCTACCGGGGGGATGATAAGGTCACCGGTGAGAAGGTTAACAGTTCATCGGATCCATTAACTAGGAATGAAGATGTTTCCAGTCCATCTCATCTTAAACAATCCCTGGATAGTCTTGACTCTCTTTGTGTTGTCGAAGATGTGATTGACATGGAAGCCGACGAGGAAGCCCTCCTGAACCCCGACCCTGAGGACGAGGATCAGGATGACTTCAACGTCACTCTCATTCCCCTCACGTTTTTCGAGGATGATGATGAAGATAACGCAAGTTAATCTTCATCACTCCAAGGCAGCATCCGCGGCCCTGCTCCTTCGCCTGGCGGACCGTGGAGAGGAACTTGCGCTAATTCAGGAGCCCTGGATCAATCGAGACAGGATCTGTGGATTAGCGCTTAAAGGCTACAAGCTAATCTATGCCAGTGGAACAGGTAGACCAAGGGCATGTATTTTAGCTAAGAGCTTACTTAATATCTTCATTCTCTCTGACTACAGTGATGAAGACACAGTTGTAGCGGCTTGGGAGACTAGTACAGGCTCCATACTGGTCTCCTCGTGCTACATGGGGCATGATCACACCAGCCCACCCCCAAACTCCCTGGTTCGGAAGACAGCGGACCTGGCACATCAGCACAACATGCCACTCATCATAGGAGCCGATGCCAATGCACATCATGTCATCTGGGGAAGCTCCAATACCAACACAAGAGGTGAGTCAATTTTTGATTTTATTCTCTGTAATAACTTAGAGGTAGTTAACTCTGGGTCAGAACCCACGTTTGTAGTCGCTAACAGACAAGAGGTTCTTGATATAACGATTGTTAGCACCGCACACTCAGCCTTGATCAAGAATTGGAAGGTCTCCAAGGACTGCTCCTTTTCGGATCATCGCTATATCGAATTTGAACTCGTAACACAACGGGAGAAAGCTACTCCTTATCGTAATAGAAGGAAGACGAACTGGGAAATCCAGAAGGCCTCCCTGGACCGTCTCCTTCCACCTTTACCGAGCATCAACACTCGGAACGACATTGACCAGGCGGTAAACGCTTTAACTGACGCTCTAGACCAATCCACAAATCTGGCTTGCAGACTCACCGTCAGGAGGGGTAAAAAGAAACCCCCCTGGTGGTCCTCAGACATTGCGACACTCAGGAAGGAATGTCGCCGGCTGTTCAACGAGGCGAAAAGGACCGATAACTGGGCCTCATATAAAGCCTCCGTTAACAGATTTAAAAACCTAGTCAGGAATGCGAAGAGACAGTCTTGGAGGAACTTTTGCAGCGGCGTCGAAGGTTCTTCTGACACTAGCAGACTTCGTAAAATCCTGACATCGTCGCCCTCAGTAGCTGCCTACATTCAAAAAGACAATGGCTACTGGACGACGAGTGGATCTGAAACACTTGAGGTCCTTTTAGAAACACACTTTCCGGGCTGCAAACCCTTTAACACGTGCACAGCCATTGACCACACCATCTTCGAGTCCACTCCGATCCCTTTTAACAGGGAAAGAATTAAATGGGCTCTTGATAGTTTCGACCCGTATAAAGCTGCGGGTCCGGATGGTATCATCCCAGCCGATCTGCAACATAATGCCGATCTCCTAATACCCTGGCTAGCTCTGATATATGATGGTTGTCTTAGGCTATCTCATATACCAGAACCCTGGACCAGGTGTAATGTTGTCTTCATTCCCAAAGCGGGTAAGGCTAAACATACGAAACCGAAGGATTTCAGACCTATAAGTCTCTGTTCCTTCCTTCTAAAAACCCTGGAGCGCATCGTTGACGCGCATCTACGCGCTACAATCGATACTACTCTCCTCTCCAGCTCACAGCATGCCTATAACAAAGGTAAATCTGTTGAGACTGCACTCCACTCACTAGTTAGCTTTATTGAAAAATCTCTTGAGTTCGGCGAATTTACACTTGCCGCCTTCCTAGACATTGAAGGCGCTTTTAACAACATAAAACCAGAGTCTATTATATCGGCTATGGAGGACTTAGGGGTTGATAAATCCATTATTTCGTTTGTAGGAAAGCTTCTCACCTACAGAGTCATTAGCTCAACCATGGGCGTCGCTACAATCTACAAGGTAGCATGTCGAGGGACCCCACAAGGAGGTGTACTATCCCCGCTTCTATGGAACCTTGCAATTAACAAGCTTCTCACCAAACTAGACTCTCTGAGATTCAACACTATCGCATACGCGGACGATGTCGCTATAGCAGTGTCAGGAAAATTTCTTAACACCCTGTCACAACGTCTTGAAACAGCCCTTGACATACTAAACCGTTGGAGCATCTCTAACGGCCTGGGAGTTAATCCCACTAAAACGGAACTTGTACTTTTCTCGCGGAAATACAAAATACCCAACTTTACTCTTCCAAAACTAAATAAGGTTGAACTCGTGCTCACTGACCATGCCAAATATCTTGGGGTCATTCTGGACTCAAAACTGTCCTGGAGCCTAAACACCCAATTTAGGGTGTCCAAAGCATCTATTGCACTCTACTCATGCAGAGGAGCCATAGGCAAAACCTGGGGACTCAATCCCACTAATACTGTCTGGCTCTTCGACATGGTCGTCAAGCCTATACTAATGTATGGTGCGCTGGTTTGATGGCCTGCACTAACCAACTCAAACCAACGGAATTCTTTCACAAAAATTCTAAGAACATCCGCTCTAATGATCACGGGTGCCCTAAAAACTACACCATCCAAGGCGCTCTTTGTTATGCTCAACTGGCTCCCAGTCGAATTAATGGCACAACAAATTGCCCTTAACTCGGCTGTCCGACTTAGCACTATCGGAACCTGGTCCCATTCGCAATCAGGACACTCCACTATCCTGGATAAATTTATAGATATCCCTGACAATATTGATTACTGCATTCCCACCCCACTCTTCGACAAATCCTTTACTGTAACTATCTCTGGAGACCCACCATCCTTTGATGATGACTGTCTGGAGGTATATACGGACGGATCTAAGTCAAAGATGGGCGTGGGAGGGGGCTTCTTCATTCCGCTTTTAGGGAAGGAAATCTGTTTTAAGCTACCTGATCATTGTAGTATCCTTCAATCCGAGATATCGGCCATATATAGGGCTGCCAATTGGTTAAAATACTATAGAATATACGGCAGGGATATTCGCTTTTGTATCGACAGTCAGGCTGCCATAAAATCCCTATCTAATGTCCACACGACATCTGTTCTTACTCGTAAATGCCGGGCATCTCTAAATGAGATGGCGAGACATTGCAATATCGAACTTTTTTGGGTACCCGGGCACAACAACATACCTGGTAACTCCACTGCGGACAGACTCGCTAAATCCGGTGCTCTCCTGGGTCATGATAACATCGATCAATTTACGGGAATACCGCTATCCGCCTGCAAATCAGAAATTAGGCAACTTCTTTATGAATCAGCGCAGAACACCTGGTCCCTTGAAACTACTTGTTTAATATCCAGGCAAACATGGCCCACTTATGACAAGAAACGTTCAAAGTGCTTGGCTTCTCTACCTCGCCACAGACTCCGCAACCTAATCTCGACCCTAACAGGTCATTGTACTTTTGGGCTGCATGCCAGAAGGCTTAACCTTCAACACCATGACTACTGCCGTAGCTGTCACAACGTTGAAGAGGAGGAAACGGTTACTCATCTTCTCTGCCACTGCCCCGCTCTCTCTTTTTCGAGAGCTACCTTTCTGGGAGCACTCTATCTGCATGATCTATCCGATCTAGCGAGTATTGACATTCGCAAAATAGAATCGTTTATCAGAGCTACAGGATGGCTTGAATAAGCCTCTCATCGATGGTCTGGAATTAATTATCTTTGTTCTCTTTTCCAGTCTATCCCCTGCAGGTACCACAAAGGGACCGCTTTCTAGGACCCAAGTGACGCTGACTAACCATCGGCTGCCTGCCTAACCTAACCTAACCTAACCCTGCTGATGTGTAATTGGCTACATGTCACCACTACAAAATAATTACGTAATTCGCTGTCTGAATTACTTTCGTAATTCGTTCTGACAGTTTTTTTCGTGCTTGTTTACAAATTTGTTTAAGTTTTTGCTAAAATTTATGCTTAAAATGTAAAGAAAATATAAGTAGAAAGAAAAATATATAACTTTTCAAAGTAAATAAATACTACTTTCTCAATTGATTTTGTTGTCGCCAATAAGCTTTTGCTCATGGCAATTCTTTTTTGGTTATTGCATTTTTTGGACAATATCCGATAAAAATTATTTATGACACTAATATCTTCGTCATTCGCATGACAATAACTTCATTCGTTTACATTAAAATTTGTACAAATTATTACAAAATATTAGTTAACAATTTTACGTAAAAGAAATAAAATTAACGAAATTAAAGTTAAAAAGTACATAATTAATTAAAAATTATAAGTTTATAGCCCATTCACACTATAAGTTTTTAGGTGTTTTCGGAAATGAAAACACCATTGAAAACTTTACCATTCACATTATGAAAATTTAGCGCTTCATAAGTTTTCGTTAGAAATTCATTTATTACCTTAGAAATATTAAATTGCATTTAAAAACAATAAAATAATAAATTTTTCGTCACATTCATTACGTTTTTTCAGAAATTTTTAATATTAAAATTATTGTTTTTGTTTATATTTTATTTTCAACTGACATTTATTTTTGATATTTTCTCATTTTTCTGAATCAGAGTTGTAATAACTGCTATGAACTCAGTGTTGTATCGGTATTTTAATAGTTTTCAAATAAGTTTTCGTTGAAGACTCATACGGAAGGAGTTTTCGTTTTGTATGTGAAAACTTAAGTTTTCAATATTGTTTTGAGGCGAAAACTACTTTAACTAGTTTTCGAGCTTAATGTGAATGGGCTATTAGGTAATTTCTTATTTATTTATTACCTATTGTAATGTCTTTTTCTTATTGTCTCGATTTACTAACTGGATTTTTAAACATTTTTCTGATCGTTTACTTTCAGTACGTTTACACACGTAGGTGACTTGTTACAAGTTGTGTATATGTATTCTTCTGACATGCAAGTAAAAAAATCACTGGCAATCAAAATCGCTTGCCAGTGAGCCTACAACTTGCAGAAGTGTGATTGTGTTAGTAAAAAAATATAAATGTATTGAGCTTGCACTTGCATGTGTAAATGCCGTGTTACTCAGTAAATACTCAGCTTACTGGAATTTAATTCGATTAAATTACTCATAAATATGGTAATTCTCTCTCAAAATTGTGTATGGGGAATTATGTAATTGAGAACATAATTGTGCGTTAAATTACGAAAAGAGGGCGAATTACAAAAAAAAAATGCTATAGTGAGAACGTGATATAACTCACAGAGGGCGAAGCTGATTATAAAACATAGGGGGGCGGCGGCTCATTTTCTCACTCACAAAAAACGAGCTTAAAATGAAAGATTATATAAAAACCAAGTCTTATTAAAAAGTTAATTATTAAAAAATATATTTATCTAAAAGTTAAAATACTTCGGCTTGAAATTTAAGCCGATAAGAGCCGATTCTTTCATTTAACAACTTCAAATCATTTTTTTAAGAAACATTGTTTATTCTAAACAAAACATGTTATTTTGTAAAAAAAAACATGCATTTGATACATTAATGGTGATTTCTTTGCTAGAGAAATATGTTACCCTCAATGCTGCAGTGAGTGCAAATTTTTTAAGTTTTACCAGTTTCTTTGAACCGCCGTACCATAAATTTTCAAAAAAATATATTTTTAAATAATTATTTTTTTTATTTTAAGACATTTTTTAGTGTTGTAAATCGGAAAAATATTAAAAATTTCAAACTTGGCAGCATTTTTATCACTGCTTAATTTTTAAGTAGCTATAAATATATTGTAAATATTGTTTCAGATTTAAAGATTTTTAGAAAACTTAATTTATTTAATTTTATTTATGAAAAAATTTTTTATTTCAAAAATTTTCTTCTTTTATTCACAAAAAATTCAAAGCTTATATGTATAAATTACAAATTTAAAACAAGTTAAATTATAAACAAAGTATTTTGTTTCTACACTCCTCCTCTTTGTTTATAATTATGATAATCCTAAAAGTGTTCTTAACATTAACAATCGTGGCTTAGGAAGTGGTTTTGTCAAAACATCTGCTACCATTTTATCTGTAGGACAATATTTAAGATTTACAAAATTTTGTATACAAAAATCTTTTACAAAATGATACTTTATATCAATATGTTTTGACCTAGCATTGAATTTTTCATTTAATACCATCTTAATGCAACTCTGATTGTCTTCCATTATTGTAATTGGTGTATCCACTATATGGCCCATTTTTTGTAGAAGACCATGTATCCACTTTACTTCTTTACAAGCTTCTGATAGTGCTATAAATTCTGCTTCTGCTGTTGATAGTGAGACACAACTTTGCTTTCGACACGACCAGTTCACAACACCTCCATTTAAATAAAATACATAACCACTGTGAGATTTTCTATCAGTTTTCTTTTCACCCCAATCTGCATCTACATATCCAAATAAATTATTATTTTCAGTTGAACTACTTAACTTGAGTGATAAATTAGCTGATCCTTTTAAGTATTTTATAACACTCTTTACTTCATTCCAATCTTTAGATGGTGCTTGAATTTTCTGTGCTAGTATTGCTACACTGGCTGTTATATCTGGTCTTGTATTTACAGATAAATATAAAAGAGATCCAATAGCTTTCTGGTAAATTTTATTATCTAATAACCTTTCTGAATCCAAAGTTTTGTTATATGAAGGAATTAATGGTATATCTGAAGTTTTAGATTCTTGAAGACCAAATTCATTTACAATTTTCTTGATATCGTCACCTAAAAGACGAAATAACCTATCTGCAGTTTTCAAAAGTTTACAGGAGAGGGAAAAAACGTTATAAAATTGGAACTATTCGCAATATTTAAACGAAAATTATATATTTAGATTAAAATGAAACCAGAAATATATATCGGTTGAAAAAATTTTGTTTTTCTAAGCACAGCTTATGTTACGTCACTTAGGTTATTTGGAATTGCAAAAATCTGAAACCAAATAACCTATCTGCAGTACAAATTAGTATGAATAAATCAAATTCGTTTATACATATAAATATTATATAAATTAAATATTAATAGTTATAGTTTCTTTTACTGGTTTAAGCAAATGAAAGTACTTAATGATTGTTTAAATTACACTATGCAACAAAATTAAACTTTTATCGCGATTTTTGATGATTAGTTTTATATTTTTTTTAAATGCGTAACGGTTCTCTAGGTACAAAAACTGTAATAATTTGGTCATTTGTGATATTAGATATTCAAAATTTTGCACAGATATACGTTATGATATAGGGAATAATAATCAATTAAAAACTAAATTTTAAAATTTTTGCAGATAGGTTATTTGGTCTTTAAGATGACGATATACTGTTCTTGACTTAATAAAAAATTTCCATCTTTATCTTGAGTAACTTCCATTCCCAAATAGTGTTTAATTGGTCCTAAATTTGACATGACGAATTTTGAGTTTAACATCTTAAAAATGTCTTCAATAAATTTTATATCCTTACTTGCAATAATCATATCATCAACATATACTAAAATATAGTCCATACCTTCTTTGGATTTCCTGGTATACAAACAAGGATCTAATATACTTTGCTTAAATTTAAATTCAATTAACGCTTTATGAATACATTGATTCCACGAACGAGCCGCTTGCTTTAACCCATATAAACTCTTCTTGAGTAAACACACTTTATTGGGATTTTGTTCTGAAATAAATCCTGGAGGCTGTTTCATATAAATTGTTTCTTCTAAATCTCCATTTAAAAATGCAGTCTTAACATCAAAATGAAATACCTTCATTTTTTGTTTACCAGCAATTGAAAATAAAATTCTTGTTGTAGTCTGCTTAACAACTGGTGCGAATACTGCATCATAATCTATACCATATTTTTGATTGTATCCTTGTGCTACAAGTCGTGCCTTAAATCGATCTATTTCTCCTTTTTCATTTAAGTTTTTCTTATAAACCCATTTGCAGCCAATTGCCTTACGGCCGGGGGGAAGATCAACAAGGTCCCAAGTATGGTTTTCTTTAATAGATTTAAGCTCCTCCTGCATGGCACCAATCCACTGAGATTTCTCCTCCTTAATTGAAATAGCTTCATTGAAATTACTTGGATCTGGGGTCATGATTGCCAAATTTATCTGATACCGACTTGGACGCACACCTTTATTCACTCTTGTAGACACACGTTGAACTGGAACAGGACTTTGTATAGCATCTTCAAAATTTTCACTAGTACCTGACCATTCAGAATCCGAAACTTGATTGCGAGACGTAGTACTGCTAACGCTTACAACAGTAGAATCAGATTCACCTTCGCTTTCATCTATATGACTAGCATCCTGATTTTCTGTTTCACTTTCAATGTCTTCTACATTAACTGCAGGAACTTCTACATTCGCTGAAGGTACTTCGTTAACCTTAGGACTACTCATAGGAAAATATACTACATCTTTACTATTTTGAGGAATTTCTTTAATGGTTTCTTTTTGATCTTTAAAAACAACATCACGTGAAATCTGGACTTTATTTGTTGTTGGATCACAAACTCTTAAACCCTTTGAGTTAAAATCAACACCAATAAAAATTTTCTGAATTGCCTTCAAATCAAGTTTCTTCCTTTTTTCTTTTGGAACATGAACATAACATAAAGACCCAAATGTATGAATATCTTTTAATGAAGGTTTCATACCATATCTTATTTCATAAGGCGTCTTTGAAATACTTCTTGATGGTAAGCGATTTTGAACGTAATTCGCGAACATCAAAGCTTCACCCCAATAACTTTTATCTAAATTTGAATCAATCAACATACATTTAACCATCTCCATCAAAGTACGATTCTTTCTTTCAGCGACTCCATTTTGTTGTGGGTTGTATGGTACGCTATACTGAATTTTAGTTCCACATCTTGATAGAAACTGTTTAACATTTTCGGCTATATATTCCCCACCTCTATCTGATCTAATTGTCTTTGGATAACATCCCACCTGATTTTTTACTAAATTCCAGAATTCAACTATTTTGCCATAAACTTCACTTTTTGTCTTTAAAAGATAAACTGCACAATATCTGCTATGATCATCAATGAATGTAACAAAATATTTATAACCACTACAAGTCAAAGGAGATATAGGGCCGCAAACGTCAGAGTGAATTAAATCAAAACAGTTTTCCGACCTTGATAAACTTTCTTTTGGAAACGGACTTCTTGCAAGTTTGCCTTGTAAACAAATTTCACAAATATTGCTATGGTCTTTACACTCAATTATCTTTATATCTTTTGCTAAGTCATTTTGTATCAGCTTCTTAATACCATCCTCATTATGATGACCAAGAACACGATGCCAATAGTGAATACAACCTTTATTACAATTATGAACCGTAAAAGCTTTTTCAGAAATTGCATTAAGAGTGTACAAACTATTCTTAAGATAAGCCTTACAAATAATCTTATCATTTCTTTCTAAAATACATTCATTTTTAACAAATTTAACAATAAAACCCTTTTCTGTAATTTTCCTAACCGATAATAAGTTTGAATTAAAATCTGGAACATAATATACATCACCAATAGTTAAAGCTACACCTCTGGTCTTGATTTTACAAACTCCTTTATCCTTAGCTTGAGAACTGTTTCCATTTGCAACACTAATTGATTGACCGCATTCATTATAATTGATTTCACTAAAAAGCTTCTTGTCATGGGCAATATGGCAACTTGCACCCGAATCTACTATCCATGTACCTTGAGTTCCACCAGAAAATTGAGTCATCAGCACGTATTTATCTTCATTATCTTCAACTTTTTCAATAATATTTGCTGTTTTCTGATTTTTCTTGCACCAGTTTATGTATTTATAACAATCCTTCTTGAGGTGACCACTCTTCTTACAAAAGAAACAAGTTTTGCCTTCAAATTTCTTCACTGTTTTTGACTTTACAGCGGAAACGTTAGAAGAATCATTTCGGGATGCTCTTTTGAAATATTCTTCCAATAATTTTGCTTTAACCATTTGCATTGTCAAATCTTTATCTGGTCTTACCTCAAGAGCAGTAATTAAACTATCATAGCTAGATGGAGGGCTGCTTAAAATCATGGAAACTTGCCCATCTTCTGAAAAATCTTGATTTCCAATTGCTTTTAATTTATCGAACAGTTCCATCATTGAATTTATGTGTAATTCCATATTCTCACCTTCGCCTAATTGCATGCTGCATATTTTTCGCATTAGGTGCACTTTTGAACTTAATGTGACACGTTCATGCTGTTTCTGTAGGTTTTGCCATGCATCCTTAGCTAATCTTTCATTGCGAATATGAATGAGTTGAGAATCTTCAACACATAAACTCAAGACAGCAAAGGCTTCCATATTTTTCTTCCTCCACGAATCTGTGTCTTGAACGGGATCTTCAAATACAGATCTTCTTTAATGAGGAACATCTTCATCTTGAATTTCCAGTTATAATAATTGTCTTGATTGAGCTTCTCTATACCATAAAATCTGTTTTCGCTCATCTTGAATCTTGATGTCTTTATATTTTCTTTCTTGAATCTTGAAAAATTTACCTTTTTTTAAAATTCTTGAATAACTGCTTATCTTTATTAACTTTATCTTTAGACCGTCTTTATGAAACAATAATGGCCCATAACCTATTGTAAATATTGTTTCAGATTTAAAGATTTTTAGAAAACTTAATTTATTTAATTTTATTTATGAAAAAATTTTTTATTTCAAAAATTTTCTTCTTTTCTTCACAAAAAATTCAAAGCTTATATGTATAAATTACAAATTTAAAACAAGTTAAATTATAAACAAAGTATTTTGTTTCTAAAAAATATAACTACTTATGAAATTTATATCTACTCAATTTTGTACTGGAAGTTTATACAAACTTCGAAAAAAAAAACACGGCTAATGTTGCGTGGGTGAAACATTTCTGTTATAAATGAAATCACCAAAAACTTGCTTTTTATCTCGTACACACTTGTGTTGCATGAAATCACCATTAATGTAAATTTATTCATTTTCAAAATATAGTGCTACCAAGTTTTCTTTTATTTTAAAAAAATTCACCACTTTTTTACTCACCAGATATATTAAACAAGCGTCATTGTTTGGCATCACTACAGCTTGGTGCATAAAAGGAGAAAAGTTAAAAATATTGAAGTAAATTTCTTATAGCAAAGTATTTGTATAAATAATTCGTGTTAAAAGTTCCTTTCGTTATAAATTAAAATGGGAAGGAAAAGAAAAGTTCCTGTCAGAAATGAAGAAAAAGAAAATGAAGAGAAACAACTAAATACATCTGCAAATAATCAAATTACAATGTTGAGTAATGGACCAATTTACACAATTATGTCCAAGGTGCAGTTAAATGAAACATTTCACAAAAAATATATCAAAGAACTGAAGCAACTGTACGAAAAGGTAAAAATTATATTTTTTTCCTGTAGTTTTAAAACATCTATTAAATAAGTGATCAAAAATTTCAGATGGACCATGATGCCTTTATTTTTACATTCATAAAAATGATAAAGACAGCTATGGTAGCTGAAGAAACAAATGAGTTTGCACATACGACACTATTGTTTTGTGCAAAATTTGTAAGTGCGTTTGAAGGAGAAGAGACCCATCCATTACTGGCCGATATATGTCGGTGGTTACTAACAGTAAGTATTTGAAGATCTTAATTAACTGATCTGATATACTAATTTTTTGGAATTAAAAATATTTGCAGACAATTTCCAATAATCCACACATACGATATCGTCTATGTGAATTTGTGAATATGATTTTGAATGCTCTCGGAAACGAAGCAACATTAGATGACATTATTTGCGACAATATTATGGAATATATGGTTGGACGATTGGTTGATATATCACCGAGTGTACGTGTACAAGCAATACTGGCTATGCAACGCCTACAAGTACCTGATAATCCCGACGATCCTGTATTACGTTCTTATCAATATCATCTTTGCTCAGATCCTTCTCCACGAGTACGTCAAGCTGTCATTACTAGCATGGGTCGCAACTACCACACAATACCTTATATTTTAGATCGACTTTGGGATATTGATGAAAAAGTTCGAAGACACACATATCTTCATATGAGTAGTTATCCAGTCAGATCATATAAGGTATCACAACGCTTAACACTTTTGGAACAGGGACTAAATGATCGATCTGAATCAGTTCGAAAAGTTGTTACTAACGTAATGCTGCAACAATGGATAGAATCTTACCAAAAAGATCTAGTTGCTCTGATAGGAGCTCTTAAACTTGATTCAAATGAGTCTGAAATAAATCGTTACCGGAAAATTGGGAAACAAGTTTTGCGTGAAATTTTCAAGTAAGTTTGAGATACCTATAGTTTGTATTTTAACAAAAGTATTCAATATAAAAGGGGTAGAAGTTGCATTTTAACAAATTTATATAGGAGATGAAGTGTAATCTAATTTCCCATGGGTCTATCTTACGGTCCATGTTGCTTTGATAGTAAAAACATTATTTTACTTCAATTTGGTGAAAAGCTACACGTGCTAAAAGCGATTTATAACCAGTAATTTTACATAATTTATAATTTCATTACAAAAAAAAAAAAAAAACATTTTGATATCAAACTTCATAGCATTTGTAAAAAACTAAAGATTTTTCTATTATCCTCACGATTCGATCGTGGGAGAACTGGGTTTTTGCAAAAAACTTTATAAATATTTTGCTAATGAATTGGATGATACTAACATACCACATACAGTATTGTTCAAAACCTAAGCAATTTTTTCAAAGTGTTAAATAGAACTTTTATATTTTCTTAAAATGATCCTATTTGATAAACTACTCAATTTTAATAAAATTATGTGTTCTCATTTTGTTTACATCAACAATAATTTAATTGCAGTTTTTACAACTAATAATAAAACCAAAAATAAAACACTACATATTTTGCTGTTCGAAACTTAACTTTTAATATTTTGAATGGCATCCTTTATGTCTGATGACTTTCGTTCATCTGATATTAATATAGATTACTATTCCATTTTAATTAGCCTATTAGCTACTATCTAGAACTAAAACGGCGACTATCCATCCTTTGTTTCAAAATGGCAAAAAGTTTAAAAACCATTTTTTGACCCAATTCGATGAGTGTTTAAGGCCATTGTTATGCTTAAACTCCACTGATGTGAAATTTTCTACTCTTCTGTTATTTTGACAAAAGGGCCATCTCCAATAGCTAAAAAGCAGGTCATGCCATTACATTTCGGCCACAATGTTTTACTGTGGCTTTACAGTATAGCGGATGTAATCACTTTTCTTTCGGTCTTGGGACGTGTCATACTCCATTAGAGTTCGATAAGTTGAATTTAAACTCATTGCCAAATAAATCTGGTTTCTATTATTCAGTAATCCATTTGCTATAAGTTTTTACAAAACAAGCATAAACGTCACATTAGCAAAAAAAATTTAAGAACAAATGGGGTATTAATAATAAATTTAACTTGTGTGAAGACGAAATGAAATGTTATTGTATGGACCTGGACTTAGTCCTTTTGTGGAAATAACATAGAGGAACCGTTTTGTTTTTAAGAATATTTCATTCAACCACATTTTTAGTCATGCCGAGTCGAAAATGCATAAAAATGACCACAAACACTTATTGAAGTTGCCCAAAGAATGGTTTTTAAATAATGGCTGCCAAGTATTGGATTGACAATCCTAATCTCCAGATTTTAATCTTTTTCACATTTTGAAACGAAGGTCACTATCCGCCGGTTTTGCTCTAAGCAGGAGCTAATCGACTGCTTAAAAATTTAATGGGAATAATATTAGTATCGGTTTCAGCTAATCTCGTACAGTCAATGCCGAAAAGATACCATTCAAAATATTAAAAGTTGCTTAAATTCCGAATAGCTAAATATATAGTAAGTATTCTTTTTGTTGTATTATTAATTTAAATGAGAGCACATAATAATATTAAAATTCAGTGTTTTTTAGAGAATATATCTTACAATACTGTATAAAAAGTGATTGTGATATAAATCTCGAGTTTTTTTTTTTAAACGTACTTCTGCATATTTTGAGAAATTCGTTTTTTGTTATTTTTGGATTATTTGGGCTCAATTCCATTGAAAAAATCATGTTAGCTGTTTTTTACATTTTCTCCTAAGAGAAAAGGACTTCATAAAAAATTTGTATAAAAGAAGGTACTTTTTAATAAATTATTTTTTCAATTATTAACTAAATTGAGTAAAATGCATTTATTTTTACAAGTTTTCTATTTAGGTGTTTTTAAACAACAATAAAAAGTTTTGGTATTAATATCTCAACATCGTTCAGATTTTTAAGGACAAAAACACGGGAACTTTGTTTAAATCGAAAAATAATAAAAGGATTGTTTCGAATGATTTATTATTTATTATTATTTATTACATTTTATTTGTAATAATTTATTTTTTGAAAAATTACATTTCTCAAAAGTGAATCGGTCAAAAATAAATTAATATTTTGATTAAAAAAAAAAAAATCACACTTCTTCGTGCGTATGGTATTAAAATCTCAATTTCTAAAATCTACAGATTAGCCATTTTAGATATAGGCCGACGATATATAAAATAGTTTATTTAAAAAGTTATATTTTGTTTCTGAACAAAGGGTGCTTTAAACAAAATAATTATTTGTTTGATTGACTCAAAGGGGTTATCTTAGAAAAGTTAATGAAAAGTGCAAAATAAAATATTTAAGCTTTAACCAATTTATGAAACTAGCATTTTTTTTATCAATATTTAAGATTATTTAAGATTTTTCATTAAACACTTTTTGAATTTGGGCTCTCGATATGCTCTGCTATGTTGTAAAAATTGAATTGAGTGGTGATTATGAAATTATAAGCTCAAACTTTTTAATACATTTACATAGTAATTTTTATTTATCAATTTTTATGCGATTTATTTTTCAAGTCGATTTTTTTATAATGTTTTAGACGTCAAAACAAGACTGACATCGTTGCTTGCTTACCTTTAGAAGAGGATAGTGAGTACTATCGTTGCATACCTCATGACCGACTAAACTTGGAAATGGCGTTTTACTGGCAATGTCTCACAGAATTTTTGCAAAATGAAATGGCGGAGGAGTTAGATCAAGTCATACCAGAACTAACAATGTTCTGTTCATATATTGAATCCTATTGTCAAACTCGTAAAGCAGATATGGACAAATTTGAAGCTATAGAGTTTCAGTTTATACTACTATCACTCATGGAGATTCTATATACTTTTGATTTGGGTGATGAAATAGGACGAGGTAA
Source organism: Stomorhina lunata (assembly GCA_933228675.1). Lineage (NCBI taxonomy): Eukaryota > Metazoa > Arthropoda > Insecta > Diptera > Rhiniidae > Stomorhina > Stomorhina lunata. The sequence goes on from OW121744.1 coordinate 71,227,337, forward strand.
TTTGCAGAAACTTCTGCACCATCTTTTAAAAAATTGCGCCCTAGATGAAAAAGTCATTGAGGTGATTGTAAAATGTTCAGAAAACTTGATAACTGATCAAAATACTCGGCACCAGGTAAGGTTAATAAAACTTTTTTCTAATTTACTGTTAATTATATTATGTGTCTTTGTAGTTCTTTTTAGATATTATTCACGATATTTGCGGCCTTAACGCTAAGCAAGACGATTTGGTGCACGATCGCAATCTTATCAGTGAGTTGCTGGCCAATTCAACTGATGCCGATCTAAATTTAAAACTTTCATCACTTAAGGTGAAAATATTGGATTTAGAAGAGCAAGAAATGAATTTCGTTCAAATTAAGGATTATGTCAGAGCACAACAAATCATAGAAGAAAAAACAATTGCGACTGAAGAGTTTACAAATTTATTGAGACCATTATTAGAAAAGCGAAATAATAAATCTGGTGACTCCGCTCAGCCTCAATTTACTAAGGTTGTGAAGCATGATTACATCTTACGTAGTTTACAAATTACTTATTATATGGTGGTGTCTAAGCGTGTTAAGTCACTTGGTCACAACACTTGTCGTCTTTACAACGTAAGTTGAAATAAAGTCATATTAACAGCCTGTTTTTCGAAAATGAAAATATTGTTTCGTTCGTAAAAATAACGAAACGTAAATCAATTTGGTTTTTGTAAAATGAAATAAGTTCTAGTGAGTGACAACTTAAAAGCTTTCGTGTCTTAAGCTTTTTTTGGGTTTTTCTTAAACAAATTCATTCGTATAAAGCGAATGAAAACGTTAAAATTTCTCGATAACCAAAGGTCTTTCGTGTATGAAATAAAAACTAAGGGCCAGATATATTTATTTGTGCAAAGTTTTAGTAAACAAATGCATTTATCTTTAGATTTATAAACGTTTTTGTGCATTCATGATTATTTTAGCTACTTTTGAGAATTTGTCTTGTATGGGAGGTATGGTCAAATATGGGTCGATTCCTACAAAATTAGGTACACTGATTAAGGTTATTATAGGTAATATTTGTGCTGCATATTATTGAAATATAACTAAATTAGTGGCTGTAAAGGACCTAAAACTCTATTTGGGGAAGGCATTCCTATTGAAGGTACCCGAAATAGTAAACCGATTTTGACCAAAAAGTATAGGGATCTTTCTTGGTCTAAAATATAAGCCTGTGTCAAAACAACTCAGGAAGTGATTCTGGGTCGATTGGTATAATTAAAGGTGGGTCTCAAAATATAAGCCTGTGTCAAAACAAATCAGGAAGTGATTCTGAGTCGATTGGTATACTTAAAGGTGGGTCTCAGAGCAATATTTCTATGCGTTACAAACATCAGCACAAACCCAATATACCCTTTCCACCTAATTTAATCGGGAACTGAGGGAGGCCGTTTAAAAACTTTAAAACAACTTGACTTGCAAATATATCAAATTTGCCATCTATCATCGGCAACTGCTCCAAAAGTTGCAGTGCATGGTTTGCCTAAACCTGTTATTATAAGTAAATTGTCCCCACGTGAACACAGTAAGAAGAACCCGTTCGAACGATGAAGTTATATTTGAGAAGGTTTCCTCATTTTCTTCACATTTATTAGTGGCCGCGAATGCCTCCCATCTATTTAGGCATCAACACCACAACCTATATCAACCAAAAAAGAAAAGAAAACAAAATAGCCAGGTAATGAAAGAATTGGTACTATTGAGGAAACAAGTAGCCACACAGGAGGCAATTTTATGTGTGATGCAGTCTCAGGATGTATCTGTGAAATTTCCAAAGCTGCAAAAACTATAGCTGATTTTATTAAATATTTAAAATAGATTTTAATTTGGTAATTGTGAATTTTTAAAATTAAAATTTAATTTTATTTTTTTTTTATTTTTATAAACAAAGGCAATTGACTGACAGGATTACCACCGACAAGCTACATGTTACATATAAAAAAGCTTGGATATTTCAAAATACATATATTGGCAATAATGTTTCCTTACGAAAGAAAAAAGCTCTTTTTATGTCAAAATTATATTGACGAAAGCTTTTAAACGTTTTAGAAAAACCTAAATTTGAGCTTAATCGTAAGCAAACGAAAACAAATGTGACAAGACTTTTGTTTTCGAAAAACAGGCTGTAATTCATATGTATATTAGAGCGACTCAAGTTAAGCGAAATTGGTGCAAAGTTAACCCCCCTCATAATAAACATTGGTATTTTTATGATGACATTTAAAATATTTCGGCTCCAGCTTTGACCTCTCGTGAGCTGGATCATTTTGAAGAAGGGTATATTTTTGCATGTTTTGTCTATTGGAGAATCTGTTTCCTTACCAACATATAAAATATAAGTATCATAAAAAAGGATTTCTTATGTACGATTTGTCCAAGGACGATCATCCATGTCCTTTTTATAAGGATATTCTGTAAAAAGGAACGGTTTTTTAATCTATTTTAATCTTTAGTCTATTTAATTAAATACGGGTCTCGTCTTTTTTGGAAATTAGCTTTTTTTAAAATTTGCACCTTACATTTAGATAGGGCAATATCGATTTTTTTCTTTTGCCAAGTACATCATGTTAGCATGTAAAGAATTTAGATTTTTGCAAATTAGATGCATTTTACACGGTGCTCTGGAATATATAAAAAATTGGTACCCATGTTGCAATATATAAAACGATGGGTTACCACCCCATTACATTTTTGTCAAAACACGAACATGTTTTACGTATTTTATTAAACCGATAAATTATTAAAATATGTTAATTTGGCATTTTTATTACAAACAACACCGAAAAAAAAAATACATTTTTTTTATAGTATAGACTTAAAAAAAAAATAGAATAGACTGTATATACAACAGTCGTTCGCGCCTTAATAAACTTTTCTTATGATACCCATATTACATATGTTGGAAAGGAAATAAATTTTTAAATTGACAAAACATGCAAAAATATAAACTCTTTAAAATGGTCTAGCTCACGAGATCGGACACTTTTTAGTGAGTCGCTCTAATGTATATACATATGTATGTGTATGTTTAATGTACATAATACTTGTATAAATATTTATACTCAGAATTTTTAATATCTACAGGATTTTATTTTTCGAAATATTGCGTCAAATCAAATAGCAATTCGAGATTGGGCTTTGAAATGTGGAGCAGCATTCAGTATGCTCTATGAACCTTTGGCTAAAGATGTCTTCGAAGAACTTTATGCTCAGTTCTTTAAAAATCATAATATACGAATATGGGAAACCGCCATTACTTGTATATTTGAACTACTTGACCGGTATGGAACAGATAGTTTTTCAGTTCAAGAGGAACAAAATAAAGCGAAAAAAACTGGCCGTCAACTATATAATACACTTGAATTCATAGATGCAGATGATGACACTCGCCAATCTTCGACACTGGGACAAGGTGTAGGTGTTATTTATATGATGTCCCATTTTCTCGACACATGTGATGACATGTGCATTGTTCGTGCCATAATAAATGGTTTTTGCCGCCTGGTTTTACATGGTCATATTGATAATCGTGATATCATTGAAAAACTACTTTTGCGGTATTTCAATCCGGTTACAGGTATGAAATCTTTTTTGTTAAAGTATTATTTATGTGGAATTTATTTGTCATATAATCTGTCAAATTTTTATGTATATATTTTTATATGCTTTATCGTTTTAAGTTTAAGCTATACATATGGTATTCGAAGAAAAATGTGTACTATCTTTTGGTTTCCTTTTACACAATTCTGCTATTTATTTTCTTTAGTGCAACTTTGTGTTTTATTTCACTAAAAACTGATTATATCAGGTGGGTCACATGACAAATTGTGTATATTCACATATGTTTCTGTGGACACAAGCAGAGCTGTGGTACAATTCGTGTTTCTTTGTTTTTTAATACCACACAGTTGTTAAAAACAAAAAAGTGGTAAGAAATCTGTATCTTCTAAACTGTAAGTCTTATTGCATCAGTATGTATGAGAGGAATGCACAAGAATTAAATGACTAAAAATAAAAACATAAATGTTTGAGAGGTCTGATGCAATCAGACGTATATTTTAAGGGATAAAGACTTAATACCATTTTTTTGTTTCAAAGCACTGTGTACTTGAGACCTGAAAAGGTATTTATGTATATTAATATCATAACCCTATTATACGACTAATTCTAATAAGGTTTTTCAAAAAACCAAAAGTAAAATTAAAATCGAGTTTCCCATTTTTAACGTGAAACTTTCATTTTGTATATGGATAATCCGATATTATAAATTATATATATTTTTTTTCGTTAAAGACCGATAACAAATTAAAAAATTAATTAATCGTAGACATTCATTTCACACGAAAATTACATGCCATGCTTTGGGTGCGTATAAATCTAAACGGTATGAGAGATGGTACTGATTTTTACTTAATTGAATATGCCAATATGAATGAACACAATTTTATATTTAAACAAATACGAAGATCTACAAATTATAATCCCCCATTTTTGGTATATGTCTTTTGCATTTTACTTTAATAATAGAAACTCGATTTTAATTTTAGACCCTAGAGTTTTTTAGGCAATACTTCTTAGAATTCGACGTAGATTATAATTTTGACAACCATACAATCCATTCCATACAAATTTGACCACTCTTATAAGAAATGTACATTATTCAGAGTCTAAAAAATGTATAAGCTATTACACAAATTATTGTAAACAACTAAATTCTAAAGCAGTATTGTTTGTGATCACAAATATTTAAAAATTAGTATTAATTTTTAATTCATTTAGAACCTGAAATAAATCAAATACTGGGCGTTTTTCTGGAGAATCTTATTCAAAACCGAAAGCAGAACCTCCTACAGCCCTGCCTAATGATTACGGTAAATTCGGTTCTATCTGCTCCATATGACAGTCCCCTACATGATATTCGTCCTGAAACAATAACACGCTTTATTATTGATGCTACCCGCCCAGATGTCATTTCTGGAAATAGTTGTGAAAACTCTCACAACAAATTGGCTTTCGCATTTTTAAACGAAATGGTTAATAATTCAAATAATAAAGAACTTTGTAAACTTTTGGCAAAAGAATTAACAACTCTTGAAGTAAACTTTATGCAACAGGAGGAGCTAAAAAAAGAAATGAAGGACTTATGTGATAAACTAATATTGGTAAGTAATTTACATATAAATAATTAGGATGTCAAATTGTATATTTTTTCATAATCTAAATTATTACAAATTTTTTCCCGCACGAAGACCTAAAACTCAACCAATTGATTTCACGTACTCGACAATTTTTTTTATATAAGTACCAAAAAAGCGCAATGGATCAATACTAAGCCACTTATAATAAGTATAAGTGACCACACGTCATTTTAAAAAACTATCCAGAGTTACTCATACTTTACAAATACAGCTAGAAACAAATCCCAAATGGATTCAAAACTCACAACTGAAAATAGGGTTGATTCATAAACTATCTATTTGTATTCATAGATTCAAAAAAGTTCTTAGAATACTATGGATCATCCAGATCATTCAAATAAGAGGAAAACAAAAAATTCAAAACTGAAATGTAAACCAGAGAGTAAAAACAAACAATTCCCTTCTCTCTTTGCTATAGCACGTGTTTGTATATATAATCGTACGCCTGTTTATACAGTTTTATAGGAATTATTAGGTAGATTCTACTCCATATTCATATAATCACACTAAGTACAGTGTCAAACGTTTAGAATATAATAACTATTATATTTGTTATAAAACGTTTTTCTCAAACTGAGCAGATGTTTGACATTCACAATTATTTCCAAATTTAGGTTCATTTGAAAATAAGCGTTTGAAAAATTAGAGTTTCTTAAATTATTTATAAAGGTTATTCTCAAATCATTATGATTTACAAATAATTTAAAAAAATGATGCTATGTAAATTTTATATCAAACAACGTTGTATTCAAATCTTTTTAAAAATGTCTATTCGTTTACTTTCCAGTAAAAGTCCAGTAAGCTGAGTATTTACTGAGTAAATGAACGAATTTACTCTCACGAAATCATTTGTACAAGAAAAGTAAACGAACAGAAAATTTGTAAAACTCCAGTAAGAAAATCGAGACAATAAGAAAAAAACAATACAATAGGCAATAAATAAATAAAAAATGACCTAAGCTTTAATTTTTTAATTAGTTATATACTTTTTAACTTTAATTTAGTTAATTTTATTTCTTTTACTTAAAATTATTAACTAAATAAAAATTGTGGCAAATGGTCAGCTGCCTGTTTTTCTTTTGTTTACGTTTTTTATTCATGTTGTTCTTGTTACTGAACTTTTACAGGCAAAAATTTTCCCCGTAACATTTTACAAATACTCAGCAAACAAACTGTCACTTTTTCTCAAAAATTTTCTCTGTTTACATTTCCCCTCTTACTGAGTTTTGGGTAAACGAACGACTTTCCGTAATATTTTGTAATAATTTGTACAAATTTTAACATAAACGAATGAATCTGAAATTAAAATGACTTGATTTTTTTAATTTCTTTTGGTTAAAATTAGTATAATTTAAATTTAACGTCTTTTTGTTTAATACAATAACTTTTAGCCAATTTTTATAAAACCGGCTAAAATTGAAGTAAATTTAAACATTGAATGATTTTGGATTAATTTCAAAAAATATTGTAATATACATTTTTAGCGTTAACTTAACCACATTTTTTAACTTATATTTACCCATTTCACCTATTTGTCTATTCCGGGGTTCTAGCCTTTGGTACTATCTCAAAGGATCTCCAATAAATATGCTAATTCGTTTTAATTGAAATTAAAAATTACAGACCTTTGGCTATTTTGGTTAAAAAACATTGGGTAAAAAACATAAATCGTTCCTAAGGCAATCGGCTTTCGCACCGGAACGACATATAGTTAAGAACAAATAATTGCCACCTCTGCTATATTTTTAAAAATGACCTAAAAAAACAAATATTGCTGCCCTTTTATACATTTTAATAATATGACACATTTTTAAAATACATTCTTATAAGAACTACCAGTTATTATAATGTTGTTACAAACGCTTATATTTGATTATATTATTTCTCATATTTGTATTTATTGTTATATATTTTTAGAATAAATTTGACCCAAGAACCGTTAAATGTGTTATTGATTTTAAAGACATGCTTGATGGTGTTTTTAACCCACCAGCTAAAAGAACAAATGAGGACGGCTTGGAAACTGATGATGACGACGATGAGACAGACCCAAACCCTCCTGAGAAAAATGTGGAAAATGAGCTAGCCGCAGATACGCAGCACCACTGCAATGTTGAATCTATTGTTGTTAACAGCTCTGTCATTAACGAAGATAATCCAGTAATTTCAGAAGAAATGGTTAATTCACAAAACGAAAGCAATAATAATACACTTGTATCTAATGAAATTAATGCTGTGTCTCCATCAGCCGCCAATATGCCGACAACATTCGGTAGTGAGAATATAACGAGTCATCGTTTTTTGAGAAAATCTTTAAATCTTTCCCGAAATAATTCAATTGATAGCAATGGAACACCTAGCAGTGATAATTTGGCGAGACCAAATAAAATACGAATAGAAGCTAGAATTGATTCGGACAAAAAGTCAAAGGGCCCAACAAATGATTCTGATGATAATTCGAGGACCAGACGAAGTCTGCGTCATAACAAACGAAATAAAAATAATAGTAATCGAAAGGATGAATTATCGATCCTTCCTAAACCGCGGGAACCTGAAATTATTGAAAAAATTTTAAGTAGTCCCACAAAACATAAAACCCCTCCAAAAACTCAAAACAACTTTAGACATGCCTCAGAAAATAAAACACCCACAACACATAAAGATAAGACTTTAACGCCTGAAAACCCTGCGGCACATGAAAAGAGAAAAATAACTGTTGAGAAAAACGTTAATGAACAATCTGCTTTAGAAACAGAGAATGTCAATGTTATTTTCAGTTCCCCAGCATTTGCTGACAACTCTCAAACATCTGCAGAAGAGGTAATAATTGATTTTTGCACATTAATAATTGTTTTTTCTAAATTTTTTTTTTTTTTCAATTATAGCTTGACATATCAGAAGTAATACCAGAATCACCAGCAGAAAAAAATCTTAAACTTACTACATTAACTACAAGCCGTTTAAGGGCACATTCTTCAATGCGCACCCTGCGCAATCGTACAAGTCGCAATATTTCGCAATCAAGTGGCAAAGTGAGTACGATATCACCTACCTCTTCTACAAGACGAACAAGACTTCAACTTTAAGACGTGTTTACATAGAATATTCACGATCCAGCTCTCAATTTTCAATCACCAATATGTTTCACATTTATCATTGCATACCTTAATAATATCGCAAACTATTCCCAAGCATTTGATTTAATTATTTTTACTCCTGTGGTTATGAAAAAAATATATTTTTTTTCTATTTTTTGTAATTTGTGGCAATAATTTTTATAAATATTTAAAAAATACGAATTTGGAAACCATTAAAAGCTGTGTATCATTTTAAGTGTTGTGACTGTAGAAAGTTAAAATTTTTAACATTTTATTTAAAATTGGTTTTGGATCATTTAAATTTTTGATGAAGAGGTGGGATTTGTGAATATAAAAAAAAAAACAAAATCATGTAGTTATTTAAATAGCACTAATTCATGAAATTTATATCTTATTTAGACTATGGATACATCATCCCCATCTATTACGGTAGCATCCACCCCTCTACGAAATGGACGCAAACGTGTTTTGCGAACTTCTCCAAAATTACTGACATCGACTGCTTCTACAGCAATGTCTTCGCCTGTTAGAAAGCAGCCATGTATCGATATAGGTAATTAAAAAAAGTATTAAAAAATTAACAAAAAAGTTTCAAAACACCAGCTTTTTAATAATGATTATTAAATTTTTCATACATATATTAACTTTGTAAAATTTATTTATACCTTATTTTTAATGAAGGAAATAGTTGCGAATTATTTTTTTCACAATTTGAAACAATCCTTGCCTGTTTTTTTTTCTAGCTTTATGAAAACGTAATTTTGTTATAAAATTTAAAAAGAATGCTCAGAAATAAAAAAATGTTAACTTAAATACTTACATACATCATGCATACACATTCATTTATGTACATAAACAATTGAGAAAGTATTATAGTCGGACAAGCCCTCCAACACTGAGGGCAAACTAATTTTTCTTTGTTTGCATAAAAACACGTATTTGCTAATTTTGTAATCATACAAACATTTTCTCAAAACATATACATATGTTTAAGCCATTTTCGTTATTCGAGTTCATATGGCAACTGAGAACTTCTTCTCGATATTTAACAATTTAATAACAGTTTATACACAAGACATGTGTGCAACAAATAAACATAACATTGTCATTATGTTTAGATTTATGAGCGTTTTTGTGATTTTCATAGCATTTAAGTGACTTAAAAAAAATACTGAAGTTTATGGCCAAAATCTTAATTCTTAAAAGAATGGGAGTTACACGAAATAATCAAACGAAAACAAAATTATTAATTATCTTAAAAATTAGTACCTGTACTTTGATTACATGTTTATTCTTTTACTATAAAAAAATATATTTTTTGCGATAGTAAAATAAAACCTTTTCCATAATATAAATATGGGTCACTTTTTAAAGTACGCACAACGATTTTTGCTATTGAGAGCATTTGCATATGAACTATTACTTTTGTTTCTGTTTTTCCGCTAAACAAGAAATTCAATTTAACACGATTTTCTGTCCAAAAATTTAAAAATTTTACCAAAAACTTTTAAAAAGTATTAAGTGTAGTAAGCAAAAATTGTTCTCACATACCGTATAATTTTAAAATATAATAATTTTTTTCGCTCTCCTGTAAAATTTGTTGGAAGTCAGTTATCAGGTTTGCATATTAAGCCGATGTGTAATCATGAATAATTGTAAAAGTACATACTGTGGTTGCCGAAACAATAGAATTATTCGAGAATAAAACGTTTGTTCGATTTTATTTGTATTTCATATTTAAAACACATTTGTTTGTTGTATGGAAATATTTTAACTAATTCGTAAAGCGTTGTACATTTGAATGTGTATGTTTTATTAGTATAACATTTTAATAAGGTATATAAAAGATTTTACCATGAGTAAGTAATTGTGTATAAACTTTATGTTTGAGTTTGTGGTGTTTTGTGGTGTTTTTGTTGTTCCTCACGTGTTTTCTGTTTATTTATAAAAAATTTTTACTTAGATACACACGACAAATCAGGAATTACCTCTATTCCTCGCAGTAATCCCAAAAGAAATTTGGAAAAACAGCATACACAGCCGGTAGCCCAAAGCCAAGATTCGTCACCTGTCTTAAACCAAAGAAGTCTACAGGGCGAAAAAACAAATATTAATGCTGTTAGTATAAGTAACAGCGTCACAAGTCCTACATCTAATAAAGAAAATGAGGCATCAAAAAGTAAATCTTTATCTGATAATATGAATTCATCGTCCAGTATTGCTCAAGATAATAGAATAAAGACTCCAAATAAAGATGCACAGGTACAAAATAAAAGTATTTTGACAAGGAATTCTGCGAAAAGGGAGCTTATATCTAAACTGATAATGACTAGAAAACGACTTTCACAAGAAAATCTAACAATTCAGTCAACACTTTCTCCTACAAAAAAGAAGGCAATTACCAAAAGTCGAATCCCCGTTAGAACACAAAGATCCGGTAAAACATCAGTTGATATAATAGAGACGAAGTCTTTTTCAAAGAAGACACATCATTTCTCCGGAAAAATACCAATTGGACGTTCACTTCGTTTAAAAATATCTTCCCAATCACAATCTTCTACTTTTACTAATTCTTCTCCAATCGCATCAGCTTCAAGCAAAATTACACGTCGTCGTAATGTATAAATATTAATTTAATTGTTTAATTTTAAAATAGTTTGAATGTTACAAATTAGGTAGTTTATTGCATAATATTATACATACATATATACATATTACAAAATTATTATATTTTTAAATGTGTTGTTTCATAGTTTCTTTTAAATTCATAGAAGGTAATCACGACACCATTTTCTTCTTGCGATAATAAAATGTCTGTTCCCGTACTCTAACGAAACTACCCAAAACAGTCCGAAGTTTTCAGAAATAACTCAAAAAACAACAATTTGTATTGAAAAAATTGTACGGGAACACGTTTGAGTAAGTTTGGGTTGTTTCGTTAAAGTACGGGAACAAAAATAAAATAGCAGTTGTTTTAGGAAAAAATAATTTTAAAATTTTTTTTGGAATTTTAAAACGCCATCGGAAATGAAACATGTTGTTTTGATCAAGGATGGTACAGTTATAAGATAAATTAAGAAACGGTAATATTTAACAATAAATATAAATAAATTGATGTTATGGTTATAATTAACAGTGTTAATAAAACTTAAGTCAAAATTCCAAAAGTCGCAAAATTTTTACTTTTCAATGCTGTTGCTTTCCTCCACTTTTTAAAATTTCAAATTGTTTCAATTTTAACTTTTGCAAAAACACGAAAGCGAAATCAAAAGTCAAAGAGAAAAGTTATTTCTAAACAGTCGTACAAAACATAAAACATTAATCGGGTTGAAATTTACAACTTCGTCAACTTTTGATTTTAATAAGTAACAAAAGCAATGCCAAAAGCAGCGCCTTCGTTTCCAAAAGTTTTATTCAGTCGCTGTTGAATGGTTTTCGTTGTTTTGATTTTTTTTTATTCTGAGTAGGTAAAAGCAGACAAATATTTTTTAATTTCTCTAACTTTTTTGACACATACATACTCACTCACCTATAGCCGTTGTATTAATTTTTTTAAAACAGAGAAACAGGTACCCTGTAGGAAATGTCAATAGTGATTCACTATTGATGATAATGTACATAGTATGTATGCACAATAAACATTTAAGTTAAATAATTTAATATGGGGTCAGCGTTGCACAGTGGGTTGAAAAATATTTTATGGGAAATAATTAAACAATTTCTGTAAATTTTTTGGGATTGTGGATTTAGTGGTTCCAAAATATGTATACGGTTCTCATATCCTAATAAGAATTCCTTAATAGTTGGACAAAAACCTCAAAATATAGTTCGATAAAAAAAGTTAATCAGTAAAATCAGCAATTTAATTTTCTTTTTTTATTAAAAATAAATAACTAAAAAGTAAAAAATCCATTTTGGTATCACTGTACCAAATTTCGTTGAAATCGGTCCACATTTGACCATAGCTCCCATACAAACTCTTCTGTCAAAACGCACTAAATAAGGCAAAAATCACTAAATCACTCGTAAATCTGAAGATAATGAGAATTCTGACCATTTTTTGCATACATAATTTTTGTATAAACCGTAATCAACTTGCTTAATTTCAATGTAATCGGTCCATATTTGACCCTAGGCCCCATACAAGCCAAAATGACAAAAACAGCTTAAATATAAAAGTTTTGAGAAAATGTTTGTATGATGACAAAATTTTAGCAAATATTTGTCTTTATACAGGAGAAGTACCTTTGACCATATTGGTGAAGGGTATCGTATGGTCGGGCTTGACCGGCTATAGCACTTTCTTACTTGTTTGGGTACGATCTGGGAAAGTTTTTATCGTTATAAATTTTTTTTTAGAAAATAGATAACGATATTTTGGTTTATGTAGGCTTAGTGCTATATGAAATATACTAGGTCTGCAAGATGTGCAAGGTTTACTAAATCGAAGAAATCACTGTGTGCAACCAGTTACCTAACTATATAAAAAAGACAATTGGCTATTCGCAGAACAAGCGCTAGTGCTACCTTCACTATTGACATTTCCTACAGGGAACACAGGCAAGTAGACGAATTTCGTCATCTTATTTTACACATGCATTTACCGATCATACACCAGTGGTATCAATTATGATTGTGTAGGTGAGATTACTCTTGACTCTTACATTCCTAGCGGGACAAATGTGCGGTTGCGAGGCCTTGAGATTTCTACTGCGAAAAAAATGCGAAAGCAAGTATTTTTTATTTATCAATGCGGATTTTGATAAATAAGAATAAATAAGAGGTTAATTTTATTTTTTTTCTTGTAGAAACATCGTAGTCTTCACGATTATTAAATAAATTTTACTTTACCGTTATTGTCTAAATGATGAATAAATATAATTTGAACTTTGCAAATACAGTCAACATACATAAATACATTGGCTCACAGCTAATTTTATGCAGAAAAACAGATATTTAATTTTAAAATATTTCTCCAGTTTTTACTTGAACATTTGGATAGTTTAAATACAAACAAAAAATAATTTTTACAAAAACTCTACATTAAGAAATTTTCGAAAAGATGCACCTACTACATATAAGGGCTTCAGCTTATTTCAACCAGCCTTTTTATAATTATTGTATATTTATTGATATAAATATATTATTTCAATTTAGAGGCCTCAAAACAGGCCTTGCGATATTTCCCGCTGAATAAGAGTGTTTCTCAGTAAAAAATCATATTTTACGCTCTCAAAATAAAAGAGCGTAAGTGTACATGTGAGTTTGGTTTACACCAGGCGCGACCACCGCGAAGCAAGTGCTTGCCAGAAGTTTTCTTATTCTCATTTATTTAGTCGTCATTCAACCTTTGACGGATGCACACGCGTGGAGGCTGTTATAAATTTTGTTAATTTTTTTGTATTTTTTGTTGTTGTTTTTTTTCAGATACACTGTGAGATTGAATGTTAGAATAATTATTTTTACGCTAAACATTCAATCGTTTTTCTAGAAAATATTTGATTTTTTTTAGTAAAAAATACATTTATATTTTCTTTATAGAAAAATAAACTTAAATTTTTTTCTATGTAAAAGCACGTTTTTTAAAGAAAAAAAAACGTTTTCTAAATAAAAAATACATATTCTAAGGAAAACAAACTTTTTCTTTAAAAATAAAATCATGATAAACCTTCCTAAAATAAGTTTTTCTAAAGAAAAAGTAAGTTTTTCTATAGAAAAAGTAAGTTTTTCTATAGAAAAAGTAAGTTTTTCTATAGAAAAAGTAAGTTTTTCTATAGAAAAAGTAAGTTTTTCTATAGAAAAAGTAAGTTTTTCTATAGAAAAAGTAAGTTTTTCTATAGAAAAAGTAAGTTTTTCTATAGAAAAAGTAAGTTTTTCTATAGAAAAAGTAAGTTTTTCTATAGAAAAAGTAAGTTTTTCTATAGAAAAAGTAAGTTTTTCTATAGAAAAAGTAAGTTTTTCTATAGAAAAAGTAAGTTTTTCTATAGAAAAAGTAAGTTTTTCTATAGAAAAAGTAAGTTTTTCTATAGAAAAAGTAAGTTTTTCTATAGAAAAAGTAAGTTTTTCTATAGAAAAAGTAAGTTTTTCTATAGAAAAAGTAAGTTTTTCTATAGAAAAAGTAAGTTTTTCTATAGAAAAAGTAAGTTTTTCTATAGAAAAAGTAAGTTTTTCTATAGAAAAAGTAAGTTTTTCTATAGAAAAAGTAAGTTTTTCTATAGAAAAAGTAAGTTTTTCTATAGAAAAAGTAAGTTTTTCTATAGAAAAAGTAAGTTTTTCTATAGAAAAAGTAAGTTTTTCTATAGAAAAAGTAAGTTTTTCTATAGAAAAAGTAAGTTTTTCTATAGAAAAAGTAAGTTTTTCTATAGAAAAAGTAAGTTTTTCTATAGAAAAAGTAAGTTTTTCTATAGAAAAAGTAAGTTTTTCTATAGAAAAAGTAAGTTTTTCTATAGAAAAAGTAAGTTTTTCTATAGAAAAAGTAAGTTTTTCTATAGAAAAAGTATGTTTTTCTATAGAAAATGTAAGTTTTTCTATAGAAAAAGTAAGTTTTTCTATAGAAAAAGTAAGTTTTTCTATAGAAAAAGTAAGTTTTTCTATAGAAAAAGTAAGTTTTTCTATAGAAAAAGTAAGTTTTTCTAAAGAAAAAGTAAGTTTTTCTATAGAAAAAGTAAGTTTTTCTATAGAAAAAGTAAGTTTTTCTATACAAAAAGTAAGTTTTTCTATAGAAAAAGTAAGTTTTTCTATAGAAAAAGTAAGTTTTTCTATAGAACTAGTAAGTTTTTCTTAAAAATGATTTTCTTTTGCTTCTATAAAGAAAACATTACTTTTTAGAAATGTATATTCAGCATAGTATATTTTTTTATAAATACAATTTAAAAAACTTACTTTTTCTATAGAAAAACTTACTTTTTATATAGAAAAACTTACTTTTTCTATAGAAAAACTTACTTTTTCTATAGAAAAACTTACTTTTTCTATAGAAAAACTTACTTTTTCTATAGAAAAACTTACTTTTTCTATAGAAAAACTTACTTTTTCTATAGAAAAACTTACTTTTTCTATAGAAAAACTTACTTTTTCTATAGAAAAACTTCTATAGAAAAACTTACTTTTTCTATAGAAAAACTTACTTTTTCTATAGAAAAACTTACTTTTTCTATAGAAAAACTTACTTTTTATATAGAAAAACTTACTTTTTCTATAGAAAAACTTACTTTTTCTATAGAAAAACTTACTTTTTCTATAGAAAAACTTACTTTTTCTATAGAAAAACTTACTTTTTCTATAGAAAAACTTACTTTTTCTATAGAAAAACTTACTTTTTCTATAGAAAAACTTACTTTTTCTATAGAAAAACTTACTTTTTCTATAGAAAAACTTACTTTTTCTATAGAAAAACTTACTTTTTCTATAGAAAAACTTACTTTTTCTATAGAAAAACTTACTTTTTCTATAGAAAAACTTACTTTTTCTATAGAAAAACTTACTTTTTCTTTAGAAAAACATACTTTTTCTATAGAAAAACTTATTTTAAGAAGGTTTATCATGTTTTTATTTTTAAAGAAAAAGTTTGTTTTCCTTAGAATATGTATTTTTTATTTAGAAAACGTTTTTTTTTTTCTTTAAAAAAACGTGCTTTTACATAGAAAAAAATTTAAGTTTATTTTTCTATAAAGAAAATATAAACGTTTTTTTTACTAAAAAAAATCAAATATTTTCTATAAAAACGATTGAATGCTTAGCGTAAAAATAATTATTCTAACATTCAATCTCGCAGTGTATCTGAAAAAAACAATAACAAAAAATACAAAAAAAATAACAAAATTTATAACAGCCCCCACGCGTGTGCATCCGTCAAAGGTTGAATGAAGACTAAATAAATGAGAATAAGAAAACTTCTGGCAAGCACTTGCTTCGCGGTGGTCGCGCCTGGTTTACGCCAATGGTCGCCAGCTCGAACTGAATTCAGCATTCTGAAATCAAATGTATTCTTACGCTCTTCACACGCATTCTTACGCTCTTTCATTTAGTCTGCCATCAACCACCGAAAAATGCACATTTTTTCTTGAAAATTCAATACACTCAAAAAAAGTTTGTCGTCTCGCTTTTTGAATTGTATTATGACAATAAAAAAAATTAAAGAAGAATGAATAGTATTATGAAATTAATACTTTAAATTAAAATAGTAACCTTATGTAGAGCTACTTTTAAGAGAGTTTTCAAATTTTATTATATGTTTTAGATTTTCATATTCATACAAATAATTTTTTAGTATAATAAAATTCTTTTGTTTAAAGTTTTAACTTACTAGTAAAACCAAAAACTGTTATGTTTTTTTAAAATAATTTAACACGTAAATAAGACTAATAGATCTGATTGAAAATACCATAATTTTATTAAAATATTTTTTCGAGTGTGAAAATATTTCTCACCAATACAACTAACACTTACGGTTTACGCAGAAAAACAAAAAAGATATGACTTACAACTTTCAAACACAAAAAAGTTCTTCAGCTCGACTGCTCGCGACTTTCAAAAGCAACGAGGCTGCTTATGTTTTTACTTTTGGCACTCTTTAAAAGAAAGGCAAAATCAAAATTCAAATTTTTAAAACAACCACTGCCAAGTGTTTTTCTCAACTGTCTGTCATTCGTTTCTTTGTTTAGCTTCGGATCAGCGTTACCGTTATGCGACTAAAGTCGCATTTTGCAACTTTTTCAGGTGGCCTGCAACGCAACCTGCGACTTTTCTTCCATGACACTTTTTTGCGACTTTTTCGAATTTTGTGCAACTTTTGACACTTTTTTTTTTGAAAAATTATTAAACATTTTTTTTTAGCCCGTATTTAAATATTTGTACTAAAATTTTCTTTAATGAAGCCCACTATACGGTAACTACATTTTTTATACATATGGTAGCACTATGCCATTTGCAAATGTATTAAAAGGGCTGACTTAAACGTAAGTGTATATATCTCCCTTACACTAATTAAATTGTCGCCCCAGACATGTAGTGTGTGAATGAAATACTTATAATAAAAAACAAAGTTTCCAGTCTTTTCTTCATTATTTTGTTGTGTTTATGAAAAAAGGTGAAAAACTCACAAAGAGGAAAAAAAAATAACGTTTTCTGAAAAATTTTGTATAAAAGAAAAATAATTTTTATTAAAGTGGAAATAAAGAGTGAAACATGTAATTCAATGTTATCTGCCCTAAATTTACTCGATTGTCAAATTGAAGACTGGAAACCAAGTGATAAACTTATTGAAAATTATAGAAACCAAGTTTCAAAAAAATAAAGATATGCTGTGATTTCATATTGTCATAACTTTTTTTTTTAAACTATAAGTCAAATCAAAAATTTTCTACCACGTACTAATCGCAACATCTCCATACATATTCTCCTGATTCATCCAATTTGTATAGTTCTTCAAAATGTTTAATTTCGCTTTAGTGGTGCAAAGTTCGTTTTTTCAAGATTTTTTTCAAAACATACCCATTTTATATGCCTATAAATTTTGATACGGTTATCAGATTTTTATAAAACAAAACTCATATTTCAGCGTATGTCCTTTAGTTTCATGTTCTTTTAATTAAATTTAAATTAATCATGTATTGGAGAGCAAGGAAGATAAATAATGTAATTGACTCAAGGATATCTCAAAAAGCGTATCTTCCATTTTCTTCATCCTTCTCTCAAATATGGTTTATAAAGTTGACATCAAAATACAAAAACCAAAAAAAGTGGGCCGATGGGGGAATCCAAAAAAAAAAAAAATATTTGTAAAACAACTCATATTATTTTAGTACAAATTAGTTTTTTATATTTTTATTTTGCTTTAGAATTTAAAACGATTCATGAAAAAAGTTTTAAATTTAAAAATTTGTACTGAAAAAAACACTTTTTTGGTACTGGAAAAACCCCTTTTTTTGTTTTTGTATTTTAATGTCAACATTATAAACCATATTTGAGAGATCGTTTTCAAATCAATCGTTTTCAAATCCAATAATTTCAGATAATTTTTCTAATTTCCATAAAAAATTTGAACCAAATAAAAGACAAGATATTAGTCAAAAGAAATATCCGAATATTATCTCAAAAATTGATTGAAAACAATATATTTTATCACATACCGGATATATTTTAGTATTTAAAGAATTTAAAAGTTTATGGCAATATAAAAGTTTGTTAATTTCATATTATTTAATTTTAAGCTTATGATATTTATGTAAAATAAGATTTTTAAATATGAATTGTTTTTTAGTTTGTATGAACTGTTATTTTATTTTTATTTTTTGTTCATTGTTTAAATAAAAATGTTTGAAAAAACAGTGTGCGACTTTTTTTTGTTGAGTGCAACTTTTTGTGCAACTTTTTTTTTTAAAAGCGACTTTTTTTGCGACTTTTTCAAATTTGTCAGCGGTAACGCTGCTTCGGATGGAACTTTTGTTAATTTTAGAAAGAAAAGCGAAAGCAAAATCCTAGTAAAGAGAAGTTGTAGCAGTTTTGCGAACGCTGATAATTAATTATTAACAAGGAATATGTTTTAGTTTTGTCATCGTAACCAATTAAAATGAGAAATATTTTTTTTTGGTTAGAAATAAGCACCTCGAAATAATAATAACAAGGAAGTTTCATTCTTTCTCTTCAAAATTATTTTTTCAAAAACCCAATTTACGGTTTTGAAGTTTGATATTTGAAAACAATTGAAAGAAAAGCGTTGCCACAATAAGAAAGGTTAGGTTAGGCAGGCAGCCGATGTAGGTCAGCGTCACTTGGGTCCAAAAAGCGGTCCCTTTGTGTTACCTGCAAGGGATAGACTGGAAGAAAAGAACAAAGGCAATTACTCCAGGCTATCAGTGAGAGGCTGATCAAGCCATCCTGAAGCCCTGATAAATGAGTCTATTTTATGAATGTCAATACTCGCTAGATCCGATAAATCATGCAGAAAAGGTGCCCCCAAAATGAGAGCCCTAGGGGTCGAGAGGGCGGGGCAGTGACAGAGAAGATGAGTCACTGTCTCCTCCTCTTCTATGTTGTGACAGCTGCGACAGTAGTCATAAAATTGAAGATTTAGTCTTCTGGCATGAAGCCCAAAAACGCAGTGCCCTGTTAGGGTCGAGATAAGATTGCGAAGTCTATGACGGGGTAGAGTTACCAAGATATTTGAACGTTTAGTGTTGTAGGTGGGCCATGTTTGCCTGGATATGGAGCAGTTCGCTATCGAAGACCACTCGTTTTGCGCTGACGCATAAAGTGATTGCCTAATTATTGATTTGCAGGCGGATAGCGGTAAGCCCGTAAATTGGTCGATGCTATCCTGACTCAGGAGAGCACCGGATTTAGCAAGTTTGTCCGCGGTGGAGTTACCAGGTATGTTGTTGTGCTCGGGTACCCATAAGAGTTCGATTTTGCAATGTCTCGCCATCTCGTTAAGAGATGCCCGGCATTCGCTGGTAAGAACAGATGTAGTATGGACATTAGATAGGGATTTTATTGCAGCCTGACTGTCGATACAAAAGCGAATATCCCTGTCGTATACTCTGTGGTATCTCAACCATTTGACTGCTTTGTGGATAGCCGATATCTCGGATTGTAGGACACTGCATTGATCCGGGAGCCTAAAGCAGATTTCCTTCGCAAGCAGTGGGATGAAGAAGCCCCCCCCTACGCCTATCTTTGACTTCGATCCATCAGTGTAAACCTTTAGACAGCCATCATCTAAGGATGGGGGTTCTCCAGAGATAGTCACAGTGAAGGATTTGTCGAAGATAGGAGTGGATATGCAGTAGTCTATATGTTCAGGGTGTTAGTGATTTTGCCCAGGATGGTGGAATGCCCGATTTGTGAGTGGGACCAGGTTCCAATTGTGCTGAGACGGACAGCCGAGTTAAGAGCAATTTGCATTGCCATTAGTTCAGCTGGGAGCCAGTTTAGCATGGTGAAGAGTGCCTTAGATGGAGTAGTTCTTAAAGCACCGGTAATCATTAGAGCGGTAGATCTCAAGATTTTGTTAAAATAGTGCAACTGGTTTGCCTTGGTGATTGCAGGCCACCAGACCAGCGCACCATACATTAATATAGGCTTAACCACCATGTTGAAGAGCCAGGCAGTGTTAATGGGATTCAGACCCCAGGTTTTGCCAATGGCCCCTCTACATGAATATAGTGCAATAGATGCTTTAGACACCCTAAGTTGGGTGTTCAGGCTCCAGGACAGTTTTGAGTCCAAGATGACCCCCAGGTATTTGGCATGGTCAGTGAGCGAAAGTTCAACCTTGTTTAATTTTAGAAGAGTAAAGGTGGGAATTTTGTATTTACGTGAGAAGAGTACAAGTTCCGTTTTAGTTGGATTGACTCCGAGGCCGTTGGAGACGCTCCATCGATAGAGTAGGTCAAGAGCTATTTCGAGACGTTGTGACAGTGTGTTAAGAAATTTCCCTGACACTGCTATAGCAACATCATCCGCGTATGCGATGGTGTTAAATCTCAGAGAATCCAGTTCAGTGAGTAGTTTATTTATGGCAAGGTTCCACAAAAGAGGTGATAGTACGCCTCCTTGTGGAGTACCTCGACAGGCTACTTTATAAACAGTAGTAGTGCCCATGGTTGAGCAGATGACTCTATAGGTGAGAAGTTTATCTACAAACGAGATAATAGATTTGTCGACCCTTAAGTCCTCCATTGCCGATAAAATCGACTCAGGTCTAATGTTGTTAAAGGCGCCCTCTATATCTAGGAAACCGGCAAGTGTGAATTCGCCAAACTCAAGAGATTTTTCAATATGACTAACTAATGAGTGGAGTGCTGTCTCAACTGATTTGCCTTTGTTGTAGGCATGCTGTAAGTTGGACAGGAGCCTCGAATCTAATGAAGCACGAATATGTGCTTCAATGATACCCTCCAAAGTTTTAAGAAGGAAAGAGCTAAGGCTAATAGGCCTGAAATCCTTAGGTTTCGTGTGCGAGGTTTTACCTGCTTTAGGAATAAAGACAACGTTGCACCTGGTCCAGGATTCTGGTATGTGAGACAGTCTAAGACAGCCATCATATAGCAGGAGAAGCCAGGGCATTAGGAGATCGGTATTATGTTGAAGATCAGCTGGAATAATACCATCAGGACCCGCAGCTTTGTACGGTTCGAAGCTATCAAGAGCCCATTGGATTCTATCCCTAGTAAGAGGGGTGGGGGTGGACTCGAGAATATAGTCGTTAGCAGATGTGTCCGCACCTAGAGGTTTGCAACCTGGAAAGTGGGTGTCTAAAAGGACCTCGAGGGTTTCGGATCCGCTTGTCGTCCAATGGCCACTGTCCCTTTGAATATAGGCAGCTACCGTGGGCGATGAGGTCAGGATTTTGCGAAGTCTACTAGTATCGGAGGAACCTTCGATGCCGCTGCAAAAGTTCATCCAGGACTGTCTCTTCGCTTTCCTGACTAGATTTTTGAATTTATTAACGCAGGCTTTATAGGGGAACCAGTTTGCGGTCCATTTGGCCTCGTTAAAAAGTCGGCGACATTCCTTTCTAAGTGATGCAATGTCGGTGGACCACCAGGGAGGTTTCTTTTTGCCTCTCCTGGTGGTGAGTTTACATGCCTGATTTGTGGCTTGGTTTAGGGCGTCGGTTAGTACATTAACCGCGTGATCTAAATCATTGCGAGTGCTGATGCTCGGTACGGAGGGGTGGAGTCGCTCCAGGGTGCCCCTGTGGGTATCCCAGTTTGTCTTCCTCCTGTTACGATAAGGAGTAGCTATTTCCTGATGTTGAGTTATTGGTCGTGCCCCATGTAGCACGAGGAGACCATAATGGAGCCTGTCTTGTTCTCCCAAGCCGCTACGGTGGTATCTTCATCACTGTAGTCAGAAAGAATGAAGATATTAAGTGAGCTCTTTGCTAAAATACACGCCCTGGGCCTACCTGTTCCCTTGGGGTAGATGAGCTTATAGCCTTTGAGCGTTAATCCACAGATCCTTTCACGGTTGATCCAGGGCTCTTGAATTAACGCTAGATCGTCCCCACGTTCGGCCAAGCGGAGGAGCAGGGCAGCAGATGTCGCCTTGGAATGATGAAGATTAACTTGCGTTATCTTCATCATTATCATCAATCTCGGAGAAGGTGAGTGGAATGATCGTGACGTCGGAGTCATGATGATCCCCGTCCTTAGGGTCGGGGTTCAGGAGGGCTTCCTCGTCAGCATCCATGTCCATCACATCTTCGGCAGCGCTGAGAGAGTTTATGCTCTCCAGAGATTGCATAAGTTGCGATGAGCCGGAAGCTTCATTCCTAGCAGGGGGATCAGATGAACTGTTAGCCTTCCCACTTGAAACCTTATCATCACCTCGGTAGACATGCAGGGAGATCTCTTCGAATCCGTAGAAGATCTTCCCGCGCATCTCCCGAAGCGGAGCTAGGGTTTCCTGTGTAAGGATAACAGTTATCCTTCTGAGAGCTCCAGAGCTGGTTGAGGTTCTATTCGGGAAGGACTGCTGTAGTGGGGTTCAAAAAAGGTATCATCTGGCCGCCCAATATGGGAAACAGACGCCAGATGATACGGGGGTGGGTAATTCTTGGTATAGCACTCCCCATAAGCCTGTCTGGTATCGGTGCCCCTGCCAGAGATACGAAGATATCTCCACCAGCATAGCCTTATGGTTCATTGCGCGTAAGCCTCTGCATCGCGACAAGATGACTACCCATCGCAGAGGAAACAATAAGAAAAGAGGTACGTAATACATTGGGATTAATTATCAAAAATTTGTAATTTTGAAATTAATCATATAATGAAGACATTCAATATTAAAGAAATATATTAAATATTCATAAGTTTTTTATGCATAAAGACATATATACTTACATAAATTTTGTCATCATACCACTTTAGAAAAGTGGGATTGTAGACAAAAATATGGTAGCACAAACTTTCACTACCCTTACAAACGTCAGAAAGTTATCATGGCGACAAAAAGAGAGAATGGAACAACCTTCAGTTTTATTAAATCATGCCTTATACTACCAACAAATTTATTTGGTTAAAAATGACCATTATCAAAAAAAATTATATATACATTAGGGTGCACCTTATTTTACGAAAGTTGTTGCGGGTGGGCCCCTCCTACCCCTGACGGCACTGGCTACTCTACGCCACTGCTACCAAAAAAAAAATTTTGCGTGGGGGGTAGGGCGGAAAACACTTTCGGGAGGGGGCAAAATTGAACATATTGCCCCGGGTCCCTCATAAATCAAAAATAATGTTTCGGGAGCGGCCTTGCTAGGTGGAGACAAATGCTCCAGCCAACTCCCGGTAATCGCCACCTCCATTAAAATAATGTTCCAGGAGCGGCATTGTCGATTTGGAGACATGCTCCAGCCAACTCCCGGAAATCGCCACCTCCATTTAAATATGTTCCAGGAGCGGCATTGTCGATTTGGAGACATGCTCCAGCCAACTCCCGGAAATCGCCACCACCACTCTTCGCCATTTCCATTACCTTGATTGCTGAAAAATAAACATAAAATTAGTAAAACATAATTAAAAAGATACTTACCTTCCTTAATTATTCATGTAACATCCAGTCCCGTCTGTCGGTCCAATGAAAAACCTGAAAAAGAAAAAATAAAAATATTAAACTAAAATTATACTTACCATGTGTTGCTCTGTTGATGAATGTTTATTTGTTTTTCCTTTATGTCATTTACTAGTACTACAAAATACTACGATTGGCAACGCGATTATTTTGCGTAAATGCAGGGTTGTATCTCCCATTCAAAAATAAGTTTTTAATTTAAGCGCTTTTTTTTATTTTTTTAAATTTTGAGATATGAATGGAATAGTATTCAATTTCTAAAATTTCTGTACGCCTAGTAGCCAAAAGGAGGAGATATAGAAAATAATGACCGATAATTAAGAAAAAAGCATAATATATAGAAATTCTAGGAAAAATGGCGATACGGAGGAGAAATTTTGGAAAAGTTTTTATAAATAGGATTTTGGAGGGAGTCTAATTGGAAAAGGTGATGAAATATATAAAGAAATGGAGGGAATGATTTTTGACCACTATGTATCTTAAGATTTGACTGGTATAAAAGGGAATTTTAGACAATGCAGAGATGAGAATAATAAAAGTTGGTACTCGGTGTGTGTCATTTAGAAAAAGTTTGTGTGTCAAATCTTTTATCTTTAAAAACTGATTTTTTTTGTTTGAAACAAAAGAACAAAACTAAACTTTGGTGACCGATTTGGAAATCTGGCAAAAGATTGCTTTAAGTATTAACAAAATTCTAAAGGAAGTCCAATATAATTTCTTTTTCTTGTAAACATTTTTGGAAAATAATAATACCTGGCTGTTCCCAACGAAGCCCTTAATAGCGAGAAGGTTAGATCCGAATACCAAAAGGGAAAGCCAGGTATTTTTGTATAGTTCCAACATTAAGTTAAAATTACTTTGTGTATTACAAAGAAAAAGCTAAATACTTAAAAAAAAAAAAAAAAAAGATCTGAAGATTTAATATAAAAAAAAACAACACCAGCAAAAAGAAAGTATATAAAACAACAAGTTTCTACCAACAAAAAATATTGAAAAAAAAAGAACTAAAATTAAAGTTCAAATTTTATTAAAATTTAAAAAAATATAAAAAAAGAGAATTTAAATTAAGCTAGTTTAAGTTGTGTATTTGTGATTCCTTTATAAGTCCTGTGTGAGTGTTATGGAATAAGTGTCCTTTTTGTTGTCCGTCCGTCCATCTAAGAAAAAAAGAAAAAAAAATATAGATAAGTGAAGGTATCATGAAAATTTGGAATTGAAATCATAATTAAATGATAAAAATACAAAAATCATAAACTTTATTTAAAACAATAGTAATGAATATGTGTTCTCAGGGAGCTCCTTTAGGCCTATAAAAAGAAAAGAAAGAGAAAAGGTTAAACAAATTTTAAGAATTGTGGTTTAAACTCATTTTCAAAGATATTTTCATATATATTTAAAAATAACGTCCGTATTTTATGTTAAAAATTAGTGTTTATATTTTTAAGTTTTATTGTTTAATGTTAAGATATTCGTTTTATATAATAAGAATGGTCAAATAAATAGTCTTTCTGTATTTAAAAAAGAATGAAGAAAATTGAGTAAGAGATTAATTATGGAGGATTGTTGAGAGGAATAGGGTGATGGGAGGCGGGTTTGTGGGTCCATGGAAAAATTAATATTTGGAAATTATTTTTGGACAAGGTTGGGAAAAGGGCAAGACCGGAAGTTAAAATCCATTTCCGGCATAGATGTTCCAATGTTTGTGATGTGTCGTTTGTTTGTTTTGGAAAACTTATAAATTATTTTTGTGCAATCCAGGGCTGGTTGTAGGGTTGAGTTCCTTCGCCCGAAAGAGACCGCGAGTAGCTAGTCAGGCCGGTAACAACAACAGTCCAATCGGTTTGTAACAGAATATGGCGCCCAAACGAAATAAAAAGAATTTTTGTTGTGTTCTGTCAAAATATGACGTCCAAACAGAAATTTTTGTGAATATAGTGTAAAATACCTAAACACTGATAATAGCCTACTAGTTGTGTTAAAATAGTCCTTTATGTGTTTTCAAAGTGTCGTTTAAAATAAAAGAATAGGTCTTATCCGTTTTTGGTATCGTCCGAAAAGTCCGTTGTGAGACCGTTTTTGTTTTTAATCGTACATTTTTGGAAATATATTTTCAGTTCAAAACATGATTGGTTGAACAAGTTAGCTAATGGATTGAAAGCCGTTCTATATGTTCACCAATTGTCGTTAATTGTTTATTTAGTTTCAGTTTGATGTTTTGTGTGTGGAGCAGTTTCTATGTTTGCCAATAGCCGCTCGAGCTCAAAGCTTAAGGTCTGTTGTGTTGACAAACATATGCTACTGGCCTCTGATAGGTTTGAGAACAATGTAGGAGCACCCACAAAACTGTGATAAATTTTGATTTTTTTAGTTTTTAAGTTGATTTATTGGGACATCTATGAAAAAAAATACCGTCAGTCCGCCGCCACTCAACAATCCCCATAAGAATAACCAGTTTAAAGAACCTTTTATATAATCACGAAACATTAAATTAACCTATATATTTATCTAATCATTCAACTTATTATTCTATTAGTATTTGTGTTTGTCGTATTTTTATTTCAAAGTATTTTTATTTTAGTATTTAGTTAGTATTTTTATAATTATTATTTTATTTATTTACTTTATTTTTATATTTTTTATTTTTATATTTCAATTATTATTTTTTTTAGTTTAATTTCAATTCTCAATTTTGTTTTTGATTGTTTAGTGCTTTCTTTTGCGTTAGTAACTAAATTTTTGATTTTTTTTATATATATCATCCGTTTCCGTTTATAAAAGTCTGTAGTTTCCGGTAATTTTCAATATCCGTATGTGATGAGCAATGATAGTAGGCCTCGAACTAGGAACCGAAAAAGATTATTGCAAGAAACGAATTTAAACACTTCCATAGAAGTTCAAAACAAATATAGAAAATATAATTTTAATTCAAAAATGGCAACAAATGATTCAATTAGAGATCTGTCGAATTCCATAAATTCAAGGCCAACACAGTCTGTTAACAATATAAACAGATCTGGTAATCCTAATGTACCAAGTCATTCTTCAAACGTTTCAAATGTAGTAATTGAACCAGAGGTTAGGGAACTGATAGTTGACGAAACTTTAGTGGTCCAAAGAGCGTTAGAAGAAAGAGTGAAGAAAATGGTTCAGGAGGAAATGGTCGAGGTTAGAAAGTCGGTTGGTGAATTGACCAAATTAGTCAAAGAAATGTCTGTGACTATGTCTAGGTGTCCGGAGTCCATCGATACTCAAGACCGTAATAGTAATTTTCCGGCTGAGAACCGGTATAATTTTCCTAATACTACTCAAAACGGCATAGCTTTTCCCAGACCCTTAAATAATAATATTTTACAGTTTGGAAACTTACCAAATACGGGAAACAATGCAGTGAATGCTGATCCAATGGTTGAAAATAGAAACAGTCGTTCGGCTTCTGAAACAAATAGAAATAATGAAAGGATCAGTATTCGAGTGGACAAATGGGGTATAGTATTTGACGGAAATAATAACCATATGAGTGTGGAAGATTTTATTTTTCGTATTGAACATCTCCAAGCACATTATGACATTAGTTGGGATGAAATTTTAAGAGATTTTCACCTGTTGATGTCTGGTGCAGCGAAAGATTGGTATTGGCTGCTGATAAGATCCCATGGAATAATGAAATGGCCAACTCTGCGATGCGAACTCTCTAATCAATATCGAAACAATACCTCAAACTTTGAGATTATGAGAGATTTGGTTGAGAGAAAACAGCTTCCAAACGAGTCCCTAGACGTTTTCTTTCAGTTCATGTCCAAGTTAAGATCCAGACTAGTGCAACCTATACCGGAATATGACATGATAAAAATATTAAAAAGAAATCTTAAAGAAAATATTGCCAGAATAGTATACCCGATATCTGTATCTTCGGTTGAACAGCTTCGTATGGAATGTGTGGAAGCAGAAAAGAATTTCCCCATAAAAGAAAGTCGAAACAATATGCCAACTTCACGCCAGATGAGAGTTAATGAAGTCGTTTTTGAAAGCACTAATGAAGAAACGCAGTATGAGGATGTTAGTGCTCTGAAGTTTTCACAACCCAGACCGCCACTTGCATGCTGGAATTGTAAGTCATTAGGGCATGGTTTTCGTGACTGCAACGCCAGTGAGAGAGCATTATTCTGCTACAGGTGCGGGAAGCCAAATGTCATTGCTCCAAAATGTCCTGATTGCCAAAAAAATTTTGCGAAGAGCGTAGTAACGGGGGAACTACGTTCATCAAAAAACCCCAACACCGAAAATCATTAAATAGTCCTGAAAAGATTTACATTGATTCAGAAACGGAAGTTGAAGATTTAGCTATATACTTACCGGAAATGAAACACAAAGTCCCACTAAACATTAGACAAAAATATTACGACCATGTGAAGCAAAAAATTTTTAGTTCAAGTGATACGTCAAAGCCGATTTCAAAACGCATTCTGAAAATTAGGGAATATTTTAATAATAAACGAATAAAGAAAAAAGAATTAGTAGAATCCATAAATAGAATAGGTAATAGAGTAGACAATAGGATTTTTGTAGAAGTAGACATAGAAGGTAAAAAGTTGTCCGGTCTATTAGATAGTGGTGCATCAGTTAGCATATTAGGAAAACATTGTAGAGAAATTATAGAAGAGTTAGGGTTACAAATAATACCGATATTTTCGAATGTTGTGACTGCAAGTGGTCAACAACATAGAATATTGGGGAAAGTAAACGTATCCATTAGGTACAAAGATCAGGAGAATATAATACTTCTGTATCTTTGTCCCGATTTGGAACAGTCTTTATATTTAGGGATAGATTTTTGGAGATTATTCAGTCTAGCACCAGATATAATAGGAGTAGAAGAAATTACAGTAGAGAAAGCTATAGAAGATTTTGCTAGTAAAGAAGACTATAAAATAGGACCTCACGAATTGTGTCAGGAACAAAAACTTAGATTAAACAGGATAATAAGCAAATTTGATACATTTGAATCAAAAGGTTTAGGAAAAACAACTCTCGAAACCCATAATATTAAATTAGTTGATGGTACTGAACCAATTAAGGATAGATATTATCCAATTTCTCCAGCGGTTCAAGAAATTACATATCAGGAAATAGATAAAATGTTAGAACTGAAAGTTATAGAACTTAGCGAAAGCCCTTGGAGCAATAGGACCACCATAGTAAGAAAACCGGGGAAAAATAGATTTTGTCTTGATGCGAGAAAGCTAAATAAAGTAACGATAAAAGACGCTTATCCGCTGCAAAATATTGATGGAATTCTCAGTCGTATCGATGAAACATATTTCATAAGTAGTGTAGATTTAAAATATGCTTTCTGGCAAATTGAACTCGATCCGGTTAGTAGACCGTACACTGCGTTTACAGTTGCTGGTAGGCCTTTGTACCAATTTCGCGTAATGCCGTTTGGCCTCTGCAACGCTGCTCAGCGTTTATGTCGTCTTATGGATAAGGTCATTCCTCAAAACTTAAAGGACAATGTTTTTGTGTATCTTGACGATTTATTAATAATTTCAAATGAATTTGATAAGCATTTAGAGATCCTGGAAGAAGTAGCTAAATGCCTGAAGAAAGCTAATTTGACTATTGGGCTTAATAAATCACAATTTTGCTTTAAACAATTGAAATATTTAGGTTTTATTGTTGGTGGAGGAATGTTGAAAACGGATCCGGAAAAGGTTAAAGCCATAACGGAAATCAAAATACCGAAAACTATTAGAGAAGTAAGAAGTTTCTTAGGCACTGCTGGATGGTACAGAAGATTTATAAAAAACTTCTCGGTAATATCAGCTCCTTTAACAGACACCCTTAAGAAATCTAAGAAGTTTGAAATGACACCAGATGCAATTAAGTCATTCGACAATTTGAAAAAAGCGTTAACTTCAGCTCCAGTTCTACGACATGCAGATTTCTCAAAAAGATTTTTTATACAATGTGATGCTTGTGATTATGGCATTGGTGCGGTTTTATACCAAATAAGTAATGAGAATGATGAACACCCTATAGCATTCTACTCGCAAAAGTTAAATTCATGCCAAAAGAATTACACCGTTACTGAAAAGGAGTGTTTGGCTGCAGTGTTGGCGGTAAAAAAGTTTCGGCAGTACATCGAAATGATGCCATTCACCATCGTCACCGACCATGCCAGCCTAAAATGGCTAATGTCTCTTAAAGATTTGACAGGGAGACTAGCTAGATGGTCACTGCAACTCCAAGCTTTTGATTTTGAAATACAACATAGAAAAGGTTCAGAAAATATTGTAGCAGATATGCTTTCCAGGTTACCAAACGTAGATGAAATCAATATGAATGATTTGTTAGGCTTTGAAACAACTGAGTTTGAAAGCAACGAATATTTGGATCTCATAGCACATATTGAAAAAAATAAAGAGATTTTGCCAGACTTAAAGGTTGAAAATGGACTGGTTTATAAGAAGACTTTGTTTGATCAGGTTGGAGACGAATCGCCATGGAAATTGTGGATTCCAGCTACGATCACACACCCATTAATTGAAAATGTTCATTCAACTCTCACTTCAGCTCATGGTGGAATAGCGAAAACTTTGGAACGTTTAAAAAGGATGTTCTATTGGCCGAAAATGACATTGCAAGTAAAGAACTATGTGGCTAACTGTCAAGTCTGCAAAGAAACGAAACCGTGCAATACCAATCTTAGACCTGAAATCGGTGAAAAAGTGGTTACTGAAAGACCATTCCAAAAATTATATATCGATTTCATGGGAAAATATCCGCGTTCTAAAAAAGGTAATTGTTATATCTTCATTGTCATGGACCACTTTACAAAATTTATATTTCTCAAAGCAATGCGAGATGCTACTACCAAAAATGTTATAAACTTTCTAGTTCATGAAGTTTTTCATAAATTTGGAGTTCCCGAGATAATACATAGCGACAATGGTAGCCAATTTATATCTAAAAACTTTGAAAACTTATGCGCCACATATAAGATCCAGCACCTTAAAACCGCTGTATATTCACCACAGAGCAACGCCAGCGAGCGTGTTAATCAGTCTGTTTTATCAGCAATTAGAACGTATTTGGAAAACGATCACCGTGACTGGGATTTATATCTTAACGAAATAGAATGCGCCTTAAGAACTTCCATTCACACAGCTACGGGCGTTACCCCATTTTTTGCTCTATTTGGGTTTCACATGTTTACCAGCGGTGCAGATTATAAGCTGAGCCGTAAGCTACAGTCACTGACTGATCATGAAATTATCCAAATAGACCGGAATGATAAAATGCAAATTATTAGGGACAAAATGAAACAAAACATGACGAAAGCTTATGAACGAAGTGCTGAAAGATATAACAGAGGTGCACGCATAGCGAAATTTGTGCCCGGTCAGGAAGTGTACCGCCGTAACACTGTCCTAAGTAATTTCGGAAAAAATATTAATGCAAAATTTTGCAAAAAGTTTTTGAAATGCCGTATAGTCAAGCCAGTCGGAAATAATATGTATGAGTTGGAAACATTACAGGGTAAATCTTTAGGTATATATCATTCAAAAGATATCAAGGTATAACAAATACAAAGTTTTAGTGCAATATTAGAATTAAGAATTATTTTATATAATTATACGAGGTTTTGTGTAATTATTCAAGTAATTCTACATTTTAGTTAGGTACTTTATAAACTGTGATATTTGTTATAACTGTGATATACTTAAATTATTTGTTTTAATTATTTATTTGCTTACTTACGTTTTATCTGTGATATTAGTTTTAATAGTGATGTCCAAAATTTATGTTTTCGTGCAATATAGTTTAAAATAAGCTTCCATAGTTCAACTAAAATTCAATTTGGTACCTGAAAGTACGAAAAACTTTAATACATCACAAAGAAAAAGACTTATAGCAGATAAAATCGTAACTTCCCGTAAAAATCATTGAGTACTGAAATAGTAATTTCAAAATCTTTAATTTTAAAGATATTTTGAAATGAAGTCCACTAAAAGGGAATTTTGCAATAGTGAAAAAAAGTATAGAGGTTGTTCCAATAAAAGTTGAAATGATTCTGAAAAGAAAAAATATGATAAAGTTAATTTTATGATTTTAATGTTTATTTGACGAAATAAAATTTTAGTTTTATTAATAATTAGCTTCATATAAGAAGCATTCGATTTTTTTGCGCTATAAGTGCTCCAATTGGCAAGGACCAATTCCAAGAACCATGAAAATGTCAGAATCTCTAGCAGCTAAGGAATGCCACTATGCATTTTCATCACGAAAATGACAAAAGTCGGTATTAAATTCTTGTTTTAGTGGAATTGTTAGTATTTATGAGGTTAAAATCAGGGAAAAAGTAATAAATATAAAAAAATAAACAAAAGAAGTGCAATAGTATATTATTAAATTCAATTATTATTTTATTTGAGTGCAATAAATACAAGTTTGACTGTGATATTAGTTTAAGAATGCAATATTAGGATTAGAAAACAATAATTTATATTAGTTGAATTATACAAATCTTTGTTTGTTTTCGTCCTAATTTAGCATACTATTTACTAAATTACATTCAAAAAAGGTGTTTTACTCAAGATATACCAAAAAAACGTTAATAATATACTAAAGCCTTTATAATCTACCAGTAAATCCTGTTTCATATTAATTTAGTCACGTTTCGCACTACTCACCTGTTTCGTAAATTCTCCATTGGATAAGTTTCTCTGTATTGCCCGGCTTGAGACGTTCAGGGTGTGGGAGTTCCCCACGTTGTGGCTGGTTAAGATCCCCGCACACCGTTCCCTCTGTCAAACTCCAGAGAAAACGGAGTTTTGTTGCGGGTGGGCCCCTCCTACCCCTGACGGCACTGGCTACTCTACGCCACTGCTACCAAAAAAAAAATTTTGCGTGGGGGGTAGGGCGGAAAACACTTTCGGGAGGGGGCAAAATTGAACATATTGCCCCGGGTCCCTCATAAATCAAAAATAATGTTTCGGGAGCGGCCTTGCTAGGTGGAGACAAATGCTCCAGCCAACTCCCGGTAATCGCCACCTCCATTAAAATAATGTTCCAGGAGCGGCATTGTCGATTTGGAGACATGCTCCAGCCAACTCCCGGAAATCGCCACCTCCATTTAAATATGTTCCAGGAGCGGCATTGTCGATTTGGAGACATGCTCCAGCCAACTCCCGGAAATCGCCACCACCACTCTTCGCCATTTCCATTACCTTGATTGCTGAAAAATAAACATAAAATTAGTAAAACATAATTAAAAAGATACTTACCTTCCTTAATTATTCATGTAACATCCAGTCCCGTCTGTCGGTCCAATGAAAAACCTGAAAAAGAAAAAATAAAAATATTAAACTAAAATTATACTTACCATGTGTTGCTCTGTTGATGAATGTTTATTTGTTTTTCCTTTATGTCATTTACTAGTACTACAAAATACTACGATTGGCAACGCGATTATTTTGCGTAAATGCAGGGTTGTATCTCCCATTCAAAAATAAGTTTTTAATTTAAGCGCTTTTTTTTATTTTTTTAAATTTTGAGATATGAATGGAATAGTATTCAATTTCTAAAATTTCTGTACGCCTAGTAGCCAAAAGGAGGAGATATAGAAAATAATGACCGATAATTAAGAAAAAAGCATAATATATAGAAATTCTAGGAAAAATGGCGATACGGAGGAGAAATTTTGGAAAAGTTTTTATAAATAGGATTTTGGAGGGAGTCTAATTGGAAAAGGTGATGAAATATATAAAGAAATGGAGGGAATGATTTTTGACCACTATGTATCTTAAGATTTGACTGGTATAAAAGGGAATTTTAGACAATGCAGAGATGAGAATAATAAAAGTTGGTACTCGGTGTGTGTCATTTAGAAAAAGTTTGTGTGTCAAATCTTTTATCTTTAAAAACTGATTTTTTTTGTTTGAAACAAAAGAACAAAACTAAACTTTGGTGACCGATTTGGAAATCTGGCAAAAGATTGCTTTAAGTATTAACAAAATTCTAAAGGAAGTCCAATATAATTTCTTTTTCTTGTAAACATTTTTGGAAAATAATAATACCTGGCTGTTCCCAACGAAGCCCTTAATAGCGAGAAGGTTAGATCCGAATACCAAAAGGGAAAGCCAGGTATTTTTGTATAGTTCCAACATTAAGTTAAAATTACTTTGTGTATTACAAAGAAAAAGCTAAATACTTAAAAAAAAAAAAAAAAAAGATCTGAAGATTTAATATAAAAAAAAACAACACCAGCAAAAAGAAAGTATATAAAACAACAAGTTTCTACCAACAAAAAATATTGAAAAAAAAAGAACTAAAATTAAAGTTCAAATTTTATTAAAATTTAAAAAAATATAAAAAAAGAGAATTTAAATTAAGCTAGTTTAAGTTGTGTATTTGTGATTCCTTTATAAGTCCTGTGTGAGTGTTATGGAATAAGTGTCCTTTTTGTTGTCCGTCCGTCCATCTAAGAAAAAAAGAAAAAAAAATATAGATAAGTGAAGGTATCATGAAAATTTGGAATTGAAATCATAATTAAATGATAAAAATACAAAAATCATAAACTTTATTTAAAACAATAGTAATGAATATGTGTTCTCAGGGAGCTCCTTTAGGCCTATAAAAAGAAAAGAAAGAGAAAAGGTTAAACAAATTTTAAGAATTGTGGTTTAAACTCATTTTCAAAGATATTTTCATATATATTTAAAAATAACGTCCGTATTTTATGTTAAAAATTAGTGTTTATATTTTTAAGTTTTATTGTTTAATGTTAAGATATTCGTTTTATATAATAAGAATGGTCAAATAAATAGTCTTTCTGTATTTAAAAAAGAATGAAGAAAATTGAGTAAGAGATTAATTATGGAGGATTGTTGAGAGGAATAGGGTGATGGGAGGCGGGTTTGTGGGTCCATGGAAAAATTAATATTTGGAAATTATTTTTGGACAAGGTTGGGAAAAGGGCAAGACCGGAAGTTAAAATCCATTTCCGGCATAGATGTTCCAATGTTTGTGATGTGTCGTTTGTTTGTTTTGGAAAACTTATAAATTATTTTTGTGCAATCCAGGGCTGGTTGTAGGGTTGAGTTCCTTCGCCCGAAAGAGACCGCGAGTAGCTAGTCAGGCCGGTAACAACAACAGTCCAATCGGTTTGTAACAAAGTGCGAAATTGAACCATAACTCCCCCAGAAATGTTCTACGTAACATACAAACACGATGTGCAATTTTTTTTTTTCCAAAATTGCACAAGGGAAACACGTGTCGCATCCGCCCACAAAGTGCTAAACTTTTTTTGTATGGGAAAAAATGGGAGTAGTTTTGGTATTTAAAAAAATAGAATATAAAAGAGAACTAAAATATCTTCACAACTAAAAATCCATGGTAGTTTTGGAGTTATTGCAATTTTTCCCCGAAAATTAGTGTCCTTGACGACACGTCTAAGGATAAGCATCCAACAATTTTAAGGATAAATAAATTTCAAAGCAAGACATGATTAACATTATATGACCTGTAAGTTATAAATAGTTGAGTTTTGTTAAAATATAACCGAATTTACTTAGTTTTTTCATGTTATAAAGTTTCTCAGGCTGGTTTCAAAAATCATTTATTAATTTTTTGAAAATTTTGTTTAACAAATATTTCAAATAACACGGTGTTACAAATGAGCAACTTTTGGAAAAACTTGGAAGGCGACATAGTGGTGGTTAAAGACCTAGGTGAGAACACACAAAACCCATTTTCAAAGATTTGGAAACATGTACAAAATTTTGAGATATTCCCAAAAAAAAATGTTTTCGGGTAGGTTTTAGTTTTTTAGTTCCTCCAACTCTTACATTTGCAAAGTGGTTTTAAAATTTTATATAGCTTTAAAAAGTCTTTTACAAGCTTTATGCATAGGGCTTATATTCTAAAAAATAAGGTAAGTTTTTATCAAAAGTTTCGCTATTTTTTTTAATTTTCATAATCTTTAAAATTTATATTCATTTATTTCAACTTTTTTCAGTTTTTAAAAACTAGTTCTATATAGAAACAATGAGACATTAGTTATTGATGTCGGTTTACATTTATAAAAGTTATTTAACTTTTTCCAAAGTTAAAATTTTTCGATAGATATTTAACTTTTTCCAAAGTTACATTTTTTCGATTGTTATTTAACTTTTTCCAAAGATAAAATTTTTCGATTGCAAACAAAAAACTTTTTAAATTAATTTCTGGTATGTTAGAACGTATGTTGGCCTAGTCGGTTTATAAAAAGCTTAATAACTTCTAGATTTTTTGTCTGATTTACAAAATTTTATTAGGAACTAAATTCTCTTGCTAGGTTAGGTTAGGTTGAAAAGGTGATGCCAGGAGAGTGGCATCTACACTCGGAGACCTTTCTGAAAGTAAATAAATGATAGCGGAAAGAGAAAGAGAGGAAAGAGTGAAGGGAGTAGTTCTAGAAAGTAAAAGATAGAGAAGGAAAATCGAATAGAAGAGAAGTGTTGACCAAAAAACCCTACCCTAGGGGGAAGAGCCCCGTCAACTAAGCCATCTGAGTCCCAAAATAAAACCAACAACATCAGTCAGTTTGCACTGCTGTTTGTCTCCCAGTTCCTCATGGAATCTATTGCCTAGAAATTTAAGTCTTTGGTTTTGGAGCATAGGACAGTGACACAGGATGTGCTCGACCGTTTCGGACGAGTCCGCGTCTTAGCATAGTCTGCAGATGTCCTGAATTGCTCCATCCCATCTACTACGCCTGGAATTCAGTGCGCAGTGTCCAGTTAGAACACCTATGCATTTCCTAAGACTGGTTCTGCTAAGACCTAGCAGGAGCTTGGTCTTGCGTACATCTAATTCTCTTGCTATATTAATATAAACTTTTATGAGCTTCCACACAAGAATACGCAGATAATAAAGTTTAAAAAATCTACAAATTTTGCTTTTTTAGAAATTCTTAACAAAAAATTTACTTTTGATTTACAAATGTTATATGTCAATTTAAAGCGCAATCTATTTTCTTTTATTTGCTGTTAAAAAAAGTAAACTGGTTGAGCTAGTTAAAATCGGTTTTTTGCATATAACTCTTAAATTTGGACGAATTTCAGAAATTTGTTAGCGCGATTTGTCATGTACTCAATAAGGCCCGCAACCCAATCTTAGTCATTTCCCGAGTTTTTTGTGTGTAATTTGATTTCCGGTATCGTAAAACAAACCATACAATAATAAAATACAATAAGAATGAGGTCGATATCTCTAACCCGTTTAACGCCGTTCCTCCGATAATAAAATATAATATTCCATTTTGTTTAATATTTTAATTATTTATATATATATATATATATATATATATATATATATATATATATATATATATATACATATATATATATATATATATATATATATATATATATATATACAGCTGTGTGCAAAATAATAGGAGTGCTGCCACATAACATTTACATAAGTTAATTTTGTTAGTATATCAACTAGTAAAGTTTTATTCTAACGCTATTTACAGCGGCAAGTAAGAAGTAAAGTACAAAAGGGGAACTCGAAATAACTGTTAAATTTAAGATGTAATTGACTTAATTCTATTTTTGAGCTTGAACTGTCTTGATCAAAAAAATAGGAGCGTCATCCATTTCTTAAAAAATACTTATTTAAATACGGTATAAAAATATAAAGTAATATAAACATGTTACTTTAATGATTAAAAACTTTTTGTATATTTTTTAACTGTGGGACAAGAAAAGCACTGTTCTGGAGAAAAACGAAATTTAATAAAAAAAAAAAACTGCGAAAAAATAAAAACCTAAAAAAAATAGGAATTTTTAGTTGGAATTGATGAAGTGGTAGCAATTGAACTAAAATATAAGAAAATGTTAAAAAGCGAGGCAGCAACCGCAAAACATCAAAGGTTGATGGCCGCCAAATTGCTCTTTCTTGTCCTCAAATAAAATAAAACATTCCAATTGGAACAAGGGGTACTTCTCTCCGACAATGAGCTGCATCCGATTCTATTTTTAGACTCATTGAAAGGGACCTACGTTTTAACGCCGGCTCCGAACGGCAAATGCATTAGTTAGAGAAGTTTTTAAATAGCCTATGACTAACCTGCTATACCACAGCGCTTTTAATTCTTAGCTTTTAAAATTTAGGTAAAACCGAAAACTCCCATTTTTTTCCATACAAAAAAGTTAAACACTTTGTGGGCGGATGCGGCACGTGTCCTCTTTGATTGGGGTTACACGATCAAGTTTTGCCTTTAAATTTTTAATACTTTATCACTTCTTTACCAATACACAGACCTGTTCTGAAAATCACATTTTGTGAAAGTGATTTAAAATCACAAAAGTTTTGTGATTTCAAACCGGTAAGTTAAGACACATAGATTTGAAACCACTTGTCTATTTTACAAGTTATTTTATTTTTAACTCTATCAGGCTTGTTCCTAAAATCACATTTTGTGAAAGTCACATAAAAGGTGTTCAGCAAACAAAAATCAAAAATGTTTTGTGATTTCAAACCAGTCAGCTAAGGCACTATCGTTTTGAAAGAACAGTGTTAAACGTTTGAAATATTTTACATTTGATATCAAACGTGTTTTTAAAACTTTTTTTAAACCCGAACAGACTACAAGGGTCGCGTGCGTTCGGAGGAATTATGGATCAAAATTGAAATTTCTCTAAACAATAGGTCTAATTCGAGAGAGAGAATTTGGCGTCGCCAAAACACCAAAAGGCGACCTGTATTACATCTGTCATGAGAGTAGACACGAATTTGGTTGCGGTTTTATGGTTAACAAAAGATTGCGGAATTTTGTTTCCTGGTTCACCCCAGTAAGCGACAATACGCGTCAAAGCTAGGTACTTCCATCTGATAAAAGGAACCCTTTTATGAACAACTTGAGGAAGTTTACGATAGCTGTCCTAATCACGACGTTAAAATAATACTGGGTGATTTTAACGCAAAGTTAGGGCATAAAAGTTGTTTTTAGCCTACTGTTGGTAAATTAAGTATGTACAGTGTAACCACTGACAATGGTATGAGATTAATCTCCTTTGCGGAAGCTCGATATGGTCGTGAGCAGCATCAGATTTCTACACCTTAATATACACATTGGTGTCTCCTGATCAACTAACGAAAAATCAAATAGACCACATTTTAGTTGATGGAAGACACTCATCAAGTATGTTGGATGTGAGTTCCATGTGAGGAGCTAACATAGACTCCGATCACTGCCTTGTTGTTGCCAAGGTGAGAACACGTCTAAGTGTGTCGAGGAGCGTACAGGCAGAAGCGCAAATGAAGTATGACGTGAAAAAAAACTAAAATTTCAGCAAATTGCCACTGATTACACCAAACGGACAACTCAATTGCTAAGAGAGAATAACTCTGGCTCCATATTGCCAACTCTATGAAGTCTGCTGCAAAATCGGCAATAGGGTACCAAATTCCTCATGCTAAAAACTCTTGGTACGACGAAGAGTTGCTGAGAAAAATGCGGCTTACAGGGCAACTCTGCAGTCAGTAGCTACTCGTGGAACTTTGGAAAGATATCGAGAGAAAAAGAAGGAAGAAAAACGACTATTCCGCAGAAAAAAATAAAGATATAGAGACCCGTGTGTTTGAGAAGATTGAGTTGTATAAGACACAAAATGAAATTCGTAAATTTTACCAAAAAAATTAAGCATAAGACGGATGGATATAGCAACTATATCCTTTCCTATAAGGACGACCAAGGAAATCTGGTTACAGATACAGAAAGCGTATTGCCAGTGTATTGGCCAGTGCACAAAAAAGGAGATAAAACTGTATGTGCAAATTATAGAGGGATAAGCCTCCTCTCAATTGCATATAAGACTCTATCGACCATACTGTGCGAAAGGTTAAAGCCCAAAGTTAACGAAATAATCGGGACATACCAATGTGGCTTTAGACCAGGTAAATCAACCACTGACCAGATCTTTACTCTACGTCAAATCCTGGAGAAGACCCAAGAGAAACAAATAGATGCTTATCATCTTTTTGTTCACTACAAAGCATCTTTTGACAGCCCAATACGGAAGAAGGTGTTTGAAGCAATGTCTGAGTTCGGCATCCCTCCGAAGCTAAGTTGTGCTGGATGACACTAACTAATACAACATCATCTGTTAAGATAGGTAAGGACCTATCAGAGTCCTTCATAACTAAACGGGGATTCACAAGGATCTTGTGACGTCTTCAATATTGTGTTAGAGAAAATCTTACTAGATGCAGCAGTTAATACAACAGGAACAATTTTCAATAGAAAACATATGCTACTCGCGTTTGCCGATGACATTGATATTATGGGACGCACTTTACGCGAGGTAACTGCCGCCTTTTCCAGTATCGAGAAGGAATCAAACAAAAAGGGGTTAGCTTTAAATGAATCAAAAACAAAACTGATGGTTTCTATAGGCAGACAGACCACTAAAATTGGATCACATGTGTCCGTTGAGAACTATAGTTTCGAGGTTGTAAAATAATTTGTATACCATGGTACCGCTGTGAACATCAACAACGATAGAAGCTTCGAAATCAAACGTAGAATCATACTTGCCAATCGATGGTATTTTGGACTGAGGAAACAGCTAAGAAATAAAGTCCTCTCTGTAAGAACTAAAATTACGCTCTATAAAACGCATATACTACCCGTGTTATTGTGTGGTGCTGAATCATGGGCACTTGCACAGACAGTTGAAGCTATCTTTGGACCAGTCTGCGTCAACAATGAGTATCGACATCCAATTAACCATGAGCTGTATGAGTTATACGCTGACATAGACATAGTGAAACGCATTAAGCAACAGCAGCTGCGTTGGCTAGGACATGAACTCTTAGAAGAGAGCATCCGAAACTTCGATGGAAAGCCCAAGTAGAAGAAAATCTTTGAAACTTGGTATACGAAATTTTAGAATATGCGCACAAGATTTTTTTTGTTGATCTTGACCTATATATTCGTTATATAGTATGATTTTTCAATCGGTTGAGAAATGACAATTATATATGGTTTTAAGTGATTTATGAGTCCTAGGTGCCCTACTTTAGGTCCGATTGTGCCGCCCGGTACTTTCTATGTTCAAGACATAAACCCTCCACATATATTTTTTTTAATCCACATACATTTTTTTTAAATCCGCCCAACGGCTTAGAAGTTACAGAATTATTTCCATTCTATTTTTCAGCCATCCCACTGTAATTGTTATGTTTTATAAAATATTCACCAACCCAGCAAAACTTACCAAATTTCGGCTTATTTGTATTTATTGTATCTTCGTTTAATATAATGAACTAACAATAAGTTATCAAATCTTAAATCTAAATTATTAAGTTAAAAAAGTCCATTCATTGGTGAGCTTTTCTTTTTTTTATGATTGGATTTTATTTTAAAATCCTTTTCCTTTAACGGCTGTACAAGTCGCCAGTTCCCTCCTTCTGAGACGGATATGGCCACGAAAATTTAAAATGTTTCGGGCTAGTGGGTTTGGGTGACATGCTAACTTATTAATGTAATTGACAACACGTTTTGATATTTCGGTTTAAACCAACGGAACCTCAAGGTCTTTATGTTCGAATTTTTAATATACCACGGGGCACCTGTAATGATTCTTTATTTTGTAGCCTTTGAATTTTTTCAATATTTGACTCTGAGATAGTGCCCCACAATTGAATCCATAGCACCATATTGGCTTAATAATTGAATTGAAGAGAAGGATATTGCAATCTAAACTAATCTTGGAATGTTTACCAATAAGTCAGTTAATTTGGGCTGATTTTAGCTTAATTTGTGCGAGTTTGGCTTCTACAAGACTTTTCCACGTGAGCCGTGTATCCAGTTAATGCCAAGGTATTTCACTTGTGTTTGGTGGGAAATAATTTGGTTATTTATTGTTACTGGAGAGCACGATTCCCTGCGTAACGTAAAGGTGATTTGAATGCACTTTTGTTCATTTACTTTTATTTTCCATTTTTCTAAATGGAATATATGGTTCTGCAAATGCCGAGATGATTCAAAAGGGGTTTCATTAATATTTAGAATGGCAGTATCATCTGCAAATGTAGATGTGATTGTATTTATGTTTGTAGGCATATCAGAAGTATATATAACATACAAGGCCTAATATGCTACCTTGGTTACACCAGCTTAAATAGGTTGTGGCGTTTTAAAGAAGTCTGCTTCTTTGAGTATGAATTTGCGTTGGGTCAAATAGCTATCTACGAGTAAAAACTTGTATATATCCATAGGGAATTTTTTCAATTTATGAATTAAACCATCATGCCATACTTTATAAAATGCCTGGAATACATCTATGAAGACAGCAATATTTTTTTTCTTCAAAAGCTGATCGTATTGCACTAACGATTTGATGAGTTTTTTCGATTGTATTGTGCCTTTTTCTAAAGCCGAACTGATGATTTGGAATGCACCCGCTTTCATCCAGAATATGCGTTAATTTGGCCACCAGTAGTTTTTCAAAGAGCTTAGACATATTATATAAAAAGCTAATAGGTCTAAAGACTCTACTTTTGAGTGGTCTTTTCCTGGCTTGAGAAACATGGTGATTAGTGATACCTTCCATTCTGTGGGAAAATATTTTAGGCATAAAATAGCATTAAAAATAAATAAAATTATTCTTTTTGCCTTATAGGGTAACTCTTTTAATAATTTGTTATTGATTTTGTCAAAACCAGGTGCTTTCTTGGGATTTAAATCAAGAATAGCCTTTTCTTCTTCTCGAATTTCAAACATAACCACTTTTTCTGCAACTGGAGGAAACTCGATCGCGGCATTTGAAGAATTTTAGGTAAATATTAACAAACAGTTCAACTTTTTCAGAGTCGCTTCTTACCCAGCCCCCGCTC
This sequence comes from Stomorhina lunata, assembly GCA_933228675.1. Taxonomy (NCBI): domain Eukaryota; kingdom Metazoa; phylum Arthropoda; class Insecta; order Diptera; family Rhiniidae; genus Stomorhina; species Stomorhina lunata. The sequence goes on from OW121744.1 coordinate 71,270,126, forward strand.
ACATTTCTCAAAGGGGGTTTACACATATTATGGTAGGTGAATGGTCTGACGATTATTTCAAAGATGGTTCAGCTTGAATCAATTACTTTTATTTAGTTGTTTTTACTTTTTGTATGACCAATACTTCGTATTTTAATTATTGATTTTATAAGGGGTTACCTTTGGATGCTTTTCGTTACTCCGAAATCGATAACATCGGGGATTTCATTTGGGTCACTGGGCCAATAAATTGTCCACTCAATATCACATCCAAGTTCACTTTCAAAATTGTGTAGAACAAAACACGACCTTATGGGGTTATCAATCTCGACGCCCAGAATGTGTGTTTTGCATTCCAAAAACATATTTTTAAACAGTTCATGGCTTGTTAAGAATAGCTTGTAGTAGCATGGATTGCATATTAAGCAACCCATCTACTACGTCTGGAATTCAGTGCGCAGTGTCCAGTTAGAACACCTATGCATTTCCTAAGACTGGTTCTGCTAAGACCTAGCAGGAGCTTGGTCTTGCGTATATCTAAGTTGGGCCATAAGGTCCTAGATATCCTGTAAGTGTCCAAGTTATGCCAGTTCTTAGCTGTTTCCTCACCGATCCAAGACTTGATGCCCATAAAAAGGTGACATATAGGTGGAACTATCTCTGTCACCGCGAGTATTAGGTCCTGACTCGAGCCAAGTCTTGCGATTTCGTCAGCAATTTCGTTGCCTTCGATATCGCAATGACCAGGAACCCAGCAAAGTCTTACCCTATAAGTATCAGCCAGGCTGATTATAGTTGATCTACATAACTTGACTAGTTTTGAGGTAGGGAAACAATAGTAGACTTCGTTTTCAGTTCTTGAGGTACTATAATTTTTTGTTTTTGATAAGAATACCATTATTTTTTCTTTTAAAACACATATGCAAGTCCTTGTTGACATTGAATTGTGTAATCGGTTGATACTGTGTATTATCATCATGTTGTGTGCTTATAATATTTGGTTTTCGAACAAGAGATTTTTGAAATAAGAGTAAAGAGGACAACCTCTGGGGGGTTACCGCGTAACTCGATTCGAAACGGAAAATTTTCGAGTTCGTACAAATGGTACTGTCTAATACGATCTTCGTATGTTTTGTTTCGAAAGTGCGGACAAGTTTTTTCGCTTTCGACAAATAAATTTCCCTTTCGTAAATCCAACTGTGTATTACGAAAACGGACATTTTTGTCGTTTAAAATGATAGGAAATTGTTCGAAAGCTATTTAGGTAGTGACAGTTGGGAAAAATGTAAGTATTTATAAAAATTATACTTTTTTAAATAAAAATCCATTTTTATAAAGTGAATCAAATAATAAATTAGTATTGTTAACATTTTAAAGGAATATTCCGACAAAATATATTTACACAACCAAAAAAACAATATGAGGAAATGGTGGAATATATGACAAGTTTATTTTTAGGTTTGGGCTTTCTACAAAAATAACGCAAGAAGCAAATGTCATAGGAACCGTAGCAGTATTTCTCGGACTGGAGGTGGACCAAGCAGATTAGAACAGCAAACGTCCAATTTTCTTTCGATAGATGAAGCTGTAAGCGGAATGTCTGGGACACAAAAGTTTGGAACAAAAAGCTAATCACACAATGTGCCAACATTAATACGAAGATGTACAGCCTATTTTTCGAAAATGAAAATATCGTTTCGTTTATAAAAATAACGAAACGTAAATCGGTTTGGTTTTTGTAAAATGAAATTAATTTTAAGTGAGTGACAACTTAAAAGCTTTCGTGTATTTAGTTTTTTTTAGTTTTTCTAAAACACTTTCATTCATTTAAAACGAGTGAAAATATTAAAATTTCTCGATAGGCAAAGGTCTTTCGTGTATGAAATAAAAAACTAAAATTTAAAATATGGATGCCAATTTGAAGAAAGAAAAAGAAGTTTTACATAGCCTAATACTCAATAACCAGTTGCTAGCTGAGTTATGAGGCAGCTTTTTTGAAAATCTATGGCGGTTCATCAATGTGGTTTGTTTACTATTTTTTTAATAAAAAAATTGTTTAACACTTTTAGAAATCTTAGAATTGCGGATGCTCAATTTCAAAAATTTAGGCTTTTGTGCATTTGAAAACTGGAAATCCTCTATTCAAATCTACCAAACATGAAGTGGAAACTGCATGGGATAAAGTAGCAGAAAACCTAAACTCAATAGGTCCACTAGAGAAAACAGTGCTTAAGTGGAAGAAGGTTTATATTCGTAAAATGCTACATTCCAGACCAGGGCAGACCTTAAAATCCGCGCTTAGTAAAACTGATAGCAATAAAAGTAAATAAAAGTTCTTTATTAGTGGCCCATCTATTTAGGCATCAACACCACAACCTATATCAACCAAAAAAGCCAAGAAAAGAAAACAAAATAACCAGGTAATGGAAAAAGGATTGGTACTATTAAAAAAACAATTAGCCACACAAGAGGCAATATGGGCTGTGATGCAGTTTTTGGATTTATGTATCTGCGAAGGAATAGCCGAAGCTGCAAAATTGAATATTTAAAATAGATTTTAATTCGGTAATTTTGAATTTATAAAATTTAAATTAAACGGACGCAATTAAAAAAATTAAATGAACAAATGAAATTTTCTTGCTTTCATTTTTTTATTTTTATAAACAAAAGGCAATTAAATTAAAGGGTTACCACCGACAAGCTACGTTTTACATATAAAAAAGCTTGAATATTTCAAAATACTCTTTTTATGTCAAAATGATATTGTCGAAAACTTGTAAACGTTTTAGAAAAACCTAAATTTGAGCTTAATCGTAAGCAAACGAAAACGAATGTGACAAGACTTTTGTTTTCGAAAAACAGGCTAGTAGTCTTGAAAATAATTTAAATGAAAATTTTAATTCCTCCAATCAAGAAGATATCCTAGTAATGACCTTTTATAATAACAATAACTGTTTTTAAAGTATAAACTCGAACTCCTAAGGAATTTAACTTAACAAAAATCAACTTAAAAAAGAAAAATTAAACTACTAAAAGTAAATTTAAAAAAATTGACAGAGTTGGAAAAATCCAAAAGAAAGGTTCAACAATTGGAAATGAAGAAAGCTATTGTAGACCTTGATTTGGAAATTGTAAAACAATATACTCTAATTTAATTGTGGTAATTGCTAATTTAATTGTGGGTGTATATGGTCATTTACGTTTAATTAGAAAGATCCATTATGTTTGAAGAGTCTCTAATTAATTTTTTTGACTCGTTCAGGTACCGTATCATTCTCATCATCGAACAATAAGGAAACGCAATTTATATTATAAAATTATTTTAAAATAACTTGAAATTACTCATTGATATGTTTTGTTTTGGGAAATTTGTGTGTCAAACAGCAGTGCTACCAACATTTTCACAAATTTTCCCTTATGTTTGTGAATACAACACTGTGGTTGTTTCGAACGATTTACACGGTACGGTTAACCTTTTGATTCGGAAATTTCTTTCGAAAGATTTTACTTTTCGAATCGAGTTACGCGGTAAGGGCCCTGTAGTTTGCAGTGTTATTACCGCCACAATTGCTACATTTTTTCACGTTTAAGTCATTTTTTGGTTTATTGCATTGCGCAGAACCGCGTTATTTCTCGCATATTACACAAACCGGAGTAAGTTCTAGTATGTCCAAATTCCTGACAGTTTGAGCATTGAATAGAACCTCAACTGTGAAGACCTTTACTGCTTTTAAGTTGATAAGTATAAAAGAATTTTTCCGAGATTCATATTCGTTTACAATTTTACGGTAATCATTTTCGCGGTTAATTTGAATTTTTGTTTCTCATTATATTGTTTCTCATATATTGCCGCGTGTAAAGGGAATAACATAGAAAGCTTTTTCGCCGACTAACGAAACCAAATTTTTTATTATATCAATTGAGTTTTGTTCCCTTAAATAAATAGGTAGGGGTTTTGAAGATTTCACTTCCTGAGTGGGTTCCTCAGAATTGTTTTGTAAAATGAAAAACGATTTTGGGAGTTTGTCCCCTTAGATGTATTTTCTTTTGTTATTTTTGGCATTGAAGCTACATTTGACACTTAGGACTGCGTCCTCGTTTTAATACTGTTATGTATCTATCAATTCCCATTTGGATTTGCGGTTGGGGGAAAACGAAACATTTTTGGGTATAGCTCCCGTTTTAGGGTTAATTTAGTAAGTACTTACTGTGGTTTAATTTTTTGAAAATTTTTGTCCAACAAATATTACAAATTTAGAATTTGCTCACTAGTGTGAGCAAATTGTAAGAATTGGAAGAATAAAACTCAATATCTTGAACCATTTCACCGTTCCTGTGATTTGAATTTCGCGAAAATGACAATTTTTGGTCATAATTTCAGTTGAACCTTGGTAAATTTTACTTGTATTAATTTTAAATTAATGTAAAAATGAATATTATTTCTGAGCCTATAAAAAATCTATACAGAAATGTTTTTTTGATTTTGGAAAAGTTTAACCCTTTCCTTCCCGGGGACTAAAGTGAAAATTTGGATGATTAAAATTTTTATGACAAAATCACGGAATTTTATAAATTTTGTAACAAATTTCGACAAAAATATAAGAAGGTAATTACTTTTTACCAGGACTAAGATAATATATATATTTATATATATATTTTTAGCATTTTTGTTGAACATGATTTTGCAACAATAAATTCAAAATTCCAAATATTGGCTTGTATCAAGGCAAAGACAGGGTCAAGCTTTTCCAATGTCAAAAAAGCTTTTCACTATTGATTTTTCATAAATTTTGCAATAATATTCAAAAATATTTTTATTTAGAACACAAGTAAAATTTACCAAGGATCAACTGAAATTATAACCAAAAATTGTCATTTTCGCGAAATTCGATGATTTCAAATCACAGGTACGGTTCAAGATATCGACATAAACTTTTTTGAGTTTTATTCTTCTAAATTTGTAACATTTGATCAACAAAATTTTCAAAAAATTAAAAAATGATTTTTGAAACCGACCCACAGTGAACGGTCCTCATAGTAAAACTGGAAAAAAGTCGAAGGAGTTATGGTAGATTAATAAATTTTTTGCACATATCTCTCTTGGCCTACTATTTTAAAAAATGAATTAACATTTTTAGAAATCCTTTTGCTTTTCCTGTGCGGGGACAATTAAATACCCAAAATTCCCCCATTCCAGTAATAATTATTTTTTTAATTTCAATATATCATTTCTTATTCACAATGATAATTATTATTTAGGGTTGCCACAAACCTTTTTAGAATATAACATTATTTTTACTATTATTTTTACTAAAAATACTCATAACCATTGGTATTCAAATAACATTGGTATTCATTACCGTGTAATGCATTGCCTTCTTTTATCATACATTTTCAAATATTAAAAATATCAACTGATAATTTTGATAAAAATATCAAATATGGATGATTTTAAAATTATTATATTTCAAAAGTTGGCATAGAAAACACCTAAAATTGTTTAAACATATTTTAGTATATATAACATAAAATAAGATTATCGATTCATAAAAGTAGTTTTTTTGATCTGCCTATATTTCGCTGACTATTTTTTTTTGAAGAGTAAATTTTTTGGCTAAAATCTTCACAATTTTTTTATACCCTTCACTAATAGGTGAAAGGGTATTATAAGTTTGTGATTCCGTTTGTAATTTTTATTATTATATTTTTTATTATTATAAAAATTATACCGATCGACTCAGAATCGGGAGGAGAATCGATTAAGCGATGTCCGTCTGTCTGTCTGTTGAAATCAAGTTTCTGAAGCCCCTGGAGGTTGGACCTACATAAATTATATATCAGATTAGGAAATTCTCCCGCAATGAACGCTATTTCATTAAAATCGGCTTATAAACACCGAAAATATCAAAAAATACCAAAAATTAGACGAAAATTTTAAAATTTTTTATTGAAATATACTTTTAAACAGTGGTAGCCAAAACATTTGTATTAGTAAGTGTTAGTTGTATTGGTGAGAAATATTTTACACACTCGAAAAAATATTTTAATAAAATTATGGTATTTTCAATCAGATATATTAGTCTTATTTACGTGTTAAATTATTTTAAAAAATCATAACAGTTTTTGGTTTTACTAGTAAGTTAAAACTTTAAACAAAAGAATTTTATTATACTAAAAAAATATTTGTATGAATATGAAAATCTAAAACATATAAAATTTAAAAACTCTCTTAAAAGTAGCTCTACATAACGTTACTATTTTAATTTAAAGTATTCATTTCATAATATTTACTATTCATTCTTCTTTAATTTTTTTTATTGTCATAATACAATTCAAAAAGCGAGACGACAAACATTTTTTGAGTGTATTGAATTTACAAGAAAAAATGTGCATTTTTCGGTGGTTGATTGCAGACTAAATGAAAGAGCGTAAGAATGCGTGTGAAGAGCGTAAGAATACATGTGATTTCAGAATGCTGAATTCAGTTCGAGCTGGCGACCATTGCTTTTAAATAACAAGAGAAAAAAGATACTCCTGGTGTACATGTATTATATATCGGATTGCAGGAAATAGTTCGGTCCATAAACAACTGAGATATCGCCAAAACACTGAATTTGATGTATCGCAAATTGCCCAAAGTATGTTTGTTGAAAAAATTAAATGCAGATATAGAAAAACCATCCTCCTTTAGCACGGACATACATAAATTTTATATCAGATTTTAGGAAATTCTCCCGCCAAGTCCAAAGTACGTGTCTAAGAAATTTTTTTTACATTTTGTAAGTACTGTTTCCGCGATATCTCAGGTGTTTATGGACCGATTGTGATGATATTTGACAGCGTTCTTTGTGGGAGGATTTCCTAAAAGCCTCCACAAATCTGATTATGAATGCCATTTAAATTGTATTGGATTGTATATTGGATCGACTCAGAATCGGCAGGAGAATCGATTTCGCGACGTCCGTCCGTCTGCTTGTCTGTCCGCCCGTCCGTCTGTCTGTTTGTCTGTCTATCCGTCCGTCTACCTGTTTGTCCTTTTTTCTGTTGTAGTCAAGTTTTTGGAGCTTCTGTTTTGTCGATATCTTAGATGTTTATTTTGATGAAATTCTGATTCTTCCTAGGAAGTACAAAAATGCAGCTAAGTACATGATATCCGTATGTATCTCACACATCAACATAAAATTTAAATTTTTTGATTGCAATTAGGAGAAATCCGTTCACGTTTGACAATTGCTCCCGTATAACTTCGCCTAAGGCAATCTCTTAGTAGCTAATAAATGAAATTATAATAGATACGATGATGACATTTAGTATAAAGACGTTGTGCAATATCGTTATTCAGGGCGGTAGCGCCTAAAATAAACTTTCTAGAGGGACAACATTTGACAAAAGTAATTCTGATCTCTTGAAAAGTTCGGTATTGAAAATTGGCGAGCTCGGTTCTCATTTAGTGAAATCTCCCATATAATTTACGACTCTTAATTTTAAAGACTCTTTGCATATAATACTAGTATAACCAAATATTGCTAGGAATTACATTTAGTATGAACAAAAGAAAATTAATATACATATGAAGCATTTGTGTGGGGCTCAACTAAGCCAACTATCAATATATTCTTACGATTAGTTTTTTTAAATACATACATTGTACATGTACAAATGTGCTGATATGTAAAAGTATGTTGCTGCGACATAATGGAATTTAAATGTTTTCGATACTGAATGAGATTATAGATTATGTGTACAAAAAATCTTTAATTTTATGGGTATCTATATTATATTTCAAATAGTTTTTCTGATATAATGACCAATATATATGTTTATATATAGATAGAATTTATTTGCTGATATATATATATATATATATATATATATATATATATATATATATATATATGTATATATATATTATATCAGAAAAACTATTTAAAATATAATATGTGTATGTCGATAGAGAATAAGTCACATTAAAATCATATGACTTTTCATTCATTTTTCTATTTTTTAAACAAAGTTGTTATTTATTTATTTTGGTATGCCTTTACAAAATGATTTGTTTATAAAATTTTAAATTCTTTTTGTATGAGATTAAGAATTGAAATAATTTGAATTGAATCTGATTCCCTAAGAATGAATTCACACAGAATTTAAAATCATGTTTCTTAATTCTTAAAAGTTAAGGCTTATGACTTGATTCAGGTGAATGTATTATGGGAATGATATAAAGAATAAAATGAATTTGATTTTAACATATGGAATTTGGAATTGACCTTTTCGAACCTCTGTATATATATATAATTTCCCGACAACAGGGGTACTTCTCTCAGACAATGAGCTCCATCCGATTCTATTTTTTAAACTCATTAGTTAGAAAAGTTTTACATAGCCTAATACTCAATAACCAGTGGCTAGTTAAGTTATGAGGTGAACCGCCGCTTTTTTGAAAATTTATTTATTTCAATTGTGTCTGGCCGATGATCGAACTTGGCACCTCTGGTATGCTAGGCGGATGACTAACCTGCTAATAACACGGCGGTTCAAAAAAAAAATTAACAATTAATTAAAAAAGAAGTATTACGGTCTTATGCTAAAAAAAATCTTAAATATTGCTTAAAGAACACGTTAGTTACCAAATACTTTAAGGCTAACAAACGATTGTTAAAAAATAGTATCCAAAAACAGTTCTTTAACTAATGAATACATCAAGTCAATTTTACATGTTAATGCTGGCAACATCGTCATTCTCTCTTGTCTCTTTATAGTTAAATATACAAAACAACGAATTAATTATTCATTGTTTCCTCCGGGTAGTCGAATTTCTAAATAATGTTTTGTATGTTTTTAATATAAAAGTACCTGGTAGACCGAGCCTTGCTCGGAGCTTTATGATAAGCATTTTGAGGAAAATTTTAAAGTTTTTATATATTTTATATTATAAAGTGCTAAAATAAATTTAGAGGAAAGACATTGTAGAAATATTCAGTTAATTTTGAATTATTTGATTTATTTTGTCCGACCAACACATAGTTTGCATAGTTTACAGTTTAACTCATTTGGAATAATTTTGGAAATTATTCATATCAACAGAAACCTCTGTCGACTCATGCGCAACAACTTTGCTAAAGATTATAGTCTGATCAAATGCACATTTTACGATTTAATTCATTTTGAGTAGTTTTCTGTGGCGCCACCTGTCGGACTTTGCTTATTCCAATTCATAAACCTTCTTCGGCTTATCCGTAACAACTTTGCTGAAGATTATAGCATGATTAAATGTACAGCATACGATTAAATTGACTTTGAGTAAATTTCAGTATCGCCACCTGTCGAAATTTCTTCATACCAACTAAGAAACCTTCGTCGGCTCATGTGCAACAACTTTGCTAAAGATTGTAGCATGATTAAATGTACAGATTACGATTAAAATTAAGTTTCTGTAGCGCCACCTGTCGGAAATTATTCATACCAACTAAAAAGCCTTCGTCAGCTCATGCGCTACAACTTTGCTAAAGATCATAGCATGATCAAATGTACAGTTTACGATTTAATTAATTTTTAGTAATTTTCAGTGGCGCCATCTGTCGGAAATTAGTCTTATCAACTTTAAAACCTTCGCCGGCTTATCCGCAACATCTTCGCTAAAGAGCATAACACAATCAAATTCACAGTTTACTATTCTATAAAGAACATACATACATAAACATTCATTTGTTTAAAATAATACTAATTTTTCCCCCTTTTTATTCCCTAATTTCTAAAAGTTCCATAAGTATATTTGGTACTTTTTTTGGTGCCAATTGAATTCGGTACATTTTTTTAAAACGCATTTAACATAATGTATAATGTTCCTATTCATATTACTTTGGAGATATTAAGTTATCATTTTATCCCTTTTTTACCCATTTTGGCTCCAAAATCAAAAAAGTACCAAATACGTGTTTCATGTTTTTTTTTTTACATCTATTGATTGCAGTACCAAGTTTCTTTCTATATTCTTTAGTTTAAAATATAAGAGTGGGTTAAAAAGGTGCCAAAAAAACTATTTTTACCCTTTTCACCCTATCGGACATAGTTTCAAAAAAGTACCAAACCAAACCTGTCCGCTTATTTTCAAAGTTGTTTAAAACGTAATTTTAATTTTGTTTCTATACCTATTACTTTAGGAGACATAGCGTTTTCGATTTTTTCCCCTTTTTACCCGTTTTTACCCTCTTAGAGGTAAAAGTTCCAAAAGTCAAAAAAGATACCCACTGTCCAAATTTTATCAAAATCGTTAGAGCCGTTTATATATATATATATATATATATATATATATATATATATATATATATATATATATATATATATATATATATATATATATATATATATATATATATATATATATATATATATATTATATATATACAATTATTGTTTAAGAATATAAGATAACATTTTTCTTCTTTTCTTACTGTAAAATTATGTTTATGTTATATAGAAGCATAAACTAAACGCATTTATAATACAGTAAAATAATAAATAGACAAATTTTTACTAAGGGTTTAAACCGATTATTTAAAAATTGAGTACTTTTAACTCATGTTGAATATATATACATCACTATAATGTTTTTTGTAAATTTCATTGACCGATGTCTGTTTTTTGTTGAAAACACGAATTTTTTATTAAAAATTAGAATTTGTATTATCAATTTCTTTGAAAAGTTTGGTTTTAGTATGAAATATGTAAAATAGAGTATGAAATATCATGGAAATTATATTTCATAAATTCCCCACCCCCGAAACCTTTTATATGATAAAAATAGCAAATTAGAAAAAATATGATAACTAAATTTAGCATAAATATTATTTTTTATTAGATAAGTCTGGAAACTTAAATATTTTCTTTAAAAGTTTTTACAAAATATTATTTGTCAAAACAGTAAAATATTTAACGTAGCTTTAAATTATGTAGACACCTACTATAAATTATTTGATGTTAACAAAAGATTAACATCGGTTTGTTAAGCTAAAAATCGTTTTAGGATAATACTTTAAGAAATTTTGCTTAACTTTAGTTTACCAATCGTTGTTAAATTTTTTAGCATAAGACCGTTAATGTTTTAATGTACTATGGAAATTTTTTCGCATATGCCAAAGTTTGACAACTTATTACAAAAAATTTCTAGTACATTCGAACATTAATTAGGTTTTTTGTGTTCCTTTATTAAGAGCAACGATTTTTTTTATACAGGAAGTACTTAATTCAAATAATTTTTTTTATAATATACATCCTTCTACTATTAAAAAATATTTTATCCATCTACCCTAATATACTCTTTTTTGCTCATAAAGGTAAATGATATTAAATGCCTAATAAGTAGATATTTAACTAGTAATGTTTTTTACGAATTTGCCTTGTATGTATGATTTTACGAAATTCGTGGAACGTAAACTAATCTTAATACAAACAGCAGTTATTAACCCTAACACTCCTGACACGGGTACCTGGGTACCCGAACGATTACGGTAATGATTATATTTTTTGATTTTAATTTAAAATTTGTACATTTAGTTAATAATTTGTACACTTAACTTAGCACTGGTATAATAGAGTAACTTCAGAAAATTACAATTCTTTTAAGCGTGATGCAATAATTTGGCTATGTGTATTACATATTGGCCTTTGGCAACCATCAAACGCTTTGAGTGTTTTGAGGTTTGATTTTAGATTAATACCCATACAAAGGTAACACTTTTAAAGCTGTTAATCTTCTGAATTCTTCTATTAAACATTAAATGTTAATTCCATTTTCTGCAAAGAACCATTCAAATTATCCTCTGCAGTTAGTCTAAATATATTTCGCGGAATATTTTAATCGTAACTGAAAAATTAGTATTCACGGGTACCCTGGTACCCTTATCAGGAGTCTACGTATACAAATGTTATCAGTACTGTTAGGGTTAATAATACAGAGATGTAAATTGCAAATTTTACATCCCTTAAGTTTAAAGCTTTTGTGGAATCAGCTGTGAAAAAAAGAGCTTTGTGAACATTTCTGGAGACATTTTTTACTGGAGAGATGCTTTATTTTATCAAAGTAGCTACAAGTTGCTGGTTTGCAAATTGCAACAGTTGTTGCTCAATCTCTATATTAAACTGTCTTTAAAAGCGAGGAAATTTTATTAACAATTGCTAAAGTATTAATTTGTGAATAGATTAATTTTGTGATAAGAAAGAAAAAAAAATTGTATTTGTATTATATTACTGTGTCTATAATAAGTCAACAAGTGCTAAAAAAAATACGTATAATTAAAAATAACAACATAATTTAATATTGTGAACATAAAGTATAAATAAAATAATTTCTGTAATATACATAATTATTTCCGTTTCCAACTTGCTGTCACAATATCCTTCAACCACTATAAAATATATACATACATGTTTTGTTTATGTGAGTATGCCTGCGTGATGTATACATACCCAGTAGCTTTAAAAGATTACTCTGCCGCCAAAACTATTCATATTTTTCGTCGTTCAGCATGTGCTTGTGGAAAGTACTTTTTTTTAATTGAGTAGAACGCAGAAAAAAGCTGTAATCGTTTTTTTTTTTAGCAATAATAACTTTTTGATTTCATATATTGTTATTTTCTCATGTGTGTTGATAAAACACTATAACAGCTTTGAAAGCAATTAGTGTTTAATCAGTTGACACTTTAATAAAAAATATATTGATATTCTTAAGTATAAGCTACACAAAATGTCAAAAGCTAATTTACTGGATAGCAACAACAAAAGTAAAAAAAATAGGAAATTCAATGTAAATCTCACTAATGTATACATTGATAGAGATACGTTCTTTTGACAGCGGTAAAACTTACTTTGACAGCTCCTCGACACTCTATTCATACTTTATGCATATACATTAAGGTGTTTCATTTTTTACAAAGATAAGTATTTAATATGACTTCGTCATTTAGTATTAAAAAATACACATGTATCAAAGGCATATTTTAACCCTTATACGCTTCTTGGGTCAATTTACCCCAATTTTCCGTTGAAATCGATTGGTATTTCTCTAAGTTATAGGGTGATAAGTGCATACTGGTTTGAAAATCCGTTTTTATCTGTAAATCAAGATTTTGGGGGTGTTTTGAAAATTCCAAAAAACAGAGGCCATAAAAATGAAATTCGAGCTAACTTTTCAAAACCTTTGGTAGTTCCGTTTACCTAATAGTCTACTTTCATTATCAATTAGAATTGTTGAGGTTGACGGTGATGATTTGAAATTTGCTGCATAGTGTTATCAGTGTTGAAACCAGGTCTGCGAGATTTGGCGATTTTTAACCTCCACAATACTAAAGTGCCAATAATCTGATTTTTGTCAGAACATTTTTAACATACTTAATAAACGGTTAATAAACGATATACTTACGTTATTTAATATTCCGATATATGGTAGGGTCTAATATAAATTAATTTCAAAAATAATTTTCAGAACTTTCTTCAAAATAAACTCTACAGACTAAAATCTCTATTCCGGTAATGTAGTCCTTTAGGAGTAATCCGAAATATTGATCCGATTTGGGATCTATAGAATTTATTCTGTACCAAGTCGTTCCGTAAAAGGTGAGAATCGGAGTTTATTCCTATACATTAAAACCTGTAGGAGAAGGGTAAAAAAAAATACAAAATTCAATTAAACTAAAATTGTATAATACAATAAAAAAAAAAATTACTGCCGATCTTTTTGAAAAAGTATGCCGTTTTTTCACGAAAATTTTCTGGCAGCCCTGGTTGGAACAAACAAATGGAGAACAAAATTAAAAAAACAAGCAAGAAAAGCTATAGTCGGTCAAGCCCGACTATATTATATCCTTTACTGCTAAGGTCAAATATGGACCAACAATTTAACAAGTTTTCCTTATGTCTTAGAGACATATATACATATACTATGTGTTATTTTTTCAGAATTTCGAGATTTATGTCATTTCCGGCTAAGGTCCTTATATGGGAGCAAGAGTCAATTTTGGACCGATTATTACCAAATTTTGGCTATTGGTTTATATATACAAAATAATTATCTGTGCAAAGTTTTAGTAGTCATATGCATTTATCTTCAGAGTTATACGTTTTTGTGCTTTTATGTGTACATAAACGTCTTTTGAGAATGTGTCTTGTATGGGAGGTATGGTCAAATATGGGCTGATTCCTACAAAATTAGGTACACTGATTAAGGTGCTTAATAACAACAAAATACAGGTAAATTTGTGGCTGTAAAGGACCAAAAACTCTGTTCCGGAAAGGCATCCCTATGGGAGGTAACCGAAATAGTAATCCGATTTCGCCCAAAAAGTATAGGCATCGTCCAAAATATGAGTCTTTGCCAAAAGTTACGACCTGTACAATCATAAGCAATATTTGTGCTTAATAACAACAAAATACAGGTAAATTTGTGGCTGTAAAGGACCAAAAACTCTATTCCGGAAAGGCATCCCTATGGGAGGTAACCAAAATAGTAATCCGATTTCGCCCAAAAAGTATAGGCATCGTCCAAAATATGAGTCTTTGCCAAAAGTTACGACCTGTACAATGATAACAAGTTGGCCAGTTAGCTAGCTTGCCAGCTAGCCTGACGGACGGACATCGTTAAAACAACTCAGGGAGTGATTCTAAGTCGATTGGTATACTTAAAGGTGGGTCTCAGACCAATATTTCTATGCGTAACAAACATCAGCACAAACCCAATATACCCTTTCCACCTATGGTGGTGAAGGGTATAATGAGTTGAATATCCCATTTACTTGTTTTGTCACACTAGTTGTAATTTCTTAATTTGTAATATTTGTTGACCAAAATTTTCAAATACGAAATGAGTTTTGAAACCGGCTTAAGGAAAAAAAAAAACATTTCCAGCATAAACAAAAGTATGGTAATTCGAATATATTTAAACAATATTAAACTATTTATTACTTACAGGCATTAAAATGATTAACTATATTTTAGTTGTAATTTTCTTTTTCTGAAGTACATGTTTTGTAGCGTATCCCTTTTCACCTTTTCCAGCTACGATTTGTCGTTAAAATGCGCAACTTCGAAATGTTATCCATTCTTTCTAAAATTCGGTACAAATAAATTGTATATTACCGTCAAGTGAAAAACAAACTTTTGATAAAAATGAAACGCCCTAATGTACAAAAAAAAAAAAAAATCACGAAGAAAAAACTTTCATAAGTATATAAGAATAAAAAATTATAATTTCAAACCCTCATTCTAACTTCTGGACAAAAAGTTCTAATTTGTGATTCCTTTCTTTGAAGCATTTAAGTGGCTAAATAACAACGATAACACTATGTAACAGTTTTTTAACCAAATTAATCTAATGCCCAACCTTTTAAAATGGTCAAAAGTAGAACAGTTTCCCATATATTCGAAAATAATCGTTATTTACGAGTTTCAAAAAGGTTACATTACTAACATGCAGAATGATTATAATCTTTTTAGTGAAAGGTAACAATGGGTCTTTTGTAGAGATTAGTAAAATAACAGAGTTACAGTAGACAAAAGTTGAAAATTTATAAAACATTTGAAAATTAAATTTTTCTCTTTTTAAGTTATTTGAGGAGCCGCGGAACAAAAGGTTCTTTTTGCAAACCTTTCAAAAACAATTGAGAAATCTTTCAAAAACAATTGAGAAACCATAACATTTTTTTGTTTAGTAATTAAATGGACATTAAAACATTTTTGCTAAACAAAAGGTTCTTTTCTACTTTTTTTTAAACTAAAGGTTCTTTTTCCATAGTAATTAAGTTACATATTTATAAAAAATATTCCTTTTGGTATATGAAAAAATCAGAATCAAAAAAATTCACGAAAAATTTTAGTTTTTTGCGATTTCATTTCTTCTTCTTCTGTTATCCTTGACTCCCAGTGGAGCATAGGGCCTCAACCATCCTTTTATATCGAACTCTATTGCGAGATGTTAGGCATACATCATTCCATGAATAGTTTGCTGCTTGTAACTCCGCATCAATTGACCTTCTCCACGTTCTAGCAGGTGTACCAATACGACGGCTGCTTCCTTGTGGATTCCAACGAAGCGCTTGTCGAGCAATGTTGGTATTTGGCCTTCGTAGTGTGTGGCCTATCCACCGCCATTTCCGTTGACATACCTCTATAGAAGAAGGGATTTGGTTTGTAGCGTTTAGTAGGTCTTCATTTCTTATGCGTTTTGGCCACCATATATTAAGGATTTGCCGCAAGCATTTGTTTGCAAAGGTTTGTAGGCACTTATCGATGACATTTGTGCGTTTCCAAGTTTCGCAGCCGTAATACAAGATGGACTTGACATTCGAGTTATATATTCGTAACTTAGTTGTTGTTGATATTTGCCGAGATTTCCAAATAGCTCGGAGAATGCAGATTTTGCCATATTAATTCGCGATTCAATATCCTCGTCGGCGCCACTTTATGTAGATACCAAACTACCAAGATAATTAATGTACCTACACATCCAATAACCTCGTTATCCACATTGATGTGTGGCGACGGGTTTGCGCCATAGCCTCCAGGCATAATCTTTGTCTTGGAAATATTGATTTCCAGCCCAGCTGCCCGAGATTCAACAGTAATCGCGCTAGTGTTTTCTTGAAGGTGGCCTGAGCTTTGGCTTAGAAGACATACGTCATCGGCGTATTCCAAGTCCTCGAGTTGTTTAAAGGGTGTCCGTCCATTGGATACCACGTCTACCAATTAGTGCAGCGCGCATTACATTGTCGATGACAAGGATAAAAAGTATGGGTGATAAGATACATCCTTGTCTTACTCCAGTAGTAACTTCGAACGGATTAGACAATTTACCTTTATGTATAACCCGACGTTTAAATTCCAAGTACATTGCCCGAATTAAGTTCAGAATTTTCTAAAATTCTCCACAGATAGCTCCTATTGACACTGTCGAAGGCCTTCATAAAGTCGATAAGTACTAGGTAAATGGGGGGTGCGGAATTCATTACATTGTTCCAGTACTATTCTTACTGTGTAGATTAGATCAACACTAGATCTATTCTCTCGGAACCCAAACTGATTTTCGCGGAGTGTTTCAGAAACTGCGTCAGACGTTCTATTCAAAATTACTCGACTTAGTATTTTGCTCGGTATTGGAAGAAGTGTTATTCCCCTGTAGTTACTGCAGTCTTTGGAGTCACCCTTTTTTGGTATTTTGACTAGTATACCTTCATTCCAGGAGGTTGGCAGAGCTTCTTCTTCCCATATTTTAATTGCATTCTTCACTTCTTGTAATGTTGGTGGGCTGTCTGAAATTCCATTGAATAACAGCCATGGTTGGTTTCGTTTTGCACTTCCGTCAGTGCTTCTAATCCAATGGGATTGTTTAATGTTGACTGGAAGTGGTGGGCTGTCTGAAATTCCATTGAATAACAGTCATGGTTGGTTTCGTTTTGCACTTCCGTCAGTGCTTCTAATCCAATGGGATTGTTTAATGTTGACTGGAAGTGTTCCATCCATCGTATTAATTGTTCATCCGGCGTTGAGAGAAGTGTACCGCTACTACTCAGGATGGGACTGTTGGTGTAGGTAGGTTTGTCCTGAACACAATATAATTAAAAAAAAACTTAACAGGATATTATAGATATATAATTATTTGTTTGTGTTTAGTTATTAAAATATTATTAAATTATTACTATTAAAATATTGGTTACAGCATCACCTTCAACTATACCGATCGACTTAGAATCACTTTTTGGGCAGATTAAACTATGTCCGTCCGTTTATTTGATGTAATTTGTGCAAATATTTGCTTTGATACTTCAACCATCGCTATTAAATTTTTCCGAGATTGAAAAAAAAAACATTTTTTGGACCCTATTTCACCTTCTCAAATGGTCTAGCTCCACTGGGAGTCAAGGATAACAGGAAAATATATGGTCTGACTTGACCAACAATAGAACTTTCTTACTTTTTATCGGATAATTTTGATCAGCGATGAACCGTATTTCTGGTTGAATAGCAGAAACCAAAATTGACTTATTGGGTGTGAAGAGCAAACTGAAATTCGAGTTCGGTCAATTGACCGCCTATATCGAAAAAATAAAAGCCTTCAGACTAATTTTGTAAGGTCATGTAAAAGCTTTATGGAAATACAGCAAAGGTTGACGTACTGAAATTCAATATGCCGAAGAAATTGTGCTAAATTTATATACAGTAAAAGCTCCACTGGCGGACAGCTCTTATAGGCGGACATCTCCCCTAGTCGGACGATTTTCCAAGTCCCATGAATTAGATCGTATTTTTAGAACAAATTCATCTCCCCACCATTTTTTCCAAAAAATTTCGGTTTCCGCCTATGAAATCAATCACTGTACTGGAATTATTAAGTAAATCTACTTAATATTAATAAAAGAATTTGTCCTTTTGTCGTTCAAAAATATGGTCACCGTATTTATAAAACTTTTACTTATAGAAGTCTAAATAAAAACTATAATAACTTAAAAAATCAAATTTTTTTTCTTTTAATCAATGTTAATCAAAATAACAAAAATTATTGAACTTTGAACACACACTGTAAGAAAAGTAAACTACCAAGAACATTAATTTTTGCAGTTAGTTATGTAGTATTTTATTTACTTTCATATGATACCAAATATGGTTGTGAAAGTTAAAGTTCATCTTTTGAATTAATCGCCACTTTTGAAAACTTTTACCCCACAGTGCGGTGGGACAAATTTGACCTACGGTATGAAAAAACTGTCGGTCCATGTTATTTTTGCATATACATACATATGTTCCGATCAAACAAAAAATTTGACACGGAAAACACATAAATAACATGCTCACTACACTTTTTTTCTTATCATTTATAGTTTAGAAGATCTTTGACTTTAAATAAAATATTTTTCGTTTTAAAGCCTTACTTTAACAAAAAAACAGCTATAAGTTTTAAAATTTTCTAATTATTATAAAACTAGTGACGCGATATATTTTTGGCTTAAAAAAAATAATTCGAACTAATACATACACACAACTTATTTTTAAATTTATTATTATTGCTTTTCGTTTTAGATTTAATATAAAAAAAGTTATATGTATAGAAGATTTTCCAACACAATGCCTGCTCGAAAAGGTCTGCTTGCACCACAAAATACATTTTTGGATACGATTGCAACACGATTTGATGGGACACGTAAGTAAAAAAACACCTATATATATATCGTTACCATAAAAACATTGCCTCTGTAAAAGTCAGACACAAAGTCATATGACAATTTTTTTTATTAGATCGTATTATATTTTCTTCTGACCAAATATTATAAACCTTACAGATGGTTTATACAATTATTTTGACAGATATGACCATTATGGTGGAGCGAAAAACAACTTTTATTGAAATTCGATTCGAAAAATAGATGCTCTACATTCTAAGGTGATCAGAAAAAAAATTTTGTCTTTCTAGGTCAATTTCATGACCCATTCGTGTGGGGAAACCAATAATTAGACGTGGGAGACAAATAAATTAGATTTCATTAGAGTAATAAAAACTAAATCCATGCAGTAGTTTTTCAGTTATTGCAATTTGCCTCAGAAAATTCGTGTCCTTCTCAACACGCCTAAGGATATGCAGCAAAAAAATTTATATTAACAAAAACCACTCAATTATAATCACCGGTACTTGTGCTATATTATGTCATAAAAAATCAGGGACCATTACAATTATGACATTTATAATAAAAATCAAAATATAATTGTTATTTTACGATTTTTATTTTTTTTTGGCAGAAATCATTTTTATTTTATGATTTTTATTTTTTTTGTCAAATATATTTGTCAAATTCTGACAAATATTTTTTTTGGCAAAAATATTTGTCAAGATCTGACAAATATTTTTTTTGGCAAAAATATTTGTCAAAAATTGATTTTTATTTTATTTGTCAAAAATATTTGTCAAGGTCTGACAAATATTTTTTTGGCAAAAATATTTGTCAAGATCTGATTTTTATTTATTTTTAACAGAAATAATTATTATTCTGATTTAAATTTTTTTTGTCAAAAATATTTGTCAAATAAAAAACGCAAAAATAAAAAAAATCAATACAGATTTAAAAAAAAATTTTAAAATTCCCATAATTACGGTAAATTTTAAAAAATTTTCAATAAAAATGAAAATTTTGAAAATTTCCCATAAAAACGTAGTATTTGAAATTTTCCAATAAAAATGGGAAATTTTAAAAATTTCTTGTAAAAAGGGGAAATTTTGTATATTCTTTTTTAAAATGTGAAGTTTTGAAAATTTCCTATATAAATAGAAAATTATAAAAATTTTTTGTAAAAATGGAAAATTTTAAAAATTTCACCTAAAAATGGGAAATTTTGAAAATTTCCCATAAAAAAGGGAAATTTTGAAAATTTCTCATAAAAAAGGGAAATTTTGAAAATTTCCCATAAAAAAGGGAAATTTAAAAATTTCCCATAAAAAAGGGAAATTTTGAAAATTTCCCATAAAAAAGGGAAGTTTTGAAAATTTCCCATAAAAAAGGAAAATTTTGAAAATTTCCCATAAAAATGGGAAATTTTGAAAATTTTACATAAAAACGGGAAATTTTGAAAATTACCCCTAACAATGGGAAATTTTGAAAACTTCATCTAAAAACGGGAAATTTTGAACATAGGATATTTTCAAAATTTCCCTTTTTTATGGGAAATTTTCAATATTTCCACTTTTTATGGGAAATTTTCAAAATTTCCATTTTTTTATGGGAAATTTTCAAAATTTCCCTTTTTTTATTGGAAATTTTCAAAATTTCCCTTTTTTATGGGAAATTTTCAAAATTTCCCTTTTTTATGGGAAATTTTCAAAATTTCCCTTTTTATGGGAAATTTTCAAAATTACCCGTTTTTATGGGAAATTTTCAAAATTTCCCTTTTTTATGGGAAATTTTCAAAATTTCCCTTTTTTATGGGAAATTTTCAAAATTTCCCTTTTTTTATGGGAAATTTTCAAAATTTCCATTTTATAGCGGAAATTTTCAAAATTTCCCTTTTTTATGGAAAATTTTCAAAATTTCCCTTTTTTATGGGATAATTTCAATATTTCGATTTTTTATGGGAAATTTTCAAAATTTCCATATTTTATGGGAAATTTTCAAAATTTCCCTTCTTATGGGAAATTTTCAAAATTTCCCTTTTTTATGGGAAATTTTCAAAATTTCCCTTTTTTATGGGAAATTTTCAAAATTTCCCTTTTTATGGGAAATTTTCAAAATTACCCGTTTTTATGGGAAATTTTCAAAATTTCCCTTTTTTATGGGAAATTTTCAAAATTTCCCTTCTTTATGGGAAATTTTCAAAATTTCCCTTTTTTATGGGATATTTTCAATATTTCGATTTTTTATGGGAAATTTTCAAAATTTCCATATTTTATGGGAAATTTTCAAATTTCCCCTTTTTATGGGAAATTTTCAAATTTTCCCTTTTTATGGGAAATTTTCAGAATTTACCTTCTTATGGGAAATTTTGAAAATTTCCCTTCTTATGGAAAATTTTCAAAATTTCCCTTCTTATGGGAAATTTTCAAAATTTCCCTTTTTTATGGGAAATTTTCAAAATTTCCCTTTTTTATGGGAAATTTTCAAAATTTCCCTTTTTTAAGGGAAATTTTCAAAATTTCCCTTTTTTAAGGGAAATTTTCAAAATTTCCCATTTATATAGGAAATTTTCAAAATTTCAAATTTTAAAAAAGAATATACAAAATTTCCCCTTTTTACAAGAAATTTTTAAAATTTCCCTTTTTTATGGGAAAATTTCAAACACTACGTTTTTATGGGAAATTTTCAAAATTTTAATTTTTATTGAAAATTTTTTAAAATTTGCCGTAATTGTGGGAAATTTTAAAATTTTCTTTTAAAATCTGTATTGATTTTTTTTATTTTTGCGTTTTTTATTTGAAAAATATTTTTGACAAAAAAAAATTTAAATCAGAATAACAATTATTTCTGTTAAAAATAAATAAAAATCAGATCTTGACAAATATTTTTGCCAAAAAAATATTTGTCAGACCTTGACAAATATTTTTGACAAATAAAATAAAAATCAATTTTTGACAAATATTTTTGCCAAAAAAAATATTTGTCAGATCTTGACAAATATTTTTGCCAAAAAAAATATTTGTCAGAATTTGACAAATATATTTGACAAAAAAAAAAATAAAAATCGTAAAATAAAAATTATTTTTGAAAAAAATAATAAAAATCAAAAATTTAAAAAGCATGTCATTTTCTGAAAATATAGTGGAAAACAAGCAAAATGATGTTTTCAAATTAGTTCTGCGATATTTCCATATGATTGCTTTTTTTCTTTGAAAATTCAAGAATAATTATTATTTTCGGTCCCTGTAAAAAAATTATTAACTTTGGTTGTTATCTTAGAAGTACGGCAACGCCAATTTTTTCTTGTCAACACATACATTGCCACACATCGCACAAAATATAAATCATTCCTGTTGACAAATTTGGTTACAAAATGTTATTTCGTCATCTTAAAGACCAAATAACCTATTTAGAAAAATTTCAAAATTAAGTTTTTTTTATGGATTATTATTCCCTATATTATATCCCCATCTCGTATGTTTAACAGACAAATTAATAGCCAAAATTGTTGCTTAAAACTTTAATAGCCTTGTAAAAAAATTCCTATACAATTTTTGACACATATTTTAATACGTCTTAAATATTTAAGCTTTAAAGCTACGTTCAGACGATGGTCAGATCTTACAATATTGTCACATATGGCAATGTGCTGCCAATAAACTGACGATAAAGAATTGTCAGCAAAAGGCAAATCGTGTGTTTACACGGTTGTAAGAAAATTGTAAGAAAAGCTGTCAATTTCGTTGTCAGAAATTGTCTGACAATTAATTAAGCTGACAATCTCAGCTTAGATCTTACAATATTGTCACATCTGGCAATGTGCTGCCAATAAACTGACGATAAAGAATTGTCAGCAAAAGGCAAATTGTGTGTTTACACGGTTGTAAGAAAATTGTAAGAAAAGCTGTCAATTTCGTTGTCAGAAATTGTCTGACAATTAATTAAGCTGACAATCTCCGCTTACAATAAATTGGCAGTTCACATGATTATCAGAAATGTGTACACAAAAAATTGCCAGATCTATTGTCAGTCACAAAGCACGTGAAAAATATTGTTTATTTATTTATGTGTTTTTGACTTAAAATTTATATTTGTTTATTATAAAATATTAATAAAAATGGAAAAACAGGCAATTGGTAAAATTTTAACAGTGTATGTTTAGAAAGCTGTGAAGATGAATGTGAAGTGGAGAAAAAACGTCTTAAGCTACGTTCAGACGATGGTCAGATCTTACAATATTGTCACATCTGGCAATGTGCTGCCAATAAACTGACGATAAAGAATTGTCAGCAAAAGGCAAATTTTGTGTTTACACGGTTGTAAGAAAAGCTGTCAATTTCGTTGTCAGAAATTGTCTGACAATTAATTAAGCTGACAATCTCAGCTTACAATAAATTGGCAGTTCACACGATTATCAGATATGTGTACACAAAAAATTGCCAGATCTATTGTCAGTCACAAAGCACATGAAAAATTTTGTTTTTTTTGTGTTTTTGACTTGAAATTTATATTTGTTTAT
The DNA here is from genome assembly GCA_933228675.1 of Stomorhina lunata. Taxonomy (NCBI): domain Eukaryota; kingdom Metazoa; phylum Arthropoda; class Insecta; order Diptera; family Rhiniidae; genus Stomorhina; species Stomorhina lunata. Next base: position 71,293,769 of record OW121744.1, read on the forward strand.
TATAAAATATTAATCAAAATGGAAAAATAGGCAATTGCCAAAATTTTAACAGTATATGTTTTCGAAAGCAGTGAAGATGAATGTGAAGTGGAGATAAAACGTCTCACAGTGGGATTGTGGGAAAAATTTTGGAAATAAGTCTGCAACTTTTAAAATTTTAGGCCGATTTTAAAATAATTTTGGCAGAAATGTTTAAACCTGAAAAGCCTAGCTTTTACTATGGCGGCGCAATCGTCTCTCAAAGTAGGGCACCTCAGACTCATAAATCACTTAAAACTATTTATAATCGTCATTTTCCTGCCAATTTGAGGAATCATACAATATAACAAATACAAATCCTATTTTCACAGTTTTATTAAAATTAAAATTTTTAATTTTTGTACCATACTGCACCGATTTTTTACTAATATCTGATCTATAAAAGGGTATTATAAGTTTGTAATTTTTTCATTATTCGTCTTAGAACAAATAAAACAATAAAATAAACAATTTAAAAGAAAATACAAAAATTTTAATTCGGCATCGAATTTCGAATTTTGGCTATATCTCAGTTGTTAGTAGAACTACATGTTGAAATTTAATAGTATAATTGGTAGAACACTATTAAGATACAACACCTATACATGTAAGTTATGTCGGTATGCTATCTAGGAGCTCATCAAACTTGATTTCAGCATACCGAAATATGTCTTAAATAAGTATCTTTTGAACTTTATTCATGACATAGACCTATTGTTTCAGGAAATTTCAATTTCGATCCATAATTTTTTGCTTAAAAAGTTTTATACCGTCGCAAATTTATTTATAAAAAATTTTCTAATCCAAAATCTATTAATGTTAACTCATTTAAAACAAAAATGTTGGCTGTTTTTAAGTTTTTTGCTAAAAGTGTTATTTGGTTATTTGCTTTTTTAATTCATCTTTTTATAATATTTTTATTCGAAAAACTTCTTTAGATTGATATATAATAACACTATATTCCCAATTAAAATATAAATATAATTTTATTTTGCTATTTTTATTTATTAATGTTTTAATTATATAAATCCTAAAAAACGTATGTTTTCAATTAAAACCAGGAAGTTAAAATTGTCTGACAATAATTGCATTGTAAGATGGTGGAATTTCATGCAGCTGACAATAAAAACGAAGCTGACAATTTTTTAAAATGTTCTGCCAATTTTAAATAGAGTGTTTACACGATTGTAAGATATCTGACAATTTCATTGTAAGGTGGTTGTGTGACAATGCTTTAGCTGACAACGTTGTCAGCAAAAAATTGTAAGTTTACACGATTGTAAGAAATTTTCTTACAATATTGTAAGATCTGACCATCATGTAAACATAGCATAAGAGGTATAAGAGGCATTTAGTAGTTTAAACGAGTACCCCTATAATATTTATATGTATAAAAAAAATTGATTTATTCATACTAATTAGTACTGCAGATAGGTTATTTGGTTTCAGATTTTTTCAACCGATATATATTTCTGGTTTAATTTTAATCTAAATACATAATTTCCGTTTAAATATAACGAAATATCTTAAATATATTGAGGAAAATAAAAAATTGCAGACGATTGCATACTTTGCAAACAAACCACTACAAAAGTTAGAGCATTTAGTGATGTTTAAGATTAAAGAAAAAAAAAATTGAGTCAGCACGCAACCTAAGGTCCATTTATATTACTTTTCAGAAAACTGACTGAAATTATTTATTTGAAGTTATTTGAAAAATGGTTTAAATTTAGGCATTTAACCAAAACTGAATATGTTGAATCACTAGAATTGAAGTTTATAATACTAGCCACTCAAAAAGCCAGGATATATGTATATAACCAGTTTGCAAAAAATGTCATTAAATGAAAAAATGTAACTTTGTGTTATCAACATTCTAAAATCTCCACAAGTCGTTTGAAATGCAAGTGAACAATATCAGTTCATTATCTATCCTTGTCTTTCTATTCATATCCTATTAAAATATTGTAATGTTGACTTTTATTATGTTTAAATTAATATAATATACAATGTAAAGCACCAATTTTAAGTGAAAACACATAAATAAATTTTGGTAATTTTAGTGACGGGCGATACATTTGTACGTGACGGGCGATACATTTGTACGGATTTTGTTCTACTTAAATGAATCCCATTGTCGTTTTTCACGAGATCTCTTTGCACAGATTTCAGAGGATATTAGCCCATCGATTGTGCTATCGAATAGCATTTGTTAATTTACATACTTGTTTTGGAGAAAAAAGATATTCGCCTTTAAAGAGCTGTGACGGACATTACAAAAAATGGATAGAGGAAAATCAGAGGATGGCAAAACAGCTTTTATAAAATATTTTAGAGTTTCCAGTTTCACCAAAAATGAACTGTCGCGGACGCTACCTGACGGACGATACAGTTTTTACTTTAATGTTTGTTTATTAGGAAAAATTCATATTTTTTTTAAGTTTTCGTAAATCAGTGAAAATAATTGTGTTATTTGTTCCCAAATTTCATCTACTTCCTCTTTATTTTCGCGGTTAAAAATGCGATTTTTGGGCACAATTTAATATTTTACAAAACGGCTACATACACATATATTTTTTAAAGTTTTACACTTTTTACATCTTATTTTTCGTCCCAAAAATGCTGCGGCTAGCTGTTAGATTGTCCCTAAAATAAAAAAATAATAAATATTTTAAAAGTATCAAACTTGCCCCCCCTGTAATTGATTTTTATATACTTTTGAGTAAAAGCGGATGTAATTTTTCCACTAAAGTTTTTGTTCTAAATTTTTAAGCCTTTTTAAATATTGTTATTAGTGAATCATTTTGTGCAGTTTTTGGAAATTTCTGTTTGGTTTTTTCGAAAATTGAAGTGAATTTGAGGTAGTTAAATAACTTGTGAAAATCATAAAAAACAAAATTTTGAAAGGCCATATCTAAGAAAGAGGAGCTAAAAGAGGTTACACATAAATTGGATATTCTACTGTTAAGTACTAGTAGAATATATTTCGAATTTCAGCTGCATTCTCTTGCCGGCCTATTTACCAGAATCATTTTACTAACTTCATCGTTTTACATATTTTAAACATTTTTAATTACACCATTGTGCAATTTAGTAAGAAAAAGTTCCATAAAATACTTGAAAATCTAAAGCAGTATTTATTAAATGATTAGATTAAAATTTACTTTAGTTACCACCAAAAAAACAATTTAGGATAAAAAATTATATAATGAGTTCAAATAAGTTTAAATGACCTGTATAATGAAAATTTGGTAGAGGCGTTGAATTTTTCAGCCCTCTTTGTTAGCCAAATCGTTCTTCAGTTAAATTTTTACAATAAGATTGAGAAAAATGGAACAATACTTTGTTTTTAAGGAAATTCTCTAAGCAATACATTTACACAGGTGGTGGCCACATTACAATGAACAAATCAAAAATGCATAAAGAACATGAAAATCACAGTCTTGAACATTTTTTCATGAATTTTTAAAATTTTATTGAAATATTGAGTTTTTTCTTATTTTTTATATAATAATAAATTTTGACTAATGCACAATTTTTTTCGGAAATTTAAATATATCTCTCAAACTACTCATCCAAATTTTACAAATTATATATAATAATGTAGACAAAAGGCCTGTAAATAAATGAAAATTATTGAATATTTTTTAAAATTATTAAACACATTTTATTAATGTATCTTATATGTCTCCTTTTATTTGGCCAACCACTTTTAATTTTACCATATAATTTATATAATATAAAGAAAAGACCATAACTTGTCAGCTCAGTAAGTTTCAGTCAAAAATATGAAGAAATAAACAAGTTATTATATTATATTTGGCCGTATTTTACCACCGTGAAATGTCCAGACTTTATATACGGCGGATGCATTAGGAACTCCTAACTAAATATATGGACCTGTCGTATTACTATCAACATCTTTATCCTAACTAAATATTAAGATAAACGAAAAGTATTTAACAACTTATTAATGTATATTTACTCACTAGGTCTCTCCTTTGTCGGGGTTTTAAACTAGCATAGTGTCATTGTTTTGTGAATTATATCGTTATTTTATTCGTTACGTTGTTTAAAATAAAATTTAAAAAAAGTACAAAGGCTATTTAGAAAAATGCACTGACCGGAAAGAGAACTTTTCCAGAATTACAAAGGCTTCAAACAAACGTTGTGATTTATCGCTGTCTGAGCTAAACAGAATGCCAAATGAAAAACTTTAGTTAAATTTAAAAATGCAAATGCGTAATATAAACCGAAGAGTTGAAACTTTGTACTATTTAACACGACCTAATAGTGATAATTTTGATGAAATATTTGGTATAAGATGAGCTACAATCTGAATCGGAGATCCTTTTTGATTTAAAGTCAAAGACAATGATGTTGAAGAAGATTTTAATTTTACACCTCCTGGAAGTTCAGAACCTGCCAAAATGTCTTTAAAGCCAGCCTTTTCAATAGTTTATAATGAATACTAGCAAAGTATAAATAAACACAAAATCAAATCAATATTAATTATTATTTATTTATTTATTTTATTTTTTGTATTTTGCCATCACATGTTTATTGCTTCTTTCCAATAACCTCCAAGATCACTTCACTTTATAAAATCAACTTACCAGTTTCGTCCTTTTGATGTTTGCCCTAAACGCAAGCATTTGGCGTCTTTTGCACTTGGCGCCAATCTAAGTGCAAGACACCTCATACGCATCTTTCCCACTCTTCCATTCTTGTCTCTTTGAAAAGTTTATCGCTAAACTTACCAAAGAGAACGTTTTTGGCAGCTGAAATCTCCTGCACTACACTAACGAAACAATCATTTTTAGCTTTTTAACCTACTTTGAACACAAACTACATATGTTTTGATTGATTAGTGGTGTTTAAACAAAATATCGATACACATGCATTAGAGTACCCAAAATTGCAAAAGTATTTAAAACAACTTTTGAAATCATACATTTCATCATGGCAAAAAAATTGTAAGGTATAACCGTTCTCTCTTACAAAAAAAAAAATTTGAAGTAAATGCGAAATATTTGAAATATGTTTTTTGTAAACAATTATAAAAGTCGTTGCCACATGTGAGAAATGGGAATATTATTATCAGGAAATTTTGAACGTATAATGTGTAATGTGTTGTAAACATTTCGTTAAAACTTATTTTATAAAGTTTAGCGGATCCTGCACAAGGAAAAAAAAGACTTGAGGCAATTCAATTTTGTCATAATATATTTAAAGTATTTTTGTGTAACATATTTTTTTTATAATTTATGTTAAAGTTTATTCAGCTTCTTTTTGGGATTGAAAATTTTATTTTCACCAAAATTTTATTTAAAAAACTTATCTTCAAATATGTTCTTATGGATAGATTTTGGTGTAATCTTTTATAGTATGAGAATTATGGGCTTTTTAAATTTCAAAAATTATACGGCATAACTTTAGAAGTTTATAACCGAAAATAACAAAAAAAACTACTGAAAGTATCATTCAAATGATATACATTCTTCCGATTTATAAAGATTAAGAGCTCATATACTCAAAACTTATTTTTACAACCGACTTTGTTTATAAAAATGAGCATATCTTAAAATAATATTGACATAAGTATGGTCTTTTATATAATGAATTTTATACAGGATATACTGGGCTTTTATATATCATAAACTACTTAGCTCTTGCATATGTATCGTGTTAGTTATAACAGCGTAAAATTTTACTTTTATTGAGTTAGAGTTATATAAATATACATTTTATATAAAATGTATATATTTTTTGTCTACACTACAACGGTAGTCGGTAGTCGTGTGGCTATGTCGACGCTTAAAAAAATGATTTCTTTTTGAATGAATGTATTCTAATTTTAACAGGTTGTAGCCCGTAGCCTGCAGTCGTGATTGTGTTTATAGTATAATAGCAAACAGAAACTGGGATTTTCAAAAGTAGTATGGTAGCATAATTTGAGAAAAGAAAATAATAATTCGATCAAACGTCAGAAAGTTAATATGGCTGACAAAAGAGAGAACGGTTATACCTTACTAATTTCTTTTATCATGCATTTCATGACATATATTATTTAAAATATTTTATTTTATTGTAGTTTTCAAATGCGAAAAGCTAAAAGTTTTGTAAAAATTTTAATGAAGCACAATTAATCAGCACTTGTAAGAATTAGAGAAAGAAATAAAATTAGTTGTACTTGTACTCGACAATGGACGGGCGTCAACGATTTCCAACGATCTCAAAGTTAAATTAGTGGAGATCTATAAAAATGATAGCACAATTGGATGTCAATTGGACTTCATTCTCAATTGGACTTCATTCTGTTAATCGTTTACTTCCAACCCAATATACCACAACGTCAAATACCCTTTTAGATTTAATCCTAGTTTGTGATACCTCCAAAGTCCGAGCTTATGATCAACTTTCAGCTCCTTGTTTTTCAAAACACGATTTAATCTATATCTCATACGATTTTACATTAAAGCAAATTGATGAGACTTTTTCATATCGTGATTTCCGTCACATCAATTTTGCAATGCTTGATGAATACTTCTGAGCAATCAATTGGAATTCTTTATTTTATATGACATCACCAAACGAGCAAACTTCTTTTCTTGAGAATAACATTTTCAATTTATATGAAATGTTTGTTCCACTTAAAACTAAAACTATTAAAGAAGGTACGAGACCCTGGTTTACTCCAGCCATTAGAAATTTAATTAGGAAAAGAGATGTAGCACATTCTCGCTGGAAACGCTTTAAAACTGCAACTCTTTACGACGAATTTCGAAAATTTAGAAGTGATGTAAATCGTGAAATAAAAAAAGCTAAGATACATTTCTATGCTGAACGATTTAAAACTGCCGTTGACAGTAAAAAAACGTGGCAAACTATACGTGACATCGGGATTGGTAACAAAAATAGGAACGCTGAGAACAATTTATCTGCCGATGAACATAATATCATCTTCACCTCTATACCTTCATCAATTAATGACTCGTTTACAAATAATTATATAAGTACATTAGTAAATAACGAGTTAAACAATGAATTTTGCTTTCGCTGTGTTAACAGTTATGAAGTTTTGGCCTGTTTAAGGTCCGTAAAGTCGAATGCAATCGGTTATGATAATGTCGACCCTCTTTTCCTTTTCTAACATATATCTATAATTCTATATTTACCACCAACATCTATCCTATTAACTGGAAACATGCCAAAATTATTCCGGTTCCAAAAACCAGCTCAGAATTTCGACCAATAGCTATTCTGCCATACTTTTCTAAAATTATGGAAAAGCTCATGTATCTCCAAATTAACGAATACATTAATAGATATAATTTGCTCACTCCGCATCAATCTGGTTTTCGAGCTAAGCATAGTTGTGTCACAGCCCTATTAAGTCTGAATGAGGATATCCGACAGGACATTGATATGGGAAAGGTTAATATTTTAGTACTTCTTGACCACTCCAAAGCCTTCGACACTATTGATCATCATATTTTATATATTAAACTTCAAAAACTTTTTGGTTTTTCGGGAACTTCAAATGATCTCCTTAAATCATATCTCAGTAATCGCTACCAATCAGTATTTGTCAACAGTTATTATTCATCTGCTATCCCTGTGTGTAAAGGTGTCCCCCAAGAATCAGTATTAGGACCTCTCTTGTTTTCGATGTATGTAAACGATCTTCCACATGTGTTGACATACACAAAAATACATTTGTATGCATATGATGTGCAAATTTACATTGGCAGTTCAATTCAACATATAGAAACAAACATACTTAAAATAAACAAGTAAGAAAGCGCTATAGTCGGTCAATCCCGACCATACGATACCCTTCATCACTAAGGTCAAAGGTGTTATTTTTCCTGTATAAAGACAAATATTTGCTAAATTTTGGAATCATATAAACATTTTCTCAAAACATATATATTTAACCTGTTTCCGTCATTTGGACTTATATGAGAGCTAGGGTCAAATGTGGACCGATTATCTCGAAATTTGGCAAATTGATTACAGTTATTACAAAAATTATGTATGCAAAAAATAAACTTAAAATTTTCAATATTTTTAGATTTACGAGCGTTTTAGTGATTTTTATACCCTTCACCACAATAGGTGGAAAGGGTATTATAAGTTTGTGCTGATGTTTAAATTTCATGAAAAAATATTGATACTTGTGGCCAATATGTCAATTCCGGGAAGTGGGACCTATGGGAGGTACCATAAATAATGGACCGATTTTGACCAATTTCAATAGCAATGGTCCCATTATCAAAAAAATGATCTGTACCAAATTTCGTCAAGTTATCTTCAGAATTGCGACCTGTAGTTTGATTACAAGGTTTACATGGGGGTCCAGCCAGCCAGACGGACGGACGGACATCGCTAAATCGACTCAGAAAGTGATTCTAAGCCTATTGGTATACTAAAAGGTGGGTCTAAGACAAATGCGTACATCAGCACAAACTTATAATACCCTTTCCACCTATGGTGGTGAAGGGTATAACAAGGACCTAGATAATGTTTATAAATGGGCAACGGCAAACAGACTTTTACTAAATCCCAATAAATCTAAATGTTTAATTATACATCGAAAGACGACACGTTTTAATATAGACACAGATATTATGCTCAACAATCAGAAAATCGAACGTGTGCTTTCAGTTAAAAATTTAGGTGTTATTTTTAATAACAATTTGGATCAACTATAAATCGATTTCAGCCATTTTAAATACCAAAATTTTTCAAGAAATGAGTAATAATCTTGCCAAATTATGTTGACCGAGCTTTTTCCGTTTAGAACCTATCGTGCCTTCAGCAGACGGACATCGATCGTTTGTCTTAGAATTTCATAAGGATTCAGTCATAATGTAAGAACCTATCTAGCGTGTGATAGGAAGGAGACCTGTATTTCGATGAATAATATGAAAACTAGGGAGTTCCTACCTTTTCTATTCGCTGCAGATCCTCCAGTTGGTCAACACTCACATAAACAGAGGCTGGTAAATGCTACCTTAACACGTATTCACATTCTTTGCCTGCCAAGGGGTAATCAAATTGCACCGTATAAATAAGATTTCTAGAAATGATTTTAATTTATTGGCAAATACATTAGATTAATTTTTCGAAATCAATATACCAATATATTAAACATACCTATGGAAGCCGGCTTCCGTTAATTCGCCAAGTCATATCTAATGCCACGGCTTCTATATGGTTGCGAATTGTTTTCAAATTGTGACTCCAAAAGCAAAAGTCTACTACAAAGGATGTATAACAATATTGTAAGATATGTATTTGGTCTACGAAAATATTATAGAATATCGAATTTTTCAAGTAAACTATATAACATGACTCTTAAAAACCTTATGGATATGAAGGTTTTGCAAATGTTACATAAAATAATATACACTCAGCAGCCTCTATATTTGTACAATAGGCTATCGTTTGCGCGATCTAATAGAGGCAACAAAATAATTCCAATCCTTCACCGCAGCAGTATTTGGAGCGAATAATACAAATTTTGAGAGCAAATAGAGAATAAAACGTTAAACAATTCTTATTTGCCTCTTTAATGTATGCCTGTTACGAGACCTGCTTTAGGCAGCAAGATTATCAGGTCTTGAGTATTTTGAATAAAAAATGTGGAGAGGAAATAAGCAAAATTCTTCCACATTCCATTCGACCTTTCCAACATAGGTCCGATATCAAGCCTGCTTGCGAAAGGCAAATCGGATGGTGTTTGCGGAGAAAAATATTTTTTTTTAGAAAAAACAGTGAGAAAAACGTTAAGACAATCTCGCCTGCCTTCCCAATGTATGCCTGCTACGATACCTGTTTTGGGCAGCGAGATTACCAGTATTGAGGAAAGGAAGATAAACGCATTCAAAAATGCTCTTTGTAGTAGGCCAGCTTGCATGTGTTGGGGATTTTTTAGAAAGGAAGAGGAGGCCTGTTTGAAGACCTGAAAGGTGTAGGCCTTGCTACTTTTCCTTATTGGGTGTTAATACTGGCAAAATAAAACGGTGGTGTTGCTCTACTAAAACACACTTAAAATCAATTTTATTGTCATGTCTTGGATTTATTATTACGTCATGTAATGGACGAACTACTAAGTGCCGTAACATCTTCTCCTAACATTGGATATGATTTTGTTCCGGAATTAGTAAGTATTACATAAATTTAAAAACAAGCTACACTAGTCGGCATATTTATATTGACATACCAGTTGTTTTTCTTCTTTTTTATTTCCGGTCCTATGCAATTAAAAAATAAATTAAAAATAGTAAAAAATTTTGTAATTTATTAGAAAACAAAATACCTTTCAGATTTTAAATGTTTTGTGTATTTTTTTTTTCAATTGAAACTAAAAAAGGAAATTTCAGGACGTGGCATAAGTATTTTGACATGTTTTTACAGAGCGTAATTAAAAAATTTGGGAGCTTCAAGGTCAACAAAAATTAATAATAATTATTTAAATTAATCAAAAATGTATCCTCCTTTAGCATTTAAAACTTTTTGGATAGGGTTCGGAACATAACTGTAGAAACTCCATTGAAATCTCTTTCCAAGCATTTGCGACCAAAATTATCTAAAAAACAAGTAAGAAAGTGGTATAGTCGGTCAAGCCCGACCATACGATACCCTTCATCACTGAGGTCAAAGGTGTTATTTTTCTTGTATAAAGACAAATATTTGCTAAATTTTGCCATCATACAAACATTTTCTCAAAACATATATATTTAAGCTGCTTTCGTCATTTGGACTTATATGACAGATAGGGTCAAATGTGGACCGATTATCTCTAAATTTGGCAAATTGATTACAGTTACGAAAATTATGTATGCAAAAAATTAACTCAAAATTCTCGTTATCTTCAGATTTATAACATTTTAGAGATTTTTGTCTCATTTAGTGCGTTTTGACAAAAGAGTTTGTATGGATGATATGGTCAAATGTGGACCGATTTCAACGAAATTTGGTTTAAATTTCAAATAAAATACTATCAAAAAAATGACCTGTGCCAAATCTCATCAAATTATATTTAGAATTACGACCTGTACTTTGATTACATGGTTTACATGGTGGTCCAGCCAGCCAGCCGTCCAGCCAGACGGACTGACATCGCTAAATCGATTCAGAAAATGATTCTAAGCCTATACTAAAATGAGCAAAGAAGGTTATAGCCCTATTATACACGACGAATTTGCATACAATTGGCGACATTTTGTATCTTATTATATATTTTTTATTGCTTCAGATTCTAATTTTGTCCTTGGAAACGCACAAGCAAATGGCAATCCTATCGTTTATTGTTCGGATGGCTTCGTTGATTTGACAGGATACTCTCGAGCCCAAATTATGCAAAAAGGTATAAAAAGTCGTTAATAAATTGAATTTGCATATAATAAATAATTTTATTTAAATATTTTTTAACAGGTTGTTCATGTCATTTTTTATATGGACCAGAAACAAGAGACGAACACAAACAACAAATTGAGAAAAGTTTAATGAATAAAACTGAATTAAAATTAGAAGTTATATTTTACAAAAAAGATGGTAAGTCTATTTATATAACGTTTCAGCAAACACTCTATCATATAAAGATGTTACTTCTATACATTGCACTATGGTCTCACAGATCAGTTTTCTTGGCCAAAATTAATAAAGATATCAGAAATGCTTGGTAACTCAACCAAATAATTTATTTTAATCTAGACGAAAGCACACACTGGTCCTCAAGCAGTGTTAGGTATTACTAAAATGTAGCAAAGAACGGTCTTAAAGGAATACTTCCAAATTAATTCCAAATTTCAAAATTTCAAGATTTGAAATCGTAGCTGCTCCCCTAAAACGATTAGCTTATATTAAAAAAAAAAAATAACAATTTCTTTTTCAAAAATTTAAAAATACCGCTCTTATCAGACAAAATAATTTCAAAAACTTCCAATAGATGGTGAAATCGCTCTTATGAGACAAAATAGTTTCAAAAACTTCCAATAAGTGACGAAATCATCAACCCACTAAATCACAAGTGAAATATGTTTTGAATGTTATTATAAAATTTTCGTTTAAAGGCCTCAATAATTATATTGATAAAATTTTATTTTGATGTAAGAGCATATAATCTTTCTGAGATTATTTGTATTATTAAAGATGGATGGTCGGAGAAAATGCAATCACTATGAAAATAGACAGAAGGTCTGTGGACCTTGTGGACAAAAAATAATATTTGGAAAAAAAAGCCTAACCAATATTTAATTACTGAAAGAATTAAAAAATTGATTGAAAATTTCATATGTGAAGATTATGATATGAATAACGAAAAGCTTCCTTTGAATAACGAAAAGCTTCCTTTGGTACTATTTTAATATTCATTATTACTTTTCGGTTTATAAACACCGAAAATACGAAAAAATACAAAAATAAGACGAAAATTTTACAATTTTGGATTGAAACACACTTTTAAATAACAAAATAAAGAAGATACGCCTGGTGTACATGTAATATATTATATATCAATTTTTTATCAAAATCGGTCCATAAACAACTGAGATATCGCCAAAACACTACTTGTGATGTACAGCAAATTGCCCAAAGTACGTGTCTAAGAAATTTTGTTTACAATTTGTAAGTATTGTTTCAGCGATATCTGAGGTGTTTATGGACCGATTGTGATGAAATTTGACATCGTTCTTTGTGGGAGGATTTCCTAAAATCTTATATATAAACTCCACAAATCTGACTATGAATACCATTCAAATTGTACCGATCGACTCAGAATCGACAGGAGAATCGATTTCGCGACGTCCGTCCGTCTGTCTGTTTGTCTGTCCGACCGTCCGTCTACCTGTCTGTCCTTTTTTCTGCTGTAGTCAAGTTTTTGGAGCTCCTGTTTTGTCGATATCTCAGATGCTTATTTTGATGAAATTTAAATTCGTACTTCGCAGGGGATTACCTAAATTCTGATGCATTCGGTAATTTGTGGTAGATATAATTTAGTGTTTAATCGATATTTCAGGTGTTTTGATCGACAATGATGAAATTCAGGGTGGGACGATATCCTAAAATTTTGTGTAAAATACTACCCATATGTATTCCTTCTAGGAGCTCCACAAATCTGATTTTAGCAGACAGACACACTGCATTTATCTTTAGTTTGTGTCTGACTTTTGAACATTATGATAACAGTTGAGAATGTATTATATATCAAATTGCAGCTAAGTATATAATATCCGTTCAAAACCTACATATGTATGTATGTATCTCACATATCAACGAAAAATTCAATTTTTTAATTGCAATTGGGAGAAATCCGTTCACGTTTGACAATTGCTCCCGTATAACTTCGCCTTAGGCAATCTCTTAGTAGCTAATAAATGAAATTATTATAGATACAATGATGACATTTAGTATAAAGACGTTGTACAATATCGTTATTCAGGGCGATAGCGCCTAAAATAAACTTTCTAGAGGGACAACATTTGACAAAAGTATTTCTGATCTCTTGAAAAGTTCGGTATTGAAAATGGGCGAACTCGGTTCACATTTAGTGAAATCTCCCATAACCCCGACCGGGGTTATGGGAGATGCTGTAAAATTAAAAAATAACACGGTCCTTCGAATCTTTAAAATCGATTTTCTTAAAATTCTGACGTGCTACAGCAAAACGCTGAGACACGTATTTTTTATTTTAAGCCTATTTTCATATTCTGTTAACATCTCTCATGTGTACCAACCACTGTCGTACTGTGTTATATATTGGCAGAGAATTGGGTTCTAGGATGATTTTAAACCAAAATTTAGTCTAATTTTTAAGAAAATTTTTCGAACATATAACAAAAAAGTCAAGCCAATTTTGCAATTTTTTGAAATGCTGTTATATAGTCCCATATATTCTATTTAGATTTCAAAAATAAAAAGTAGTGCGAATTCATAAACAAATCCAGAAAATCGAATTTTATCAAAAAGGACAAATTTCTGTCCTTTTTTGGTAAGTAGAAGTCCCGATAACAATTTTGATAGAGCTAGCTTGCCAGGAAATACGTTTTACCACAACTTTGAAAAAGGGGACGTGACGCACCCATTTTTTCTTGTTTTATCATTAGATGTCTAAATACCGAATTTGGTGAAGCTAGCTTGTCGGAAAGTATTTAAAAATGGTACCAAAAAAACTATTTTCACCCTTTTTATATATATATATATAGAAAATAGTTTTTTTGGTACCATTTTTAAATATATATACATATATATATATATATACATATATATATATATATATATATATATATATATATATATATATATATATATATATATATATATATATATATATATATATATATATATATATATATATATATATATATATATATATATATATATATATATATATATATATACATACAATTAGTGCTTGTATAATATAAATATAATATAATATAAGATTCATTATTACTTTTATTAAAATTTAACTTGGGTACAATTTAACAAGCATATAATTAAATTATGACCAAAAAATTACATTCTCGCGAAATACTAAGATTTCAAATCGTAGGTACGGTTCAAGATATCGACACCATTTCTGCATAATATAATTTGTAACATTTGTCGAACAAAATTAAAAAAAAAAAAAACAAAAACAGAGTTTTGAAGCCGACCTGAGAAAAAAGTACAATTTTCTAAAAAAAAAACACTAAATAAATTTGTTAATATTTTGAAGAAACTCAGCCATTTAAATTGTATATCATGTCTTACTTTGGAATTTTTTTATTCTAAAGTATTACGTTATTTACAATTAAAGTAAAAAATTAGGCGGGGCATGGACACGGATGTGGGGAAGCCCCATCCGATTGACCTCAAATTTTTAAGGTATAGTTTTTTTTTCGGCCTGAAACGTAAAACTTCAAGAAAATTTCCCTATATACACTATAGGCACTCTAATGTACATATATTTCTAAAATTCTAAAATGCAATTGGAAATTGTGTCTTTAAAGGCTTGTATTTTATTTTAAGGAGTAGCAATTGTTTATTTTTGTTTATTAAATTTATCGATCTCTTAATCTTATTTTTATACCCTGAAAGGTGAAAGGGTATTATAAGTTTGTGATTCCGTTTGTAATTTTTTTTATTAGTGATCATAGACCCCATAAAAATTATACCGATCGACTCAGAATCGGGAGGAGAATCGATTAAGCGATGTCCGTCTGTCTGTCTGTCCGTCCGTCTGTCTGTTGAAATCAAGTTTCTGAAGCCCTTGGAGGATGGACTTACATAAATTATATATCAGATTTTAGGAAATTCTCCCGCAATGAACGCTATTAAATTTCATTAAAATCGGTTTATAAACACCGAAAATATCGAAAAAATACCAAAAATTAGACGAAAATTTTAAAATTTTTGATTGAAACACACTTTTAAATAACAAGAGAAAAAAGATACTCCTGGTGTACATGTGATAATATGTTATATATCAGATTGTAGGAAATATTTTCCCAAAGCACACAATTTTATCAAAATCGGTCCATAAACAACTGAGATATCGCCAAAACACTGAATTTGATGTATCGCAAATTGCCCAAAGTACACATTAGAGAATGTTTGTTGAAAAAATTAAATACAGAAATAGGAAAAACTATCCTCCTTTAGTACGGACCTACATAAATTTTATATCAGATTTTAGGAAATTCCCCCACCAAGCACGTTATTAAATTTTATCAAAAGCGGTCTATAAACAATTGAGATATCGCCATAACACTACATTTGATGTACAGCAAATTGCCCAAAGTACGTGTCTAAGAAATTTTATTTACATTTTGTAAGTATTGTTTCAGCGATATCTCATGTGTTTATGGACCGATTGTGATGAAATTTGACATCGTTCTTTATGGGAGGATTTTCTAAAATCTGATATATATACTTCACAAATCTGATTATGAATACCATTCAAATTGTACCGATCAACTCAGAATCGGCACAAGAATCTATTTCGCGACCTCCGTCCGTCTGTCCGTACGTCTGTTTGTTTGCCCGTCCGTCCGTCTGTTTGTTTGTCCGTCCGTCTACATGTCCGTCCGTCTACCTGTCTGTCCTTTTTTCTGTTGTAGTCAAGTTTTTGGAGCTCCTGTTTTGTCGATATCTCAGATGTTTATTTTGATGAAGTTTAATAGCGTCCTTCGCAGGGGATTATCTAAATCCTGATGCATTCTGTAATTTGTGGTAGATATAATTTATCGTTTAAGCGATGGTGTTTTGATTGACAATGTTGAAATTCAGGGTGGGACAATTCAGGAGCTCCACAAATCTGATTTTAGCAGACAGACACACTGCATTTATCTTAATTTTGTGTCTGACTTTTGAACATTATGATAACATTTGAGAATGTATTATATATCAAATTATAGGTAATCTTCCTAGGAAGTACAAAAATGCAGCTAATTACATGATATCCGTTCAAAACCTACATATGTATGTAAGTATCTCACATATCAACAAAAATTTAAATTTTTTAATTGCAATTGGGAGAAATCCGTTCACGTTTGACAATTGATCCCGTATAACTTCGCCTAAGGCAATCTCTTAGTAGCTAATAAATGACAAATTATAATAGATACGATGATGACATTTAGTATAAAGACGTTGTACAATATTGATATTCAGGACAATAGCGCCTAAAATAAACTTTCTAGAGGGACAACATTTGACAAAAGTATTTCTGATCTCTTGAAAAGTTCGATATTGAAAATGGGCGAGCTCTATTCACATTTAGTGAAATCTCCCATATAAACCCGACCGGGAATCGATTTAATGTTGATAAATTAAATCACATTAAAATTGCACAAAGAACTAGAGCAAAACTTTCCAAACATCCATCGGACAGATCGAAAGAACTATACATTCCAAATATTATTGATGAAGTGTTCATTTTAATTAATTAACTAACTTCAAATTAATAAGTAAACTTTTCCGACAAAGCTGATAACCATCCATTCAAAAGCTATATATTTCACGTATGTATCTAAAACTAAGAGTGTATACCCTATAATTTTAAGGCTTGTATACATTGACAATCATTGTTAAAGCTTTGACCTAAATCAGTCCGCTAACTTCAGAGTTTTACATAACTAATCAAGAACTTTTACTAGTTGGATAATTCGTACGAATTAAAGTGCACAACCCTCACTGGGCACAGCGTTTTTGGGTTGCATGTCAGAATACTTAAACTTCATCAAATCGATGTGCTATTGCAAATCTAAGGGCATCTACATTTTGAAGCATCTTTTCTGCATGGCTTATCTGGTCTATCGAACTTTATTAAATGTTCGTAAAATATTTATGTGTCTATTTTATTTCGAAGCTACTGGCTGGCTTAAATATGCATTCTCTACTTGTAGTCTAGTAATCATTATCTTTCACAAAGGGACCACTTTAGAACCCAAGTGAAGCTTCCCTAGACATCAGCCACCTGCCCAACCTAACCTTTGGGTGCATAACTATTCTAGATGATGACGCCACCGAAAAGGTTTTCGTTTTCCGACTCTTAATTTTAAAGACTCTTTGCATATAATACTAGTATAACCAAATATTGCTACGAATTACATTAAGTACTTTTGGAACACCATTGGTAAAGGGTATCCAAGATTCGGCAAAGCCGAATATACCACTCTTACTTGTTTTTGGTTTTACTTTTTTAAATTATTTGACGAATTTTTTACGATTATGAAAAAACCATTATGACGATTTTGACGATTTTTCTCTCCCAAAATTGACGATTTCAATCCTTTATCTGGCATCTATGACGGCAGTGATTGATTGCTTTCTGGCAAGTGCGAGTTACTTGCGAATAGTTCATCAAGTAAGTTAGTTTTATCAGTCGGGTCTGTAAGTATTTGGTCATTCTTTAAAAGAGTCGGAATTGAACAACTATCAGTGTCCTTTACACGTTTAAGGAATGACCAAAAGCCGGGGAGCAGCAATTATGTCTTTTACAATTTTTGCTGCGGCATTGACATTAAATGTCTGAAAAATTCGTTGAGCTTTGCCCAACGAGCCTTTTCAAGAGTGTAGATTAAACGTTTCGTAGCTGGTTTTGAAACTTTCAGGGTGTTATTTTGGTGTCCCCGAACATATGAAATACAAATGTAACCACTTATAAGATATCTTTAACTACTTGGTAAAAACCGTTTGGTAGTGTTAACGTTTATTTTACTTACGTGTTTGTAACTAAGAGATTATATAAAAATGGTAGCACTCAATTCATATGTCAAAAAAAAATCCATATGTCAACAAAATCAATCTTTAATTAATTTATATGAATTTTAAAATTATTCTTAAAAAAAGTTATAAAAATGCCTGTAAAAGAAAATCAAAGAAGTACAAACATTACTGAAGCTGAAAAAAATTGTAATAAATTTGGTTTTCCAGTTTAAAGGCTTATTAGAAATTAAAAAACGGATGCTGTTAGCAATCACAAAAAAAAATGAAATCTAAAATAAATTGACGGAAAAGTTTAATGCATCCGCAAGTTTACGATCTGAATACGATGACCTTAAAGGTAGAAGGCCAATGCACGCGACAAGCGGCTGCGGGCGGCAATCAGCTGTTTTTTGATTTGTCAAATTTCAAGCGGCAATGTAAAAAAATAGAACTTTGTTCTACTTTTTCGCGCGGCAGATTTTTTCAGTGCTACCAGATTTAATTATATCCTACTCAAATATTTTTTATATGAACATTTTTGTAAACAAGCGCACATTTTATGTACTGGCAATACTACGACCGCCCGCAGCCACATGCCGCGTGTATTGGCCCTGTACCTTAAGAAAAGTATGAGAAAAAATAGGAAGCAATAAAAGTGAAATTTTTAAACTGGAGGAAGTTCCGCAATGACATATAATTTATTCACGGATGAAGATTTTTCTAATGTCGATAATTGGTTCGTGACAACAATACGAGCCTGAATGTAAGTTAAAAATAAATTTATATAGGTTCATAAATAAGTGTTATTTATGTATAATTCTGTTTTTTATACATTAAAAGAAGAATCAATTGATGATAACGAATTTTAGATGAGGAATTACTCGTAGATAACAACGTATTATCATGTCCAAGCAATGTCGTCAACATTTTAATGCAGACGTGTCCAAAAACACATACATTAATATGTGTATTTGTGGTAAACGGCTTTGTAAGCTCTTACGGTCATTGTTGGCAGATTTACATTTTTCTTTATAATCATAATCTGGCAGCACTGACTTTAAAAAGACCAATGACTTTGGAAACACAATTTTACTTAAGTGTCAGCGGGACAAACATAGTTCTGTCTCGCTCATACATAGTGTGTCGGTGTGAAAGCTCTAAAGCTCTTTTGTAAAAGTTCGCACATTGTGGTGTAGAGCAAGAATTATAAAATATAGATTACGACTTCCGAATTACAAAACTTGAGTTTTCTGCGCATGTTGGACAAATTACGTCACGCAACGGTGGGACATTTTTTAATTTTTTCCTATGAAATTCGTCCACTTTAAAATGTGTTAAACAAATTTTCTCTAACTTTTTTATTCTTCATTATTTTATTTGGAAAAGAACAAACGGACACTGTTTAAGTAAAATTAATTAAAAAACATACTCGAATATGGTTTTTTGCTGGATTTTTCACTTGATTTTAACTTTTTGATTTTTTTCCATCATTTTGATTGAATTTCCCCACTGCTCACTTACACATGTTTAGAATCTGCTTCAAATTTTCAATCAAGTTTTTTGCACTAAAGGCTTTTAAGCTAACTTCCACACACGGTTTTTAAAACGACAATTATTTTTTTACACTATTTTTTATTAAATTCAAAACAAAATTACGGTTTATAACGAAATCCAGAAAAAAAATTTGAGACACTATATTTTGACTATAATTTTGACATACTATATAAACTACAATTTTTAAACATAATTTTGACATACTACATAAACTTTTTTGGGCAAAATTAGGAATTAGTCTAGAATATATTCACAGACTTTCTAAGTTGTTTTACAGACTATACATTTTATAAAAGCTATTCACGAAACCTACAAATTGTTCCGCCTGAATTTAGGGTTGCCAGTCAGGCTGGATTAGACTGGATTGTCCAGCTTTTTTAGCGCTTGTCCAGTGTCCAGCTAAAATTAAATTTGTCCAGCTGAAAGGTGAAAAATTGAAATTTTTTAATATTTTTAAAGAAAAATTATTTTTATGAAAAAGAACGCAATAAAAACTTTTGCAAAAGTGTATTTTTTCCTTTTTTAGTGATTTATGCGTTGATTAATTGATTGCATGATCTAGTTCATTTTGTAATAATATTATCCTCTATAAAATGTTCCCATTGTACTTACTTTACTTTTATGGCCTATATCAAAAACCTTTTAAGGTCAAAAGCCGAGCATATTTTAGAATTCCATGCGCTTTAATCATGTGCTCATATCCTCAAGTTCGTAGGTCAAGCTCTGAAAGGTTTTCCTCTACTTGATTTTTTCGAATTGTTTTCGGACGTCCTCTTTTACGAGTTCATTCGGAATCGTTTTCGAATACTTTTGTTGCTGGTGTATTTTCATACATTTAGCTCATTGTTCATTCAATGTCGATATTCATTGTTTATGCAAACCGGTCCAAAGATTTTTCGTAGAATCTTCCTCTCAAAAACTCCAAGAATAGCTTCCTCTGCCTGTGCAAGTGTCCATGATCTTACACCATATAATAACACGGGAAGTATAAGCGTTTTGTAGAGCGTAGTTAAAGTTATTACAGAGAGAGCTTTATTCCTTATCTGACATCTTATGCCAAAATAGAATCTGTTGGCAAGTATGATTTCGAAGCTTATGTCATTATTTATGTTGAAAGCGGTACAAAGGTAAAAAAATTATTTTACAACTTCGTAGCTATAGTTCTCAATGATTACATGTAGAAACCAGCAGTTTTGATTCATTGACAACTAGACCCATTTTATTAGATTCCTTCTCGATACTTGAAAAGGCGGCAGTCAAATCGCGCAATGTGCGTCTCATGATATCAATGTCATTGACAAACGCGAGTAGCACGTATTTTCTGTTTACAATTGTTTTAGATCTCGGACAATTTCAATTTCTTTCGGTTTATAAAAAATTAATGATTCATAGAAGCAAATTAATAAAGCAAGTTTTTTATTATTAATGTCCAGCTAATTTTTGGGTTGTGAAGCTTTTTTTCCTAATGTCCAGCTTTTTGAGGATTTGTGTCTGGCAAACCTAGCCTGAATACATTATGTAAGGTATAAAAGTAAACAAGTAAGAGTTACATATATTCGGCTATACCTAATCTTATACTTTACACATTTGTATCTCTTTGGACTAATATTATAGTTCAATATTTTTTAACATTAAATTGGATTCCGTGGTATTTTAGTGGATTCCTGGAGTGGTATTTATATGGTTACTATGGGTAAAAGTAGACTGATTCCGGTGAAATTTTTCACGTTTCTGACGGTGAATTTATATTACACCGACATATGTACATAAGTCCATCAACACACTACTGATTATATTTATTTTCAAAATGTTATTTTCAAATGTATTGTCATTTTGGGTCATAAAATGAAATTGCCTTCAATAATTTGAAATTATTAGAAAAATTAGAAAAGGTAACCCTTGTATGGGCTAATCTACGTCATCATATTAAAAATCTCATGACGTAATCTATTTTTTATAATTATTGGTGTAGAGCTAGACGGCTCCGTTTTCAAGCAACCAATTCAAAAAGTTCTTGTCACCAAAGACCCCCTTCTTGGAAGTGGAGACATTGGAAAACCACGAAAAACTTGATGAATATGCTGATCTTAAAGCTAAATTCACCCATTTTGTTCGAACAAAATTTTTGTCCGTCCAAATTTTTTTTATAATATATCTCTTAAAGAGCTGTCAAACTACATATAAAAAAATTTTTGTTCGAACAAAATGGATGAATTCAGCTTTAGAATGAACGGAATACTTTTTTAGTAGAACAAGCAAATTATTACAGGGACAAAAAAAAGGAGAGGAAAACAAATTTGGAGATAAAACTATTCAAAAGTAGAACAGCAACTTAAATTTATAATACTAAAAAATCTAAACTTATAAAATAAAAAAGTATAATTTTATTTTTATGTAAAGTATAATTTATTGCTTATTTAAAACAATTAAACCCAACTATCCTTTTTTTGCAATTTAAATTATGGTATATGGAAATTTGCCATTTTTTATAAATTCCTATATTCTAAATTCGATTATGAATTCGCACTACTTTTTTTTTAATCTGGAGAAAATCTATTGGGCTGCGTAATTGCATTTCAGAAAGAAGCAAAATTGGCTCAGCTTTTTGTTATATATTCGAAAACTCAAAAATTCTCATAAAAATTTGTGAAGTTTCGGTAAATGCCGTACGTAGGGTAAATGTTGTAATGACTTAAAATTTGGATTAAAATCATAATAAAACATTTACTTTTAATAAAAAACTTCAACCATACTGGGCAATAATTGAAAGAGATACATGCTCCAAAAGCTTTTTTACTACTGAGGTGGTCTACTTTAAATCGCAACAATTCGCCTTGTGAAAACACAAGGTAACCTTTCATCCAAAATTCAGAAAGATTCTGTCCTCATTTACAATTATCTCATACATTTTAATGCAATCAGACTTACAGTTTAGAAGATTTAGATTTATGACCACTTTTTTTTCTGAAAAAAATCGCGCAATTAATGCACCGATTTTGATTTCCGTTTTTATTACGTGTTATTAAAAAAATATATATGTATATAAATTTATATATACATATATTGGTTTGATCATCCAAAGAGTAATCTTGGAGCGCTCCTTTGCGAGTAATGGATTACTCCATAAAACTCCGAATCTCGTTGGATTTTTAACACAGCATGTCCGCAAACACGAGTACTCCTTTCAAGCTCCTTATGGAGTACTCCCTTTGATCTTGAAAATGACAACAGAGGGAGTACTCGTTTTTGCCTCCTAAAAGAGCATAAAGGGAGTAATCATTTTTTTTTCTTCTAAAAGAGCATAAAGGGGAGTAAACATTCATATAAAATACAAATTTGGTTATCTTTTAACAAAAAAAGAATATATTGATTTATTATACCCTTCACCAATAGGCGAAAGGGTATTATAAGTTTGTGCATCCGTTTGTAATTTTGTTTATTAGTGATCGTAGATCCCATAAAAATTATACCGATGGACTCAGAATCGGGAGGAGAATCGATTAAGCGATGTCCGTCTGTCTGTCTATCTGCCTGTCTGTCCGTTTGTGAAGCCCCTGGAGGATGGACCTACATTAATTATATATCAGATTTTAGGAAATTCTCTCGCAATGAACGCTATTAAATTTCATCAAAATCGGTTTATAAACACCTGAAAAATCGAAAAAATACCAAAAATTAGATATAAATTTTAAAATTTTTGATTGAAAAACACTTTAAATAACGAGAGAAAAAATATACTCATGTTGTACAAGTGATAATATATTATATATCAGATTTTAGGACATTTTTCCCCAAACCACTCTGTAAAATTTTATCAAGATCGGTCCATAAACAACTGAGATATCCAAAACACTAAATATGATGTATCGCAAATTGCCCAAAGTACGCAGTAAAGAAAGTTTGTTGGAAAAATAAAATGCAGAAATAGGAAAAAATATCCTCCTGGAGCACGGACATACATAAATTTTATATCAGATTTTAGGAAATTTCCCCGCCCAGCACGTTATTAAATTTTTTCAAAAGCGGTCCATAAACAACTGATATATCGCCAAAACACTACTTTTGATGTACAGCAAATTGCCCAAAGTACGTGTCTAAAAAATTTTGTTTACATTTTGTAAGTATTGTTTCAGCGATATCTCAGGTGTTTATTTACCGATTGTGATGAAATTTGACAGCGTCCTTTGCAGCAGGATTTCCTAAAATCTGATACATAAAATCCACAAATCTGATTGTGAATACCATGCAAATTGTACCGATCGACTCAGAATCGGCAGGAGAATTGATGTCGCGACGTCCGTCCGTCTGTCTGTTTGTCCGTCCTTCCGTCCATCTCCTTGTCTTTCTGTCAGTATGCCTTTTGAAGTCAAGTCTTTGGAGCTCCTGTTTTGTCGATATCTCAGATGTTTATTTTGATGAAATTTTATAGCGTTCTTCGCAGGGGATTACCTAAATTACCTGCATTCGGTAATTTCGGGTAGATTTAATTTAGTGTTTAAGCGATATTTCAGGTATTTTGATCGACAATTATGAAATTCGGGGTGGGACGATATCCTAAAATTTTATGTAAAATGCATGTGGGTATACCTTTCAGGAGCTCCACGAATCTGGTTTTAGCAGACAGACACACTGCATTTATCTTAATTTTGTGTCTGACTTTTGAACATTATGATAATATTTGAGAATGTATTATATTTCAAATTATTCAAAACCTACATATGTATCTCACATATCAACGAAAATTTAGATTTTTTAATTGCAATTGGGAGAAATCTGTTCACGTTTGACAATTGCTCCCGTATAACTTCGCCTAAGACAATCTCTTAGTAGCTAATAAATGACAAATTATAATAGATACGATGATGACATTTAGTGTAAAGATGTTGTACAATATCGTTATTCAGCGCGATAGCGCCTAAAATTAACTTTCTAGAGGGATTGAAAATGGTTCGCCCATTTTAGTGAAATTTCCCATATAACCCCGGCCGGGAATCACTTTAATGCTGCTAAATTAAATCACATTATAACTGCACAAAGAACTAGAGCAAAACTTTCGACACATCCATCGTACAGATCGGAAGAACAATATATCCCAAATATTATGGATGAAGCATTTATCTTAATTAGTTAACTAACTTCAGATTAATAAGTAAATCTTCAATAACTTTTCCGATAAAGCTGATATCCATCCATTTAAAAGCTATATATTTCCCGTATGTATCTAAAACTAAGAGTGTATACCCTATTATTCTAAGGCTTGTATACATTGACAAAACAATCATTATTAAAGCTTTGATCTATATCGGGCCGCTCACTTCAGAGTTTTACATAACTAATCAAGAACTTTTACTAGTTGGATTATACGTACATTTGAAAGCATCTTTTCTGCATGGTTTATCTGATCTATCGAACTTTATTAAACCTAACCTTTGGGTCCATGACTTTTCTAGATGATGACGCCACCGAAAAGCTTTTCGTTTTCCGACTCTTAATTTAAAAGACTCTGCATACAATACTAGTATAACCAAATATTGCTAGGAATTACATTTGGTATGAACAAAAGAAAATTAATATACATATCAAGTATTTGTGTGTGGCTCAACTAAGTCAGTAATCATAACTATATAATTATCAATAAATTCTTACGATATTGAACTTTACTCTTGGAACACCATTGGTGAAGGGAATTTAAGATTCGACAAAGCCGAATATACCACTCTTACTTGTTTTTTTATTTGATTCCGCGTGGTCATAGTTTTTGACTAGTAGGTCTGTCGGTAAACAGTTGCCTTACATTTAAGAAATGCCAGCTTGAAAGATTTTTCATATTCCGGCCATGTTGGATATGTGTCTTTAGTGCTTCTGCAAGGAAATTAACGAAAAGACAACACATAATATATTATTTAAAACATGAAATTACAAATTTAACTACTACCGAAACAAAAAAGTTAAAGAATTTTTTCCATCCCAATTTAATTTGAGCAAAATATTTTATGTTATGCCAAAAAAAGAAAAAAGCGAACTGATCCATCCCTCGTTGATCCATTTGGAGCATTAAGCGAATCGTTAGCAACAAAACAAAATAAAAAGTTTCGATAGCTCGCTTATTACTCCAAGTGAATGAACAAATCATTACTTTTCTGTTCCTCGATTATGGATTAATCCATATATTTTTTACTGGGTGAATAAGGAATAATTTCTAGGTATTCTGTTCATACTGATATTAAAAGCATTTTGTTTTTAACAATTTTCGAATGGTGAGATTTCGTTCAAATTTTTCACGACTTATATTGCTATAATAATTTCTTGTCACGCTAGTATTCTCACTCTTAAGCCCATAGAAAAAGTTGGAAAACTTCTAAACTCCAAAACATCCTTCAATTAAATTTCGTGTTCGAAATTTAATTCATTATATATAATAGATGGGGTTTCCAAAGGTATCATTAGATACAAAGATTTAATATAACTACGGTGACCATCCGTCCTTTTTTTAAGGACAGTCCTTTTTTTTGATACAATGTCCTTTAAAAATAATTGTCCTTTTTTAATTAAATTTCATTAAATTGTTCTTTTTTTAAGTGAATTGTCCTCTTTTTCGCTAAACTTGTAAATAGTTAGTTTTATTTCTCAATATTTGTTAGTGTTTAGTTATACACCACTATAAAAATATTGCTTTGAGACTAACCTTTGACTATACCCATTGAATCAGATTTTAAATTTTTGCAAATATTTGTTTTTTTCTTCAACCTTAGACATTGAAATTGTCCGAATTCGATCCATATGTATTCAAAAAAGCACATTTTCATATGGTCTGGATTTACCGGCAATAAAACTTTCATACTTGTTTTATTAGATAACTGTGATCAGCGATAAACCTAATTTATGCTTGAATAGTAACGTAAGAAATCAAAATTTATGTAGAGTAGCCTGTATAACTGCTATCTATTCCAAAATGCCCAAACTGAGATTCGAGTTTAGTCAATTGACCGCCTATATCGTGAGATTAAACTCCTTTAGACTATTTTTGCAAGGTTATGTAAAGGCTTTGTATAGCATGTTTGTCATCTGCCTGGCATACCAGAGATCCAAAGTTCGAACCGCGGCCAAACCCACATGAAAAAATAATTTTTCACAAAAAGCGGTTCACCTCATAACCCAGCTAGCCACTGGTTATTGAGTATTAGACTATATAAAACTTCTCTAAATAATGCAAACGCAACACAATTTCTCTTTTTTTTTGACAGTTCTAGCTTTAAGTTAACAAAATTTATTGACTTTACATAATTTTAGCTATTTACACTTCGATTTTTTATGGATTGTATCAAAAAATTACGTTGCCTATTATCTGCGTCGCTTTCGACTCATATGTTTTTTGTGAGAATTTTGATGTAATGGTTCTTTGTTGTCAATTATTGTGCTTTTAACAAGTGGGCTTTTTATATGGTTTTTTGTAGGGTGCTGACCATTGCTGACCACTACTATTTCCCACCTTACGGTCAGCGTACGATTGAGTATAAGCTCATGCTCACAAAATCAGGGCCAACGTATTGTTTTGGACTAAGTTATGACAATGGGTAATTTTTTTCATCATATATTCTCTCTCGTAAAAAACGTAATTTATAACTTCAAGTTGTAAAAAAATGCTTTTTAATCAACCAAATAAATATAAATTAATTTGTTTAACTCTTACCCAGAGTTGTTAAAATTTGTTACCAAAAACTACGAATAATATAACATGCGTCGAAAACGACGCAAATATATTGGAGGAATTGTGCCAAATTCATATATTAAATTATTGTGTAAATACTCTTAATGTCAAGAAAATTATAACCCGCAACTATAACCCTCATATCCCCCATCTCCAAGGATTAATTGATCTCCATGTGAACCAGATTTAAACATGAACTTTAATCTGCTGTTAATAAATATGGCGTTGTCGTGGGTTGAACCTGGTCAACGTGCCATTACGTCAGTAAATAATAAGTCCTCATCATTCACAGCATTACTTTAGGTCTATTCGTTTACTTTCCAGTAAAAGTCCAGTAAGCTGAGTATTTACTGAGTAAATGAACGAATTTACTCTCACCAAATCATTTGTACAAGAAAAGTAAACGAACAGAAAATTTGTAAAAATCCAGTAAGAAAATCGAGTCAAAAAGAAAAAACAATACAATAGGCAATAAATAAATAAATAATGACCTAAGCTTTTAATTTTTAATTAGTTATATACTTTTTAACTTTAATTTAGTTAATTTTTTTTCTTTTACTTAAAATTGTTAACTAAATAAAAATTGTGGCAAATGGTCAGCTGCCTGTTTTTCTTTTGTTTACGTTTTTTATTCATGTTGTTGTTGTTACTGAACTTTTACAGGCAACAATTTTCCCCATAACATTTTACAAATACTCAGCAAATAAACTGTCACTTTTTCTCAAAAATTCTCTCTGTTTACATTTCCCCTCTTACTGAGTTTTGGGTAAACGAACGACTTTTCGTAATATTTTGTAATAATTTGTACAAATTTTAACGTAAACGAATGAACATATTATCCACCTACAACAATGGAATATTATAATAAAATGTAAATTATGTAGTTTAATATAACGAGACATGATTTCTACGTGAGTGTAGTCCATCTAAGAAATTTTGCGATATTATAATTTTTTTTTTTTTAATTTATTTAATATTTATTTCGTTTGTAATACAAAAGCCTTCAAGGCCAAAAACGTATTACTTTAATTCTATATGAGTAACAATTATTAGACTCAATTACCAAAAAAAAAAATGATATATTAATGAAATATTGTACATTTTTATAAATTGTATATTAAGCATTGAATGCTCACTAGAATTGCCCTCTCTCTCTCTTTAATTTGTTATCATATAAATTAAATTTGTCCAGCAATTTTTTTTTTAATTTAAAGAAAAACTATTTTTATGAAAAAAAAAAACGCAATAAAAACTTTTGCAAAAGTGTATTTTTTTTTGTATTTTACGTATGAGATTTATGCGTTGATTAATTGATTGCTTGGTCAGGTTCATTTAGTAATAAAATAACCCTCTATCAAATTTCCTCATTGCACTTACTTTACTTAAATGGCCTATATGAAAAACCTATTGAGGTCAAAGGTCGAGCATATTTTAGAATTCCATGTACTTCAAACCTGTGTGCATATTCTCCAATTCGTAGGTCAAGCTTTAAAAGATTTTTCTATACTTGGCCTTTCCACCAAAATTTCGGACGTCCACTTTCACGAGTTCATTTTTGATCGTTTTCGAATACTTTTGTTGCTGGAGTACAGCTAATTGTTCGTTCAATGTCGATAATCATTGTTGATGCAAACTGGTCCAAAGATTTTTCGTAGAATCTTCCTCTTAAAAACGCCAAGAATAGCTTCCCATGATTCAACATCATATATTTACACGGGTAGTATAATCGCTTTGTAGAGCGTAGTTGAAGTTCTTACAGAGAGAGCTTTATTTCTTATCCGCCTGCTTATGCCAAAATAGCATCTGTTGGCAAGCATGATATATTTATGTTGACGGTGGTACCAAAGTAAACAAATTCGATTACAACCTCCTAGCTATAGTTCTCAACGATCACATGTGGTCAATTCTTGAGGATTGCCTGCTTGTAGAAATTGACAACTAGACCCATTTTATTGGATTCCTTCTCGATACTTCAAAAGGCGACTGTCAAATCGCGCAATGTGTGTCCCATGATATCAATGTCATCGACAAACGCGAGTTGCATGTGTTTTCTGTTGAAAATTGTTTGAGATGTATTAGCTGCATCATTTCGGATGATTTCATTTTCTCTCGATATCGCTGCGGTTAATTTATTCGGTATTCGCAATTAGGTTTATCAAAAATTTAAAGATTCATCGAAGCAAGTTTTTTATTATTAATGTCCAGCAAATTTTTGGGCTGTCAAGCTTTTTTTTCCTTATGTCCAGCTTTTTCAGGATTTGTGTCTGGCTACCCTACCTTCACTAGAAACATCATGAAACTCTTTTAGTACTTTCTTTATTGGTTGCGCATTGACCAATTTTTAAATAAAGTTTGATCACTATTTCCTGGCAGGATAAGTTTTTAACTCTTACAGGGAATCTTCCGTTATTGCAGGAGTTTATTTGTTGGCTGCCTTCGAGTGATGAAACAGATCTCGTTTGTCTTCTTGGTGTCCTGCAATTCCTCTGGAAATGCCCTTCTTTATCGCAGTTGTAACACTTATATTTCGGCTTGTTCTGTTTCTCATCCATTACTCGCCTAATTGCCTCCATGAGTTGCTCCATACTGATTTGGTTGTTAGCAACTACGTCGACATCTTGCAACCTACATATTTCAGGCATAGCAATGATTTTCGCTGTTTCTAGGATCAATGCAAATTAAACAGTTTCGGCAAATGTCGATTTTCATGTGGCACACACCACAAATTAAATATCAGGATCTCGTATACCATGAACAAATGCATAAATCTTGAACTGGTCCAAGAAAGTCATTCAATGTTCCAGACAAAGTCCTGTAAATTTTCGTTCGGTTTCTGGACTCTACCGCGAAGTTCCAGACGGTAAATTTCCTTTTAGAGTTTGCCACCGTACTTACGCTGAAGGGCAGACATGATGTCATCAAAGTTCTTTCTGCTGCTTAACTCCACACTTTCTGCTGCCTTGCCTTTTAAAGCCAAAATTTGTTCTAGATCAGTTGTGTCAATTATGGTTGTGTTGGTGAGATTACTCTTAGCTCCCTGTCGGACATTCAGTTAACTGTGCCACTTCAACTGTTGAAAACTTAGCTGCTTATAATTTATTTATACAACTCCTCTTTTTCGATTTAAAAATAGGAATTGTATAAATAAGTTATAAGCTGCAACGTTTGCAACATATGAAGTGGCACAGCGGTAGAGTCTCTGCCTAGCAGTCATGAGTACGTGGGTTCAAATTCAGATAGAACTTTTTGTTTTTTCGTTTTTTTTAATAAAGTAAAAGTTTTTAAATAAAACAAAAAATTTTAAATAAAACAAAAAATTTTAAATAAAACAGAAAAAAAAGTTTTTATCAGGATTCGAACCGACGACCTTATGATTGCTAGGCGGAGACTATTCCGCTGTGCCACTTCATACGTTGAAAATCTCGCAGCTTTTAATTTATTTACAATTCCTATTTTTAAATCCAAATTATATGACAAAAACTGTTTTTTTGCTTTGTTGAAGTTTTTTAGAAAAATATCTCTATTATTTCTAAAAAACATACTGCTCAGTGTTTGTATACACTTTATGTAATGTAAATTCTGCATTGCATTGTAGTTGACTTTAAGATAGTCGATACATGTTAACTTAAAGCTAACTTTTTTGTAGTTAACTACTCATTTGACGACAGGGCTTTTACATTCCTAGCGGGACAAATGTGCGGATGCGAGGAATTAAAATTTGTACTGCGATAAAATTGCAGATGAGGATTTTGATAAATAAGAAATAGATGAGGTTAATTTCATTTCCTTCATGTAGAACTATCGTAGGCTTCACGATTATTTAATAAATTTTACTTAATCGTTATTGCCACTAAGTGTTGTATGACGCTGACATCCCTATTCTAGACACAAACAGAACAACAACTATACCAACATTCTAGAAAACTAGGGGAAAAATTATATGTAGTGAACTTTGCACAATAGGGCGGATGACTTAAAAATTCGTGACAATATAAAAAAAAACTTTAAACTGTAAGTTTTCAAAAAATTATCAAGTGTAGCTAAAATTAAAGTTATAAATGCAGGCGATAGATATAAGTGCGTGTGACAGATAAACATACTTTGCAAAGTAATGTGATAAAAAAAAAAATGAATACTTATAGGTTAATTGCGTACTGGTATATAGAACATAGTAAGTTCAATAGTGGTCACATTTAACCAAATTAAAAATTCTTTACTTTGTCTGTGTGTGCAACGTCGATATTACTGAAATTTATAAAATGTTAAAATGATATAATAAAAAAAAAAATAATTTTTCTATTGACTTATTTTCTAGGATCTCCATTTTGGTGTCTTTTTGATATTGTACCAATTAAGAATGAAAAACGGGATGTTGTATTGTTTTTGGCATCACACAAGGACATTACACACACAAAGATGTTAGAACTGAATTCTAATGAAGAGTGTGACAGCGGTAAGTAAATTAATATCAAATTTATACATAAGCTTTGAATTAAGAAGCTCAGTAACCTCAAGGAGTAGTGAACATATTCATGGAAGTGTCTTCCCATCAACCCAAAATTTTTGCTTTAGAGATATAAAAATAAATATGAAACATCATATGGCCTTAAATGATTTTACAGACTTAAAACGTAGGTCCCTTTCAATGAGTCTAAAAATAGAATCGGATACAGCTCATTGTCTGAGAGAATTACTTCTCCCTTGTGACAGCGATTTTTTTCTTTGATTTCAAATGTTTTTCAGCGGAATATTTTGACACTAGGTCTAATAGTTTAGTTCTGAAAATTTGAGCCAAATCGGACAACGTTCTATGGGCGCGCATAGAGTACAAAGAGCCCATTCGTATGGGGAATTTTTTGTTTTTAAGAAATTTGAACCCCAACTAAACAATTTTTAACAAGAACAAGTAATGAAATATTAAAGAAAACTAATACAGATTTATTTCAAATAGTCAAAAAGAAAAATCCATAAAGTAGTTTTGGAGTTATTTCATTTTTTCCATGAAAATTCATATCCCTGCAAGCGCGCCTAAGATTTTTTGTATTGGCACCAATATTATTTTTTTTTTGTAAATGAAGAAATTCCAAATTCATATTGGAAAATTATACATTTTTCTCAGGTCGGTTTTAAAAATCATTTTTTAATTTTTTTTTTTAAATTTCGTTTAACAAATATTACAAATTTAGAATTTGCTAACCAGTGTATTAAAACAAGCAAATGGAAGAATAAAACTAAAAAAAAAATTGGTCGATATAGTTGTCTTTAATATTTCATTATTTTTTGTAAAATTATTTATTGTTGGTTGAAATTTCTCAAAAACAAAAAATAAACCATTTTTCCCCATATGGTATAATATTCCGTTGAAAAAGCCATACAATTCCAACAAAAAAACTCTATTTTTTTAAAAAGGTTTTTAAAACTCATATTGAGGATGGGTGACCTAAATAATTTATGTACATATAAGATTATAGATACATATATAATAGCAGGTTATAAAATATTATTTATCACAACACGTTATTAAATATCATCAAAATCTGTTCATAAACACATAGGATATCGCTAAAAATCCAAATTGCCTGATTGAAAAAAACTTAAAACAAATTTTTTGAATTATTTTTAAGTTTTTAGAAAATCTTTCTACCCAGAACTTAAAATGAGGGACCGAAAATTGTTTAATTTTTTAAATCAATGAAGTATTAATATCATTGCCGATAAAAATTTATTTTCATTTTGATCGATGATTAAAAGAGAGATTATTATTAAAAATATTTTAACCCTTTAAAGACATGGGGGCAAAAATTATCTACAAATTGTTTTGTCACTTTTCCAGCGTTTTTTGATAAAAAGGCATAAAGTAAATATTTTACACTAAGATTAAGTTTTTGTATTCAAACATATTAACCCCTAAAAGATAATGTTGTATCAAAAAAATTTTTTGTCACTTTTTGGATTAAAATATTTTTTTATAATAAAAAAACTTAATGTTAATGTCAAATATTAACTTATATGCTTTTTTTATCAAAATTTTGTGTAAGTTTCATGTCTATTAAGGGTTAAAATATTTTTTTTTAAATTAGTGTAAAATAATTACTTTGAAGTATATTTATTAAAATGCTGTAACAAATTAAGAATATTACGTTTAAAAAAATAAAATTTTTAACTTTGTCGCCGGAAAAAAAGGGTTAAGTCTATCCAATTTTTTAAACGAAAACCTGTTTATATTTTCCATTGTATGGATAATTTTATTACGTATAAACATTATTAAAATTAAACATAAATAAGATGAAGCATTTACTCAAATTACGAGCAAAAAATTACGAAATTCGAACACAAGGTACGGGGAAATGGTTTAAGAAAACGACCTCAATTTTTTTGAGTTTTATTGTCTTATTTATCTATTTTAACACACCGATGAAAGAAATTCAATTTGTAATAACCCACCTGAGAAATATTATCCATTTTCGAATATGAAAAAAACTAAATAAAAACTTCGGGCACGTTGTGATGGCTCGTATTCTTTAAATAAATAAATAATATTTTACACACTTCTGATAGACCTAATTTGGCCACATAATTTCACTATTAGAAGTCGATCAGAGACAAAAGTAAAAAACGACCCACCCTAATTAATATTCCTCTTGATGAAAATTTTAAATGTCTTTAACGACAAATATCCGAACAAAAAAATATTTTATTGATTGTTGTATTAAAAAAAAAATAAAATATTTCTGAAATTTTAAAGTTTTCAGTAATGAATATACATATGAATATGGAGGTTTCTTTGATTCGCGTTGCAGGGATATTTCAAAAAAATAAACTTTTAAACGTTTCAAACTCATCTAGACAACGACCATTTGTTGCCTAAAACCATTTCAACATAAAATTTGATGAAAAAAGATTTTATTTTCATCGGATTAAAAAACGTTTATTCTAATAAAATTAATTCGTGTCAATTCGAGATATCTAACCTAGTGCTTTGGGAATATATCCAAAACACTTTGTCGATGTCGCAAATTGCCAAATTAAAACAAATATTTTTAATAAATAATCAGTTTTTAAGAAATTTTAATACACAGCACTCAACATTAACAAAAAAAAAATGTATTCGGAAAATTATAAAAAAAAATAAAATTCGTCTATTTGCGGTACATCGTACTTTGGCGATATACCCCCAGGAACTCCACAAACTTAATTTTAACAGACAGACGGGCATGGCTAAATATACTCTCCTGTCGATTTTGAGTCGATCGGTTTAACTTTATGGGGTCTGAGACTAAAAAAAATTACAGAATAGATGGCATACAAATAAGAGTATTACATATAACACTTCTTATGATATTCAAGGATAAATGTTTGTTTTAATTCTGGAGTTTGTTTTAATTCTGGAGTACTTTATATAATGCATAAACTTTTATAGAGGAAAAAAAACTCTTTGTAAAAAGTTCTTTCGGCTGATCTACTTCTTCTGTTATCCTTGACTCCCAGTGGAGCATAGGGCCTCAAAATCTGATCTACTGGATCATCAATTTAGATTCCTGAAAAACGTGATTTTCGTGGTTTCCGATCAGAACTACATAAGCTTGGAAATTTTTAAACTTATCTATTTTAGTCCCAGTTTACATTGTACAACTTTTGTCGTTGCAATTCTTAGTTTGTGGGAAAATAGGGGAAGAGAGAAACTAAAAGTAGTACACATATGCATGTACTCTTGCAATTCGTTTATTCCCCAATTCGTTATTTTAATCGTGAAGTTAGCTGCAAGTATATTTTGACACTTGTTTTATTTTCTTATTCACGTTCAAGTGGCTTTATTTTCAATTGAATTAAATACAAAATTAAAAATATTTGTAAATGTATCAATTTATCAATATCCATTTCGAAAAACAATTTCTTTTACACGAAAAATACTTGTTTGAGCACAAATGTATTGTTTTTTTTTACCACACAAATATACTTAAAAAAGAAAATGACAAAAATTATGTACCTATGCATACGTCAATAAAAAATATCGGCGACAAAAATCGTACAATTTAAACGCAAATGCAATTTTAAAGAAAGAACGACAAAAATCGCAGCGATAAAGATTGTACAATGTAAACTGGGACTTATTTATTTATTCTTCCATAAAAATTAATTTATAAAAAAACATTTGGAAATGTGTTTTTTAGCGGGTTGAATGGACCACGATACAAAGTAAAAAATTATGCACTTAAAAAGATTTTTACTTGGTGCTAATCTCCTGGTCTTACCCGATTCAATGATGCCAAAAGCGTATATCAAGCTTTAATTCTGCTGTTATCCTTGACTCTCAGTGGAGCATAGGGCCTCAAGCTTTAATACATATCCTTTGAAAGCTCTGAAAACTTTGCCTCCCATAGCATTTTTACTCTGAATATTGGAGAGTAATGTGTGCATATAAAGTTAATAGTGCAAAACTAAACTGTCGGCTGCACAGTGGGCTCTACAGTGGGCCAAAGTTACCTACATCGGGTATGTAAAACCTTTGGGTCCGTATAACTTTCGCCAAATTGGTCATATCCAAAAGATTCTTACATTTTCGAAAACTTCTTAAAAAAATTAAGAAAACACATGCTTACTGCATTTTTTAGTAAGGAAAAAATATAGCTATCTTTTAGGGAAAAACTCAAAAAAGCGATATTTTTTATGTTTCAACTTTGAATATTTTTAACTATTAAACGAAAGAAAATATCTGCAACTAACTTGCACAAAAATTATTCAGGAATTTAAGGAATATTCTTGGTCCTCAGATGCGTCCACCAGATTAAAAAATAGGTAAAAAATCACCCCAAAAATGCTTTTTATTTTTTTGTTGTTCTTCTCTAGGACATCTTAAGTTTAAAATTTCTTTTCAATCCATTCATAAATGGATTTTTGGTGAATTTTTAAAAAAAGACGAACACCCGAGGTGATCAACTTCCAAGGTCCATCAATCACTCTTCCTATCACTTTTGGGCCAGTGAAAATCAACTCGAATGCTCCTTGACTACTACGGTGCCAAATTTCCTTAGTATTTCGCGAAAATGTAATTTTTTGGTCATAATTTGATTATATGCTTGTTAAATTGTACCTAAGTTCAATTTTAATAAAAGTAATAATGAATATTTTTGCTCAGTCTGTGGAGAAAGTTTAACGCTCTTTTTCCGGGGTCAAAATTATTTTGTTTAGTTTTTAACGAATTTTAGCCCAAATGCAAATAAGTATTAATTTTTATAAAAATTGAGTATTTTTTATTAAAAAAATTTATTTTAACTCTAAACAGCAACTTCCCAGCGCTCAATCGCACGAGGGGAGGATTAAAATAATTTTTTTTAATAAAAAATACTTAATATTTATAAAAGTAAATACTTTTTTGAATTTGGATTAAAATTCTTGAATATATTTTTAATATTCCGCTATTTTGCTATGGAATATTAAAAAAACTAATTTTGATCTTTGATCCAGGAAACAAGTACTTTTATATTATTAAAAAAACACTACCGCATACATTCTCAACAGACGGAGCAAAAATATTTATTATTACTTTTACTAAAATTAAACTTATAGCGAATTTACACTACACTAAAATCTTTTAAATCTCAATCAATATCTAGATCGTTACTACATTTTTTTGACTTTAGCTAGATTATTGGCCTGTTTTTATAATTGGTTTCACATAGAAACCTTCGCCACATGAGTGAAAAAATTGGTTTTAGTTCATATAAAACAAATGCTAGTTCTCTTTGTGAAATACATAAGAAATTAATGGCCTGTTTTTATAATTGGTTTCACACAGAAACCTTCGCTACATGAGTGAAAAAAACTGGTTTTGGTTCATATAAAACAAATGCCAGTTCTCTTTGAGTGAAATACGTAAGAAATGAAATCTTTGCATAAAATGTTGGTTCTTGTAATTGGATTTCACTCATCTATTGAGCCACAAACAAACGACCAGAAAAAAGTAATCGTCGCCAATTTTTACAATGAAATTATGGATTTTTTTTGAAAAAAAATTTATTAGAAATATAAAATCTGTAATTTAATTATATTAAAAATACCCTTTTAAGCAAAAAGTAACAAAAAATAAGTTTTTTTCCTATAAAATATATATTTTTTTGAGAAAAAATATGTTTTTTTTGCAATAAAAAAATGTTGTTCCTTCAGAAAAAATACATTTTTTAAGAAAAATATTCAAATGTTTTTCTAAATAAAAAATGTTTATTAACTTGTAATTTGTATAAGCCCCCACGCATGTGCATTCCTCGCTGGTTGAGCGGCAACTGAATAAAATATCAATAAACAATGAGTCGAAAGAAAACACTCAACTTTTGTTTTGTCAAGGGTTACCACTTTTTGGTAAAAAATGTATCGAGAAAGTAAACAATACTTGATATTTTAATACGGTGGCAATAAGTAAAATTGAAAAGAGAAAAAACTCACTTAACATAACGTTAGCTAGACGAATATTTTATATGAACTCATTTTCTTACGAAATCGCCTGCCACCAAACGTTCGCTTCAAAAATTAGACTATGTATAAAAACGGGCCATAAATCTTTGCATACAATTTTGGTTCTTGTAATTAGATTTCACGCATCTATTGAGCCAAAAAGAAACGATCGGAAAAAAGTAATGAAATTATGGATTTGTTTTGATAAAAAATGTATTAGAAATATAAAATCTTTCATTTTCTTTAATTGAATTATTATAAAAATACCCTTTTAAGCAAATAGTAACCAAAAATAAGTTTTTTCCTATAAAATATATTTATGAAAACATAAGTTTTTTGCAATAAAAAAATTTGTTCTTTCAGAAAAAAATACATTTTTTAAGAAAAATAGTCAAATAGTTTTCCAAATAAAAAATGTTTATTAATTTGTAATTTTTATAAGTTCCATTTTTAAAAACAAAAAATATAACACCACATCGCTGGTTGAGCGGCAACTGAATAAAATATCAATAAACAATGAGCAGGAAGAAAACACTCAACTTTTGTTTTGACAAGGGTTACCACTTTTTGGTAAAAAATGTATCGATAAAGTAAACAATACTTAATATTTTAATACGGTGGCAATAAGTAGAATTGAAATGAGAAAAAACTCACTTAACATAACGAAAGCTAGACGAATATTTTATATGAACTCATTTTCTTACGAAATCGCCTGCGACCAAACGTTCGCTTCAAAAATTAAACTATTTATAAAAACGGGCCATATATTTTCATAATAAAATTTTCTTTTATTTTCAAATTGTGTTTGATGCTCAAGTAATTTTTTGTTTCATTAATTTTTATCAGGGACTGTTACGGTTATGACTTTTATAATAAAACTCAGAAAATAACTGTAATTTTTTTTTAATCCGAAATAAAAGTTATTCTTTGATTTTTATTTTTTTAATCAAAAATTAAAGTTAATTTTGTCTTTTATTATATTGCACAAACTCTGCCGGTTATTTCTGTCGTTTATTAAATCGCACAAATTCTGCCGGTAATGATTGCCGTTTATTATATCGCTCAATTTATAACGAGTATGTTTGTTTCATAGTTTTTTTGCACATTTTTGTCGGTTATTTTTATTTTAATATTATATCATCATTCAATTTTTGCTTTTTTTTTAATTTAATTTTTTTTAAACAATCTCTGAGCGATATCTTTTGTAATATACTTTTTCGAGCAGCATTTTTTTTTTTAATTTTTTCTTGTAAAAGTGACAAATACAAACTTATTATTAATAGAAAAAGTCTCAAACAATTATATTCTCTATAGAAAAACTGCTTTCAAACAGTAAAAGTGTTGTCTATAGAAAAACTGTCATACAAAATTTTAAAAACTTCCTATATCTTTTGGAAAATTTTGAAAATGTCCCTTTATTTTGGGAAATTTTGAAAATTTCCCATTATTTTGAGAAATTTTGAAAATTTCCCATTACTTTGGGAAATTTTGAAAAATTCCCATTATTTTGGTAAATTTTGAAAATATCCTATTATTTTGGGAAATTTTGAAAATTTTCCATCTTTTTGGGAAATTTTGAAAATGTTCTATTATTTTTGGGATATTTAAAAAATTTCCCATTTCTTTTAGAAAATTTTGAAAATATCCCATAATTTTGGGAAATTTTGAAAATTACCAATTATTTTGGGAAATTTTAAATTTTCCCATTATTTTGGGAAATTTTGAAAATTTCTCATTATTTCCCATTATTTTGGGAAATTTTGAAAATTTCCTATTTCTTTTGGCTAATTTGGAGAATTTCCCATCATTTTGGGAAATTTTGAAAATACTCTATTATTTTTGGGATATTAAGAAAATTTCCCATCTTTTTGGGCAAATTTTGAAAATTTCCCATTTTTTTGGGGAAATTTTGAAAATTTCCCATTGGTTTTGGAAATTTTGAAAATATCCAATTATTTTGGGAAATATTTAAAATTTCCCATTATTTTGGGAAATTTTTGAAAATTTCTTATTACTTTGGGAAATTTTGAAGATTTCCCATTATTTTGGGAAATTTTGAAAATTTCCCATTATTTTGGGGAAATTTTGAAAATTTCCCATTGGTTTTGGAAATTTTGAAAATATCCAATTATTTTGGGAAATATTTAAAATTTCCCATTATTTTGGGAAATTTTTGAAAATTTCCTATTACTTTGGGAAATTTTGAAAATTTCCCATTATTTTGCGAAATTTTGAAAATTTCCCATTATTTTGGAAAATTTTGGAAATATCCAATTATTTTGTGGAAATTTTGAAAATTTCCCTTTATTTTGGGAAATTTTGAAAAATTCCGATTTCCTTTGGCTTATTTGGAAAATTTCCTGTTTCTATTGGGAAATATTGAACATTTCCCATTATTTTCGGAAATTTTGAAAATATCCCATTATTTTGGGAAATTTTGAAAATTTTCAAAAATTTCCCAAAATAATGAGAAATTTTAAAAATTTCCCAAAATAATTGGATATTTTCAAAATTTCCAAAAATTATGGGAAATTTTCAAAATTTCCCAAAAGAAATGGAAAATTTTCTTAATATCCCAAAAATAATAGAATATTTTCAAAATTTCCCAAAATGATGGGAAATTTTCAAAATTAGCCAAAAGAAATAGGAAATTTTCAAAATTTTCTATAAAAAATACTTTTGTATAAAAGTTTTCCTATAGAGAATACTTTTGTATAATAGTTTTACTATAGAAAATACTTTAGTATAACAGTTTTCCTGTAGAGAATACTTTCGTATGATAGTTTTCCTATAGAGAATACTTTTTTATAAACATTTTCTTATAGAGAATGACATTTTTTTTATAGAGAATACTTTTGTATAACATTTTTGTGTAGGGAATACTGTTTGAAAGCATTTTTTTTATAGAGAATATAATTTTTTGAGACTTTTTCTATTGATAATGAGTTTGTATTTGTCACTTTTATAAGAAAAAATTAAAAAAAAAATTGCTGCTCGAAAAAGTATATTACAAAAGATATCGCTCAGAGATTGTTTAAAAAAAATTAAATTTTAAAATAAAAGGCAAAAATTGCCTGATATAATATTAAAATAAAAATAACCGACAAAAAATGTGCAAAAAACTATGAAACATACTCGTTATAAATTGAGCGATATAATAAACGGCAA
The DNA here is from genome assembly GCA_933228675.1 of Stomorhina lunata. Taxonomy (NCBI): domain Eukaryota; kingdom Metazoa; phylum Arthropoda; class Insecta; order Diptera; family Rhiniidae; genus Stomorhina; species Stomorhina lunata. The sequence goes on from OW121744.1 coordinate 71,334,867, forward strand.
TCATAACCGGCAGAATTTGTACGATTTAATAAACGACAGAAATAACCGGCAGAGTTTGGGCGATATAATAAACGACAGAAATAACCGGCAGAATGTGCAATATAATAAAAGGCAAAATTAACTTTTATTTTTGATTAAAAAAATAAAAATCAAAAAATAACTTTTATTTCGTATTAAAAAAATAAAAGGCTTGCGATCAAATGAAAATATAGCCCAAACTAATCAAAACTGTTTAATTGAATTTTAAAACAAACGCTTTTTTGGGTGTGCCTTTTTATAATTAAAAATTCGAAAATAACGGTTATTTTCAGTCCCTGATTTTTATTATTTTTGTTATTATACCCTTCACCACCATACGTGAAATTGGGTTAATGTTTGTAACGCAAATATTGGCTTGAGACCCATCTTATAGTATACCAATCGAATTCGAATTACTCCCTGAGCTGTTTTAGCGATGTCCGTCCGGCTGGTTGTCAGGTCGTACCTTTAAATATAATTTCATGAAATTTGAAACATTTGGAACATATTTTAGCCTAAGAACGATACTTTTTGGGCAAAATCGAATTACTATTTCGGGTACCTCCTATAGGGATGACTTCCCCGAATAGAGTATTTGTTCCTTCACTGCAACAAATTTAGTTGTATTTTAATAAAATTCAGCACAATTATTGCTCATGATAACCTTAATTAGTGTACCTAACTTTGTAAGAATCGGCCCATATTTGGCCATATCTCCCATAGAAGACACATTCTCAAAAGTAGTTTAAATACCCATAAAAGCACAAAAAACGCTTATAAATCTATAGTTAAATACATTTTATAACTAAAACTTTACACAGATGAATTTTTAAATATAAACAAATAACCGAAATTCGGTAACAATCGATCCACAATTGACAATAGCTTACATATGAGGCCCTTAGTCGGAATTGACATAAATCTACTTAAATCTCGAAATTTTTATGAAATAGCACATTGTATGTGTATGTATGTCTCTTACACTTAAGGAAAACTTGTTAAATTGTTGGTCCATATTTGACCTTAGAAGTGAAGGGTATCATATAGTCGGGCTTGGCCGTCTATAGCTTTTCCTACTTGTTAAAACTTAGGTAAATTAATTTATTTATTTTTGCCACAAAAATAGCTTAGTTTTTTCTTTTGTTTCGATTGCTTTTTAATGGAAATGTTATTTTGATTTCACAGCGTTGTGTTTTTAGAACATTTTGAAAAAGGACATGGTTGAGTCATTAAGTACTACTAGATTTCAAGTAGATTTTGCCAAAATCTACTTCATAACTAGATTTATATTTGTATGGGAAATTTAGCCAAAATCAATAAGATTTTCAACAAAATCTCGTAATTACTAGATTTCGAGGTAATACAAATGCCTTATAAGGTAAAATCAAATTATGACCGAAAAATGACATTTTTGCGAAGATATCGACACAATTTTTTCTGTGTTTTATTCTCTTTTTGAGTTCTTAAATGTTTGCCTAGTAGTCTTAATATGAGTACAAATTAATATTAAAAATTATCTGCATATTTTTTAATTTAATAATTTTTATGATTTTTAAATTAGATTAATAATTTTTAAGAATACTGAAAAAACTATGTGACACTTAGCAGTGTGGAATGCTGCATTTTCTGTCCCGCTACGGACTTCATCAGCACACTGTGCCACAACCTCTTAACATAAATTCTTGGTTCAACTAAAAATTAATTAATTTCTTTCAATTATCTGCATATTCATGTAATGATCTCAAAAACTATGTTCCTATAACTTTGGTTTTTTTTTGTTTGTTTTGCATACATTAGCGTGTGAGTTTTCCTAAAACTATTGCAAATTCATAAACAAACATTTTTTAAAAGTATTACATATTTATAAAAAATATATTTTTGTTCTGTATTTTGGTTAAAAATGTTTCTTCGTAAAATTTTTCTCTCAAACACTCCAAGTTTGTGCCATTCGTAAATTAGTGTAATGTAGTAAATATTTATCAATGGTTTTTAAATATGCTAATATTTTACTTTTTGCTTAGTATTTTAGTAAAAATAATGGTCTTATACCAACAAAAAAACAAAAAGTTGTATAAAATTGTTAAGACCAAATGTTTGACTTTCAATATTTCATTTAATTATTTTTGCATAGTAAGATCCACAATTGCAGAACCTTTCCCCATCATAAAATCGATTTTTTTGGAATGTGGACTTATTCCACTTTCAAAATAAAGTCTTCAATTTATTTTATTTTGTTTTTCAATTTATGTTTATATATTTTACTAATTCAAATAAAACAACGAAATTTAATAATATGTAAATGAGCAAAAATTGCTGTATTTTGTAACAGAGAAATAAAAGTTTTTAAAGTAAAAAGTTTTAAAATTGTTTTCCTTATGTTATGATTTTTTAGATTCTAATTATTTTTATTTGCATAAATTGTGATTGGAAACAGTGTATTCAGAGGAAGATTTTACGAAAAAATTATGAACCAATCAGCGTCTACAATAAATGTCGACCCCGATTTAATCGTGAGGGGTATGAGTTATTGCTTTAGCAAAAACGAGGGAACTCGTAGAAAAGGACAACCGAAACGTCGATTATTTACCCTACGAACTTAAAGCTTGATTTAAGACACATATCCAAGATATATAGACTTTTTTTTAATATCTTTTAGTTATTTTTTGAGTATTCCTCGTTTTAATATATTATACATCGATTATATAAAGATATAATGGCTATATGTGCTCTGAATTTTTTGAATTGTATTATATTTCATATATTTCTTCGAATGATTCCCTACAATTTAATACAATTTGTGATTAGACCACAAATTTAAGACATAAGCAGTTTTCCCGTTTGCGGAAATCGGGTGTGTAGGGCTTTAGAAATTATATATCAAGACTCTATTTGGTTTCATCAACATCAGTTCATGAAATTAAAATAAGTTTAACAAATAATTAAAAAAAGGCAATTTGAGGTAAATCGGTCTTAAAGTTTTTGCGATATTTCAGGTTTTTATGGATTTTGATCAAATTTAATTGCCTTCTTATGGGAGGAGTAGTAGATTTCCTTAAACCTTAATATAAATAACTGCATAACTGGGTTTTGGAATTTTAAATGAATTTTTAAAAATAGAAATTTCTTTAGCTACTAGGTTTCCCCTTTGTCAGTAAAACAAGTTGTCAAAATCGAAAAATTTAAATTTATATCAAAAATACTTAGTACATTTTTTAAATAACGAGTAGAGAATTAATTTTTTTAAACTTTATTGAAGTTTGACAACGAATTACAGAATAGATATGTATAATAGACAAAAAATATTATTACACACTTCGTAGGGGTATTTTATGCAATTTGCGATGATAAAAGTTTTTTCCATAAATTTTCATGAATTTTTATAAATCAAGTGTCTGTTTAGATATAGTTCCATCCAGTGGCGGTTAAAAAATTCATTTTTTAAGTTTTAGAAAATTTTTAGAATATTAAATATGTATTACAAGAAAATCCTAATAACTATGTGTATTTTCTTTTTTGCCTCTTCCTATTTTGTTTTGTTTTTAAATATTTGTTAACTCTGCACATTTCCATCGCTTGCCTTACGTGTTCGTGTGCACCTTGACTGTGTTGTTCATTTGTTTGATTCATTTGAAAGTTTTTGCCCTTACAGCTGCTCTTCTTGGAGCACGTTTTCGTGCTGGTTCTAACGCGGGTGTACTTGGTTTGGGAGGACTTCCAGGTTTAAGTAATGAAATTGGTGGAGCCTCTTGTGATGGCGACGGAGACAGCGGTGAATGCAATAACTTAAATGTACCTGCAGGTTGTAATATGGGAAGAAGGCGTAGTAGGGCGGTTCTTTACCAGTTGTCTGGTCACTACAAACCAGAAAAAGGAGTTAAAACAAAGCTAAAACTTGGAAATGTAAGTATCAATTAATAAGAAAAAAACAACTTTTTATTTATCTAAAATAATTTATTTACAATAAAAACAAAACGACTTCGTTTTTTCTAATCCTACAGTGCTAGGGTTTACTAAAATGCTCGTGTTCGATTCTGATTCTCGAATTTTACATCAGATTTTAGAAAATACTCCAACGCAGCATACTTTTAAATTTCACCAAAATCGGTCTATAAACACCAGAGATATTAATTAAATTGAATAGCGTGCTGCGTAGGGAAATTTCCTAAAATCTGGTGTATAATTCGTCTGGGTACACCCACCAGGAGCTCCACAGACAGACGGCTCTCCTGGCGATTCTAAATCGGTCGGTATAATTTGTATGGGGTCTAAGACGAATAATGAAAAAATTACAAACTGAATGTCAAACTTATAATACCATTTCACCTATTGGTAAAGGATATAAAAAATATACTGTTTTTGTTCACTTGCATAATTGCATTATTTTTTTGTGTTAAGGCATATAGAAATTACCATAATACCATAAAATGACAAAACCCCTGAAAATACATAAGTTGTGTTCAAATCAACATAAAACTAAATAAAATAGTTTTAAAAATATTTTTAGAAATTTTTATTTTAACCATCATAGTTTCTGCGCGCATGGATTGTACATTTAGTAAGCTCCCTTAATAAAACCCCAGAAAATACTTAGTGTGCGATCAAAAAATGAGGATTTCAATCCGGGCATCTAAATACGAATATAGTCATTATGTTATAATTACAAATCATTTCCAAAGTTTTGCTAAGCATTAAAAAGACTTATGGCCACGTTCCATAACACAAGCAAGTTCTTGACGATTGAGTTGATTCTCGACGATTTCGTAAGGAATTGAGGTTCTATAAGGTACTCGTCTAGCTTACGTTATGTTACGTAGAGCTTTTTCTGTTTTAAAATTTCTTTGTTGTCAATATTTTAAAATCTGAGAGCTTTGTTAATTTTTCATACAAAATTTTGGATTCAAAATGAAAAAGGAAACTCTTTTTTCTTTTTGTCAAAAATATTTACTCATAATAAACAAAATGTAAATAAACAAAATTTTTTTAAACAAAACTTATGTTTTTGTAATGTGAAATCGGTAAATCAGAGCCGCAAAAAGTCCCATCTTGTGAAAAAGGTGGACTCTAGTAGTCAAATGGAACACGTATGTACAAGATTTCGATATGCCTAGAGTCTGTACATCTATACGTATGTCTCCCGATATACAATATATTGTAGCAACCGGAACCTTTAAGACACGTGTAAAATGTTTTGAAATCTTTAATTTATCCTTTAAATTTGAAAGATGCTTTGATTCAGAGGTCACAACATTCGAAGTTAAAAGTGATTATAGTAAAATGGTCTTTCAACAATTTGATCATTATCGTTTGCTTATACCCAGATTTGGTATATGAAACACATAATCCTTCTTGCGATCTATTTATTGTGGGATAATTTTTGCAGCCCTATGAATCGGAGACTTTGTGCCTGAATTGTTGTTATGTTAATCCGGAACATGGTTTATTAATGGTGGGCTCAAAAGAAGATACGATGGAGACCTGTGGCATTTAAATTGCCCAGGGTTAAGGAGTTTTTTCCTATATAGTCTTTGAAACACAAAAATGGTACCAATTCGGTTCATGTTTTTTATACGATATTAGATCTAAAGAGTCTTTCTTGGTAGAAGGTCATTTAAACAAATTACCCATAAGTGATTGGCATTTAATAAAAATCCATGGATAAGGCTATGCTAAAGTTGTGGGATGAACAAACAGACAAACAAGTGGCTTATAGAGAATCCACTACTCGATTCTGACATATTATTTTCAACACAGAAAGATGTTAAAATGTAAACCTTTTATGTTCCCGCCATGGGTTATAGTTCAGTTCTCGTTTAGATTTAAATTAGTTAAAAAATTCAAATTAATTTATTATTAAGAATTATTAATTATTTTTTTAGTAAAATTATTTTTTTCCAGAAAAAATGCATAAATATCTTTGTAAGAATTTTGAGTAAAAAAATAAAATTCTATTAGATTGATTATTTCTAATCGTATGTCCTTGACACAACAGACGTTCAAATTTGTCTTACAAAACATAGAAGAATATATAGAAGGTCGTCAGCTGATCCACTAAAATTTAGTATTCTACTAAATCACACGTACACGAAATAAAAGCTTTTTTAACAAACAGAAAAGCTTTTTGCACTCAAAATTTTGTTTGAATAATTCCGCGAAATTTTGAATGAAACGCACTGTTGTAAATTGCACACATAAAATGTTATTTTTTTTTAATATTTTAACATTATTTTAATGTAGAAACACTTTTTATTTTTTACAAACTGAAAATTTTTTTATTTTGTTTTCTTTCGACATTCTATTTTTTGTTTTGCTTAATTTATATTGAGCAAGTAGGGCTGCAATTTTTGGTATTAAAAAAATGAATGAAATTTAAAATAAAAGATTGTTTATACATTTTAATTATCCTAAAATCAAGTAAAACTCATTCTATACCTTAAAAGATGAATTTCTTAAGAATATATCCTAAAATTACTGAAAAAATCTTGAAGAAAATTTGTGTCCCATCATATCATACTTTTTTGTGCAACTGTTTGTATTCATTAAGAAAAGTAAAAGCTCTTTTTAAGCTTACCGATACCATATTACTGATCCGTACTTTTGACATGTCCCAAGTGTACTTTGACATTTCGTTGACTTTCTAGGTATTTATTTATTCTACGTTACAAAACGACAAAAATTATACAAAGCTTTCAGTTCTTACGTTTTCACTCAACCAGAAATGACACACGCTTTAAAAAACCCAAAATCAAATGTTTCTACTCATAGGACGTACATTTATGAGTAAAACGTTTTACAGAACGAGGCCATTAATTAGGGTTGCCAGTCAGGCTGGATTCGACTGGATTGTCCAGCTTTTTTAATACTTGTCCAGTGTCAAGCTAAAATTAAATTTGTCCAGCTGAAAGGTCAAAAATTAAATATTTTTGAAGAAAACTATTTTAATGAAAAAGAACGCAATAAAAACTTTTGGAAAATTGTATTTTTTTTTTTTTACTTAAGTGATTTATGCGTTGATTAATTGATTGCCTGATCAAGTTCATTTTGCATTAAAAAACGATTCTATGTTTGAATTTGAAACTTATGTCGTGAATTATGTTGACGGCGGTACCAAGATAAGCAAATTCTTTTATAACTTCGTATTCTTAAGTTTTGTTTTGATTCATTGACAACTAGACCCATTTTATTACATTCCATCTCGATACTTGAAAAGGCGGCAGTCGAATCGCGAAATGTGCGTCCGTCCCATGATATCAATGTCATCGACAATCGCAAGTAGAATGTGTTTTCTGTTGAAAATTGTTTCAGATGTATTAGCTGTAGTGTCTCGGACGATTTCATTTTCTCTCGATATCGCTGCGGTTAATTTCGGTATTCGGTTTATTAAAAATTGAAAGATTCATCGAAGCAAATTATTAAAGCAAGTTTTTTATTTTTAATGTCCAGCTAATTTTTGGGTTGTCAATCTTTTTTTTCCCCTTATGTCCAGCTTTTTCAGGATTTGTGTCTGGCAACCCTACCATTAATACTAAACTTTTTGTAATTTCATGCTTTATTTTTTGTTAAAAATATGGTCTCCGTGTTAGAGTTAAGATAAGTTAAGTTACCTACTAAGAAACACTTGTTACGGTATAGGGAGACAACTCAAAATTTTTAAATTTTCAGTAGAAGAAAAACTTGTTTAAGTGCAATGTTTCGGCGATTACCAGATGTATGTCCAGGTTGCTGTTTCCTCTGGTTCTTAAAGCCTTTATGCTGGTTCGGGATGCGCTGTGGTTGTCCAAAAAAAAAAAATGATATAAAACACGGTGGCTCTTGAAGTTGTTTAAAATTTCCTTTTATTTAATTCCTTTTCTTTTGTTGTTTAAATTATAATTTTCCTTTTATTTTTATGTTAGTTTATTTAATTTCTATTTAATTATTTAATTTAAATTTTTTTTAATAAGATCTCGTTCACTCGTTATTTAGGCTTTATGTTATTGCCCCATGGTGTAAATTATGGTAGCAAGATCTTCCAGTGTCTCACAAGCGATTTATTGTTCACTCGTATTCGTTGAGTTCTAGTTAAGTGTTATACTTGTACCTAAAAGAATAATTTATAGTGTACAAACTTTCACTTACAATAAAACCCCCTAACGAAAAGGTAAATATAACAATAAAATATCTTGAATTTTCAACAGAATTAACCCCCATATATTTTACTACTTTTTATTTCTGAAATTTTTGGAAAAAATCTGTGTCCTACAGATATAAAATTAAAAATATGTACATATACATATGTACAATCATTGTCTAAGTTCGCTGTCCTTGTTATTGCCGCAGCGAAGCCAACTTAGAAATGTAAAGAACATCAAAAGGAAGAGTCTTGTTTGTTAAAAAAGGAGTGATGTGCAAAATGCAGAAACACAGAAAAATCAAAATTAAGAACAAAAGAAGAAAAATTTAAATCTATAAAATAAAACAACAACAATAAAATAATCTTTTAAAACCAAAACAAATTTAAATTACAAAATAAAATACAAAAAAAAAACAATTATAACAAATAGTAAAACCAACAAAATATATCAGCCAAACTTAAAATGCAACCCAGCAAACATTTTTTTCACAAATAAAATAAATAGAACAATACTAAAATTGTTTGTTTTCTTTGTGATTTTTTGTGTAATTTGAATCCAGTCCACACATAGCAGCGCAGTTTTTCGACTGAACTTGTTTAATCATAAAGATTATGCCAAATGAAACAAGTAACGACCAATTACTTACTAATTTGCAACGTTGTTTGGTTTTTTATTTAAGTTTTCGAGTTCTTGAGTTGGAAATATGGTTGCTAGTCAGGCTGGATTCGACTGGATTGTCCAGCTTTTGAGTGCTTGTCCAATGTCAAGCTAAAATTAAATTCGTCCAGCTGGAAGGTGAAGAATTGAAGTTTTGTTTATATTTTTAAAGAAAAACTATTTTTATGAAAAAGAACGCAATAGAAACTTTTGCAAAAGTGTATTTTTTTCTTGTTTACTTAAGCAATTTATGAATTATTAATTGATCAAGTTCATTTTATAATAAAATTACCCTATATCAAATTTCCCTATTGTACTTACTTTACTTAAATGGCCTATATCAAAAACCTGTTAAGGTCAATATGCTCGGCCATATTTTAGAATTCCATGCGCTTCAATCATTCGTAGGTCAAGCTTTGAAAGATTTTTCTCTACTTGGCCTTTCCATCTTATTTTCGGACGTCCTCTTTTAATAGTTCATTCGGGATCGCTTTCGAATACTTTTGTTGCTGTATTTTCATTCATTCCCACAACATGTCCCAGCCAACGCAGCCGCTGCTGTTTGATGCGTTTTACTATGTCGATGTCAATATATAATTCATACAGCTCGTTGTGCATTAAATGTCGATATTTATTGTTGACGCTGACTGGTCCTAAGATTTTTCGTATAATCTTCCTCTCAAAAACTCCAAGAACAGCTTCCTCTGCCTGTGCAAGTGCCCATGTTTCAACACCATATAATAGTACGGGTAGTATAAGCGTTTTGTAGAGCGCAGTTCTAACAGAGAGAGCTTTATTTCTTATCTGCCTGCTTATGCAAAAATAGCATCTGTTGGCAAGTATGATTCTAGTTAGATTTCGAAGCTTATGTCGTTATTTATGTTGTCGGCAATACCAAAGTAAATAAATTCTTTTACAACCTTGTAGCTATATTTCTCAACGATCAAATGTGATCAAATTTTTGTGGATTGCCTGCTTGTAGAAACCAGCAATTTTTTATTGATTCATTGGTAACTAGACCCACTTTATTAGATTCCTTCTTGATACTTGAAAAGGCGGCAGTGAAATCGCGCAATGTGCGTCCCATGATACCAATGTCATCGACAAACGCAATTTTCTGTTGAAAATTGTTTCAGATGTATAAGCTGCACCATCTCGGACGATTTCATTTTCTGTCGATATCGCCGCGGTTAATTACGGTATTCGCAATTCCGTTTATCAAAAATTTAAAGATTAATCGAAGCAAGTTTTTTATTATTTTTTTTTTTTTTTTGGGTTGTCAAGCTTTTTTTCCCTTATGTCCAGCTTTTCAAGAATTTGTGTCTGGCAACCCTAGTTGGAAACCACTAAAAACTTTAAAAACAAAAAAGAGTTAAATAATTGAAATAGCGTTGCCAGATTTTTACAGGAGGTGAAGGTTACCTTTGTACATCATACAAAAAAAGAAAATTTAAAAATGTTGAGTTGTCTCCCTATACCGTCACAAGTGCGATATGTATTTTGTTGTCCATCGTTCATGTTCACCATTTCTGAATGATTGTTGAATCAATATTTGAACTTTACCCAGACATGGAATTCGTTTTCCCAAAGCAATTAAATTCCATTTAGAAGATTTTTCATTGTGCAAAAATATGTAAAGAAATTTCCTTCATTTTTCATAAGTTTTACTGGCTTCCGTATAATCAAAATTACATTCAAATTATAAAATAAGGTATAAAATCTAGTCATATTTTTCCAAATTTTAGGCCAACTAGCACATGGATTTATTAACAAGATGATCAAATTACTCAATTATATAATAAATAGTACTGGCAGAACAAAATAATTTTCTTATTTTTTAACACATACAAATCTTCAGATTAGTTATAACATTAATATATAAATGTATGTAACATATGTACTTAGCTTAATTTTTCCTATTTTTTATTTTTATGATACTTCATCAACGCACCTTCGATTATTTTTAAATAAACAACTACATTGGATTGGATACTTTATGTTAATAATAGAACTTGCTACATTCAACTGAAGCCCCCTTTCCAGAATACAAAACACAAGCACTGAAAAAATCACGGTTCATTCTTCCGCACTATGGAGTCTTTAAGGGATTCTGGGATTGGATAATATTGGTGTCAACATTTTATGTTGCTATTTTGGTACCATATAATGCAGCATTTGCAAAGGCTGACCGTCAAACAATGGTATCAGACGTTATAGTGGAAGCACTTTTTATTGTAGGTAAGTCTAAATATAATAACATACATATGTACATATTTCATACAAACATGCATATTCTATTAATATGAGTAATGTGTGTTTGTTAAAAGAAAACTTCATAATTTCCAATTCTATTTCTAGTCATGTTGTTAGAAATAAGTCAATTTTATTTCAAACCTTTTCTAGAATTTTGTAATTGTGTCAAATTTACAGTATTATTTTAGAAATTTTCTAAATGTTTTTAACAATTTTCTATAATGTATTAATATTAATATTAATATGTACTAAAATAATAATTTTAATATCGCAGCTTATATACAAGAACGAGCAGTGGCTAGTAAGTAGGAGATAAATCTTTTAGTAAAAACCGTTTTCAATTGATCGCTACCACTGAGGATGAAAGCCAGGAAAATGGCACTGTTAAGGAGCTAAAACCTCCGCGAAAGCAACATAATAACGCCCTCGTTAACGACTTATCCAGGATTGTAAGCAAAGACAATTTCAATGTTGTTTGTATTCAAAGAGAAAATGTATTTGAAACTAAAATCCAAATCTATTTTAAAAAAATTACAGAAAAGTGGTTGATTATTTAGATTCTAAGAACAAAAGACGCTATACATTTCAATTAAAAAGTGATAAGGGCCTGAATGTAGTGATTATAGGCGATAGTTCGGTTCCTACAGATGAAATTAAAAGTAAAGACGCCCTAGTGGGCACGTATGAGCTAAGTAAGAGACATTTTACAAAGTAATATGTTTTAAAAAGAACAATAGTAAAGAGTTGGAAAAGAACGTGGTGATTTATACCCAAAAAGGATATATTTTGAAAGAAAGTTTATAATGACAGATTTTTATCAAAAAAAGGGAGTAAGTGTCGGTCTAGATCAAATATAAATTCACAACTGTAAAGGTTTATTTTTACAAAACTAAATGTGTTGTTTAGAGAATGCCATAATATCAGTAAGGAACATTAAAAGGCGTATCTTTCCGATAGTTAAAGATTCTACAGATTCCAAGTAAAATTCTAATAAATTTGAAATATTATATAGAATCTTTGTTCAAAAGTTCAATAAAACCTTGATTTCCTCCCATAATTTTTGTCTCTCCGTTAGCAACGCTTACAAGTTTTTTTGTTCATCACTTCACAAAGCTTTGGTTTGACATCGACACCGCAAGCAGTTTCGATAAGATCTCATTTACTCATTTAATTAAAATCCTGAATGCCAGCAGACTCGCTGAGAGCTACACAATTTTTATTTATAGTTTTGCCAATTTAGCCAATTCGACGCTCAATTGTGCGAGGTGGCATATAAATTAGTGAGATCAATTTCTCCACACGTCCTTTTATCCTTGACTAAAGCCAGGTAAGAGTCATATTTGACTTGAAAATCTGATTGTAATGTCATAAATTTCGCTGTTCACAATTACAATTTGCGTGGAAGTAACTATTGTATCCATTGGTTTTTGTTATTTTTTTAAAGGTCAGCTTAAGAATAACTTTCAGTAAATATATTTAAAATTTAAGTTTAAAACTATAATTTAGTGAATAAAAAAATGAAAAGAATTAAATTTTTAATTAGCCGCAGTTAACGCAACATTGCGCATTAGCCCATCTTTGTTAAATAATATAAAAAAAAAATCCGCATATTAGGAGCCGCGGAACAAATTGTTCTTTTTGCATCATTTAAATTTTTTGGAAATTAACTTTTTTGTTATTTCGCACCTTAAAAAATCAATGAACCGCGAAATATAAGTAAGTTAGCTATTTTTCTATTATGGTTTCTCAATTACTTTTAAAAATTTAAATCGAAACATTACAAAAATCAAAGAAACAAAAATGTAAAAATTTGCAAAAATAACCTTTTGTTTCGCGGCTCCTCATATGCGGTAATGTTTTATAACTTTTATTAAAACTGAACTTAGGTACAATTTCATAAGCATATACTCAAATTTCGTGAAATTCTAAGATTTCAAATCGTAGGTACTGTGTAATGGTTTAAGATATCGATTAATGAAGCTTTTGACAATCAAAGTAAAAAATCAGATATTTTGCAAATTTTGGGCTGGTCATGGGCACGCTTTCCCCTCATCCGATTGAGCTCAGATTTTCATGGGACTATTTTATATTTTTTAGGGTTTCGAACAAATCTGGTGGTTGGCGTGAAACAAATTTCTTAAAAAAATTCGCCATATACAGTGTTTGTCAACTAATTGAACACCCACCCAAGTTTTTAAAATATTATTAGAGTCGAAATTCAATTAGTTTGAATTTGAAGGGAACAAAAATGTACGGCCATACACTTTGCGACTGTTTGTACAACTTTAATTATAATCGAGTTGTGCTATTTGCTTACAAACAATACAACTTCAGTACAATCTCAATACACAATTTTATTTTAAAAGGAGAAGGTGTTAGTAAAGATGACTGTTTGTGCTTTAATTGATGATCAGTATGAAAATATTAACAAAACTGAATAGTATTGCACAGACTTTTTCAGAAACGTTTCAATTCTGTTGCCCATGGCAAAATTAGACCTTGGTATGATTTGAACTTTTAAATTTTATTTAAGTTTAAGTATAATTATTGCCTTATTTAAACTTAGGGGCTGTTCAAAATAACGTAACGCTATTTTCGGAGATTTCTACATCAACCCTTCCCCCCACTTTTGTAACAAATTTTAATAGAAATACGCCGTAAACCCCGTAAACCCACAAGAGCGTTACGTAATTTGTGAAATAAATCTTATATGCTTTTAAAAATAAAAAATTTAAATAAATAGGAAATTTAATAACATACTTTAAAATATTAAAGAATGTATTATATATTTATATAATTTCAGATATTTTACTTAATTTCCGGACTACATTTGTCTCAAATAAAGGTGAAGTTGTGTCGGAATCCAGGTTAATAGCTATCAATTATTTAAAAGGATGGTTTGTAGTAGATCTACTAGCTGCTCTGCCATTTGACCACCTGTATGCTTCAGACTTGTATAACGGAGAAGTAAGTCCAATATAGTTTATCATTTAAGTAAAAATGTTTTAAAATTTGTTTATTAAATTAAAGCAATATCGTTAAGGCACCGTAACTGACTACCACCGTGCCAAATTTCATTCAAATATCTCCAGTCGTTCAAAAGTTACAGAATTATTTAAAAAAGCGTCCGTAAACCACTGTGCGTTTTCCTATTAAGAACAGTAGAAATATTTTTGTAGAAATATTTGTAAGGCAGTTTCTAAAAAAAATTTTATCGTCTTACACGTTTTTTATGATTTTAAGAACTTTCCTAAGAGATATCTGTGATGAAATTTCGAACATAAATTAGGAATCTAGAGGCAAAAGTAGTTAACAATACACCAAATCTCATACTTTTTATACCCTTAGTAGGACCATAGATATTGAAATTCTCCAAAATCGGTCCATTATTTGTGGTTCCTTTCATAGGTCCCACTTCCCACAAATATCAATATTTTTTTAAGAAATTTGAAGAAAATACTGCTTATGTAACCAAAATCACTATACGAAATTTCGTTGAAATCGGTCCACATTTGACCATAGCTCCCATACAAACTCTACAAAACGCACTAAATGAGACAAACATCAGTAAAACGCTCGTAAATCTGAAGATAATGAGAGTTTTGAGTTTATTTTTTGCGTAAATAATTTTTGTAAGAACTGCCAAATTTCGAGATAATCGGTCCACATTTGACCCTAGCTCTCATATAAGTCCAAAGGACAGAAACAGCTTAAATAAATACGTAAAAAAAGGTTTATATGAAATACATTTAATTTTTCGGCATATTTCTTAATGGCATATTACCTAAATAATTAATTTTTAAGTTCCTTGAACACAAAATGGTCCGAAGCCACTTTTGGTTTTTTTTGGTTTTTCACGTGTTTAAGAGGTTCAATGCAGTCTGTACAATGTGGCCTCAGAATATTTGTTCGTGAATTTGAGCCAGTTTTACATTGCTATCACATATCAGTGTAATTTATTAAGGTAAACAGTGAAAAATGATACAAATATGTTTGCTTGTTTTTAAAATGGCTGAAAAGTTTTGCTTGAAACTTTGCACAATGGTGAAGAACTAAAATATCAAAATTTCCTCCGTTCCGCTCCTCAATACAATGTATAGTTTCTGATATATAAGTAGTGAAATGCCAAAAAATAGGAAAAAAAAGGTAATTTTTTCTAGTTTTTTATTTTTAGACTTAAAGTTCCAAAGTAGAACTAGTAATTTTTTCAAAAAAAACCTTTAGACGTTTTTAAGTGTGATGAAGGGGATGTTCGGTACCAAGCAACTGTTCTGGTTAGTCTTAACTTATCTTGTATATCCTTCATCTCAACTGTGGACACTAATCTCCTCGTGGTATCACCTGGGAGGCTATGCGTGTTCCTCCCATAAGAACGATAAAACTATGGGCTGGGACTATAAAAATGCAAAAAGGAAAAAAGAAACGGCCCCTCATGTTGACAACTATGGCAAACGAAAAAGGACCATGATTTAAGGATAAGCACCTGGAACATCCGAACCCTTTACAGAGGATGTGCTCTGATATATGTTCTTGAGGAATATGAATACGATGTAACTGCTGTCCAGGAAGATGGATGGATGACCTGTATTACAGCTGCCAAGAGAGTGGGCATGAATTTTTGTGCGAACTTATAGTTGGCAAAAGAGGGCGAAATTTAGTCTCCAGATTCACTCCAGGTAACGAAAAATTAGCGAAAATACGTGTCAAGGCAAAATACTTTTATCTGAGATTAATTTGTGCTCACGCTTCTACAGAGGAGAAATATGAAGATTTTAAAGTAGCCTTTTATGAACAACCTCAATCACGACGTAAAAATAATATTGGGTGATTTTAATTTAGAGAATGGGTGGGAAAGTTGCTTTCAGCCCACTGTTGGTAATTTCAGCCTCCACTTCGTAACATCTGACAATGGTATAAGGTTGATCTTATTTGAGGCGGCATGAAATATGGTAGTGAGTAGCACCAGGCTTTAACACCGTGAAATAAACAAATATACATGGGTATCTCCCGATCAAACAACAAAAAATCAAATAGACCATATTAGTTGACGGAAGGCACTTATTCGGGGACCCTATATGGACTCCAATCACTATCTTATTGCACCTAGGTACAATCCCATCGAATTGCCATCAAAAAGTTAAACACCAAACGGATGGTTTTAGCAATTGTATTTTCTCCTGTAAGGATGACCAAGGAAACCAGGTAACATATGCTAAAAACTTTCTGAAAGTATAGAAGGAACACTTTTGCAAATTGGGGGGTATCAAATAAAAGTGACCAAGATGACTGGCCTGAACAAATCTATGATGACGGCGTTATATGTCAACAAGCAAACCAAAATGATGTTAGAATTGCAATAACTGGACTAAAAAATAACAAAGCTGCGGGTACCGATGGTTTGTTAGAACTTTTTAAGGCCGGAGGTGAAGAGTTGATAAGGCGTATGTCTCAAAAGAATGCCAGACGATTGAAGTCTCAGTGTTCTTTGCCCAGTGCACAAAGCCTTCTTTCTATCGATTATTTGAATGGCTAAAGCCCAAATAATTGGGACCTACCAATGTGTCTTTAAAACAGGTAATATTGTGTATGAGAAAATCTTGCGATTTTTAACAACAATTTTTAACAGAAATCACATGCTACTGGCGTTTGTCGATGACATTTATATCCTGGGACGCACGTTGCGCTACGTGGCTACAGTCTTTTTAAGTATTGAGAAGGAATCAATGAAAATGGATCTATTCGTCAATCAATTAAAAACTTAACTGATGGTTTCTACAAGCACACAGTCCACTAGAATTGGACCACATGTAATCGTTGAGGACTATAGCTTCGAGGTTGTAAAATTGTTTACCTTGGTACAGCCATCAACATAAATAACGACATAAGTATCGAAATCAAACGTAGAATCATACTTGCCATCCGATGCTATTTCGGCCTAAGTCTATAAGCAGAACAACATTTTTCAAAAAGAAAGAGTATTCGCATTTGATCTCAAATCTGTTTCATTTATTTATTAATGTAACAGACCAATTTATTGATAAAAAACCAAAAAATGTTTGCGGAGAAACCAAAATTCCTCGACGAGTTTCGATGGTTGGTTAGGCCATCCCTCACACTCTCTAATAGCTGAATTGAATTATTAAAAAGCTCTTTGAATTGCATATCCCTTTGTATCCCATTTTAAGAATTATAACGTTTTTAGTGACACCCCTTTTTACAATATTATGCAATTTATCGGGAAAAAAATACTACTTGAAGTAAAATATAGACGTGATGTAATATTTGTATGCCATTTTCTTTAGTTTCCTTTCTAATTCTATGCAAAACTTATATATAAAGATAAAAAAACAACAACATTTTTAATTTTGAGCGACCTTTATATCATTTATTTAAGTATACAGGTAGTGGTCACATAATTGTGAACGCAATAAGTATTGTAAAATCCACAAATTTTTATATTATTTTTTGTAAAAATATTCGATGTTTAGAGCTTTTCTGTAGATTTGTTAGAAGCATACAAAATCTGGTTATATGTTCATAGTATAAGCCCAATATAGAATGGGTATTATTTTCATATATTGTCGCTAGCAAAGATTTTTTTAGCATGTTTAGTAGTTCAGTTTTAAGTGACCACAGATTTAATATTTTCTTAAAAAAAACTATTTCATTTTAACTAAAGGTAATACACTGAAAATTTCAAGAAATTCCAAGTTATTGAGTTTTGGCCGTATTTTGACACTGTGGTGTCGGTAATACCTTCTCTCATCAGACGTTGTGTGCTTATGCATATGGGCAAATCCAGAAAAAGGTCCACCGTGGTCAAAAAATTAAAAGATCTTAAAAGTAGACTTTTTTACGACAATCTAATAGAGAAATACTTAAATTATATTAATTTAATCAATTTAACAATAATTTTTTCCAATGAGATGAATAATCAAATGGTTGTGCTGGACAAATGCAATATCTTATTTCTGACCATGATTTTTTGCAAAGTCTTTTTTACATTATATTTTTTAAGAGAAGAGATCAATTATAAAATTCTTCCATAAAATTATTCCCAAAAGTTCAGTAATACAAAGATAAGTAAAAAAGATATTAATGTTAATGAGATTAACGGTAAATTTTTATTTTGCTTTTGAGTAATTCGATGACTGGGCAACATGGTATCTCTTGGGGTCTTCACGATAGACTAGATGACATCGATTACGCCGATGACGTGTGTCTGTTCTCTCATCGATTCTCAAGTATGCAATCCAAACTCCAAAACTTTGCCTTCCGTGCTGCTCTAGCCGGTCTTCAGATTAAAATCAAGAAAACTAAGTCAATGCGAATTAACTCACAAAATGACGCCAAATTGTATCTTTCTGGACAATTCATTGATGAAGTTGAAACTTTCTGTTACCTAGGGAGTATTATTTCAAAAAGTGGAGGCAGTAGAGAAGACATTCAAAATAGGTTACGCAGAGCAAAGCAAGCTTTTGGCATACTAAACAAACTCTGGAGATCTCAAAATGTCTCGACTACCACAGAAATAAAAGTTTTTAACACCAATGTTAAAGCCGTGCTCCTATATGGGTGTGAGACTTGGAATATCTCGAGCCGTGAAATGAACAGTCTACAAGCTTTTGTTAATCGGTACTTAAGACGTATACTTAAAATTTTCTGGCCCGCGCACCGCTCAGGACCCGCTACAAATAAGCATACGCACTAGAAAATATGGCTGGCTAGGACACATATTGAGAAAAGCGGCCACTGATATAAATCGTCAAGCTATTGAATATAATCCTCAAGGTTCCAGGAGGTCTGGTAGATTCGCAAACACGTGGAGACGCTAAACTGAGAACGAGCTGAGGGAGTTTGGTATATCATGGAAAGAGATGAAATTGATGACTACCGATAAACTTACATGGAAAACATTTGTTGAGGCCCAATGTTCCACCAGGAATTAAAGGACTAAATATATATAAATCTTTCGCTGTAGTCAGCGACAAACTAAGCCACAGCAAAGATGACGTAATTTGCTTTTTAACGACTTTAGTTAAACAAATACACAACCGATATGAGTAATATCTATTTTTTAAGAATAAATTTGGTTAAATATACTTATATTTGAATGTTCGAATTATTGTGGAAAAAATGTCACGTTCAACACGTCACATATCGACCGAAAATATGGGTTAGAAAAAAGTATACAAACACGAGCTTCTTTCATCAAACCATAACATTTTAATGTAACACTGTTAGGTAAAATTTTGACATTAATTTCACGACGAAATTTCGTAAGATTTCGCTGAAATGTCACGTTCGACCCACCACTTATTTTTAAATTTTTTGTTTTATTCGAGATTCCCTTTGCTTTAAACTTTCATATTAATTATAGTGTTCGCTATAAGTCACAGATTAAGATTAAGTCGAACCTGAAAATACTTTTAGTTTTTTCGCTTTTTGATTTGAAACGCATACAAAAGTCACGTTCAACACCAGGGATTTACCCATATGTTGTATGCTTATGCATAAGCGCTTGGCAAATCATGTTACTTGTATCCATGGATGGTGTAAATATTCAGGAACCACATGCTCTTAATGGTCTGGGCATGAAATTTAAATGTGATGTCCGTTAAACTAAACACATCTTTTAAGTGTTGAAAGAAGCATTCAAGTGCATAGGTTTTCTAAAACGTTGTACGAGATACTGATCTCCCTAAAATTTACAGCACCTATATCCGACCAAAAATGGATTACAACTCGTATGTATGTGACGGTGCTTAAACGTCTATTTTAGACCTTCTAGATGCTAATGTATTACCCTTTTCTATTGGTAATACTTTAGAATGTGTTCTCACGATATCAGGAACCTCGTTCTCGAAACCATAAGATTCTTAACCAATACACGTCAAGCAGTTAGAGCATTTGTGATCAACAACAGAAGTTGTACCTGCCAGTTGCAATATAGGAAATTTCAAATCTTATGTTCACAAACAATATTCCTTCTATTCTCCTTCCGACAACCTATTTTTCTAGTTCCAACACAACACATAGCGTAAGTAAGGGTCAACCCCTGAGTGCTGGTCCTAACTCAAAAAAAAAAAAAAAACAAAAAAAGAAGACAGTAAACGAAAAAGTGTGATAAATATGCAAAAATTTATGTTCTAAACTAAAACCGCTAAATGATGTTGGAAAAAAGCTAGAAATCCCGCTGACCGCTAAAACACATTCCCCCCCCCCCTAAAGGCTCTTGAGAAAAGCTAGATTTGACGGGAAAATAGCCAAAATGGCAACATTGATATTATTCTCAACAAAAAGTATTTAACAGCTTATTAATGTAAAACTATACGCGGTTATGGAACAACACTTTGTGCAAGGTAAATACTAGGGAAACCACTTAGATACTTTTAAATGTTGAAGTATACCAACTGTACTACTGCAATCGAATTTAGTCCAAATATTTTACCATTAATACCACATTTGGTCAACATTTTGGATTAGCTGCAGTTGCGTACAACTTGATGGTGGGTATATAAGATTCGGTACAGCCGAATATAACACTCTTACTTGTTTTTTGAGTAATTTCTGACAACTTCGGACTGTTTTGGGTAGTTTCGTTAGAATACGCAGGGCTGTCAGATACTTTTTAGTCACCATCTCCAAATTTTAAATTTTTTAGCCCCAAAAACCCCAATTCATAAAAAAGCGTATTTGGTCACATTTTTCTATTCAATCGATTTTATTAATATAAAATAGTTTTGTATGGTTGAAATGATTACAAATTTAAATAATATAATATTAGAAATATAGTATTTCGTAAACTTCAGAATCATCAAATTCTATACATAAATCGTAATCATAAATTTTATACATAAGTCTACTTTTATACCAGTAAAGTTTGGCTTATCAAGTCGTATGAGAAAAAGTTGACGGAATTGAAATTGATAACAAACTTGACCGTACTTTCAAGTTAACGAAATTTTTTAAAATTTGTATGAATATTAAGAAAAATAAAACGGAAACTGATGAAGAAAATGTTCAGGTGTGAACTGATCAAGAGAACCTAATGTGTTTAAAACAGAACTAACTTTTTTGAATTAAATTTGTTGTCGTTTGAAATTCTTGAGAACAAATTTTGATATTATTATGTTTTGTTGTTTTTGTTAAATTTATAACTGAAAATACTCGCTCTACATAGGCATTGTTTAAAGGAGCCGCTAAGATATTTAAAACTGCTTGACCATATTCTTTATAGTGATGTGTACAGGCAACATCTTAAAATTTATAAATTTTTGGCCAAATTTGAATTAAGTTTAACAGCATTTTTTCGAATATGGTATTCAATTTGTGAAAGAAAATTTATTCCATTGAGTTTGGGAGTATTCTCGTTCATAAAACTGTTTAAGACTTCTTCATTAACTACACTTCTTCATTAACTACACTGAAAGTATTTGTTGCTTGAAAATATTTAAATTATCTAGTACCATAATAGCATTAATTATCCATAATAGCACTTAATTTTTAAATGCACCTTTCTTGGCTTGTCAGCTTACAGTTTGGTAGTTCTTTTCCGAATTCTGACAAATAATCGGATGTAATTTTTAAACGAATCATCCTTTATTACAAAACATTTTCCTATATTAATAAAATATGAGGTTTTAAATTCATAAGTTAAAATTTTCCCGAAAAATCCCCAACAAATTTGAGTGAATCCCTAACAAAATCCCCAAGCCTCAAACCAAAATTTGTTTTGAAGATTGAATAACCCCAACTTTAGGGCCAAAACCCTAAATCTGGCAGCCCTGAGAATACGGAAACAAACATTATATTGGGCATAGAAAATCATAGAAGGGAAAACCTGTCAAATAAACCTGAATTAGCTGTCAAAAAAACCTAAATCTATCATTGTGTTTGAAAATTTTTTTTGTTAGTAGTGTTAGTGAAAAATGAAATCCCCACAGTTGGTTTTTAAGCACAGTTGTATTAAAAGTTCTGAAAAAATAGGTACTTTTAATGAAATATTTGTATATTATTTTGAAGATATAATTAATATTTCAATAGTTTTAAACAAAATATAAAATCTGGCTTAAAAACCAAAGTTTTTGAAAATTTCCTATAAAAAAATGACCTATGATAAGATTTCTAAAATGTACCATTTTTATATAAGAAATTAAAAAAATACTATTTTTATAGGAAATTTTCCAAAAATTTACTATTTTTGTAGGATTTTTTTTAATTTACTATTTTTATAGGAAAATTTAATATTTTTATAGGAAATTTAAAAAAAAAAATACCATTTTTATAGGAAATTTTTCAAAAATTTTTTATTTTTATAGGAAAATTTTCAAAAATTTACTTTTTATATAGGAAATTTTTATAAAAGAAATTGCTACTTTTATAGGTTTTTTTTTTTTTAATTTACTATTTTTATAGGAAATTTTTAAAAAATTTGCTAGTTTTAAAGGAAATTTTTTAAAGATTTACTATTTTTATAAATTTTTTTTTTAAAAATTTACTTTTTTTATAGGAAATTTTTTAAAAAATTACTACTTTTATAGGAAATTAAAAAATACTATTTTTAAAGGAAAATTTTCAAAAATGTACTTTTTTATATAGGAAATTTTTAAAACAAATTACTATTTTTATAGAATATTTTTAAAAAATTTACTATATTTATAGGAAAATTTACTATTTTTGCAAAAAAATTTTCAAGAATTTAGTATATTTATAGAAAATTTTTCAAAAAATGAGTACTTTCATAGGTAATTTTTCAAAAATTTTACTATTTTTTAAGATAATTTTAAATTTTTTTTATTTTTATAGCATAATTTTTCAAAATGTACTAAAAATTAGTAGGAAAATTATTATTTGTAATTTCTAAAATTAATAGTAACATGCTAGAAACTTCACTATTCAAATTTCCAAACTGCAAGGTACGTTTAGTTGTACTATCTAAAAAAAGTAGAATATTTTTGAAACTAAAAAAAGCAACTCAGTTTATTTTCATTTCTTAATAAAAAAAAACGTTAAAAATGGAAAAAAAAAATTATTTGTTTTATAGAAAACAAATTATATTTCAGTTAATAAAATATGACCAAAATGTTTAAAAAAATTATAAGAATCTTGTTTTTGGAAAATTTCTGCTGTTGAAGCAATTGATTTTGTGTAATTTAAAGGTAAATAAAATGTTTGTATTTGTTTTGATTTTTCATTCTTCAAGATGGCGGTAGTTACACACAACCTATACGTGTGAGTTGTCATATGGAACAGCTGATTCTTTCCTATCTATTTATAATCTATGATATTGGGTTAAAATTGCTAGAATAGAAATAATAGAATAGAACTCTTGACAAACATACATCCTTATAATTTAAAAACATTATTTTTTAGGAATCCCATATACATCTAGTGAAATTAACACGATTGTTGAGACTGGCTCGTTTACTGCAGAAAATGGATAGGTACTCGCAGTACACAGCTATGATTTTAACATTATTAATGCTCTTATTTTCTCTGGTTGCCCACTGGCTGGCCTGTATTTGGTATGTAATTGCGGAAAAAGAAAATATGCTTAATGAAAATGGATGGGATATTGGTAAGTAACATTAATAAAAAACTTTATTATACACTTAAAAGTGAAAAAATATATTAAATGTTAAAAAAATAATTTTTGCCCAAAGCAATGGAACTTCTTATAGCGATTTTATATGTTTCACTATTTTTGCATTTTAAAACATCGTTTAAATTTTTTTGATAAAGGACTTTTAAATATTGCAAAACTGAAATTTGTAATAAATGTGAACTACTGAAATTTACAAATTCGATTTATAAAAAAATGTACAATTAAATTTTATAAACAAATCAACAGAGAAGCAAATTGCATTGAATAAAATAGTTATATGTACTTCACTAAAAGTGTTGAGGCCCCGGAATACTTGGACATTGAATAAGTTGATGGGACCCATGATTACGATAATAATCCCCTTTCTAATGTCATATTTATTTCTTGTTGCTATTGTGATTGACCTTTATGCCCTTATTATGGTTCACAACACTCAAATGTTGTGTTGTCTCCGCTACAACGCAACATTAATTTTTTTTCTGATTATGATTTACAACATCTAGATGTTGTGTATGTTACAAGGTTGTGTTTCATTTTCATGCAAATCATATATAAAAAACATACATACCTAAGTAAGAAAAAAATGTAAAAAAATAGAAATAATTAAAACCAAAAAAAAAAATTAATTTTTTTCCAAATAATCACAAATTATATATTTTGTGAAACTGGCACTATTTAAAATATATACATACATATATGTAACATTGTTTGCAGGAAAGAGTGCTAATTTCCACTTGATATGTATGTCTAGTGGTAATTACAGAAAAACAAGTTAATCTTTAATGGGAATAAAGTCTTTTTTGAAATTTGTGTACTTTTATTATGAATGATTTTTGGGATGTTGGATACCAAGCAACGGTTCTGATCGGTTTAACTTGGTAAACCCAGACTAATCTTGGTCCATCCTTCATCTCAACTGTGGATACTTACCTCCTCGTGGTATCATCTGGTTAGATACTTTAACAGCCGTTAAAGTAGTGAGCAAACAAGTGCCGCCTTTTCTCCCACAACAACGATAAAAACATGAGTCAAGGACGTCGGGCTAGTAACCCACTCCTGGAAAAAAACTTACTATGAAAAAGCAAAAAATAAGAATTAAAACGGCCCCCCTAATGTTGACGACTATGGCAAACAAAAGAAGGACCATGAATTAATAATCAGCACCAGGAATATCCGAACCCTCTACAGAGGAGGTGCTCTGATCCAGTTGATGGATGTTCTCGATGAATATAAATGTGATGTGATTGCTGTCCAGGAAATAAGATGGAATGGAAACAGCGTCTCCAAGACACCAAAAGGCGACCTATATTACTGCTGTCATGAGAGTAGGCACGAATTTGGTTGCGGATTTATGATTAACAAAACATGCGGAATCTTGTTTCCAGGTTCACCCCAGTAAACGAAAGGCTAGCGACTATACGCGTCTAAGCTAAATACTTCCATCTGAGTTTGATTTGTGCTCAGGCTCCAACAGAGGACAAAGATGATAATATAGCCTTTTATGAACAACTTGAGGAAGTTTATGATAGCTGCCCTATTCAAGACGTTAAAATAATACTGGGTGATTTTAACGAATGTTGTTTTGAGCTTACTGTTAGTAAATTTAGTCTGCACAGCGTAACCACTGAAAATGGTATGCGATTAATCTCCTTTACGACAGCTCGCAATATGGTCGTGAGCAGCACCAGATTTCCACACCTTAATATCCACAAAGCTACATGGGTGTCTCTTGATCAACTAACGAAGAATCAAATAGACCATATTTTAGTTGATGGAAGACACTCATCAAGTGTGTTGGTTGTGCGTTCCACGAGAGGAGTTAACATGGACTCCGATCATTACCTTGTTGTAGCCAAGGTGAAAACACAAAGTGTGTCGAGGATGTAAAAAAAAACTTAAATCTCGGCAATTTGGCACTGATTACATCAAACGGGCAAATCAATTGCTAACAGAGAATAACTCAAACGATATTTGCACGCTAATGCAACATATTTCCAACTCCATTAAGTCTGCTGCAAGATCGGTAATAGGATACCAAATCCTTCATGCTAAAAACTCTTGGTACGACAAGGAGTGCCGGGGTACAGAAAGCGTCTTAAAACTGTGGAAGGAGCACTTTTACAAGTTGTTGGTTGCAAATGAAAGCGACCAAAATGACACACCTGAACAAATCAACGATGACGCGTTATATGTCCGCCACCCAACCAGAGTGAGATTAGAACTGCAATAGCGCGATTAAAAAATAATAAAGCGATGGCTTGCCAGCAGAGCTTTTTAAGGCTGGAGGTGATGAGCTGATAAGGTGTATGTCCCGGCTTCTAGAATACATATGATCAGAAGAACGCATGCCGGACGATTAGAATCTCAGTGTGCTTTGTCCAGTGCACAAAAAAGGAGATAAAACTGTATGTGAAAATTATATAGGGATAAGCCACCTCTCAATTGCATATAACACTCTATCGACCATACTGTGTGAAAGGCTTAAGCCCAAAGTTATCGAAATAATTAGGACATAATAAGGGAATTTAAACCAGGTAAATCAACCACTGACCAGATCTTTACTATACGTCAAATCCGATACAAAGCGGCTTTTGACAGCCCGATACGGAAGAAGGTGTTTGAAGCAATGTCTGAGTTCGGCATCCCTACAAAGCTAATAGAGTTAACTAATACAACATCATCTTATAAGATAGGTAAGAACCTATCAGAGTCTTTCATAACTAAACGGGGATTCAGGCAAGGTGACTGTCTTTCTTGTGACCTCTTCAAAACTGATAGTTTCTACAGGCAGACAGACCACTAGATTGTACTTCAGATTAACGTGGGTACCTGCTATGTAAGCCTTACCCCACGGTGGTCTAAGCACCGGGTGAATATTTTAAGTGTTTACCAACACCCCCTTACTTTGAAAAATTGTCATGCATGGTATGTGTGACATACATGACACTTTGACATTTCAGAGTACCAATTCGGAAACATGTTATTTGGACATGATTCCCCCCTTGGTTAGGAGCGGAGAACTATCTAAACTCCTGCCGGTCTACGGGTACGGCACCCGGCTACAATGCAACTCCACATTCGAATGAACGATACAAACAATGTATCAAACACTCTACCCGCTTTGGGTATTAAACCACAGCCCTGCGATGCTCCACAAAGGGGCCAACAACCACTAGTCAGGCTGGAGATAATGCCCATAGGCTTCCTGACTCCCGCGGTACCAGACAATCTCCGGTGAGATTCATAGTCCAATAAATTGGACTACTAACAGTTGAGCCCCAAACAGCCCAGGGACTGCTGCCCTTAACCCCCAGTATAACCAGCTAAGCTCTACTGAAGACATACACGAACAAGACAACACAAAACAAGACTTAACATTGAACAGCCGCACTCACGCGCGACATTTTGGTCACAAAGTGACGACAACGAACAACAGTCAAGACAAACAACAATTAACAGTTTACCCTCACGGGTAAACCACAGGTCACAAAGTGACGCAGCAACCAAACCAAAACGTAATCCTAATCATAAGCCATGTGAACGTTCCGAGGCGGATAAACTGACTAGCTGGAGTCAGTCGCAACAGACCCCGCTATGGCATCTCCCACCTAGGCCTTAAAAGGTCCTAGGTAATCGATGACTTAGCAGCTGCAACGACAGACAAAGCCAACACCAGTTACCAAAACGGGATCGACAATAACCAACCCCAGAGACAAATCCTCCAAATGCAGAGCGGACATTTCGGCGATATTTGCGAACGGCGATTCAGGAAGGGCGGTGAGAGACTGCCTCCACTACTCATGTCTCCGTAATGTCCTACTAAATACTTCACGGGCAAATTGCCCTAACCTCCCGAAAGTCCGAACGTCTTCTACTGCCCTACTGAAATCCCAACCCCCCTCGGAAGGGGGGTCATCATAGTACTGGCATTCCGTTAGTATATGCCTAATGTTCTCTTGTCCCATCCCACAACCACAGTCCGGAGTGTCGGACAGGTCAGTATAAACCCAGTATAAAACCCAAACTCATACCAATGGTAAAGTCTGGGCGTTCACGTACAAACGTCGCGTCACGTATAAATTTATACGTCACCCGCCCCTTGGTACTGTTCGTCCAGCGCGTCTTCCACCTAGAATCAAGCTGCTCTGCTAAAAGCAACTTGATTTCCCTAACATCCCTATTAACCACATCATCAGCAGAAAGCAAGTTCCGCTCAAGAAGAGGCAACCCTTTCTTGATCTTATAGGTGACCGCACGGCGAATCACCTCTAAATCAAGAGGAGCAGCACCCAGCAAGACCTGAAGAGCATCCGTAGAAACAGTCCGACATACTGGCATGCAAGCGAGCATTGCAACTCTCTGGCATGAAAGTACCTTGTCTCTACCTGTAACAGTCAGAACTGCTTAGTACCATATATGGTACGCACAGCACGTCTGCTCAGGCCCCAATCGCTTTTAAAGATCCGCCTGACCATACCCGCAACGGCAGTAAGCTTGTCTTTAGTACGAGAAAGATGAGGTGTGAAACTCATTCTCTCGCCCATCATTATTCCCAGATATTTGACTTCAGTCACATATCTGAGACTAACACAGCCAGATCGAATGGTTGGAGGACGAATGAGTGATAACCTGCCTTTCAGCAGCATTATCGTGGTTTTGTGAAGGGCAACCTCGACACCCACACTCGTACCCCACTCATTTACCATTTGCATGACTTGCTCTCCCCCTCTCTTCAGTTCAATACGAGATTGACCTTCGATTAGGATAAGCAAGTCATCCGCGTAGGCACACAGCTTGTGAGTTTGTCCGAGACGTGCCAACAGTGGATCCATCATGAGGTTCCAAATAAATGGACCACATATGGAACCCTGCGGGCAGCCCCGTACGACATCCTTCCAAACCGTGTCGCTGGCACTGGTCACACAAGCCTTCCTGCCGCTGAAGTAACTACTCCATAAATGAAGTTCGCGACAGCCAACACTACGAAGCCTGTCGAGAACTCCATCCCACGAGAGATAGTGAAACGCACCCTTAAAATCGACAAATAAGCCAAGGACATACTTGCCAGAAGACTCACTAACACATCGCTTTACATGCATCCACGCATCTTCTACTGATCTCTCCTCCCTAAATCCAAACTGGAACTCAGAAGGTGTCTCATTGATGTCCTCCTTTAGTCGCGTCACCATTATCCTCTCGAGCACTTTTCCAAGTACTGGGAGGAGACTGATGCCCCGATAAGAGCGAGGATTACTCCTAACTCTTTCGGCAGACTTCAGAAGAACAACAATTTTCGCACAATTCCAAACAAATAGCCCTCACTCAGACACTTCCCAAAGACAGACTCCAAGTATTCAGGTACAACCTTAAAGATGCTTTTACTCATCTCTCCAGTCATACCATCAATACCTGGCGATTTCCTTTCCAAGACCGGAGAGTCAATCACCTCCCCAATTAGGGGTGACTGATCAACCGATTCCGCCCTAGGAAAAAAAAACCCCAGCAGTATGTCCATTAGAGTGGGTCGATTTGTATGGGAGCCAAAAAACGCAACAATCGTATAGCAAAATCGAAATCTGCACCTGATTCTAAGAAAGTTTCCGTAAGAAACCAGGTTTCAAAATGAAATCCTAGCTAGCGCCGCGAGGCCTGAAAATATTCACTTCCTACACATTGAATAGAATTTTGGAAAAAAATAGTTTTGGATATAATTCGATATCTTGAGAACTAATAAAGGTATCTTAATGAATGATGGATAAAGCTGGTGAGTTTCCACAAAATATGGGCTACAGTAAGGCGTAGTAGAATGCCACTGGCTCTCAAGCGTGAAATCAATGTTTAATATCTCGAAGTAATTTTGTTCTTAAAATTCACCAAAGTCCTATTTATGATCTGAACGTATATTAGATTATACATTTGGAAAGAGCATTCAAATATATATTAAAATTAGTTTTAATTTTGTGATTATCTCTTTTATCTTCCAAGATATTTAGTGTTGAACATTTGTTGCACATAACAATTCGTCAAATATATATTAAAATTTTATGATAATTGAACGAAGCAAAGTTTTGACACTAAAGATCTTGAAACATAAATAAGATATTCACACAGTCAAACACAGTTTTAATAGATATTTGAATGGTCTTTCCAAACCTGACACTGGAATCGTCGTCCTCTATAAAAAACAGAAAATAGTTTGAAAGTCATTGCTTATGAAAGTTTGATTGTCACTGCTTGAATGTCAGTTAAATTTAAATATTACACTTAACGAAATTAATGTAAATGTTTCATTACAAATAAAATACATAATAAATATATAAATACATATAAAACTTTTAAACATAAATCTATAATTTCTTTAATCAATGTACAAACTAAGAAAACGTTCTAAACATAACAAAAACTTGAAAAACTCCAAATCTAAAGCCCAGAATAATAACAAAAGCATGTCTACCCAAGAAATGATCGATGAGGTTTGCCCTTCCTATGACTCAACGCCTTCTCAATCAGCCTCGCATAAACGTTTGCGTGATATACAGAATTCCTTTATTGGGAATACAAATAAAAATCCACGTTTATCCAACATCGAATCACCATTCAAACTAATCACCAGCATTGATAAAAGATTCGATAAATTTGCAGACCAAATGGAAAAAATGATGGTCACCAAATTCCGCGAATATCGGGAGGAACTGCTACGTGATCTAGATCAGAGGTACGAAGTCCTTAGGAGTGAGCTACATGCGGTAACAGAAAGAGTAACGCATTTAGAAAATGTCGCATCCGATATGAAAAGTATGCAGGATGAAATAAAACTCTTAAAAACGAAATTGAAAATTCAAGAAAATAATAATATATCTAATGAACTCCGCTTGAACGAAATCCCTTACTATGAGAACGAGGATCTAATGCAATTTTTTTGTAATATTTGCAACACTATAAACACCCCCGTACCGGTGATACAAACTATATATAGGTTGCAAAATCATAATAATAAACATAAAATTAATTCGAAAGAAGCCGTCATAATTGTAAAGATGTTGTCATCTTACGACAAAAATTTCTTTTTAAAATCACTAGCAGACTACAGAAAACTCAACAAAGGTTTCTTCTTCTGTCAACGAGATATTGGGTTTAACTCTGATAATAAATTCTATGTCAATGAGAATTTGACCCAAACCAACTTCAACATTTTACGCTCTGCAATTCGTTTGAAAAAGAAAAAACTCATCAGTAGTGCTTTCAATATGCTTGGTTTAGTTTATATCAAGAAGGAGGCTCATGATAATATAATACTAATAGATGAAATTAAACGCTTATATGAACTTTTTCCTAACAACTATGAGCAAGATGTCGTACAGTCCAATATTTCCGGTGATATATCCAACATCGCTAATACTGAGTAGTAATTACAATTATTTATATTCATCAAAATTACTTATATCTTTTTCAATTAATTTTTTACACTCTTATAAATTTTTACAAAACTTTTTATTTGATGTATTTAATTTTAAAAATCCTCTAAATTTTATAGCCCTTTGCGTTGTTTATACTCCATCTTATGTATCCAAATAATAATTTAGGTTCCAAAGACAGTGTATATAATATGCTGAGAGTTTTATCCAAACAGACACTGGGACTTAATATAGTACACATTAATGCACAGAGTCTATGTAAAAAAATGGATGAATTTAGATACTTATTTGAATCATCATCATTTGTGTGTCTGAATCCTGGTTTTCCATAGATGTTGATGACTCAGTATATCAACTGCATGGCTTGATAGGAAATCTATTGTCAATGGTATTGAAACAAGATCTCGAGGTGGCGGAGTTGCAATTTATGTTAGGTGTGGCATAAAATGTTCAACAAAGCTAAAAACCGCTGTGGGAAGTGAAATTGAATACCTTTTTGTCGAACTAAATTGTAGAGATAAAAAATTGCTGCTTGGTAGTGTCTACAGGCCCCATCGAAATATATCCGTTACATCATTTATAAATATATTAGAAAACATATCCATACAATATGATGACATATTTATCGTTGGAGATTTCAACAATAATTTACTGGTCAGTAACCCGTTAATCGAACCTATGCTCTCACTCAATCTTTTACCTATTAATTCTGAAACACCCACACACTTTTGCCAGTCATCCAACAGCTTGATTGATCTTATATTTGTAAATCACAACTCCAAAATACTTCTGTATGATCAATTATCTGCATCTATTTTCTCAAATCACGACTTGTTGTTTGCCACTTATGATCTCTATGTTGACCGAAAGGATACTTCTTATACCTACCGTGATTTTCACAACATAAATTATTTGCTTTTAAACGAATACTTAAACTCTGTCTTTTGGGATCAGATTTATCTCTTTGATGATGTTAATGATCAGATTCATTTTATCCAAGATAATGTAAACAAAATGTTTGACTTATGTGTTCCACTAAAATCTAAAAAAATCAAAGCTAATCAACATCCTTGGTTTACTGGTGAAATTAAATCATTAATTCTAAAACGAAATGCCGCACATAGAAGGTGGAAAAAGTATAAAACTCCCGAACTGTATGAAATTTTTAAATTAGCTCGTAAAGAAGTTGTCAAAAGGACTCTACAGGCTAAAACTTCATTTTATGAACGAAAATTCAATTCTGCTGTTGACAGTGGATCGAAATGGAATGAAATTCGTAAAATTGGTATAGGAAAGAAAAACGCGTCATCATGTGATGCAGAAGTTGATGTCAACCAGCTAAACAATACGTTTGTAAATCTAAATATTCCACGTCCAACTCACAACATTTATGACGATTTGTGTTTTGTTCCTATCAAATACTGTTTCAGTTTTCATTGTGTTAACAAATGTGATGTTATTGTTGGTTTTCAAAATGTGAAGTCAAATGCAGCTGGAGCTGATCAAATGAACCCTATTTTCCTCAAAGTCATATTACCCAAAATCTTGCCTTATGTACATTTGTTTTCAATACGATACTAACCAAATCTGTATATCCAGAAGAATGGAAGTTGTCAAAAATCATTCCAATACCGAAACAAAACAATGAATATCGTCCCATATCAATTTTACCATATTTATCCAAGGTTTTTGAAAATCTCCTGTGTCAACAAATAAATGAACATCTTTATGAACATACTCTTTTATCTGATTCTCTTTGGCCAGTACAAAACGCAACCCCATTTAGGATTCGCATGCTGCTCGCTAAAACATACCTCATTCCTGTACTGTTATATGGCTGTGAAATCTATTCAAACTGTGATAGCTCTGACTTCCAAAAACTTAAGGTGGCCTATAATAACATCGCTAGATATGTTTTCAACAAAAGACGTTGTGATTCGATATCAGTTTTCTCGTATCAGATCAACAATGTAAGTTTTTCGAATCTATTGAAACTCAAAAGCTTAATTTTTATGCATCGAATCATTATTTCAAGTCAACCAACCTCTCTCTATAGCCGAATACAGTTTGCGAGATCTAATCGAGGGAAAAAATTAATTCAACGTCGATTTAATAGTGCCTTATCCCAGCGTCAGTTTTTTGTATATACTACTAGTCTTTGGAACCTTCTTCCAAACCATATTCAAACGATAAACCACGCAAAAAGGTTTAAATCTGAGCTACTAAAACATTTTAGTTAAACTTTATTTTTTTTTTGTTTTATTGCATATGTATACCTCAAAATTACCATTTGTTTTTACTTAATGTATTATTATGTAAACGTATTCCATTTTCTTTTTTTATTTACGATATAATTATATTTAATTTTTGATAAAGTATGTATGTATCATTGTTTATTTACTCACTAGCACTATAATATAAAAGATATTCATCTTGTTGTGCTAGATCAATAAAATAAAATAATAATAATAATTTAATTTAATATACGTTCAGAGCATAAATGGAACTATGGTGAATTTTAAGAACGAAATTTCTTCGACATGTTAAACTTTGGTTTCACATTTGGGAGCCTAATGGCATTCATATTTTGTGGAAACTCAAAAGCTTTGTCCACCTGAAGTTTCACTGAGATATCTTCATCAGTTCTCAAGATATCGAATTATATCCAAAACTATTTTTTTCCAAAATTCTATTCAATATGTAGGAAGTGAATATTTTCAGGCCTCGCGGCGCTAGCTAGGATTTAATTTTAGACACCTGGTTTCTTAGGAAAACTTTCTTAGAATCAGGTGCAGATTTCGATTTTGCTATACGATTGTTCACTAAAAAAATCGACCCACCCTCCAAGTAGACAATGCCGCATTGCCCACTTGAAGAGAAGACACATCAGTCCGGTTCTTCTCACCCCTGCAGATGCGGTAAACCTCACCCCAGGGGTCATCAGGGGTCCTCTTTTACCTTACCTATTCTGTTCTTGTACATTCTTATGTTGGTCAAATATGCAGACTTACGCTGAGCAAGATCCTCTGCATTGGTATGTCTGGCTTTCTGGAATTCCTTCCTGAGACGCCTGACGGACCAACACATCGTATCCAGCTGGCTAGTCCACCATTTGACCCTACTTGGCCTAAGTCTTCGACTACGACCAAGTACAGCATCATTGACCGTGCAAAGCCACTGATCAATTTTGCTAACCTGGTCATCTATCGTCAGTTGCCTAAAGTCTTCTATTGGAAACATCCATGTTTCCGCCCTAAAAACTTCCTGGTAATAGTCCCAGTTCACATTATGTAGACGCCACCTCCTAGGACATAGCACAGTCTGCCCAGTTCGTCTTTGATAAGAGAACACAATCTCAATGAGATTATGATCACTTATCCCCCAATCGTCACACACCCTCCACCTAAAGTCGAAAGCTGTCATTGCTGCCCCATTTGCAGCCGTCACGTCAATGGCACTGACGCCCATAGGACCATCGAAGGTATATAAATCACTCGGCTCATTAATAGAGCCGACCCCCATCGCTAACATCCACTCACTGAGCATCTCACCTCGCATGCGGTTCCGATGTTCGGAAGTATTTCCGGACATCTTAGAGAACCACATAGGAGAAGATGCATTGGCGTCAAGACCTAGGATAATCGGAATGCTACTCTCCTGGAGTAGCACCGTATCCATATACCTTAGATAAGGTTCTAAAGGAGCGCCAAACCTACAACAGATACTAGCCAACAGTATCCTCCTGAAACCCCCTTCTACAGAAATGCAGACCCTCCATTGACTTGAACTAATAACCGTACTGTTAATGTCATAGTCATCAACAAAATTGCAGAGCCTCCCAAAAGGTCCGTAAACACTCGCATACCCCCCGGCAAACCTCTAACACCACCATGCCTGAAACATGGCTCCTGCAGTAACGCAAAAGGAGCTCTTCGTCGACGCATCGCCTGCCCAAACTCACAAGTGGCCTCATACGACCTCTGGCAATTAAATTGAAGAATTGTTATCTCCTCCATTTTAATGCCTAGCGTTCACCCTAGCAATCATCGCAGCATATAAGGGACATGCTGCAGACATCATCAAATGATCCGAGGGCAAGCCCTTGAAATCACAATTCCTGCATCGTAGAAGATTCGGACACCTCGAGGAAAGATGCCCAGAGACACCTCAGAATTATAGCTTAGAGGCTGTAAAATAATTTGTATACCTTGGTACCGCTGTGAGCATCAACAGCGATATTACCTTCGAAATCAAAAGTAGAATCATACTTGCCAATCCATGCTATTTTGGTCTAAGCAAACAGCTAAGAAATAAAGTCCTCTCAGTAAAAACTAAAATTACGCTCTATAAAACGCTTATACTACCTGTGTTATTGTATGTAAGCTATCCTTGGAGTGTTTGAGAGGAAAATTCTACGAAGAATATTTGGACCAGTCTGCATCAACATTGAGTATCGACATCGAATGAACCATGAGCTGTATGAGTTATTCGCTAACATAGACATAGTGAAACGCATTAAACAACAGCGGCTGCGTTGGCTAGGACATGTTGTGTGAATGGATAAAAATACTCCAAAACTTCAATGGAAAGACCAAGTAGAAGAAAATCTTTCGAACAACATGTAATTGAGAAAAACACATAGAAAGCATTTCATATATTTTTAAAATTATAACAGTAATTGACTGTAAATAGTGCTCTAAATAAAACTTGTAGTTGGATTTTCTTAAATAAAAATCAAACCTTTTAATATAAAAACTCTACAAAATACGCAAATATAATGACATATTATACAAAATCATTTAGCATTAAAATGTTTACTTAGTACTCGGGTTTTGCAAAATTATCGACTTTTTTCGGAAACCCTCCCATTAAAGATTTTACAGTTGCTTCTGATACCTTTTTTTTGTTTTTTTGTGCGAAACTCTTGCCGAACATTGCCCCGTTTATCAGCAACATAAAAATCTTGACCAGGAAGTTGAGAAAAAATCAGACTTAAATTTTTTCGCTCGTTTTTTTTTGCTTCTAAGTTCTTTATAGCATTGCGATATGGAACCTTTTGGACTTTGTATGTCTTCAGTCCAGCATAAGCTTTGACTCTATGTGCAAAATTCGTAGAACATTTCACCGTACGAGCTGCTTTTCTTAAATAAGTGTTAGGCGCTCTTCGAAAGAGTCGCTCGACTTCTTTTGCCTTACCAATATCTGTAGGACCTTTTTTCTCCCTGATCCAGGTTTTCTTTCAATGCTCAGGTTTTCCTTATACCGTCTGATGGCATTAGAAACCGTTCGAGGGTCAACTTTCAAATTTTTAGCTATTTTTTTAAAAGTCAATGACGGATTTTTTTGAAAGGTTTTAATTATATTTTCACGAACTTTTTTTTCGCAGTCCATTTTGATTGAAATAACTATTGAAAATTAATAATTTCTAAAATAATAGTATCTGACATATCTAAACTAACTTGATCAAAAAATAAATTATTTCTTGCACTATGGATAAATTTTGTCTAAAATAGTAAATGCATATTTTTTTAGAACACTCTTTATTTTGTTTAAAAAGATTTCGGTTAAATCGTTTTCAAAGGAATAAACATTTGAAATTCTATGAAAATATATTAACAGCTGTTTTCAATATTTATTTAAAAATACAAACTACACAAAACTGTTGATATTCCGTTACAGTTTTTATCTTTTTGTGAAAATTAATTTTTTTCAAAATTACTTTTCAAAATAAAAATATCATAACCATAAACCAGAACTAGACTGTGGACGAAACTGTCAAGTACATTTAAGAGACGCCAAATGTACATTTAAAAGACATCATCTTCATATAAGAAACGTCATTATACATTTTTTTGCTATTTTTTAAATTTTTTTATTGCTTAGTATGTGAGTCGGTGAAAAACATCAAAAATTAAAATAAAATAAAAAATTGTAAAAATAAAAAATTTAAAAAATCTAATCATATAAGAAATTTCATAAAATGTTTTATGAAACAAAAAAATGATTGAGAATAAGAAAAAGGTAAGTTTTGCAACGGGGCTGTTTTGAAAATCAATTTCATGTTAAATCGATTTTTTAAAGTAATTTTCAGAAAATTCCTGCATGTTTGCTGGTATTCCATAACGTCCATGGACTTTATGACACCAAAGTGTCATAAAGTCAACTGACGCGTATTAATGGACACTGGAATATTTTCTGGTTTCATAATATTCATAGACATTATGAAAAGCCAACAAACAAAATATAAGATTCAACTATATTTTAAAAGAAATTATTTACATTTCCAGTTGTCCAGCATCTTACTAAGCGTGAATTAGATAAGTGTAAAAGTGGTCTAAGTCACTAAATAAAGGTATAAACTTTAACATTAATATCGTTTGAAGATAAATAAGTAAAATTTAAATTTCAGTGACATTTGTGTGATAAAAGGTGTCCATCGTCCATTTAAGTTTTTAAGGTAACCAACATTAACAATTTAATCTCAAGAAAATTTTAACTTTTAATTTTCAAAAAAGCATTTTATAAAATTTAAAATTTTTCTAAATTTAAGATTTTGTTTCTTTTTTACATTAGTTTTTAAAAATATTGTTACTTTCAAGATAAAATTTTCCTTAAAATTTATATTTTCTTAATTTGCTAAAAAAAAATTATTTTTCTAAAAAATGTATGTTTTTTTGCGTTTAAAATTTATAATTCCGGTTAAAATAAATTTTAAATTTTAATAGCTAAAAATTATATTTTTAGAAACAAATAGGTGTTTTTAGATCTAAATTTTTAAATAATTACGAATTTTGGAATAAAAAAAATTATAATTAAAAAAATTTTTAGAAAAATTAAAATTTGTAAGTAAAATATTTCAAAAATATTTTCCCCAAAAATTGTTTTTTTTTTATAAAATTTTGATTTTTTTCTTTAAAAGTTTTAATTTTTATAAAAAAATTGAATATCCAAAGTTTTCTTAAAATTTAATTAATATAAAAAATTAATGTTTTATAAAAATTAAATATTTTAAAAAATGTTAGTTGTTCTATTAATTTAGAAAAACCTAAATTTGAATAAAAATAGTAACTTTTTCAAAGTTATTAAATTAAAAAAAAATGTATTCCTTTTTGTGTTTGTTATTTCAGATTTAAAAGATGTCGCTATTTTACAAGGAATTCTTAAGCCAAAAGGCACTTATTTAAAAAAATGCTGGCTGACAGGAGCAAAATTTGTTTTAATTAAATATAGTATTTTGTAGTTGATTGTTTAATGATATTAAAGCTAGTGTTATTTTAAAATTAAATGTATATATTTATTTTTTGAATAAAATAAAGGAATAATCATTAAATATTTCTGAATTTTAACTTTTCTGTATATGTTAGGCAGTAAAAAAAAAATATATAAATATATGAAAAATCAGTTAGATTTGAAGAATTTTGTAGTTAATTTTTTTAATGTTAAAAAATTAAAAATAACTGAAACTTTAATTTGATTTAAACAATTTTGTAGATTGTTTTTTAGTAATTAAAAAATTGAAAATAACAGAAAAAAAGTGTGGTTTGAAAAATTTGATAGTTATTTTTGGCAGTTAAAATTAAGAAAATGAATGAAAAATTAATTTGTTTTAAATAATTTTATAACTTAATTTTTTAACATTTAAATTTAAATGAATTTTTCTTCGAATTTGAATGAACGGTTTTTAAATGAAAATTCATTCATTTTCAATTACATATTCATTTATTTTTACCCACATAATATTCTGAGTGTACCGAAAACACCTAAAAACATATGTTGTAAACGATAATCACTGTAAAATTAACATAGACAACACTACTTACAACATTACACACAACAGTTGTAAATCATAATCGCAATTTATAAAATACAACATTAAAAATATAGGTGTTGTGAACGATAATCGGGACATAAGTTTTCGTCTTAAGTTGTCAACCTCTTTATTTTGTTTTACTACAAATAAGATTCGTTATTGTATTTTTACGATAAAAAATCCCACAAGAAACTAATGGGATGTTACCCTCAATGTTGCATTAAAAATATGCACATTTTTTGAGTTTTGCCAGTTCCTTCAAAGAATGTTACATTTTTTGCAAATCAAAACTTTCCTCGTTTGTAATTTAATTAGTATAGTACCTGGTTGACCGAGCCTTGCTCGGAGCTTTATGATAAGCATTACAAGACATTACACAAATATTGAGTTAATTTACGACAGTTTACGATTTAATTCATTTTGAAAGTTTTCAGTGGCGCCACCTGTCGAAATTTGTTCATACCAACTAAGAAACCTTCGTCGGCTCATGTACAACAACTTTGCTAAAGATCATAGCATGATCAAATACACATTTTACGATTAAACTCACTTTGAGCAATTTTCAGCAGCGCCACCTGTAGGAAATTGTTCACACCAACTAAGAAACC
The DNA here is from genome assembly GCA_933228675.1 of Stomorhina lunata. Classification (NCBI taxonomy): domain Eukaryota; kingdom Metazoa; phylum Arthropoda; class Insecta; order Diptera; family Rhiniidae; genus Stomorhina; species Stomorhina lunata. The sequence goes on from OW121744.1 coordinate 71,374,346, forward strand.
TCCACCGGCTCATGCAATACAACTTTGCTAAAGATCATAGCATGATCAAATGCACAGTTTACGATTTAATTAATTTTTAGTAATTTTCAGTGGCGCCACCTTTCGGAAATTAGTCTTTCCAATTTATAAACCTTTGCCGGCTTATCCGCAACATCTTCGCTAAAGAGCATATTATTAGCAAACGCATAGTTTACTATTCTATATAGAACATACATAGAGAAAAACATTAATTTGTTTAAAAGTCTTAACATTACTACTTTTTTCCCTTTTTATCCCCTAATTACAAAAATGTTCCATATTTGGCTCTTCTTTGGCACCAATTTAATTCGGTACATTTTATTAAAACGCATTTAACATAATGTTTCTATTCATATTACTTTTTGAGATGTTAAGTTATCATTTATCACTTTTTTTACCCATTTTGGCCCCAAAATCAAAAAAGTACTAAATACGTGTTCAATATTTCTTTCACATCTATTGACTGCAGTACAAAATTCCTTTCTATATTCTTTGGGTTAAAAAATAAGAGTGGGTTAAAAAAGTACCAAAAAACTATTTTCACCCTTATTTACCCCCTTTCGGACATAGTTTCAAAAAAGTACCAAACACCTGTCCGCTTATTTTCATAGTTGTTCAAAACATAATTTTAATTTTGTTTCTATACCTATTACTTTAGGAGATATAACGTTCTCGATTTTTTCCCCTTTTTCTCCATTTTTACAACCTCACCGGTAAAACTTCCAAAAGTCCCTTCATATTCGATCTATACGGCAAAAAAGGTACCCAGTATCTAAATTTTGTCGAAGTCGTTAGACCCGATTCTATATATGAGTCGTTCAGTGGATAAAGGGAATGAGTCCAAAAATTTGAAACGGAGAAAAACAACGAAACAGTTGACGTTGACTTTAAAGCAACAAACTAAAATTGCAAAATTAATTATTAGGGCTTCTTTTATAATTTACAAATATATAACGTTAATATGTAAGTGTATGTGTTCACAAAGCTTGTTAATATGATACAAATATGTTTTTATTGATAAGAGTTTCAGTGGAAAAAGGGAATAAGTCCACCAATTTCTTTGTTGTTAAAATCGATTGCGTAAAAATGCAAATTAATTATGTTTTGACTTTCAGCACTCGTTCGGAAATGAAAAGAAAAAATATCCATCTAAATATTGGCTTACCTCGCGTGGTGTTTTAATCGAATAACTATATTTTGGAAAGAGTAAATTTTTTATGATCTTAAAAAAAGGCTGTATATAATTTGTTTTTTTAGTAGTGCATTCGCATAACATAAACAACTTTTTTTAAACTACAAGTAACTAAAAATTAACAAAATATTATGTCTTCTTCAGAATAATCTTGTTCACTTGAAACTGTTTTCAAGTTTATATAGAAAGTATGGTATACGGGAGGGATATATTTTAATAAATCAATCATATCATTTTTCTTTTCTTTTGTTATTGCTCTAGTTTCAGGATACAATAGACTTTGACTCACGCCATTCCATAACATTACATTTTCTTTCTTCCTTATGTTTATATTTTCAAAGCCACAATTTTCATCGAAATTATTTTTATATTGTATTTCCCTATTTCGCTATTTGGCTAATACCTAAGTGTTGGCCATTATCTTTATAAGAAATAATATCGGATTCAGAGCCCTAAGTATCTATGTTAAGGAGTTATAACTTCTTGTTTGTAGAACAAACCAAAAACAAAATTAAAACTTTTTCTTCTTAGTATTATTATCTTGGCTATATTTTATAATATAATGCCTGTTTTATTAAAAACAATGGCTCTAAGCTAAAAAATTCCTAATAGCCAATTCACACCAATTTAAAATCTCGTACTTACGAGATTTCATCGCAAATCTACTAGATTTTGACGAGATTTCCCATACAAATCAAAATCTTCTTCGGCACTAGATTTTGGCAAAATCTAGTACATTTCGGCTACTACCTCGCAACACAACCCTGATTTTCTTCAAAAATGACAAAAAATTACAACACTGTGTAAACAAAATTGACAGGTGGTTGGCAAATCAAAAAAAAAAAATGAAAAAAAATTGAAGCTGAAAATTTTTAATTATTTAATCTCGGAAATTTAATAAAATGGATGCTGTAAAAAATATTAAAGGGTGATACGCAGCAATACTATCTCTCTTTGTATTTTTTTAACTTTGGAATCACAAAATAATAAAATATTTGCTGTATTTTCCATTGTATCAATTTTTTGCCGGTTAATTTTTTCTTTTATTTAAATTTGAGTCAGCTGTTTTTGTTATGAAGTTGAAATCTAGATAAATGTCAAAAAATGTTGGTGTGAACGATGAAGATTTCGATCGAGATTTCTACTCAAATCTACTAGATTTTAATGCTGTCTGAATGCACTATAAGGTTCCTAACATTAAACAGCTATTAATTAAACATCGATGAACAAAAGTGCATGAATCTTTCTGCAAAACACTTATCTGGAGTCTAGTTTGTGTATAAAAAAGGAATTTTTGCAAGAAAATAAGAATAACGGGAATTATGAGGAAATATGTGTAATGTTGCCTGTAGGCAACAACGAGCACGAAAGGGTTAAAGGACACAAAAAAATTGGCAAATAGCGAAAACATAAAGGATGGTGTAAAAGAATATTTTCTGTTTTATAATAAAATACTTAAATTTTCAATTTTAGTGTCTCTTTTTTTTCATCGTTAATTTTTTAAGTGAATTCAAAATTATACATGAGTGTAAAAAAGTGTATACAAAAACATAGTTGATATTGAAGAATTCTGCTGAATCAATATATCATTGGGGCATAAAGCCAAGTCGTCATCTGGATTGTCGGATTCTAGATAATATGGTCGACTGTTTACGAGATGTTCTGCCTCACAAAATACTGTTCTCAAAGTTTCGTCAGTTGGGTTGCTATCGACGGACAGTACTGATTCAAGTGCTCTTTTGAAGCAACCAACTAAGCGTTCCCAAATGCCACCAAAGTTTGGGGCATTTGCGGGTATGAATTTCCAGTCAATTCCTCTATTTGCCAGGGATGATTGAATATCATGCTCATTCAACTCCTCAAGAGCCTCCAGCAGTTCCCTGGATGATCCGCGGAAGTTCGTACCATTATCTGACCATATTACTTGTATTTCTCCACGCCGAGCCATCATTCTTCTTATTGCCATTATGCAGGAGTCTGTTGTTAAAGAGTGGGCTATTTCGACATGAAGGGCCCTGGTTGTCAGGCAAGTGAAGAGCACTCCATACCTTTTCCTGATACATTTTGTATATCTACCTCCAGTATTACGGCCATCCTTTGTATAAAATGGGCCAAAATAATCAATTCCCACCGCATTAAAAGGCTTTTGAAAAGTAAGGAATCGTTCTTTTGGGAGTAAACCCATTTTTGGTTGCATAGGTATTGCCTTTTTACGTCTACACCACAAGCAGCTGTTGATTGCCTTTTTTATAAATAAATTCATCTTTGGCATCCAATATAAAGTTTTGAATTTATGCACAACCACTTGGACGCCAGTATGATTAGCCTGAAGATGAAGTTCGTTTATAATCAAAGTTGTAAATCTATGATTTCCTTCTAAGATTATCGGGTTAGCTGTTGTCACGTCCTTAGCCCTCTCAATTCTGCCAGAAATTCTCAGTATATCATTCTCATCCACACACGTACTATATTTCGTTAAACGCAAATTTGGTGTTCTCTTACCAGTTTTTACAAATTGATAGTCGTCTGAATAACGTTCTTGTTGTACGAATTTACACCAGATGTTATTTGCTTGATGTAATTCTTCATTGCTCAGGCATCCGAGTTTAAGTTCAATGAAAGATTTCTTATACTTTAAGTTTGTAATAAAACGCTTAGACCAGGCTGTCACTCTTATAAGTCTTTTGTACGTAGATATTCTCTTTAACATATCCTCGAAGCTATTGGAATATTGATTATCTTCTTCATCATAGGAAATAGTTTGCTGCACCAACATCACAGACTCGCATGTTGTGTCAACGGCAGGCGTTTTGGGTTTTGGCCAATTGTTGGAATCTTCTTCGAGGAATTTGGGTCCAGAGAACCATCTTTGAAGCTTTTGTTGTGGAACATTTGCGCGAGTTATAATGTCAGCGATATTTTCTGTTGTCGGCACCCAGTTCCATTCCATTCTTTTGGATTTTTCACATATCTCACTAATACGATTTGCCACAAAAGTTTGCATTGGACCATCACTATTTATCCACGATATTGTTGTTTGAGAATCCGTCCAAAAGAAGCGTTGATGAATTTCAATTTTGATTTCCGTTTGTATGGTTTCGGCCAAACGACATCCCAAAACTGCTGCAAGTGTTTCTAGTTTGGGTATGGTGATGTGTTTAAGGGGTGATACTCTTGCCCTTGATGCTATGAGAGATACGTCATATTTCATCTTATCGTTATCGCTATAGCAGATTCGCAAATACACTGCTGCAAAAGATGTGAAGTTCAATTCGTTTAGCTCTTGTTATGTTGTGTGAATAACATCGTGGAATGTGTATACCTTCAATAGAATTCAAGAACTTTAACCAGTCTTGCCATTTATTTACCAGTTCACCCTTGATAACGTCATCCCAATGGATGCCAGAATCCCAAACATCACGCATGAATATTCGTTCCTTTAATGTTAAAGGTGTGATCAACCCCAGTGGATCATATACGGAGTTTACTTCTCCTAACACTTTACGTTTTGTAGGAAGCTCTTTTCCATTGAGTATATTTGTGTCAATACGATGCATCGTCTGCGTTGAGAACGTTAAAATATCTCTATCTGAGTTCCACAATATTCCAAGAACCTTTTGTTTACAAACGTCTTTGTTGCTTAGTGCTATGGAACTGTGTTTTGACCTAAGCTGTGGTGGAATCTGTTTAATTATATCCTCATTATTCGAAATAAAGTTGCGAATTTCGAAGCCGGCTTGGGCGTGTATTTTGATGACAGTATTAATAGTAGTAACGGCTTCCTCGATTGTTGGTTTTGATTCCAGATAGTCATCGACGTAGTGGTTTTCTAAAATCGACTTGGTGGCATTTGGGTATTCATCCTGGTAAATCTTGGCGTTATGGTTTTTTACAAATTGAGCTATAAATGGTGAAGAATTTGTCCCGAATAGCATTGCCTTCATCTGAAAAACTTTTGGTTCCTCATCGGTCTTCAAGTTTCTCCATAGGAAACATTGGGCAGCGGCATCCTCATCAGCAATTTGAATTTGATTGAACATTTCCCTGATGTCTCCGGCATATGTGTACGTGCGAAATCTGATGAGTATGCCCACAATTGAGGTAAGCCAGTCTGGACCAGATAGCAAATTCTTGTTTAGGGAGGTGTTGTTACATTCTGCCGAATGGCAGAATATAACTGCCGCCGCGTCAAAAACAACTCGAACCTTTCCGGGTTTATTGGGGTTAGTAACAGCAAAGTGTGGGAGAAACCATAATTTTGGAGATTTCAGAACGTTTTTATCGGGTAACTCTCTAGCATACCCACTTGTCAGTAATTTGTCAATTTCCTTTTGATACTCTTTACCAAGTTCGGAATTTTGAATCAGTTTTCTTTCCAGGCATTTAAGTCTAGTGATTTGGTCTTGTCAACTTTACTGAGACATGAGCCGAAATTTTCAAGGCTGAATTGGTTCTTAACCATTTGTTGTAGATCATCATTTTCGGAGTGACAGCAAACAAAGCTTGACGCATTAATATTTGATTCAACTGGCCCATGGAGCACCCAACCGAGCTTGGTTTTTGAGAGTATGGGACCATTTTCTTCCTGGTCTATGACAGCATGTGGTGTTATAAGATGGGCATGTCTTTGGCCAATCAATAGTGTTGGCTGTGATTCCATTATGCCGTTAAGTTTAACCATATTTATGTATGGAAATTTTTTGGCCAATTCCTCATAGTTAACCTCCTGACGTGGTAAACTGAGTTTGTCAATTAAATGAACATCTTGTAGAACGAATTCTTTGTTGTTGCCGACTATAGAAATATTTGCCACTTCTGCGTTAGGCTCATACCGGAAAATATCACCAGTCCATTTAAAGCAGAATGGTTGCTTGTAACCGTACAATCCCACTTCACGTGTGATTTCCATGTCCATCATTGTTGTGGTGCTCCCGTCGTCCAGAAACGCTGTTATCTGTTTTTCACCGGTTGGACCAATAATTTTAACGGCGACCTTTTTCAACAAGCAATGTTTCTTACTTTCAGAGATGCAACCACTAAAAGCCGGGGTATTGCTTTCAACTCTACGTTTATGTAAAAGATTATGATGAAATCTCTCACAATTGTCAATAGTACAGCGTTCTCGATGTTCGCATTGACCCTTGTGGAATTTTAGACAGCAGTAACACGCTTTGTATTTATTTGCAAAGTCCCATCGTTTTTTGATATCTGATTTGATAAATACATTACACTTGTCAAAGCCGTGCTTTTCTTCGCCACACAAATCACAGGATGGTTTTGCTCTTGGTTTTTTGTCAGATTCTGAGTTATCTATCTTCGGGTCAATAAGACTATTAATGGTTCGAAAAGTTTTAAAATAACCTATATCATTCAGCAAATCAGCCTCTTTTTCTGACCATACGGCAAATATTTCGAACTGACATTCTGAGGCTCGTATACCTTTTTCATTTAGAAATGCACCCCACTCACGTAGGTAACTTTCTGTAAGCTTATCTACCACCATGGCTAGAAGTTTTTGATTGTCAATTAGGTGGCTTTCTATAAACTCCAGAGCAGAAGCAATATTTTGAACGGCGCAGTTAAAATCATCGTAATCTTCCATTTCCTTTATTGGTTTAATATTTTTTACTCGAGACATTAACTCTATTGCCACACTTTCTGGGCGGCCGTATGTGTTGTCTAATATTGTTAGGATTCTTGACGGTTCTTTGGCTGACATCAAAATTATTTCTACCTTTTCACGAGCTTTGCCTTTGAGAGATTTGTCTAACCGCTGTACATCTTCTTCGGCTGAAAATCCGCATTCTTTACTGGAAGATTTGAATTGAATTAGAAAATTTCTCCACTCCAGAGAAGATGATCCGTCGAACTCGAGTTTCTTGTTGTTGAGCGATTGTCTTGCTAGCATATTTGTTATTGTATGTTGAAGGTTATTGTTGACCACGGTCTGCTGTCTGCTACGGTCTTCCGTTAGCTGATTCATTGTACTATGGTCGTTGACCCACCTTGAGACTCGATCAGATTTTGTTGTATGGAATGATTTTTCGGAGCATGAGGGAAGAGAATTTCGCATTAGTTTGGCCTTGGTACTTAAAGATTGTTTTTTACTTACCAAAGCATCAGATTTTGCCTGCAACACCCTCACCTCCAGTTCCTTAAGTTTGATTTCATTATTTATCTTGTCGACGTCAACAATAGCTCCTGCTTCATTGCCTACATCTTTTATTTGCTGTTTTAGCTCTATCATCGATTTTTCTTGGTTTAGAATTTGTACTTGGAGCTCTAAGTTTTCGGCATCCGTCGCTTCGACTTCTTTTAACACTTGCAATTCCTCTTCCAGACACGGATTATTTGCTTCCTTGTCTGTACTGCCGCCACAATCAATAGTAATAGCATCAACTATTTTTGATGCCATCATTTCTGCTGTTGTGTTTGCGGACACATCAATTTTCAGGAATTCGCAAACCCGAAGCAAGGCATTTTCCCCTAATTCTTTGGAGATGCAGTTCTGGTGGTTGAGTTTTTGTTGCTCGTTTTGTTGTAAGCCTTTGAAGTTTCTAAGCTCACGTTTTATGAAGTTTTCCGTAACAAATTTACGGAACACTGCAAAGTGAATATCCCTTAAGTTCTGGGATTTCCAAGAATCAATATTGTTCAGTTGTTTTTGTGTCTACTGCCACATTTTTAACAACTTTGACTTTTATTTATGGACTGTAATACAACGCGAAAAAAATCCGCCTCTAAGGACCACTATGTAAAAGAATATTTTCTGTTTTATAATAAAATACTTAAATTTTCAATTTTAGTGTCTCTTTTTTTTCATCGTTAATTTTTTAAGTGAATTCAAAATTATACATGAGTGTAAAAAAGTGTATACAAAAACATAGTTGCAATTTTAAGGTATTACTTTGAGGTATTTGGCGTTGCCACCATTTATCAGCGACAGATGGCAAGAAATAGAAATAAATAAGAGTGATTACAAGCAAAATTAACAAATTATTAAAGCAATATAAATGCAAGTGTGGAGTTTCAGTTAAAATTTGAAAACAATATTTTTGTCATACATTGTTAGTCCTAAAAGGAAGTGTATCCACTCTAAATCTCAAAAATGCCAAATATATATATATATATATATATATATATATATATATATATATATATATACATATATATATATATATATATATATATATATATATATATATATATATATATCTATATATATATATATATATATATATATACATACAATTATTGCTCGTTTAAGGATATAAGATTCAAGTTTTAAATAAATTAAATCGTTCATATCACTTTAACCAATAAAAAGAGAAGCGTGTGTAACACTGTTAAGCTAAGATTATGTTTTCAACAATACCATTTTATTTGCAACTTAATTAATATTTTTATGAAATTCTTTCTAAAGCAAATATGTACACACAAAAATAAACAAAACAACTCACATCTGTATTAAAGAGTAACAGCAGGGATGTAAAAAGTTTTTTTTTCAAAAGAACACAAAGAATTTCATAATGTTGCACTGGTGTAACATTTCTGTTAGAAAAGAAATATATATCTCGTTTCCAACGAGATATATATCCTTAAAAACCGATTTGAACTACATTTCTAATATATATGTATTTCTATCCATTGAAGCAATAATTTCGGTTCTTATAAAAACTGCAAATCACAATTCACAATTCAAATTACTTTTTTCGTCCTATGCAAAAGTGACTTAACGTTAGCCCATTGCAACAAAAAATTAAATTTAAATATGTTGAGGTCTCAAAAAAGTAAATTAAGTCAAACTTATTAGAATTTTTAAAAGTAATTAATTTTTTTATTGCTTATTCTCAGGGGACTCTTTAAGGATGTAGAATATTTTGGAAACCCTCAATAATTAGGAATGTTGTCATACGATTTTAAGGTAATATATCTCGTTGGAGAGCCCATTTAGTTCTTAGTACTATGTTATGTGTTTAAATTTTGTTTAAACATTTGAAGAAACCCCTTATTTTTTTTAATGTAACGTGCATGTTCAAACTTTGGCGTCAAGTCGGACGCTTTCTCGATATCCGATCTAAATGAAACATTGTATTTGGATTATACGTACGTCTTTCTGCATTACAAAGTTTGATTTTCTACATACAAAGGTGGGACACTCCTATGTATATACATCAGGACTACATATATTACAAACTAAGTGGTTAACCAAGATCATTTCCCAAGTATTAGTGCCATCAGACGACATGCTTTTGTCATCTGACCTGTCAAATTTTCTAATACAAAACATGTGCATGTCATGTAACACCTTAAAAACATTGCACAGTCTAAGATTTAGCCATTCTAGGGAGACATAATTAAATATCTTGGAAAAAAAAATTAATCTGGACTTTTGGTACAATGTGTCACATTGTCAAAAAATAGGCTACATTGGGCCACTGCTACGCCCACCTCCCATACAACTACAAACATTTATTTTAGATATTTTCGCTCTGAATAATCAAAAAGTAAAAAAGCAGTGAGAATACATGAGAATATTTAAAATAAGTAAAATAGAGGAGGTTGTGAACCGCCGTGGTATAGCAGGTTAGTCATCCGCCTAGCATGCAAGAGGATCCAATTTCGATTCCCGGCCAGGCCCACTTGAAAAAAATAAATTTTTAAAAAAGCGGGAGTTCACCTCATAACTCAGCTAGCAACTGGTTATTGAGTATTAAGCTATGTAAAACTTTTCTAACTTATGCAATTGCCGTTCGAAGCCGGAGTTAAAACGTAGGTCCCTTTCATTGAGTCTAAAAAATAGAATCGGATGCAGCTCATTGTCTGAGAGAAGTACCCCTTGTTTTAAAATAAGAATATTTTTCATATGTATCATACAGGTATGTGATCGTTTTCAAATCGATCGATTTCAGATATATTTTTGAGATAATTTTCGGTTGTTTTCCCAAAAAATTCAAACCAAATGAAAGATAAAATATCAGTCAAAAGGATTAAAGCCAAAATTTTAATTTTTTTGGGTGAAATAACCGAAAATTAGCTAAAAAATATGTCTGAAATCGATCGATTTAAAAACGAAAAATGTCCATCACATACCCGAATATTAGAATTAAACTACTGCTAATTTTACTATATTATTATTATTATTATTATTATCATTATTATTATTATTATTATTATTATTATTATTATTATTATTATTATTATTATTATTATTATTATTATTATTATTATTATTATTATTATTATTATTATTATTATTATTATTATTATTATCATTATTATTATTATTATTATTATTATTATTATTATTATTATTATTATTATTATTATTATTATTATTATTATTATTATTATTATTATTATTATTATTATTATTATTATTATTATTATTATTATTATTATTATTATATGCAAGCTCGATATTCGCGACTATTTAAAAACCAGAAATGTCGCGAAAATCGAATTTTCGCGATAATAGAACTCAAAATTTTATTAAATAATTTTGTGCAATTTTTGAAACTATAATTATTTTTATTAATATACGTTCATTAGTATTTACATTTTAAACATTTTTAAAGAAATTGAGATTTTGAGTTGCTTTTTTGGAAAATTATTTTTTAAAATAACAGCTGAATCGCGTAATTCATATAGTGCTGTTGTTGGTTTATCATTTTTTCTAAAGCCCATATATTTATGCATATATTTATCGATGTTATAGCTCGTCTACTTTGATTTTGTTTTCTTCCTGGCCACTGTCATATAAGTCTTCTGATTCCGTATCTGATAATTAAATTTGCTCTTCATTAGCTTCCATAGAAAATTCTTCTTGAATCCAGTTGTTTATGTTAGCATTTGTGAAAAGATTTTCCGTCCCAATTTGAGCTACAAGTGCACCAATAGTTGAAAGATCTTCGCTTTCTTCCTGAATTCTCTTTAGTAAAATATTTAAGGGCATGTTATCCTCTTCACTCCCTTCACTACCGAATTCGAGCAAAGAAATTCCAGGATTTTCGGATATTGGACACTGATATTTTATCCCAGGATGTAGCTAAAATCTGAACTGCATTTTTGAGATTGAAGTTTTTTAATTCGAGCTCCAAACTTGATCCCTTCTCTCCAAGCAAGTGGGTGAGCAGTTGCATTTTGATCTAACGGTTGAATAAGTGCAGTACAATTGGGTGATAAATTCATAGCTATAATTAAACCATCATCACTTTTAAGTTCTTCAACTGGGTGACACATTGCGTTATCTAAAAGCAAAACAGCTTTTTGCGGTAGATCCTTTGATGTTAAAAATTCTCGCACCTAAAAAACTTTTACATATAAAAACTTTATTTTCTAATTCTAAAAAATTAACTTACGTGGGGAACAACTTCGCGATGGAACCAGTTCTTGAATATAAATAAATGATATCATCCAAGCATTTTTTTTCAACATAATCTTTTAATTTTTGGATAAATGGATCAATAAGGTGGGGTTTCGAAGATAATTTCTCGCCCGTAATTTTTAAAAATCTAATTCCATGTCGATGCTTAAACTTCTTCAACCATCCATCACTAGCATTGAAACCTGAATTGGTTTTGTAAATTTTAGATTAAAAAAGGCTTGCTTTTTTCCTTTTATTTTAAATACTCAGCTTTTCTTAAGGTGCAACGTTTGCCAGGTCCAGTTTCTGTTGTACGAACGACTTTTTTAATGAATGATTATAATGCTTTATAATGCGGTAAACCGAAAACTTATGTAACTTGTAGTTCACATAAATTACATTTATGGAATCCTCTTAATTATTTTCTGCGTAAATTCGATTCATTACACTACAATACAACAATTTAATACAAATAAAGTAACAATGTTATTAAAAAAAATTTATTTTGATTTTGGTGTGTTCGCTGTATCTCTAATGGTTTCGCAATGTTTGAATGTCAGACCACAAATTCATATCATATGCAGTTTACTTATCTGGACATATATATCATGTTTTAGAATTAAAAAAAAATCGTTCCATAAACATCGGAAATATCGGCAAACTTTTTGGTGTTCCGCAAATTGTATTTTTTAAAATTTATTTTAGGCAATTTTCCTACGCATCATGGCTAACATGAATTATAAATCCGAAATTGGTCCATTAGAACCTGAGATATCGCCAGTCATGAGTATGGGTTTCCTTTTTTTTTTTGAAATGTGCTTTTCTATAAAAAATTAAATATCACGTATATATTTTGGTATTTTAGCGATATCTCAGGTGTTTAACAGCGTGCTAAGTAAAATTTCATAAAATCTGATAAACAACTTATGTCTTAGTGTCCTTTGTCCTGTGCACAAAAAAGGAGATAAAACTGTGTGTGCAAATTACAGAGGGATAAGTCTCCTCTCAATTGCATATAAGATATTATCGACCATACTGTGCGAAAGGCTTAAGCCCAAAATTAACGAAATAATTGGGACGTACCAATGTGGCTTTAGACCAGGTAAATCAACCACTGACCAGATCTTTACTCTACGTCAGATCCTGGAGAAGACCCAAGAGAAACAAATTGACACGTATCATCTCTTTGTTGACTACAAAGCAGCTTTTGACAGCCCGATACGGAAGAAGGTGTTTGAAGCAATGTCTGAGTTCGGCATCCCCACGAAGCTAATAAAGTTATGCAGGATAACACTAACTAATACAATATCATCTGTTAAGATAGGTAAGAACCTATCAGAGTCTTTCATAACTAAACGGGGTTTCAGACAAGGTGATAGTCTATCATGTGATCTCTTCAATATTGTGCTAGAGAAAATCTTGCGAGATGCAGCAGTTAATACAAGTGGTACAATCTTCAATAGAAAACATATGCTACTCGCGTATGCCGATGACATTGATATTATGGGGCGCACTTTACGCGAGGTAACTGCCGCCTTTTCCAATATCGAGAAGGAATCAAACAAAATGGGTTTAGCTGTAAATGAATCAAAAACAAAACTGATGGTTTCTTCAGGCAGACAGACCACTAGAATTGGATCACATGTGCCCGTAGAAAACTATAGTTTCGAAGTTGTAAAAGAATTTGTATACCTTGGTACCGCTGTGAACATCAACAACGATATAAGCTTTGAAATTAAACGTAGAATAATACTTGCCAATAGATGCTATTTTGGCCTAAGCAAACAGCTAAGAAATAAAGTCCTCTCCGTAAGAACTAAAATTACGCTCTATAAAACGCTTATACTACCCGTGTTACTGTATGGTGCAGAATCATGGGTACTTGCACAGGCAGATGAAGCTATCCTTGGAGTGTTTGAGAGGAAAATCCTACGAAAAATATTTGGACCAGTCTGCGTCAACAATGAGTATCGACATCGAATGAATCATGAGCTGTATGAGTTATACGCTGACATAGACATAGTAAAACGCATTAAGCAACAACGGCTTCGCTGGCTAGGACATGTTGTGCGAATGGATGAAAATACTCCGGCAAGAAAAGTGTTTGATAATGATCCTGAGGGAACTCGTAGAAGAGGGCGCCCAAAACTTCGATGGAAAGACCAAGTAGAAGAAAATCTTTCAAAACTTGGCATAAGAAATTGGAGATTATGCGCACAAGATAGAAGCGCATGGAATTCTAAAATATGCTCGGCCTTTGACCTAAACAGGTTGTTACAATAGGCCATTTAAGTAAGTAACTTATGTCGATACACTTTCCAGCAGCTTAAAAAACTTGATTTCAACAGCCAGACAGAATAAAAAGGTTGAAATCGCTAAATCGATTCTTCTGCCAACTACTCACTAGGGGGATAACACCATGCTCCTTTTCGATAACTTTTTTTTCGACAAAAAGGAGACCTAGTGGGTAAAGATAAATCGAGTACGTTGAATTCAATAGGGCTAAGCGTTTTTTTAGGTTAGGTCTAGTTATCAATATATAGTTTTATTTAAAAATGGGGGAGGTTGTGCAATAAATATTCGCGTAACTCAAAAACTGTTTATTTTCTTGAACTAAGTAAAAAATCGAAATTATATTCAGCGTACTCGATTTAAATTTACCCGCTAGGTCTGCTTTTGGTCGGTAAAAAAAGTTGTCTAAAATGATCACAGTGTTATTTATGAGGTGTGTGACAAATAATGAAAAAATTACAAACTTAATGGCAAACTTATAATACCAATTTTTTAATAAATATCAATAACTTAAGTAACACTAAAATAAACCAAACATTTAAATTTTCGAAAAAACAATTTGGGTCATTTTAGTCTAAAACTTAAAAAGTGAGTTTTGAAACGGTCCTTTAAAAAAGTACTATTTTCCAGTATAAAAAAACTATGTAAATTTTATTATATTTTAATAAATTTAAACTATTTAGTATATATAAGTCTTTAGATGATAAGGAAAGTTTTACTTTGTAATTTCTGTACTCTAAAAATATTTTTTTTGCTGCATATCCTTAGGCGTGTTGAAAAGTACACGAATTTTTCTGGGGCAAATTGCAATAAGTTTTTATAACTCTAATCAAAGCTGATTTGGTTGTTTTCTACATCCAATTATTAATTTTGCCAAAAACATATCTTTGTTGGTTGAAGTTTACCAAAAACCGAAAAAAGTCCCATTTTTCCCCATACAAATTGTTCCGAGAAATAAATGTCCTGTGCGCTACCTCAGGAAATTGACCTAGGAAGACAACATTTTTTTCTGAGCTTCTTAGGACGTAAAGCATCGATTTTTAAGGCAGGCGTATCGAATTTCAATAAAAGTTGTTTTTCGCTCCACCCCATTGGCTAATGTTAACTTTAACGATCTTTGGTTTCAGCAAGACCGCGCCAAGAAATAAATTTTCAGATCGCGATTTTTCGATGTCGATTGGTCGCTATGTTTCCATATATTTTTGAAAAACTAACAATCTGCATATTCAAAATTAATTTAAAGCAAATGCGTTCAAAAATAATTTTTTCAGTTTTTTTCACACTTACTTTTCTGATTTTCAAAATGCAATAAAACCATATTTTTATATGCAAATTTATTTATTTTTTTTTTTTTTGCATTAAATTAAAGAATTCAAAAACTGTTTTCTTGGGTAAAAACCTATCTTCCACTATTTTTTACTTTTAAAATCTGTAAAAAAACCGATAATCTACACACTTGGCAACGCTGATTAGTCGCCTTGTGATTTAACCCCACACAGTACACTTTGTGGCTTGTGAGCTTGAAGAAACGATGAAAAAACGTGCTTTTTAAAAAGTTGCAAAATCGTCTTGACTTTTTTGTTATAAAAATTTTCTTAAAAATTAGACAAATTTCGTTCAATGCTGTACGTAAGGGGCAACTCACAAATTTCATATGGTTATTTCTGCAGATTTTGAAAAAAAACTGGAGATGGGACCTTTTCGAACTTGACCATTAATGTACTATATCTGTAATTATACTGATGGCATATTGAACTCCATTAGAACAAGAACAGTGCTTTTCGAAATAACGGGAGTATTCCGCAACTTTAAAATCATTGGAGAAAGATCTGACGATAGTTCGCGTGAAGGAATCACTGATAGAAATTCACGTTTTGTAACCTTGTAACCGCAAGTTAATGAAGTTAGGGATTTTTTTAATATTCGTGAGCCAATATATTATATGACGTAATTGCTTCGAAAAATTGACTTTCCCTTTCCCCTATTCCTCAAATGCGGAATATCTTTATCTATTAAAAATTGCTGTGTCACCACATGCATCGTAGGTGTAGTAGCCATTAATTCTAAAACATTTTTTTTGTATGAAATGAGTTTCTGATATCAATAAAACGTCTATTTCTTGTGAGAAAACAAATTGTTTGATTTCGAACTCTTGCTGAACCAACCCTGTCGGACATTCAGTTAACTTTACATTTACTTAAAGCTAACTATTTCTCAAGTAGTTGTAACTGACACTTGGATTACTTCTCTATGTAATTTACTAACTATTTTAACATGGCGATGTCCTAGGAAGTAGTCAATTGTCCGACTCTGCATTACTCTTAATTAACTTAAAGTTAGATATCTACCCGTTAACTTGAAGTTAACATTTTGTAGCTAGAAATAAACGTCTGTTTCAAATAAAAATAAAAAATAATGTTTTAAGTCGGCAGGATTTGAACCGAAGTCTAACGGACTGGTAACCGCAGACACTTCTACTGTGCCACTTCAACTATTGACAACTTAGCTGCTTATAATTTATTTATACAACTCATTTTTTTCGATTTAAAAATAGGTATTGTATAAATAAATTATAAGCTGCAACGTTCAAACATATGCAATGGCACAGCGGTAGAGTCTCCGCCTTGTCGTCATGAGAACGTGGGCTCAAATCCAGACAGAACTTTTTTTTTTTTTTTTTTATAATAAAAGTTTTTGAATAAAACAAAAAAAAACAACCATAAAATTTTAAATGAAACAAAAAAAAAAACAAAAAATTTTAAATAAAACAAAAAAAAAAGTTTTTGTCAGGACTCGAACCGACGACCTCATGATTGCTAGGCGGAGACTATTCCGCTGTACCACTTCATATGTTGAAAATCGTGCAGCTTTTAATTTATTTATACAATTCCTATTTTTAAATCCAAATTATATGACAATAACTGTTTTTTTGCTTTGTTGAAGTTTTTTAGAAAAATATTTCTATTATTTCCAAAAAACATACTGCTCAGTGTTTGTATACACTTTATGTAATGTAAATGCTGCATTGCATTGTACTTGACTTTAAGATTGTCGATACATGTTAACTTAAAGCTAACTTTTTTGTAGTTAACTACTCATTTGACGACAGGGAATGTCTTGATTTTACATTAGTTGTTGAAACATACACATTGAAGCATAAAACTATTCATAGTTTCAATTAATTACTAAATAGTGCTTTCAGCATTTTCACTGGGTATGAAAATAATGAAGTATTATTTTCCAATGTTGTTTGGGGAATTGCTTTATCTTCTACATTCGGTTTTTGGGCAACGGAGTCTTTTTTTTATATTTTAGTGGGAATTACGGAACCCTCTTTAATGTTTGTTTAAGAACAACTGAACTCTTATTATTATTTTAAGAAACCGTATGAGCATATGATAATTGATTATCATTTTTATTTAAATTACTTTCATTGAGCACTGGAAATAAAGGTATTAGGTAGACTTGAATAGTGAGAGTACTTATATAGACGATATATAGATCTTCTTACCACGGTAGTTATCGGTGTGGTTTTCAGTTCTTCAATAAGATCATTCCAAGCTCATAACAATTTCATTATATCTAACGCCAACAGTGTAACTTGCCGAAAAATTTGGTATGTTCAAATTCCGGACAATTGAAACACTTAAATGGCCAATATTTACAACCTGTTAATGCCAAAGACCGGGCTTAGAATTCCATGCGCTTCGATCTTGGACGCATATTTTCCAATTTCTGAATTTAAGCTTTGAAAGATTTTCCATAGAATTTTCGGAAGTCCTCTTTTGCGAGTTCCCTCAGAATCATTTTCGAACACTTTTCTTGCTGGAGTATTTTCGTCCATTCGCACAACATGTCCTAGCCAACGCAGCCGCTGCCGTTTCATTCGATGTCGATATACATTGTTGATACAAACTGGTCCAACGATTTTTCGTAGAATCTTCATCTGCCTGTGCAAGTGCCTATGATTCAGCACCATATAATGACACGGGTAGTATAATCGTTTTTTAGAACGTGATTTTAGGTCTTACAGAGAGAGTCGCCGCAAAGGAGAACAACCTCATGCCATTATCAGACGTTTCATCGTGAAGGCTGAATTCATAATTGTTTTCCTTCATTGGTGATAGTACTAAAACTAAAATAGTCATTTATCATGTTTTTGCGTCATTGACTAATTAAATTATTGAATTAAGTATATTTTATCATAAATATTGTATACTTACATACATATGTATACGGTGACCATACGTTCTCTTTTATAGAGCACAGTACTGTATTTGAGAGGTCTGTTCTGTATAAATTATTATTTAGGAAAAAAGTGTAAAAATGTTCTATATTTTGTTTAACGTTCTGTATTTGTACCATAGTTCGAAAAAAACAGTACCTTATTAGATTTTACTGAACTTACGCACACATAAATGTTATTTATTTTTTAGGTACCTAACTAAGTCGGAAACAAAGACACAATAAAAAAAGGTACCGTTCTTTGGAATTTTAGAGTATTTTTTAGTTAACTTTAGAGTGTTAAAGTACTATGTTTTAAATCATTAGATAACATACTTGTTCGTAATATTTTGACGAAGTTTTGTTCTTGTGCATTCATAAATATTTTCATAAAAAACCCAACAGTTCCAAGTTGATAAAATGAGCAGCGATTTGAACACGTACTTTTTGGTAAATAAATTACTTGGTAATATGGAAGTGGTGGCTCATTGCTGAGGTTATCAACCAAATCTAATCAGAAGTATATCTTAAAATCTTCAGGCATTTTACCAACTTGGAAACAGTCCATCAATTTGGAACTGCTGGTAAATTCTTAAACATGCATATACGTGCGTAGCATGCCAATTGTGTTTGTTTTTTATGATATTGCTACGTTTTTCCTTTAAAAACGTGGAAGGAATTCTTTTTGCAAACAACCGTAATCAAATTAAAAAACTTGTAGTATGTAGTTTTACAAAGCAATACTTTTATTAACTTTAGAGTTAATCACTGCTTTACAAATACGCTTAGTCACACTGTTCTCTTTATACGCGTCTTAATTAAAACTGTTCCCACAATACTCGCCCATCGGCCTTATATAGTAGAGAAGAGAGTTTCTAGCAATTTCTGCAGACGTAAACAAAGAGCAGCTGTAGTTGATTACACTAACAATGTGGCTTACGAAAGTTCATGTGTGTTCCACTACATTCTCATATGATCAAGAACACTCTCACACAAACGTTGTACAAACAGATTATCTGAAGTTAACAGTAACAGAGAGAGAGAGAATGTAGATAAAAGAGAAACATGTTGCTATGCTCTTTACTGTACATAAGAGAAACATGTTGCTCTACTTATTGACATAAACAGAATAACAACACCAACAGAAACATCTAGAAAGCGAGGGGAAGAATTATAAGCAGTAAACTTTGCACAATGGGACGGATAAGTTTAAAATTCGTCACGTAGGCGGCCAATCTTTCGAGGTGTACGACCTTCATTTTGGACCTTGGACTCTTATCTTTTTTGTATTCGATATACCACATCATTTATCCTTTTAACAACCTTGTACGGGCCGTCCCAATGAGTTTGTAGTTTGGGATATAATCCTTTTCTGCGCTGTGGGTTGTATAAGAGTACCAACTGACCTTCATTAAAGCCCTGGGAATTGGCTGCTTGATCGTATCTGGCCTTCATCTTGTCGCTGACCATTCTAATTTTGCTACGGACGAATTCATGCAGTTCATTAAGGTTTTCTTGCTCTTGGGAGGAGAGGTGACCACGATCCTCAGTATTTGTTATTGGCTTAGTACCAAATTGCAAGTCTGCGGGTAATCGCAGCTCGGTTCCGAAAACGACTTTGGCAGGGGTCTTGGACGTGGAGTCGTGAGCGGCTGTTCGATATGCCAGCAGAAATTTTTGTATGTGTTGATCCCAGTCCCTCTGATGAGTGCTGACCACCTTCCTTAGGTACTCTTCCAGCGTACGTTTAAACCTTTCAACCATACCGTCAGACTGTGGATGTAGAGGGGTAGTTCGCGTTTTTTTTATACCATACAACTCACACATTTCCCTGAACACCGCGGATACAAAATTTCTGCCTTGATCTGAGTGTAGCTCTAGTGGAACTCCATAGCGGCATATCTAGTTGTTCACAAAGACGTCTATCACTGTTTTAGCTTCTTGGTTAGGTACTGCATACACCTCAGGCCATTTGGTAAAATAGTCCATCACCACTAGCACATAACGATTACCAGCCTCGCTTACAGGGAAAGGACCTGCCACATCCATAGCTATCCGCTCAAATGGGGCACCAGAATTGTACCTTGGCTGCGATACAATTTGGACAATTAGCAATCCAGTCAGTCACACTCTGAGGACACCCAACCCAGTAGAACCGCTGCTTCAGTTTTTCTAAAGTCTTTGTTACACCTAGGTGACCTCCACTAGGACCATCATGAAACTTTATTTCCTTTATTTTAGAGGATGGCAAAACGACAAAATTTTGCACTGTCTTTCCATCGGCGCTCTCCCAAGTGCGATATAAGCAACCGTCTATTATCTTCAGACTATCCCAGAGAGCCCAATATGACTTCATCAGTGGACTTTCCTGCGATATCTCGTTACGGGTTGGCCTCTTGTCTTCATCTTTGGCTTGCATTATTTTCCCCAGTACTGGATCGTTCCTCTGCACTACAGACCAATCTCCACTGGATTCTACGCGTATTAGCAGAACATCAATAACACACTCCTTTGCTTCGGTCTTAGCGCAGTGCTTACACTCTACACTGCAAGGACGTCTGGAGAGGGCATCTGCATTCCCGTGATTTCGGCCTTTCCTGTGGTCGATCGTAAAATCGTAGCTCTGTAGCCGTTCGATCCATCGTGCAAGCTGGCCTTCTGGTTGTTTGAACTGCAATAACCATCTGAGTGCGGAATGATCGGTCCTTAGTTGAATCTTCTGACCATACAGGTACTTATGGTAGTGCTTCACACATTCTACTACTGCCAGGAGTTCTCGTCTTGTAACGCAGTAGTTCCTTTCGGGCTTTGAAAGAGTTCGACTGTAGTAGCCAATCACTCGTTCTGTTCCGTTCCCCTCCTGTGAGAGCACACCTCCAATTCCGCATGCGCTTGCGTCGGTGTCGAGCACGAATTTCTCTCCGGCCACGGGATAGGCCAATATTGGAGCTGAGCAGAGTAATGTTTTTAACCTCTTAAACGCTTGCTCCTGCTCAGTACCCCAATACAACGGTCGAGACTTCTTGGTAAGCTCATGCAAACTTGCAGCCACGCCTGCGAAATTTGGAACAAATCGCCTGTAGTAAGTGCATAGCCCTGGGAAGCTGCGTAATTCGTGGAGATTTGTTGGTTGCGGTCAGTCTTTGACAGCTCGTATTTTATCCTTATCAGTCGCTATGCCATTTTCAGTTACCAAGTGGCCCAAATATTTTACTTCTTTCCGGAACAACGCACATTTCTTGGCACTTAAGGTGAGACCAGCCTCTGCTATACGTTTAAGGACTTCCTCCAGATTCTTCAAATGTTCATCGAAGGTTTTTCCCGTGAAGTCCTTTTAATACTCGTTCTAGTAGCCGCTCGAAAGTAGCTGGGGCGTTGCAGAGTCCAAATGACATAACGTTGAACTGCCATAGACCATCAATTGCACTAAACGCTGTTTTCTCTTTGTCTTTCTCTGAGATCTCCACTTGCCAGTAGCCGCTTTGAAGATATAGCGTAGAAAACCATTTCGCTCCACTTAATGTGTCCAGGGTGTCATCGATTCTTGGCAAGGGGTAGCTGTCCTTTTTCGTAACATCGTTTAGCTTTCGATAGTCAACACAAAATCTGGTGCTGCCATCTTTCTTCTTAACCAGTACCACCGGAGAGCTCCATGGACTTGCGGATGTTTCAATTACTCCACTACGCTCCATTTCGTTGACCAACTCCTTAACTTCGTCTCGCTTGGCCAGGGGAATACTCCTAGGTGCCTGTTTAATTGGTCTCGCCTCGCCCGTATGAATTTCATGTTTCACTATTGCCGTTCTTCCCTGGCTTTGAGTTTTAGACGCAAAAATTGTTTGGCTTTATTTTTGTAGGACGGTATCAAGCCTTCTACCCATTTCTCTACGTATTCCGCTAGTTGCTGTTGTTCCTTGCTGTACATCTTAATAGGCTCTGATTTCGTCTCGCAGTTAATAATCGCTTCAGTAGCGGCGCATTGACCAATTTCCGAGTCAGGTTTAATAACTTTGTCAAGGCAGGATAAGTTTAGAACTCTTACAGGGACTCCTCCGTTATTGCAGGGCTTCACTAGAGCTTTTGCCGTTATGATGTCATTGTCGAGTTTTGATTCTACCACCCACAAACTGTTGTCCTCACAATCTACTTCCATTCGTGCCCATATCAACGATTCTGACTGTGGTGGTAGCTTATGATGCTCGACAGCTATCAGTTTTCTAACATTGGGCTTGCTCTCGTAACCAACATCTATATTTCTCCAAATCATTATTTTAGGCCCCAGATGTAGACTAATGTTGTTCATAATCATAAAATCTGCACCGATTATTACTTCATCCACAATGTCGGCAACAATGAATAAGTGGTTGACGTGCAGGTTGGCAATGGTTACTTACCACTTACTTTACCATAGACTGTCGCATGCTCTCCAGTTGCCGTGCGCAGGTTTATACCGCTCAAGGATTCGAGATTTCCACGCACTAAGTAAGGCCTAATAATTGACTGAGACGCCCCTGTGTCTATGGTAAAAACATGCTTTTGGCCGTTGATGTATCCCCGAGCTGTAAGGTTGCTGTTTTTTTTGCTGCATAACTGATATGGAGATTGTGGGGCCACCAATTGTGGGAGCTAACTCATGCCCCGCGGAGCTAGCTCGATTTAGTTTAACGATCGTTCTTGACATGATTGTGGCTCCACCTGTCGGCTGCCTTCGGATGAAGAGACAGATCTCGATTGCCTTCTAGGTGCCCTGCAATTTCGCTGGAAATGGCAGTTGAAACACTTAGATTTCGGCTTGCCGAATTTCTCTTCTATAACTCCACTCATTTGTTCTATCAGTTGCTCCATCCTGCTTTGGCTGTTAGCAACTACGTCGACACCTCGCAATCTGCACATTTGTGGCTTTGCTATGATTTTCGCTGTTTCCTGGGCCAATGCGAATGATACAGTTTCGCCAAATGTTGATTTTCGAGTGGCACAAACCGCAAATTTAATATCAGGATCTCGTATACCGTTCACAAATGCTTCAATCTTGAACTGGTCTAAGGAAGTCATGTTCCACCAAACGTTCAACATCCAAGGCAAAGTCCTGTAAACTTTCGTTTGGTTTCTGGACTCTGCCGCGAAGTTCCAGACGGTAAATTTCCTTTTTGTGTTCGCACCGTACTTACGCTGAAGAGCAGACATGTTGTCATCAAAGTTCTTTACTGCTTAACGGCACACTTTCTAGGACTTCCGCAGCATTGCCTTTTAGAGCCAAAATTAGTTCCAGAGCTTTCTGGTCGTTGTCCCACAGGTTTCTCTCGGCGATTGTTTCAAACTGAAACTTGAAGACATTAAACGGTAGACTGCCGTCAAAACTGGGTGTTTTTGTTTTTCCAGATGTGTCTTGAACAACTCGCACTGGACCTCCATGGTGTTGTATGTCTTTAAATTTCGCTTCCAGATCGCCAATCTTCTTTCCGACGTCAGCCAGTTTTTTGTCAAATTTGTTCTCATTGACTTTCGCTTCTAGATCGTCCATCTTCCTTCCGACGTCAGCCAGTTTTTTGTCAAATTTGATTTCCACGCCATCAATGCGATTGTTAATCGTTTCCGAAATTTCTTGAAGTTGTTTATTTGTGGATCCTAAAATTTCTTGCAGTTTGTCTTCTATCCTTTCTAGAAGTTGCTCATTGCTGGTTTTCGTGGCTTCTTGAAGTTTCTCGTTGTTGATTTCCATCTTTTCCATCATTGCGGCGAACATTGAGCTTATGTCTAGGCTGCTAGTCATCGAGCGGGTACTAACCTCCATTTCTTCTTTAGTCTCGAATTCGTAAGTCGCGATGTCAATACCATGATTTTGGAGCTCCCCCTTGAGCCTTCTTTGAAGTTCAGCTTTAGTGCCGGCTGTTAGCACATTCATCTTTCCCAACTCCTTTTTGAGTTGATCCAATCTTAGATCATCTAGTTTCACCATGGTTGTTGATTTTGCAATTCCACTTCTGACACCAGTTGTTACGTTTTTCCTTTAAAAACGTGTAAGGAATTCTTTTTGCAAACAACCGTAATCAAATTAAAACACTTGTAGTATGTAGTTTTATAAAGCAATACGTTTATTAACTTTAGAGTTAATCACTTAAAACACACTTTCACAAATACTGTAAACAAACTTCACAAAACTGCTTTACAAATGCTCTTAGTCACACTGTTCTCTTTATACTAGAGAAGAGAGTTTCTAGCAATTTCCGCAGACGTAAACAAAGAGCGGCTGTAGTTGATTACACTAACAATGTGGCTTACGAAAGTTCATGTGTGTTCCACTACATTCTCACATGACCAAGAACACTCTCACACATACGTTGTACAAACAGATTATCTGAAGTTAACAGTAACAGAGAGAGAAAGAGAGAGAGAATGTAGATAAAAGAGAAACATGTTGCTATGCTCTTTACTGTACATAAGAGAAACATGTTGCTCTACTTATTGACATAAACAGAATAACAACAACACCAACAGAAACATCTAGAAAGCGAGGGGAAGAATTATAAGCAGTGAACTTTGCACAATGGGACGGATAAGTTTAAAATTCGTTACAATATACACACAAATATAAGAAAGTGTTGCCAGGTACGGGGTTTACATTCTAAACGATAGAATTATTTTTATTTGTTCGATAGCCGTTAGAAATTTATAGTTTACACTAATGTATATGGAATAAAATGTAGTCGCAATTAATAAATATATTTTATATTTTTTACTACTCTTTAGAACTATTTCTAAACACATAAAAGTAGTATCGTCAAATCTGGGATGTTTTTTTTAAA
Source organism: Stomorhina lunata (assembly GCA_933228675.1). Classification (NCBI taxonomy): domain Eukaryota; kingdom Metazoa; phylum Arthropoda; class Insecta; order Diptera; family Rhiniidae; genus Stomorhina; species Stomorhina lunata. The sequence continues at coordinate 71,399,241 of OW121744.1, forward strand.
ATGCGTAACAAGACTTAACTCAATGAAATCCAGAAATCAACTTTACTTTTTATCACTAGCAATGGTTTTTTACTTAATATAAAAATTTATGCTTAGTACAATTTAAAAAATATTAAATATCCCTTTAAAAAATAATTAAAAAATTAAGATTGCTAAATTATTTTCCTATTGTGGATAATAGTAAGACAAAATTTAAATTTCACTTTTGGCAATACTGTACGTTAAGGTACTCAACAAAGTACGTTATTTTTAGAGTACTTCGTGAAAGTTCGTTATGATAAAGGTTGTGTATTTTAACATGTACTTTAAAATGTTAAGGTACCTATACTCAAATTGCTCCGTATGTGACTTTCTACCGAACTTGCCTATTTACAGTACGGTACCTTAAAATACAGTATTTTAGAGTATTTTTTCGAACTATGATTTGTACTATATTTGCATCTTTCAAAATTTAAAAACAAATTTACGTAGTTTCTTACTATTCTATTTCCTACAACAACGGAAAAGTACCAAAAATATTATGGAAAATTCAGGGCTTATTGACTGCAAGTTATATGAATTTTGACAAATCTAAAGCAGCCCAATTTTATATAGACTGTTCTGAATAAGGACAAAAAATTTGCTTAAGAACATTGGATAGAAATTTTTAAACATTTAATAGAAAGAGATAAAGTTTAACAAACATTTTTGAATTTGTTTTATGTTTACCTGGTTCAAATGCTTCAACGGAAAGGGTATTTTGTTGTATTGAGGGTATTTTGTTGTATTGAATTGAAAAATACTTAAAAGAATGTGAAGACATGGTAAAACAAAATTTATTCCTCAAAAAATGCTAAGATAAGTTATTTTATATTTTAAAATTTAACTTACATGAGTTCCGAATTGTTTGCTTAGTAGTGTTAATATGAGTACAAATTAATATCAGAAGTTATCTGCATATTAATGTAATGATCTTAAAACTATGTTCCTATAACTTTAATTTTTATTATATGCATACATTAGCGTGTGTGTTTACATACATACATACATACATATATATGTATATATTATTACTCTTTGAATTATTTGTTTTGTTAATTTTATTATTTTTGATATTTTACTTTTTATAAAAAATATATTTTTGTTCTGTATTTTGGTTAAAAAAATATGGTACATTAACTACTTACAAAAAGTGTCTTTTTCTGTTACCCCTTCGCAAACCAAGCGATGTTTTTCAAAATATTTTTTGGGTAGTTTTGTCCATGAAATGGACCTTTTAAAGAAATTTATATTTTTCAGTATTTTGAACATTTTACTATCTTCTTCCAAGACAACATTTTCAAAGCAGAATTTATTTATTTATACCAATGGAGGGACCTATTTCAGTTTTGAAATCACCAGTGGTAGATGTTGTTGTTGTCACATATATAATTTGTTATTGTGCTGCCCATCACTGCTTTATATTAATGTTAACATCATGTCTAAAAGTGATTATCGTATTGTAATTGCGTTTTTCTGTGATAACACTTTTTCATTTTACAGAAAATTTACATTATTGTTTACCGGACTCTAAATTTTTTATGAACATAATACCTATGTTTCCAATTTTCCAATTTTCGGATCTGCTTAATATACTATTGGTAATGTCACGAAAGGCTAACTAATATCATAGCTGTACATTTCGATTATTTTTATATAAAATTTTGAACAAAATTTAATTAATTTGTTATTTAGTTTACTTACAAGGAATTTAATTAAGTTAGAATTATTTAAGATTGTTAAAAATAAAATAACAATTTGCATGTGGTTTTCTGGATTTATTATGTTAAGTTATTATTTAAAATCATTACGTTTCAAATACAAATTTTGAAATGAAATCAATATTTTTTTGTAAAAATTGAAATAATTTTAATTTGTATTCCTTTCAAAGAAATAAAATATTTCTTTATTTCATTTTATTGCTTGTAAATAAAATTAAAATTTCTTCAAAACTCCCAAAAATTATTTATTTAAGAAAATTTAGCTTGAATAATTTTATTCACAACAAAATTTTTTGAATAATTTTATTTCAAACAAATTTTTTGGATTATTTCAAAATTTTCTGTGAACAGTAAAAATAAAATATTTGGAGAATTTATTTCAAACAAGATTTTTTGACTATTGAAAATTGTTTACAGATTTTTTAAAATAAAAAAAATATTAAAAAATTAGTGAAGACGATAGTTTTTAGTGTGATGATTACAATCATAATAATGTAAACGATCTAGTGTGGGTAAAGAAGATCGGACATAAATTTTAATTTACAAATATTTTAATGTTAGCGATTTAAGTATAGAAATAATTTTATCCTTCGTCACCATGAGTGGAAAGGGTATGTATATTGGGTTTGTGCTGCATTTCTAACGCATAAAATATTAGTCTACATCCATCCATCCAGGGTTAAGTACACCAATCAACTCAGAATCACATTCTAGGTGAATTTAACGATGTTCGTCCAGCCTGCTGACTGAATATCCAAGTAAATTTATTATAGTTATGGTGACCATATTTTCCAACGACCAACAAAATACATTTTTTCGATATTAAGTTAAGATATACATTATATAATTTTGTGGTCTTAGGTATGAGCCTTAATTTTGATTCAATTTAAATTGAGGTTCGTCGCTGATCACAGTTTTTTGATAAAACAAGTAAAAACAACAAGTGCCGACCATATGATACCTTACACTAAGGTGAAATAAGTTCCAAGTAAACAAAATTGTATGAACTTGTTATATATTTTTTATTGCGCAATTGGTCAACGGGTCGATCACCGATTGCAATGAAATTTGGTACAATGATTTTTATTTGTATAATAAATATTTCTTCGAAATTAAATACAAAATGCACAAATTTGTGGTCAAAATTTCTATTCCGGGAATTCAGGCTAATGTGAGTTCTCCGAAATAATGGATCGATTTCAGCCAATTTCATAAAGTTTTTTGCGACCTATATTTTGATTGCGAAAATTACGGAAGTTCCCAATACTTTTTGACAAAATCGTAATGTATTCCTTAATGTGAAATTTAAAAAAAAAACTACTTCATTTTGATACCCTTTACTACTAAGGTTGAATATGGATCAAAAGCTTTACAGATTTTTCTTAAAGCTTAAATACATACATATCACCCACCTAGATGGAGTGTTAAATCGACTCGAGATGGTGAAAAATATAAAAATTAGCACAGATATGTATCTTCGAATTTATTAAAATTTGTAACTTATTGGTCCATATCGTATAACCATAGAAGTGACTATAGAATTATATTACTAATAGGATTATCTTACTCGCTTATACATAAGTTTGTAATGCAGTAAGTAATCACGATATATTGACTAAAGTTAGCATGGATCTTTGTTTTTGTATCGGATATAAGATATATCGGCCAATTGAACACAACACCATGGTTTAACGAAATCAAGTTTTATACTAATGTATACATAAGAAAAAAGTATCTTAGGATGTAGAACGTCGTTTTTTAATACGGAAAATCAATTTTCGCTTGTATGAATTTTTGCTTAACGCTCATGTGTATTGAGAGTAGTTTAGTTTTTGTTATTATTATTTTCTGTTTTATTTTTCAAATCTCAAAACAAATAAATTTATTTACTTTAAATGTTTGAAGATTCAAAAAATTCTATAATATTGTATGAAATAAATTTTATTCTTTATTTTTTGGTTTGAATAAAATTAATCAAGACAAAAAGTTTGAAATAAATAAAAAATTTTAATATTTTAGAAATTTTGTTTGAAATAAAATTGTTGGAAAAATATGAAACTTTTCAATATTTGAATAAAAAAATATCGAATATTATTCTTGCTAGTATTATTAAAATATATTAAATTATGATATTTTTGTTTAGAATGAAGAATATTGGATTCAAAAATTTTCAAATAATTTTCTGAAAAATTTATTTATATCAAGAATAATAATTTATACTTTAATTTAATTTCTTTAGAAGGAATAAATCAAGCAAATAATTTAATTTAAAATTCATGAAATAGAATAACAATTATTCATATTAAGTAACAAATAATTAAAATAATTCAAAAAGTAGTTTTATTTTTTATTTTAATCACACTATACAGCTATGACTAATATGATGCCTGCGTATAATATATTTTCTTAAATCAATATCTGAAGTAAACAAGTGACTTAACACCTGAAAATCGTCGAAATACGGCTGCAAATGCTTCGAAAAGTTGTTGAAAATTGGTGTTCCAGATTGATTTTAAAATATTAATTTAATTTTCCTTTCTTTCTGTTTGTTGTCTTAGATGAAAATTTTCAAAAAACTTAAGAAATAAATTTTTTAGAATGTGTCTAGCTCACGAAATAAATTATTTTGGTAAACATTTTAGGTAACAATATACATTTTTCTTTGCTCCCGTAATATAATTATAAGCTGTAAAGACAATTGATTTAATATGTATTATTAACAACTTTATGTCATTAGGTTGGATGCACGCGCTAGCAGAGCGGTTAAAACTGCCACTTGCAAACATATCAAATGCTGAAGCATACTCTACTGCACTATATTTCACGTTCACAAGTCTTACTTCAGTCGGTTTTGGAAATGTTTCAGCGAACACAACAGCAGAAAAAGTATTTTCCATTATAATGATGCTGATTGGAGGTATGTATGAACAATAACTATTATAAGTAATAAACATAAAATATAATAGCCATGTTAACAATCCATTTTAAATAGTACAGCATTGTAGTATTGGCAAATCGGTAAAGCATACTTTTACATTATTTTTACTCTTATTCTTCTTGACGACGGCAACACAATACCGTTTTTTGTCTTGTGTTGCAGTTCGGTATTCTGGTTGTCAATATTGCTAATTATCGATGACAGTCAACAATTACTTGGTATTCTGTAACTAAGTTTGACATCGTTGTTGCTATTACGAGTACATTAGATTCATTCGCTTATGTTGAAATTTGTACAAATTATTACAAAATATTACGGAAAGTCGTTCGTTTACCTAAAACTCAGTAGGAGGGGAAATGTAAACAGAGAGAATTATTGAGAAAAAGTGACAGTTTATTTGCAGAGTATTACGGGCAAAATTTTTGCCCGTAAAAGTTCAGTAACAACAACATATGAATAAAAAAACGTAAGCAAACGAAGAAGTAAAAGTTCAGTAACAACAACATGAATAAAAACGTAAACAAAAGAAAAGCAGACAGCTTTTTAACGAACAATTTGAAGTAAAAGAAATAAAAATTACTAAATTAAAGTTAAAAAGTATATAACTAATTAAAAATTAAAAACTTAGGTCATTTTTTTATTTATTCATTGCCTAATGTATTGTCTTTTTTTTTTTTTTGTTGTCTCGATCTACTTAATGGATTTTTACAAATTTCCTGTTCGTTTACTTTCCATGTACAGATGATTTCGTGAGAGTAAATTCGTTCATTTACTCAGTAAACACTCAGCTTACTGAACTTTTACTGGAAAGTAAACGAATGAACCTATTGCCTTCAATTTATCGTCGTCGTTTTTAATGTTGTGTTTTAGAAAATTGGTTTTATACCCTTCACCAATAGGTGAAAGGGTATTATAAGTTTGTCATTCAGTTTGTATTATTCGGTTTTTCATTATTCGTCTTAGACCCCATAAAAATTATACCGATCGACTCAGGAGAGTCGATTTAGCCATGTCCGTCTGTCTGTCTATCTGTTGAAAGTTTGTGGAGCTCCTGGTGGGTGTATTCAGACGAATTAAACACCAGATTTTAGGAAATTTCAATACGCAGCTATTTAATTTCATTAAAATCGGTCCATAAACACCCGAGATATCGCTAAAATACAAAAACTCTTTCCACTCTGCACTTTACTTTTAAAACACCATTGGTGAAGGGTATTTAAGGTTCGGCATAGCCGAACATAGCACTCTTACTTGTTTTTTTTTAAATTGTTTAATATTTATGTTACAAATTTTGTGTTTATTTGTATATATTTTGTGTTTTATTTATCATTTATCAATGAATAAAATAAAAAACTAGTGGAGGAGCTTGAAAAAAATTCGAAACTATAAAGGAAGTAGTTCAAGTAATTTTAAGGATTAGTGGTAGTGCTTTGCCACTGTGTTAAATTCCCTTGATCCACCATTTAGAACTGGTGATGGATGGTAAAAGGTAAAAAATGTATATATATTTTAAAATAATGTTGGCCGAAATGTGTAACTTGTTATAATTGTAAATTTTATCCACTGAAGGCAAACTTCCTTCTCCATGATTTCCAGAATCTTACTCAAAATGATTGAGATGATTAAAACCATTTCCAACACTGATCATTGATCCCCTTCTTTTTTAGGCTCTATTGTTTCCAATATATATTTGAAAGCTGCTTTGTTTACTTTGTTTACATTACTAGAACAATATGACTTTAAATTTATAACTTACTTCTCATCGGGCAAGTTAATAATGCATTACTTCTGCCTATGAAGTCTTCTTTGTATTATTATTTTCTTCTTTGCCAGAATCGGAATCAAAAATAATATATATTTTGACACATTTTTTTAACTTTTACTTTACTTAAACTTAAACACTTTTACTTAAATTTTGATCTTTAAAACTTTAACACCGCAATTTTTATCAAAAACAATAAACAACAACCACTGACTCAAAAATTAATTGTGTATTTTATTTTATTAGCATTATCTACAAACAGGTAACAGCAATAATATACTGTTACAGAATACCATTTTAATGTTGATGTTGTGTTGTATTGCTGTTGTTGTTGCCCTCGCCAACTAGAATAAGGGTGATTATTTCTTCGCTATTTTACTGACGACTGAGTAAAAAAGTGTTATAATTTCTTTCTCAGAATACGACTATCCATTACTAATGCAAATTCTTTGGACATCTCTTTGGACTAATGTAAATACTTTGGACACCTCAAGATTTATTTTAAATTTGAGGAAACATAATTTAAAAATTATTTTTTTTTTTCAAAATTTAAGCTTTTGAAAACCATTTTAGAATAATGGCGTTCTCAACAAAATGAGTTCATACCCGAATTGAGAAATGTGTTTATTCTCTTTTGGACGTAACGTAAAGAAATTTCGGGGTAACTCTTAAACAATTTTTTTCCTGAAATGTAATTTTGAGTTCTACATAAGAATAAGAACAGATAATTAATTAGTACATAAGTTATATACACAAGGTGCAAAAAATATGACAAAATATTGAAGTTGGTAAAAACCTTATTTTTTTAATATCCATTTAATTATAAAGTAAATAAAGTGAAAATTCCTAATTTGAGTAATATTTTACATTTCACATATTTTTAGGCACCCCACAATTTAAAACCAGTTTGTTTCTTATTACACAAACTTTGCCCTGCAAAAAAAAAATCATACTAAGTCTTTATTATATACTAGCTTGTTGTAGTTTTCTACAAATCTTGCAACCTGACGTTGATTTTGTCTAATGCATTGAATATTAGCGCGTTGTTTCATCTCTAAAGTTCTCAACATGTCGTTGACTCCACCGAATACGTCGTTGTGCAATGCGTCGTAAATCTATTCATACATCGTCTCCGCAGCTGTTGAAGCTGCTAGGCGCTGCCGTTTTCCCGATAGTCAAATATTTCTATGATAAAAGTGGACTGGCGCTCTCTTTTAGCAATACGTCGTGAATTGGTTTAATCCTCCGTCTCCGCATCTATTAAAGCTGCCTGGCATTGCTGTTCTCCCGATAGCCTAATATTTCTATGATCTTCAGTTTCATGAGCCCTTAATGAAGAGTGGCGTTCTCTTTGGACTGAACACCGTATGTTTGCTTCATCTTCCATTTCTATTGCTCTGAAGAAATTCACCGTTAATTAAGAAAAATGTAAAACAAAATACAATTCATTATTTGTAAATCAGAAAAATATCCATACAGTTAATTTAAATAGTAAACCCCGAGAATTTAATAGTGGGTATTGTATCCTTTTGCGTCTATAACAGCATGCAACCTATTTGGCATGGAAAGGGCCAGCTTCATCGTTACTTCTGGGTTTATAGACTTCCAAACATATTTAATAGCATCCTTTAGAGCTTCCTTTAATTTTATTGTCCGTTCTCTTATTTTGGTTTCTACGTGATCCCATAAATGTACAATCGGGTTCAAAACCGGACTCTGGGGAGTGAGGAAGCTTTTTCTTAACATTATAAAGAAGCCACTCCTTCACAACCAATGATAAATGTTTCATGTTGTTGTCATGTACAAACAATAAATCTCTGTTAAGTCCCATTTTTGTTGCAGAGCTATGCAAGTTTTCTTTTAAAAGTTTAGGTACACCATTTTTCCATTGTGGTCTCAATGAAGACTAAGTTCCCCACCCCGCTTGCCGACATCGCACCCCAAACAATCACGTTACCTATTCCATGTTTCACCGTATAAATAAAATTTCGTTCATCGAGTACAGTTCTTGTTTTGCGCCAAGCTAGCCATCTAAACAAAAAATAGTATACTTTGATTCGTCCACTCTCTTAGATATAATCGGGTTTCTAAGAGGTACTCTGGGCATACACTCCATTTTATTCAAAAAATTTCGGACAGTTTGAGAATGAATCCAATTTTCGCTGCAGATTCTTTCGGATTTTGCTTCAAATACCGTTGAACTCGTACAGATGCCAGTTTTCATTTTGCACATCTTCCTTTGACATTTTTTTTACAATTGTTAATAATATATTGTACAGATGCGTGGGACCTTCCAACAACTTTACAGATTTCGCGCAAACTTTTCTTTTTCTTCCACAAATCCACTATTAAAGATTTAACATCTTTTGAAAGATATTTTTTGCGTTTTTGTCAATTTTTCGACTAAACTTGTCGAAACAAAATATTTTTTGAACGTCAACAATGACATGTATTTCCCAACCGTAATTTTTACGGTTAATAACCGTTATTTTTATAACCACCACCAAAAATAATGAGGGGTATATTGAGATTGCCATTCTGTTTATAATTTTCTTAATATTGGCTCAAAACCCAAAATTTAAATATATTCTGAATCCTTATGAAATTCTAAGACGATCCGTCTGTATGTCTGTTGTCGTCACGATAAAACCTGAAATTTTACATAAATATTCTTCATTTCTTGGAAAATGTTTGCATTGAAATCGGGCAAAATCGGTTCACATTTGACCATAGCTCCCGTATAACCTCATCTAGGCTAATCGCTTATTTGATAATAAATGACAAATTATAACAGCTATGATGATAAAATTTGGTATACATTAGTACTAGGCAGCATATAAAATTTCATCGAAATCGGTTCATATTTATCCATAGCTTCCATACAAAAAACTTACGGAAACAGACTAAATTCCACCTAAAACACACTTAAATGCCAATAAATCATAAACTGTAACAGCTTTGCCCACTAAATATAGCACAAGAAAGTCTTATGTCAATGCCAGCCAGTGTGCAAAATTTTGTCACAATCGTTTACAATAAAAAACTTACGGAAACACAAAAAGAAATGGGGGTTTATGTCCGTCTGTCCGTCAGATAAAAGCGCTTTAACGAAAAGGGCTACAGCGACAAAATTTTACAAAAGTATTTTCGATATCTTGAAAAAGTTGTTCACATTTAGTTAGAGCTCCCATATAACTCCGCCCCGGGAAACACATTAATGCTTATATATTGAATACAATTGTAATAGCTATGACGACTAAATTTAGAATATAGAAGATTTATGCAACTATTGGTCAGTATACCAAATTTTATAGAAATCGGTTCATATTTGACATATTTAACAATGTAGCAAAGGCCAGTTAAAAGCTATTAAATTAGAAACTTTGTATTCAAATATAATAATAAAAACGTATAATTCTTAGTACCATTTTTTAAAACATTGAGTATTTTAAAAACTTTACTTTTGACCCTGGTAATAATTTTTTATTTATTTATTTATTTATTCGACTATCCTACACAACAAGATATAAATCTTATAGTTATAGTGAAGGAATTACATTTGTTTAAAACATATATAAGGACAATTAAAAAAACAAAAAGAAAAAAAAAGTAATAATAAAAGTAGTAAAAATTTTTACAAAATTTGATAAATAAAAAAAAACAAAGAAAAAACTAAAATTAAAATTACATAATTAGCTTAAATGATTAAAAAAGTGTCTTTGCTGGCAAGATATTATAAAAGGTGACTACTAAATATTTTAGCTTGCGAAATAATTAAGTAAGAATTTTTTAAACGTGTTAACATTTGTACATTGTTTGTTTGTACATTGTTGGGAAGTAGGTTCCAAAGGCGTACAGAATAAATAAAAAATTGATATTCAGACACCAAGCTGCGGTGTGAGAATGAAATTAATTTGTTCCCTCTATTAGACCTTGCAAACATTAATCTGTTGTATAAATATGGTGGAATTTTTGTAAATATTATTTTGTGCAACATTTGTAGGACTTTCATATCCATTAGGTTCTTCAGTGTCATGCCGTAAAGTTTATTCGAAAAATGGGAAAGTCTGTCGTGTTTCCGTAACCCAAAAACGTATCTTATGATATTGTTAAATGTTTTTTGCAATATGTTTTTGCTCCGAGAATCACAGTTTGCGAATAACTCACAACCATATAGAAGTCGTGGCATTAGATAAGTTTTTGCAACTATTATTCTAATTTTCAAGAGAGTAAAATACTGGGTAGGCCACAGTTCCCGTAACATTAAGTAAACGTTAGACGCCGTTTTACTAATATGGTTAGACCAGTCCAAATTGTTATTGAAGATAATTCCTAAATTTTTTGCTGAAAGCACACATTCAATTTTTTGATTGTTAAGAATAATATCAACATTTACATTTAGACGTATTGTTTTCCTGTGTATAATTATGCATTTAGATTTTTGAGGGTTTATTAGAAGTCGATTTGCTGTAGCCCATTTATATACACTATCCAAATCCTTATTTAATTTTACAACACTTTCTTCAACATCTTCTACAGAACTGCCAATATGAATTTGTACATCATCGGCATACAATTGTAACTTAGTGTATTTTAAAATTTGAGGAAGATCGTTAACATACAGCGAAAACAAAAGAGGTCCCAATATTGATCCTTGGGGAACACCCTTGGTTACAGGGACAGCAGATGAGTAATTGCCGTTAACATATACTGATTGATAGCGATCACTCAGGTAAGATTTAAGTAAATTGTTTGAAGTGCCTGCGAAGCCAAACAGCTTTTGAAGTTTAAGGTAAAGCATCGAATGATCTATTGTATCGAAAGCTTTCGAGTGATATAAAAGTACCAGAATATTTACTTTCCCTACATCGATGTTTTGTCGGATGTCTTCACTGAGATTTACTAAAGCTGTGATGCAGCTGTGCTTAGCGCGAAAACCAGACTGATGAGGCGTGAGTAAATTAGGTCTTTCGATGTATTCATTTATTTGTAAATACATAAGTTTTTCCATTATTTTTGAAAAATATGGGAGAATCGCAATAGGCCTAAACTCAGAGTTGTTTTTGGGAACAGGAATAATCTTGGAATGTTTCCAGGTACTCGGATATACGTTGGTGGTAAATATTGTGTTAAATATGTGTGTTAAAATAGCTAATAATCTTGGTAAGAGTAATTTTACGAACCTTGGGTCAATGTTATCATAGCCAATTGCATTTGATTTTACGGATTTCAGACAAGTGAAAACTTCATAGTTATTGACACAACGAAAATTAAATTCGCTATTTATTTCAAGTGAAAACTTCATAGTTATTGACACAACGAAAATTAAATTCGCTATTTATTTCAATTGTTTGTAAAGAACTAATGTAATTACTAGTGTGTGAGTTATCATTAGATGAGGGAACTGAAGAAAAAATTATGTTGTGCTCATCAGCTGATAAATCACTCTCAATATTTCTGTTTTTCTTACCAATACCAATATCGCGTATAGTTTTCCACTTTTTTTTGCTGTCGATAGCAGTTTTAAATCGATCGGCATAATAATGCATTTTTGCTTGTTTTATTACCCGATTAACTTCACCTCTAATTTTACGAAATTCTTCATATAAAGGGGGGATTTTAAAGCGTTTCCACCGTGAATGCGCAACATCTCTTTTCTTAGTTAAATTTTTGATGGTAGAAGTAAACCAATTCCTGGTATTTTCTTTGGCAGTTTTCACTTTGATTGGAACAAAAAGTTCATATAAATCGGAAATGTTATTTTCAAGAAAAGTGATTTGGTCATTAATGGACGTCATATAAAATATATCATCCCAGTTTATTGCTGAAAAGTATTCCTCTAGCATTTCAAAATCAATGTGTCTAAAATCACGATATGAAAAAACTTGATCAAAACGTTTTAAATTAAAGTCATATGAAGTAAAAATTAGATCATGTTTGGAAAAGCAAGAAGCAGAAAGTTGTTCATAAGCCTGTACTTTTGAGATGTTACAAACAAGGAAAAGATCTAAGAGAGTATTACAAGATGTGGTGTAATGGGTTGGAATGGAGTTATTAATAGGTTTAATGCCAATAGAAAATAGATTGTCGGAAAGTGTAGTTTCTGTTAACAGATTTGAATTGAAATCTCCAGCGATTACGCAATCAGCATATAGTAGGGAAAGCTCTTCAAGATAGTTCAAGAAAGTGTCAGTAGAAATATTACGGTTGGGTCGATACACACAGCCAACAAGCAATTTTTTATCATACGATACAATTTCGACGAACAGGTATTCAATTTTGTCTATATACATATCATTATTTGTATGGTTTGAAGATATTAAGTTACATTTAATATTATTCTTAACGAAAATTGCAACACCGCCACCACGAGTCTTACGATCAGATCTGAAAGTTTTATATCCGTGAAGATTTATTAGACTGTCCGGAGAAGAGGGACTTAGCCAAGTTTCAGAAACACATATAACATCTACAGAGGAATTCTCAAACATAAATCTAAATTCATCGGCTTTGTTATTAAGGCTTTGGGCATTGATATGACATATGTTAATACCATTATTTAACTTTGTTAAAATACGCAGCGTATACATTGAGCCTTCATTGGAACCAAACCGGGTATTATCCTGCATGTTCATCATAATTAAAAGGGGTTTTAATGAAATAACAAACAGCAATTATAAAGACTAAAATTATTCGCATTTTTAGCACGAAAAGCGTTATGAATTTGATTATATCGCAGTTAAAATAATTAATAATGATTAGAAAATTTGAAATGATAAAAAGGTTAAATATTAAAAAAAAAGTTAAACATTAATAATTTATGTATGAAAAAGAGTAAAAATGTGACGTTAATTATTTGGAGAGAGAAAAAATTCGTTCAGCTGCTCAACAAAATCTATGCGCAATGGCCGTTCTGTACTCTCGTTTTTTACATACACCAAGCCACGCATTGTAAATACAGATTGCAGGTGTTTATTCTTTTTAAGGCGTAATGCAGATGTAAAGATGTGGTAATTGTTAGCTGTAAGATTTTCGTTAACATAGATGGGATCATCAGATTTGTAGTGTTCCGGATAGTCTGATCTAAAGCCAATGTGATGAAGCATTAGATGACAGCGATTTGATTTCCTAAAGCCAGATATTGATTTAAGTATAAAATTCTTATCATACGGTGACATTAACTTGACGATGATAACTGCATCAGGAGAAAAGTTTGAATTTTTGTTATTCCTGTTTTGTAGGCAATAAATAGCTTTTACTGACGGTGTCTTAATGTTTAACGTGCAGCAAATATTATCAAATATGTTAGCTAGGTTTTCGTCATCAAAAAACGGCATCCCATTAATTCGTAAATCACAGGCTACAAGTGAGTTTTCTTGACGAAGATTTTGAAGTTTTAGTTCTTTCATATCAGATTTTAGAACTTCAATTTCAGACGAGATGGTTTCAAGTTTCGATACTCTGGTAGTAATTTCGATGAAATCGTTCCTTAAATCGTTCATATTGCTTTCTATTAATTCGATTTTATTTAAAATACGTTTCTCACTTTCGGCTATAAGAGTCTTCATGAGTACTGTTAGCGCTTCTGTCTGTTTCTCAAGGCGAGAGTCCAACAGGTTAAGAAGACGAAATGGAGAGTCCATGTTGGGTACACGTGGTGTTTTGCATACATTTTCATAAATACTTCTATGTAGATCAGCTCGACCACGTTTTGGTGCTGGAGTGCCAATTGGAGAAGTTTTTTGTTGATTCATTGAAATTTCTTGTTCGGTGGTGTTATCCATATTATTAATTTATTTTTAGTGATATTTTAGTTTTATTATTTTTGACACTAAATGTTGTTAAGTAAAATTACCGGGCAACATACACTTGACATTAATTAAGTTTTTGTTTATGTGTTTGTTTATGTTTCTAAGATATTAAATACGAAACTTTTAGTTTTAATTTATCAAAGTATAGCACAAGTAGGCATAAACTTTTACAACAGCTTTGAACTTTAGCGTTTTTTGAATTGATTTTTATGTTTCAAGCTTTTTTAGGGTTTTTTATTTCGCACAAAACTTTTATAATCACGGAGGGTTTATAGCATCCGATTCCAACCAAGGTTCACAATAATTTGATGAAATTTGTCACAGATAATTTTTTTGATAGAGGGACCATGGCCGTTCTCTCCCATAGGTCCCATTTCCCGGAATTTATATTTTTGCCACAAATATCAATATTTTTTTTTTTTAATTTTATGAAGTTTTTGAAAATCGTGGAAAAAATTAACAAACTATGACAAAATCACATAAGGCATGAAAGCGATGCCATTTGTAACCGATTTGCATCAAAAGTTTGTCAAAAATCTCTTTATAAGCTGAGAACGCAAAATATTTCACTGAAGCACATCGCGAATTTAGTACAAAATTGATCAGGAATGATCTTAAAACTATTCTTTAAAAAAGCTTTACCTTAGATCTGAAGCCCGCCAAAATAATTTAAAGATTTACGGTTTTATGTTAAAAAAAATCTTAAATATTGCTTAAAGAACACGTTAGTTACCAAATACTTTAAGGCTAACAAACGATTGTTAAAAAATAGTATCCAAAAACAGTTCTTTAACTAATGAATACGTCAAGTCAATTTAACATGTTAATGCTGGCAACATCGTCATTCTCTCTTGTCTCTTTATAGTTAAATATACAAAACAACGAATTAATTATTCATTGTTTCCTCCGGGTAGTCGAATTTCTAAATAATGTTTTGTATGTTTTTAATATAAAATAACATTTTTCTTCTTTTCTTACTTTTTTTTTTTTTTTTTTTTATTTGACCAACACTCAGGGGATGACCCCTACGTATGCATTGCATTGTGATGGAACTAGGAAAAAAGGTTATGGGAAGGAGGAAAGAGGGAGTAGTGTTTGTGGACATTTGATTTAAATTTTTTGATGTCATAGATGAGCGGAAAGATATCTGAGGGAAGTTTATTCCACATACGGACAGTACGGCTAAAGAACGAGTTTTCTCTATAATGCGTTGTGCGATCCACTGGCCAATCGACAACAAATGGATGAATCCTTGAGGTCATACGAGTACTGCGTGCAAAAGTTCGGGTTTCGGGAACAAGGTCCCTGATTTCATTAGAACACATACCATTGTAGCATCGATAGAACAGTGAAACACAACCCACATTGCGACGATGTTCTAGTGAGTCAATAGAGCTGGCTACCCTACTGTCACCAATAAGCACCTTCGCCCTCTCCTGTACACGGTCGAGTAACTCCAAAATAGACTTTGGAGCACCGGCCCATACATGAGAGTTGTATTCCATTTTTGGCCGGATAAAGGTGGTATAAATAGTCAGGAGATCAGATGGAGTGAAGTATGTCTTACACCGTTTTAGAAAACCTAGACACTTGAATGCTTCCTTCGACACTTGAAAAATATGTTGAGTCCAACGGACATCACACTGTATTTTCATGCCCAGAACATCAAGAGCTTCTGATTCCTCAATATTTATACCACCCATAGTAATAAATGAAGCAACATTGTCAGCCATACGTTTGTGTGTTAATGTACAGCATTGCGTCTTTCTGGCATTAAAATCAACCCTATTTATACGACCCCACTCAGAAATTGATATTAGGTCTGAATTTAGAGTATCATTCATATTCTGCCTATTTTCCTCAATGTCTAAGAGGCTTGGCCTGTAGCTGAATGAATATGAATGGCAAATGTTGCTATCATCTGCAAAAGAGTAGATAGGATTGAAAGTTTGACATAGAAGGTCATTTATAAATATAAGAAAAAGAGTAGGAGAAAGAACGGAGCCTTGCGGTACCCCTGAATTTATCTTGAACTCGTTGGATGATATCCCATCTATAACAACTCTTATAGAGCGATCTCTAAGGAAACTCGATATAAATCGAGAGAAGTTATTACCGACCCCAAAAGCAATAAGTTTTGATAGAAGTGCATCATGCCACACTCTATCGAACGCCTTGGAGATATCTAAAGCTACAACTTTACTTTCGCCAAAACGGTGAATAGAACGACACCATTTTTCCGATAAGAAAGCTAGCAAGTCCCCCGTAGAACGGCCCCTACGAAAACCATACTGCCGGTCGCTTAGTAAGTTATTAGACTCCAGATATATAACCAAATGGTAGTTTACCATACTTTCCATTACTTTGGAAAGTGCAGAGCAAATTGCTATTGGGCGGTAATTTTCAGGGTTATTAGCCTCACCCTTTTTTGGGATTGGCGTTATATTAGCAACCTTCCAACACATAGGAAATTTACCAGCATGGTATAGTGTGCTGAAAAGGTGAGCCAATGGACGAGCTAAAGTCGTAAAGTAAAACTACGTTTATGTTATATAAAAGCATTAACACATTTATAATACAGTAAAATAATAAATAGACAAATTTTTACTAAGGGTTTAAACCGATTGTTTAAAAATCGAGTACTTTTAACTCATGTTGAAAATATATTCATGACTATTCATCACTATAATGTTTTTTGTAAATTTCATTGACCGATGTCTGTTTTTTGTTGAAAACACGAATTTTTTGTTAAAAATTAGAATTTGTATTATCAATTTCTTTGAAAAGTTTGGTTTTTGTACGAAATATGTAAAATAGAGTATGAAATATCATGGAAATTATATTTCATAAATTCCCCACCCCCGAAACCTTTTATATGATAAAAATAGCATTTTTATCATATAAAAATGCTATTTTCATTACCAAATAATGAGTTAAACAGCTAAACTATTGAACACGAACTACTTACTCATTCACTGTTTAAGTCATTACATTAACATGGGGATGTCATTGGAGGCAAGTACTTACCAATTGCAGAAAAGTAATGACTTGGGTAAGCAATTGGAAAGCAACAACAAAAACAACAAAAAAAACGTTTTTGTTGTTGTTTTACACAAAATTTTTTTATGACCCCATGGGGGCATGAACCCAGACCCTTACGACTGCTAGGCGGAGACTCTACCACTGAGCTACTTCATATGTTGAAAACTGAACAGCTTATAATTAATGTATACAATTTTTATTTTTAGATCCAAAATCATGTGACAATAACTTTGTTTTTCCCTGCTTTTTTGCTTTGTTGTATTTTTTGGAAAAATATTTCTATACGATTTTTTGTAAGTAATTGTAAATTTAAAGAAGATTTAAATTGTTTTAAGACTTAAACAATTTAAATCTTCCTTTTTGTATAAGTTTTTATATAACATTGACTCTTACTTACTTAAATGGCCTATAGTTACAACCTGTTAAGGTGAAAGTCCGAACATATTTTAGAATTCTATGGACTTCGATCTTGTGCGAATATTCCCATTTATAGGCCAAGCTTTGAAAAAGTTTCCTCTACTTGGTCTTTCCATCGATGTTTCGGACGTCCTCTTCTAACATTAAGTGGTGGGACATTTTTTTTCTAATTTTATCCTCTTCATAGTAATTGTTTTTTTTTCAAGAGAGGGTTACTAGCCCGTCGTCCGAACCCATTTTTATCGATTTTATGGGACAACTCTTGGTACATGTTAGCTTACTGCATTAAGAAGTATTAAACTAGTTCCCCGGGTGATACCACGAGGAGGTTAGTATCCACAGCAGATAAGTTGGGCTTACCAAGTTAAGATCAATCAGAACCGTGTTTGGTATCCAACATCCACTACATAATCAAAATTGACTCATGATGGTATTTTTTCATTACCGTTAGTTAGTTTTCCAAATTTTATTTACAGAAGGTAATATTTAAGTTCTTAAAATTCAAAAATTATTTAAAAGGACTCTTAATAAAAAAAAATGAAAAAAAAAATTGTTGGTCTTGGTGGGATTTGAACCTGGGCCATTCAGTTTAAATTACCATCTTAATTACAAATAAGTACTTCTGTAATAACTTATTAGTTATTCGGAGGGTATGTTGTTGTCATTACAAGGTAACCAGTTAACAGAGTACTTGCCATTACCAAAGTTTTGCTGGGTAAGTCTGAAAACTTAAATATTTTCTTTAAAAGTTTTCACAAAATATTATTTTTTAAAACAGTAAAATATTTAACGTAGCTTTAAATTATGTAGACAGCTACTTTAAATTATTTGATGTTAACAAAAGATTAATATCGGTTTGTTAAGCTAACAATCGTTTTAGGATAATACTTTAAGGAATTTTGCTAAACTTTAGTTTACCAATCGTTGTTAAATTTTTTTGCATAAGACCGTTACTATTTACTATATAAAATGGACAAAATGACGATTTAAATTTTGATAAAAACAACATAAATTCATTTTATTAATTAACCTCCGATATCAACGGTTTTCCTGTACTTGATAGTATGTCTTTATCAAAAAATATTTATAGAAAGATTTTGGTGTGATCTCTTATAATTTAAGAGTTATGAGCTTTTTAAATTTCAAGAATTATACGGCATTACTTTAGAAGTTTATATCCGATATTAATTAGCTATCAATCAAAAGCTACTGAAAATATCTTGCAAATAATATATATATTCTTCCGATGAATAATGGATTAAGAGCACATATACTAAAAACTTTTTTTTAAAACCGACATTTTTTTTATAAAAATGGCATATTTAAAAACAATATAGATGTAAGTGAATTCTTTTATGTTATGAATTTTAGAAAGGACATACTAGGCTTTTATATTACAAAAACCATGTAGTGCACATATAGCGTGTGAGTTATGACATTTACATGTTTTCATTAACTCTTTCAAGTTGATACTAAATTCAAAAATTTGCATTAACATAAAAAATAAACAAGAACTTGTCTAAACAAAAATTTTTTCCTTCATTACCAGCTGACAGTTAAGGTTAAAGTACGAAGTAAATGTAGATTAATAAATGATAGGGATACAAAACATAAAGGAAAAAACTATGGTGGATAAGTTCGTCTAACTGAATCGATCATATGGTCATAGGTTAAATAGAAATGAGTGTTAACATAATTCTCGTTTTCCATCCGTAGCGGGACATTAAATGCAGCATTCAACACTACTAAGAGTCACATAGTTTTTTTTCAGTATTCCTAAAAAATTATTAATCTAATTTAAAAAACGTAAAAATAAAAAATTTATGATATGAACCTAAGCCCGGATTAGAACCCACAACCTTCTACATAAATTTTTACATAATAACACTCTGATACAGTGAAAATACACTCGGAACGAAACCAAGCTCAACCAGTAGAACTCGGTTAGAAGATCATTTTACCATTTTTAAAATTTTCGATATACCCTCAAAATCGAAAGTTATCGATAAAAAAGGATTTTTTTGGACTTAGCGGAGAAAAGAAGGCTTAACTGAGTCATTTTTACATCGATTTTAAATTTCAAAATGTGTTTCGACAGCTTTCGCTTCGTAAAGACCTTTTTTTAACATGAACAATTTATCATAAAAACATTTTTTATGATAAATTTTTTTTTTTTCGATTTTTTCAACTTCGGAAGCTTTTTTTTCGTAAAATAATATATTTTGACTTAAAAAAAAGCATGGTTACCATTTTATAAAACAAGAGTACTTTAATTAAAATCGGAAACATATTAACAGAGATATAACAATTTTAGAAAAAAAGGTGAATTCAGTATTATTTGTATATTAGAAAATTTTCTATACAATACTACGTTAGAGTGTTTTTTCAACTTTTTTCGAAAGTAGAGAAATGGCGGTCGGATTATTATGTGAGAAACTTCAAATAACAAAATTTAAGCCAAATCGGACTACGTTATCACGTGGCGCCCAGGCCATGAAGTTGAAAATTGCGTTTATAAGAAGAAATATGGCCAATTTTTTAGTTCTTGCAAAATTTAACTTTTTTAGTAAACATTTTAACAAAGTGTAAATATTAATTCATAATGTAGACTCAATTAGCTTTCTATCTACGTAAGTAGCGTATAAATCGGCTAAGGATTTTTTGAGTTATCGGAAATTTTTATAGAAATTTTGGGTCCTTGAAGACATCTATTTGATTTTATGATATTTGTTGATGGAAAGCAAATTGGGTCTAAATTACAAATTAACATTCAGATTTTGTCAAAAAGTTAAGCTTATAGGTCAAAATTTGCAAAAACCGAAAAATTGCACATTTTTCTGGCCGGCACTCCTTGAAATTCGAAAAAGTGACTTAAGAAGTTAGCTAAAAATGCTTCTTTTGTCTTTTACGGCTATATACACTGTCACTCGTTTCACGTTTGAGTGACCAGCAGTAATTTGCTAGCATTTTTATTGGGCTTTTCCCCTGGTAGCGTTTTTCAATAGTTAAAATTTCTTGGTGGAATCTTTCACCTTGCTCATCACTGAGTTTTCCAAGATTTTCTGGAAAAAAATCCAAATGGGCGTGCAGGAAATGAATTTTTATTGACATCCGGCGCTCCATTTCAGCATAAGATTCAAGGAATTCATTTACCACCTGAATATAATCTTCACTTCTATGGTTCCCCAAGAAATTCTTACATAGTGAAATAAAATTTTCCCACGCCCTATTATCTACAGCATTTAATTTGCTCGCAAAGTTCTCATCCCGCATGATTTTTCGAATTTGCGGTCCAATAAAAATACCTATTTGCGAAAAGATAACGTATATAATTGTCATTTGAAATACTCTCTCTCTGCAATATTTGAAAGTACTTTCCTTAATTTTTTCTTCACTTAATTTTGGAAACATTGATTTTAAATGTAAAAATGCGTCGCTTTCTCTATCCAGACGTTTTACGAACTGCTTCATGTATCCCAACTTAAGATGAAGCGGTGGCAAAATAATTTTACTGGGTTGCACCAATGGAACATTTAGAACATTTTTTCTGCCTATTTGGAAATGGTTTCTTGCTGGCCAGTTTTTTAGATTATTATACCGAGAACGGCAATAGAGGCATAAATAGAGCTTGGACATTATGTCGTACTTCTTTGTTTCTATCCTTTTTTAACTTCATTCATAAATAAGTGCGTATAAATATAAGAACTTATTTATACGTGTATAGTATTATAATTAAACTGGCCCTTTTACAAAAAAAAACATATATTTTTTTAATTCGCTGTTAATTTAAATTTAAATAATCTAGGTTCACAAAATATTTTTGCACTTTTCAAGTAAATATAAAAAAGTTTGGCTTTCCTAACAAAATACTGCGGAAAACGGCGTCCCAATGTGAAAAAATCGAAAAAAAAAAATAAAAATTTAAATTTGTTTGAATCTTTTTTATTAAGAAGAAAGCCTGATGTCTTGTCTGTCTCAAACCGTGTTAAAATTTCAAATCGATAAACAAATGACTTAGCTAGGCCTATTTTTGTTCGAGAAGACCAAAAAAATCGTTTTTTATCGATAACTTTCGATTTTGAGGGTATATCGAAATTTCTAAAAATGACAAACTGATACACTCAATAAGGACTATCGTTTGATATAGGTTTCCTTAAAAGTGTATATCTTTTTCCTCAAAATGTATCAGTGTGTAATTTATTTGATATTATAACAGCACTAAATCTGTTATTGTCGCCAACAAAAATAGAAATTAGTTTAATTTTGGCTATAGCTACAACGGTGGTCGGTAGTCGTGTGGCTGTGTCGACTCTAAAAAATGTATAAAATATACGTGCATTCTAATTTTGACAGGTTGTATCCTGCTGTTGTCTATCTGTTGAATTTATTTCTTTTTAAATAAAATACATTTTTAAGATACATTTGTCCATTATATTTATAATAAGTTGCATTAAAATATTTCTTGAAGTTTTGCTGCATTCAGAGTTTGATTTACTTTGAAAGCAACTTCTGTTTTTGTAGCATGCAAATGTCTTGTTTTTATATCCTTCACCAATAGGTGAAAGGATATTATAAGTTTGTCATTCAGTTTGTAATTTTTCATTATTCGTCTTAGACCCCATAAAAATTATACCGATCGACTCAGAATCGCCAGGAGAGCCATGTCCCTACGCAGCACGCTATTTAATTTCATCAATCGGTCCATAAACACCCGAGATATCACTAAAATACTAAACTTCGACGACGAATTACAAAAAAAAAATTTTAATTCTCAATGAATTTTGGCGATATAATTCCTATTTTTTTTTTTAAATATTGTTTTTTTTTATTTTGTTTCTAAAACTTGCCAATTTGCGTACATCGATATCTTTTGCTTTGATGATATCTCGGTTATTGATCTACCGATTTTGATGAAATTTAATAGTGTGCTGCGTTGAATGATTTCCTAAAATTTGATATACAGTTCAAAAAAGTTTTTTTTTTAAATGCAGTTAAAAAAAATAATTTTCGTAATTTTCGGGACATTGAATTTATAGTTTTGGCAATATCTCAGACTCTAATGTACCTATTTTTATAATATATATGATATATTATATTTGGAGGATTTTCTGATATATATAATTCATGTCGATTACTATCTGCAAATTGTAGAATTTTAAACAAATTGACGGTTTTTATACAAATTAAAAAAAGTACGATTTAAAAAAATTAGAAAAATTTTAATTTAGCATCGAATTTCGAGTTTTAGCTATATCCCAGTTGTAAGTAGAACTATATGTTGAAATTTAATAGTGTACTTCGTAGAACACTTTTAATATCTAATACCTATACATATTAGTTATTACGGTAAGCCATCTTTTTTTTTGTGCCCAACTTTAAATGTGTTGTAGGTCCCATAAACGTAATATATGTTAAAGTTTTGAAACTTTCTCAAATCAGAAAATCAATATACATATATTAGTATTTTTGTAGGACTCAGAAGCATACATACTTGTAATTGACCAAGAACTCTTTCATTTCTATACTTTACTTTTGTAACACCATTAGTAAAGGGTATTTAAGGTTCGGCATAGCCGAATATAGCACTCTTACTTGTTTTGTAATTATATTGAAAACCAAAAATTTGCCGAAAATTAACCTTAGTACCAACAATAGTGCTAATCAAGAGCTAAAGGTTTAGTCTTTTATCAAAATAAAATTATATATCTCTTAAAATATATTTTTTCCATTTAAGTGCGTACGAATAATTTTTAGGTTTCATCTCTGAGGTCATTCTAAGTAGTTCAGTGGGTGTCAGAACAATATTAATACGCTCTACAAACACAAATACAAACTCAATATACCCTTCCACCTATACAAGGGTAACCGTCATCAAAATATAAAGGAAATATCCTGAAATCCTCATGATTTATTTTAATTTTATCGAAAAAAAAAAATGTATTTAATAATAATAATAAATTTTGTTTTATATTTTCAGCACTAATGCACGCAGTTGTATTTGGAAACGTTACTGCAATTATACAACGAATGTATTCAAGACGTTCCTTATACGAAAGCAAATGGCGTGATCTAAAAGACTTTATAACATTACATCAGGCAAGATAATTTATTAATTTTTAAATTGCAAAAACTTTAAAATTTTCAATTGGGCTTCAGAATTTTCTAACTAGGCTTCATTCTTCCAATTATGTTTCCAAAGATTTCTAAATATATATTTTAGTAATTTATAATTGTTTAAAAATAAATTAGCAATTCTCAAAATACAACTTTAAAATTCTGAAATATCAATGTTATAATGAAACGGATGGTCTGTTCCACGATCTCGAAAGAATGCTTTCTTTCTTATCCTATACGAAAGAAATTTGTTTTTCGTTTCACTAACTTTATTTTATACGAAAGATAAGGCGAAAAACAAGTCGGAAGAAAACATAAGTATTTTCATACAAATTTCTGTTTCACTGTTTCGAACAATTTACCAGCAATACGAAAGCAAATGTCAAAATGAGTCACTTGATGTTTTGCTTTCGAATAGAAACGAACGAAAAGCTTCGAAATAGTGAAACCAAATTTAATTCGAATTCGAGTTACTCGCTTTCTTTCGAGTAGATTTTCTTTCGAAATCGTGAAACAGACTAGGAATTTTTAAACTTTTCAACAGAAAATTATATAAAATAAATATGTAGTTAAAAAAGCTATGTATGTCTTAAAACCTATGAAATATTAGGCCCGTTCGTTTATCTTCCAGTAAAAGTCCAGTATGCTAAGTATCTACTGAGTAAATGAAATAATTTACTTTGACGAAATCATTTGCACAAGAAATATAAACGAACAAAAAATTTGTAAAAATTTACTGTATTTTTACAAATTCCTGCAAAACACGTTATTTTATCAAAAGCACTCCATAAACAGCTTAGATATCGCCAAAACACAAATTTTGATATACAGAAAATTGCCGAAAGTACGTGTCTAAGAAAATTTGTTTACACTTTGTGAGTAGTGTTTCAGCGATATATCAAGTATTTATGGACCGATTGTAATGAAATTTGACGGCGTGCGTTGCGGGGGAATTTCCTAAAATTGATATAAATACCCTTCATAAACTCCACAAATCTGATTCTGAATACCTTAAAAATTGTACCGATCGACTCAGAATCGGCAGGAGAATCGATTTAGCGAAGTCCGTCTGTCGGTCCGTATGTCTTTTGAAGACAAGCTTTTGGAGCTCCTGTTTTGTCGATATTTTAGATGTTTATTTTGATGAAATTGAATAGCATTCTTCGCAGGGGAGTACCTAAATTATGATGCATTCGGTAGTTCATAATTTATAATTTAGTGTTTAACTGACTTTTAAACATTATGATAATATTTGAGTATGTATTATATATCAAATTATAGATAATCTTCCTAGGAAGTACATAAAATGCAGCTAAGTGCATTATATGCGTTCAAACTATCTCATATATCAACGAAAATCTAAATTTTGGGATTGCAATTGGGAGAAATCCGCTCACGTTTGACCATATAACTTCGCCTAAGGAAATCTCTTAATTGCTATTAACCTCTTAATGGCTTAAATTCCATCTAAAAGCCACTTGAATAAGAATAAATAATAAACAATAAAGCTTTGACCATCAAATAAGGTACAACAATAAAATTATATGAATACTAGCCAGTGTGCAAAATTTTACCACAATAGGTCACCATTTGGCTTTTTCTGCTCGTCTTTCCGTCAAGAGGGACAACATTTGACAGATGTAATTCAGTTCTCTTGAAAAAGTTCGGTATTGAAAACGGACGAACTCGGTTCACAGTTACTAAAAGATCCCATATAACTCCGCCCGGGAATCACTTTAATGCTGATAAAATAAATTACGTTTTAATAGCACAAAAACCATAGCAAAACTTCCCCGTCAGCATACCGTGGTTAATTCCCATTCATTCGCTATCCGTTATCGCTTGATGTTGTAGTACCTTTAATATGACCTGTAGTTACAAGCTGAGACGACCAAAGAGAAGTTTTATACATATTAGTTCCAGTATGTGTGCCATATTTCCGGTAACTTTTGGCTGGTTAAATTAGCATTCTCTACTTATCTTTTACAAAGGGACCACTTTAGAACCCAAGTGACGCTGTCTTCGACATCAGCCACCTTTCCAACTTTACCTTTGGGTCCATAACTATTCGAGATGATGACGCCACCTAAAAGCTTTCCGTTTTCCGATTATTAATTTTAAAGACTCTTAGCGTTTAATACTAGCATAAGCAAATATTGCTAGGACTAACATTTAGTATGAACAAAAGAAAATTAATATACATTCAAGCATTTGTGTGGAGCTCAACAAATCAGAAACTATATAATTATCAATATATTCTTACGATTTTGTAATTTACTTTTCGAACACCATTGGTGAAGGGTATCCAAGATTCGGCACAGCCGTATATACCACTCTTACTTGTTTATTTTAATTTAGTTAATTTTATTTCTTTTACTTAAAATTGTTTACTAAATAAAAATTGCGGCAAAATTTTTGCTGTCTGATTTTCTTTTGTTTACGTTTTTCAATCGTATGTTTTCCTTACTGAACTTTTACAAGCAGAAAATTTTGCCAGTAACATTTTATAAATACTAATCAATCGAACTTGTCCTCTCTAATTCTCTCTGCTTACATTTCCCCTCTTACTGAGTTTTGGTTAAATGAACGACTTTCAGTAATATTTTGTACAAAATATAGAGTAAACGAACGGAGCTATTTATTATTCAAAAATGTATCATAGGCAAATAAAAATAGTTAAAAACAAGTAACATTGAACTATTGTTCGTCAAGCCCGATGTGCTACCCTTTTTCTCTGAGCTCAAGTGTGGATTACTTTTCAACCAATTTAAGTGTTTTTCTTAACTCTTATCAGTTCGAATCTATTTCTCTTTGTGAACGGTCGAGACCTCTTAAAAATAAAGTAAATAACGTTTATTCTACAACAACACAAGTAATAATACTTGATTTGTATTCCCAATAAAACACACTTTTTAACTCGAACCTTCGATCCGCGTTTAAAAATAATCTGGAACTGAAAATAGTATAATGGTGGCCCGAAGGGGAAAAAATCACGATTCAGAAGCCATAGCCTCAAAAGTAGTATCAAATAAAACACTAAATATTAATGCGGACATGCAGTCTACTTCTCAAAACAAATTCAGTTTGCTAGCAAATTTAAATAATATGAATGTTACACGACATCCAACATAGCTGAAGAAAAACCTCTTCCCTTGGTTGGTTATTCTAGCATTCCTTAAGACAGTATATATAAACGCACCTCTACAGAAACAAAAATATTTCCGACAAACTCCGAAACATACGAAAAATGTTTAATAATTATCAAGGAGAAAAGTGGATTTCATACTATTGTGACGAATTTTAAACTTATCCGTCCCATTGTGCAAAGTTCACTGCTTATATTTCTTCCCCTCGCTTTCTAGATGTTTCTGTTGGTGTTGTTGTTATTCTGTTTATGTCAATAAGCAGAGCAACATGTTTCTCTTATGTACTGTAAAGAGCATAGCAACATGTTTCTCTTTTATCTACATTCTCTCTCTCTCTCTGTTACTGTTAACTTCAGATAATCTGTTTGTACACTGTTTGTGTGTTCTTGATCATGTGAGAATGTAGTGGAACACACATGAACTTTCGTAAGCCACATTGTTAGTGTAATCAACTACAGCAGCTCTTTGTTTACGTCTGCAGAAATTGCTAGAAACTCTCTTCTCTACTATATAAGGCCGATGGGCGAGTATTGCGGGAACAGTTTTTATTAAGACTCGTATAAAGAGAACAGTGTGACTAATAGTATTTGTAAAGCAGTTTTGTGAAGTTTGTTTACAGTTTTTGTGAAAGTGTGTTTAAAGTGATTAACTCTTAAGTTAATAAAAATATAACTTTGGAAAACTAAATAAAGTGTTTTAATTAATTTGATTACGGTTGTTTGCAAAACGAATTCCTTCCACGTTTTTAAAGGAAAAACGTAACACTATATTTTTATACCCTTCACCAATATGTGAAAGGGTATTATAAGTTTGTCATTCAGCTTCGTCTTAGACCCCATAAAAATTATACCGATCGACTCAGAATCGCCTGGAGAGTCGATTTAGCCATGTCCGTCTGTCTGTTGAAATCAAGTTTGTGGAGCTCCTGGAGGGTGTAGCGAGATAAATTGACCTACGCAGCACGCTATTAAATTTCATCAAAATCGGTCCATAAACACCGGAGATATCGGCAAAATACTAAAATTCGATGGGTACAAATTGACGAATTTTAAAAATTTAAATTTACATATTTTTAAAAAAATTTTTTTAAATTCTCATCGAATTTTCTAAAATCTGACATATAATTCGAAAATTTTTTTTTAAATGCTGTTTTAAAAAAAAATTAAAAATTTCCAATTTGCGTACATGGATATATTTTGCTTTGGCGATGTCTGAGTTGTTGATATACCGATTACGATGAAATTCAACAGTGCTCTGCTTTGAATGAATTCCTAAAATTTGATATACAAATCAGAAAACTTTCTTCAGAAAAAAAATATTTTAAATTCGGCAATTTGCGGCACATCGAATTTGGAATTTTGGCTATATCTCAGATTCTTATATACCGATTTTGATGATTTTTAATATCGTTTTGCTTTAGTGGATTTCCTAAGATCTGACATATTAACACTACTTGTTATGTACAGCAAATTGGCCAAAGTACGTGCCTAAGAAATTTTGTTTACATTTTGTAAGTATTTTTTTAAGCGATATCTCAGGTGTTTATGGACCGATTGTGATGAAATTTGACAGTGTTCTTTGCGGGAGGATTTCCTAAAATCTGATATATAAACTCCACAAAGCTGATTATGAATACTATTCAAATTGTACCGATCGACTCAGAATCGGCAGGAGAATCAACGTCCGTCCGTCTGTCTGTGTGTCTGTCCGTCTGTCTATCTGCCTGTCCGTCCGTCTACCTGTCTGTCCTTTTTCCTGTTGTAGTCAAGTTTTGTCGATATCTCAGGCGCTTATTTTGATAAAATTTAATAGCGTACTTCGCAGGGAATTACCTAAATTCTGATCCATTCGGTAATTTGTGGTAGATATAATTTAGTGTTTAAGCGATATTTCAGGTGTTTTGATCGACAATGATGGAATTCATGGTGGGACGATATCCTAAAATTTTGTGTGAAATGTATATGGGTATACCTTCTAGGAGCAAACAAACATGCAGCTAAGTACATGATATCCGTTCAAAACCTACATAAATATGTATGTATCTCATATATCAACGAAAATTAAAGTTTTTTAATTGCAATTGGGAGAAATCCGTTCACGTTTGACAATTGCTCCCGTATAACTTCGCCTAAGGCAATTTCTTAGTAGCTAATAAATGACAAATTATAATAGATACGATGATGACATTTAGTATAAAGACGTTGTACAATATCGTTATTCAGGGCGATAGCGCCTAAAATATACTTTCTAGAGGGACAACATTTGACAAAAGTATTTCTGATCTTTTGAAAAGTTCGGTATTGAAAACGGGCTAGCTCGGTTCACATTTAGTGAAATCTCCCATATAACCCCGACCGGGAATCACTTTAATGCTGATAAATTAAATCACATTATAATTGCACAAAGAACTAGAGCAAAACTTTCCACACGTCCATTGGACAGATCGGAAGAACAATACATCCCAAATATTATTGATGAAGTATTAATCTTAATTAGTTAACTAAATTCAGATTAATAAGTAAATCTTCAATAACTTTTCCGACAAAGCTGATATCCATCCATTCAAAAGCTATATATTTCACGTACATATGTACACTCCGTTAACATAGGATAGCCTCACATATAAATTTAACAAATTTGTAGACATTTTTAACATGTTTTATATTTTTTTTATAATATGAATACGTGAAAAGCAGCTTTATTGTCTTCTTATTAGTTGACGAAAGAACCAATTATATCGCTTTAAGATAACGTAATTTTTCTAGGTGATTTTGCAAAAGCTTTTAAAAATAGTTTCTTTTTACTGTCAACTTAGATTAGCTTCACCTTACTAAAAATTAATAAAACGAAAATTTAATGCTTGGTTTTAACTTTTTTTATTAATGTTTAAAATTTTATAGTTGTTTTACAACATTTAATATTGTGTATGTCCTCCCTTTGTTGAAATAACATCGAAAATTCGGGTTTGCATTGAGTCGTACAGAGATTTTAAGTAATTTAATGAAATTTCAGACCAAGCCGATTTTATAGCTGCTTTTAGCTCCTCTTTTGTGCAGAATTGTCTTCCTCCTTCATAAACTTTAAGTGTTAGCCATCCCCAAACATTTTCGATAATGTTTAAATCAGGAGATGCCAATATTTCAACTTCCTGCTCCTGAAGCCAGCATTTTACAATGGCAGCAGTATGTATTGGGGCGTTGTCTTGTTGAAAAATGAAAGAAAGGGAATCAAAAATATCCCTAAACTCCACAAACGCAGTTTGAAGCAAGTTTTTGTAACCTTCTCCAGTCATTCGCTCATTTACAAAAACTAAACTAGCAGCCCCATAATACGTTATAGCGCCCCATACCATAACTCCACCTTCTCTGCTATGGTGACGACTTAAAATCTTTTCCTCCTTCCTGATATCGTGGAAGTAATAATTATATCCATCTGGGCCATCAATATTAAAACGCTTTTCGTCTGAAAAAATTACTCTTTTCCAGTCGTTTTCTTGATGACCTCTTTGAACTATCCACGACATGTGGTCTTTCGCAAATTTTAATCTTGTTGCTTATGTACGTCTTTCAGTGGTGGCTTTTTTTGAAGTTTTCGACGCTTCAGGTATTCCGAGCTTCTTATCACATTATAAATGGTAGTTTTACTCACTTGGACACCGGCAGCATCTGCAATTTTACTTAAACTCATTGTTGAATTTGAAACAACTTGGAGTATTTTGCTTTTATCCCGAGCTGAAACCTTTTTGTATGTCTTTCCTTTATAACGTTTACCGTATTCCGATGGATTCTTGAGATAATTGTTTATCACTTTTGGACTTCGGCTAAGTTTTCTGGCAATAGCACGGTTAGAAAGCCCTAGATCATGGTACGCATCAATTTTTGCAATTTCCGTGGAACTAAGCGACGGCTGTTTTCCATACTTATTTTTTTTTAACAAATAACACATTTATCTTAGGAAACTAAACGTCAATTAATAAAATTTTTCGCAGAAATGCAACAAAAGTTGAAGGTTTTGTACTGAGGCTAATCTAAGTTGACATTGGAATATTCAAAAATTTTCTGCTGCTAACGAAAACAAATCGAAAAGTTCCGTTATATTTTACTGACCCATTTGAAATTTCTGTCAATATTACAACAGAGTATCCTCTTGTCAACTGCTTAAGAAGCATCAAAATTTTCACAATTCTTTATAATTATGAAGTGAGGCTATTCTATGTTAACGGAGTGTATCTAAAACTAAGAGTGTATGCCCTATAATTCTAAGGCTTGTATATATTGACAATCATTGTTAAAGCTTTGACCTAAATCAGTCCGATAACTTCAGAGTCTTACATAACTAATCAAGAACTTTTACAAGTTGGATAATTCGTAAGCATTAAAGTACACTACTCTCACTGGGCACTGCGTTTTTGATTTGCATGCCAGAATACTTAATCTTCATCAAATCGATGTGCTTTTGCAAATCTAAGGGCATCTACATTTTGAAGCATCTTTTCTGCATGGTTTATCTGGTCTATCGAACTTTATTAAATATTCGTAAAATATGTGTCTATTTTATTTCGAAGCTAGACATCAGCCACCTGCCCAACCTAACCTTTGGGTCCATAACTATTCTAGATGATGACGCCACCGAAAAGCTTTTCGTTTTCCGACTCTTAATTTTAAAGACTCTTTGCATATAATACTAGTATAACCAAATATTGCTAGGAATTACATTAAGTATGAACAAAAGAAAATTAATATAGATATCAAGCATTTAGCTGGAACTCAACTAAGTCAGTAATCAGAAACTATATAATTATATATTTTTACGATTTTGTACTTCACTTTTGGAACACCATTGCTGAAGGGTATCCAAGATTCGGCAAAGCCGAATTAACCACTCTCACTTGTTTGAATTAAAAAGCTAAAACTTAATTCCTTCTTCAGTCACTAAGTTCAGTTCTAAAGATAACTCCGTCTACAAGGTTCAATTTCCCCAAAAAACTTTGAAAATATTAAAACTATTTAAATGTAAGTATTTCGTGTAAAAAGTATAAAAGAACATCTGCAAGTCAAACCAGTGTTGGAATTGTTTAATGTATGGGTATGGGGGTAAGCACTGCAACAGATCGCCGGTGTGCACGATATGTGCTATACAATATCATACTAATAATTGTTCATTTAAAAAAGAAAATAAAAAAGAGAGTTATGATCATTCAGCCAATGATGTTAATTGTCCATTTCGTGCTCTTTATCTTTAATCATGAGCAAGATCTACTTCAAATAACTCTCAAAATCATTGGAAACCAGCTCGAACTGAATTAAGTTTCCTGAAATCACGCATATTCTTACG
The DNA here is from genome assembly GCA_933228675.1 of Stomorhina lunata. Lineage (NCBI taxonomy): Eukaryota > Metazoa > Arthropoda > Insecta > Diptera > Rhiniidae > Stomorhina > Stomorhina lunata. The sequence continues at coordinate 71,431,544 of OW121744.1, forward strand.
CTTTTTCATTTTGTTTTCATTCAACCTCCGACGAATGTACATTTTTGCTTGTATATTCAATACACTCAAAAAATTGTTGTCCTTTTGCTTATTGAATTGTTATTATGACGACAACAAAAAAAAATTAAGAAGAATGAAAACTGTTATAAAATTAGAACTTTAAATTAAATAGTAACGTTATTAAAAGCTATTTTTAAGAGGGTTTTTAATTTTGACTGCATGCATAAGAAAATGTTTTTTATTATTTATGTGAGTATGTTTTAGAATTTCATATTCACACAAATAATTTTTTCTGCAAAACAATAATCGTAACATATTTTTTCTGTGTAATATACTCGTATATATTATTACAGTTTTAATTATAAAAATCCCACCGACTTATTTTTAACCAGAAGAATCTTATTATACGAAAAAATTATTTGTGTGGATATGAAATTCTAAAACATATTCACATAAATAATAAAAAAAATCTTATGCATGCAGTCAAATTTAAAAACCCTCTTGAAAATAGCTTTAAATAACGTTACTATTTTAATTTAAAGTTTTAATTTCATAACAGTTTCATTAATTAATTTCTTTTTGTTGTTGTCATAATAACACTTCAGTAAGCAAAAGGACAAACATTTTTTGAGTGTATTGAATTTACAAGCAAAAATGTACATTCGTCGGTGGTTGAATGAAGACAAAATGAAAAAGCGTAAGTATACGCGTGATTTCAGGAAACTTAATTCAGTTCGAGCTGATTACCAACGATTTTGAGAGTACTTTGAGCAGATCTTGCTCATGATTGAAGACAATGGGAATTAACATCATTGGCTGAATTTTCTTTTCCATGCTTTTTACAATTAGAGCATTAGAAAACAGCAGGTGTTTTATTTTCTTTATTAAATGAGCAATTATTAGTGTGATGTTGTATATCACATATCATGCACACCGACGATCTGTTGCAGTGCTTACCCCCATACCCATACATTAAACAGATGCAGATGCTTGCAGATGTTGTTCATACTTTTTACACGAAATAATTACATTTGAAATAGTTTTAATATTTTCAAAGTTTTTTGGTGAAATTGAACCTTGTAGACGGAGTTATCTTTAGAACTGAACTTAGTGACTGAAGAAGGAATTAAGTTTTAGCTTTTTAAAATAAAAATATAGTATGAAATCCACTTTTCTCCTTGAGAATTATAAAACATTTTTCGTATGTTTCGGAGTTTGTCGGAAATATTTTTGTTTCTGTAGAGGTGCGTTTATATATACTGTCTTAAGGAATGCTAGAATAACCAACCAAGGGAAGAGGTTTTTCTTCAGCTATGTTGGATATCGGTGTAACATCCATATTATTTAAATTTGCTAGCAAACTGAATTTGTCTTACAGACCGAAGGTTCTAGTTAAAAAATGTGTTTTATTGGGAATATAAATCAAGTATTATTACCAGGGTTTAAATAAACTGCTATAGCAGTTTTCAAATAGTCGGTTATTTCATATTTCATATAAAATTGTGCCAACAATATGAAAGAAAACCACCTTTTGCTTTTATAAAAACTAGAACGAAAAACTATTTCCAAAATTTCATATATAAATTACTATTTGCTTCACATATTTTCGTGGAGTGCTAAAATGATTTTAGCTTTTAGGAACTATTTTATACGACAGTAAAAAGAAAGAATATGAATTTTTTAATTTTAGCATTTATATATTTTATATTCTTAGTTATGAACACAAAAATTTTTCTCGCAGCAAAATATATTCTCATAACTATTTTGAAAATATGAAAAATAAAATGTTGACTAAAATGAACTAAAAAGATCGACTGCCACTGACTAGAGACACAAACTATCAAAAAATATAAAACAAAGAATCAAAAAACCTTCACAAATATTTCATTAAATATAATTGGCACAAGTAAAATTAATTATTTAAAAGTGATCTTGAGGGGGTGGGGAGGGTGGTAAGAAGAATTATTAATAAGTTAAATTTGTTTTAAACTGACTCGACTTTACCAGGAGAACAGAAAAACAACAGCATAAGTTTCAATAACATATTTTTTCTTCTTTATGTTGTTGTTTTTGTATACAATTTTTTGCCTCGTTTGTTTTTTAAGTTATTTTTGTTGTTTTTCTATGCAGTAATTCGCTGGCAAATTTTTTAAGATAAAAAAATTAACCTTGCAGTTAGAAGGCATAAACTGTCACTAGATCTAAAAAAGCAACTAGGTTTGCCAAATTTTCAGCGTGTTCATTTGTAAAACTAGGGTCAATATTAGATTTTTTAAGACTTTACTTGTAGAGAGTAACAAAATAAAGATTCTGTAATATATGTCTTTTGTCGTTTAAAACAAAATCAGAGACCACTTCTAGTTTTAAAGGCAATGTTTCCTTGTAAAACTGTTGGGCAATCTTTACAGCATGACAAAGTTCTAAAAATGCGAAAAATATACTTAACAGTTGCATGCTAGTTTTTCTGTTTTTCTATTACATCAATTTACATCAATTAAGCATCCATTTTTCCAGGAAAAAGAAAACGAAGTTTCAATAATAAACAGAATTTTTTAAATTTTCTCATATGTTGTTGTTTTTGTATAATAAATGTTTTTTGGGTTTGTTTTCTTTAAGTTTTTTTTGTTGTTTTTCTATAAAATGGATGAAAAAATTGGTCTGCGCTTCCTAAATCTGGATTAATTCTAATAGAAAAAAAGAAAAACTAGCAAGCAACTGTTAGGTATATTTTTCGTATTACAGAACTTTGTAATGCTGTAAAGATTACCCAACAGTTTTATAAGGAAACGTTGCCTTTAAAACTAGAAGTGGTCTCCGATTTTGTTTTAAACGACAAAAGACATATATTACAGAATCTTTATTTTGTTACTCTCTACAAGTAAAGTTTTAAAAAATCTAATATTGACCCTAGTTTTACAAATGAACACGCTGAAAATTTGACAAACCTAGTTGCTTTTTTAGTTCTAGTTACAATTTATGCCTTCAAACTGCAAGGTTAATTTTTTGATCTTAAAAAAACTTACCAGCGAATTACTGCATAGAAAAACAACAAAAATAACTTAAAAAACAAACGAGGCAAAAAATTGTATACAAAAACAACAACATAAAGAAGAAAAAATATGTTATTGAAACTTATGCTGTTGTTTTTCTGTTCTCCTGGTAAAGTCGAGTCAGTTTAAAACAAATTTAACTTATTAATAATTTTCTTACCACCCTCCCCACCCCCTCAAGATCACTTTTTAATAATTAATTTTACTTGTGCCAATTATAGCTGTGTTCCAGAACTACCAATACTGTACAATATTGTACAAGTTTTAATCAGAAATTACAGGAAAGTGTTCCTGTACTAAAAAAAAAAAATGACTTAATTGTAATTTCTGGTTAAAAATTGTACAATATTGTACAGCAGAGAAGAGACTGAATATATTCACAAATGTTGACAACAACGTATGCATATTGCTTTTGCATTGCCTACAAAGGCAATAACTTTTTATGCAGATGCCTTCATTCATTCACACATTTTCGTTGATTGTCTTTTAACACACTATCTTATTATTGCACTGCACGTTAATCAACGAAATAGTTTGATGTCACACTTTAAGTTAGAAAAAATTCGTACGACTCTCTCATTTTTTGTTCTATTCGCAAAGTATTCGTATAATATGTCTGCGTTGTTATCAGTGCTGCCATATGTTTTTCTACGCTTTCATCATTGGGCCGAAATTTTTTTATTAAAAAAATGTTTCGATAAAAATATTTTTCTATAGAAAAATTTTTGATAAAAATATTTTTCTAAGAAATATTTTGTTAAAAAAATTTTTCGATAAAATGTTTTTCTATAGAAACATTTTCAATAAAATATTTTTCTATAGAACAATTTTCAATAAAAATATTTTTCAGTAGACAAATTTTCGATAAAAATAGTTTTCTATAGTAAAAATTTTCAATAAAAATATTTTTCTATAGAAAATTTTTGGATAAAAATATATATTTCTATTGAAAAGTTTTCGATAAAAATATTTTTCTATAGAAAGATTTTTGAATTTTTCTATAGAAAATATTTTTGTATAGAAAATATTTTTGTATAGAAAATATTTTTGTATTGAAAAATTTTTTTAATAAAAAAAATTATACAAAAATTTTTTGATAAAAAAATGTATTATATAATTTTTTTTATAATTATGTTAAAACGAACTACATACAAAAATCGATTTTTAAATCTAAGGTGCCCTATTTTGAGGTCCGATTGTGCCGCCCCAGTAAAACATATGTTTTGCAAGTTCAAAACTTGATGTCTCCAACACTAACGCGCAACAGTTAATTTCCAGTGTTTGAAGACTTTTTACTATAAATTTAACGATTTTGCATCCATTTCATCTGGCAACTTGTTTCTTTCTTTTTGTCTTTGCCCACCTACACAACTATAGTTTTGTCTTGTGTACAACTTGTCTTGTAACGCAACTGAAATCATTCATAATATTTCGTAAACACTCACGCATTCGCTATTATAAAATGAATGTTTGAATGTTTTCCTAGTGTATTTGATTGCAGTTATAAACACAAGCAATGCATGCAATATCTTATATTCTTAAACGAGCAATAATTGTATATATATATATATATATATATATATATATATATATATATATATATATATATATATATATATATATATATATATATATATATATATATATATATATATATATATATATATATATAGAATGGCTATCTCGAAAACGGCTCTAACGATTTTGATGAAATTTGGACAGTGGGTATCTTTTTTGATGCATAGGTCGAAGAAGAAGGGACTTTTGGAACTTTTACCTCTAAGAGGGTAAAAACGGGTAAAAAGGGGAAAAAATCGAAAACGCTATGTCTCCTAAAGTAATAGGTATAGAAACAAAATTAAAATTACGTTTTAAACAGCTTTGAAAATAAGCGGACAGGTGTTTGGTACTTTTTTGAAACTATGTCCGATAGGGGGTAAAAAAGGGTGAAAATAGTTTTTTTGGCACCTTTTTAACCCACTCTTATATTTTAAACTAAAGAATATAGAAAGAAACTTGGTACTGCAATCAATAGATGTAAAAAAAACATGAAACACGTATTTGGTACTTTTTTGATTTTGGAGCCAAAATGGGTAAAAAAGGGATAAAATGATAACTTAACATCTCCAAAGTAATATGAATAGGAACATTATACATTATGTTAAATGCGTTTTAAAAAAATGTACCGAATTCAATTGGCACCAAAAAAGTACCAAATATACATATGGAACTTTTAGAAATTAGGGAATAAAAAGGGGGAAAAATTAGTATTATTTTAAACAAATGAATGTTTGTCTGTATGTATGTTCTTTATAGAATAGTAAACTGTGAATTTGATTGTGTTATGCTCTTTAGCGAAGATGTTGCGGATAAGCCGGCGAAGGTTTTAAAGTTGATAAGACTAATTTCCGACAGATGGCGCCACTGAAAATTACTAAAAATTAATTAAATCGTAAACTGTACATTTGATCATGCTATGATCTTTAGCAAAGTTGTAGCGCATGAGCCGACGAAGGCTTTTTAGTTGGTATGAATAATTTCCGACAGGTGGCGCTACAGAAACTTAATTTTAATCGTAATCTGTACATTTAATCATGCTACAATCTTTAGCAAAGTTGTTGCACATGAGCCGACGAAGGTTTCTTAGTTGGTATGAAGAAATTTCGACAGGTGGCGCTACTGAAATTTACTCAAAGTCAATTTAATCGTATGCTGTACATTTAATCATGCTATAATCTTCAGCAAAGTTGTTACGGATAAGCCGAAGAAGTTTTATGAATTGGAATAAGCAAAGTCCGACAGGTGGCGCCACAGAAAACTACTCAAAATGAATTAAATCGTAAACTGTGCATTTGATCAGACTATAATCTTTAGCAAAGTTGTTGCGCATGAGTCGACAGAGGTTTCTGTTGATATGAATAATTTCCAAAATTATTCAAAATGAGTTAAACTGTAAACTATGCAAACTATGTGTTGGTCGGACAAAATAAATCAAATAATTCAAAATTAACTGAATATTTCTACAATGTCTTTCCTCTAAATTTATTTTAGCACTTTATAATATAAAATATATAAAAACTTTAAAATTTTCCTCAAAATGCTTATCATAAAGCTCCGAGCAAGGCTCGGTCTACCAGGTACTATTTCATTATACTCTTATTTTGTGAATATGCATTGTTTCGTCTCAATTAAATATTGTAAATTGACAACAAGTTTTCATTTTTGTGTGAATACATTCAAAGCAAGAAAACCGCCATTCAATCTCTTCTCTGTTGTACAGTATTGGTAGTTCTGGAACACAGCTTATATTTAATGAAATATTTGTAAAGGTTTTTTGATTCTTTGTTTTATATTTCTTGATAGTTTTTGTCTCTAGTCAGTGGCAGTCGGTTTTTTTAGTTCATTTTAGTCAACATTTTATTTTTCTTGTTTTCAAAATAGTCATGAGAATATTTTTTACTGCGAGAAACATTTTCGTTTTCATAACTAAGAATATAAAACTAAATGCTAAAATGAAAAAATTCATATTCTTTCTTTTTACTGTCGTATAAAATAGTTCCTAAAAGCTAAAATCATTTTAGCACACCACGAAAATATGTGAAGCAAATAGTAAATTTATATATGAAATTTTGGAAATAGTTTTTGGTTTCAGTTTTTATTTAAATGAAAAGGTGAGAGGTGTAATATTTTATCTTTGTTTAAAATAAAAATATGAATACGTTTCATATTTACTTCGAATATGATAATTAGGGAAAAAAAACTAAAAACTAAATATTAAACCCTGATTATTACTTGTGTTGTTGTAGAATAAACGTTATTTACTTTATTTTCAAGAGGTCTCGACCGTTCACTAAAAGAAATAGATTCGAACTGATAAGAGTTAAGAAAAACTCTTAAATTGGTTGAAAAGTAATCCACACTTGAGCTCAGAAAAAAAGGGTAACACATCGGGCTTGACGGACTATAGTTCAATGTTACTTGCTCTTAACTATTTTTATTTGCCTATGATTTTTCTTATAAAATTATAGTTAAACGTAATGAATTCAGTTAAGATTTATCGAAGTCATAAACATAAATCATCACATTTTTTTAAAGGTTCATTTAATTTTTTATCTTGGTACAAAATTTATATAACAATTTTCAGTCTAATAAAAATTAACTCTTAAAACAAAAATATTAAATAAATACACACAATTTTTTTAGATGCCTAAAGAGCTGAAGCAAAGGATTGAGGACTATTTTCAAACATCATGGTCTCTTAATCATGGTATAGATATATACGAGGTGAGTAAACTGTGTGTACCTACTAATTTTTTTTATAAACACTTTGATTTGACAGTTCAGTTTTTAATTATAATTCTTTATTATCATCGATATTTCGATATCCAATGGATGTTGAATGAATGTTTTTTTAATTATTGAATCTTCATTTACCATAAACTAATAATATGTAATCAAATCTTAAAATATAAAATTCTTAATTATGAAAGTCCATTTGCAACTTCATAATTCTTTGCGCGAGTAGGATTTTTTTTTAATCCTACTCCTACTCCATTAGTCGCAAAAGTAATAAACGCGTATATTGGTTCAAAAGTTATATGTGGGTCAAACAAGTACCAAGATTTCGTTTTTATCCTTTCTATCTCCTATTTTTACCTCGTTTGCGAAAAGTGTTAAAAACGAGACTTTATTTTTCTAGTTGATCTAATTCAATCCAATTTAAATTTCTTTAAGTTTCTATCGATGTTAGTTTCGGAGATATAACTTTACAAATTTTTCCCTTTTCTACCCTATTTTAACCACAAAACAAATTTTGGTCCTATGACATTTACTTCCGGAGATACAGCATTACTAATTTTTCCCCCTTAGTGCTCGAATTTCCAAAAATCTCTTTTAAGTGGATCTATACTTCGAAAAAGGTACCCGCTGTCAAAATTTCAGCTCCATAGCTTTAGCCGCTTGGGCTGGGCGATGATGAGTCAGTCAGTCACGTTAGAGTTTTATATATATAGATTTATTATGTGGCTATAACTATTGTCGCAATTCTCAACATCGCTTTTGAAATTCATTCTCTCTCTTTAGGGACGTTTATCGGGATACATATATACATCCAAAAACTATTTTATTAGTATTTGACGAAATTTTAGTTTATTTAAATAAAATTGTATATTCTTTTTTTTTGTCCAGAATTGACATCAGTATACACTATATCCCAACCTTACTTGTTATAATTGAAAATTGGCCTGGAAGATTTATCTTAAGAAACTAAACCCCTAATCAAAGTTTTCGGTAGGAATTTTGTATGGAAAATGTAATTTTATATTTGTGATAAGTTAAATTTTTGTTTATGAAAATAACTTTTAAGTCAAAAAATAACTGTTATTTTTTTTTCTAAAAAATAAAAATCAGATTTTTAAAAATCATCGCTTTTTATGAAAATTTGGTCCAAGACTATCAAAATGGTATACTTGGTTTTATACTCCGACATTTCCTTGTACCTTGCTTTTTTGAATCAAAAATTCAAAAATAACAGTTAATTTCGGTCACTGGTCATACTAAAAAAACAAATAATTTTATTAAAGTAGTTATACCCTTCACCACCACAGGTGGAAAGGGTATTATAAGTTTGTGCTGATGTATGTAACGCATAGAAATATTTGTCTTAGAGACACCTTTTAGTATACAAATAGGCTAAAGGTAGAATTAGCCGAACGTTGATGTATGAACGTAGAAATGGGCCGTACCGTTTGAACGTTTGCGTAGTTACCAAATCTCTGAAAACGTATCAACTAATCCTGGCGTAAACAAAAATTAATAGGTATTTAAAAGTTTTTCTTGCTTTTGTGTTGAAAAGTATAACTTGTTAAAGACAGTTTTTAATGGATGTGGAAGAAGTATTTATTGCTTTAAACTTCTTAATTTTGTTTAAAATTTATAAAAAAAAAAGTAATTAAAACGAAAAAAGCGCATAAGAAGATGAGGCGTTAGGCCAATAAAAATAAAAACATAAAAATGATCAGCTGTTAACAGTGTTACTTATGTGCTAAATTGCCAGTTTTACTACAACTTTACTTGTTTTAGAGATGCAACGGCTACACTGTTAACAAACGTCACGTAAAAACATTGAGAAACTCTATGTTATACAGATCGCTACATTTCCCTGACTGATATTTCCTCCCCAACTACAAATTGTTCTGGTATATTCTGTAAACCTTCCAAACCATGTTTTATTCCCATATTTGGTTCAGCTGATTTTAAATTGATTTTCGCTGTTTCATTCGATTTTTTTTGAATTTAAGACATTGAGCAATGTTCGAGGTTTGTATTGAAAAATGATTTCCCCTGGTGCTAAGCCAGTTGACGAGGTCGGAGTTGTTCTATACTTTAATAAAAATTGGTCAATTCTTAGTTGTAAAGGTTTACCGGCCCCTTTTTGATCTAGCAGTGATTTCCGCAATCCGTTTTTAAAAGTCTGCACAGCTCTTTCTGCGCTGCCATTGGATTGGGGGTGGTATGGAGGAGACTTAAGCGGAACTATACCATTAGATTTACAAAATTCAACAAATTCTAAAGAGCTAAATGGTGGCCCATTATCACTAACAACACTAAATGGAAGCCCAAACGTGGTAAAAACTGACCTAAGCTTTTTTTTTAAAAGGAATAGCTTCCATCCATTTGGAATAAGCGTCATATAAAATTAAAATCTGCTGACCATTTAAAGAACAGAAATCAATATGAATTCTTTGAAATGGGTATGTTGCCTCTATCCATTTTGATAGGTTAGCAGGCTTTGAATTTTGTGTAGACTGACAAGCATCACAATTATTATTAAAGTTTTCAATATCTTGGTCTATACCTGGCCACCATACAACTGTTCTTGCCAAAGCTTTACTTCTAACTATTCCTATATGTTGATCATGAATTAAATTCAAAGCACTATTACGCAAAATAATCGGTATTACTATTCTATCTCCGTAAAATAAGCACCCATTTTCTGTAGCTAGAGAATCTCTTTTTAAATAATATTTCTGCATCTCCTCCGTCATTTCTTTTGGCCACTTGCCTATTAAAATAGAATTATAAATTTCTCTCATACACAAGTCTCTTTCCATCGCCTCTTTTACGTCTTCCGCACTCAATGGAAAATTTAAAGTGTTTAAACTATTTATACTATCACATTCAACATCGGTATCATAATCCATTGGCAGCCTTGATAATGCGTCCGCGTTAGCCATATCCCTTGCCTTTTTATATCTAATGTCATATGAGTACATTGATAAGAAAATAGCCCACCTCTGGAGCCGATTAGCCGCCACCCCTGAAATATCTTTTCTCTCACTAAAAATTGCTCGTAAAGACTGATGATCACTGTATATAGTAAAATTAAACCCAAAAATATATTTGTGGAATTTTTTTACCGCAAATACTATGGCTAGTGCCTCTCTATGAAGCTGAGAATAGTTCCGTTCTGCAGCACTTAACGTGCTTGATGCAAACATCACTGGGCGTTCCACACCATTAATAACATGGGACAACACTCCACCTACTCCGTATGGGCTTGCATCCGCAGACACAATGATCTTCTTCGTAGGGTCATAGTGTGTTAATATATTTATATTATTAACCAATTTCTTACTGCGTTGAAAACTTTCACTATGCTCTTTTCCCCATGACCATTTTACATTTATCTTCGTCAACTCATACAAGCAATGTAGTTCGCCAGACAAATTAGGAATACATTTATTGTAATAATTGATCATCCCTAAATATGACTTCAATTGAGTTTTGTTGCATGGTTCAGGAGCATTAACAACGGCTTCCACCTTCTGTGGGCTTGGTGCTATGCCAATTTCATTTATTCGGTAACCTAAATAATCTATTTCTGTTTTAAAAAACTCGCACTTCTCTAAATTCACCTTTACATTGTATTTTAATAACCTATCTAACACCCGTAACAGATTAACTTTGCAATCATCTTCTGTTTTACCTCCTATTAATATATCATCAAAATAAACTTGAACATTTCCAATACCTCGTAAAATCTGATCGATTATTGAACGAAATATCTGGGGTGCTGTTTTAAGGCCAAAAACTAATCTTGTAAATTGAAATAACCCAACATGAGTGTTAATAGTTAGCAGTTCCCTCGAACGTTCTGAAACAGCGACTTGTAAGTAAGCTCCCGTCAGATCTAGTTTGGTGAATACTTTCCATCCTGCCATAGATGCCAATATATCATCTATACGTGGTATTGCGCCGTGTTCCATCTCTACAAATTTGTTTACAGTTCTTTTACAGTCTACGCAAAGCCGGATGGACCCATCACCCTTGTTAACAACTACTAATGGGCTGGCCCAATTACTCCTCGTCACTGGTACTAACACACCTTCCTCGCATAATCTGTTAAGTTCGTTTTCAACCTTAACTTTCAAACCATAAGGAACGGTGTTTGCTTTGCAAAATATAGGGTATGAATCATTTTTTAATACAATTTCCGCTTTAAAATTTCTTATAACCAAATCATTTGATTTAGTAAAAATAGCATTATACTTTTCCAAACACTTCATTTTATTTAATTTCAATTCAGAATCAGTTATCGCCAAATTGACGTTACAATACTCATACTCAGTAAAAAAATTTTCCAACCACTAAAAATTACATCCATCCAGTTTCTACCTAGTAACGGATAAAAGTACATTTCAGTATTTAAAACAATAAGTTTCAGTTTAAACTGACACCCTTTAAAATCGACCTTAACCGTGAATTTTCCAATCGTTTCAACTCGATCCCCAGAAATTAATTTAATAGAAAATTCATCTTTTGAAAGTTTGTAATTAGAAAAATATCTGTAAAAATCCTTCTTATGAATCACGGTAACGCAGGCCCCTGTATCTACTTCAAATTCTACACCAATGTTCTCAATATATAATTTAAGTTTTAAGGGTTTAATTCTAAGAGAAGTTATTTATATAATTACACAAGTCTTCCTCTCCATTATCTTCATTTTCTTCTTCTAAACTCTTAATATTCGCTTGTCCTCTCTTCTTACAAAACTTTTGCATGTGACCTTTCTTTCCACAATTAAAGCAAACCACATTTTTGTAAAAATTTTGCTTTCCGTTATTCGCTTTTTTGTAGTTTGTTGAATGCGCTTTGTTGTTCTGACTGCTCCACTCTTCTTGACGTTCCATACCCTTTTTTATTCAACGCATTAATGTTTTCATCTTCTTCTTTGATCAATTCGACGTTCGTTGTTGTTATTTCCACTGCATTTGCCAATTCTATGGCTTTTTGGAATTTGTTTAAATCAACTTCACTCAATAATCGCTGCTGTATTTTTTCATCACCAATTCCACATACAAATTGTATTAATAAAGCTTTATCAAGAAATTCTCCAAAATCACAATATTGTGCTTGTTGTTTTAACTCAATCACGAAATCCGATAGTTTCTGACCAATAGTTCTATTAATTTTAAAGAATTTGTAACTTTCTGCAATTATATTTCTTTTTGGTTTTAAATGACTTTTTAATTTTGTCACCAACTCTGTGTATGTATAGTCATTTTCCGTCTTAGGAGCCGTTAAGGAAACAATTATCCGATATAATTCTGCACCACCAAAACTACACAAAAATCCAACCTTTTCGGGGTCTTTTATAGAATTCAATTTAAAAAGATGGTCCAATCGCCGAGAATAAAGATCAAAATCTTCTCCTAGTAAAAATGGATCTATGGAACCAATAAACTTCGCCATTTCTACTTCATCTGCTCCTTTTTCTTCAATTACTTCGTCTTCTTCATTTACTTTTTTCTCGTCGCCAATGATATGTTTTAAACAAACACGTTTAATGCTGGTTGAAGACTGATCTATTTATTCTTATTAAAATAATTATATACATAACTTATTAGTAACTAAACTAAGAGAACATTAGTTAAAACTTATTTATTAAGAGAACTTCATGTTAAATACCCATCAGCTCCCATACTAACTCTTCAGTCAAAACGCACTAAATGAGATAAAAATCACTAAAACGCTCGTTAATCTAAAGATAATGAGAATTTTAGTTTATTTTTTGCATACATAATTTGTAACAACTGTAATCAATTTTCCAAATTTCGAGCTCTCACATAAGTCAAAATGACGAAAACAGCTTAAATATATAAGTTTTAAGAAAATGTTTGTATGATGGCAAAATTTAGCAAAAATTTGTCTTTATACAGGAAAAAGAACACCTTTGTCCTTAGAGGTGAAGGGTATCGTATGGTCGGGCTTGACGGAGTATATAACTTTCTTACTTACATACATAGAAATATTAAAATATTATACATCAAATTGTAGGTAAAATTTTCAAAACTTACATTAAATACATCTCAGTACAGTTCTTATATAAATCATTACAATAGTGATATCGCCAAGAGACCAGAATCAAGATAACATTTTTTAATAAAATGCGATAGAACTTTTGTGACTTTTTGTATTGAATTGTTCTATTGTTGAATTATCTTTCTAGGATTTACACAGAAAATAATTTACTCAAATTGAGCCTAAAATATTTTTAAACATTTATTTTGCACATACATCTAAACCTTATAAACTCTGAAATGGTTCGATAAAAGATAACTTTCAAATATTGTTCAGGAAGAATTCATCAAAATTGGAGATGGACTTGGTTAACCACTGACTTTCTAAAATAGTTGCGATATATGTACATTAAAAATGCATGTACGTATTCATGTTAATAAGTCAATTAATATTAAACATTTTTCGATATAGATATTTTACGTTAGTAACCATAAGTTTTTCTAGTATAGGTCTGATATCCAATCTAAAGTTTTTCTAAGGCTTGTGCTGATTGACGAAACAATCACTCCCAAATAATATTGCCAAAGGTTAAATCTAAATCGGTCTGCTTAGAGTTTTAGATAACTAACGGCTTACTAAGTTCAGATAAAAGTGCATATTAATGAACTTTTTAGAACCGTGAAGTCTAACATTTTCTGCGTTCACTAATCAAGTATGCCAAGGTAATTAAAAAATTAATTTATACCGATGCATAGCGATGTAGTTTATACATCGGTCTGAAATGTTGAATTTACATTAAAATGTTGAATTTGCATTACATAGTTTAATAAGTAGATAGTGGTCACATAATTGTGGACGTAATACAAATTGTAAAAACCACAAGTTTTATATTATTCAAGAACTCGTAATTTTTTTTATAAAAATATTGGATGTTGTCTATAAATTTTCAAGAAAAAAAGACAAGGAATAACCAAGTTTTTAAGTTTTGGCCGTATTTTCCCACCGTGCTATGGTGCGCAGGGTGTCACAAGCAAGAAATTTGTGCTGTAAGTCAGTCAACCCCTGCTATATAATCTCTTAACCACTGAAGTCAAATGTCTTTTATTTTCCTTTTATGCAGACACTCATATATTTGCAAAATTTTGTTATTATAAATACATAGGTACAAATAATCATGTAATTATCATTCTTCAGATATAGCAACTTTGTTTTAAATTGCGAAGCATTTTCTCAGATGGGTTTACATTAAAGCTTGGTCAAATATTTTTTTAAATTAATAAAAGTCTTCATGTGATAAATTTTGGCTATAAGTTTTTGAAAAAAAACATACAAAATTTGTTGCAATGTGAATATGTGACTCCAAAATCGTTGATTAAAAAACAAACTTGTGTTAGTACACCTTAAGGACAATTTTTTTAAAGCCATTTAATAAAATTTGAAAAGTCGTTTTAAAATAAATTTCAAGTGTGTTTGTACTAAACAGACTGTAACGCATAAAAAACTAATTTAAGTTGATTCTAATTTTTGCTGTTGACCAGAGTTATTTGCAACCAAAAAATATTTTTTATTTTATTTTTGTGGCAAATCATGTTTAATTGATAATAATAATTTAACATAATGATGAATAATTTGTTTATTTATTTCATATAATATTTGAATGTGCTTTCAAGACGTTAAGAGAATTTCCTGAAGAACTTAGAGGAGACGTCTCAATGCATTTACATCGCGAAATTTTACAACTGCCCATATTTGAAGGTGCATCACAGGTAAGATTTATGCTTAACAATAGATTTTAAATAAATGATTTTTTTTTGTAGGGTTGCCTCAAACTTCTTTCACTGCATATAAAAACGAATTTTTGTGCTCCCGGAGAATATCTCATACATAAGGGAGATGCTCTTAACTATATATATTATCTTTGTAACGGTTCCATGGAGGTAATAAAAGACGAAATGGTAGTTGCTATTCTAGGTAAGTTTTAAATAAATAATGATTGTCTACTAAAAAAGTTTTAGTAGTTTCTATTGTTTTATTTACTGTATAAGAACATTTTGCGCTCAGTGTAATTAAAGAAATAAAAAAAGAAGTAGAAAAATAAGGCTAATAATTCCTTAAAAAATTGTTAATAAATTTTTCAAATCCAAAGTTTAATAAGCTGCGATTTTTTCGAGTTGTAAACGCATGAGATCTATATATTTTATCCCATTTTAGTAGTCTATTTTTAAGTTACCACAGCCTTTATACTTTCAGTTTAACCAAAGATACATATCGCTAGCTTAGAGTGCAAAGATGCCAACTGCACTTTTTACAAAAATAAGATTTTAAAAGAGAATTACTAAATACATCGTTAAAAAAACAAATTGTTGCAACTATATTTTTCAATTGGTTTTGTGTTGATGCGAAAAAATGCCAAGTACATAGCTGTCAAAATTCGTGCGCAAAAGTGCCACTTACAAATGTGATTGTTGCTAAACTGAGCTGGTTAGTCCTCCGTTAAAATTATTTTTGCTGTTTCTATTATTTGTTTTGATTATAGTTTCCACAATGATTCGGAATATTCCATGAACATGCCCGTTAAATCCAAAAATTTAAGGTGGACAGTGCAAGTTAAAGACACTGAAATTCCGACAAAAATTTTATTTTTCATTTATTTTACGGTTGCTCATACAAAAACAGAAATGTGACTATGGTTTATGCTTTATTGAATGCAGCTATTAAATGTTAAATGACAATAGAAAAATCATTTTAGAAACTGTACACATGCAATTGGAGGATGACACCGTTCACTCTCTCACCGAGCATCGGACTATAGACATACCTGTAGAATAACTTACTTAAATGACCTATATTTAAGAATTCCATGCGATTCGTTTTTGTGCGTATATTCCCTAATTTGCTAGGCCAAGCTTTGAAAGATTTTCCTCCACTTGGTCTTTCCATTTAAGTTTTGGACGTTATCTTTTAACATTAGGGGGTCCGTTTTGATTCTAATTCAAACACTCGAATTTTTCGTTTTATGCAGTTGATTTAAAAATCTTTAAATCTGTATCAAATACTAAAGATATTTCTGAACTTCAGGATGACTTAAACAGAGTTGGGCAGTGGTCGTTACAGAATGGGTTACCTTTCAACATCAAAAAATGTTATGTTATGACCTACCACAGATGTAGAGTTGTACTACCTTCAAACTACTTCATAAGTGATATCTTACTATCAACTGTTGATGAAATCTTGGATTTAGGAGTTCTTTATGATACTTAGGAGTTCTTTATGATACTAACCACTTGAATTACATCATTCCTAAGGCATGGTCCATGTTCAGCTTTATAAGAAGACATTGTGATAAATATTTTGACCATTATACCAAAAAGGTTCTTTTTATTTCCTTTGTTAGATCAAGACTTGAATATGCTTCGATAATATGGAATCCTAGTGCTATTACTTACAGTAACCGTCTAGAGAAAATACAAAAGATATTTATTAAATATGCTTTAAGCTTCTTAAATTTTTCCAATTCAGAACCTCCCTCTCGTCCTCCTACTTATTCCGAAAAGTGCCTGTTACTCTCAATGAAAACATTAGGGTCTAGGAGGAAAATGCTTTCTTTAAACTTTTTGAATAATATTGTTTGTGGAGTTATTGACTGTCCAGCTCTACTTGAATCAATTAAACTCTATGTTCCTTCTAGATCTCTCAGACTAAATAAGAGGAAATTTGTTTTATATTGACTTTCACAATACTGAATATGCATTAAATGAACCGCTGACTAGATCAATGAGATTATTTAATGATTTTAGTGATTTTTTGGACATAAGCATACCTAATAATGACTTTAAAATAATTTTAAATAATATACTTTAACTTTGTTATACCCCTTTTTTGTATTATTTTTATATTAATTAGTCGGTAAGGATAATATTGTACTCTTTTTTATATTAAGTAGTCTGTAAGGATAATATTGTATCCATAGACTAATGAACAAATAAATAATTTTAGCTTTTTATAGTAATTGTTTTTTCCAGGAGTGGGTTACAAGCCCGACATCCTAACCTATATTTTTATAGTTCTTATGGGAGAACTTGCTGCACATGTTAACTACATTAACGGATTTTAACTTAGTTCATCTGAATACCACGAAGAGGTTAGTGCCAACAGTTGAGATTAAAGATAACCAAGATAAGTCTGGGCTAACCAAGTTAAGACCAATTAGAACCGTTGCTTGGTATCCAGCACCCTCTAAATCACCCAGAATATATTGCTATTTGTAAAGATGCTCGAAAGAACCCAGAACCTTATGAAGTGAAATATTTGGATCACATTTTTTTCGAAACATTTAAGGACTATCAGTTCGTGAAAAGCATTCGTCCTGGCCGGACAAAAGGTAATGATACAAAAGAAAAAGAAATGTTTTACAAATTGAGATTCCCAAATGCATGGCAACAACATCCTGAAGGTCTAATTTACCGTAACTTTACAGTGAGGGAAAATAACATTTGCGTCATATTTTACTTTATTATTTCCTTAAAGGAAAAAATGAAGCGCAGATCGCGTGATTTGTATGATGATAAAGCCTTAAAATAAACACAATGTCGAAGTTGGTTTGTCAAATTCCGTTCAGGAGATTTTGCACTAAAGGATAAACCAAGTGAAGTTGATGATGACGATATTAAGACTTTAATCGAATCAGATCGTCATGTAGCTGATCGAGAAAATGGAGAGAAGTTGCATATACTAAAATCAACCGTTCATAACCATATACGACGTCTTGGACTCGTAAAAAAGATGATATGAATTGAATAAAATTAATTTAACAAACCGTTTCAACGCTTGTGATATGCATCTTAAACGCAATGAACATGAATCGTTTTTTAAGGAAATCATAACAAGAAAAGAAAAATGGATTGTTTAAATTAATGTCAATCGAAAACGATCATGCTTCAAGCAAAGGCTGATGTTCGTCGAAATAAGATTATGCTGTCAGTATTTTGACTTGCTTCCAAGAAACCAAACGATTAATTCGGGTGTCTACTGTGAACAACTGGACAAATTAAATACAGCCATCAACGAGAAACAGCCAGAATTGGTCAATTCTAAAGGTGTTATATTCCACCACGACAACGCTATACCGCACACAAATTTGCTCACACACCAAAAACTGTGAGAGAGGCTGACACTTTTGTTGCATCCACCATATAGCCCTGACCTGGTAACGTCAGACTTCCATTTGTTTCGGTCTTTGCAAAATTCCTTAAGTGGTTAAACTTTCGATAATGACGAGGCTATAATCGCACTTGATTTCATGTGATAAAAGACTAAGAAAATATTTTTTTAATTAGATTAAGTTACAGACTGTATATAGTTCAAATGTTTCTTTTACAAAAAACTATTAAATGCTATCGGCATTAAAAACACAATCTATTTAAGTTAAACAAGATAAATGTTCACATTATTTCTTTTATAGAAAAGGTGCTAATTGATTTGGTCAAACCAAGAAATTGTAATAGAAAAGGTGCTAAATGACAAAACTTCTAATTAATAAAAGATACTGTAATTTTTTATTTTTTACTTCCTGTATATACGAGTATATGTAACAACAAAATAAATAAAATTCCATTCCAAAAAATTTTAAAAATATTATATACATTTTTTTATATAGTTTTTTATCTCCTGAAAAATTTTAAATAGTGCAGTTGGCACCTTTGCACTCTAAGCTAGCGATATATTATAATAAATAACACAATTTTTAGAGTTCGTTAGAATTTTAAATTTTGCTTTGGTTCAGATTTTATGGCGCTTCAAAGTTCGTTTTTTAAAGATTTAGTTAAAAACATACCAAATTTATATGCTTATAACTTTTGATGCGGTTATCAGATTTTTATGAATCTAGGCTCTTATTTAAGCGTACATCTTATAGTTTTAAGATAGAAGGCCAATATACGGAGCATGCGGCTTCGGGCGTTTGTAGTATTGCCAGTACATAAAATGTGTGTTTGTTTACAAAAATATTTATATAAAAATATTTGAGTAGGATATAATTAAATCTGGCAGCACTGAAAAAATCTGCCGCACTGTAAAGTAGAACTTTGTTCTACTTTTTTCCATTGCCGCTTCAAATTTGACAAATAAAAAAACAGCTGATTGCCGCCGCAGCCGCTTGCCGCGTGCATTGGCCTTCTACCTTTATGTTATTTAAATTAAAAATGTTATTATATATTGGAGAACAAGGGATTTCAAATTTGTCCTTGGCTTAAGGGCATCTCAAAAAACATATCATCCATTTTTTTATACTTCTCTGTAACATGGACTATAGTGTATAGTGACATTAAAGAATAGAAACCAAATAAGAGAGCACATTGGGGGATCGGAAAATAATAGAATTTTTGTACAACAACTCCTGTTATTTCAGCCCAGATTTGTAAATTTTAATTTTTTTAAATTGAAATCCCTGGTTCTCCAATACATAATAACATTTTTTAGAAACTTTTTTTTAATAAAAAAATAAACAAGCATTAAAACCAAAACTAAAAGTCGAGTCGAGGATTCACCACATAAATTGAATTTAAGATCTATTATTTCTTTTTGATATGATTAAGGTACTTTGCTCATGTCCATTGTAAAAGGATTTCTAATTAAGTAATTTTTCCAAGATTCCGTTTTAATTTCGGGAAAATATCTCCATTTAGTATTTCCAAATGAATTACTTTTAAACTTGTTATTTCTGTGCCTTGGTGCTAAAAGGGCCAATGTCAAGATTTAAAGTTTTTATTTCCCATATAAATTCATAGTAACATTGTCCAAAAAGAGAAAAAAGAGGATTGAAGATAGAGGAAGAGAAAAGATAAAAGAATAGTATAGAGGGAGAAGGAGAGTACCCTATCTAGGCCAGTTGAGACCAGTGGCGAACCCTACAATATCTTGCAAACTGCACTGTTGCGATCCTGAAATTCAGCAAAGAATCTGCTGCCTAGATGTCTGAGCCTTTGATTTTGTAAAAGTGACAGATAGGTGGAGCCATATCTGTCACTCTTTGACTTAAGTTTTGGCTCGAGCCTTGTCTAGAGACTTCGTCTGCAACTTCGTTGCCAGCGATGTCGCAATGACCCGGAACTCAGCACAATCTAATCCTATAATTGAAAGATAGGTCAAAAAGAGCTATCCTACATTTTTTAACTAGTTTGGAGGTAATACTATGTCCCCGCAGCGCCTTGAGCGCAGCCTGGCTATCGACGTATATTGTAACCTCACTATTTTCTATAAGATCCTGGATGAGCTCTGTAGCCTTCCAAATGACAAAAATCTCTGCCTGGAAGACACTGCACTCATCCGCGAGTCTGAAGGGTTTCATAACGTTTTTATCCATCAGGAAAACACCAGATCCAGTACCGCAATCCATTTTAGAACCGTCCTTTCCAGTCGGATCTATCAAGGATTAAGATTTCTAGTGCTGTGCTAAACAGTAACTCCTTGACTAAATAGTCAGATCGAGGTAAACCTGACTCCAAACCCATGGACCCTGTTAAGGTCAGAATACTGGAGTGTCCCACATGCCTATATCTAAGTATACCCGACTCGTACAGCCTTACTAGACTTCTGGTTGCCATTCCCTTTGTGAAAATATCAAGAGGGTACAATGACAACATGATATCTAGGGCTGAAGTGTGCTTTTAAGGGCACCGGTTACACCAATACTAGCACAACGTTGTACCTTGTTGAGAGAAGCCAGGAATGAACCTTTGCTAACAGCTTCCCACCATACTGCGCAACCATATGTTAAAACAGGCCTTACAATGGTAGTGTAAATCCAATACACAACTATTGGTCTTAAGCCCCATTTTTTACTTACGGAGTTCCTGCAGAAGTAGTAAGCCCTTTTTTAAACCCTTATAAATCTGTTTTAAGTTAAGTTAGAGATCAGCTGTTGAAGCCAAATAAAAGATGATAAAGAAGGGAATCTCATGCAATGATTAACTCAAAACTGCAAAAAATTGCCATGTTATGTACGAAGTGTGAATTTATACATGGCAAAGATCTTACAGATGCAAGTTTTCTGCGTATGTATTATTTAAGCTTTTTTTAATCTGAAATTATATTAAATTCAATACAACATGAGAAAAAAAATCATACAAAATTAATATAAACTCATATTCTTAGGCGCGTTTTCAAGGACATGAATTTTCGAGGAAAACTGCAATAACTTTTTAACTACCTCAAGCATTTTCGTCTTTCACAATTCAAAATAAAGCTGTGTTAGTTCCCTTTAATATTCCATTACTTTTTCTTGTAAAAATTATTTATTTTCTAAATTTAAATTTCGCAAAAACAAAAAAATAACCCATTTTCCCCATACAAATGGGCTCTTAAACTTTGGACCCGATGCGCGCCCATAGAACGTTGTCCGATTTTGCTCAAACTTTCAGTTCCAAACTTTTAGACCTAGTGTCACAATATTCCGTAGAAAAAGTTATAAAATTCGAAAAATCATTTTCCTTCATACAAAAAATTGTCACCCTAGTATCCATAGACGAAAGAAATAAATAAATTACATTTAAATTCATATTGTTTAATTTTGAACAAAGGTTAACAGTCGTATGCAAAACGATTGCTGGTTTTAATATAATTTGAAGCAAATATTTGTAGAAAAAGACAAGTCCCAGACATACGTACTTAAAGTTAACAATTGCTTATGCATTCAGCTTTTAGAATTCGATACTATCGATAGTTTAATGACAAACTATCGAATGTGACCACTATCGACTTTCGAAACTATCGTGTGGGGGGACTAATGATAATTTTGCAGCTCTTATCATCAAAGAAGATTTTGTTGTTTTATTTTTGCGTATACCAACAAACCAAAACGGTTGAGCTTCGTATTTTATTTTGTATTGAAAAAAGTTATTGAATAAAAATTTGCTTTTCTTTAAATGGGCACTCCTGCTTTAAAGCACTCCTGCTTTAAAGCGTCTAAAACTAAATAACAATCTTTTACTACTATTATTGACAAATAAAATGTTTACAGGAAAGGGCGATTTAGTGGGATCTGATATCAATGTACACCTGGTCGCTACCTCCAATGGCCAAATGACCGCGACAACAAACAGTGCAGGGCAAGATGTCGTTGTAAGATGCAGCAGTGATATCAAGGTATACATAAATGCATATAAGTATAAATATTAAAAAAACAGTATTTTTTATTTTTTGTAGGCTTTAACTTACTGCGATTTGAAATGTGTACACATGGGTGGCCTTGTAGAAGTTTTACGCTTATATCCAGAATATCAACAACAATTTGCAAATGACATTCAGCACGACTTGACGTTTAATTTACGCGAAGGTTATGAATGTCAAGATTCCGATATTGGCCCTACATTTCCTTTGCCGAGTATTAGTGAGGATGATGAAAATCTCCATGAAATCGAAGGTAACGAAGATATGGAAAATGAAACAGCAACATGCACAACTATTTCACCACATCACAGTATTACTACATCGTCTCCTATGCATGGAAGATCTCCACTGCTGGGTCTAAATAGCCCACGTTTAAAAAAAATTCAATCCAGGGGTCGATCTCTTATGACTCTCCGAGAACGCGTTGAGCGGCAACGCTCTATAAATATGACTTCGAGTGCAGATACGACATCTTTAGATGATGACACTAATAGTGATGTTTTAGACTTTGATGACAAGAAAATGCATAAAAAACATTCTCTTGAACGATTAGATTCTCAAGTATCTACATTGCACCAAGATATGACCCAATTAAGTATGGAGGTCCGAAATGCATTACAAGCTCTTCAAGAAATAACTGTTTCAACTGTAGCTTCACAGGGAAGTCTTAAGTTTTTACCTGCCCGTTCCATTCCTAATATAAGTGAAACCGCTATAACCGGAGGCAACTTTTTAATAATGAGTGGCGATGAATCCAATCTTCAACGATGTTCTTCACACCCACCAGAAATATGGTCGCGTGAAGTACGTGGTGTGTCATCGGAAATTTCTTGTCAAGCATTAGAAATGGCGAACTCATCCATGTTTAATTCGAAGTTATCATCACCAGTAACTCCCAAAAAAGTGATGAAAAATTCTCGTGGTTGTCAAACTGAATTTCAAAAGCTAGAACTTTCCACTTTTGAGCATTTTGTAGTTTCGAATCCACGCCTCGTACTTGGATGGCTGGGAATAAATACAAATTTTAAAAATGATTTGGAATTTCTAAATATTTCTCAAACCTCTCCCTTAAATACAATAGAAGAAGTAATTACTCCTACTACTAATTTGCGGGAAACTTTAATATCTCCTAAAGATCTTAGTTGGTCAGCTGACGTTGTGAATAGTTGCCAATCGACGGATGCATTATTACGAATAGTTGAACCAATATCGGATTCAACACAATTCAAAAAAGCCAGTAACGAATTTCAAAGAGACAACTGTACTATCAAACCCACTAACAGCAACAAAAGCAATATTATTTTATCCCCAAACAACTGTTCTTCTAATAATTCTAATTCTTCGAGAACACTAATAGATTCAACATATCAGAGCGAAAATAGTTTAAAACAAACAACATTGCATATACAATATTCTCTAAGTGTCGATTCTAAAAGGTCAATAGAGCCTTATTCAGAAACCTGTGGGAATAACGTATCTCAAAGTAACAACAACAATTCAGTTGAGGAACAAAAGCAAGATAAGCAGTTTGAAAAATCTGAGTCAAATAATTCTGCTTTAATTGATAATTATCAAAGTTCCAAATTACCAGTTGCAACGTCCTCGAAAGTGCATCGATTTTCAGCAGGTGATGCTGATAAATTGGAAAAAGGATTGATTAACTTAAAATCTTCATATTCACTATGTACTAATAAAATAAATTAAGAAACGTTTTGATCCAAATTATCACAATTAGGTAATATAGAAAACCAACGAAAATGTTTGTAACATGACCGAAGGCTTAAGGTATTCGAAGACGGTTCTTCGTTGCCTTAACTCCGACTCATTGAAAATTTAATTATTTTGATTTGTTTTTAAATTTTTGCTGCTAAATCAAACCAAAAAAAAACTTAAAAATTTGTGGCTAAAATAATAATTCCGGAAAGTCCGACTTATGGGAAGTACCGAAAAGAAAGGACCGACTATCTGTAGCGAATTTAACAAATTACCTTAAACTGAGACCTGTACTTTGATAACATGCAACCCCCGTCACATGTCCAGACCGACGGTGACAACATTAAATCGACTCAGGAAGTGACTTTAAGTCGAACGATATACTAATAGGCCGAACTAATATTTCTATGAGGTACATAAATACATCAGCACCAGTGGTGCCGTTTTGTGTACTTCTAACCAAAATTGGTAACTTTTTTACTTAAAGTGTACTTTGTTTTCATTTTGGTTACTTTTTTCGGGAAAGTTAATAAAAGTGAAATTCGACGATTTTCTTCAAGATTAACATTACTGTCAAAACATCTTTAATTTAAAGTTTACATTTTTTGTTTTTTAATTATATTGCTATTCCACCCTAACACCTTAATAACCTATATAGAAAAAAATACATAAATCTGGCGAAAATCTTTGTATAGTTACACATGTTTGAATAAAGAAACTAAAAAGGTTCTTGAGAAACGGACCACATGTCCAATTGCCCATTCAAAAGCTTTTTTATAGACGTTCACACTAAAACTTAACAACTGCATTTAATGATGCAATTGTACTCTACGTACTAGTTTTTATAGTTACACTAAACTAAAGCTAAAAACTTACATTTTCGTGATACGTAACTCTGATATATTTTACTAATCTCTACAAAAGACCCATTGTTACTTTGATCATTTAAATATCTTTCACTAAAACGAAAATAATCAATCTGCATGTTAGTAATGTCATATTTTTGAAAAACGTAAATAACGATAATTTTCAAATATTTCGGAAACTATTCCACTTTTGGCCATTCTGACTTCAAATATAATTATTAAACCAATAGAATTGAAAGTCCCTATTTTTGTATATAACAGTTTATTCGATTCTTTGGCGCTAAGTCGGAAAACTTCACACTCAACTTACTTTAAAGATATCGACATTTCAAATTTTGGTTACTTTTTTTCCAATTTGGTTATTTTTATATGAAAATTTGGTTACAAAAATATTTTTGTCGTGGCAACACTGATCAGCACAAGCCTTCATATGGTTATATGAAGGTGCAGGAGTTAATTTCCAAATTCTAAAATTACACAGGTCAACATAATTTAAAATTGATGCCGTTTTTACTTTTTTGAGGTAGCTGATTTCAAAACTGATCTCTGTTTTTCTCGACTGGTTTGAGTTTTTGATTTACAGAACCTGATGTGATATGAAAAGCTCATATACATATTGTTACGTTTTTCCTTTAAAAACCTGTAAGGATTTCCTTTTGCAAACAACCGAAAACAAAATTAAATCACTTTATTTTTTTTTACAAAGTTAAGTTTGGAGTTAATCACTTTAAACACACTTTCACAAAAACTTTAAACAAACTTCACAAAACATTCTTATTCACACTGTTACTCTTATACGCGTCTCAATTAAAACTCTTCCCACAATATTCGTTCATCGGCCTTATATAGTAGAGAAAAGAGTTTCTAGCATTTTCTGCAGACGTAAACAAAGAGCTGATGTCGTTGATGACACTAACAATGTGGCTTACGAAAGTTCATGCATGTTCCAATACATTCTCACATGATCAAGAACACACTCACACATACGTTGTACAAATAGATAATCTGAAGTTAACAGCAACAGAGAAAGAGAGAGAATGTAGATAAAAGAGAAAAATGTTGCTATACTATTTACATCAAATAAGAGAAACATGTTGCTCTGCTTATAGACATAAGCAGAATAACAACAACATCAACAGAAACATTCTAGAAACTAGGGGAAGAATTAAAAGTAGTGAATTTTGCACAATGGGGCGGATAACTTAAAAATTCGTGACACTGCCCCCCTCTTAAGCCTTTTCATGCCGAATAGGCACAGTCTCCATTCTTCCGTAGGCGGCCAATCTTTCGAGATGTACAACCTTCATTTTAAACCTTGGACTATTATCTTTCTGTATTCGATACACCGTCGTTGTCCCATGAATTTCTCTCGGTGACTGTTTCAAACTGGAACTTGAAGACATTAATCGATTGACTGCCATCAAAATTGGGTGTTTTTGCTTTACCAAATGTTTCCTGAACAATTCGCACTGGACCACCTGCTGTTTTATGTCATTAAATTTCGCTTTTAGATCGCTAACCCCCTTTCCGACGTCTTTCTCTATATCAGCCAGTTTTTTGTCAAATTTGTTATCAACATCATCTATGCGATTGTTGACCGTTGCTGAAATTTCTTGCAGTTGTTTGTTTGTGGATCCAGAATATTCTATCTTTTTGTTTTCCTGCCTTACCTCAGCTATAAGCTTTTCTTCTATCTGAAGAAGTTTCTCGTTGTTGCTTTTGGCAGCTTCTTGAAGTTCCGTTTTGAAACCTGCTTGAAGTTCCGTTTTCAAACCTGCTTGAAGTTTCTCTTTGTTGATTTCCATATTTTGGTGCCGGCTGTTGGCACGTTTATCTTTCCAAACTTCTTCTTAAGTTGATCCAATTTTAGATCATCGAGTTTCACCATGGTTGTTGTTTTTAAAATCCCACTTCTGACAACAGTTGTAACGTTTTTCCTTTAAAACAGTGCCCCGCAAAATAATACTATTGCATTTTGTGTTTGTGTGGGTTTTTTTGTAGTTCTCTCTTTATCTATGCCCTTTACTCAAACAAACAAGTTGTTTTGTTAGTAAGATATTAACAACACAACTCATTTGTTTACATGCTCATGAGAGAATGATTATCTTAAGATAAACATTTGTTATCTTTTTCCTATATGTGTGAGCAATATGTGTGAACATAAAAAAGATAAATGCCCTCGGGCTAGCTTTTGCCGATCGCAGCTTTAAAAACATGGAAGGAATTCTTTTTGCAAACAACCGAAAACAAAATTAAAACATTTTATGTAGTTTTACAAAGTTATATTTTTATCACTTTTAACACACTTTCACAGAAACTGTAAACAAACTTCACAAACTGCTTTACAAATATTCTTATTCACACTGTTCTCTTATACGCATCTCAAATAATACTGTTCCCACAATATTCTTTCATCGGCCTTATATAGTAGAGAAAAGAGTTTCTAGCATCTTTTGCAGACGTAAACAAAGAGCTGATGTCGTTGATTACACTAACAATGTGGCTTACGAAAGTTCATGCATGTTCCAGTACATTCTCACATGATCAAGAACACACTCACCCATACGTTGTACAAATAGATTATCTGAAGTTAACAGCAACAGAGAGAGAGAGAGAGAGAATGTAGATAAAAGAGAAAAATGTTGCTATACTCTTTACAACTTTAAAATATGTTTGTTTAAAAATATGTTTGTAGCAGTTAAAAAGATCTTTGATCATTATTGAAGATACTGGCTTGACTATATTACTTATTCAATTTTTAAAACTCGAGCCAGAAAATCCACATTTAAAACAAGCTTGTTGCCACAATAAACACAATAAATTTCGTGATGTCGAACTCTTTACCATGGTAACTCTTTAAAAATATATAATTTTCTTCACAATGGCTTTGTATTTTTTGAATGAAAATTATTTTTTTAAATAATGAAAATTAAAAACAAATAAAAAAGTTTACCAGTTCCGGATAGGATTTGAATTTTGAAATGCATATTTAAAAAATTACGCGGTTTAGGTGGTTAAACGGAAAGTACGATACAGTATTTTTCGTTTAGCTGCACATTCAAGTTTGCACGAAAATTTGTGCACTTACGCAAAATGTGCTGTTACGCACAATTCGCTTAGCTGCATTATTTATGCTATAAAATGAATTCACTTACCTGCATAAATGTGCTCTTAAGTAAAAGTTCATTTTTATTGTAATAATAGAATAATTTAATTATTAATTTCAACAAAAACAAAACAATTCATTTAAAAACAAAAGAGATCATACATAAGTAAATTCACGTAGTAAGTTATACATACATATATGTACATAAGCAATTTATGAACTACATATACTATACATAAAGAAGTACATAAACTATATCGGATTTGTTTTTGAAAAATATCATTAGAGTTAACTTTTTTGCCTTAACCCACGTCTAGACGAGCAATATCTATTGCCGCAAGACATATATAGTACATATAGTACAAGACAAATATAGTACGTGTGTCTCGCTCACGCTCATGTAAAAGGCCTACATTGCGGCAATGTTATTGCCGTCGTGAAGACGGGGGTTTATTTTTCCTCAAAAAAGCGATTTTCAACAAAAATTTTGTTTTGTTTTTATGAGGCACTTAAAAGTAATATTTTATACTAAAAATAAACATTATTGAACATAAATCGAATGCTGTTATTCAAAATATGCACTTAAGCAAAATGCACGTACACGATTTTTTTTTCATACAAATATTAACCATCATACATAATACTTTGTATTTTGTGCAGATAGGCAAAAAATGCAGTTAAGCGAAATGCAGGTAAACGAAAAATACTGTATATCTTTTAAACTAATAGCGGTAGAAACAAAATTCGAATTGCATTTGGATAAACTACAAAAACTGCAAAAAAAGGCTATTTTACTTTCGACAAAAATACAAAAAAGTTTAATAGAATTATTGATAACTGTATTATCTTATTTTTTTAACCTTTGTCAAAAGTTAAATTTAAAACGTTTTAGAATTTGCTAAGTAATATTACTAGTGTAAATACATGTATTTTTCGAGCATAAATATAAGTTATTTAAGAATATACAATTAAGAATTTAGTTTATAAATTAAGAAGTAAGTGCTTTGACTGTGATTTGAACCAACAATCCTCAATTATCGCTAGTGTTTATTATTATATTTTTTTTTTTCTTTAAAGTTATAAATTACAAATTGTTATTTTATGTAGATTTTGCTTACTATAAGATATATGTTCCAAAAAACTCGATTTTGTCATAAGTTTTTATACATACATATGTATAGGAATTTAAATGTAGCCCGTCGATATGTGGATCAGAGATTGAAGATCAAGATATATATGTGGAGAAGAGATTGAATGGCGGTTTTATTTCTTTGAATGTATTAACACAAAAATAAAAGCTTGACGTCAATTTACAATATTTTAATAAAACGAAACAATGTATATTCTCAAAATAAGACTTACCTAAATGGCTGATATTTACAACCTGTTAAGTTCAAAGGCCGAGCATATTTTAGAATTCCATGCGCTTTGATCTTGTGTTCATATTCTCCAATTTCGTAGGCCAAGCTTTAAAAGGTTTTCCTCTACTTGGTCTTTCCATCGGAATTTCGGACGTTGTCTTTTAAGAGTTCCCTCAAGATAATTTTTGAACACTTGCTGGTCGGTGTCTGCGTATAACTCATACAGCTTATGGTTCGTTAGAAGTTGATATTCACTGTTGATGCAAACTGGTCCAAAGATTTTTCTTAGAATCTTTCTCTCAAAAACTCCAAGAATAGCTTTATCTGCCTTTGCAGATTGAACATGATTCAGCACCATACAATAACACGTGTAGTATAAGCTTTTTATAGAGTGTAATTTTAGTTCTTACAGAGAGTGCTTTATATATAAGCAGCCTGCTTAGGCCAAAATAGCATCTATTGGCAAATATGATTCTACGTTTTATTTCAAATCTTGTATTGTTATATGTCATAGAGTACCGCATAGAGTGCGATAATATGTTTTACTAAGCACAAAAAAATATAAAAAATACATAAAAAAAAAAAAATGTATAATGACATTTCTTATATGAAGATGACGTCTTTTAAATGTACTTTTGACGTCTCTTAATTGTACTTGACAGTTTCGTCCACAGTCTAGTTCTGGTTTATGTTATTTGTGCGGTGCTAAGGTAAACAAATTATTTTACAACCTCGAAGTTATAGTTCAACGATCACATGTGGTCCAACTCTTGTGGACTGTCTGTTTGTAGAAACCATTAATTTTGTTTTTGATTCATTGACAACTAGAGCTATTTTATTAGATTCCTTCTCAATACTTGAAAAGGCGGCAGTCACCTCGAGCAATTTGCGTCCCATGATATCAATGTCATCGGCAAACGTGAGTAGCATGTGTTTTCTGTTAAAAATTATCCCAGTTGTATTAACTGCAGCTTCTCGAACGATTTTACTAACAAAATATTGAAGATATCACATGATAAACTATTGCCTTGCCTGAATCACCGTTTAGTTATGAAGGACTCCGATAGGCTCTTACCTATTTTAACTGTTGAGGTGGTATCAGTTAATGTCATCCTGCATAGCCATATTATCAATTTATACATATCAATTTGTTTCTCTTGTTTTCTCCAGGATTTGACGTATTATATATATTACTCCCCGAAAACATTCTAATTGGAACAAGGGGTACACTTCTCTCAGACAATGAGCTGCACCCGATTATATTTCTTAGACTCATTGAAAGGGACCTTCGTTTTAATTCCGGCTCCGAACGGCAAATGCATTAGTTAGAGAATTTTTACGTAGCCTAATACTCAATAACCAGTGGATAGCTGAGTTTTTTGAAAATTTATTTTTTTGAAGTGAGTCTGGCCGGGGATCGAACTTGAGACCCCTGGTACGCTAGGCGGATGACTAACCTGCTATACCACGGCGGTTCACAACATTCATTAGATACAATTTAACAAGCATAAAAAATCGTAGGTACGGCGAAACGGTTTAAGATATCGACACCATTTTTTCTGAATTTTATTTTCTTGTTTGTTTATTTTATAAAACTGTTACGATAATTTATAATATGTAATAGTTGTTAAACAAAATTTTTAAAAAACCCAAAAATGATTTTTGAAACCGACCTGAGACAAAAGTATAATTTTCTAATGTTATGAAAAACGAAGTAAATTTGATAATATTTGACAAAACTCCACTTAGTACTTACAGGCTACAGAATTGTAAGTCATGGCTTACTTTGGAATTTCTTTATTCTAAAGTATTAATAAAGCTATTGACAATCAAAGTAAAAAATCAGGTATTTTACAAACTTTGGTCGGGTTATGGGCACGCTTTCCCAAAATAATAATATCGAAAGTAAATGGCGTATTTTTTGCTTGAGAAGAAAATTTAAAAGATTTTTTCCATTGATAACTTCGAAGATAAAAGGCATATTTGCATGTAAACTACTTGGCCCCCATAGAATTTCCCACAGACACACCTACTTTTCTTTTGTAAAAAATATGAAATTTGAAAGCGTTTTTTTTATTTATTAAAAGCTTTGAAAATGAAAGGCGTATTTTTACATGTAGATTACCAGACTCCCACATAAGATCATGGCAAAAATTAGAAAAAAAAGGCATACATACACGCCCACATTTTTAAAATACAAAATTTAAAGTATTTAAAGGATTTTTGATCAGCTGGTAACTTCGGAAATACAAGTCATAAGAAGGTGATTTCCCGCAAGTAGACTGCAACTTTTCATATGTAATTTTTAAATAATCTTTTTTTTAATGGTAACTTCGTAAATACAAGGAAAAACATAGTGATTTCTTCCATGAAGAAAAATCCGCCAAAAAATAAAAAATGTAAAATATACAAACCACTTACTTTTCAACTAATATCTAATAAAAAAGAAAATTTTTATTGATTTCTCTCACGTAAACTGCTTACCTCCCATTGAAGAGCCTTTCAAAAATAAGCCCAAAGGCCTTATATAAAAAAAATACATAAATTTTTTTAAGTCATAGCACGAAAGCTTATATTCTCCCATATAAAGCAAGATCTGCTAAAAGACCCACTTCGAAATCAGTTTTTTGTCTTTTCGTTTTAAAGAAGTTCAAATTTGTGGTAAAGCCAAAGCCAATTCCGTTACCAATCTAGAATCGGGTTTTGTCAGATGATTGCATCTGTGCTTCAACTGTCATTACTAGCTGATCACAACATAAGTCAACTCGTTAAATTTCTTTCTCTTGCTTATTTGCCTACAATCTTCAATTATTTTTATTGTGTTTTTATAATCGCTATTGCCTTCAGAAAACAGAACTTTGTTGCCCCTTTAGATTTTAAATTGACTAAATTTATTACTATATTTAAGCTAAAAATTTAATAAAATCAATTGTGGTTGACAAAGTTTTTAGAAAAAAAGCCAAACGTGTAATAAATTCTGCCGTTTTTGATAGTAGTTAGAAATACATGAATACGGCTGCAGTATTTTGCTGAGTCGAATATTATGTACTCACACTAAGAGAAAAATGACGATCTGATTTCAAGAAAAAAAATCTACAATATAAGATTGCGAAATCTTGAATTTTCAATCTTGAAAATATAGCCAGTAAGATTTATATTCCTAAATTTAAGAATAAATTCTTAGTTATGAGAATACAATCTAAAAATAAACATGTAATTTGTTTGCTTTTAAGATTTTAATCTTATTATAAGATTTTAAATCTTAATTTTAGATCGTATTCTTTATTTCAAGATTGTGATCTTGATTTCAGGATTTTATTCTTATTTTGAAGATTGTAAGTTCTAATCTTAATATCGTATTCTTGATTTTGTAGATTTGTGTGCTTGTTTTAGGGAAATTTCTCAGTATTTTGCCATAAATTGTAATACGCCGACCAAAGTAGTTGCGAAAAAGTGAAAAACTAATTTTTTGAGAAAAAATATAAATTTAATAAGAAATGTAAATGGAAAACCTTAATCCGAATGAAGTGATCCTTTTAAATATTCCAATAGATGGCAATTTAGTTCCGGTGTGTGATGGGGAGTATGAAATGAACTGCCCTTCACAAGAAATTTCATGAGATTTCTTGGACGATGACGCGTTGCTGAAAAATCTTTTGAAATAATTCGATCTGGAATGCGTTTTTCCGTACCTGCAGCGTAAGTTTTTCATCATATTTATAAATACATAAGTAAATTTCTTTATAAAAAATTATATTAGTTTAATTTGTTTCAGGCTCAAATGTATCTTTCAGAAGTCTGCAGTATATGAAAGCAGTGAAAAATTTTTTGTCTAAAAAATAAACATTTTATTTAGAAAGTAAATTAAACCACTAATAGTTTTGTCCTTTAGTTTGAAATTGATGAAGATACACTTTCGATGCCGTCGAAGGTAGGTCAGGGGCTACAAAAATGTCCAGATGTAACTTCCACTTCATCGTCTTCTGTAAATGTGGAAGTTAACAAAAAAGTGTTTGACAAGGTAAAAGTATTAGATAATTAATTAACACATTAAAATGTGTACAAAACATAAAATATTTTCGTTTATTTATATAGGATTTAGCTTCATTATTGAATGAATCAGTAAGTGGCAAAAACATCCTAGAATTTTATGCTTCACGCAAAGATTTAAACAATAACTATCGTGATGAGCTGATCCAGATTATAGTACATCAAATTCTAAAAAAGGATCTCACACTTCATCCTCACGATTTCCAAGATATATTGACAGAAATATGCACACTTTTTCCAACGGAAGATGAAGTCAAGGTATTTTTAGGATAAAATTTTTTACTAACTACCTATAATCTAAAATAAATAAATAAAAATTTTAAAATATAGGAATACTATTACATTCCTCGAAAGGGGAAAAAAAATAATAAAAAATGTGTTTTATTTTATCACCAAATACGAATATTATAATAAGAAAAATGTGCTTAAAATAAGATTTTCTGCTTGAAATCGAAACTTTTTCTGCTTGAAAGTAGAGTAAATGCGAAAAATCTTATTTTAAGAATAAAATCTTATTTTTCAAGATTGTTTGTAAGATCGCAATCTTGAAAAAGTTCTAAGAACAAGATCGATAATTAAGAATGCGTTCTTATTATTTAAGATTATGTTCTTATTAATTAAGAGTGCATTCTTAAAAATTAAGAATTTAATCTTAATTAATAAGAACACATTCTTAGTAATCGATCCTGTGCTTAGATTTTTTTTAAGATTGTGATCTTACAAAGAATCTTAAAAAAATAAGATTTTATTCTCAAAATAAGATTTTTCGTATTTACTCTACTTTCAAGCAGAAAAAGTTTCGATTTCAAGCAGAAAATCTTATTATCAGCACGTTTTTTCCCTGAGTGCACTATCAATAATCTGAATAAAAACAGTAATAAAAAGCATACAGTATATTTTTAGCATGATCCGCAATTTCTTACATTTGGAGATTTGATCAAAAAAATTTAAATAAAACAAAACTATATTTCTGCTCGAAAAAAAAGTTAAAACTAACTTTTTTTGTAATTAAAGAATTAAAATAAAAATAACTCTTATTTATCGGAATTTATAACCAATTTAACATCGCTTTTTGACTGCCCAACTAAAAGTCCTAACTTAAACCAAACTGGAAGTTAAATTTCAACCTTTAGCCCATTATTGTCCAGTACCCGAAAACGTTGAGCGATTTTAATGAAATCTTGTGTGTATTTGTTTCAAGACCTAACTAAGATATTTTTAAAGTTTAAAGAAAATTAACCGATTGGTTTTCGAGATATTAGGTGG
Organism: Stomorhina lunata; assembly: GCA_933228675.1. Taxonomy (NCBI): domain Eukaryota; kingdom Metazoa; phylum Arthropoda; class Insecta; order Diptera; family Rhiniidae; genus Stomorhina; species Stomorhina lunata. The sequence continues at coordinate 71,466,423 of OW121744.1, forward strand.
TAAGTTTACTTACCAGTGGGCATATATGTTAACTTTTTTTTATGCAAACATTTAAAATTTAAACTTTTTAAAGAAATTTATTATAACTTAAACGTATTTCATTTTTAAATAACATGTTCATTTAAAAAAAAATATTGTTTTTAATAAAATATGAGTCTAGTTTTATAAAAATCTGACAAACTCATCAAAAGTTATAGGTATTTAAATTGAGTATATTTTGAAAATATCTAGAAAAGATCTAACTTTAAACCGTTATAGTAAGTTTAATCCAACAAGAATTATACTACTACACTACTCGGCATAATTATTTTGACATACCAGCTGTTTTTCTTCTTCTTTTATTTCCGATCCACCGCAATTAAAAAAATAAATTAAAAATATTGAAAATAGTATAAAATATTGTAATTTATTAGAAAACAAAAGACTTTTCACATTTTAAATGTTTTGTATAATTTTTTTAATTGAAACTAAAAAAGGAAATTTCGGGATGTGGCATAAGTATTTTTACATGTTTTCAGAGAGCGTATTTAAAAAAATTGGGAACTTCAAGGTCAACAAAAATTAATAATAATTATTTAAATTAAAATGTATTCTCCTTTAGCATTTAAAACTTTTTGGTTGTGGTTCGGAACAGAATCTGCCAAGAACTGCAGAAACAAAATTGAAGTCTCTTTTCAAGCATTTGCGCACTCAATAACCGTTTTATCCTTTGTTCTTTTTAAATCTGCAGATCTGTTTTGCTTTCTGTATGATTACAAATTTTCTATAACATAAAAAACTGGACTTTGGGAAAGCCAATCCAGAGTTTTGAGCACCAAAACTCTGGATTGGCTGATCGTTTTGCTCTTATGACATGGAGCGTTATCCTGTTGGAAAATTTATGCTTCTCCGATCAATTTATCGCCGGAGGGAAATGCATATTTATTCAATACTCATAAATATGGATGATGGCTTATGAAGCCGTCAACAGGAACCATGTTCCCTACTCCACTACATTAATATAACGGAAAAGTAATAATATTTCAAGCGTTTAGTGAATTTAGATCAAATTGTTTTTTTATATGTAATAAAATTACCATGGATCATTGGTGAGAAACAAATAACTGTTAGCCAATTTCATTTCTTATATAATTTCAAAAAATGTCCATTTTTGGAGGTTTGAGAAAACGTTAGCCAAAGGCTCATGAATAACAATATTTATGAATCCCTCAATTTGTTTTCTTAAAATATTGTAAATTTTGGTATTACTTTCGAAAAAGTTTAATTGCTAATATATTTTTAGCTTTACAGCTGTTTAATGAACTGGTGAGTAAAATTACCGGCTGGGCAACAATGGGTTAAAGAACCTGAAGTAACGATATTGCAAGCCTGGTTTGATCTGGATCTATTATTCCCAATAATTACTTCATGCTATAAAGAATTTTTTTTAAATAATTTCAAAGAATTAAGGTGAAACAAAGTTTAAAGCCTAAGAATGCTGTTAATATTTTTAAGTAATAATTTTATTTAATTAAAGTTGTGATATGTGGCTAAAGCTACGGTCACATTGATTAAACATTTAATCGAAATTATCAAATATTTGATCCTCGTAGTCTGACCACAAAATATTTTTGAGGTTCAAACAAGAAACATGTTGATTTGAACAAAACAAAATCATTTGCCAGCAAATAAAAATTTTCCTAATGTGACCACGCAAGAGCAAATATTTTATTAAATTTTGATCAAATAATTATTTAATCTTACAAAATTTTTGTAACATCAAACAGGGGCAAATAACAGCTGTGCATTTGTATTGTTTACTATTCAAACAAAAACAACAACATCAAATTTGAGAAACAACAACATCAATTTTGAGAAACAACAACATCAAATTTGAGAAACAACAACTCAAATATGAGAAACAAATTGCCAGATACACAATTTTGTTTTGAAAAAATTTGATCAAATATTTTTTGGGAAAATATTTAATCTTCAGTGTGACCATAAATAAGACCTCTTTTTTTGTTTATACTTTGAACATATTTTTTCTGTATTTTATGAAATAAAAATCGTGCAAGTATGACCACAAATTTTTTATTATATTGTTTTGACAATATTTTACTCAAAATATTTGATTTAAATGTTTAATGAGTCTGACCGTACCTTAAGTAAATTTTGCACCTAGAAATACATTTTTTTTATATTAAACATATTCTTTTTCATAATTAAATTTCAAATAAAAAAGTAATAATATATTTAGTTACATTTCAATTATGTAGTTCTATGTTAATTTTGCGTTTATTCACATGCGAGTAAGTAAACTTCGTAAAGCTTTTGTCCATTTTACACGTGAGATGCCCAACTTAGGGGTCCTATTAAATCTAAACTTTATAGAATTTGGAAATAAGAGATACAATTTATCAACCCACTATTAATCGAAAAAATACGTTATGAAAAAACAGGACCCTCGATTTTAATTTTAGAAATAAAAATTATAAAATTTGAGGTCAATATCTTGCAGAATTTCTCGAAAGTTAAATTTTTTGACATAATTTGTAAAACCAGCTTAAGTGCAATATTAAAAACTTTATAGGAGAAGTTTTATTTTAATAACTTCCTCTATAAATGCAGTTATTATTTTAAAATTTAGCTTGTAAGTATTATTTGGTCTAACAAATATTATTTAACTTAATTTCCATGTTAGATGTATATCGGTTGTTTATGTCCCTTAAGCTTTCGTCGCCGTCACAGTTTTTCAAAGTATCTACAAATTGATTTGCAGTATGGTCCTTTCGAGAAGTCCCATAAAAAAGAGAGTATAGCGCTTTTACTCTAATTCGGAAACAACTAATGGAGATGATTATCCAAAGAGAAAAAGCTAAGGCATACACACGTGCTCACAAAATGTATGTTTGTTTTAAAAATAACCGTAAATTTATGGTTGTTGTTACTTAAGCTTTTTTTCAAAATGATATTTAATTTCCTTCCAATTCTGTGACTTCAAAATTTCGCTTTTAAGCTTTACTTTAACAAAAAACCGCTTTAAATTTATATACAGATGAAAGAATTTCTTTCTCAGTCTGTATTCTTTAAATTTCAATTTATATATTATTTTGGATATTACTACAAGTTTTAGTGCTTATTTTCTTTTGCATGTTTAAGAAAATTGTATCTTAAGGCAAGTAGTTGTCACCAAAAATATAAACAAATACCAACATACCCTTAAGCTTAAATTGTCTTTGATATGTATAAAATTCTAACTTTGTATATTAGTAAAATTTTAGGACTGGGTGTAAATAAGCGCGGGTTATTCATTTGTATAAAAAACGCTAATTCGAAAATCATGTTGCTTAAGCTTTTTCTGCGGTTATGCTCAATATACTAAAATAATGACAACAAATACATTTCGGCTTATTTAAATAGCAAGTACATCGAAACTGCTTAATATATTTTTTCCACTTGTATATTTTCAAATACCTATGAGACAAATATTAATATTTGTTAAGCAAAATTTTACATTTTTTTTTTTAATTTTTTATTGAAAAATTTTAAATAGAAAAAAAATATGCAGAGTAACACATGATTTACCATTTTAAAACTAGTAAGCAATAAATAGTTTAATTTTGTTAAAATAAAATTAAATTTTCTCGGTCTTTTCAAATTGATTATTAAATGGAACATTTTTCTCAGATGGGTTTTATTTTTTTTTTTTTTAATTTCGTTCAACAATTTTAGGGCGGTGCCAATAAGAGTATATAAATAAAAAAAAATCGATTTCTTGTACAGCTCCACAGTACTTGCGGTTTGAATTTTGCGAAAATGTAATTTTTTCGTTATAATTTATTGCAAATTTCAAAGTAAAATGAATTTAGCATCTACTCAAATTATGACAAAAAATACATTTTGGAGAAAATCGGAGAATTCAAAAGGCAGGTACAGCGAACTCATATAACTTTCATATAACTTAATTATGTTTGTATTTTAAGTATTTGAATGATTAAGTACAATATGTGTGTATGTATACTTAGTAGAATTATCTTTATATATAAATTTAGTGTGTTGTAAATAATTTGAATATAATAAAATGTTATTTAATGTAAATAAAAGTCAATTTATGTTTAAACACCAAGTTTTTTAATTGGAATGGATACAGATTCTATAAACTCTAAATAAATGTTTTTTTTTTTTTTTGGTTTCATAAAAAAAATTATTGGCAAATAAAATTATCAAAATCCACTAATTTATTCACATAACTAATGCTATCGCCGGTCATGCCCGACTTTTTACTATGTACTAAGGTTTGAGGGGATTAGTTATCCACTCAATTATTTTAAATAAAAAGCTTTAAATTTTTATAAGTTAAAATTAAGATTATATTTTGATAAATTTTATTAATTGTCGACAAGAAAAAAAAAACGCGAAAATCGAATATAGAAACCAGAATGTTCTATTTTTCAATACAATAAAAAACTAAACAGGTAAGAGTGTTATATTCGGCTTTGCCGAATCTTAGATACCCTTCACCAATGGTGTTTCAAAAGTTAAGTACATAATTGAAAGATTTTATGGTGAATCCTACAGAAATGATTGATATATGGATTTACTGATCAGTTCAAGGTCGTTAACAAACGCAATATATTCTCATATCTTCTAGACCGATATAGTTTATACATCGCGATGCATCGGTTTATATTGCGGTTTTAATATCTATACATATATTCCATATACATAGTTTGTGATTCAAAGAAAATTAAAACTCAGAAAACGTAAAACTTCACTGTTCTAAAAAGTTCATAAATATGCACTTTTATCAGAACTGAGTATTTTCAATAATAATGTTCGGGAGTGATTAATACAAACCTTAGAATGTAAGGGTATACGGAATTAGTAAGAAATAAAACATTAGAATGGATATCAGACATATATTAGAAAAACTTATGGTTACTAACATAAAATATCTATATCAGAAAAGTACTTGAATAGTTATAACTTTAAAATTAATGTACTTTTTAAGATGAATACTTTTTTTGGAATAATAATTCATTTTTTATTTCTTTCATATAAGATTACAACTTAAGCGATAATATTTGAGAAGTATTATTCGACCTTGGTATCCAAACTACATACATCTATTCTAAAAGTTCATATTTCATGTATGCAGTTTTATGGCCTGTTTTTATAATTGGTTTCACACAGAAACCTTCGCTACATGAGTGAAAAAAACTGGTTTTGGTTCATATAAAACAAATGGCAGTTCTCTTTGAGTGAAATGCGTAAGAAATGAAATCTTTGCATAAAATTTTGATTCTTATAATTGGATTTCACTCATCTATTGAGCCAAAAACAAACGACCAGTGCCTAGTTTCTGTAACTCTCGCATCGATAAATTATTCGAGTGGAACAATGAAAATGAAGTCGAAACTAGTTGAATTGAAACAAAATGTCATTTTTTTTACCCAAGTGTTTCTGTAATTTATTTTTGTGAGAACTATCTGTCATTCAACAACTTACGTCAAATTTATTGGAAATGTGCGAGTAAAACTGTTTATGTAAGCGAATGATGCGAAAAGTTTTTCATTTTATCTGTCAAAACAATTCGCACATATTAAAGGCGTCGAAAAAGAAACATTTGAACTAAAAAGTAAAAACAAATACATAATTAAAACATATAATTAAATAAAATGTAACCCAGCAAAACTTTGGTAATGGCAAGTACTCTGATAACTGGTTACCTTGTAACGACTACAACATACCATCCGAATAAATAATAAGTTATTACAGAAGTACTTATTTGTAATTAAGATGGTAATTTAAACTGAATGACCCCGGTTCAAATCCCACCAAGGGCAACAATTTTTTTTTAGTTTTTTTTTTTATTAAGAGTCTTTTTTAATGATTTTTGAATTTTAAGAACTTAAATATTATCTTCTGTAAAAAAAAAATTGTAAAACTAACTCACGTTAATGAAAAAAATACCATCATGAGTCAATTTTGATTATGTAGGGGATGTTGAATACCAAACACGATTCTAATTGGTCTTAACTTGGTAAGCCCAACTTATCTGGGTCATCCTTCATCTCAACTGTGGACACACACCTCCTCATGGTATCACCCGGGGAGCTAGTTTAACACCCATTAATATTGTGAGTTAACATGTTCCGAGAGTTGTCCCATAAGATCGATAAAAATGGGTTAGGATTACGGGCTAGTAACCCTCTCTTGAAAAAAATACAAATACCTAATGTTAGAGGAGGATGTCTTCGATAGAAAGACCAAGTAGAGGAACATTTTTCAAAGCTTGGTATATAAAATTGGAGAATATTCGCACAAGATCGAAATCCATGGAATTCTAAAATAGGCTCGGACTTTGACCTTAACAGGTTGTAACATTTAAGTAAGTAAGAGTCAATCTGATGTAAAAACTTATACAAAAAAGAAGATTTAAATTGTTTAAGTTTTAAAATAATTAAAAAAAAGTTTTAAAATAATTACAAAAAATCGTATAAAAATATTTTTCCAAAAATTACAACAAAGCAAAAAAAAGCAGGGAAAAACAAAGTTATTTTCACATGATTTTAGATCTGAAAATAAATATTGTTTATATTAATTATAAGCTGCTAAGTTTTCAACATATGAAGTAGCTCAGTGGAAGAGTCTCTGCCTAGCAGTCGGATGGTCTGGGTTCGAGCCCCCATGGGATCATAAAAAAAATTTTGTATTTCGTTTAAAAATATATGTTTTTAATAAAACAACAACAAAAAAAGTTGTTGTTGTTGTTGTTGTTGCTTTCAAATTGCTTACCCAAGTCATTACTTTTCTGCAATTGGTAAGTACTTGCCTCCAATTACATCCCCATGTTAATGTAATGACTTAAACAGCGAATGAGTAAGTAGTTCGTGTTCAATAGTTTAACTGTTTAACTCATTATTTGGTAATGAAAAGTTTTACTGGGTAATCAATCGCTTCATTTTATTTATTCAAATATTTTCCATTTTAATTAATTTCAGAAAATTTAAAGAATATCAAAAATATTTCGGCGATCGTTTTGTTCGGCAACTAACAACACCAAACTAAACATTTAAAATAATATATAAATATATATGTCAATATATATCTATTTTTTCTTATTTTAAATTAATTTTTTAATTTTTTTGATGATAAATTTTTACTTTTTCTACCAGCTGTTTACTTTTTGACAGATGTATTGGAAATTTCCATTAAAAACGTAATCAGTGTTGCTAGTACTCACTTTGTGTTACAGAAACACTTTTTTCTTCCAGGTCGAGAAACGGTGGAATTTTTTGTTTCATACTTTTCGCTGTGAAAACTTATCACTTTGAGTTACAGAAACGACCTACAGAAAAAGGTAATCGTCGCCAATTTTTACAATAAAATTATGGATTTTATTGTATTTTTTACCAAAAAGTGGTAACCCTTGACAAAACAAAAGTTGAGTGTTTTCTTTCGACTCATTGTTTATTGATATCAGCGTTACCGTTATGCGACTAAAGTCGCAATTTGCGACTTTTTAGGTGGCCTGCGACGCAACCTGCGACTTTTCTTCCATGGCCCTTTTTTTTGAACTTTTTCGAATTTTGTGCGACTTATGACACCTTTTTAGAAAATTATTTAAAATTTTTATTTTTAGCCCATATTCAATATCTCAACTAAAATTCCCAAAAATTATTGTAACTTAAGTATAAATGCCATCACTTTGGTCTCAGCTTGCTATCTAAAACCATTAAAAGCAATATTTAATATTTTGCACGATTTTCAAAATCTTCATACAATTTTAGCAAAAAATGATTTTTTGGTGCGCTTTTGCTTTTAGGTGATAAATGGCAAAAACTCAGTTTACGAGGTAGTTTGGAATTTTTATACATATTTGTCGTATGTTATATCAACATGCAGCACATAAATGAGATATATATCAAACGATGCACAACTGAAAGATCTACCAATCCTTGTCCATTGGATTTTTTTACGTTTTTGAAATTTGCATGCCAATTACGCTAAGAAGTGAAAACTTGCTCTACTAAGATTTTGCGTTCAATATACCCGTAGACTTAGGAGTTCAAATCTGTAATTAGATTTTCCGAACAACTAAGAGAACAAAAGTTATTCGAGTTGAAAGTCGGTTTTATAGGAATTAAAACTGTTTGATTTTTGAATATATATAATATCTTTTCAAGTATGAATTGTTTTATAATCTTTTGTTCAAAAAAAAAAAAAAAATTTATAAAAAAGTGTGCGACCTTTTTTTATTGAAAGTGACTTTTTGTGCGACTTTTTTTGTAAAAAGCGACTTTTTCAAATTTGTCAACGGTAACGCTGATTGATATTTTATTCAGTTGCCGCTCAACCAGCGAGGAATGCACATGCGTGGGGGCTATGTTTTTTTTTTTAAATGGAACTTTTACAAATTACAAATTAATAAACAATTTTTATTTAGAAAAACATTTGACTATTTTTCATAAAAAATCTATTTTTTCTAAAGGAACAAGATTTTTTTATTGCAAAAAACATATTTTTATACCCTTCACCAATAGGTGAAAGGGTATTATAAGTTTGTGATTCCGTTTGTAATTTTTTTATTAGTGATCGTAGACCCCATAAAAATTATACCGATCGACTCAGAATCGGGAGGAGAATCGATTAAGCGATGTCCGTCTGTCTGTCTGTCTGTCTGTCTGTCCGTCCGTCTGTCTGTCTGTCTGTTGAAATCAAGTTTCTGAAGCCCCTGGAGGATGGACTTACATAAATTATATATCAGATTTTATGAAATTCTTCCGCAATGAACGCTATTAAATTTCATTAAAATCGGTTTATAAACATCGAAAATATCGCAAAAATATCAAAAATTAGACGAAAATTTTAAAATTTTTGATTGAAACACACTTTTAAATAACAAGAGAAAAAATATACTCCTGGTGTACATGTGATAATATGTTAATATTAGATTGTAGGAAATAGTTTCCCAAAGCACTCTGTAAAATTTTATTAAAATCGGTCCATAAACAACTGAGATATCACCAAAACACTGAATTTGATGTATAGCAAATTGCCCAAAGTTTGCATTAGAGAATGTTTGTTGAAAAAATGAAATGCAGAAATAGGAAAAACCATCCTCCTTTAGCACGGACCTACATAAATTTTATATCAGATTTTAGGAAATTCCCCCGCCTAGCACGTTATTAAATTTTATCAAAAGCGGTCCATAAACAATTGATATATCGCCATAACACTACATTTGATATACAGCAAATTGCCCAAAGTACGTGTCTAAGAAATTTTGTTTACATTTTGTAAGTATTGTTTCAGCGATATCTCAGGTGTTTATGGACCGATTGTGATGAAATTTGACATCGTTCTTTGTGTGAGGATTTTCTAAAATCTATACTCCACAAATCTGATTACGAATACCATTCAAATTGTACCGATCAACTCAGAATTGGCAGGAGAATCGATTTCGTGACCTCCGTCCGTCCGTCTGTTTGTCTGTCTGTCTGTCCATCCGTCTGTTTGTTTGTCCGTCCGTCCGTCTGTTTTTTTGTCCGTCCGTCTACCTGTCTGTAATTTTTTCTGTTGTAGTCAAGTTTTTGGAGCTCCTGTTTTGTCGATATCTCAGGTGTTTATTTTGATGAAATTTAATAGCGTCCTTCGCAGGGGATTACCTAAATCCTGATGGATTCGGTAATTTGTAGTAGATATAATTTAGCATTTAAGCGATGGTGTTTTGATCGACAATGATAAAATTCAGGGTGGGACAATATCCTAAAATTTTGTGTAAAATCCAGGAGCTCCACAAATCTGATTTTAGCAGACAGACACTCTGCATTAATCTTAATTTTGTGTCTGACTTTTGAACATTATTATATTATTTGAGAATGTTTTATATATCAAATTATAGGTAATCTTCCTAGGAAGTACAAAAATGCAGCTAACTACATGATATCCGTTCAAAACCTACATATGTATGTAAGTATCTCACATATCAACGAAAATTAAATTTTTTTAATTGCAATTGGGAGAAATCCGTTCACGTTTGACAATTGATCCCGTATAACTTCGCCTAAGATACGATGATGACATTTAGTATGAAGACGTTGTACAATATTGATATTCAGGGCTATACTTAAACTTTCTTGAGGGACAACATTTGACAAAAGTATTTCTGATCTCTTGAAAAGTTCGATATTGAAAATGGGCGAGCTCTATTCACATTTAGTGAAATCTCCCATATAACCCCGACCGGGAATCGATTTAATGCTGATAAATTAAATCAAATTAAAATTGCACAAGGAACTAGAACAAAACTTTCCAAACATCCGTCGGACAGATCGAAAGAACAATACATCCCAAATATTATTGATGAAGTGTTTATTTTAATTAATTAACTAACTTCAGATTAATAAGTAAATCTTTAATAACTTTTCCGACAAAGCTGATATCCATCCATTCAAAAGCTATTTATTTCACGTATGTATCTAAAACTAAGAGTGTATACCCTATAATTTTATAGCTTATCATTGTTAAAGCTTTGACCTAAATCAGTCCGCTAACTTTAGAGTTTTACATAACTAATCAAGAACTTTTACTAGTTGGATAATTCGTACGAATTAAAGTGCACAACCCTCACTGGGCATTGTGTTTTTGGGTTGCATGCCAGAATACTTAAACTTCATCAAATCGATGTGCTATTGCAAATGTAAGGGCATCTACATTTTGAAGCATCTTTTCTGCATGGTTTATCTGGTCTATCAAACTTTATTAAATGTTCGTAAAATATGTGTCTATTTTATTTCGAAGCTACTGGCTGGCTTAAATATGAATTTTCTACTTGTAGTGTAGTAATCATTATCTTTCACAAAGGGACCACTTTAGAACCCAAGTGAAGCTTCCCTAGACATCAGCCACTTGCCCAACCTAACCTTTGGGTGCATAATTATTCTAGATGATGACGCCACCGAAAAGCTTTTCGTTTTCCGACTCTTAATTTTAAAGACTCTTTGCACATAATACTCATAATAACCAAATATTGCTAGGAATTACATTAAGTACTTTTGCAACACCATTGGTGAAGGGTATCCAAGATTCGGCAAAGCCGAATATACCACTCTTACTTGTTTTTAAACATATTTTATGTGAAAAGAACTTATTTTTTGTTACTTTTTGCTTAAAAGGGTATTTTTAATATAATTGAATTAAAGAAAATTAAAGATTTTATATTTCCAATAAATTTGTTATCAAAAAAAAATCCATCATTTCATTGTAAAAATTGGCGACGATAACTTTTTTCTGGTCGTTTGTTTTTGGCTCAAGATGAGTTTTGCAAAGATTTCATTTCTTACGTATTTCACTCAAAGAGAACTGGCATTTGTTTTATATGAACCAAAACCAGTTTTTTCACTCATGTAGCGAAGGTTTCTGTGTGAAACCAATTATAAAAACAGGCCATAAGAAAAAAAGTCAAATGTTTTTCTAAATAAAAAATGTTTATTAATTTGTAATTTGTATTAGTTCCATTAAAAAAAAAAAACAAAAAACATAGCCCACGCATGTGCATTCCTCGCAGGTTGAGCGGCAACTGAATAAGATATCAATAAACCAGCGTTCGCAAAACTGCTACAACTTCTCTTTACTTGGATTTTGCTTTCGCTTTTCTTTCTAAAATTAACAAAAGTTCCATCCGAAGCTAAACAAAGAAACGAATGACAGACAGTTGAGAAAAACACTTGGCAGTGGTTGTTTTAAAAATTTGAATTTTGATTTTGCCTTTCTTTTAAAGAGTGCCAAAAGTAAAAACATAAGCAGCCTCGTTGCTTTTGAAAGTCACAAGCAGTCGAGCTGAAGAACTTTTTTGTGTTTGAAAGTTGTAAGTCATAACTTTCAAATACAGAAAAGTTATTTCATTTCGGATGATCACTTTTTTGTTTTTCTGCGTAAACACATCTACATAGTATATGTATATTTTTGTGTGTATGATCGGTAAATGCATGTGTAAAATAAGATGACGAAATTCGTCTACTTGCCTGTGTTCCCTGTAGGAAATGTCAATAGTGAAGGTAGCACTAGCGCTTGTTCTGCGAATAGCCAATTGTCTTTTTTATATAGTTAGGTAACTGGTTGCACACAGTGATTTCTTCGATTTAGTAAACCTTGCACATCTTGCAGACCTAGTATATTTCATACGGTCATGTGGTCAAAGGTGTACTTTTCCTGTATAAAGACAAATATTTGCTAAATTTTGCCATCATACAAACATTTTCTCAAAACTTTTATATTTAAGCTGTTTTTGTCATTTTGGCTTATATGGGGCCTAGGGTCAAATATGGACCGATTACCTTGAAATTAAGCAAGTTGATTACGGTTTATACAAAAATTATGTATGCAAAAAATGATCAGAATTCTCATTATCTTCAGATTTACGAGTGTTTTAGTGATTTTTGCCTTATTTAGTGCGTTTTGACAGAAGAGTTTGTATGGGAGCTATGGTCAAATGTGGACCGATTTCAACGAAATTTGGTACAGTGATTTAGATTTACATAAGCAGTATTTGTTTTAAATTTCATAAAAATATTGATATTTGTGGCAAAAATATCAATTCCGGGAAGTGGGACCTATGGGAGGTATCACAAATAATGGACCGATTTTGACCAATTTCAATAGCCATGGTCCCACAGTATCTCTGCCGAATTTCATCAAATTATCTTTAGAATTGCGACCTGTACTTTGATTACATGGTTTACATGGGGGTCCAGCTATAAAAATATTGCTGATTTTACTGATTAACTTTTTTTATCGAACTATATTTTGAGGTTTTTGTCCAACTATTAAGGAATTCTTATTAGGATATGAGAACCGTATACATATTTTGGAACCACTAAATCTACAATCCCAAAAAATTTACAGAAATTGTTTAATTATTTCCCATAAAATATTTTCCAACCCACTGTGCAACGCTGACCCCATATTAAATTATTTAACTTAAATGTTTATTGTGCATACATACTATGTACATTATCATCAATAGTGAATCACTATTGACATTTCCTACAGGGTACCTGTTTCTCTGTTTTAAAAAAATAAATACAACGGCTATAGGTGAGTGAGTATGTTTGTGTCAAAAAAGTTAGAGAAATTAAAAAATATTTGTCTGCTTTTACCTACTCAGAATAAAAAAAATCAAAACAACGAAAACCATTCAACAGCGACTGAATAAAACTTTTGGAAACGAAGGCGCTGCTTTTGACATTGCTTTTGTTACTTATTAAAATCAAAAGTTGACGAAGTTGTAAATTTCAACCCGATTAATGTTTTATGTTTTGTACGACTGTTTAGAAATAACTTTTCTCTTTGACTTTTGATTTCGCTTTCGTGTTTTTGCAAAAGTTAAAATTGAAACAATTTGAAATTTTAAAAAGTGGAGGAAAGCAACAGCATTGAAAAGTAAAAATTTTGCGACTTTTGGAATTTTGACTTAAGTTTTATTAACACTGCAATAAACAATGAGTCGAAAGAAAACACTCAACTTTTTTTTTTGTCAAGGGTTACCATTTTTGGTAAAAAATGTATCGAGAAAGTAAACAATACTTGATATTTTAATAAGGTGGCAATAAGTAAAATTGAAAAGAGAAACCTTCACTTAACATAACGTAAGCTAGACGAATATTTAATGTGAACTCATTTTTGTTACGAAATCGCCTGCCACCAAACGTTCGCTTCAAAAATTATACTATTTATCAAAACGGGCCATTAAGCTTATTTTCGTAATGAGTATCAAAAACATTCAGTTGAGATTTGGTGTAAACAATTTATAGAAAACTCTGCATACGATTTTTTTGTTGTTGTTAGTTTCACTTAAAAAAAAGTCAAATCACTCATCAAACATTTGCGAAATGTTTTTGTTCTGAGTTTTCCAGTTTTGCTCCCTTTGTTTTTCTTAGCTAAGTTTTAATAACATTCTAATGTGGGGTTTATATTACTAAAGCGGATGACGATTGAGTGAAATTTACATGTATTTAATTATTGTTACAATAACAAAACACATGTAAATTTCACTCAATCGTCAGCCGAATTAGTTATATAAACACCAGATAAATAGTACTTAGAGCTTATAGAATTATGGTCTGTTTTTTTTTTTAACTTTTTTCAGCAGAGACGTTCGCCATATGATTGAAAATTGGTTTTGGCTCATATAAAACAAATGCCAGTTCTCTTTGAGCGAAATACGTAAGAAATGAAATCCTTGCATAAATTTTTGGTTTTTGTATTGGATTTTACACATCTTTTAAGCCTAAAACAAACTATCAGAAAGAGGTAATTATCTCCAATTTTTACAATGAATTACAGCCTATTTTTCGAAAATGAAAATATTGTTTCGTTTATAAAAATAACGAAACGTAAATCGGTTTGGTTTTTGTAAAATGAAAATAATTTTAAGTGAGTGACAACTTAAAAGCTTTCGTGTATTTAGTTTTTTTTTAGTTTTTCTAAAACACTTTCATTCATTTAAAACGAGTGAAAACATTAAAATTTCTCGATAGGCAAAGGTCTTTCGTGTATGAAATAAAAAACTGAAATTTAAAATATGGATGCCAATTTAAAGAAAGAAAAAGAAGTTTTACATAGCCTAATACTCAATAAACAGTTGCTAGCTGAGTTATGAAGCCGCTTTTTTGAAAATCTATTTTTTTTCAAGTGGGTCTGACCGGGGATCGAGCTTGGGACCTCTGGTATGGTAGCCGGATGACTAACCTGCTAAACCACGTCGGTTCATCAATGTGGTTTGTTTACTATTTTTTTAATAAAAAAATTGTTTAACACTTTTAGAAATCTTAGAATTGCGGATGCTCAATTTCAAAAATTTGTTGACCAAATATAGGCTTTTGTGCATTTGAAAACTGGAAATCCTCTATTCAAATCTACCAAACATGAAGTGGAAACTGCATGGGATAAAGTAGCAGAAAACCTAAACTCAATAGGTCCACTAGAGAAAACAGTGCTTAAGTGGAAGAAGGTTTATATTCGTAAAATTTGGTCTAGTCTTTAATTAAAATGATACATTCCAGACTAGGGCAGACCTTAAAATCCGCGCTAAGTAAAACTGATAGCAATAAAAGTAAATAAAAGTTCTTTATTAGTGGTCCATCTATTTAGGCATCAACACCACAACCTATATCAACCAAAAAAGCCAAGAAAAGAAAACAAAATAGCCAGGTAATGGAAAAAGGATTAGTATTATTGAAAAAACATTTAGCCACACAAGAGGCAATATGGGCTGTGATGCAGTTTTTGGATTTATGTATCTGCGAAGGAATAGCCGGAGCTGCAAAATTGAATATTTAAAATACATTTTAATTCGGTAATTTTGAATTTATAAAATTTAAATTAAACGGACGCAATTAAAAAAATTAAATGGACAAATGTAATTTTCTTGCTTTCATTTTTTTTATTTTTATAAACAAAAGGCAATTAAAAAGCTTGAATATTTCAAAATACATATCGTCACCTAAAAGACGAAATAACCTATCTGCAGCTTTCAAAAGTTTACAGGAGAGGGAAAAAACGTTATAAAATTGGAGCTATTTGCAATATTTAAACGAAAATTATGTATTTTGATTAAAATGAAACCAGAAATATACATCGGTTGAAAAAACTTTGTTTTTCTAAACAGAGCTTATGTTATGTCACTTAGGTTATTTGGAATTACAAAAATCTGAAACCAAAAAACCTATCTGCAGTACTTATTAGTATGAATAAATCAAATTTGTATACATATAAATATTATATAAATTAAATAATAACAGTTTCTTTAACTGGTTTAAGCAAATAAAAGTACTTAATGGTTGTGTAAATTTAACGTTGCAACAAAATTAAACTTTTATCGCGATTTTTGATGATTTAGTTTTATTTTTTTTTAAGTGCGTAACGGTCCTCTAGGTACAAAAACTGTAATAATTTAGTCATTTGTGATAACAGATGTTCAAAATTTTGCACAGATATACGTTATGATATAGGGAATAATAATCCATAAAAAACTCAATTTCGAAATTTTTGCAGATAGGTTATTTGGTCTTTAATATGACGATATATTGGCAATAATGTTCTTCACGAAAGAAAAAAGCTCTTTTTATGTCAAAATGATATTGTCGAAAACTTGTAAACGTTTTAGAAAAACCTAAATTTGAGCTTAATCGTAAGCAAACGAAAACGAATGTGACAAGAGTTTTGTTTTCGAAAAACAGGCTATTAATGGATTTTTTTTGGATAAAAAATTTATGAAAAAATATAAAATTGTTCTTTTTCTTTAATTTAATTATTATAAAAATACCATTTTAAGCAAATTGTAACAAAAAAGTTTTTCCTATAAAATATTTTTTTTATGGAAAAGTATATGATTTTTGCAATAGAAAAATTTGTTTGTACAGAAAAAATTCATTTTTTTTAGAAAAAAAGTCAAATGTTTTTCTGAATAAAAAATGTTTATTATCATCATAGTGTAATAATTAAAGTGATATCAGAGCCCAGCTGATGAATTCTCCTTGAATTTTAACAAACAAAAATTTGAAAAAATGTATGCAAAACTGCAAAAACATCATGGGGTTTCATTTTGTCATATTCTTACCACCACCTACATGAATTCGCCTTGATTATTATTTTGTAACTTTTATAGTAAGTACTCGGGGCGAAATCGAAGTCAAAGCACAGACAAACCTTTGGTAAAAAAAACAGCCTAATGTATGTATGTATATCATTGTTCATTTTTAGTTGTTATTTCATATGAAATAATTTTTTTATAAATAACTCCCAAATAAAATAAGTTCCAATAAAGTTACCCCCAATGAACAAGTTCCTAACTACATGCCATTGTGTGGGATTTATTTCAAATACAAACTGTGAGCGCCAACAATTAACACAAAATTACTTGTTATAAAGTGTTTATTGCTTTGCCGAATCTTGTGCACCCACCATCAAATTTTGTTACATTATTTAAAAATTTTCCTAAAAGAACAACTACGTTCCATATTTATTAACCCTCTAGTACCCAAGACCGCCTCTAGACGGGTTATATTCATTGCTCGCTTATTCACTTTCCAATTTTAAGTTTGCATTTTTTTACTTTTGTGTAATTCGGGGAAGTACAAAAAATGTTTTTTATTGCATTTACAATGTACGCCGACGCTTTTAGTAACTATCATGATCATTTGAAGTTGGGAAGCTGTGAAATACAGACAAAATAACTGTTTTGCAAAAAGTGAGAATTTAAAAAAACAAAAAGAAATATTAGAAGTGATCAGAGTTGAAGAAAAAAATTATTGGTGTGTTGCTGATAGTGTATAGAAAGTAAAAATAGGAAAAAAAAAGGAAAAAAAGCTTTTGGAAAGTTTTTTACAGATCTTGCAGTACAGCCCGTCTGGAGGCGGTCTTAGGACAATTAGGAAAAAATATTTTTTAGGTAAGTTTGAAAATTGAATATTTCAAGAGATAAATAGTAGGAAATAAGTTACAAAAATTATTTTAGTAGCCATGGAACGTCAACAAACACTAAAGTTGTCATCGCTTTCTGATGAAGAGATTGGAAAAATTTTAGATATGATGAGTTTTGAGAGCGATACTGAAGAAGAAGACTTAGAGGACGATTTGGATGATGATGATGATGCCAGCGATATGAAGTGCCAAGAATTTGATGAGGCGATAAGTAAAGCGGTGAATATGTCAGATTCAATGTTGGTGTCAGAGATTTGCGTTACTTCAAGTGGAAGTCCCTCGTCGGTTGCAAATTTGTTATCCCCTACTACTGGTGCCTCTAATACTATTTGTTCAGAGATTTGTGTTACTTCAAAAGAAAGTCCCGCGTCAATGGGAGAATTATTATCTCCTTCCACATCTATCAATATTACTCGGTCACGGAAACGCAAACGCAGTGTACCTACTGAGGAAAACGCCATTCAGCCCGATGATAGTATTTCACGTGAAACAGGGGAGTTTATTGGGTCCATTTCGAATATAGATCCCAAATCTGACACTTTTAAAAAAATTTTGTGGCGACAAAAGAACTTATTGATAAATAATTCTGCCATTGCATTTTCTCAGCCCGAACTAGGTGAAGACTTAAAAAAGCTTGATACGCCTTTCAAATGCTTTGAGTACTTTCTTGGCGACGCTATTATTGAGCACATTGTTGAGCAAACAAATTTATATGCCACCCAAAAAGATGTCAAAACTTCCTTCTCGATAACAAATTCGGAAATTCGGCAATATATTGGCATTTTATTTTTTATGTCAGTTTTTCGTTATCCGAATGTCAGAGCATATTGGGGCGAATATGCATTCCAAACGATCCAAAATACTATGCCAAGGAATAAATTTGACAAAATTCGCAGTAATTTACATTTCAATGATAACAGTAAACTACCAGGCAAAAATACCACAGACCACGATCCTTTGTACAAAATACGACCAATTGTAGATCACTTCAATGGAAAGTTTCAATCCGTTCCAATGACTCAACGTTTATGTGTGGATGAGCAAATGTGCGCAACGAAGATGAAGACTTTTCTTCGACAATACTTACCAGATAAACCGCATAAATGGGGTATAAAACTCTTTGTTTTATGCGACTCTTATGGTTTTTGTTATAATTTTGAAATATATTGCGGGGCAGGAGACAATATTGTGAAAACTGGCTCACCAGACCTTGGAGCGTCAGCAAATGTTGTTGTTCGATTGTCAAGCAATGTTCCAGATTATAGAAACCACATAATATACTTTGACAATTACTATACAACACTGCCACTCCTTGTTTATCTGAAATCACGCGGGATATATTCTTTAGGTACTATTCGTTTAAATCGTATTCCAAACTGCAAGTTGCCAACCGAGAACGATCTAAAGAAAGAACCACGTGGTTATTCCACTGAATTTTGTGCATCGGCTTCTGGAGTAGACATTTCTTTATCGCTTTGGAAGGACAACAAGGCTGTGCGACTCGCATCGACCTACGCAGGTACGAAACCTTTTCAGAATGCCACAAACCCAAAAACGCATGTGTCACGCTATGTTCGCTCTGAAAAAAAATTTGTTGACGTCGATTGTCCCAATATAATCCATGAATACAATAGTCATATGGGCGGTGTCGATCTCATGGATGGCCTTATTGGACGCTATAAAATTCCAGTAAAGAGCAACAAGTATACAAATCGACTCTTTGTACATTTACTTGACGTAGCCATGGTAAATGCCTATATTTTGTTCCACAGAATCAACAAGCCTGATGCTAATGATAGGCGATACCAGCTGCCAAGCTTCCGAGCAGAGATTGCATTAGTACTTTGCACGCAGAGTGTTTCGCTGTCAAAAACTCCAGGGCGCCCCCGCCAGGATGTAAAAAAAAAGTGTACAGGAAAAAAATCCTTTCTACCGCCTGCAGATCTCCGTTACGATGGAGTCGGACATTTTCCTCAGTTTTTATCACGTGCTGGCAAAAAAACTTGTAAATTCGCTGGTTGTAGTTCCGAAACACAAATTGTCTGTCGAAAGTGCAACTTGAACCTGTGTCTATCTAATCAAAAGGATTGCTTCTACGATTTTCACCATAAATAAATTGAATAAACGTTTTTTCTCATACACAAATACTTATTTTTTGAAACTGTTTTGTATTAAAATTAAACTAAATCTGAATTTTTTTTGTTTACTTTTGTTATAGTTTATTTTTGATTTCTGTTATAAACTGTATTTTTTTTTTTTTTTTAATAAAACATATTATACCTTAAACAAAAAATGCACTAACTTTTTTGGCTGTATGTCCCAAAGCCGCCTAGAGGCGGTCTAAGTTTTTAGAGCTGTAAAATCCGATCTGACCAAAAAATATATATTTTTTCTAATTATTATTCAATTTCAGACCAATTCAAACCACAAAAAAATTTTTTTTATCCAGAAAAAAATTTGGGTACTAGAGGGTTAAAGAAAACAACCAATTTGCATATAAAATAATACGTTGGTATTGTTGGTAAATTGTTCGCAATAAACCATTTTCTCCAAATATGAAAATTACAACCTCTTGTCTAGGGTGTTTATTATAGAAATATAATAAATAGTTTATTATAGAAATATAATTTTAAAAGAAGCTATAATTCGTATTAAAAAAGAATTTGTAATCGAGATAATTATGCACTAAAATGCATTCACCATTTATCAATATTTTAATATATATATAGAAAATACAATAACAAAATTAATTGCTGTTAAAAATAATTGTTTTTTCTTACTTGAAAACATTTTTAAATTTGAATCCCAAAGTAAAAGTATCCATGAGTTGAAATTTTGTTTTCGGTATAATGGTGGTACAGTTTATAGAGATTCTAATGTATGTCTTTTTCAAAGCATATATGTACTGTATTCCTTTTTATACCCTTCACCAATAGGTGAAAGGGTATTATAAGTTTGTCTTCAGTTTGTAATTTGTATACCCTTCACCAATAGGTGAAAGGTTATTATAAGTTTGTGATTCCGTTTGTAATTTAGTGATCGTAGACCCCATAAAAATCCGTCTGTCTGTTGAAATCAAGATTCTGAAGCCCCTGGAGGATGGACCTACATAAATTATATATCAGATTTTAGGAAATTCTCCCGCAATGAACGCTATTAAATTTCATTAAAATCGGTTTATAGACACCGAAAATATCGAAAAAATACCAAAAATTAGACGAAAATTTTAAAATTTTTGATTGAAACACACTTTTAAATAACAAGAGAAAAAAGATACTCCTGGTGTACAAGTGATTGTTGAAAAAATGAAATGCAGAAATAGGAAAAAACCATCATTCTTTAGCACGGACATACATACATAAATTTTATATCAGATGGACCGCTTTTGATAAAATTTAATAATGTGCTTGGCGGGGGATTACCTAAATTCTGATGCATTCGGTAATTTGTGGTAGATATAATTTAGTGTTTAAGCGATATTTCAGGTGTTTTGATCGGCAATGATGAAATTCAGGGTGGGACGATATCCTAAAATTTTGTGTAAAATGCATATGGGTATACCTTCCAGGAGCTCCACAAATCTGATTTTAGCAGACAGACTCATTGCATTTATCTTAATTTTGTGTCTGACTTTTGAACATTATGATAACATTTGAGAATGTATTATATATCAAATTATAGGTAATTTTCCAAGGAAGTACAAAAATGCAGCTAAGTACATGATACCCGTTCAAAACCTACATATGTATGTATGTATCTCACATATTAACGAAAGTTTTTTAATTGCAATTGGGAGAAATCCGTTCAAGTTTGACAATTGTTCCCGTATAACTTCGCCTAAGGCAATCTCTTAGTAGCTAATAAATCACATGATGACATTTAGTATAAAGACGTTGTACAATATCGTTATTCAGGGCGATAGCGCCTAAAATAAACTTTCTAGAGGCACAACATTTGACAAAAGTATTTCTGATCTCTTGAAAAGTTCGGTATTGAAAATGGGCCCATATTACCCGACCGATAATCTCATTAATGCTGATAAATTAAATCACATTATAATTGCACAAAGAACTAGAGCAAAACTTTCCAAACATCCATCGGACGGATCGAAAAACAATAGATCCCAAATATTATTGATGAAGTATTCATTTTAATTAGTTAACTAACTTCAGATTAATAAGTAAATCTTCAATAACTTTTCCGACAAAGCTGATATCCATCCATTCAAAAGCTATATATTTCACATATGTATCTAAAACTTTTATTTCGAAGCTACCGGCTGGCTTAAATAAGTATTCTCTACTTGTAGTCTAGTAATCATTATCTTTCACAAAGGGATCACTTTAGAACCCAAGTGAGTGACTGCCTTCGACATCAGCCACCTGCCCAACCTAACCTTTGGGTCCATAACTATTCTAGATGATGACGCCACCGAAAAGCTTTTCGTTTTCCGACTCTTTATTTTAAAGACACTTTGCATATAATACTAGTATAACCAAATATTGCTAGAAATTATATCTAGTATGAACAAAAGAAAACTAATGTACATATCAAGCATTTGTGTGGGACTCAACTAAGTCAGTAATCAATAACTATATAATTATCAATAAATTCTTACAATTTTGTACTTTACTTTTGGAACACCATTGGTGAAGGGTATCCAAGATTCGGCAAAGCCGAGTATACCACTTTTACTTGTTTCATTATTCGTCTAGACCCCATAAAAATTATACCGATCAACTCAGAATCGACTCTCCTGGCCATGTCCGTCTGGAAATTTTCCTACGCAGCACGATATTGAATTCCATAAAATTTTTTTTAAATGCAGTTTAAAAAAAATGTTTAAATTCTCATCGAATTTTGAATTTTGGAGATATTGGAGATTAATCTGATATAAAATTCAAAAAGTTTTTTTAAAAAAAATACTGTTTTCTTAATTTTTTTTTTTTAAATTGTTAATTTGTGTGCGTCGATATTCTTTGCTTTGGCTATATCTCGGTTATTGATCTACTGATCTATTGATTATGATAAAATTCAATAGTGAGCTGCGTTGAATGATTTCCTAAAATTTGATATACAGTTCAAAAAAGTTTTTTTTTTTTAAAACACAGTTTTTTGACGAAATTTATTTTTTTTTTTTGATAAATACAGTTTTTTTTTAATATATCCGGTTAAAAAAACTTAAAAAAAACACAGTCTTTTTACGATTTTTTTTTCAAAAATACAGTTTAAAAAAAAATTAATTCTCATCGAATTTTTTAATTTTGGCGATATCTCTGGTCTTTATAGACCGATTTTGATGAAATTTAATAGACTGCTGCGTTGGAGTATTTTCTAAAATCTGATATATATTTCAACAAATTTTTTTTTAAAAAATGTTTTTTAATTTTTTTTTTAAATTTAAATACATCGATTTGTCAATGTGCATACATCGATATCTTTTGCTTTGGCGATATCTCGGTTATTGATCTACCGATTTTGATGAAATTCTATAGTCAGCAGAGAGATTAATCTGATATAAAATTCAAAAAGTTTTTTTTTAAAAAATACTGTTTTCTTAAATTTTTTTTAAAATTGTTAATTTGTGTGCGTCGATATTCTTTGCTTTGGCTATATCTCGGTTATTGATCTACTGATCTATTGATTATGATAAAATTCAATAGTGAGCTGCGTTGAATGATTTCCTAAAATTTGATATACAAAAAAGTTTTTTTTTTAAAAAACACAGTTTTTTGACGAAATTTAATTTTTTTTTTTTGGATAAATACAGTCTTTTGTCGATCTTTTTTTTTTTTAAATACAGTTTAAAAAAAAAATTAATTCTCATCGAATTTTATAATTTTGACGATATCTCTGGTCTTTGTAGACCGATTTTGATGAAATTTAATAGACTGCTGCGTTGGAGTATTTTCTAAAATCTGATATATATTTCAAAAAATTTTTTTTTTTTAAATGTTTTTTAATTTTTTTTTTTAAATTTAAATACATCGACTTGTCAATGTGCATACATCGATATCTTTTGCTTTGGCGATATCTCGGTTATTGATCTACCGATTTTGATGAAATTCTATAGTCAGCAGCGTTGAATGATTTCCTAAAATTTGATATACAGTTCAAATTTGTTTTTGTTTTCAAACATAGTTTTTTGACGAAATTTTATTTTTTTTTTTTTTGAAAAATAAAGTTTTTAACAAAATTTTTTAAAATACACAGGTAAAAAAAAAACATAATTCGATAATTTTTGGGACAACGAATTTAGAGTTTTGGCAATAGCTCAGATTGTAATGTACCTATTTTGATCATATATAATATCGTTTTGCTTTTTTAGGATTTTCTAAGATCTGTTATATAATTATCAGTATAATATCCGTAAATTGTGGAATTTTAAACAAAAAGACGGTTTTTTACAAATTAAAAAAATATAATTTAAAAGAATATAAAAAATTTTAATTTAACATCGAATTTCGAGTTTTGGCTATATCTCAGTTGTAAGTAGAACTATATGTTGCAATTTAATAGTGTACTTCGTAAAACAGTATTAACATCTAATACCTATACATATAAGTTATGTCGGCATGCCATCTAGAAGCTCATCAAACTTGATTTCACCATATCGAAATATTTCTTAAATAAGTGACTTTTTAAAATTATGATGGCCTTTATTCATATCTTAGGTAAGTGTTGTTGCCAAAAGTCTAATCTAAATAGGTACGCCAAATATTCTCATTAAAGCAACCATTTAATCGGTCCTGTAATTTTAAATATATATGCATTTAAATACGACCTCTCTCAAAGTGCGAAATGTTACAATGTTGTGTAATTTCCGAAATTGTTTGTATGTATTTCAATATACCTCCGAAATGATTTAGATCTAATATTAAACAAGATTGTTCACTAATTAAAGTATTATTCATATATCGCCAAAAATTAATTGTATGAGGACATACATACATTTAAAAGCCGTGTTATTAATCGAGATTTGAAATCAATCAGAAAATCAGTATACATATATAAGTATTTTTGTAGGACTCACCTAAATCAGTCTTCAGAAACATACATACTTGTAATTGACCAAAAACTCTTTAATTTCTGCACTTTACTTTTGTAACACCATTGGTGAAGGGTATTTAAGATTCGGCATAGCCGAATATAGCACTCTTACTTATTCAAAGTTAGTTTAACAGTGTGTGGAACGTATTTAACATAGGTGTAGGATGTATTTAACTGACGAATTCATCTTCACACCCTTAAAAATTTTATAAAAGTTGTAAAATTTCCCAGCTTTTTAGTGGATGTGGAATGAGTCCTAATTGACACAGTTTTATGTCGTGGATTATGTTAAACCGGTTATCTTTAAATCTGAAAATGAAATTATAGCAGCTCCAACGATTAAATACAGTACGAAGAAGTTTTATATTTTTTATGTTATAATATAACATTCGATGGCATTTTAGTAGTTTCCGTGATATTATGGTGGGTGATACATGGGAGCTAAGGGTAAATCTGGAACGATTGTGCAATCAATGGTTTTGGTTTAGAATCAAAATTTTTAATACGGATTTATGGCAAAAAAATGATAGGACCCATTTTTAGTACTAAAAAAAACCCCAAAAAAAATATTGAAGGAGTTATTTTATATTAATAAATTAAATATTTAAGTCTATAAATCTGTTTGATATGGGCTCTATTTCATTTGTTTCAGTTTCTAATAAAATAGCTTCCAAATAAAAAATGGCACAACTTGAATTAATTTCATCATGAATTAAATACCAAATATTTTTTGTTTACAAAATGTACTTTCGGCGATTTGCTGTACATCAAAAGTAGTTTTTTTTGGCGATATCTCAGTTGTTCATGGACCGCTTTTGATAAAATTTAATAACGAGCTTGGCGGGGGAATTTCCTAAAATTTGATATAAAATGTTTGTACATCCGTGCTCCAGGAGGATGGTTTTTCTTATTTCTGCATTTCATTTTTTCAACAAACTTTCTCTAATGCGTACTTTGGGCAATTTGCGATAGATCAAATTTAGTGTTTGTTGTTTCAGTTGTTTATGGACCGATTTTGATAAAATTTTACAGAGTGCTTTAGGGAACCATTTCCTAAAAACCAGTTTAAGTAAACAATATATTATGCATTGACAGTTCGAAACAACGAGAAGAACAGAAAAAGTGAAGGAATCCAATTTACGACTCACTTCAAAGTCAACTGCAAGCTGCCTTGAGAGCAGAAGCAAATGAAGGTGGCAAACATCCCAGTGCTAAAAATGCCGACGACGTAATAGCTAAAGCGATATTTAGTAGCCCTCAGTGATAACACCTTTGCTTATTGCCTCCCTTAAATTTAAAATGCACAATGTAAGCAACAATGTTGCTTTCAACCAGCGTTGCCATATGCTTGGTAAAAAATCTTACCATTTCAGAAAAAAATCTTATTTTCAGAAGAAAAATCTTCCATCAATAATATGAACCAAAATCAAAAACTTATTACCAAATTTATTTTTGAGGTATTCATTAGGTATCGATCCCTTCATGACATATTTTCATAATAATTTTAAAACATCCAAAAACAAACGAGCGATTTTCAAATTATGACTTATGGCTTAGTTTTTATTTTAAAACAAAATACACATCAAAAATTAATTTGTATAATAAATAGCACAGTAGCACATTTTTTAACCCAATTTCTTAATCTTGAACCAATTGAGACCCCAAAAATCTGAAGCTTATGATGGAAGAAGAAAAACCTTTTAAATTAGTCCATATCTCGTAAACTATTCGAAATATTGAATTGTATTTTCATTACTTTTTTATGTTTCATATTCTTTTTGAACAAAAAAGGATTCATGAAAAAAATCAAGAAATTAATTCTTAAAAGAGAATTGAAAAAATTTTATGGTTCAAAATTCACAAAAAATATTTCTTGAGATCTTTTAGATTGAATACAACAGAATGTTTCTTTACTAAAAACAATGTAGCTCTAGGTTTGGAACTCTTTTAATGTGCGTACTGGTATCACGGAATAAAAAATGTTGTCCATGGTATTGTAAAGTTTTGAAGTTTTCATTAGAAAATTTAAAATTAAACTATCATCAGTGTTTTTAATATTTTAAAGTATAAATATGAAGTAAAAATAAAGTTGAATATTTTTTCATAATTTTATGAGGAAAAAATTTTACAAATCTGACAAAATTACAAAAAATCTTATTTTTCAAGCATACTCTTAAGCAGTTTAAAAACCTTCAAGAAATAATATAAATCTTACCATTTGGCAAGGCTACTTTGAATGCTCCTGATTAAAGCTCTCGCACTCTCACTATATGCGCTCCTGCTTAAAATATAACCGAAGATGTCACCTACCAGAGAAGAGATTGAATGGCGGTTTTCTTGCTTTGAATGTATTCACACAAAAATGAAAACTTGTCGTCAATTTACAATATTTAATTGAGACGAAACAATGCATATTCACAAAATAAGAGTATAATGAAATATATTGCATGCATTGCTTGTGTTTATAACTGCAATCAAATACACTAGGAAAACATTCAAACATTCATTTTATAAAAGCGAATGGGTGAGTGTTTACGAAATATTATGAATGATTTCAGTTGCGTTACAAGACAAGTTGTGCACAAGACAAAACTATAGTTGTATAGGTGGGCAAAGACAAAAAGAAAGAAACAAGTTGCCAGATGAAATGGATGCAAAATCGTTAAATTTATAGTAAAAAGTCGTCAAACACTGGGATGGCGGAAAAAGAAATTAACCGTTGCGCGTTAGTGTTGGAGAGATCAAGTTTTGAACTTGCAAAACATATGTTTTATTGGGGCGGCACAATCGGACCTCAAAATAGAGCACCTTAGATTTAAAAATCGGTTTTTGTATGTAGTTCGTTTTAACATAATTATAAAAAAAAAATTATATAATACATTTTTTTATCAAAAAATTTTGTATAAATTTTTTTTAATCTTTCTATACAAAAATATTTCTATACAAAAATATTTTCTATAAAAAAATATTTTTTTCAAAAATCTTTCTACAGAAAAATATTTTTGTCAAAAACTTTTGAATAGAAATATATATTTTTATACAAAAATTTTCTATAGAAAAATATTTTTATTGAAAATTTTTACTATAGAAAACTATTTTTATCGAAAATTTGTCTATTGAAAAATATTTTTATTGAAAATTGTTCTATAGAAAAATATTTTATTGAAAATGTTTCTATAGAAAAACATTTTATCGAAAATTTTTTTTAACAAAATATTTCTTAGAAAAATATTTTTATCAAAAATTTTTCTATAGAAAAATATTTTAATCGAAAAATTTTTTTATAAAAAAATTTTGGCCCAATGATTCAGCATGAAAGCGTAGAAAAACATATGGCAGCACTGATAACAACGCAGACATATTATACGAATACTTTGCGAATAGAACGAAAAATGAGAGAGTCGTACGAATTTTTTCTAACTTAAAGTGTGACATCAAACTATTTCGTTGATTAACATGCAGTGCAATAATAAAATAGTGTGTAAAAAGACAATCAACGAAAATGTGTGAATGAATGAAGGCATCTGCATAAAAAGTTATTGCCTTTGTAGGCAATGCAAAAGCAATATGCATACGTTGCTGTCAACATTTGTGAATGTATTCAGTCTCTTCTCTGTCACCTACCAGAACACATCACGCCTATTCATTACACAAATTTTTAATCTGTTTCGCCCGAAATTCAAACTTGAACGAAATACGAACTTAATTTTGCATGGTTTTTTATATACACATACGAAAGCAACGGTATTTTTAAACATTTAAACAGTAGCTGAGTCTCCGTTTACACCATAATCGGAATTGTGGATGCTGCATATGATTACATAGATTAAACTTCACTTAAAATCTAGGGACTCAATTTCTTACATAAAATATCATGCAAATTGCCATCGATTTCAGTCCACGAGCTTCGTTTTATTGTCGCTAAATTATTCCCCATCTAACATAGTAATTGGAGTAGTGATAGTTGCGCATGATTATTTAGATCAGAGGTGATTAACAAATTCATTACTTAAACGCTCACTTAAAATGTCATGCTCACCATCACTATATTTTTTTTTTGAACCTCACTTAATTAATCTTAAGATGACTCTCCGCTTATATAACGAATGTTGCGAACGATAATTTAGTTTACTCAAAAATTACACTCTAAGTACTTAAATGTTCGCTTAAAATGTCACATTAACGTCATTGGTTAATATCTAAGTGCTTCGATTCGTTGTACTTCACTCCACTCTTCTTTTGGGGCTTTGTGTAGATATATTATTTTCAAGTAAGTATATATCACTAAGAACAATTATGTAGCCAAACCATTGAAATTCAGGAAAATCTAAGGCAGTTTTTGCAGAAATTCATTTAAGTGACTTTGTCGCGTTATTTGGGGAAAAATGAAAGGAGAAAAAAGCTAATAATGCATTTCCCTTAACTAAACATTTTTCTACAAAACTGCATCATTACATTTTTGATATTAAATACCAGAAAAATGTATTTTTTGAAAGCAAAATTCTACTGTGCGGCGTATGCCTTCATGAAAATGAAGATCGTAGAAATATGAAACCAATTTACGATTGATCAAAGAGAACGTCAGCCTACTTTTCACGCACCAACAGATGTATAAAAAACAAGTAAGAAAGTGCTATAGTCGGTCAAGCCCGACTATACGATACCCTTCACCACTAAGGCAAAAGATGCTCTTTTCCCTGTATAAAGACAAATATTTGCTAAATTTGCTTTCATACAAACATTTTCTCAAAACATGTATATTTAAACTGTTTCCGTCATTTTGACTTATATGAGAGCTAGTGTCAAATGTGAACTGATTATCTCGAAATTTGTCAAATTGATTACAGTTTTTACAAAAATTATGTATGCAAAAACTAAACTCAAAATTCTCATTATCTTCAGATTAAGTGCGTTTTGACAGAAGAGTTTGTATGGGAGCTTGGGCAAATGAGGAACGAAATTTGGTACATCAATTTTGTCTTACATAAGCAGTATATGATTTAAATTTCATAAAAAAGATTGATTTTTGTGGCCAAAATATAAATCGACTCAGAAAGTGATTCTAATGGCACGTTCTTTTAACTAATGTGATTTCTGGGGCGAACGTTTCGAAGGCGGACGGGTTCGTCTGAAATTGAGTTCTTAGAAAATATTCGTCTGGCTTACGTTACGTTACGTTGTGCTTTTTTTGTTTTCAAATTGTTTGGTTGCCAATATATCTCAATTCGAAAGCTTTTTAATTTTTTCATACAAAATTTTTAATTCAAAATAAAAAAGGTAACTCTTTATTTTGTTTGTCAAAAAAATAACTCAAAATATAACAAAATACAAATTTGTTTGTAGTATTTTAGAAATTGTTGCTAAGTCTCTGATAAATAATCAGAATTTCTTCGCCTAGACCAGATCAAAATCAAGAATAGATGATAATGAATTGGGTTACAAAGTTCAACGAATACATTTTGAGAAAAATTAAAGAATTTTTTCAATTAGTACAAAGGAAAAGTTTTATTACCAAAACGAACATATCATCTTTGATCTTTTGACCGTTGGGACAGCCTTTTAGGCCTAAAGTAACTCTATTCTATTACGTTAACAAAGAGGAACTCTATGCTCATCAATCCTATTATTATCTTATTGACTTTAGTAGCTGAATAAGGCCTTTAACTGAAGATTTCTTTCATACACTTTAACTTTAGGTGCCTTACATCCGCATTAACGTTTGGGAGAAGTTCTTCATCACAAGGCTTTATGATGAAGACATTCTCCACTCACCAAAGTCGGTAAAAATTTGATATCATGCTACATAAGTTCCATTTTAATTCAAGTTCAGTTATAGATCAGTTCTAGTTCAAGTTCAGTTCTAGTTCAGTTCTAGTTCAGTTCTAGTTCAGCTCTAGTTAAGTTCTAGTTAAGTTCTAGTTCAGTTCTAGTTCAGTTCTAGTTCAGTTCTAGTTCAGTTCTAGTTCAGTTCAGTTCTAGTTCAGTTCTAGTTCAGTTCTAGTTCAGTTCTAGTTCAGTTCTAGTTCAGTTCTAGTTCAGTTCTAGTTCAGTTCTAGTTCAGTTCTAGTTCAGTTCTAGTTCAGTTCTAGTTCAGTTCTAGTTCAGTTCTAGTTCAGTTCTAGTTCAGTTCTAGTTCAGTTCTAGTTCAGTTCTAGTTCAGTTCTAGTTCAGTTCTAGTTCAGTTCTAGTTCAGTTCTAGTTCAGTTCTAGTTCAGTTCTAGTTCAGTTCTAGTTCAGTTCTAGTTCAGTTCTAGTTCAGTTCTAGTTCAGTTCTAGTTCAGTTCTAGTTCAGTTCTAGTTCAGTTCTAGTTCAGTTCTAGTTCAGTTCTAGTTCAGTTCTAGTTCAGTTCTAGTTCAGTTCTAGTTCAGTTCTAGTTCAGTTCTAGTTCAGTTCTAGTTCAGTTCTAGTTCAGTTCTAGTTCAGTTCTAGTTCAGTTCTAGTTCAGTTCTAGTTCAGTTCTAGTTCAGTTCTAGTTCAGTTCTAGTTCAGTTCTAGTTCAGTTCTAGTTCAGTTCTAATTCTGTTCTAGCTCAGTTCTAGTTCAATTCTGGTTCTTTTTATTCTAAAAGGTACCTTTTATCCTAAAAGGTATATTTTATTCTAAAAGGTATGTATATTTTATTCTAAAAGGTACATTTTATTCTAAACGGTACATTTTATTCTAAAAAGTATTTTAACATACATATATGTACGTTTTAATGCACCTTCTATTATGATTTATTTAAAAAAAATATATATATTTTCTAAATATATATTCATTATTTTCCTAGCAAAAATTTTGAGTTAGATAATAAAATTGTAAACGATTGATATTTTATGATTGTCTATTTTTGACTCAAAGAACGTGTGAAATTCAGTTACAAGAACGATATATTTGTAGAAGCTTTTAAAAATTGTTTTGCTCTTACGCTTTTTACTCAATCAGAACTGACATTCTTATTACAAAAACGAAAACCAAATTTTTCTACTCATATGATGAACGATTTGGAAAAAAACTAATTACACAAACGGGCCATAAGTCTATTGGTATACTAAAAGGTAGGTCTAAGACAAATATTTCTTTGCGTTACATACATCAATACAAACTAATAATACCCTTTCCACCTATGGTGGTGAAGGGTATAATTATTTAAAAATTCACGGGCTTGTACTAACAAAAATAATTTAAAATTATTTAATGTAATATTAAATTTTAATATCTTTTTTTTCGTTGAAACCGAAAAACATCTTACCATTTTCAGATAATAATAAAATTTCATATTTCAACTTTTTTTCGTTTAAATAAACATATTATGAACTTTTTTGACCATAGCAAAAAAATAAATACACTTTCAAGTTTTTTTATGCTTTATCGGAGTATGCAGATTTTGATTTTTTTTTAATTGTTAGTAATGAACACATTACCCTGCAGTCACACGATCAAGTTTTCCTTTCAAGATTTTCACACACACTCCTTATTAAAATTCATTAAAATTGAGAGCTGTGACGTAGGCTGCACGGAACTTGAAAACAATTTTATTTTCAAGATGCAATAAATAAGAAGAAATCAGCTGCAATACTTTTTATTTTTCAATTAAATGGTTAAAATTGTAAAAAAATACCAATTAAATCTTTTTCGCCAAATATTTGTAGAAATAAAAACAAAAAATAGTTTAAAGTATTGTGATCAGCTGTTTTCTTGAACGTAAATTGAAACACTTTCTTGAAAAAAATATTGAAAGCAAGATTGTTTCAATTTTTAAAAGCATTAGTGTATTGGTTAAAAAGTGTGAATGTATTAAAAATTGAAAGGCAAAACTTGATCGTGTTAAGGAAATAAGTAACCAATTTTGGACAGAAGTACACAAAACGGCAGCACTGTATGTAACTGAAATTCGTTAAAAAAATTTTATATCTTAAAGCTTTTGGACAAGTTAATATTTTGGAGTAGTCAATGGCAAAAAAAGTGTTCATATTTTGGGGTGTTCATTTAGTAGTGTGTTAATATGTATTATCGCTAGTGCACTTATAAGCCTTTTTAAAAATATATCTATCAGTAGTAGGGTGTTCATTTTACTCGACTTTTAATTGTTTGAGTAATAAAATAACTTGAAAATGGGGTTTTTTAATTACTCGAGTTAATCGAGTAAAAAATTAATCTTAAAATTACTCGAGCAAGATTTTTCTGCAAGCTTTTTATGTATATATTTTAATACAACAATTTTTTTAAATTAAATTATAACGTTTTATTAACAAAAAAGTTTAACAATTCACAATAAAAAACACAAAATAAAAATAAACAAATTTATTTTTAATGCAAATTAACATTTGTAATATATTGACACCCTGAATATTTTAAGTGAGTTTAATTACTTCTATATACATATAAAAAGCAATTTTTCGATTTCATAAATCCTGAGTTTGACTTAATAGATTAGTAGGCTCTACGACTACCTTTTACCTATGTTTACAATAGGATTTTCTACCATAACTAAAGTAGGATCTACGATTACATTGAACTATAGTAGGACGTACCATGATATAAGTAAAAGGTAATTCCATTAGGTTTACTAAATTTTTAATAAGGATTTTTAAAAATTGAATTTTGTGTGTATATTTGAAAAATCGTTGCCACATTTTTACAAATGGGTTTCTATTTATATGAGTATTTTGTTCATAATGTATAATGGATATTGAATAAAGATATTATTCAAATGTAATATATTTTGGTAAATTAAAACAAAATAATATACCACATAATACTAAATCAGCACATTAACTAAGAAAAAGCTAGACTGAATGTCTTTTTTCTTTTTAGTAAATTTTCAAATCTCGTAATTTAAAAAAAATGGTATTTATGTATAAAATAGGTTTTTTGGACCAGTTATACAGTTACAATTAGGTTAAATCTGTTAAAAGTTCATTGTAACGGTATCAATATTTGGGGCTTCGGTAACTAAAATATCTTTATTCTAGGATTTTATACGTTTTGTAATGTTTTTGTTTTTTTATGTAAAAAAATGCTGTGCACTGTAAATGAGCAAATTGTTAGGATTTGTTGTTGAAATGCCAGATGTTGCCAAGGAGAGATCTTCAAAAGGTCTATAATAGTCATCCTGTCCATTTTGATTACCACCATCCATATGTTCTTGCTTACCCAGAAATCTTTGTTTCATTAAAAATTGCTTTGATTGTCCAAGTAGTCTGCAGTTGTAGCTGGAGGCACTAAAGCTCATCGGGGATATTTTCTAAAGCTGTAAAATAACTTTCATCGCACGGAAATGAGGTGTTGTGCCGCTGCAGAAGCGAGTTATTATTCCAAGAAGATTCACTGATAAAATTTCTCCATGTAAAGGAGGATTATTTATCATTCAGCTACCTTTCAGTAATCTTCGCTGTCCTTTTCCTTTCCATTGCGAGTGGTTTCGGTCATGGTTTATAGAACACACAACATTACACGTAAATCCAATCCAATGTGACAAAGATATTGTCTCTTGTGTTTTGATGTTGTTCTTCACCAGACTTTGCTTCGATCCAACATCCTTGGATACGTGGAGGCGGCAGAATAGTTGATTTGAATTTAATTTCTATTTTTATATTAAATTTAAACAAAAAAATTTTTCCAACAAATTAATTAAATTTAAAATGACAAATAAAAAATACACAAGATTTCAAACAAATTTAAAAATATATGGTAGCTTAATTTTTACACAAGTGTCAAAATCCTTAAATGTGTCAGAAAGTGATTTTTATTGTTTAAAGTATTGAAAATTCTCATAACCATTGGTATTTAAATAATATTGGTATTCATTAAAACATTAAAAATATCAAATTTTAAAAATATCAACTGATAATTTTGATAAAAATATCAATTTATTTCAAAAGTTGGCGCAGAAAACACTTAAACTTTTTTACACATATTTAAGTATATATAACAGAAAATAAGATTATTGATTCATAAAAGTGTTTTTCTTTTTTTTGATCTCCCTATATTTTCGGGTCAATCGAAGCTGAATATTTTTTTTTTTTTTTGAAAAGTAATTTTTTTTTTTTGGTAAAAACTCCACATTTTTTTTCTACAGTGTTTTTATAAATATTCGAATTTTGATGTTGTTCTTCACCAGACTTTGCTTCGATCCAACATCCTTGGATACGTGGAGGCGGCAGAATAGTTGATTTGAATTTAATTTCTATTTTTATATTAAATTTAAACAAAAAAATTTTTCCAACAAATTAATTAAATTTAAAATGACAAATAAAAAATACACAAGATTTCAAACAAATTTAAAAATATATGGTAGCTTAATTTTTACACAAGTGTCAAAATCCTTAAATGTGTCAGAAAGTGATTTTTAAATTTAATAGTGACAATGGAAATACCGTGTATAGTTATCTTGGGACGTACTGTTACTATAGTAGGATCTACGATTACACAGGGATCTTTAACTAAACTATAGTAGTATCTACGAATACATTGAAGACTTTAACGATTGCAATTGTACCTTCAACTAATCTACAACAGGAGCTACAATACATTAGGACCTTTAAATAAACAATAGTAGAAATTACGATTACATTGGATACCACAACAGGTCTATGGTAGACTAGGCTATTTATATTTGAAATTACATTGACTTTTGATATACTATGGACCATATACATACAATGGACTATATACACACAATTGACTATATTACATACAAATTGTAATTTACAAATCTCGATTATTGCTTAGAATTGACAATATTAAAATCCAATCCGCTGAGACAAATTTTAGTCGTTTTGTTTAAAAAAAAATATTTTCAAAATTATTGAAATAATTTTACTCGAGTAACTTGATTACTCGAGGAAAATTACTCAAATAAATCTTTATTTGAAATTAGCCATTTTGTTTTACTCGAGCGATTAATCGATTTTATTTTTCCGATTAATCGAGCAAACATAACTCGAGTAAACACCCTAACCAGTAGTGATTTTATTAAGAATAACGTGAAAATAACAAAATGTTAGCGAAAAATTAATACATATAGTTTTAAGTTTCTCAAAGCCACAAACTTGCATTTATCTTTGTGCAATTTTTCACAAACATTTTTTTGATAGTGTGACCACTGCTATAGAAATTGTTTAAATGAAATGGAGATTTTGGCCACAAAATACATAAAACAATAAAGAATAAAATTTCTTCAATTTTGTACAAACAAAAATATTTTTTTTTTTACATTGGGATATGAATAACTCAAAACCCGTTAATTACACCAAAATTGTATTGGGAAGTCTTAAGTGAATTAATGCATTGATGTAATTTTTAACAGTGGTTTTCAAGATATGGTAAAATTGACCATGATAACATCATCGAAAATTCAAATTTAAAAAATGAAAAAATTATAATATATATAAAAAATTGCTTAATATGAACGTAATTTTATAGAAATGTCAAAAAAAAACAGAAAAATCCATGGAGTAGTTATGGAGTTATTGATTTTTTTCCCCACAAATTCAAAATACTCATAAGGATGTATACCAAAAAAATTTTTGTTAACAAGAAATTCAAATGTTAGACATGATTTATCATAAAACAAGTAAGAAAGTGGTATAGTCGGTCCGAGACCGACCATACGATACCCTTCACCATTATGGTCAAAGGTGTTCTTTTTCCTGTATAAAGACAAATATTTGCTAAATTTTGCCATCATACAAACATTTTATCAAAACTTATATATTTAAGCTGTTTTTGTCATTTTAACTTATATGAGAGATAGGTTCAAATGTGAACCGATTATCTCGAAACTTAGGAAATTGATTACAGTTACAAAAATTATGTGTGCAAAAATTAAACTTAAAATTCCCATTATCTTATGATTTACGAGCGTTTTAGTGATTTTTGCCTCATTAAGTGCGTTTTTAAAGTGAAGTTTGTATGGGAGCTATGGTCAAATTTCAACGAAATTTGGTACAGTGATTTTAGTTTACATAAGCAGTATTTGATTTAAATTTCATAAAAAAATATTTATATTTGTGGCCAATATATCAATTCCGGGAAGTGGAATCTATGGTAGGTACCGTAAATAATGGACCGATTTTGACGAATTTCAATAGCCATGGTCCAATTATCAAAAAAATGATCTGTGCCAAATTTCATCAAATTGATTACAAGGTTATATGAGATAAAAACTTCGGCTCTTAATCGGCTAACTACGGTTTTTATAATATAACAATCGGATCAACTAACTACGATGTTAACTACTAGGAAGAACTCTAAGTTCTGCCTCCTTTTGTGTTAAAAACAAGAATACTTATTCTGATATGGTTATCAACTAAATGAGAATTATGTTTAGGTTCTGGTTTTTTATATATTTAATTAGATATATTAAGGAGGTAGCAAAAATGAAAAATAGGGTGTTCAGAAAAAGAGGGTAATGTTCTAGATATATAAAAGTAGTAGTAATATTTGTAACGGCACATATAAAAAAAAATTGTTGGAAAATGGTACATTTTTCTCAGGTCGCATAGTGAACGGTCCCCATAGTAAAACTGGAAAAAAAAGTCGAAGAAGTTATGGTAACTTAATGAAATTTTTTGCATATATCTCTCTTGGCCTACTATTTTTAAAAATGAATTAACATTTTTAGAAATCCGTTTATTTTTTTTCGGTGCCCAAAATTCCCCCATTTCAGTAATAATGATTTTTTTTTAATTTCAATACATCATTTCACATTCAAAATGATAAAGCGTGATCGTTTTTTTTTATAAAATGTAACCAATCTCTAATTATTTAGGGTTGCCACAAACCTTTTTAGAATATAACATTATTTCAAACATTTTAGTATTTTTATTGTTTAAAGTATTGAAAATTCTCATAACCATTGGCATTTAAATAATATTGGTATTCATTAAAACATTAAAAATATCAAATTTTAAAAATATCAACTGATAATTTTGATAAAAATATCAATTTATTTCAAAAGTTGGCGCAGAAAACACTTAAACTTTTTTACACATATTTAAGTATATATAACAGAAAATAAGATTATTGATTCATAAAAGTGTTTTTCTTTTTTTTGATCTCCCTATATTTTCGGGTCCATCGAAGCTGAATATTTTTTTTTTTTTTTGAAAAGTAAATTTTTTTTTTTGGTAAAAACTCCACATTTTTTTTCTACAGTGTTTTTATAAATATTCGAATTTTAGGATTTTTGAATTCTTTCTGCTACATTTCAGAATAAAACAAATATAATTGCATGCATTTTTATTAAAAAAAAATAATTTGTAATATCTATCTTTCTAAAGCCGTTTTTTTGTTACTTTAAAATTATGAAAAAATTATCAAAATAAACGCACATGAAAAACCAAACTACTTCTGAAATCTCAGCTTTCATTCCATATGTAATTTATTGACAAAGTTGAAAGTTTTTTTTTTAGATTTTTTCTACTAGGCAGTTTATTGTGGGTAGGTTTTAAAAATAATTGAGACCTTGATTATGAAAGTGGTATAACTCAGTCATTTAAAAAAATCGACTTTATCAGCTATTTCGTATCAAATCCTAATAAAATTACATAATCTGAAGAGATTAGCAGTTCCACGAAAATGAACTCGATATAATATGTATATTTTTTGGTTGATAAACAAAATTAAATTACTGTTCATTTTGATAGTGGTATAAGTCAGTCTATTTATAATTATAATAATTAAAATTTTGTTTTCCTTACTTCTTAGGTGCATGGTATGTTTAGCAACTTTATATAAAATAACACGGCAGATATTTTCGTAGAACCTATTAACCCTCTAACTCCCCTCCATAACAGAGTTTTTTGGCCTTATTCTAACAAAATGTAAAAAACACACCGAAAAAGGGGAAGAGTGGGGATGAAATGTTCAACAAAAATGTTGGCCATAAAATTTTACTATACGTGTCAAAAGACATCAAAACCCAAAACTTAACCATTACACAAGATCAAATCACACTTAAGATGGAAAGTATCTAAGTGCTGACTTAGATATTCAAAAAATATATGAGCCCTTGGTTTTGAAAGTGGTTTGACTCAGTCATTTATAAAAATCTAGTTTATCCCAATAAAATTATATAATCTTAAGATATTAGAAAAAGTTTGACAGAAGACATGCAAAAAGCTAAAGATAACCCGAGTGAATATTACGGATTTACATTTGATCTACAGAAAGCACTTTCTTATCCAAAACTTTCTGTTTCGGTAACTTATTATAAGCGCAACATGTATGTATACAATCTAGGATTCCATAATTTCCACAACGAAAATGCTAAAATGTATGTATGGGATGAAACAATCGCCTCAAGAGGATCACAAGAAGTTGCGTCCTGCATCTTAAAGCACATTGAGGGCATTACCACTCAAAAGCATACCATAGCTTACAGTGATGCCTGCTCAGGACAAAATCGTAACATTAACATAGCTTTAACATGGTTAAAAATTGTTCAGTCATCCGATAATAATGTTGAAACAGTTGACCATAAATTTATGGTATCCGGTCATTCTTTTGATAGAAACTAAAATTAAAAAATCGGATTATTTATACATCCCTGAGCATTATTATAATTTAATAGAGTTATGTAAAAATAAAAATCCATTTTTGATAGTACAAATGACTCAGAAAGATTTTGTTTCGACAACACAACTAAAAGAATCAACGAATAATAGAAAGAAAAACACCAATGGAGAAGCTGTCTCTTGGCTAAAAATACAATGGATCAGATTTCTAAAGAATGCTCCATATAAGATGTTTTATAAAACTTCCTTGGATGACAATTCCGAATTCAAATTACTAGACCTCTCACCTAAAAGAGGAAGACCTAGATTATTCAAAAGTATTGATTTGCTTCCATAGTACACAACAATTAGACCAATAACAGAAGAAAAACGCAAAGATATGATGGATTTACTACCCTATATCCCACCAATTTTTCACAAACACTTTATTTCCCTAAATACTAATAAATTTACTTTGTTACAATAAAATGAGTTTAAATAAAATTTTAATTACTAATAAAAATATTTTGTTATTGGTGTAAGTCATTCATAAAGTCATTACGTTCATTTTGAAAGTGGCTTAAGTCATTTCAACCTTTCAAAAACACATTTCCTCTTAAAATCGTTATAAATTTTACAATCATAATAAATACTTGTATGTTGGCACTGCTTTACAGTAAAAAAATCACATTCTATAATATATAAATATTTTTTAATACTTTAAAATGCAAAACTGTAAATATCTCGAAACTAAAAAAACATGACTTATATCACTTTCAAAATCAAGGGCTCAATTGTTTAATTTTTTGAAAATTTTGTTTAACATATGTGACCTTCTCTAAGACCTAGTGTGTAAAAAACTTGTTTGGACTTTAGAGTGGATTCTGGTACCTTAAAGGGGGCAGAATAAGATGAAATGAGTTAAGACTTCTGTTAAAAGTTTATTTATCCCATAAAAACGTACAAACCAAACTAGAAAAAATCGATAGTGAGAAAAGCATTAAAATTTTACTTCTTACTTTTAATTTTTCTCAAAACTTTATTTTCACACACTAGATCCCTTTTCTCGGAAAAGGTCACATATATTAAAAATTAAGAAATCGTGTATCTCTGTGTTATAACAGATAAATTGGAGAATAAATCTACGAAAAGTTAAAGTCGATATATTGTTCGGTAAATTTTTAAATTTCTAATAAATTTTAATAAAGACAATAATGAGTATTATTGCTTACTTTATGAAAAGACTATGTGAAAAGAGTTTTTAATATGTTACGAGATTATCCACTTCTTCAGCGGAGTCAAAGGTCAAAATTTGGGTTTCCTAAACATTTTCATTGCGAGATTACGGATTATTAATAAATAATTAGCGAATTTTATTATAATAAGTTTTTATTTATTAAGAAAATATATTTAGACCCTTAACAGACATGGGGACTAAAGCACGACCCCACATTTTTTTCTATTTAATATTCCAATAGTTTTTATTATAAAAGCAAAAAAAAGAACACATTTTTCCCAATTCAAATGGGATCGTTGGACCCAATTGCGCGCACATAGAACGTTGTCCGATTTGATTCAAATTTTTAGAACTTAACTTTTATAATATTCCGTTGAAAAAAACTTTAAAATTGAAACAAAAATGTTCTCTCATACAAACCATTGTCTCCCTAATGACTATAAGAGCTGCAAAACAATAGATCATTTTTTTACTATCGATACTATCGGAAAATTTGAATAGTAAATACGAGTAGATTTCGTGTAGCCAAAGTCTAATTTGTATGTTATTTTTGAATTTATACAATGCAGAATAGAAGAATAGATTAACAATAGAATTTATAAAAAGAAATCGTTTAATTTTACCGAAAAAATTGTCTTTTTATCTATTGAATTGAATTTTCAATGTGTATTTAAAGCTTAACCTATACATAATGAAATAACATTTATGCTACAAAAATAATACACCACCGTATACATACAAAATACAATAATTACATTTTGCAAGTTTTTTTATTTTTTTAAGGAATCCTAATCTACACATTGAAATCTATATTTTTATACCCTTCACCACCATATGTGGAAAGGGTATTATAAGTTTGTGCTGATGTATGTAATGCATAGAAATATTTGTTTTAGACCCACCTTTTAGTATACCAATAGACTTAGAATCATTCTGAGTCGACTTAGCGATGTCAGTCCGTCCGTCAAAGTACAGGTGGCAATTCTAAAGATAATTTGATGAAATTTCGCACAGATAATTTTTTTATAGTGGAACTATGGCTATTGAAATTCGTTAAAATCGGTATAATATTTATGGTACCTCCCACAGGTCCCACTTCCCGGAATTGCTATATTGGCCACAATGTCAAATGTCAACTAAAATCGGTCCACATTTGACCATAGCTCCCAAACTCTTATGACAAAACGCACTAAATGAGACAAAAATCACTAAAACGCTCGTAAATTTGAAGATAATGAGAATTTTAAGTTTGTTTTTTGCATACATAACTTTTATAACAACAATTTGCCAAA
This sequence comes from Stomorhina lunata, assembly GCA_933228675.1. Taxonomy (NCBI): domain Eukaryota; kingdom Metazoa; phylum Arthropoda; class Insecta; order Diptera; family Rhiniidae; genus Stomorhina; species Stomorhina lunata. The sequence goes on from OW121744.1 coordinate 71,507,952, forward strand.
TTTCAAAATAATCGGTCCACATTTGACCCTAGGTCTCATATAAGTCCAAATAACGGAAACAGATTAAATATATAAGTTTTTAGAAAATGTTTGCATGATGACAAAATTTATACAGGAAAAAGAACACCTTTAACCTTAGTGGTAAAGGGTATCGTAAGCAATTCAATATGAAATTAATGGTTCAGACCAAAATGCAATAATTACACAAAATTGTAATAAATCGCTACAAGAAATTTAAAAAAATAACAATTACATATTTTTTAAATAATGCGCTACTTACATAAATTACATTTAATCGTTTATCCAAAAAAATTCTAAGTAGTATTTATTGCTTTTTGTGTATATCGATAAGTCTACTTTTACATTAGTCAGGTTTGGCTTATCAAGTCTTGAATTTGTATGAGAAAAAAACTGACAGAATTAAAACTTAGCAAACCTGACCGTACTATCAAGTTTATTAAAATTTTAAAAATTTGTATGAAATTTAAGGAAAATAAAATGAAAAATAATGAAGAAAATGTTTGTGTGTGAACGTGAATGCAGGTTCAAAAGAAATTTAAAGAAAAACTGTTCAAAGAAAATGTTAGTATGATGATAAAATTGATCGAACTTGTTTTCCTTTACATTTTTTCATGTCAGAAAAATCGTTGTTTTCAAAAATCATAAAAAAATGGTACCATTATGATCTAAAAAGTACATTTTGTATTCGCTGTTAAATAAATTAATAAAGTTATTTTCCATCCCTGTTTGACAGTAAGCAAATTTAAACTTCGAACTTTGAGAAGCAAAGCAAGTTTTTATTCATATCAAACGCATAAAGTAGTTAAAGAATTTGTTCAGCTTAGATTATGTTTCCAAGTAAACAACTTTTTTATTCCTACCACCCACCATGTTAATAGTTATGTACATAATATTCCAGTACTTTCGAACACATATTTTTGCGCATGAGGTTTCTGCTCTTCTAATGTTATTCATAAATATATCACATGCTACAAATAAGAATTACTCACGTTTCTCTTTCATAATTTTTGCGCATTCATTTTCCAGCTCCAAAATGTAAAGAATCGTAATAGTACATTTGAATTAAAAGGCCTAGAATTACCCTGACAGTTTATCTTGTTACCAAAGTCAAACAGATATATACTGTACGCGAACCTTAAACGTTATCTATCGGACTTCTTAAATGTAACTTTGCAACTTATACGGATATTAACCATAATTAAAAAAATGTATAATTATTTAACAAAACACACAGAGTGGAGTGTATGTGTATAAAGCATTTAAGCGAATTTAAATAAAATAACTGTGCACATAACTAGTATGTCTGTATGTGTAGCACAGATACAGTTAAAATAATCTGTTAAATAAAGTGACAATTTATGTGAAAAATTATATGTAATTCAAACAATAAAAATTATGTTTTGCGGAATATTTTTTTTTGTGATTCAAAATTATTAAAACAAGAATAAATGTATATATATATATATACATACAACATATAACAGAATTGTCAAAATGCGATATGGAGCATGTAGTCAATCATTAAAGAAAAAAATAAAATAAATGTGTGGCTATACTTCTGTTAAATGTAAAAGTTTAAAATAATTTTTTTTAAATGAGTTTTATAAAATGACTACGAACTCGAATTTGTAAACAAATTATGTTTGAGTTCACGGAAAAAATATATTAAATATTTAAGAAATATTTAGTACATAGTTAAATTTTTAGAATAAATTGAGATGAATGGGTTATCTAGGAGGAATATAAATATTATCAAATTAAATTTTTTGCACATACAGGCTTAAGAAAAATATGTTTAGAACAAAAAAGTAAACATGTTAAATATTGATGGAATTTTTTTCAAAAAGTTTTGAAAATGTCAACAATATCGCATTAAATGTATTTATGTATTTTAAACATGAAAAACAAATAATTGTTATCCCTTTAAACTGCACTAATTAAAGTTTTGTACAAGAGCTTTTATAAGAACATCAAAAAGTGGCCTTTATCATAAATAAAAATTGTTTTACTAAAAAAAAATTGGATTCGAATGATGTATGCGGAATTAAATATGGACTAATTTTCAACCATTATTTTACAACTAAAATAAAATGTAATTTCTAAACTAAAGGTCTGAAATTTAAAGTTACTATCCCTGTGATTATTTGAACATAAATAAATAAATATCTAAAATATTAATTAGGAGAACAGTCAAACACTAACTAAACTGAAGACAGAAATTGCAAGAATTTCTGAATTTACAAAAAAAAAAAACATGTTCCAGTTGCTTTTGGATAGACGTCGTCACTCATCAAACGGCGACAATGTACTTAATAAGTATTTAAACTCCCTATACATTTTCATCATAAGTAAAGAAAGCTATTTTACTGTGGAGGGCCTTAAATAAAGTCGAACATTTTATTTTGAACTTCATACCCCTTGCAACCCAAGAAAGCGTTGACATGACTTTATTGACTGAAAAACCCACTTTTGCCTTCAGTGTTGAACAAAGCCAAACATGCCTTTAAAATTTCAAACAGTTGCGTTTGATTGTAAGCAAATACGGCAGCCTCATTGACGTAAGCTTTCTTACACCAAAGTGATAATTTTAAATTAAAACCACTGAGCCATGCCATAATCTCAATTACTTTAAATCTCCATTCGGCTCTAGAGGTTTAGTATGTAGAGTCTCGACTGGCTGTACTGCAAGTTCGACATTTTCGGTGCTTGTGGGAAACATCGAAATTTTAAAACCACTACTTTACCATGAAAATGAATAGTGTAGAATTCAAACAATATTTATCTAGAATAGCTTTGTTTTAAGTGATCTTTTTTTTCGCAAAAAATGATGTTCAATGACCTGACGAAAATCACTTTTTTTATTTGCTTCTTATAACACAAGGTAGTCTTTTTTGACAGTTGTCAAACACAAACTAAATAAAACAGATTGTTCAAATTTACAAAATAAAAATCTCTTAGTTTAAAGATTCAACTGAACCATCACAGTGTTTGAAACAAAATAAAAGTGGTAATAAATCTGAATCTTAAGTCTGATTGCACCTGTATGTATTGATAAGAAGGACCAAGCTTTCTGAATTTTGGATTTATGGCTACCTGGTGTTTAAATAGGGTGTATTATTGGTTTTAAGACCACCTCAGTACTGCGGTTCACTAAACTTCATTAACCACAGTAATAACAGTCAGCTGTCATTTTTAATCAAATAAATTGTGGTTTATTAACGCCGACATTTTTTTGTGTGGTTTAATTTTTAAGAAAACCGTTTCTTTTTAAAACTCATAAATTACAATTAAAAAATGTATAATATAATAATATGTATATATAAACATAAGTCAACCATATGACTTAGCTGCTCAGCAGACGCCCGGCTTCGTTTGGTAGTAATGTTTATTATATCATCAAAATAAATAAAAATTTAATTAAAAGAAATGAAAAACAAGTAAGAAAGTGCTAAAGCCGGTCAAGCCCGACAATACGATACCACTAAAGTCAAAGTTGTACTTTTTCATCTATAAAACAAATATTTCCTAAATTTTGTCAAAATACGAACATTTTCTTAAGGATTATAAATTTAAGCTGTTTTCGTCATTTAGACTTATATGGGGGCTTAGGTCAAATATGAACCGATCATCTCGAAATTTAGCAAATTGATTACAGTTTTAACAAAAATTATGTGTGCAAAAAAAGGAGTTAAAATTGTCATAATTTTCAGATTTATGAGCGTTTTAGTAATTTTTGTCTCATTTTGTGCGTTTTTAAAGAAGAGTTCGTACGGGAGGTATGGTCAAATGTGGACTGATATTAACGAAATTCGGCACAGTGATTGTAGTTTACATATGCAGTATCTATTTTAAATTTCATGAAAAAATATTGATATTTGTGGCCAATATATCAATTCCGGGAAATGTGACCTATGGGAGGTACCATAAATAACGAACCGATTTTGACGAATTTCAATAGCCATGGTCCCATTATCAAAAAAATGATCTGTGCCAAATTTCATCAAATTATCTTTTGAACTGTGACCTGTAGTTTGATTACAAGGTTTACATGGGGGTCCAGCCAGCCAGCCAGACGGACGGACGGACATCGCTAAATCGACTGAGAAAGTGATTCTAAGCCTATTGGTATAGGTGGGTCTAAGACAAATATTTCTATGTGTTACAACACATCAGCACAAACTTATAATACCCTTTCCACCTATGGTGGTGAAGGGTATAATTATTACGTGAAATTTTTTTTTTTTTTCTTATATTTTCAACTTTATGTTTGTTTACTCTTTTGTTTCACAACATATTTCTATGATTTCGTTAAAGGGACTGAACATTATTTTCTAAACAAGACATACTTTTTGTTCGGTTAACAAATGGATATTCTATGTTTAAAATAATACGCATTAAAAAAAAAAAAACAATGTATAAAATTAGATTTTGAAATTGGGTAATTACAATAAAATCGCTTAGAAACTAATATACATATGCAGTTTTTTTTTTTAGGTTTCTTATTTAAAGATAACTTGAAAACATAGGTACGTATAAGTAATATTGCATCAAGTATACGTAATACTGACAGCTAAAAGCACAGAAATACTAGTAATTAAAATAAAATCTTCTAAAAAATCAGCAATAAAAATGGCATAAGTCATTTATTTTTAGCCAATTTTATTGTAACTACCCATTTTGGAAAACAAATTTAGTTTTTCACAAGATTTTGTTTTTTAAATTCGTATTTTTTTAAACTTCAAGAGCTATAGTATAGCCATTTGTTAACAGATTTACAAAAAGTATGACTTGTTTGAAAAATAATATTCAATCCCTTTAGAGAAATAAAAAATCATAGAAATACATTGAGAAACATAAAGTTATGTTTATTTAAGGTTGCATTAAGGTTCCATTAACTCTAACAAAATAGGATTGGTAGACACATTAGAACCCCTGAATTAATATTTGCTCAACTTTTGTAAAATAGTGTTATTGTCCAATATGGTTACGGTGACCATATTTTTAAACAACAAAAATGGACAAATATTTTTTTTTTCTGATATGAATTTGATTTACTTAATAATTCCACTGTAAAACAATTTGAATTATTTTCTGCTTAACCAGTTCTTAAATATTTGAAACTATTTCTGACAGTGCACAACGGATATCATTCTTCGGATCCAGTTGTGCTCGGCTCTTCGTCTTTATTGACAAAAGAATAGTAAAACTGGTTTCGCTTAAATATGTCGAAGAAAATTATTAATAATGTTAAAGCTTCTGACCCAATAAGTGAATAAACTTTGTAATATTTCATTAAAAATTACTCAATTTTCATTGACCGGATTCAGCTAATGAATTGAATTTAAGATCTTATTTTTCTTCTTGATATGATTTAGATGCTTTGCTTATGTCCATTAGAGTGTCCCATTCTTGGTAAAGTAAAAGTATAGTCCAACACTTTATCCATAAGCTTGAATTTGGTTCTTTAACTAAAATATATTTATGAGTATACCAAAAATTGGCTCAAAGGGACAATATTGAGAGGTCGCGATGAATAGCGACTTGTATGTTTCACATCGTTTATTACATGTAGTGCATATAATGGATTTTTATTGCTACTGGATTATTATTATTGTACTTGTTTATGTATTGGAGATACTTTTTGGCAATTTTCTTTGATCTTTACTAGGTTTACACCCGCTAAAATTCAAATTTATTGATTTCTTTTTTGCTGTTAAATACGAAATTAAATTTAGTTTTTTCTAGCTCACTTCAGTTTTGGAAATATATTTTTATTTTCGAAAAAGAGGTTTTGTACTATTAATATAAATATAACTGAAACACGTCTTGTCTTTAATTTGTACTAACAATAGTTTTTACAGCCTGTTTTTCGAAAATGAAAATATTGTTTCGTTGGTAAAAATAACGAAACGTAAATCGTTTTGGTCTTTGTAAAATGAAATCAATTTTCAGTGAGTGAGAACCTAAAAGTTTTCGTGTCTTTAGGTTTTTCTAAAACACATTCATTCATATAAAGCGAATGAAAACGTTTAAATTTCTCGATTACCAAAAGTCTTTCGTGTATAAAATAAAAATCTTAATTATGGATAGTTTAAAGAAAAACAAGTAAGAAAGTGCTATGGCGGTCAAGCCCGATCATACGATACCCTTCACCACTTCACCACTGCTCAAAGGTGTTCTTTTTCTTGTATAAAATATTTGTTAAATTTTGCCATCATACAAACATTTCCTCAAAACTTATATATTTAAGCTGTCTCCATCATTTGGACTTATATGAGAGCTAGGGTCAAATGTGAACCGATTATCTCGAAATTTGGCAAACTGATTACAGTTGTTACAAAAATTATGTATGCAAAAAATAAACTTAAAATTATCTTCAGATTTACGGGCGTTTTAGTAGTTTTGGTCTCATTTAGTACTAGTACGTTTTGACAGAAGAGCTTGTATGGGAGCTATGGTCAAATGTGGATCGATTTCAACAAAATGTTTTACAATGATTTTAGTTTACATAAAATGTTGATATGTGTGGCCAATATATAAATTCCGGGAAGTGGGACCTATGGGAGGTACCATAAATAATGGACCGATTTTGATGAATTTCAATAGCCATGGTCCCACTATCAAAAAAAATCTGTGCCAAATTAATTCATATTATCTTTAGAATTGCGACCTGTACTTTGATTACATGGTTTACATGGGGGTCCAGCCAGACGGACTGACATTGCTAAATCATGTCAGAAAGTGATTCTAAACCTATTGGTATACTGAAAGGTGGGTCTAGGAAAAATATTTCTTTGCTTTACATACATCAGCATAAACTTACGAGTATAATATCCTTTCCACCTATCGTGGTGAATGATATAAAAACATAAGCATAATCTTTAGATTGTTGAAACGAATGTGAGAAGACTTTTGTTTTCGAAAAACAGGCTGTTACAGCCTATTTTTCGAAAATGAAAATATTGTTTCGTTCGTAAAAATAACGAAACGTAAATCAATTTGGTTTTTGTAAAATGAAGCAAATTCTAGTGAGTGACAACTTAAAAGCTTTCGTGTCTTAAGCTTTTTTTGGGTTTTTCTTAAATAAATTCATTCGTATAAAGCGAATGAAAACGTTAAAATTTCTCGATAACCAAAGATCTTTCGTGTATGAAATAAAAACTAAGGGCCTGATATATTTATTTGTGCAAAGTTTTAGTAAACAAATGCATTTATCTTTAGATTTATAAACGTTTTTGTGCATTCATGATTATTTTAGCTACTTTTGAGAATTTGTCTTGTATGGGAGGTATGGTCAAATATGGGTCGATTCCTGCAAAATTAGGTACACTGATTAAGGTTATTATAGGTAATATTTGTGCTGCATATTATTGAAATAGAACTAAACTAGTGGCTGTAAAGGACCTAAAACTCTATTTGGGGAAGGCATTCCTATGGAAGGTACCCGAAATAGTAAACCGATTTTGACCAAAAAGTATAGGGATCGTTCTTGGACCAAAATATATGCCTGTGTCAAAACAACTCAGGAAGTGATTCTGGGTCGATTGGTATAATTAAAGGTGGGTCTCAAAATATAAGCCTGTGTCAAAACAAATCAGGAAGTGATTCTGTGTCGATTGGTATACTTAAAGGTGGTCTCAGAGCAATATTTCTATGCGTTACAAACATCAGCACAAACCCAATATACCCTTTCCACCTAATTTAATCGGGAACTGAATAAGGCCGTTTAAAAACTTTAAAACAACTTGAGTTGCAAATATATCAAATATACCATCTATCATCGGCAACTGCTCCAAAAGTTGCAGTGCATGGTTTGCCTAGACCTGTTATTATAAGTAAATTGTCCTCACGTGAACACAGTAAGAAGAACCCATTCGAACGATGAAGTTATATTTGAGAAGGTTTCCTCATTTTCTTCACATTTATTAGTGGCCGCGAATGCCTCCCATCTATTTAGGCATCAACACCACAACCTATATCAACCAAAAAAGAAAAGAAAACAAAATAGCCAGGTAATGAAAGAATTGGTACTATTGAGGAAACAAGTAGCCCCACAGGAGGCAATTTTAGGTGTGATGCAGTCTCAGAATGTATCTGTGAAATTTCCAAAGCTGAAAAAACTATAGCTGATTTTATTATATATTTAAAATAGATTTTAATTTGGTAATTGTGAATTTTTAAAATTAAAATTTAATTTTCTTTTTTTTATTTTTATAAACAAAGGCAATTGACTGACAGGGTTACCACCGACAAGCTACATGTTACATATAAAAAAGCTTGGATATTTCAAAATACATATATTGGCAATAATGTTTCCCTACGAAAGAAAAAAGCTCTTTTTATGTCAAAATTATATTGACGAAAGCTTTTAAACGTTTTAGAAAAACCTAAATTTGAGCTTAATCGTAAGCAAACGAAAACAAATGTGACAAGACTTTTGTTTTCGAAAAACAGGCTGTTAATCTAGTAAATAATTACAGAGAAATTGTACAATTTATGCCAAAAAAAATGTTTTCAATATTTTTTTTTTTGTTTTTAAAAAATTATAAAAAATATAAAAACCAACAAATCTACCTTTGTTTTACCATTGTTGTATAGATACATTTGTACGGATTTTGTTGTACTTCAATGAATTTCATTGTCGTTTTATACGAGATATCTTTGCACAGATTTCAGATAATACTAGCCCATCAATTGTGCTATCGAATGGCATTTGTTAATACACATATGTACATATTTGTTTTGGAGGAAAAAGATATTCGCTTTTAAAGCGCTGCTTTTTTCAACACGTGTTTCTGTAATTATCATCAAATCGGTAATAGTAATAAAAAAAATGTTAATACATTGAAGATAGAGGGAAATCAGAGGATTAAAAAACAGCTTTTACAAAATATTTTAAAGTTTCCATTTTCACCAAAAATCCATAAGTGAACTGTTGCGGACGCTACGTGACGAACGATACAGTTTTTACTTGAATGTTTTTTATTAGAAAAAAATTATATTTCATATTCTTTTTTAAGGGTTTGTATTTCAGTGAAAATAATAGTGTTATTTGATCCCGAATTTCATCTCCTTAATCTTTATTTTCGCTGTTAAAAATGCGCACAATTTAATATTTCACACTTTTTATGTTTTACACTTTTTATGTCTTATTTTTCGTCCCAAGAATGCGGCTAGCTGTTAGAGTGTCCCCAAAAACCCAAAAAAAAAACATTTTTTCAAGAGCATCAAATTCGCCCCACTGTATGGTTTTTTTAACACATAATACCTTAAATTTAATAAATATAGACAGTTTTATTGCTTTATGAATAAGACAGACATGTGTTCGTAAATTTTATATCTAATAAATATTATTTTGTGAAAAATATGTACTGTGACGGACGCTACACGCTTTCCTATACATATTATTCTGTAAAATGCTTTATTAACATTAGGTGTTCATTTTACTCGACTTTTAATTATTTGAGTAATCAAATAACTTGAAAAAGGGGTTTTTGAATTACTCGGGAAATTGATTAATCTTCAAAAATTACTCAAGTTAATCGAGTAAAATATTCATCTTAAAATTACTCGACTAAGTTTTTTTCATAAGCTGTTTGTATTTTTAATACGAGTAAGAAGTTATACAACAAAATTTTAGTAAAATTATAGTGTTTCATTCAGGGTTGAAAATTACTTCAGTTTTTCACAGTATAAGTTTTATGCCTAACTGAAACTGCTAGTTTTGTTAACCAGCAAAAAAAGAAAAAAGTAAAGCTGACTGATCGTTTATTTTGGCTGACGCACACAGCCCAAGAGAAATACTTGTAAATTTTTCTCAGCTAAGCACAACAGTTAAACACACACACACCATAAATTTAAGTTCCCCAACAAACCAATTTGGAAGCAAATTTTAAATTAGTTGTAGAAAAAACTTATCATACGAGATTTCCTAAAACCTTTTAAAAGCACATTTAATAAAAGCTTAGAATGATAACAATTTATCAAATATGATGGAATTTGTTCTCTTCTTATTTATTCTCGGTATATATTTGTTGTTGTTTCTGAGAATAAAGTACCGTTTTTTGTCTCAATTTTGTATTATTTGTTAAAGTTTTCAGTCTTAGTGTATTTTCACTAAACCTTTTATAATGGTAATCTCAACACTTTTCTAAGCTTAACGCTTAGGTTAGTAAGCATTCCATAAGTTATTTCTACAACCATTTTGGTTTGTTGGGAACTCATTTCGTTTGTTGGCTTCTACTTCCCAACAAACCAAAATGGTTGTAGAAATAACTTATGGAATGCTTACTAACCTAAGCGTTAAGCTTAGAAAAGTGTTAAGATTAGCATTATATTTAAAAGGTTTAGTGAAAAAAGTTTAATAATGAAAACTGAACCCTGACAATAAATATACTTTCATAAATTGTATATTAAGCATTGAAGAAGAATAGTTTCTTAAACATGTTCACTAGAATTGCCTTCTTTCTCTTTCTTTTGATATCATATATAATTAATTCCACAAATTCTTTTTCAATAATTCCACATTTTTTTATAAACACCTAGTCCTACAACATATGTATTTACTATAACGGTCTTATGCAAAAAAATTTAACAATGATTGGTAAGCTAAAGTTTAGCAAAATTCCTTAGAGTATTATCCTAAAACGATTGTTAGCTTAACAAACCGATGTTAATCTTTTGTTAACATCAAAGAATTTAAAGTAGCTGTCTACATAATTTAAAGCTACGTTAAATATTTTACTGTTTTGACAAATAATATTTTGTGAAAACTTTTAAAGAAAATATTTAAGTTTTCAGACTTATCTAATAAAAAATAATATTTTTGCTAAATTTAGTTGTCATATTTTTTCTAATTTGCTATTTTTTATGATATAAAAGGTTTCGGGGGTGGGGAATTTATGAAATATAATTTCCATGATATTTCATACTCTATTTTACATATTTCATACTAAAACCAAACTTTTCAAAGAAATTGATTATACAAATTCTAATTTTTAACAAAAAATTCGTGTTTTCAACAAAAAACAGACATCGGTCAATGAAATTTACAAAAAACATTATAGTGATGTATATATATTCAACATGAGTTAAAAGTACTATATTTTTAAATAATCGGTTTATTATTTTACTGTGTTATAAATGTGTTTAGTTAATGCTTTTACATAACATAAACATAATTTTACAGTAAGAAAAGAAGAAAAATGTTATTTTATATTAAAAACATACAAAACATTATTTAGAAATTCGACTACCCGGAGGAAACAATGAATAATTAATTCGTTGTTTTGTATATTTAACTTTAAAGAGACAAGAGAGAATGACGATGTTGCCAGCATTAAAAGAACTGTTTTTGGATACTATTTTTTTAACAATCGTTTGTTAGCCTTAAAGTATTTGGTAACTAACGTGTTCTTTAAGCAATATTTAAGATTTTTTTTTAACATAAGACCGTAAGTCTTTTATTTTAAAATATTTAATTACTTTTTTTAATTTTACACTGTTTAAAACACTTCACTGATAGAAAAATACTTTACTTTTCACTGAAAAAAAAAAAATTAGAACTCTCGATTATTGCTTAGAATTGACAATATTATAACACACGATTATTTCATAAAATGGAAAATGGACTATATTAAAACCCTTGATTATTGCTCTAAACGAACTAGTATTAATATCAATAATTGATTAAAATGGACCCTAGAACGCTAGATAATTGATTTCAAGTGGTCTACATTTAAAACCATGATTGTATAAAATCTATATAAATCTAAAAAATTATGGGCAGCAGATACTTTCAAAGCAACGTTGGCCATTATTTGCGTAGCAGGGGAATAACAACAACATACATTAAATAAAAAAAACTTTTTCTTTACTCGTACTCAAAAATAGACAAACAAAAATGCATACTATACAAACGAAACATACAGAAAGAACAATCTTAGAGCACATTCTCATTTTGAGATTGAGCACTTTCATTTAAAAACGCTCTCCCTTTGGCACACGATGTTTCAAACAAACTTAGCAGTTTAGGACTACACTGAGACAAACTTTATTAGTTTTATTTTATTAATATTTTAAAAAAATCATTACAAATTTATAAAAATGTTTTTACTCGAGTAACTCGATTACTAGTGGAAAATTACTCAAATAAATCTTTATTTGAAATAATTAATTTTTATTTACTCGAGCTATTAATCGATTTTATTTTTCCGATTAATCGAGCAAATATAACTCGAGTAAACACCCTAATTAACATCCATATATTTTTAGCCTAATGTAAAACTTAGGTCCCTTTCAATGAGTCTTAAAATAGAGTTGGATGCAACTCATTGTCTGAGAGAAGTACCCCTTGTTCAATTGGAATGTCGTGGAAATTATGTATTACGTAAATCTTGGGCTATATTTGAAAAATTAATTATTAAAATTTGGCGTTTATCTATGTAGTCAGTTGAGTTGATGCCATAAGTCTTTCAGGAGTAAAATTTTGGAGGTATTTTTTTGAAATTTCTTACGATTTATTTCCAACTAAGATCCTGTTTGTTTCAGATACATACATAGAATATATAGTTTGTAGATATCTGGTCCATACTTTTTAGTTTAGTGGTTAATCGCGTACGTTTTTTAAGTAAATGGATCGATATCGTTGATTTCTTTAGTTATAATATTTGGAAGGCATTGTTTATCGATGCATTTGGATTTAAGATATTGTGTATAGATTTTGAAATTATATATTTGACAATGTGTGAATATTGTTTTCTGTGTATATCGTGGAAAGCTAATCTGCATTTTGATATGTAAAACTTATATATCATGTTTATGGGACCTTCAATACATTTAAATGTTGTCACAAAAGTTCTATGTTAATAAAAAATATCTCGAGCAATTAATAAATATAAAAATATGTTAAAATACGTAAAATATGTTGTTATAGGAAAAGTACATGGTTAATCTTAAATGTCTCCGAATTTAATAGGCAGAATTAGGTTAGTCTGGCTACAATAATGTAATTTCAAAGGTATTGCTCTACAAATATGTTTCTTCATGTTTCTCGACTTTTCGGAATTGTAATGAGTTGTATTTTGCACAAATCCTGGATAGTTTACCTACAATTCAATACATATTTACATATGTATGTCATGAATAAAGGTCCGTCATAATGTTCAAAATTCATACCACTTATTTAAGCCATATTTCGTATGCTAAAATCAGGTTTGATGAACTCCTAGATGGCATACCGATATAACTTATATGTATATTAAATTTTAATAGTGTTCTACGAAGTACATTTTTAAATTTTTACATCTAGTTCTACTAACAAGTAAGATGTCGATGTCGAATTAAAATTTTTTAATTTTCTTTTTAAATGTATTTTTTTTTAATTTGTATAAAATCCGTCAATTTGTTTAAAATTCCTTAATTTATGGATAGTATACCGACATGAATTATACATCAGTTCTTAGGAAATCCTCCAAAGCAAAACTATATTATATGTCATCAAAATAGGTACAATATAATCTGAAAAATATCGCCAAAACTCCAAATTCGATGTCCCGCAAATTACCGAATTTTAAACTCTTTTTTGTAAAACAAACTGTATTTAAAAAAAAAAGTTTTTTGAAATGTAATTTTAGGAAATCATTCAACTTAGCAAACTGTTGAATTTTATCAAAATCGGTATATCAACAACTGTGATATCGCCAAAGCAAAAGATATCGATGTACGCAATTTGGCAAATTAAAAAAACAGTATTAAAAAAAATATATCAGTTATAGAAAACACTCCAACGAAGCACTCTAATAAATTTCATCCATATCTGCCTATAAACACCAGAGAAATCCCCAATACTCTAAATTCGATGAGAATTAATTTTTTTTAAACTGCAAAAAAACTTTTAAATTCGTCATCGCAGTTATGTATTTTGGAGATATCTCGGGTGTTTAATTGCGTGCTGCGTAGGGAAATTTCCTAAAATCTGGTGTATAATTTGTATGGGTACACTCACCAGGAGCTCCACAAACTTGATTTCAACAGATAGGCGGACATGGCTGCATTGACTCTCCCTGCGATTCAGAGTCGATCGGTATTATTTTTATGGGCTCTAATGAAGAAAATTACAAACCGAATGACAAACTTATAATACCCTTTTCCCTATTGGTGAAAGGTGTAAAAACTTTCTTAGATATTCCAGTGCCTAGTTTCTGTAACTCTCGCATCGATAAATTATTCAAGTGGAACAATGAAACAAAATGTCATTTTTTTACCCAAGTTTTTCTGTAATTTATTTTTGTGAGAACTATCTGTCATTCAACAACTTACGTCAAATTTATTGGAAATGTGCGAGTAAAACTGTTTCTGTAAGCAAATGATGCGAAAAGTTTTTCATTTTATCTGTCAAAACAATCCGGACGTATTAAAGCCGCCGAAAAAGAAATATTTGAACTAAAAAGTAAAAACAAATACATAATTAAAACATATAATTAATTGCTTCATTTGATTTATTCAAATATTTTCCATTTTAAATTATTTCAATTATCAAAAATGCATCAATATATTTCGGCGATCGTTTTGTTTGGCAACTAACAACAACATACTAAACATTTAAATATATATGTATGTATTTGTCTATATATATCTATTTTTTCTTATTTTTAATTAATTTTATTTAAATCTTTTTATCAGAGATCGGATATTAATTCTTTTAAACAATATTTTCATGTTAAAATCCATAAGAAAACAATCATTGAAGTTTAAAAAAATTTTAAAAATCCCTCATGATTTTTATTTGTTCAAAAATTTTGTTTCTTTTTTCAATCCGATTAAAATAAAATATAAAAAAATCGTTTGGGATATTTATCAGTACAGTTCGAAAAGTTTTTCATCTATTTTCATCCGATGAAAATAAATTTTGATAGCAAAAATTCAAATTTTATTTCTGTATTTGTCCGGGTATAAAGCATCTTTAGAACCTTTAAATTGTAATATATTCAATTATTGTTGCAAATTTTATACTAAAATGGGGTTTGGCAACAAATGGTCGTTGTCTAAATGCGTTTAAAAGTTAAATTAAAAAAAAAAACGACGCGAATCAAAGAAACCACCAATAGTTCCCATTAGAACTATTGGCCCATATTCATAGTTAACAACAAAGTGTACTTTAAGAAATAAAAAGTTTACTTTTGTTAAAAGTAGCAATTTTGTTAACTAGAGACAAGTAGAATAATAGTTTTAACTCAAAACCATGTTTTAAAATTAAAACAAGCTGTAGTTGTTTTTAAACAATTTCAAATTGCTCTAAATCAAGCTGATTGCCGCTTAAAGCAAAACTAAAAAAAAAAAAACAAACAAAAAAGTAATTTTGAGACAATTGCAATCTTTTATTATTTTATTATATTTTTTATTTTATTATATCTTTTAATCTATATATATAAAACTCTAAAGTGACTGACTGACTGATTGACTGACTCATCATCGCACAGCCCAAACGGCTAAAGCTAGAGAGCTGAAATTTTGATAGCGGGTACCTTTTTCAAAGTATAGATCCACTAAGACGGGATTTTTGGAAATTCGGTCTCTAAGGGGGTAAAAAGGGGTAAAAAAGGGAAAAATTAGTAATGCTGTATCTCCGGAAGTAAACGTCATAGGCCCCACGTGTTTGGTACTTTTTAGCAGAAGGGACAAATAGGGGGTAAAAATAAAATGTTGGTACTTTTTTAAACCCATGTGTATCTTTTGAACCAATCAACAGAGTAACAAAATTCAAAACGGAGCCGGTAAACAAGAAAAAAATATTAGATACGTGTTTGGTACTTTTTTGATTCAGGGTTCAAAAAGGGGGAAAAGCGGGGAAAAAAATTTAGGGTAGGTCCATTTTTCTTTTTCTTTGTATTTCACTTGAACCAATAAAGCTAGAAATAAAATTTATAGGGAGGTCGATTGCCCAGTACAAAATATTAAATACGTGTTTGGTACTTTTTTCAATTAAAAGGGTAAAAAAGGGAAAAATCGGCAACATTATATCTCCTTAACCAACAGCGATAGAAGCGAAGATTAAATTGGTTTGAGATTAGCACTAAAAATTAAGGGACACGTGTTCGGTACTTTTTTGAAAATCGGCCGCCTAGCGGGCAAAACAGGGTAGAAAAGGGAGAAATTAGTAACATCATATCTCCGAAACCAACATAGACAGAAACAAAGTTGATTTGGATTGAATCGCCTAGAAAAATAAGGGGACACGTGTTTGGTACTTTTTTGAAAATGCCACTAATAAGGATAAAAAAAGGTAAAAACTATATTTTGGTACTTTTTTTAACCCATATATATCTTTTGAACTAATAAACATAGAAACACATTTTATATCGCAACCGATAGATATTAAAAAAGAACTAAATACGTATTTGGTACTTTTGCGATTAATGGGGTACAAAAGGGTAAAAAAAGGGAAAATATTCAAGGATAGGTTTTTTGGTTTTTAGCCATGTATATCTTTAAGGCTAATGAAGCCAGAAGTATAATTTATTAACTGGTCGATGGACATTGAAAAAAATAAACTACGAGTTTGGTACTTTTTTTTAATTTTGGGGGTAAAAATCTGTAAAGTATATCTTCTAAACCAAAAGTGGTAGAAACAAAAACTAAATTGGTCTGAGATCGGCACTTAAAACAAAGGGACACGTGTTCGGTACTTTTTTGAAATTCAACCTCCTAGAAGGTAAAACAGGGTAGAAAAGGGAGAAATCAGTAACATCATATCTCCGAAACCAATACAGATAGAAACAAAGTTGAAATTGGATTTAAGTCGGCTAGAAAAATAAGGGGACACATGTTTGGTACTTTTTTGAAAATGGCACCAATAAGAATGAAAATGGGTAAAAACTATATTTTGGTACTTTTTTTAACCCATATGTATCTTTTGAACTAATAAACATAGAAACATATTTTATATCGAAACCGATTGATATTAAAAAAGAACTAAATACGTATTTGGTACTTTTGCAATTAATGGGGTACAAAAGGGTAAAAGAAGGGAAAATATTCAAGGATAGGTTTTTTGCTTTTTAGCCATGGATATCTTTTAGGCTAATGAAGTTAGAAGTATAATTTATTGACTGGCAGATTTACATTGAAAAGAAATAAGCTACGTGTTTGGTACTTTTTTTAATTTTGGGGGTAAAAATCGGTAAAGTATATCTTCTAAACCAAAAGTGATAGAAACAAAAACTAAATTGGTCTGAGATTGGCACTTAAAATTAAGGAACACATATTCGGTACTTTTTTGAAGTTCAACCTCTTAGAATGAAAAACAGGGTAGAAAAGGGAGAAATTAGTAACATCATATCTCCGAAACCAACATCGATGCAAACAAAGTTGAAATTTATTTGAATCGGCTGAGAAAATAAGGAGAGAGGTGCTTGGTACTTTTTTGGAAATGGCACTAATAAGGATAAAAAAGGGTAAAAACTATATTTTGGTACTTTTTTCAACTAATATGTATCTTTTGAACTAACAAACATAGAATCATAATTTATATCGCAACAGATAGATATTAAAAAACAATTAAATACGTGTTTGGTACTTTTGCGATTAATGGGGTACAAAAGGGTAAAAAAGGGAAAATATTTAAGGGTAGGTTTTTTGTTTCTAGTTCTGGATATATTTAGGCTAATGAAGCCAGAAGTATAATTTATTGACTGGTCGATTGACAAAGAAAAAATAAAATACATTTTTGGTACTTTTTTTTAATTTTGGGGTAAAAATATATGTTCTAAATCAAAAGTGATAGAAACAAAAACTAAATTAATCTGAGATCAGCACTAAAAATTAAGGGACACGTGTTCGGTACTTTTTTGAAATTCGACCTTTTAAAAGGTAAAACAGAGTAGAAAAGTGAGAAATTAGTAACGTCATATCTCTGAAACTAACACCGATGCAAACGAAGTTTAAATTGGATTTGAATCGGATAAAAAAATAAATGGTCACGTATTTGGTACTATTTCAAAAATGGTACTAATAAGAATAAAAAAGGGTAAAAACTATATTTTGGTACCTTTTTAACCCATATATATCTTTTGAACTAATAAACATAGAAACATAATTTATATCGCAACTGATAGGCATTAAAAAACTATTAAACACGTGTTTGGTACTATTGTGATTAATGTGGGACGAAAGGGTAAAAAAAAGGGAAAATATTCAAGAGTAGGTTTTTTGCTTTTAGCTAAGAATATCTTTTCGGCTAATGAAGCCAGAAGCATAATTTATTGGCTGGTAAATTTACATTGAAATAAGTAAAAGTAAGTGTTTGGTACTTTTTTCAATCAAAGGGGTAAAAAAGGGAAAAATCGATGACATTATATCTTCTAAACCTAATGGATGGATACAAACACTAAAATGGTCTAAGATCAGCCCTAAAAATTAAGGGACTTTTCAGTACTTTTTGCAAATTAAACAGTTTTGGGGTTAAAATAGGGTAGAAAATAAAAACATTAGTAAAGTTATATCTCTGAAACTAATATCGACAGAAAAAATCGACTAGAAAAATAAAAAGTCATGTTTTTAGTAGGTACTTTTCGTAAATGAGCTAAAAATAGGGAATAAAAAGGATAAAAACTAAATTTTGGTACTTTTTTGACCCATATATAATTTTTGAATCAATTATTATAGAAACAAAATTTATACCGCAATCGAAAACAACAAAAATGGGTCAAAAAAAATTGTTTTTTCTTATATAATTTATTTACAATCTGTTACTTACAACAATTAGCAAATTTCTTAATATATAGAAAATAGCAGTTGTTATTGATATTTAAACAATAACATAAAAATTAAACATATATGTATAATTATAATAGAACTAAATAACTAAATGTACATGTTATAAAAATGGTAAATCTAAAATGTGTAACCTTTTTAGTCTACATACTTCTTCCGTTTCATCTAACAGACTAATTGCTAAAAGATTAGTATGATCGCTCAGTCTTTGAAGGTATCTAGAACTAAATGTTTTCATGGTTTCTTTAACTAAAGGTAATTTTAGGTCATTATGTAAAGCCTTATTAGTCATATACCAAGGCGCTTGCGTGATAAATCGAAGAGTTTTCGACTGAAAACGCTGTAAGATTTCAACATTAGAGTTTTTTGCTGTTCCCCATAGTTGTATCCCGTAAGTCCATACTGGTTTAAGGATTGCTTTATATAAAATAAGCTTGTTATTTAGACTAAGCTCTGATCTCGGACCTAAAAGCCAATACATTCTCTTTATTTTAATATTTAAATATTTTCGTTTTGTCTGAATATGTTCTTTCCAAGTAAGACGCTTATCTAAATGTAATCCTAAATATTTTACGTTGTTAACAATTGGTATTAGCATTCCATTAAGTGCGACCGGTGGGCACATTTCTTTTCTTAGGGTAAATGTTATATGAGATGATTTAGATGTATTTGTCTTAATTTTCCATTTTTGTAACCACAATTGTAATACATTCAACTCTCTTTGCAACAAAGCGGAAGCACCAATAGGACAATCAGAGGATGCCATTAGTGCAGTATCATCTGCATAAGTCGCATATCACAAGTATATATTGTGTAAAGCGTAGGTCCTAAAACACTTCCCTGTGGAACTCCAGCTTTGATTGGTCTTATATTAGAGAATTCTTCTTTATCGTTAACATAAAAGCATCTCTCGCTTAAAAAAGATTTTAAAATCAAATAAAGTGGTGTTGGTAGCAGCAATTTTAATTTGAATAATAGGCCTGGGTGCCAAACTTTATCAAAGGCTTGTTGCACATCTAAAAACACAGCGGAGCAATACTTTTTTGTTTCCAAAGCATGAGTAATTTCATTGACGATTCGATGACACTGCTCTGGAGCACCATGTTTGCTGCGAAAACCAAACTGATAATCTGGAATGATGTTATTTTTATCTAAAACAGGTTTTAATCTTTGTAGAAGCAGTCTTTCAAATATTTTTGAAAATGCTGATAGGATAACAACTCGCTCTCATTTTTGTTTGGCTTTAGAATCATAATAATTTCTGCACATTTCCATTGGTTTGGAAAGTGTTGTAATCGCAATATACTATTAAATATCAAAGTTAAAAATAAAACGCTTTTCTTAGTGAGTAGTTTAATTAATTTTGAATCAATTTTATCGTATCCGGGTGATTTATTGTTTTCTAGCTTTGATATTTCCATTTTAACTTCATTCGGAGTAATATGGTTAAGAGGTAAGTACATTTGACAAGGAGAGTCCAGAAATTCAAAAATAACGCTATCATTGGACGAACCACTCTGGGGATTAGGCTGAAAAATATGTTCAAGGTGTTGAGAAAAAGCCTCAGCTTTACATTGGTCTGATCTACACCATATATTATTTAAATCTCTAATTGGATTATTACGTTTTGTAGGTCTTTTAAGATATTTTGTAGCATTCCAAAGGCGATTTTCGTGACTGTTAATATCTAAGGATTTCAAATATTGTCCAGTTTTTTCATTTTTAAATTCCTTTATCTTTAGTTTGAGCTGTGTACATAAATAATTAAAATTACGTTTATCAAGAGGATTCCTACTTAATTGCCAAATTGCTCTAGCTCTTCTTTTATTGCGAATAAGATCTCTTATTTCAACCGACATATAATTGTTTGTTATCGGATTATGTCTTTCAGGTTCATTTGGTGTTGACAGCACAGCAGCTTTGTGAATAAGAGCCGTAAATTTCTCAACCACTTCATCTATATCCTCACCTTTATTTATTTCTATATTTAAGTTTATATTTTTTCGATCCAGTAGTTAAACGAGTTAATATCCATTTGTTTCGTAATCAGCTTGACTTTCTTTTTGACCATTTCAAAAGTGGAATTGTAGGTTGCTATGACAGGAGTGTGATCAGAGCTAAGATCATCACTATCTATAACGTCCAGGTAATGACTTGGTATTCCAGAATACACAAAAAAGTCTAATAAATCAGGTATTTTGTTTGGATCAGAAGGCCAGTACGTTGGTCTACCAGAAGAAAGTACATTATAATGTTTTTTTAAACACATTTATAAAGCTCTCGACCTTTAGGGTTTGCCAATCTAGATCCCCACCAAGGATGTTTAGCATTGAAATCGCCTCCTACTATAAATCGATTCCCTAAACTGTTGAAGAAATTTTCATAGTCCCGACATAGAACAGAATGTCTTGGGGGAAAATATATTGAAAATATCGAAACGGTTCCACAATTTGTAATTAGTTTAACTCCAGCAGCTTGAAGGAAGTTTTGGCATATAGTTGGAAGAATTTCATACTTAATTCCGGATTTTATCAAAATTGCTGAGCTCTGTTGTCCGGATGATTTGCAGTAATTGTATCATAGCCTTGGATGTAAAAGTGAGATCTTGATGTAAAATGAGTTTCAGATATCAGAAGAATATTAATAAAATTAGTTTTTAAAAATATTTCAGTTTCCTGAGTATGATTGGAAAGCCCATTTGCATTCCATACTGCTATTCTTAAATCTAATTGCATAGTTTGGTAATAAGAACTGACATCATATTAAGTAATGTGTTAGTTAATTCTATTTGTTTTACCATTAGTTTTTCAAGACGTTCATATGAACTTTCGTTAGTATCTTGACCTTTTAAAACGTTTGCATAAGATGTGTTGGGGTTGTGGTTTTCATTTGTATCGATTCGTGGCCGGGAAAAACAGGAAACATTTGGAGTTTGACTAATTGGTTTATTATTATAGGTAGGTTTTTTCTGCACAAGTTTTTGATAAACTTGACATCCTTTGTAATTAGCAGTGTGATTCTGCAAACAATGAACACAACGAGGAGTATTTGTATTGTTCATAGTGCATTCAGCTGTGGGATGGTCAAGAGCACATTTAACACAACGGTAGGTGTTATGAATTAAAAAAGTAACCGTCAATTTGAATTTTTTGTTTATTTTTAATTTTATTTATTTATTTAAAATTCGTTAAAAAAATTGCCAATTGTATGAATTATTTATGTATGGCAACCCTTTATTTCGGAATCTGTCTTTTTGAAATAATCGATATTGTGGTAACCACTTTAAGGAAATCAAACATTTTTTTGAAACCAACGATTGTTTTAAGAGTGAAAAAACCGAAGAAGACAGAGTTAAGTAAGTTATTATTCCTACAAATTTATATTATTATTCTAAAAAATGTAATAATTTTAGATAATAAAACCATTAACTACCAATAAACCGATCAACCAATCAACATTAAACTACTCTTAAAATCTAACAACGTGTTTTATTATAACTCTAAAGTTGCTGCCGCAACATTATTTTTTATTATTTAACTAAAAGTTAAAAGTCGTGCCGTTTTGCAAGTTGCCCACAAAATTAAAATTCTTGGAGTCTATGCTACGGCGTAGCCAACGTTTAAAGGATAAAGCCATGCCTAATAACCAGGAAAATAACAGTATTCCTAGTGGAAACAAGGAACAGTCAGAGGGAACGCCAAGCGAAAGTGATGATGAGAAAACAATTATCGAAGAATCTTCTGTTGCGGATCTGAAGGCAGAAATTCGAAGCCTGAAAGAGTCACTGAAACAACTATTGGAGAAAGCCAACCCTTCATCATCTCTAACAGAAGCCTTACCACACCAGCCCATTGAAACGTTACAACCGTCTGCAGCACTGCCGACTGCAACATCAAGTGTCCATTTGCCGCTGAACAGCAACAACAACCCAATGCCAAAACAGATAAGTATTAATGAAATTTCTTTGCCACATTCATTTTTGCAGAATGTTACCTTGGCCTATTATTCGCAAATCTTTATGCCGCCTCATAGTGCACAAACGCATGTGTCGTTACCGTCTTTGCAAAATAATAACTTTATGTCGCCCGTTTCCGTACAAAATTATACGCCTTTACCCCTTGCGCACAATTTTATGCCGCCCCAGTCAACGCAAGTTCTTACGTCTAGCCCTTTCGCACAAAATCATACTCCTTTACCTCTTCAACACAATTCTTTTCCGCCTCAGTCTACATCGACACGACTGACTTCAGCTACACCCGCTACATTTGTTACTGCTACCCCCTCCATACCATCTGCCCACACCCAAACCTTTAACGAGTACCGCCCTATACGGAATTTACACGTTTCGGAGTTCGATGGTCAGCCAGAAAAGTGGCCTATGTTTTCCGTATCATTTAGAGAAACTACACAAATTTATAATTATTCAAATTTGGAAAATTTATTTCGTTTACAAAAAGCTCTAGCAGGAGCTGCAAAAAATAAGGTTGAAGCATATTTAATTCATCCCGAACACGTACCACAGGTAATGTCAACGCTAGAGTTCCACTACGGTCGTCCACAAATCATGATACGCAGTCAAATTTCCAAGGTCCGTGCCTACCCGGCCATAAGCGACAGCAACATTCATGAAATTATGAACTTCAGTTCGATGGTGTCCAATATGACAGTATTTTTGGAAAATTCCGGTGCTACGCCCCATTTGTGCAATCCAACCCTTTTGGATAAGTTGTTAAATAAGTTGCCTCTATCTAAAAGAGACAAATGGATGAAATATTCCATAAGAAATCTAGGTCAGTATCCAAGTGTGAGAGAATTTAGTGTGTGGCTGGAGGAAATTGCAACATACATTTCTATGGCCACAGAGACAGAACAGAAGTACGACATCAGACGCAAAGTGAAGCCATCCTTTGCCATCACCACCGAGCAGAATCGTCATCCAAATTGCCTAAAATGTAAACAGAACCATTACCTGAACCAATGCATCAAGTTTAAAAACTTACCTACTGCAGAGCGCTGGAAATTCGTGAAGGACAATCACCTGTGCTTTGGCTGCCTAAACGCCGGTCACAGCTCCTCAAAATGTAGTAATCGTCGCCAATGTGGTTTAATGAATTGTGGAAAATATCACAATCGTTTGTTGCATGAAAATAAAAATTTTAATAACAATAACATAGCTGAAAAATGTCAAAATGATAGTGATGGTACTTCGAGAAGCAACAGTGATGGTGCTTTACGAAAGGGTACAAAATGTAATGAAAGCACTCCAGAAGTAGTAAATGTGAGCAGTAATGAAAATAACGCGACCGTAACCACAATTATTGGAAATTCTTTTAATAAAAAAACTTTATTTAAATTTTTGCCAGTACAATTGAAAGGGCCAAATGGTTTTGTCAATGTTATTGCCTTCATCGATGAAGAATCGAAAATATCACTTTTAGAAGAAAAGATAGCTAAACAAATTGGTCTTCAAGGGCCCAAAAGTTATTTATCTCTCGGGTGGATTGGGGGTAAAACATCAAATGAGATGTCAGCGAAGGTAAATTTAGAAATATGCAATATTGCTGAAGACAATTGCTACTTCCAAATGAAGAACGTTAGAACAACAAATAATTTACAACTGCCGCCTCAAAGTCTATGTGTTGACAAATTTAGAAAAGAGTTTCCCATGTTAAATGATATTGTTATCAATGATTATTATGATGCAATTCCTAAATTATTAATTGGCCTACCTCACACGGGCCTTGTACGTCCATATAATATTATAGATTTAGATGAGAATTTTTCTGTACATCAAACCAAATTGGGAAATATTTTGTTCGGTTCCAACGAAGCGGCTGTTGAGGCCACTGTGTGTGTAATCGTGTTCACGTGCTTGATAATATACAGAAACAGGTTTCCGAATATTTTACATTGGAGAGTTTTGGCATGAAGCCTGCCGAGCCTGTCATATCTGATGATGATAAAAGGGCTGAACAAATACTTGAAAATACAACTATAAAAAATGGCCAATGTTACGAAACTGGTCTCTTATGGAAACATGATGCCTTTGAGTATAAAGAGAGTTTTTTTGTGGCATTAAAGCGACTCAAAGGAGTTGAGGATAAATTAAAAAGAAATGATGATTTGGCCAACTGGTACAAAGAGAAAATAAATGAATATGTAATGAAATCTTATGCAAGAAAATTGTCCTCTGAGGAGGCGGCAATTGAAAATGATCGAACATGGTACTTGCCGCATTTTGCTATTACCAATATTAATAAGGGTAATAAACGTCGCCTAGTATTTGATGCAGCCGCGCCTGTCGAGGGTGAATCCTTCAACTCCAGGTTAATGAAGGGTCCAGACAAATATCAGCCAAAGCCTCTTTTATCAATACTATTTAAATTTAGACAAGGTCAAATTGGAGTTTGCGCAGACATACGAGAAATGTTTCATCGTGTAAAAATTCGTAGTGAAGATCAGACAGCTCAAAGATTCCTTTGGAGGGATGGTGACAGTTCAAGACCTCCAGATGTTTACGTCATGCAAGCCATGATTTTCGGTTCCGCCAGTTCTCCATGTTCCGCCCAATACGTGAAAAATTTAAATGCAAAAAAGTTTGAGAAAACTGAGCCTAGAGCATATAAGGCCATCGTTGAGCGCCACTGTGTAGACGACTACGTGGACAGCTTTGATAGTGAAAGTGAAGCAATAGCAGTTACCCAAAAGGTAATATCCATCCACGCCCAAGCTGGCTTTGAGTTAAGAGGTTTCGTATCAAACTCGAATGAATTCTTGAATTCAATATCATGTGGAGAAATTGTTAATAATGATTTAAACTTAACCAATTTATGTCAAGGAGAAACGATGACTGAAAAAATTCTTGGAATGTTCTGGTCACCAACTGATGATACGTTTTGTATTCTTTTGAAATTCGCGAAAGTTCCAGAGGCTGTTTTGAATGGAACTCGAAGACCGAAAATGGTATGAATGGTACAAGGAATTAGAAAATGTGAGGTATATTAAAGTTGCTAGGTGCTACGGGCCACATTTCACCAGTCCTTCAGCGACTATTGATTTACATATTTTTGTAGATGCAAGCGAGGTGGCATTTGCAGCTGTTGGTTACTGGAGAACCACCTTTAATGGAAATGTCAGTATAACATTTATTGCAGGTAAATCACGATGTGCTACAATAAAACATTTATCGATCCCACGGCTTGAGCTCTTAGCCGCTGTACTTGGTGTAAGATTAAAAGATGCAATTCTTTCTAGTCATGACGTAAGGCCGCGAGAAATAGTGTTTTGGTCGGATTCTAAGACCGTTATAAAATGGATTCGGTCAGATAGTCGAGGTTATAAACAGTTTGTTTCTAATCGAATTGCAGAAATATTAGATGCCTCGGATATTAAACAATGGCGATGGGTCCCTGGGGCAAATAATCCTGCCGATGATGCGACGAGGCCTCAGCATTTTACGGAAAATTGTTCAGAATCACGCTGGTTGAATGGTCCCCAATTTTTGAAATCTGATGCAGCTGAGTGGCCTAAACTACCCGATGATATTGACGCGCACGAAATATGTACTGAAGTTCGGTCGAAGTACCTATTAACGATAACTAGTGAGAGCTGTCTTATTTCGTATGATGAAAAATCGAGATATAACAAGTTATTAAGAATCCGATGTTGGGTCATCCGTGCAGTTAAAATATTTAAATGCTATGCCTTAGGTCACAAAAAATCTGAACTTTATTTTCGGCCTTATTTAACAGTTCAAGAAATCAAGGAGGCAGAAAGGTACTGGTGTCAAATTGCTCAACAAAATGAATTCGCGGACGAACTCAACTTATTAAGGCTTGGTAAGAGTGTTGACAAAAACAGCCCTATATATAAATTAACGCCGATTTTGGGCCAAGATGGATTAATAAGATTATCAGGTCGTATAAATAATGCCAAATGTGTCAGTCGTGAAACCAAAGAACCTATAATTATGCCGAAAGATCACCTGATATCAAAGTTAATTATCAAACAGTACCACGAAGATTTTAGGCATCAAAATCAAGAAGCTATTTGTGCAGCGATTCGTTCAAGGTTTTGGATCCCCAGTTTAAGCCAATTGGTGAGATCAGTCAAGAATAACTGTCAAGAGTGTAAGAATAGAAGTGCTGTTCCTAGACCACCCTTAATGGGTCAACATCCCGTGGATAGACTCACGCCGTATGTGAGACCGTTTTCCTATACGGGAGTGGACTATATTGGACCATTTATGGTCTCAATTGGTCGTCGTAGTGAGAAGAGGTGGGTAGCTCTTTTCACTTGCCTTACAGTGAGGGCCATCCACTTGGAGTTAGCAAAAGATCTCTCAACAGATTCGGTCATATTGTGCTTAAGGAATTTTATTAATCGAAGAGGTGTGCCAATACGTATAAGAAGTGACAGGGGAACAAATTTTATGGGCGCTTGTAAAGAAGAATTTGTACTGAATGAAACAAAACTAGCTGATGAATGTGCAAAGCGTAGAATTGAGTGGGTATTTAATACCCCAGCCAACCCGTCGGCCGGTGGAGCATGGGAACGTATGGTTCGTAGTGTTAAGCGTGTGTTGTCGTTTACGTTAAAGGAGAAATCACCTCAGGTGGAAACTTTAAATAGTCTGCTGATAGAAGCGGAAAATTTGGTGAACTCTCGTCCACTGACACACCTTTCTATAGAAAACTCAGAAGCTGAACCTCTTACTCCAAACCCTTTTTTGTTGGGTTGTCCCAATATAGTACAGACTCCTGCAGTGGGTGAAAAGGTCGTTCTTAGAAAGCAGTGGCACATACTACAGCAATTAAAGCAAACGTTCTGGAAGAGATGGGTGTTGGAGTACCTTCCAGATCTAACCCGACGCACTAAATGGTTCCAGTCGGTGAAACCTCTACAAGTTGGAGATGTTGTAATCATATGTGATGATAATGAGGCGCGTGGCGAATGGAAAAAAGGCATTGTGCAGAAAGTATTTTTGGCGGCGGATGGGCAAGTTCGTTCGGCAGTTCTCGACGTTGGTTGTGAGTCTCCCTGATCGGTGGTGGGATGTTATGAATTAAAAAAGTAACCGTCAATTTGAATTTTTTGTTTATTTTTAATTTTATTTATTTATTTAAAATTCGTTAAAAAATTGCCAATTGTATGAATTATTTATGTATGGCAACCCTTTATTTTGGAATCTGTCTTTTTGAAATAATCGGTATTGTGGTAACCACTTTAAGGTAATCAAACATTTTTTTGAAACCAACGATTGTTTTAAGAGTGAAAAAGCCGAAGAAGACAGAGTTAAGTAAGCTATTATTCCTACAAATTTATATTATTATTCTAAAAAATGTAATAATTTTAGATAATAAAACCATTAACGACCAATAAATCGATCAACCAATCAACACTAAACTACTCTTAAAATCTAACAACGTGTTTTATTATAACTCTAAAGTTGCTGCCGCAACAGTAGGGTTTTCGACAATAAGCCTGTGTATGTCCAAATTGTTGACAACGATGACATTAAACAATATCACTAACTTTCTTTGGAGGTTCAACAGTAATTATTGCGTTATTAATGTGACGAATTTTATAAATTTCTTTATTATTAGCACTTGGGTCGAGGTCAACGAAAAACATTGGTAAGGGTTCTTTTTTAACTCTACTTCTAATATTATAAACATTTTTGACATCATGACCTTGAGCTATAATATCAGCTTTTATGTCCTCTGGAGGCGTTGAGTGATGGATACCTTTGAAAACAACTCTATAAGCTCTTTCTTGGCGTACCTGATACGTATGAAACCCTATTTTTCTGTTATCAAAATATTTAGATAGTTTTCTATAAGACTCTATGCTACTTATCATAATTTTTATTTCGTTATTTCTCATAGATTTATAACTGAAATCTTTCCTAGAAATTATAGTACTTATGTTACTAATCATATTTACAATATTGTTCACATAGGGAATGAAAATTGGTGGAGGTTTGATGTAATCAGTAGTATTTTGACTAACATCGTTGTTGTTATCTACATCAAGAGGTAAAAATCGATTTCCATTAGAGGTGCTAGGGTTGTCATCATTTTTATTTCGTTTCTTAGCTTCATTGCCTATTGGGGACTTACTTTCACTGCGCTTGTTTGCTGTTGGTATCGTTTGCCAGTTATAAAGATTTAGCTCACTGCTGCTAGCATCATCATCATCATCGCTATCAGTAGGCATGATGTTAAGTTCATAAACTAACAACATAGACTGAGGACGCAACTGTCAAGTACATTTAAGAGACGTCATGGTACAATTTAGAGGCGCCATATTGTAATAAGTATTACTGTATTGGTAAAATTATGTTTAAGTGGTATTAGTGCATACTAAAATATCCACCACAAACTAAAGCAGAGTTGCTTGGTATTGTTGATTTTTGAATTTTTGGTTTTTGAATTTGCATTAGAAATGCAACACTTGTTTGAATGATTTTTAATTCCCCACAAAAAAAGAATCTCACCAATGAAATGTCAAATATTTTTTTGTTTATAAAATAAAAAATGTATACTTCTGACTTCGTTAGCTAAAATGAATACTTTCCCGTTTTCACCCTTTTAAACCCCATTTATTTTAAAAGTACCAAGCACATGTTTAAAATTCTTTAATACTTATTGATTGTGGCATAAAGTGAGCCTTTATGTTTATAAGTTCAAAAGATACATATGGGTTAAAAAAAGTACCAAAATATAGTTTTTACCCTTTTTCTCCCTTATTAGTTCCATTTCCAAAAAAGTACCAAACTCGTGTTCCCTTTTTTGCAAGATGATCTAAATCCAATTTCAACTTTATTTCTAACGATGTAAATTTCGGAGATATGATGTTACTAATTTATTCATTTTCTGTTTAACCACTAAACAGCACATGTCTTATACTTTTTCAATATGAATCCACCCATCTGTAAATTATAGTTCTGGCTAAAAGATATCCATAGCTAAATAACCTACCCTTGAATGTTTTCGCTTTTTTGTACCCCGTTAATCGCAAAAGTACCAAATACGCACTTAATACTTCTTTAATACCTATCGTTTGCGATATAAATTATGTTTCTAAGTTTATTAGTTCAAAAGATATACATATATGTGTTAAAAAAGTACCAAAATATAGTTTTTACCCTTTTTTATCCTTATTAGTGCCATTTTCAAAAAAGTACCAAACACGTGTCCACTTATTTTTTTAGCCGATTCAAATCCAATTTCAACTTTGTTTGCATCGATGTTAGTTTCGGTGATATGATGTTACTAATTTCTCCCTTTTCTACCCTGTTTTACATTCTAATAGGTCGAATTTCAAAAAGTACCGAACTCATGTCCCTTAATTTTTAGTGCTATTCTTAGACCAATTTAGTTTCTATCACTTTTGGTTTGGAAGATATACTTTTCCGATTTTTACCCCAAAATTGAAAAAAGTACCAAACACGTAGTTTATCTTTTTCAATGTCAATCGACCAGTCAATAAATTACACTTCTGGCTTCATTAGCCTAAAATATATCCATAGCTAAAAACAAAAAAACCTACCCTTAAATATTTTCCCTTTTTACCCTTTTGTACCCCTTTTATCGCAAAAGTACCAAATACGTATTTAATTATTTTTTATATCTATCGGTTGCGATATAAATTATGGTTCTATGTGTATTAGTTTAAAAGATACATATGGGTTAAAAAAAGTACTAAAATATAGTTTTTACCCTTTTTTATCCTTATTAGTACCATTTTCAAAAAAGCACCAAACACGTGTCCCCTTATTTTTCTAGCCGATTCAAATCCAATTTCAACTTTGGTTTCGGAGATATGATGTTACTAACTTATTCCTTTTCTACCCTCTTTGCCCGCTAGGCGGCCGATTTTCAAAAAAGTACCGAACACATGTCGCTTAATTTTTAGTGCTAATCTCAAACCAATTTAATCTTTGCTTATATCGCTTTTGGTTAAGGAGATATAATGTTACCGATTTTTCCTTTTTTTACCCTTTTAATTGAAAAAAGTACCAAACACGTATTTGATATTTTGTACTTGGCAATCGAGCTCCCTATAAATTTTATTTCTAGCTTTATTGGTTCAAGTGTAATAAAAAGAAAAAAATGTACCTACCCTAAATTTTTTTGACCGCCTTTTTGAACCCTGAATCAAAAAAGTACCAAACACGTGTCTAATATTTTTTTCTTGTTTACCGGCTTCGTTTTGAATTTTGTTACTCTGTTGACTGGTTCAAAAGATACACAAAGATACCCTTAGAGGCCGAATTTCCAAAAATCCCTTCTTAGTGGATCTATACTTCGAAAAAGCTACCCGCTGTCAAAATTTCAGCTATCTAGCTTTAGCCGTTTGTGTTTTATCTATGGTTAAGTTTAGCTTGTGTGTAATATCACAAGTCTTACTTCAAAATATCAATATGTTATTGTTATAAAATTTTGTATTGAATTCAAAATTGTTTGTGCTGTTAAGAATTTTGTTATGTTCAATTTTTTTTTTAATTTGTTATTGTTCGATATGATAAGTTTTGATCTACAAATTGTTTTTACGGTAAACAATTTTGTTATTTTTAATGTTTTTTTTTTACTTTTGTTTTCACTGAATACAATTAGTATTGAAAAAGTTTTTTTGTTTTTTAAATGAAAAATATGCACTAACACGTCTTATTGCAATCACTGTCAATAAAAGACTGGGTCAAAAATTTAAAGATAGGTTTTTTCCTTTTAAACAGTGTATGTTGTTTAAATCAATAAAATAATAAATAAATCAATGATTTATGGACTGTTCTATTGACATTGAAGAAATATGTGACAGGTGTTTGGTATTTTTTTTTCAATTTACAAAAATGGAGTTAAGATCAGCAATAAAAATATTAGGACATGTATCCGGAATTTTTTTTAATTTGTCTGATCAGGGGTAAACAACGGGTAAAAAAGGAAACTTTTTTAAAATATTCAAAATCAAAAGCGACAAGAACATGATTTAAATTGGGTTAGCAATCAAAATTGGGTCAGCTACAAAAATAATGGAGGCGTGTGTAGTACTTTTTTGAAAATGTAGAGGGTAGGTACTTATTTTGTCATATATGTATCTTAAGAACCAATAAGTATTTAATTTAATTTATATCGGAATTGATAAATAAGTGAAAAAGTTATTTTGGCAAATTTTGTAACTTTGTCAATTCAAATGGTACCGCTAACGAAGTAGCGGGTTATAAAGCTAGTTTATAACTATAAATTAATTTTTGTGGCCTTTTTTCTTTGTTTTGCTTTTTGTTTAGAGATGCCAGTTGCGTGTATTTTATTGCAGATTGTATGAAAATATTTCTTACTTTTGAGGTGGCACCCACTTAAAGTTGCTTTAAGTTAGAATATGCTTTAATTCAGACTATAGCTGCCAATTAATTTAAAGCAGTTCTTTAATTTAAAGATGTTTTTAAAAAGAACCGACTTTAAAGTTTGACTATGATTATGGGCCATTATCTATAACTTCGATGTCCTAAAACATTGCAATAAATTGAAAATATACACTCAGGAAATTATTACAGTAACTGATTGTATGTTGTTTAGGAAATTTTCGGTTATGTTGTTTTCAAATGAAAATTCATTTAAATTTACATGAAAATTGATTTTAAACATATTTATACATTTGTTTAAAAAACAACCTACAAAAAAATACTGAAAATCCGTAACATTTGAAAATATCAGTTGTTTAGTTTTTATATATTTTTTCAATTATTGTATCAAATATAATTCGTATTTGTTTAATTATTGTTTTTCCTTAAGTATCTTAGGTTTGCTTACTGAAAAAACTTTTTATAATACTGGCCGCCTATCACGGGCCTAAGCAAACAACAAACTTTGTTTTGTCTGTTTGGTTTTTGATGCCTTTAAGGATATAACCTTTTTATGGTTTCGTCTTTTATATTACGTTAATTACAAAAACAAATGAAAATTGTCCGTTTTAAGGAAATTTTACGTAGTTTTTTACCATTCAGTTTTTTAAAAATAAATGAAAATTTCCGTTTTTTATACTAAAAATGTAGTTTAAATTTTTGTCAGTAATTTTTTTGAAAACAACTGAATATTCCGTTTTTAAAACTGAAAATGTAGTTTAAATATTTGTCAGTTAAATTTAAATGAAATATTTATTGAATTTGAATGAAAAATCTGTTGACCGGTTTTTAAATGAATATTCATTCATTTCAAATTACATTTTAAGTTAATTTTACTTACATAATATTCTGAGTGTATTCATTGTTGAAAATTTTGAAATTTCATAAAAATTTTATTTTTTCAAAGTCAAAGCAGAAGTTCAAAAATAAAATAATCAATGAAATATTTTTCTGTTCGGATATTTATCGTTATAGATATTAAAAATTTTCATCATGAGGGATTTTTATATATCAAATATAAATCCCTCTTTTTATACCCTTCACCAATAGGTGAAAGGGTATTATAAGTTTGTAATTCAGTTTGTAATTTTTTCATTATTATAAAAATTATGCCGATCGACTCAGAATCGCCAGGAGAGTCGATTTAGCCATGTCCGTCTGTCTGTCTGTTGAAATCAAATTTGTGGAGCTCCTTTTGGGTGTACCCAGATGAACTATACACCAGATTTTAGCAGCACGCTATTTAATTTCATTAAAATCGGTCTATAAACACCCGAGATATCGCGAAAACACTAAAATTCGATAACGAATTAAAATTTTTTTTTAAATGCAGTTATTAAAAAAAAATTTTTAATTCCCATTTAATTTTTAATTTTGGCGATATCTCTGGTGTTTATAGACCGATTTTGATAAAATTTGATAGCATGTTGCGTTGGAGTATTTTCTAAAATCTGATATATAACTCAAAAAATTTTTTTTTTAAATACCGTTTTTAAAAAAAAAATTTAATTTGTCAATTTGCGTACATCGATAACTTTTGCTTTGGCGATATCTGGGTTATTGAACTACCGATTTTGATGAAATTCAATAGTGTGTTGAGTTGAATGATTTCCTAAAATTTGGTACACAGTTCACTTTTTTTAAAAAAACACAATTTTTTAACGAATATATTTTTTTTTTTAAATACAGTTTTAAAAAAATTTAAATTCTCATCGAATTTTGACGATATCTCTGGTGTTTGTAGACCGATTTTGATAAAATTTAATAGCATGTTGCGTTGGAGTATTTTCTAAAATCTGATATATAACTCAAAAAAATTTTTTTTAAATACCGTTTTAAAAAAAAAAATTAATTTGTCAATTTGCGTACATCGATAACTTTTGCTTTGGCGATATCTGGGTTATTGAACTACCGATTTTGATGAAATTCAATAGTGTGTTGAGTTGAATGATTTCCTAAAATTTGGTACACAGTTCACTTTTTTTTAAAAAAACACAATTTTTTAACGAATATATTTTTTTTTTAAATACAGTTTTAAAAAAATTTAAATTCTCATCGAATTTTGACGATATCTCTGGTGTTTGTAGACCGATTTTGATAAAATTTAATAGCATGTTGCGTTGGAGTATTTTCTAAAATCTGATTTATAATTTACAATTTTTTTTCAAAAAATACTGTTTTCAAATTTGTTAAGAATTGTAATGGTTGTTTGATTTGTATTGTTAAATGTAACAGACAATTTGTTAATTGTGGTGAATTATTGTCCAGTGTCGTATTTAATATGTATTAATGTTAACGTTAAATTGTATGGTAACCCAGTCTGCTAGACTAAATTTTATATGTAAACGAAAGAGTTTGAGGCTCAAAAAGAGATCGTCTCGAGGAGTCGTCGTTCAAGTTTTGTAGCAGCAGGCAGCCATACTTCTTG
Source organism: Stomorhina lunata (assembly GCA_933228675.1). Classification (NCBI taxonomy): domain Eukaryota; kingdom Metazoa; phylum Arthropoda; class Insecta; order Diptera; family Rhiniidae; genus Stomorhina; species Stomorhina lunata. The sequence continues at coordinate 71,542,574 of OW121744.1, forward strand.
TGGAATTTAAATAAAGAATTTTTATAATTTTACTATATCATAGAAAACTAAGTCTTTTTATTTGGTCCGTAAACTAACGCGACAACAAAATTTTTTATTTTTTAAATTTCTCAATTTGCGTACATCGATATATTTTGCTTTGGCGATATCTCAGTTATTAATCTACCAATTTTGATGAAATTCAATAGTGTGTTGTGTGTAGCGTAGTGTAGCGCTGAATGATTTACTAAAATTTGATATTAAAGCTTTTTTACTTTTAAAAAGCTTCTTTACTTTTAAAAAAACCTAGTTTTTTGAAAAAACATAGTTATTTAGAAAAATAAAGTTATTAAAAAAAAATTTAATTCTCTTTAATTGTAATTAAGCATCGTATTTCGAGTTTTGGCTATATCTCAGTTGGTAGTGGAACTATATGTTGCAATTTAATAGTGTACTTTGTAGAACACTATTAACATCTGATACCTATACATATAAGTTATATATGTCGGTATGCCATCTGGAAGCTCATCAAACTTGATTTCAGTACACCGAAATATGACCTTTATAAGTGACTTTTGAACATTATGATGGCTTTTATTCATATCTTACGTAAGATATGTAGACAAAAGTCTAATCTAAATAGGCCCGCTAAATATTCCCATAAAAGCAACCATTTAATCGGTCCTCTAATTTTAAAGATACATGCATTTAAATACAACTTCTCGCAAGTTGCGAAATGTTACAATGTTGTGTAATTTCAGAAATTGCTTGTATTTAAATCTACCTCTAATATGTAGACCCAATATAAAAAAGGGTTATTCACTAATAAAAGTATTATTCATATATCGCCATAAATGTATGAGGACATACATACAATTAAAAGGAGTGTTAATTAATGAGATTTTAAACCTTTTCAGATTAGAAAATCAATAAATGTACATATATTAGTATTTTCGTAGGATTCACCTAAATCAGTCTTCTTCACTCTTACTTGTTTATTTTTCGATCGAAATGAAAATAAATGTTCATCGGCAATGGTATTTATACTTGATGGATTTAAAATATAAAACGATCTCCGTTCTCTGCTTTTAACTATTTTTTTTTTTTTTTTTTTGACACATCTTCTTTTTTTTTTTTGATGATAATTTTTTTCTTTTTCTACCAGCTGTTTTCTTTTTGACAGACGTATTGGAAATTTCCAATAAAAACGCAATCAGTGTTGCTAGTTCTCACTTTGAGTTACAGAAACTTCCAGGTGAAGGAACGGTGGAATTTTTTCTTTCATACTTTTCGCTGTGAAAACTTATCACTTTGAGTTACAGAAACGACCTACAATATTATTCATATTAAAGTTAAACACAAGTAAAAATTACCAAGCATACACTCAGGAAATTATTACAGTAACTGATTGTATGTTGTTTAGGAAATTTTCGGTTATGTTGTTTTCAAATGAATATTCAATTAAATTTATATGAAAATTGATTTTTAACATATTTATACATTTGTTTAAAAAACAACCTACAAAAAAATACTGAAAATCCGTAACATTTGAAAATATCAGTTGTTTAGCTTTTATAAATTTTTTCAATTATTGTATCAAATATAATTCATATTTGTTTAATTATTGGTTTTCCTTAAGTATCTTAGGTTTGCTTACTGAAGAAACTTTTTATAATACTGGCCGCCTATCACGGGGTATGGCCTAAGCAAACAACAAACTTTGTTTTGTCTGTTTGGTTTTTTGATGCCTTTTATGTTACGTTAATTACAAAAACAAATGAAAACTGTCCGTTTTACGGAAATTTTACGTAGTTTTTTACCATTCAATTTTTTAAAAATAAATGAAAATTTCCGTTTTTTATACTAAAAATGTTGTTTAAATTTTTGTCAGTAATTTTTTTGAAAACAACTGAATATTCCGTTTTTAAAACTGAAAATGTAGTTTAAATATTTGTCAGTTAAATTTAATTGAAATATTTATTGAATTTGAATGAAAAATCAGTTAACCGGTTTTTAAATGAATATTCATTCATTTCAAATTACATTTTAAGTTAATTTTACTTACATAATATTCTGAGTGTACATTCTTTAAAATTGTGACTAAAAATTAAAATTTTCGCGAAAAACTACGATCATATGTCACAGGTACGGGAAAACGATATTTACCTGAATTTTTTTTTTAGTTAAATTCAACATTTGTTTGTTTTGACACACTGATATAGGGTTCCCATTCGTACTGAATTTAACAGTACACTTACTGGTTTTTATTGTAATGGTTTATGCATAACACCCAAATGCATAAACCAAACTAAACTAAATCTTCTTCATTTTCTTTTTAGTTTTTCTTGCATATTGGGTTAAAAATGATTGACAAAAAAGAACCATGACAAAAATTCCCACCAAAAACACATGTTTTCCCATTATTGTTGCCAGTCATGCTGGATTCGACTGGCCCTATGCTCCACTGGGAGTCAAGGATAACAAAAGAAGAAGAAGTCTAGCTTTTTTAGAATAGCTTCCTCTGCCTCTGCAAGTGTCCATGATTCAACACCATATAATAACACTGGTAGTATAAGCGTTTTGTAAAGAGTATGTTAATAGCCTGTTTTTTCGAAAACAAAACTCTTGTCACATTCGTTTGCTTACGATTAAGCTATAATTTAGGTTTTTCTAAAACATTTACTGCTTTCTTCAATATTATTTTGACATTAAAAGAGCTGTTTTCTTTCGTGAAGGAACATTATTGCCAATATATGCATTTTGAAATATTCAAGTTTTTTATATGTAAAATGAAGCTTGTCGGTGGTAATCCTGTAAGTCAACTGCCTTTTATTTATAAAAATAAAAACAAGAAAATTACATTTGTCAGCGCCCGTTTAATTTAAATTTTATAAATGTACAATTACCAAATTAAAATCAATTTCAAATATTCAAATTAATCAACCTAGTTTTGGCAATAATTTTAGCAGTTTCGGCAATTTCCTTCACAGATTTATCTTGAGACTGCATCACACAAAAAATTGCCTCTTGTTTTCTCAGTATTATTGACTATTCTTCCATTTCCTGGCTATATTGTTTTCTTTTTTTTGGCTTTTCGGTTGATATAGGTTGTGGTTGTGGGGAAGCATTTGAGGCCACTAATATAGGTGAAGAATGGAAATCTTCTCAAATATAACTATCGTTCTAACGGGTTGATGTAACTACGGTCATTTTTTAATGTTTTTAGGTGGGGACAATTAACTTTTATTAACAGGTTTAGGCAAACGATGTACGGCACCTTTTGGAGCAGCTGCAGATGATATATGGCACATTTTATCTAATTGCAACTAAAGTGGTGCTAAATTTTTTTAGGGACCTCCTCCTGTTCCCGATAAACTTTTATTGTTATCAGCAATGTTTTGCATGAAGTTTCTACTTCATGTTCAGTAGATTTGAATTGAGGATTACCAGTTGCCAAAAGCGGAGCCATTTGGTCAACCAATTTTTGAAATTGGGCATAATTAGTTCTTCGATTTCTAAAAGTATTTAATATTATTTTTATAAAAAAAATCAGTCAACAATCTGAAGATTATACTTTATACCATTCACCACCATAGGTGGAAAGGGTATTATAAGTTTGTGCTGATGTATGTAACGCAAAGAAATATTATTAGTATACCATTAGTCTTATAATCACTTTCTGAGTCGATTTAGCGATGTCAGTCTGTCCGTCCGTCTGGCTGGACCCCCATGTAAATCATGTAATCAAGGTACAGGTCGCAATTCTTAAGATAATATGATTAAATTTGGCTCAGATAATTTTTTTAAAGTGGGACCATGACTATTGAAATTGTTCAAAATCGGTCCATTATTTATGGTACCTCCCATAAGTACCACTTCCCGGTATTTATATATTGGCCACAACTATCAACATTTTATGAAACTAAAATCATTGTACCAAATTTTGTCGAAATCGGTCTACATTTCACCATAGCTCCCATACAAGCTCTTCTGTCAAAACGTACTAAATGAGACAAAACCCACTAAAACGCTCGTAAATCTGAAGATAATTTTAAGTTTATTTTTTGTATACATAATTTTTGTAACAACTGTAATCAATTTGAAAAATTTCGAGGTAATCGGTTCACATTTAACCCTAGCTCTAATATAAGTCCAAGTGACGGAAACAGCTTAAATATATAAGTTTTGAGAAAATGTTTGTATGATGGCAAAATTTAGCAAATATTTATACAGGAAAAAAACACACCTTTGACTCTTGTGGTGAAGGGTATCGTATGGTCGGGCTTGACCGACTATAGCACTTTCTTACTTCTTTTTCTTTAAACTATCCATATTTAGTTTTTAGTTTTAAACTATCCGTATTTAGTTTTTTAAGTTCTCACTCTCTGAAAATTGATTTCATTTCACAAAGACCAAATCGATTTACGTTTCGAAACAATATTTTCATTTTCGAAAAACAGGCTGTAAGTTTTATTTCTTATCTGCCTTCTTATGTCAAAATAGCATCTGTTGGCAAGTATGATTCTACGTTTGATTTTGAAACTTATGTGGTTATTTATGTTGACGGCGGTACCAAGGTAAACAAATTCTTTCGCAACCTCGTAGCTATAGTTCTTACGATCACATGTGGTCAAATTCTTGAGTCTGTTTGTAGAAACCCGCAGTTTTGTTTTGATTCAATGACAACTAGACCCATTTTATTAGATTCCTTCTCGATACTTGAAAAGGCTGCAGTCAAATCGCGCAATGTTTGTCGCATGATATCAATGTCAAAAACAAATGCGAGTAGTATGTGTTTTCTGATGAAAATTGTTTAACATGTATTAGCTGCAGCGTCTCGAAAGATTTCATTTTCTCTCGATATCGCTGCGGTTAATTACGGTATTCGCTATTCGGTTTATCAAAAATTTAAAGATTCATAAAAGAAAATTATTAAAACAAGTTTGTTATTATTATTGTCAACTAATTTTTGGGTTGTTAAGCTTTTTTTCTTATGTCTAGCTTTTTCAGGATTTGTGTCTGGCAACCCTATTTCCCATATAAGTTGAAAACGACCCCACAAAAAAGCTAATTTCGGAGTCCAAAATAGATAAAATTGTGTAAGTTCATGTTCATATGAATTTGCATAATTTGATCTATTTTAGACTCCGAAATTTGCTTTTTTGTGGCGTCGTTTTCAACTTACAAAGTCAATAAATTTTGTTTACTTACTTCAAAAAAGAAAAACAGAGCAATTTTGTAGCGTTTTGCGTTGTTAAGCGGTTTTGCGGCTGCGAGCGGTCGTAGTATTGTCAGTACATAAAAATGTGCGCTTGTTTACAAAGATATATTTGAGTAGGATATAATTAAATCTGGCAGCACTGAAAAAATCTGCCGCGCGGAAAAGTAGAACAAAGTTCTACTTTTTTCCATTGCCGCTTGAAATTTGACAAATCAAAAAACAGCTGATTGCCGCCCGCAAAGAGCAGATAATGGTTAAAGTTGGTTTACCTACTTCCCTTTTTATTTTCGATTTGGTAACATTCAGTCGTACGTTTTATTTTTGTTTGCTCTTAACTTACCATATACCATGTATTCAAATAAATAGAAGTGTAATTTGTGTTTTTCAAAAGAAAAGGGGAAGAAAAAATACTTGGTGGATTGTTTGCTTCACCTGCATTGTTGGATTTTTACAATTTTTTTTGATAGATTTAGCAGAATGAGCTGACAATTTGCAGAATTATTTAAAAAATTTGGCTAAATGCTTTTTAGCAGAATTGACATACAAAAACATAACTTTATCATATTTTTTAATTTTATTTAAAATAAATTTTAGACTTTAGTCACTTTGTTTAGATACAAATTTTCTAAAAAGAAACATTAATAAAAGTACAAGGTCATATCGACAATTTTCGGATAAAAAACAAGTTTTGAATATCACCATCTCCGATTTTGTTGAAATTAAGTATATACATTAGAGTGGGTCGTTTTTTTACTTTTGTCTCTGATCGACTTCTAATAGTGAAATTATGTGGCGAAATTATGTCAATGGGAATTGTGCAAAATATTATTGATTTATTTTTGAATACGAGCCCGCGCAAAGTGCCCAAAGTCTTTGAGCCCATTTGTATGGGGAAAAGTGAGGGTATTTGCCGTTTTTGCTACATTTCGTCCATTTACAATCTATTTTTAAGAGAAAAGATAATGGAATCTAAAAGTGAACTAATGCAGCTTTAATCGAATTAATCAATATTTAAAATACATGAAACAGTTTTGAAGTTATTGCAATTTTCCCCCAAAAATTCGTGTCCTTAACAATACGCCTAAGGATACACCGATAGAAAAAAACTAGCAAAGTAAGAGATGATTTAACATTTCAAGACCTGTAAGTATTTCATTGTTTAATTTTGTTAAAATATAACTATATTAACTTAGTTTTTTCATACTCGAAAATGGGTAATTTTTCTCAGGTGGGTTTCAAAACGATTTTTTTATTTTTTGGAAAATTTTGTTAAACAAATATTACAAATTTGAATTTCTCTCATCGGTGTGTTAAAATAGATGAAAAGGACAATAAAACTCAAAATTGAGGTCGATATCTCAAACCATTTTCCCGTAAAAAAAATAAAAGAATATTTTAACCCTTATTAGACATGGGGTCAAAAATGACCAAAGTGCCAAAAAAATTGGCACTTTTTTCAGCAAATTCTGATTAAAAAGCATTAATGTTATTTTCATCAGATTTTTGTGAAACTGAGCTCATATTTCAGCGTATCACTTGTAATTTAACTTAACTTTAATTATCCATTGGAGAACAAGGGGGATCCCTGGCTCAACGATATCTCGAGATGCATAACTACCATTATATTTATCTTCTCAAATAAGGATTAAAGTGTTGACATCAATAAATATGTATTTCAGCCATTTCCTATATGGTCTTATCAATATGGAGCGATTGTCTCGAAATTTAGAAATTTGATTTGAGGTTATATAGAAACTTCACAGTAGTACATTTTTCAATTTAATAAAATTGAGACCCCCAAAATCGGAATGCTTATGATAATAGAAGAAAAATCCTAGCTGGGTCTTGAATTACACAGATCTGCATTAAGAAAACTGAATAGGGTATATATATATATATATATATATATATATACATATATATATATATATATATATATATATATATATATATATATATATATATATATATATATATATATACATATATATATATATATATATATATATATATATATAATTCCCTGACATACATGCGGTACTTCTGTCAATCAATGAGCTACATCCGATTCCATTTTTAGACTCATTGAAAAAAACCTACGTTTTTGCAATTTTTCCTGAAAATTTATGATCTTGACGACATGCCTAAGGATATGCAGGAAACAATTTTTTTCATATAAGAATGTTATACCCATCTCTCATGTCGGTTTCAAACCTCAGTTTTTAATTTTTTTTTGAAAATTTTGTTCAACAAATTTTATTTTTCCCGTGTCATAAAATGAAGTAAACGTGAAATAAAAATCAAAATAATTGAGGTCAATATCTTGAATTATTTCTCCGTATTTGCAATTTGAAATCGTATATTTTCGCGATAATAAAAAATAGGAAAAAATATTCAAGGCATTCTATTACATAGGTTTTTATAGATAAAAATGCTAAGGGGTGATGTAGTTATACTATCTGTAATATTTATTTGTTGTAAACAATACAATACAAAATATTATTTTAAATTGTAATTCGAAAAAACATGTACTTTTGAATTTGAAAACCCTGATGTGCTGACAAAAATGTTTATTTTGTAGAGCTGTGTTATTAACCAAGGTTTTTTAAATTCATTTTTGAAGTTTTCGACTAAGGGTGGATTTAGTATAATTTTCAAAAAACTTATACTGATTTTTAAGTCTATATCTCGTAAACTATTTGAAATATTGCTTTTCTCTCTTAAGCAATTTTTTACCTCTTAATTCAATCTTAAAATTTTGCCTTAAGATAAAATCAAAAAACACAAACATCTTACTCAAAACTGCCAAAAACGTAAAAGTTCGTCATAGATTTTTATTGTTGATGAAAATTGATGGTATTATTTACAAAGTCTCCTATCCAGACATATTTTCATATTTCATAACTTAAAAAACAATCAAATTTTTTTGATTTTGATGTTACAAAAAAATATTAATATAATAAATTTTTTTCTCCTATTTTATTTGAAAGCATTTTTTTCGTTTGATTTTTGAATGATAACCTATGACAATATGGCTAGACAGGAGACGCCGTGAATATTATCATTACTTGTATCTATTTTTAATAATTTGGTGTGATTTTTTTTAAGTTCTTGCCTTAAAAAATAGAAAAATGAATTATAATGTATAATTTTCTTTTTGTTTTAATAATCGTTTAAAGCTTACAAATTCATTAAAATTTTGGGTTTAAATTTGTGTACTGTTTTTTTTTTCGAATGTACTGGTTTTTTTCTTACGATGCACTGATTTTTCCAATTTCAAAAATGGCAACCCTACATTGATAGGTAATGCAAGAATTATAAAATCATGATTTTCAGTATGATGACGTAGATTAACCCATGCAAGGATTACCTTTTCTATATAATTTAAAATTATTGAAGGCAGAATAATATTTATGACCCAAAATGACAATATTCTACATTTTGAAAATATAAATTAATGTCATAATTAATAGTGTGTTGAAGGAACTATGTACATTAGGGTGGAGCGAAAAACAACCTTAGTCGATGCTCTACTTCCTAAGGTGCCAGAAAAAAAATTTGTCTTCCTAGGTCAATGTACTGAGGCGGCGTACAGAGCATTTATTTCTAGGACCCATTTGTATTAGGAAAAATGGGAGTTTTTTCGGTTTTTCGTAACTTTCAACCAGCAAAGATATGTTTTTGGCATAACCAGTAACCGGATGTAGAAGACAACTAAATCAGCTTTCATTAGAGTCATAAAAACTAAAATTCATGCAGTATTTTTTTTGCCCCAGCAAATTCGTGTCCTTTTCAACACGTCTAGGGATATGCAGCAAAAAAATTAACTTTATAGTACAGAAATTACAAAGTAAGACATTCCTTATCATCTAAAGACTTACAAGTACTAAATACATAGTTGAAATTTATTAAAATATAATTAAATTTACATAGATTTTTTTATACCGGAAAATGGTACTTTTTTTAAGGACCGTTTCAAATATCACTTTATAAATTTTAGAAAAGTTTGTTAAAAAAATATTAAAAATTTAAAAATTTTTGAAGGCATGTTAAAATAGATTAAAATAACCCTAATTTTTTTTTAAATTTATTGAAGGAAATAATTTCAAAGCTTAAATGATGACAACAGATTTAATAAAATTATCCACTAAAATACATCAAACATTTAAATTTTCGAAAAAAGTTTTCGGTCATTTTAGTCCCTATGTATGTTAAGGGTTAAAAAATATTTTAAATAACACAATAGCTGTGTTCCAGAACTACCAATATTGTACAAGTTTTAATCAGAAACTACAGGAAAGTGTTCCTGTACTGAAAAAAATGACTTAATTGTAATTTCTGGTTAAAAATTGTACAGTATTGTACAGTATTGGTAGTTCTGGAACACAGCTAATATAGCCATTCTTAAAATTAACTATTTTTTATTAATTTTTATCAAAATTCGTCACTAAATTCATAACATTTCGTATTTTTGCCACTAAAAATCCAAATTTTGACCTTTGACCCCGATGAAAAAAAGGTTAAGCTCACTCAACATCAACGAAAGTTCTAGTGGCATTTCTAAATGACTGGGTAATACAATTCAGTATTAGCTTTATCGAAAGAAAACTTTAATAAAATTTACTATGCATTTACTTAAATAATGTCCAAAACTACTTTTTCGTGAAATTTTACGATTTTAAGTCGCAGGTATGGCGAAACCATATGAGATATCAAACTAAACTTGTTTGGATTTTATTACCACATCTGTCTATTTCAACATGATCAAATATTTTGAAATTTCTAATATTTTTTTAACAAAATTTTCTAAAACTTAAAAAGTGAGTTTTAAAATGGTCCTCAAAAAAAGTACCATTTTCCAGTGTAAAATAGCATTGTAATTAAATTATATTTTAATAAAGTTCTACTTATAAAATGTCATTCAGTTTGTAATTGTTTTATTATTCGCCCCATAAATATTATACCGATCGATTCAGAACCGCCAGGAGAGTTTATTTAGCCATGTCCATCTGTCTGCTGAAATAAAGTTTGTGGAGCTCCTGTTGGGTGTACGCAGACGAATTATACAAATTTCCCTACGCAGCACGCTATTAAATTTCACACTAAACTTCTATGAAGAATTATTTTTTTTTTAATACAGTTTTTTAAAAAATTTCTTTTTAAATTCTCATCGAATTTTGAATTTTCTTGATATCTCTGGTGCTTTAGACCGATTTTGATAAAATTTAATATCAGTTGCGTTGGAGTATTTTCTAAAATCTGATATATTTTTTTAAAAAAATCATCGATATCTTTTGCTTTGGTTGAATGATTTCCTAAAATTTAATATACAGTTCAAAAAGGTTTTTTTTAATACACAGTTTTTTTATTTTTTAATTCTGTAATTTTCGGGACATCGAATTTAGAGTTTTGGCAATATCTCGGATTATACTGTACCTATTTTGATTATATATATATAATCGTTTTGCTTTGAAGAATTTAAGATTTAATTTGAAGATTTAAGATAAGATCTGATATATAATTCATGTATGTATAATATCCGAAAATTGTGGAATTTTAAATAAAAAGACGGTTTTATACAAATAAAAAAATACAATTTAAAAGAAAATAAAAAAAAAATAATTTTGCATCGAATATCGAGTTTTGGCTGTATCTCAGTTGTAAGTAGAACTATATGTTGCAATTTAATAGTGTACTTCGTAGGACACTATTAACATCTAATACCTATACATATAAGTTATGTCGGTATGTCATCTAGAAGCTCATCAAACTTGATTTCAGCATACCGAAATATGTCTTAAATAAGTGACTTTTGAACATTATGATGGCCTTTATTCATATCTTACGTAATTGTTGTTGCCAAAAGTCTAAGCTAAATAGGTCCGCTTAATATTCACTTTTTCACTTTTTTTGAAATTCCTTGATGAACATCGATTTTCTTAATCTACTTAAAAAACCATGAATTTTGATATATAACACTTAAATATTGGTGGCCGGGAACTGGTCTCTCAAATCGATTTTTTGTTTTTTTGGGAAAAATGCACCTTTTCAAAAAAATTCAAAAATCTTCTTTTAGTTATTTCAAGCAATTTTGGACAGATTTTAATTTTAGTAAATTCATTTAAAAGCTTGTTAAATTTCCGAATTTTTTTTAAAAGAAACATTTCCAGTTTCTTCTATGGTTTTTTATTTATAGCATCACAAACTCGGATTTTCTAATGCGAACTGAGAATTTTTTTTTAATTTTTGCTTACTTTTTCTTTTATAGAAATTTACTGGTGCAACAATTTTGTATTCTGTTAAAGCAGTATGATACTAAATTTTAAGCTGAAGATTTCGGTATAAATAACGCTGAAATTTTTTTAGGAAAAACTGCAGTTTTAGGAAAAGTTCCGATATGACTAAAATTATTTAATTCATTTTTTTTTTTTAATTTCATAAATACATTAATATATAATAAGAAGAAGTTAATATTGGTTTCTCATTTTTTCAAATTTGCTAAAACAGTACTTTTGTTGTAATTTGGATGCATTTTGGGGAAATGTTCGATCACTTGAATCAAATCATTTTGCTCACTGTTTTCCATCATTAGCGTGTTGTTGACTGTTTTCAAAAGGCCAATTGCGCGCTCAGCAGGGTCGTTGACTACTGTTAAGTTAATTGCAAATTGTTGAATTTTTTTGAAATCTTCATTTTCATGCCAAGAAGAAGATGGACTGTGAATAAAGTCATAATGAGTCCCAGTGATATCGAAAAAAATTTTTGTATTTTCTGACACTAGGTCGACGATCTTGAGGTTGGCTTCTTTGGAAAAACACTTATAACGAAACAAGTTTTGCTGGTTCCTTGGATTATTTAAAGCAGATGCCATTTCGTTCAATGTTTTTGGTGAATGCCTCGGATCAAAAAAAGATAAGCCAATTGCAATTTCGCTTAAATACCACAAGTGTCGTGACATTATTTCTAAAGCAGCCTCTGCTACATAAAAATTTGTTTTGCTATATTCCTGGATTTGTTGTATCAAAAAAATATCGTTCAAAGCGGCATTTGTTGCTAACGTGCACTTAAACCAATGCTCAACATATATTTTGACCAGAAAAATATTGAACTCAGTGAGACCACTTAACTCATCATCTAAATAAAGAAAAAAACTTTATTTAACTTTCGATGCTTGTAAAAAATTTTAACGTACCCGTTAATTTAAATTGGTTTCGAAATGCAAAAATCTTGAGGCTGTAAATACCGCGGGACATAAATCTAGCACGGTGCAGTGCTCCAGGAAGTCTTATTTTGATTTGTTTATTTTGGAAAGTTGTTTCACCCAAAAATATTAGACTCAGCTCCAAAAGCTCTGTATAATCTTTTCTTGGTGACCTTTGAATCGAAAGTTGGTTTTTTATCATGTTTTTGAGCTGTATTTGACTTTCTTTATCGATGCAAGAGGCTATTCTTGAATTACTGATGCCCGGCTCAATTTTTGAAAGATCTAGCGAGTTCCATTGCGACTTGAAATTCAGGAAAAGACTTATGTCTGGTGATGTACTTTTTTCTTTCATTGCCGAGCAATATACGCCAGACAACAGTACTTCTAGAACGTGATGTCTGCAAGCAAGGGTCAATATTTTTCCGCCGAACATATCACGTAATCTTTTGCACGTTCCTGACTTTTCACCTGTATTGACACTTGTTGTATCAAAGCATATTCCTTTAATGAAAGGTTCAACTTTCCAATCATCAACGGTTTTTTTAATCGCCTGAAATTGCTCTTCGGCAGTGCCTTTCTTAATTTCAGCAACGCCCAATATTTTTGTGTTTGATCCATTTGTAAGAACCATTGCAAGCTTATCAATTTTACCATCAACGCCATGCCATTTTGGTAGGATTTTTCCATCCCAATGCAGAACAAAGAAGGCATCGGTTAAATTTGCGCAAAATGTGTTCTTCACATTATCCCGGATGTGACATCGCATGGATCTACGTTGTCTATGAATCGTTGCTGGTGAAACCACAACATCTTTTAGATCTATATCTAAATAATGAGCAGTCGACAAAATTATATTTGCCGCATTTCTGCTGCTCAACCCTGCATGGTCTACGCTGGCAACAAGTTGCGGTGTTATTTTGAGTTTCGATTTTGGCTGAAACTTTGGAGGTTTATAGTCGAAATCTTCTTCGCTGAACGAATCACTAGACAAGAACTCATCATCAATAAGTAACTGCTGTTTTTCAGTTTTTTTACAAACAGTCTCATCAGCTGGTAAAGCACTTTTGGTCTTGCATACGACAAATCAAAATCTAACCGTTTTAAAAAATCCACTTTGCGTTTCGACTCCTTATCACTTTTTCGTTTTGCATTGGCTTTTACTTTTTTGTAAGATGTATGAAATTTTTTTAGGTTTCTTGAAACATAACTTTTATTTTGTAAATTTGAATCTTTGCGAATACTTCGCCATATGTCAAGAATTTCACCCGCAACAGTGAGAGATGCATTTTTCTTTAATTTTTTATCTTTTACTATCAAATAAAGTAATCTACCAAGTACATCCCTTCCTGTGGGAATTTTACGTCTTGACATAAAACTGTTCGGAACTAAGAGAAAAATTTTCGGAAATGAAATAACTAATTCACCGCATTCATTTAAGTATACAAACCCACTATCCAAGGCTGAAGTTCGTTATTTTTGATTGCAGACATCTCTTAAATCAAAATGCAAATTATAAGAAACAATTTTAAACAAGCAGTGTCGTAAATATTTTTCGCTGCACTGAAGCGACTAATTTTCCTTTTTAGTCTATTTTGACACATTTTCATTATGGCTCCTACGATTTTATTTTAATAAACAACAGATATATTTAACAAGTAAATAAAAACCGCAAAAAATTATTTTTCAGAGATTCAAGCCATCCAGAATTTTCGCAAAATGCATCAAAACTCCACCAAAAGTACAGTTTTATCAAATTAAAAAAATATAAAAAACCAACAACAACTTATTTTTACTATTTGTAAATGTATTTATAATATTAGAAAAAAAATTATAAATAAATAATTTTAGTCATATCTGAATTTTTCATAAAACTGCAGTTTTTCTTAAAAGAATTTCAGCGTTATTTATACCGAAATCTTCAGCTTAAAATTTCCTATCATACTGCGTTTACAGAATACAAAAATGTTGCACCAGTAAATTTCTATAAAAGAAAAAGTAAGCAAAAATTAAAAAAAAATTCTCAGTTCGCATTGGAAAATCCGAGTTTGTGATGCTATAAATAAAAAACCATAGAAGAAACTGGACATGTTTCTTTAAAAAAAAAATCGGAAATTTAACAAGCTTTTAAATGAATTTACTAAAATTAAAATCTGCCAAAAATTGCAAATAACTAAAAGAAGATTTTTGAATTTTTTTGAAAAGGTGCATTTTTCCCAAAAAAACAAAAAATCGATTTGAGAGACCAGTTCCCGGCCACCAATATTTAAGTGTTATATATCAAAATTCATGGTTTTTTAAGTAGATTAAGAAAATCGATGTTCATCAAGGAATTTCAAAAAAAGTGAAAAAAGTGAGACAGTCTAATATATATATATTATATATTAGACCAAGTACATCCCACAGGAAGGGATGTACTTGGTAGATTACTTTATTTGATAGTAAAAGATAAAAAATTAAAGAAAAATGCATCTCTCACTGTTGCGGGTGAAATTCTTGACATATGGCGAAGTATTCGCAAAGATTCAAATTTACAAAATAAAAGTTATGTTTCAAGAAACCTAAAAAAATTTCATATATATATATATATATATATATATATATATATTCATATATATATATGCATTTAAATACGTCCACTCTGAAGGTGAGAAATGTTACAATGTTGTGTAATTTCTAAAATTGTTTCTATTTCAATTTATCTCCAAAACGCTTTAGACCCAATATAAAACAAGGTTATTCACTAATTAAAGTGTTATTCATATATCGCCCAAAAACTAAATGTATGAGAACATGCATACATTTTAAAGCCGTGTTAATTA
The DNA here is from genome assembly GCA_933228675.1 of Stomorhina lunata. Taxonomy (NCBI): domain Eukaryota; kingdom Metazoa; phylum Arthropoda; class Insecta; order Diptera; family Rhiniidae; genus Stomorhina; species Stomorhina lunata. The sequence goes on from OW121744.1 coordinate 71,557,797, forward strand.
TAGAGATTTGAAACTTTCTCAGATCAGAAAATCAATATACATGTATAAGTATTTTTGTAGGACTCACCTAAATCAGTCTTCTGAGACATACATACTTGTAATTGATCAAAAACTCTTTCCATTCTGTACTTTACTTTTGTAATACCATTGGTGAAGGGTATTTAAGGTTCGGTATAGCCGAATATAGCACTCTTGTTTTAAGAAGTTTTCGAAAATGTAAAAATCTTTTGGATAGGAAATTGGCAAAAGTTATACGGATCCAAAGGTTTTACATAGCCGAGATAGTCAACTTTGGATCACTGTGCTACCGACAGATACATTCTTTAACATTGATCTGAAAGCATAACACCTCTTCTATTGACGTTTTGTCAAAATCCGTTTAGTAGTTTAGAAATTGCTGAGTTAATACTGTACTATTAACTTTTTATCCAAAACTACAATATTCAGCGTAAAAATGCTATGGGAGGCAAAGTTTTTAGAGCTTTAAAGTCTATGTATTAAAGCTTGATATACGCGTTTAGTAACATTGGATCGGGAAAGACCAGCAGATTAACACCAAGTAAAAAACTTTTTTAAGTGCGTTAATTTTTTTACACTTTGTATCGTAAAACAAAAAATATTATTTTTCTACTTTTTTAAGGAAAATAACTTCAATCTTTGATATTCTGTAGAAATGACATGGATAAAGATATCACAATAAAATTTTGTAGTTATGTAGAATCCAAAAGTAATAGACTAAAATTTTTACTGAAAAATTCCCTTATTTCCAACTCGGAAAAAAAGAGTTTAAAAAATTATTTTTTACAAAAATGGCAGAGCGTTTTAAAAACAACTTTTTTATTCAATAATAGATATGTCAAAAATATAAACACCGATTTGAAAATATTATTTTCAAATCGGTGCTTTGCCTTTTGAGAAATTTTTGTTTAAACTGATTTTTTTTGCAAATTGGTATTTTTTGGATGGGCACGTGCAAGGACCAAAAGTCCAATTGACAAGAATTTTGTTTTATACGCATTCGCATTATGTTTTCTTTTAAAAAATTTTAAAAATGTTTTTATGTTTCTTAAGAAATTATAGCTATTTTTTATGAAAAAAACTCAAAAAAAGCGATATTTTTTATGTTTCAAAAAGTCGAACACCCGAGGTGACCAACTTTGAAGGTCCATCAATCACTCTCCTTACCCATCATAGGCCAGTGTTTTTGAAAATCAACTCAAATGCTCTTTGACCACCATGTCAAATTCAAACATCTTCAGTAGTTCAAAAATTACAGAATTATTAAAAATAGAGCCTCCGTAAACCACTGTGTGCTCACTTACACATGTTTACAATTTGCTTAAAATTTTCAAGATTTTATAGCACTTGAAGCTATCATGTAAACTTCACTCATGGTTTTTATAATAATAATTATTTTTTCGCACAATATTTTACAAACTTGAAAACAAAATTCCTTGTTCAAAAAATATTATTTTGAGAACTGTCAGTTGATGTTTTCTGCAGAATTGTCAATCCTTTCACATTATTTTAACTTTTCGCACAAAATTATGAATCAGTCTAAAATATATTCCTAGACTTATATATATGTATATAACAATGATTAGTTCCAAATTATTTCTAGGACCCATTTGCATGGGGGAAAACGGGAGTTTTTTGTCGGATTTTGGTTAATTTCAAAACCAATAATTGAATGTAGAAGTCAACTAAATCAGCTTTCATTAGAGTCATAAAAACTAAATCCATGCAGTAGTTTTAAATTATTGCAATTTGCCCCAGAAAATTCGTGTTCTTTTCAACACGCCTAAGGATATATAGGAAAAAAATAGTACAGAAAGTACAAAGTAAGACGTTCCTTATGATCTAAAGACTTATAATGATGAAAATGTAGTTTAAATATTTGTCAGTTAAATTTGATTCAAATATTTATTGAATTTGAATGAAAGATCAGTTGACTGGTTTTTAAATGAATTTTGGTTTGTTTCAAATTACATTTTAAGTTAATTTTACTTACGTAATATTCAAAATAAAAAACAGTGTAAATTTATACTTTTATAATGAACAAAAAAAAATAACAATAAAAACTTTTTTCTTTGACCTCGATGAAAAAAGGGTTAAGATTACCCAATATCATAGAAAGTGCTAGTGGACATTCTTCAATGACTGCAAAGTAGAACTTTATCAAAAGAAAACTTAAATAAAATTTACTATGCATCTACTTACTTTTACGATTTCAAGTCACAGGTACGGGGAAATCATATGAGAATGTGCCGAGCAAAAATTTTGAATTTTTTGTATGTACTATTTAATTATATTTTAATAAATTTCAACTATTTAGTACTTATAAGTCTTTAGATGATAAGGAATGTCTTACTTTGTAATTTCTGTACTCTAAAGCTATTTTTTGGCGTGTTGAAAAGGACACGAATTTTCTGGGGCAAATTGCAATAACAGATTTAGCTGTCTTTTACATCCAATTGCCAAAAACATATCTTTATTGTTTGAAATTTACCAAAAACCGAAAAACTCCCATTTTCCCCATAAAAATGGGCCCTAGAAATAAATGTCCTGTGCGCCACCTCAGGACATTGACCTAAGAAGACAAATTTTTTTTCTGAGCACCTTGGGATGCAGAACATTGATTTTTAATCCAGGCGTATCGAATGTCAATAAAAATTGTTTTTCGCTCCACCCTAATGTATATACTTATGGTTCTTACTTTACTAGTTTAATATGCCTTTCATCTATTAATATGAATAGTATAAAAATAATAAACAATAACATATATATACAAATTTCAATCAAAATACACTTTGAAATTTATTAATGTTTAACAAAACCAATCCGTGTTTTGGGGTTACCCACTGGAAATCGCTGGGAGATACCGAATACATTGCTGAAGAGGGTGATCGATAATTGTATTTCAAATGGACCATCTGAAGCGTCTCATATTAAAAAAGTAAACATCAAAATTAGTTTTTTCGGATCATAATAAATTTTTTAACACCCATTTCCATTTTCAGCATTTTTTGTATTAAAAAGGAATAAATGGATCATCAAATATATATAAACATCGTGCATGCATAGTCATAACATATAGATTCCGTAACAAAGTTATTCAATATGTATGTGAGTGAACTATTTCATTGGAGTAATATATTAAAGAATATCTTGGGAACGACAATAATAATAGTAATCAGTCTATCAAACTCAAACGGCGGTAAGTTTAAAATATATATATATTTCAAATTACATTACTTATTTATTATTTAAAAAAAAATTATCAGTATAAGATGCATACAATTATTAACTTAATAACTTAATTAACTATGCTACCATAGTACACTGGCTTGAACTGTATCTAAACTGGCGCTTATCCCAAATTTAAAACTTGAGAATTTATAGGAAAAACGCAAACTACATAAAATTTCGCGTTGGTATGTGCCAGAATAATATTTCTTTCTATCATAGCCTTTCTGTAATTCGTGCTTAAACTCCAATATTTTTTACAATTTTTGTTAAGTTTCAATTTTTAACAACTCAATACATTTTTAGTGTGGTTTATAAAAACTTTTCTCTTAATTCATAAAACAAAAATATAGTTATGACAAGCTTATAATTCAAATTTTTCACACAAAATTTGTACTTAAGACTTTGATAATTTTATAATTCGTTTATGAATTAGGGGGTTTGATTTTTTTTAACGAATAAAGATATAATGCTCAATATTTCACAATACGGCTATATACATGTATTTATTTAAAGTTTTATACTTTGTACATCTTATTTTTCGTCCCAAGAATGCTGAGGCTAGATGTAAGAGTGTCCCAAAAAAAAAAATTATCAAAACCATCAAATTTGCCCCTCTGTATGTTTTTTTAACACATAATACCATAAATTTAATCTGTGGATATAGATAGTGTTATTAATTTATGTATTTAATAAATATCATTTTGTAAAAAATATATACTGTGACGGACGCTATACACTTGTCTTTACATATTATTCTGTAAAATGCAATATTAACATCTATATATTTTTAGCCTAATGTAAAGCATACTATAAGTTCTCTTTACGAGCCAAGTTCGTAAACACAAATACGTAATTTTGACAGTTTTTAAATTTTGTTTTTGATTTAATGTGGGATGGTTTAAAATAGAATGGAAATCATTCTGTAACTTCTAAGCTGTTAGGCGGATTTTAAGAAAATTTTAACAAAGCCTACAGTATACTGGGGTGGCACAATCAGCCCCTAAAGTAGGGCACCTCGGACTTATAAATCACTTAAAACAATATATAATTGTCATTTCCCAACCGATTTGAAAAAATTAAAAATCATACCATATAACAAATATATAGGTCAAGATCTACAAAAAAAAACAAAACATTGCTACATGCCTATGCTAGGGATATTCGACTTCAAAGAATAAAATTAAAATTTTTGTCCCATACTGTACCAATTTTTTATTAATATCTGATCTATATATAAACCGATTTTCTTGATTAAAAGTTTTCTAAAAAAAGAATTTCAACTATTTGACGAGCAAAAAGTGTATTAAAAACTTTACTATGTAAATAGTTATAAGTGTTTAAAATTAATATTTAAAAAATAGACAATTTTCCCCCATTTTTGGCTAAAAAGTATTTTTAATGCTTTTAGTTATTTAAAAAATTTCTTAAACTTTACAAAGTTTATAATTAAGTAAAACAAGTAAGTGTGCTATGTTCGGCTATGTCGAACCTTAAAACCCCTTCACCAATGGTGTTACAAAAGTAAAGTACAGAGTGGAAAGAGTTTTTGGTCAATTACAAGTATGTATGTTTCTGAAGACTGATTAATGTGAATCCTACAAAAATACTAATAAATGTACATATATTGATTTTCTAATCTGAAAAAGTTTCAAATCTTGATAATTAACACGATTTTTAAATGTACGTTTGTCCTCATAATTTTTTACAAAAATTATGTATGCAAAAAAATAAACTTAAAATTGTCATTATCTTCAGATTTACGAGCGTTTTAGTGATTTTGGTCTCATTTAGTGCGTTTTGACAGCAGAGTTTGGAGCTATGGTCATATGTGGACCGATTTCAAAATTTGTTATAGTGATTTTGGCTAACATAAGCAGTACCTGTTTTAAATTTCATAAAAAAAATATGAAAAAAATATGGTCAAAATATCAATTCCGGGAATTGGGGCCTATGGGAGGTACCCTAAATAATGGACTGATTTTGACGAATTTCAATAGCGACCTATACTTTGATTACATTGTTTACATGGGGCATCGTTTATATGGCGGTCCAGCCAGTCAGACGGACGAACGGACATCGCTCAGAAAGTGATTCTAAGTCTATTTGTATACTAAAAGGTGGGTCTAAGACAAATATTTCTATGCGTTACATACATCAGCACAAACTTATAATACCCTTTCCACCTATGGTGGTGAAGGGTATAATTAGTTTAACCTTTAATAGACATTGGGGCAAAAATGACCCAACATTTTTTTTCACTTTTTTCAGCGAATTTTGACAAAAAAAGCTAAAAAAAAGTGATTATTTGACACTAAGATTAAGTTTTTTGTGAAAAATAACACTGTGCGTTTTTTAGGCGTTATAAAAAATGCAGGAGGTTGATCAATAAATATTAGAGTAACTCGAATACTATTTATTTTCTTGAACTAAGTAAAAAATATAAATTCGACAACAAAATTATATTTTAGAAACACTAATTATTTATCCAAGCAGTAGTTTTGGAAACAATATTTTTTTGAAAAATCTCAAAAATTTCCATTTTCAAAAATTCATTTAAAATTCAGTTTTGCAATTATTGCTAATATATGCTTATAGGAAACGAAGTGCTGAGGCAAACAAGCCCTAAATGATAAAAATTCATCCACAACTTCTATATAGTATCTGTTTTTACGGGATGTAGGGTATATTAATAATTGAAGCAATTGGGTTTTTATATTTCAAAGCGGTATAAAAAGTATATTTATATTTATAATTAATTTTAGGGTTTAAATAATTCACTTCAAGCGCAATATTTTCTGTGCAATATTTTGTTATTAGGTTTTATTTATTTTTAGGTTTAGGATTTATCGTTTAATTATTTTATTTTTGTATCAAAACACGAATTGCTGCTGATGATAAATTTCACAAGAGAGAGATCAGATTGTTGACGTTTTGTTTTAAACTTCATTTGCTATTGAATTTGGCTGCAGTTTGTCAATAATAGTGATGAGTAGTTGTGTTCCAGTACTTTTCTGACTAAGCCAGAAAATTTATATTTACAGGAGAGTAAATGTTAATTTTTCTCAGAATGAGAACATTTTAAAAAATATACGGGAACAGTAAATGCAAACATATTTTTCAATCAGTTCTGTCATTTAAAAAAAAATATTTTATTTAATTTAAGTAAATATTTAAAAAAAAAATAAAATATGGAAAAACTACAAGTAAGTTGCCCCCCGGATACTTATTTATTAATACAAGAAGGTATGTGTGCACTAAAAGTATGTGGGACAATTTAATAATAATAATAATTTCCAGATGAAGATTACAGACAGCAAGTTACAAGTCGCATTTTAAATAGTGGGAATTCCCAATACAAAGAAATAATATTTTCTCCTATAAAGGAAATAGGAAATGAAAAAGAAAAGCATGTGTGGCTTGAGGCTCCCACAAAGCTACTACTTTCTTTAATACAAGAACTCCAACCTAAGGTAGCGAAAACATTTTCCGTTAAAACGAAGGCTAAGATGTGGGAAATTATAAGCGAAAAGTTAGCTGAAAATGGACACAAGTTTACTCCATTGCAAATTGAGAATAGATTCAGGACTCTAGAGCGCCAGTACAAAAAAACCAACCTTCATAACAAACAAACAGGACGAAATAAGGAAACATGCCAATACCAAATGTAAGAATAGGATTAATTCGTATTAAATTTCATAGTAATAGATATGTATGCTTCAGTGAAGTGGACCAAATTCTTGGCAAAAAAAGGGGCATTAACCCGGACTATATCTTGGATAGTTCTGAGATAGAAGGTACTTCTCGGTCTTGCTCCGAAAATAATAATGTGAACGTGGTTGAAGATTTTAATGGGGATGCAACTTCTAAAGTGGCTGAAACTTCTAAAGGTACTTGACCAATTAAGTATATAGTTATAGGGAGATAACACTAAATTTTCCATAGTTAATCCCAAAAGATTGGGTGAAAAAAAGTCAATTGTTTTCTAAAACGGGTGTTATTTTGAACTAAAGCTGTCTATAGCTGATTTCTTCATTCAATATCAACAAAAGATTTTCAAGTGGATACAACTCAAAATAATTTATATATTTCACATTGCATGAACATCAAATTTTGAGTAAACTCCCTATACAGTTATAAGTGTGATACGTCTCATTTGAGATGTATTAATATTTTTAATAAAATCTAAAATAATTATGTATATCTACATATTTGTTATAAAAGATGAAGATGATGTCCCTAATTGTGTCCCAAAAAGAAAAAAGATGAATCCTCAAGATCGGCCAAGAAAAATAGAAGAAATTTTTGAAGAAAGAAAAGAATATCATAGACAAGTTTTGGAGTTTTTAAAAAAAAATGATGAAAGAGCTGCAAGAAAAGAGGAAAGAGCAAACAAAAAATTAGAACTTTTGGAAGCTTTAGTTAGCAAAATTAAATGATTTTCAAATTAAATAAAATGATTTAATAAAAATTTAATCTTTATTTACAAAAATCATTATTTATTTTAAAACTAATTTTACTCGTGTACTTTTAAAATTCGTTACATCACAAAGCACCGACAATAAAAGACGAAGCAGTTCTTATTAAAAATATTAAATTCTTTCTTTATTGTGTAGATTTTGACAAATCAAATCTCTCAATGGATTTCCTCTGGTCGTTTCTTCGCTACGTTGATTTCGAAAATCTTCGTTATTGAGCAGTTCCTCAAAATCTAAATCACTTTCATTTGCTAAATTGTGCAAAACACAGCATGCTCTTATAAAGTGACATAGTTTCTCGGCTCCTCTTAATTTACAATAATAAAGTTGTCTAAAACGTTGCTTGAGTAATCCAAACGCATGTTCTACTGCAACGCGCACCGAACTCAGTTTGATATTGAAATTTTTTTGGGCTGATGTTAAATGCCCATTGTCCTTGTAAGGTGTTATAAGGTGGGTACTGCAGGGATATGCAGAATCACCTAGCAAGTAATATTCTAAAATAAGAAAATAAATTATTAAAGGGGAAAATATACCGCTTTCTTTCTAAAAGAGAAACAAAAATTACCTCCACATAAAACCGATAAATTTTGATACACAGGGGAATTTTGAAAAACCCAACTGTCATGAGATGACCCGGGAAATCCAACAAATATGTTTGAAAATTTTTTCTTTTCGTCACAAATGGCCTGCATACAAATGGTAACATGTCCTTTTCTATCTACATAATCATCTTTCAAACCACGTGGTGGGTCAATTACAATATGGGTTCCATCTATACATCCTATATGAAAAATAAATCACTAAGTTTTATTTGCTTGTATTTTTTACGGGAATAAAATTTAAAATTAAAATGCAGATAAATTCTGTTTATGAACACAAGATAATTAGCTGATATTTAAGTTTTAATATAATTTTTGATAAATATTAACTCCATAGTTAATATTTAACTATCTATGTTATTATATGTATTATGATCTAGTACCAAAAATTTTCCCCCACCAATTCGTTGAGGTTTTTAATATACAAGTAAGAACCAAGGAAAAAATATGAAATGCACTAATTCTAAAAGATCTAATCAATGAAGGCAGTGCTGTAATCAAAAGTTTTACCTCGACAGACTGATTTCAGACAGCCATTCAAACTATAAACCCACCTTAAAATAATACATACTGAGTTGATCGGAATAAGCACTAGCATAAGCAAATATCGAAATCCATCAGGTTGTTTAAATTATGTTTGTGATATGTTATCTTATTTGACCATTAATAATTTACACTTACCTATTGCTTTTGGTATACCACACATATTATTAAAAAAGTTAGAAATTTCAATTTTTCTGTCCGCATTTGGCCATTTGATAACACTAGGACTCATACTGCTTATAAATTTTGTGGTTATATTTATAATTCGAGAAACAGATGAAATTGAAATATTGAACCTATCCGATAAGTCTCGGAAACTGCAGGCTTCATGGCCAGCAAACCATAAAAAAACGGCTAAATATGTACATGCTGAAAGCCGCTTGTCAGCTCGAAGATTTTTATAAAATACACTCTCCTCGAACTTATTTGTTAGGCAATCAAATAAAGATCGTGCAATCCTATAATGTTGCCTAAATTCACCGTCATCATATTTAGGAAACACTTGTTCCATATAGTTTTTTATGCTATTCCGCTTATTTTTGGTATTTAGTAATAGCATTTCAATTTCATCTTCACTCTCATCTTCTCTTACTAATTTCATTACTTCTTCATCACTTTCGGATTCAGTAGAAGATGAATCTAAAATAAGTTCAAGGAGAGCTATGTTTTCCTGCAAAAACGTTTTTTAGGATGAGAGTATTATTTAAATGTTTTTGTACTTACTTGGGTTAAGTTTTCGCAATTAAAATCCATATTTAACAGTTTAAGCAATTTTAACTTAAGTTTTTGTATATATTTTTTTTTAACAATAAATATTTTTTTTGACAATTTTATTTTAAAAAATGTTTACCAGGAAAAATTTTTCCGGCAAAAACCTGTAAGTTACTGTAATGAGAGAATTTTATAATTTTCCCAAATTTTTTCTCAATTACATTTTTTTTTCAGTACAGGAACACTTTCCTGTAGTTTCTGATTAAAACTTGTACAATATTGTACAGTATTGGTAGTTCTGGAACACAGCTAGTATTATGTCAATGATGAGTGCTGGGCAACTATTGTTTACTGAAGTGAACAGTATCCTTAAAGTTCATAAATAACGATTTCCAAGATAAAACAATTAAGAGAGTTATATTCGGCTGTGCCGAATCTTGTATACCCAAAACCAAGTTGTATGAGAGTGCAGCTAATTCAAAATGTTGTCCAAATGTGGTATTGTTGGTAATATATTTGGACTAAATTCGGTTGCAGTGGTATAGTAACTATAGTTCAACATTTAAAAGTATCTAAGTGGTTTCCCAAGTATTTACCTTGGACAAAATGCTGTTCCATAACCGAATATAGTTTTACATTAATAAGCTGTTTCGTTGTGCCATAAACATGTTGATAGCAACACGGCGGGTTCATATATTTTGTTAGGAGTTCCTAATGCATCTACCGTGTATAAAGTCTGGACCCAACATTGATTGATAGCTATCTAATTTCGTAGATGCAATCTTAATATACTGAACGTACCACCAAATCTTTTTGATTGTAGGTATAAAAAGGGGATGTTATGTATATAAAAAAAATGTTGACCGATTGTTAGAAAATTTAATATACTGGCTGGTATTAATATAAAGTTTATTTGTGCAAAATTTAGTGATCATAGCTGACATAATGGACCAATTCCTATAAAATTTGACATACTGCCTAAAAGTTGCATAAAACTTCTCTGTTCTAAATGTAGTAGTCATAGATTTTACAATTGTATTCAATTTATCAGCATAAATGTGATTCCCGGGGCAGGGTTATATGGGAGCTCTAATTAAATGTGAACCGATTTTACCCATTCTCAGCACACAATTTCTATAACATATCGAAAATACTTTTGCTAAATTTTGTCTCTCTAGCTCTTGTAGTTAAGGAGCTATCGAGCTTTTCTCTGGCGAAAAAAAGGACATAAACCAAGTGGAACTACAATTAAAATTACAGATGCAAGCGATATCTACATATCGCACTTGATCAACAAGAGGGTATTAACTCAAAATTTTTAAATTTTCAGTAGAGTCAAAAAACTATTTTATTTTACTACTACTTTCATATAAAGAAGAGGGGTAAAACTGTAGTTTTTTTTTTTTTTTGGCGAAATTATAGTAAAAATGATGTCAGATTTTTACAATAGGTAGATAAGACCACTACACATCAATTTCTTAAAAATTTTAAGTTAATACCCTCTTGTTGAACAAGTGCGATATATATATAAGTGCGTGTAACAGATAAACACGTACAGACTAAAGTAATGTGGTAAAAAAATAATACTTATAGGTTAATTGCGTACTGGCATATAGAACATATTAAGTTTAATAGTGGTCACATTTAACAAAATCAAAAATTCGATTTTTGTCGCGTTAAATCTTCACTTCGTCCTTGTGTGCACCGACGAGAGAAATTCATATTTGTAATATGTAAAGGTTATCTATTTTGCGGTTTCAAAAGTGAACGTAAATAAAACACATATAAAATATATTTTTTTCTTATTATAAAGTTTGAACTTTGACATTATGTATGAAACACTACATCATTTAAATGACCACCACGAGAAATGTTGCAGGCATTGATTCTTTTGAGGTAATTTTCTACCACTTTTCACATATTGGGCGATATTTTAGCAATAACTTGACGAATGTTGTTTTTTAAGTGCTCAAGGTTTATCTGCATAAACACGGTCTTTCGCGTAGCCCTACAACAAAAAGTCGAATGCTGTCAAATCGCATGATCTTGGTGGTCAGTTGATATCGCCATGAGGAGAAATTAGTTTGACAGATGTCGAATTCCAGTCCTATACTTTAAAAACCACAAAATGGATAACTCGCTATTTGATGAAATGTGGAAAAAAAATCAGGAAGCGTGGTATTCCATTTCGCCGAGCGGTTTTTCATAACTTGTAGGCTATATGCTGGAGATGACAAGAAGTAATAAAAAAGGAGTTTCAACTCCTTAAAATAAAATTAGGATTTTATGGTACTTTTTAACAAAAAATTAATTATATTTTGCAAAATATAAAAATTTCTTATAATTTTTTCCAGACGTTTTTCAAAAATCCAACTTATTTAAAGACCTGCTTTTTGTTTTAATATTTTCAGAGTTTAATATTTGGTAAAATAACTTTTCATATTAAATTCAGGCTACGGAAAAATTGTGAAAATCAAATAGCATAAAGTAAAAATATTTCAATTATAGAGCAATTTTGTTAGTTTTTTTTAAATATTTTGGGTTTTTAAATATTTTCATATTGTTAGTAGCAAACGAAAAAAATATTTTCTGGTAGTAATATTTTTTGGTAGCAAGAATTTTTTATTTCAAAATATTTTTCTAAAAAAATAGTTGAACTTAAAATTTATGAGCTAAAAAATTTGAGAATTTTTAAAATTGAAACTAAAAATTGCCGACTCAAAACTTTTAATCCACACAAACAGAGATAAAACACATAGATTGTGGACATATGTTATACTATGAAACCAAAAAAATGTGAATAAATTAACTTTGGTGGTGAACTCGCATATACACTACTCGGCAAAATTATTTTGACATACCAGTTGTTTTTCTTCTTTTTTTTATTTCTGGTCCTATGCAATTAAAAAAATAAATTAAAAATATTGAAAATAGTATAAAATATTGTAAATTATTAGAAAACAAAAGACCTTTCACATTTAAAATGTTTTGTATAATTTTTTTTTAATTGAAACTAAAAAAGGAAATTTCAGGATGTGACATAAGTATTTTGACATGTTTAAAAAAAAATTGGGAGCTTTAAGGTCAACAAAAATTAATCAAAAATGTATCCTCCTTCAGCATTTAAAACTTTTTGGTGGTAGTTCGGAACAGAATTTGCCAAGAACTCTATTGAAGTCTCTTTCCAAGCATTTGCGACCTCAATTACCATTTTATCTTTTGTTCTTTATAAATCTGCAGATCTGTTTTGCTTTCTGTACGACTACAAACTTTCAATAACATAAAAAACTGGACTTTGGGGAAGCCAATCCAGAGTTTTGAACACCAGCCACTGTTACAAATTTTGAGATCATTTTGCTCTTATGACATGGAGCGTTAACCAGTTGGAAAATTAATGCTTCTCCGATCAATTTAATACTCTTAAATATTGATGATGGCTTATGGAACCGTCAACAGGAACCATTTTACCTACTCCACTACATTAATATATCCCCGATACCGATCGACTCAGAATCGGCAGGAGAATCAATTTAGCAATGTCCGTCTGTCTATCAGTCTGTTTATTGAAATAAAGTTTGTGGAGCTGCTGGAGAGTATACAAAGTTGTATATCAGATTTTGTATATCAAAAAACATGTAAGATATCGCAAAAATACCAACACTAATGTGTTATTTAAAATTTTTCCTTTACTTAATTTTCAGAAAAAGTTTCTTGAAAGCAAAAAAAAGGAAATCCTACCGCAAAGAATGGCCCATAAACACCTAAAGAATCCTCAAAATAATATATTTAATGTTCCCTAAATTGCCGAAAGTACTGAACCGATTTTAATAAAATTTCCTTTAGCTGAACCTGATTTCAGCTGACGGAAATATTGTAAATATTTCTTAAATTAGTGGCCTGAATTTAAAATATTGTGTAGGAAATATATCTATATATGACGAGCCTGCATAGTGAAATATTTAATTTTGGGAAATCTTCCTTCTCAGCTATTAAATTTGATAAAAATCGTTCCACAAACACCTGGAATATCTTCAAAACACTAAAATGGCAACAAAACTCGATGGCAACACAAATTGCCGAATTTTTAATTTATTTTTTACGTTTTTAACTTATTTGGTATTTTGGCTATATTTTAGGTGCTGATTGACCAATTTTTATCTAACTTAAGTAGGATAATTTCCAAAAATTTATAATTCATGTAGGCCATGGTGCGTAGGAAAATTTCCTAAAGCTACATTCAGACGATGGTCAGATCTTACAATATTGTCACATCTGGCAATGTGCTGCCAATAAAGAATTGTCAGCAAAAGGCAAATTGTGTGTTAACACGGTTGTAAGAAAATTGTAAGAAAAGCTGTCAATTTTATTGTCAGAAATTGTCTGACAATTAATTAAGCTGACAATCTCAGCTTACAATAAATTGGCAGTTCACACGATTATCAGATATGTGTACACAAAAAATTGCCAGATCTATTGTCAGTCACAAAGCACATGAAAAATATTGTTTACTATTGTGTTTTGGACTTGAAATTTATATTTGTTTATTATAAAATATTAATCAAAATGGGAAAAACAGGCAATTGCCAAAATTTTAACAGTGTGTGTTTTCGAAAGCAGTGAAGATGAATGTGAAGTGGAGAAAAAACGTCTCACAGTGGGATTGTAGAAAACATTATGGAAATAAGTCTGCAACTTTTAAACCTTTAGGCCGATTTGAAAATAATTTTGGCCGAAATGTTAAAACATGAAAAGCCTAGCTTTTACTATGGCGGCGCAATCGGCTCCCAAAGTAGGGCACCTCAGACTCATAAATCACTTAAAACTATATATAATTGTCATTTTCCAACCAATTTGAGGAATCAATTAATTATTATTTAATTTTATTAAAATGTTTAATTTTTGTACCATACTGCACCGATTTTTTTACTAATAAATGATCTTTATATAACCAATAGGCAAAAGGGTATTATAAGTTTCAGTTTGTATTTTTTTTCATTATTCGTCTTAGAACAAATAAAAATAATACCGATCGACTCAGGAGTCGGGGTCCAAATCGACTCAGAGAGTCGAATTTGACATGTCCATCTGTTAAAAGATATCTCCAAAATACTAAACTTAGAATTTTAAAATCTTTTTTTAAAAAATGCAGTTAAAAAAATGTTTCAATTCTCATCGAATTTTGAATTTTGGCTATATCTCTAGTGTTTATAAACCGATTTTGATGAAATTTAATAGCGTGTTGCGTTGGAAAATTTCCTAAAATCTGATATATAATTCGGATTAAATAAATACGGTTTTTTAAATGTATTGTTTCAAATTTGCCAATTTGAGGACATCGATATATTGTGCTTTCGCAACATCTCAGTTATTGATTTATCGATTTTGATGATTCTGCTGCGCTGAATTCTGTTATCCTTGACTGCCAGTGGAGCATAGGGCCTCAAGCTGCGCTGAATGATTTCCTAAAATTTGTTATATAGTTCAAAATACTTTTTTTTTTAAATACAGTTTTTTACAAAAGAAATATTTTAGATTAGGTAATTTGTGAGACGTCGAATTTGGAGATTTGGCGATATCTCATATTGTACCTATTTTGATGATATATAATATCGTTTTGCTTAGGAGGATTTTCTAATATCTGATATATGATTCATGCCGGTATACTATCCGTAAATTGAGGAATTTATAAAAATTAAAAAAATACAATTTAACAGAAAATACAAAAATTTTAATTCGGCATCGAATTTCGAATTTTGGCTATATCTTAGTTGTTAGTAGAACTACATGTTGAAATTTAATATTGTACTTCGTAGAACACTATTAACATATAATACCTATACATATAAGTTATATCGGTATGTCATCTAGGAGCTCATCAAACTTGATTTTAGCATACCGACATATGTCTTAAACAAGTGTCTTTTGAACTTTATTCATGACATAGACCTATTGTTTCAGGAAATTTCAATTTCGATCCATAATTTTTTGCTTAAAAAGTTTTATACGATTGTATTCATGACATAGACCTATTGTTTCAGGAAATTTCAATTTCGATCCATAATTTTTTGCTTAAAAAGTTTTATACCATCGCAAATATATTTATGAAAAATTTTTCTAATCCAAAATCTATTAATGTTAACTCAGATAAAACAAAAATGTTGGCTGTTTTTAAGTTTTTTTTACTAAAAGTGTTATTTGCTTTTTTAATTCATCATTTTATAATATTTTTGTACGAAAAACTTCTTTAGATTGATATATAATAACACTATATTCCCAATTAAAATGTATGTTCAATATAATTTTATTTTGTTATTTTTATTTATTTATTTTTTATGATATAAATCCTAAAAACCGTATGTTTTCAATTAAGGCCAAGAAGTTAAAATTGTCTGACAATGATTTGATTGTAAGATGGTGGAATTTCATGCAGCTGACAATAAAAACGAAGCTGACAATTTTTAAAAATGTTCTGCCAATTTTAAATAGAGTGTTTACACGATTGTAAGATATCTGACAATTCCATTGTAAGGTGGTTGTGTGACAATGTGCTGACAATGCTTTAGCTGACAACGTTGTCAGTAAAAAATTGTAAGTTTACACGATTGTAAGAAATTTTCTTACAATTTTTCTTACAATATTGTAAGATCTGACCATCATGCATACATAGCATAAGATGTGATATAATTCAAAATATATATATATTTTTTTTAAATACAGTATTCGGTCACTTGTGGAACAGTGAGTCTGGTGTTTTAGCGATATCTCCAATGTTAATGAATTGATTTTTTTTTGAAATTCTAAAACATGATATATTAGTTTATGTTAGTACTACCGCCAGGAGCTTCACAAAAACGGTTTCTGTATATGACATACATTTTTTGTCTGACATTCGAACATTGTGAAACCATTGTATGATATTAGATTCATTCGTTTACGTTAAAATTTGTACAAATTATTGCAAAATATTGCGGAAAGTCGTTCGTTTACACAAAACTCAGGAAGAGGGGAAATGTAAACAGAGACATTTTTTGAGAAAAAGTGACAGTTTATTTGCTGAGTATTTGTAAAATGTTACGGGGAAAATTTTTGCTTGTAAAAGTTCAGTAACAACAACAACATGAATAAAAACGTAAACAAAAGACAAACAGAAAATTACAATTTTGCAGCAATTTTTATTTAGTGAACAATTTGAAGTAAAAGAAATAGAATTAACTAAATTAAAGTTAAAAAGTATATAACTTTTAAAAATTAAATGCTTAGGTCATTTTTTATTTATTTATTGTCTATTGTATTGTTTTTTTCTTGTTGTCTCGATTTACTTACTGGATTTTTACAAATTTTCTGTTCGTTTACTTTTCTTGTACAAATGATTTGGTGAGAGTAAATTCGTTCATTTACTCAGTAAATACTCAGCTTACTGGACTTTTACTGGAAAGTAAACGAATAGACCTATTAATGTGTTAAATATCAATTTGTAGGTAATCATTTCAGAACTTTCATTAAATACACCTCAGTACAGTTCTGATATAGCCCATTACAATACAGACATCGCCAATGGACAAGAATCAAGATACATTTTTTTTTAATATTATACAATAGAACTTTTGTGACTGTATTTCTATTAAACTTATACATAGTTGTTTAAGTAATATGTTCGTAGAATATATCGTAACCTAAAATACAAAAGGGCGTAACTACAGTTCTAGCTTTTTTTACAGGAGATGCAAAAAACGTTATAACTTTTAAATTACAAGAAACATTAAATCCAAATTTTGGAATTGGGTAAACAAGGCATTTTTTTTTCGTATATTTTTATTTATTGAATCTTCATTTTCTAATGAACTAACAATAAGTTTACAAATCTTAAATCTAAAATAAATTAATCATGAAATTCCAATTATGTACCACATAATCTTTTTCTTCGGTAGGATCATTCCATTCTACTCCAAAAATCCGTTTTCAATTTCTGCTGAAAAGGTCGCTAGTATCTCTCCTTCTGAGACGGACATGGCCGCGACCATTTAATATGTTTCGAGCAAGTGGGTTAGGATGACATGCTAATTTATTAAGATAATTCACTACACTCTTTGCTATTTCAGTTTTAACTAATGGGATTTCAAGCCCTTTGTGTAAATTTGAGTTCTTAATATACCACGGTGCGCCAGAAATTATTTTTAAAAGTTTGTTTTGTCGCCTTTGGATTTTTGAATTCCGTAACACCAAATTGGCTTAATTATAGAGTTGTATAGAAGAATTTTGCAGTCTAGGCCAAGCTTAGAATTTTTACCAATAAGCCAGTTAATTTCTGCTGATTTAAGTTTAATTTGAGTAAGTTTAGCTTCTATATGACTTTTCCACGTAAGCCGTCTATCCAAGTGAATTCCAAGGTATTTCACTTCTGTTTGGTGGGGAATAATTTAGAGTGAAAGTGATGTGAAAGCACTTTTGTTCATTTACTTTAATTTTCCACTGTTTCAGCCATTCTTCTAAATAAGATATGTGGGTCTGTAGACGCCGAGATGATTCTAATGGGTTTTCATGAGTACTCAAAATGGCAATATCATCTGCAAATGTGGATGTTAATGTATTTATATTTGTGGGCATATCATAGGTGTATATTACATATAATATTGGACCTAGTATACTACCTTGGGGTACGCCGGCTTTTATAGGTTGCGGCGCACTTTGGGGCGGAAGCCTTCAATAATGGTGATTAATTCAAAAGATAAACTTTAACTTTTACAACCATATTTGGTACCATATGCAAGTAGATAAAATTCTGCATCACTAACTGCAAAAATAAAAGTTCTTGGTAGTTTATTTTATTTACAGTGTTTGTTCAAAGTTCAATAATTTTTGTTATTTTTGCGCGAATTGATTAAAAGAAAAAATTTTGATATTTCAAGTGATTATAGTTTTTATTAAAACTTTTATACATAAGTAAAAGTTTTTTAATGGAACCGTTAACTTCAGGTATATGAGCATTTAAAAAGATATTTTTTATTTAAATAAATGTTTTAAAAGTATTAAAAAAATAAAAAAATAAATTGCTCTAAAAATTTGGTAATTTTAATATATACATTGAGTTTCAACAATTTTGCGGATGAATGCAGGAAAAAAGTCTTAAAATATAATTAGCCAATTCACAGTTTCTGCTATTGTGTGCTATTGTCCTATTGTCATAAATATTTATGACTGTCATAAAAATTTTGTTGGTATTTCCCATTAAAAAATATTATATGACAATATCACTTTGAAACCTATGTTTACTCACCGTGCTATTTAATTCAGTGATGCCATGCTCATATTTCAGCGTTTTTTGTTTGAAAAAATTGGCATGATTAATCTTATCAAATTTTTTCTGTTGACAGATAATTTCGCACCAAAATTAAAACAAAAACAATTACGATTTTTTTTTTAACAAAAAAAAATCGAAATCAAATACATAATACAAATTTGGAAATGGAATCTGACAATGTGGTAAGTTCTTGTTGTTTTTCTTTTTCTGTGTAGTAGTATGACGTCTTTCAAAATATACAATGGTTAATATACGACAGGTGTTCACAGTAGTGCTATTTGACCCTAAATAGCACTTTAAGATTTATGCTATGTCTACATGATGGTCAGATGTTACAATATTGTAAGAAAAATTGTAAGAAAATTTCTTACAATCGTGTAAACTTACAATTTTTTGCTGACAACGTTGTCAGCTAAAGCATTGTCAGCACATTGTCACACAACCACCTTACAATGAAATTGTCAGATATCTTACAATCGTGTAAACACTCTATTTAAAATTGGAAGAACATTTAAAAAAAAATTGTCAGCTTCGTTTTTATTGTCAGCTGCATGAAATTCCACCATCTTACAATCAAATCATTGTCAGACAATTTTAACTTCTTGGCCTTAATTGAAAACATACGGTTTTTAGGATTTATATCATAAAAAAATAAATAAATAAAAATAGCAGCATAAAATTATATTGAACATGCATTTTAATTGGGAATATAGTGTTATTATATATCAATCTAAAGAAGTTTTTCGAATAAAAATATTATAAAACGATGAATTAAAAAAACAAATAAGCAAATAACACTTTTAGCAAAAAACTTTAAAACAGCCAACATTTTTGTTTTATCTGAGTTAACACTAATAGATTTTGGATTAGAAAAATTTTTTATAAATATATTTGCGATGGTATAAAGCTTTTTAAGCAAAAAATTATGGATCGAAATTAAAATTTCCTGAATCAATAGGTCTATGTCATGAATAAAGTTCTAAAGACACTTATTTAAGACATATTTCGGTATGCTGAAATCAAGTTTGATGAGCTCCTAGATGGCATACCGACATAACTTACATGTATAATTATTGTATGTTAATAGTGTTCTACCAATTATACTATTAAATTTCAACATGTAGTTCTACTAACAACTGAGATACAGTAATTTTGACTTACCTGCACAACCAACTTTGCACGATATTTTGTGCAGGTAAGTCAAAAAGGCAGCTAAGCTCAATGCACTTAACTGCCCAATGATGCAGGTATGTGCATTTATGTTTCCTGCCTAAAAGTGCACTTAAAAGCAAATTATCAAGAATTGAAAAAAACACAGTAATTGCATTGTTATTAATTAAATTCATTTTTATAACCTTCACCAATAGGTTAAAGGGTATTATAAGTTTGTCATTTAGTTTGTATTTTTCATTATTCGTCTTAGAAAAATTATACCGATCGACTCAGAATCGCCAGGAGAGGTTCGGCATAGCCGAATATAGCACTCTTACTTGTTATTTATACAAAAACATATTTATTTATCAAAAGAAATTTATTTAAAAAAAATACTTATTTATTAAGACAAAAAACAAAACTAGAAGATTAATTCTTTTTTTTAACAAAAATAAAAACATAAATACTTATTCATTTAAGTAACAAAAAAAAGGCAGATTATCTTTGAGATCAATTAAGTTTCTATACATATTTTTTTGTATGTATATTTAAGAAAAAAAAATCAGTTATTGCTTTTTGTTTTACAGTCTTTATGGAATCTTTTACCATTTCTGCTTCTATTTGGTCAAGGGGCATATCAATACCTTTAAGGAAGCAATACTTTTGAACAGTATTCAGTGCTTTCAGTGCTTCTTTCAGAGTAGGAACGTGATCTACCTGTTCATCTTCTTCATCTTCGATTGACAACTCGATTGACTCCATAGTTTCGGAGTTGTCATTGACAATCATATTAATAATTTCAGATTCAGTCAAATTCCCGTAGCAGTCCACATCGTCGTCACAATGTATGTAGCCCATGCTGTCTGGAATAATATTGTAGAGATCAACTCCTTCTGTAACTTCCAGATCATTTTCTGAAAGGGCAGCAATAAATCCAGCCTATAAAAATAAAAATAACTTAATTATCAAAAATAATAACATTTGTCATACAAAAATACCTTTTGAAAACAATTTGAAATGCAAGACGGTGTCACCAACCACCAGGACCGTTTTATAAAATTAAGTGCATCTAAAAGTGATACAGATTTGTAAAAATCCTTTACCGACATATCTCTCTCTAAAGCCGATATTTGTTTACTTACAATTATTTGCCTATAATATGCTTTGAATGTTGATATGATGCCCTGGTCCAAAGGCTGAATCAGGGCAGTTGTATTCGGTTGTAAAAAATGTATTCTGCAAGTTTGGCGTTTTATGACAGCTGGCATTGTCCACAAATAAAATAATTTTTCGGTTCATTTTTTTCATTTCCATGTCCAGTGAGTGTAATATTTCTTGCCACAAAGTTGTTGTCATCCATGCCTTTTGGTTAGAAAAGTAAGGTATAGGTGGAGTAACGTTTTGCAAACACCTAGGAGTTTTTGATTTACCTATAGTGTACACTTTTTTGAACGAACCAGTGGCATTACAAATGAATAACAAAGTTAATCTAACTTTCTGGCTCTTGTGGCCGATAGGTTGAACATCGGGTCGGTAATATGTTTTTGTTGGTAACGCTTTATAGTAAAGGGCAGTCTCGTCCGCATTCATTATATTTTCCGGCGAATAATCTTTTAAAAGATTGGACAAAGTATTTTCAATATAATTTTTTGCACTGTCAGAATTGTTGTCGGAAGCTTCTCCGTGAATTGTACCTATTTTGATATTCTGGCGTTTCTTCCACCTAAAAAGCCAATTGCTATCAGGCTCAAAGTCTTCTCCAGATTCAATGGCAAACTCTTTAGCCTTTTTAATGAGCACCATACTACTTAAAACCGCACCTTTATTCCTCTGTTGATCAAACCATACTCCAAGTGCCCTTTCAACGTTATCATGCAGTCCTTTTCGATTTCTTTTTTTCTTTAAATTGTTTGAGCTGCTTGCAGCTTTAATTATTTCTGCTTTATTTTTCAAAATTCGATTTACAGTCGAAAGATCACATTTATATTTTAAACAAATTGCTTTTTTTTCTAAATTGTCTTCTTCAATTCCTTTAATTATATTAATTTTATCTTTTATTGATATACCCGTTAACTTTTTCTTCGACATTTTTCACGTTTAAAATAAATTCGATTTAGTTTAAATTTTTTGTAAACAAACAATTGATCGGTGTAGTCACTTTTGTGTTTTTTACAAAAACTTTGAGCTTTTTGTATTAAAACAACGAAAAACTTGTTATTTTAGCTGTTTTTAATATATTTGTATAGTTTACTACATTTTAAATCAAAAGCAAATCTGTGGCGGGAATAACAACAATTGTTTTTGCTTTTGGATTGTCTTTACACCAATCTCTTTCTATGTATTCGTGATTTCACATAAAGAGAGAGAACAAATAAAAACATTTTTTTCTTTCGTGTTTTACTTAATTTTTCGTATTAGGCAGCTAAATGATATTTTTTCTATGAAATTAAATCAAAGTTGCCAAAAATATGATGCACTTATCTTAAATGTGCAGGTATGAACAATGCACTTAAATGAGTGAATTTATATGGAACTTACTGAAATAAATATACAAAACATAAATATTGTGCACTTATCTGCAAAGTGCACTTAAGTGAAAGGCAGGTAAATCAAAACTACTGTATAGCAAAAATTCGAAATTCGATGCCGAATTCAAATTTTTGTATTTTCTTTTAAATTGTATTTTTTTTTTTAATTTGTATAAATTCCTCAATTTACGTATAGTATACCGACACGAATTATATATCAGATATAAGAAAATCCTCTTAAGCAAAACGATATTATATATATTTTCAAAATAGATACAATCTGAGATATCGCCAAATTCGATGTCTCACAAATTACCGAATTTAAAATATTTTTTTTTTTTTGTAAAAAAACTTTATTTAAAAAAAAAGTTTTTTGAACTATATATCAAATTTTAGGAAATAATTCAGCGCAGCTTGCTATGCTCCACTGGCAGTCAAGGATAACACAATTTACCGCAGCGCAATCATCAAAATCGATAAATCAATAACTGAGATATCGCGAAAGCACAATATATCGATGTCCTCAAATTGGCAAATTAAAAAAAAATAAATTTTAAAAATCGTATTTATTTAATCCGAATTATATATCAGATTTTAGGAAATTTTCCAACGCAGCACGCTATTAAATTTCATTAAAATCGGTTTAACCCTCCGACGGTTGAGTCATCCGTTGCCCTTATACGAAGTACAAGGTCCACAGGGACCTATTTTTATTTGTGTGGAATTTTATATGAAAACGCATTTTTTTTAATTATTTTTTTTTTATTTATTACTATTTACTAATTATACATGTATGTATAATGAATATTAGAAAAAAATATTTTTTTATATATAACATTATTCTTTTTTTATGAACTTTATATGAAAAAAGCTTAAAAACTATTGTTGCGTAGATTGTCCCGCGTCCAACATATTTTGTGTGCAGGTGTAGCATCGATGTATAAGTGTTGAATGCTCTGCACAAACTGGATTGTTACATGAATGGCAATACGCCCTTGTTTTCCGCTGCCGTCCGTACTCAGTACGGCATAGACGACATGACGGTCTGTTCGTTCTGGGCGCAAATGATGGTGCAGCTCCTTCTGCCGGTCTTGATAATATCTAAAAATAACAACATTATGTATTTATTCTGCTTTTGAATATTAATAATATTTTTTCTCACCTTTACACCAAATGCTTCCATTGAGTTCCGTATCCTTGGATATGCGGTTATACGGTTGTTCAGCGCTCGTTCCTCTATGTTTGGTAGTGCCAATTGTTGTGTCAGCATCAATAGGAATGACCGTCGTCTGTCACTTCTTTTTATTGGCTTCATCTCGTTGTATGAAATAAATGCTGCTAATGCAGCAATGTCCACCATGTTATAAAACATGGCCAATGGCCAGCGGTTTGTTGAGCGCTTGCATGTATATGTGCCAAGCATCTGGTCCATTGTATCAACGCCCGATTTGTTGGCGTTATAATCCAAAATAGCAAACGGCTTCTTCTTTTCAGTTTGCATATCCACACCGCAAGTATAATGTTGTGTGGAAAGCAAAATAACCGCTTTGTTCTTCTTGGGTACATATGAACATAGTGCTATATCGCCTTCGATGAAGCCGAATAATGTACTGTTGACAGGACGCGACCGATTTTTTTGGAATTCCCGAGGTACAAACGTTTTATTCGACCGCACTGTTCCAACATATGCGGTTTTCTTCCTGATCAGAGTACGTGCCAAATCCAAACTTGTGAAAAAATTGTCGGCATAAATTGTACGTCCTGTGTTTAAATATCTCTCCGAAAGTTGAAGTACAACATTCTGCCCTTGATTCACCTCTCTTGCCTGGTCAGGCAATTTCCCAGAGTAAATCTGGCCTTTGACAGGATAAAATGTTTTTGAGTCACACAACCACCATATCTTTATACCGTACTTGGCAGGCTTCGATGGAATGTATTGCGTGAAGCGGGTGCGGCCTCTGTATGGGAATAGCTGCTCATCAATGGTCACTGCATCATGTGGAGTGTAAACTTCTGCCAAGTTAGATTGCAACATTTGCCAAATATCATCAATAGCCGCAGTTTTACTGTTCATTAGTCGCTGCTGTCGCGTATTTCCATTGTCGAATCTAAGGCATTGTTTTATGCACTTCATTCTATCTAATGATAATGCAGCTTTATATATTGGACAGCGCGTTGGGCCCCATAACTCATCAAGAGGTTCACTATTCGATTTAGTGAGTCCAGCATACAAAATAATAGCCAAAAAAGCATCGAACTCTTTCAAAGTAATTGGTTTCCATTCCTTTTTTTTACTTGGATTCGCCAAATTCCAGGCAGCGTTCACTTCCCTGCCTTTTCGATTTGATTCGCGTATTATGATGTACGCCATGTCTTCGGTGATGAGCGAGCGGAATATGGTAAAGGGATCATATGTGGTTTGTACTGGTCCCGGATTCCTCCTTGTGTAGTCGACCACGTTATGAGCACGAGTACGGGAAGTAGGTGGTGCGTTTTTAGTCCATTTGGTGCCATCTTTGGAAATGAAGTAATTGTCACTCGTTTGATGAGCTTCAGTTTCTTCCTCTTCATCATCTTCGTCATCACCAATATCTTCGTTGATGTCTATATGTGATTCAATTTCCGCATCCGAATCATCAACATGAAAATCTGCTTGATATGTGTAATCGTCATCATCCGCACCTTCAAGAGCAAATGCAGGAATAGCACCTTCATCGTCATCACTAATCTCCGCGCTCATGAAGTCTGCAAATCTATCATCCACTGCACGTCTTTCGTCCTCACTCATTTGCTGGTAGCGTGTACTACGACGTACCACAATTTCGGCAATATCTAAATTTTCCTCTTCCATTGTATTGTACTTTTCCTCTTTTTGAAATTTTTCAATGGATGTTCACTTTTCACTATCTCAACTTTCACTGATTTGGTTTACGAAACTAGACCCACTTTTATACCCCTTTCTACATCTACCTGTCTTCTAGCTTGTACATCACAGAGGATCCGAATATATGGGCCTACAAGAGTAGGTTTGTCATCTAGGTAGTCCGACTGCCTGCTTTACCAGTCCATTTACCATTCATAAATTCAAACAACTCAAAAAGGACGGTAATAAAAACTAAAAAAGGCACGGTTTCAAGGAAAGGCACAATAAAATAATCTAAAAAGAACTAAATTTCAATGAACACATGTGTTCAAACAATAAAAAAGACAGTATTTTTTTACGATTTCTTGAAATTTCAGTACAAGGTCCCAGCGGACCTTTTCACACGTTCCCGTACTAAACACATTTAAATCTCAATAGAAACTAAACTATTGGTGGGATCGCTTTGAAAATTTTTGCAAACGATTTTAGATAAAATTTCCTTGGAATACATTTGGGGCTCGGGTATACTTCCCATGGACCATCAAGGAGAAATTTCAGTCTGAAAATGAAAAAGGTCCCCAGGGACCTTCTCACACGCCGGAGGGTTAAAAACACTAGAGATATCGCCAAAATTTAAAATTCGATGAGAATTGAATTGAAACATTTTTTAACTGCATTTAAAAAAAAAAGATTTTAAAATTCTAAGAATAGTCAAATACGACTCCCTATGTCGATTTAGACCCCGACTCCTGAGTCGATCGGTATTATTTTTATTTGTTTTATGACGAATAATGAAAAAATTACAAACTGAATGGCAAACTTATAATACCCTTTTACCTATTAGTTATATATAGATCAGATATTAGTAAAAAAATCGGTGCAGTATGGTACAAAAATTAAAAATTTTAATAAAACTGTAAAAATAGGATTTGTATTTGTTATATAGTATGTTTCCTCAAATTGGTTGGAAAATGACAATTATATATAGTTTTAAGTAATTTATGAGTCTGAGGTGCCCTACTTTGGGAGCCGATTGCGCAGCCATAGTGAAAGCTAGGCTTTTTAGGTTTAAACATTTCTGCCAAAATTATTTTAAAATCGGCCTAAAGGTTTAAAAGTTGCAGACTTATTTCCATAATTTTTTCCACAATCCCACTGTGAGACGTTTTTTCTCCACTTCACATTCATCTTCACAGCTTTCTAAACATACACAGTTAAAATTTTGGTAATTGCCTGTTTTTTCCATTTTGATTAATATTTTATAACAAACAAATATAAATTTCAAGTCAAAAACACAAAAATGAACAATATTTTTCATGTGCTTTGTGACTGACAATAGATCTGACAATTTTTTGTGTACACATATCTGATAATCGTGTGAGCTGCCAATTTATTGTAAGCCGAGATTGTCAGCTTAATTAATTGTCAGATAATTTCTGACAATGAAATTGACAGCTTTTCTTACAATTTTCTTACAACCGTGTAAACACACAATTTGCCTTTTGCTGACAATTCTTTATTGTCAGTTTATTGGCAGCACATTGCCAGATGTGACAATATTGTAAGATCTGACCATCGTCTGAAAGTAGCTTTAGCACTTTAGTAGACATAGTGAATTGGCTAAATATTTTAGCTAATAAATCCCAAAATATTTTGTTGCGCGTTAGTGCGATTTTTGAGTTATGGAAGTTTTTGTGAATGAATTCTAGTTGCCGACAGGTCGGTTTCAAAACTCATTTTTTATATTTTCGAAAATTTTGCTTAGAAAATATAAGAATATAAAAATTATTTCACCGGTAATTAAAAATATACAACTAGGAAAATAAAATTAATGAAAAACGGAGGTCAATTCTTTAACAGTTTCGCCGTACCAACGATTTTAATTCGCCGATTTTCGGCGAAAAATTTAATTTTTTGGTCTTTATTTTACAAGTGCCTATTAAATTTATTTCAGTTCAATTTTCATAAAACTGTTAATCAATATTATTACTCAGTATATAAAAAATTTATAGTGAGTCTTTTTTTCAAATTGGATAATTTTAACCCTTTCTTTCCCTGGGCAAAGCTCAAATTTTTAATTTTTTATTTTTCATGGTAATATAACAATAATCCAATAATTATTTTTATGAAATTAATGATACGAATAATTATTTTTATATGATTTTCCGAAATTCACTTATAAATTCTTAAATTTCCCTAATTTTGTCATAAAAAACTAAAAAATCCAAATTTTTACTTTTGAGCCCGGGAAAGAAAGGGTTAATGTCATACAATTTCGAAAAAACATCCAGCATACATTCTCTATATACTATGCATTATGCATTAAGATGTTGTTAAATTTGAACATAAGTGAAATTTACCAAGCACCTCCTCAAATTATGACCAAAAAATTAAATTTCCGCGAAATTTTAAAAGTATGATGATTATGTAGTAAATATTGCTTTTATAAATAACTAAATGAAGAAAATAAAGAAGCTTTATATTTGTTTTATGTTTATTTTCTGAAATGTTTGTTTTGTGTTTACAAATATTTATAAATAAAAAATAATAATATTTTCTAATGTGACTTTTTTGGAAAATCTTTGGAGTTATGAATTAAAAAAAAACGTGTTTTTTGTTAAAACTAAACATAAACAAATATTTAATATTTATTTTATTTATTTAAACAAAAAAAATATTTTTTCTAAAGGCACATAAAATATGCTTTAATTTACAATTTAATTTATTAATTTATCGTTTTTAATTCCAAAGTTACAGCAAAAATATTCAAATAAGACCATTTTATCCATAAAAGGTTAACAATTTATGTTTTTTCAAAATTTTTTCTTTTAAATATTGGGCTTTTATGCATTTATTAATATTTATCATTAAAAAATAACAATATTTTAAAATTACGACTTTTATGAATTAATCGCCACTTTCTGTACCATTCACCCCACTGTGCGGCGTGCTTAAGAAATCTTCTTTAAGTATAAACTTACGTTTGGTCAGATAGCTAACTAGAAGCTTATATACACTTTCGGGGAAAATTTTTTTCAATTTATAAATTAAACCGTCATGTCATACTTTATCAAATGCCTGGGATACATCAATAAAAAGAGCAGAGCAGTATTTTTTTTATTCAAAAGCCGTTCGTATTGCGGTAACGATTCGATGAGTTTGTTCGATTGTACTGTGCTTTCTTCTGAACCCAAACTGATGATTTGGAATGCATCCTCTTTCATCCAGAATTTGCATTATTTTGGTCACCAATAGTTTTTTAAAAAGTTTAGACATATTGGATAGTAAGCTTATAGGTCTATATGATTCCACTTTTGTATGATATTTTCCTGGCTTAGGAATCATAGTTATTAAAGAAACCTTCCAATCTGTGGGAAAATATTTTAAGCTTAAAATAGCATTAAAAATAAGTTGAATTGATTTTATTGCTACAAGTGGTAACTCTTTAAGCATTTTATTACTTATTTTGTCATATCCTGGTGCTTTGTTTGGGTTCAAATCTTAACCCCTTAACGGACATAACGATCACAATAGGATAAATAAAATCCAGTTTTCATTTGGGGTTACTATTGATGACTAAAAACATAAAATAAAACAAAAATTTAATTTTTTTGCTTTTGATTGGTGGTAAAAATATTCCCTCTGCCTCCGTCGCGAAAAGCAATTATATATGCCTGAGATCTAATAAATGTAAAATATTATCCTCATCGTCTTCGGACTAGTCTGAATCTGATGGTAATGTAATAACTCATCCAGCACTAACTTTATTTTTCATATTCTTTTAGAACTTTCTTGCTCACTTTCGGACAATCTGTAATATAAAAACAGTCATACTTAGGGTTAGAGGGAATATTCTTCTTACCAAAGAAATCGTTGAATGAAGAACAATATGAAAATAAGTTTAAAATATGTCTCACTACTAAGATATTAAATATCACCACTATAGTTCAAAGATATATACCGATTTCGTTCGCAGTTGTAAAAACGCCTATTTTTAATTTACACAATGCTCGTTTCGAAAAATGTATAATTTGGCAGTACAATTACAATAAAAGATAATTTATTCCTTTCAATTATTGTTTTCAAATCGAAAAATTAACTGCAATTGATGAGCTACCTTACCAATGAAGAAAAAGTTGGTGGGAAAATTATTCCCTCTAAATGTAAAAGGTTTAACGACTTCTTGGATTTCAAACATAATATTTGTATCATGTCGCTCTTCAACCGGAGGTAATTCCACTGTATTATTTGATGCATTGGGGGTAAATACGCATTTTAACAAACAGTTCACCTTTTTCAGAGTCACTTTTTGCAAAGCCTCCATTCGTATTTCTTAAAGGGGGTTTACGCATGATAGGTCTTTTGTGACTTTTATCAGCTCTCCATAACGAATATCCCGATTGCGGGGTTGCATCTAATCCTTCCAGATAAGTTTTCAGGGATTCATCTCTTCGAGCTTCCAAAAGTTTCCTTAATAATTTTGTACAAGTCTGCAATCTGTTTTTCGATTGGGGGGATCTATGAAGTTACCATTCTCTTCTTGCTCTTCTTTTATCAGATAAAAGCCTTTCGACATCGGCTGAATAAATTCTGTTAAAACTGACTTGATTGGGGGGAAATGAAATCTGTTGTGTGGTGGCATCAGCAAGGCATCAGCAAAGAAAATTTTAAAAACTAAAATGATAAAAAGCAAGTTGAATATTTTCTGAAACAAAAAGATCATAACTACCATAAAAATGTTGAGCAAAAATTAAAACCTTTCAAAATGCGTTAAGTTTTGTGTCAATAATATAGAGACGGATCTTGAAAATAGTTACAGTTTATTTTCGAAGCATAATTCAATCATAATTATTTAAGTAAAAAGATGCAGCCTAACCACAAAACAAATTTTAAAGTCGACTTTTGTAATTTTTTGAATCACAAGAAATTTTTAAAACATTAAAATTTGTCTTATGGTTAAAAATTGTGAAAATTTTCCAATTTCGATTTAAAAGATCACAAAATGGAAAACATTCAAAAGAAAAAAAGCTTTTTTAAGTTTTTAAAATGAAGTTTTTAAATTTAATTTGAAATTTGTTTTGTGGTAAGATTTTCAAAATAAAGTCGAGTTTTCCGGCTTAAAGTCGATTTTAAATGTTATGTTAGGGTGATAAGTTTTAAATAATTTAAAATAAGATTCACAGTTTTTATTTCAGAAATAACCTCGTAACTCTTATTTATATTTATATAGTTTGTACAAAGAAGCTTTAGAATTTATCTGTAAACAGGCCAATGTAGAGTCGGGAAGCTAATATATAGCCGAAAAAACAAAAGGGCTTAACAAAAAGCTGAATATCTTCTGAAAGCAAAAGGGCTTAACTACAATACAAATTTTTAGCAACAGTTTCAACCTTTTGTTTTTAGTTTATGAATAACAAATTTTGTAGAAAGATGTATTTTGGGTTGCTGTATCATAATCAATCAAAAAATTAATTTTAATTTTTGTGTTAGTTACGCCCTTTCGCATTTCAGGTGACGATATGCAGTTACTATCCTAATCTAAAATAGGTATCCTTTACAAATATTGTTCATGAAGAACTCATCGAAATCGGTCCACTTACTTGAGAGATGAACTTGTTTAACCACAAACTTTCTAATACAGTCCTGATAAAGGGTGGTTAAATTGTAAGGGCCGATGTTGGATGTGAACCACACCTAAACGCCAAGTTTTTTTTAGAATTTTATTTGACATTTCTCTATTTCAGACTTACTCAATTTGAACCCTGGAGAGATACACAATCCAACAACGTGTTAAAGTTATCCAGACTTATTATGAAAATGGGCGTTCAAATCAAAATGCATATCGTGCACTTCGTGATTTTTTTGGTCAATTTGATCGTCCAAATGTGCTTACAATCGCAAAAATCGTGGAAAAATTAGAGCAAACCGGGTCTGTAGAAGATGTGAGAACACCAGTGCATGCTCGTACAGCTCGTACTGCAGAAAATATTGCTGCTGTTCTCGATAGTGTGGCTGAAGAGCCGTCCACCTCAACTCGTCGTCGTGCCCAACAATTGCACCTCTCACGCTCGTCGTTGATGAACATTATGCATAAAGACTTGCATTTACACGCTTACAAGGTGCAATTGGCTCAAGAACTAAAGCCTCTTGACCATTCCAAACGTCGTGAATGGGCAGAATGGTGGCAAGAAATGGCAACAGTGGATAATCAATTTTCGAATAAAATCATCTTCAGTGATGAGGCACATTTTCACCTCAGTGGATTCATCAACAAACAGAATTGCCGCATTTGGGCGAATGAGAATCCAAGAGTGATTGTCGAAAAACCAATGCACCTGCAAAGAGTGAATTAATCGCCACTTTCTGTACCATTCACCCCACTGTGCGGCGTGCTTAAGAAATCTTCTTTAAGTATAAACTTACGTTTGGTCAGATAGCTAACTAGAAGCTTATATACACTTTCGGGGAAAATTTTTTTCAATTTATAAATTAAACCGTCATGTCATACTTTATCAAATGCCTGGGATACATCAATAAAAAGAGCAGAGCAGTATTTTTTTTATTCAAAAGCCGTTCGTATTGCGGTAACGATTCGATGAGTTTGTTCGATTGTACTGTGCTTTCTTCTGAACCCAAACTGATGATTTGGAATGCATCCTCTTTCATCCAGAATTTGCATTATTTTGGTCACCAATAGTTTTTTAAAAAGTTTAGACATATTGGATAGTAAGCTTATAGGTCTATATGATTCCACTTTTGTATGATATTTTCCTGGCTTAGGAATCATAGTTATTAAAGAAACCTTCCAATCTGTGGGAAAATATTTTAAGCTTAAAATAGCATTAAAAATAAGTTGAATTGATTTTATTGCTACAAGTGGTAACTCTTTAAGCATTTTATTACTTATTTTGTCATATCCTGGTGCTTTGTTTGGGTTCAAATCTTAACCCCTTAACGGACATAACGATCACAATAGGATAAATAAAATCCAGTTTTCATTTGGGGTTACTATTGATGACTAAAAACATAAAATAAAACAAAAATTTAATTTTTTTGCTTTTGATTGGTGGTAAAAATATTCCCTCTGCCTCCGTCGCGAAAAGCAATTATATATGCCTGAGATCTAATAAATGTAAAATATTATCCTCATCGTCTTCGGACTAGTCTGAATCTGATGGTAATGTAATAACTCATCCAGCACTAACTTTATTTTTCATATTCTTTTAGAACTTTCTTGCTCACTTTCGGACAATCTGTAATATAAAAACAGTCATACTTAGGGTTAGAGGGAATATTCTTCTTACCAAAGAAATCGTTGAATGAAGAACAATATGAAAATAAGTTTAAAATATGTCTCACTACTAAGATATTAAATATCACCACTATAGTTCAAAGATATATACCGATTTCGTTCGCAGTTGTAAAAACGCCTATTTTTAATTTACACAATGCTCGTTTCGAAAAATGTATAATTTGGCAGTACAATTACAATAAAAGATAATTTATTCCTTTCAATTATTGTTTTCAAATCGAAAAATTAACTGCAATTGATGAGCTACCTTACCAATGAAGAAAAAGTTGGTGGGAAAATTATTCCCTCTAAATGTAAAAGGTTTAACGACTTCTTGGATTTCAAACATAATATTTGTATCATGTCGCTCTTCAACCGGAGGTAATTCCACTGTATTATTTGATGCATTGGGGGTAAATACGCATTTTAACAAACAGTTCACCTTTTTCAGAGTCACTTTTTGCAAAGCCTCCATTCGTATTTCTTAAAGGGGGTTTACGCATGATAGGTCTTTTGTGACTTTTATCAGCTCTCCATAACGAATATCCCGATTGCGGGGTTGCATCTAATCCTTCCAGATAAGTTTTCAGGGATTCATCTCTTCGAGCTTCCAAAAGTTTCCTTAATAATTTTGTACAAGTCTGCAATCTGTTTTTCGATTGGGGGGATCTATGAAGTTACCATTCTCTTCTTGCTCTTCTTTTATCAGATAAAAGCCTTTCGACATCGGCTGAATAAATTCTGTTAAAACTGACTTGATTGGGGGGAAATGAAATCTGTTGTGTGGTGGCATCAGCAAGGCATCAGCAAAGAAAATTTTAAAAACTAAAATGATAAAAAGCAAGTTGAATATTTTCTGAAACAAAAAGATCATAACTACCATAAAAATGTTGAGCAAAAATTAAAACCTTTCAAAATGCGTTAAGTTTTGTGTCAATAATATAGAGACGGATCTTGAAAATAGTTACAGTTTATTTTCGAAGCATAATTCAATCATAATTATTTAAGTAAAAAGATGCAGCCTAACCACAAAACAAATTTTAAAGTCGACTTTTGTAATTTTTTGAATCACAAGAAATTTTTAAAACATTAAAATTTGTCTTATGGTTAAAAATTGTGAAAATTTTCCAATTTCGATTTAAAAGATCACAAAATGGAAAACATTCAAAAGAAAAAAAGCTTTTTTAAGTTTTTAAAATGAAGTTTTTAAATTTAATTTGAAATTTGTTTTGTGGTAAGATTTTCAAAATAAAGTCGAGTTTTCCGGCTTAAAGTCGATTTTAAATGTTATGTTAGGGTGATAAGTTTTAAATAATTTAAAATAAGATTCACAGTTTTTATTTCAGAAATAACCTCGTAACTCTTATTTATATTTATATAGTTTGTACAAAGAAGCTTTAGAATTTATCTGTAAACAGGCCAATGTAGAGTCGGGAAGCTAATATATAGCCGAAAAAACAAAAGGGCTTAACAAAAAGCTGAATATCTTCTGAAAGCAAAAGGGCTTAACTACAATACAAATTTTTAGCAACAGTTTCAACCTTTTGTTTTTAGTTTATGAATAACAAATTTTGTAGAAAGATGTATTTTGGGTTGCTGTATCATAATCAATCAAAAAATTAATTTTAATTTTTGTGTTAGTTACGCCCTTTCGCATTTCAGGTGACGATATGCAGTTACTATCCTAATCTAAAATAGGTATCCTTTACAAATATTGTTCATGAAGAACTCATCGAAATCGGTCCACTTACTTGAGAGATGAACTTGTTTAACCACAAACTTTCTAATACAGTCCTGATAAAGGGTGGTTAAATTGTAAGGGCCGATGTTGGATGTGAACCACACCTAAACGCCAAGTTTTTTTTAGAATTTTATTTGACATTTCTCTATTTCAGACTTACTCAATTTGAACCCTGGAGAGATACACAATCCAACAACGTGTTAAAGTTATCCAGACTTATTATGAAAATGGGCGTTCAAATCAAAATGCATATCGTGCACTTCGTGATTTTTTTGGTCAATTTGATCGTCCAAATGTGCTTACAATCGCAAAAATCGTGGAAAAATTAGAGCAAACCGGGTCTGTAGAAGATGTGAGAACACCAGTGCATGCTCGTACAGCTCGTACTGCAGAAAATATTGCTGCTGTTCTCGATAGTGTGGCTGAAGAGCCGTCCACCTCAACTCGTCGTCGTGCCCAACAATTGCACCTCTCACGCTCGTCGTTGATGAACATTATGCATAAAGACTTGCATTTACACGCTTACAAGGTGCAATTGGCTCAAGAACTAAAGCCTCTTGACCATTCCAAACGTCGTGAATGGGCAGAATGGTGGCAAGAAATGGCAACAGTGGATAATCAATTTTCGAATAAAATCATCTTCAGTGATGAGGCACATTTTCACCTCAGTGGATTCATCAACAAACAGAATTGCCGCATTTGGGCGAATGAGAATCCAAGAGTGATTGTCGAAAAACCAATGCACCTGCAAAGAGTGACTGTTTGGTGCTGTTTATGGGCTGGCGGCACCATCGGGCCGTATTTTTTCCAAAATGAGGCCGCTCAGGCAGTTACTGTGAATGGTGTTCGCTATCGTGAGATGATAACGAAATTTTTATGTCCCGAATTGGAAGATATGGATGTGGACGATATGTGGTTTCAGCAGGACGGTGCCACTTGCCACACAGCTAACGAAACAATGGCTCGTTTGCTCAACAAATTCAATGGCCGTGTTATCTCACGTAATGGCGATGTCAATTGGCCGCCAAGATCATGTGATTTAACACCGTTGGACTTTTTTCATTGGGGTTATTTGAAAGAAATGGTGTACGTTGATAAGCCAGCAACAATTCAAGAGCTAAAGGATGAGATAATTCGGCACATTAACGGCATAGAACCTCCATTATGACTCAGGGTCATCGAAAATTTGGACCATCGGATGGAGGTGTGCCGCCGTGGTCGCGGCGCCCTTTTGGCCGATATTTTGTTCCATACATAATTGAGTAATACCAATATATCATAATAAAATAAAATTACAATAATTTCCTAAATAGTTTGTGTTTTATTCAAAATCAACATCGGCCCTTCAAATTTAACCACCCGATATAAGAAAAATCTATATGTATATTTCACATATTAATCTTTGATTATAACTTGTTTACATCGTATATTGCATATATGTATATGAACTTTTAGAATATAGCCTTGCCTTTTAGAATATAGGCTAGAACAATATTAATACTGAAAAATGCATCTTAATTAGTCGAATAACTTTAGAATCATAGCTATTAAAGTACTTTTCCGAAATAGATTTAATACGTTAGAAACCATAAGTTTTTCCAATATAGGTCTAAAAAAAAAGTTTTATACAAAACAATCATTCCCAAATATTATTGCTAAGGACTGATCTAAATCAGTCCGCTAACCTTAGAGTTTTAGATAGCAAACCAAGAACTTTTTTATGATACCTATGTATAAGTAAACATCAATTTAATCATAAATAAATGTTCAGATAAAGGAGCACATTTATAATTTTTTTAGAACAGTATAATTTTAAGTTTTTTTTAGTTTAATTTTTTTTTATCAAAAAATAAGTACATATATGAAATATATGTACAGATATTTAAGTCGCGATATAAACCAAGTAATTTAAAAATTAGTTTATACCGATGTATAGACTACATCGGTCTAAAAAATATAAGAATATATGTATACTTAAAAACCTGTGTTAATTGCAACGAACCGGACTTTGGGGCGAAAGCCTTCAATAATGGCGATTAATTCAAAAGATGAACTTTAACTTTCGCAACCATATTTGGTACCATAAAATTCTACTGCAAAAATAAAAGTTCTTTGTAGTTTATTTTATTTACAGTGTGTGTTCAAAGTTCAATAATTTTTGTTTAAAGAAAAAATTTTGATATTTCAAGTGATTAAAGTTTTTATTAAAATTTTTATAAGTAAAAGTTTTATAATGGAACCGTTAACTTCATGTTTTAAAAATATTTAAAAAATAAATTGCTCTAAAAATGTGGTAATTTTAATAATTTTATGGCCTTAAAATATAATATTTTAGCTAATAAATCCCAAAATATTTTGTTGCACTTAGTGCGATTTTTGAGTTATGGAAGTTTTTGTGAAAAAAAATCTAGTTGCCGATAGGTCGGTTTCAAAACTCATTTTTTATATTTTCGAAAACTTTGCTTAGAAAATATAAGAATATAAAACTTATTTCACCGGTAATTTAAAATATACATACAACTAGTAAAATAAAATTAATGAAAAACGGGGGTCAATTCTTTAACAGTTTCGCCGTACCAGCGATTTTAATTCTTCGATTTTCGGCGAAAAATTAAATTTTTTGGTCTTTATTTTACAAGTGCTTATTAAATTTATTTCAGTTCAATTTTGATAAAACTGTTAATCAATATTATTGCTCAGTATATAAAAAATGTATAGTGAGTCTTTTTTTAAATTGGCTCATTTTTTTTTATTTTTCATGGTAATATCATAACAATAATCAAATAATTATTTTTATGAAATTAATGATACAAATAATTATTTTTATAAGATTTTCCGAAATTCACTAATAAATTCTTAAATTTTTCTAATTTTGTCATAAAAAAATAAAAAATCCAAAATTTTACTTTTGAGCCCGGGAAAGGAAGGGTTAATGTCATACAATTTCAAAAAAAAAAAAAATCCAGCATACATTCTTTATAAACTGGACAATAATATGCATTAAGATATTGTTAAATTTGAACATAAGTAAAGTTTACCAACCGCCTCCTAAAATTATGACCAAAAAATTACATTTTCGCGAAATTTTAAAAGTATGATGATTATGTAGTAAATATTGCTTTTATAAATAACTAAATCAAGAAAATAAAGAGTCCTTATATTTTTTTAATGTTTATTTTCTGAAATGTTTGTTTTCTGTTTACAAATATTTATAAATAAAAATTAATAATATTTTCTAATGTGACTTTTTTGGAAAATCTTTGGAGTTATGAATTAAAAAAAAACGTGTTTTTTGTTAAAACTAAACATAAACAAATATTTATTTTATTTATTTAAACAAAAAAATATTTTTTCTAAAGGCACATAAAATATGCTTTAATTTACAATTTAATTTATTAATTTATCGTTTTTAATTCCAAAGTTACGGCAAAAATAGTCAAATAAGACCATTTTATCAAAAATTGAAAAGAAGCCCATAAAAGTTTAACAATTTATGTTTTTTCAAAATTTTTTATTTTAAATATTGTATTTATTAATATTTATCAATAAAAAACTTTTATGAATTAACCGCCACTTTCTCCACCAATTTATGTAGGATTCACTTAAATTAGTCTTCAGAAACATACATATTTTACCAAAAACTCTTTCTATTGTGTACTTTACTTTTGAAACACCATTGGTGAAGGGTATCTAAGATTCGGCATAGCCGAATATAACATTCTTACTTGTTTAGCCTTGGCTCTACTGGTCTTTTCCATCAGGGCGATTATTCAACAATTCCTGATCGATGCTCATGCGACGATTTTTTTGGTCAAAATTACAAATATATAATACAAAGTTTTTTTTTAATCCAGCATAGTGAGACTTCCACAACAAATTATAAATTTATAAAGAAATTCAAAATTGTTCCTATTTTTGCTATTGTTGTTATTGTTAATGTTGTTTTTTAAAAGTTGAATAAAAAATCGATACATAATAAAAATTTGCATTAAGGGACTGTTCACATATTACGTAACGCTATTTTCGCAGATTTTGTAACACATTTTAATAGAAACACGCATACAAAATTCCTCTACCGTAACAAAGGTTATACCCCTCCCCACTAAGAGAGTTACGTTATATGTGAACAGCCCCTTACTTCATTTTATTTATTTGCAAAATTGTTCTTACAAGCCTCCCAAGTCTGAAAACAACTTTGAAAGTTTTTCTTAATATGGAAGTTTGGGACAAATGAGGACCGAATGCTTCGGCTATGGATATATGTTGTTTGGGTGGTGATCATAATCAATTTAAATTTTTATGTTAAGTTTGCATTTTAAATAATATGAATTTAGATTCTTAATTAAGCCTACACATTTTCATCATCTAAAAATTTGGAAACACGTTTGATGCATAGATTAAAACTAAGAAGGGATTTTGGAAATTTCATCATTAACGTTTTTTCTTTAAAACTAAAATTGATAGCAACAAAATTTTATTTGGATTTTGGCCAGATACGAAAATAAAAAGGTTTTCAAAAATAGAAAGGAGGTTGAAAAATGTAAATTTTTTGAACCATATGTTTTCTACCCAATAATGTGGTATATTAAAAAAAAATCCATAATAAAAAATCCCACATGGACTTTAAAAAAATATAAAAAAAATTTAATGTTGAAGCTCGAACCATTTCAATTGTCATTAAATGGTATAAAGAAGAGTACTGAAAGAAAAACTGGGTCAGGAATTATAAAAGGTGCAAGGAATATTGGTAAAAGGAAAAATAAGTCGAGCAACTCTTTCGAAA
Source organism: Stomorhina lunata (assembly GCA_933228675.1). NCBI lineage: Eukaryota > Metazoa > Arthropoda > Insecta > Diptera > Rhiniidae > Stomorhina > Stomorhina lunata. The sequence goes on from OW121744.1 coordinate 71,597,033, forward strand.
AACGCGCCGAACACTTCAATGAGAATAGCAACCTGTATGGTGAAATGCTTTTATAGTTTTGTATACAGAGCAAAAGTTCATGCTGGGCTGAAGACATACAAGGTACAGACAGTTTCTGATCGCAATTCGGTAAAAGAAAGGAAAAAAATGAAGACACATTTTATTAAGAATACACCTGTTGTGTGATGGATGACGAAACGTACGTACTGACAGACTTTTCTTAACTTTTCGGTCTTGATTTTTATGTTGTTGATAAACGAGGCAATGTTCACGAAGGGTTCCGGAGAAAAAAAAACAAACATAATTCTCAAAAAAAATTTTCGTGTAGCGAGCTTTTTGCAGTTGTGGCAAAATAAGCCAATCATTTGCCTCACCAGGCACGATAAACGCAGAAATTTATATACAAAAAGGCGTTTTTACATAAAAACTTATGAATTTCTTTAAAAATAAAAATGTTACATTTGCTGTTTTTTTTTATAAACAAATAATTTATTGACATTTTATTGTTGAGTTTCTTTTTTTGTGGGGAATTAAAAATCATTCAAACCAGTGTTGCATTTCTAGTGCAAATTTAAAAACAAAATTTAAAAGTCAACAATACCAAGCAACTCTGTTTTTAGTATGTGGTGAATATTACCAACACAGTAATACTCTAAAATGTACTTGACAGTTCTGTACACAGCCTAGTTCCCAGTCAGCATTTAGAAGATTATTTTTTGAAAAATCACCCAAATGAGTCCTTTTTAACCAGAATACCAAAAAACGATTTGTCGTCCGCGCGATTAAAAAACAAGTCGAAGGAAATTTGCGCTTATGCTTTAAAACTTACAATTTAAAAATACAGTAACAAAAAGCATATTCATTACAAATCAAACATTTAAAGGATTGAAATTCGATAGTTTGTAACGATATTTTGCAAACAGATTTTACACAGTTAGATGATAAAAAGGTTACTCCTATGGTGCTGTTTTTGAAATTCTTTTTAAAGCGCATAGATAGTGTGTGCTGTAACTAAGTGGGTTAGCATAAATATAAGATATCATTTTTAGCCTGAGTTCGATCCCAGGTCGCTGCCTTCAATGGAAAATAAATAAAATAACAAGAAATAGCGCAACTTCTTCAGTGTTCTAAAAATAGACTTTTTACCACGCTTCATCCCTCTACTCTCTCTGTCTCTAAGGTACCGCAATTCGTATAAACATACCCTACATATGTACAATTGTAAAGGGGCAATGTTACTTTTTTTGGAATCAACTGAAAAAATAATCAAAATTGAGACAAAAATGACTCAAAAAAGGATCGTAAAAGACTCATAAACGGTTCAAAAAGGTGTTCATAAAAGATTCTCTCAAGAGAGCTAGGGTACCAATTTTTTCCGAAGGCACAGTCTTTTTCGAATCGAAAATGATGGCATATTCGATTGTTTTAATCATCCGCGGCAGTCGAAAAAGAGTCAAATATGATCATTAAATAACAAAAATACTGACTGGGTTGTAGTTTATGCACACAAATACATATGAGGAATTCAAATATTCAAACTAAAAATTTTGAATTCTATCATTAAAATTTAAATTTCGGACTAAGAATTCTTGAATAGAAAAAATATGAGGAATTAAAAGTTTCAATAACCAAAAATTAAAATGAAATTTGGAAAATTAAGAGAGGAAAATTTCAGACTAAGAATTCTTGAATAGAAAAAGTTCAGCTATATTTGTAATTTCTGTCCAAACAACATACAATTTATTGTTGAAAATTACTTCAGTTTTTCACAGTATAAGTTTTATGCCTAACTGAAACTGCAGTAACAAAACCAGCAAAAGCTAAATGAAAAGAAAAAAAAGAAAAAAGTAAAGCTGACTGGTGCAGCTGACTGATCGTTTATTTTGGCTGACGCACACAGACCAAGAGAAATACTTGTAAATTTAGCTGATGCTGCCAACTTCAAGTTTTTTCTCTTTGCCTTTTGTTTTTGGTTGACTTTTTCCTTTGAAGTTTTCTTAGTTAAGCACAACAGTTAAACACACACACCATAAATTTAAGTTCAAATCAGTCAGCTAAAGGCGACGTACAGTGGGGTGAATGGTAGAGAAAGTGGCGATTAATTCATAAAAGTCGTAATTTTAAAATATTGTTATTTTTTATTGATAAATAGTAATAAATACATCAAAGTCCAGTATTTAAAAGAAAAAAATTGGAGAACACATAAATTGATAACCTTTTATGGGCTCTTTTCTATTTTGGATAAAATGGTCTTATTTGACTATTTTTGCTGTAACTTTACAATTAAAAACGATAAATTAATAAATTAAATTTTAAATTAGAGCATATTTCATGTCCCTTTAAAAAAAATATTTTTCTTTGTTTAAATAAATAAAATAAATATAAAATATTTCTTTATGTTTAGTTTTTACAAAAAATACTTTTTTTTCAAAAATTCATAACTCCAAAGATTTTACTCAAAAAAGTCACATTAGAAAATATTTTTAATTTTTATTTATAAATATTTGTAAACAGAAAACATAAATTTCAGAAAATAAACATTAAAAAAATATAAAGTTTCTTTATTTTCTTCATTTAGTTATTTATAAAAGCAATATTTACTACTTTTAAAATTTCACGAAAATGTAATTTTTTTGGTCATATTTTGAGGAGGTGCTTGGTAAATTTTACTTATGTTCAAATTTAACAATATCTTAATGCATATTATTGTCCAGTATATAGATTTTTTTTCGAAATTGTATGACATTAACCCTTTCTTTCCCGGGATCAAAAGTAAAAATTTAGATTTTTTATTTTTTTATGACAAAATTAAAAAATTTAAGAATTAATTAGTGAATTTCGGAAAATCTTATAAAAATAATTATTTGTATCACTAATTTCATAAAAATAATTATTTGATTATTGTTATGATATTACCATGAAAAATAAAAAATTGAGCTTTGAAGAAAGGGTTAAAATTATCCAATTTAAAAAAAAGACTCACTATACATTTTTCATATACTGAACAATAATATTGATTAACAGTTTTATCAAAATTCAACAGAAATAAATTTAATAAGCACTTGTAAAATAAAGACCAAAAAATTAAATTTTTCGCCGTTATATTTTCCTAGTTGTATATTTTAAACTCAGCTAGCCACTGGTTATTGAGTATTAGGCTATGTAAAACTTCTCTAACTAATGCATTCGCCGTTCGGAGCCGGCGTAAAAACGTAGGTCCCTTTCAATGAGTCTAAAAATAGAATCGGATGCAGCTCATTGTCTGAGAGAAGTACCCCTTGTTCCAATTGGAATGTTGTCGGGGAATTATATATATATATATATATATATATATATATATATGTATATATATATATATATATATATATATATATATATATATATATATATATATATATATATATATATATTTTAAACTACAGATGAAATAATTTTTATATTCTTAAATTTTCTAACAAAAATTTTCGAAAAAATAAAAAATGAGTTTTGAAACCGACCTGTCGGCAACTAGAGTTCATTCACAAAAACTTCCATAACTCAAAAATCGCACTAATGCTCAGCAAAATATTTTGGGATTTATTAGCTAAAATATTATATTTTAAGACCATAAAATCATTTTTTCCTGCACTCATCCGCAAAGTTGTTGAAACTTAATGTATATATTAAAAATACCACATTTTTAGAGCAATTTACTTTTTTATTTTTTAAATATTTCTAAAACATTTATCTAAATAAAAAATATCTTTTTAAATGCTGAATACCTAAAGTTAACGGCTCCATTATAAAACTTTTGCTTAAAAAAGTTTTAATAAAAACTATAATCACTTGAAATATCAAAATATTTTCTTTAAATCAATTCGCGCAAAAATAACAAAAATTATTGAAATTTGAACACACACTGTAAATAAAACAAACTACATCACTAACTTTTATTTTTGCAGTTAGTGATGTAGAATTTTATCTACTTTCATATGGTACCAAATATGGCTGTGAAAGTTAAAGTTCATCCTTTAAGTTAATCGCCATTATTGAAGACTTTCGCCCCAAAGTGCGACGCAGCGCTTGTAGTTTTGTATTAAGATATCAATGTGTGTCGTATTTATGAATATGATCCCAGTCAGTATTTTTATTATTTTCTGATCACATTTGACTCTTCTTCGACTGCCACGGACGATTAAAACAATCGAATATGCTATCATTTTCGATTCGAAAAAGACTGTGCCTTCGGGAGAAAATGGTACCCTAGCCGCGACTGCCTTGAGAGAATATTTTATGAGCACCTTTATGAATCTTTTACGAGCCATTTTTGATTCAATTTTGATTATTTTTTCAGTAGATTCAAAAAAAAAAGTAACATTGACTTTGTACATATGTAGAGTGTGTTTATACGAATTGAGTTACCTTAGAGAGGGAGAGAGGTAGTAGAGAGATGAAGTGTGGTGTAAAGTCTATTTTAGAACACTGAAGAAGTTTCGCTATTTCTTGTTATTTTATTTAGTTTTTATCGAGGCCGCGAACTGGGATCGAACTCAGGCTAAAAATGATATCTTATGTTTAGTAGTCGACGTGCTAACCCACTTAGCTACAGCACCCACTATCTATGCGCGTTAAAAAGTATTTCAAAAACAACACTATAGGAGTTATCTTTTTATCATCTAACTGTGTAAAATCTGTTTACAAAATAGCGTTACAAGCTATCGAATTTCAATCCCTTAAATGTTTGATTTTTAATGAATATGCTTTTTGTTATTGCATTTTTAAACAATAAGTTTTAAAGCATAAGCGCGAATCTATTTCAACTAGTTTTTTAATCGCGCAGACGATAAATCGATTTTGGTCTTCCAAACTGGTTAAAAAATACTCATTTGGGTGATTTTTCAAAAAATAATCTTCTAAATGCTGACTGGGATGAGAAAGAGACAAGGTATGTGTGTATTTTTATAATACTAAGAAATGGTGCTATAAGCAATATCAGTAATATTCAAGTAAACAGCAAATTAAATAAAAACAACTTGAAAATGAAAAAGTAGCTGCTTTCAGCAAAAGCTGCAAATACAAGTAAATTTCTTTGACTGTGCTGCACAAGCATAAACTACAGAAGCCGACAGCCAAAGCAAACGAATTCATTTCGTTTGTTGGCTTCTACTTTTGCTTTTCGCTGTGTGTGTATGAAATTATATCAACAGGTATTGAAAACACATTTTTTTATTTAGCTAAATAAAATGAAAGCAAAAGCTGAATTTGTGAGCATTTGCAACGCTGCATACAAACAGACAAACAAACGCGGACATTTTTTTATAGATATATATAGAACAGGGATGACCAAAGAGAGGAATGTGATTGTATTTGTGAGCGAAAGAGAGGATACACAGGCAGAAGCAAGAATTGACATAAATTTGGTTGTTTATTTCTATTTTGTTTCAGTTGCCGCTGAACCAGCGTGAAATGAACATGCGGAGGAGTATTGATCTTTTTTTTTGTTGTTTTTATGTAAACAATTATTATTTTTTTTTGCTTCTATAAAGAAAACATAACTTTTTAGAAATGTATATTCAGCATAGTATATTTTTTTATAAATACAATATAAAAAACTTACTTTTTCTATAGAAAAACTTACTTTTTCTATAGAAAAACTTACTTTTTCTATAGAAAAACTTACTTTTTCTATAGAAAAACTTACTTTTTCTATAGAAAAACTTACTTTTTCTATAGAAAAACTTACTTTTTCTATAGAAAAACTTACTTTTTCTATAGAAAAACTTACTTTTTCTATAGAAAAACTTACTTTTTCTATAGAAAAACTTACTTTTTCTATAGAAAAACTTACTTTTTCTATAGAAAAACTTACTTTTTCTATAGAAAACTTACTTTTTCTATAGAAAAAATTACTTTTTCTATAGAAAAACTTACTTTTTCTATAGAAAAACTTACTTTTTCTATAGAAAAACTTACTTTTTCTATAGAAAAACTTACTTTTTCTATAGAAAAACTTACTTTTTCTATAGAAAAACTTACTTTTTCTATAGAAAAACTTACTTTTTCTATAGAAAAACTTACTTTTTCTATAGAAAAACTTACTTTTTCTATAGAAAAACTTACTTTTTCTATAGAAAAACTTACTTTTTCTATAGAAAAACTTACTTTTTCTATAGAAAAACTTACTTTTTCTATAGAAAAACTTACTTTTTCTATAGAAAAACTTACTTTTTCTATAGAAAAACTTACTTTTTCTATAGAAAAAATTACTTTTTCTATAGAAAAACTTACTTTTTCTATAGAAAAACTTACTTTTTCTATAGAAAAACTTACTTTTTCTATAGAAAAACTTACTTTTTCTATAGAAAAACTTACTTTTTCTATAGAAAAACTTACTTTTTCTATAGAAAAACTTACTTTTTCTATAGAAAAACTTACTTTTTCTATAGAAAAACTTACTTTTTCTATAGAAAAACTTACTTTTTCTATAGAAAAACTTACTTTTTCTATAGAAAAACTTACTTTTTCTATAGAAAACTTACTTTTTCTATAGAAAAAATTACTTTTTCTATAGAAAAACTTACTTTTTCTATAGAAAAACTTACTTTTTCTATAGAAAAACTTACTTTTTCTATAGAAAAACTTACTTTTTCTATAGAAAAACTTACTTTTTCTATAGAAAAACTTACTTTTTCTATAGAAAAACTTACTTTTTCTATAGAAAAACTTACCTTTTCTATAGAAAAACTTACCTTTTCTATAGAAAAACTTACTTTTTCTATAGAAAAACTTATTTTAAGATGGTTTATCATGTTTCTATTTTTAAAGAAAAAGTTTGTTTTCCTTAGAATATGTATTTTTTATTTAGAAAACGTTTTTTTTTTTTCTTTACATAGAAAAAAATGTAAGTTTATTTTTCTATAAAGAAAATATAAACGTATTTTTTTCTAAAAAAAATCAAATATTTTCTATAAAAACGATTGAATGTTTAGCGTAAAAATAATTATTCTAACATTCAATCTCACAGAGTATCTGAAAAAAACAATAACAAAAAATACAAAAAAATTAACAAAACTTATAACAGCCTCCACGCGTGTGCATCCGTCAAAGGTTGAATGACGACTAAATAAATGAGAATAAGAAAACTTCTGGCAAGCACTTACTTCGCGGTGGTCGCGCCTGATATAGAAGAAGATTTGACAATCCTGCAAAAAAAAAGCAATTTGACAGTTCTAAACAAAATGTGTATTATATATGTATTTCGTTATAAACCGATAATTTTGTTTTTAATTACATAAAATATTGTGTAAAAAAATAGTTATCATCATAAAAACCGTGTGTGAAGTTTGCTTAAACCAGGCGCGACCACCGCGAAGCAAGTGCTTGCCAGAAGTTTTCTTATTCTCATTTATTTAGTCGTCATTCAACCTTTGACGGATGCACACGCGTGGAGGCTGTTATAAGTTTTGTTAATTTTTTTGTATTTTTTGTTATTGTTTTTTTTCAGATACACTGTGAGATTGAATGTTAGAATAATTATTTTTACGCTAAGCATTCAATAGTTTTTATAGAAAATATTTGATTTTTTTTCTAAGGAAAACAAACTTTTTCTCTAAAATAAAAACATGATAAACCTTCTTAAAGACATGTTTTTTTTTTTTATAGAAAAAGTAAGTTTTGCTATAGAAAAAGTAAGTTTTTCTATAGAAAAAGTAAGTTTTTCTATAGAAAAAGTAAGTTTTTCTATAGAAAAAGTAAGTTTTTCTATAGAAAAAGTAAGTTTTTCTATAGAAAAAGTAAGTTTTTCTATAGAAAAAGTAAGTTTGTCTATAGAAAAAGTCTATAGAAAAAGTAAGTTTTTCTATAGAAAAAGTAAGTTTTTCTATAGAAAAAGTAAGTTTTTCTATAGAAAAAGTAAGTTTTTCTATAGAAAAAGTAAGTTTTTCTATAGAAAAAGTAAGTTTTTCTATAGAAAAAGTAAGTTTTTCTATAGAAAAAGTAAGTTTTTCTATAGAAAAAGTAAGTTTTTCTATAGAAAAAGTAAGTTTTTCTATAGAAAAAGTAAGTTTTTCTATAGAAAAAGTAAGTTTTTCTATAGAAAAAGTAAGTTTTTCTATAGAAAAAGTAAGTTTGTCTATAGAAAAAGTCTATAGAAAAAGTAAGTTTTTCTATAGAAAAAGTAAGTTTTTCTATAGAAAAAGTAAGTTTTTCTATAGAAAAAGTAAGTTTTTCTATAGAAAAAGTAAGTTTTTCTATAGAAAAAGTAAGTTTTTCTATAGAAAAAGTAAGTTTTTCTATAGAAAAAGTAAGTTTTTCTATAGAAAAAGTAAGTTTTTCTATAGAAAAAGTAAGTTTTTCTATAGAAAAAGTAAGTTTTTCTATAGAAAAAGTAAGTTTTTCTATAGAAAAAGTAAGTTTTTCTATAGAAAAAGTAAGTTTTTCTATAGAAAAAGTAAGTTTTTCTATAGAAAAAGTAAGTTTTTCTATAGAAAAAGTAAGTTTTTCTATAGAAAAAGTAAGTTTTTCTATAGAAAAAGTAAGTTTTTCTATAGAAAAAGTAAGTTTTTCTATAGAAAAAGTAAGTTTTTCTATAGAAAAAGTAAGTTTTTCTATAGAAAAAGTAAGTTTTTCTATAGAAAAAGTAAGTTTTTCTATAGAAAAAGTAAGTTTTTCTATAGAAAAAGTAAGTTTTTCTATAGAAAAAGTAAGTTTTTCTATAGAAAAAGTAAGTTTTTCTATAGAAAAAGTAAGTGTTTTAAATTGTATTTATAAAAAAATTTACTATGCTGAATATACATTTCTAAAAAGTAATGTTTTCTTTATAGAAGCAAAAGAAAATAATTTTTGTTTACATAAATACAACAAAAAAAGATCAATACTGCTCCGCATGTTCATTTCACGCTGGTTCAGCGGTAACTGAAATAAAATAGAAATAAACAACCAAATTTATGTCAATTCTTGCTTCTGCCTGTGTATCCTCTCTTTCGCTCACAAATACAATCACATTCCTCTCTTTGGTCATCCCTGGCTTAAACGCATTAAGTGCTTAAAAGCTTTAAGGAAATTGTAAGCATGTGTTAGTGAGTAGAGGGAAAATTCAAGAGAAACGATTGAAGAAAATCAAAAAATTAAAATCAAGCGAGAAATCGAGCAAAAATCCAATTTTGTATTTGTTTTTCAATTAAGCAGTGTCCTTTTGTTCTTTTCCAAATAATATAATGAAAAACAAAAAATTGATAATTACGTTTTAAACTGGGCGAATTTAAAGAAAAAAAAAAAATTAAAAAATGTCCCACTGTTGCGTGACGTCATTGGCCCAACCTGCGTAGAAAACTCAAGTTTTGTATTTAGAAAGTCGAAATCTATATTATATAATTCTTGCATTTATGTAACTTATACAAGTTTTCAGAAATTAAAAGTTAAATTTCAAAAATAATTTTGTAATTTGCGTGATTTTGCCAGTTTTTTCGGTACTTATTTTGACCCATATGTATCTTTAGGACCAATTCATAGAGGAATATAATTTACACCGGAATCGAAACAGGATTGCAACTGCAAACATGTATTGGTTTATTTTTTAAATTTTGGGGGAAAAAATATTTAATTGTTAAAAATATTAATTGTTTTTAAAATTAATTGTTTTTAAAATAGTTGTGAAAATAAATGGACACGTTTTTGGTACTCTTTGAAAATTTGTGAAATTAATCATAAAAAAGAATAAATTACTGATGTTATATCTTTAAAACAAACAAAAAAAATTAAATTAACTATAAAAATAAAGGGACACGTGCATCGTAATTTTTAGAAAGTTATAAAGTAAAGAGAGACTATAAACAGAGACAATTCTAATTTTACTAATTGAATATCAAGTTAAATAATGCGTAAATAATTTAATACGTTTATACATATGTATTTACAGGTTTATCATCACATCTACCCACAATGGATGAACCTCAACGAACTGAAGGATTTTCTAAAACAGCAAAATCTCAAATATTTACATCTTCTAATTCCTTTGGAAATTTGGGAAACATATTTCAGAAACCTACATTATGGTCTATCAGTGAAAGACAAACAAACCAAATTTTAATCCCGAACTCAAGAATAAAAAACTCACCAACAGATATAGATCGAAGAGATTATGAAAGTGAAAGTGAACAGCATATAAATATTGCGTCTGCGTCAATTTCGAAAGAACAATTGTCGAATCGATTATTAAGTAATTATGTATCACATAAAGTCATAGATTTAGTAAGTTCAACTGTTGATAATAATTTATACACAAACAACGCAAGTGATACTACAAACAAGGGAGTATTCAATGCTCCAATGTTTTTCGGAACAGAAAATTCTACTATTGTCGCAACGCAAATAGGGGCAACAGCGCATATACCCTGTGTAGTTCATCATATTGGTGAATGTGTGGTAAGTACAGTATATGCGTATTTTATATGATCGATAATTCGACATTTTGAAAATTCGAAAAATAAAAATTGTCAAGCTCTATTATTTGATACTCTTGGCCATTAATGTTAAGTAAACAATAAGTAAGTAAATATTTTTCTTTTCCGATATGATGATCCTTGTTCCAAGAAAATATTGTCAAAATTAATTTTCCACCTATTGTGGTAAAGGTTATAAATAACAATGCACAACAGTAAAAAAGGCGTGACTATATGGATGCTATTCTACTATCAAACTGTAGTAAAACCCTTTACTCAGTTTGGCAAATTTAGTGACCGTTTAATTTTTATGGGCCTCTAATGTTTCAAAATTTTAGCATGATACCTAACAAAAGTGTCATCAGTTTTTACTAAATAGTTAATCAGCACTGAAAAATATCGCCCAACTATGTTCGGCAAAAATATAGTGAATATTTCTTGCTAAAATCTTATGATAAAAATATGTTTTATCTTAAATCTTTTTTAAAAAAGTTAAAGATTTTTTTTTTGTTTTTAATTTTTTGATCATAACTTTTTGGAGATTCTGATTTTTCTATACTATATTTGGGAAAAAAGATGTCTTCTGTTTCTACCAATTAGCTAATCAGCAGTTATCGCTTTACTATGTTCGGCAAAAATGTAGTCAAGATTATGGTGAATGTTTCTTGCTAAAGTTTTATGATAAAAATAAATTTTATCTTAGACTTTTTTTAAAAAAAGTTAAAGAAAATTTTTTCTGTTTTTAATTTTTTGATCATAACTTTTTGGAAATCTTATTTTTTTCTATACCGTGTTTATGAATATTGTAGCCACGGTAAAGCTAAACAACTTTTCTGAACACGCCGATATAATCTGAACGTGTCTAGATACCAAAAATAGGTCATAAAGACTCCCTTGTGCCAATAAATATAATTTTTTAACTCAAATTTAAGCGCGGAAAAAATTTATAAAATTGCTGTCTGATGGAATTGTTCGTCGGTTAAAATGTTCCAAGTGGTGTAAGAGATGAATTTTTAATCATACATATATGAACTCCAATTGCTTCAAATGCAATTAACACATCGAAATTTTAATGAAATCGAATAAAAAAGTATCAGATTGTTGACAATATCTATTTCTGCATTTCTTCTAAAGCGATAACTGCTGATTAGCTAATTGGTAGAAATAGAAGACATCTTTTTTAGGCATCATGCTAATATTAGGAAACTTTGGAGGCCCATAAAAATAAACGGTCACTAAAATGGCCAAGCTGAGTATAGAGTTTTACTACAATTTGATGGTAGAATAGAACCCATATAGTCATGACCTTGCACTTTTCAAAAGATGTTCATTTGTTGTGTAGTGTAATTACAGTGCTTTATTAAAGTTTAACGGTCTTATGCAAAAAAAAATCTTAAATATTGCTTAAAGAACACGTTAGTTACCAAATACTTTAAGGCTAACAAACGATTGTTAAAAAATAGTATGCAAAAACAGTTATTTTACATGTGAATGTTGGCAACATCATCATTCTCTCTTGTCTCTTTATAGTTAAAGATACAAAACAACGAATAAATAATTCATTGTTTCAATTATTTATTTGAAAAGTTTGATTTTAGTATGAAATATATAAAAAAGAGTATGAAATATCATGGAAATTAGATTTTATAAGATCCCAATCCGCAAAACCTTTTATATGATAAAAAAATAGCAAATTATAAAAAAAACGATTAAACGATTAAAACGGTAAACCTGTTATATGATAAAAAAAAAATAGCAAATTATAAAAACAACGATTACGAAATTTAGCAAAAATATAATTTTTTATTAGAAAAGTCTGAAAACTTAAATATTTTTATTAAAAGTTTTCACAAAATATTATTTGTCGAAACAGTAAAATATTTAACGTAGCTTTAAATTATGTAGACAACTTCTTTGAATTATTTGATATTAGCAAAATATTAACATCGGTTTGTTAAGCTAACAATCGTTTTTGGATAATGGTATTATTCCTTAATGTATTATCATAATACATTAAGGAATTTTGCTAAACTTTAGTTTACCAATCGTTGTTAAAATTCTTTTCATAAGACTGTTATATTTTTGCTTGTTTAAAGTTGAAAATATAAGAAAGCCCGTTTTTCGCTACATTTACTGTTAAAAATCACTTTTCGAAGTATAATAAATTTATTTTCGTTTTCAATGGATTTTAATAAAACAGCATTGGTACATGAGAGCCCCTGAATAAAGTTGTTCTCAACTTTTGTATCATAGTGTTATTATCAAACCCTAATGGCATGTTCAGAATGAAACTTACGAAATTAAAAACTTTATTGAGCTCAATTCACCATACAAAATTTCAATAAACAAATAGAGAAATTAGTAATTAATTGAATCAAAATTGATTAAAATCGTCAGTGGAAACCTGTTTAGTGCCGAAATTAAAATAAAATAAACAAGAATGTAAAAACGAAATGTTAAACAGTGGTTTACGGACGCTTTTTTGGAAATAATTCCGTAATATTAAATCAAAATGACCGTCACATATTGAGCGATATAATAAAAATTTAACTTACCCAGTATGAATTGAGCAATAAAATATATTTAAATCATAAATACCCAGCGGTTCGGCTATTCTTATAAAAGAACGTATCAAACACTATTTACTGTGCGTTTATTTTGAAGATTATATTCAAGCAACTACAATTTGTCTACAAGATTTTTGTCATAACTTAGTGATATCTTCAATATATAAGCCGGAAGAAACCGTATCCCCGACTATAGACGTAGCAATGGCAGGCACAAAAATAAACTTCCTTAAATACAAGAAATACCTCAGCACTCACTGAACAGAAAACTTACCGCTAAATACACCGGAAGACATAGATTTCTCTATTAGATATCTTGAAAATAATCTCAAATTGGCTGTTAAACATGCAACAGTACTCCCCAGTCAACATGCAACATCCCCACACTGACAACATGCAACATCACCTCTCTGTCATGACATTTACCCTATGCAACAATCCACTTCAACCACAATAATACCTGATACCCAATCCCCAAGGAACATGCTACACAACCTCCAATACAATGTGCTTCATACCAAACAAGAACCAACAGTACCAACCGTGAACAAGATACCATACTACCCCCTAGACGACATGCTTCATTATCTCCCCGGCAACATGTCACACGATCAAACATACGAAACTCCGCTTTAACCCCCGTCAATATGCCACATAACCCCCCACAACAAGCTTCGGTAATCTTCCCTAACATGCTGCATTTCCTTCCCGACAAGTCAGGTATAATAGAATATACTCTGCCTATGTCAAACGGCTTTTGGCTGAAAAAAGAAGAGCTCAAAGAGAATGGCAAATTCATAGATCCCCCCAAACTTAAAACAGATTCCGAAATTGCATAAAATCACTTAAGAAATTACTAGAATCCCAAAGAGCTGAATCTCTAGAAACTTATCTAAAAGAGCTGGATGCGACCCCACAATCGGACTATTCATTATGGTGAGCTGCTAAAAGCTATAAAAGTCCTGTAATTCATAAACCACCATTGAGAACTACGAGTGGGCAAGAAGCGACTTAGAGAAAGGTAATCTGTTTGTAAACCACTTGAAAAATGTCTTTACCCCCAACTTATCAAATAACATAATGGAGTTACCTCCTGCTGTAAAGCAACGATTAGGTTTGAGACTCGAGGGGTTATAAAATCTATTCTTGACTTAAACCCCAAACAAGTACGTCGACTACTAAGCATATTATCACATTGAGCCTGGGTTCGATCCCTGGTCTCGACAACATCAATTTCTGTAATTATTAATTTCTATTAAAATTATTAATTGCCACAGCATCTTCCGTCGGCGGTAAGCCTACAGCAATAACACGCCGTCGACGATAAATAAATAAAATTGGCTGTAGAACAAAAAAGCTTAAACAAATGCGTCTAAATAACAACAAATGGCGCAACTTCACTGTTCTAAAAAAATAGATATGATGTGCAATTACAGTGTTGAATAATATAAAGCTTTATCTCTCCCTTTCACCACCTTTCGCCTCTATACTATCCCCTTTCCAAAGAAGGTAACCCAATTCGTATATACTCTATATACAATTGTATAGGCAGTATTTGCCTGAGTGTTACTTCTCTTTTAAAAAAAAAACAAAAGTAGAGTCCTATAGATCTATAAGTCTTCCGTCTAATATATCAATGCTATTTGAAAAATTGTTATTTACCAATTTAACGCAAATTTTAGATGAAATCAGATACATTCCCAATCATCAGTTTGGTTTAAGAAAAAAACATAATACAATTGAACAAACACATAGACTTGTTACTGCAATTCGAAAAGCTTTTGAAGAAAAAAAATATCGCTCTGCTCTCATCATTGATGTATCAGAAGCATTTGACAAAGTGTGGGATGAAGGTTTAATTTACTAATTGAAGCAAATTTTCCCCATTGACATATACATGCTTTTAGATAGTTACCTAACCCATCGTAAATTTATTATTAAAGAAAAAGACTTCGTAAGTACTCCACTACATATTGAAGCTGGTGTTCCCCAAGGCAGAATATTAGGATCAATTCTCTATATTATATACACTTCTGATATGCCTACAAATATATACACAAACAAGTCCACATTTGCAGATGATACTGCCATCCTAAGTATTAATTAAAACCCAGTTGAAGCATCTAGGAATTTACAGAACCACATATTGCAAATAGAAATATGGCTAAACCAATGGAAGAAAAAAGTGAATGAACAAAAATGATGTTACCTTTACATTGCGCAGAGACTTGTGCCCTCCTGTTAAAATTTGTAACCAAGCTATCCCCCAACAAACAGAGGTAAAGGAGGAAGGAGCGACCTATACAGCAGCTAAGGGACATGGATTTTACTGATGTAAAAATCCTACTTACGCAAAAAATTATGAAGTGACAAATGGACTTCCATAATTAAGCAGCTTAGATTTTAATTAGATTTGACAACTTATTGTTAGTTCATAGTAAATGAAGATACAATAAATAAAACAATATGTAAAAAAAACAAGTAAGAGTCCCTTCACCAATGGTGTTACAAAAGTAAAGTGCAGAGTGGAAAGAGTTTTTGGTCAATTACAAGTATGTACGTTTCTGAAGACTGATTCAGGTGAATCCCACATATAATTTTAAATTGACATATTTACAATTTTTTTTAACAGTATTTAAAAAAAATGTTGAATTATATATCAGATTTTAGAAAATACTCCATTGCAACATATTATTAAATTTTATCAAAATCGGTCTACAAACACCAGAGATATCGTCAAAATTCGATGAGAAATTAAATTTTGTTTAAACTGTATATTTCAAAAAAAAATTTTTTGAATTAGCTATCAGATTTTCGAAAATACTCCAACTCAACATGCTATTAAATTTTATCAACATCGGTCTATAAACATCAGTTATATTGCCAAAATTCAAAATACGACATGAATTTAAAAATTTTTTTTTTAAACTGTATTTTTTAAAAAAAAATTTTAAATTCGTCACCGAAGTTTAGTATTTTAGCGATATCTCGGGTGTTTATGGACCGATTTTAATGAAATTAAATAGCGTGCTGCGTAGGGAAATTTCCTAAAATCCTTTCAACAGACAGACAGACGGACTAAATCGGAAGGACTCTCCTGGCGATTCTGAGTCGATCGGTATAATTTCTATAATTTCTACGAATGATGAAAAAATTATAAACTGAATGACAAACTTATAATACCCATTCACCTATTGGCGAAGGGTATAAAAATACCCGGTAGAATTTGAGCGATATAATATAAATCAGAAATACCCGTTATAATTAGCGCCATAGTTTGAGCGATAAAATATAGAGCAAAAATAACTGTTATTTTTGCCTAAAAAAATAAAAGGCACAAAATTACTTTAATTTCTAATCAAAAAAATAAAAATCAAAAAAATAAAAGGCTTACGATAAAATTTAAATTTAGGTCAAACGAATCAAAGCTGTGCTATTGAATTTCAAACAGATAAATTTTAATATATGTTTTTTTTTTATTTAAAAATTAAAAAATACGCGTTATTTTCAGTCCCTGCTTTCGAGATATTGTTGAAAAAGAAATTTTTGGGTTGATTTTGTACCTATTTTCTAAGCTTTGTTTTTAATCTGGCGTACTCATTTTAGGTCCTAAAATTTCCTAAAAATACTTTTTGTATTTTTAATAAAATTCTGAATAATTCTTGTGTAAGTTATATATAGATATATTATTTAGTTCAAAAGTTAAAAATATTTAAAATTGAAACATAAAAAAAAATATCGAATTTTTTGTAGTTTTTCCCTAAAAGATTGCTATATTTTTTCACTTATAAAAAAATATTTTCTTACAAAACATAGAAAGATTTTTAGAGTTTTTAAAAGAAAACATAATAAGAATGCGTACAAATCAAATTTCTGGTCAACTGGACTTTTGGTCGTCGCACATGCTTTCTCAAAAACTTGGAAAAAATTATTTAGTTTAAATAAAAATTTTTCAAAAGGCAATGCACCAATTTAAAAAATATATAATATTTATTGTTTAATTTAATTTTGATATCCCACTCAGACCAATTGTATCCTCCTTACAAGTCCCTTGCTACCAACTGTCGAAATATATTGGAAAAATTCTTAAGAACATCATATCTGAAAGTTATAACATAAAAAACTCCTTAGAACTCAAAATGCAGTTACATAATTTCAAATTAGAGAAAAATTATATTCTGGTCTCCTTTGATGTAATTTCTCTCTTTACTAATATTCCGGTTCACAATGCTATTAAAGTTATAATGAAAAAATGGGGAAAAATACAAAATATAACAAAAATCAACAGTTCGAAATTCCTCGAAATCTTAAAATTCTGCCTCAACGACAACAACTATTTTGTATACGGAAATAAAATCTATAACCAGATATTTGGAATGCCAATGGGGAACCCACTTTCTCCGACAATTGCTGATATAGTTCTGGATAACTTACTTGACGACGCCATATTGGAACTTAAAAATAAAAATATAGAAATTAAATACATAGTTAAATATGTAGATGATATTTTTGCAATAATCAACATAGACGACAAAGATGAAATCCTAAATACATTAAACAACCACCACCCTAAACTGAAATTTACTATGGAAATAGAAGATAATGGATCGATAGCATATTTGGATACAAAACTCAGGAGAAATGTGAACACAATAACTTTCGACTGGTACTCAAAAGACACATCGTCTGGTAGAATCATGAATTTTAACTCAACACAGCCAAGAAATCAAATCTTAAACACAGCAACTAACTTAATAGAACGCGTTTTAAAAATTAGCGACAACCAATTTCATCAAGAAAATATTAGAAAAATAAACCAAATCCTTATTAATAATAGCTTCCCGAAACAAATTATACAATCACTCGTCGATGTCACAAAAAATAGACTCACTACCAAAAAACAACTAGACAACACTGACAAAGAACCCAAAAGCACAAAATTTTACAGTGTACAATACATCCCTGGGTTAACTGATTACAAGAAAATAAAAACAACCATAAACAATAACAATAACATCAGCTTTGCTTATAAACCTAACTTAACACTCAATAAGATATTTACCAACACAAAAACGACAATAAGAAAAGAACAACAAAGCGACGTTGTTTACGAAATATCATGTAAGGGCAATGATACACAAAAATGCAACCTTATATACATAGGAACAACAAAACGATCCCTCTCAACACGAATAGGAGAACATAAAATGGATATAAACAAAGGAAAGGAGACAACAGCATTATCAAAACATTTAATCTCAACAGGTCACACAGCTGATTTTGAAGACGTAAGAATTTTGGATAAAGAAAAAATTGAGAAAAAGAGATACACGAAAGAGAGCCTATATATACAAAAGAAGATAAAAAATACAATGAATTTGAAGGAAGACACAGAAAAGATAAATACAAGTTATAGAGTTGCATTATGAGAAAGCTTTGTAACTAATTTAAGTCGTATTGTTTTAAATGTTTATTGTTTTCCGTTTTTCTGTTACTTTTAAATGTTTTAATGTAAATTAATCGTTTTTATGTAAGTTTTATTATTTAATGTTAATTATTTAATAATGTAATAATGTTCGCTTCTTTAATAAAATAGACGATCCCCTGAAGAAGTCGACAAAAAATCGACGAAACGTCGGGAAAATTATATTGAAATTGTCTTTCAATAACACCCATAATAGGCCCAATTAGCTTAATTAAACTCAAACTTATATAATATTTATATTTCCTGATATATCTGTTTTTGATTAGAAAAGTTTTCTTCTGAAACGTGTTTCAAATAGTGTCAGTGTTGCAATTTTTGTAAAAAAACTCATTTTTATACCCTTCACCACCATTGGTGGAAAGGGTATTATAAGTTTGTGCTGATGTATGTAACGCATAGAAATATTTGTCTTAGACCCATCTTTTGGTATACCAATCAGCTTAGAATCACTTTCCGATGTCCGTCCGTCCGTCCGTCTGGCTTGCTGGACCCCCATGTAAACCTTGTAATCAAACTACAGGTCGCAATTCTAAAGATAATTTGATGAAATTTGGCACAGATCAGTTTTTTAATAATGGGACCATGGCTATTGAAATTCGTCAAAATCGGTCCATTATTTATGGTACCTCCGATAGGTCCCAATTCCCGGAATTAACATATTGGTCACAAAAATCAATATTTTTTAATGAAATTTAAAAAAAATACTTCTTATGTAAACTTAAATCACTGCACCAAATTTCGTTGAAATCGGTCCACATTTGACCATAGCTCCCATACAAACTCGTTTCTCAAAACGCACTGAATGGGACAAAATTCACTAAAACGCTCGTAAATCCGAAGACAATTTGCATTCATAATTTTTGTAATAACTGTAATCAATTTGCCAAATTTCGAGATAATCGGTCCACATTTGACCCCAGCTCTCATATAAGTCCAAATGACGGAAACAGCTTAAATGTATATGAATGTATATGTTTTGAGAATATGTATGTATGATGGCAAAATTTAGCTATACAGAAAAAAGAACACCTTTGACGTTAGTGGTGAAGGGTATCATATAGTCGGGCATGACCGACTATAGCACTTTCTTACTTGTTTTAATTACGTTTTCCCAGGTTGGGAATTTTCCATTTAAAATTGGTAATTTTTTATAGCCTATTGCTATTAGATCAGTGTCCCGCAAAATAATACTATTGCATCTTGTGTTTGTTAGTAAGATACTAACGGTCTTATGCAAAAGAAAATCTAAAATATTGTTTAAAGAACACGTTAGTTACCAAATACTTTAAGGCTAACAAACGATTGTTAAAAATAGTATCCAAAAACAGTTCTTTAACTAATAAATATGTCAAGTCAATTTAATATAGCATTTTCAGTTTAAATTAAACCTTTTTCAAAATAAATGAAACCTTTTTCAAAATAAACGAAACATTTTTCAAAATGAACGAAACCTTTTTTAAAATGAACGAAACCTTTTTCAAAATAAATGAAACCTTTTTCAAAATGAGCGAAACTTTTTTCAAAATAAATAAAACTTTTTTCAAAATGAACGAAACCTTTTTCAAAATGAATGAAACCTTTTTCAAAATGAACGAAACCTTTTTCAAAATAAATGAAACTTTTTTCGAAATGAGCGAAACTTTTTTCAAATTCGGTGAAACATTTTTCAAATTAAATTAAACCAGTTTTAAAATTTGTAGGTTTATCATATTTTGTTGTATTTTTTTATTTGCAAATTTTTTAACCGATTACTGTAAATGACCTATATTGTTGTTATTGTCTGGTAACGGTTAGATTCATTTTTTTACTTGATAGGGGTCAATGCAATTGAATACAAAATTAGTATTAATTGCAGATTCATAGTCAAAAGTTGAAAATGAGTGATTCAGAAGAAACAGAAGTTAGTAAAACAATAAGACGTAGAGGAAAATATGCCAACATTTCAAAAAATGTGAAACTAATGATTATAAAATTGTATGAGGAGGGGAATACCATCGCGGAAGTATCTCGTATAACGTCAGTAAATATAAACAGCACCAAGACTATTATTTCGCGATATAAAAAAAATGACTGCGAACTAGTGGAACTACCTCGTGGAAATAATAGGGAAAAAATTAGTTCCCCAAATACTGGAAAAAATTGAGACGATTGTGGAGAGTGAGCCGGGAATAACTTTGAAAAATATTCGCAGAAAGTTATTAGAACAATTTAATGTAACGCTTGCACTGTCTACAATTTTCAACGGCTTAAAAGAACTCAAAATAACGCTGAAAATGGCTTCCATCGAAATGGATCGTATGAATAGCGCATCGGCTATTGAAAACCGTCGACAGTATGCTTCAGAATTTGCAATTTGGTCTCCTCAACAAAAAGAAAAAATGATTTTTATAGATGAGTGCGGGTTTAACTTACACTTACGGCGTTCATAAGCACGTGCTAAGGTAGGTGAAAGAGCTCATGTTGCTGTGCCAACCGTAAGAGGAAGGAACGTTACTTTAATTGCTGCGATAAATAATGCTGGTGTTGTTCATCATAAAGTTTTTTCCCTTTCCACTGTAAATTCAGCCCGTTTCCAAATATTTCTCAGAGAGCTCCTGGATAAAATTGAAAGCAGCCCAGAGTTACAAAATTCATTTTTAATTATGGATAATGCCAGAATCCATAAAACCCAGGAAATTCTAAATATAGTGGATAATAGTGACTGTACACTTAAATTTTTACCACCTTATTCTCCTATGCTGAACCCGATAGAGAAAGCATTTTCTAAGATGAAATTCCACGCCCGATCATTATGAAGTGACATTACCACAGAGCATAACATAGTAAGTGTATTGAGGAAAGTGTCGAACAAATTAATCAAAATGATTGTTCGAATTATGTTATGGATATGATCATGATGATTCCTAAAGCGGCCAGTGGACAAATTCTTCATTAATTTTAATTAGTATTATATAATTATTTATTTTTTTTAAGTAGTAATTAAAATTGAATATGTTTAATATGTTTTTCTTTTGTTTTCTATTTGATTTTAAAACTTGTTTAATTTAATATGAAAAATGTTTAATTTAATTTGAATAAAGTTTAATTTATTCTGAAAAGAGTATCATTTATTTTGAAAAGAGTTGCATTTATTTTGAAAAAAGTTTCGTTCATTTTAAAAAAGGTTTCATTTATTTTGAAAAAGGTTTCGATCATTTTGAAAAAGGTTTCATTTATTTTGAAAAAGGTTTCGTTCATTTTGAAAAAGGTTTCGTTCATTTTGAAAAAGGTTTCGTTCATTTTGTAAAAGGTTTCATTTATTTTGAAAAAGGTTTCGTTCATTTTGAAAAAGGTTTAATTTAAACTGAAAATGCTATATGTTAATGCTGGCAATATTATCATTCTCTCTTGTCTCTTTATAGTTAAAGATACAAAACAACGAATTAATTATTCATTGTTTCCTTCTAGTAGTCGAATATCTAAATCACGTTTTGTATGTTTTTAATATAAAATAACAGTTTTACTCTTTTCATAATGTAAAATTATGTTTATGTTATATAAAAACAAAAACTAAACACATTTATAATACAGTAAAATTATAAATAGACAAATTTTTAGTAAGGGCTTGAACCGATTATTTAAAAATCGAGTACTTTTAACTCATGTTTAGTAGATATACATAACTATAAAGTTTTTTGTAAATTTCATTGACCGATGTCTGTTTTTTGTTGAAAAAATTCATTTTTGTTAAAAATTAGAATTTGTATTATCAATTTATTTGAAAAGTTTGATTTTAGTATGAAATATGTAAAATAGAGTATGAAATGTCATTGAAATTATATTTTATAAATTTAGTAAAAATATTATTTTTTATTAAAAAGTCTGAAAACTTAAATATTTTCATTAAAAGTTTCCACAAAATATTATTTATCAAAACAGTAAAATATTTAATGTAGATTTAAATTATGAAGATAGCTACTTTAAATTATTTGATGTTAACAAAAGATTAACATCGGTTTGTTAAGCTAACAATCGTTTTTGGGTAATACTTTAAGGAATTTTGCTTAACTTTAGTTTACCAATCGTCGTTAAATTTTTTTGCATAAGACCGTAACAATATAACCTTTTTTGTTGAATGCTCATGAGGGAATGATTTTTCTTAAGATAAACAATTGCTTTATTTTTCCTATCTGTGTGACCAATATGTGTGAAAATATAAAAGATAAATGCCCTCGTGCTAGCTTTTGCCGATCGCAGTTTTAGATTTTATTGAAAACATAACTAAAATTTTATTGTGATATCTTTACCCATGTCATATCTACAGAATATCAAAGATTGAAATTATTTTCTTTAAAAAAGTTGCAAAATAATATTTTTTGTTTTACGATACAAAGTGTAAATTACAAATAAATTACAAAAAATGTTTACTTAGTATTGATCTCCTGGTCTTTCCCGATCCAAGCTTTAATATGTAGTCTTTAAAACGATGGATGGAACACTTCCAATAGGAGCTATCTATGGAGAATTTTAGAAAACCGTAACATGTCAACAAAAATTCTGAACTTTATTAGGGAAATGTACGTGGAATGTCGGGTTCTACATAAAGATAAATTGTCTAATCCGTTCGAAGTTACTACTGGAGTAAGACAAGAATGTATCTTGTCATCTTTACTTTTTATCCTTGTCACCGACAATATAATGCGCACGGCACTGAATGGTAGACGTGGTATCCAATGGACACCCTTTAAACAATTCGAGGACTTAGAATACGCTGATGACGTATATCTTCTAAGCCAAAGCTCAGGTCACCTTCAAGAAAACACAAGCGCTATTATTGTTGAATCTCGGGCAGCTGGGCTGGAAATTAATATTTCCAAGACAAAGATTATGCCTGCAGGCTATGGGGCAAACCCGTCGACACACGTCAATGTGGTTAACGAGGTCATTGGATGTGTGGGTACTTTTAAATATCTTGGCAGTTTGGTATCAAGGTGGCGCCCACGAGGATATTGAATCGCGTATTAATAAGGCAAAATGTGTATTCGGCATTCTCCGAGCTATTTGGAAATCTCGACAAATATCAACAACAACTATGTTACAAAAGTATAACTCGAATGTCAAGTCCATCTTGTATTACGGTTGCGAAACTTGGAAACCTTTGCAAACAAATGCTTGCAGCAAGTCCTTAATATATAGTGGCCGAATCGCATAAGAAATGAAGATCTACTAAATGCTACAAACCAAATCCCTGCTTCTATAGAGATATGTCAACGGAAATGGCGGTGGATAGGCCACACACTTCGAAGGCCAAATACCAATATGGCTGTCCAGATTTAAAATGAATGAATCGCTCAATCGTGACCTTGATATAATTTACACATGGGGCAAAGCCAATATGGTTGACTTCAATGCACTCAAAACTCAATGTTGTTTATTAACACATAAACGATTCGTAAACTCACCTTCTTTTTCCCTTCGAATGGGTGACTCAACCATCCAAGGAACCGATTCCCTCTCTATCCTCGGTATAAAAATACAGCATGAATCAACAAGTTTTTGACGTGTCAAAAGTAGAACATATTTCTCACCAGCCGACTTACTCCGGATATATATTCTCACGTTTGGGCAGGTGCTGCACGTTCTAGTCTTGAAATGTTGGATCGTGTTCAAAAGCGAGCCATTGACCTAATAGGTGATAGCACTATTTGTGAATCTTTAAATACACTCGAACATCGTCGAAAAGTAGGATGCCTTTCATTGTTCTACAGATATTACCATGGTAAATGTTCTGACGACATACGTAGTTTGATTCCAAATGCACATACTTTTAGACGCAACACACGTTTATCAAACAGAGCGCACCCTTTTGTAATTAGGTGGAATATGGGTCGTACAACGCATTACAAAGAAAACTCGTTTTTTGGCCGAACTATTCGAATGTGGAATTCTCTTCCTGACTATGTTTTTTCAACCCAATACAATATCCAACGATTCAAATCAAATATCCACAAACACTACTCTATCTTTCCTCCTACCCAAGCCTTTATTTCCTAACATCAACACATTGCAACGAATTTATAGTGGTATCCCCTGAGTGTTGGTATAATTTAAAAAAAAAAAAGATTTGTGGAGCTGCTATTTAAGTGAATTTTACATAAAATTTTAGGATATCATCCCAACATGAATCTCATCATTGTCGATCAAAACACCTGAAATATCGCTTAAACAATAAATTATATCTACCACAAATTACCGAATGCATCAGAATATAGTAATCCCTCCGCTAAGAACGCTATTAAATTTAATCAAAATAAACATCTGAGATATCGACAAAACAGGAGCTCCAAAAACTTGATTTCAATAGACGGACGGACGGACGCTAAATCGATTCTCCTGCCGATTCTGAGTCGACCCATACAATTTTAATGGTATTCACGATCAGATTTGTATAGTTTATGAGGGCTATATATATATCATATTTTAGGAAATCATCCCGCAAAGGACGCTGTT
This sequence comes from Stomorhina lunata, assembly GCA_933228675.1. Classification (NCBI taxonomy): domain Eukaryota; kingdom Metazoa; phylum Arthropoda; class Insecta; order Diptera; family Rhiniidae; genus Stomorhina; species Stomorhina lunata. Next base: position 71,621,992 of record OW121744.1, read on the forward strand.
AAATTTCATCACAATCGGTCTATAAGCACCCGAGATATCGCCAAAACACAACTTACAAAATTTAAACAAAATTTGTATATAAAATTAACAAGAGTTTTGCTTCTGGGTTTTATAAAATTAAATGGCGTCTTAATTTCAAGAATTCAGTTTGACGAGTGAACAAAAGGAAGAATTAAAAATGCAATTAATGAATACATACATATGAACACATACATATAAGGATAGAAGAAGCATAAAATAAACATCAAAATATAGGTAGAGTTGCATTCGTAACACTTCGCCATCTAACATTTTAGGATACGTACTTTCGGCAATTTGTTGTACATCAAAATTAGTGTTTTGGCGATGTCTCGGTTGTTTATTATATTTTTTTTTTGCATCCTATTTTATTTATTGTATCTTCATTTACTATGAACTAACAATAAGTAATCAAATCTTAAAATCTAAACTGCTTTATTATGGAAGTCCATTTGTAACTTCATAATCCTTTGCGTAAGTAGGATTTTTTACATTATTAAAATCCATGTTCCTTAGCTGCTGTACAGGTCACTAGTATCCCTCCTTCTGAGTCGGATATGGCCACGACCATTTAATATATTTCTAGCTAGTGGGTTTGGGTGACATGCCAATTTATTGATATGATTGACAACATGCTTCGCTATTTCTGTTTTAACCAACGGAATTTCAAGGTCTTTTTGTAAGTTGGAGTTTTTAATGTACCACGGGGCGCCAGTAATTATTCTTAAAAGTGTATTTTGTCGCCTTTGTATTTATTCAATATTTGACTCTGAGGCAGTGCCCCACAATTGAACTCCGAGTTGTATAGAAGAATTTTTAATCTAGACTAGTTTAGAATGACTGGCTGACTTTAGTTTAATTGGGCATCTATGTGACTCTTCCACGTAAGCCGTCGATCCAAGTGAATACCTAGGTATTTCACCTCTGTTTGTTGGGCGATAGGTCGGTTATTTATTTTAACAGGTGGGCACGAGTCTCTGCGCAATGTAAAGGTGATATGAATGCATTTCTGTTCATTCACTGTTTTCTTCCATTGGTTTAACCATTTTTCTATTTGGAATATGTGGTTCTGTAAATTCCTAGATGCTTCAACTAGGTTTTCATTAATACTTAGAATGGCAGTATCATCTGCAAATGTGGACGTGTTTGTATATATATTTGTAGGCATATCAGAGGTGTATATAATATAAATAATTGGTCCTAATATGCTGCCTTGGGGAACACCATCTTCAATAGGTTGTGGAGTACTTAAGAAGTCTCCTTCTTTAATAATAAATTTACGATGGGTTAGGTAGCTATCTAAGAGCATGTATATGTCCATGGGGAAAATTTGCTTTAATGTGTAAATTAAACCTTAATGCCATACTTTGTCAAATGCTTGTGATATTTCAATGAAGAGAGCAGAGCAATATTTTTTTCTTCAAAAGCTTTTCGCATTGCAGTTACAAGTCTATGTGTTTCTTCAATTGTACTATGCTTTTTTCTAAAACCCAACTGGTTTGAGGGGATCTATGAATTTGCCATTCTCTTCGGGCTCTTCTTTTTTCAGCCAAAAGCCGTTCGACATCGGCAGAGTATATTCTATTACCCCTGACTTGTCGGGAAGGGAATGCAGCATGTTGTAGGGTGTTGGAATAGCTTTTTGTGAGGGGGTAATGAAGTATATTGTCTTGTGTGTAACGTAGAATGTCGTTGTCGGGGTAGAGTAGCATGTTACCGGGGGAGTAATGCAGCATGATATCTGGGGGGTAATGCGGCATGTTGCGGGGGTTAATGTAGCGTGTTGTAGGGGGGATGATGTAGTATATTGCCAGGTGGTCAAAGCAGCACGATGGTTGAGGGGTATTGTAGCATGTTGCGGGGGATTAGTGAAGCTTGTTGTGGGGGTGAAATGTGGCATATTGCCGGCGGTTAAAGCTGTTGTAGCATATTGCCAGGGGTGTAAAGTAGCATGATGATTGGGGGCTTATGTATCATGCTGCGAGAGATTAGCGAAGCTTGTTGTGGGGGAGTAATGTGGCATATTGCCGGGGGTTAAAGCGGAGTTTAGTATTGGGGATGGTGTGACATGTTGCCGGGGGGATAATATAGCATGTTGTCTGGGGGTTAGTATGGTATCTTGTTCAAGGTTGGTACTGTTGTTTTCTGTTTGGTTGTTATGAAGTATATTGTATTGGGGGTTGTGTAACAAGTTTCTGGGGGATTATGTATCGGATATTATTGTGGGTGATGTGGTTTGCTGTAAGGAGCAAATGTCATGCCATAGAGGTGATGTTTCATGTTGCCAGTGGGGGGATGTGGCAAGTTGACTGGGGAGTACTGTAGCATGTTTAGCAGCCAATTTGAGATTGTATTCAAGATGTCTAATAGAGAGATCTATGTCTTCCGGTGTATGCAGCGGTATGTTTTCTGTGCAGTGAGTGCTGAGGTATTTCTTGTATTTAAGCCAGTTTATTTTTGTGGCTGCCATTGCTACGTCTATAGACGGGGATACGGTTTCATCCGGCTTTAAGAGGGTTGTGATGGTTGGCGAATGGTCCGAGGAAAGTTCCAAAGAAGATTCAACTTGGATCATTTCCCTTTTGATACTTTTCGTTATGTACTCCGAAATCGATAACATCCGGGATTTTATTTGGGTCACTAGGCCAATAAGTAGGATGACCGCTTGATGTTACGTCCAAATCTAATTTTGAGATAGAATCAAACAACACACGACCTTTAGGGGTAATCAGTCGCGATCCCCAGAATGTGTGCTTTGCATTATAATCTCCAGCTGCCCAAAAGCGGGGTCCAAGTGATTTGAAGAATTTGCTATATTGCTCCTCAGAAATTGAGAACCTTTGGGGGGGAATATATTGAAGATATTACTAAGTTACGACAAAAATCTTTTAGACAAATTGTGGTTGCTTGCAGATAATCTTCACAATAATGGCACAATAAATAGTGCTTGATACGTTCTTTTATAAGAATAGCCGAGCCGCCGCATGCTCTACCTCTTGGGTCCTTGGTATCATAGAGTACATAACCATGTATTTGAAATAAACTTTTTGCAGTTAAATGAGTTTCCGAAACGAGCATAATGTCGATTTGTTTATCGTTAAGGAAATATTCAATTTCGTTTTAATGTTGGCGAATGCCGTTTGCGTTACAAAAACATATTTTCATGCAGTTCATGGCTTATTTAAAATGGCCTGCAATAGCATTGATTGCATTTTAACCATTTCTTGCATCATGCTACTCATTGTGGTAGTGAAACTATTTACTGACTGCACTAATTGTGGACTCTAGCCTGCTGAAGTTTAAGTTTGCATTTTCAGTACTTGAATCAATGTTTGGTCTGGGGTTAGAATTTGTTTTTGGCGATGGGTTGTCAGAAGTACTTTTTGCTTTTAAAACGTTTGCATAGGAATTTTTGTTAGAATAAGATGTTGTAATCTGTGGGAACTGTGGAATAATTACTGGCTGAGCGGGGATTATATTTTGCTTTCTCACAAATGATTTTTTAACAAACGAGTAAACAGGGCATCCTCTGTAATTTGCAGTGTGATTTCCACCACAATTGCTACATTTTTTATGTTTGTGTCGTTTTTAGGTTTATACCATTGTGCAGATCGTGTAATTCCCCGCATATAACACAAACTGGGGATAATTTGCAGTAAGTCCTAGAGTGTCCGAATTCCTGACAATTTAAACACTGAATTGGGCATTTTCTCTTGTATGGCTCCTCAACTGTTATATTCGGTATAGTAGGTACTTTAAGCTGTATATAGGATGCGGTTCATTCTTTCACAATTTAATATCACCTGGTTCTAGTTCCACTCTAAACATAGATTGGGGGATATTTTCCCTATTTATAATGTTAGTCACATGTTTTACTTTAAACCCACTTTTTTGTAGGCATTCTTGTATTTCGTCTGATTCGACGCACGACTACTTGCAGACTTAATGACTACTTGCAGACTTTTGCTGCTTTTTAATTGGTACGTGTAAAAGCTTTTATTGCGTAGCTCGAAATCATTGACTATTTTACGGTATGCATTTTCATTATTGACCTGAATTTTTGTTTCATTTATGTTGCCGCGCTTAAACGGAACAACATAAAACGCATTTTCACCGATTAAGGAAACCAAATTATTAATTAAAATATTTGAGTTTTGCTCTCTCAAATAAATAGGTGGGGTTTTAAACGGCTTGACTTCTTGAGGATTCTCCTCTGAATTGTCTTGAAGAATATCGAAACGGTTTTGGGAGTTTACACCATTAGTTCCATATTCTTTGGTTATTTTTGGCATAGATGCTATCTTAGAGGACTTAGGACTACGTCCTCGTTTTAAAACCGTTATATATCTGTCGGTTCCCATTTGAATTTGGGGTTTTATTTCGGTATGGGGATTAAGGACACTTTTTGGTATGGCTCCCGTTTTAGGGTTAATTGGATTTGTACTTACTGTGGTGGATTTCATTTCTACTAGTGATAAACTGGGCATACTTTCAGGCGCGTGCGAAATTGAAGCACGAAAGAAGCACGGCTAGTTGATTTGGCGGTTAAATACGCGCTATCATAAATTTTTTTGTTTATGTTTTGGGACTCACTCTCTGAGACGTTCACTGTGAGATACGCATTTCTACCGTTTAAACTTATGCATTAAACACATAGACAACAGCAGGCTACGGGCTACAACCTGACAAAATTAGAATACATGCATTCATATAGAAATAAATTTTTTAGAGTCGACACGACTACCGACCACCGTTGTAGCTGTAGCCAAAATTAAACTATTTTCTATTTTTGTTGGCGACAATAAAAGATTTAGTGCTGTCAACACCATATTATATTGAAATAAATGAGCGATTTAAACCACTAGACTTTATTTATCATAAATACAATGGGGAGAATTTATGTAAACAATTTACATACTTATCAAATATTTATATATTTAATGTATATAATAATATCTAATAAAATATTATGTAAAAATTAATATTTATATAACTCTAACTCAATAGAAGTAAAATTTTAAAAAGTTATTTTTTAAAGGGTCAAACTCACACGCTACGTGTGCTAGAGCTACGTAGTTCATGTTATATAAAAGCCCAGTATAAAATTCATTATATAAAAGTCGAGGTCGAGGGCGGGACAGAAATTGCAATCCACTAGCCGCGTTCAAAAATAATTTTTTCAGTTTTTCTCCACATTATTACTTTCAAATTTTCAAATTAATAATTTGAAAATTCAAAATGAACTCAAGCCTGATTAATCCTAATTTTTCAATTAATTCATTTTAAAGTTCGAATAATTAATTCCAATTAATTAAAAAAGCAAAGGGCACGTTGCATTTACTTACACATACATTCATGTAATTTACTTACATATGTGAATACTGTTACTATTCTATAAATAGCATCAAACCAAAAAGTCTTGTTCTTCTCTACATGCCTACGGCAAGTGAAAAGATCGAGCAAAACAAGTAATAGGAGAATACACAATCAATTAAACGTAGTGATGTTCGATCAAACTCAATGAGTTAAATTGATGATTATCTCTGCAATTTGATAACTCGACTGTGGTCGAGGGCGCTAAGTGCTGATGACGTCCTGTGGCGGGACAGAAATTGCAATCCACTAGCCGCGTTCAAAAATAATTTTTTCAGTTTTTCTCCACATTATTACTTTCAAATTTTCAAATTAATAATTTGAAAATTCAAAATGAACTCAAGCCTGATTAATCCTAATTTTTCAAGAGCATACTTATATCTATATTATTTTAAGATATACGAATTTTTATAAAAAAAAAAGTCGGTTGCAGAAATAAGTTAATAGTATATTAGCTCCTTATCCATTATAAAGAATATTATATAGAATTTATAAGAATATAAAAGATATTTTCAGTAGCTTTTGTTTGATACCAAAAAAGTTAATATCGGATATAAACTTCTAAAGTTATACCGTATTATTCATGAAATTTAAAAAGCCCATAACTCTTAAACTATTAGAGATCACACCAAAATCTTTCTATAAATTTTTTTTGATATAGTCATACCATCAGGTACAGGAAAACCGTTGATTTCGGAGGTTAATTAATAAAATGAATTTATGTCGTTTTTATCAAAATTTAAATTGTTATTTTGTCCATCTTATAAACGCGATATTGCCACCACTCATAAACAGGTGTTTCGAAATGTAGCTGCCATCTTAAATGTAGCTGCCGTCCCCAAAATAATTAAGTAGCTGACTACGAGGTGACGATTGCAGCCAACGACTTTTGTAGTCGGTGTTCGTGTAGCCTGCTGTTGTCTATGTGTTTAATGCAGTGTTACGCACAACTACATAAACAAATTTGCTATGTATTGGAAGCAGCAAAACAACGTCATTTAACTGAACAGAGTTGGAAAAGTCTATACAGTCTTTCTTTTTATATGCCATGAAATTTTACAATAATTTATTTATTTGGTTTCCTCATCAAATAATTTTGGGACATTGGGGATTGCCTTTAAAAATAAAATGTCGGTAATGGTTATTTATCAGTAAACGTAACAGTATTTTTTTAAAAATCGGTAACGGTAAATGTGCTAAATGTGTTTTATCTGTAGTGGTATTTTAAAAAATATTGATAAAATCATTTTAACGGTAACGGTATTTTGGAAAATATCGTTAACAGTAGTTGTGCTGAAAGGGTATTTAATGCTGTTATTTACCGTTATATTTTTAATTTTATAATGTTTTATGATATTATTCAATGAAAATTAAATAATAAATAGTAATACTAAAATGATGTGCTATTCATTTGACAGTGGCTAGGAAAAATCTACTTCTTTCAACGTGAAATTTTGAAAGTCGCTTCGTACATTATTTTCACTAGTGTAAAAACGGGTTAGAGGGTGATGGCAATATGATGTGAATTTTTATAAATAAAAAGGCAGAACTTTTAAAACGTTATAAATTCTATATGTTTATTGAACTTAGAAAGTATGTATATAGTTTTAGGTATATTTGGTAAGTATATAATTTTATATTTAAACAGATTTTAGGTTAGGGTTATTTATGTTAAACAATTAAGTGCAATATTTTGTGCAATTATTAGGGTTTTAAGGATTAGATTTAGGGTTTTAATTTAGGTTTATTTTAGCACAATTAAATATTTTAATTAGGGTTTTAAATAGTATAAGATTTTAGTTTATAAGTTTTAACAAATTATAAACTTAACTTTATGATTTTTATATATTTAGGATTTCTTTTACACTTTAGGTTTTAAGTCTAAATTTTAGAATTTTAAATTTTAATTCCTTTTAGATTAAATATATTTGTAAGCTTTATTTTTTGGTTTATAAATTCACTTTTTAGGGTTTTAGGTTTTTATTTAATAGCTTCTCACGATTTGGGTTATAGATCACGAGCTCGGCACTTGTTGTAAGTTTTAAAAACGAACTAGAATAATCATACTGCTTCTTGCTTATCACTGCATTCGCAGCTGAAGTTGGTTGCAGTTGATTTTATAACTGTTATACAACATTGTTGGTTGAGTGACTGCTCATTATTGTTCACCGTGTGAACACTAGCGATACTTAAAACACGTTGTATTATTATGATGGATCTACAAAAGTTTGGAAGCCGAGTTAAATGCCCTGTACTAAACTTAAAGATGCTTTTTAAAATTTCTTGAAATAAGATAAGATGCAATGAGGTTATCTGCCTTTTTTTAGCAATTCCACTTTCTGTTAAAAGACGTAAAAGACCTTTGTTTTCACGACTCATTACTTAGGCTCCATCAGAACAAATAGGGCTCAACTTGTATTCTTCTGCATTTCCCAAACAAGTTTTTACAATAACCGTAAGGTAACGGTACCTTACGGTTATTATTACAAACTTAGCGACTTTCTTTGGCTTAAGCACAACAACTTTGCTTAGGATCATTACATAATCAAATGTATAGTTTACAACTTTGCTTTACAAAACAACTTTGCTAAAGATCATTACATAGTTTACTATTCTATAAACGACATACAACATTAATTTTTTTGTTTTTATTTATTTTCAAATTACCGAACTGACAGACTAACTAGCAAATGCATTAACAAACAATATATGTAAATACGTTATCCATTCCTGCTAATCATAATTTGTGTGAAAAAACTCAAAAAGAGCGAGAGAAACAATTTGTTGTTTACAGTCATAAACTAACAACATAGACTGAGGACGCAACTGTCAAGTACATTTAAGAGACGTCATGGTACATTTTAGAGGCGCCATATTGTAATAAGTATTACTGTATTGGTAAAATTATGTTTAAGTGGTATTAGTGCATACTAAAATATCCACCACATACTAAAGCAGAGTTGCTTGGTATTGTTGATTTTTAAATTTTTATTTTTGAATTTGCACTAGAAATGCAACACTGGTTTGAATGATTTTTAATTCCCCACAAGAAAAAGAAACTCAACGATAAAATGTCAATAAATTATTTGTTTATAAAATAAACCAGGGACCGAAAATAATAATTATTCTTGAATTTTCAAAGAAAAAAAGCAATCATATGGAAATATCGCAGAACTAATTTGAAAACATCATTTTGCATGTTTTCCACTATATTTTCAGAAAATGGCATGCTTTTTAAATTTTTGATTTTTATTATTTTTCTCAAAAATAATTTTTATTTTACGATTTTTATTTTTTTTTGTCAAATATATTTGTCAAATTCTGACAAATATTTTTTTGGCAAAAATATTTGTCAAAAATTGATTTTTATTTTATTTGTCAAAAATATTTGTCAAGGTCTGACAAATATTTTTTTTGGCAAAAATATTTGTCAAGATCTGATTTTTATTTATTTTAAACAGAAATAATTGTTATTCTGATTTAAATTTTTTTTTGTCAAAAATATTTGTCAAATAAAAAACGCAAAAATGAAAAAATCAATACAGAATTTAAATATTTCCCATAATAATGGTAAATTTTAAAAATTTTCAATAAAAATGAAAATTTTGAAAATTTCCCATAAAAACGTAGTATTTGAAATTTTCCCATAAAAATGGGAAATTTTAAAAATTTCTTGTAAAAAGGGGAAATTTTGAATATTCCTTTTTAAAATGTGAAATTTTGAAAATTTCCTATATAAATGGGAAATTATAAAAATTTTCTGTAAAAATGGGAAATTTTGAAAATTTCACCTAAAAAAGGGAAATTTTGAAAATTTCCCATAAAAAAGGGAAATTTTGAAAATTTCCCATAAAAATGATAAATTTTCAAAATTTTCCATAAAAAGGGAAATTTTGAAAATTTCTCATAAAAAAGTCAAATTTTGATAATTTCCCATAAAAAAGGGAAATTTTGAAAGTTTCCCATAAAACAGGAAAATTTACCATAAAAAAGGGAAATTTTGAAAATTTCCCATAAAAAAGGGAAATTTTGAAAATTACCCATAAAAAAGGGAAATTTTGAAAATTTCCCATAAAAAAGGGAAATTTTGAAAATTTCTCATAAAAAAGTCATATTTTGAAAATTTCCCATAAAAAAGGGAAATTTTGAAAAATTTCCCGTTATTAGGTGAAATTTTCAAAATTTTCCATTTTTATGGGAAATTTTCAAAATTTCCCTTTTTTATGGGAAATTATCAAAATTTCCCTTTTTTATGGGAAATTTTCAAAATTTCCCTTTTTTATGGGAAATTTTCAAAATTTTCCTTTTTTAGGTGAAATTTTCAAAATTTCCCATTTTTACAGAAAATTTTTATAATTTCCCATTTATATAGGAAATTTTCAAAATTTCACATTTTAAAAAGGAAATTTGGGGGAAATAACCAAAAATTAGCTAAAAAATATGTCTGAAATCGATCGATTTGAAAACGAAAAATGTCCATCACATACCTGAATATATTTATTTAATATTATTAAAAAAAAAAACAAACAAAATTTCTTTACTTACCCTTTTCAATTACAAATAATTTTTTTTTGTTTACATTTTCATTTGACAGTTGTCAAAATGACTATGTTGAATTCACAGTACCTGTATGTGAGTTCACCACCTTAGTTAATTTATTCACCACATTTTTTTGGTGCCTTAGTAGAACATATGTTCTCAATCTATGTGTTTTATCTATGTTTACAGTATACATGTTTCAACAAGAGAATGGGCTGCGCAAGCAGAATTTCTTTTCCTATCGCTATCTATAGGCAAATAAATGTTTGCGTAACGCTGGTTTAATGCATTAATCTTCACTCACTAATGTTAATATTTGATAAACTCATTAAGAGTGTTCTCCCTTATTTGTATCAGTTTGGCTATTTTGTTTAATAATTATTTTGATATAACACTTCTGTATTTTAAAAGAATTTTTATTTTATAATTTTAGCATAAAAAACACAGATTTTTTTGAACAATTTTTATATTTGTAAAGCGTCTTTTCGCGTGAAATATAAAATCAAACAACTGAATTTTTATTAACGTTGATCCGTTTTAAAAAATCGATTTTGTGAGGAGTAAGACAAAACACATCCGTCTACTCCAAAGGTTTTACTATACTCATGAATTTAATAACGTGCTTGGCAGAGGAGTTTAATAAAATCTGATATAAAATTGATGTATGTTCGTGATCCAGGAGGATAGTTTTTCCTATTTGTGCATTTCATTTTTTCAACATACTTTGTTTAATACGTACTTTGGGCAATTTGCGATACATCAATTTTACTGTTTTGGCGATATCTTAGTTGTTTATAGACCGATTTCGATAAAATTTTACAGAGTTGTTTGGGGAGCCATTACCTTACCTGATATTTAATATGTTATTACTCGCACATCAGGAGTATCTGTTTTCTCTTGTTATTTAAAAGTGTTTTTCAATCAAAAGTTTTTAAATTTTCGTCTAATTTTTGGTATTTTTTCGATATTTCGGATGTTTTTAAACCGATTTTAATGAATTTTAATAGCGTTCATTGCGGGAGAATTTCCTAAAATCTGGTGTATAATTTATGTATGTCCATCCTCCAGGGGATAATTGATTCTCCTCCCGATTCTGAGTCCATCGGTATAATTTTTATGGGGTCTACGATCAGTAATAAACAAATTACAAACGGATGCACAAACAAGTTAAAAAAATTCCACAAAATTATTCAATAAAATTTTGGGTTCTGTTATCGCGAAAAATCGATTTTCACGACACGACTGCTTTTTAAATAATCGCGAATATCCAGCTTGCACTGTACTTATGAAATGTATACCTATTTAATTGTGCACTGAAAATGTATGTATAAAAATTTCGAAAAAAAATGCCGCTATTGCCAACTGATTCTACCGTAAAAAATACATATTGTAATTTTATTGACAGAATTTTAAATATTAAGTACTATAAGAATCTTTGATGTCACTATGCATCTATTGTATTTCATTTGTTTAGTAATTTGAATTAAAATCAATTTATTTTTTTTTATAGGTCTCTTGGATTAGAAAAAAGGACTACCATTTATTGACTGTTGGTCTAACTACTTATAGCAGCGACGAGAGATTTAGTGCAACACATCTAAAACATTCGGAGGTATTATATATTGAGTTAAACAAAATTTAAAACAAAATTTGAAAAAGAACAATAAGTTCGACATGCCTTAGACTGTCACTTTAAAATTTTTTTCTTAAATTCTTAATATACTTTACAAACCAAGAATTTTGATAGATTCAACTTAAATATTGACGGACGGAAAGTGGTCTCTTAAATCGTTTTTTGCTTTTTGATGAATGTAAAATGTTTTTTTCGAAAATATTAAAAAATCTTGCTTTAGTTATTTACCTTTTACTCAAGTAGTTCCAAACGGATTTAAACCTAATTACATTCGTTAAAAAGCTTATTAAATTTTATATACTCGTATGTTCCTTAAATCAACATTGTTATTTTGTTCAATGTTTTTTTAGATTTCCAGATTTTCAAATACGAACTTATAATTTTTTTTATTTTTGCTTACCTTTTCTTACATAGAAATTGAATTTATATTCTGTAAATGCATCAAAAAGATTTTGATGTAAATAATAAGTCTGTTTCTTTACTTTCTTGGTGAGTTCCTGCAAATAAGAGTAATTTAGGAGTTTCTCTCCCAAACAGCAAAACTTACACAAAATTACGGGAACACAAAACACCAAATTTAAGTCCACAATTGATTTAACTTGAATAATATTCAAACAAATGTTTTAAAAACCGTTGAAAATATTTTAGTTTTTCTGTATTTAAGTTTTTATAACAATAATTAAAATTTTTTATATTTTTAATTTATAAATATATTTTTGACAATTTTAAATTGCTTGCAATGAAAAATTGTTCTGGCAAAAACATGTATGTTATTGGAAAGATAAAAATTTATATTTTTCTCAAATTCGTTCTAAATTACAATTTTTTTCAGTACAGCGAAACTTAGTTGTAATTTCTGATTGAAACTTGTACAATATTGTACAGTATTGGTAGTTCTGGAACACAGCTAATGTGTTAAGACAAACTGCAACTGCAAATTGTAACATTATTTTTAAATTTAAATTTTTACGTCAAAAGAAATATGGGCTTTAAATAAAGTTATAATTCATTCCAATTATATATATTATATAATATATTTTATTTTTTGCCTGACACCATTTAAACGATTATGAGGTTTTCTTATTTGACGGCCAAGATGATCCCAAAGGTGTTCTATCGGATTTAGATCCGGCGATTGTGGTGGTGTTTTTAATTGTTTTGTATGATATAAGAGCCATTCTTTAACTATAAGAGCCGTATGTTTGGGGTCGTTGTCCTGTTGGAATATAAAGGAGTCATTTAACCCTAATTGCTCGGCACTCTGTTTTAAATTATTTCGCAATATATTCAAATACAGATATTTGTCCATCGTTCCGTCAATAAATACAAGTAAAGATTAATTTTAGTCTCATCCGAAAATATTACGGAGTTCCAGAAAGAATTTGGATCATTTATGTGCTCTTTTGCGAAATTTATTCTCTTTTGCCGATTTACTTGGCTAATAAATGGCTTCTTTCTAATACTTCTGCCATGATATCCAGCTTTGTGTAACACACGGCGAATTGTTTCTGGGTTACAAGATTTTCCGACTTCTCTTTCAACTTCTGATTGTATTTTCGGCGCACTAACCTTCGGGTTCACTTTTACTTTTCGCACAATTCTTCTTTCTTCCTGGGCATTAAATATTTTTGGGCGCCCTGTACGTGGTTTAGTTTTTGTGGAACCCTCTGAATTGTATTTCTCTATTATTTTTTGAACAGTAAAACTACTTTTATTAATAGTGCGCGCAATTTTTCTTTGAGAATTATTTTCTTTGTGTAGTTTTATTATTAAATCTTTAAAATCCTGAGATAATTCCTTCCCCCTTGGCGCCATTATTTTTTTTTGAATTAAGTCACTCTCAAAGAATAAATTTTGCAAAACCACACTGAAGTTTTCTTTTTAAAGTCTCAATTGCAACTAAATATTTAATTATTGCATACTTACTTTTGTGATGTTATAATTGGTACATTCTCTTTAAAATTAAAAAAAGTATATAACGGTATAATTTATGGTATTTTAAATTTTTGTTTTTGTGATCTTCAGAGCATCAGGATAAAGTATTTGGTTAAAAAATTGGGACATAATAAAAAGAATATAAACAATTTCATAATTTTCGTGAAAAGTTTAAAGTGCATACTTATTTTAGTGATACACTATATAAACATAACGCTCCGAAATTACGGTGACAGTCGTTCCATCGTCGTTTTCGAAGAAGTAAGGTCCAATCACACCTTTGAACCAAAGAGTGCACCAAACAGTGACCTTTTCTGGATATAATTGCCTCTCTTCAATTACTTCAGGATTCTTAGAACCCCAACTACTACAATTTTGTTTATTAACATACTCACCGAGTGAGAAATGAGCTTCATCGCTGAAAAAAGTTTTGTTCGAAAAATCGCCGTCTACCGCCTTTTGTTCAAGCACCCATTCCGCGTAACATTCAGGTCTTCGTCAACACTTTCACTTACAGTAGCGATATTTTCAGCGGAACGAGCGAAAAGATGATGCACAGGTCTTACAATATTTGTAACCGCTCCAGTCTCTTCAAATTATTTCACAATTTTGCAAACTGCTTGCGTAGTTGGACGATTATGTAAACTATAATCTCTTCTTAAAGCACGATATGTGGCTGTTGCAGAATCACCATTTTTGTAGTATATTTTGATAATTTGTATGCGTTGTGTGATACTTAAGCGATTTATTTTCGTCAATGTCAGACTTTTAACTGAAAATAAAAGAATTGGTTTAACAACTTAGTTTGACAGACGTCAAATTCCTGTCCTATACTTTTGAAACCACGAAATGGAAAACCTTTTACATAAGTACATCGACAACTAAATGTTGTTTTAGCAATATGTTTGTAGAAGATATGCAGTTACGAATATTGAAAATAGTAAAAAATATTGTATTTTATTTGAAAACAGAAGACTTTTCATATTTTAAAACTTTTGTATATATTTTTTTTTTTAATTGAAACTAAAAAAGGAAATTTCAGGATGTAGCATAAGTATTTTGACATATTTTTACAGAGCATATTTAAAAAAAATTGGGAGCTTCAAGGTGAATAAAAATTAATAATAATTATTTAAATAAATCAGAATTGTATTCTCCTTTAGCATATAAACGATTTGGTGGTGGTTCGGAACAGAATCCATCAAGAACTGTAGAATTTCCATTGAAATCTCTTTCCAAGCATTTGCAACCTCAATAACCGTTTTATCATTTGTTCTTGTCAAATCCGCAGATCTGTTTTGCTTTCTGTATGACTACACATTTTCTATTACATAAAAAACTGAACTTTGGGGAAGCCAATCCTGAGTATAAGCACCAGCCTCTGTTTTTTGAAAATTTGTGATCATTTTGCTCTTATGACATGGAGCGTTATCCTGTTGGAGGATGAATGCTTTTCCGATCAATTTATTGAATGCTTCTCCGATCAATTTATTGCATATTCATTCAACACTCTTAAATATTGGTGATGGCTCTGGAACCATCAACAGGAATCTTGTTTTCTACTCCACTACATGAATATATTCCCAGAACATAACGCATTCACCTCAATATCTTACTTTCTGGCCTACAGGTGCACTCTCATCACACAAAATAGTTTTTGTCAAATTAAATAAAAAAAAATTCATTGAAATGTTGCACCTGTATGCCTGAAAGTAAGCCATGGAGGTGAAAGTGTTATGTGCTGGGGATATATTCATGTAGTGGAGTAGGGAACATTTTTCCTCTTGACGGTTCCATGAGCCATCATCAATATTTAAGAGTATTGAATGAATATGCATTTCCCTCCGCCGATAAATTGATCGGAGAAGCATTAATTTTCCAACAGGATCAGAAAATTTCTAACAGAGGCTGGTGTTTAAACTCTGGATTGGCTTCCCCAAAGTCCAGTTTTTTTGTGTAATTGAAAATGTGTAGTCATAAAGAGAGCAAAACAGATCTGCGGATTTGACAAGAACAAATGAAAAAACGGTTATTGAGTTCGCAAATGCTTGGAAAGAGATTTCAATAAAGCTTCTACAGTTCTTGGTGGATTCTGTTCTGAACCACCACCAAATCTTTTAAAATGCTAAAGAAGAATACATTTTTGATTAATTTAAATAATTATTATTAATTTTTGTTAACCTTGAAGCTCCCAATTTTTTTAAATACGCCCTGTAAAAATATGTCAACATACTTATGCCACATCCTGAAATTTCCTTTTTTAGTTTCAATTAAAAAAAAATATACAAAAGTTTTAAAATATGAAAAGTCTTTTGTTTTCTAATAAATTACAATATTTTTTATTATTTTCAATAATTTATTTAATTTATTTTTTAATGGCATAGGAAATAAAAAAGAATAAAAACAACTGATATGTCAAAATTATTATGCCGATTGTGTATATGCAAAATTTCAGCAAAATCGGAGATGGTGGATTCAAAATGTTTCTTATTTTTCAAAAAATTTCAAGTAGAAGATAATTTATTAGAATTTATTGATAATAAATTCTTAATATTCCGTCATTTTCCTATAGAATATTCTGACCTTTAACCCCGGGAAAGGAAGAGTTAAACTTATTGAAAAAACAAAAAATTCACATTTTCGCGAAATTCTACTATTTCATATCGCAGGTACTGCGAAACGGTTAAAGATGATTTCCTGTGATACCAAAAAGCAAATTAATTATTTGTAATATTTGTCGAACAAAAATTTAAAAAAATGATTTTTGAAAAGAAAAGTATAATTTTCTTTTTAACAAAAAACGACTATTTAGTACTTTCAGGTCATAGAATTGTAAATCATATCTTACTTTGAAATTTATTTATACTTAAGTTAGTTTTATGGCTGCATATCCAAATAGGCGTGTCGCCAAGGACGGGAATATTCGGGGGAAAATTCCAATAAGTCCGAAACTACTTCATAGAATTTTAATG
The DNA here is from genome assembly GCA_933228675.1 of Stomorhina lunata. Taxonomy (NCBI): domain Eukaryota; kingdom Metazoa; phylum Arthropoda; class Insecta; order Diptera; family Rhiniidae; genus Stomorhina; species Stomorhina lunata. The sequence goes on from OW121744.1 coordinate 71,638,462, forward strand.
TTTACAATTTTAAGAAAATCTACTTTAGTTGTCTTTTATATTCCATTAATTTTTTAAAAATAATTTAATTTAAAGTGGTTGAAATTTGGATCTTTGTAGTAAAGTCGGGCTTGACCGACAATAGCTTTTCTTCAATGTTTTAATATGTGCGTTTCTCATTTGTTCAATATTTAAAGTATAAGCATAATTTTTAATAAACACCTTTAAAATTTTCGATCTCGATATGTTTTATATTTTTTTTTTTAAATATTTGTTACAAAGATAAATTATATGTAAACAAATTAAAATTTTACAAAATTGAATTTCTCGTCACTTTTTAGACAAAAAGTAAAAGTTTCAAATTGAGTTATACTTGCATACTATACTAAATTAAGCTATTAGAAAGCTGGATTAACTTACATTTACTTTACTATAATCTATTCTTAACAGGATTGGACGTTACAAATAAAATATGTTCAGCAACGCGATGCTGGAATATATGAATGTCAAGTTTCTACGCATCCTCCAACATCAATATATTTGCATTTATTAGTTGTAGGTAAGTACTAAAGTAATTTATCAATTATTTTAATTTATCAACCGAGTTGGATTATCGTTTTATAAAATACTAGCTTTATAACCCTCTACTTCGTTAGCGGTACAATTTGAATGGACAAAGTTACAAAATTTACCAAAATTATTTTTTACTTGCTTATCGATTCCGATATAAATAAAATGATGTATGTATTAGTTCTAAAGATACATATAGGTCCAAATAGGTACCTACCCTCTACTGGTGTCATTTTCAGAAAAGTACTAAACACTCCTCCCTTATTTGCGTAGCTGATCCAATTTTGATTGCTAACCCAATTTAAATTTTTAATATTTAGCGTTACAAAAATTTCCTTTTTACCCGCTTACCTCTAGTAGGCCAAATTTAAAAAATACCGAATACGTGTCCTTATATTTTTATTGCTGGTTTACATCCATTTTTGTTGATGTTTGTTTTTAACCCTTTAATTGAAAAAAGTACCAAACACCTGTCTCATATTTTTTAAATGTCAATCAATTATAAATTATTATTTTACCTTCATTGATTTAAACAATATGCATAGCTTAAAAAGAAAAAACCTATCTTTATTTTTTTTACTCGTTTTTGTCCTTTTAGTCGAAAAAGTACCAAACACGTATTTGATAAGTGTTTAATTTGCAAAAAGTACCTAATACTTGTCCCTTAATTTTAAGTGCTGATCTTAGACCATGTTTGTTTCTACCACTTTTGGTTTAGAAGATATAATGCCATCGATTTTTCCCTTTTTTACCATTTTAATTGAAAAAAGTACCAAACACTTATTGATTGTGGCACAAAGTGAGTCTTTATGTGTATTAGTTCAAAAGATACGTATGGGTTAAAAAAGTACCAAAATATAGTTTTTAAACATTTTCACCCTTATTAGTGCCATTTCCAAAAAAGTACCAAACGCATGTCCCCTTATTTTTTATACGATCCAAATTCAACTTCAACATTGTTTTTATCTATATTATTTTCGGAGATATGATACTAATTTGTACCATTTTCTTCCCTGTTTTACCCATGAACGGCCAAATTTTAAAAAATTACCGAACTCGTTTTCCTTAATTTTTAATGCTGACCATAGACCAATTTAATTTTTGTTTCTATCACTTTTGATTAAGAAGATATTGCGTTATCAAGTACCAAAATGTAGTTTTTACGATTTTTCTCCCTTATTAGTTCCATTTTCAAAAAAATACCAAACACGTGTCCCCCTTTTTTATCAGACGATCTAAATGCAATTTCAACATCGTTTCTAATGATATTAGTTTTGGAGATATGATGTTATTATAATTTATCCATTTTCTACCCTGTTTTACCCCTGTGCGGCCGAATTTTAAAAAATGACCGAAACCGTGCGCTTTAATTTTTAGTGCTGATTCCAGGGTAATTTAATTTTTGTTTCTATCACTTTTGGTTTAAAACATATTACGTTACCGTTTTTTCCCCTTTTTAACAAATAAATTAAAAAAGTACCAAACACGTATCTTATGCATTTCAATATGAATCGACCTGTCAGTAAATTATACTTCTGGCTTCATTAGCCAAAATGAAATTCATAGTTTAAAAAACCTACCCTTGAATATTTTCTCGTTTTTATCTTTTTGTACCTCATTTATCGTAAAAGTACTTGTCTAATAATTCTTTATTACTTATCGATTGTGACGTTAACTGCATCACTATGTTCATTATTTCAAAAGATACATATAGGTTTAAAAAGTACTAAAATACAGCTTTTATCCTTTTTTAACACTTATTAGCACCATATTCAAATAAGTACCAAACGCGTGTCCCCTTTTTTCCAGCCGATCCGAAGCAAATTTCAACGTTGTTCCTATCGCTTCTAATTTCGGAGATATGACGTAACAAATTATCACTTTTTTGCCCTGTTTTATACCCAAAACTGACAAATTAACAAAAGTACCAAATACGCGTCCCTAAATTTTAAGTACCGATCTCAGACCAACAAAGTTTTTGTTTCTATCACTTTTGGCTTAGAAGATATATTTTTTCCGATTTTTACCTCTAAAATTAAAAAAGTACCAAATACGTATTTTATTTTTTTCAATGTCAATCGACCAGTCAATAAATGATCCTTCTGGCTTCATTAGCTTGAAAGATATTCATAGCTAAAAAGCAAAAAACCTACCCTTGAAAATTTTCCCTTTTTTACCCTTTTCGTATTTAATTGTTTTTTAATATCTATCGGGTGCAATATGTTTTCTATGTTTATTAGTTCATAAGATACATATGGATTAAAAAAAAGTACCAAATATAGTTTTTTACCCTTTTATATCGTTATTAGTGCCATTTCCAAAAAAGTGCCAAACACGTATGCTCTTATTTTATCAGCCGATTTAAATTCAATTTCAACTTTGTTTGCATCGTTGTTGGTTTCGCAGATATGATGTTACTAATTTCTCCCTTTTCTACTCTGTTTTACCTTCTAAGAGGTTGAACTTCAAAACCGAACATGTGTCCCTTAATTTTAAGTACCAATCTCAGACCAATTTAGTTTTTGTTTCTATCACTTTTAATTTAGAAGATATACTTTACAGATTTTTACCCTCAAAATTAAAAAAAGTACCAAACATGTAGTTTATTTTTTTCAATGTCAATCCACCAGTCAATAAATTATACTTCTGGCTTCATTAGCCTAAACAATATTCATAGCTAAAAACCAAAAAACGTACCCTTTAATATTTTCCCTTTTTTTACCCTTTGGTACCCCATTAAGCGCAAAAATACCAAATACGTATTTAATTGTTTTTTAATATCTATTGGTTGCGATATAAATTATGTTTCTATGTATATTAGTTCAAAAGATACATATGAGTTATAAAAAGTACCAAAATATAGTTTTTACCCTTTTTTATCCTTATTAGTGCCATTTTCAAAAAAGTACCAAACACGTGTCCTCCTATTTTCCTAACCGATAACAATCCAATTTCAACTTTGTTTCTATCTATGTTGGTTTCGGAGATATGATGTTACTAATTTCTTCCTTTTCTACCCTGTTTTGCTCGCTAGGCGGCCGATTTTCAAAAAAAGTACCGAACACGTGTCCCTTGGTTTTAAGTGCCGATCTCAGACCAATTTAGTTTTTGTTTCTATCACTTTTGGTTTAGAAGATATACTTTACAGATTTTTACCCCCAAAATTAAAAAAAGTACCAAACTCGTAGTTTATTTTTTTCCAATGTCCATCGACCAGTCAATAAATTATACTTCTGGCTTCATTAGCCTAAAAGATATCCATAGCTAAAAACCAAAAAACCTACCCTTGAATATTTTCCCTTATTTTACCCTTTTGTACCCCTTTAATCGCAAAAGTACCAAATACGTATTAATTTTTTTTTTTTAATATCTATCGGTTGCGATATAAATTATGTTTCTATGTTTATTAGTTCAAAAGATAGATATGGGTTAAAAAAGTACCAAAATATGGTTTTTACCCATTTTTATCCTTATTAGTGCCATTTTCAAAAAAGTACCAAACATGTGTCCCCTTATTTTCCTAGCCGACTCAAATCCGATTTCAACATTGTTTCTATCTATGTTGGTTTCGGAGATATGATGTTACTAATTTCTCCCTTTTCTACCCTGTTTTGCCCGCTAGACGGCCGATTTTCAAAAAAGTGCCGAACACGTGTCCCTTAATTTTTAGTGCTAATCTCAAACCAATTTAATCTTTGCTTCTATCGCTTTCGGTTAAGGAGATATAATGTTACCGATTTTTCCCTTTTTTACCCTTTTAATTAAAAAAAGTACCAAACACGTATTCGATATTTTGTACTTGGCAATCGACCTCCTTATAATTTTTATTTCTAGCTTTATTGGTTCAAGTGAAATACAAAGAAAAAGAGAAATGGACCTACCCTAAATTTTTTTCCCCGCTTTTCCCCCTTTTTGGACCCTGATAAAAAAAAGTACCAAACACGTGTCTAATATTTTTTTCTTGTTTACCGGCTCCGTTTTGAATTTTGTTACTCTGTTGATCGGTTCAAAAGATACATATGGGTTTAAAAAAGTACCAACATTTTTAATTTAATTTAATTTTTAATTTTAATGTATTATTATCGAAAATGCAGCACAACAAGATTTGATCTTATATAATAGTACTGCTTAGATATAGGCACAACATACTGTAGTATACAAAAAGTTCTCTTAAATCTAAAAAAAAATAAATCAAAGAACACAATAAGATAATTATTAGTAATTTTAAAAAATAATAATATTACAGGTTATAATGAATTTTAGAAGACATAAAAACATTTTATTTTTACCCTTTTTACCCCCTATTTGTCCCATCTGCTAAAAAGTACTAAACACGTGTCTACTTGTTTTTGTAGCTGGTCCCAACGCAATTTCAATTTTGGGCCTATGACGTTTACTTCCGGAGATAAAGCATTACTAATTTTTCCCTTTTTTACCCCCTCAGAGGCCGAATTTCCAAAAATCCCGTCTTAGTGGATCTATGTTTTGAAAAAGGTACCCGCTGTCAAAATTTCAGCTCTCTAGCTTTAGCCGTTTGGGCTGTGCGATGATGAGTCAGTCAGTCACGTTAGAGTTTTATATATATAGAAGAATACTAAATTACACTGCACAACAGTGAAAAGAGTGCAAGGTCGTGACTACATGGGTCCTATCCTACTATCAAATTGTTGTAAAACCCTATACTCAGTTTGGTCAATTCAGTGAACTTTTTTTTGTAATTGGCTTTCAAAGTTTTCCAATACTAGCATAATACCTCAAAAATTGTCATCAGTTTTTATTAAATAGCTAATCAGCACTTGAAATTAAAATTTTCTTACACAACTTTAACAATTGCATCATGGTTAATAACACCATGCAGCAAATTTTGAGTCATCGCCGTCAGCCTCAACAATTTTAATGGCAACAAAAAGTAGGCTATTAAGTTAACAGAACTGCCAAAGAGTTTTGAAAAGTTAGCTCGAATTTCATTTTTAAAGAAAATGGAAGATGTCATGCTTTTTGAGATATCCTTGAGTCATAGACATAATTTATCTCACTTGTTCTCTAGAGCGGTTCGCCTTCCATACAAAAAAAAAAGTTATGTCAGTCACCCCCTAGGATTAAAGATAATGTTAAAACAATTTCAAAAAATATTTTTTTATTTTTTTACCACGCCTACAAATACCGCCCTTTTACTATTTTGTTCACTGTGTCGCCATTTTAAGTCTGATCATATCGGTGTTCGCGGCTCTGTAAGGGCTACATTTCTCTCTTTGATAGTTTTTTACTATCACGTCAATTTATAGTCATAACTTTTAAAAACTATATTTTTACTCGATTTGATTAGGGTGGGTACGACTCGAATTTTAAAAAATTATGACTAGAAATTGACGAGGTTGTAAAAAACTATCAAAGAAGAGAAAGAGAGAAATGTAGCCCTTACAGAGCTCTGAAAATCGATATATAAAATGTTATGATCGGATTTAAAATGGCGACACAGTGAACAAAATAGGAAAAGGGCGGTATTTGTAGGCGTGGTAAAAAAATAAAAAAAAAAATTTTAGAATTATTTTTACATTGTCTTTAATCCTAGGGGGTGACTGACTCAACTTTTTTTTTTCGAACCACTCTATTGTTCTCTAAGACAACACTTTCATAAAAACAGTATGAAAAAAGAGGACATTCTCTGAAATACGAGCCTAGTTTCATCAAAATCTAATAAACAAATCAAAAGCATCTGAAATGGCCATGTTTTGAAATGGCCATTTTGAACAAATCTTGAAAGTAACGAAATTTAAAACACCATAAGATCTGAAACAAAACGAAATTCAAAATTTCGAAAAATTCTAAAAATTGTATGAGCTAGGAGAATGTATTTATATAAAAAATTGCATTAAAATTGGAGATGGTGTGGTTCAGTACGTGTTCGAAAATTTTGATTTGACTCTTTTAGGAAACATTGATGAATGTTTAATATAACGTGAAAGTTTGACTATAGTTAATTTAATTTAAAATAAAAAGGGTGTATATGAAAACTGAAAAATGCTTGTTTTTGTTCAGTCGATAATCTACGCTTTTACTTATGCGAGGTTTTCGATCTGTCTAAATTGGGGACAATCCTCCTGAAGAGATGGCTTAACCAACCATCGAAACGCGTCGAGAATTTGGTTTCTCCGCAAACATTTTTTGGCTTTTTATCAATAAATTGGTCTGTTACATTAATAAATAAATGTAACAGATTTGGGATCAAATGCGAATACTCTTCTTTTTTAAAGGTGTTTTTTAATCTTAAAATCTAAACAAATTATTTAAAAACTTAAATAGACTGCAATATTAGCATTTTTTGGCAAAAACGGACCAACTTCAAGATGCCATAAAAATGAAATTCGAGCTAACTTTTCAAAACCATTTGGCAGTTTCACTAACTTAATAGTCCAATTTCATTTTCCATTGTAATTGTTGAGGCTGATTTTTCCTGTTGCACTGTGTTACAAATTACCGTTTTAGGTTCATAAATAAAAACAAATAAGAGAATGAAAAGAGAAAAAATGGTGTCGATATCTTGAACCATTCCGCAACACATAGGATTTGAAATCTTAGTATTTAAAAAAAAATATTTTTTTGGTCATAATTTAATTATATGCTTGTTAAATTATACCTAAGTTCAATTTTAATAAAAGTAATAATATATATTTTTGCTCTGTCTGTGGAGAATGTATGCGGTAATGTTTTTATAACATTACTAGCTTTATAACCCGCTACTTCGTTAGCGGTACAATTTGAATTGACAAAGTTACGAAATTTACCAAAATTATTCTTTACTTGCTTATCGATTCCGATATAAATAAAATTATGTATATATTAGTTCTAAAGATACATATAGGTAAAAATAAGTACCTACCCTCTACTGGTGGCATTTTCAGAAAATTACTAAACCCTCCTCCCTTATTTTCGTAGCTGATCCAATTTTGTTTGCTAACCCAATTTAAATCTTGTTCTTGTCGCTTTTGATTTTGAATATATAGCGTTACAAAAATTTCCTTTTTTACCCCTAGTCGGCCAAATTTAAGAAAATATCGAATACGTGTCCTTATATTTTTATTTCTGGTCTTAAATCCATTTTTGTTAATGTTTGTTTTTAATCCCTTAATTGAAAAAAGTACCAAACGCCTGTCTCATATTTCTCCAATATCAATCAATCATAAATGATTGTTCTACCTTTATTAATTTAAACAATATGCATAGTTTAAAAAGAAAAAACCTATCTTTAAATTTTTGACCTGTTTTTTTTCTTTTTCTATTCCATTAGTCGAAAAAGTACCAAATACGTATTTGATACGTGTTTAATTTGCAAAAAGTACCGAATACTTGTCCCTTAATTTTAAGTGCTGATCTTAGACCATGTTTGTTTCTACCACTTTTGGTTTAGAAGATATAATGCCATCTATTTTTCCCTTTTTTAACATTTTAATTGAAAAAAGTATCAAACACTTATTTAAGTTTTTTTCAATGTGAATCGACACGTCTCTAAATTATACTTCTGAATTCATTAAATTAAATGATATTCATAGTTAAAAAAAATTAAAAAACCTACCTTTGAATATCTGTGGACTTTTGACAAAACGTCTTCTTTCTAAATCCACAACTTTTCAGTAGAGCGAAAAAACAGTTAAAAAGACTAATGGCCCGTTTTTATACGTAGTCTAATTTTTGAAGCGAACGTTTGGTGGCAGGCGATTTCGTAAGAAAATGAGTTCATATAAAATATTCGTCTAGCTTACGTTATGTTAAGTGAGTTTTTTCTCTTTTCAATTTTACTTATTGCCACCGTATTAAAATATCAAGTATTGTTTACTTTCTCGATATATTTTTTACCAAAAAGTGGCAACCCTTGACAAAACAAAAGTTGAGTGTTTTCTTTCGACTCATTGTTTATAGTGCATTCAGACAGCATTAAAATCTAGTAGATTTGAGTTGAAATCTCGATCGAAATCTTCATCGTTCACACCAAAATTTTTTGACATTTATCTAGATTTCAAAAACAGCTAACTCAAATGTAAATAAAAGAAAAAATTAACCGGCAAAAAATTGATACAATGGAAAATACAGCAAATATTTTATTATTTTGTGATTCCAAAGTTAAAAAAATACAAAGAGAGATAGTATTGCTGCGTATCACCCTTTAATATTTTTTATAGCATCCATTTTATTAAATTTCCGAGATTAAATAATTAAAATTTTTCAGCTTAATTTTTTTTCTTTTTTTTAGATTTGCCAACCACCTGTCAATTTTGTTTACACAGTGTTGTAATTTTTTGTCATTTTTGAAGAAAATCAGGGTTGTGTTGCGAGGTAGTAGCCGAAATCTACTAGATTTTGCCAAAATCTAGTGCCGAAGAAGATTTTGATTTGTATGGGAAATCTCGTCAAAATCTAGTAGATTTGCGATGAAATCTCGTAAGTACGAGATTTTAAATTGGTGTGAATTGGCTATTATTGATATTTTATTCAGTTGCCGCTCAATAGAGCTGTGCCCGGTCGTTCATTTGGGTGACCGGTCATTTTCGTTCAATTGTCTAAGAACGAACCGTTCGTTCATTTCGTTCAACCGGTCAGTTTGAACGAAAAGTCCGGTTTAGTGCGGCAATAATTTTGATTCTTGTTATTTTGATATTTGCTGAAAACACAAAATTAAAACTTTGATATAAAAAAGTGAATAATAAAAGAAAAGTAAACAAAAATGCAGTATTTTTGTGTTTAACACATTTTTTTAACAAAAATATACACATGTATTAAAAAAAATTAATAATTAATAAAAAAAATAAAAAATATTATTTGAGATCTTGTCAATGGCAATGTTGTTTTTCTGTAATAAAGTTAAGTTTCTGCTGCTGTTAGATTTTTCACCTAAAAAAATTAATAACATAATTTTAATTAAATAAGATTTGCAATACAATAAAGCATTTTACCTTTTACATATTTCGCTGAAGAAAAATCAGGCTGGAGACTTTACTGGATTTCAAGCACGTCCGGCGGTTGTTTAAAATTTGTCCCATTGACGAAAAAATTCTTTCGCAAGGTACAGAAGTTGCGACTATGCATAGTCTTTTAAGTGCGAAAGTATACACTCGTGGATACAACTTCTTCCTCTCATTCCACCATATCAATGGATCTTGTGTCCTTCCCAAATATTCTTCATTAAGATATTTATCCAACTTTCTAATGGCTGCAGCAGAGTTGTTATCAGGACGAACAGTTTTGATAAATTCTTGGTCATATTCTTCCCAAAAGCTAAATCTCTCACAACCGCTTATGGTAGCAATTTCTTGATCTCCAGAATCCTCTGCGGTAATATTTGGTAAAACTACCGAACACAGTTTTGTTCTCAGGCTTGTTATAGCATTTTGGTAAGACTGCTCACTTTTAAAACCTCTTCGCTTGAAACGTGGATCTAAGATTGTACTTTCACAATACAGGACATTTTTTTCGTAATCTCCAAACCGAGATTTCAGATCGAACTTGATTTTTGAAATAAGTGCTGAAATTTGTTGGTCATTTGAAACGCATTTCGACATAAATGACTCCAAAATATTACAAATTACTATTATTTTTGACAATGTTACATTCTTTTCAGCACTTATTTCCATTGTCACTTCATAAAACGGTTTCAGAATAGGGATTATCTGTCCAATTAAGTTCCAGTCCTAGAGCGTAAGTAACAAATCTGGACGTTTCAAAGATAAAGTTGAAATTACTGGATCTTTTGTGGCCACTATTCTCTCCAGCATGAGATATGTTGAGTTCCAGCGGGTTTCGACATCTTGCTTTAGATTGAGCTCTTGTACTCCCATTTGCCTTTGAGTTTCAAACAGCTTACTTAAGCCTTGTGAACTTCGATGGAAATATTCTACAATTCTTCTTACTCTAGAAAGCGTTTCCCCAACTTCACCTAATGCTCCTTGAACTATAAGGTTGAGGGAATGAGCAAAACATCCTGTACTTCGCCGTTGTCCTTGGCGTACTGCCGCAAGAATGTTTGCCGCATTGTCGCTCACTATGGCCGTTACCTTATTTGTGATTTCAAAGTCAGTCATAGATTTTTTTAAAAACGAACACAAGTTTTCAGCTGTGTGCCTTTCGGGAAACTCATCGCAAGCGATAAGGTGCGACTGAAGTTGCGTACTATCGTCAATGTAGTGAGCTGTTATGGCTAAATAGCTGGTATTTGTTCTTGATGTCCATCCATCTGTAGTAAGACATACTGCTGCTGCGCCTCTGACTTTCGCTTTAACATTTTCAAGTATTTCCATATGAACAGTGGGAAGTAAATTTTTTGACAGAGTTTTCCTAGTTGGTAACTGGTAGCCTGGACAAAAAGACACTTCAGTTATCAGTTCCCTTATTGCTGGCTCATCAACAAATCGTAATGAGTGATTTCCCTGTGCGACAGCTTTAAGCACAAGTCTGTCTATCCGCTGTACTTTTTTAACCGGAGGAGGTTTGCGAATGAACTGGGTTATCATTTGCTGCTGCAACGCGTTTTGAATACCAGCAGACTCGTTTGTTCTAAGGGATGGTACAGAACTTGAAGTTTGCAAGTTGTCGTCTTGGATACTTGTAGAGGTCTGTGTGGTGCTAAGTTGATCAGGTGTGGCTGTCTGGCGTTGTAATGAGCGTGGCGTACCAGGGTGTTTGGACTTCAAGTGCCGACTAAGATTTCCGGTAGAGCCACCTGCAAGGCTTAGAGAGCTTTTGCAATAATTGCATTTTGCCCGATTTGCTCCGTCCTCTGTAAAATGCAACCAAATTTCACTTGTTTTTCTCTGAGCCATTTTACGAATTAATCTTTTAATGTTTAACTTATAAATTATTTCCAGTTTTCACTTTAAAAGCTTTAACCACTTAACTTTTTTATTTTTCACTTTTTCTAAAAAAAACTGTTAATTTGAAATAAAATTACGGCCATAAATAGCGGTGCACAAATATTGGCTATTGATAACCTATCACAAAATAATCATTTTTCACCTTCAACATCGATTTTCGACTACAATCGAAGTTCTCTACCATCTCTATTCTTTGAACATTTGTTCAAATTAAAAAGAAAATTTTGGGTTAATACTAATTAATAGCAACATTTATTTATACATAGGTACTTCAAAATTAATTCAATAAAAAACATTATAAATGGAAAACATTTATTGAAATAAAAAAAAGATTTTAGTTATCAATTTTAATACGTGTTATTTACATTGTATATTTAGATTTTGATTAATTGGAAATATCGCACTAGTTCCTCCAAACTGCGCCAACTAAAAATTTTTCAATTTTCACTTTTTCCAAGAAAATGACACACATATCATATCTACCCACTCTAAAAATTTTACATCTATATCCATTTTTTGAGTTTGGATTTTGTCTGCTCGTCTTCCCTCAAATAGGGCTCTTTTTAGATAGAGATCGGCCAAACATAAGCATTCCAAAAATAAGACTTTTTGCAGGAGTGAATATATTTTATTTGCGTTTTAAGATTTAATTACTTGAATTTTTTCGAATTTTGAACAAATTTATCACTTTAAAAAACTTCTGAAATATTTTTTTAAATTAAAATAAAACCGAAACAAACATTTTTGGAGATGTAACAGTATTAAGTATTTAGGTATCGATTTCTCAAAAAAAGATTTTTATCGAGTAATCGATACCTAAATACTTAATGCTGTTACAACTCTAAAAATGTGTGTTTTCGCTTTTATTATAATTTGATAAATTTTTTGAAGTGTTAAATTCGAACAAAATTTATATGTATTAACTTATTTTAAATCTATAAAATATACTTTTTTGTATAAATCAATTGTATCAAACAAAAATATTCATATTGTTTTGTGTTTAAATAAACCATTTATTTAGTCAAAGTTCTTCTATTTTTCTTATTGAAATTGTCGAAAAAGAACGGCGGAACATGAACGAACGCATTGACAACCGTGCAATGCATTGTTGAACGAAAACCGGTCAGTTAAATAACCGGCTCACTCCGTTCATTTGAGTGATTCGTTCATTTTAACCCGGTCGTTCACGAACGACACAGCTCTACCGCTCAACCAGCGAGGAATGCACATGTGTGGGGGCTATGTTTTTTGTTTTTTAAAAATGGAACTTTTACAAATTACAAATTAATAAACATTTTTCATTTAGAAAAACATTTGACTATTTTTCTTAAAAAATGTATTTTTTCTGAAGGAACAAAATTTTTTTATTGCAAAAAACATATTTTTTCTTAAAAAAAATATATTTTATAGGAAAAAAACTTATTTTTTGTTACTTTTTGCTTAAAAGGGTATTTTTAATATAATTAAATTAAAGAAAATTAAAGATTTTATATTTCTAATAAATTTTTTATCAAAAAAATTTATAATTTCATTGTAAAAATTGGCGACGATTACTTTTTTCTGGTCGTTTGTTTTTGGCTCAATAGATGAGTGAAATCCAATTACAAGAACCAAAATTTCATGCAAAGATTTCATTTCCTACGTATTTTACTCAAAGAGAACTGGCATTTGTTTTATATGAACCAAAACCAGTTTTTTTCACTCACGTAGCGAAGGTTTCTGTGTGAAACCAATTATAAAAACAGGCCATAATAGAAGTTAGAAGAAAATTAAACAAATTTCGAACTTAGATATTATACACAAATACTCAATAAATAATATGCGACCTTTTTTCCTTCTAAAAGCAATCGTTTTCTTTAAAACGACAAAAATTAAGATGTTTTGTCAAATGGATTTTAATAAAAAAAATAACTTCTATCATACAAGTCGTTTTGTCAAAAATTTTTTGATTAAATTATAAAATATTTTTAATCGCTTAAGTCAAGAGAAGTTGTTTTGTTAAAATGTAATATGAAAATAAAGTTGAAAGAAGTTGATCTGGAAAAAATATTTCGGCTTTATTTAAAATAAAAATTATTCACTTTTTCGTTACAATATGGAAATTATACAAAAACATGGTTAAAAATAATACATTTTCCATTAAATTTAATTAAAACATTAAAATTCATTTTCAAATAAAAGAATAAAATAATTCAAGGAAACAGTAAAAATCCATATTTTGTGTTTTTTACACTTAGTTTATTGTTGAGTTTCTTCTTCTTCAAGATCCGGATCAATTTCATAAAACGTTCTCCTTCGGCCTTTATGTTTTCATAAAAACTATGTAGATGAGTACTAATCAGTGACAGCATATCCAATAAATCACGTTTTTTGTTCTGCGATATAGCCAATGGAGACGTGTAACTTGCGATCAATTGTGGAGCCGGGACCTTTTGACGACGTGAATTAATGTCTAGCTGCTTAAAATCTTCTTCTGGGTATAGTGATGTTTTGTACTGTAGAATTCCAGGTTTGTTTTTCTCGTATCGAATCCAACGAACCTCTTTCCACTCGAATTTTTCACCTGGGTATTGATGTGTTCAATTAATTCATTATACTTTTGCATCGGCAGCTTGTGGTGTGGCTCGTGTCGGCCACGTTGGTCATCCGGTATGAGCGCACCAAATAATTGATTTATTTCATACCTATTTATGGTTTTGATGCTCGAATCCGTTTCTCCAAATATTTTTAAGAAGCATCTTTTGCACACGCGATTTTTCTGTCCGCACATCTCAAAATGGTACAAATAAACATATTGACGATTCCGGGGACTAAAGTCTCGGTTTTCTTCGTTTGGATCTCAATCATGTTCGAAATGAAATGACGACGCTTATTATAATCACCTAGATTCCAGTATTCTTTAAATATCTCTTCTTGCTGCTGAGCATTAATTTTGCACTGTCCTATTGGATCAAATGTCATTTTGGGTACTTTTTTATTCCGAGATGTATAGTATTCTTTTCCTAAATTTTTGTTTAATTTATTCAAGGCCTTTGATGTTGTCTGACTCGCTAAGTTTAGATTCTAATATAGCAGCCATATCTCTAACGCTCTCCGATGTTGTATCCAGATGCGAACCTTCTGATGGAATATAATCAGAATCATCAAAATCGGTTTCGTGAAAAACGTCTTCATCACTTTCGATATTTTCAAGGCTCTTAGCCTCGTTACCTGCTTCAAAATCGGCCATAGTTTTACTTTTTTGTCTTTGATCAATTTACACGAGTTTTAATTTATTCTTAAATAAATAGCTTCTTTTTTTCTTTTTAGTTTTTCTAAAAACACTTGTGTTGAGATAAGACTTAAATTTTTTAAGATTTTCGTTTTTTTAAACTAACTTCTTTTGAAGTTTTGAAGACCAATTGATCAAAACATCAATTTGTTTGAGACAAGTGGTATTTTTCAAAATTTGCTTTTCACAAAACGTTTTCTTTCGAAAGAAGCTGTTTTGTCAAAAATAATATAGTAAATATTGCTAAAACTAAATGAAGACAAGCTGTTTTGTCAAACTATTTTTGCCAGTATTTTTGTATGAATTTTCAAATTAATCTTCATTCTCTGAAAGAAGTCGTTTTGCCAAATTAAAATTGGGGAAAAATCTGGAAGAGGTCGATTAGTCGACTACATATCTTCCGATCCAAAGGTCGTAGAAATAAGGGGATTAGACCAAAAGACGGGCATTAAAATTCCATATTCACTATGAAAATCTTGGAATTGTCTTATTTCGAGAGAAGACGTTAAGTCAAAATTCCACAGATATGTTCCCGTTTTCACCCTTTTGAACACTAATAGTAAAAGTACCATGCATATATTTGATATACGTATGGGTTAAAAAAGTACCAAAATATAGTTTTTACCCTTGTTCACTCTTATTAGTGCCATTTCCAAAAAAGTACCGAACACATGTCTCCTTATTTTTTTAGCCGAACTATATTCAAGTTCAACATTGTTTTTATCTATGTAAGTTTCGGAGATATGATACTAATTTGTACCATTTTCTTCTCTCTCTCGACCAAATTTTAAAAAATTACCGAACCCGTGTCCCTTAATTTTTAGTACTGATCATAGACAAATTTAATTTTTGTTTCTATCACTTTTTATTTAGAAGATATTATGTTACCGATTTCTCCCCCTATTTACTCCAAAAATTAAATCAAACGCGTGTCTGATACTTCTTCAATGTGAATTGACCCGTCTGTAAATTATACTTCTGGCTTGATTTGTTTAAATGATATTTATAGTAAAAAAAACAACAAACCTACCCTTGAATATTTACCTGTTTTCACTCTTTTGTTTCTATTTATTGTAAAGGTGCCAGCACGCGAGTTAACTTGTTAACTTTTAATTACTTAAAAAAAAAACAAGCTTTTGTTTTTACTTCTAAATTACAATTGATTCTTTATTTCAAATTTTCTTTTTATTTATACTAAATACAAAAATGCTTATTATGTTATTTTAATTTATAAATTTACTTCCTAGATATAAAAGTGCTTACTAACTAAATTTTAATAATTCTTTTTATTTTAGCAAGTGGGTCAGTGTTTAATTAGGTTATTGCAAGATTGAGTTCAATTATTTCTTAACTGCTTAGTCTAGGTGGCTTTGTTGGTGGGTTCGTTGATATTGTTGTTGTTGTTATTGCAGTTGCTTCTGTAACTCCTCCCTCCTTAAAATGAAGTGACGGCCAAAGGGGCATTGCACAATTTGTTGGCGGAACTTCATTATTTTTCTGATCAAGTAGGTATGTTATTGTTGTTGATTTTCTTTTCATTATAACAGTTATTAATATAATAATGAGAATTATTGTTGATCCAAAGATTGAATATGTTACTTTTTCATGTATTTCTGTACTCGTTTGTAGGTTTTCTACTACTTTTTTATCTTGAAATCTGTACTCGTTTAGTTTTGGAAGTGTTATTTCTTTTTTGTTGGAAAGGATAGTGATATTGTTGTGAAGGTTGGGTGGCATTTCAACAGGGTTTCCATTGTCCCAATATACGTTATATTCGTTATTGTACCAGATGTTATTGATGGCAATTTTGCAGTTAATAAATTGAATCAGAGTTGTGCTATTTATGGTATGTTCTTTGCTAACATTGTTGCATGTGGAAGTGATCTGTTGTACTGGAGGGTTTATGAGGATAATGTAGTTAGGCTCTGGATGAATGATGTCAGACTTTTGTCCTATATCTCGCAAATGACAAGAAGCATTCTCGTTTTTAAGTATTATATCTCTAATACAATTTGAGTTCATATTATATTCTGTCTCATAAATGTTTTTGCAATAAAATATATTTTCTATATTTCTACATTTTTCTTTATAAAATGTCAAATTATTTTCATTAATTAATGCGTATTCTTCACTTATAATTTCTAAGGTTTTGTTAATTGGTGTTGGAATAATATGATATAATGTACATTGTATTTTTGATATAATTGGAATTTTTATGTTGAATATAATATTTGTATTGTTATAGTATGCACTTAATTCTAAAAGTTCAAATATGTGTTCAGAGGAGATTATACTTATTGTATTATTTAGTATATTATGAATTTGAGCTAGTTCTATGGGATCTAGTATTAATTTAGGAATAATGTTCAGTTTGGATAATACTATTGCTTCGGCGATATTGTTCAGGTGTTGTGTAAGTATATCGATGTTATAGTTTATCTGATTAAGTTGTTGAATTTGTGTTATTGTGTTTATTGTAGGGTTTAGTGAGTTACGGGTTTGGTCTTGTATGTTTTTTATGGATTCTGTAATAAGATATTGCTCTTTATTAATATGATTGGTTATGTTTTGAAATCTTTCTATCATGTTAGTGTTGAGAATTAGTTGTTGATTTAGTGTAGAGTTTATTTTTCCATTTTCTTTCAGTAGGAGTTCAATGTCTTTATTTAGTCTTTCAGCATCCTCGTAATCCATGTTTCCAGTAATAAATTTTATTGTCGAACCTAATGCATTTATAAGACCTCTTTTTTGTCTATCTCTGGGTGTTAATAGATCTAGTTTTGTGGTAAGTGTTTTCAATTTTAGTCTTGTTGTATCCAAAGCGATTTTGGCGAATTTTGTAGTTTCAAAATGGTTTATAGTTTTCTCTATTTCCTGTATGTTGTTAGCGTAAGAATTGAGGTTGATTATGTGTATGAGGTGTTTGTAGTCCGTTATTGTTCTAGCAGGTCCTAATTTCAAAGGTATTATTCCTTGTGTTAGGGGAATGTCTACAATTTTAACATCGGCTCGTGTCGATATAAATCTAAAAGAAAATTTATTATTAGTTCTTGTGTTTCCTTTTAATTTTGGATTTATGGAGCTTTTGGTTATTCAGTGTTAGAAGGGTTACTCTGTTATTTTGTTTTACAATTTTCTTTGAAAATCTAGGAGTCATTTTATTTCTTCTACATTCCTTTCTGTATATGCTATCGTTTTCTAGAAAAGTTTCAGGTTCTTCTCTATTTTGGTTCAGTTTCTTGATACGCTTATTTGTATCATTTGTTAATTTTTCTTTAATTGATTCATGTAATTTGGTTTGAAATTCTTTTAGCCTTTGCAAGTATTCATGTTGTGTATTATAATTTAAATCTTTTTCAAATGTGGGGGTTCTGCCGTAGAACAGTTCAAATGGTGTCAGATTTGTTGCAGAGTGTATGGAATTATTATATGTCGTGATTACTTCAAAAAGAATTTCATCGGTATCTAATGGTAGTTCTGATTCTTTATACTTTTGTATAATTATTCTATATATTTCTGTCATTGTCGAGTGTAGTCTTTCGACTGGGGAATTACCTGTGCTTTGTTGAAATGAGGTGTAATGTATATTAATTTTGTTAATTTTGCAAAAGTCTTTTATAATGGATGCACTAAACTCTGAGCCCTGGTCGCAAACTATTTTTTTCGGGGTGCCGTGTAGGCTTATATAATGTTTGATGTTTTTTAAAATTGATATGCTATTTCTGGATTCTAAAAGATATGCTGACCCAAATTTCGAAAATTTGTCAATAAGTGTGAGAATGTTCCGTTTATTTATACAGTATATGTCAATGTGGACAATGTCTAGTGGTTTTTCTGGTATTTCTGGGGTCTCAAATGTAGGCTTAGGAGGTCGTCTGTCGTATTTAAGTGTTTGACATACATTGCAATGATTAATACATTTGGTTATTTTTTCTTTCATATAAGGGAAAAAATATTCTCGTTTCAAATGTTCAAATGTTTCTTGTGTGCCTCTGTGGTTGCTATTAATGTGGTAATCATTCACCAGTTTGTCTTGGTCATCGGTTTTCCTAACGTCTTGTAGTAGGATTTTGCAGCGAACGAGTTTAAAAAGTTTGCTGCTTGAAAAATATTTTGAATATGTGTCCTGGACAATTTTAAATGTATCATCATCTGTCATTATTGCAGAGAGTTTATTTGGGGCAAGGAAATGTTTAAATATGTCTGTCATTACTCTTTCATTGTATTCAGGTCTACGTATTATCTTCCTTACCTTATTTTTAAACACGGTCTCCAGTGTAAGAGGGGAACCTTCATTTTTCACTTGTAGAATGATTTGAATATTAAATGTGTTTATTGCTCTTTCTGAAATAGGAATACCGTCATCATTGTTTTCTTCGACAGAGTGAATAGTTGTTCCTGCTGTTCCTTGAATTGATTCATTGCCGACTGTATTAATGTTAACTTCTTCGTTATTGAATACGTGATCGTGGAGTCTGATGCGGCTTAGAGCATCCGCATTTGTATTAAGTTTACCTTTCTTATAAATAACCTCGTAGTCAAATTCCTCAAGTTTGAGCCTCCATCTCACTAGCTTAGAGTTTGGTTCTTTGAGGCTCATTATCCAGGTAAGCGGTCTATGGTCGGTTACTATTTTGAATTTATGTCCGAAAAGGTAGGGTCTGAAGTATTTCGTAGCCCAGACGATCGCTAGTAATTCTTTTTCGATCGTTGAATAGTTTATTTCCGTGTCTGTTAATGTCCTGCTAGCGTAGCAGATTGGCTTGTCGCTGCCAATTGGTCCTTGAGAAAGAATTGCTCCTAGAGCAAAATCGCTTGCGTCAGTTGTCAAGATAAAAGGTTTTGTGAAGTCCGGGTATTGAAGTAAGGGGTCGTTGATTAATAAATTTTTACACATTTCAAATGTCTTTAAGTATCGGTCATTTAGAATAACTTTTCTTCCTTTTTTTAAACATTCGGTCAGGGGTTTTGTTATTTTTGAGAAATCTTGTATAAATTTTCTATAATAACCTAATAGTCCTAAGAAAGATTTGATCTCCTTTTGAGTTTTAGGAATAGGAAAGTTTTTTATAGCATGAATTTTTTCAGGATTTGGTTTTATTCCCTTAGTGGAAATAATATGTCCCAAAAACGCACATTCCTTGTGTAAAAATTCAGATTTGTCTAACTGAATTTTCAAGTTTGATTCCCTTAGTCTTTCGAAGACTTTCTTCAAATTTAACATATGTTCCTGTAAAGATGTGGAATAGACGATTATGTCATCTAGATATACAAGGCAAACCGTACCTATAAGGTCTTTTAGCACATTGTCCATTATCCGTTGGAATGTGGACGGTGCGTTTTTGAGGCCAAAGGGCATTCTAACAAATTCATAGTGGCCTTCATCTACAGAGAATGCAGTTTTTCCTATATGTTCTGGGTGCATTTCTATTTGGTGAAAACCACTGGCCAGATCTAGGGTAGTAAAATACATACTTCGTCCTAATTTGTCCAAAATGTCCGTAATATTGGGTATGGGATATTTGTCACAAATTGTTTTTTCGTTAAGTTTCCTGTAGTCTATAACTAACCTCCATTTTTGTTTGCCACTAGCGTCTTTTTTTTTCGGAACTATCCATACAGGAGCACTCCAAGGTGAAAAACTTGGCCTTATGATGCCCTGTTGCAACATTTTGTTTATTTGTGTCCGTACTTCTTCCTTATGAACATAAGGATACCTATACGATTTTGTAAAAATGGGGATGTCGTCGGTGGTGTTTATTTTATGTTTGATTTGGTTGGAAAAACTAAGAGGATTTCCTTCTTTAAAAAATATATCGTCGAATTCTTTACAAACTTTTGTTAACTCTTTTTCTTCTTCTTTATTCAGGTGCTCTGTTCTCAGGAATTTCATTATATTGTCATCCTGGAGGGGTATATCCGAATCTATGTTGAAGTTGTTAACTTCAATGAAATTTTGGTATGGAATGGATTTTACAGGTTGTTCAATATATACAACCTTTGCTTGGCTGGATGTGTTTACAATCTCAACGGAACTATACCATT
Source organism: Stomorhina lunata (assembly GCA_933228675.1). Classification (NCBI taxonomy): domain Eukaryota; kingdom Metazoa; phylum Arthropoda; class Insecta; order Diptera; family Rhiniidae; genus Stomorhina; species Stomorhina lunata. Next base: position 71,659,189 of record OW121744.1, read on the forward strand.
CGTTTGAAGAATAAATACCTTCTGAAATAAATAAGTCAGGTTCTAAACATGTTTTTTGTATAAAAAGGTCACCGTTTCGAACATCTACTGGTATCCTTATAACAGATTTTGAGCATGGCTGAACTATAATTTTTCCTGAGGTTAGGTTCGGCTTAAATTGTAGTGGTATTATAGAATCATTCATGATTAGGGTTTTATTTCCCAAGTCTATTTTAGCTTCTAGTTTATTCAGAATATCAAGTCCTATTAGTCCGTCAAAATAATTGTGAAATTTGAATACAAATAGATCCATCGTACCTTTTTCTCCGAATTCTACAAAGTATGGTAACCTGATTTTCTTGTCCAAGGAATGTTTATTTAAAATTGTGGTAATAGTGATTGGTTCACAGTTCTGACATTTGTCTTTATCAACAAATTCTGGATTTATGAATGATGAAGAAGCACCGGTGTCGATCAGAAATTTTAATGGTCTACTGAAAGGAGAAGATATATTTATGTATGGTAATGTATGTCCGTGCTTGTTTAGGTCTATATATCCTGTTGGTCCGGGGAGGCTATTACTAGAAAATTTTCACCATCATCAATTTCATTACTATTATTCTGATTATTTTGTCCAAAAATAAAGTTTTGGTTAAAATTATTCTGATTATACATATCATCTTGTTGAGCATCGTCGTTGTGGTGGTAATAGTAATAGTCTTCTAAGTTTGTGTAAGGAGTTTCTTCCGCGTCTATGCTGTATATCTCTTGAGGTTTATAACCACCTGTTGTTCTTTTTGTTTGCATGCTAGATGGTTTTCTTATATGAGTGTATCCTGAGCTTACGTCCATTGGTTCTGGGGGTGGTAAGTTTTGTGGGCGATTTCCAGAGTTAGGATTAAGTGAGTGTGTTCTGTTTGTTTCAAATCCGTTATTTGACATATTCTTTTGATATGTATTAAAATGTGTATTTTGTCCGAATGTATTAATGGGTTTATGAACGTTATTAATTGGGTTCTGGTATCTAATGATGTTATTCTGAAATTGTGGTACAGTTGGATAATCTTTTCTTGGAAATTGTTGTAAAGGTCTGTTTGGGTTGTTTATTATTGGTTGGTAAGGTGCATAATTCTGAACGTATGGTGAGTAGTATTTAGCATTTTGTTGGGAATTAGGGTATGTCTGATAATGTGGTGAGTAGTGTTTAGTATTTTGTTGAGGGACAGGGTATGTGTTTGTAGGTTGTTTCTTCGTGTAATATATATTCTGTTCTTCTATACAAAAGGAAAGGGCTTCGGCTAGTGTCTTAGGTCTCATTGATCTAATGTTTGAGCCTAAAGGTTCCTTAAGGCCTGATAGGAATGTGTTTAGGCACATTTCTGCAAATAATTTCTGTTTTGCCTCTATGACACTAACATTGGTTTCATGAATCAGAATGTTATTATTGATAGATGATTGTATTTCTATTATTGAGCTATAGAAATGTTGGACCGACTGATTATTTTGTTTTAGATTATGTAAATCTTTTATTAAAGATGTTTCGTTTCTCTTATCGGAATAATGTAAGATAAGATTGTTTTTTATATTTTCCCAAATCAAAGGGGTACCATATACATTAAGAACCTCATTAGCTTGTCCTACTATTTTATTCCTAATTGCTCTCAATATAATTTTTGCATAGCTTGTCCCGTCTACGTTGACTAGGTATCCTAAGATTTCCTCTACATTTGTCAAAAATTCGTATAGTAGTCTGGGGTTTCCGTCAAATTTTGGGAGGTCTTTCACTGCGTCTGGGATCCTCAGTGAGTCAAATATTTGATTTGGAATTGGAGTTTGGGCTGGATTTTGAGGATTGGAAGCTGAAGGGTCTAGGTTGTTTAACGACATTTCTCTATTTTCTGGTATGGGTATTAGATGTCTAAATATTGTTGTGTATGGTTTTCCTCGGTTTGTTTTACGCATAAAGTAATTTTACACTCGAAGGACAATTAAGTATTTTTCAAACGAACAATATATTTAACAATCACAAATTTATAAATTTCTTCACTATTTAGTTAAAATTGGAATTTTGGTTGTTCGTTTTTTTTTTTTTTCACTTGATTTACACTTTTATGGACTTAATATAACTTATTATATACATAAAACTTACAGGATTGTTATTAAAATTATTTTCATGATGGGTTGGAAAATTTAAAGCTGATATCCTTCTTTTTTTCTGGAGTTAGAGTTGATTCAAAAGTTGATGTCCTTTCAACTTTTCTTTTTGGAGGAGTTGTTTAAAGTTGATATCCTTTTTTTCCTGGAGTTAGTGTTGATTCAAAGTTGATGTCCTTTCAACTTTTCTTTTTGGAGGAGTTGTTTTAAAGTTGATATCCTTTCAACTTTTAAGGAGCTCTTCAAGTTGATATTCCTTCAACTTGTTTTCGACTGCGCCAGTTAACTTGTTAACTTTTAATTACTTAAAAAAAAAACAAGCTTTTGTTTTTACTTCTAAATTACAATTGATTCTTTATTTCAAATTTTCTTTTTATTTATACTAAATACAAAAATGCTTATTATGTTATTTTAATTTATAAATTTACTTCCTAGATATAAAAGTGCTTACTAACTAAATTTTAATAATTCTTTTTATTTTAGCAAGTGGGTCAGTGTTTAATTAGGTTATTGCAAGATTGAGTTCAATTATTTCTTAACTGCTTAGTCTAGGTGGCTTTGTTGGTGGGTTCGTTGATATTGTTGTTGTTGTTATTGCAGTTGCTTCTGTAACTCGCGCTTTTTGTTTTTTTATTACTTATCAATCGTGATGTAAATTGAGTTCAAAAGATACGTATAGGGTTAAACAAGTACCAAAATATACGGCCATGTTCTGACAAACGCTACGATTTCAAAACGCAAACGATTTGAAAAACGCCAAATGTATTTCTTTGATGTTCTGAAAACCGCGTGATCTTTTTGTAAGAAAGAAAATTTTTTAATTGCATATTTTAAATGAAAAATATGTAAAATATATGTAATTCCTATTAAATAAAAAGGAAGTAACAAATTCTTAAATATAAAATAAATTATACAACACTAGCCTTTCGAAGTTTATTCAGCCAGATGGATTTCAGTCTTTTTGTAAACCATTGGCAAAATTAAAGCAAATTTTTTAATTGTATTGTTTAAATAGAAATGTGTAAAACTTTTAGTAATTACTACTAAAATAAAAAGAAAACATATTTAATTTAAGTTGTATTTCAGTTTATATCCAATATAGTGTTCAGTTTTAGAGAAAAATATCAAATCGCCTTAGTATATGCATGCGGCTTGAAGCCGCTAAAACTCTGGCGTTTGCGTTTTGCAGAACACCTATCAAGCGATTTCAAATCGTAATCGCAAAAGTTAAGCGTTTGGCGTTTGTCAGAACATGGGCGATAGTTTTTACGCTCTTTCTCCCTTATTTTGCTAGACGATCTAAATCCAATTTCAACTTTGTTTCTAACGATGTTAGTTTCGGAGATATAATGTTATTAATTTATCCATTTTCTACCCTGTTTTACCGCTAAGCGGCCGAATTATAAATATGAAATTCATAGTTTAAAAAAATCTTCCCTTGAATATTTTCCCGTTTCATACTCTTAAATATTGATGATGGCTTATGGAACCGTCAACAGAAACCATGTTCCCTACTCCACTACAACAATTTATCCCCAGAACATAACACTTCCATCTCCATGGCTTACTTTCTGGCATACAGGTGCAACATTTTAATGGATTTTTTTTAATTTAATTTTACAAAAACTATTTTATGTGATGAGAGTGCACCTGTATACCAGAAAGTATGATACCTCCATATCATACTTTCTGGCCTGGGGATATATTCATGTAGTGGAGTAGGGAACATGGTTCCTGTTGACGGTTCCATAAGCCATCATAAATATTTAAGAGTATTGAATGAATATGCATTTCCCTCCGGCGATAAATTGATCGGAGAAGCATTATTTTCCAACAGGATAACGCTCCATGTCATAAGAGCAAAATGATCACAAAATTTGTAACAGATTCTTGTGTTCAAAACTCTGGATTGGCTTCCCCAAAGTCCAGTTTTTTATGTTATAGAAAATTTGTAGTCATACAGAAAGCAAACAGATCTGCGGATTTAAAAAGACAAAAAGGTTATTAAGGTCGCAAATGCTTGGAAAGAGACTTCAATGGAGTTAAACAGTTCTTGGCGGATTCTGTTCCGAACCACCACCAAAAAAGATACATTTTTGATTAATTTAAATAATAATTATTATTTTTTGTTGACCTTGAAGCTCCCATTTTTTTTTAAATACGCTCTATAAAAACATGTCAAAATACTTATGCCATATCGTGGAATTCCCTTTTTAGTTTCAATTAAAACAAAAATTATACAAAACATTTAAATGTGAAAGGTCATTTGTTTTCTAATAAATTGCAATATTTTATACTATTTTCAATATTCTTAATTTATTTTTTTAATTGCATAGGACCGGAAATAAAAAAAACTGGTATGTCAAAATAATTATGCCGAGTAGTGTAGATAAAAGTTTTACACTTTTTTTTCAGGGGTAAAAGATCAAAATTATTTTTTTTTTTATTTTCCATAGCAAAACAGCGGAATACTAAAAATATATTAACGAATTTAAATCCAAATGCAAAAAAATATTTATTTTTATAAATATTAAGTATTTTTTATTAAAAAAATATTTTCAAGGAATTTTTTTAGTATTTCGAACAAATTTTGGGGTTGGCCGGAAACGTATTTTTTTAAATTAAATTTCCCCATATGGGCATTTACAGCGGATGGTCAACCGGGGTCGAAAACCAAAATGTTGATAATTATCGTGTATATTTTTTTTAATAGAACATGGTTTCATATCATATTTCAGCTGTTTTACTTGAGAGAATTGAGCTGCAAAACATAAACTAACAACATAGACTGAGGACGCAACTGTCAAGTACATTTAAGAGACGTCATGGTACATTTTAGAGGCGCCATATTGTAATAAGTATTACTGTATTGGTAAAATTATGTTTAAGTGGTATTAGTGCATACTAAAATATCCACCACATACTAAAGCAGAGTTGCTTGGTATTGTTGATTTTTGAATTTTTGGTTTTTGAATTTGCACTAGAAATGCAACACTTGTTTGAATGATTTTTAATTCCCCACAAAAAAAGAAGCTCACCAATGAAATGTCAAATATTTTTTTGTTTATAAAATAAAAATTTATACTTCTGACTTCGTTAGCTAAAATGAATACTTTCCCTTTTTCACCCTTTTAAACCCCATTTATTGTAAAAGTACTAAGCACATGTTTAAAATTCTTTAATACTTATTGATTGTGGCATAATCAAAAGATAGTTTTTACTCTTTTTACCCTTATTAGTGCCATTTCCAAAAAAGTACAAAACACATGTCCCCTTATTTTTCTAGTCGATTATATGATTTATCCATTTTCTAGCCTGTTTTACCCATAAGCGGCCAAATTTAAAAAAAATTATCACTTTTTATTTAGAAGATATTACGCTACCGATTTTTCCCCCCTTTTTACTCAAAAAATTAAAAAAAGGAACCAAACGCTACTTCTTCAATGTAAATAGACCCACTTGTAAATTATTCTTCTTGATTGATTTGTTTAAATGATAATCATAGTTTAAAAACAAAATACACTTTAATATTTACCCGTTTTTTTTGCCTCATTTATCGTAAAAGTGCCAAGCACTTTCTTAATTTTTTTTTAATTTTATCAATTGTGATGTAAATTGAGTATTTATGTTTATTAGTTCAAAAGATACGTATAGGGTTAAAAAAGTACCAAAATATAGTTTTTACCCTTTTTTATCCTTATTAGTGCCATTTTCAAAAAAGTACCAAACACGTGTCCACTTATTTTTTTAGCCGATTCAAATCCAATTTCAACTTTGTTTGCATCGATGTTGGTTTCGGTGATATGATGTTACTAATTTCTCCCTTTTCTACCCTGTTTTACGTTCTAAGAGGTCGAATTTCAAAAAAGTACCGAATACATGTCCCTTGGTTTTAAGTGCCAATCTCAGAACAATTTAGTTTTTGTTTCTATCACTTTTGTTTTAGAAGATATACTTTACAGATTTTTACCCCCAAAATTAAAAAAAGTACCAAACTCGTAGTTTATTTTTTTCAATGTCCATCGACCAGTCAATAAATTATACTTCTGGCTTTATTAGCCTAAAAACCAAAAAACCTACCCTTGAATATTTTCCCTTTTTTTACCCTTTTGTACCCCTTTAATCGCAAAAGTACCAAATGCGTATTTAATTATTTTTTAATATCTATCGGTTGCGATATAAATTATGGTTCTATGTGTATTAGTTTAAAAGATACATATGGGTTAAAAAAGTACCAAAATATAGTTTTTACCCTTTTTTATCCTTATTAGTACCATTTTCAAAAAAGCACCAAACACGTGTACCCTTATTTTTCTAGCCGATTCAAATCCAATTTCAACTTTGGTTTCGGAGATATGATGTTACTAATTTATTCCTTTTCTACACTCTTTTGCCCGCTAGGCGGCCGATTTTCAAAAAAGTACCGAACACATGTCGCTTAATTTTTAGTGCTAATCTCAAACCAATTTATTCTTTGCTTATATCGCTTTTGGTTAAGGAGATATAATGTTACCGATTTTTCCTTTTTTTACCCTTTTAATTGAAAAAAGTACCAAACACGTATTTGATATTTTGTACTTGGCAATCGAGCTCCCTATAAATTTTATTTCTAGCTTTATTGGTTCAAGTGATATAAAAAGAAAAAAAATTGTACCTACCCTAAATTTTTTTGACCGCCTTTACCCCTTTTTGAACCCTGAATCAAAAAATTACCAAACACGTGTCTAATATTTTTCTCTTGTTTACCGGCTCCGATACACAAAAATACCCTTAGAGGCCGAATTTCCAAAAATCCCTTCTTAGTGGATCTATACTTCGAAAAAGCTACCCGCTGTCAAAATTTCAGCTATCTAGCTTTAGCCGTTTGGGCTGGGCGATGATAAGTCAGTCAGTCACGTTAGAGTTTTATATATATATATATAGATAATAACCTTAATCAGTATACCTAATTTTGTAGGAATCGACCCATATTTGATCATACCTCCCATACAAGACACAAGTAGTTAAAATAATCATAAACGCTGAAAACCGCTTATAAATCTAAAGATAAATGCAGTTTATTACTAAAACTTTGCACATGTAAATATTTTGTAAATATAAACCAATAACCGAAATTTGGAAACTATTGATTCACAATTGACCCTAGCTCAGGCCCTTAACCGAAAATGACATAAATCTACTTAAATCCCCAAACTTAAAAAAGTATCATATAGTATATATATGTATGTCTCTAGAACAGTTGATTAAGCTTGACCATAAGATATCCTGGACCATTGAATAAGTAGGGTAAATTTGAATTTAGACCAATGTTGAGCAGAGTCTCTCTGATTTTGTATTTTTAATAGCGGTCGATAGACAGACGGACACCGCTAAATTGATTCTTCTGCCGATTAATAGTCGATCGGTATAAATTTTGTGTGGTCTGTGGCAAATTATAAAAAGAATCTGCACTTTTCTGCTGCCTTTTTGCTAAAAAACAATAATATATTTACTTAATATTAATACAAAAAACAAATAAATTGTCTTACCATTTCCAATTACAAATAATTTTTGTTTGTTTACATTTTCATTTGACAGTTGTCAAAATGACTATGTTGAATTCACAGTAAATGTATGTGAGTTCACCACCTTAGTTAATTTATTCACCACATTTTTTTGGTTCCTTAGTAGAACATATGTTCTCAATCTATGTGTTTTATCTATGCTGCAAAACTTTCAATTTTATTTTGAAGCTACTTTAAAATCCATTTTCATATATAATTTTACAGATAACTTTACATGCTAAAAAAATGTTGTTATTTCTTGTTATTATTCGTAAGTGTTGCGACACACTATAAACTGAGCATTAAGTTTATACAAAGTTTATACAAAATAAGAGAGATTTAGAGAATGAATGGGAAACTTTTGAGAGCAATCAATAAAACTCCACACGACAACCTTTATGTATAAAGTTTAACTTAAATTTTATTCAGGAACGGTTTTACAATAATATTAAGAAAGAAAAGTTATAAAGGTGTGTTAAATTGTGAGTAATTATATAAAATGGGAGAGCTTCAAAATTTGTATTTCTATTCAGTTCTACTTCTCGCGAATAACTGACGGTTTATTTAAACTGCGATTATTTGACAACTAGAGTACAAAGTTGTTCAACGAAAAATATGTCTTATTGCCAATTTGACGGCGGTAACATTCTTCCCCCCGTAAGCAGATGATGACCTCTCGAGCTTACTCTCCAGAGTACCGACGTCGAGTATAGCTAACTTGCTTGCCGGTCTTTGCAGAATATCATTTTTCGTTTTTATAGTAGCTCGTCTTACTTGGCCGTCTTTAGCTACGATTGTCTCAATTATGATGCCCTTCAGGCAACAGTTTCTGGGCTGGTTTTCATCCACGATGAGTGCTACGTCTCCTACACTTATTGGGGGCTGTTTATGAAACCACTTGCTTCTTCTTGTAATTATAGGGGTATATTCTTTCACCCATCTTTGCCAAAAGCGGTCGGCAAATGCTTGTGTTTGATACCATCTTTTCCTTAGATTAAGGTTTTCGGAACTTATCGGCTTATATCCAGTAGACGATCCAAGCAACAGGTGATTTGGAGTGATGGCTTCATCATCGCAGGCTTCTAGTGACACAAATGTCAGTGGTCTGGAGTTTATAATAAATTCGACTTCGATTAATGCGCTTCTCAATGTTTCATCATTAAAATTTACTTTTGGATGTGCGCTGTATAAAACTGTCTTAATGGATCGGACCAGCCTTTCCCAAGCTCCGCCCATGTGCGGGGTAGCTGGTGGGTTAAAAAACCATTTTATCTCATCGAAGGTTTTAACCAATATGGAGTCATTTTTCTTGTGGAGCTCTTCACGTAGTACTTTCTCTGTAGCCTTGAAATTGGTGCCGTTATCGGTATATATTTGCTTTGGATATCCACGACGTCCAATAAAGTTTCTTAGGCACATGACGCAGGAACCTGTGTCCAAGCTATGAGCCACCTCAATGTGCACGGCTCTAGTACTTAAACAAGTAAATATTACTCCCCATCTTTTTTCGGATATTCGACCTACTGTCACAATCAAGGGTTCGAAGTAGTCCATGCCGGTGTAAGTAAAGGGTCTTTCAAATGCGCCAAGCCTGGCTGGTGGCAATGATGCCATTTGAGGATTCTTAGGTACTGCTGATATGTTTTTACATCGTTGGCACTTACTGCGAACTTGACGATACAAAACCCGTAGTCTGGGAATGTAGTACTGAGACTTGATATTATTTACCACATTTTCATGGGACACATGATGAAAGCTTTCGTGAGTGTATATAACAACCAAGAAGGTAATTACGTGATCTCTTGGCAGGACAGTAACGTCTTTGTGGCAGTTTAGGTGTTCTGTTCGCCCACGAACTTTCAAAAGACCGTCACTGTCTAGAAATATATTCAAAGAAATTAGTGAGGAACTTTTGTCAATATTCTTACCAATTTTTAGACACTGGATCTCGTTAGGGTAGGCCTAATTTTGGGTCTTTTGGAAGAGTAAATTCTTAGCTTTACAAAGCATTTCAAAGGTTACATTTTTTGGCGCTATGCTTTTCTTACATCTGGTTCTCAATCTCTGTACATAAAGTAGGAAGGTAGCTAGTGCTCGATACAATCGTCTCCAATCAGAAAAATAGTTAACATTCATCAGTACTGTGGATGACGTCACATGAACATTAATGAAATGGCCCCTTACTTTCGTCATATCGGGTGGGCCTAAGTCGTCACATCGTGGCCAAACTTTTTCAGCAACGTACAAAAAGTCAGGGCCGCCTAACCAGAGTGACGTGTTGGGTTTCGTAGTAACCTTAGTTGCTATGTCCGCTGGGTTCATTTTTGATGGGATCCATTTCCATTGCTGCAGATCTGACGATTCCTGGATTTTCTCTGTGCATAACGAATTGTTGTAATTTTCTGGGATCCATATGTAGCCATTTGAGGACGGTTTTTGAGTCTGACCACCAGTAGCATGAACTTATTGGAATCTCCTTTATGTTAGTCACTTTCGCTGCCAATCTAACGCCTAGCACGGCAGCTTGCAATTCTAGCCTTGGTATAGTTATCGGTTTAAGGGGTGCAACCTTCGATTTTGCGATTACTAGGGCGACATTAATATTATTGTTGCATTTAATTCTTAGATAACATATCGCAGCATAACCTAGCTCTCCGGCATCGACAAATGTGTGAAGCTGAACGCTGTCTGCTATCTTTAGTTGAGGTGAGTAACATCTTGGGATTTCCATGGTAGTTATGAGTGATAAATTCGACTTCCATTGGTTCCACCTTTCAATGAGGTCATTAGGTAACTCGTCATCGATGAGGTCATCGATGAGGTCATTAGGTATATTTTTAATCCAATAACGTAACAGGATACGAAGCTCATAGGATCATATATAGACATTAAAACTTTCAAAACTTCTCGTTTGGTAGGAGCTATGTTCTCATTCAGTATTTCTCGTTAAAGTCTAGGAAACTTATATATGAACCTGAAAACGTCTTTAGAGGGATCCCAGTGTATACCAAGAACTTTTTCAGTTGACCCCAATTCCTTTAGGGATTGTAAATTATTATCGTCACCGCTTATATGATTCAAGACTGATTTAGAGTTAGATACCCAATTGCGTATAGTGAACCCAGCAGAAGCATGTATTTCTGTAACCTGCTCCACAAGCTGCTTCGCGTCCTCTTCACGGTCCACGCTGTCTATCTAGTCATCAACATAGTAATGTTCTTTTATGGCCCTAACAGCTCTAGGATATCTGCCCTCGAAACGGTCCGCATTTTTATTGCGTACAAAGTCAGAGTCATCATCGTTCCACCAGAGGAATCTTTGTACATGACTGTCGTCTTTCCTGACCAAAATTTGATGGAACATGTCGGCAATTTCTCCAATTACTGCAATTTGGCCAATTCGGAATTTTAACAGAACATCGATTAGGGAGGTTAGCAAGTCAAGCCCACTTACCAGAAAATCGTTTAGAGAAACTTCATTAGTCATAGCGGCCGCATCCCATACAAGTCTAACTCTATTGGGTTTGTTTGGGTTAGTGGTGACGAAAATAGGTAAGTACCATATACGTTCGGACGTTTCTTCAACTGGGTCTATTTTTCTTGCATAGCCTTTACTAATTAAATTCTCGATTTCTTTTTCTATTTTGGTTTTCAGGTCGTAATCTTTTTGTATTCTTTTTCGGAGACATACGGAACGCTTATAGGCCATGTCATAGCAGTCAGGCAACTGCACCTTTTCATTTCGCCAGGGCAGACCGATTTCATAACGCCTATCGGTATATTTGCATGTTGACTCAAGAATGGCGATATTATTTTATTATCTTCTTCAGATTGTATTGTCTTCACTTTGGGCGATTCAAGCGCAAATGCATCTCTTACTGCCTGGTCAATCTTTTCTAAATGTTTCCCACAATCACACAAATGAATATTTACCTGGTGTGTACTAATACTGCTTGATATTCTTCCTTGAATTGTCCATCCCAAACGAGTCTTCGTGGCTATTGGCTGGTGCCAGGGACCTTCACAATCCTTTTGAGGTACTGCTAAATTCCAATTATCACTTCCGATCAGAATCGTAGGTTTTGCATTTTTATATGACTCAATTGGGATCGCTGATAAGTACGGATACTTCGCCTTAATGGCCGCCTCATTAATCGTCTGCTTCGGGAGTGACAGGTTTTTGACGGTTCGAACCCCTTGCAGCCTGTATGTCGATTTGCTTTGGCGACTGGATATATTAAATGAAGTTTTGCGCGATGTTTCCTCCAATCTAGTAGTATCACTTGTCCATCTGAGGCATAACGGTTCCTTAGTCCCAATAGTACCTAAAGCTTCGAATGTGCTTTCTTCCACAAGCGTAATTGACGAACCTTCATCTAGGAATGCGTATGTATCAACGTATTTATTTGCAGCTTAGAGACGAACAGGTATTATTCTGAAGATTGTATTATTTTCCTTATCGTGATGAGAGTTTACACTGGCGGTGCCAGCTGGTTCATCCTCCGCATTTGAATCTGTATCTGCAGAAGAGTTAACATTATGTAGAAGGGGGTGGTGTTTGACTTTACAGCAATCGACACCACACTCTCTATTTACGAAACATTTACGACGATGTATTTTTAAGCATCTTCTGCAGACATTTTTCTCACGAATAATAGACCATTTTTCATTTATGGGTGCCCCTGCAAATGTCGGACAGTCTGCGATTTTATGACCGATGCCATTACAGGCGAAGCACTTGATTTCTTTGCTGTCACCTACTTCAGCATGTGCGTTAACAATACCACTCTTCTTTGAGAACACAGGCGAAGTCACTTGAGATGCAGCATCTGCTATCGAGTATAACCAGTTACTAAATAACTTCAAAGATGGGACACCGTTTGCCTTTGGTAGCATTGCCCATTGCAATTTATAGCTGTTAGACAATTTGTCCAATAACTCCTTGACCAGCATTGGATTATTGAGATGTGCGACCATATCGCAGGCTTCAATAGTAGAACAAATATTTCTTACACACATTGCAAAATCTATAATTGCTTCTAATCTGTCTTTTGGCGGTGGCATATGTTTAGCCTTTTCTATCATGCGTTCCAAAATTAATTCAGGGCGTCCAAAATACATTTTCAATGTCTGCATTATTTCTGGCACCATGTTGGGCAGCAATAACTTGTTACGAACAATTTCTCTTGCCTTACCTTTTAGACATTGCTGTAGACGAATAAGGTTTTCCGTATTAGAATATCCACCAACTTCTGTACTGTTCTCAAAGCTGCTTATAAATATAGGCCACTCTTCCGGATCGCCGTAGAACGGTGGCAACTCTTTCGGAAGTATCTGTCTCGCAGCTAGCTGTTGTGGTGATGGACTACAAATATTTGTGCTGGTCATATTAATTCCCACAGTTGGATTTAATACGGTTAAATTATTGCTAGTCCGTTGATAGTTGTTTGAGGAATCCCCAAACTGTTGTAAAATTTCATATCGTTTTAATAAATAGCGTTGTTTTAACTTTTGTTCTTCTTCTAATAATTCTAATTCTAGTGCCTTCTGCTGATTCTCAAAATAGATGTTATTTGTTTTGTGTTGCTGGCTACTATCAACTTGTTGCGTTTCGTTAATATTCGTATAAACATTTTGTGGCATATGTTGCTGATACATTGTTGCACAATTCAAATTAGAATAACCGTTGAAACATGTTGATGTTGATATGCATGCACTGTTCTGTTTGTTGATGCAGCGTGTGTTGCTGCATGGCTTTGTTATTGCAGCTAATGTATACAATGGATCTTTATCTGTAGAAATATAATATGTACTGCTCGTTGACAATTGTGGTGTAATTTCCGAGCCAGAAGGTGATCTTGGCACGGCTGCCGCCTGTAGTGACATTGTACATTGTGTACTTAAAGGTGAGTTCAACTGTCCACCACTGCTTTGCATTTCCGTACGATTGTGATCCACCATCTGCTCCTGTGGTGTACCATAGACTGTCCTAGGAGATAAAGTTCCTTCGTGCATACTCAGTGATTGCCTTTGTGTATTTTCTTCAGCTCCACTGCATGATAAACAGTTCCAGTTTGAGTTCTCTATTTCATCACCCACACCGGCGCAGTCATAGTGGCACCAACGGTCGCAGGTGTCGCACTGAACCATTCTATCATTGTCGGGGCTCCTGCACATTGTACAGCTACACCTCTTCTTTGCTTCTCGAGGCATCTTGTTAGTTTTATATTTAAATATTGTTTGTACAAATTTTTTTATGTCACGATTGCTTTCCAGGAATCGCTTCACAAGTACAAATTTTGAAGAATTGTTATTCGCCTGAATGGGAAACTTTTGAGAGCAATCAATAAAACTCCACACGACAACCTTTATGTATAAAGTTTAACTTAAATTTTATTCAGGAACGGTTTTACAATAATATTATAACTTGTGTTAAATTGTGAGTAATTATATAAAATGGGAGAGCTTCAAAATTTGTATTTCTATTCAGTTCTACTTCTCGCGAATAACTGACGGTTTATTTAAACTGCGATTATTTGACAACTAGAGTACAAAGTTGTTCAACGAAAAATATGTCTTATTGCCAATGTGACGGCGGCAAAAGAGACTGTGCCTAACATTGGTTAAACTTTAAAGACGTTGTACGCAATCGTTATTTAGCATTCGAAATATCATGGAATTTGGTTTACATTAAGTCACACCTCATATATAAACCTCTGAATGACTTAAATTTCATCTAAAAGCCACTTAAATGAGAATAAATAATTAACTTTATTAGCTTTGACCACTAAATATAGCACAAGAATACCATTATGTGAATACCAGCCAGTGTGAAAAATTTAATCATAATCATTTCAATCACTATCCGTTTTCGCTTGATGTTGACCTATAGTTACTAGCTCGAAAACCTTTAAATACCACAATACCATATTATATCTTACATTATATAGCATTTAAATTTTGCAATAATTGGTCCACATTTGATCAGAACTTTTATACAATCCGAATTAAACGATTAAGCATAACAAAGAGTATTTTGATGTAAAATACCCGTTATTAGACCAAATTTAGTGCAAAGTAGATTTATATATCAGATTTTAGTAAATCTTCAAGCGATGCACTCTATTTTATCAAAATCGGTCTATTAACACCTGAGATTAAAATTTAAATCGATTAAAAATCTATATATTTTACTAGGAGCCTGTGTACATCATAAGAACATGTAGCCCTTGCATTAATTAGTTAATTAATTTAAGGGTCATCAGAAGTTAAGACTTGCACAGATCGGAAGAACAATATATCCCAAATATCATTGATATTTAACCATTCAAAAGCTATATATCTCAAACTAAGAGTGTATAACATATAATCCAAAGGCTTGTATAGATTGAGAAAAGCTTTGGTCCAAATCGGTCCGCTAACTTCAGAGTTGTACGTAACTAATCAAGAACTTGGAAGTACAAATCGATGGCTTATATTCAATACCCTCTATGAACCAAATTAAAACTTTTTGTTAAAAAGTTTTACTGTAGTGTATTGCACTAAGACCCCAATTCATTACAATTATTTATTATTGTAATAGTTATTTGATAAAACCAAAAAATGTTGGTGGGGAAACCTTTTCCTCGATGCTTTCCGATGGTTGTTGAATTTTTTTGGTTGTTTAAATATTTTTGGTTGTTTAAATATTTTTTGGCTAATAAAGAGTTTTGCATCAGAAGATATTACTTTGGTTTATAGAGGTTAAAAAAACTACCATTGCAATGCATTGGTATCCAAGATTCGGCATAGTCGAATAAACCATTCTTACTTGTTTTTTTCTATTGATTAATTTATTTACACACATATTAATATTATTTACAAAGTTTTAGAATATATTACAATTGTTATTCTTTTATTGTTAAAAAATATGTCAAGCTGGAAAAAATAAAATATGTCTAAAGTACACAAAATTATCATAATGCTTTGATATAATGCAGTATCAATCCATTTATATTGTGATTAATACTTATTTAACTCTGTAAATTATTCTAAAATTATACAAAATGAATATTTCATTTCTTTATTGCAGAAGCTCGTGCAGAAATATCTGGACCACACATACGATATTTGACTCCTGGGTCTACTTTAAGGCTACAATGTCACGTTGTACAAAATACAGAAAATTCAGAGTATATATTTTGGTATCACGATAATCGAATGATTAACTATGACGTTGACAGAGGTATAAACGTCTCCACAGAACCAGGTAAAAAACTAATTTGTAACTAAACCATTGATGGACATTTCATCAAACAATTGTTTGTAAGCAACGCCCCCTTTTTCTTATGCTCTTTAAATTAAGCCGTTATTTTGATCATTTTTTGTTGGTTTTTCTTAAAAATACACTGCGAGATGTTGTGTTGTTATATGTATGTCAATTGCTTATAAACAATTGTTTGGTGAAACGTCCATCAATGATTTAATCGTTCAACAGACTTTGGCGAGTGCACATGTTAGCTTGATGCTCATAGATTTTTTTCCTATTACAGTGGTTGATATAAATGGCAATGCAATTAAGAGATTATTTTATGGTTAACAATGCGTTTGGAAATGTACAATGTCTTTTATGTCATCAAATATTTAAAAGGAATAGAGAAAATGTTATAAAAAGGCATTATAATTCTTTCCATTCTAATATGAATAAATATAACGACGAGGAAAAAAAGAGCTTTTTAATAGATTTAAAAAAATATTTTTACAAAAATTAAGAGAATGGTTAGAAAAAGTAATTTTTTCTATAGAAAAAGTAATTTTTTCTATAGAAAAAGTAATTTTTTCTATAGAAAAAGTAATTTTTTCTATAGAAAAAGTAATTTTTTCTATAGAAAAAGTAATTTTTTCTATAGAAAAAGTAATTTTTTCTATAGAAAAAGTAATTTTTTCTATAGAAAAAGTAATTTTTTCTATAGAAAAAGTAATTTTTTCTATAGAAAAAGTAATTTTTTCTATAGAAAAAGTAATTTTTTCTATAGAAAAAGTAATTTTTTCTATAGAAAAAGTAATTTTTTCTATAGAAAAAGTAATTTTTTCTATAGAAAAAGTAATTTTTTCTATAGAAAAAGTAATTTTTTCTATAGAAAAAGTAATTTTTTCTATAGAAAAAGTAATTTTTTCTATAGAAAAAGTAATTTTTTCTATAGAAAAAGTAATTTTTTCTATAGAAAAAGTAATTTTTTCTATAGAAAAAGTAATTTTTTCTATAGAAAAAGTAATTTTTTCTATAGAAAACGTAATTTTTTCTATAGAAAAAGTAATTTTTTCTATAGAAAAAGTAATTTTTTCTATAGAAAAAGTAATTTTTTCTATAGAAAAAGTAATTTTTTCTATGGAAAAAGTAATTTTTTCTATAGAAAAAGTAATTTTTTCTATAGAAAAAGTAATTTTTTCTATAGAAAAAGTAATTTTTTCTATAGAAAAAGTAATTTTTTCTATAGAAAAAGTAATTCTTTCTATAGAAAAAGTAAGTTTTTCTATAGAAAAAGTAATTTTTTCTATAGAAAACGTAATTTTTTCTATAGAAAAAGTAATTTTTTCTATAGAAAAAGTAATTTTTTCTATAGAAAAAGTAATTTTTTCTATAGAAAAAGTAATTTTTTATTAATAAGAAATAGTATATCTATAGAAAGATACTTTTTTTCTATAGGAAACAAATAATTAATATTTGTTTACTAAAAATAACAAAAAAAAAAAGTACAATACTTCTCCTCATGTTCATTCCTCGCTGGTTCGGCGGTAACTGAAATAAAACAGAAATAAACAACCAAATTTATATCGATTCGTGCTTCTGCCGGTGTATTCTCTCGTTTCGCTCACAAATACAATCACATTTTCTTTTTGTCCATCAATGAACTAAACCATTGATGGACATTTCATCAAACAATTGTTTGTAAGCAACGCCTCCTTTTTCTTATGCTCTTTAGATAAGCCGTTATTTTGATCAAATTTTGTTGTTTTTTCTTCCAGATACACTGCGAGATGTTGTGATGTTATATGAGATTATTTTAATGCTAAATATTTAATTCAGTTTTTATATAAAAAAACCAGTTTTTCAATAAAAAAAAATCAGTTTTTCTATGGAAAAAAACTTGTTCTTATTTTTTCTATAGAAAAACTTATTGTTTAGTTTTTCTATAGAAAGAATAAGTTTTTCTGTAGAAAAGATAAGTTTTCTATAAAAAAAAATTTTCTATAGAAGTAATAGTAATTTTATTTTTTTATAGAAAAAGTAATTTTTTCTATAGAAAAAGTAATTTTTTTCTATAGAAAAATCAATTTTTTCAATAGAAAAATCAATTTTTTCTATAGAAAAATCAATTTTTTCTATAGAAAAATCAATTTTTTCTATAGAAAAATCAATTTTTTCTGTAGAAAAATCAATTTTTTCTATAGAAAAATCAATTTTTTCTATAGAAAAATTAATTTTTTCTATAGAAAAATCAATTTTTTCTATAGAAAAATCAATTTTTTCTATAGAAAAATCAATTTTTTCTATAGAAAAATCAATTTTTTCTATAGAAAAATCAATTTTTTCTATAGAAAAATCAATTTTTTCTATAGAAAAATCATTTTTTTCTATAGAAAAATCAATTTTTTCTATAGAAAAATCAATTTTTTTTATAGAAAAATCAATTTTTTCTATAGAAAAATCAATTTTTTCTATAGAAAAATCAATTTTTTCTATAGAAAAATCAATTTTTTCTATAGAAAAATCAATTTTTTCTATAGAAAAATCAATTTTTTCTATAGAAAAATCAATTTTTTCTATAGAAAAATCAATTTTTTCTATAGAAAAATCAATTTTTTCTATAGAAAAATCAATTTTTTCTATAGAAAAATCAATTTTTTCTATAGAAAAATCAATTTTTTCTATAGAAAAATCAATTTTTTCTATAGAAAAATCAATTTTTTCTATAGAAAAATCAATTTTTTCTATAGAAAAATCAATTTTTTCTATAGAAAAATCAATTTTTTCTATAGAAAAATCAATTTTTTCTATAGAAAAATTAATTTTTTCTATAGAAAAATCAATTTTTTCTATAGAAAAATCAATTTTTTCTATAGAAAAATCAATTTTTTCTATAGAAAAATCAATTTTTTCTATAGAAAAATCAATTTTTTCTATAGAAAAATCAATTTTTTCTATAGAAAAATCAATTTTTTCTATAGAAAAATCAATTTTTTCTATAGAAAAATCAATTTTTTCTATAGAAAAATCAATTTTTTCTATAGAAAAATCAATTTTTTCTATAGAAAAATCAATTTTTTCTATAGAAAAATCAATTTTTTCTATAGAAAAATCAATTTTTTCTATAGAAAAATCAATTTTTTCTATAGAAAAATCAATTTTTTCTATAGAAAAATCAATTTTTTCTATAGAAAAATCAATTTTTTCTATAGAAAAATCAATTTTTTCTATAGAAAAATCAATTTTTTCTATAGAAAAATCAATTTTTTTCTATAGAAAAATCAATTTTTTCTATAAAAAAATCAATTTTTTCTATAGAAAAATCAATTTTTTCTATAGAAAAATCAATTTTTTCTATGGAAAAATAAATTTTTTCTATGGAAAAATAAATTTTTTCTATAGAAAAATAAATTTTTTCTATAGAAAAATAAATTTTTTCTATAGAAAAATAAATTTTTTCTATAGAAAAATCAATTTTTTCTATAGAAAAATCAATTTTTTCTATAGAAAAATCAATTTTTTCTATAGAAAAATCAATTTTTTCTATAGAAAAATCAATTTTTTCTATAGAAAAATCAATTTTTTCTATAGAAAAATCAATTTTTTCTATAGAAAAATCAATTTTTTCTATAGAAAAATCAATTTTTTCTATAGAAAAATCAATTTTTTCTATAGAAAAATCAATTTTTTCTATAGAAAAATCAATTTTTTCTATAGAAAAATCAAGTTTTTCTATAGAAAAATCAATTTTTTCTATAGAAAAATCAATTTTTTCTATAGAAAAATCAATTTTTTCTATAGAAAAATCAATTTTTTCTATAGAAAAATCAATTTTTTCTATAGAAAAATCAATTTTTTCTATAGAAAAATCAATTTTTTTTATAGAAAAATCATTTTTTTCTATAGAAAAAGTATTTTTTTCTATAGAAAAAGTATTTTTTTCTATAATAAAAGTAATTTTTTCTATATTAAAATTAGTTTTTTCACACACAAAATAATGTTTTTTATAGAAAAAGAATTTTTTTTATATACAAAGTAATTTTTTCTATAGAAAAAGTAATTTTTTATTTATAAGAAATAGTATATTTTCTTATAATAATATAAGAAAGATACTTTTTTCTATAGAAAACAAATAATTAATATTTGTTTACTAAAAATAACAAGAAAAAAGTACAATACTCCTCCTCATGTTCATTCCTCGCTGGTTCGGCGGTAACTGAAATAAAACAAAAATAAACAACCAAATTTATATCGATTCGTGCTTCTGCCAGTGTATCCTCTCTTTCGCTCACAAATACAATCACATTTTCTTTTTGTCCATCAATGAACTAAACCAGTGTTACGCACAACTACATAAACAAATTTGCTATGTATTGGAAGCAGCAAAACAACGTCATTTAACTGAACAGAGTTGGAAAAGGGTATACAGTCTTTCTTTTTATATGCCATGAAATTTTATAATAATTTATTTATTTGGTTTCCCCATCAAATAATTTTGGGACATTGGTGATTGCCTTTAAAAATAAAATGTCGGTAATGGTTATTTATCAGTAAACGTAACAGTATTTTTTTAAAATATCGGTAACGGTAAATGTGCTAAATGTGTTTTATCTGTAGTGGTATTTTAAAAAATATTGATAAAATTTCTAGCCTTAAAATAATTTTAAGTAAAATGCGAAATCGATTATCTGACCAGCATGTTGCTGACCTATTAAGGATTAAGGAATACCGGGGGCACATTGACATAGATGAGGTAGTAAACAACTAGCTTAAAAATACTTCTAAATTAAAAAATAATTTCTTGAAATAAGATAAGATGCTAAAGATCATTACATAGTTTACTATTCTATAAACGACATACAACATTAATTTTTTTGTTTTTATTTATTTTCAAATTACCGAACTGACAGACTAACTAGCAAATGCATTAACAAACAATATATGTAAATACGTTATCCATTCCTGCTAATCATAATTTGTGTGAAAAAACTCAAAAAGAGCGAGAGAAACAATTTGTTGTTTACAGTATACATGTTTCAACAAGAGAATGGGCTGCGCAAGCAGAATTTCTTTTCCTATCGCTATCTATAGGCAAATAAATGTTTGCGTAACGCTGAACTAAACCATTGGTCGCCAGCTCGAACTGAATTCAGCATTCTGAAATCACATGTATTCTTACGCTCTTCACACGCATTCTTACGCTCTTTCATTTAGTCTGCAATCATTTTTTCTTGTAAATTCAATACACTCAAAAAATGTTTGTCGTCTCGCTTTTTGAATTGTATTATGACAATAAAAACAATTAAAGAAGAATGAATAGTGTTATGAAATTAATACTTTAAATTAAAATAGTAACGTTATGTAGAGCTACTTTTAAGAGACTTTTTAAATTTTATTATATGTTTTAGATTTTCATATTCATACAAATAATTGTTTAGTATAATAAAATTCTTTTGTTTAAAGTTTTAACTTACTAGTAAAACCAAAAACTGTTATGGTTTTTTAAAATAATTTAACATGTAAATAAGACTAATAGATCTGATTGAAAATACCATAATTTTATTAAAATATTTTTTCGAGTGTATAAAATATTTCTCACCAATACAACTAACACTTACTAATACAAATGTTTTGGCTACCACTGCTTTTAATAATTATAGATCTGCAACGGGAGAGAAATTTATTTGCCAAAACTAGTTATAGGCAAATAAATTTTGCTAATAAACAGGGCTGCCAGTTACTTTTTGGTCACCATCCCCAAATTTTGAAATTTTTAGCCCCAAAAATCCCCAATTCATAAAAAAGCGTATTTGCTTACATTTTTGATATAATTAAATGAAGAGATCGATTTTATTAACATAAAAATAGTTTTGTATTCTTGCAATCATTACAGATTTAAATAATAAATATTATCTAGTATTTCGTAAACTTCAGAATCATAAATTCTTGAAAATTAGATGAGTAAAACTATACATAAGTTTACTTTCACACCAGTCAAGTTTGGCTCATGAAGTCAGAAAAAGTTGACGGAATTGAAATTGATAACAAAATTTTGAAAATTTGTATAAAATTTAGGAAAAATTAAATGGAATCTGATGAAGAAAACGTTCTTGTGTGAACGTGAAAAGATATGTGAAAAAAAACAGACAAAGAGAATCTGATGTGTGTGAACAGCACTAAGTTTTTTGAATTGAATTTGCTAACATTTCAGTTGTCGGTTGAAATTCTTGACAACAAATTTAGTTATTATTATGTTTTGTTGCTTTTGTTTAACTCATAACTGAAAATACTCGCTCTACACAGGCATTGCTTGTATGAACCGCTAACATATTCAAGACTGCTTGACCATGTTCTTTATAGTTTGTGTAAAGGCAACATCTTAAAATTTATAAACTTTTGGCCAAAATTCAATTAAGATTGACAGCATTTCGAATATGGTATTCCGATTTGTGAAAGAAAGTTTATTCCATTGGGTTTCGTATACATCAATTGGGAGTATTCTCGATCACTGAATTTTAGTTGAGATATTGAGTTTATACATTTTTGCATTTCAAAGTATTTCTTGCTTAAAAATATTATCTGCTAAACGTAACGCCATTTCATTTAATACATTTTTTTTTTATAATTGAAACAATTAATTTTTAAATGTACCTTTCTTGACTTGGCAGATTACAGTTTGGTAGTTCTTTTTCGAACTCTGACCCATAATCGGATTCAATTTTTATATCAAGAAACGAATCATCTTTTATAACAAAATATTTTCCTTTATTAATAAAATATGAAGTTTTAAATTCGCAAGTTAAAATTTCCCCAAAAAATCCCTAACAAATTTGAGTGAATCCCCAAGCCCCAAACCAAATGTTTTCGCCTTTTTGAAGATTGAATATCCCCAACATTGGGACCAAAACCCCAAATCTGGCAGCCCTGCTAATAAACGACACACAACAAGTTTAAAGAGCATAAAAATACTATTACGCTCCAGATTTTTATAAGCTCTCAGCAAAAAATTCAATCAATCGCTATAAAACACAAATGATGAAGCGAGAACACAATACCGAGTTTTGTAAATTGTCTTTGCTGCTACTAGTACAATCGCAAATTTGAATATGCCCGCCACTGTTATAGATCAGGGGTACTCAACGGGAGAACATCTTAAAATACTTATGTGTTTGTGGTTTTACATGTGTTAGTGTAAAAATAAGCTTCTGCAGCGTTACCGATGAAATGTAAATCGAACTAAAATGCGTTAAAAGTAAAACAATGATATGAATACACAGAAATTTTTGCATTGGCAATGCAGGCTGAATAATTTCGTGTGTGTTTGTTGTTGTATTTAAGAAATCTGAGCGACATCAACCTCCTTCGTTGAAAGCAGCAAAGAGACTAAGTAAAATATTATTGTTTTCCTTTCTCACTTATTGGAATTTGATTACAGTTCGTGTTATGTCTGTGAATATATGTTAAAAAGCCAATTAGTACTCGGCTCCTGAGTACAAAGGCTGAGTAAGGCTGTTATAGATGCCCTGTCGGACATTCAGTTAATTTTAAATTTACTTAAAGCTACCTTTTTCCAAGTAGTTGTGACTGCCACTTGGATTACTTCTCTATGTAATTTACTAACTATTTTAACATGGCGATGTCCTAGGAAGTAGTCAATTATCCGAAAGTGCATTACTCTCAATTAACTTAAAGTTAGATATCTACCCTTGTTTCAAATAAAAATAAAAAATATTTTTTAAGTCGCCCCGAATTTGAACCGAAGTCTTACGACTGCTAACCACAGACTTTTAAATAAAACAAAAAAAAGTTTTTGCCCGGATTTGAACCGACGACCTCATGATTGCCAGGCAGACTCTTCCGCTGTGCCACTTGAAAATCGTGCATCTTTTAATTTATTTATACAATTCCTATTTTTAAATATAAATTATATGACAATAACTGCTTTTTTTTTTTGCTTTGTTGAAGCTTTTTTGGAAAATATTTCTATTATTTCTAAAAAACATACTGCTCAGTGTTTGTATATACTTTACGTAATGTAAATTTTGCATTGCATTGTAGTTGATTTTAAGATAGTCGATACATGTTAACTTAAAGTTAACTTTTTTTGTAGTTAACAACTCATTTGACGACAGGGTGGTAGGGATTGGCCATATTTTATGTATGAGAGAAATGTACACCGAGCTCTTAATGTTTTTGACATAAAAATAAAATGCAGTTAAAACAAGAGCGACTGTTATATTCGGCTTTGCCGAATCTTAGATAGGTACATAATCGAAAGATTTTAAGGTGAATCATACAGAAATTGTTGATATATGGATTTGCTGATTAGTTCAAGGTCGTTGCAATTAACACAGATTTTTAAGTGTAGATATTCTGATATTTTAAAGACAGGTGTAATTTTTAAATCGCGATGCATCGGTATTTATTATTTTTTTAATTACAATGGTTTATATTGTGGTTTAAATATCTATACATATATTCCATATACATAGTTTTGATTCAAAAAATATTAAAACTCAGAAAACATAAAACTTCGCAGTTCTAAAAAGTTCATAAATATCGTCGCAAGACTTAAAGAACCACTGATTTAAGATATACGAGTATAAACTGAAATCAAGTTTGTGAAGGTTCTCGAAAATACACCTACATGAATTATATATCAAGTCTTAGAACGTACTCCCTTAATATACACTAATAAATTTCATTAAAATCGGTCCATAAACACCTGAGCAATTGCAAAAAAATCAAATAAAGTTTTCTCAAAAATTTTGAATTTGGCAATTAGGTGTTTATTGACCAATACTCATGAAATTCAATAGCGTTCCTAAAGTCTGATATATAATGTATGTGGCCCAACCATCCAGGAAAATAGTTTTTATTATTTTTCAACTGTATTATTTAAATAAATGAGCACTTTCGGCAATTTGGGGAACATCAAATGTAATGTTTTGGCGATATTTCAGGTATTTATGGGCCGATTTCGATGAAATGAGGATTTCCTATAATATGATACATATATATAAAGGTTAGTCCATTATGAGTATGGTTTTTCTTTTTGAAATGTACTTTTCAATGAAAAATTGTATATGTCGCGTGCTGCGTAGGAAAGTTTCATAAAATCTGATATACAATTTATGTCGATACACTCTGCAGCTGCACAAACTTGATTTCAACAGACCGACAGACGGACATCGGTTAATCGATTCTCCTGCTGACCAGGGACCTTAACAACTATAAGATAAACTACCATTTATGTCAATGAATTGATGTAATGTTTATAATCAACCATCAACAAGGAATATATTTTATTTTGATCATTGTAACAATTAAAAAGAGAAATATTTTGTTTTCTTAGAAATAAGCATTACATAAACTAAAAACTTTTTTTGGTCTTTAATAACCATTATAGTAACAAAAAAATTATTTGGTGACAAATAACCATTATCAGGATTTTTCTATTTTGTTGGTTATCTATACATATAAAATTCTAACATGACTGACTGATTCATCATCGCCTTGCCCAAACGATGAATTTTGACAGCGGGCACCTTTTTCGATGTATAGACCCATTAAGAAGGATTTTTTAAATTCGGTTCCAAATGTGGTATAAAAGCAAAAACTAGTAATGCTGTATCTCCGAAATAATAGTACCAAAATTTATGAATTGCGTTGGGTTTAGCTACAAAAATAAGAAGACGACTGTTTTAAAAAAATATGGGCAAATAGAGGGGAAAAAGACCAAATTTGACCCAAAGGTTTTACGTGTCCGAGGTGGGCTACTTATAATAGGTTTTATATTATAATTACCTTATACAATAGAACATTGTACTCAAAGTTTGCTCTCAAAACATTTTTGGGTACGATTTGTGATTCAGTGCACTTGCTGGATGGTACCATGCCCTTTTCTCAAACTGAATTGGTGATTGGGGATACTACTGTTACCATCAAGATGAGCTAATAAATATTCAAAGAGAAACTCTCTTTAGAGAAAATTGATAATAGGCTTATAGGTCGATATGATGTTACTTGGCTAACATCCTTTCCTGACTTTGATATCATTTCAATTTCGGACAATTTCCAAGTTGCTAGATAATATCCTGTACGTAAGTTTGAATTAAAAATTATTAAAATGAATCTCACTGCTGAGTTACATTGAAAATGTTACTTTATCACATCCTGGAGACTTTCCCCATCTTTAAGTCTGTAATTGCTGTTTTTACGTCAAAGAGACTGAATTTGGGTGGGTGCAGTACTTCATCATTGATCTCAAATGGAAAAACATAAGAGCTTGTAGTATTTGGTGTTTCTTAGTGATTAGAAAATGTCTCGACTTTATCGAATTTTTAGCCCATGGGCCATTTTGGAGTCTTATGGGTGATTCATATATAAATGGACATTGCATGTTTTTTACAGCATTCCATAGACTGTAATCAGTTCCTTTGTAGGATATAAATTTTGTAAATACTTTTGACTTTTTAGAGCGTTTTGCAATTTTTTAAGACACTGATTAAGTTTCAGTTTTACATTTGATATCAAACGTTTTTTGCAAACTTTTTTTCAAAACTGAACAGATGTTTGAGATTCACATTTATTTTCAAATGAAGTTTCATTTGAGAACAAACGCTTGAAAAATTTTAGCTTTTCAAATTCGTTATTCTCAAATCATTACACTGCACAACAGTAAAAAAGTGCAAGGTCGTGAATATATGGGTTCTTTTCTACTATCTACTAAATTGTAGTAAAACTCTATACTCAGTTTGGCCAAGTTAGTGACCGTTTTATTTTTATGGGCCTCCAAAGTTTCCCAATATTAGCATAATGCCAAAAAAGGTGTCCTCAGTTTTTACCAAATACCTAATCAGTACTTAAAAATATCGCTTAACTGTATTCAGCAAAAAAGTAACCAAGAGCATGGAGAATATTCCTTGCTAAAATCTTATGATAAAAATGTATTTTATTGTAGACTTTTTTTTAAAAAAGTTAAAGAAAATTTTTTTTTTTTAATTTTTTTGATCACAACTTTTTGGAAATTCTGATTTTTCCTACACTGTATTTTGAAAAATTGTAGAAACGGTAAAGTTAAACATTTGTGAACACACCAATATAATCTGAACGTGTCTAGATACCAAAAATAGGTCGTAAAGGCTCCCTTGTGCAAACAAATTTAAATTTTTAACCCAAATTTTATAATTAGCAATATTTCAAAAACTGCTTTTTGCGAAAAATAACTTTTTTGTTTTGGAAAATAAATCTATGGGGTTATAAAAATAATTTTTGTTCTACGACTTCTTTGTTACTGAGTTCTGTTAAAAGATGTCGCTATTTTTAGGTTACATATGGAAATCACATTTTTAGTAATTAAAACTAAAAAAATATGGTTTGACAATGTTCCGCTACTTTGTTCAGAAGTATTTGGTCTAAATCTTTTCTGAATATACCAACATCGAAAAAGATCCAAATAAAATAAATTAGATACATGGGTAAGAAACATGTAAATAACGGCACCTTGCGGCGATTTTATAATATTTGTTGAAAAAAAAATTTAAAAAAAATGATTTTTGAAACAGACCTGAGAAAAATGTACCTAATGTATATGCTACATATTCGCTGGCTTAGAGTGCAAAGGCGCCAATTGCACTTCTTTAAATTTTTCAGGAGAGAAAAAAAAACTTTTTTAAATAAAAATATATAACATTTTTAAAAATTTTTTGAATGGAATTTTTTGTTATTACGTACATATAAAAAGTTACAGTATCTTTGAGTAATTAGAAGTTTTGTCATTCTTTCTGTTGCAATTTTTTGATTTGAGCAAGTCAATTAGCACCTTTTCCATAAAAGAAATAACATGAACTTTTTTCTTGTTTAACTTAAATAGTATGGTTTAGTTTGTGTTTTTAATGCATAGAATTTAATAATTTTTTTTAAAGAAAAATTTGAATTTTATACATTCTTACTTCATTGCTGTAACTAAATAGAAAAAATATTTATATAGCTTCTACATTGAATAAACCGGAGATTTTTAAAAAGAAATTAAACACATTTTTTTCAAATTTTAGAATGAACTTTAATCAATTATATAATTTCCACTTTGTTGAATGACTTTCCCCACGCTCACAGAACTTTTGGCCTTTATCTGCCGAAGTTTTAAGTTATTCTCAACGGCAAGTTCATACAAGACTTATAGAGCTTTGTCGAGCAACAGGTGCAAAGGTATCCATATAATCAATGTCATATTGTTGAGAGTATCCTTTTGCCACCAGTTTTTAACTTGATTTTAAATACCCATTTACAATTAATAGGTTTTCTGTTATTGGGTAAGTCTACTAAATCCCACGTTTTGTTTCTGATTAATGAATCATATTCGTTTTTATTGTAGACATCCATCCTTTAGAATCTTGGGAGTTTAGTGCTTCCTGAAAAGTTTTTTCCTTTCAATTTTTCCATGATCTTAAACGTTGTTTAATATATTAATTTTCTTCCTGATGTTGTTCCGGCAATTTTTCTTGTCTTGATCTTCGAATTGTTCTGAACTGTCAAAAAATTCATCATTTTCTTCCTTACTTTCTTCGTTTTCTTAATAGTTATTTGCCTTTAAAGTAGCATAATCGTTAAATTCGTAAAAATGCTTTTAGATTCCTGGTTCCTAGACTCTTTGCTACATATTTCGTTTTCAATAAATTTTACATCTGTACTCTTCAATGTTATTGTAGCATCCTTTTTCCATAAATTATATGATTTGTACTTTTCATCATAATCAATTAAGATGCATTCATGACTACGAGGTTCGAATTTAGATTTGCCAAATTTATTATTTAAAGTAAATGCTATACAACCTTCTTAAACATTTAATTTTTTGTCCTTTTCTTTTTATACCATGCGTTTGAATTCTATGAAAACGCCTAAATACTCGCTTTTATTTCGAATGAAGTAAACCCAAACATCTATGAAAGTGGCAAAATACATCTTCTTTCTGGCACATTCAACCTTCATTGGACCATACAAATCGGTGTGAATTAATTCTAGTAATTCTGTTAAAAATTTCTTATTATTTCTAGGAAACGGTTCTCTCGTTTGCTTCGCTTTAATACAAATTGGATAATCTATCTTTGGGTTTAGATTTAATTTCAGTAAACCATGTACCATTTCTTTTTGTTTTAAAAACAGTAAGTCAAATGTATTGAGATATCCTAATCTTTTGTGCCATAACTCCAAATTTATGGTTGATTCTTCAATTTTCTTACAAAAATTACTAAACTTTCGTTCCGATTTTATTAAATACAGATTATTTTCCTTCTTAGGTTCCACATATATAAATTCTTTTCTCAGAATTTGCGCAATATGACCATTCATTAGTACTTGAAAACCATCATCTTTCAACTTTGTAGTTGAAACTAGTTCCGGTATATATAACGTATTATATAAAATTAAAAATAGGATTTGCGACTGTTTAAACTAAAGCATAGTTCAACTGTACCTATTCCTTTTACATCAAGCTCTTTATTATCTGCTAACTTTAGTTTTGCTTTATAATCATAATCTATCTTTTCAAACAACGATTCATCAAATTATATATGGGTGGTTGCCCCACTGTCAATACAGCAAATATCAAAGTCGTTATGGTTTCTGACACTTTTTTTTACTTTTTTGCAACTTTGAGCACTGTCTACTATGATATCTATTTCCTTTGCAACCTGATTGTGTTCCATTCTAACTGTACAGTCTTTAGCTTTATTTATTACTTTTTACCACATTTATGACATTGGTAAGGAAACGCATTTTCGGACATACCTTTTTCTTTTCCTTTATTATATTTAAATTGTTTCGGTTTTCACTTGTTTACTTTTAACGCACTTTGCTCATTTGCTTTATCTTCAGATTTATCTCCAATTTCCAGTAATCTTGATCTTGTGACATTCAATTAGGGAAATTCATTTGATTTATCAAAAGCAGCACGCACTTATTTGTATTAATCACATAGTCCATCAAGTAGAATGACAACTAGTAAACTTTCATCCAGTATTACATCCATTTCGGATGAACATGAAACACACACATCAAAATTTATTAAATAACCTGATATTGTTTCATTAGATTGCATTTTTAAACTAAGCAACTTACGGAAATTTTCGGCTTTGCGCCTGGTCGATTTACGATCATATGTTTCTTGAAGGTATTTCCATATTTCAGATGCCTTTTTGAAATTTTTTACCATTCTTACAATATTTGGTTCAATTGCTATTATAATCTCCGATCGAGCATCCATTTCCAAATCATCAAAGGCACGTTGATCATCCAACGTTTTTTGATATACACGTCTTTCCTCTTCTGACGGATGTTGAGATTTTTCACAAACATAAATACAATCATATCCACATTTGCAGATGCCAATCTAAGTATTAATGAAACCCCTTTTGAATCATCTCGGCATTTGCAAAACCATATACATATTCTATTTGAAAGAATGGCTCAGGCAATGGAAAATAAAAGTAAACGAACAAAAGTGTATTCATATTACCTTTACGTTACACAGAGAATCGTGCTCTCCAGTAACTATTAATAACCAAATTATTCACCACCAAACAAAAGTGAAATACCTTGGCATTTACTTGGATAGACGGAAGTCATAGATGCCAAACTCGCACAAATTAAGCTAAAATCAGGCCAAATTAACTGGCTCATTGGTAAACATTCCAAACTTATTGAGCCAATATGGTGCTATGGAATTCAATTGTGGGGCACTGCCTCAGAGTCAAATATTGAAAAAATTCAAAGGCGACAAAATAAGCTCCTAAGAATCATTACAGATGCCCCGTGGTATATTAAAAATTCGAACTTACATAAAGACCTTGAGGTTCCGTGGTTAAAACCGAAATATCAAAACGTGTTGTCAATTACATTAGTAAGTTAGCATGCCACCCGAATCCACTAGCCCGAAACATTTTAAATAGCAGTGGCCATATCCGCCTCAGAAGGAGGGATACTGGCGACCTGCACAGCCGCTAAAGGAAAAGGATTTAAACATAAAATCCAATTACAAAAAAAAGAAAAGCTCACCAATGGATGGACTTTTATAACTTAATAATTTAGATTTAAGATTTGATAACTTATTGCTAGTTCATTATATTAAATAAAGATACAATAAATACAAATAAACTGAAAAAAAAAATTGAAAATATTCCACAATGCTACTACAAATTCCTACTAAGTCACTAAATTCAAATTAAGTGTTTGAAAAAGTTGTATTAAAAATATGACTTCTGACCTATTTAACTCATCTAAATATTCCGAATTTGACAAACAACCTTTTCTCAGAATTCGGGGTTTGGAAGTGCTGTTTATGTTTTGCAAAAAAAAAGAAATTGGAAATTATAACATGAATTTTGTCCACCTAGCACGTTCTACGCAACACACTGTGCATTTGTAAGAAACATAGCAATACCGCCTAGGGACAAAAGTAGTTAACAGTACACCAATTTCGTACTTTTTGAACGATTGTTTTAAAATTGTGTATAAAATTTAGTCACTGTTAACAATATTAGAAGTAAGAATAACGTTTTTGTAATTAGTCTACTTTTACATTAGTCAGGTTTGGCTTATCAAGTTTTGAATTTGTATGAGAAAAAACTGACTTAAAATTGAGCAAACCTGACCGTGCTTCAAGTTTATGAAAACTTTGAAAATTTATATGAAATTTAAGGAAAATAAAATGAAAACTGACAAAGAAAATGTTTGTGTGTGAACGTGAAGGCAAGTATAAAGAAATTTAAAGAAAAACTGATCAAGTAAACCTGATTCGTGTGAAACGGGACTTAGAAAGGCTATTGTTAAAATTCCGTATAAAAGTGAATGATCCAATGGTATTAAAAATGCAATATTACCCTCATCAATATAGACACGTATTTCCTCTGATAGGTCGATAAGAGCTGTGATGCAGCTATGTTTGGGTCAAAAACCAGACTGTTCAGGACGATAAACTGCTTTTGCAACGTGATTAAAATCGTTTTGGTCCATAAAAATTAGGTGAAATTTTTTTTCACAGCTCGCGTACTTTCTTAGAAATTATGGATCAAAATTGAAATTTTCCGAAGAGAGACTCTGGAACTAACACCCAATAAAACAGAAGTTATTTTTAACTTAGTTATTAACTTTGTGAAGTTTTCTTTTACAAAATTATAAATATGTTATATGTTCCTTAAGAAATTTTTTAAATAACTAGAAAACAATAAAAAACACTTTTTAACAAAAAAAAAAAAACGGAGAAAAATAGGTTTTCTAAATCTTAACTTTAAGCACTTATAACTTTTTATATAGTAAAGCTTTTAAAATATTCAAAATTTTGATCTTTTTTTAGAAAACTTTAAATCGAACAATCGGGTTATATATAGATCAGATATTAGTACAAAATAATAGAACCGAAAGAGATAGAATACGCATGTCGTAATGCCTTTTGTAGATCTTGACCTAAGTATTTGTTTTATAGCATTATTCTTCAAAGCGGTTGGAAAATGACAATTATATATCGTTTTAAGTGATTTATGAGCATGAGGTGCCCTACTTTTTGCTCAAGACTTAAGCTACTCAAAACTTCTGCTATATGCACCTTAAATAATTATAAATCGGCCCAAAGGTTTAGAAGTTGCAGACTTATTTCCATTATATTTTTCACCATCTCACTGTGCGACGTATTTTCCCCACTCCACATTCTTTGCTTTGAAAATGATATGCTGTTAAAATTTTAGCATTTGCCTGCTTTTTCCATTTTGATTAATATTTAATAAGAAAAAAAATATAAAATTCAAATCAAAAACACAAAAATAAACAATTTGTATACCCTTCACCAATAGGTGAAAGGGTATTATAAGTTTGTGTAGCCGTTTGTAATTTTTTTATTAGTGACTCAGAATCGGGAGAAGAATCGACTAAGCGATGAACGCTATTAAATTTTTATCAAAATCCGTCCATAAACACCCGAAATATCAAAAAAATACCAAAAATTAGACGAAAATTTTAAAATTTTTGATTGAACAACACTTTTAAATAACAAGAGAAAAAAGATACTCCTGGTGTACGAGTGATAATATATATTATATATCAGATTTTAGAAAATTGTTCCCTAAAGCACTCTGTAAAATCTTATCAAAATTGGTCCATAAACAACTGAGATATTGCCAAAACACTAAATTTGATATATCGCAAATAGCCCAAAATAGGCATAAGAGAAAGTTTGTTGAAAAAATGAAAAGCAGAAATAGGAAAAACCATCCTCCTGGAGCACGGACATACATTTTATATCAGATTTTAGGAAATTCCCCCGCCAAGCACCTTATTAAATTTTATCAAAAGCAGTCCATAAACAACTGAGATACCGCCAAAACACTAATATTGATGAACAGCAAATTGGCGAAAGTTCGAGTCTAAGAAATTTTGTTTACATTTTGTAAGTAGTGTTTCAGCAATATCTCAGGGGTTTAGGGACCGATTGTGATGAAATTTGACAGGGTCCTTTGCGGGAGGATTTACTAAAATCTGATATATAAACTCCATAAATCTGATTGTGAATACCATTCAAATTATACTGATCGACTCAGAATCGACAGGAGAATCGATTTCGCAACGTCCGTCCGTCTGTCTGTCTACCTGTCTTTCCGTCCGTTTGTCTGTTGTAGTCAAGTTTTTGGAGCTCCTGTTTTGTCGATATCTCAGATGTTTATTTTGATGAAATTTAATAGCGTTCTTCACAGGGGATTACCTAAATTCTGATGTATTCAGTAATTTGTGGTAGATATAATTTAGTGTTTAAGCGATATTTCAGGTAATTTGCTCGACAATGATAAAATTCAGGGTGGAACGATATTCTAAATTTTTTTGTAAAATGAAATGCATGTGGGTATACCTTCCAGGAGCTCCACAAATCTGATTTTAGCAGACAGACACACTGCATTTATCTTAATTTTGTGGCTGACTTTTGAATATTATGATAATATTTGGGAATGTATTATAAATCAAATTATATGTAATCTTCCTAGGAAGTACAAAAAATGCAGCTAAGTACATGATATCCGTTCAAAACCTACATATGTATGTATGTATGTATCGCACATATTAACGAAAATTTAAATTTTGGGAGAAATCCGTTCACGTTTGACAATTGCTCCTGTATAATTTTCCCTTAGGCAAGCTCTTAGTAGCTAATAAATGACATAATAGATACGATGATTACATTTAGTATAAAGACGTTGTACAATATCGTTATTCCGCGCTATAGCGCCTGAAATAAACTTTTTAGAGGGACAACATTTGACAAAAGTATTTCTGATCAAAGTTTGGTATTGAAAATGGGCGAACTCGGTTCACATTTAGTGAAATCACCCATATAATCCCGACCGGGAATCACTTTAATGCTGTAAATTAAATCACATTGTAATTGCACAAAGAACTAGAGCAAAACTTTCCAAAATTCGCAAATATTATTGATAAAGTATTCATCTTAATTAGTTAACTAACTTCAGATTTATAAGTAAATCTTCAATAACTTTTCCGACAAAGCTGGTATCCATCCAGCTTTATACCCTATTATTCTAAGGCTCGATACATTGACAAAACAATCATTCTAAAGGCTTTGATCTAAAGAGAGTTTTACATAACTAATCAAGAACTTTTAATAGTTGGATGATACGTACGAATTAAAGTACACAACCTTCACTGGGTTTTGGGTTGCATGCTAGAATTTAGTATGAACAAAAGAAAATTAATATGCATATCAGGCATTTGTGTGGGCCTCAACTAAGTCAGTAATCAGAAACTATATAATTACCAATAAATTCTTACGATTTTGTGCTTTACTTTTGGAACACCATTGGTGAAGGGTATCCAAGATTCGACAAAGCCGAATATACCACTCTTACTTTTTATTTTTTCACTTAATTTTTTGCTGCAGTAAAAAATGTTACTACTACAATGAATTTGCAATTTCTGTATTATATTTTTAATTTGAGCTTTCAGAATCATGATGACGAAAAATAGTTTACAGCTTACCAACCAACAGCTGACATAACTTTGCCCTTAATTACCATAGACGGAAATATTAATACAATTCTTCCTTGAATAGCAGCAGCAATTTTAATACGAAAATGTTACTCATCGATATTACGTGCCCACCCCCAATAGGACAAGTATCAGAGCATAGTTTGTAACTAGATCAGTGAAGGGCACTAAGCCATGTGTAAATTTCCGATTGTACTAGTAGCAGCAAAAAAAATTAAAAACTCCGTATTGTGTTCTCGCACCATCATATGTGTTTCAGAGCGATTTTTGGTGAGATTTTGCAAAAAAATCTGGAGCGTAAAAGTATTTTTATGCTCTTTATGTGTGTCAGCAGAATATATTTGCCTATAACAAGTTATAGCAAATAAATTTCTCGCCCATGGAAGAACTAGATTGCGGGAATGTTATGCTATGTCTACATGATGGTCAGATCTTACAATATTGTAAGAAAAATTGTAAGAAAATTTCTTACAATCGTGTAAACTTACAATTTTTTGCTGACAACGTTGTCAGCTAAAGCATTGTCAGCACATTGTCACACAACCACCTTACAATGAAATTGTCAGATATCTTACAATCGTGTAAACACTCTATTTAAAATTGGCAGAACATTTAAAAAAAAAATTGTCAGCTTCGTTTTTATTGTCAGCTGCATGAAATTCCACCATCTTACAATGCAATCATTGTCAGACAATTTTAACTTCTTGGTTTTAATTGAAAACATACGGTTCTTAGGATTTATATCATTAAAAAATAAATAAAAATAGCAGCATAAAATTATATTGAACATGCATTTTAATTGGGAATATAGTGTTATATATCAATCTAAAGAAGTTTTTCGAATAAAAATATTATAAAAAGATGAATTAAAAAAGCAAATAAGCAAATAACACTTTTAGCAAAAAACTTAAAAACAGCCAACATTTTTGTTTTATCTGAGTTAACACTAATAGATTTTGGATTAGAAAAATTTTTTATAAATATATTTGCGATGGTATAAAACTTTTTAAGCAAAAAATTATGGATCGAAATTAAAATTTCCTGAATCAATAGGTCTATGTCATGAATAAAGTTCTAAAGACACTTATTTAAAACATATTTCGGTATGCTGAAATCAAGTTTGATGAGCTCCTAGATGGCATACCGACATAACTTACATGTATAGGTATTGTATGTTAATAGTGTTCTACCAATTATACTATTAAATTTCAACATGTAGTTCTACTAACAACTGAGATATAGCAAAAATTCGAAATTCGATGCCGAATTCAAATTTTTGTATTTTCTTTTAAATTGTATTTTTTTAATTTGTATAAATTCCTCAATTTACGTATAGTATACCGACACGAATTATATATCAGATATTAGAAAATCCTCCTAAGCAAAACGATATTATATATATTTTCAAAATAGATACAATCTGAGATATCGCCAAATTCGATATCTCACAAATTACCGAATTAAAAATATTTTTTTTTTTTTTGTAAAAAAACTTTATTTAAAAAAAAAAGTATTTTGAACTATATATCAAATTTTAGGAAATAATTCAGCGCAGCTTGCTATGCTCCACTGGCAGTCAAGGATAACACAATTTACCGCAGCGCAATAATCAAAATCGATAAATCAATAACTGAGATATCGCGAAAGCACAATATATCGATGTCCTCAAATTGGCAAATTAAAAAACAACGCAGCACGCTATTAAATTTCATTAAAATCGGTTTAAAAACACTAGAGATATCTCCAAAATTCAAAATTCGATGAGAATTGAATTGAAAAATTTTTTAACTGCATTTAAAAAAAAAAAGATTTTAATATTCTAAGAATAGTCAAATACGACTTCCTATGTCGATTTAGACCCCGACTCCTGAGTCGATCGGTATTATTTTTATTTGTTTTAAGACGAATAATGTATGTTTCCTCAAATTGGTTGGAAAATGACAATTATATATAGTTTTAAGTAATTTATGAGTCTGATGTGCCCTACTTTGGGAGCCGATTGCGCAGCCATAGTGAAAGCTAGGCTTTTTAGGTTTAAACATTTAAGTTGCAGACTTATTTCCATAATTTTTTCCACAATCCCACTGTGAGACGTTTTTTCTCCACTTCACATTCATCTTCACAGCTTTCTAAACATACACTGTTAAAATTTTGGCAATTGCCTGTTTTTTCCATTTTGATTAATATTTTATAACAAACAAATATAAATTTCAAGTCAAAAACACAAAAATGAACAATATTTTTCATGTGCTTTGTGACTGACAATAGATCTGGCAATTTTTTGTGTACACATATCTGATAATCGTGTGAACTGCCAATTTATTGTAAGCCGAGATTGTCAGCTTAATTAATTGTCAGACAATTTCTGACAATGAAATTGACAGCTTTTCTTACAATTTTCTTACAACCGTGTAAACACACAATTTGCCTTTTGCTGACAATTCTTTTTTGTCAGTTTATTGGCAGCACATTGCCAGATGTGACAATATTGTAAGATCTGACCATCGTCTGAACGTAGCTTAAGTGTATATTTCTATAAAGAAAATAAAAACCTATTTTTTACAAAAAAAAAAAAATATGAAATGTTTTCTATAAAGTGGTTTTATGTTTAGCGTTAAAAAAATATTTATATACATTTAGTCTTGCAGTGTATATGAAAAAACAGCAACAAAAAATATCAACAAAAATAACAAAACTAATAACACCCGCCACTCATGTGCATTAGTCAAAGGTTGAATGACGACCAGTGTTGCCACTTCAGGTGTAATTACACATATCATGTGTAATTTTTATTTTCATGTGTAGCCGATGTGTAATTGGCTGCATGTGTAATTCATGTTTTCAAAACTTGCATTTAAAAAAATAAGTTTATGTGCGTCCCATTCGAAATCGAAATAGTGCATATAATGCAAACTTTTTATTTTAACTACATAAAAATGTATGTTTTAAAATTCCAGTGCTTATTCATAAAGCATATGATATATTGGTATGTATTGCTGCTCATGAATCTTTGACCATAATCTCTAATTCGGGAAAAAATTATACTTCATGATGTTCGAGAATTTTATATTCGTTAAATTAAAACAATATTTAATTTAAGTGGCGATATTTATTCAATTGCGGATATTGTTGATCACAAAATTGCCCAAACTTTTCAATCATTATATATGACCTTTTCCGAGAAAAGGAACCTAGTTGTCAAAAAACGGGCTTAGAGTTAGCAGTGGATACTGGTGCCTAAAAGGGTTTAGAAAAAGATGAAATGAGTTAGATTTCTGATAAAAATTTATTTGCCATAAAAACATACAAAACGAACTTGGGAAAATCGGTAAAAATGAAAATAACATTAAAATTTATTTTTTTTAGTTTTTCTCAAATTTTTATTTTCATACACTAGGTCCCTTTTCTCGGAGAAGGTGACATATATGTTAAGAAAAAGATTTTCATTCTTCAATGTCGATTTGCAAACTCTTGACATGCACCTTTCGATTTTGAAACTTTGAAACTAGGGTTTGCAGTTCGGTTTTAACCGAAACCGAAACCTCGGTTTTGTATGCCTCAAAACCTAAACCGAAAACCGTAGAAAAAAACGCGGTTTTAGCTATTTATTTTTCATAATTTTTTGTTGATATTATTCAGAAATAACATTAGCTTATCATAAATTTGCACGCAATTGTCTATGAAATGAAGCAGAAGAATGAAAAAAGGTGCCTTACAATGGACGAATGGACAAGTGCAAGGGGAAGACGGTATATTTTATAACCTGGGACTCAGCCGTATTTTCGAAACGTGTAATTCCAAGCAAACGCAAAAACCATAAGACAAAAGCTAATGGAGTTTAATATTTCACTTGATACAAACATAGTAACATGTACTATAGATGAAGCAGCAGTGAATATCAAATTTGGATCTGAAAATTAAACACTGCTTTAGTTATGATTGTCAATGTTTTGTATGAAAAACTTGTTATAAGTCTAGATGTGGAAGAATTTGAAACCGACGAAACGAAGACAATTTTGAAGAAGGCGACGATGAAACTTTGAATCAATTAAAACCGATTGCGCTTTTGTAAGAAAAACTGTTCGGTATTTTAAAAATTCGTTAGTTCGTAATAATATTTTACAACAAGAGTTAAAAAGCATCGTAATCGTGAATTAAGTTTACTCTTAGGTTTCTGCTTCTAAAAGAAAGTATTCATGAAAATTTAGAAAAACTGTCGACCTTATTTTTGCTTCATTCTATCGACTTTGAAATTGTAAATTCTTTTTAAGATTAGTTCCTGTTCGTAAAAATTACTGTTGAAGCAATTTGTCTATCGCTCGTATGCAAATATTATACAAGCTAAAGGAGCTCTGCAATTTCACTAAAATAAACGAGACTAGTTTAAGAAATCCGTCATATTTAATTAACCTGAATTAATTTTCTAAATTTAAGTATTAAATTATAAATATGAGCTTCAATAAATATACCTTATACTTTGTTTTAATAAAATTATATAAATTTGACTACACATTTAAATCAAAATAGTTTCATTTAAAAAACCGAAAACCGAAACCGGCCGGTTTTGGGTGTTTTAAAACCGAAACCGCGGTTTCTCATTTTCACGGTTTTTTGCAAACTTTATTTGAAACTATAGTCTTTATGTATTTCATTTTTTGAAATCGATTTGAAATAGTATACATTAATTGTTTTCTTTTCAAGCGTTATGAAATAAAAAAAATGAACATTAATTTAAAAAACTACAAATCATTTTTTTAATTTTTTTTTTTAATTTATTAACAAATATAATTTTTATAATTTTTAACAAAAAAATAATAATAATTAAATTAAATTCAAAACATGTTATTTTGCCAAAAAAAAATCATGTGTAATTCCTAATTTCATGTGTAATTTTGGCACGATCCATGTGTAATTTAACATTTGGTTGGTGGCAACACTGATGACGACTAAATTAAAGAGCATAAGAATATATTTGAAATTCGTTTTGCAAGCAATTGCTTAGAAATTCGTTTTCTGCCCATGCCTGATTTAGATCAGGGACGACCAAAGAGAAGAATGTGATTGTTGTTGTAGGCGAAAGAGCGGATACACTGGCAGAAGCACGAATCAATATAAATTTGCTTGTTTATTTCTATTTATTTCAGTTACCGCTGAACAGCGAGGAATGAACATGCGAGGGAGTATTGAACTTTTTTTTTGTTATTTTTATGTAAACAAAAATTATTTCTTTTGTTTCTATAGAGAAAACATTACTTTTTATAAATGTATATTCAGTATATTATTTTATAATTTTTTATAGAAAAACCGGTTTTACTTACTTACTTTTTCTATAGAAAAACTTACTTTTTCTATAGAAAAACTTACTTTTTCTATAGAAAAACTTAATTTTTCTATAGAAAAAACTTACTTTTTCTATAGAAAAACTTACTTTTTTCTATAGAAAAACTTACTTTTTCTATAGAAAAACTTACTTTTTCTATAGAAAAACTTACTTTTTCTATAGAAAAACTTACTTTTTCTATAGAAAAACTTACTTTTTCTATAGAAAAACTTACTTTTTCTATAGAAAAACTTACTTTTTCTATAGAAAAACTTACTTTTTCTATAGAAAAACTTACTTTTTCTATAGAAAAACTTACTTTTTCTATAGAAAAACTCACTTTTTCTATAGAAAAACTTACTTTTTCTATAGAAAAACTTACTTTTTCTATAGAAAAACTTACTTTTTCTATAGAAAAACTTACTTTTTCTATAGAAAAACTTACTTTTTCTATAGAAAAACTTACTTTTTCTATAGAAAAACTTACTTTTTCTATAGAAAAACTTACTTTTTCTATAGAAAAACTTACTTTTTCTATAGAAAAACTTACTTTTTCTATAGAAAAACTTACTTTTTCTATAGAAAAACTTACTTTTTCTATAGAAAAACTTACTTTTTCTATAGAAAAACTTACTTTTTCTATAGAAAAACTTACTTTTTCTATAGAAAAACTTACTTTTTCTATAGAAAAACTTACTTTTTCTATAGAAAAACTTACTTTTTCTATAGAAAAACTTACTTTTTCTATAGAAAAACTTACTTTTTCTATAGAAAAACTTACTTTTTCTATAGAAAAACTTACTTTTTCTATAGAAAAACTTACTTTTTCTATAGAAAAACTTACTTTTTCTATAGAAAAACTTACTTTTTCTATAGAAAAACTTACTTTTTCTATAGAAAAACTTACTTTTTCTATAGAAAAACTTACTTTTTCTATAGAAAAAACTTACTTTTTCTATAGAAAAACTTACTTTTTCTATAGAAAAACTTACTTTTTCTATAGAAAAACTTACTTTTTCTATAGAAAAACTTACTTTTTCTATAGAAAAACTTACTTTTTCTATAGAAAAACTTACTTTTTCTATAGAAAAACTTACTTTTTCTATAGAAAAACTTACTTTTTCTATAGAAAAACTTACTTTTTCTATAGAAAAACTTACTTTTTCTATAGAAAAACTTACTTTTTCTATAGAAAAACTTACTTTTTCTATAGAAAAACTTACTTTTTCTATAGAAAAACTTACTTTTTCTATAGAAAAACTTACTTTTTCTATAGAAAAACTTACTTTTTCTATAGAAAAACTTACTTTTTCTATAGAAAAACTTACTTTTTCTATAGAAAAACTTACTTTTTCTATAGAAAAACTTACTTTTTCTATAGAAAAACTTACTTTTTCTATAGAAAAACTTACTTTTTCTATAGAAAAACTTACTTTTTCTATAGAAAAACTTACTTTTTCTATAGAAAAACTTACTTTTTCTATAGAAAAACTTACTTTTTCTATAGAAAAACTTACTTTTTCTATAGAAAAACTTACTTTTTCTATAGAAAAACTTACTTTTTCTATAGAAAAACTTACTTTTTCTATAGAAAAACTTACTTTTTCTATAGAAAAACTTACTTTTTCTATAGAAAAACTTACTTTTTCTATAGAAAAACTTACTTTTTCTATAGAAAAACTTACTTTTTCTATAGAAAAACTTACTTTTTCTATAGAAAAACTTACTTTTTCTATAGAAAAACTTACTTTTTCTATAGAAAAACTTACTTTTTCTATAGAAAAACTTACTTTTTCTATAGAAAAACTTACTTTTTCTATAGAAAAACTTACTTTTTCTATAGAAAAACTTACTTTTTCTATAGAAAAACTTACTTTTTCTATAGAAAAACTTACTTTTTCTATAGAAAAACTTACTTTTTCTATAGAAAAACTTACTTTTTCTATAGAAAAACTTACTTTTTCTATAGAAAAACTTACTTTTTCTATAGAAAAACTTACTTTTTCTATAGAAAAACTTACTTTTACCTATAGAAAAACTTACTTTTTCTATAGAAAAACTTACTTTTTCTATAGAAAAACTTACTTTTTCTATAGAAAAACTTACTTTTTCTATAGAAAAACTTACTTTTTCTATAGAAAAACTTACTTTTTCTATAGAAAAACTTACTTTTTCTATAGAAAAACTTACTTTTTCTATAGAAAAACTTACTTTTTCTATAGAAAAACTTACTTTTTCTATAGAAAAACTTACTTTTTCTATAGAAAAACTTACTTTTTCTATAGAAAAACTTACTTTTTCTATAGAAAAACTTACTTTTTCTATAGAAAAACTTACTTTTTCTATAGAAAAACTTACTTTTTCTATAGAAAAAACTTACGTTTTCTATAGAAAAACTTACTTTTTCTATAGAAAAACTTACTTTTTCTATAGAAAAACTTACTTTTTCTATAGAAAAAACTTACTTTTTCTATAGAAAAACTTACTTTTTCTATAGAAAAAACTTACTTTCTATAGAAAAACTTACTTTTTTTATAGAAAACTTACTTTCTATTTTTTACTAAAAAATCAAAGATTTTCTATAAAAACGATTGAATGTTTAGCGTAAAAATAATTATTCTAACATTCAATCTCACAGTGTATCTGAAAAAAACAATAACAAAAAATACAAAAAAATTAACGAAACTTATAACAGCCTCCACTCGTATGCATCCGTCAAAGGTTGAATGACGACTAAATAAATGAGAATAAGAAATCTTCTGGCAAGCACTTGCTTAGCGGTGGTCGCG